>OY728165.1:618718712-623718712 GCA_963277665.1 Viscum album
ATTGGAGTTTTTTTAATTTTTTCTTTGGTACTTAGGTTTTGTATTCTATTCCATCATTGTGATATTCTTGGATTCTTTCATACACACATGTGATGTACATCATTTATATATGTGCTCCAGTTATTTATTTACTTTCATCCTTCCACTCTATACTTCTAGCATGGTAGTACTATTTTTTTGTTTTATATTATTTATATTATAATGTGTAACTCTGTCAATGAGGGCATAGTTTACCCACTATTATACCCAAGTCCCTTATTTCTAGTCGACAACCTTAGTCATACAGGGAAATGATCATGAGGTAATGTGACCAACCGGGTGCAGGGCCTCTTTGGGCAACACCCGTAACCAAGACGTTAAAATAATAAATTAATAATAATGTAATAAATGAATATGACCCATGAGAGTATAACAATAGCATATGTTATTTCCATAATAGAGTGTAAAATTGTGTGTCATAATCATAATAATAGAAATCCTATGTCAAAGAAAAACACTAAGACATTCAACACCCATTATTAATGGGATAAAAACCCATTTACAAAATTATTTCTTGGGATAATCTATCATCATCCTTAATTTAATCATGGGTTAACATCATGTATAAACTCTTTTTGCCAAGGTATATCCTCCGAAATCACATTTATTATAAAAACAATTACTCCATACATAATTAATTTTATGCCTATAATAGATCCAACGATTACATAGACATAAAATATTATTATGTATTCCACATGATCATGAAATAATTTATCAATTCATCATAACATATTCCATTGAAAAGGAAATTGGTTTCGCCAATATTTCATAATTAAATATAATAATCCCTTAATATATGGGATTAATATGGTTTCATTGTATCATATACCATTTGAAGCATATGTCTCATCATAGGATGTTTTCAAATGAAAAATTATGTTTTAAATGTCATTAAAATATTTTTTGAGGAATATACTATTTTTGTTTTGAAATCACATAATCAACATAAAAAAATATAGAGAAAAGGTGTAAAAAGAAAAATATTTATAATGATCCCTGGAAACATGTAATTAAATCATAAAAAGGATGTAGTACTAATTGAAACTAGAACATTCATGCATGTATTATATGCTAAAATAATGATTGCATTCAAACCATTGGTAATTAGTAAAAAATTTAGAAAATTGAAATATGTTTTCGCTTAAAAATAAATACATAATGTGAGTCATGGGAAAAATTAAATTAGTAAATAATTGAATAATTATAATTACATTAATGAAAACATTTTAAATAAAATATTCTTTTTTAAGAAAACTATACCCAAAAAAATAGAAGAATAAAGTCACATAAACATAAAACAAAAAATTAGATACATTGAGTACATAGATAGAAGAAAATAAATTGAATACATGAAATTTATATTAATATATTTTTGAGAATAAAATAAACTAATTTTTTTATTGAGATATATTACATTTCCATCATTATAAATTTAATCATAAAAATAACTTTATAAGATGATATTATAACATTAAACCATTACCTCTTAGTTAATTTTTGGATCATAACCCCAATGGAATAAATAATTTCAAATTAAACAGTAAAACATATTAATATAAATGGATTAGTGATATAATATTTCAATGTTTTACTTTATCTACCACAAGATGCAAACAAGTGGTGAATATGGAATTAGTGACAGAAAAACAATAGTTTCTCAAGAAACCATTCTATTATGTTTGAATTACATTTTATATTCTTGAAGCGTCAATTTGAAAAAATAATTTTTTTTAAATAACTCTATTCTAACTTATAATTAAATATTTGATCTATTTATAAAATTTATACTCCAATTTATTAATAATTAATTAGTAAATTCATTATTAATATGTTTTTACCTTTTTATTTTTTCTGTAATTATTGGTTTGAGAGTAACAATATTTAAATATTAATTATAGTTCTAAAATTTATAGAATTATAATCGTGATCCTTATATAATATAAATATATTTTATTTATATATAAATCCACTTAGTTAAATTAGATCTATAAAAATCTATAACTTCATTAATGTAGATCATAGTCCGTATGTGCACATGAATGTTGTATCCCTTCATTAATGAAAACAATGAAAGTATGAAAAATAATTTTTTATCATTAAAAAAATAATGTCATAAATATAATATATATATATATATATATAATTAAATCATATAACCATGAATTATAGGTGGTGAGGGAAAATGAATTATATAGGTAGATTGATGTTGCAGTCCATATGTACTCACAACTGATACATTCATTACCTATTTGATGTGAAGGAAACATATGTAAGGTAATTATATTAACATAATATCATATTAGTATATGAGATATATAATTTTTATAATATTATAATGGTTAGGATAAAATTGAATAAGGAATATGTAATGCCCTGGCCTAAGTGCCACTAAACTAGTTCCCTAGGCATGTTCGCCACATGACCTCAAGCGCTCCCCCTAGTATTCCCGAAGATAATAAAACTTTTCGGGGGTATAAAATTAAATAATTAGGATACTATAATACCATATTATAGATCAAAACTAGATGATAATAATCAATTATAATACACATCAGTGCATATAAAAAGAATAAATAAACTCAAACTCAAACTTGTTGTAACTAAATGATTTTGGATAATGTCATGAATAGACATGTCATACATACAACCATATGCGCACTAGTCTGGCTACCTAACATAAAATAACAAGAGAACTATAAAATAGATCCATACTACCGTGTATCCAAACCCATTAAATCAACTGATACCATTCGAATAATCTTTCTCGACCACGTCATACCCACCCCATTCCTCAACCCAAACCTATGTATGCAATAAACATCCGTGAACATCATGGTTAACAAGTAAAACGTAGGCCCATGGGTGGTGTGAGTAATAATTAGTAGGACACCACAAAAATATTAAATAGAATGTACCAGTCCTCAAACATAATTTTTTATTATTATCCACAAAACACTATTAAAGAAAAAGTTAGAAACCCAAAGAGAAAACATAGTTATTAAAGGGAAAATTAATCCTATTTTAATTTTTATCATTTAATGTTTCCAGGACCAAGATGTTACCAATGTTTTTGATCATCCTTTATAAGGTATTCAAATCTATGCTCCAATTTGTCTCATGCTTGCATGTATCCCTCTTAGTTGATTTTCCACGCATAGAAACATCTTTCTTGGATACGATTCTACTTTTCAATCCAATCCATATTTTCTCTATTGGTGTCCACCCAAAAGGTCATTTCCAACATTTAATCGACATATTATATTAGAGAATTGATCACACGGGATTATTCCACCATTATATATCTAGAATACAGAAGAAGATCCAAAGGTAGTTCAACATCCTTGCATGTACTCTACAAGGTATTCTTGATGGGATCATCTCCATCCTCCATAACCTCTGCTAGAACTGCATTTCCATTTATGTTGAGGACACCTTCCCTCACATGAAACTTATACTTCCTTGAAGAGAATGTCATTATTGGGGAAGGCATATGTGAATAATCCTCACATCCTTTATTACCTCCTTACTGGCTCTTCCTCCTGCTCAGAATGGATATGTTGAAACCTTAAAATATTTGAGCATTGCATCCTAACAAATGGCTAGAAGAGTCATCACGTGACTCCTCCCTCGAAATATTGTGCTCCTCATTGTTATGTTTTGTCATGTATGCCACCTAGTCATTTCATTCATTCTCCAAGCTCTCGAAGTGGCTACCCTACTTAATAGTTGGAAACACTCTTCTCAAACATGACATGTTCACTGTAAATGCCTCATCCTAGCGACCCTCACATCCATTGTTATCAAGACCTATAATCACATCCTCCATATATGAATAATATATTGGGGCATTTGGACCGTCCTTAGTGACCATTCAAATATATGCAACTGGATTGAAACCATCATCAGGGGCCATAACATATTCAATAGAGAGATTAACCAAACTAGATTCCACATTTTCATGAGGACTTTGTACAATAGATGTTGGAATAACCAAGTCACTCCTCAAATGGCTGAAAACAACAAAAACTATGGGATTACTCTCTTATGACTCATGACGTACAACCTTCTCCAGAACTAAGTTAGAGCTAGCATGCCTCTTCCCATCCAAACCTTCTTCAACCACCAAGTTAACCACCACGACCACACTGGCCCATTGGTTGGCCTCCTCAAAGAAGTTACCTGATGATTCAGTAACGAAATTGAACTTTTCACAATCCCCCATGTACTTTATATGGAGATTGTCATCTAATGAGGTAAAATAACGAGTTGTTCGAGAGACTTCCAACAATTGGTTATTGAAATCGGATGCATCATGGATGAGGTGGTTGTAGGAATAACGAAAGAAGCCCCAAGATTCATATACAAACTTTTTATACTACCAATTCTCACCTTAAATCTATATGATAATTATATACATATGATTCATAGAGATGTAAATATCAACATAGATTCTAAGGGAAATCGGGATGCTTATGACGTTCATTCACTGGTCCGAGTATAAGAATCGACCCAAAATATTTCCAAGAAAACAAATAATCAATGTATTTTGAAATGTTAGGGGAAGTCCAGGGATCGAGATCCAAATCACCGAGATAGGAGTGTCACTTATCAAGTGGAAATAGAACGACCACCAACAAATAAAGAAGCACAAACCTGAGGTAACACGCCGAGTGTTTTCTGAAGTATAGATAAGTTCTTCATCGATTAAGAAATGAATCAGGAGGTGTCTTGAGTCAAGAAGCACAACAATAACCCGGTCTCGAATCTTATACAGGAGGGAGATAAAATTTTCAATGATGTAAACTATGGTAAATCTCTTACCAAAGTTAGTGGCCAAAGAAGGATACATCAATGTGGATGATTTTGTCAGCTCCAGTGAAAAGAGAAGATCCATTTGGACACCATCAACTTGAAAGTGAACTTTTAGGCTAAGTGAATAGATAGGAAAATGGGAAGATTGGATTGATCTGTGAATGGCCAGAATAACTTTTATACACCCTTGGGGTCAAGAGCATCATTCAATCCTTCGAATATCGTAAGTGTATTAGGCTTCCTAGAGAATAATTATAGCCCGCCCAAAATAAGGTAGTGTTGGATCATTCTAATATTCCATAATCATTAATCATAAACCTTAATCCATGGAGTAGTAGTCCATGAATTCATTCAAGACTCATAACATCATGTGTTACCATGCCTTATCATTCAATTATTAATTTATTCAATTTTGATGAACTTTTCCATATCCAATACTTTAATTATATGATGAAAAAGTTCACATTTGAACCACATCGCTCTATTTCCTAAATACATATTTTTTAAATGTCTATCAATAAATTTAATAATCAAATACATCCATTTTTTAAAATTTCCATTACTACTCTGAATGAAAATGTTTTTCATGGACCAAAGCACCTTGAAATAAAAAAAATCTCTCAAATAAAATCAAAACCCATTTCTTCACTATGTAAATATGAAAATCAATCATTCCAATTAAACATATCAATGCCAACACTTAAACATGGGTCTTCCTCTTTGAAAAAAAAAGTTCGAAGACCATCATATTCAAATGAAACCATATAAATATTCACAACACTCCCACTTAAAATAAAAATATTAAATAAATTTTAAACCCATGTAAAATTACTTATAGGACAAAAGATCATTTCTAAAAATAATTATTACAAATTATATCCTTTCACCATGGGAATCCAAATTCTTTTCATGTCTTAATAAACATATTAAAAACTATTTCAATAATTTATAGGCCACTTCTTAAGAATCATACACTGGGAATATACCACTACCCATCCATGGCACACCCATTTGGTGGCCCAATAATCTGGTCTCACATCACCACTAACACAACAGGATATGTGGTAGGACCATGGTGTAAATATATGTTCAAAAACAACACCATAAAACAATATAGAAAACATAAAACATTTGGTATTATATGAAACATATCACATTGAACATATAAATCTATTATAAGTCTATTTGTAAATCTCTTAGACCACAAACCTCAATAGATAAGATATCAATTATGTAACCAAAAAATGATGTCCTCCACAACTCCAATATAAGAATCACCCCATCCACTATACACCAGATAGTTCTTATCACCACCACCCTGGCTCTAGTATCAAACAAAGAATCAACAATTAATTAATTATAACAATAATAACAAATTAATTCACTAATATTGATCATGGAATAATGATAGAAAATTAACTGTGTCAATAAAATATTATGGAAACTCTAGGAAACCATTAGGGGAGGTCCATAACGCATCCCCAATTCCATTATTGGTAAATTACATAACAAGAAATAACAAATAAATAAATAATTTAATTAAAAGGTTTGGAAAACCCAATGAAAATTCTTAGTTTTTTAGATACCTTAAGGATATTAATAAAAACAAAATGCAAAATCCAATTACTGATCTATACATCCCAAGACATCAAAAATCCCCATGATAAAAAAAATCCACCATGAACCGATGGAATCATAAAAAACCCAAAAATGTAGATCCTAAAAATTAAATATAAACAAGAGGATGAAGGATAGAAACAACCTGATGATGATAACTCACCATGATAACCCATAAAACACACCAAAATCGATGAATGGAGTAGGATTATAGAGTTTCGAAACCCCCTAGTTCGTGCACCCAGAATGTGGTAGAAATGGGGTGGATAGTTTAAAACCATAGAGGGTGGGATTTTTGTTATATCACCCATTTTAGTAGATTATGGGATAGCCCACAGTTTCTCTAAATATTTTTCAGAAACATGTCCCACTGAGTAGTTTTATCTATCCACGACCACCACCGACAAGGGTTTTTTCCCCTGTTGGACAATCCTTGCACCAATCGTGATCACCCCGTCAATCCAACAACCCTAGACACTGACTATTGTGCAGCTTGATTTGATAAACAACTAGGAAAATATACTATCAGCACTGCCTCCCATATGAAATAAGGTGAATTGTTGTTCTGAAAATTGGCATATCCCATGATCGATTCTTTTTGAACTAATGAGCCTCCCATAGTTTCTCATTTTTACTCACATGGTTTAAACAAGTTAATTCTTTTCCCATGCCACCAAACCATGAATAGATGAAGTTGAATTGAAAAAATCATGGACATCATGTTATCGAATGGTTTCTCTTAAATCGTGCACACCAACCCGTTCACCACTTCCAAAATCCCTATAAACTCACTAAAAATAACAAAGAACCTCCATAGATTATCAAACAACTCAGGCTATCCATTTATCATTATTCCTCATCTCAAGTCACCCTTTGATACAACACATGTATTAGAACTCCATTATGAGTATTGATTCATGATTTGATCCATCTGTGAAGTAAAATTAAAATTCCTTCATAAATTTTCAATCCACCCCAATATGAGATCTTATATATTCACTTTCATAACACATATCATCATTGAAAGGACTAATATTTCATCTATATACACCACCTGATATTTATCGATCATTATATTTTATCCAATAAACTCATTGGGATTTTGATAACCTAAACCACTATCAGGGAACAACCTCTAACTCAAGGCCCTTAACCAACCAAAACCTTGAGGAAACACCTGTTTCCAAATTGAAACACCTTTATGGTTCTTACTCAAGCCCATACAACTGAATCAGTGATTAAAAATCACCTAATGGACCATCAATATATGGTTACCTCCATAACAAGAATTATCATTTTCCACAAAAAAACATGATACAAATCGACCTTTCCTTATGCAAAACCCATATGAACATGACCTCAAACCCCCATTACACACCCTGCAAGACACCTATCATACCGCACCCCAACAAGAATGGGGAAAAAATAATCAGTAGAACCCATCCTTATAACGTGAAATCAATAAAATAGGATGCCTACCCACTATCCTTTCATGAAAAATAACATAATAACATCTTCTAGATAGAGAAACTAAAACCTTAAACACAAATTTTATTCCCAAATAACACACTAAAAGTAGCATACAAACATTAGAACCACCATTTTTTACCGCCTCCAATAAAAATATTGTCGAACAACACATACCAAAATGAACATCTCTAACTATTGGATTGTAACCACTTCATCAGATCATCATGTCCGCGTACAATGAGGCATTATCAAAACACCCCAAACATTTTCAATGGAATCCATACCTGATCTTCTATCCATAAACACCTTGATTTTGAAGTATATTATTAACTTGTTCATCTTTCACCCATTGTCTCCCTCTAGAATTCCCTACAGAATAAAGTAAAACCAACAATATTTTTTCCACTGGAATCACAATTCCACAACAAATGATCCAAAATCAGATCCACACACTGGTAACCCATCTATCATTAGCCTCATACCTTTTCAACTGGATAATCACTTTGCTCTACTAGAGTGTTATGATCACAAACTAACCCAAACTGCCTTAACTATTTTGATCAATGATCCAACCATTTCAAGCATAATAATTGAACATTTCTATCTCTCCCTCATCGATGTGATAAAAAACCTTCACCACTTCCTTCATGAGTATATGAGAACAACACCCTTTGAATCTAACTACATCTTGTACACCCAATGGAAATCACCTCAAAAAAGATGATGGTGTATGTTCCACAATGTGACTCCACATTCCTCACAGACCGAGTGTACCTACAAAGAGTCCCTATACCCAATAAAATGAATCAGGATAACTAGTTTAAGAGCCTGATAATTCTTATCTTATTTAGGATGAGTTCAATATTTTGGGATTTATCATCACTACTTTGAGTATTCTGGGGCTTCTACGATAAATACCAACACTCCACACCCATTCACTTACGATGTCACTTATATTGATAAGTAAATATCTAGCCATTAAAATACACAGGGCTTTTTAACTTCCTTCATCTCATCACATTCTATTTTGTTTAAAATATACCCTTGCATACCTACTATACTTAAGATCCTCTGGTGTACTCTATCGTAATGTTCAATCCACAATCATGAATGACTTATTATGTCATTTTCTTCTCATTCCTCCAAGATCCCATAAAAAATTGACTATTACAAGAAACCATTTGTAACCCTGCATCCAAACATGATTCTAACTCCAATGAGTCTATCATTATAATCTTTGGCTTACAATCCCTATCCACTATCCATATTTCTTCCACATTCTCATCTCATCCAAAAATGGAAGGAATCATGATTTCCAAAAATAAAATAAATTCACCAAATCAAAATAACATTCATAACCACTGAAGACTTGAGAGTCATTCAAGAGTTAAACTGAGATAATAGATGCTCTCAATGTTTTATTGGATATATATCTACTACCCACAATTCTTGGAACCTAACCAAAATTGCACGGCTGTGAAACCCAAATAGAATCACTCTATGCACATCCCATTTCATGAAAACAGGGTGCCTTGTGTCTATTTCCAAAAATAAGTCACATGCATAGTCACCAAAGAATGTTTATGTGAGCACATAAAACCAAATTTCTTCTACCACACTATGTGATCTGGATCCAACCCATAACCAAAATGCACATCTCACCTTTTCAACTATCATTCATGAAATGAACACAAACAAATACCCTGTAGAAACAAAAAATAATGTTAAACCACTAACACCCTTGGGAACATAAAAATCATCTAACCACCCACACAATACATCTAAATAATATAAAACACTAACTACCATGACTCGAGTGACATAAAAAGATCACTATTTCCAATCACACAGGGCCTATGCTAGATCATAAAAGTCCACATATAACATGGCATCAACATATATAAATCCCAACATTACATGACATCCCCAAAACAAATCACCCTCTTGTAGGGTATCATACCATAAAGCTTTCATACACAAACCAACATTTAACAATGAGAAACACTTTTTCTCAATTATTCGGCACAACAAACCGCTCCCTAAGGATCCAAAAATACATTCCTCCTAGAAAAAAAAATAACCCACAAGGGTACAACAAACATTTAATCACACCATACTAACCTTCCTAGGATTTAACACCCACTATATACAATGACAATAATAAAAACCTCATGAAACGCATCTCACCATACATCCATATAACCTCTAATAAGAAAAATATCTGTAAAATCACACACTAATTAGCCTATAACAAGTGTATTATATGTTATTAGTATGACACATGACATTCCTCTTTCCTCTACATGACATGAGTGAAAACCAAATCACAAGAATCTTGTCAATTGGACAAAAGAATGAGATTCATCATAAAATATAATTTCCAAACAAAAAAATTGTATCTCAAGCAAAAAAGAATATAGAATAATAACATGAAAAAATAGAATAGAAATCCCACCCCTAGTAACGCGGAGGTTTTTATTGTAAAAATGGGGTTCATGAAGAACCATACCGGTATCCATATCAAGATATGACATGTCCTTATATATCATACCAACCAAAAACTAAATAGTTAAATTATATTAAGGAAACTCCTCTTACCCCATTATGATACCCCGGGATTAGTGCCACTAAACTGGTTCCCTAGGTCAGTTCACCACATGACCCTAGGGGCACCTCCTCATATGAAAAATGCTACAGACTAATAGTGGGGTTCTAAAATGGAACTGTGAGGAGAATATTACAACATATCAGTGTATGTAACCTTAATAAAATAACAAAATATCCTAAATATTAGTGTACCCAATAAGAATAAAAAAAATAAATCTAAAACATGATGAATCTAAATGAAATGTACTAAAGGCCCTACGAACTATGTTATATATACAACCAAATGCCAACTATTTTGGGTCCATCACATACAAAAAATAAATGAACTATAAAAGAGATCCAGACTATCAATAAGCCAAACTATTCTAATCACCTGAAATGAATCAAAAAAACTAAATAGTAAAATAATAGGGGTGAAACAAATCTTATACCCCTTTATTATTCCCTAGACTATGTTCCAAAAAACTGGTGCCCAAGAACAGTTCAACACATGACCTTCGGTGTGCCTCTTCATACACCATACGCTACAGACTAATAGAGTGGGTATAAAATGGATCTGTGAGGAGACTACACCACCATATCAGAATGCATAACCACATGTAAATAACCAAATATCATATAAATCAGTCTACACAAGATGAAAAAAATTAAACTAAAACATGACTCAACTATATGTAATATGAAAAATTCCCTAATGAATATCTCATACATAAACCATATTACCATTGGTCCATCTCTATAAAATAGAAAAACGAACTAAAAAAGGGATCCACAATGTCACTGATCCAAAACCCATCTTTGAACCTTAAACCACTCAAATAATCCTTCTTGAAAAGTCATAATCAAACCAATCCACAACCTTAACCTATTCCTACAAAAAACATAAGTGAGTTAATCATGTACCGAAGGGAAATTTATCCATGTGTAGGGTTTGATTAAAATAGAGTAGTCCACAACCAAATTTTTCAAAAGAAAATACTCGTCTACGAAATAGTGCAATCATGAAAATGAATAAAAATAAAAAAGACGTTAAATAAAACCAGTTTCATTATTTTATAAAGTTAATTTAGTCACTTTTTTATTATATCTAATAAGAATAAATTTCCAAAAAAATAAATAATCCTAAACTTGACATAAAATTCATATATCATGTAGGCCACTAGTAATCAATCATGGAACATAGATCTATTATTCCAGTCAAGATCTGGATTGTCATTAACAACCATTCAAACAACTACATCAATGGTCATAAAACAATGAGGATTAAACCATGAATCCATCTATCTTTTGGAAATACATGTCTGAATATCCTATCCATTATGTCATGTATAATAAATCTTAGATATATTTTCCATGAATACAATTGAGAATTGGAAAATCATGCATAACCATCCAAACCTTGATATAGAATTCCACATCCATACCATTGTGTTCAAGAGTGTTATTCCATCTACCGAATAACTATTGGGCACCACTGAACATGTAAATAAATATGGACCTCCCAAAACTAGGGTGTGGAGCATTAGTACACCATACAAAAACAATTTATAAACGGTTGGAATAAATGGATCATCAATAATTGAATTCCCTGGGGACTCTGAACCTGATGTTCTACCATCCCCAATCATTCCAATTTTCAAAAAGTAAAACATCATTCAATTTTTCAATAATCCATTAGGTTTATCTTAAAAAATCAAGTTCATAATTAAACCATTCATCCCCTTATCCTAGATTATTATGTTTAAATGTTATTCAAACAATTTTAAAATCGAGTACAAACTTTTAACCCTTTCAATTATCTTTCTATGTCATAAAATTTGGATCTTGAAATGAACACATAGATGAAATTAAGACCAAGAAATTGTTAACTATTAGGATACACAAAAATCAATGATTCTATTTAAATATTTCAAATAAACCCACCGCAAGGTTCTACCTCTATGAAAATCCCAACAAGGTCAATGAAACATGTGTTACATTTTAACTATATAAAGGGTCACCACACCCCCATTTCAATTCAACATTTCAATTCCATTTAAAACAAGATTAAAATAAATATGATGCCGACACATAATTTTAAACCATGTTTATTACAAAAAAATCCTTCCCCCTTGGACTTAAAAATAGGTTTCATGACCCAATGAACACAATAACAAAATTTCAAATCCACATAGGAATTTTTCATAAAAACCTAACACATTGAACATTCCCCTTCCCAAGGTTGGAACACCCCATGGTTGGCCCAAAATATAATATCACATCACCATTAACCCAACAAGATCTGTGGTATGTACATTTTTTCAATATAAGGTAAAACCAAATATCATAATGTTGGAAAAAATGTTTACAACCTAGATAATTCTATAAATTATACCACAGTGCACATATAAAAAAATTATAAGACTATGCATAAAGCTCCTAGAACACCATCCTCATTGGAGAAGATTTCCATTATGTTTATAAAAAATGGTTTCCTTACTAAGACACATCAAATTATTTCCAAAACCGCTCGACATACAACCACACTCATCACCACCACCCAAGGTTTAGTCTCACACCATGAAATGAAAAATAATTATGTATAATCATTTTAATTAATTAATTAACCAATACTCATCGGGGAATAATTATGGAAAACTCACCGGGTCATAAAAACATGTTCTATACTCTAAAAACCCATCTTGGGAGGTCCATAATAGATCTCATCACCATTCTTGTGAAAATACTTAATAGGTGATAAAAAAAATATCGTATAAAAAATTTGGGAAAACGTATTTTAATTCACTATGGCCACATACCATAATGAAACTCCTTGTAATGATGTTTTAATTCCTTCTTAGGATATATTCTACCCATGGAATATAAATCCCAATGAGAAATGGATAATTTCACCATACACCAATGAAATTGTCAACAAAACCAAAACCATTGCAACTAAAAATAAGAGAGAGAAAAGAGGATGATGGAAGGAACCCAAGAGAGGTAGATAATTCATTTTAAAAACAAATAAATTTCAATTAGAAAAAACACAAATTGAATTATGGATTAGGAGGAAGGGGTTTTAGAAAACCCCTCACTCGTGCACCTGGAAGAAGTACATTAGGGTGGAAGAGATGAAAATCCCAAGGTTCATTTTGGTTTAATCCCCTTTTTTATTTAATTATAGTCTTTCTAATGTCATGGACACAAAATATTCCAAAACATACATTATATAGGTGTTTGTATTTGTCCTAGACCATCACCCACAATTTTTGGCCACATAGTTGTCCAAACCAATCTTTGACCATGATCAACCCAAAATTACCACACCCCTAGACTCAAAAGGTAATATCACATGGTTGAAAAAATATACATTACAACCATGATTCCAGTGATGAATCCCCTCTGCAACAAAGAATACATTTTTTCTTTAACCAAGTGAAAATCATTCCCCATGCCTTCAATACAACTTAACTTTGCATGATTTCCCCGTTTTCCTCACATGATATACCTTAAAGCATGGTTTATTAATTTTATTGATCATTTCCCAATTCAAATTGATATAATTTAATCATAAACATCATGGTGTCACATGGTTTCTCCTAAACAATGAGTACCAAACCATGAAACCATTTTTTAAGACCCAAAACCCAAAAAAATAACACGGGACAACCAAAGCATATCCAAACACTCGGGAAACCCTCTGGTAATATTATTCAGGTTAATAAAACCTTTTGATACATCCATACTCTAGAAACTCCATTATGAGTATTTACTCAATATTTCATCCATATGAAAATCAATATTTAAATTCATTTTGGAAATTTCATTCCATCCGGACATGGGATCTTATAGTAGAATAATATTTAAAATAAAAATGATATTATAATAATATCACCTTCTATTTCAGAGAAGACCATTTTATTTTTTATTACGGTCCATAGAGATGGCCTTTGTAAAATAAAAAAACCTCTAAAACATTTATAAGGGGATATATAAGCCTATTTCATTGGTATAATTTTCTTAACATGACGTGAAAAAGTAAGGAATGGTTGTGTTTTTTTCTTGTAATGGAATGAACATGCATTGAATTTTATAAAATATTAAAATATTAAAATTATTTTACATTTGAAAGTGGTAAAATGTTGAAATATATTTAATATAGGATGAGGACGAGTCTAAATGATCTAAAAAAATAAAATTTATACATTTTACTTGATGTTTTACCCATTATCTATTAGTTTTAATCCTTTTTGATATTTTAAAATTTTCATTGATATAATTTTTATATACATTAAGGGATTAGAATGTTACTATATATGAAAATTTACCCAATTGGTAAATGGTTGATTTTCACAAGCATATAACATTTTATTTTCGAAATATAATATTTATATGAATCATTAATAATTTAATAAATTATAATTTCAAATAAGGCAACATTAATATTATTTCTAGGACTGATAACATGGTTTGAAAATAAAGACAAAATGATATCAATATAATTTCAATTAAAATATATTATAACACAACTTTTATTTTAAAAAATTGTAGCACTTTAATTAATCAACATTATATTAATTTTAATAATTTTAAAATAATGTATTTTGTTTTTAAATTACTTAATCAAGAACTATGTTTTTGTTTTGTAATAATTTAATATAATTAATACAAACAAAAATAATAAAATACCATTAATAAATATTAATTCATATTTCAAAAAAATTAAAAACAATAATAACATCTTTTTATCAATACTAAAAAATATTATTGATTTTAAAACAAAGAGGGTTATAATTGTTATTAATTTTTTATGAAAATGTGGTCAAGGAATTCATAAAAGGTAAAAGGATGGGAATTTACAATAATTTTACGTAATGATGATTATAGATGAGATGAATCTTTTCCAAAAAAATAATGGAATTTTTTTTGGAGATTTATAAGTCGTAAACTATAGTTTTATCCACTTTTACACATTTTACCCATATTGAGATGAAAAATATTATCTAGGTATGTGATTTAGAATGGAAAACATAAAGTGGAGCTATTTACCAAATTTTAAGATACTAATTCTAAATATGGAATAAATTTATAATTATTTAATACCTCATAGTGAATAAAACAAAATTTAATATAAATGTGAAAAACATAATAAAAAACCTATTTAAATTGAAGTTCATAATAATCATAAAAACAGTTTAACACAAATCTATTGTATAATAATGATTCTTACGTTAAATTAAGATAAAATTTTAAACATAATGGTTCTTTTAAATTACATTACATAATTAATGGAAATTCTTTTTTTACAAAAAATTTTATTTTTCACTATTTAGGGGAAAATATACATTCTTACAAAAATAAAAAATAACCCTATCATAAAATTTAAATGATTATTTAAAAAATAATAGTCATTCCCTAAAATAAAATTTATTTAAATTTTAGAAATTAATTATAATGTTTTCACTCAAAATGGAATTTATATTTTTTTGAAGAATTGTTTTCAACATTAAATAACATTATCAAAAAATAGGTACATGTAGGTTAGTCATCAATAAATTAATTGAAAATAAATAAAATCATTATACATATTATTAATTATGTGGTTAGTCCAATTCACGATATTAATTTAAATTATAGGTTACAATGGTAACATATTAATTGTATATCATAGTTTACATAATTTTTAATATTTTTTTTAATAATCTTATCGAGTATAGTATTAAGATAAAAATTGTCTTTGGGGTGTTACACAATGACATGGGTCCATGAAATTTGAAAAACTGATAAAATGATGGTATCCTCACAATGGTTCATTGAATAATTGCTAATTCCATATCTCAAAACAATGATATCTTTGGTCACATCATCCTTTTGGCCTCCATGAACTCCATGATTTATGTCAGGAATTTTAGTTTCTAACTTCAATGGTGAAAATGAATCATATTTATCATTGACCTAACCTCAGTACCTCTTATGGGAACATCTTTGGATCTATAATCATTGTAAAGGGATATCTCAACACCCATTTTCCATTAATTAAACTAAACACTACTATAACAAAATGAACAAATTACCACACATTAAAAATCCCCAAGTATGGCTTGACAAGACACTTATTTATTAAAATATAGTAGTATCCCAATATTCATGTAATTCTCACCCATGTATCAAAAGCCTCTATGATTATTTACACTCTATAAGGAGTGTACTCTACCAATAATGAGAATCCACATTGCTCATTGTTTTTTGAATTACCATACCTTTTTGGCATAGATATATCATGTGTTCTACTACCACACGAATGTGATCCATCAAAAAATAGGGTACGCCACTGGAAAATTCCAAAATTTTAATCCAAACTCAGATCATGAGTCTAGAACTCATGGTTTTATATACTCCCTCATTAAATTAAAATTACATGGGCCTCTCTCTAAACCATTAACATGTTGTTTTCATACACAAGTCATTTTCATCATAAAGTCCTTCTTCTACGGGACTAATTACATGGAATATCCCATCATGATGAAACCATATTCAGTCAGGTTACCCTCACACAGTATGAGGCATTGACTCAAAAATAACCAATTTACATCACTATTTATGGAATAATAGTCCATATAACCCGAATCATAGTCTCATTAAGGGTTATAACACTCATCAATTAATCTAGAAACATATCTTGAAAATTTCCATGATGTCTTCTCCATAAACCATCCACATTATGGAACCATATACACATGGTTATTATGAATTTAATGATAATTGGAGACACATGGAAAACTCCACAAAGGTTATATTTGGATCGTAAATGTTTTTAATCATTCTAAGTACTACTCATATATGATTCTTATAGTGGAAAATATTCATGATAATGACCTCGGAGGGTTCACAAAATCATCAACACATAGAGGAACTGCATTTTCGTCATCACCTAGGTCCACAACAACATGGTCCCACATGTGCTACCATGAAAAGTAGAAATATATAGGGTTTCATTAAAAAATAATTTCCCCAATAACTCATATATAAAAATAATTTAAATGTTTTTGAAACAATATAAGGTGATTCATCCATTATAAATACCATCACACATATGAAAAAAATTTGACATGTCATTATAGTAAGCTATATGTAATTCATGATAATCCTCTTGAAAAAATTAATGAGATTAAAATATGTATGAAAAAAAATCAGCATGAATCACATGAGGTAAAATCATATAACCATGGTAGAACAAACCGAGAACCTCAAACCAATAACTTGGAAACCTGGATATCGACTGAGAAAGGTGTTCATGATGCACAAAACTGAGTTTCATCATAGGTTCTAAAAAATTATTATGGAAAATATCCACCAACTCACCAAATCAACATAAGAAGAATTTTTATGCTATAATTCAGTGAAACCCCTACCAAAATCATCTATTTTGAGATTGAGTTCCATATTTCTTCTCTACCACCACATCGTATGCTAGAGGCTACTGACTGACAGTGATGTTCATTATGATATCATGGATATATTTTACCCTCAATCAGATTGATCAATAATGTATTAATAACTATGATTTTAACAATAGAAAGTCAATGTACTCATAATCCAATTAATATTCAATTTCCAATGAATTTGTGAAGAATTAAGAAAAATTATATGGAGTACAAGACCATTGATAACCCTCCATGTCAATCACATATACAATATAATAATGAATATGTGTACAAATGTGGATTAGCATCCAACTCCAACACTCATATTCTTCTAGTATATGGCCTCGTAGTATGTTATCCCATATAATGACCAGTCCTAGGACACACCACAACCTATACCTATGAAATGTGTGGAATATTAAGGATCCCAAGTTCCATGGATTCCCACGGAGGGTATTTATACTATTAAATAGGGAACCAGCAACATTATCATGTACCTATCCAAAAAATGAAGGTCCTATGCATGTGACATGTTCCATAGAATGTATAATCAAATTCAAAAATAGTGTTATAAAAATATGTAATCCCTAGTCATAATTTAACAAAATACTTACAATATACTGCATATTATTCCTTTTACCATGTTTACACAAATCCTTAATAATGAATGTATTAAAAATATCCTAGATGAATTATTATAGGAGAAGTAAAGATCAATGGATTAATATAGGTAATCCTCATGAATGACTATGTTGTGGAAAGGAATATGAGTCTCAGGTAATTAAAAATGGTTATCAATCCCATTTTTTATCATGAGTCATGACACTGGATAATTATATTTACACCACTACCTCACGAAAGGATAGATGTCCATCACATTCCAAAACAACTTGAACTCTGACTACAAGGCCATCATATCCCTGTTATGTATCTAGGTCTTCACCTAACTTCATGGTTTTGAATATCATTTGTTACTTGTAAATATCATCACCATAGATGGTATGAATTCTTGGAAAAACCAAATAGTCGACTCTCTCGTATGAAAAGATGGTACCCAGACATATTTAAGACTATGAAAAATGGACACATTGCCCAAGTATATATATCCATTTAACAATCTATTAGATGATATGGAATTAACCACCCAATGAACATCCACATATAAAGATTAATTTCATCCCAAATACCCCACTATGGGGATGGATATTTCTATATGGAAATGATATCAACTTTAAAATTGAAATTGATGTCCCATCAATAACACCCAAAACAATTTCTAATGAATTATATAGAATGGAACAATATATCACATCATGTAATTCCATAGTCTATGAAATAAAACTAGTCTACATATTATATTGAAAGGATCAATATGTACTACCTAATAACTACATCCACATTGAAATCATTATTAACACAAGAATGTGTGTGTGATCAAAATTTTTTATCTGGTTATAATAAAGAAAACATAATTTATTAAATCCTCGACTATAACTAGATGAAATCCTGATAATAAACAATTGTCCATCACAGACCATAGAACAATGTAATTTTACATTAGGAATGGTTCCTTAAATTGGTTAAGACATATATATGATTTTCAAATTAATAATTGTAGGATGTTCCAAGCACACATATAAAATAATGGATCTTTTCCCAAGGTAAAAAATCACATATCGCATGTCAATAATTAATGGATAATTCCATGGGACAGATTACATAATAAAATCTACCACAATGTAGATTAAAATACCATTAAAACAATTTGTAGTTTATTTGTATAATGATACCCAAGAACATTTAGATTCGTTAAATAACCATGAGGTGTTAAATCATTCCTGATAATTATATTTAAAATAAATATATCAAAAAATATTGAAATGATTACATTTTTTTTGAAAGGCGGGGTGGAGGCCCCAAAATATTTTATTTAAATCAAAGTTCGAAGGGACATCAAGAACAGCGAGATACAAAATCAAACAAAACAGAACAATGTTTTCAAGAGTCCCTTTCCAGGGGACCGATCTTCTTTCTGATTTTATCCACAATGATCTTCTCCTTGCTCCGCATCTCATTCCAGAGATCGATATTGATGCACCTACACCCACGCCCATGCCCTCACCATCCATTGTATTCGGATTCTATTTCCGCAGCTTGTTGTATCAAGGTTTCTAAGTCCTCATTAGAACTATCCTCTTGTGACAAATCTCTTCTCTTATTTTCATCAATTCTTTTATCATTATTCTTTTGGCTTCTTGTTCTAACCATCTGCCATGCATCCCCTTGTATCTCATCACTGTTATCTGTCCCGTTCGTTATCCACTTCTCTTGAATAGCTGGGTTGATCATTCCCTGCACACTAACCATAGTTTAGTGATCATATGGGACTTCCAAGGATGAACTCACCTTCTTATCAGCCGAAGGTTGGTCAGTCTCCACTTCTGAAGAAAGAGAGGCCCTTTTGGATGAAGTTTCCAGAACCGAGGTATGGTTCTGAACATCCTCAGCCACAACCTGCGGATCTGAAATCGAAACATCCACTAACCCAGACTGTGGGTCCACCTGTGTATGACATGAAGTAGTATTTTTAACAGGTGTGATTGCACAAGTATGACCTGGAATCCCATGCACAGTAGGACATGAAGATGATGCTAATTCACCATAAGGGCCAGTGTTCATTGTTGTAGGAGCAGATTCAGAAAGAGGCCTGGATTGTAGCCGGGTAGAATCAGAAAAAACAGTAGCTGTGTTACCTTTTTCATTCTGGCGAGAGACCGGAGATGAGGGTTGTCCCTCCTCAACCACCTCTTCCCATGATCTTCTACCTTCAAGGGGATTCACCATGACAAGTTCATCCTTACTTCGAGGAGCAGGATTGGAGGGAGACAGCTCTACATTCTATTGTTCCAAATGCAAGTAGCAGGTGCATCAAGAAAAGAAGACTTGTCATCTTTTTTTAGGAGACGAGGCTTCTCCCTCCCTGACTTCAGACATGATTTGGCATCATGTCCATTGAGGGAGAAGCAACTACACACAATAGACCTCCTACAATTTGTAGATTCATGTCCAATTACTTTACAATCAAAGCAGAATTTTGGCAAGTTTTCATATTCCACTTTCAGGTCAAGTTCATCCTCATCAGTAGATAAGTAGACCATGTCAATCCGAGTAGCGTTTAAATCAATTTCAATAAGACACCAGTCATAATTCCCATATCTAGCAGATTCAGTCTCATTATCCATCCTGATTGGGATGCCAATAGCAAGAGATAGATCATATAAAATGCATGTATTCCACAGAATCCAGCTTAATCCATAAATTTTAATCCAGGTTTGCATAGAGGAGTTACCAATTTCTGAAGGATTGAAGCGTATGTCCCACTCTCTGATGTGCAAAGCACCTGGTTTGAGAGAAAGTGAACCGAAGCCCCAGGCTCATCGTTTTAGTTCTTTAGATGGAAAAACCACATGGTAATATCCCTTCCAGAGTGATACACATTGCCAGGTCTCAAACCCCCAGATGATCGAAAGCCTCTGTGTGAGCTGCTCCATCTTCCATGGCTTCTCCCCGTTCGGTAAAATCATTCGAGCAATGATCGAGTGCACTCCCAATTCCATTCTTTCAGAAATTGCAGCCGGATCCGCCTTCACATGAGCAACAGAACCCCTCATCCGGATACCAACCCATGGATCCTTAAAAGGTGAAAAAGATTGAGCAAAGGAACTTACCGCAACGGCTTTCACCCTGTTGTTGTCGCCACTCCGTGAATCATGCAGTTCACAGGTTGCGTTCTTGTGGGAATCAAATCTCCCTGGAGCCAAGAAATCGTGCGCCATTAGGAATTAAGAAAACAAATGAGCTGAAGGAAACCCTAGCAGCCATTCTGGGACGAGGGAGCGCACTCGCGAATGCTTGACATTCTCCTCACCTTGTGTATAATGTGTCTCATTGAAATGATTACATGTAAACTACTAACAAATGTAAAAATATATACATTACAAATAAATACTTTCTAGTTATCACTTCACAACTACAACAATGGCCAATCAACTATATAATGTCTCAAACATTCATCTAATTACATTTTGAGAAAACTTATAATAGTGTGGAAATATTTAAAAAACTTTTAATAAAATTCTATAGGAATCTCAAAAATAATGTAACATGGTGATATACCATAATTTTATTTTCATCCAATAGATTTTGGGCCATTCCAACTACATTCCCAAATCTATGACATAAAATATCCCAAATTCAATTTTATGATGTTGTGGATTATTTATCTGAATTTTAAAGAAACACATTAATGAAAATCATATGAGATGTACCACTATGATACTCTAACCAATAGTGTGTGTTCATTATCACCGAATACATCTATCTATTCTAATTTAAATTCTTATCTTTCTTAAACAATTCCAAGAAGATCCTAAGTAAATTTTATCAATTTATCAAAAAAGTCACGCTCAAAATTATTCAATGAAAAAGAAAATACTAGAGAAAATAATTTTAATGGAATTGAGATATAAATGTAGGGAAATGGAAAATAATACCAAGAGTAATAATCCATGATAGACAACACAATAATCCACCAACACATAAATAACATGGAGTCAATATTGAATAAGAACAAGGGATGTCATCTAGGTTCTCTAATATTTAACATACAGATACAGCCTAAAAATTTAGGATCTCATATAAGGGGAAAAGATTATATAAATTCTTAATTAAACTCCAATAATAGAAAAAAGTAGATAACTATCAAGGTAGGTTTGGTGTGACAAAATTCAAAAACACACTCACCTAAACAGTTCCCAATCTGCCACATCAGTTAGTCGCATGCGGTCCATCAACAAGATTTTTGATTACTAGCTATATTCATGTTGATCACTAGATTACTAGTGAGGATTGAAGAGCTCACATTATACTAACCAGACCACCACCTTTCTATTGGCCTGGTACTATGTAGTCGGTACTTCTATAGTATCCTAGTTCACCCCATCAATTATAATTTTGTTCTCTTTGGCCCTTGAGTACCACTATAATATTTCTTTCATGTATAAGAACAAACATAAAAATTTATGAACACAAATCATATTTGTTTGAATCTCGGTCATAATAATAATCGATACACCATATATAAATAAAAATTCCCCCCCAATGTTCGTAACCCATAATAATTTGGTTCATTATCTGTTGTGGGTAAGAAATGTTTGTTTCATTTTTCAGACCACAAAAAACCATTATAAAAAACGTGTTGCATTCATCATAACAACAACTTGGAAATAAAATGGGATTAATTCCATTTAAATAAGAAAAAATATAAGGAAATAATTCATAATTACATTCATAATTTTAAGACGATATACCTATGGGAAAAATAAGTATTGATATATATTAAACAACTGTATAGAAAAATACCCTTCAATCAAGATCATAAATCCTATGGAAGATATACCATATAAATAAAGGTTATAAGGTTGAGTTAATAATTTCACAAACCAATCAATGTGTGTCATCTATATAGAAACTCTTCAACCATTTGAATGAAAAATATGCTATGTACACAAGAAAGGTATCAAAATAAAAATTATATTTACACACAGATGATAATTAGATAAGACAATAGTAGTGATATATAATTCATCCAAAATGGAGATAAATTACATAATTCATCTTAATAAAAAAATTATGATGATATAATTTTGATAATTTACTCAATCAACTGTAATATATATAAAATAATATTCGTATAGATTGAAAAGATTTTTTTTTGGGTCTTCAGAAAAATCACATCAAAAATAAGAAATATCATTGATCCATGGAGAATATTTATAGAGTAATAATTTACAATATTAGAAGAAGAATAAATAATTTTAAATGTCATTAAAAATTGACATAATTACCCAAATTAGTTCAAAAATTTTGTGAAAATATGTGTTAAAATAGAAAATGTTAAAAATATATTCAGTTCACACATTGAAAAAAAATAACACATAGGGAAAATATATAAAGACTTATTAAAAACGTTTTAATGATAATAGATTTTTTAAAAATAGGATTAATAAATTATTTTTTTCATAGATAATATCAATTTAAAAATAATCTAACTAATATTAAACATGATAAGTGAGGTTTATGAATGAAAAAATAGACAAGAAATCATTTGTGTAATATACGAATCTAGGGAAAATGAAATTTTTAGAGGTGAATTATAAAACCTTTAATATATAACTAAAAATATTTTGGAATATATAATTAATGAAAATTTAAAATATATATTTTCAGAAAAAAAATAATTATTTCAAAAAATTGATTGGAAATAAAACCCTTATGGGTTGAGAAGAAAATTAATCAACCCCCTTTTTTACATCGGCATGTTTTAAATCAAAATCCATTTAAAATGTTAGTTTATATGGTAATTAAAATCACCATTAATATGATAAATGCTAATTATTAGATAGTAATCACACAATATTAAAGGTATCAGGGTTCACATTAGTAAATAAGTCTCTAAAAAGATAAATTTTAGAGTGTTTTTTATATATGTTTTCTGGATTATTTTAAAAAAATGGCTAGGATTTAAAAATTTGATAATATGTATGAAAGGTATCAGGCTCCCTGACGCCTTTATTCCAAACCCAAAATTGTTTTACAATTTTAAATATACTTTTTGTATATTTAAATTTTTTATTTTTATTTGGTTTTGTTTTGTTTATGTACAAGCAAACATATATATAACACATTTTTTTCAGCAGAATGTATCTCCTATTAAACATCTAGTAGAACTACCATTACAACAGTATAGATTCTAACAGAAACACTCACCCATGAGTCTCTTTTATAAGAGGGCATGCCCTAAAAATCAGTCAGTATTTCTGATTGGGATTCAGGATCTCCATTTGTCTTACAGAATTATTCATATATTATTATTAATCATTTTAAATCAATTATTTAATAATATTTTTAAACACTAAATTGAATATTAAATAGTTAATAATATATAATATGTTTAAATTAATTATAAATCAACTAATATATAACTAATATAGAATAATCTTAATAATAACTAAATACTATTTTATAATTATATAATTTATAAATATTAAAAATATTATATATTACTATTATTATTAATTATTAATTAATTAATAATTAAGTAATATTTAAATACTTATTAAATTAATTAGTTAATAATTAATTCGTTGACTATTAATATTATTATTAATAACTTCATAATTATGTACTAATTTATAATTATATTTAAAATTAATAAATAATAATTAATTAAGTAATTTATTAGTTAACACAGAAATTAATAAATAATTAGTTAGTTTTTTAGTAAATAGTTAATATTAATATTAATTTGTTTATTAATTATTAAATTAATAATATAAAAATTCAATTGTTAATAATTGAATAGTTAATAATAAAATATATAACTAATTAGTCAATTAATTATTTATTTATTTATTTAATAATAATAAAATTATGTAATAAACTAATTACTTACTAACTAATTAATTAAATAATTTCCAAATTAATAATTAATTACCTAATTAATTTGTTAATAATTAAGTAGTTAATAGTTAATTATTTAATGAATTAAATAATTAACTAATTATTAAGTAATTAATATGTATATTAATATTTAATAATTTAATTGTGAACTAATTATTGATTATATAATTAATAATGAAATTACTAATTAGATAATTTTTTATATAACCAATAGTTACCAAAAGGTTTATGATCCAAGCATTCCATGTCCTAAAAATTTATTAATAAAAATGAAAATACAAACAAACTCCGCTACTCTGGGATGCACATCTCTTCACAGTTCTTTGCTGACCTGGTCATCCTCTCGCATTGTGAGACAGGATCCCCAAAATCCTACCACTGAATCCACCGGGATCCCACACAAATTCGGCTACTCGCACCCCATCCCATAAATCTAGAATCGTCATTGATGCGAGGCCCATCCAGATGCATTGCTGGGATCTGTCGTGATACCACAACTTCAATGCAGATCCACTCCCAACATAACCTCTATCGTTGTCATCTAATCTCAACCATCACTAGGTGATTGAGACCCATCCTCACCCCAAAACAACTGCTAAAATCCATATGAGCCGAATATCTGCAAGCTGAAAACATTTAAAAATGGATAACAATTTCATCATCTGCACTTTGAGAGATCCATGACATGATCTGACCATAAACATTAAGAGAGAAATGCTCTCTATCCATGAGTGAGATACTCTCCACCCTCACATAATTAATAATTATATTACCATTTAACTAATTATTTATTCCGTAATTAATAATATAATTATTAATTTTTTTACTGCTTTTCTAATTAATTATATAATTAATAATTATATTACTAATTAACTAATTAAATATAAAATATTTATTAATTAACAAATAAATTATTATATAATTAATACTAATATTACTAATTAACTAACTAATTTTTATTAATAATTAATTATTAATTATTAAATTACTAATTAAATATATATGTAATATATATTAAATTTTTATATAATTACTTATTATATGACTATTTAACTAGTTAATTATTAACTAATTCATTTTTATGTAATTAATAATTAATCATTAATCATTACATTACTAATTTACTAATTAAATATGAACTAATTAATTATTAATTAAATAATTATTATATAATTAATAAATATATTTATAAGTAACTAAATATTTATTAACGAATTAATTTAATATTTCTCTAAATATTTCTTCATTATAAATTAATTAATTAATAAAAATTAATAATTATATAATTATATAATTATTTATAATAATTATACAGTTTTTCTTTAAGCAATAATATTTAGTTATCATTAATAATATTCTTTATTAATTATATTTTATTTAATTTATAATGAATTAAAACCATTAATTAATAATTAAATATTAAGAAATTAATAAGTTATTTTGAAAATATTGGTAGATACTAAAAAATTGATTTAAAATGATTAATAGTAATATATTAGTAAATATATGTAGGAAAGAAGAACCTAAAACCCACATCGAAAATGGTGAAGGATTTCCATGGAAAGCCCTATCATAAAAGAGATCCCTTGGTAAAGGATTCTATCAAAATCCAGAATATTATAATGGTAGTACTAAAAGATGATAAATAATATATATATTCTTCTGAATACATATATATATATATATATATATATAAACAAAACAAAACTAAAATAATAAAAATAATAATAACTATAAATATACATAATGTATATTTTAAACAGTAATTTTTTTTACAGATTTGGGATAAAATACAGTAGGGGACCTTCCTCCCTTTAAACAAATATTTTTAAAAAAAATATTAGTCTTCACATATTTTAAAAAAATATAAACACATAAAAAAATCATATTTTAGATATTGAACCCCTCATTATAATTTCATATCTCGACTTATGCAGTCAAATAACCTGTATAAAAAATGTACATATCGTAATAACCAATTAGATAAAAAAACTAATAAATATAACCTTTTATAATCCTTACTATGAATAAATCCCTAAATTTTATTAGTTTCCTATTATCTATTTACAATACGGTGTGTGAGTAATATTGATTCTTTTCAACTAGTTTCATAATAGTAGTTTTGTTCATCCTTATTATCCAATTGTAATAAATTCTTAGATACTAAAATTTAATATAATTGATGTTTTAATTTGTTTTTTAATTATTCTATTTTGTTTATTTCAATTTCATTAATGATTCATGTATATTATAGCAGTTATAAGAATGTTTCAATGTATTTCATCAAACAAGTGCTGGATTATTACTAAAGACATTAATATTAAATATTACAATACGAAACAATGATAAAATAATAATTCTCTAATTTATATAATATATTATCATATCTTAATTTATCATAGTCATTCAGGATATTATTTTTTCCCTCGATCAAGATAGTGGTCAGAAGGATTCAACAAGCACAAACCATAATTAATTGATGACTTAGATTAATTAAAAGGTTTATTTTGGCATAATATTTTTATTGAAGAATAATATTTGTTTTTAAATAATTTATTAATATTATGAAACATATATGTATATAGTTTAATTAATAATAATGTATATAGATGAAATATCATATATGCTAACCTATGGTGGTGGTAGTTCACACTTTCCACGGCTAACATTTCTTTTCTCAAATGAATGAGAGTCAAATAAGTTACATTATATTTTATTTAATAATAGTAAACAATATATATATGTGTAACATTAATTCATAAATTATATCATTATAACTAGTAAATAGGTTTTCCTAAATAATGTATATTTTTAAATCAAGCATGGGGATATCCGCAAAACACATGAATGATAAATTCATTTTTCTTAAATAATGGGAAAGTGAAAATTTGAGTTTATATGCATGAATAATAAATGTTAGGATATATATATTAATAACATGTTTATATAATAATTATAAATTTATAAATTTATTGTAAAATAGAAAATTAGAAATAAATAGGGTTTCATTTGAAATTAATGTCCCCAATAGCTCATATATAAAAATAATAAAAATGTTTTTGGTAAAATATATGGTGATTCATCCATCACAAAAACAATCCCACATATGAAACAAATTTAACATGTACATACTATATGCAATATGTAATGCATGATAATCTTATTGATGATATTGATGAGATTGAAATATGTATGAAATCAAAAAAATATTCGACATGAATCGCTTGAGGTGAAATCATATAACCATAATATAACAAACAATGAACCTCAATCCAATAACTTAGAAACATGGATATCTGCTGATAAAGTTGTTAATGATGCACAAAACTGAGTATCATCATAGGTTCAGACAAATTATTATGGAAAATATCCACCAACTTACCAAATCAACGTAAAAAATTAGTTTATGATACAATTCTCTGAAACCCCAACCAAAATCATCAAGTTTAGGATGGAGTTCCATATTTCCTCTAGCTCACCATCTCGTATGCCAGAGTCTACTAACTGATAGTGATGTTCTTTACAAAATTATGGAGATATTTTACCCTCAATGAGATTGATCAATAAAGTATACATAACTATAATTATAACACTAAACAATATGTGTACTCAGAAGCCAATAAATATAAAATTTCCAATGAATACATGAATAATTAAGAAAAATGACCTTGAATACAAGGCCATTGATAACCCCCCATGTCAATCACATATTCAATATAAGAATGAATATGTGTACTAATGTGGATCATCTTCCAACTCCCTGACTTATATTCTCCTAATATCTGGAATCATAGTATGTTATCACGTATAATGAAAATTCCCGAGACACACCACAACATGTACCTATGAAATTTTTTGGAATATTAAGGTTCCCAAGTTCAATACATTTCCAATGAGGGTATTTAAACAACTAAATAGGGAACCACCAACATGGTCGAGTACCTATACAAAAAAAGAATGGCCTATGTATGTAACATGATTAATAGAGCGTATAATCAAATTCATAAATTGTGTAATAAAAATTTATAATCCCAACTCATATGTTAAAAAATCTACAATATACTGCATATTATTCTTCTTACCATGTATACACAAAACTGGAATAATCCATTTATTGGAAACACCCTAGATGAATGATCATAGCAGAAGTAATGAACATTGGTTTAACATAGGGAAACCTCATGAATGACTATTATGTGGAAAGGAAAATGAGTCTTAGGAAATTCCAAATTGTTATCAATCCCATTTTTTCATGAGTCAGGACACAGGCTAATTCTATTCACACCACTACCTCAAGAAAAGAAAATATGTTCATCACATCCCAAAATAACCTCAACTATGACCACTAGGCCATCATATCCATATTATGTTTCTAGGTCTTCACCTAACATCATGGTTTTTATATCACATGTTACATGGAAATATCATCACCATAGATGGTATGAATTCTTGGAATAACCTAACAGATGACTCTCTCATATGAAAAGATAATACCCGTACATATTTAAGACTATGAAAAATGGAGACAGTACCCAAGGCTATATATCCAGCAAACAATCTTTGAGAATATTTGGAATTAAACATCCAATGAAGATCCACATTTAAATATTGATGTCACACCCAAAACCACCCTATGGTAAAGGATATTTTTGTATAGAAATGTTATCAATATGAAAATTGAAATCGATGTCTCATCAAAAACGCCCATAACAATTTCTAATGTATAATATATAATGGAACAATATATCACGTCATGTAATTCCATAGGTTATGAAATAAAACAAGGATAAAAATGATATATAAAGGATCTATATGTACTATAGAATAACTATATCCACATTGGAATCATTATCAACACACACATGTGTGCGATAGAAAATTAGTATCATGTTATAATAAATAACACATAATTTATTAAATCCTTGACTATAACTTGATGACATCAAGACAATAAAAAAGGGTCCATCATCGAACATGGAAAAATTTAATTTTACATTAGGGATGGTTCCTCAAATTTCTTGTGGAATATATATGATTTTATAATTATTAATTACATGATGTTCTAAGAAATCTTAAAAAAATAATGGATCTATTACAAGGGAAAAAATCACACATCACATGTCAATAATTATTGTACAATTCCATGGGGCAGAGTAAAAAAGAAAATCTTCCACAATGCAGATTAAAATACCATTAAAACAATGTGTAGTTTATTTGTATGATATTATCCAAGATCATTTAGATTATTTAAATAACCATGAGTTGGTAAATATTTCTTGATAATTCTATTTAAATTTAATATATATAAAAATTAGTGAAATGATTACATGTAAACTAATAGTCGATGTAAAAATGAATACATTTCAAAAAATCCTTTCTAGCTATCACTTCCCATCTACAACCATGACCAATAAACTATATAAGGTCTCAAACATTCATCTAATACAGTTTTGAGAAAAATTAAAATGGTGTCCAATTATTAAAAAAACACTTCTAATAAAATTCTATAAGAATCACAAAAATAATTTACCATGGTGATGTACGATAATTTTTTTGTCATCCAATGGATTTCGGGTCATTCCCATCACATTCTTGAATCAAGGGCATAAAAAATCCCAAATTCAATTTTATGATGTTGTGGATTATTTATCTGAATTTAAAAGAAACACAATAATAAAAATCCTATGAGATGTACCTCTAATGATACTTTAAACAATAGTGTGTGTACATTATTACCAAATATCCTCTATATATTCCAATATAAATTCTAATCATTCTTAAACAATATCATGATGATCCAATGTATATATAATCAATTTATCTAAAAAACACGCTAAAAATTAATCAATGAACAAGAAAACTAAGGTGAATTTTTTTTAAGGGAATTGAGATATAAATGTATAAAAATGGAAAAAAAATACCAAGAGTAATCATCCATGATAGACAACACAATAATCCACCAACATATAAATAAGAGGGATCCATTATAGAATAAGAACAAGGGATATCATCTAGGTTCTCTAATAGTTAACGTATACACAAGTGGAAAAAACGTTTAACACGTTGGAATTTTCCACGTCAGTTCTATATAACTGACATGAAAAGCTGTAAAAATCGATTTATCATGTCATTTATTGTAAAACCAAAGTGTTAAATTGATAAAAATCAATTTTTTACGTCATATATAAAATAACCAACATAAAAAATATTGAGATTAGCAATATCACGTCAGTTATTTTATAACCTTCATGAAAATTGATCCTGGGTGCTTTATCAGGTCAGTTATCAAATAACCGATGTGATAAAATAAATCTCAGTAATTTATGACGTCAGTTATTAAAATAACCGACATGATAAATCTCAATTTATCACATTTGTTATTTTATAACCGATGTGATAAATAATTTTATATGTCGGTTATTGAATAACCGATGTTATAAACATAAAAAATAGTTTACCACATAGTTTATAAAATAACCGACATGATAAACCTTTTAAATGATTCATTGTTCCCCATATTCAATCATTCTGTTTTCTTCGATCTGGCGACCTATGACTTGTCTCTCCTCTGCGGAAATCCTAGAAAGGATTCTTCAAAGTCGTGACCTCCAGCCTCATTTTTTCAACTTCATTCATCATCTTTATTTTCACCATATCTATCAGGTCGACTCTCAACACTCAAGTAAGCTTCACATGGATCAGTTTTAGTTTTTATTTTTCGCGATTCCATAAACTAATTTTTTTAGATTTTATTTTTTTATCTTTGTTATTTCTATCATGGTAAGTTTCATATTGTTCATTTATACCGTGCCAAATTCTTTTCTTGTAAAAGAAAACATGGAAGTGATATCATGAAACTTTATGCTTTTTGTGTGTTCTATCATGTGTGTGTGCAAGTACAGGGGGTGTCAAATGGGGTGGGGATGTCTAGAGGGGTGGTGGATGTCCATGGGGTGGGGGTTGTCCATGGGGTGGAGGTGTCAAAGGGGGTGGGGGTGGTGTTAAGGGGGGTACAGGGGCTGTCAAAGGGGGTTAGGCTGTCCAAGTGGGTGAGGTGGGGTCCAGGGGGGTGAGGGGGCTGTCCAAGGGGGTTGGGTTGTCCAGGGGTTTGGGGGGGGGGGGTGTCCAGGGGGTGTGGGTGTTGTCCATGGGGGTAGGGGGTGTCCAGGTGGTGGGGGGTGTCTAGGGGGTGGGGGCTCTCTAGAGGGGTGGGGTCAGTCCATGGGGTAGGGGGTGTCCACGGGGGTGAGTGGGTTGTCCATGGGGGTAGGGGGTGTCCAGGGGGTGGGGGTGTCCAGGGGGGTGGGGGCTGTCTAGAGGAGTGGGGGTTGTCCAGGGGGTGGGGTGTCCTGAGGGGTGGGGGTTTCAAGGGGTGTCAAAGGGGGTGGGGGTAGTTTCTACGGGTTGTGAGGGCTTTCCAAGGGGGTTGGGGTGTCCAAGGGGGTGGGGTGGTTTCCATGGGTTGAGGGTCTATTCAAGGGGTAAGGGGTGTCTAGCGGTGGGGGTGTCCAGGGGTGAGTGGCATGTCCAAGGGGGTTGGGGTGTCCAGGGGGTGGGGGTGTCCAGAGGGGTCAGTGCTGTCCAGGGGGTGGGGAGACTTTCGATAGGGGTTGTGGTGTCCAGGGGGTGTTACAAGGGGTGTGGGTGGTGTTGAAGGGGTGCGGGGGATGTCTAAGGGGGTTGGGGTGTCCAGGGGGGTGGTGTCCAGGGGGTGAGGGGGCTATCCAAGTGGGTAGGGTTGTCCAGGGGGTGGTGTCCAGTGGGTGAGTTGGATATCCGAGGGGTAGGGGGTGTCTATAGGGTGGGGGGATATCTAGAGGGGCGAGGGTGTTATTTATGGGGTGGGGGTTGTCTATGGGGTGGTGGTGTACACATGGTGTCAACGGGGGTGGGGAGGTGTCCAATGGGGTCGTGGTTGGACAACCCCCTCACCCCTGGACACCACTCCCCCACCCCACTAGACACCACCCACCCCCATTGACAGCCCCCACCCCCTGGAGAAGCCCCCACCTCTTAGACACCCCACCCCCTAGACACCCTGGATAGCCCCCAACCCCCTTGGACAGCCCCGACCCCCTTGGACCGCCCCCCTGGATAGCCCCAACCCCCTTGGACACCCTCTTGGTATATATATCCCAACGGTTTCCTTGAATCCATTGGTATAACTTCAGGTAGTCTATACTGACGGTTCCTGTAGAATCGTTGGTATAGGGCTATTATAATGACCATCATTCCAACAGTGTGTGAAACAGTTGGGTACCCTCAACGGTTTCAGGGGTTAGCCCAATGGTTTCAATCGTTGGGATCTGTGTAATTTTTAGTAGTGAATGTATACATATTTTAATATTTATACTTCATATTTCTTTTTTACAGGATGATTAATTTTGTATCCAGTTGTACCAGGATGTATTCTTTGTGTACCTTAAGTAGAAAGGATCCATGATGAATTTCAAACTGTTATATCTAACTATATTTTCTTTTTAAAATCATTTTCATGTACATTTTCTTAAAATATGTGTAGATTTTTTTATTTCAAAAACTTTTTTACATTCAAATTATGATATTATTCATATAAATATATATTTTTCTTATCTTAACATGATGTATAATTTAGATATTTGTTATAGGTTAATAATGATTTAAAGTTGGATTACGGCACATCGAATGAGTAATTAATATGAGGGTGGTGTAGATTCCTTTTTAGAATTTGCTAAATGAAATGCTCCAAGAAATAACATTTTTTTCTGTCCCTGCCTGAAATGTTTGAATATGAAGCTATAGAAAATTAGAGAGGTCAAAGATCATCTGATTTGTCAGTGTTTTAATCCGAGTTACCACCCTTGTATTTGGCATGGTGAAACTGGACAGAATGCCAGATTTGCTGATAATGATGTTTTGCAAGATGGTAACTCTGATGGAATTGAAGAAATGATTCGTGATATTGCAGCAGAAGAAATTGATATATAACCGACAGTTACACGTTTATATGGTGATGCTAAAAAACCACTTTATCCTGGTTGTAAAGATTTTATGGTTTTTCCAGCGGTGTTAAGACTAATTAACGTGATTGCAGAACATTGATAGAGTGACAGAAGTTTTACAGAGCTGCTACGATTGATGAGAGACATTATTCTAAAAGATAACGATCTTCCAAATTCACATTATAAGGCCAAGAAAATATTATTCTTGATGGGATTGGTATACAAGAGAATAAATTCCATTCTGAATGATTATATGATATATAAAAAAGAATATGAATTTCTTTCATAGTGTCCAAAATGTGGTACATCATGGTATAAGATGAAAGGAAAATCACAAGCTGATGTAGAGATTACAAAGATCCTTTCCAAGGTATTTTAGTATCTTACAATAATTCATCATTTGAAACGTTTATTTTATATTTCACATGAAGCAAAAAATGTTATGAAGAAATGATGATGAGCGGATATGTGATGGAAAAATATGTCATCCAAAAGATTGTCCACATTGGAATAAAATTTATGAGCAGCATCCTATATTTTGAAATGAAATTAGAAATCTCATATTAGGGTTGTACAGAGATGGAATGAATCCATACCAAACCCTCAGTAGCACACATAGTTCATGGCCTATTTTATTGGTAATTTACAACATCTCTCCTGAATTTTGTATGAAGCACAAATATTTAATGTTGAGTATAACGATCTCTGGTCCAAAGAAACCCAGAAATGATATTGATGTTTTCTTGTCACCATTGATTGGTGATTTGATACTTTTATGGGAGGATGGTATTAGGGTGTATGATTCTTGTAAAATGGAATATTTTCAACTACATGCAGTGCTTATGTTCACTATAAAGGACTTCCTAGCAAATGGAAATTTTTCTGGATATAGTGTTTAGGGGTATAAAGCTTGTCCAATTTTCAAACAACAAACTTTATATTGTCAATTGTATCATGGTTGGAAAATAGTGTACATGGGTCATCGAATTTTTTTGCCTATGGATCACTCTTATAGAAGACTAAATAAGGAATTCAATGGATCACAAGAATTTTATATTTCTCCAAAACCATTATCCCTTGATGTGTATTTTGAGAGGGTGGAAAAATTTGATGTGACATTGGGGAAGACATTGAAATCTGGTAATGATAGACATATTTGGAAGAAAAGGTCAATATTTTATGAGCTACCATATTGAAGATATCATGAAGTTAAACATAATATTGATGTCATGCATGTGGGGAAGAATATCTGTGATAGTTTGATTGTAACATTGTTTGATATTAAAGGAAAGACAAAAGATGGGTTGAATGAATGATTAGTCTTACTATCATTGGGAATGCGTTTGGAGTTATCTCCCACTCCTAATGGAAGATGAACATTTCTTCCCTTGTCTTGACATACATTATCCAAGAGTGATAAAATTAGCTTTTGTCATTGTCTACATGATATCAAATTCCCCCAAGGTTATTCTTCAAATGTAAAAAATTTTGTCCCATTGAAGGATTCACAGTTTATAGGTATGAAATCTCATGATTTTCACATCATGATAAAACTACTACTACCTGTTGCACTGCATGGAATATTGCACATCCGTGTTATAATGACTATAATGAAGTTGTGTTATTTTTTCAATTAAATTTTTAATAAGGTGATTGATTTGAATGCTTTGATCATTTTGGAAAAGTCTGAAATTTCTAAACATTGTCAATTGGAAATGTATTTTCCTCCAACTTTTTTTGATATAATGGTGCATTTAATGATTCATCTAGTTCGATAAATAAATCTTTCTGGACCTGTATATCATCATTGGATGTATCCTTCTTAATGGTATATGCAAATATTTAAGGGGTATGTTATGAATCCATATCGACCTGAAGCCTCCATTATTGAAAAGTATATTTCTAAGGAGGTTGCAGAGTTTTTTACGAGCTTCTTGGCTGTGAAAGAGCACATAAGTCTTCCTCCATCTCACCATGAATGAGTTAATAACGAGGGAATGTGGATTCGTGGCTGGAAAGACAAATCGTTGTCAGCTGAACAGATGAAGAAGTAAGATTTATACTTCATGAATAACAAAGTTGATGCTCAACTGTATATCACATTTCATATTAATGAGTTTAAACAATGTCATCCAAAGAAGAAAGAAATTTGGATTTTGAATGAGCAAAACAAAACATTTTTGTCATGGATTAAAAATACCTTTCTTGGTAGATTAGATGTATCAGAGACATTAGGATGGTTAGTGGGTGGTCTATGTTTAAATGTGATAACATGGTCTGCTTATGAAATTAATGGATATACATTTTATATGAAAGCTTAGGACAACAGAAGTGCAGTTCAGAATAATGTTGTATTGGTAATTTCAAAAGCAATGCATTTTTCGAGTTCTAAAGACAAAAACCAAATTTCTTCGTCAAGTTCATATTATGGAGTTATTAACGAAAAAGGGAGGTTGATTAATTTAAAATTAAAGTTCATGTTTTTAATTGTAATTGGTTTATCTGTAACAACAGTGTCAGGCACGATGTATTTGGAATGACTGATGTTAATTTGAATTGATTGGATGACATAACTGATTCTTTTATAATCAAAACACTTGAACAATAGATTTTCTATGTAGTTGATCAATAAAATAGGCAGTGGTAGATTGTTTTACAAGGGAAAAAACAATATGTTGGTGAGGATCAACTTAATGAAGATGATGACTTATGTGAGATACCTACTTCCTTGGAATGATTATCATAACATAATGATGAGCATGTTAAAGACATGGTTTGTTCCATAAGGAATGATCATGACGAAGGAATTTGGGAAAACAATCCATTTGTACATACCTAATGTTATAGGTAACATATGTTTATTTCTTGTTTACATTTTTTATTTTCATAAAATGTTAGATATTGTAATTTTTTTCTTTATTATAATGAATATTAAAATAAATAAGTGGAAGTTTTTGTTTATTTTAATTTTATTTAGTGTAGTTTACCATGTTTACCATAGTTTACCATTGTTTACCATATCTTACCTTTACGTAATTTATATATTTATCGATTTATTAAATGAAAATTACACTAACATGTTTACCACATTTACTATCATTACCATTGTTTAACATGATTACCATATTAACCATCAATACTATTACGTAACATGGTTCAATTTTCCGTTTTGGTTTACATATGTGAACTAATGTTTGTTTTTTAATTTGAATGATAATCACAGATCAATAAGTTGATCAACCACATGATTCTGGAGATGAGAATAATGATCAGACCTCTGTGGAGAAACATACACATGCTCCTCTTGACATTACCTAATCTTCTTCATGTGCTCCTATAATGACAAAGAGTTCAAGAGTTGGTAAACGTGGGTGCACACGTTTACCAAAATTATCACTTTCATGTACACAGGACCATAGGATATTCATTGTTTTTATGAGAATGATATTCCTAGAGGTCCAAATGAAAAATATTTTATGAGATTTGTATCATCTTAGGGTAAGAGAAAAGTAATCATTTTGTATGATGATTGGAGAAGTATAAACAAAGTGATAATATATGAGTTGTGGGAGATGATTTTGGTACGTTCTTTTGCTATTGTATTCCTACTATTTAAATGTTTCTAGTATAATATGTTTTAGTTCTTCTTTATCAGATGACATTTGATATTCTTGAAACTGGAGGATTCAGGAAGAAATTCTTATCAATGACTGATAAGAGATGAAGGGATTTCAAATCAACCCTCACATCTGATTTCATTTTTGGTCATATGAGTCATGAAAATCAATGCCATATAAATCCCTTCATAGATGACGACCCGCAGAGGCAGTTTGATGAAAGTAGAATAAAATATTCATTTTTGGTAAGGTAAATGTAAAATTTTATAAGATTTCTTATATAAATGATCTTATTTATGTTTTTCTAATGATTTATTATTCTGAATTTATAGAAAACATGAAAATATCATCAAGAGATCCAATATAAAAATGTATACCCTCATAGTTTATCATGGGGAGGGTATACATTATTGGAAGAACAAATGATGGCAGAAAAATTACAAACACGGAGAGCTGAGTATTCATGCTCTAGAATGTTTTCCCCTCCATCCCATCCATCTAGACATGAAAAATGGAAGAGAGATCATATGGGAAAAAGGAGAAATATCTTTCGAACGATTAGAGAATCATATCTGAGAGGATTGTAAGCTATTTAATTTATTTATTTAAGTTAACTATATTCATCATATAATTTGAATCATTTTAGAAATGTTCAATTAAGTTAAACATGATTCTCTTGAAGAGCAGAGCTCACCGGGGGTATTTACAGCTACTAGGAGGCAAGATATTTTATCTGAATCATTGGGAAAGCCCAAACATCCTGGTCATGTATGTGGATATTCGATATTTTTATTTGTAAGAAAATAGTTACCATGTTCTTCTACTTCTTCCATTGAGGGTGTTTATAAAAAAATAGAATCCTTGGAGGCTGAAGTTCATAATTTTAATGCGACAATGGTGGAAAATATTAGAGCATCGGTACAGTCTATATTTGGAGACATGCAATGAAAATTTCAGACTACAACTCCCACTCCTCCACCTCTCCCTGTAGACCCCATTATCTATCCTCCACCTCCACTAGTAGCTCCCACTCCCCCACCTCAGCCTGCAGACCCCATTTCTTATCCTACTCTTTCGCCACAACTTCCTACTTATTGCAACTTGTATGTTGATGATCCTAAACATCATATAGTTGCATATGGGTTGGTATATTGTAGAGGAGATATAGTTCATCATCAACCATTATAGGTAGAGCATCATAGGATCACTATACATGATATTATAGATAGATCATCTCAAGTACCATTACCTACAGATGAGGTGATGACATTTGGACGTAGTATATTCCATTTTTTAATTTTTCCATCCAGACTTATGTGACTCCGTACCATAGAGGTATGTATGTTATATCATCAATTTTATTTTTTTATTAAAGTTGTTTTAACATTTGAAAAATAATATATTTTTCTATTTATTTTTAAAAGAATACTTTAAAGGTAAAGAAATACTATATGGACAACAAAAAGTGAAATGGATATGACATCAGATACAGATTCAAATAGTCTTGACAGATTGTCCAGATATTCAAATTTTTTTGGGGGGAACATAATGAGTTTCCCATGGAAGCACATATTTGTGGATGTGTAATAACTGTGGGTATTGTAAAAAAATTATATCATGGAGCTTGTTACTAGAGATAAGTTGGGCATCAACGTGGTGCCCAATTTTTCCATGTAAGTCTTAACACATTTTTACAACTTTTATATTTATTAAAAAATGTATACTTATATCTATTTTCTATAAGGTATATTTATAACATGTGTGAGAATAATGATCAGATAGATGTATATGGATTCATGGACCCACATTTGATTTCTCCTGAAGCACATGTATTGGATGAGGAACAAAGAATGATTTATATTGCTGAATGATTGTAACAGAATATAATCACATAGTGTTCAAAGATTCCATTTTGTGAGAGGTATGAAATATATCTCTGAAAAAGAGTTCATTATCTTTTAACATAAAAAACCTGTAACCTTAAATTAAAATTTATCAATGATCATTGGATGTTACAGGTTTTATTTCCATGGGAGAAAACTCATTATTGGATATTCTCTATCCATGGAGATGTGTGGGAATGTATTAAGAATATGTTGGAAAAGTAAGTTTCAATTTTGTAATAGTTATATATATATTAATGAATTATAAATTTATTTTATTCGTATTATTTGTTAACAGGGGATAGGTATACTTGCGAAAAATAAAAAAAAAAGGAGTTCCAAGATCAAATATGTAGAATTAAAGGTAATTATAAATTTATAATTTGTACTTTTTGATGTAATACATAAAAATAATATTTTGAATTTACACTCATTCAAAAAGAATTTTCATGAACAACAAGGCGTCATCGAATGTGGATATTATATGTTAAGATTTATGTATGAAAAAATTACAACGGGAACACTTGTTAACAATGACATGGTAAGATTTTCTCTTAATCATTGACATTGTAACATTTCCTTTTAAAAATTTCCATAATAATTTATTTGATGTATTCATTATACATGTTAACTAATATACTATTAATTTGTAGATATTTGATGCCCCTCAACACTATAGTTCTCAAGAGGTCAAACACTTACAATTACAACGGTCAAATTATTTTATAGGTTTTATTGGATTTTAGTTTGTTTGAAGTGTAAAATATAATTTTGAATATTGTCATTATAATTGTGTATTTTGTCGTTTCTTAGGTTGGATTGAGGTTTTTTGTGTGGAAATAGAATGTTATGAATGTTATATATGTGACTGCTTAATTTTGTGCTACTTCTTGTTTTGGTCTAGTTCTGATGGGTTTTCTTTTTTGGATTCTAGTCTGGGGGGGTTTCTAGGGGTGTGGGGAGGTGTCCCGTGGGGTGGGGTTGTTTCTAGGGGTGTGGGAGGGCTATCTAGTTTAGTGGGGGTGTCCATGAGGGTGGGAGGGATGTCTAGGGGGTGTCTGGGGGTGTGGGTGTGCCTTGTAGGGTCAAAGGGATTTCTATGGGTGTGGAAGGGTTGTCTAGTGGGGTGGGTGGGTGTCTAGGGTGTCTATGAGGGTGGGGGCAATCCAGGGGGTGTCTATGGGTTTCGGGAGTTTCTAGGGGTGTGGAAGGTCTGTCCAGGGGTGTCCAGGGGTGTGTGTGTGGAGGGGGGTTCTAGGGGTGTGGGAGGGATATCCAAGAGTGTGGTGGGGTTTCCATGGGGGTGGGGGTGTCGAGAAGGGTGTGAGGGATGTCCAGGGGGTGTGGGGGCTGTCCTGGATGGTGGGGGTGTCCAGGGGTGTGAGGGTGTCCATGGGGGTGGGGGTGTCCAGGATGGTGGAGGGGCTGTCTAGGGGGTGGGGGTTGTCCATGAGGGTGGGGGATATCTAGGGGGTGTCCGGGGGTGGGGGTGTCTAGGGTTGTGGGCGGGCTGTTTAGTGGGGTGGGTGTTTTCCAAGGGTGTGGGAGGGAAATCAAGGGGCTGGGGGGATTTCTGGTGGGGTGGGGGTGTTCAAGAGGGAGGGAGGGATGTCCAGGGGGTGTCTAAGGGTGCGGGGGGCGCCCAGTAGGGTCAGGGAGATTTCCATGGGTGTGGGAGGGCTATCCAGGGAGTGGGGGGGGGGGGGTGTTCATGGTGTCCATGATGGTGGGGGCAGTAAAGGGGTGTCCAGGGGTGTGGTGGGTTTCTAGGGTTGTGGGAGGGCTCTCCACGGGTGTGGGGAGGGATGTCCAGTGGGGTGAGGGCTTTCCAGGGGGTATGGGAGGGCTGTATAGTGGGGTTGAGTGGGGGGGGGGGCTGTCCATGAGGGTGGGGGCAGTCCAGGGGTGGGGGTATCTAGGGTGTCCATGGGGGTGGGGGTGTCCATGAGTGTGGGAGGGATGTCCAGGGGTGGGAGTTGTCTAGGAGGGTGGGGGTTTCCAGGGTTTTTGGCCGGATATTTAGTGGGTGGGGGTTTCTAAGGGTGTTGGAGGGCTATCCAAGGGGTGGGGGAGGGCTGTCCAGTGGGGGGTGCTATCCAGGAGGGTGGGAGGGCTCTCTAGGGGTGTCCAAGGGTGTTGGGGGTGCCAAGTGGAGTCAGGTGGTTTCCAGGTGTGTGGGAGGGCTGTCTAAGGGGGTGGGGGTGTCTAGGGTGTCCATGAGGGTGGGGGAGTCCATGGGTGGGGGGGATCTAGGGGTGTGGGAGGGTTTTCCGGAGGTGTGGGGAGGGCATTCCAGTGGGGTGGGGGATTTCCATGGGTGTGGGAGGGATGCCCAGTGGGTTGGGGGTGTCAAGGGTGTCCACGAGGGTGGGGCAGTCTAGGGGGTGTCCAGGGGTGTGTGTGTGTGTGTGGGGGGGGGGGGGTTAAGGAGTGTGGGAGAGCTGTCCAGGGGTGGGGGTCCAGGGTTTCCATGGGGGTTGGGGTTACCTGGAGGGTGGGAGGGCTGTCCAGGGGGTGGGGGTTGTCCAAGAGGGTGGGGGTTTCTAGGGTTGTGGGAAGGCTGTTTAGTAGGGTGGGGGTTTCAAGGGGTGTGGGGGGGGGGGGGGGGGGCTGTCCAGGGGGTGGAGGGGGGTCTGTTTTTGTTCTATTTAAAGTATTATTATGGTCGGGAATAGTTGTGGGGGGGGGGGGGGTCCACGGGTGTGGGGGCTATCTAGGTGGGTGTGGGGGGGAGGCAGTCCAGGGGTGTGGGGGTGTATAGTGGGGGGGGGGGGGGGTTCCAGGGGAGTGGGGGGGGGGGCTGTCCAGTGGGGTGGGGAGGCTTTTGGTCTATTTTTTTTGTTACATGTATTCTATTGGATGTGCATAATTGTGGTTGAACAGTTTAATTAAAAAAATTTGTTTTTTCCGTTGGTTATTTTATAACTGACGTAAAAAATGCACCGATATTGGTTTTAACATCAGCTATTTGAAAACTGACATAACATATGCATGGGAATGGTTTTTACGTCGGTTTTGAAAAAACCAACCTAATAAATGGAAATGAATAGTTTTTTACATTTGTTATAAAATTAATGATGTAGTGGATATGTTCTAAAGTCCGTTGTTATTTAACAAATGTGGAAAATAGCTTGGAAGACGGCTTTATCACGCCGGTTATGAAAATATCGGACATGATAAATTCTTCGGAGGCATGATTTAAGAGGTCGGTTATATAATAACTGATGTGATAAAGTATATACAATGTCGTTTTTTATATAACTGACATAATACATTATGACTCTGAAGCGTTTTCCACGTCCTTTTTTTAGTATCTAACATGAAAAACGCTTTAGTTTTTTGTTTTTTTACGTCGGTTTTAAAATAACTGATGTAAAAAACCAATATTTATAATGACTTCTGTAATAACATTGACCAAAAACCGACTTAAAATTTAAAAAATAAATGCCGTAAAAATTGTTTTCTACCCTAGTGATAGGTACATTGAAGAAAATAGGTATCACATAGATGGGGGGTAAAACTATAGATATTTTTAATGAAACCCTAATAATTGAAAATAATAGATAACTATTAATGGAGGTTTGGTGTGACAAAATTCAAAAACTCACTAACCAAAACACTTCCCAGTGCACCACAACAATTAGTCACAGGTGTTCCATCAACAATATTTTCTATTAATAGCTTCAATTAGGTTGATCAGTAGTTTACAAGTGAGCATTAAAGAGATCACATTATACTAACCTATCAACCATCTTTCCATTGGCCTGGTTCTATTTAGTCAGTAGTTCTATTGTATCCTATTTGGCCCCATCAATTTTTATGTTGTTCCCTTGAGCCCTCGTGTATCACTATAATCTTCCTTTGAAGTATAAGAAAAATCATACAATTTTATGAACATGAATCATATTGTTTTGATTCTCGTTTATCATAACAATTGATACACCATAAAAAAATTCCACCCAATGTTTGTATCCCATAATGATTTGGGTGATTATGTGTTGAGGGTAAGAAATGTTTGATTCATTCCTCAAACCACAAAAAAAGAGTATAAAAAAGAAATTTGAAACATCATAACAACACCTTGGAAATAAAATTGGATTCATATATTTTAAAGATACAAAAATACAAGGAAATCATTCATAATTCCATCCATAATATTAATATGATATACCTATGGGAAAAATAAGTATTGATATATATTAAACAGTAATCTAGAAAAATACCCTTCAATCATTATCACACATATGATGGTAGATAAACACCATAAATAAAGGGAGTAAGGATAAGCTAATAATTTCCCAAAACAATCCATGTATGCCATATATGTAGAAAATCTTAAATCAAAGTAATAAAAAAAATATGGACAGTACTCCTGAAAGGTATTGGAATAAAAATAATATTTACACACTAAAGATAATTAGATAAGACATGGTAGGGATGTATCATTCCTCCAATACTGAGGTAATTACATAATTCATCTTAATAATTATATAGGAAGATATAATTTGGATAATCCACTCAATCAATTATATGATATATAAAATTATAATGGAATAGATGAAAAAGAAATTTTTTAGGGTTTTCAGAAAAATCACATAAAAAAAGAAATATCCTTGATCCATGGAAATTATTTGTTGAGAAATATTTTACAATAATAGAAGAAGAATAAATTATTTTATATGTCATTAACAATTGACACAATTATCCCAATAGGTTCAAAAAATTGGTGAAAATATGTGTTAAAACATAAAACATTAAAAATATAATCATTTCACACATTGAAATAAATAAATCATATGGAAAATATAGAAAGATTTATTAAAAACGTATTGAAGATAATAAATATGTATAAACATTTATTAATAAATTATTTTTTGATAGATAATAAGAATTTCAAAATAATATAATTACTATTAAAATTGGAAAGAGAGGATTATTACTGTAAAAATAGACTGGAAATCATTTGGGTAATATACGAATCTAGGGAAAATGAAATTTTTAGAGGTGAATTATAAAACCATGAATATAAAATAATTAATATTTTAAATTACATTAATAATAAAAATTGAAAATATATATTTTCATAAAAATCTAATTATATAAAAAATAAGAATGGGAATCAAACTCTTATGGGTTGATTTTTTTTTAACAATTCACCTTTTTTACATCGGGTTTATTTAAATCAAACTCCATTTAAAATGGTAGTTTATATGGTTATTTAAATCCTTATTAATATGGTAAAGGATAACGATTAGGTAGTAATCAAATAATTATAAAGGTATTAGGGTTCACATTAGGAAATAAGCCTCTATAAAATTAAAATCCAGAGAGTTTTTTTATTTAGGTTTTCTGTATTTTTTTTATAAAAATTATAGGATTAAATAATTTGAAAATATGTGTGAAAGGTGTCAGGATCCTGGACCCCTTTCTACCAAAACCATAATTGTTTTAATACTTAAAATATACTTTTTTGTATATTTAAAATTTTAATTTTAATTTTTAATTTATATATATATATATAACACATTGTTTCCGAAGAATTTATCTCTTATTTAACATCTAGTAGTATTTCCTTTACAACTATATAGATTCTAGTAGAAACCCTCACTCATGGGTCTCTATTAAAAAAGGGAATTCCCTATAAATCACTAAGTATTTCTGATTGGGATTCAAGTTCTTATTTTCCTGCACAGATTTAAACATATATTATTATTAATAATTTTAAATCAATTAATTAGTACTATTAATTACTATTTAATATTATTATTAAACAAAAAATTTATTATTTAATAGTTAATAATATATAAAATATTTTAATTAATTAGACATTAACTAATATATAACTGAAAAATAATTAGCTTAATAATAACTAAATAATATTTCCTAATTATATAATTTATAATTATTAAAAATATTTATATAATTACTAATTCATAATTATTAATTAATTATTAATTAAGTAATATCTACATACTTTTTGAATTTATTAGTTAATAACTAATAGGTTGCATACAAATATTATTATTAACAACTTAATAGTTATGTAATAATTTATATTATTATTTAAAATTAATAGATAATAAGTAATAAGTAATTAATTAGTTAATAAATAATTAGTTAATAAAAAAATTATAATTATTTAGTTTATTATTTAGTTAATAGTAAATATTATTCTTAATTTGTTAATTAATTAATTAATTTATAATATGATAAATCAATAGTTAATAATTGAATTGTTAATAATTAATTAGTTAATTAATTAGTTAATAATTAATTAGTTAATTAATTCGTTAATTATTTATTACATAAATAAAAATTAAAAATTGTATTATTAAAAAATTATTTACTAACTAATTAATTAACTAACTAATTAATAATTAATTACTTAATTAATTTGATAATAATTAATTAGTTAAAAAAACAATTAAGTAATTATTAAGTAATTAATATTTATATTACTAGTTAACAACATAATTGTGAACTAACTAAATATTAACTAATTAATTATTATATAATTAATAATGATATTACTAATTAGATAATTAATTATATAATCAATAATTACCGAAGGGTTATGATCCAATAATGATAAGTCCTAAAATATTATTAGGGAAAATGAAAATACAAAAAATAGTGAGATATCAGAAAGGGACCACAAAGAACAACCAAAAACAGAAGGTGACATACTAATGTCTACCGAGACACATAAAATATGATATTTATATCCAAAAATTTAAAAGAAAAAAAACCCAAATTCCTTAGAAATCCCATGACCCCTCAAGACCAATAGGACATTTTTCCATCAATAACATGGAAAATTTGACATTTTGTCCAACCACCAATCGGTAAACGTGCTTTCAACACTAGAAAACGGCCCGCCTATAGCTATCAAGGTCACTTGGCATCCCAATGTTTGGTTTTCATCCCACAATTGGCTTTGCATAAATCATTGTTGGCACCCACATCGTTGTCGGCCAACCCTCTAACCAAGGTATTTAAAATCGCGAGCCAACTCATAGAGTCGTACGAGTTCACGAGTTCACTCAACCGCGCCATTTTAGCTCTTAGGAGGAATCGTTTTTAAGTACAATAGTCTATAAAAAATGAAGACTCCCTGCAGACTCGTGGATGAGTGCAGACTCACTGAATCCAACGAGTTTAGAAATAGTGCATTTCTTTTTTTAAAATAAAATACATGAAGATTCTTTAAGTAACCTGACATTGCACACATTCCTAGGTTCGATTTCCCATTTCTTCCTCATCTGCTCGGCGCTGCACAACTCTACCCCACCGGCGGTGTCTCACACGGCACACGGTAGTGATGTCCCTCGGCCTCAAATCGCACATGGGAGTAGGATAGGGCCCTACGGTTCATCTCCTGCCCTCCTTAACGCGTAACTGAGTTTTGCGGGAAATGGTTCCTTGTTTTTTCCTAATTTCTACCTTTGTTATTTTTGTGCAGTTCTAGAAATTAATTAAAGTGAAATAATGTATGATTTTCGTTTTTATTGCTAATTATTTTAATACTAATTGTTGGTGTATGACCGAATTGATATTAATAGTTTTTCAATATAGATTTGAATTTTTTGATTTGAAATGTTATTTTTGTGATGTTAATTGATAATCTATATGAATTGGTTTAATTTTTATGGGTTTGTTTCTATTTGTGATGAATATTCACTTTGATTTAGAAAATACCAATTTGATGTAATTTTTTCTTTTGGGTTTTTTGGGTTTGTTTCCCTATGATTTAAATACCGACTGACTGTAATTTTTTTAGGTTTGTTTCCTGACATTGTTAATAGAAAATTTGAGATGCATGATTCCCAATTTTATCCATGAGACTCAATTGTTTTTTATTCAATTGCTTTAATTGATTTTTATGTGGCTAGAGTATGATGCAATCCAGTTTGCGTACTACAACTTAGGTTTGATAACCTTCCTGCTGCAAGGAAGATTCAAATGATGGCGCATGATCGAGTTGATGTAGACTCTTATGTGTCTACGAGCCGAATCTTCTAGTAGAGTTTATTGGGCTCGAACGAGTATAAGTAGACTCTAGAGTTTAACTACCTTACCTCTAACTATATCCTTCACCATCGTGTCAAGATCGTTGTCATTCGCAGGTGACCTAGTCAAGCTCCCGAATTGTGAGCGTGGTTTCCCAAATCCTACAATTGATACCACAATGATCCTAGAAAAATTAACTTACTCGCACCTCATCCCATAGATCCAGAACCCTCACTAATGCGAGGCGAATCCAGATACATATCCAGTGTCCATCGTGATACCGTATCTTCAATGAAGATCTTATCCAAAAAAACCTATATCACCGTCTCCTAATCTCAACCATCATTAGGTGATCGAGACCCGTCCTTACACCCAAAAATCATCACGAAAAGCATGATAAAGAAATCACTAACCCTTTCTTTCCCATACTTACATCGCCTGAGGCAATGCACCCCATGGAACACAATTCATCTTCTTGACACATCTGAGAAAATTATTCTGACGGATCGGTCCACGAAAGTCATCACTTCCTTATAAAGACCTCAATCCCCCACTAAAACCAAGATCTTATTATACATCGAAGGGGGTTTCATTCCATTTCATCCCAAAACCTCTGCAAAAATCGGTACGAGCAGTAGAGCTGGAAGATGAAAACATTTGAAAATGGATAACAATTCCATCCTCACCACTATGAGAGATCCATGACAGGATCTGACCATTTACATTAAGAGAGATATTCTCTCTATCAATTAGTCAGATGCTCTCCACCATCATTAAAATAATAATTATATTACAATTTAACTAATTAATTATTAAGTAATTAATCATATAATTATTAATTATTTTACTACCTTACTAATTAATTATATAATTAATTAGTATATTACTAATTGACTAATTTAATATTAATTAATTATTTATAAACAAATTATTTATTATATAATTCATACTGAAATTACTAATTCTGTAATTATTTTTTATTAACAATTAATAATTATTTATGATTTTACTAATTAAATATATAAGTAATATATAATTAAATTTTATATAATTACTAATTATATTACTGTTTGACTCTTTAATTATCAAACAATTCATTATTATATAATTAATTTAATATTTATTTAAATATTTTATAGTTAAAAATTAATTAATAAATCAAAAATAATAATTATATAATTATATAATTATGTTGTATAATTATAAATTATATAATTAAGAAATAATATTTAATTACCATTAATATTATTTTTTATTAGTTACATTTTATTTAATTTATAATTAATTAAAAACTTATATTTATTGTTAATTACTAATAAATTAATATTTTATTTTGAAAATATTGGTAAATACTAATTAATTGATTTAAAATGATTAATATTAATATATTAGTAAATATATATAGGAAATGAGAACCTTAACCTCACATCAGAAATGGAGAATGATTTCGAAGGCAAAACCTCTTCTAAAAGAGAGCCCTTGGGGTAAGTTTCTCTCAGATTCTAGACTACTGTAATGGTAGTATAACTATATGTTAAATAGTATATAAATTCACATGAATATATATAAAAATATACAATCAAAACAAAACAAAATTAAAATAATTAAAATAATAATAACTATAAATTTACATAAAGTATATTTTAAATAGTAAAAATTAGTTTTTAAAATATTTTGGCTAAAATAATGTAGGGGGCCTTCCCCCCTTTACCAAAATTCTTTAAATAAAAATCAACCCTAACATATTTTATAAAATTAAAAACACATAAAAAATTCAAATTTTAGATATTGAACCCCATATTATAATTTCAAATATCCACATAATCAGAGAAATAACCTATATAAATAATGATTATATCGTAATAACCAATTTGAAAAAAAACTATTAAATATAACATTTTATAATATTTACTAAGAATTAATCTTTAATTTTATTTTTAGCTACTATCTATTTTCAATAATGTGTGTGGGTAATATTGATTCTTTTCAACAAGTTTCATAACTGTAGTTTTTTTCATCATTATTATACAAATTTAATGAATTCTTAGATACAAAAATTAAGGTAATTGATGTTTTATAATTTTTTTAATTCTAAAATTTCATTTATTTCAATTTCGTTAATGATTCTTATATATGATATCAGTTACAAGCATGTTTCAATGATTTTCATCAAACAAGTGATGAATCATTACTAAAGGTATTAATATTAAATATTACAATACAAAAAAAGATAAAAATAATAATTTAATAATTTATATAATATATTATCATATTTTAATTTATCATATTCATTCAGGATATTATATTCATTCCCATAATCAATATAGCGTTCAGAAGGATCCAACAAGCACATACCATAATTAACGGATGATTAAGATTAATTAAGTGGTTTAATTTGGAATAATATATTTATTAACGAATAATAATTTATTTATAAAGAAAATTTATGTCTTATGAAACATATATGTATGTATTTTTATAATAATAATGTAGCTAGATGAAATATCATATATGTTAACTTTTGGAAGTGGTAGTGCTCACATTCCACGACTATCATTTTTTTTCTCAAAATAATGGGAGTCAAATAAGTTAGATTATAATTTAACTATTAATAGTAAAAAAATATAATATATATGTAACATGTATTCATAAATTAAATAATTATAACTATTAAATTGGGTTTCCAAAAAAATGAATGTTTTTACATCAATTAAGGGGGATATCTGCAAAACACATGAATGATAAATTCATTTTTTGTAAAAAAAAGTGAAAGAGAAATATAGAGTTATTCCTCATGAATAATAAATTTCGGGATATATATATTAATAACACAGATATATATATATATAATAATTATAAATTTTTATATTTAATGTAAAATAAAAAATATTATATGTTATGGGAAAAATGGGACTCATGTTAAGAGAATAGGATTTTACCGTCAATATATCCTTTGAAAAGGAAGTATTAAGATAATATGTTATTATCATTGGAAAAATAAATTGAATAGGTTTACAATGTAATATAAATTGTTAGTGTTTTTAAAGGAGACATAGATTTGAGAGTGGCCATGAATGGTTTGTGAGAGGCCCTTATAAAAGATTTTAGAATTATATTTTTGATAATATATCAAATTAATTTTAATAGAGAACAAGATTCACAAAAAAATAAGACTCCAAAATTTATATTAATTTATAATGATACATTATTGGGTTGATATTCCAAAATCCATTCATTTGAATATAAATTTTTTAACATCTTTTAAGTAAATTATTCATATAATTTTCACTTTTGATATTAATTGATTTACTGTGGTAACTAGTCTTTACCTATGTGATTTTATTTCTATTCCAAATAATAATAAAAAAATATTAAATGATATATAAAAAACATTACAAAACAAATATATTTTATCATATATGTTTTACGTGTTAAATAAAAGGCAACTATATCATTTGCGCAAGTAATGCATAAAAGTATATTTTTTTAGAAACAATGTGTTGTTGAGATGAAAATTCCTTATATAAGATATAATTACCTCTCTCTTTATGTTTATTGACATAAGATGATTTTTTACAAAAAAAGATATTTTATTTGTGTTTAAAATCATGATATAATGAAATTTTAGCAAAAATATTCATTTTTAATAAAAAGACCAAAGAGATGTTGTATTTGGAAATATTACTTATAACCATAAGATGTTAATAATTTATTATCTAAAACTAGAATAGAAATATTAAATTTTTTAGTTTTTCTTCTTAAATGCATCTTTTAAGAATATTTGGTTTTATAAACGATTGATATATCTTATACTGTTATGGAATTTATAGTTTTGGTATAACAATATTATCCAATATTACCATAAAATAAATTTAATTTTGAAAAATATCCTACCATCATCTCAAATTAATATTGAAATTATAAATCCAAAAATGAAGACAATTTTTTAAAACATAAAATATACACTTTGTATGATTCTTTTAGAAAATATATTATATAATATAGTGAGGTTCAATATATTATATGAAAATAACTTCTAAAAGGATTAACCATACTTATTCATATTTTCAATACATTATTCATTCAATTTGGGAGATTATAATTTATTAATTATTCATACAATTAATATATATATATATATATATAATATTTTTCCCTTTAATTTATAACATTTATGTTATTTTTTAGAATCAAATGATCTCATTAATTTTATCAATGAAATAGTAAATAATCATTATTTTTTAGAAAAAATTATATATCTAAAGTGTATCAATTATCTATGTTAAATAAAACATTTCATGGATAAATACATCAAAATATAATCATATTTAATAGTTACATACCCTAACAATATCTCTATGTAAGATCTAAGTATAAGGTAAATTCTAGTTTCCATCATGGGTGGTCATTCTGCAAACATGGATCTCCTAAATTGTTTTACATATTTGAACTTATTTGGAATATAATTTTACTCAAACAATAATTCTTCTAGTTTTTCCTGGAATTGGACTATATAATTTTTTTAGGAATTATCCTTCCCAATAAATAATAAATGTGCTTCATAAGGGGGAGTTTAGAGATCTGATGTCCATTTTTTATTTTTTATTATTTATATTTTTTTATATGGTTACTTTCTTTTATTCATTATAATTTTAAATGCATATTATTATTGTGATATATAATTTTAATATATCATTTTTTTGTTTTTTATGGCGATTTAGAAAAATATATTAATAAAATTTTAATTTCTAGAAATTTATTTTGTATTTCGATTCACCTACTTAAAATAAATTATATTCATATTATATTAATTATTTATAACTAATTATTCTTTTAGGGGTGTCTACAAGATAGTAAAGACTAGAGAATCTATTTCATAAGAGGTATCAAGCATAGAATCATAGGTAAGTCAGGTAAACTAAATTATTACTTCATTATATTTGTATAAAAATATATTTATATATCACAATATAGGGCTTCTCCCTAACCACTCAAGATAAATGCTCTTATTGATTGCGATTATGTCCAACGTAAATAAACAAATATTCCCATCGATATTATATCAAGAATTGTAGTGATAAGTGATCATCAGTTGATTTGGGTAATGAAATGTGATCTATATAATTCATTAGTATGAATTTTAAATAGATATTGGTCGTCCATTTCCAACAACATGTCAAATTCAACTAAAATAATAAAAATAAGATTTTCCCAATGCAAATACATTTAAATATAAACATGGGATACACAAATCACACTCCAAGATCTGTTTATTTAAATTCATCATATAGAAATATTTGGGATAATTTAATGTTCTTATAAAACAATTTACATATAAATGGGTGGGTTTAACACTGTAGAAATAAAATAATAATTGTTCTAGTGTGAATTATCAGTGTTCTTTAGTCCCAATCATTCTATGAAATCACTTCTGTAGTTTTTATTCTCTTGGATTTTTATTGGCCCCCCAACCATGGAAAATTATGATTCTTATCATCCTTAATAGTCATTGGATTCGGGAATTGATTTGGGTTATTCCCAAATCCACCATTATTAAGACATTGAACTAACAGTGGTACCTTAGGATGAACTATTTCTTCCATTTCAAATTCTACGGAGATCATTATATTTCCTCAGAAATTACATTCTCCCTTCCCTTATTAATCACATATAACATATATCATAATTCCTTTAATACATTCCCCTATGTTATTTTTTTCTAAATTCCTTTCATGAATGAATTTAATTATTCTATATTTCACCATCATTTCCACAAAAACATACATGAGACTTCATCCTTATCTCCATTAATTATTTTTTTGAAACACCATGACTTTCATGTCTTTAATCATACATCTTGAGAAATTATTTTTTGAATAATCACAATATATCCAAAAACTATTTCTTATGCCATTATATTTTTCATTGGGAAAATTTGTACATTTTCTATTGGTATCCATTTTTAACTTGTTTCCTTTTAGATTTCTCCGATAGAAAAAACAAATATAATAAATTGTGAATGATGACAAACTAAAACCATAAGAAACATATGGTATTTAAATTACATTAAATATTCATCCTCATGTTTTATTAAAAATAAAAAATTATTATATAATCATTTAGTTTAACCTAGATATCACTCAGTTAAAAATAAGTTTCATTATGTTGGGTTCTATCGTATTTTTTAAGCTAATTCCATAATATAATGAAACCTTATGATATATTGTAAATTTAATATGATTAACCAATGAATTTTTTCCACGATTTACTATACGATGTGAATTTTTAGGCCCAATCATCTTTTATATTTAACACCCCAAGATTTCATAGTACATTATTTCTTCAAAGGACTTCAATAACATTCACTACACACAACACTGAGTTCAAGCACACCACGACATACCAAACAAGAAATTAAAAAAAGGTTATGAATAATATTAACTAAATTTTGTTCTTCATAAAATCCTTATAATTTTAGAATCAATGTTATGAGTATCTTAGACATATTGAAAAAACAAATTCATTTTTTTCAGATAAAAGAAGTATTTTTTTATAAATAATGCAATTTTTCACTTATTAATGGAGAATCCTTTTTAAATACAATATTTAAAACTTTTATATATTCATTTTGACAAAATTAATTTCTAATTTAGAATCAGGACATAAGAATTCAGTTTTAATAAATTTTGGGTGTTTTTCCGATAACTTTCATATTTGGTTGAATTGTGAAAAATACCCTATTTTAACTGAAAACAAATTTTTTAATCAACATAATTTGTATTGTTAAATTATACATTTTAATGGTTTGGAAGTATAAATAGATTATATTTTTACCATTTAATCTAATTTCATTCATTGGAAATAATTTCACATTGAAATTAATCATAAAGAAGTATCAATCTTTTATTAGTTATTATTTCTTAAAAACACGTTTTTGGTTTTGACAATGAGAAATAATTTAAAATTAATAAATGAAACTGATATGTTTTGAATTTGGTAAAATATACATAATTTTGGATTTCAGAATATCAAAATTAGCTTAGGGTGAAATTTTGGTATTTTTCTGAAAACTTTCAATTTTAGATTAATAGTGAAAAACACTGTGTTATTGGTTAAAACCTACTTTTTATTTAAATTATTATTTATATTATATAAATATATTTTAGGTAAAAATATATACATAATACCTATATAAGTTCAATTTAATTCATTGGAGTCATTTTATAATAAGTTTATATATATAATAATTTTTTTAACTTTTTTATGTCTTTTACCGAACTCCTATAAGCATTTACAAATTTGCATAAAACATAATTTTATCGCTTCTGTGAGTAGAATTTCAAAAATCCAAGAGACATGGTTAGAATTATTAAGTAATATGTGGTTAAAAAAGTTGAAAATAATTTTTGGTGAATAGAAATTTTAGACATTTATTTACCGCGGTTAAAGTTAAATAGGGCAATAAAAGGTAAAAAAATATTATAATATTAAAAAATTACCTTAACACTTGTTCTAACCTTATTGGAATAGTCATAGTCGACCATGGGTATCCGTGGGCCGTTTTTGGGACCCCATGGAGCCACTTATGAATGATAATGGCATATTATTTTAATTAACTTAATTTAAAGGCAAAAGTGACATAAACAAATATATTTTGGTAAATCAATTTTTACATTGGGTTATATAAGTAATCATTTCGACTATAAAAATTCATTAAAAATATAACAATATTTCATATATTATGGTATTTTATTTTATAATTTGTAGAAATCAAATATATTAAATTATTTATGACACAATAATGATGTAGTATTTACCTCATTGATAAATGATTTAAATAAATAAGATTATTAAAATTAAACTATATCCAAAACCTATACAAATCATATTGGATGAATTTATTTAGACCATGATTCATCTAATCATTGACTTAAATTAGTTTTTGACCTTTATAAACCGAATATCACTATATAATAAAATAATATTTTCACACTTTCCTAAAGAGCACCTCCTCCCCCTTATAAAAGGACACCACTTCAAACCCATTCCACACTCCTCTCAAGACCCTTCACTCGTCCAAAACCTACATAAAAAAGCTCCGAAGATCCCTATATTACACCAAGCGGCCTTACCTTTGGAAGAAGTCACTTCAAAAAGTCTTTTTGTTTCAAAGAAAAGGAAGTTACCAAATTTCAAGGTAACAATTTCTCTTAAATTCTTTTCTTTTATTTTGTTTTATGTTACTTCTTCAACCCCCCTAAGCTCACTTTATTCTATTATTTTATGAAAAAACCAGTATCCTCAATATAATAGGATGTTGTTATGAGATTTATTATAACAAAACTTACACACACCTCCATCTAATGTGTGAAGAAAATACTGTTTTTGTGGTTGGCAAACTAAGACCTCACAAAACGATGATTATTCGATTATCTCCTACCGCGTATCATGGTGTCCATTAAGATGAAAATGTATTTATATATGATATATATATTATTTTTATGTTTTCTTTGATCTTCTATATTTTCCATTTATATCAAACCTTTATGGTTTCCATTATGGGTAAAACGCGATAATTTCATTTGGGGAAGTACGGACTACCGCCCCCTCAAAGTCATATGACTCGTTAATCACTTTTTTAGGATGTATAATGTATTGAGTTAATGATATTATATATAATATTATACTGGAATTATATTATACCTATGTATAATTATATTTTATTTCCATTAAAATACAAAATAGAAATCAAAGTAGCATTCATGCGTACGTACGGCTTACCGTCCCCATGAACGGTGCATTTCATTTATTTTCTCCAAATGCTATATACTGTTATAAATACATATATGTACTAGACATATATGATATATATGAAATATAAATGAGTAATATCATTCTATATATAATGAAATTTTGACCAGATGGACAATTTATAATTCATACAAGTTCATTTTCGACTCAAGTTCCGAACATCAACAAAATGTCCGATATGAACTCCAATAATTTACTAATTGTTATAAAAAAGTAATAAGTGATATAAAATGATTACTAAAATTGAAAATATTCCTAAGAAAGTAGAAATTAAATTATGTTTATTATTCAGGATGAAAAAGGAACATACGTGGGAGTCAAGTCGGACACATGGTAAGGGGTTTCTTATCAAACTTTTAATTCCATGAGATTTCCATTGTTCACAACTTATTTATTGCATGTAGGGTATTTTGTACTACTAGTTGATATATATTATCGTGATTCAATTTATATTCATGATATTTTTTGATTCATTTGGTGGTTGTTGACTAATTTTCATACGACTCGATTGATTACAATGAGGTAAGTGTTATTTCCTCAATCTCATTATTATCTGAGATTGTTCATGTGTATATATTTTCTAGTATATACATATCATAAATACCCATATTTTATAAAAATTATTTTAAAAGTAATATTTTAAGGTTTTATGGGAGGGTTTATTTAACTAGATCATCATTTTAAATGTTTTAAAGATTTATCATTCTAACCCCTTTTAATTAATGTCTATGTTTTCGTAAATGATTTTACGGATTTATTTATATCTACATGATTGTTTTGAAATGATTATTCTTTTAAAAAGTTTAAAATTTGTATGGGACACATTTATTCAAAAAAACCTTTTAAATAACTACCTTTATATGTTGTGAGAATTTTAAATGATTTCATGAAAAATGGGTATTTCTCTCAAAGCATTTTACTGATCATTTTCATCTTTGTCAACATCCTTTAATGGATTTTTAACTTGTTTTAAGTTGATTTATTATGGTACAAATATACCATATTGTATTGACTGTTTTGTGATATGTTTGACTATGGATGTGTTATTTTTATACAATTCAGGGTATATGGATAAAGTATTGACATTTCGTATGCTAGTTTTAATATGAATGTTAATGTTATATTTCAACTTTTTCTTATGATGAATGTATTGGACTAGTATGTTTCAGGTTGGGGACCGCTAAAATTAAGCCCTCCAGGTTGGGGTCCGGTTACAGCAGACCCTCCAGTTTGGAGTCCTGTTACAGAGGCTCTCCGGGTTGGAGTCTGGTTACAGAGGCTCTCCAGGTTGGAGTCTGGTTTCAGAGGCTCTCTGAGTCGTAGTCCGGTTATAAAGGCTCTCCAGGATGGAGTCTGGTTACAGAGGCTCTCCGGGTTTGGGTCCAGTTACAGTTATCCCATTGGTCCTTTCACAAGGCCTTGACACAAAAATTAATCTATGGTACTATACATACACTCATTATGATATTATTTATTACATTGGATTGTTCGACTAGTAGAATATACATGTCCATGTTTATATGGTAATGTTTGATTTATTTTTTCCATATTATGTTCATGTTAATGTTTAAAAGGATGATGTTTTATTACACATCTTGCCTTAAAATTTTATAGAATTTGCTAAATTATTTACCCTTACTGAGCATCTGTGCTCAGCCCTTTCATATGTATTATTTTCCCAGGATATGAAGAAGTTAGTTATTAGTGACTTGTAGGCATAATCTTGGAGAATTGGAAGTTTCTAATGGAATTAATTACATTTTTTCTTTACAAGTTGTAATAATGAACATCAAATATGTAATCTATTTTCCAAGACTGCTAAATTTATTGGTCCTTCGGGACTTGATTCCTTAAAATCGTGCCAATGTTATGAAATAATGCACCTACTCAGGGTAACTGGGGTCGGGGCATTACAGTTGGTATCAGAGGATGTTTTGAAATTACCTTCGAAACTAGATTTATAAAAACCATGATTAATTCACATTACCCTAAGATATACATTGAGGATTAGTATAGAAGAACATCCTAGAATTTTGGTAATGTATAGATTTTGTGAGTTTTCCAAGAAAATACATCCTTGTCTGGATACGAGCAGGTAGAGGCATCTCTGGCACAAATGTACCTAGGTGTAAAACCCGACAACACCGCTTTGAGGTATACTCGAACGTGAACTTGTGCACGATAACGAGTTTTTCTGCACTCTTTGTTACGACACTCCCGGGGGATATGCTTAAGATAATTATCATTTTCATTACAAATAATTATGAAGAATTTATGAGTATATACTTCCTAAATGAAAATATTTTTATGATTATGGATTATATCGATAAATTGTTCAATTAACGTTAGGTATTTTACAAGTTTGGAATTATTCATTGCAATTCATAAAATGACCTAGTGTATGCCATTGTATAGAAATGGTGCCCAGTAGAAGCAATGTGATGTCCAACAATACGTTTGATCCAAAGAGTAAGAAGGATATTGTCTTTCACGATATTAAGCAAACATTTAGAAGAGAAATAGTCTCCCATGTATTCTCAACATATGAATAAATAGTATCATGTGTTAATAAGATAAGTAAATAATTCCTTGAGTCATATGGAATTGAAGGTAAGAAAGATTAGAAAAGGATGGAAGTGTGAAAGATGGATAAAGGAAAGAGGGAAAAGAAGGATTTTACCATATGTGATAACTATGGAAAGAATAACCTTAGTAAATTCTTGAAGAGAATGGGAGGTTGGTATAAGTGTGGAGAAAAATTACACCAAGTATGTGATCACAATGATAAGAAAAAAGTATCAAATGTACAATGCTTCATCTGTAAGGAGTTCAGATAGTACACAAATCAATGTCTAAATCATCAGATTATACCCCAAATGTTGATATTGGATAATAAATATGTTATGATACTACCAAATATGAAGAAGAATGATTATATTTCTTATGTTGTTATTAATGTATTGTGTCATTTGAGTATTGTATTAATGATGTACATCTTCTAAGAATTATAGATTATATAAGTATTGTACTACAGTGCTATTTTATTAAGGACTTGAGATTGTGTGGAAACAAAAAAAGTGACTCAATAGCATGTTAAATTTTTTGGAAAATATATGGTTGAGAGAAAGATAAAACATAATATGGTTCTGATACTGAGGTTGTGATTTTGGAATAATACATGATTGATTTGGATACATTATATAGGATATTATTGACTACCTTGAAACTGATTAATGATTTTTATATTCCATCATTGTTGGAGTTTACAACATTTATGGATAGAAGAAGTATATCCATTATTCTATAAGTAATAAGGGAGCATGAATGTAATCAATAAGGTTTTATGGTAATTTAAAATGTTGCAGTGTTTTAAAAGAATACATGATGAAGGTGTTCAAATGTTATTACGTGGAAAAAAGGATCTTCATTGTGTTTGACTTACTTATAAATTTTGGACTATGAGTTTGTACAGAAGTATATTGGATAAGTATAGTTTGAGATTTTTTTGGATTTCCATAAAAAAGACATCCTGGAGATCGGGCGACAACCTGTCGCGTCCGGCAAGGCCGCGAGACATGAACATGAAACCGAAGGGTGACAAGGGTGTATCACCTACCACTAGCCCACGTGATGTCCTAGATTTAATAATGTCGTTTTTTTAAAAGGAATGGTAGATGAATTATAAATTAACATTTTTGGAATCCAACATGAATAAGATACATAGAATATTTTTTATGTTCTATTATCTTTTAGAGTAAAATATGAGTTTGTGGTAGAAATTTGTTAAAAGATGGAACTCTACATGTCAAGTATATATTTTTTTATTCTCTTATTTTATGAATAAATTAATTCCTAAACATTAGGTAAGGTATCATAAAAATAAAAATGTATTATCCAAATACATTATGTTTTGTTGAACCGATGATATTTTAAATCATTATAGATTGATGGCTTTGAGGCCCTCAATTCTATAATTTTTTGTGACTAATGAACTCAATTACACTCTATAAATTTTTACATTTTCCTCCAATTATGTGTCTCTAATTTCCACCAATGTTTTCCTAATCAAGATCATAATTTGGTGTTGACGTTTTCATTCCTCTTTTCCTCTAATTAAGACTATATTTTATTAACCCAACTTTTCGATGTGGGTTTTCCCACAAAGGTATTTTATATTTTCAAACAATTATTTTCGAAGAAAATTTATAAATTTAGAGGACGCAATTTACTGAAGGAGGGAATAATTTAACAACCCATGATTTAATAATACGTCATTTCTTTGAAATAATTCAATAACTTGCACTACACGCAACACTGAGTTCAAGCGCACCACGACTTACCAAACTAGCCGTTTAGAAGAAGTTATAAATATTATTAACTAAATATTGAACTTTATATAATCCTTTAAAATTTAGAATCCATGTTTTGTGTTTCTTATAAATAATGAAAAAACAAATTCATTTTTTTCAGATAAAAGGAGTAATTTTTTTTAAAAGGCAATTTATCTGCCTTTTAGTGGAGAACCTTTTTTAAATCAAATATATAAAACTTTAATATATTAAATTTTACAAAATAAACTACTTATTTATAATTGGGACATAATAATTTAGTTTCAATAAATTTTTTCTGTTTTTCTGATAACTTTCATATATGGGTGAATAGTGAAAAATATTATATTTTAACTGAAAACAATTTTTTTAATAATTTTTTTTACAGTTTTAGATTATACATTTTAATGGTTTGGAGGTATAAATAGATTATATTTTTACCATTTAATCCAATGTTATTCATTGGAAATAATTTCACATTGAAATTGAACATAAACCCATATCAATCTTTTGTTAGTTATTATTTCGTAAAAACAAGATTTTTGGTTTTGAAAATGGGAAATAATTTGAAATTAATATATGAAACAAATATGTCTTTAATTTGGTAAAATAGACTTAATTTTAGAATTCAAAAGCTAAAAAATATCTTACGGTAAAATTTTGATATTTTTCTGAAAACGTCCAATTTTTTATGAATAGTGAAAACACTAAGTTATTGGTTAAAACTGACATTTTATTTAAATAATTATTTATTTTATTTAAATTTATATAAGGTAAAAATAGATACATAATACCTATATAATTTCAATATATTTTATTGGAGTCATTTTATATTAATTCTAGATATATAAACATTTTATTGAACATTTTACCGTCTTTTAGCCACCTCCTAGAAGCATTTACAAATTTGCATAAAACATAATTTTACCACTTCTATGAGTAGAATTTCAAAAATTCAAGAGACATGGTTAACATCAGTATGTAAAATCTGGTTCAATAAGATCAAAATAATTTTTGGTGAATAGCAACTTCTGTCTTTTATTTACCACTGTTAAAGTTAAATAGGGCAATTTAAGGTAAAAAGGATATTATAATAATCCAAAATTACCTTGAAACTTGTCCTAAACATATTGGAATAATCATGGATGACCATGGCCTTTCATGGGTAGATTTTGGGACCCCATGGAGCCACTTTTTAATGATAATGACACATTATTTTAATTAACGTAAAGTAAAGGCAAAAATGACATAAACAAATACCTTTTAGTAAATCAATTTTTAAATAGAGTTATATAAGTCATATTTTCGACTATAAATATTCATTGGGAAGATAAAAATATTTCCTACATTGTGGTATTTTGTTTTATAATTTTTATACATCAAATAAATTAAATTATTAATGACACAATAATTTTGTAGTATTTACCTCATTAACAAATGATTTAAATAAATAAGATTACTAATATTAATACTATATCCAAAACTTGTCCAATTCGTATTGGATGAATTTATTTCGACTATGAGTCATCATATATTAATCTGTAATTTTTTTGACCATTATAAACAGAATATATCTTTATAATAAAATAATATCTTCACACTTTCCTAAAGAGCCCCTCCTCCCCCTTATAAAAGGACACCACATCTATCCCATTCCACACACCTCTAAAGCCCCTTGGATCATCCAACCGCAGAAAAAATAAGCTCTAAAGATCCCTATTTTACACCTACAAGCCTTAACATAGGAAGAAGCCACATCAAAAAGTCCTTTTGGTTAAAACCAAAGGAAGTTACCCAAATTAAAGGTAATAGTTTCTCTTGAATTCTTTTCTTTTATTTTGTATTATTTTACTTCTCCAACCCCCATAATCTCTTTTTATTCCTTTATTTTATGACAAAACTTGTGTCCTAAATATAGTAGGTTGTTTTTATGATAAGTATTTGATCTAGACTTACAGACACCTCCATCTAATGTGTGAATAACATACTGTTTCTGTGGTTAGCAAACAAACACCTCATGAAACGACGAATATTCGATTATCTCCTACCGCCTCTCATGGTGTCCAATAAGATGGAACCGTATTTATATATGAGATATATATTATTTTTATGTTTTCTTTGTGTTTCTGTAATTTTTATTTATATCATACATTTATGGTTCCATTATGGGTAAAACGCGATAATTTCATTTGGGGAAGTGCGGACTACCGCCCCCTCCAAGTGATATGACTCGTTAATCACCTATGTGGGATGTATAAAGTTTGTAGTTAATGATATTATATATGATATTATATTGGAATTATAATATATCTATGTATCATTATGTTTTAATTCCATTAAAATACAAAATAGAAATGAAAGTAGTGTTAATGCATACGTACGACTTACCGTCTCCATGAATGGTGCATTTCATTTATTATCTCCAAATGTTATGCAATGTTATAAAAACATATATATACAGGAAATATATGATATATATGAAATATAAATGAGTAATAGAATTATATATATAATGGAATTTTTACCACAAGGACAATTTATAATTATAACAAGTTTATTTTTGACTCATGTTCCGAACATCGACAAAATGTCTGATATGGACTCAAATAATTAACTAATTGTTATAGCAAGGTAATAAGTGATAAAAAAAATAAACATGAAAATATTCTTAATAATTTTGAAATTAAATTAATTTTATTATTTAGGAAGAACAAGGAACATACGAGTGAGCCATGTCAGACACGTGGTAAGGGGTTTCTTATATCACTTTTAATTCCATGAGATTTCCATTGTTCACCACTTATTTATTGCATGTGCGGTATTGTGTACTGAAATTTGATATTTATTATCATTATTATCTTTATATTTAGGATATTTTGTGATTTATTTGGTGGTGATGGACTATTGTTCATATGACTCGATTGATTACAATGAGGTAAGGGTTATTTTTTCAATCTCATTATTATCCGAGATTATTCATGAGTATGTATTTTCAGGGACATACCTATCATAGATACCCATATTTTATAAAAAATTATTTCAAAAGGAATATTTTTAGGTTTTATGGGAGGGTCTATTTTACTAGATCATCATTTTAAATGTTCTAAATATTTATCTTTCTAAACCCTTTTAAATAATGTCCATGTTTTCAAAAATGATTTTAAGGATTTATTTAAATGAACATGAATGTTTTTAAAGGATAATTCTTTTAAAAAGTTTCAAAGTGGCATGGGAAAATTTCATTCAAAAATCCATTTTAAATGACTACCTTTATAAACTGTGAGAATTTTTAAAGATTTCATGAAAAATGGGTATTTCTCTCAATGCATTTTACTAATAATTTTCATCTATGTCAACATCATTTAATGGATTTTAAACTTGTTTGAAGTTGATTTATTATGAAACAAATCATCCATATTTTATTTAATGTTTTGTGATATGTTTGACTGTGGATGTGTTATTTTTATACCATTCATGGTTTATGGATAATGTATTTACATTTTTTATGCTAGTTTTAATACGAATTTTTATGATATATTTCAACCTTCTCTTATGATGAATGTATTGGACTAGTATGTTCCAAGTTGGAGACCAGTAAATGTAATCCCTTCAGGTTGGGGTCCGGTTACAGAAGACCCTCCATTTTGGAGTCCAGTTACAGAGGCTCACCGGTTTGGAGTCCTGTTACATAGGCTCTCCAGGTTGGAGTCCGGTTATAGAGGCGCTCCGGGATGGAGTTCGGTTACAGAGGCTCTCCAGGTTTGGGTCGGGTTTTAGTTAGCCCATATGTCCTAGCACGAGACATTGACATAGAAATTAATGTTTGGTACTATACATTCCCTTATTATTAAATTTGTTATTACATGTGATTTTTCGACTAGTAGAATATCCATGTGCATGTTTATATGGTAATGTTTGATTTATTTTTTCCATATTATGTTCAAATTTATTTTTAAAAGGATGTTGTTTTATTACACATATTACCTTAAATGTTTATAGCATCCTCTATATTATTTACCCTTACTGAGCATCTGAGCTCACCCCTTTCTATTGTTTTATTTTCCCAGGATAAGAAGAAGTAAGTTATTAGTGACATGCATGTATAATCTAAGAGACTTGGATGATTCTAATGGAATAAATTTCATTTGTTTTTCATTTCAAGTTCTAATGTTGAACATCATGTATGTAATCTATTTTCTAAGACTACTAAATTGAATGGTCCTTCAGGATATGATTCTTTGTAATCATGCCAATGTTATGTAATAATTCAACGACTCTGGGTATCTAGTGTCGGGGTGTTACATTATAAATGTGAATATTGAGTTTATTCCCAACAAGCCATGTCAGGGTGATTAACATTATGTGGATCTTTTCAATTTCCAAATCCATATGATATTATATTTATAGATATGTAATTCATAAAAATAACTATAGGACCAGGAATCACATTAAGAGGGGAGGGTAAAATCAAGGTGTCAAATTTATCATTTAAATAGACAGATATTCTTCCCACATTGGTAGGAACTCATTAATCCTAAACAATGGATTCATTTAATAATCAAAAATTCACATAAAGAAACATAACATATTATTTTTACTTGGATCACCACTATGGGATAGTTTAATGAGCATACCCCGACAGTGCGTCAATGACACCAAAATCCTATAATCTTCAATATTTTCGGAATAATAGTGTTCTGATAAATTCACAATAATATAGGAAAAATACATTTACAATATTCTACGGATATTACATGGTGTCCCTTAGAACACTTCCATCGACTCCCCCTAGCTCACAACCATGAGATAAGTCTAAACATGTTTAGTGACTGGAAGGTCGCTTCAATGGATTTGAATTAATATATTTGTATTTGACTAGAAGGAGACTATGATTTCACCAATGACATGAGTTGAGACACCCTGAAATCATTATTCACTTAAAACAGATATTCAAAATCTAACATTCACAAAGCTCCTTTGTGAAGCTCACTACCTTTGTGAATCATTTTACCGTTATTGAACAAATAGAATTGGAAAATCACCCATGCCTTAATGGAAAAATCTCTTTCATGATTCTCATTAAGTAAATACGGAATACCTTATCAACATGAAGCACCCATTAATAAAAAAATTCAAACATTCAATAATTAAATTATTTTCTCAATGTTCACGCTCACAAATAATTCCCGATTCATGAAGCTCGATTAGATTCATAAAATCAGAATGATTGTAGATTTTCCTTAAAGGAATCATATTATGTGAAGTGGTGTGGGGTTATATTTATTGTCTTCGACTTTCACCAAGCTCCAAACCCTTATAACAGATTTTAAAGATCATTCAAATACACTTTCATGTTGTCTGTCCATTGGGATGCTCCATGGTAATTTTTATATGTTATTCTAGTCATAACCATGAAGCCTTCCATAAAACCCCTTGAAATGATGTTGTTCCCAAATTCACATAATTTCCAAGATCAATGTCACTATTTTTTATTCACTTATTATCCATCATTCATAATTTTCAACATTTTCATATAGATCACCATATAATTTCTCTGATCCTTCTCAAAACAAAATTCACGAAACCAATCTTTAGAAAACTCATTCCTTTTCCATATTTCCATAAAAATTAAAGGAAATACATTTTTCTAAAAGTAATCCATCCTCCAAATATGTGACACCAACAATTTGGTAAATACTAGGAAACAAAGAAACCAACATAACTATTTCCAGCTTGAACTATAAGATACATTTCCTTGTAAACTCACATATCTTCCAAGTGAGTTTTAACAAAAAAAACATTCTCCATTTCTTGCAAAGGACAATATTGTTAGCAACAATCTCACCATTGGGTTTTTGGAAATCATTAGATAAATTCGATAAATCACCAATCTCAATTAATACCTAATGCACAAGAAACAAAACATCGAAACCTCTATGTTTTTGTGAGAAATGCTCGGTGTATAAAACAATATGGGAAGATAAAATTTGGTTATCTTGTTCTGGAATGCATAATATTTTCCAAGCTATGATCTGACTTTTTTCCATAAAAAACCAAATTTATTTCATACATATCTGACTCCCCCACATTGTATCTCATCAAATTTATCTATTATCTATAAATCGACCACTTTTGTTACTCATTGAATTTATCCATTATATATGACTCTCCCACTTTTTAACTCATTAAATTTATCTATTCTCCCCCTTTGTTAATAAACCCAAAGAACCTTATTTGTACTTATATAACTCAAAACACACACCCTCTAGATCGTATCTCCCCATAAACCTACATCATATCCACACAAAGATTAAAATTTTTAACACAATTGGGGATATGGTAAAACTCATAACACCTCATGCATTGGGGGTAGTTGGACACTGAGGGTCAAATGATGCTTCTCAAACACATAATCTGACAATAGTTTCATCAGTATTTCATCCACATGATCATCAATTACAACATGATTTATATTAATCATTTTTTTAAACTTTATTCCATGAGGAAGTGATATCTGATTTCAATGCGTTTCGTACGAGAATGTTGAACAAGATTATTCATAAGATCAATCACACTCTTGTTGTCACAATGAATCACCATTTTCTATTTCTCCTCATCACCAATATAAGTATGTTTTTTCTTTATCTATAAAATCTGATTGGAATTCTTTAGAGGATAGATATAATCAGATTCAACTGTACTTAGTGATTTACTAAATATTTCATACTCAATAATCCCACAAATTTCTTTCTAATAATGTGATCTCTACCACATGTGGACTTTCTATCAACTACATCTAAAACCCAGTAATGTTTATAAAATGATTATAGTTATTTATAACTTCATTCAAAAATGTATAATGAAAAATTCTGAGTACCTTGAATGTATATAATGATTTTTCACTGCTGCATTTTTTATTCCTTCATATTACTTTGGGACAGGGATACTAAGCATGTTAAAAAGATAATATCTATTTGTGTTGTTTTTAGATACAATAAGATTCCAATGATTCCCATGTATGTTGTGGGATCTATGGATGTAACATACTTATACATTTCTAGTATTTTCCTACTGACAATCAATGTCGACATTGGTTAGAGTGAGGCATATTGAATTTAGTTAGCAACTGTCTAGCATAATTTTCCTATGAAATAATATCTTGGTATTTCCTCTGAATAACTTGCATCCACAATAAGTATATGGGTTCACCAATCATAGAAATTTTAATTTTTTATTTTATGTTATTGGAAAATACATCCACCAATCCATTCATACTTCCACCAAATATAATATCATCTATTTAAACCAGTTCCATAGAATTGTCTTTTTTAGAATTATTCTCAAATATATTTGGATCCACACATAATCTCTTAAACTCAAGATTCTTTACATAAGAATCCATATGACTGTACCATGTTTGTGGTGTTAGTTTTAGACCATATAGCAACTTATTTAATCAGAAACCCTTACTGTTATCATTACTAATTAGAAAACACATTGATGGTTCAATGTAGACATCTTCTTTAGGAACATGATTTAATATTTATATTTTGAAATCCACCTGCTTAACATTGTTTCTGATTTCTATTTCCACATCAAGGAATATCCTTATAGACTATAGTCTTTCCACTATAGAAACTTGTTTTTCTATGATGTGACGATGATGTTTCATAAACAACCATTTCATCTTGTCTCACATCTTTGGAATCATATTCTTTTAGTCATCCCAAAAAAAAATTATAGCGTTACACTATTTCAGAATCTAAATATATAAATTAAACACTAAAACTCATTTTCCAATGACATTATCTTCAAGAAACTTCCAGAATAATCATTTTCAGTAACAAATGAAATAATGATTCTAGATGCTTCTTCATCATTCTACCCCTAATGTTAAGTACTTATCAAAATCATAATAATGGTGGATATAAGAAAGAATGAATGTCATGAAATTTAATTATGAAGAATAAACCGAAATGGGTCTTTAACTATTGAGAGTGAACATTTCAAAACAATCAGAACATCAGTAATGATAATCTTATTGAACAATTTCCCTCTATGATTCCATAAATATGATCAATCCATGATGGTACATTATTTACCATAATTTCTCGGAATGATCATCTTTATCCTAATAAAAAAAATTATATTTCATCATATCTGTATTATAAAATCAAATTGAGTAATCATTCAATGATGGTGACTTCTTATTATTTTATATCAATAGTTGACAGATCTGTTTTCTTCATAGGTTCTCCCCCTAAGAAATTACTTCACAATTAATTACCTGTATTTTGTGAACAAATACAATTCCGAAAGTATTTTGGGAATATGTTGGACCCTACTAGATTAATCAATATGAACTGCTTGGTTGAGATGATATTTTCAACCGTGTTTCTCTATTTGATATAGTATTAATGCTTCCACATTTGAAAATATGTTCAGATTTACCTTATCGAGGCATGGATCTCTTCATATAATCGTCTACATTTTGTGGATAATTTTTCATCTGAACAGCCTTCATGGATGATAAATTTTTATTCCTTTTAAGAGATACTTCTTGTTAAGGTATTATGGATACACAACAGTTCTCATTTTAGCTAAATATCTTGCATCTCTCACACAAAACCTTTTTAAAACAAGTTTATTTGAAAACACTCATGGATGTCTTCCTGTTCATGTGCAACCATTTATTTTCCATTTTATTTTTCCTTGAGATGTAAATCATCACATTTATTCATTATTTACAAATCCTATGTCTAGATAAATACCATTTCATATGGAACTATGTCATCATGTTTTGATCTTGCACATGGGTTATTATGAGTGTCATTTCGTTCAGTTATTCTTTAAGATACACTTCCCTTCAACATCAGACAATTGGAATCCATGGTCTTCATTGATTCTATATAATAGATAATCGTGGGAGAATTAGTGTCCACATTATTCTTCTAATTTATTCCCAATGTAACATTATCGTTCTTAACCATAATTTTTTTTTCTTTTTTACGTCTACAATGAATGCATCTTGAGATAATAATTTTCCAATATTGTGGCCACTACCATTTCATACAACAGAGATGTTACCATGGTTCAAAAATATGTATGTATTATATAGATTCTTCTAGCCCTATTTATGTTTTTTATCCCTTTTGAAATGATCCTCATTGATAAAGGCTTCCACTATTCTTTTTCATTTTCAGGATTGTACCAACAATTTATTTCACAATGCCCAAATATGTTATAGCGCCAACATTTACCCACACATTTCAATTTCTTTATATCTCTTGTATAATGTTTTTGGGTATTTATCATGTAAGACCCCAATCTTACACAATACGTTTCCTTTTAAATATTTTAATATCCTATGGTACATGCAAAATCAAGTTCAAGTGCACCATGAACTATAAAACTAGCCGTTTAAAAAAGCAGTTATGAATAGTGCTATCCAATTTATTAATATTATATGTTTTAAATTTCAAAATTTAAATTATTTTTGAATTCATAATATTGATATTAGCATAAGGTGAAATTTTGGTAATTTTATGAAAAGTTAAATTTTTTTATCAATAGTGAAAAATAGTGCATTATAGTAAAAAACCGACTATTTCATTTAAATATTTATTTTTCTTCAAAATGATTTTAAAGTTATAATAGATAAATAATATAAATATTAATCCAATATAGTTTATTGGAATCATTTTATAATAGAATTAGATATAAAAATTTAGTAAACTTTTGAACGTCTCTTTTACCCACCTTCTAGCCACATCTACAATATTTGCATTAAACATAACATTACCACATTTTTGAGTGAATTTTCATAAATATGATATACATAGTTGTAATAAATATGTAAATTTTGGAATAATAAGATGAAAATACTTTTCGGTGAATACTAATTTTTTTTATTTTTTACCACAATTAATTTAAATTCATGTTTTTGAACCAGGACAAAATACGAAGTTTTTCAAAAATATTTGGGTTTATTGATAAGTAGGTTTTTAAACCAAGCACCAGAATTTTATTCTCAGTGTTGGAACAACTAATGTTTTTGTTTTTAGTCTTTTGTAATTACCTGTTAAATTTTAGCGGGTATCCTGATGAGTCTCAGAAGCACCAGATCCAAAAAAGTCCACATTAATGGATCTGCGTGGGCAGCACATAGTTGCGGTCCAACCCATGTTGTTACTCTATTTAATAGATTATCTAATTTAATTAAATATGTTTATATGATATATTTTATTTAAATCAATGAATATTTTAATAATATTATTAACGAAATCTTTATTATCATGACTGTGGTTGATTAATTATATGATTGATAAAGAATTAATTAAATGAGTGTTGAAAAAATTAAGGTGGATTTGGCGTTTGTCAAAAAATCATTTTAATTAAATGATGAGTCTCAGAAATAAAAAATTAACATTCATTATTAAATGGAGGTTATTGGGTTGTATTTTGTATCATTAATATCATATAAATGATGTTGTAACAAAGTGGGGGGGGGGGGGTTTGTGTTTAAATAAAGAAAAGTGTTAATAATAATAATATCATTATTATTATTTGGTGATTTTTAAATTATTTGAATGTTAAAAGAATTTAATTGCATTATTAATGTTGTGTAATTGTTGTTTGAAATTAATCAGGATTTTGTGTATCTCAATGAAACATTTACCTAAATGAGTAGTTTTAGATTTAATGAGGAAACGTTTTATTAATTGGAGATTTTGGATTCTATAAATAAATGTTTAAATATGAATAATAGTAATAATATTATTATTACTTTCATTAAAATGATAGATATTTCAGAATATTTTTAGTACTATTTAATTATTGTGATTTATTATTATTATTAAAAATAATAATAATGGATTTTAGGGGTTTTAGTTTGAAAGGAGTAAATGAAATGGTGTAATAATAATAACGTCATGACTATTCTTATTCCTTATAACTATAAATTATTATCATAAATGATTTTGAATAAAAAAAATTTACATAATTAAATTGATTAAAATTAGTTTTTAGATTAGATTTTTTTGAATAAGAAAAGGGGGAAATTCCCTCTTCTTCCTCCATGGTGAGGCGCAACACAGTAGGGAAGCACCCTAGCTCCCACGACTCCCTCTTCCACACAGCTCCTCCTCCATGATAGGACTCCTCCACTCTTCTCCCTTGGTTGAACGACCACCCTGTGGTCCAACTTGGAAGTGCATGACCCTCATCCAGACCTCCTACAATAGTGTGACCCCCACCCGGACAACCTCTCCTACAGCGCGCAACGCCACATTTCTTGGGTCCCTACCAGTGATCATTTTCATCGAATTTGTCCTTGGATTTAGACCGAATATTAATTGTATGATTTTCTATGATGTTTCCCATCATCGATTTTGCGGATTGATGCTGTTTTAGTACCCATTTAGGTTTGGCCTATTTTAGGGTTTTTTTTAAATAGTTTTTTTGGTGTTATTCAGTTCTAGGATCATGCAATGAGGTTCTCGAGATTGATTGGTCCGCGTTCTAGAAACCACTGCCGAAGGTGGGGCATTTCGGGCCGATTCGGTTCATTGACGTTGTTCGGAGGTAAATAATTATATCATTGTCTGGTTTTCCCCACCTAAAGTGGAGTCTAATTTTTTTATGAATGTCCTTGGATTCTAGTGGTACGTGTGTAGACCTTGCTGCATTGGTTTTGATCATCCAATGTTGTTTTGTTTATTTTTTGTTTTTTTGCAGCCCATGCGGGCATGTGAAAATATATATTTTGATATATATACATATATTTAACGGTGGTTCAGCTGCGATTGTGTGCCATTTTCATCTAATTTCTGCCTAGTACATTAAAGTGTTGCGTAATTAAAATTATGTCACTCTGAGGTAGGTTCCCAAATCCCTATCACTTCTTTTAAGAATTATAGCTTCCTCAAATAAATTTAGAATGTGAGGTTCCTTGATTATTGAACTTCTAGGTTTTTTTGAAATGATGAATAATGTTAAACTACTGGTTAGTGGTAATGTTATATCATGATTGATGTGGTTTTTATTTTTATATGTCTTCTTACAAGAGATGATATATGATATTTCATGCATGACACTTTTTATGTTTTTAAATGATGTCGTCCACATGAGATAAATGAGGACCTGAACATGTGTTTATTTTATGAATGTTTTTATAATTTTGTTAATGTTATATGATTAAACAGTTAAATTATTTGAATGGGGCAGAATGTTTAATAGGATAATTAATTTTAGAATTAATTATCAAGTCATGAGTTAGAATAAAATTGTGTCTATTATTGTTTATTGATAATATTTAATATTTTATATGTTAGGAATATAAATTGGAAATTTGTAATAATTAATGGATGGATTAATTATTACATGTTAAATGGAAAATGGTTAAATAATTGATGACTTTTTAAAGAGATATGATTTAATTAATTAATTGTTTAATTACTTAATTTTGATGCATTAAATTATGAGTGTGAATTGATTGTTTTTTATGACTGTTGTCCAAGGGATCCTATTTATGCCTATTAGCTTTCCATGACATAATTTGTCGTGGATGGAGTTGTTTAAAAATATGATATGTTGTGTGAGATGGTTGCTAAATATCTAGTATTTGTTCCGCATGTCTTGAGATTATTATAACATTCATGCAAAATGTTAATGTCTTGGATGAATCACTATTTGAGTGGACGGTGTTTCTGAAGATTTCGCCACAGAGAACGCATCTTTCCTTTTCAGAGGATGATGACACACTGACTTTTTTCCCGCATTCCCTGTTTCCAAAGGCTGGTGGCATTCGTTGCTTATCCAGGTACATTTTATCCATGATTAAAATGGTTGATGGGATGTCCATCCTTCCTTCTGTGGATTCCTCCATGGGACTCTTCACCTAGCCCAGTTCTTCATTATAGATTAAGAAATTGTTCGTGAAACACTTCCCAGTGCCATATCATCGTGGAAGCCAGTTAACTACATTGCTTCTGTTGGTACATTCCAAGGGGTTCGGTCAGGGCTGCGACCTTCTGTTGGGTGAGTAGTCATGTTGAACATCACTAGTGTGTTTGGACACTAGAATACTGGCGTGTCTGGGTTTCTTCACTTATAATATCTCTTCTCGAGGGTGCGGATGCTCGGGGAATCCTACATCGAATGCGGGGAATTATATGTCATGGGCATGTCTTTGAGGTTTTCCTAAGCTTCCCATGTTTTATTATAGGGTATTCCATGAGTTTAACATCTATCAGAGATTTATCATACTAATCAGAACACTGATAAGAGTGGAACAGGTGGGAGTGAACCCTATAGGAAACACTGATATTGGGGCTAATGCGGGGTAATTTACCCAATTTTTGCTAAAGGGAATGGGAAATGAGGTGCCAGGATCCCAACGGGATGTGGCGGCCCGGATAAGAATCAGGATGGATGATGGAGGGTTGAGAATTGATGAATAATGAAATGGAACTGACATTATGATGATGGTGATATTGGGCTTGAGTCTCTAAGAGACTTCATACGTATCCTTGTGGTAGGGAATCAGAGTCTTCATAGTTCGGTGATGCGATGAGACACCTAAAGAGGTGACTCGTATGAAGGGGACCCAGAGGAGGTGGAAACTATTTGTTGGGGAAAGAAATTGGGATGTGTGCGGAGGACATCGTCCTGATGAAATGATGGGGATTACGTGTGATTAGTGGCCCGAGAGTTGGTCTGACACCAGAGGGGAATACCAGAAATGTGGGTCCCAATAAAGGGAACTACAACATCTTACCGCTGGATGGGGTCCCAATAGCTTACCGCTGGATTAGGTCACCACAGCTTACCACTGGATGGGGTCACAATGGCATACCACTTGATGGGGTTAAACTTCATGGAGGCTTCCTACGTACCCTATCTAAGAGACATGGATCAATGTCCACATAGTTCGAGCGGGTATCATTTAACGTCATGCGGGAAAAATGGGGGCATGCAGTTTAACATCATGTGGGATGAAGGTGAACTGACCTGAAGGGGGTTAAAACTACTGGATATTAGTATTTAAACTTGGGGTGGATTCATACGTACCATTCAATGGAAAGGATCAATGTCCACATAGTTCGGAAGGATTTGGTGAATCGACGTGAAGTGGTCATGACTAATGGTTATTGGGATTGAACCTCATAGAGGCTTCCTACATACCTTGATTTGGCAAGGATCAAAGTCCACATAGTTCAGAAGTGGTGTTGGTGAACCAACATGAAGGGGGTTGGTACCAATGGTTTTTGAGATATAACCTCCAGGAGGAATCCTTTGTACCTTAACTTGGAAAGGATCAAAGTCCACGTAGTTTAAAAGTGGTGTTGGTTAACTGACGTAAAGGGGGTCGATACTAATGGGTGTTGCGATTGAACCTCAGGGAGGAGTCCTACGTACCTTCCCGTGGAAAGAATCAAAGTCCACATATTTTGGGAGTGGTGTGGGGCTTACATGCTAAGTTGGCCCAAAGAGGATGTCATGGTAGATGCCTACTCTAGGCCCATGTTAGTCAGGCTTACTATAAGAGTCAAGAGGTATAAAATACCCGACGATCATGTCGCAAAAGAAGTGTCTATGGGAAGTGGAATGGGGATTGCACGTGGTTGGCATAACAAAATGAAGATAGGGGATTACACGTGGTCCGCATCCCAAAGAGGAAACATGGGCTTACGTGTGGTTACTATCCCATGGAGATGGAGATTTGGACATACACCAGGATGGATGCCCGATTGGTAACATAGCCCATAGGGAGATGGATTTGGAACGGAAGAGAGGAGGGATCTGGTGACCATGTCCCTCTCATTGGTCTTTGGCTTGAAGGAATATAGGAGGAGTGGGGATGCTGCCTTCCGCAAAAACTCTAGGGGCTTATACTAAGGTGTTTTCCTTTCCTCGCGGATAGCCTCCGCCCCAGTAAAGAGGATCTCATTCCTTGTGAGGAAGATTTCAGTCACGTGGAAACCAGTGGGCATAGAAAATGTCTGATATGGAGAACCCAATGTATGATGCATGGGGCGAGGCCACCGTTTCATGTCATGTACTGAGGACGATGGTGCTTGCCACTTTAACATTATGATGCTCAGATAAGGTGGGTTCACTCACACCCCAAGGAAATACATAACTGATACTCACCCGCCCTTGGGGTGGGGATTACATCTGCAATGTATTTGTGAGGGGGTGTTGTGGAGTGATACACTGAGGTACCCACATTAGCGGGGCTAAGAGAAGATGAAATAGCCATTAGAATTCTTGTGTGGCACTAAGGAGTGTCAATGTTGGATGGGGCTTATACATGGAAGAATCTTAGATGATGCTATAGATAAGTAATGGTAAATTGGGCTTATTCATGTATGTTTCCCATGTGCCAATATGAAGTCAAATAGTGAATTGGGATTATGCGTGGAAGCTGCTCAGGTGCCATTATGGAGAGACAATAGTGAATGGGGCTTAAAAATTGAAGCAGACAGGGTGCCGCTATGGAGCGGCAATGGTGTATGGGGCTTATGCATGGAAAATTCCCACGAGTATTCCTCATGTTTTTCCATGAGGGCATCCCAACTCTCTGGTGGGTCAAGTCATATAATTGGGGCCAATACCTATGCACAAGTGCATAAGAGGGATAACCCCAAGGGAAATATAATCAGTCCGAACAAAGTGAGATGAAAAGTCTGACTCTAAAGAACAACATTTGGAATGTAGTGAGGGTGTCATGACAATGGAGGATAACTATTGATCGTCTTTGAAACACAATATCCCTATCACATTATCCTGAAATGGGGGAAAAAAATGAGAGTTGACTATTGACCATGTTAGGAACATCAGTCCTAACTACAATTTTCATACAATGACATTCGTGGTGTTGACCCAGAACGGTATGTGAGCCAAGGAGGCATTGGAACAGGCCATTAGGGAGTCCATTCAGACATGAAAGAGGATTACGATCCAAATTTTGGACATAGGAAGCATGAGTTGGAGTGATGGAATGTTTGAATGGATTCTAGCGCTCCTGAAATAATGCCACTGTAATCATGGAATGAATTATCTTATGATTTTTACATAATAAAAATCTTATTTGGAATAAGAGGTATACTATTATTGAATGATAGGGCATACTATAGTTTAAATTCATGTGGAGAGGACTATTGGAATCTTATGTTTGGAGCATAAAGCATCTATCGTTTAAAGGAAGAGGAATCCAATGTTTGGAATATAGGGACTAGTACAGTTTTTATTCATGTAGAGAGGAATACTAGGCATAAGTCTCCTAGAAATTGTTGGTGTTGGGTCATACGCAAGGGAAGCCCTATCTGGTTCAACCTGGTATAGAGGATAGGTTATGATGTTTGGAAGAGTTTCTTGAGGAATGGTTCGACTCGATGTACTCGGGGAATTGATGATGAGAATCTCAGCTCATGACATAAGAAATAAACCAAGAGGAATATGTCGCCTCAAGGTGTTTAATTTGTGTGTAGAGGAGTATCTCAAATCATGGTATTCTATATGTGGAAGGTGGTTTCACATAAGGGAAAAACGGAAATTGTCTACATCCTGCCCTGAAAAGTTCACGGTGCGACTGTCCATTTGTCATGGGGGTGAGTGATGGAAGCGATGGGACCAGCCTGGAGGTTGGGGATCAAAGGCCAGTAGTGATCTCTAGTGGGGGTCTAGGGGTGGAACCCCCGTGGTATGGACCAGTGGGCACAAGCCCAGATACTGTTGCATGTAAAATGCACCACATGCAGGATGGGTTACACGTAGGAAAGAAGGATTGCGTGCAATAGGGAAGGTCTACACATAATAGTTCATGTGTGCATGAAATATGGGAGATGTACGCGCAATAAGGGAGCCTTGCACACAATAGGGTTGTTGGGAATGTGACAGGGAAGTCTTTTCACACTATAGGGAAGGCATGCGCACAATAGGGATGGATTATTGCACAAGAGGGAAGGCTTTCATGCAATTGGAAAAGTTGGTGCACAATTGGATAGGTCTAGCACTGGTGCGGAAAAAATTGGGCACATTTTCACTTTTGCATGAAAAAATTATTTTTTGTGCTAATTTTTTTCATATTGGCACATTTGGGCACAAAAGTGATATTTTACGTGCATGAAGGGGCTTTTGTGCTCATGCACAAGAAAATGAAGATATTTGCGCATTAGAGCAATGGCAGACCTCTAGAGACCCTTCAAAATAAGGGGGTGCACTTGTATTTATAGGAAAAACCTAGAATGTTGGTGCACGTAAAATTTTGTTCCACTTTTGTACGAAAATCGATTTTTTCACACAACATTCCATTTTTATGCGCAAGTTTCCATTTTTACGTTCAAGATCTCTTTTTTGAGTGCAAATCCATACATTGTCCCCACATTGTCTTGGATGGCCATATTCGACAGTCTGACTTCGAATGACCATAACTTACGAACCGTAATTCTGTTTGGGCTCCACATCCAGTCAAATCGATGATTTCAAAACAAGAAACACTCTGAGATCATGTTCAGAAGGATTAGGTGAATTACATGGACGTGTTATCTAGTTCCAATAGACGGGTTCAAAATTGTTAAAGAATTTGGATAATTAAATGTTGAGTTAATTATTTATTTGTCTTGATAAGAATAATTAACTTTTCATTAATTATTAACAAATGTGATGTCAAATGGTTTAGTAATTGTTGGAATATTTGATGAGCAATTTCTGTTGTTAATCAGTTGTGGAATTATTTAATGGATTGAATTAATTAATTTATAAACTAATTAAGGGATGGTTTTGGGGTGTCAGACATGGTGTTCTAAACCAATGATAGATATATATTTATGATTGATAAACGGGTTATGGGATAGGGATTATTGCATTAAATACTCACGAGGTGCTAGACATGGTGTTCTACACCCACCATGCATGAAAATGTTCTTTCATGGGATATGATCTAATTATTCAAATACCCATGGGTTGTGATACAAGGAATGATCCTCTAAATACTCATGAGGGTATTAGACATGATGTTCTACACCCATTAATTGACATTGGACATTGGGTCTAATTTCACATACTTAAAATGAATTAATTGTTAATGAAAACTATTGTGACATAATGAATTTTGAATTGAATTTGAGAAAGGGTTCAGACTTATTAATGAATTGGGTGAATCACTTTTAGTGTATGGACCCAGGAGCAAATCACTATTTCAGTTGACGGGCTCAGACATAATATAAGAATGGTTAAATTAAATATCTTACGACACGTTATCCAAGACAAAGAAAAATATTGGATTCAGTGTTTACATTGATTACATAGATGGTCTTTAAAGACATCTGTGGTGAGTGATTTATATGGGCAATGTCGGGCACAGGCTGAATCTCAATACTTTTATCATTTAATAATTTTCACTAATTTATAAATGAAAATGATTATGTAATGATTGTTGAGTATGCATGAAAAATGTATAATGCAAGATTAGACACCAACTGAGGGCTGAAGTAGGTACTTGTGTATATAGTTACATTGTACTACTTTATTTATGCATTCCTTCAAATGGATTAAATTATTTATTAATGTCTGGATTTGGGATAGACACTAGTGGTCCCAGCATACTGATATTTATATCTCACACCCTACATTGTCTGCCTTTGCACCAGGGTACCCAAGTAGATTCTATTTGGTTTCAGGATTGTGTTGTTTGAATTTACTTGGGAGATATATATAGAGGACCGAGTAGATTCTCGAGATGCTCGAGGAGACCTCCCTCAGGTCTTTGAGTCACTGATTATTTATTTCTGTATTGGAATGTAAATCTTTCTATTTTGTTCACTATTTTAAATTTTTGTATCATTATCAAGTCATGCATGAATCTTCTGTATAATTTGGGTTGGCCATTTGTTTAGTACACAATTTACAAAATCTACCTTACAGTGTTGTATCATTAATTAGACTGATTCGGCTATTTATTTCCTCTTTCTATTATTTAACATTTAAATGAGGGTATAGTCTCCCTAATGACTATACAGAGACCCTTTCTAGTAGTTAGTTTCCTCTGGCGTATGGAGAGATGCGCTTGATGTCATGTGGTGACCAGTCCGACCATCGGTTCTAGGGTGAGTCGGGTCGGGTCGTTACCTTTAAAAGTAAATTAGGTAATTAAAGGTAAAATTAATAGTATATTAATATAACATTACTCTAATAGTTTTCCTAATTTCATTGGATAAGTGTGTTTTGAAAAAAATCAACATTATCAAAATTATGATCTTTTTAAAGCCACTTGTGTATCATTAAGATATTTATTATATTTTATTTAAAAAGGAGTTAAAAATGTCATATTCAAATTTTTATAACTAAAAAAATTTAATATTGGTTTATAAATAAGATAAATTCGACTATAAATTGTCGATAGAAATCTAAAATTATTATCTATATAATCAATTATTTTTTATAATTTTCAGATATAACTAATTAAATAAAATGTTGACACAATAATGATACATTAATTGAATTATTAAAGGAAGAATCAGTAAAATGATATTAAAAAGAATAAAATAAATATAATTTGACTTAATTAATGCTCGAAAATAATTTTATAGATAATATAATCATTTCTTGACATATTAAAATTATTTTCATGATGTTATCCTATTGGTTTGATATTTTTAAAAATGAAAATTTTGAATAGTATCAAAATTGACCGAATTGATACATTAAAATAAATAATATTTAATTATATGTTATAAAAGTCAATAAAATATACTAGGTTCATACAACTGACTAGTATAGTGTTAAATATGTCACAAATGTTGAAAATGGGGTTCTTTTGGCATTTTATAGTAACTATATAAACCCTGTAGTGTAAAAATACTAGAGGACGTGGTAATAGTAAAACTGTTTAACTAAGGGTTAACTGGATAAGAGGATTTAGACCAATCCTCAACTTCTCTTATAAATAAATGAAATTGGGGATATTTGAAATAGAAATCAATTTATAATAAATTAATATTTTATGATCTTCCAAAAGTTCCCCTCAACACTCTTATAAAAGGATCATCTCCTTACCTTTAAATTCACACCTCCAAAAGAATTTTACTTGGCCAAACACTGACCAATTATTTTTTCAACATTCCTCACTTTTTCCTTGATCCCATAAATTTGGTTGAAATTTATCTTATGAAGTAATTTTGTGAAAACCAAAAGGAGACACTTGAAAAAGTGGTAATTTTTTTTATCGCATCTTTCAATTTTTTTTCTTCTTCCACTTACTCTATTTATTTTGTTTACATATAAAAATAATAACTACAATATCAAACATATAAAAAAAATTATTATAAAAATAATACAACCATATTCCCCATTTTACCCATCATAAAAATATCAAAATCAACTTGTGTACATGCGTACATCATATCGTATCCACACCATGGTGTAATTTGTTATTCAAAACTAAATCATTTGGATTGGTATAATGGCGAGTATAAGGTATATAAATATTTAATATAACATGGTAATTAATCAATATAATTAATATAGCATCCAATTATATACCATTTAACCATCAAAAGTTGGATATCTTTTCACGTTCATACGTACAACCTACCATTTCCACGACACAGTGACATTCCTTATCAAAGTTAAAAATTCAAGAATGATAGTAAAATTTATATTAAGAGTAAAGAATAATAATTATGAAAATAATTTCATTCTGGATATAAATATAATATATCCTATGGAGAAGAAACATGGGTTATATGACAAATCATGAATTGTGAAAAACAAATCAGTCAACAACCAAAACCGAGGTAATACTAAAATATATTTTACAAAAATGATATAATATGATCATATATGATATCATAAATCTAGATATGGTGTTGGTTTAACTTAATAATATGTTTTAAAAATTATATAAAATATAACCCCCCCCACTAAAGTACAATATAAGGTAATGAAATTTCGTCTCACTTTTAATTTTTGTGAGATATTATCCATTTTCACCACCATTGTGACGACCCGTCCCCTGGGGCACGTACCATGACTACCCCAAGCCTTCATTCCATAAGCATGGGGATGGTGACTAGCACCAAAATGCGTATTCCCTAAAATCAGGATTTCATTGCCTTTATAACTAGTATACACACACAACCAAGCACTAAACAAGATACAAAAACAAGTCAACTTTATAGAAAAAGAGTGTAGAAATTAAAAAAGGGGAGGAATACAATCCCAATAGTAATAGTACACATACAAGTAAAACAAAATACAACTAAAGAAAAATAAATTAAGCTACTGGGTCATCCTCTGAGCTTCCTACCATAAGGGTAGGTACAGATCGCCTACTCAGCACTCCACATCTGCTCGTCTCCTCTACATACCGTCATGCAATATGGTCCACCTCCGAGCCCCGTCTAGCCCTGGTACCCTCAGCCTCGATCAAAATTATTCATCTTCTACACCAAACACAAGGAGGTGTGGGCATAGATCGTGCATGGGTGAGTATAACGATACATAGTAGGGACCCCGAGACAATCGAGGTCTCACAAAATCCACCAAGATAAACTACAATGCATGATATCAACTAACAACCCTACTTAGGTATATTCCCATTCATATTTCGAAGTTGTCATGTATACCCATCTCAATCATGAGGGAAACACAGAGTCCAACTCGAAGACCAAATCACAATTGTTTCACAAAGGAAGGAATACCACGAAGTTAAATACCACAAAAGTACGCCACACAGAAGAATACCACCAAGGTATAACCATGAAGGTAAGAACCACATAGGTATGCAACACATGTGAATACCACCAAGGTATTACCATGAATGAAAGTACCACGAAGTACAGACTCAGCTCACACTAGGTATTTCATAGGTACAACATTAGAGAATATTTTATGTAAATACTGAATCATCTTACTCTGTTAAGATGCAGACCCACGAAGGATCCTGAATCATTAACAGACCCACGGAGGATCGTAGTACATAATCAGACCCATACAGGATCCTAGTACCTCATCAGTATGTCTTAAGACCCCCACAGAATCGTAGTACGTTTCCAGTACGTCGTCAGACCCACATAAGATCTCTAGGTGCTGACCCACACATGATTTCTCGGTGCTAACCCACACATGATCACTCAGGGCTGACCCACACATGATCCCTCAGTGCTGACCCACACATGATTGCTCGGTGTTGACCCACATAGGATTGCTTGGTGTAGACCCACACAGGATCTCTCGGGGGGGATCCACACAGGATCACTCGGTGCTAACCCACACAAGATCCCTATTCATTCTTCACATCAAAACCAACTAATGGGATCCCGCACTAAGCTTTCTCTTCTCTGGGAGGGTCAGCTCCTCAAGAACTTATTGATACTCCAATTTTCATGAAGTCTCATGAAGAAGTATCTTAAAGGACTTCCACATAATAGGGGTCTCAATGCAATAGATTGTGCTTCAATTGGATGCTCGGTCTGTATGTTATTAGTCTTTTAGTTCCGAGGGCCTGGTTGGATTCGTGTTCGATCCAACCCGAATGTACCACAACTTTATCCAAATCTCAAGTGAGGTATACCAAATGTACATGCTCGCTCCAAGGTTTTCGGCACCATAGACGGTTCATAAAATGGACACAAAGAGCATAGGTTATGGCCAAAAGAGAGTATAGGGTCGTAACTGGTTTGGGTCTGATCCAACCCAGCCTAGGTCGATCCGATTCTGGTCGACCTCGCCAGACCCACTAGGTATGGCCCAGCCTGCTGGGTGGCCTGGACCATTGGGTCCACCCCATCCCGCTGGGTCTGGCCCGACATGCGCTGGGCAGTCCGGCCCGCTGGACGGCCCAGCCTGGTGGCCGAGCCTGTGCAGAAGGCCGTGGGGTGGCGGGGGAGCCGTGGGTGGCACGGGGCTGCATAGGCCGTAGGGCAGTGGCGGCCGCGGGGGGCCACGGAGCGGCGGTGGCCGCGAGGCAGCGGATGCCAAGGGGGTCGCAGAGCGGCGGAGGCCATGGGGGGCCGCAGGGGGCCACGGAGGCTGTGGGCGGCGCGTGGCGGAAGAGGTCGCAGGGGCTGTGGTGACTGAGGAGTCCATGGGGACCATGGGGCGGCGCACGGCGACATAGAGGCGGCGGTATGTCGCGGCTGGCCGGATGGCCAGTCGTACTCTCCACGCGGCATAGTTGCGCGTCACACCTTCACCGATAGTTGATTCCTCCGACCGCTCTTCATTCATCATTGTGGTACCAAACCTCCTTTTTCTATCCTAAAGAACACACCATTCATGAAGAATATCAGAGGGGTCGGGCCGTGTTTGTTAGGCCTGCACCGTTTGTGTTAGAGCGGTAGCAAGCAGCTCATGGGAGATTATTCAATGTGAGAGGAAAATTAACATTGATCAATTTAAAACACACCCCTACCTTGATTGATCATTGACGTTGGAAGAGATGAAGTCAGTGTCGTAGGCATTTCCATGATCGTTGGTTCATTTTCGTCGAAGACGTCCTACATTGGATGCCTCTGCAAGGTGCTTTCGATCCTGCTCGAGGTCAGTTTCCTCATTCTTCCATCTCTGGTGGTCGTTCTTCCTTGGGAGGTGTTCCTCATTGGAGAGGGTAAAAGTTTCACCAAGTGCTTTTCCAACACTTTTCCCCACAAAATAATATCCAATATATATTAAATTAGATTTTATTAATTTAATATGAATCGAAACCGTTGATCAAGTGGTGTTTTCATAATGAATATAGAGGATGTTCAAGAGGCTTCTCCACATTAAAGAGACAGTTTAAGAGTTTCTGTAACACCCGAGACTTTTATGTTATATAAATCATCAAAGGAATATTTTTCTACACACAACACTTGCTTGGATTGCTTTACACGAAATCGCAACCTTCCTCGATAGTTTGCGTCATACGCAATACCGAGTTTCACTAAACAATGATATGCTAATAAAATATTATTAAAACTAGCCGTTATGAATAGTAATAACCACTTTTTGAAATTTTATAAATTTTATTTTTCAAAATGGACTTCATTTTTGGATTCGGAATATCAAAATTATCCTAGGGTGAAATTTTGGTATTTTTCTGAAAACTTTAAATTTTTGATGAATATTGACACCACTAAGTGGTAGTTAAAAAACTGAATTTTTCATAAAACTTAATTTTACCACTTCTGTGAGTGGAATTTCAAAAATCCGAGAGACACGGTTGATGTCAGTAAGTAAAATGTGGTTCAATGAGATGAAAATAATTTTTGGTGAATAGTAACTTTTTACTTTTATTTACCACAGTTAAAAGTAAATAGGGTAATTAACGGTAAAAATGATATTATTATTATCCTAACACATGTCCTAATTCTATTGGAAAAGTGTAATTCGACCAAAAACAACCTTAGGAATAAAATATGACCATTTAGGCCCACTTGTATTAGATTAGGACATTTATTATTAATTTATTTAAAGAAGGGTTAAAATAGTTAAAATCAATGTTTAATAAGTAAACAAATTTTAATATGGGGTTATACATATGATAAATTCGACTATAAATATTCATTAGAAATCTAAAAATCTACATAATGGTATTTTAGTTGTAATTTTTAGACATTAAATAATTTAAGTTATTTATGACACAAATATGATGCAGTAATTATCTTATTAATGAAATATTGACATAATTGATGTTATAAACACAAAAATAAATTTACTTTGAGACTTTTTATGAATTAAACTAATTTTATAGACTACTATGACATGTTATTATTGATTTAATTAACTTTTTTCGAACTAATAATTCTGTTATGAGTTTCACAAAAATTAATTACTAAATAGTGTCAAAATTGACATAAAATAGTTTTTAAAACAAATATTATATTAGTAATTGTTATTTTATTACTAAAAATCTAAGATTAGGCCAAAGGACTTAGATAAGGTTATATATATTAATAATAAACAACTTGGGGTTCTTTTGGCTGATTATAGTAAGTTTATTAACCTTATAGTATAAGAACACAAGAAGACACAGTAAAAGTAAAATTATTTAACTTAATGTTAAATCTAAATGATAAGGTTAAAATAGGAACCTAAACTTGTCTAAATTCTATTGGATGAAAGTATTTAGACCCATTCCCACCTTAGCTTCGTAATAAATCAATTTGGAGCTATTTAAAACCGAACATGACTTTATAATAAAATAATATTTTTAGTTTTTCCAAAGGAGCCCCTCTCCTCCCTTATAAAAGGGCACCTCCTCCCCCTCTTCCTCACACCACTTTGAGCCTTCAAGCTCGTCCAAACCCTGCCAATTTCTTCTCTCCACTTCCCTAGAAAAATCCTAGAGGTTCTGGTATTCTTCAAAGACCTATTTTAGTGCCCTAAAAGGAGGTCTCAAAGAAGCACTTCAAAGAAGAGGTAATGTCTGTTACCGATTCTTTCATCTTTATTTCTTCTTCCACTTCTTCTTCTTTAGTTGTTTCATTATGAAGTAATAAAATCAGTATCACTAATATACTGATATGTTATTATAAGTATGAAACAACCCTATTTCACCATCTATCCATCCTACGGAAAAAAGAAATCACCGCGCGTGCGTACGTACAAAATACCGTCTCCACGCCGTGGGGTAATCTATTTTCCACCACCACCTTACTTGGATGGGTATAATGGTGTAAATAATGACTATATATGACTATTATAAAGTGATAATGATTCTGAAATAGTATACATACACTCCAATACAATTCCACGATCATAGGAATGATATCATCACTCGTGCGTAAGTACGGAATACCGTCTCCAAGATGTGATGCGACTCGTTCTACATGATCTTCATTTCATAATGATTATATAAATGAATTGAATGAATGAATATGATATATATTACACTAATACCATTCTGGAAATTAGGTATCTATAAACTAAAGAGAATAATAATAATTTATTCGACAAAACATGCATAAGTACAAAAAGTTATAAACACCCGAATAACAAGTAACAATGAATTATTACTACTAAGAAGCTAAGAATATGACCATATATGATATCATAAAAATAAGTATGATTCTGTAATAAGTCAATAACATTATTTAAATCATTATACAGTAGGTTCAGACACGTACAAAGCATATCTGACCTAAGGTAAGGGAAATATCACAATCTCATTTTTATCCGAGATTGTTTATACTTTGGCATTTACTGGGGTGTATTTTATCATCCACATCCATGTTTCCTAAATTTGTAATATTATTTCCATTAACCTACAATTTTTTAAATCCTATTTTACTCTTCGGTGAGTTTTTAGTAAAAGATATGAAAGGAATCTTTTTTTCATTTTTCGTACGAGGTACTTTTTGACTTTTCCGACAAAAGTATGAGAAGAATGTTTTTTTAACTTATACGACATTGATGGATTTTTAAAACATTATTTCCAAGAAGCTTCCTTTAAAAGTTTTGAAGTTTATTTTTAATCAACTTCTTTTAGTTTAAAATTGTATGACATGTTAAGAAAGGAAAATGTTTTTGAAGTAGAAAGGATATTTTCCTCAATAATGGAGTTCAAGTGTTTTATCAAAATTATTTTCCATCTAAGATAATATAAGGTTATGATTTTATCCCTATCATTACATTGATTTGACTAGGTTGTGATGGAATTATTTTTATGAATTCATTTATCTTATATGAATTGTTTTATGATGTCACGATGTTTAAGAATTCCATTTTTATTACATGGGTTATGCAATGATGTATGATTTATGATTTTTGTGGCACACATAATAATGGTTTCATTATGAGATTGGTGGGACCTATATCTACCTCCAATGCATTGGGTAAAGATTTTATATCTCATGAGATAGACATGGCTGGAACGGTAGTTTATACCGGTTCAGTGAAACAGGACTGAAATGAGGAGTGAAATCAGTTCAGAAAGGGACTTTGTCCACTAAGATAGTCTTGGAAATGAGTCTTGACTAATAAGAAATGATTCTCTATGATTATGTGTGTATGACACAGAGTTTCATGTTTTAAGTTATGATTATTGGGATTACATTTCACTACTATGATTTATTCCATGTTATGAAATTATGATCTCTTTTTCAGGTTAAGATTTCAAAATTTATGTGCTTATGTATATGATGTGATTGATATTTCTTTTGTTTACCCTTACTGAGCATTTGAGCTCACCCTTTTGTATGTTTTATTTCCCCAGGTTAGGAAGAAGGTTATTAAGTAGAATATGCCAAAAGGGACTCTAGATATGATGAAATAAATGGGAGGCAAAGTAGATGTGTTATGAACCAGTTGTTTATGTTTCCCAGTTTCTAAAGACACTATACCTATACGGTCCTTTCTTGGTTTTGTTATACGTTGTAATAAGTGTGCTTCAATTCTGAAGTAATAACATTGTATGTAAAGTATGGGTCATTCTAGTTGGTATCAGAGGAAAGGTATAGTCGACCTTTGGAAACTAGGATGTGAAAGACTTAGTAAGAACCATAAGGATAAGTCTAAGCATAGAACACAATCTTAGTGTTTTAGAAATGGCCATGGATAACCTAGGATAAGACCTTAAGTGTGAAATTTTATTCTTGATTATGTGGTTTTCCTATTATAATTATTGTTGCTCACACTATTCTTCTTGGTTTTAGTCAATGGCTGGAACCCGAAGGAACCGTGTTAATGCGGAATGCGACGGGCAATGAAATGATTGTCCCCCTGAGCAAGAAAACGTTATGGGAGATGGAATGAAAAATCTTCTAGCCATGCTCACACAACTTTCTCAAGCTATGAATCATGCAGGACTTCCAAACGAGCAATGGAAGGAGCAACATTCTGTTGAATCCTTCATGAGACAGCGTCCACCTTCATTCAGCGGGTCTACTGATCCATTAGTTGCTGAACAATGGATTAGTACTACTAAAAAGATATTTTCAGTTCTTCAATGTTCTGAGCATGATAAAGCCATCTTAGCAGTGTATCGTTTGGAAGGTGATGTTGATCAATGGTGGAATCTTATTAAGAATATGAGGAAAAGGGATGAAATTGAGTCCATGGAATGAGACAAGTTCAAGAACTTATTTTTCAATAAGTAATTCCCTCGTATTCTCCGAACAAATATGGAGAAAGAGTTTCTTGAACTGAAGAAAAAGGACGATGGATCTGTTGGTACCTATGAAAAAATTTTTACAAGACATGCAAGGTACGCTTCTGGTATTATTATCCAACCTGAGAGTAAGATCGATCGATTCTTTAGTGGCTTAAAACCAAGTCTTCTAAGGGCCTTAGCTATAAGGGACTTCAATAGCTACGAGGAAATCGTTCTATGTGCTCTTAAAGTTGAGATGGAGATTGGAGTAACCCATCAGTCATATGGGTTTGATAAGAAAAGGAAAATGGAATTCAAAGGAAAATCTAAAGAGCACACTGAAAAGAATATGAGTTTTCCCTTATGCTCAAAGTGTAGAAAGAAACATGGAGGGAGTTGTCTTAAAAGGACAAGTAAATGTTTCAAATGTGGAAAGGAAGGTCATCAGGCATTTGAATGCCGCGATGATGGGAAGAAGATGTCTAATGATGAAAAAAAAGGAAGGGATGCATGGAATGAACCTACTACACTTCAATGTTTCAAGTGTAAGGAGATGGGACATTATGCCAATAAATACCCTAATCCAAGTGTTGATGATGATGGTAGACGTCAAAAAACTCTTAAGGATAAATACAAAGGAAAGTCACATGAAATTTCTATCAGTGATGTGGAGTACGATAATGATGTGGTGAAAGGTACACCTACCATCCACTATAAAGTAGAAAATGTTTTATTTGATTCTGGATCCACCCACTCCTTTATTTCTGAAGAATTTTCTAAGGGTATCTCCATATTACCTCAACAATTAGATGTTGTTTTAGCTGTGACAACACCTAATAGAACAACAGTCGCATCAAAAGTTTATAAATCTTCTCCGATTGAAGTTTGTGGGAAAGTGCTTCCTGCAAATCTTGTGATCCTTCCTATAGTGGAATTTGATGTGATTCATGGAATTGATTGGCTTTCTCTACATGGAGCTCATATCAATTTCCAAATAAGGGAAGTCACATTTCATATTCCAGATCAATCTATGATCGTCTTTCGATGCAAGGATGAACATAACCTTCCAGTGGAAATTTATTCCATTTTATGGGTATTGATTCCACTAAATGAAGGTTATTTATCTCAAATGGTTGGTGAGAAACTCACGATTAAGAATATGCCCATTGTACGGGAGTTTGATGATGTCTTTCTGGAGGAATTACCGGGTCTTCCACTGCATCGTGAAGTTTAGTTTTCAATACATCTCTTACCGGGTGCTTTGCCTATTTCAAAGACACCTTATAGAATGACCCCAATTTAGCTGTAGGAATTGAAGAAGAAACTCCAAGAGAATCTTGATAAGGGGTTCATACGCCCTAGTGCGTCACCTTGGGGAGCACATTTTCTGTTTGTTAAGAAGAAAGATGGATCAATGTGACTCTGCATTTATTATCGAGAACTTAACAAAATAGCTATCAAGAACAAATATCCTCTCCCACGCATTGATGAACTATTTGACCAACTACGCGGAGCTCAATAATTTTCCAAGATTGATCTTCGTTCAGGATATCATCAATTAAGGGTCAAAAGGGAGGATATACAAAAGAAGGATTTCCGTACAAGGTATGGACACTATGAATTTATAGTGATTCCATTTGGTCTTACTAATGCCCCTGCTATCTTCATGGATCTAATAAATAGAGTATTTATAGACTATCTTGATCAGTTTGTAGTAGTCTTTATAGATGATATTCTTGTTTATTCAAAGAGCAAGGAAGAACATCAAGATCACTTGAGAAATATATTGAAGACCCTGAGAAAGGAGAAGATTTATGCCAAATTTACCAAGTGTGAATTTTGGCTTCAAAAAGTTTCATTTTTGGATCACATAATCTCAAAAGAGGGGATATCTGTGGATCCAGCAAAAATAGAGGTTATCGAAAGATGGTCGAGACCAACAACAGTAACCGAGATCTGAAGTTTTCTTGTTTTGGCTGGATATTATCGATGTTTTATGAAAGATTTTTCACGATTATCTAATCCACTCACCAAGTTGACTCGGAAAGGAGTTAAGTTTGTTTGGACGGAGGAATGTGAAGAGAATTTCAAGGAGTTGAAAAGAAGGTTATCCAGTGCACCTGTGCTCACACTGCCTTGTAGTGGAGAAAGGTTTTTGATCTATAGTGATGCATCCAAGAAGGGATTGGGGTGTGTTCTTATGAAAAATGATATGGTGATAGCTTATGCCTCACGGCAGTTGAAAATACATGAGCAAAATTACCCAAATCATGATTTGGAGTTAGCTGCGGTAATATTTGCATTAAAGATTTGGAGGCATTACCTTTATGGTGAAAGGTGTGATATTTATACTGATCATAAAAGTTTAAAGTATATTTTCACACAAAAGGAGATGAATATGCGCCAAAGAAGATTCTTGGAGCTGATTAAGGATTACGACTGCTCAATCCATTACCACCCTGGGAAAGCAAACAAGGTGGAAGATGCATTAAGTCGACAAGACCATGCTAGTTTATCCATGATGAGGATCAAAAAAGATCCAATATTTATGGATTTAAAAAGGATGGATCTTGTAATTATAATGAAAGGGGAAAATCGTATCTTTCTCAAATGAATGTTCAACCATCTATACATGTGAAGATTAAAGAGGCACAGAAAGAAGATGTCGAGTTACAAAAGAAGGTGAGAAATGTTCCTGAATTCAACCTTGATTATGATGGGATAATAAAGTTTAGGAATTGGGTTTGTGTTCCTCCCATCCCCAAATTAAAGAAGGAGCTACTGGATGAGGCTCATAGTTCTTCATTCTCTATTCATCCTGAAAGCACGAAGATGTATAGGGACCTGAAAGAGTACTTTTGGTGGGATGGCATGAAAAGAGATGTTGCTGAATATGTCTCTCGATGCTTGGTTTGTCAACAAGTTAAAGCTGAAAGACAGAAGTCTAAGGGGATGTTACAACCATTACCCATACCCGAATGGAAATGGGAAAACATCACTATGGACTTTTTCAAAGGACTTCCTAAAACATCCAAAGGCAATAATGCTATTTGGGTCATAGTTGATCGTCTTACAAAGTCTGCACACTTCATTGCTATTAGAGAGGATTTCTCTCTAGATCAGCTTGCTCGGATATATGTAAAGGAAGTGGTAAGATTGCATGGAGTACCACTTTCTATTATATCTAATCGGGATCCGAGATTTACCTCGATGTTCTGAGAAGTCTTTAGCATACTCCGGATACAGAGTTGAGTTTCAGCACTGCTTATCATCCTCAGACAGACGGTCAGTCTGAGAGAACAATTCAAACTTTAGATGATATGCTGAGAGCTTTCTCTATGGATTTAAAAGGTGGTTGGGATCAACACCTACATTTGGTGGAATTTTCTTATAATAATAGCTTTCACTCCAGTATTCAGATGGCTCCTTATGAAGCTCTCTATGGAAAAAAATGCAGGACTCCAACTTGCTGGGATGAAGTTGGGGAAAGAAAGCTATTAGGACCCGATCTCGTTGATGAAATGGCAGAAAAGTTCAGATCTATTCAACAACACATAAGAGCAGCTCAGATTCGACAGAAAAGTTATGCCGACAACCGAAGAAAAGACCTAGAGTTTGAAGTGGGTGATAAAGTGGTATTTTGAATACCTCCCTGGAAGAGGGTTATGAGATTTGGAAAGAAGGGGATGTTGATCCCTAGATATATCTGTCCTTTCGAAATACTGGATCGTGTTGGGAAGGTAGCTTACCAATTGGCGCTTCCACCGAATCTCTCTCAAGTTCACAATGTGTTCCATGTATCTCTCCTGAGAAAGTACATACTAGATCCTTCACATGTACTCAGCTCAGAAGTTGTACCGCCGGAGCAAGATCTTTCATATGAAGAACAACCGATAGAGATTCTGGATCGTAGCGAAAAATTCATACGAAACAAGACCACTTGATTGGTGAAAGTTTTATGGAGGAACCACCAATTAGAAGAAGCTACATGGGAGCTTGAGGATATGATGAGGGAGAGGTATCCTCATCTGTTTGTTACAAAGTGACGAATTTCGAGGGCAAAATTCGTTTTAAGGGGGGTAAAATGTAACACCCGAGACTTTTATATTATATAAATCATCAAAGGAATCTTTTTCTACACACAACACTTGCTTGGTTTTCTTTACACGAAATCGAAACCTTCCTCGATAGCTTGCGATGTACGCAATACCGAGATTCACTAAACAATGATATTCTAATAAAATATTATTAAAACTAGCCGTTATGAATAGTAATAACCACTTTTTAAAATTTTATAAATTTTATTTTTCAAAATGGACATCATTTTTGGATTCGGAATATCGAAATTATCCTAGGGTGAAATTTTGGTATTTTTCTGAAAACTTTCAATTTTTTGATGAATAGTGAAACCACTAAGTTGTAGTTAAAAAACTGAATTTTTCATAAAACATAATTTTACCGCTTCTGTGAGTAGAATTTCAAAAATCCTAGAGACACGGTTGATGTCAGTAAGTAAAATGTGGTTCAATGAGATGAAAATAATTTTTTGGTGAATAGTAACTTTTTACTTTTATTTACCACGGTTAAAAGTAAATAGGGTAATTAAGGGTAAAAATGATATTATTATTACCCTAACACATGTCTTAATTCTATTGGACAAGTTTAATTCGACCAAAAAACAACCGTAGGAATAAAATATGACCATTTAGGCCCACTTGGATTAGATTAGGACATTTATTATTAATTTATTTAAAGAAGGGTTAAAATAGTTAAAATCAAAGTTTAATAAGTAAATAATTTTTAATATGGGGTTATACATAAGATAAATTCGACTATAAATATTAATTAGAAAGTTCAAAAGATTTCCTACATAATAGTATTTTATTTTTAATTTTTTGACATTAAATAGTTTAATTTATTTATGACACAAATATGATGCAGTAATTATCTTATTAATGAAATATTGACATAATTGATGTTATAAACACAAAAATAAGTGTAATTTGAGACTTTTTATGAATTCCACTAATTTTCTAGATTAATATGACATGTTTTTATTGATTTAATTAAATTTTTTCGAACTAATCATTCTGTTATGATTTTCACAAAAATTAATTACTAAATAGTGTCAAAATTGACATATAATAGTTTTTAAAACAAATATTAAATTAGTAATTATTATTTTATTCATAAAAATCTAATGTTCGTCCAAAGGACTTATATAAGGTTATATATATTAATAATAAACAATTTGGGGTTCGTTTGGCTGATTATAGTAAGTTTATTAACCTTGTAGTATAAGAACACAAGAAGACACGGTAAAAGTAAAATTATTTAACTTAATGTTAAATCTAAATGATAAGGTTAAAATAGGAACCTAAACTTGTCTAAATTCTGTTGGATTAGAGGATTTAGACCCATCCCCACCTTAGATTCGAAATAAATCAATTTGGAGCTATTTAAAACCGAAATTGACTTTATAATAAAATAATATTTTTAGTTTTTCCAAAGGAGCCCCTCTCCTCCCTTATAAAAGGGCACCTCCTCCCCCTCTTCCTCACACCACATTGAGCCTTAAAACTCGGCCAAACCCTGAAAATTTCTTCTCTACACTTCCCTAGAAACATCTTAGAGGTTCTGGTCTTCTTCAAATACCTATTTTAGTGCCCTAAAAGGAGGTCTCAAAGAAGCACTTCAAAGAAGAGGTAATGTCCGTTACCGATTCTTTCATCTTTATTTCTTCTTCCACTTCTTCTTCTTTAGTTGTTTCATTATGAAGTAATAACATCAGTATCACTCATATACTGATATGTTATTATAAGTATTAAACAACCCTATTTCACCATCTATCCATCCTACGGAAAAAGAAATCACCGCGCGTGCGTACGTACGGAATACCGTCTCCACGCCGTGGTGTAATCTATTTTCCACCACCACCTTACTTGGATGGGTATAATGGTGTAAATAATGACTATATATGACTATTATAAAGTGATACTGATTATGAAATAGTATACATACACTCCAACACAATTCCACGATCATAGGAATGATATCATCACTCGTGTGTACGTACGGAATACCGTCTCCACGATGTGATGCGACTCGTTCTACATGATCTTCATTTCATAATGAATATATAAATGAATTGAATGAATTAATATGATATATATTACACTAATACCATTCTGGAAATGAGGTATCTATAACCTAAAGAGAATAATAAGAATTTATTCGACAAAACACGCATAAGAACAAAAAGTTATAAACACCTGAATAACAAGTAGCAATGAAATATTACCACTAAGAAGCTAAGAATATGACCATATATGATATCATAAAAATAAGTATGATTATGTAATAAGTAAATAACATTATTTAAATCATTATACAGGTGGTTCGGACACGTACAAAGCATATCGGACCTAAGGTAAGGAAAATATCACAATCTCATTTTTATCCGAGATTGTTTATACTTTGGCATTTACTGGGGTGTATTTTATCATCCACATCCATATTTCCTCAATATTTAATATTATTTCCATTCACCTAAAATTTTATTAAATCCAATTTTACCCTTAGGTGAGTTTTTAGTAAAATATATGAAAGGAATCTTTTTTTTTTCGATTTTCGTACGAGATACTTTTTGACTTTTCCGACAAAAGTACGAGAAGAATGTTTTTTTTAACTTATATGGAATGAATGGATTTTTAAAACATTATTTCCAAGTAGCTTCATTTAAAAGTTTTCAAGTTTATTTTTAATCAACTTATTTTAGTTTAAAATTGTATGACATGTTAAGAAAGGAAAATGATTTTGAAGTAGAAAGGATATTTTTTTCAAGAATGGAGTTCAAGTGTTTTATCAAAATTATTTTCCATCTAAGATAATATAGGGTTTTGATTCTATCCCTATAATTACATTGATTTGATTATGTTGTGATGGAATTATTTTTATGAATTCATTTATCTTATATGAATTGTTTTATGATATCACGATGTTTAAGAATTCCATTTTTATTACATGGGTTATGCAATTATGTATGATTTATGATTTGTGTGGCACACATAAGAATGGTTTAATTATGAGATGGGTGAGACCAATATATCCCACCAATGCATTGGGTAATGATTTTATATCTCACGAGATAGACCTGGCTGGAATGGTAGGTTATACCGGTTCAGTGAAACAGGATGAAAATGAGGAGTGGACTCGGTTCAGAAAGGGACTTTGTCCACTAAGATAGTCTTGGAAATGAGTCTTGACTAATAAGAAATTATTCTCTATGATTATGTGTGTATTACACAAAGTTTTATGTTTTATGTTATGATTATTGGGATTATATTTCACTGCTATGATTTATCCCATGTTATGAAATTATGATCTCTTTTGCAGGTTAAAAATTCCAAAAGTTATGTGCTTATGTATATGATGTGATTGATATTTCTTTTGTTTACCCTTACTGAGTATTTGAGATCACCCTTTTGTATGTTTTATTTCCCTAGGTCAGGAAGAAGGTTATTAAGTAGAATTTTCCAAAAAAGGACTCTAGATATGATGAAATAAATGGGAGGCAAAGTAGATGCTTTATGAAACAGTTGTTTATGTTTCCCAGTTTCTAAAGACACTATACCTATAAGGTCCTTTCTTGGATTTGTTATACGTTATAATAAGTGTGCTTCAATTCTGAAGTAATAACAATGTATGTAATGTATGGGTCGTTATAGTTTCTCCCATTATGAGGGTTTGGGTGTCCCTACCTTTAGAATTCAAAATTTGGGGGTTTAGGCTCGAGTGGTCCTCACCACCATAACCCATGTTGAGGGGGTTTCAAAAATAAAAATGTTAGACATTTTTATTTTATTTAATTCGTTCATGAAAAGCACAAAATTATATCTTTCTCTCTCGAACCACTACGGTCTAGGTGATGGTCTCTTTAAGAGAATATTGGAGCTGTAAGTTAGATAGTGCCCTCGGTTTTCAATTCCAACCACCGGTTTAAAATTTACAAAAACTCCCTCACACCTTTACTGAACGTACCCGAAATAAACATTCATAAACTCATTCTAGGCATACCGGGCCTTGAAATCACGTGCCATCAATGTTTTCCATCTTTTAAAATTCCCATATAATAAAAAACATACATGTAATTTCTAGGTCTTTACATTCTCCCCTTATAAGGGCTTTGCGTCCCCATAATCCACAATACAAACTAAGGAAAAAAGTGGGGGTACTGAGCACAAATCTGAGCCTACCGCTCCAATGTGCTCTCCTGGAGGTTCCTGTGCTGCCAGCGAATGCCCACTAGAGGTATCGACCACCCATGAAGGGCTTGGTAATTTCAATCCTCAATATCTACTAGAACCTCTGTTAATGTGTCCCCATCATCGACGTCCAACTCTCCATGGTCGATGATGTGAGAAGGGTCATGAACGTATCTCTTTAGATAGGATACGTGGAAGACTTCGTGCATCCAGTGCCACTAAGGTGGAAGAGCTAAGCCGTAAGCCACCTCACCAACTTTTCTAAGGACCTGGAAGGGTCCGATGAACCTCAGAGATAATTTTTCACCTCATCCAAATCTCAGCAAACCTCGTCGCATTGAGACCCGTAGAAAGACGTGGTCACCATCCTCGAACACAAGAGGTCTTCGTCTCCTGTTGGCATAAGACTTCTGGATGCTATGTGCAGTCTTCATCTGCTCATGGATGATCTGAACTTTTTTGCGGTAGCCCGTACTATCTCTGGTCCCACTAGGGCTGACTCCCCTGGGTCAGTCCAACCCAAATGTGATCTACAAGGCGGCCAGTACAATGCCTCAAAAGGTTCCATCCCAATGGTGGAATGGTAGTTGTTGTTTTATGAAAACTCCACCATAGGCAAGTGATCATCCCAGCTGCGATCAAAGTCGAGAATGCAAGCATGCATCATGTTCTCAAAGGTTTGAACAGTCCACTCAGTCTGGCCATCCGTCTGCAGATGGAAGGCAGTGCTCAATCAAAGCTGCATCCCGAAATCCTCCTACAACAACTTCCAAAGTAGTGATGTTAAATGTGCATCACGATTGGAGAAAATCGCTGAGGGTACTCAATGTAGCCGCACAATCTCTTGCACATAGAGGTTTCCAAATCTCTCTACTGAACCCTGCTCTCAGATAGATATGAACTGGGCCGACATGGTGAGTCGGTTGACGATCACCGAAATCGAGTCATGACCCCTAGATGTACATGGAAGTCCTATCATGATGTCCAGGGATATCTCATCCCAATTCCACTCTGGGACCTCTAAAGGCTGAACTAAGCCTATTGGTACCTGATGCTCAACCTTCACTTGCTGACAAGTGAGGCACCGAGAGACAAACTATGCTGTTGTTTTTTTCGTTCTTTGGAACCAGTGTTGTCGTCGGAGATCCTGGTACATCTTCACCACTCCTGGATGTACCGCTATAGGGGAAGCGTGGAATTCCCCCAACACTTATTCTGGAAGTGATACTGGTACCATGGTATGTCCTCTGAAGAAGATGACGTGCTCCCCACCATGAGAAAATCCATCTGTTGCATGTCCTGTGGAAATCTAAGCATGTCTTGTCTCACAGTCAGTGTCCCCACGATGCGCCTCCCTGACTTGCTGATGAAGTGTGGGAGTGACTGTAAAAGACTAAAGAAAAGCTTCTCCATCTCGATCTACAAAGAAAATCTGCAAAGTGTCCAGCTGCTCCATCACCTCACCTAGGAACTGTACACCAGATCTCTTTCTGATTGAATCAGCTACAACGTTCTTCTTTCCAAATGTATAGACTATCTCGAAGTCATAGTACTGGAGGAACTCAATCCAACATCAATGTCTTAGGTTTAGTTCCTTTTGTGAGAAGATATACCTGATACTCTTGTGATATGAGTAGAATCTAAAGTGTTCTATCATCACACAGTGTCTCCATATCATCAAGGTGAAGACCAATTCTACTAAATTTGGGATAGGTGTATTGTAGTTCTGCTCATGTTTTCTCTACTATCGAGAACTATATGCGATCATCACTCATTCCTGCAATAGGACACATTCGAGCCTCATCTTTGATGTGTCACAGTAGACTATGTACCCTACACCCTCCTCTAGAACCCTCAAAATGGGGGCACTAGTCAGCCTCTTCCTCAGCTCCTAAAAACACTGCTGGAAACTCTCCATCTAAATGAATTGTTTCCCCATCTTTGTCAACGTTGGTAGAGGTTCTGCACCTCTAGAGAATTCTGGCACAAATCTACGGTAGTATCCAGCAAAACCCAGGAAGCTTTGTACCTCAGTCACACTCCTGGGTGTCTCCCAAGCATGTACCACCTCAATCTTCGCTAGATCCACTGCAACTCTATCCTCTGATATGACATGCCTCAAAAAGTGAACCTCTCAGATCCAAAACTGGAACTTTGAGAGCTTACCATAAAGCTGGTTCTCTCAGAGTGTGTCCAGTACTACCTAAAAATGATAGGCATGCTCCTTCTCAGTAGTCGAGTAGATCAGAATGTCGTCAATGAGGACTACTACAAAGAGATCAAAGTTTGGATGAAAGATCCTATTCATGAGTCCCATGAACAATACTAGAGCATTTGTCACAAAAAATGGAATAACCAAGAACTCGTAGAGGTTGTGCCGACATCTGAAAGTCGTCTTCTGCACATCCTCATCTCGTACTCTGAGCGAGTGATAACCTGATCTGAGGTCTATCTTTGAGAACCATCATGCTCCCTTCAGCTGATCAAAGAGGTCTTTAATCCCCAGAAGTGGGTACTTGTTCTGCATGGTCACCTGGTTCAGGTGCCGATAGTCAAAAAAAAGTCTCAAAATCCAATCCTCCTTCTCAGAGAACTATGTCGGGGATGCCAAAGGTGAAATATTGGGCCGAATGAGTCCCTCCCCCTGCAAGTCCTCTTGTGGTACCCGTAGCTCATGAGGCTCCATGGGGGCCATCTGATATGCTGGTGTAGATATCGGTGTCATCCCGTGGTACAACTCAATGTAAAATTCCACCTCTTGGAAAAGAGGTAGTCCTAGAACATCTTCAGGGATGACATCCGTGTATTGGTCCACCACTACAGGACAACTCTGACTCTCCCCATCAATTGCTACAAGGGTAAGGCTAGCCAACTGATGAGTGATCGGCTGCACTCTATTCCATATAAGTCAATCCTATGCTGCAAAGGTTCCCTTCTCACAGATGAAGTTAAACTAGGTCTCATCCGTGTAGACACACCTGAATTTTCACCTAATACAGTCAACCTGAGCATGGACTGTAGATAACTAGTCTATACCCATGATGACATTGTAAGGCCTCGATGCCATTACTGGGAGATCCCAGTCAAATCTCTCGCCTCCTAGTGTAAACTCGCAATGCCAACACCAGTGCGTAATCGTCGAATTCGCTCCCGTAAGAGTCTCTAGTCGTAAGGATCGAGCAAACGACTCTATCGAAATCTTAGAGCTCTAATGGAGGGAGGTGGCAACAGAAGAATAACTGGCACATGTACAAATAAGTACTACATCAATTGTGGAGTAGACATAGATTGTACCTCTTATCATCTCTCGAGCGCCGTGATCATAGGCCTCAAATGTCTAGAGATAAGCTTTCCCCTATCCTCCTACTCCCTGTGGTCGGGGTGGACCACCTGGTGGTGGTGGTGGTGGTAACCTTTCGAATCCACAACCACCGCCAGTAGAATGGGCAACTCCTCTCCCACGTCCGCATTCTCCCTACGGACCTTATCTGTCGAACCTCTATTTTTTCCTGGGCAGTCCTTTGATTTTATACTAATCATCTGTACGGAAGATTGGATAATCACGAGCTATGTGACCTTGCCTGCCACATGCGTAACAATGGCTGCTCCTGGCATGACTGTCTTTGCATCGAATCCCCCGAACAACCAACCCTGAATCCTACTGTTGTCCACATGTAGTTCTGGTCTTCTTAGACCTCTGTGACATCTTTCTAGTTCCATCTTTAGAATATGCCACTACGTGATGACTGGTGGTGGTTCTCACTGTTGGTGACTACTTAGCAAGGAAAATATTTACTAATAGGGCTCTCTCTAACACCCCCTCCTGCATCGGGATTCTAGGTAAAATCATTGACACCATGATCTCTATTCTGAGACCCTAGTCTATGGTTTGGGCCATGAAGAATGGGTCCCTCACTATATTTGTGGAGTAGCATGATAGGCCAGTGAACCTCGCTGAGTACTGAGCCAAGGTCATGCTACCCTGTTGTATATGAAGAAGCTCACGTATATGCACTGTGTGAATAGTCGCTAGAACAAACTCTGCCCAAATCTGTCCCTCGATGTTTTCCCAGAGAAGCGTCACCACGTCTCGAATCTAGAGCATCAAGCTCCACCATCTGCCTGATGCTTCTTGTAGAAGACTGGTGGCCATGATCACCATGAGATCGGCCAGTGTCCCTACTAGTTGGAAGAATCTCACCACAACATATAGCCAATACTCATCCTCCTGTGTGTCTATCTCTCCCTTGATCCTGGGTGGCCTCTGGAACTGGAACATGTGCAACATTCTCAAGAGGCATGCACCCTATGATGCTAGGGTTGGAGGCTTCGGGGTCCCTACAGGAAATGGTACTCCTGGTGCCTCCACTAAAATAGGTCCCTCCACCGAGGCCTCATCGCTTGGTGGGCTATCAGTGTGTACTATATCTTGAACCCTAGATGGCTATCTACATGGAGGCATCCTGAGAACAAAAAAGTGTGCCATGATCAATAAGTTATACCTGGTGAGTTGACTCAAATAGGTTACAACAAAAAATCTTGAAAACACACACGCAATTAGTGTATTCATGCACTGAGTCAAAAATCAAATGTTAGGGCCCTGGTGTATAGATACGTTGGTCGCCGCCCCAACACTGTATTCCCTAAACTCATAACCACACTCATTAAACTTAACAATATTTCCATTAAAAATAATGATTAGAGTCATATGGTCTACGGTATAACATACTCCTCTAATACCAATTTGTCACGACCTATCCCCCGTGGACCATGTTGTGACTACACCAAGCCTGCCTTCCATAGGCCAGGGGCTGGTGACTAGCATTGAACGGTGTATTCCCTATATCCAAGAAGGCATTTCCAGTATAATCTGTAAACACACGCAACAAAGCACACAAAAAGATACAAACACAAGTAAATTGTATAGAAAAAGGAGTGTCGAAAGTAAAAAGGGGCAGGAATACAATCCCAATAGTAATAGTACATGTACAACTGAAACACAATAAAACTGAAGGAAAATAAAGGAAGCCACTGGGTTGTCCTCCGAGGTTCTGAACTGAAGTGTAGGTATAGATCACCTCTTCAGCACTCCACGTCAACCCGTCTCCTCTACGTACCGTCACGCCATATGGTCCACCTCTAGGCCCTGTCTAGCCCTGGTACCTACAGGCTCGATCAACATTATTTGTCGTCTCCACCAAACACAACAAGGTGCGGGTATAACCCGTGCATGGGTGAGTATAACGATAATCAGTAGGGACCCCGAGACACTTAAGGTCTCACAAAATCCACCAAGGATAAACCATAGGGCATGAAATCAGCTGAAAACACTACTTATGTATATGCCCATACATATACCTATGTTATCAATTATACCCATCTCCATCATGAGGAAAACAACGAGTCCAACTCAAAGCCCAAAGCTCAACTGTTCTATAATGGAAGGAATACCACGAAGGTATGTACCACACAGGTACACCACACAGAAGAAAACCACCAAGGTAATACCATGAAAGAATGTACCACAAGGTACATACTCTTCTCATACAAGGTATTTCTTAGGTACAATAGTACAGATGATTAGATATAACTACTGAATCATCTTAATCTGTTAAGAGGCAGACCCACGAAGGATCCCTAATCATTAACAGACCCACGAAGGATCATAGTACATCTCCAGACCCACACAGGATCCTAGTACCTCATTATTACGTCTTCAGACCCACAGAGGATCCTAGTACATTTCTAGTACATTTTTAGAGCCACATAGGGTCCCTAGGTGCTGACCCACACATGATTGCTCGGTGTTGACCCACACAATATCGCTTGGTACTGAAAGACATAGGAACGCTCGGTGCTGACCCACACAGGATCACTATATGCTGACCTACACAGGATCACTCAGTGGTGAACCCCATAGTATCACTCGGTGCTGACCCACACAATATCTCTATTCATTCATCACATCACAACCAGCTACTCAGTTCCCACACATAGCTTGATTGTCTCCAGGAGGGTCTGCTCCACAAGCACTGGTTGATACATCAACTATCACGAAGTCCCATGAAGAAATATCCCAAAGGTTTGACACATAATAGGGGTCTCAACGCAACAGACGGTGCGTCAATCGAACACCCGGTCTGTATGTTATAAGCCTTTTAGTTCTGAGGGCCTGGTTGGATTCGTGTTCGATAAAAACTGACCAAACCCCAACTTTATCCAATTCTCATGTGAGGTATTCCAAAAGGACAGGCTTTCTCCAAAGTTTCTGGAACCACATATGGTTCATCAAATTGATGCTAAGTGCCAATGTTATGGCCAAAAGAGAGTATAAGGTCGAAAATGGTATGGGTCCAGTCTGACCCTGTCGGCTAAACCTGGTCAGACCCATTGGGTCCGGCCCGACCCTCTAGGAAGCCCGACTCACTAGGTCTAGCCCTCAAGGCAGCCTGACCTGGTGGCCCGGCCTGGGCAGTGGCCTGCGGGGTGGTGGGGCGGCGGCGGAAGCCGCGGGGGCTGTAGTGCGGCGGATTCTGTGGGGACCAAGAAGGCCGCGAAGACCATAGAGGCTGCGGGACGGCGTGAGGCGGTTGGGCAGTTGCGGTCCGGCTGGGCGCCCGTGGTGATGCAGGGTGGCTGCTGTGCCGCGGTCCGCCACCGCTGGCCGGATGGCCTGTCGTCCTCTCCGCGTGGCGTAGTTACGCACCGCGCCTTCACCAGCAACCGGTTTGGACGACCACTCTTCGTTCATCGCCATGGTACAAAGCTTCCTTCTTCCATCGCGAAGAACCCATCATTCATGAAGAACGGTGGAGGGGTCGGGCCATGTTTGTTTGGCCAGCACAATTCGTGTTAGAGTGGTTGCTAGCATCTCAAGTAGGATGATTCAATATGAGTGGAGAATTAACATTTATCAAATTAAAACACACCCCTACCTTGATTGTCCGTTGATGTTGGAAGGGGTGAATTTGGTGACGTCGACGTTTCCCCGATCGTCAATTCATTGATATAAATGACGTCCTACGTTGGTTTCCTCGGCAAGGTGCTTCTAATCTGGCTCAGGGTCGGTTTCCTCGTTTTTTGATCTCCGGTGTTCGTTCTTCGTTGGGAGGTGTTCTTCATTGTAAAAGGTAAAAGTTTCTCCAAGTTCGTTTCTAACACTTCTCCCAACCAAAGAATAGCCAATATAAATTAAATTAGGTATTATTAATTTAATTTGAATTGGAACCATTAATAAAGTGGTTTTGGCATAATTAATGTGGAGGAAGTTCAAGAAACGTCTCCACATTAAAGAGGGAGTTTAAGAGTTTCTACCATTATAAGGGTTCGGGTTTACCCACCTTTAGAATTCATAATTGGGGGGTTTTAGGATCAGTTTGTCCGCACCACCATAACCCATGTTGTGGGGGTTTCAAAAAAAAATGTTAGACATTTTTATTTTAGTTAATTATTTCACGAAAAGAACAAAATTTTATCATTCACTCTCGACCCACTATGGTCGAGAAGATGGTCTCCCTAAGAGAATACTGGAACAACAAGTTCAACGGTGCCCTCAGTTTTTAATTCGGAGCACTAGTTTAAATTTCAAACAACCCACTCCCATGTTTACTAAACAAAGTCGATTTTTTTTTCAGATATTCGTTCCAGGCCCATTGGGCCTCAGAATCACACGCCGTTAATTTTAACGGACTCGTAAAATTCCCAAATAATTAAAAACAATTATATATAATTTTAAGGTCTTTACAATCATTTTCTTGTGTTTGGGGTATGTACATCTTCTATTATATTTGATATCATGAATACTTTAAAGTGCATGGTATTTAATTAATAATTTTAATATTTAGAGCATATTATTTAAATGTTCGAAGTTATATGGGATTCTTTGAATAATTAATGAATTAATCCTTTTTCTATTTCCAAATTGATAATATTATTTTATATTAATATTTATATGGATATAAAAGTATTATAAATGAAATTTTATGTCCATTTTTTTGTTCATTAAAAGGTTCTCAAAAAGTATTATTTTAAAGGATTAATGTAAGGGTTAATTTTATAGTCTCTTTATTATTCGAAATTTCATAAACGAATGTATCTACTGGAACATCCTTATCGTCATTACCCATGTTTCTTAAAATTTAATTCAATATATTATCGACAATTGTACAAATTAATTTTTATTCAAGGTTGAAATTATAAAAAAACATTATAAATGACACTTTCTATTGTATTCCAAATGAAGTTATTTATAACCTTTTTAAAAAAATATGTAAAGGATGTTTTTTTACTTATACGGCCAATGTTTCTATATTCCTCTATTATAATTCCTTTCCATTGTGAAGCTTTCCTGATAATATTATAATTATATTTTCAAAAGGAATGATTTATTTTATAATTTTGAGTCTTCTAAATGATTTAAAAAAATGGATATTTTTCTTAAATATTTTTAAATAATTTATTTAATTACTTTCATATATAACAGCATCCATTGTTGGATTTTATGCTTATTTGAGGTTGAATTTTTATGATACAATATTCTATATTGTATTGAAGTATTTATGATATTTTTTACTGTGGATGTTTTATGATTATACCATTCATGGTTTTTGGTTAATGTATTATAATTTAATATTGTATTTTTAATAGGAATGTTTATATTAGGTTTCACCCTTTTCATGAGAGTAATTCATTGAACTTAGTAAGTGATGGAAAAGGCCTTCTATAGACCATTGATGAATCTGTAAGTATAAAGATAATATATAATGTCTTGGCACAAGTCCTTGATGGTATCATAATGGTCTTTTTAGGAGGCCTTGACCATATGATTATGATGTATGTCACTATGAATTTCCAAGTTATGAGATTAGTTATTGATATATCATTTGATTATTCAACTAGTAGAATAACCATGTGAAAGTTTAAATGGAATTATTTGAATTATTCATTCAATAATCAACTTATTATTACATTAAAAAGGCATCTGGTTTGGTTTTATAACAATCCTTAAATTTTTATGCTTATTTATAATAGCTTCTACTATATTGTTTATCTTTACATAGCATCTAAGCTCACCCCTTTCTTATGTTTCATTTTCCCCATGATGTGAAGAAGTATATTATGATTGTCAAGAAGTGATAGTATAAGGTACTTGAGTTTTTTCAAAGGTAATAATAATTTTTTATTCATTTCAAGATGTAATGTAAAACTTATGTTTGTCTACGGTGTTTCCAAGGCCACTTAACAGATCGGTCCTTTGGGATTTTCTTCTTGTCATCATGTAAATGTAATAAATTAATTCAATGACTTTGGGAAACTAGTATAAGGGTGATACAGTTGGTATCAGAGGAATATTAGTATAGACTATGAAAACTTGATTTAGAAAAAAAATATGATTAGGGAACATTACACTTAGATATACTTTGGGGATAAGTATAGATGATATCCATATTTTAAAGAAATATATTGACGTTTTTCGAAATATTTTACTAGACACCCCTAGAGCATGAAGTTGAGTTTTCTATTGATTTAATTCTTGATGCCAGACCAATATCAATTAATACTTATAGAATGACCAATGTGGAATTAGTGTAGATTAACAAACATCTAGAGGAGTTCATTAATAAAGGATTTAATTATCATAGTCATTATCCATGGGGATCCCCGATTCTTTTGGTTAAGAATATTGTTAGATCAATGAGGTTGTTCATTGACTATAATGAAAAAAATAATATTATAATAAAGAACAACTATCCCCTGCCTCGTGTTTAGGATCTACTTGATTAATTTCATAGAGCTCAATAGTTTTCGAATATTAACTATCATACATGATATCATCAATTGTGTTTATAAAAGAAGATATTTCAAATACTGTATTCCAAACTGGGTATGGTCATTATGGATTGCCGGTAATGCCATTTGGAGGGACTAATGCACCATCTATTTGCATAGATCTAATGAACATAGTGTTCTATGAATATCTTGATTATTTTTTCTTGGTATTTATTGATTATATCATGGTATACTCCCAAATCTACGAAGACATTGAGAACCACATAAGGATTTTTATGAAGACACATAGAAGAAATAAACTATAAAGGATGTATAGAAACTGTGAATTCTTGATTCAGGAAATTTATTATCTTCGCCATATTTTCTCGATGAATAGAATCTGTATTGATCCTACATAGACAAAGGCAATCCAATAATGGCCAACACCAATGAGTATAACCAAGGTGCAAAGTTTTATTGTCATGGTAGATTACTGTTAGAGTTTCTTCTTGAATTTTTCATGATTGAAAACCCATATAACCAAGATCTAACGTAATGGGGTTATATTCATTTGTAAAATAGAGTTTGATGACTATTTTTATAAATTGAGGAAAAGATTAGTCAATTATATTATTTAACTCTACTATCAGGGAATGATGGGTTTGCAATTTATAGTGATTCATCATGGAAATGAATTAGTTGTTTCCTTATACAAAATTATAGGGTTATTTCATATGCATAATTTTAATTAAAAATTCATTAAAAAACTACCCAACCCATGATCTAGTGTTAGCAGCAGTAATCATTACTCTAAAGATATAGAGAAACTATCTCTACTGTGAGTGATGTGAGATATATACTAATCATAAGAGTTTGAAATGTATTTTCACACATAAACAACACAACATGAGAAAAAGGAGACGGCTAAAGCTTCTCTAGAATTATTATTTCACAATGAACTAAAACCTAGGGAAAGAAAATAAGGTGGAAGATGCTTTGAGTAGAAAATACCATGGAGTTATATATAAATTTATTGTTGAAATGAATACTATGTTTATGAATCATGTAAAGATGTATATGTAAATTATCATGGAAGGTAAAACATCAATACTGTTTCAAATAGTTACCAAATAATCATTTCTAGAAAGGATAAAAATTTCTCTGTATCATGATGTCTAGTTTCAAAAGAAAATTAATGCTATAAATGATGGGATTCTGATTGAGTTCATATATAAAGATGGTGTTATGAAATTTGGGAAGATTCTTTGTGTTCCTGTTATACCCAAGCTAAAAAGGGAATTATTCGGTGATGCTCATCACTCTAATTTCTCTATACACCCTGGGGACACTATGATGTCCATATATTTGAAGGAACATATTTTTTGGGAAAAAATGTAGAGGAAAATTGTTGAATATGTGTCAAGATGTTTGGTTTTTTCAAAGGTAAAATCTAGAAGAAAACATCCTAGAAGAGTCATGAAACATCTTTATATAAATGTTTTGAAATTGGATGATATTACAATGGAATCTATCATGGGGCTACGAAAGACTCCTAGATGAAATGATGTGTTATGTGTTAATATTGATCGCTTCAGAAAATCATCACATTTTAATAAAATAATTGATGATTTACCACTTGAATGTTTTGAAATAATATATATTAAAGAATTATCACAACTTCATTTCCACGAATAGTCCTCTGAGGCCCGCATCGTGACTACCCCATGCCCGTCATCCATTGGCCAGGGGCAGGCGACTAGCACCAATGGCGTAATTCCCTAAAACTGGGAAGGCATTGCCTGTATAAATCGTAAACATACACAACCAGAGTAAAAGAGGAAGAAAACACTAAGTAAAAGCTGAATAACATGTGTACTGAAAGTAAAGGTGTCCAGAATACAAGACCAACTGTAAAGTACAAGTACAACTTAAAGCATGTATAACTAAAAAGGGACAAACAACTGGAAGGTGGAAGCAGCTCCTGGATCGTCCTCCGGGGTACCTACCTAAAGGGTAGGTATTGATAGCCTCCATAGAACTCCACGTCCATCAGAATTCACCATGTACCGATACGTCGTATCTTACTCCTCCAGGTACCGTCCAGTCCTAACGCTCTCATCCTCCGTCAGCGTTGTCTGTCGTCTGCATCCAACACAACGAGGTGCGGGAACAACCCGTGTAGGGGTGAGTATAATGATACTCAGTAGGGACCACGAGACACTCAAGATCTCACTAAATCCAACAAGGATAAACAAAAAGGTGTGATTTCAATGGATAACCATTACATAGGTATATTCCCATACATATACCTATGTTATCGAGTAACCCATATCAATCATGATGAAAACACAGTGGTCATTGACTCAGCTCAAAACAGGATTTTCATTAACAAAACCATGGATATAGGAGAATTCCTCCTCTGTCGAGTATAGTGGCCCTTTCATGACTCAGAGGTGCTACTCACTAACCTTATACTGCTGAGGTACTCCTCCTGTCTAGTACCGTGAGACAGGTACGTCACACAGAGTTGCTTCCCACCTGGGGTCTGCCGCCTCACACAGTAGCGCTCCAACTAATAACCTACAGAGGTACTCCTCCTATCATGTACTGTGGGTGTGCCGCCTCACACAGTGGCGCTCCTCTTCCATAGGTCTGTCGCGTCACACAGTAGTTCTCCCCACTCTGCTAGTTGAGTCACTCTGAAAGGAATCAGTTAAGCAGTCATCAGGTCTCAACTAGCTACTAGGTCTCCATACTTTTCTCGCTCATCTCTAGGAGGGTCTGCTCCACGAGCTACAAGAAGATACTCGATTTGTCATGAAGTCCCATGAAGAAGTATCTCATAGGTCTGACACGTCATAAGGGTCTCAAAGAAACATACGACACGTCAATCGGACACCCGGTCTGTTAGTTATTAGCATTTTAGTTCCAGGGGCCTAGTTGGATTCGTGTACGAACCAACCTGACCATAACTCAACTATACCCCAAACTCCAGTGGGGTATACTCAAAGGGACGGCTATGCTTCAAGAATTTCAGCGCCGCTGATGGTTCATCCTATGGTTGTCTGGTTCCAAAGATATAACCCAAGAAATTAAAGGGACTGGTATAGGCCTGGGTCCGGTTCGACCAAGTCGGACCGACATGACCCATCCCAATCTGGGTCGACCTGGTCTGGGTCGACTTGGACTAACTTGCTGGGTCTGACTCGGCTCGTTGGACGGGTTCGTCTGCTTAGTTCGACCCAGTCCGCTGGGCCCAGCCCAGCGGACTTTGTTGAAAATTCAGGCCGAAAGTTGCCACATGGGAGACTTGGCACAAAGGCTAGTGGCAGGTTCGGCTGGCGCCGCGAGGGGCGTGAATCAGGCAGCGAGACCCGAGAGTCTTGCGGTAGGCCGCGCGGGGCGCGGGCAGACCGTGTGTAGGCCGCATGGGTGTGGGAAGCTAGCGGGTGCACCGTGAAGGGCGCAGTAGGGGGTGGGGGCGCCGGGAAAAGCATAGGGTGCACGGGCAGCATTCCGGCATGCGCGGGGCAAGGCGGTCGAGGTACGGGGGCGACGGGCAGGTGTTAGGGAGGGCACGGGGCAAGCCGGGAAGGGTGCGTGGGCAGCGTGGCGGCACGTGCCAATAGGGGAGCCTGGGAGCGGGGTAGGCGGCCTGGGAACCAGGCAGGCGGCGAGGTCAATGGGCAGTGCGCGGGGCTCGCTGGGTAGCACGCGGGCCGCGCAGGCAGGGTACCGGCGGTCCGGACAGGCCGTAGGTTCTTCTGGGGCATGCGCTGGATGGCGTGCTAGTAGGCGGGTTGGGCGCCACTTGGCCGGCGGGGCGGGTCGCAGAGGCCGCGGGTGGCACGAACTTTATTCTTCGTCGTCTTCGTCTTTGCCTCATTGTCATGTCATCGTTACATCGTCATCGACTCAAGGTTCTGAAACCACAATGGTTGTAGAGGGGTCGGGCCGTGTTCATTCGGCCTGAACCCTCCACGTTATAACGATACTAGGCTGCTCATGAAGTTGATTCAACGTGAGAGGATAAAGCATTAAACAACATAGAACACACCCCTACCTTTTTAATTGTTTGGCGTTTGTTTATCCCGGGGGGAAGACGATGTTTTCGTCGTTCGCAGAGCGCTTTCACTTCTGAGCTTGTGCGTCAGTCCGTTAACGACGAAGAGGAAGGAATAAGGGTCGTGGAAGAGATCCCACGTCGGAAGGGGTGTTCCGATGAAAAACCGAGGAAGAAGTGTCGTCACCCGCATCTTCGCATTTTTCGTTGGAGGATTCTATTCTCCCAAGCTCTCCACAAAAGAGAAAATAAACATTCCAAAATAATATATTTTAATCTATTATGCCTGTTGGCATGAATTAATTATGTGGGCCCCACTTAATTAAGTTCATTACATTGGCACAAATATTCAAAATTCAAAAAATAGAGGAGAGGCTCCACCGAATTAATTGCATGAGAGGTTGGCATATTAAATTTGGGGAGTTTCGAGGGGGTTAGAGGCCTGTGTGGTCCCCACCTAATTAAACATGAAGAGGGTCAATGGGTTTCATTTAATTAATTGGGAATTTTGGGGAGGTTTTATCCTCCTCTATTAAAAGGGGAGTTAGAGACCAAAAGGCTCTCCCTCATTAATGAGGGAGAGTTGAGAGGTTTCCTCCCCTACCATTAAATGGGGGGTTAAGCCCCGTGTGAACCCCACATCATAACCTCTCAAGGGAGGTTTTATTGCACCGGGTGGTCCCTACCCCAATTATCCTCCCATGGGAGGTTAGTGTGTGGTGGTCCCACCCCAACTCTAATGTGGAGATTTTAACGAACATTACCACATGGCCTGGTTTAAAAAAAAAGTTTTCAATTATTTTATTTTATTAATCCACGTGAAACCCAAAAACCAACTCTCATTCTCGATCATCTTCCGTCGGGGTCAACGTCTTCTTAGGTGAAAACAGCTGCTGCGAGTTCAACAGTGCCCTCATATTTCAATTTCATGAACTTGTTCTAAATTAACAAAAACCCACTCGTATGTTTACTAAACATACCTGAAAAAAACTTCAGAAATTGATTTCGGGCACACCGAGCCTCGAAATCAAGTGCCGTCATAAACTGCGGACTCATAAAATTCCCATGTATTTAAAAAAAATTACATGGAAATTCCGGGTCTTTACATTCTCCCCACCTCAGGGCTTTATGTCCCCGTAAGCAAAAACTCACACTAAGGGAACATAAGAGGGTATTGATCATGGATCTGAGCCTCCTGCTCCCACGTGCTCTCTTGGAGGTTCCCATGCTTCCAGCGAATGCGCACCAGTGGAATCGACCACCCACGCAGGACCCGCTTCTGTCGATCCTCAATCTCTACTGGAACCTCCATGAAAGTCTCCCCGACATCGATGTCCAGCTCTCCATGGTCGATGATGTGGGAAGGGTCGTGCACATATCTCCTCAGTTGTGATACATGGAAGGCGTCGTGCACCCTGTGAAACTGAGGTGGAAGAGATAGGAGGTAAGAAACCTCACCTACTCAGCTGAGAACCTAGAAAAGTCCGATGAATCTCAGAGATAGCTTGGTGCCTCGACCAAATCTCTATAGACCTCATCGAGTTGAGACCCGTAAGAAGACGTGGTCGCCATCATCGAACTCCAGAGGTCTTCTTCTCCTATCAGCATAAGACCTGCCTACTCTGTGCAGACTTCATTCTCTCTTAGATGATATGCACCTTCTCTGTGGTAGCTTGTACCATCTCTGGTCCCACTAGTGCAAAATCCCCTGGGTCTGTCCAGCACAGTGGAAATCTTCAAGGTAGGCCATAAAAGGCTTCAAAAGGTGCCAAACCTATGGTGGAGTGATATTTGTTGTTGTAGGAAAACTCCACCAAAGGCAAGTGGTCCTCCCAACTATGACTGAAGTCAAGGACACATGCAATAAGCAAGTCCCCGAGGGTCTAGATGGTCCTCTCGGTCTGACCATCAGTCTGAGGATGGAAGGTGGTGCTCAACCGAAGCTGTGTCCCGAAAGCTTCCTGCAACCCCTTCCATAGCCGGGATGTGAAGAGTGTGTCCCGGTCAGAGACAATAGAAGAAGGTAATCCATGAAAATGCACTATCTCCTGCACATAGAGGAGTCCCATGCTCTGAACTGAGCCCTTCTCTCTGATCAGTAGGAAGTGGGTCGACTTGGTGAGTCGGTCGACGATCACCCATATCGAGTCGTGACCCCTATATGTATGTGTGAGACCTATCACGAAGTCCATGGATATCCCATCCCACTTCCAATTATGGAACTCTAAGGGCTGAACAAATCCTGCTGGTACCTAGTGCTCTGCCTCAATTTACTGACAAGTGAGGCACCGTGAGAGAAACTCTGCTACCGCCTTCTTCATACCTAGCCATCAATGATGTCGTCGAAGGTTCTGGTACATCTTCGCCACTCCTGGATGTACCTCTAGAGGGGAAGTGTGGAACTCCCTCAACACCTCCTCTTGAAGTGAAACTGGTACCATGGTACATCTTCTGAAGATGATGAAATGCTCCCCACCATCAGAAAATACATCTAGTGCATGCCCTGTGGATATATGAGTACGCCGCGTCTCACATTCAACGTACCCAAGGTGCGCCTCCTTAACTCGCAGAAGAAGTTGGGGAGTGACTGTAAGATACTGTAGATAGGCTGCTCCATCCCTATCTACAAAGGATATCTGCAACGCGGCCAGCTGCTCGGTCGCCTCTCCTAGAAGCTGAATGCATGATCTCCTACTGAGCGCATCTGCTATTACGTTCCCCTTCCTAGGAGTATAGAATATCTCAAAGTCATAGTCTTGGAGGAACTCAAACCACTGCAACTATCTTAGCTTTAGGTCCTTCTGAGAGAAGATATACCTAAGACTATTGTGATCAGAGTACATGGTAAAACGTTCTCCCATAAGATAGTGCTGCCACATCTTCAAGGCAAAGACCACTGCTGCTAACTCCAGGTCATGGGTAGCATAGTTATGCTCATGTCGTCTCATCTTCCGAGAACCATATGCAATCACTGCTCTCTCCTACATCAGGATAGACCCGATCCCGGTCCTTGATGCGTCACAGTAGACTACGTACCATATTCCTTCTCTGGAAGCCTCAAGATGTGGGCACTAGTCAGCCTCTGCCTTAGCTCTTGAAAGCTCTGGTGGAATCTCTCTGACCACATGAAGGGTTGGCCCTTCTTCGTCAAGGCTGAAAGTGGTGCTGCAAACCAAGAAAATTCTAGAATGAATCTCCGGTAGTAGCCAGCCAAACCCATGAAACTTCATACCTCTGACACACTCTTGGGTGGCTACAATGCAAGTGACACCTTGATATTTGTTGGATCCACTGCAACTCAAGCCTCTGAGATGACATGTCCCAAAAAGTTAACCTCTCTAATCCAAAACTGGCACTTCGAGAGCTTACCATAAAGAAGGTCCTCTCAGAGTGTGTCTAGTACTACCTGTAAATGGTAGCCATGCTTCCCCTTAGTAGTCGAGTAGATCAGTATGTCGTCGATGAAGACTATGAAAAAGCGATCAAGGTATGGATGGAATATCCTGTTCATGAGACTAATAAACACTGCTAGAGCGTTGGTTATGCCGAAGGGCATAACCAAGAACTCATAGTGTCAGTAACGACACCTGGAGGCCGTATTCTACACATCCTCGCATCAAACTCTTAGCTGGTGATTGCCTGATATGAGATCTATCTTCGAGAACCATCATGTTCCCTTGAGATGATCAAAGAGGTCGTCAATCCTCTAGAATGGGTACTTATTTTTCACAGTCACCTGATTTAGGTGACGGTAGTCAACACAGAGACTCAATCTCACATCCTCTATCTTGGCAAACAGAATCGCGGATGCCCATGGAGAAACACGGGGCCTGATCAATCCCTTCTCTTGCAAGTCATCCAACTTTACCTGCAGCTCACGAAGCTTGAAGAGAGCTATCTGATATGCTGGAGTAGATATCAGTGTCATCCCAGGGAACATATCAATGTAGAAGTCCACCTCTCTACGAGGAGTTTGTCCTGGTAAATCGTTAGGGAAAGCATCTGAGTAATGGTCCACCACTACAGGATAAGTCGGACTCTCCACATCAACTTCTCCGAGGATAAGGAAATCCAACTAGTGAGTGATTGGCTTCACCCTCCTCTGAGTATGTCTGTCCTACGCTGAAAAGGTTCCCTTCTCACCAGTGAAGGTAAACACGGTCCCATCCGTGCGGACACACCGCACTTTTCTCCTAATACCGTCGATCTGAGCACGGACTGAAGATAACCAGTCCATACCCATGTTGACTTCGTAAGGACTCGACACAGCTACTAGGAGATCCCAACCGAAGATCTCGCCTCCTAGTGTAAGCTCACATTGCTGGAACCTATGCATGATCATCGAATCAGCTCTCGTAGGAGTCTCTAGCCGTAAGGATCGAACTAATGGATCCTTCAGAATCTCAAAGCTCTGAACGTGGGAAGTGGCAATGAAATAGTGACTAGCACTTGTGTCTATAATAACTACAGCTAAGGTGGAGTAGACACACATCATACCTCAAATCATCTATGGAGCACCGTGATCTTATGCCTCAGCTGCCTGAAGTTGTGCTCTACCATGTCCACCCGTTTCCTGTGGTCGGGGTGAACCTCATAGTGGTGGTGGTGGGAACACCTCATAACATTGTCCACCACTAGCTGCACTTCCAGCACCTCTGCCACATCTGCCTCTGCCCTGCGGACTACCTCGATCAAACCTCTGCCTCTACATGGGAGGTCCCTCAACTAACTATTGATCATCTGTGCGCTAGGTCAGACAGTCACGAGCCATGTGACCCTGTCCACCGCATGAGTAACACTACCTGACTGGTCTAGAACTGTCTCCACTATGGGTGCCCCGCACTACCAATCCTGAGTCGTGCGGTCGACCAATTATAGGTCTGGTCCTCTTGGACCTCTACGTCATCTGTCTACTACCAGGTGTAGAAGACTCCACTGCATGTCAACTAGTGGTGGGTCTTACTACTGGGGACTGCTCTGCAAGGAAACTCTCTAGTAGGAGGGCTCGCCCCAACACCCTTGTCTATGTCGGGATGCTGTGAGAGATAAATGAAGCTCTGATCTCTCACCTGAGTCCCTGATCAATGGTTTTGGCCCTGAAGAACAGGTCTCGTACCATATCAGTGGAGTATCACGAGAGTTCGGGGAACCTCGTTGTGTACCATGCCACCATCATGCTACCCACTATTAGATGCAGTAGCTCCTGTATCTACACCGCACGAAGGGTGGCTGGTACAAATTCTGCCCGGAACAGGCTCTCGAAGTCTACCCAGGTAGCCTTTCCTCGTCGTGGACCAAAAGTATCAGGCTCCACCATCTGCCTTCTCCTACCGGAATGAGGCTGGCAGCATGAATGACCATAAATTCTGATGGTTTCCCTACTAGTCTGAATACTCTCACCGCAGCCTTAACCCCATCCTCATCCTCTTGTGGGTCCATCTCTCCCCGAAACCAGGGTGGACTCTGGAATTTAAACTTATGAAACACGCTCAAGCAGCGTGCATTGTATGCGGCTGGGGAAAGTGGCATCGGTGGCCCAAAGGGGAGTAGTACCATTGGTGCCTCAACTCGTAGAGGGCCCTGTAATGAGGCCTCATCGCTCGGCGAGCTGTTAGTACATACAACTCTCAAGTCTCAAGCTGGTCATCCATGGGGAGAAATCCTGAAAGAAACAGATGTGAAACAGGCAAAATAAGATACATGGTGATTTGACCTAGTTTGAGTTGACATAAAGAATACTTTTTAAAAAAAACACACAATCAATGTTTTTATACACTGAGTTGGAAATCAGAAATCAGGGTCCTGGTGTATGGATACATCGGCCGCAAGCACCAACACTGGACTCCTTAAACTAAAAACCACACTTAGTACTCTTAATACTATTTCTTCACATAAATGTAATATTAGAGTCCTATGTTCTGTGGTATAACCGACTCCTCTGATACCAATTTGTCACGACCCATATCCCGGGGCCTGCATCGTGACTACGCCAAGCCCGACATCCATAGGCCAGGGGCGGATGACTACAACCAAAGGAGTAATTCCCTAAAACTGAGAAGGCATTCCCTTTATAAATCATAAACACACAGAACCAGAGTACAAGAGAAAGCAAACACTAATTAAAAGTTGTATAACAAGTGTACTGAAAGTAAAGGGGTCCAAAATACAACCCCAACTGTAAAGTAGAAATAAAACTAAAATCAAATACAACTATAAAGGGGAAAATAGATGGAAGGTGGATACAGCTCCTGGATCATCCTCTGGGGTTCCTACCTGACTGGTAGGTATAGATGGACTGCTCAGCACTCCACGTCCTTCAGACTCCACCATGTACCAATACGTCGTAAGGTCCTCCTATGGGTACCGTCCATTCCTAGCGCTCTTGGCCTCTGTCAACATTGTCTGTCGTCTGCCTCCTACACAACGAGGTGTGGGAACAACCCGTGCAGAGGTGAGTATAACGATACTTAGTAGGGACCCTGAGACCCTCATGGTCTCTCTAAATCCAACAAGGATAAACCACAAGGTATGATTTCAATGGATATCCATTACTTAGGTATATTCCCATACATATACCTATGTTATCGAGTAACCCATGTAAATCATGAGGAAAACACAAAGGTCATTGACTCAGCTCAAACCAAGATATTCATTAACAAAACCATGGATGCTAGAGAACTCCTCCTCTGTCGAGTATAGTGGCTATGTCGCGACTCCGAGGAGCTACTCACTAACAGTAGACTGCTGAGGTACTCCTTCTATCGTGTACCGTGGGACAACTACGTCACACAGAGATGCTTCCCACCTGGGGTCTACCGCCTCACACAGTAGTGCTCAACCTAATAGCCCACAAAGGTACTTCTCCTGTCGAGTACTGCAGGTCTGCCACCTCACACAGTGGCTCTTCTACGCCAGGGGTCTGCCGCCTCACACAATAGCGCTCCCCACTAGGCTAGTAGAGTCACTACGAAATGAATCGGTCGAGAAGTCGTTAGGTCTCAGCCAGCTACTAGGTCTCTGTAATCTACTCGCTCGTCTCCTGGAGGGTCCACTCCATGAGATACAAGCAGAAACTATGTGTGTCACGAAGTCCCATGAAGAAGTATCTCAATTTTCCGCCACGTCATAAGGTTCTCAAATCAACTGACGGCGCGTCAATCGGACACCCAGTCTGTTAGTAATTAGCATTTTAGTCTCGTGGGCCTGATATGATTTGTGTACGAACCAACCTAACCGTGACTCAACTATACCCCAAACTCTAGTGGGGTATACTCAAAAGGAAGGCTATTCTCCAAGAATTTCAACACTACTGACAGTTCATCAAATGGTCGTCCAGTGCCAATGATATGGCCGAAAAAATTAAAGGGAGCGGTATGCACCCGGGTCCAGTCCGACTCGGCCCAACCAAGTCTAGGTCAACCTGGTCTGGGTCGACCCAGACTGACTTGCTGGGTCTGACCCGACACTTTGGGCTGGTCAGTCTACCCAGTTTGGCCCAGTGTGCTGGGCCCAGCCCAGCGGATTGTGTGGACAATTCAGGCCGAAAGTCACCACATGGGTGACTCGGACCGAAGGCCAGAGGCAGGTTTGGCCAGCGCCGCGAGGGGCATGGATCGGGCGGCTCTGCCCGAGAGGCCAACGACAGGACGCGAGTAGGCTGCGGGGGCGCGGGCAGGCCGCTGGAGGGCCATGAAGGATGCGGGGGTGCCGTGCAGGGTGCCGGGCACGCGGGCAGGATGCCGGCATCCGCCGGGCAGGGTGGCCAGGGCACCGGGTAGGGCACGGGGCACACCGGGTAGGGCGCTGGGTGCGCGGGCAGCATGCCGGCATGCATCAGGCAGGGCGGCATAGGTGCGGGGGCACTGGGCCGATGGCCTAGATGCCGAGTAGGTGTCCAGGGTGCCGGGTAGGGTGCGGGGTGCGCTGGGTAGGCGGCCTGGGTGCCGGGCAGGTTGAGGGGCGCGCGGGGCTGCCCGTGGGGCACGTGGGCAGGGTGCCGGCATGCTGGACAGGCCATGGGTTTAGCCGGGGTGCACGCTGGATGGTGCATGGATAGGAAGGTGGGGCACCGCTCGGCCGGCAGCGCGGGTCGCAGAGGCTACATGGAGCACGACCTTTATTCACCATCTTCGTCGTCATCGCCTCATTTCCATGCCGTCATTACATCGTCGTCGACTCAAGGATCTGAAACAACAATGGTTGCAGAGGGGTTGGGTTGTGTTTGTTTGGCCCGAACCCTCTATGTTAGAATACTAGTAAGCGCCTCATGAAGTAGATTCAACGTGAGAGGATAAAGCGTTAAACATCATAGAACACACCCCTACCTTTTTAATTGTCGGCCGTTTATTCATCGTGGGGGAAGAAGATGTTGTCGTTTTTCACCGGACGCTTTCACTTCTGATCTCATGCGTCGGTCCGTTGACGACGAATAGGAAGGAAGAAGGGTCGTCGAAGAGATCCCACATCGGAAGGGGGGTTCCAAGGAAGAAGTCGAGGAAGAAGAATTGTCACCAGCATCTTCACGTTTTTCGTTGGAGGATTATATTCACCCAAGCTCGCCACTAATGAGTGAATAAACGTGCCAAAATAATATATTTTAATCTATTCCGCCTATTGAAGTGAATTAATTATGTGGCCCCCACTTAATTAAGTTCATGACGGTTGCACAAATATTAGAAATTCAAAAAGAGATGAGTGGCACCATCAAATTAATTTCATGAGAGGTTGGGATATTAAATTTGTGGAGTTTCGAGGGGGTTAGAGGCCCAGGTGGTCCCCACCTAATTAAACATGAAGAGGGTCAAGGGGTTTCCTTCAATTAATTGGGGGTTTTGAGGAGGTTTTATCCTCCTCCATTAAGAGGGGAGTTATAGACCAAGAGTCTCTCCCTCATTAATGAGGGAGAGTTGAGAGTTTTCCTCCCCTCACATTAAATGGGGGGGGGGGGGGGGGTTAAGACCCATGTGGACCCCACGTCAAAACTTCTAGCCGGAGGTTGTGCAGCTCAGGTGGTCCCCACACCAATTATCCTCCCATGGGAGGTTAGTGTGTGGTGGTCCCACCACCAACTCCCATGTGGATGTTTTAACCAACTTTACCACATGGTCTGGGTTCAACAAAAATAAAATAAGTTGTCACTTATTTTATTTTATTATTCCACGTGAAACCCAAAAACCAACTCTCATACCAGATCATCCACCGTCGAGGTGAAAGTCTTCATAAGAGAAAACCGGCACTGAGAGTTCAACGGTGCTCTCAGATTTCAATTACGAGCACCCGTTCAAATGTTATAAAAAACCGCTCGTACGTTTAATGAACTTACCCGAAAAAATATCAGATATTGATTTCGGTCACACCAGGCTTCAGAATCAAGCACAGTTAGAAACTACGGACTTTTAAAATTCCCATGTATTTAAAAAAAATTCCACAGTTATTTTAGGTCTTTAAATTCAAAGTATACACTTATTGATTGTTTCTAACCCTGATCCCTATTTTACATCATAATTTTGAAAATGTATTTAGATTGGCCAAGATACTAATATTTGTTTGAGATCTACCTACCACCATTAGACTTATGGACAATCCTAAAAGAATATTCAAACCATAGAATACATTTTGAGATCTTTCTCTCTTAACATTAATGGTATGTGAGATCAGTATTTAACTATAGTAGAATTTTCTTATAACAATATATTCTATTCGTGTAAACATATTTCACCCTATGTAGCGTTATATGGAAATAGATGTCATACAACAACATGTTGGGATGATGATTGTGAAAGAAAACTCATAGACCATAAATTGTTTACAAAATGATAGAAAATATAAAAACTATTTATACCCATATCAAAATAGCTGAAATTAGTAAACAAAGTTGTGCTGATAACCAAATGATTGATTTGGAATTTCATGTGGGCGATCATTTTTTCGTGAAGATATCTCCATTGAAGGGTGTTATTCAATTCAATAAGAATGGTAAATTATGTACCAGGTACATTGGACCTTTTAATATAATTTAACAAAATGGAGTTGTAGATTACCAATTGGAAATTACACCATGTCTTTACATAGTTCATGATGTGTTCCATGTATTAATGTTATGGAAATACATGCCAGAACCAACATAGGTACTCACCTATGAAGAAATAGAACTGCAACCCGATCTGTCATATTGTGAAGAGCCTATCATGACTTTTGATACTAGAGAACAGGTGTTGAGAAATCGAACGACGCGTACAATAAAGGTTCTCTAAAGAAACCATAAAATGGAAGATGTGATGTGGGAACCAGAAGAACATATGATGATGAACCACCCACATATTATTAGGAAGTAATATTTTAAAATTTTCAAGGAATAATTTTTTTGAAGGATTGAATAATGTTACATCCTAATCTTCCACGGTACTCTTCCTATTAAATAATTCAATATCACATGTTACACGCATCATCAATTTAGAGTGCACCATGACCCTTCAAACAAGCATTTAATATTGTTTTTTATGAATATTCTTAACCAAATTTTAAATTTTAGTTTTCAAAATATACATAATTTTCGAATTCGGAATATCAAAATTAGCTTAAGGTTAAATTTTGGTAGTTTTCTAAAATGTTTTAATTTTTGATAAATAGTGAAAAAAACTACATTATTTTTTAAAACATTCTATTTTACATAAAAAATTATTTTCTATAATTTAATTTTAATGTTACAATAGATAAATAATTCATATATTTATCCAATATAGTTCATTGAAATCATTTTACTAGAGAATTAGATATAAAAATTTATTAACCTTTTGAACGTCTCTTTTACCCACCAACCAGCCACATCTACGGGATTTTCATTAAATATAATTTTACCAATGATGTGAATTGAATTAAAAAAATACATGTTTTTTAATTAGTGTGAAAAATTAGGTCTAATGAGATCAAAATATTTTTTTGGTGAATAGTAACTTTTGGATTTTATTTACCATAGTTAAAGGTAAATAATGTAATTAAAGGTAAAATTAATATTATAATAAAATAATATTACCCTTACCCTTTTCCTAATTTCATTTTATAATTTTTTTTGACCTAAAGAAACTTTCTTTAGAAACTATGATTTTTTATGCCACTTGTGTCACATTAGATCATTTAAATATTTTATTTAATATATAGTAAAAATGAAAAATTCAAATTTTAATAACTAAAACACTTTTGATATAGGGTTATAAATTAGATAAATTCTAATATAAAAGTTATTTAGAATGTTAATATTATTATATACATTATTTTATTTTTTTAATAATTTTTGTAAATAAATAATTAAATTAAATGGTGACATAACAATGATGGAGTAATTGAAATAATAAATGAAGAATAAATTAAATAATATTTAAAATATTAAAATAAATTTTATTAGACATAATAAAATCCATGAACTAATTTTATATACAATACAGGAATGTTAGTGACATATTAGAAGTATTTTTTATTTGAAATTAAAATGTTTATATGACATTTATAAAAATGAAAATATTGAATATTATCAAAATTGACATAAATGACACTTTAAAATAAATAATTTACAATTAAATTATATAAAATTAATAAAAATATCACGATCATCTAATCATCTTTTATAGTGATAAATATGTCATAAATGATTCAATTGGATTATTTTTGGCATTTTATAGTAACTACGTAAACCCTCAAATGTAAAAATACAATAACACATGGTAAGAAATAAATAGTTTAACTAAGGGTTAATCCCAAAATATAAGGTTAACTTTGTGTCCTAATCTTGTCTAAAAATAATATTATCAATGGATAAAGACCCATACATATCATATCCTAAAAATAAATTACTTTGGAGGTATTTGAAACCGAATATAAATTTATAATAAATTTATATTTTATGATCTTCCAATAGATCCTCTCACCAATCTTATCTAAGGTCAATTCTCTTTCTTGATAAATGAGCACCACCTAAGAGATTTGTCTCAACCATACTCTTCCCACATCTTCTTCCAACATTCCTATCTTCTTACAAGTGTCCAAAATTTGGGAATAAATCCATCCTACTGATTCATTTTGTGGAAACAAAAAGAAGACACCCGAAAAAGATCCACTAGTTTTATCAACTCATTCCAAGTTATTTTCTTCTTTTACTTCAACTTTCCATGTTGTTTCCATATAAAAATAATAACCCTAGTATCATAGATATTCTATGTTGTTGTTATAGTAATGTGACAACCCTATTACTTTTTTAATCAATTTTACGAATAACAAAATCACCATTTGTGCGTATGTACGGATTACTATCTCCACTTAGTGGTGTTATTTGTTATTCATAACTACATTATCTGGATGGGTATAATGGTGTTTAAAGTGGATATAAATAATTAATATAAAATTTTTATATTTTATTATAATTAATATATTATCTAATTCTATAACATTTGACCATCAAAAGAATGATAATATTACTCCTGTGTATGTATGGCCTACCATATCCACAATGTGGTGAGATTTATTCTCCACGTTAACCATTAAATAATGGCTATAAAATATACATTATGAGTAATGAATAATAATTATGAACATACTATCATTCATTATATGAATAAAATATTTCCCATTCATAAATAATATAGCTTACATAACAAAACGTGAATGTGAAAAATCAAAATAGCTAACAACCAAAACAACGATAATACTGAAATAATTATTACCAAAATGATATAATATGATCATATATGATAACATAAATATGGAAATGGTCATAGAATAATTTAATAACATGTTCTAACAATTATATAATAAACTATATTTCCCTTTACTAAAGGAATGTATATGGTAATGGAATTTCAACTCACTTTTATTTTTTGGGATATATAAGCCATTTTCACCACCATTGTATTATGTGTGGGTTGTGTACTACCCCTATTATATTTCAAATCAAGAATACATTTAACTTCATGGTATTTAATGATTAATTTTTTTATTTTGAGCTTATGATTTAAATGTTCAATGTGTTGTGGGACACTATGAATGTTTTAATAATAAATCATTTTTTCATTTCCAAATTCTAGATATTATTTTACCTAAATTTTTATATCGATATAAATGGATTATAAAGGAAATTTTATGTCTATTTTTATGTTTATTATAATTTTTTTAAAATGAATCCTATAAAGGATTTATGTAATTATTATTTTCATTATCTCTTTATTATCTGAGATTTCATATATATATGTATCTACTAAGACATTCTTATCGTCCATATCCACATTTTTTAAAAGTAATTCAAAATATTATCAAAAATAGTTTAAAGATATTTTTACCCAAGTTTGAATTTTTACAAAGCAATTCGAATGTAATCATTCCATCATTTTCCAAATTAGGTACTTTATATAATTTTATACAAATTAAGGAATGCATTTTTTAACATATATGGAACACGTAGCTATTTTTAACCATTAATATGCTTTAACATTTTGAATCATTCAATACGTACTTAAATGGTTATTTTCAAATGAAATTTTTTCTTGTATAATTTTTCAGAATCTAAATGATTTGAACGAAAAAAAGTGATATTTACCTCGAAGAGTTTTATTGAATTTATTAAATTATTTTCATCTAAGTCAACATCTATTGTTGTATTTTATGCTTATTTTTGGTTGACTTATTATGATACAATATTCAGTATTGTATTGGGGTTTTTATGATATATTTTACTATTAAATTTATATGTTTATACAATTCATGGATTATGGTTAATGTGTTAATATTTCATATTCAAGTTTTAATACGAATATTTATGTTATATTTCACCCCTTTTATGAGAGGAATTCATTGGAATTAGTTACTGATGAGTATCGATCTATATAGTCCCTCAATTCATTGGTAGGTCTAATGAGACTAACTAGTGTCTTGCAATAGGGCTTGACAGCATGGTAATGGTCTGGGCCCAAGGCCTTGATAGTACGGTTATGATGTCTGTAATTATGCATTAACTAAGTATTTGATTATTTATGGATTTTTCATGTGATTATCTGAATATTAGAATCACCATGTGAATGTTTAAATGGATTAATTTGATTTATTTGTGTCATATTGTGCTGCAGATTATATTCAAAATGATTGTGTTTCAGTTTTATACCTTTCTTAAAAGTTTTTTATCATATATGATAGCTTCCACTATATATATTATCCTTAATGGGCATATGAGATAATCCATTTCTTATGTTTCATTAGTCCCTAGGATGTGATGTATTATATTATGATTTACATGAAGCCATAATCTCAGGTAAATGATTTTTTATAGGGGATAATATGTAGATTTTCATTTCATGATGTAATGTAAAATTTATATTTCTATCTAAAATTTCTACGACTAAAAATAGATTGGTCTATCAGGATTTGATTTTCTTGTGATCCTGTTAATGTAATAAAATAATGCACTAACTCTGAGAAATTGGGATCAGGGAAGAACATTTCATGAATCTGTGAGATCTTCATGCGAAACAAACATAAATAATATTTATACTATCCACACTAGTTATGGTTGTTGGTTTCATATCACCTTTCATCATCTATACTTATCCAATGTTTTTCTTTACCACATTCACTATTCATGATGAAACATTTACAGGCATTAAAAAATTACATTATGGATAACACCTATTTCATCTCATTTATTTGAGATATAACAGAAAAATATGGCATGGTCTTCTTATTAGATGTTGGAGTTTATTAAACTTTTGAATACTCTAGGGAACATTATATAGCTAAAATGACAATATCCTTATTTTGGGAAGTATCAATATGATTCATCTCATGATGGACTGATCAGGCTTCCAAAACATGTCATTTCAAATTAAGGATGATTTTCTGATCTTCATACATAAATATATTTTCTTCACAATCCATATTCATTGTAACCAATTCATCTTCGGGCATCTTCACTTTATTGTAAATTAGAGATTCATTTTCCTTGATGTTCTTGTATATTCATTACAATTCCATACCCTTGACATCATCGCTATGTTTTCAATTTCTCTTCATGAAAATCCATCTTTTCTTCTAGTGAATTTTTGACTCCCCCTTTCTCTTCAAATATTTTTGATGTATTTTTAGGAACATATTTCAAGTTATTTGTTTATTTTATAAAAGGATACAACCTATATAATTGGATTAAAACATTCAATAATTTTTCATTAATGTCTTTCCCCATTGAATCTTCTTCCTTTATTAGGTGGGTGATTTGATCCTACATACATTGAAGTATTCTACAGACAAAGGATGGAATTTTTTTGCAAATATCATGCAGAAAGTTTCATAATATATCTATTGCATATTCATGTGAAATTGTAGATTTATCTACATCACAACTTGTTCTAGGATATTTATATTTTGAAAATTATTAAAAGGATCTAATAAATAACTCATAATAACTTGATGATGTTTATTTACATGAGGTAGAAGTGGGATCCATTTCTATAGTGGAATCCTGAGCCACCCGCTCTTTACATTCCATTCCTAGTTTATCTTAATTCTCTGAAAGATATGGAAACCCATTTGATACCTCTTCTTTAGATAATAGGGACTTATAGAACAAACTCTTCCATTTATTTACCTCAAGATGTTCATTGTGGATATAGTCAAAATAACCTGCCCTAGATATCCCAGATCTAGTGTCTCCTACTGAATACATTGGAATTATTTCAAGGAATCAATCCCTGTTGGACTGATCATTTTAGTAGTCTTGGTAAAATAGATACATGTAGAGTATTGGATAAATGAATACATTGATTACAATATTAATTTTTTTCTTCCTTCTAAATATTTTTCTCTGAGGGTAACTCTAAACAATCTAGTATATCCCTATATACCATTCATTGTAACCTTCTTGTATTCATGGAGAATGAAATATAATAACGGTGCACTCAAATACTCATAATTGAAAAAATAGAGGAGAATCAATAATGAATCAGTGAGAATAGTTAGTATGGAAAGTTAAATAACAGGAAATACATTTCATTCAAATAACTATATATTGAAACATAAATATGTAATGTTCAAAAAATGAAACACATGACATTTATAAAATAAACTGAAACAGAAATGTATCCATAGATATGTCGATGCATTATCTAATGGATGAATAATAACTGAATCAATTAAATTAAACAAATCCCGAGATATGTCAATGAAAAATCTCATGGATGAATAATATAATAATATAAATGAATGAGATTCTTAATTATTGGATTCCATGTTTCCTAGGTACATGGTACCTTTACTATAATTACAATTCACAAGACAGTTTAAAAAATATAGGGTAAACCCACATGTAATGAGGATATCTAAATGACTCATCCCATGAGTCTACTGATGCATCGAGGGGCTATCTATAAATGAGATCCACCCATGTCGTACAAGTCCAAAACATTATTCATATATTAAATAATTGATTTAACAATATTCCATATCAAATATTCATATGGAGTAAGAGTTATAGATTTTACAATATTAACCCAAATAGTCCAATAACTATCAAATTAGAAAAAATTTGTAAAATTTTATATGTTTTGGGCAATAATAACATCCATGATGAATGAAATATAAAACTATTTGTAAATTCAATTTTCAATGATCATAAGAGATTTACTAACTCAAGGGGACTAATAAATAAATCAATAATGGGAATTTGACTACTATCTTTGACCAAAAAATTATAAACCATCAAGAGTAAGATTAGGGATAGTGTTAACACAACTAATCCCATGCTGAGTAAAAATATATGGTTGTTGTCATTGACGAAATAATAGAATTGTTTTTAAAAATATTATTAATTAAATATTCCTCTTCTTTTAAAAAAACATGATAATTTTTTAATATACAAATAATCCTTGTGAATAGGTTTCTTAAAAAAATGTCGAAGAATGATTCATTAAAAAAATAATAGGTAAAAAGAGTAATCATTTTCAATGAAAAAAGGTTAGAAAATTCCTTGTTTGGAATGAGAAAAACATGATTCCATTGAAATATTAGTGAAAAAAAGGTTATTTAGTTCTTTACCAAATAATTTAAAAAAAATTAAATACATTTTAATAAAACATGATTTTTACAATAAAACAGGTTCTCCAACAAAAGAGAGATGAAATTCCAGGTTTTCTGAAAAACATTTTCCAAAAAATCATACTTCCAAATAGTGGAAAGAAGGTTCTAACACATGAAAATAGTAATGAATAATATGAGGATACTGAAAGGGTTTAATAAATAATGGATTTATAGTTTCCTTGAAAGGAAGATCCATTGATAAATCATTAAAATTATTCTTGTGTAAAATAATATTTAAACATTCCAAAGTGTCCCATTCCACATTGAAGCATTTTGAAATCATAAACCTCATGAAATAATAATATTGAGTGAAAGTACTAAATTCCGTGACGGGAAATGGAATTCATAATATTATATAAAAATTAATGTAGATACAATAGACAAAATTTGTTTGTAGTGAACATGACATTTATCTCAGAGATGTAAAAAGTGAGATGAGAATCCCTTACCTTGAATTTAATTTCTAGGGAACATAATTTAAATTTTTATATAATAAACTTATGTTAATTTTATAACTTTTTTATAAATTTTTTATATTTTATAATCCATTTTTTTATCTTATTACCATGTTCTATAAAACTACTCAATCAATTGAGTTTACATCAGATGTTTTTGACGAAATTCAGTTTATGTGTCAAAACAACTATTGTCGGTCAACTATGGTCATATGGTTCATTATATTACATCTCAAAAATATTAACATGACATAATTATCATATATATACTTTAATTATACTTTTAAAATCAATTATTAAATATGTTTATGAAAATTAGAATACGTTACAACCCTGGAGACGGTAGGACATATGTACGCTTGGGTAACATTACCATTTTTAATTGATCATTTTGGAAAAAATGTATGTAACCCAGTATCCTTATAGAATAATCATTATATAATAAAAAACAAATTATTTAATCATAAATACTTACATAAAGTATTATGTAGTGTGAAATGAATCACATCAGGTCGAGGAGGTGGTAGTCCACAAGTCCATGAATAAGGTTAACACTTTTTATGTGTATGAAAGGATAATAAATAAAATAATATATATATATATATTAATAAACGATAATTAGGTCATGAATATAATAGATATGTTTTCTGTGTCTCATACGTTTTATTAAAGTAATATAATATACATTCTATGTGTAGTGTGAACAAGTTCCTATCCATTGAGGGGGCGGTAGTCCGTACTTTCTCGAAATGATGTTATCATATTAACGTAAAATGGGATGTAATGAAGGTTGGTGAATAAAAATATTAATGATTTATAAATTCACAATAAATAACATATATAATATATATAAATAGAGTGTCCATCATAATTTCCACCATTAGAGGTGGTAGGGAAAAATTGAACAATCATAGTTTATTAAAGTAGTAGGTCGCCGTACAGAGAAAAAATATGTTAGTTACACATTAGATGGTGGTATGTATAAGTGTAAGACTATTTAATAGAAAAAAAATCCATTTATATTTAGTATACAATTTGTTTTACACAATAAAATTATAATGAGATTTTAGGGGTTGGAGAATAGAAATGAAACTAGAGAGATTAAGAAAATACATTACATTTAAAACTAGTAACTTCTTTTGGAATAAAAATAAAGAAATCCATACAAGGTATTATTAAAAATGGGATGCTCCTATGTCTTGAAAAGTGATGTTGGGATTCCATTTTCAATGATCATTTCCTATCTTATGTGGTTTGAGAGGTGTGAGGAATGGGTAGAAGTGGATGCCTTTTACACTGAAGGAAAAAGACTCACTTGGTATTTTGAAAATAAGATAAGTGTACACATGTTATAACATAATAATGTCATACAAACCACCAAAACTCGTACATTTAAGGTTCATGGACGAAATAAGTCCGTCAAATTATTTTTGGACAAGTGGATATGTCATTTGGTCCCCTAAACATAGGGTTTTAGTTCATTTTAAGCCTAATTAAACATTAATCATTGTATTTAATTTTATTCACTTTCACTAATAATTTTTGTCAAAAATTAAGTTAATATTATTGATCAAAATATACTATCATGATTATGATAGAGTATATAATAATTTCAAAATTAAAATCATAGAAGCAGAAAAATTTGGATTAATGATAATCTCGTAGACAAATGTATTAACTGGTTTTAGTAGAAATTTTTTCAAAAGATTGTTTTGTTTCCATATTAAAATTAAATGTTAAATTGATAATAAGGACGAAAATTATATTAATTTATGATTAATTGATCCAATAATACTTTATATGAAATTTATAATATATTTTAAAAATAAATATTATTTAAAAAAGACACTTTTTAACTAAAATACTGTATTTTCACAATTGACTAAAAAATGATGTTTCTCAGAAAAGTCTCACAAATTTATCCTAATGTAATTTTAAAATTTTTAATTCAAAATAATTTTTATTTTATTAAATTAAATTGATAATATTTTCATAATTGAGACTAAAAATTGGAACGCCATTAAAAGGCTGCATAATTGCCATTATAAAAATATTGGTTTCTTTGTGAACTATTGGGTTTTCTCTTGTCTTATGATTACCAAATCTAATGGATCAATATCATAAATATTTGATTTAATATATAACATATATATTACATTTCAATAATTAACTAATTGTAATCAATTTTATTTATAATGGTAAAATAGCATAGTGAGCATTAAAATAGTTTTCTATAAAAATATCATTTTAATATTTATTTACAAATTATATACATATCTAATTTATTTGTAACCAAAAATCTAGTTTTATAAACCATATATATTCATAAAATAATTAATATTTTTATAGTGACTAGTTTCTATCGTATAATATTTAAATAATATATCAATTTTGGAGAAACACAGTCTTTTGTACAATGAAACAATTCGAGGAAGGTCACCCATTCGTGTGACGTTAAATATTGAGGATGGTAAATTTTGCATGAAATTCAAGATATATAAGAAGGTATATCTTGTGTATAATTCATGACAACTCATTTTTTCAGGCATTGAAATATATATAGGAACTATTAAAAATATGAAATATATTATAATGTATCAGAATATTATATTAACATATGTGCTTGTTGTTGTCTGTCATCCGGGCGATCAAATATGGGGTTCATAATTTATTTTGTCAAGGAAACACATTTTCTCCAACTTATTTAAATTGTTTCCTTGAAATTTAAAATCAATCATGGTAATAGATTGTTTGATATTTCTTAAATTTAAAACCCACATCATGAGAAGGGTTGAGGAAACATCATAAATTAATTAACAATAATGATTTTTTATAGGAAGTAATAAAAGAATATTTTAAATTATCATAAGAGTGAAAATTAAAACTATTTATCCATAAATATCCTCCAAGCCAATTTGGATATTAGATTAATACCTAATGCTCAAAAGTGATATTACCAGTTCATCATGACCATTTATTCATCAAATTATTTAACTAAAAATAATGAAAAAATAATGACATTGTGAAGGTCAGTGGTTGGCATAAAACCCTTATCGTCCTTCGATCATGGGTTCACGTCCCACAGACTTGCAATATTTTATTTTTTTCACCCAACTGACATTTTTTCATTTTATGAAACCATATTAATATAACATCCAAATATAAATAAGATTGACATCCTTGAAATTAGGTTATGATATACATATATTTTGGTCTATGGGGAAAGTGAAAATGAACTATATAGTAGACATGGTGGAGGATTAGTTTGAGGAATACATTATTATATTGGAATATTTTCATAGACTGTTGATCCTAAACCATTTTAGTCTCGAAAATGAATTTTAATTCCTAAAAAAGAGATCCACTATGGAAATAAAATTATATCAACAGGAGTATTATTATATATAGAAACATAATGAAATATAGTAATATAACTTATTTTTTGAGGTTTGATTAAGCACTAGATATACCTTAATGTTTAGATGTTACATAGCTATAACCTGATCCTCTTTAAAAGAATCATAATTTTGATATTATTTCATTACCTAATGAATGGATTTCAATTCAAAAAGAATTGTCTCTATAATATGAATCATAATTAATAAGATCATGAAATAATGTTATTAAGTGACACTAGTGGTCAAATAATATGTTCTAATTGAAGGAATTTATTTCAATTAAATATTTTCTTGTATTACTAAACTCAATATAGTGTGATTGAATCTTAAAATATACACTATATATTATATATAAAAATACAATTTAGATCTAAATAAAAAATATTTCCATATATATCATGATTAATAAATTAACATGATACCTCAAAATTTAGTGATTACAATGAATATATATCATAGTTTAAAATAAAAAATACTAATTGTATGATCTTAAACATGAGTTAGGATATTGTTATGAGATATTTATTTACTAAATCATTTCACATGGATACAACTGCCTTTATTTAGATTAATGTTATTGTTTTGGGGGTTTGAATTGAATTTATTTAAGTATTATTCACTTATATATTGATATTATGTTTATCCTAATAAAAAAATTATCGTATATAAAAAATAATAACATAATTATTTAGGGTGTATGAAATTGAGGACCTGGGAGACAAAAAAACTATTCATGAGATATTGAATTTTGAAAACAAATTGAGATATTTATATTACCTCCTTAAAATTACATGAGTATTTTATTGAAATTTTTAAAATTAAACATTTTACGGAAGTTTGTTGACATCGTCCAATTATTTATAATTTAAGAAGAATGATGAGTTCTATTATTAAAATATAGGTGTTGGAGATACCTTTATCTTATTATGCCTTAACAATTAAATGTCTTATATTTTATATTGATTATACAAGACTGGAAATTATACATCTATTTATAGTAATTATATTTTACATGGTAAATAAATGATTGGAGAATTGAAATATAGAGAAGATGGTCCTAAAATATATCAAGGAGATTTCATATGTGTTATTTTGTCATGGGTTACTTGAATGTAACATTACGTGAAATGATTATTTATATTATTCATGTGATTATATCACAGGTAATTATCATAATGGTTATGTGTTTACTATTACAATATGATATATGAGATAAATTTTAAAAATATATTTTAGTTTTTTGTCTATCCAATACTACGGTAAATACATAATTTCAATAGAAGAATATAAAGAGAATATTTTTATGATATGATTGTCTTTGGATCTCAAGAATATAGAAGTGAATATTCCTCTATTTTTTATTTTTAGTAAAACAAATATATTCCATGAAATTATTCCTTTCATTCAAGGATGATACACATCGGATTATAATATCAAATTATTTGTGAAATGCTTAAAATAATAAGTATTAGCATGTATAAAATATATATAGAATAAAAAAAGGGAAAAAATTTCAGGGATATGGATTCATTTGATATGTTCATATGGTGAAACTAATTGAAATGCATATCATATACCTGAATATAATTTTTGGTAGATAAAATGGGGGTTTAGAGAGATGATGGGATCTTATTATAATGTTTTATTTTGAGGATTATAAATATAAAATATAATTTAGAGTTCGTTAAAAACTAAAAATACCTAATTATGTTTTTATTGGACATTCATAACACTCTATCCCATGTTTCCAATCAATGTGCAGATAAATTCAGATCCTGGGAATGATTCCCTATACACATTTAACTACCAACTAGAAATGAAGTTATAATATTGAAATTTAGGAGACTATATTACTTATATCATTATTATAGATTAGTGGATAAATGATGTTAATATCCATAAAAAACATGATCTAGCTTTGTTTTTAGAAATATATTATAAATTAGACCTATAATAAAATAAAAATGAAACTATATCAATTTTTTTTCTTATTTTAAAATGCATCTTATATTTTAAAAGTAACACTCAAATAAGATAATAATATATATAATATAATTAGAGAGAGAAAATAAATAGTGGGACCCAACTAATCATTCACAATATTCTCCCCAATCCCAACCTAAAAACCAAAGTAAGCTACTCTGGCATTGTCACCTATACTACATATGTCATTACTATTACATTTGACATATTCACATACAATGACGTCAAATTATTGGGTTTTAGTACAGAACATAGTATTATAAGAGTAAATATATTCTATAATATAATGGGTTTGTTTATTTCTAAAACAAATATGAAATTAAATAACTCATGGCATACATGAAATGACTATAGTTCATTTTGTGATAACACCCCAACAAATACACATGACCCTACATTTATTGTCCTATTCATGAGATTAATTATTTCAAGAATTTGAAACCATGGATCACAATGATCTCTATATAAATTATATAGGAACATATATGTATTTACATCGTAAGAGAAGGTGTATTATGAAAATACCATTGAGAGAAAGAGAAGACAATTAAACCATGGGATTGTGTGTAGATTGACCCAGACCCTTTGTAGAAAATAATTCCTACCAAATCATCTGAGTTGGAATATAGTATCAAAATACCTCTATATAATACCTTATGTCTTTATAATTTAATATAATCATAATTTCATACAATACCTAAAAAAATCATCAAAATCATCATAGAAGAAATATTATTACCTACAAACATTGAATAAATATCATGAAGTTAATCATGGAACCTGTAAATCTACATGAATCCAAACGAAATTTGGCAGTGAAGGATTTACATGATAGAAGAAAAAATCATATAATAGTTGCGATAACAAATAAAATAACATATGAAATAGAAAACAAAATCAAATCCCTCTACTAGATTCAATACTATTATAGAATCTGGTATACTAACTCACACAATATGTTCATCACATTCATAAATCGAAATATTAATCTTCAATTATTTTGGAAATTTTAAACCATTCATACAATTTTATATCACTATCCCTTAGTATTTTAGTCCATATTAAATATACAATTTGTATATACAGTTAATAATAATGTGAATTGGTCATCTACTATATTATATTAGGAAACCCATGTAACATACTCTAAAAGAACTAACAAAGGTCCTTTCATCCCCATTAAATAGTGAAAAATATAATATATTGTCATTAAATTTTCCATATTAATTTCAAAATATAAAATCATTTACTGAGAATCTGGGTGAACCCATCACCAAACCAACTGAAGAATCTACTCTCTATTTTAACATTCACTAACTACATAATGTTTTACTAGAATTACACTTTATAGAATATTAATAATTACATCCTATATCTACCAAAAAATTTAAATAAAACTAATAGAATATAATTACATTAATTAAATATTGATGGTTTCTGTATGGAGGAATCATCATACAAAACACACTATGTGGACATCCTTATAACAATATTCTCACTATGATACACTAATCCACTAATGTGTATTAAATATTAGAACAAATACAAAATCCTTTGCCAACACTATCATTAGAATTACAAGGTACACGTATTATGTAAGAATCATTCATTATAAAACAGATATAATGAATCCCACTTTGAATCAAAAATTCTATGGATTTTCATATTAAAACAATTTAACTAACCCATAATATCCCATTCCTAGAAAAATGTAATTTATCCCAGTCCCAATACCCATTTAAGGTACCATTTTTTAACCGGTTCAGGTTAAATATTTAACAATAGTCAACGAGAATAATTAAATTAACATTCCAAAGAGGGAGACCTATTTCAATCATAAGAGTCTCTACCTAATTTACCATGATATACAGATGCAACATTGTCCATGTTCATGTCATGTAAAACCAAATCCTCAGGAATATTGACATCATTTTTAAAAATGATATATTTATTAATATTTAACTAGAAACCTTCCAAAATATTATATGAAATATTTCATAAATTATCAGAAGCTGATTTTTTTTTCATAAATAGATGAAAAAATATCCCAAATGAGGGGTTGTTTTAAATGGTACATATAAATATAAAATTTTATGTAAATACATAGTTATTATATTAGGCTATACTATAATATTCCATGTAGGAATATGGGTATTTGATTAGATGATACATAAATGATCAAGACAATGATAAACATTGAGTGAGAATGAGGGAAATTATAAGTTTATTTCAGCTCATCCATTGAGAAAAGAGGGCGATGGAGCGACCATTTTTGTATTTAAAAATTCCAACAAGACTAAAATTACCCTTTTTAATATGTGGTTTTATTCTCACTATGAATCCTATAATGACCCCTCAATAGAATTTTATTGGCCCAATTAAATATCTACATCTAAAAACAAGGATCTTAGATGTATTGATAATGGAATAATTATAAAATAATTCACACATGGAATCTAATGGGACCCTTACAATAAAATATAGGTATAATTATATCATATTCATTAAATAATCAATTTTTTTATTCTCGAAAAACTCTACTACCTAAAAAATATTAATTTTTAAATACTATACTAATTGGATTATAATGATCAATTAAAACATAATGAAAATGTTTGATATAATCATAAACTACTTTTACCAAGATCAATAGTTTGTAAAACAAAAACCTTGAATAACTAAAAAAATTATATCTAATTTAAATTGTATTTCAATTGGTCACTAATTATACATTCATCTATAACTTAATGTATAAATATCCATTATAGGTGTTCATTGGACTCCATAATCCATGAAATATCCATGGGGTGGAATCAATTACCATATGATAAAAAATTATTATTATATTATCCCATGAGATGAATATTCCATTTGGATGAAATGGGAGATTATGATAAAATATTAAAAGGGAAAAGGGAATGGACACAAAGACATGGTAATGTTCTCATACCTATCCTAATGTGTGTTTTATCCTAATATATACCTTATAAATACATTATTAACAAAATCCTTATATAACATTATTTGTTATTAAAGGGTTCTACCAATAAATGATTCATCACGTGAATACATTCAAATGATTCTCCATAATGTTTCATTATATGGAACATTTATTAATAAAATCTAGTGGAATATATTTTACCATTTAATCATTAAACGTTACACTTCCATAAATGGGTTATAAATTACAATTCATGAATCATGATATATCCATATTGTAATAAATGTCACACCACATAAATAAAAAAAATAAAAAAATTATATTATACTAAATTATATGCCCAAAAAATGAACACTAAATTCCATAAATTTTTTATCTCATAAAATTCAACGTATCAATATATTACACAATGATATTGGAAAATAAAAATCAAAGATCAAATTACATCTCTATCAATATCCCAATATTGAAAATTGCTCAATGATTTAAGTGCATTTCTCTTTATAACATATTTTATAAAATATCACATTAAACCATTTTCATATACCCAATTAGAAATACTCCAAAAACATTATGAAATCAATCACGAACATCAATTCAATCACAATATATTCAATACCATGTTAATATCCATCCAAAAATCCTTCTATATAAACTAAAAAACTATTTTAGAGTAGCACACTGAGATAAAATTAAATATTAATTCAACAGAACAATAATTTAGAAACCATTGTGGCTTAAATTGAATATAAAAAATATGAATTCCTAAATTCCTTAGTGTAACTAAATCATGAACCATATTAATTAATTAATATTACTCAATACATGAAGGGATAAAAAATAATTTAAATCAAACAAATTATTATCTATAACTATATAAACCATATTCATCATATGAAATAATGAATTTTTATATAATCCCTTTTCCCAGTCTTCGTGTCACCATAGGACAGAGAGTATTTTGACAAAATATAGTTACTCATACATTATAGATTCAATATGTGTAAACAATATTGGTTAATCAATACTTCTCTTTTCATTAACCATTATACCTGAGCACTTCACAGGCCCATAATATTTTATAAAATCACATCACAATTCCTATCAATGTATGGATATTTGTTTTCATAGTCTATCTAAATTGAGAACCCAAATGTCAGACTCATAATAAATGTGGAATAATCTATTATCAATTACGTTCATACTAATGACATGGTCAACAACATTCCCAACAACCTCTGATTATCAATTCCCCAAGGATTTTTTGAAAAATGTATTAATGTATTATGGTTCTCATGTAGAGTATCTCTCTAATGTCATGTATTTAGGAAATGAGAATAAGAACCATGAATCCATATTATCTTAATGACCTAGTTAATTTCACTCATGGTGGTAAATTGTGTGGGTCATCATGCCTACATAAACCATTTTTGGACATCATTAGCTTATTTTGTATGTCAATTTAAGAATTGTTCCATTAATAACTTTAAGGACCCGACATTAATACATTACGTAATCTTGATTTAAATGAATAATTCACATTGAGGATATTTTCAGGTTTAGAGTTTTAGAGAATTAGGACATAACTATTACATTTAAAAAAAGTACAAAATATACACTTCTACTCTGTTCCATTTTTTGATAAAATAAATACTCTTAAAAAGAAAAATGTTTAGTTCCATGTTTTAGATAGAATGTATTTCATTGATCCCATCCTTGACCCTATTCATCTTTTAGTCCTGTGGAAATCATTTCAAAAACATGGGATGAGTATAAAAATATCATTAAGGGATACACAAATAAGGAAACAGTTTGTTTTTCAAAACAACAAGTAAACCATGAATATTTAATCATAAGTAATAATTTTCACCTTTATGATGTTGTAGATACTCTTCACTGAATAAAATATCATTTCTTACCCTTTTATAACCAAAATATCACTATAGAACCTATATAAATAACATATAACATATAAATGTAACTTGGAACATAAACATACTTAAATGGAATAACCATACGGTCGAATTCCACACATGTCAGTAAATGTAATAGCCATACAACCGACTTTCATACCCAATGCATTGGAGTTTATAACGTAACCACCTGTCCTAGTATTCACACCACCACTCTTCATTTGGTTTATCATGTAACCACCCATAAAATGACCAAGTACCATTATTAAATCACAACACATACAAAAAATATAAAGGAAAGAAAACATTTCCACATTTTGATCACAATATATTGACATATCAAATCCATTTTCAATACCATTTTCAATACCAAAATACATAAAATAGTTTATGGTATTTATTTTCATTTTAAAAAAATTTCGTCTTGTTAAGGAATCCAAAGGTCAAATAATACTTGTGGCAGGGGAAAGGTCGCTGTCATTACGTACGTTAAAAAGAAACATACTCTTTATAATTTAGTAAAACGATTCGTAGAGAAAAGATTCATTTTGAATAAAAGTAAAAAGAAAAGGTTTATATACACCGTATAAATGAATGTTGTGTATAAAACAAAATATGCCTCAATGAAATAAGATTGAGACAAAATCCCTTACAAAGACGGTATCCTTAGATTATGGATAAATCAATTACGTAATTATGTGTGAAAAATATAAATACAAAAAATATAAGTGGATATTAAGTGTAAAAAATCAGAGGTAATACACACATATTCATATCATGTCATAATCAATAATTAGAGGTGTAACCCAAAGAATTGAAATTGTATTAAGAAGTTCACATGCAAAAACTCGATAGCCTAACGACATCAAATTAAACTTCAGGAAAAGAGATGATGAGAGATGAAAAGGGAATCTCATCACTTGGAAATAATATTTATAGAAATATGGATATATAAGAACATATCCCAACATAATAATATGTAAATTAAAATACCTAAAAAAATAATTCTTCTAAAAAGAGGATGGTGAAAGTTTACCTTACCGATTTGGGTAACTATCAAAACGTACACCCCCTGAAAGAAGGGCCATACAATGAAGATGTAAATTCCCATAAATTAAAGTATATTAAACAAATAATACAATCATGGGTAGTAAATACACCACACAAATGTAAATAGTGTAAAACATAGCATGAATCTCATGGGAATAAAATGTGAGATAAAAACACCTTACCTCGTTGTAATCAATCGAGTCGTATGACCAAAAGATAATAAACACCAAATTAATCACATAATACCATGAATATAAATAGGATAATGATAATTTATATGAAATTTAAGTACAAAATACACCACATGAAATAAATAAGTGGCGAACAATGGAAATCTCATAGAATTAAAAGTGAGATAAAAAAAATCCCTTACGAAAATTCGGCACCGTAACGACGCAACTTAAAACTTCCAAAAATGGATTTATGTGATCAAATAGGGTCTCTAATAATATGAACATAAAAATTACAGTAATATTAATATAAAATAACATCCCCAACATAATAAATTGGAGCTTAAAAAGAATTACAAAAAAGAGAGTACTTTAAAAAGAAAGAGAGAGGTAGGATCCCTTACCTCAAGTCCGACATGTCTTGTTCATTTTTTTTATATTCCTGAATAATAAAATTTGGTCAATTTATAATTTCATAAGGAAATAATTTAATTTTTATTATTAAATTAATATCAAATATTATATTTTTATAATAATTATTAAATTATGTGATTTCAAATCTGATGTTTTTGTCGATGTTCGGTACATGAGTTAAAAAATGGACTTCTTATAATTACATGATGTTCATGTGGTCCAAAGATCATTAAATCCAGAATTATATTCCTCATTTATATGAAATATATATAATATATATCCATTGTATATATGTACATACAATAGTACATATCCTTTTGTGATAATAAATGAAATTCACCATTCATTGAGACGGTAAGTCGTACGTACGAATGGACATTACTTTCATTTCTATTTCATACGCTAATGGAATGAAAACATAATGATACATCGGTATATTATAATTATATTATAATATATATGTTAAATTTTTTACATAATTTCATAAATTCTATCCTTTATACGTTCCACATATGGCATGAACGAGTCATATCACTTTGAGTGGGCGGTAGTCTGCACTTCCTAAAATAAAATTATCGCATTTACCTATCATGGAAACCATAAAGTTATGACATAAAATAAAAATAAAGATTCATAAGGAAAACATAATCATAATATATATCGTATATAAATATAGTTACATCTTAATGGCCACCATAAGATGTGGTAGGAGATAATTGAACAATCATCGTTTAATGAGGTCGTAGTTCGTCGTCCACAGAAATAGCGTGTTCTTCGCCCATTAGATGGATGTGTGTGTAAGTGTATCTCGAAAACATATCATAAAAACATCATAGTATATTTAAGATACTTGTATTGTCACAAAAAGAAGGAATAAAAAGATTTTATGGGATTCAAGAATCAAAATAAAACAAAAGAACATAAGAGAAGACATTACCTTTAAATCGGGTAACTCTTTTTGATTTGAGCCAAAGACTTCCTTGGAATGACTTCTGCCCAAAGTGAGGATTCTATGAGTAAAATAGGGATGTGTAGAAAAAATATGTTCATATTTTAGTTGATCCAACGGATTGAGAGGTGTGGGTAAGGGGGTAGAGGTTGGGGCCCTTTATAAGAGGGACGAGGGTCACTTTTGGAAAGTCTGGAAATGTTACATTATTATAAAAGGATTTTCGGATTTTAAAGGTCCCACAATTAAATATTACTAGGATAATGTGATAAGGGTTAGAAATACACCCATCCAATAGGTTTTTGACAAGTTTATGTCTTATATTTTAGCTTATCTATTCATTTTATTTAAATCGTTCATTAATGAGGCAATCACTGCATCATCATGGTGTCATCAATAAATTTATTTATTTAATGTCTAAAAATAATAATAAAAAATACCATTATGTAGGAAATAATTTTAGCTTTCCAATTACAATTATAGTCTAAGAGATGATATATAAAAAACCCAAAATTGTTTTACTTAGGTGGTACATACTTTGGTAATATTTTCCTTTCATTAAAAATAATATAATAAAAGGTCACTATCACACTAAAGTGATTCCATGGGGTCCCAAAGTGGGCACAAGGCATCCCATGGTCGGAAATGACTCAAAAAATAGCATTAATACACATGTATGGGTAATTTTATATTATTATGATATTATTTTATTTCCCTTAACTACCTGATTACTAATTAATCACGGTAATTAAAGATAATTGTCATCGTTACTATTCATAATGTCCAAAAACAAAAGAGTCCTAATTAACTAATTTGGAACTTATGATTCCAAATATAGAATCCATTTTACCAAATTACAAACATAGAAATTGTAGTAATTAATTTCAAAATAATTCTCGTTGTCAAAACCAAATATGGGTTTTTAAGAAGTAAAATTTATCTAAATGTTGACTTGTTTTTACTTCCAATTGAAAAGTGAAATTTCATCCAATGAACACAATTTTATTAAGTGATAAAAAAATAATTTAATTACACTTTAAAACCAATTAAGAGTACAATATATCTATATAATTAAATTATATGAAATATCAGTTTTGATGTAAAATGTAGTATTTTTCACTATTCATTAAAAATGAACATTTGTTAGAAAAATACCCAAAATTTATCCCATGTAAATTTGATATTCCATATTCAAAAATTATGTCAATTTTACCAAATTAAAAACCTAGAAGTTGAAATTAATAATTTTATAATTAATTCCCACTGTCAAAACAAATAACATGTTTTTAAGAAACAATATCTATCAAAAGATTGACACTTGTTTATGTCCAATTTCAAAGTGAAATTAATTACAATGACCACCATTGGATTAAATGGTAAAAATATATTTTAAATACACATTAAAACCAATTAAAAATATAATCTAACCATATAAATAAATTATATTAAAAAGTGGTTTTGAATTAAAATACTGCATTTTTTACTATTCATTAAATATGAATTTTATCCGAAAAATAACAAAAAAGTACACAAAGTACATTTTGATATCTGATATTAAAGAAGGATTTTATTTTGTCAAATATAACATATAAAATTGAAAAAAATTTGTTATAAAAATGGTTCTCCATCAAAAGGCGGTTAATCGACCCTTTAATGAATATTAGAATATTTATGCTTAAATTTGGATTCATTCTCATTTTAAGACTCTATAATTTATTGTTTAATTGTTGAAATATTTAAAAAATATATATAATCATTTTGTAGTTAGTTCTGTTCATTCCCTTTATTACAACGGCTAAGCATTAACTACCATTTAAAATAATATTATTATATTATTGGTGTGCAACGAAAGATTTCAAAGAAACATGTTGTTGCGTATTGGGTACGCCATCGAACATAGCATTCCCTTAAATGTAATATTATCATTTTATTCACAAAAATTAATAAATATGAAAATTTTACATTCTATATTTACCTGGGATGTTACATCCTTCCCCCCCTTTGGGAATTGCGTCCTCGCAATTTTAAAATTGGGCTCGGAAACATCATTGAAAGCCCCAAATCAGAAAGGAAGTCAATTAAATTATCACTTTAAAAAAATTGAAGTACAATGGTCACTTGAGATAACACATGATAGGATTACATGAAAACATGGATATGGAGGAGAAAACCCCATCAAGGTCAGATGGAGAGTGATAGAAAACCTGATTTAGGAGAAAGTTAATCACCATAATATCACAATCATGTGATGAGTAAAATAGTATTTGATTCCTCTTTAGGAAAAGATAACAGAAAACATTTTTTTTAAGTTACTTTTCATTGAAGGATTTATTTATGATCTTAACTAAAACATAATTAAACCTACTTACTTGTCATGTAGACATTCATATCTTACTAGATTTCTAACACAAACTCATATTTTCTCCAATAGATTAGTATTTAGGAAGACTTGTTCACATTAATAGTGTTATAATATTCTTCTAGAGAATCAACTAATCCGAAAAAGAGAAGTATATATTTCCCAGGTCTTTAGACTATAACCAAATCCAAAATGTTCATTACAAGATCAAATAATCCCCAAAAAGGATAATCTTTTACAAAAATAAAAACCACTCTTAATCTCCAAATTTTTTCCAACAAAACCCAAAGTTCATCAAATACCATTCAATAAAAAACTATCCATAAAATTATTCAACGTAATCCAAACTTAAATTGAATCCCAAATCTCTAAAGGATTTAATCACATAGTCTTCCAAGGTAAATTTTAACATTTATCTCCAAATAACATCAGTTACTCTAAAAGTATCATATTGAAAAGTAATTAACATAATCACATATCCTCTATGATAGGTCAATATTTTCCATAGATAACCCAAAATCAACTTATTCCATATTCATAAGATCATATAACTAAAAATAATTAGTCATACTAACCAGGGACTTCGCGTATTCCAGTGGTAGGTGATAAATCCCAGTCGCACTTTGGTTGTGGGTTCGATTCCCCCAGTTTCGTCCGACACAAGGGGTTGTCACATGGTCTATGTGTTGTCCTTTTTCCAAAGCTATTTAATTCTTATAACATTCCCCAAAAAGAGATAAAATCTTCAAAAATAATAATAACATAATTTAACCTAAAGTTTATCTCATGCCTTTCATTTTCCATAATAACATATAGGTACCCATAATTATTTAAAAAGTAAGGATCATATAAACCCTCATGGATATATTTATAATTATTACCTGAACTTCCACATTGAGTTGGTTATCTTGTACATGATGCATTAGAGGACTCACCAAGGTTCAAATGGTTTATCATGACTCCTGATAGCTTTTAGAGAATAACCACAAGAGTTTTCATTGCAGCTCCTATATTATTAAGTTTTTCCTTCAGAAAATCATCACAGTTTTCTCCACATCTACTGTTACTTTGGTACCAGCTATATCAAGCCATTTACTAAAACCAAAAAGTTCAGTGCCAGTATATCAATAAAATCATATTGTACTAATGAGGGAGATAAACACTAAGATATACTTATCCATGTTATCTCAAACTCATTCCTACTTTCAAAAATAACAATGGATTCATCTAATATACTAACCATTATGGTTATACACAACTTGTCACTTATGCTAAAACAAAACTCTAACCTCTAAAGTTATCTAAACCAACCTTTGATACCAAATATAAGGACCCGACCTTAATATATTACATAATCTGGAATTAAATGAATAATTCACATTGAGGATATTTTCAGGTTTATAGATTTAGATAATTAGGACCTAACTATTACATTTCAAAATATTACAAAGTAGACACTTCTACTCAGTTTCCATTTTTTCATAAAGTAAAAACTATTAAAAAAACATGTATAGTTCCATGTTTTAGATAGCATGTATTTCCTTGATACAATTCTTGACCCTAATCATCTTAATTTCTTATGGAAAACATTTCAAAAACTTGGGATGAGAATAAAAAGCTGATTAAGGGATACACAAAGAAGGAAACCATTTTTTTCTTCAAAACAACAAGTAAACAATGAATACATAATCATAAGTAATACATATCACCTTAATGAAGTATTAAATACTCTTCACTGAATAAAATATCATTGATTACCCTTTTTTAACCAAAAGACCAGCATAAAACCTATATAAAGAACACAAAACATATAAAGTTAACTTTGAACATAAACATACTTAAATGAAATAACCATACAGTTGAATTCCCCACATTTCACTAAATGGAATAGTGATATGGCCGACTTCGATACCCAATGCATTGGAGGTTATAACGTAACCACCTGTCCTCTTATTCACAGCACCACTCGTCATATGGTTTATCACGTAACCACCCATCAAATGTCCAATTACAATTATAAAATCATAACTCATATAAAAAATATAAAGGAAAGAAAACATTTCCACATTTCAATTACAATATATTGACATATCAAATACATTATCAAAACATTTTTAAATACCAAAATACATAAAAGAGTACATGGTATTTATTTTCCATTTTAAAACATTACGTCGTGTTAAGGAGGCCAAAGATCAAATAATACTTGCAGCGGCGGAAAGGTCGTTGTCACCACGTATGTTGAAAAGAAACATACTTTTTGTCGTTTACTAAAACGCTTTATACAGAAAAGAATAATTTTTAATAAAAGTAAAAGTAAAAGGGGTTTATACACCATATAAAATAATGTTGTGTATAAAAAAAAATATTCCTCAAAGAAAGAAGATTGAGACGAAGTCCCTTACAAAGACGGTATCTTTAGATTAAGGATGAATCAATAACGTAATTATATGTGAAAAATAGAAATACAAAAAATATAAGTGGATATTAAGTGTAAAAAAATCAGAGTTCATACACACATATTCATAGAATGACATAATCAAGAATTATAGGTTTAACCTAAATAATTGAAATATGATTAATAAGTTCCCATGCAAAAATTTGATAGCCTAACGACGTCACATTATATTTCCTAAAATGAGATGATGAGAGATAAAAAGGGTATCACATCACATGGACATAACATTTACAGAAATAAGGATATGTAATAACATACCCCAACATAAGAAGATGTAAATTAAAATACCTAACGAAAAAAGCCTTTAAAAAAGAGGAGGGTGAAAGTTTCCATTACCGATTTGGGTAACCTTCGAAAAGTACACCCCATGAAAGAAGGATCATAAAATGAAGATGTAAATACACCTAAATTAAAGTATATTACCCAAAGAATACAATCGTGGTCAGTACATACACCACAAAAAATTAAATAGTGGAAAATATATCATGAATCTCATGGAAATAAAAAGTGAGATAAAAACCCCTTACCTCGTTGTAATCAATCGAGTCGAATGAAAAAAAGATAATAAACACCAAATGAATCACATAATACCATGAATATAAATATAATCCTGATAATATATATGAAATTTCAGTACACAATACACCACATGAAATAAATAAGTGGTGAACAATGGAAATCTCACGGAATTAAAAGTGAGATAAGAAATCCCCTATGAAAATTCGACAGCCTAACGACGCCACATAAAACATCCAAAAATGGATTGATGAGATAAAATAGGGTCCCTAATCATATGAAAATAAAATGTACATTATGAGGAATATGAAATAACTTCCCCCAAAATAAGACATAATAGCTTAAAAGGAATGACATAAAAGAGAATACTTTAAAAAGAAAGAGAGAGGTAGGATCCCTTACCTCAAGTCTAACTTGGCTTGTTCGTTTCTTTAAATTATAGAATAATAAACTTTGGTCAATTTATAATTGATTAATTACCTCCTTTAATATTTATTATTCAATTCATATCACATATTATAATGTTATAATAATTAGTAAATTATGTGAGATCATATCAGACATTTTTGTCGATGTTCGGTACATGAGTCAGAAAATAGACTTCTTATAAATACATGATGTTCACATGGACCAAAGTACATTAAATACAGAATGATATTCATCATTTAAATGTAATATATATCATATATATCCATTATATATATGTACTTATAACAGTATATAACATTTGGATATAAGAAATGAAATGCACTGTTGATGGAGACGGTAAGTCGTACGTACGCATTAACGCTACTTTAATTTATATTTCATAATTTAATGGAATTAAAACATAATGATAAATATGTATATTATAATTAAATTATAATATATATGTTATATATGTTACATATGATCATAAATTATATCAAGTATATGTTCCACGTATGGCATGAACGAGTCATATCACTTTGACGGGGCGGTAGTCCGCACTTCCTAAAATGAAATTATTGCGTTTACCTATCATGGAAACCATAAAGTTATGACATAAAAGAAAAATACAGAAAAATAAGGAAAAAATAAACATAATATATATCATATATAAATACATTGAAATCTTAATGGTCACTATGAGAGGTGGTAGGAGATAATGAACAATCATCGTTTCGTGAGGCAGTAGTTCACCGTGCACAGAAACAATATGTTCTTCACCCATTAGATGGAGGTGTGTGTAAGTGTAGCTCAAATAATTCTCATAAAAACATACATGTATATTTAATATATATGTTTTGTCACCAAAGAAAGGAATAAAAAGTGTTTATGGGGTTGAATAATCAAAATAAAACAAAAGAACATAAGAGAAGACTTTACCTTTAAATCGGGTAACTATTTCTGATTTGAGCAAAAGCTTCCTTGAAAAGACTTCTGCCAAAAGTGAGGCTTATAGGAGTAATAAAGGGATTTGGAGAGATAATATTATCAGAGGCTAGATGATCCAATGGATTAAGATGTTTGGGTAAGGGGTAGAGGTGGGGGCCTTTTATAAGAAGGAGGAGGGTCACTTTTGGAAAGTCTTGAAATGTTACATTATTATAAAATAATTTTCGGATTTTAAAGGTCCCACAATGATATATTTTGAGGATAAGGTGATAACGGTTCAAAATAACCCAATAGAATAGGTTTTTTTACAAGTGTAAGTCTTAGATATTACCTTATCTTTTCATTTTATTTAAATCATTCATTAATGAGGTAATCACTGCATCATCATGCTGTCATAAATAAATTTATATATTTATTGACTAAAAATTATAAAAAAATTACCAAGACGTTGGAAATATTTTTTACTTTACAATGACTATTTATATTCTAATAGATAATTTATATAAACAAAACTAAAATTGTTTTACTTAGGTGATGCATACTTTGGTTATATTTTCCTTTCTTTAAAAATAATATGATAAAAGGTCATTATCACAATAAAGTGATTCCATGGGGTCCCAAAGTTTCCACAAGGCATCCCATGGTCGTCCATGACTCAAAAAAATAGAATTAAGACACATGGATGGGTAATTTTATATTATTATGATATTATTTTATTACCCATAACTACCCGATTACTAATTAATCACGATACTTAAAGATAATTGACGTCGTTACTATTCATAATGTCCAAAAACATAAGAGTATCAATTACATAATTTGGACCTTCTATTTCCAAATAAGGAATCCATTTTACCAAATTACAATCATAGAAATTAAAGTATTTAATTTAAAAATAATTCTCTTTGTCAAAACCAAAGACGAGTTTTTAAGAAGTAAAATTTATCAAAAGATTGACTTGTTTTTACATCCAATTGAAAACTGAAATTACTTTCAAGAAAAACATTATATTATAAGATAAAAAAATAGTTAAATTACTATTTAAAAAAAATTTAAAGGAATATCTAACTATATAATTAAATTAGATAAATAAGCTGTTTTGATGTAAAATGCAGTATTTTTCACTATTCATTAAAAATGAACATTTGTCAGAAAAATACAAAAAAAATATCAAAAGTAAATTTGATATTACAAATTCAAAAATTATTTTAATTTTACCAATTTCAAAACATATAAGTTTCATTAATTAATTTTATAATTAATTCCCGCTTTCAAAACAAAAGCATGTTTTTAAGAAACAATATCTATCAAATGATTGACACTTGTTTATGTCCAATTTCAAAGTGAAATTAATTCCAATGACCACCATTGGATTAAATGGTAAAAATATATTTTAAATACACTTTAAACCCAATTAAAAATGTAATCAAACCATATAAATAAATTATATTAAAAGGAGGGTTTGAATTAAAATACAACATTTTTCACTTTTCATTAAAAAATGAATTTTATCGGAAAAATAACAAAAATTTACACAAAGTACATTTTGATGTCCTGAATTTAAAGAAGAATTATATTTTGTCAAATATAACATATAAAATTGTCAAAAATTATTTTTAAAAAGGGTTCTCCATCAAAAGGCAGTTAATCGACCCTTTATTGAATATTAGAATATTTATGCTTAAAATTGGTTTCTTTCGTATTTTAAGCCTCTATCATTTATTGGGTAATTGTAAAAATATTTAACAAACATATATAATCATTTTGTAGTTAGTTCTGTTAATTCCCTCCCTTACAACGGCTAGGTGTTAACTACCATTTAAAATAATATATTAATATTATTAGTGTGCAATGTAAGATTTCAAAGAAACTCGTTGTTGCGTATTGGGTACGACATCGAACATAGTGTTCCCATTAAAGTAATGCTAACATTTTATTCACAAATATTAATAAAAATGAAAATTTTGTATTCTTTATTTACCTGGGATGTTATAATAACCATTTTATTTCATAATAAAATATAATACTCTATAAATAACATCACTTATGGATAACTCAAATTCCTATATTAAGGTGTGAATTCACAGAATATATAATTCCAATATCATAATTAGGGAATAAATTTTGTTTTCATATAAATATTTTACATTTTTAAACTCTTTTAATTACATCTAACATAATAATAAATCAGTTTCCATGTTATATTATATCATATTATATGCCAAATAATTTTCTTTATGTTTTATATTTTTTGTATTTTTCTAAATTAAAGAATTGCAATGTAAATCCTATAATCCTCTAAAAAAATATATAAAAAACAACACTCCATAATAATATTTTGTGACTAATATATTTGGAATAAGCTATATCCAATAATTTATAGACATAATAAACATATTATTAATGTTGAACTATTTGAATAAACAATTCAATATTTTTATTATTAAAACTTCAAAAGTTATGATGATATCAATTATTGTATTATACATAGCAAAAATTTATAATTTTGTCAATACCAGCATTCTACAAAAAATTTAATTCAAAATATTGGTTAAAATAATTTTAGAAACAATATATATGTCATTAAATAAATTATTTACCATAATATCCAAAACAATTTGAGGATATAAATTTATATTAACTTCATTGAATTAACTAAATTCAAAATATTGTGTTTATCTTTACTAAAATACCAAATACACTTCAATGATATTATGATAAATTTACATTGAAAAGTATAATCATTTATTCAACGAATATTAAACATTTAAAAGATTAAACATGTTCCCAATATACTATTAGACATTAAATTATATATTCAATTTAATTATAATGTACACAAGAAATTTTTTATAATATAATAACATATATTTCAATTAGTTTGAATATTAAAAAAATAAAATTACTATATCCCTATCATACATGGTGCTTCTTGTGTCTGAAGAAATATTTTGAAAATAAAACATCTTCTTTTATATATTCCACTTAATATTGGGTAAAATTATTTTTATAATAATTTTTTGGTTAAATATTTTCCTTCGAGAGAAAAAAAAATTAAAAAATTAAAAATTTAATTTTTGGTTTTAAAAACAGATGAATAATAAAAAATAATCTAGAAATTATTATCCTACATTGTTTATAGTTTTACTATGTTAATAGAAAACTTTTATTATCCAATATCCAAAATTATGTGAAAATAAACATACTATACTATGATCCATTAGATAAAAATATGTTCCTTTACAAGAAATTTCAGGATTTACAAATTTTTTTTTGAAATTATTAGATTAAAAAATACAATATTCGTCAATTCATTCATTTATTTTGGACACATGTATTTTAACAACAGATTTAAAATATATAGTTTTCATTTACATGTCAGAGTTGAAGAGTTAATTAATGTAAAACCAATGAAATATATAGTTGTTATATATAGTTTCATAAACCCATAAATAAATCATTTAATATTTCATCAAATGGAAACCTTGTCAATATTTTCTGACATATCATTTTGGTTTTAATTATATTCACTAGCTATTTCATGAATAATCTTCAAGCACACCAACTAATTATTGTTCATATATTTAAATTATTTCCTATTTTTATTTTTTATAGAATGAACCAAATCATAGAGATCAGATACCATGATTATTTAATAAAAAAACAGAGAAAATAATAGATATTTTCATTAACATAATAAAATTATCCGAATATTTCCAACAATAAATCCATATTTAATTCGATAGCTATAAAATTCAATTGTAATGCTTCAATATTCTACATCCATTAAAATTTTTAATGGTATTTAATATATGAATACTAATAATAGTTCCTTAGTTCATAATTAATTTTATAATTTTGAATATATGAGTTAATCATCATATTATTCTAACAAGTATCAAGATTGAAGTGTGGAAAAAAATACAATTATTGATTTCTATGTTATATCCCCAACACATGTAATTTTTTGTTCATATGAACAACTATTATGTTACTAAATAACCTAAGAGTCCTATTACATTATGTTTCACCTTTTATTATAATTGATCTCAATGTTATAATTAATGAAGATGATTCCAATTACATCAACCATAGAAACATTGGCAGTGGATTATGATATTTTACATTCATTGAATAAGTTTATTTATTAATAATTCTCAGACTAAAACAATATCCCCTTTTAGATTCAACACATTCATTATGGAGGTAAGATCTATATTAAAAAATGAAAATTTTCCTCATCAGATATACACTCCCCAATTAGTTTTTTTATGAAGGGAATCATCCAATCCAAATTATATATGACTAATGGATGGTTGAGGAGAAAACTCTAATATCAATTGATCGTATGGATTAACAATACATCATTCAGTTCATAGAATAACTCATAAGGACTCCAAGACAAGTATAACCTAAATTTTAATGTTCCATTATGTTACCTAACACTTACTATGTGTCATTTACATGATTCCATGAACAAGATAGTTCCATATGAACCCATCATATAAAAAACATATCTTGTTGAATGATCAATGTATTAATATTTCATATATATTTAAGTGATATATTAAAATGTATTTTAAATGAAATTTATGATCACTGAATTACCTCGTGTATTCCCTTTTAATGTATAAATTTATATAATGATTTATTTTTTATAAAAATTCCCTATACAAACTACATATGTTAAATATATATTGATGATTAACTCTTATAGAACATATTTCTTTTGTTGGTAACCATAATTAAAATAAAATTGTTTTCATTCATTTCCAAATAAATCCATTGTTTATGGTAAATTAAACAATCTTATGTAAAGATGTATAATTATATGAAATGGAGAATCCCCATAATAGTAATTTTGGATAAATACATAAATAACCCCTAATTTTCTAAACAAGGAATAAGCCTCAAGGCTAGTGAGTGGTATGAACAAATGTTTCACAGCCCAATGATATTGTACGTAAGAAAAAAAAATCCATTATAAATAAAATTCCTAATATGTATAAGCAATAATGATAATTTTACTTCTCTCTCATTACATAATACACTCTAATGTCAAGATAAATGAAGACTATATAATTTATCATAACTATGTATTATCTTATTAGATGCATAGAGGAATTCTTTTGAAGTTGTTTTCATTTAAAGAAAAACATATATCCATTTATTATAAAAAAATATATTATTAATAAAATAATGGAAAAATAAATAAATTATTAAATCCTATTTCTATCCGTGTGATAAAATTTTTATAAAAAATTCATAAATAATATATTTTTATATAGATAATATTTTTTATGTAGCTTATACATTCCATATCTAAATAAATAAAAACATTGTATATTTAGTATTAATATGGACTCTACCTTTTTATCCAATTAAATGGAATTCCATTAAAATTTATTATATATGGTGTATGAATATCATATATATAGACTATATATTCAATGTATATATTTGGAATATCAAACATTTAAAAATAATTAATCTGTGACCATATCAATCATCAGTATTATTTTTTATATTGATTGAGTAATATTTTCATATAAACCACGATAATTTATTTATTTTTAAATAAAATATATATGTATTATTGATAAATTAATGTAATCAAATTTCACTCAGGCCTTATTTATTTAATTTATAAAAACTTCTTAATTTACACATATAATTTTTATTTCGACAATGTATACATTAATGTTATGTCAAAACATATAATTTAACTTTTTTTGACATTAAAATTTATTATAATTAAATAATTATTTAATAAATATCTCATAAGAATTTAATAAGTAATTTTAATAAAATTTAATATTTCATAATTTATTTACATTTTTTAATTTTATTAAATATCTCAAAATTAATTTCTCAATAAATTATGATTAATTTAAAAATTATTTAAATCCACGCATATTTGAACTTTAGAGAAACAATTTTTTTAGAATATAGAACCCTATGATATTTTTTATACTACAATAGGTCATAAATTTTTATCGATGCTTTAAACTATTTTTATACCATCAATTGTATTTTATGATTCATTATCATGGCCATTAATAACCACGTTGTACTCTTTGAGATACACACTATGTAGTAGTATATCACATGTTATGACTGGAAAGCATATTTAAAATAATAATATTTTGAAACATTATTTAATCATTTGGAATTCATAACATCAAAAAATCCATTACATAAATATAACCAAGTGTGGATATGAAATTTGTATGAAAAAGCCACGAAACCAGGCTACGTGTAAGAATAATATCACAGGTGCATGAAAATTGTGTCTAAAGATTGACATCTTCAAAAAATGAATCCATTAGTATCTTGAAAATAATGTTTTACCATATGTACTGATATCTCCTCAACGATAGGATGCAAAATTTTACAGATAATTTTTTACTATATATTTAATTATGATTTTCCATTTTGTAAACTATAATGCATCAAAACTAAATAATTATAACTAATTAACTGGTTATTATATATCGTGTTATTCATAGTCTAAATACTTTTGATTGAAATATAATATATCAGAGAAAAATCCATAGGTCAAATTTTTTATCATCATTAATTATTGATAATACATATTTCAAAATGATATAAAAAATTATCAATTTCAACTTGATTTCAGGAGTCATGAACTAGGTTGAATCTCTGAAATCACTACTTTGATTATAAGGGTAAACTATCACATAATAAATATAGTGGAAACAACTATAAATTAATTTTACAAATACATTTCAATCATTAAATTGATTCAATGCATAAGTAAAATGATGAGCATGTGTGTATACCTTATACTATTAATTGCAACCTCCACTATCTTCTATCAAATGTTTGAAAAATAATCATTATATAAATCCATAATATACCATATTTCATGGTGTATACATTATTTTTCATTAATCCATAGATATATTTGTAGAATTTTTCCCCCCACAACATTCTACTCCTTCAAAATGGAAAAGGAAGAAGATGAAGAGATATTTCAAGGGAATAGTAGTTTGGACAAGGAATGGGAAATGATAAAAATCCATTAATATGGGTTATACATAATTCAATATTGCATAAAAATATAATATGATATTTTTCCATAATCTATATAACATAATAGTAAATGGTTCATCTAGTAATGCATTCCTCAAATAAATACATTCAAATTATACTCATTAATACGACATCTTATAAAACATTAAATTTTGGTAGCAGAACAAAGTGATTAAAACATTTATCCACTAAAAATGCCCCTAAAATAAATGATGAATACATTATATTACATGAATAAAAATTTATAGATATCGTATAAAATGTTCTGAAAAATTAGTGACTGTGATTTAAATTTTGTTATAAACAATGAAATAACCAAAACACCCGCACTAAGTGATTTTTTTTAAATTTCCTATAATATTTCATATTAATATAATATTATATGGTATGGAAATACACACATCTTGTATTTAGGTGATATATTAATAAAATCATGTCCAAATACTAATAATCTAATTAAAATATCTTCATTTAGATTACTCTTCTGATCCAATTCTATTAAATATCATCTATTTATCCCATTCTGAAACCCCATAATGATTTCAATCACTATAAAACTCCACATAATATTAATTACCATCAAATAAAATTATTTTATATCATCCCATAGATTCTAGTATGACCAATGTAATATAATTCCACCGATCGCAACAGATTCCATACCAGATACAATCATGTGGTCTATACACCCAATTAATATGGCTATCAATATTATAAAATCCCTAAAAAATATCTATAATACCCTATTATCATTAACAACATATTCATTAAAAACTGATTCCACCACACAATACATGATTATGAATGAAGGCATCCATAATTCCTCTAATATAATGACTTCCTCCAAAATCTCATTTCCTCAATCACTACAGTGTAGAAGTCACCCATCTGAATAAAAATGTCTTAAAACCAGTACATAAAAATTTCGTTGTATTACTAACATTTTATTCCATCCATTCCTGACTTTTTTAATACAAATAAAACATTTTAAAAATAGTAATAACGTCATCATACCTCCTCAAAAATCATCAACTCATTTAAAGATTCATATATTATTTTCAAAATGCGTATTAAATAAGGATCTAAATTTAATCCATATAATTACACCACAATATTCTTGGTGAAAACTCAATAATTCACATATAATATTCATTACTCCAAGTGTTCATTTGAATAGCAGAAAAAAATGACATTAGGTTCATAGATCGATGATATCATAGATAAAAAAATTATCATAAACCTAGATCGATTATCATAATGGAAAAATCTCATGAGCCTCACAATTTGGAATGAATAGAATGTGGTACTCCATTAAATCCCATAATATTAATAGTATATAGTTATTTTCATGACCATTTATCAACTAATATAGTTTTAAACAATAATAACATTGAAAATTTTAATAAATCTTTAGAATAACTAAAATATAGAAAAAGATTCATCTGTTACTAAAATATCTCAAAAAATTGATCTCTAATTGATTCCTAATATTTTACACTTATTCTTAATACATTACTAATAGAATAACTACAAATACATCAAATCATTATAGTTTCAACACAACAATAGTTAATAAAATCATAACAGAAAATATTCAACATAAAAATATAATTGATACACTATGTCTTACATATTCCCCATAGTGGTGGAGATATAAGACTCCAATTAGATATCCCCACCACTATGGAACTATTTCCTATAAAATGACCATAATAATATACCAAATGACAATAAACTATATTTTCTCCTTTAGTTAATGAATAATCATAATCAATTTCCAATTCCTACTTGGATACCTAGGGGTACATTACTAGAAATAATGGAGGCATCACATTATCATAACAATTATTTATGGTCATTCTTATGGTTTTAATCCATAATAATATTTTATCTATTCAAAGATTACATGAAATAAAATAACAAATGAAAGTCAGTGGTCCACTACACCATATATTTTAACTGATTATACACCTCCCAAAATCCATGATGAATTTAATACAAATTTTGTATGAATTATAATGAATTTTACTAGGTAAATTTAAGCATTTGTTTGGTGTATAGGAAAAAATATGAACCAGAACGTATTATCAAATTATAATAAACTGAGAAACACAAATGGTTTTTGTTTTTGAATGTTAGTGGTTCTTTGGAACTTGCGAAGAACATAAGGGGGTGTCATGGAAGGGATATGGTGGATCAAAAAAAAATAAAGCATACCACATTCTAATAGATGGTTTCTATAAGATCAAATATAACCCACATAGAGGCACGGGCCTAGAGTAGGTATAATTAATGGGGGTAAATAATAATATTTCCCCCCAGGGTTTATTAGGGATGAATAACACCACATCCTTCTTTTCATTGTGTAAAAATCCCCCAGATGGCCCCTCCACTTCTCCCATCAAAACCTATCAATTTGGATGCATTACAAGAAATTTCTTCGGTGATCTATAGTGATTATTCTCCTCCTATTACATCACCGAATCTTCCCCAAAATCCTCTTTGAGTTTCAAGTATTTTATTATATTTTTTTCAATAATTTCACAATACAATGGTGGAATCATCCAGGTATCAGAAATTTTTTTATAGGAATACATATGTGAAATCTAGTGATAGAATCTATATGTTGTTGCATTCCAATTCGATGGTTGAATGATGAAATGTAATTTTTATAAATATTTTCTTTTTAATTATATTCTTGTGGTTATTATCTTGGTGTTCCCTATTGGAAATATGTCATGGAATGTATTAGGGATTATAGTATAGATAAAGGGAAAATTTTTGGGAAGGCTATTTCAGTAATTAGAGATTCTAGTAGTATCATAATGAATTATTCCTTTTAACCATTTGTTTCAAATGAATTAAACAAGTTTTTATTTAATTTTTTAGATTTTGTGGCATGACATAGATAATAAATGAATGAGGTGAGATAAGGAATTCCTCAAAAGTAGTTTATGAATGTTGGGAATATACTTGAGAGTATTGGATATGTTTTTTTGGTCTGAAAATTTGCCCATAGTGTTTTGATTAATTCTACATGAAAGTGATATATATTTAACATATTTTTTGATTAATGACTTCAGAAATTAGTTATGTGTATTAAATTTGATATTCTTTTAGTTAATAGAATTTGAATGATATTAAACATTATGGGAATGTGGATTCACAAGGTTCATCAAGGTAATAATTATGAACTTTTGAATTTTCTAATGAAATGATATTTTTAAATGAATGGGTATTTTATTTAAAACCAAAATTGGTGTGGAAATTGGAAATATAACATGAATGAATATTTTATAATTGTTATATTAGTTTTTTTTAATATAGTGATGTTTTAATGATGAAATGCGTTTGATTATTGCATTTTTTGTTTCAAAAGGTATATTTGGAATGATATTTGGATCAGTATTGTGGATAATTAGATAGAAATGATTTTATCCTATTAAATAAGATGGGTTTTTGAATGAAATTGAGTAATGGAAATCAAATACATATTCATAAGGGAAATATGAAATGATCCAATGTATATTGTATTTATCTTTTTTAATTTCTAATAATGATGTGTGAACATGTTTTTTTAAGAGTGAGTAATGTTTGGTTTTAGTACATGGTTAAACCCATGGTGAGCATGACCCCAACAGGTGGATGCTGTTGTGGTTTTTAAATCCGAGGTGAACACGACCTATGGGAGGATCTAGTTATAATCGGAAATCCCAGAGTAAACTTATCCCTATAGTGGAAACTAGATATTTTTAATTTTTTAAATTTCCCTCAAATGATGGATGTATGTGTAGGGGTGGATATCTCACTCCCCATGGAAAATGGGTAGGAATAATAATCCAGATGTTCTCAATGAATCCCTATTACTAACTGAATTAGGTTTGTATGAATCCTATGTGTCACCAAGGGAGATTGGGATCACAATTTTTAAAAATAATCTAAATAAACAATATTGAAAATTGTATTTTAATTTTTAAGCTCGATCACTTTCACAATCAATATTATCAGACTAGTAATACTTAGTTAAATTAAAAATGGTGGACTACTAAGTTATACTCACACCATTCTCTAGTTTCAATGAAACATATGTACCAATGAATATATTTGTAATTTTCTCATCTATAGGTTTGGGGCTACTTTGAAAATTGATGCATGTTCAATAGCTTTTGTTGTAGTGTTACGTGATGGAGTAACATCTTGAAATGTTAAAAAATTCCTTATTTAAAATTAATTTAAATTATATGATATATTTTATGAAAACTAATGTTCATTTTAGAATTCGTTATACAGAACACCAACATTATATTTATTTTTCACATAACATTGAGTTTTTTTAAGAACATGTGTTACATGAATGGTCGAGTCCATCCAGAAAACAATATATTATTAATATTATTATTTTATAATGATAGTAACCTCGTATCCATTAAAATAGTGGAAATAAATATGATTAAATGGATTATGGGAACATGGTTTTAAAATTTAATATATTTCATTATTTTGTTAGAAACCATTTATAAAAAATATCTCGTCCAACTAAATATAAAGGATGTGTTTTTATGAAAACAAATTTTATAAAAAAAATGTGTTTATCTTAATAAAATTAAATGAATCACTATTTTTGAACAATCATAATGTAATTTTTATTTTATATTTCAATAAACTATATTTCAATTCCTCAAAAAAAATTACAGGGTCAAAATAAAAAAAATTAATTTTCATAAAAAAACAATATTTTTCAAAATGTCAATTTTGGCACCTTTTAATGGTGCACCTATATTAAATTAAAATTTTCAAAATTTATTAATTATTATTTCTAAAAATAAAATTCAATTTCAAATGGTTAATTTACAAATTTACTTAGGACAATATCTGCTATTTTTCTAGAAAGTTTCATATATTTATGAATCTTGAATAATCGTGAATTTTAATTGAAAATTGACATTTCATTTTAATAATTTATGATGATAATTGATATAATAATTTTTTTTAATGTTTAATTAGTTCTATTTTATAAAATTTAATAAAATATTTTTTATAGGAATCATATTCATATTTAATTTTTATATATAAAGAGTAATTTTATAACTTTTTAACTATATAAACTAGCTTCCTCATCACATATAAAATATTAAATTTTAAAAAATAATATTTCTTATTCTATGAGAGGTATTGGTAAAAAATAGATTAATATTTGTAGTCATAATAATATATATTTTCTATTATATTCAAATTAGATTTTGGAAAAAAAATAATGGATGCGGTAAAAATTAAATACAATATTAAAGGTAAAACGCATTTACTTAATGTTTAAACATAGAATATAATGATTAATAATATCTCTACACTTTTATAAAAATTATTATATATACATATTTATACAATTACCACTCTATGGTTCTCCAATAGTCTACTCTAAACTCTGGGGACAAAACTAATCATGGGGTGCCCAATATTCTTTTCCATAATACAAAATGTTTCATCTTCCTTATAAATTGACACCACATATTTCCCTATCATAACACCTCTCATGCCTTTTTGGATCATCTAAAACCTGATAAAATCAACTCCCAAAATCAGACATATCATCCTCAAATCCTCATAATGTTCATAAATAAAACTGACGAAGTCCTTTGGTTCATTCTAAAGTAGTTACACGATGAATAAGTCACTTTTCACAAAGAAATGTATTTTTATTTCTCAACCCCATCAATTTCATTCATATGATGATTTTTGTGTGAATGTGTGGACTATATCCCCCTATAAGCGATGTAATTATTTCATGCATTACATGGAATTTATTCACGATTTGTATAATAACCATATGTGATATATATTTCAAAGATATGATAATATTGAAAAAATTAACTTTCTTCAAATATAATATATCACTTTCTTCGTTACCTTTCCACAAATTGAATGTGTGATAACATAGTTTGTGGATGTATGGACAACCTCCTACTCAAGGAGATGTGATTCTTCTTTTTCGTCACCACATCATAGGAATGATATATATATATATATAAGTACATAAAATTAAATAAAATGGTATTTGTGAAATTATATTCATTCAGGATTGTTAAATACCTTCTCTGAATAATGATCAATGAAAATTGAAAAAATTACTAATGGGGACTAATGACCTACAATCAACAAGATTGGAACTTTATTCATAGTTTCATAAACATATACTATGAAAGGTTTTAAATTATGTATTGATTTGTATATATGATAATTATTTCATTTTTATTATTCTAATGATTATTAATGACCTTATCAACCTTTTTTGACCAATAAAAGATAGTTTTGACGCATAATAAAAATATGGTCAAAATATCTAATTTAAATATAATTAATGAAGTTATTAAATATAATATATTATAGATGATATAAATATAATAATAAAATTGATTTTTTTTCATTAATTTAAATAATTAATATAAGTTTATTATTTAGGAGGACAAAAACAAGTGTTATGAATTAGTATCAATTTAAGGGGATTTCAAGTCTCACTTTTATTTCTGCGAGACATATACCATATTCAGTAATTATTTTAATTGTGTGTTATATATAATTATCATGAATTTATTATATGATACATATAATTGAATTTATAAGGTTTTACATATTCATTTTATGATCCCACCTTCTTGGGGTGAAGGTTACAATTTTACAAATTCGGTAAAGTAGTTTTGTCACAATTTTCCTTATTTGAGACATTTGTTATGTTACAAACCTATCTACGTTTATGTGGTCTATATACATCAAATTGTAAATATTATATCATGAATCTCCTTTTTATAATGTTATTAAATGTTATATTTTATTCTATTTGTTCATGGGGATTCTGATTCAAATGTTTCAATGTTTTATTGGACACTTTTGAATAGCTTAAGATTATTTTACTAAAGACTATTTTTAATGATTTTTTAATTGAAATAAAATTAATTAACATAAAAAACCGTATTTTTAATTATTCTTCATTGTGTATATTTTGTAATAAAACTATCCAAACTCTTTCTCAAAAAGGATTAATATAGTTTAAATGAGATTCTTATGGAACTGGTTTATTTCCTTGTGATTACCATGTTTCAAAGAGATTATTGATGATCCTCATTCTTTTCTATAGGCTAATCATGTTTCATATAGGTTGTTAAGAAACCCATTTATTTTCCATGGGTATTAATGTCATAATGAGGCTATTATTTAACCAATATCTTTTATACATGTTACTCATAATTCAATGATATTGTTATCGAACCTGTTTATTCTCCATGGGAGAACCTTGTTTTAAAGAGATTGTTATAAATTCCATTTCAATTTCATGGGATAATCATGTTTCCATGATAATTCTATGGAATCCATAATATCTGAATAAGATAAAAATATTCATAAGATATTTTTAAGGAAATATTTATTTTTCATCGGTTAATCATGTTTCAATGATATTGTTTGGTAACTTGTTTCTTCTCCACGAGATATCAATGTTTCATAGTGATTAAAATGAAACCTATTTATTTTCAATGGGTAAATAATATTTCAGAAATACTGTTATGTAACTCTTTTCTTATCCATGGTATAACCGTGTTTCAATGTTATTTTTATATAATCATTTTTTTCACAGATTTATCATGTTTCAAAAATAATTTTATGGAACCAATTTATTATAAATGAGTATATTGTGATTCAAAAAGTTTATTATAGAACCCATTTCTTTTCCATGGTTTAATAATTTTGTAAAAGTTTTATTTGTTTTTTAAATGAGTTTATTATTAATTGAAATATTTTATTTGATATTATTTTTTAATTATACTTAGAAATTTGATAGTTTCCCATTTTATTAACCAATGAAAGACGGGTCCATGATCATAATATGATAGGTGATTCCATTGTAAAACAATAATGGGTGGTTACCTAACAAACCAACTATGAGTGGGTCTATGATATCCCTCTAATTAGTTTGTTATGAATGTTAACTGTATTTATATTCCATTTTTAGGAGTTATTGTATGATTGAAGTGGAAATAATTACCCATGTATGTACTTGTTTTCCTTATTCATTCAATGGGTTTATAGGGATTCTAATGAACAATATTTATGTATCATTTCTTATTATTGTTGATTCCAATGACTCCTACCTTTTACATGTTTTCATATTTAATTTTCTATGTTTTTATGGTTTTGACTTCACTAATGATTTGATCACGCACTTTCATTTTGTTATCATTACATTAATCACTCTAATTCCCATTGATGCATTAAATATTTTAATTATTTTATTTACCCTTTTAGATCATCTTAGAACACAATTAATTTAAATTTCCCAATATTTAAAATTTATTTTTGAACTTATTGTGTCTATAATGGATTTAATATGAATGATGATGGTGATGTATTAATGTCAAAATTGAAAGCTAGGTTATTTCAGAGGAATGGACATGTAAATTCATCTTAATTTTATAAATATGATTTCGTTCTAATTTTCATAAACTATAAATGTAAAACATCCTCCATAATGTAAGTGATCCCGATTTTCCAATTTATGTTTTAAGTATTATATTGAAAAATATTGGAAACATTATCCACATCAAAGCCTGAAATGTAATGTAATGTAATTCAACACATGATTTGGGAGTGTGGGTTCTCGAATATTATAATTGGTATCAAAGATCAGTTTAGAAATTTTTTTGATATTATGATGTTTTCATATGAAGTTATCTAAAGAGAAATGGATTACATTATAAGACTATAATCTTAAAGTTAATCATATATTCAAATTCACATGTAACCCCATTTGAGGATTTTAATAATTGAAAAATATTAGGTTATCAATAAATTTTTGGGAGACTTTGTTGGGATTGAGGTATTATAACCGATAGGATACCCACAAAGTGTTTTTAGGGAGGATTTATTTTTCAAAATTAAAGAAAATACGTGGACAAATAATATTATGGGAGGAAACACATCACATCCCAAAATGTTATGGGGCTTGAACCCACAAACAAAGGGCAATAATGGTGAAGAAACTACCATTTCACTACAAGATATACTAGATAGTATATTTTTTTCAAGATACAATGTATTTTTTTTTCAGAATAAGATGTGATTTTTTTTAAAAATAATACTCATTTATCATAGAAAAATATATGATAAAATTATTTTGATCAATTGGTTTCTATTTTAGTCGTTAAATGTTTGATTAATTTAATGGTGATTTTTCTATAGAATAATTTTGTTTCAACATTTGCTATTACATTTGATGATTAATATATAATATGATCATTTACTCGTTTTGGGAATTATTTCATCATGCCCTAACCATTTTTTATTTTTTAAAATTATTAATTACTGGTGGAATAAAGTGACTATACATTTTATGTTTACATGTTCTTTAAAATTTGAATTTATTACACCAGGAATTAATAATTCTTCTTGAATACTCATTATTTGGATAAAAAGAATATATTTTTGGGGTAAATTGGTTAAAGGAATAAATTCACTTATCATGTAAGTATATTTATATATATTTTCATTCTATATGGGTAATGAAATACTTCCTCTTCAGGAGAAGGATCTTGAAATAAAATTTTATCCAATTTCCATCATTTCTGATGATATAAATGAACTTTTCCAAACCTATTTGTATTTTATATATTTTTAATTTATATAACCTTGAAAACATTTTCTATTACTCTGTAATATTCTATGGGATTTATTTTTTAAATCCAAATAAATATTTTAGTTTCCCAATTGTATTCTTCAACAAGGAATCCTACTAATGTGTAACATCAGGTGACCTTTATATTTACATCATTCCCTTTTAGAAGGATTTTTTATTTAATTATTTAAATGTTGGTTTTATTATTGTAATTAGTGTAATACATGTATAGTAAATGATAATTTCAATCATGAAATTAATTTTATGGGGGTATGATGTAATATCCTGTACTTTTAAGAAATATACAAATTCAAATTAATTTAATTTCCTTGATAGATTTTGCAACATTAAATGAACTGTTTATATTTTATTATATATAACTACCTGTATATTTTATGTTTCCCATAAAATTTATTTTTTTAAAGAACATATTTTACATACAATATTGTGTCTTAATGGTCATCTATAACCAATAATATTATAATTTTAACATGATAGTTTTCACCTAACTATTGGAATAGAATGAATGAATTGGAATAACTAAATTATGAAAATATTTTTTAAAATGAATATATAATGAACTATTTAGTGACAAATAAATTATAAATTTTAAAAAAACCAATTCTATATCAATGATATGTTTTTGCAGAACAATTTTAATTCCAAAAAAGGGATTATATATTAATAAATTAAATTAATCACTTTTAGTTTATGTACATAATATAATTAATATTTTATATATTCATTCAATTATGTTTTAATTATTTATATTTGTTTTATCTGAATAAAATAATTAAAAAACTAATTTTAAGCAGAAATAACTGTATTTTTCTAAATAAAATCTAGTGAAATTTTAAGGGAACACCTATTTTAAATCTAAATGTTTACATAATTAGAAATTTTATTTTCCAAAATATAATTTCTTATTGATATTGGAATATAAAATTTTACCAAGGTTGAGTTTTAGGTCTTTCTATTATGTTTCATATTTTGATTAATAGTAAATAATATTGAATATTAATTGAAAATTGGAATTTCATTCAAAAAAAGATGATGTTAAATTATATTATAAATTTGTTTTTGAGTTTTATTTGATTAATTTAATTAAATTTAGTTCACAGAAATATTTCTATTAAATATTTTAGATACATATTCTTAGTAACCATTTTGACATTTTCATGTTAAAAACAAAACATTCCCATTGCATCTGTGGAATTAATTTGAAATCATATTCAAGAAAATCTATGATAAAAATTTCAATAAATGGATATCAATTTTTTATTTATAATTAATTATATTATCTATTTAGTTGAAAATATTTTTTAACATAAATATTATTTAAGGAAGTTAAAATTAATTACTGTAATTAATGTAAATACGTGCGTACTTATTGTTTAAACATATAATATAATGTGTAAACACAACCATGTACTTATCTAAAAGTTTTTTTGAAATATTTAAACCATTAAACATCTAATATAAACAAATTCCTCCTTTTACCCTTCATAAAAAGGTTAAATATGGGGAACACGAAATTCTATTCAAGAATACTAAATGTTCCCTTTTCCCCACTTATAAAAAAGATACCACATCCCCTCATATCTTAAATACTCACAAGACCTTTTATATCCTACAAAATCCTTCCCAATTCAACTGAAAAATTCCCATCTCTAATCATAGGAGAATTAATTTTAGCATAAACGAAACAATTAATCTGGTTTGGTCAAAACCAAAATGAGTTACCTGAAGAAGATATAACATTTTTTAATGAGAACACTTGTTTTATTTCATTCTCTACCACTTAAAATAAATTTTTATCATTATATATATTATAATAACATTATCCAAAATATAATGATGAATTTATATGTTATGGGTATGATGTAATCCTTCCCACACATATATAAAATTGTATAGGCAATCATCATTCGTGTGTGAGACAGACTACTGCCTCCAAAACTGATACCTTTTTTTCATTACCACATCTCAAAGATGGTAATAATTATTTACATAATATTTTTATATGATAGATATGATATTTTTATGTCATTATGGTTATATAAATATTATATAACACATAACATCATGGTTTCTAATTTGTATGGATATGATATCATCATTTTTTGATGTGTGAACTACTGTTTCCTCAATGTAATATGATTTGATCATGCATTACATGGAATGTATTACTGATGGTATTAATAAAAAATGTTCATATACATGAAATATAAATATAATATTAATGAAATAATTAACTTTCAAAAAATATAATATATCACCTTATTTCATACCGTTTGACACAATAAAAAATTGATAACGTTGTTTGTGGACGTGTGGACCACCTTCTCCTCAAAGTAGCATGATTCCTAATTTTTCATCTCTATATAAAAATAATATATATATATATATATATATGTGATTTTATATCTAAATTATATGGTATTTATGTTATAATGGTAATTATGTAAGGATATAAATCATCATTCTATAATGATCGTTGAAAAATGGGAACGTCACTCATGGGTACATATAGAATATCCTCTCCATGAGGGTAATATTGGATAATTTTTAATAACCATATTCAATGATTTGTTATATAAGGAAAAATTAAATTTAAATTTTAGAATAATGTCATTATTATTATTCTAAATATTATTATTGACCTCATTAACCTTATTTGACCTACCAAATCTGGTTTTGACACATAAGGAGAATATGGTCAATTCATATTATATAAACATAATTGATTATGTAATTATATATAATTTTTTTATAATTGTAATAAAAGTAATTAAATCTTGGAATACGATATAATGATTATAAATAATTAACGTATTTTTATTATTCAGTATGATAACGAACAAGCATGATGAATCATACTACCAGTAAAGGTATTATTAATCTCACATATATTTTGGTATGAATTTTTCCACATTTACCACTTATTTTTTATATGTAGTGTATATATATCCCATGTGTGTATTATATGATTATTATACATGTTATTATGGGATTTTACATATCGATTTTATGATATCTCTATCATGGGGCTTACAAATTCAATGTTACCGAAGTGGTAATTGATTTTTTTGACAAAATTTTCAATGATAAATTAATGACTGGTGGTTATGTGATAAACCAACGAAGTGTGGGTTTTTGATAAAAATAAAATACATTGATTATTCAAGTACACCATATGGTTATTTAATTTTTTATACTTTTTGTAATCGTGATGTTAAATTAATTTCCCTACTGGGTACTTGTTTTCATTTTTCTTTATGTGGGTTAATAAGGATTCTAATGACCAGGATTTATGACACATAGTTCATTATTATTGATTAAATTGAATGAATCTATTTCTATATTTTCATATTTGATGATATATGTATTTCTTGTTTGATATAATTTATGACTCTCTTGTGTACATTTATTATTTCGTCATATCTTTATACATAATTATTCTCATTGATGAAATTCGATTATTAATGATTATAAATAACCTTACTGAGCATTCCAGATCACCATTAATATATATCATTTTTAGAAAGTTTTAAATAATTAGGATGAATGTGTTATGTCCAAAATGGATTTCGTATTCATAGTGTTGATATATTAAAATTTAAAATGAATTTGGGGTTAAAAGGGATAGATACCAGTCTAATGTCCCATGTCTTGTTTATGTAAGAGTTTTTATTAATTCTCTAAAACTCCAAACATTTATGGTCTCCCAGAATATAGGTCATCCATGTTTTCTTTTTGATGATGTATTTTTTAGATGAAAAATTTGTTCCATGCTTATTTGTATCAATGTTGATAATGTAATGTTATGGAATTCATCATAGGATCTGATAATGCAGATTCTAGGATGTTATTGATGGGACTGAGAAGGACAGCAGACTTGTTGGATATTATTTTTTTATCATATTTTTATTCAATTTTTTTACATGGGTATGATCCACCAATGGAGAATATAATATGTATGAAACCTTTATTTATTACATCATATGATGTTATAAAAATTATTTAGAACATTTCGTGGTTGTGATCTATATTTGGATGGGTATGTCATTTTGAAATTTACCTTTACATTGTTCACAATGATAATAGATTTTAATCACTCCATGATATCATCTGATATACTCACCATTTTTCGGATGATTCTGGCATTTGAGTAGATGTATTTGAGGCATTGTTAAAATAGATGGTAAGAGAACTAATCATTTTTTGAGGAGGTTGGATGTTACAAAGTGATACAAGAGGATTTATTTTTCCTTACAATTTGGGTATCATAGCACATGAGCCTCAACCTACTTGGTGAAGACTCCTTAAGTGCATCTAGGAGACATGGGATCAAATCCTGGAGGAGACTAATTTCTAACTACGGTAGTAGCACTATAGTAGTACTGCAGCATGCACTGTAGTAAGAAATATGCATAACTGTAGCAGGTACTATATGGGGAACTATAGCAGCCGTGAATATTCCCCTGTTTGGGCCTTCAGGCCACCAATTTGGTCCCTGAGTCCTTTAAGCCCTTCAAGCCACCCAAGAGTTCAGGTTAGTTAGGCCTTCTGGCCACCTCAAGGCCTTCAAGCCACCTTAAGTGAAGATCCTAACTAGACAACCTACAGGGAACAAGCTTCAGAAGGAAGAGGAGAATGGTGATTTCACAATAGAAGAAGCTAAACGGATTACAAGAATAAGAGGGTATGGAACCTTCCATTGGGACAAGCCTGTGCATGAATGGGAAAGCCTAGCCCAACAACCATGCAAAGGTAGAGAGTTGATTTCATGATGAATATGCTGGGGAGGAGCATTTCCAGGTAGTTAGTAAGGGTTGTATTTAATTCTTGAAGCCTATAGACAATGAATTCCTCTAAGGGCAATGTTCCATGTAATACTTACTCTTACAGGCCTTGTAAGGGTTCCACATCACCCATTTAAAGGTGTATTATCAAAAATAAAAAATAAAAAATCAAAAATCAATAAAGGCCTGTGGCCCATTATAGTACTATTTGGGTTTCGTAGACATGATATTATGATATTTTCATGCTCCATATTGGGCCCATTCATGGAAATTGTTTCAGATGAATGGTGGGGTTGGGGGAATCAATGTTTCTATGATTGAAAATTATATTTCCAGATTTATAATTTTATAGTAGTTTAATTTTCACTACTTTTAATGCTTATGGATGTGATGTTGTGAATTTATAGGTTTTTTACTAATGGATAGTATTTCTATGGGGTCATGGGATTTGTGTATCATACAATGCACCATGGATTTCAGTTTCATCGTTATATTTTAGGTGATTCTCAGCTACGATGGTTTCACATGTTTTTTAATTTTATTTACTATATATGATTTGGTTAATATAGTTATTTATATATTTATATGGTTTTAAATAATTATGTTGGGTGGATTAAGTAATTTTTTTATATATATTTTTATGGTATTTTTCTATATATATATATATAGAGGTATCCTTTAGGAAAAACTCCTTAGGTGACTTGTGGTTTATTGGAATGTATAAATAAATTGTTAATGTGATATATTTAGTTATATATAGTTTTAATAAAAACATAAAAGGTTTATTATAATATAAATTTATAGTTAAATTCTATATAAGAATAATTTAGTTATTATATCAATGTAAATGATTAATGTGTAAAACAAAGAATTGTATTATGTAACTGGTTTTTTTTTAAAATTTGAATCCATTGGTTTTAGAATTGATGAATTTTAGATGAAGTGTTATATGAAGTAATGTTATCTCTATGGAAACTAGTGATGATAATCCATAATTTTTATGGAATCACCTATAATATTGGAAATTGGGATAGGGTGAGTTTATGGTAGGAGAGACACTTGGATATCGATTTCGAGACATTGATTGGTAGTAACTTGAATGAAAATTAGACTCTTGAATCTATTATATCTATTAGAATATAACCTCAGGGTTATGATATGTCTCCTTTTATCACATGACTTGTAAATGAGATTTTTATGACCTTTGTGGGTTGTGTATTACCCTATAACCAGTGTCTTGGAATGAATTATTCATGATAATTGGTTGTGTCTTTATGGGTGTTTCATATTGATAATAAAAGACTAGTTCTGTTCCATTAGTAATCATATGTTTTGGAACAGGGTTAGGAGTTTTTTCCTTTGACTATTGTCATGTGTGATTTTTGAACTAAAGGGATAGGAATTAGATCCTAATGATCATTGTAATGATGCTTAGTGTTGTGTTGTGTAAGTGGGATTATATTTCAATTGAAACATTGATATAGGTTATCCTAATGTCATGTATTTTTAATAATGTTAAGAATGTGAAGAAATATATCTATGTGGATTATATATAGAATCAGTTCTATCTTGTTTCATGTAAGGGAATGATTATTCTTTTGATACCTTATAAAAGAAGACCCTAATTAGTTTTTTCATTATTGAGGCTGGGTTCAAGGGTTATGATAGTTCGGATAACCATCCATTCTATTATGACATTGTTGGGATTTGGTAATCATTGTTGAACCTTGGATTACGGGTCATTGGTGGATAGTTCTCTTGATTCCATGGACTATATGGGCCACTTATATAGGGATTTAGTGATCTATTTTTTAATTCCCCTTAAATAAATCTTTTTAACAAGATAAAGTTATCCATAAACTCAATAATAACACCTAGCCTTACATTTTCTCCAATAATAATATGAAATAAGTCATCAAACAATGCATACAATGTTTTTACTAAAAAATCCCACCATTACCTATTAGTTATTCTCCCACCATGGATTTTATATTTCTATTAATAAATGTTACAACAATGTAAAATCTAGTCTAATATAAAAAAATAAAAATCATATTTCATCAATAAATGTTTTTTAAAATATTATACTATATATTTCCTCAAGTTACTGAATCAGCTGATTAACATCATAAAATATTTATGGATAATATAAAAATTGAAATATCATCATCTTTCTATATGACAGTATTCCTCCAAGGGACTATAATATCACATGTTCATGTGTTTAATTGTTCAAGGACTTCAATATATATATATACAATTACACTATAATCATTAACTCTTCACACATCATATATTTTCTAATTCTATCAATCTTCTAATCCTTATGTGTGAGTTCATAAAGACATATAGTGATGAGTTCATATTTTACATACATATTTTATCATTACATTAATATAATATCAATATTAATTTATTAAAACTACCAAAAATTTATTTGGATTATTAGTTTTTTGTTGTGAATAAATATTTTAGGATGATGGAATAAAATAACACAAAAATAATTAAATTAATATCATTTTTTAATATTGGGGTTTTCATTGACCTCAAAAATTTACATGAAAGATGTTGATGAGTTAGAAAAAATTTGTGACAACCCCTTTCTAGACCAATACCTATGAGACAAGGCCACATGGTTGATCCAATGGGGTACTCTATACAATCCAACTAGTTGAACCTCATCATGGTGTTAGAGGATAAAATATATTATGTATGAAATGTGAAATATTTCACACATGAGAACACCACCACATGAGAGGGAAATTAGTGTGGTGGTGGGAGGAAAGCCTCATGGGAAAAGGGTTACACTGACATCATAGGGAATCCTATGGAATTCATATGAAATCATAGAGGATTAATTTTCTAGATTTCATATAATTGATCTACTGACCATTATATTCTTTACTATGGGACTGACTCATGTATTAGTACAATTCATAATAAAAATAATTGTGTTTTGGAAACTAGCTCCATGTCACCTCTATATGAGAGACATATCTATGTCATAATTATACACACACCACCAAATATCTAGCATTGTTGGATAGATATAGAGGTTAGGACCATTAGAAAATTGATAATCACCCTGCTGTAGAAATGGATATATAGTGTTGTAAAATCTATAGTGGATTCAACATGTTGTGTTTTTCATGGAATGAGTTTCCATTAGATAGAGGTTGTGGTGTTTTTCTTCTGCTAAACCATTATTAAATTTGATATAAGATAAGAAGAAGAGAGAAAATACTGTAATATTGTGACAATGAGAAGGAGGTTTCTAGAATAACATATCAGGTGAAGTAGAGAAGAATGAGGTGATGTTCACTGGAAGATAGATACTCTTTTGCAATGAACATGTTTGGTTACAAAACCATACCCTTTCACAAAACAAATAAGTTGTATAATGGTATGTTTTTAATGCGACCATTGTCTTGGTAAAGTCCCATACCATTATAGAACATGTTTAAATCACATTAAAGTGTATATTTTCAATAAAAATCATACAGTACAGAGGGTTCTTCAAATGTAAATTTAAAAAACTAATATAATCATAATATGGATGTGTTATGGATAGATTTGGATGAATTTATTAATAAACATAATCTGGAGGTGGAATCACCTTCACTCAAGAAGTAAAAAACAAAAAAACTACTTGGAAGTAGCCACACTAAATATTATTAGAGTAATCATATGAAGAATTCAAGTCTAATTGAGTTGTAAAGAATTTGTGGGAGAAGCAAAGTAAAGAAAAAAAATCAAACTAGACAGTTTTCACTTGAGGGTTTGTTCATATAGTTAGTAAAAGGATATTTCTATTCAAATATAGATTTACTAGAGCATATACATTCACATATCTATGGTCGGAATGTCATTAGTTTATGGATCTAAAATAATAGGAAAAATAGAGAAGGTATATCCAATATCCAATGTGGTAGTAAAGGAAAATGATAAAATTTTACCATAATTTTACACAGCTAGGAATTTATTTTAACACGTTTAATTTCAAACACATAATTCATAATTATTATGTTTTTTCATTAGAGTAATTTATAAATGTATTCATTATTAAATGAATCCTTTTGTATATCTAATTATTCACGTCCCTCTCCATAATGCATTTTTTTCATTTGTGTTGATAGAAAAGTCATTAACAGATTGGTTTTATAGGGAAGGGTGATGAAAATGATGTAGATTCATACTTAATGATTTATTATTATTTTTATTTTATATTTATATATTCATTGATAATTTCTTTTCATGTGATTACATATTTCATTCCATTGATTCTAGTAAGAGTAAAGATGTACTAAGGAGGAATCCCATTATATATAAGGGGTGAGATAAGATCAAACCATGATTTCATTTTCCATTTTGAGAGTAAATATAAGACACCTATGTTCATTTGATGACCTCTTCCAAATAGACACATGGACTTAGGTTGTTCTAGTTGATACAAATATGTTATATTGATATCTATAATGATCATCATGGAAAATGAATTGACTATTTTCAAAAATAATTTTTAATTAGATAATATTTCTGAATATACATCCCTACAATAATTCCCACTTATCATTGTAATTCAATTTTATTCTCATGTAATGATTTATTTCTTCTATGTTTTGTAATAATTTAATTTTCATGAAAACATCAGTTCTATAGAATCATTTATAAAAAAAATTTACTCTTGGGATTGACCCCATCTTACATATATTTTATTTTTATAGTTGGTGAAGTTTGGTATAATTTAATTTTAATGATTTTAATAGACTGAATGTTTTAAAAAAATAATTTGGGTGCATCATATTTCTACCCAAATATAAAAGGATATGGTTTTCATATATCTAATAATAAGAAAAAAATATTCTCTCATACTTTAATAAATTATGAATTTATATTAGGTTCATTAATTTTTTTACTTCATATTTTTATAAGTGATATCATAAATATACATAAAATTACACATAAAATTGAATAAGAACTGAAGATAGAAAACTATATCCCTGGATGGGAGATTAAAAAAACCATGTGAACATTTTCCACACCCATATCTAGTAAAATAAATAATAATCATTAAAATAGGTTTAAATATTTGATTTATACTCCTAGAGACATGATATAGAAGTTGAGGAATTAATGGAATGGTCAAATGATGAGGCCTAATTTAAAAATAAAGATGGAAACACCATCGAATTTGAGAAAAAAAATCAGAGGTAAGATTTATTATACTTATTATTTTATATTCCCCATATAGGGGTGATATATAATTTATAATGAAGATGAAGAAATGTAACCCACTACTACTAAAAGTAAAGGAGAAAAAAGAGTAGGATAATATAAGATATAATGAAATCTCGGTCTATAATGGGGATATTATATAGGATAACCCCCAATAAGAAGAAGATAATGAGTTTACTAGAAATTTGGATCTATGTAAAGTATATTAAAAAATATAGCAACCAAAATAGGAAAAATATGAATGGTGTATAGTTTTTATATCCAATGAACTATTGATCTATTCAATAGGGATGTCCGCAAGTGACTAACACCCACTGAGAATGAAGTAGGAATAATGATAATGAATGGTATAAGATATACATAAAAGGAATTTCAAAGGTATAAATGGTTAAATTTAAGATGGTTGGATCTTTACCAAACTCTAATTATGTGAATGATGTGATAAGGTTGAGCTTAGAGACCTTAATAAAAATTAACTTCTGGTATGAAAACTATGTTTTTGTGTTTTATTTCATTAATTAATTCTTTTATTTTTGGATGTAGTAAATCTATTCTTCCATCATTTTGGATATTTAATTAAGAGTACCATTTTATTATTTTATTTATATTTCATTATAGTTCTATAAAGATAATTTGACATGGAAAATATAACAAAGATCATCATTAAAAGTGAAATAATCTTTAAATTTTTTCATTCATTTATACTCCAATATATTTCAAAATAAAATTGTGATTAAAGGATAAATACATCAAAAAATTATATCAGTTATATTATTTTCTAACAATGATAATTTTCATTTCATTACGTGCCCTATGATTCCATGTCAAAATATTAAGAATAATGATATAGTATAAGTATTATGGGGAGATTGAATTTTTAAGTTCAAATATATTAATTTTTATTCAATGACTCATGATTATTATTTTTAGTCACATATTGGTTATATTTGTATTCCATATTTAATTCTTTGAATATAAAAAGTGTATGTTAATAAATTTTTATATTTTTTTACATTATATGAGTAATTTTTTTGAAATCTTATGATCCCATTACAGGTATATTTCCTAAGAAAAAATTTACAATATTTTTTAGTAAATTCATGATTAAGTATTTTGACATGTTTCGTACTAGAACATTAATTGTGACCTTGTGAAAATGATGAATACATTAATTAATTATCAAAATGATTGTGTTGTTATATTATTTAGCTTATATCCTCAATACCTACCCTAAATTGATCCTACATTTAGACATTAGAGACCATCAATGGACTTGGATTGAAATAATCCATTTTACCATACAATTATATCCTTTCCTATCCATTTTCTTATATTTCTTTGAATTTTCAATCTTCATGAGTGGAGAAAATGGACTTCATGGAAGAATGGATTTGTTGTTTAGAATAGAATTTATTTTGGACATTTAATTGAATTTGGGATAGGAATCATATCATTATTCATTGTATTTATTTTTTACACCTAAAAAACTATTAATATAAAAAATTAAAAAATGGGTTTAGTTATTTAGTGTAAAAATTGACCATAAATTGAATTATGTTTTTTATCATTTGGAGTTCAGTGGTGATTGTGAGACTTCTCCTAGAATAAAATTTAAAAATTTCAATAATTCAATATAGAAGAATATATATATGGCCAATTTATTCTTTAAATTCATTATATATTGCCTTAAATTGAGATTGTGATTTGGTATTTGTCAAATTTTGAAGAGTATAATGTCATTGTAATTCACATTGATTATCCAGCATAATACATTGAGGTAATCTACTTTTTGGGGATAAAATATTTCATAAAGTACCCGCCTTCATTAATCAACAAAGTCAATTGATCATAACTAGAAATTACTAGTGGTATCTGGAGATCCTTTTTCTCTATTATTTAGTGAATATAGCTCTTATTACAAATCATACATTGGGTTCATGTACTCAAGGAATGAGGGAAATGTTTTTCAATTATTACATAGAGTGATGAGAGAATAAAAATAATGAGATTAATCAACATGGAATACTAATAATGATTAATTGAGTTGCTTGAATTGCGTAAATTATAGCTTCTATCATATACTCCATTTGAAAACAATTTAAATTATGTCTACTGGAGATTTAGAATCATAATTCATGTGTGAAACATTAAAATTACATTCCCCCCATTAAAAACTATCTAATTAAATTAAGATTTATTTTTTATATATTGTCAGAATTTGTGTGGATATTATTATTCTTAGTGGAGATATTTTCCTCATGATATTTATGATTTATCTGTGCTGGTTTTAATTATTATATACTTTCTGTATATTTTATTAACATTATTTTTATTTACATTTGATATTAAATGACTATTTTTCCCATAATTTTAATTTAATTATGTATTTTTTGGGGAATAAAATTATGGTCATGACTTTAAAAATTATAAAGGAAAATAATTTAAATAATATCCATTTTTTAAATATATTTTATTATTCTATGCATGATAAAATTTTAAAGGAAGATATTGATGAGTTAAAAAAAATGGTCCAAACCATTTTTGACTTTTAAACCATGGGATAAATCTATATGGATTTCTTATGAGCCCCCTTAGCTAGGCCACCCCAAAAGAGAGCCTGTTGGGGGTTGAATACATAATAATATTAATTCATGGATGATTATAGAATCACAACAATATTTCACACATGCACTATTGGATAGTCCATGCATTGGATGGTGTAACGATTCACTAGATCGAGGTGGCACTAGTGGCATAAAGAGTTCTTTAATGTAGAGAGCCAAAGCTTGGTGTAAATGGACTTTACATTACTTTTTCAGAAAATCTAATACATAACAAAAACCAACATTGAAGGACCGTAGTAGTTTAGTGTCTTTGGAAACTTGGAATATAATCTGCTAATCGTGGTGAAAGCTCTACAACATCTCCCATAAAGATCTTCGAATTTTGTTTTCATAACTAAAACCTTTATTTAAATCATTGGGAAAAGAAAACATAGAAAGGGTGAGATCAAATGCTCAGTAAGAGTAAACATAGATAACATAAGACAATCCGTAAACATTTGAATGCAAAAACATCAACATAAAATCTATACATCAAATTCATGAGCAAAGACATAAATCTTGGAAGTACATAAGGAATATATCTTAATGGAACATAAATCATCATTAAATTTTGTTGTAAAAAATCATGTAATTGTGTAAAACCATTAGGCACATGATATGATTTCCATAGTAGCCAAGGCATTACAGCCAAGACCATCTTAGTGGACAAAGTCTCTTACTGAACCCAATATACTTGCCGTTCCAGCCCTGTATTACTTAACTGAATTTAATTTCCATTCCAGGAATGTCTATCTCATGAGATATAAATCATTACCCAATTCATTGGAGGGAGATATAGGTCCCACCCATCTCATAATTAAATCGTTCTTACTTGTGCCACAACATAATCATAAATCATTCATCATATCCCAAAGAATAAAATGGGTTTCATAAACATCCACTCATCATAACATAATCCTTATAAAAAAAGGGATATAATTTCTTCATAATAAAAGTGAAACCATGTAAATCATAGAGACATTATACTTGAAACATACACATATGAAATAATGTCATCTTAGATGGAAAATGGTTTTGATAAAACACTTGAAATGAATTCTTGAGCAAAATATCCTTTCTTCCTCAAAATCATTTTCCTTCCACCAAATTCCATGAAATATTAAAAGAAAAGGATTTTGTTTAAAATAGTAATGAAAAATTGTAGAGTAATATTCTTGATAATAAGGTGTTATGAAACCGTAAAAATCCATTCTTGCGGTATAAGTTAAAAAAAACATTCTCCTCGTACTTTTTTCGGAAAAGTCAAAAAGTTCCTTGTATGGTAAATGAAAGAAAGATTCCTTCCAAAATATGTGGTAAAAGTAAAAAATGGGTAAAAAGGACATTAAAAATACATGAAACCATATTTAGAAATCAAGGTACATGAATGATAAATATAATCCCATTAAATAATTACAAATAAACAATCTCAGATAAAAATGAGATTGGAAAAGTTAACCTTTGTCTCATGTCCGACTTGACTCGATCATTATTTGATCTCCTGAATAATAAAATAAAGTTAGTTTATACTTTCCTAAGAACCTTCTTTATGTTTATTATTCCTTTTATATCACTTATTACCATGTTATAAACAATATGTAATCCTTTAAGTTAATAATGTTCGTTTTATCGATATTTGGTACTTGAGTCAAAAATGGACTTCTAATAATTACATGTTGTTCATGAGTTCAATATTCCATAATACCCAGAATTATATTCATTATTTAGATATCATATATATAATATATATCCATAATATGCATTTATTTATAATAGTACATAACATTTGGAGGTAATATATGAAATGCACTGTTCATGGAGACGGTAAGCCGTACGTGCGCATGAACGCTAATTTCATTTCTACTTATATTTTAATGGAAATAAAACATATTCATACATAGTTATATTATAATTACAATATAATATCATGTATAATATAATTAACTCTATCCTTTATACATCCCACATTAGGCATTAATGAGTAACATCACTTTAAGGTGGTGGTAGTCCCCACTTCCTCAAATGAGATTATCGTATCAACCACTATGGAAAACATAAAGGAATGATATTAATGGGAAGTAATTATGAATAAGGAAATCATAAAAATAATATATATCATATATAAATATAGTTCCATCATAATGGCCACCATGAGAGGTGATAGGAGAAAATCGAACAATCATCGTTTCGTGAGGTGTTAGTTTTCCATCCACAGAAACATTATGTTCTTCATCCATTAGATAAAGGTGTGTAAATTTTTAGTTCAAATACTTCTCATAAAAACATCCTAGTATTTTTAGGATACTGGTGTTGTTACAAAATAAATGATTAAAAAGAGTTCATGGGTTGGAGATGTAGAATAAATGAAAATAATTTAAGAGAAAATGTTACCTATAATTTGGGTTACTTGCTTTGGTTTGAACCAAAATGACTTATTGGAGTTATTTATGCCTAAAGTAACGCTTCTAGGGGGAGTAGAGGGATGTATGGATCATAATTGGGCAGATTTTGGATAAGAAAAATGGATTGAGAGGTGTGAGGAATTGGATAGAAATTGTCTCCTTTTATTTGGGGGAGGAGGGGCTCTTTTGGAATGTTTAAAAATATTATTTTATTATAAACTTATCTTCGGTTTCAAATGGTCAAAAAATAATTAAAGATGAAGATAAGATGACTCATGATCGAAATAAAATTATACAATCAAAATTGGACATGTTTTGGATCATATTTTAATCATTATAATCTTATTTATTTAAATAATTTATTAATGAGAAAATACTGCATCATTATTGTGTCATAAATAATTTAATTTATTTGATGTCTAAAAATTATAAAAAATACCATCATGTATTAAATATTTTTAGATTTCCAATTAATATTTATAGTCGAAAATATAATTTATATAACCCCTTATAATAATTAATTACTAAAAGATTTTTGTTAATGTCAATTTTGTCTTTACATTAAATTAATTAATCCAAATTGTCACTATTACTACCTAGTGGATCCATGGAGTCCCAAAATCGACCCAAGGATGCCAATGGTCGTCCAATACTCATCCAATAAGGATTGTACAAGTGTTAAGGTAATTTTGAATAATTATAATATTCTTTTAACTTTGAATTACCCTATTTACCTTTAACCGCAGTAAATAAAAGTCAAAAGTTAATATTCACCAAAAATTAATATCATCTTATTGAACCAAATTTTACTTCTTGATAATAACCATGTATGTCGGAGTTTTGAGATTAAATTGAGAGAAGTGGTAAAATTTCATTTAAATGAATGAGTCAGTTTCTTAACTACAACTAAGTGGTTTCACTATTCATAAAAAATTGATGTTTTTTAGAAAAATACCAAAAAATCAGTCTAAGCTATATTTTATATTCCAAATTCTAAAATGATGTCTATTTTTTCAAATGCAGAACATATAAGTGGCATTAATTAATTTTCAAATTAATTCCTGTTATCAAAACAAATAGCGTGTTTTTAAGAAACAATAACTATCAAAAGATCGGCATTTGTTTTGTCCAATTTCAAAGAGAAATTAATTCCAATGATCAACATTTGATTAAATGGTAAAATTAAATTCTAATTAAAATTTAAATCCAACTAAATAGAGAATATAACAATATCAATTATTGTGATGAAAAAAGTTGTTTTTAATTAAAATATATCGTGTTTTTACTATTCATTAAAATATGAAAGTTATAAGAATAATATGAAAAAATTTACCAAATTAAAATTTTATATACTGATTCCAAATAAGAATTTTATTTTTTCAAATTGAACTTATAAACATGTCAAAATCTATATTTAATATGGGTGCGCCATCAAAAGGCGGCAAAACTGCACTTTTTTAAAAAATACTTATTTTCCCGAAAAATGTATTTTGTTCTCATACCATGTTCTAGAAAATTTTTAAAATGAGTAATAATGTTTTAAAACTCAAAATGTTGTAAATAATATTTATAACGGCTAGTCCATAATAATATTCTAACAATATATTGATGTTTAGTGAAACCCGGTATTGCGTACTACAGACGCTATTGAAGAAGGTCATGATTGTGTGTTATGCACGCTAAGTCAAGGTTGCGTGTAGTCCAAGATCCCTTTGTTGTTTCGTATAACATAATCAAAACTTATTTCATGTATACATTAAAAAAATCTATACTTAATTTTGCGTAGAATAATTTCTACAAAATGAACTTGAAATTGTGTGTAACAGGAGGCAAGAATAGTGTCGCGTATACTGCATGCTAATACAGTGTTGCATATAGCACAAGCCATATTTGGTTTAGCGTACAACACAAGGCATCAAATAAATTAAAAATAATTATTTTTTCTCATAAAATCTCTGGGTGTTACATTTAACACCCATATGACATCATAGAATCTAATTGGAAAAGATTAATTATAATTATCCATTCAATTTTAATAATATTATATATGATTTGGTCTCATATATGGGTACTAATCATACAAACAAAACACATCGTTTCGACCTCCAAATCCACATTACATTCCTTAGAGACACATTGGTATGTTATCACCTCACCTGCAATGCCGCAAATAAACTATAATTGAGTATATGGATATCATAGCACTATTGTAAACATAAGAATCACTACATTGACACCCTGACCATATGAAATACTAAACTCTAGAGATAGAATGATGAAGAAATCTTGGGGCCATCATGTTTCACTGTGTCTTGGCTTGGTATACTCTACTATGAGTGCTATAGTATTTTCCATCTATTTTACCATGCTTCAATTTGAATAAATAATATATTAATGGATGAATATATATAGGATTGAGACTATATGTTCGAGGGTTCTAAAATTGTAGATTCAGAGAAATTGAAAATAATGTGATTGTGGCAGTTGGTAGATGGATATTCCATAACTAAGCATGTGTAAGGGTAAATCACATTACCCATATACGAAACATATATTCTACAAAAGTCAATGTCTGTTTAGTGTCCTTCAAAAGATTCAATACTATTACCCTTATTCAAAACATAAGATCCTTGTCAATATGGTTTGTTGATAATAAACATGAAACACTATAGAGTGGTATTCCACTAATTAAATTAAAAATACATGAAAAGTTTTATTGATGTATGTTATATGGATGTATTTGGTGGAATTCTAGAATAAGAGAGAGAATGTGGGAACCTGAACTAGAAAAAAAAAATAGAAACAACACCCAACTAGGATGAATTTGGAAAAAACTATTTTGGCGGTGGAATCAAACATATGGTTATTTCATAATCAAGGTGGAAATATTTTATGGAGAATACAAAATTAAAAAATATAAAATCCCAACATGGGATACATCTCTGGGGGGGTTTTATTAATATTAGTTGAAATAAATATACTACATTGGAAAGTGAGGTGACCTAGATACCAATCTTTTTCGTATTAGAGGGATAAATACTACAAATTTATAAAACTAATATAAGAGTGAAATGGATGATTTATATCAAACATCTATATCATGATTGGAATAAAATGGTCTCCTTCAATCATGATTCTACATAATATAAAATTTTATTCTCATTATATTCCAATCTTGTAATCATAAACTCTTATATTTGATGCAATTGTAATTATTGGATTTATTCATTATGGAATGAAATATTTTTATAGATCTAAATAATCTAATATTTCCCCTTAAGTATTTGTTTATTAATATTCATTGAGAGGCACATCATGAGAATCTCGGTCTTGTAGGGGAGGGTGTGATTAAAGATGTTTAGGTGTATGTAATCCTTGATTCTTTTGAAGAATAATTATTTTGTGTTCATTTTAAATTTATTTTAAGGTGATTCTATATTTCAATCCAATGAGTATAATAAGAGTCAAGATGTATCATACCATACCTGAGTGAAACTCAATAGTTCCCCAATCGTGGTAGGCCACATGACCTCAATAACATCTCATCAGATTCCAATTCCTTCCTACTAGCAGCAAGGGCCAAGGGTGTGTTTGGGGGAGACTATGCCCTCATAGATAATTGTATGAACAGTGGTAAGTGATAAATAGTTATTAGTGTAATTAAAATAACACTATGGTAAAAATGTTAATAATATAACAAATTGAATGGTGTAAATGATCATCTTGTGGAATTAGATATTCAATAATAGATAGAATGATAATCATCTCATGTCACAAGACTATAAAAATGATGTTCATGGGGATAGGGTTACAAACATATACATTTTTATATGAAAACTACAAAATGATACAAAAAATTATTTCACAACATCTCCAGAATAGGATTGATCCTATTATAGAAATGCACCATCCTAAACCACTTGTAATCAAGAATTGGAAGAATCACACTTTCATTTATCCATTATGGCGAGAATAAAGTTGTCTCGGGTACCAATTGATTCCCAAGATGTGTGTTAGATATAAATCATAGTAGTTCACCTACCACAATGTCTAGCCCATTCCATTTCATGTTTTGAATAAAGATCTGTGTGATACATATTGTAAATGCAATGGAATAAATAAATAAATCACAAAAACCTAAGCCTATCATCCTAAGAGGAAGCTCCTCCCATTTTAAATACTTCGTCTTATAATGGATGTCTGTAAATAGGTACATGTACACAAAATATATATTTTCATGGCCCAAAACTAACAAAGGAAAATATAAAATTCATGACCCCAATCTTGTGATCTAGAATGGCGTCTAGTTCCCATTTCACCATTCATGTGTGATAGTATAACTTGGTGGTAGTATCACAAATACATAAATAATATGATTATAATAACATATGATGAATCTCAAGTGAATAAGAAAAAAATAAATAAATCAGTGGGTTAAATCTAGTGGTGGTGTCTTGAGCTCATCCATGATGATCTAAAATAATTCCACCTATCACTATGGAAATATACGATGTAACCTAATACCACTGAATTTATACAAGTTGACCCATAAAACCTCCCTTGAATCACTCTATTCAAGGTGGCTCTAATTCCATTTTAGGTTTCTCAAATAGGGGGCCCAGTATCACCAACAGAATGTTGTAGAATTCATTACAATGGGTGCATCCATATTTTCTCTCCTAGGGAACCAGCATCTATCAGGATTATAATAAACCACCAGAGTATCCCTTTCCTAGAAGGCCAAAAACTCTCACTTGATGTGCCGATTTGTAATGAAATGATCATAGAAATTCCATCTATGAATCCCAAATATTGATCCCATATTCCCTCCCATCCCATATTAAGTTATCATGTAGGAAAATCACATTATAAGGAAATAATATATATATATATCTAATGAAATGAAAATAAGGAGCATAACAATACCTCAGGACCACAATCCATTAAGCTATGTAATTTATGATTAAAATGTCACAATTTATGTGGAATAGAAATAACTGATTAACATGAGCATGTCATAACCAAGAGGAATATATACAATTTACAAGATCTAAACTATTAAAAGACATCACATGCCTATCATATAAACAAAGGAATATAACATCATGAACAATCTCGTTATCACGACTCTTACTAATATCATATCAAATAAATCTCAATATCTAAATCCATCAAGCTTGATGTTTCCGAATCTTTCGTCAGGGTGCGTGTTTCTGTCTCTTTTGGGGATGAGAGGTGCGGTTTTTGTTGCCCTGAATTCCCTATTCCCGAAGGTGGGTGGCATCCGCTCCTTATTCAGGGACGTTTGCTCCTTTATCGAAACGAGATGATGGGATGTTGGTTCTTACTCCAGTGGATTCCTCCTCGGAACTCATCACCAAGTCCGGGTCTCCCTCATATTCTTAAGATGTTGTTCGTGAATCTCTTCTTGGCGCCATATCTTCATGGACACTAGTTAATTACACTACTTCTGTCAGGATATTCCAAGGGGTCTGGTCAGGGAAGCAACCTTCAGTTAGGAGAGTATTCATGTTGGGCATCGCTGGAGTGTCCGGACACTGGGGAATTGGCATGTCCGTCCTCTGTCCCTTATTATAGGGCTTCTCGAGGGTACGTAAGCCCGATGAATCCCACATTGAACATGGGGAATCATATTCCATGGGCATTTATCTGAAGTTTTCCTCAGCTTCCCATGATTAACACAGGATATGTTGTAAGTTTAATGTCCAGTAGAGACAGATCGGACTAATCAGAACACTGATTAGAGTGGATCAGATGGAGGAACCCCCTAGAGGGAACACCGATATTGGGGCCAACATGTGGGTGGTTTCCCAAATGCTATTAAATGGAACAGGGAATGGGTTGCATGATCCCATCGGGATGTGGCGGCTCAGGTAAGGATCAGGATGGATGATGTAAGGTTCTGTAACGGGGATGGTGAACGGGATGGAATCTCCAGGAGGATGATGATGGTTTTGGTCTTGATCCTTGAAGAGACTTCCTACGTATCCCTGTGTCATGGAATCAAAGTCCACCTAGTTCATCTGACAATGGATTACCACTAGATAAGGTCACAATGGGTTACCGCTGGATATGGTCACAACGGCTTACCACTAGATGAGGTTGCAATGGCTTATCGCTGGATGAGGTCACAATGGCTTACCACAAAATGAGGTCGCAACAACATACCATTGACTGAGTCACATAGTTTAACATAATTCAATACATGTCCAGAACGACATTGAAGGGGGTCAGAACTGCTGGGTATTGGGTATTGGTGAACCGACGTAATGCGGGTCGGAACAACCAATGGTTGGTGGTCTTGAACCTTAGGGAGGCTTCGTAATTACCTTACCTTAACTAGAATCAAAGACCTCATAGTTCAGGATATGGGTGCATAAGTCAGTGAACCGACATGAATAAGGACCCGGGGTCTAGGTGGATGGTGGTCTTGAACCACAGATAGGCTTCCTACGTACCTTGCCTTAGAAAAGATCAATGTCCTCGTAGTTCGGATGGGGTTGGAGAACCAATGTGAAGATGGTTAGAATGACCGGGTGTTGAGAATGAACCTCGTGGAGTTTTCCAACATACATTGCCTTGGAAAGGATCAATGACCACGTAGTTCAGGTGTAGGGATTAACTCTAGGCTACCCAAGGTGTGGGTGAACTGATGTGAAAGAGGCCGGAATGACCAATGTGGTGGGCTTTAACATTAGGGAGGCTTTCTATGTACTCTACTTTGGCAAGGATAAAAGAGCTCGTAGTTCAGGTATGGCATGAGGAATACACTCTAGGCTTCCCAAGGTGTGGGTGAATTTACTTGAAGGAGGTCGGAATGATCGGGGTGGTGGGATTGAACCTCAAGGTGGCTTCCTATGTACCATGCCTTGGCATGGATCAAAGACTTTGTAGTTCAGGTATGGCGTGTGGATTACACTCTAGGTTTCCCAAGGTGTGGGTGAACCGACGTGGAGGAGGTTGGAATGACGGGGGTGGTGGGATTCAACCTCAGGGAGGCTTTCTACGCTCCCTGCCTTAGAAAGGATCAAAGACCTCAGAGTTCAGTTATGGCATGGGGCTTACACTCTAGGCTGGACGAGGTGGATTTCATGGCTAGTGCTTACTCTAAGCCCACGTGAGTTGTCCATAGTGTGAGAAACAAGAGATTACAGAGACCTGAATATCACGTCGCAAAAGGTGCTTCTATGGGAAGTGGAGTGGGGATTACATGTGATCGCAACCCAAAGAGGAAACAAGGACTTATGCATGGTTAGTAGCCCGAAGGGGCTGGGACTTACTTCAGGTGGGAGGCCCGATGGTGACAAAGTGTAGCGGGAAAGGGATTTAGGACCGAAGAAAGGATAACCACTATTCCACATCACACCCTTTGCTGGCCCTGGGGATGGAAGAAGAAAGGAAGTGCAGGGATGCTTCCTCCTACAAGAAAGCTAGGGGCTTACACATAGATTTTCACCCTTTACATGCAGATAAACGCCACCCCCATAAGAAAGATATCATTCCCTATGGAGACCAGTGAGTGTGAAGAATGTTCAAGGTGGGGGTACCCCACGTGCAAGGCACGAGGTGAGGTCACAGTTTGAAGTCATGTGCTGAGGACGGCGGTGCTTGGCTGTTTAACGTTCAGAAGCACGGACGAGGTGGGTTTGCTCCACAACCCTATGAATTACATAACCAGTACCCTCTACTCCTTGGTGGAGAGAGGGGGCAGACAAATCTGTGGTGAGGGGGTGTCATGGAGCAAACCATCGAGGGTCCCCACGTTAGTGTGGCTATGCGAAGAAGCAATATCCATTAGCGTGCCTATGCGTAGAAGCATGAGGTGAAGAAATGAAAAACGCCATATCGTCCAAGGGACATTTAAGTCACATCGTTCAAATCTGGAGGGTCACACGGTAAAAGGAATTGCAAAGCAGAGGGGTTCATAGGCAGCGGCCTTGTAAAGCTCTGTTGCTCAGCATGGAAGAGGGCACTTGCGAAAGGGTGTGATTTGCAATGTGAGGTGACTCAACTTAAGAATAGGGTAGAGGTGTATATGAGATGTCCTTCGTGAAGTGGAAATGCATTCCTGGAGAACATCCTCACAGAGAAAATGTGCCTCGCGAAGCAAGGTGTCGTGATGCAATGTGCTTCGTGAAGTATAGTGACCCTGCTTTGGCATGTGGATCATGTGTACATGAAGGGTGTTTCGCGAAGCATAAATGCTCCGTGATGACCCGGGTCCCCTTTGGGGTCCCCTTCCTTTGAGGAGGCCCTTAGGTTCCACAAAAAGAATCCCTCTCAGAAGAGGGGATCAAAACGTGACAAAGGGGAGTCACTTCACAGAGCAGAAGTACCTCACACAACACATGGTTTTCATAGCAGAATGGTGCTTTGCAATTCAAGATCTATGAAGTCGAAAGGTCGTATTGTCTATATTATAAACATGGGGGAGGTTTTTATTTATAGGGGAGAGGTACCGCGAAGTAGCGTGAACTTGGCATGAATAGGAATTCGTTTGTTTCGCGGCGCGTCGTGAATGTCAAATGCGGTCGCGGAGCGTTACTGCCTCCTTACTTTGTGGTGGGTCACGAACATCAAATGCGGTCACAGAGCATTACCACCTCCTTGCTTCTTGGTGGGTCGTGAATTTAAAGGGTGTTCATGGAGAATTACTTCCTCCTTGCTTCACAGTGGCGTGGTGCAGCCTGTTCTTCTAGAATGGGATTCGCGAGGCAGCCCTCTATTCAGTGTCTTCTCCTCCTCCCAACATTTTGGAGTCAAAAAATGACCCCGCTCAGACATGGATCCATGGAGAAGTCAAGGGTCGAAGTCTGAGTGTCAATCGCCAAAATACTTGGTTGTTCACACAGCTACCTCGCGAAGAGGGTTCTCTAAGCTGGAAAGCAAAGCTCTAAACAGGAGCACCGCAAAGCAAGATTTTGTTAGGACGCACCGTGAATCTCTGAGGATCACTCACCTATAAATAAAGGACTAAAACACTCTTTTGGCTCTTTTCATCTCTGTGATTTTTGGCTTTAGTGCTCTCGATTCGCGATGCTCCGCATACTTCACGACTTCTCTCCACAATTCAGGACTTCGCTTCACGGCGCACAACTAGTTTTTGACTCCGCTACAGCGCATTGCGATATCGCGCTTGAAGGCATGGGTAGGACTCCATGAACGGGCTTTGCGAACTCTCTCTGTGAACCTTATTTGCGAACGCTCTCTGCGAATGAGCTTCACGTACCAACCTGAATGTAGTCCAAGTTCAAGAACCGAATGGCTCACCCAGAAGCTACTAAGGGGTTTCTTGTGGATAACACCAGAAGGGATGTGATGGAGAATAGTCTGGGTCTGGGGGAGTTTTTCTATACCCACATAGATGATTGTTAATTGGTGGAGATGCTATTAGAGATCCATAAGAACTACCCACTGTGTAGGAGGTTTCCCTTGTATGGATTTGGGATTAGGGATGAATTCTTCATCCCTGAAGCAATTAAGGATGAACCAGCTTACTGGTTTAGGAGCACGACGTGCCAGCGCCGAGGGATTAGGGCGGCTGATGGCCATGCCCGGGAGGACTTCACACCCGTCAGTGCTGATTGCTTATACAACCACCTGAATAACATCGATGGGAAGGCATTGTAACCAGAGACTTCTCCTCCTATATACCATACGATACTAAAGGCAGCTTTGAAGAACCCAAGGAAGGGGTTGTCCGAGGAATGGGACCTGCGCCAGGGCGGCAACTTCACATAGGATTGGTCCTGGGCCTATTGGGTAGGCGCCTCATGTGAGGAGATTGGGTATGAGCTGAGGAGAGTGGGTTTGTACGAGGTGGCTTGGGGATCTCAATTCCACATATATCAATCAAAACAGCTGATTCCAGATCTATTGAGAATATGGTCATCAAGGACCAATGCCTTCCACTTACACCATGGGGAGGTCGGTATCAGCTTGTGGGATGTCCACCAGATCTCGGGGGTCCTGATACTGGTGGTGATGTATGACGAATTCCTCCCCCTCATGAGTGCGTGGGAGGATCTAGAGAAAATTCCACGGCTGGCGATAGCACTGATGGAGCATGTTCTTTGGGATGACAAGGTGGTAGTAACGGATGTCCACATCAGGTGGTGGTTCAATAAATTCCTGAACTTCCCTGAAAACAGGCATTTTTTGGCGAGGCTCCGGACTTTTTCTGAAGGGGGCTCAGAGTAAGGAGCACTTGTACTGGCGACTTTTGGAGAACAACTCGTGGAAGACGTGGGGAATCAGTGTCATCATCGAGAAACAACCAATAGTCAGGCTGACAGCGTTAATCGCGGCTCTGGTCTGTGGTTGGATCCTTTCAGTGAGGGATACCAACATGGGAGTATGCCCCAACACATTCAACATGGTGTCTACATTGGTGAGAGGAGGGCGGATCAACCTGGGAATCTCGATGCTCACCAAGATGTATAAGGTGGTGTGGCATATCAGCGAGGGGAAAAGGCCACAGAGGGTATGTGGGCCATTCCACCTTTTGTATGGGTGGATAATGACACATATCAGAGGGGTTTACGAATACTCAAAACCTATATCTTCTCTGTGCTCGAACATCCGCCCATCAATCATGAATTCCGTTGGAATCTTTTCAACCAAGATGACCGCATCGTCGGTTCTGAACCGGGTGTGGAGGGTGTAAGAATTCAACTTCCACCTGTTTCTACTGCCGAAAGGGGTATTTATTGATGACGGCAGGGGGATAGAATAGCACCGAGCCTATCTCCTATCATTTCAAGGTGGTGTCTTGGGTGCAAGGGTGGACCGCGATCCCCTCTGCGATTCGTACACCCCACACCAGTTTTCAAGGCAATTTGGGTGTATGTAGAGGCTGACCCCATAGTTCTATGTGGAGGTGCACTATGAAGAACACCCATTCATGATGAGGTACATGTGGCTCATGTTTTGGCGGGAGGAGGGGAACATGCGGAATGAGCTTCCTCTGCCGACCTCCGTCCTCAGGCTGGTAACAAAATATGTCCATCTCTAGGAGGTGGCCTACCCGGGGGAGATGCTGAAGCAGCCTACTATTTGAGTCGGTGATGGTGAGCTTCCCTGACCTCGAGGCCAGAAGGTGGAAAGGGAATCCTGTGGTGGCAGGGTTGCCATGGCGATGAGGCATGCACCATTTGAGGTTGAGGCATCAGCCATAGATCCAGTATTGGTAGCGGACCCAGTGGTTCCAGGAGAATATATCCATCCGAAGGGGAGGCTGTCAAGAGGGTTCCACAGGATAAGCACCCAGGCTCTGGGGAAGTGGATGCGCCATGTCAACAAGCCAGAGGATGTTTTCTTTTCGGAGGGCTGGGACATCTCAGAAGTAAATAGGCAATTACTCGGCCCCTCCGAGTTGTGGCAGCACCTGGACTGTGTCAGGGTGGATTTACCGGGGATAGGCCCTATCTGGGTCGGCTTTGCAGTGCCCCAGGCAGAGGTGGAGTGGTACCTATAAGAGTTGGAGGACATTGTGCATTGTCGGGGAGCTCCTTGTCCAATGACAGTTTGAGTCAAGGTGTTGCTGGATTGCACTACTCCCCTGCAGTTGTCGGCCGCTGATTTGAGACAGCTCTTCCCCTTACCGAAAGAATCAGAAGAGTCCTCCTGGGGAGACAACGCTAGAAGAGGGAGCCTGTTGGATGAGGGAGAAGTTGGAGATCAATAATTGGATCTTTAAGAGTTCGTAGAGTCCCTTGAGGTAACAATCTGAAACCCCCTTCCCTGAGACTTTCTTTGAGGTCATTCCGGACATCTTGTTAACATATGAACCATGTAGGAGGGTCTTATACACGGGACCCGTTCTTGTCCCTCAGTTGATATAGAAGAGGGACCCTCGAGATCTACGACCGCTACTGCATCAATTTATACCTCTAGCGGGGCTAGGATACATGTTTCGACTCCTCCGGAGTTTTCAGACCTTCAGACCATATATGGGGGGCCACACTTAGGGGTCCCGACAACATCAACCTAAGAGCGAGACTAGGGATCAATATCTCTACGTCTCCTCTACCAATTTTATTGATTGTCATCCCCTAACCATATTTATGGACATCTATGTCCCTTTTTGGCGCGTACAGTTCTTCAAATGGCATGGCTCGACTTGGTGAGGTTGGTCGGGGCTTCTTGCGGCATCCTTCCCAGGGGAATGCCGGTGGTCATGGAGGTGGAGGTCCAAACCGACCTAGAGGTGGTGCTCCCAATCACCGGTGGGACCGTCAGCGGGGATGAACCCGAGATCATTGATGTATGATCCGATGATGAGGATCGATCAGATAATCTAGATCCCGCCATGCCCGATCAAACACCAGATGTGGACCCGGCTGAAGAGTTCCTGGTGGCATTCCCCACGTTTGAGAATTCCAATCGTTCCAACTAGGATGAGACAGCCTCTGATAAAGAGGATAGAAAGATAGTCTATTGCAAATCGTGGAAGCTGATCACGTGCTTCATCAATGTCACCCCACAAGAACTATTGTTGATGAGATGGAAAGACATCGCTCGTGACTCTGTGAACTATGTGCTGGGGGAGTGGATGCCCAGCGTCCTCACATGCTCATCCATGAACGTATGGAAGAAATGATTCAATAGTATGATTGTAGCCTCAGTGTGGGCTGGATGTGGAGGAAGGTGGTAAATGTTAAGAGGCTCCAGGAGGCTGAAGATGAGGTCCTTCACCTACAGAATTGGGCTAATGAGCATTTGACCTCCATTAATGCGAAATCTGAGCTAATATTGCTGTTGAATACCCAGCTGGAAGAGGCCAAAGAGGGCCTAAAGTAAGCCTCTGAGGTGATGACCGCCATCTGGACTGATGTGGAGCTGGCCCAGATTGCGGCCAATGAATTGCGCCCTCTCGCATCCGAGGAGGAGCAGGATCTGAACATGAAACAACAACTCATGGACGCCACCAGCCAGCGGGTGGTGGAGTTGCTATGCTCTTTTGACGAGGTCAACCCGTTCATGGGGGAATTCGACCCCTAGGTACTGTAATGATTAAAAACACTCAAAGGTACTTTCATTCTTTGATTTTTTGATGCCATTGAATGCATGAGTTAAATTGTTCATGTTGGTTTTTTTCATTCTTATGAAATTCGTGGAGTGTTCCGCGATCATTCCCTAGGATCACGTGGGTCAGACCCGATGTCAGAAACAAGTGATGACCACCTTATTGCCCCAACTAAAATTTAGTAGTGAAATTCAAGCTTCGGACATCCATGGATTGAACAACCAGCCATGATTTCTGGGAGGAAATGGAAGAGACCTGACTAGAGAATGAGGCTCTCAGAACAGTCGAATTATCATTATCCCAGTGTGCTCTTGTGTACCATTGGCGTATCTCCAAGGGAATTGGAAAGAATCTGAACATGGGAATTTAAGGTGTGAATCACGATAATCAGGATTCAGAACACTATGGGGGTGGAATGACAATAAAGAATAACTGTTGACTGCATTCGAAACATAATATCCTTATTGTGTTAGCTTGGAGTGGGGATTGAAAATTAGGGCCGACCACTGAACATGTTCGAAACAGAGGGCCTGACTCAAAATGTCATTCATTAGTCATCCAGAACATTGGCCTAGGACAATAGGTGGGCCATAGGCCGAGCATCCATACTGTTAGGGGGTTCTTGTAGACATGAATGGGGACGAGGGTCAGAATAAGGGGAATGAAAAGTGTGGAATGTGGAGAGATGGTTCATTTGAACAGAATCCAACACCTAAAATTATTCCATCGTGATGGGAGAACGTTAGATGGGCGCATCAGTTTTATCATGGGTTATTCATTCTTTTAGACATTACATCTCTGGCGAGGGAGCTGTCACTTCCCAATGTCATTGTGGGGCATTCTTGAACATGTTTAGGGAAAAGCTTCAGTTACATGGTTCCCTAAAAGGTGTCCATCCAGGGGCCATAAATGACGATGAATATGATTTATGATTCCTAGGGTTGGACCTAAGGTGAAATGCATGGGTTTCTCTACATATCCCATGAGGATGGGAATCAATCCATACGTAGTTCTGGAATATGTCGTGCAGTTTAGCGTCTTGTGGAAAAGACACAGAGTGGTCTTAGTCTTTGGTCATAGAGCTCGAACCATGGATGGTAGGAAACACGAGAGACACATGGTGGCATAATTATAAAACTTGACGTGAATGGGAACTTGGGGTTCCAACCACCGCGTGTTCCTTGGGAAGGTTTTAGGTCAAGGGACCGGAAACGTGAGTTATGCTGGGTCAGTGGGGGAAGCGCTAGGGTGTTCCTACATATCTCATGAGAATGAGAATCATGAAGTACATTGCTCTAAAATATGGAACTGTAAGGTAGCAGTGCCATGGATAAAAGGGGTGTGCGGTTGTGGCCTTTACACCAAAAGAAGCGGTATTTGATATATCATGTTTATCCTTTAAGGTAAATGGTTTTTTTGTGAAGAGACATGCCTAGGATAGCACGTCCTAGCATCCCCACAATAATCAAGCCGTATGCAAGCATTGACATATGGTATGGCATGTAACCAATAACAAACATGGTGTCCCCTTGAGTGAGGACGACACGATGCAATGAAATTTTTTCATCGTGAAGCTAGGATGATAAATTCACAGTTTAGAGTCATGTGATAGGACCAGGTGTGCATTTTAACATCAAGTGGCATAGACGTAACATCGTACGTGATTCTGCGAAATAACCCTCGAGCCAAGGGGCCCAAATTGAGGTTAGAGGATAAGGGGCAGGAGAAACTAGCTCCTAATTGAGATAGACCGGAAAAAGGGACGTCCGGGTGTTCCTATGTATCCCATGAGTATGGGAATCAATCTATACGTAGTTCTCACAAAGGGGTAATACAAAATGATCATAGTTTAAGGTATTATAACTAAGACCATGGAGAAGCGGGGATATTCCATGTATGTGTTACCTTAACCCAATCCCTAATCCTTTGTGAGTCGAAATCGATGTAGGAAATAAGGGTGGAAAAGGAATTTTCAATATGTGAAATATACGCCACGTGGAAATCGGTGGGGCCCCGAATGATCGCCTTATCACGAAATTTTTCCTCCTACCATGCAGATGCACACTAAGGAATAATACCAGGAATTTTGAAGTTCCACATGAACATGATGAGGTGGAGAAGTATGTGAATCATGTTACTGATATTTTGGGAATAATGTGGTTGGCGACCGTGTTTGAATCACAGCATCCATATCGTGTTAGCTCGAAATGGGGACAATCAAGTGAGCATCGACCACTGACCATATTCATAATGCGGGATTTGTATTGATTTGTTGTCCACGACCCTTGACGACATTGGCCCATAATGGTAGGAGAGCCCTTAGGCCTAGCATCCATTCCATTTGGGGGTCCTTTCAGGTGTGAAAGGTGATGGAAGCCCTAATGAAGGGGAACTCGAAGCCTGAGAAACGGGTGAAAGCATGTCCGAGTAGAGTCTGACATTCCAGGTACTAAACCAGAGTACCCTTAGGCACATTGGTGAATCGCTGAAAGAGGGATGAAGAGGGACCAAGAGGGTGCTCAACTTGAGAGTAACCTATTTGAAGGGATGAGAATAGAATACAGGGATAGAGAACTCCTGAGAGGGAGAGGTATGTGGCGTGGTCGTTACAAACCCGACGTGAATGAGGACATAATCCCATGCCACCCCATATACTCCCCTCCCCAAAAAATGGTAGGCCATGAGGCCAAAGTGAAAGGGAAATCTCTGAGAGATGGGGCTAGACCCGATGTCTTGACATTTGAGCGGTCCTACATAACCCATGAAGATGGGAATCAAGCCACACGTAGTTCACGAAGGCACATAGGGGTAAGATACCCAAACAGGGGGGGGTGTACAACATGGCATGTAACCCGACATGAATGAGGAAATAATCCCATACCTCACCGTAAAACCCTAAAAAGGATCTTGGGTCGGGGGCCCGAAATGGCCAAGGAGACTGAGGCAGGGACTCAAACGGAAAGGCCTGACCGGTTTGCAGTTTAACGCCTTTCAGTGAGGACAAAGAGAGGAGTAAGATACCCAAATCAAGGGATGTGTACGACAAGAAGAATAACCCGACGTGAATAAAGACATAATCCCATAATACACCGTACAATACTGAGTAATAACATGGGCTAGGGCCCAATAAGGCCAAGGGGCTTGAGGATGGGCCTCAGACGGAAAGGCTCGACCTGTCTACAGTTAAACATCTTGCAGTGAGGACAAAAGTGGGTAAGATATCCCACATACAGAAGGAGTACGACACGATGAGTAACCCTATGGGAATGAAGAAATAATCTCACACCACACCGTACAATCCTAAATAAGAACTTGGGTGAGGTCCTGATGAGGCCGAGGGGCCTAACGATGGGCATCGAATGGGAATCCATACATCCTCTTGTGTGGTTACCGACTCATCGTAAATTTTATGACCATGTGAGCAGGGCTTAGTATGGGAAAAAAGAGCCGGTCTCTGCTCTCCCCGTCATATGGGGTCTAATAGCTAGCATTTCCCAAAGGGTGTTCATTACTGGGAGACATAAAGGGGCAGAATGAACCACTACACTTAATGTTTGGGGCTTCTTGTGGTGGTACTAATGATGCATGATAGCTGTTTACCATGTTTGAAACACCGCATACCCATAGTGACCTGAAATGGGAACAAAAAATAACCATCGACTGGTGACCATATTTGCAATGCAGGCCTTGTATCGGCTTGTTTCTCAACATCATCGAGGGAATTGTACCAAAGAATTAGGAGAGCCCTTAGGCCTAACATCCCTGGCATTCGGGAGCCCTTATAGATGGGGAAGATGATGGAGTCCCAATCAATGGAGTGGGTGAACCATAGCTGTACCCATACATTTTAAAGTCAAGAAGGGTGAACAACTCCAGGGAGGGGACGTATGGCTGGATCGAGATGAGATTGATGTGTATTGAGGCACAAAAACCCATACAACACCATATGTCATGACCTGAGGAGAGATTATGGCATTTGGGCTGGGTTAACAGATGAAATGTCCGGGTGTTCCTATGTATCCCATGAATAAGGGAATCAATCCATACATAGTTCTCAAGATGCAATTTAATGTCATGTAGGACAATGCACAGTTTAATGTCATGTTAGACCAGTCAGTTTAAGGTCATGCTAGACCAGCGAGAATTTTAGGGTCTTGTGGGACCATCCAGTTTAAGGTCATTCAGAAGCAGCGTGCAGTTTAGGGTCATGCAGGACCATCCAGTTTAAGGTCGTGTAGAACCAGGGTGCAGTTTTGGGTAATGCGGGACCATCCAGTTTACGGTCGTGCAGGACCAGCATGCAGTTTAGTGTCATTCAGGACCATCCAGTTTAAGGTCATGCAGGACCTGCGTATAGTTTAGGGTAATGCAGGACCATCCAGATTAAGGTCGTGTAGGACCAACTATGGCTCAGCCAAAGTATTTCTTGAGGAACTTGGCATTGGTGGGAGGAGTTATACACTCACCATCCATGGTCACCAGGGAGTATTCTCCATTGGGGTAAACCTTGGGAATTATGTAAGGTCTTTACCATTTGGGCTCAAACATGATTTGGTTCTTGCTAGGGATCATTAGAACCCGAAGGCACATAACCAAGTTGCCTTGCAGGAAAGAGCAGAGGTGAACCTTCTTGTTGAAGGCCATAGCCATCTTATTCTGATGCCTTCCAAGATTGTGCAGGGCATGAATCCTATTCTCATCAAGAACTTCCAATTCAACCAGATGAATTTTTTCTACCTTATCTAGTAAATTATAGTCATATTCCACTATTCTTATCGAAGGAATCTAGATCTCAATGGGAAGGATGGCCTCAACTACATACACCAGAAAATATGGGGTCACCTGGGTGGAATTACAAGTCGTCGTCCGATATGGCCAGAGTGCTTTGGGGAGATTTTCCGACCAACTATTATTGTTCTGACCAACCATTTTTGTTGAATGTTAGAGAGGGTTTTTTAACGCCTTGATCTTCCCATTTTCCTCCACATGATAGCGGGAGTTATGGTTTGAACAGATGTTGTACTTGGCATACAATTTCTTTAACTCAGATGCTCGGAATTTCATGCCATTATCATTGAGAATAGTGTGAGGTACTCAAAACCAGTGGATGATGTTGGAGCTCATGAATTCAACGATAGAACGTTCCTTGAACTCCGTGAGAGGTACTGCCTCTACCCACATAGAAAAGAAATCTGTGGCAGTCAAGATGAACCTGCACAGGCGATTTATCACCGGTGGGTATCGTCCCATGACATCGAGTCCCCACACTACGAATGGAAAAAAGTACTTAGTGGATTGGAGAGGTTCTGGAGGCCAGTGATTGAACTTATCTGGAATATTGCATGCATGAAATCTATTGGTGAACTTGATGCAATCATGAATCATGGATAGCCAGAAGTACCCCAGTCTACGGATCTAATGGGATAGCTTCAGCCTAGTCTAGTGAGCCTCATAGGAACCAGCGTGAACCTCATGCATGAACTGAGACATATCGACTCCTTAGATTCAATAGAGGATCACAACATCAAACCCACGCTTATAGAGGGTCTATTCGAGACTAGGACTACTCTAGAGGGTAAAATTCATCGCGCGACATCAGATTCACTCCCGATCGACCTAATCAGCCGGAAAGCAACCATTTAGAAGATACTTGAAAAAAGGGGATCTCTAGTCAGGATTCGCTTCAACCAACGCATCTGAAGAACCTGGGAGTCTTGACGTGGAGGATCCGGCAGTAAGATGGATTTCTCGCAGGCCGTCATCATCATCTGGGGTGATGGGGTAAATGACCCTCCATTGTTCCATGTGTATAATTAGATCATCCTATTCAGGTTCTGCATGTGATGCAGCCAGGCCGGCCAGGGCATCATCTTGACCATTCTGAGATCGAGGGACTTGAGTATCCTCCGACCGAGATTGAAACTGGGACATTACCTGCAGGGTGTAATCCAACAATTGTACGAGCTCTGGCTTTCTGAAAACATAGTCACTGTTGACTTGCTTGATGACTAGTTCAGAATCCCCTTTCAGATGTATAAGGGGTACATAGATATCGGGAGCCAGCTCGAGGCCAGTGATAAGAGCCTCATACTCTGCCTCATGGTTGGTGCCGCCTTCTGAAAACAGGAATGAATACGGCGGAATGGCTTGCGCCGAGGTAATAAAGAAAATACCCAGACCTACTCTATTGAGTCTATGATCATTTTTCCTCCTACCAGTGGGGATCCAGGAGTCACCATCAATGTGTATATGCCAACATGGGATGACATGATCTACCGATAGGATTTCCTCGTCAGGAAAATTCAGGTCCAGGTACTGGTCCGCAGGGGTTGGATGGGAAGCTAGAAAATATGTCAATTCATATCCCTTGATAGAATTCTGAGGCACGAACCTAATGTCAAATTGGTTGACTATTACCTCCCCTGTGATAGAAGAATGGTTAACATGGGGAAATTTAGGATGTACTTCAGCTGGTCTACCTGAGACACCAGTTGTACCTCATGGTGCTTTAGGTAATGCAGCAACTTATGCACAACAAAGACGAGTGCAAGGCAGCTTCATTCAATGAGGGAGTATCTGGTCTCTATGTCGTGGATCATACGACTAAGATAATAAAGGTTGTTTTCAATACCCTCATTGTTCTTCTGTGTGAGAAGGGCGCTGAGAGATCCTTCCTGGTCAGTCACGTATACGTTTAGTGGTTTTTTGGAGACGTGTGGCATCACGACCGGAGGATGGAGCTAATACTGCTTGATTTCCTTGAACGCGGTCTGGAACTCTTCATCCCACTTATAAGTAGAGCCTTTCTTCATGATCTGAGAAAAGGGATTACAATTTCCATCCAGATTCTCAATGAATCAGCGTATATAGGCTAAGTGGCCTTGGAAACCTTGAAGCTCCAAAATATTACTCGGGGGAGGCATCTGACTGATGGCCTAGAACATCTCTGGGTCGATATCAATGCCTCAGTACCTGAAAAAAAATCCAAGAAACTTCCCAGAGGTGACCACGAAGGCACATTTCAGCAGGTTCTTCTTCATATGGTGGGAACAGAGGAAGAAGAACACTTTCTCAAGGTCTTTGAGATAGTCATGGAACTGGCGAGATTTGACCAACAGATCATCCACATAGAATTCCACCAATGTGCTGAGGAATGGTTTACATATGTGGTGCGTGGCCCACTGATAGGTGGAAACTGTATTCTTCAGGCCTAAGGGCATAACCTAGTAACAAAAAGTACCTTGGGGTGCCCTGAAAGCAGTGGACTCTTCATCGTCAGGGGCCATCAAGATCTGATTATATCAAGAGTACCCATCGATGAAGGACAGGGCTTGGAACCCAGATGTACTGTCGATCAACAATTTTTTCACTGGAAGTTGAAAATCATCCTTCAAACAGTGAAGATTGAGATCTTGAAATTCGATGTCCACTTTGATCAATCCATTCTTCTTCCTGACCAGCACAATTTTGGCTAGCCACTTTGGGTACTGGACCTCATTGATGAAGTTGGCCCTGATGAGCTTGTAAACATCGACCTCGACCAAGGAACCATGAGAATGGTGCATCTTCCTGGGAGGCTTCTTGAACACACGCTAATATATAGGGAGACTAAGGCGGTGGACGGCTTCCTGAGGATCTATTCATGGCATCTCATCATAGCTCTAGGCGAATAGATCACGATGATGCTTTTGGAAATCTATGTACCATTTCTTCTCCTCAAGGGATATGGTGGCACTGATAAACGTGGGTTTCAGATCTACCTCACCTCAATGTTTCACATGTACCAGTTCATCGATCGTGGCGGAGATGCCTTCTTCAAAGGCAGGGGGAGCATCCTCCAAATACTCTTCATCAATTGTGGAGGGATCCCTAGCAGGATGAACTTCCTCTCGGTCAGTAGATCCTGACGGGAGGCCGGTACCAGCCGAGGCAGCAGTGGACATCATATCATGGGACTCATGTGCTACTGAGACCATAGCAATGAAGGCAGTTGATCTGATCCCATTTGGTCTTCCTCCTAGGGGGTCATGATTGATGATATCAAAGCAATAGTGGCACGTCGGCTTGAGCCGATTGATTCCAGCCTAGCGAAACAGGCACGTATGAAGTACTGCCATTCCCATGGGGTAGGCATCCCGATACAGTACATGGGTAAGAAGCTCCAGGATCACATGAGCCTAGTATTTGTAGGAGTATGATGTGATTTTCCGCCGTCTCTTGGACTTGGGAATATTCTATCCTCTTGTACCAGAGACAAAAAATAATTTCCGCATATCAGGGGTTGTGGCCTCCAATCGATGGATCGTGAGGACATAGGAGTCATCCAGACCTGCACAGGGGTGAGTTGCAACCATGACGGGCTCAACCTCACTTTCCACAATCTGTTTATCCTTGCTCTTGTAATAGTCGACGTCCAGGAAGCAGGCCTTACAAGAGGCAAAAGAAGATGCATTACCTTGGAGTACGTCTACTTGACCATTTAGGTAGTACTTTAGGCACTGGTGATATGACAAGGGGACCGCCACATGTAGGTGGAGCCATGGTTTTCCCATCAATTCATTGTACGCTGTGTCCTAGGAGACAACCATGAACTCAGTTCTTGATACTAGGCTGCCAAAATAGGTCTTCAAACGGATCTCACCTACTGGATTCTGGTTACTCTTATCATATCCTTGGATCCTTAAATCAGAGGGAGTCAGGTCATCTTCGGATAACCCCAGCTTCCGCAGCATCAGCGTTGGGATAAGTTTAATCCTAGAGCCGGTGTCAATGAGACAGTGGTGAACCTCCACACCGTTAAATTGGTCGGTGATGTACAGTGGGGAGATGTGCCACTGTATGGGGGAGCCATCATCCTCTCCAGAGAAAAAAATGAGGGCCTGACATTCAGCATTCTGAAAAGCTTCAGCATGGAAAGCCTCTATAGCTGCTACCTCTATCAGAAACTAGAGGGGGCTTCTTAAAGCCTCATCGAGGGCCTCACGAATATCTAGCGATAGGAGAAGGGATTAAAGGATGGAAAGCCTCGCTGGGATGCTGGAATGGTGCTTGAGAACATCATACTTTTGTGCCAGACGTGTACTTCTTCTTGCAGGGGGCCGCTCCACGAGGGGAGGCATGGCGGGCCCAGCTGGCTGGGCCGATGGATAGCTGGTGCTAGGATAATCCCGATGCTCATTAGTCAATGCTCGGAGAGTAACTGCCATATGGGGACTGGGTGACTAACATCGGCCTATAGTAGGGAAATTCTGGTCACGGCCTGGTCGAGGTAGTTCTACCTGATCCAGAAACACTAACAGTAGTGGAGGCGGGCCTGATGACACCGGATGAAGGGGCTGCACGTGATGAGCTCTGCACTGGGCCAGATGTCTAGTCTCAGTGGCATGCACGGTCTAGCTGGAGGTGACATATGATGCATGGTGATGACCCATGTGGCTGCGACTACACCGACATTGGCGTCAACTGGGGACGTTGGGGAGGTTCTCCAGGAACTCCTTATCATCAGAAGTCATATAGTGGTTTACCAACTCCACGGTATTAACCGAAACTTAACCATTGCTATCAATTGAAGAGTAATCCATAATTGGGTAGATTCTGGGAGATATCCCCATCTTTGTGGCATAAAGTAGCTGAGAGTGTGGGGTGATGATGTAATTGGTGGGGTGTGTTGTATTTTTCTTGCACCGCCAATGCTTGCTCCCCTGGGAAGAGGCCAGCTGAGATGATGATGCAAAAGTGGTGGCTGCAGATTCTGAAAGCTGCGACTGATTCAGGCATGCCTGGATGATACCGTGGGAACAAGAAACTGTTTTGTGAGACATCCAATCATCATACTTCTTGGACACGTGGTTGGAAACCTCCTGCCACTCACCTTCATTATCGCTACTGATGTATGGACTTACAAACAAAACCTCCACTTGTGCAGGGGCCGGACCCATCCTAACTATGTTGTTATAGACATCGTCATGGAGCCATTATTTAAACTCACAGTACTACTTGAGTGTGTGCCCCAGAATCCGATGATAGGGGTAGTAGTTGGGGCGATCAGTGAGATTCTCCTCTTATGGCCTTTTGCACCCAAGCAAGCACACAATCCACATCTCTAAGGCACTATAGAAGTAACCAGGGACTTGATTATTGTTGAATGAGTTTGTCCGGTTACTCCTGTCTGGGAAGGGGTCCCTTGATACCTGGAACTGACGAGGGGCCTGTCAAGGAGGTGGACCCTAATTGTTCCACCTAGGCGGTGGCGGTGCATTCCGCGGGGGTGCTTGCCAGTTTTGAGGACACTACTGAGCTGGAGGCTGCGCCTGAGGTGGAGGGACTCCGAAAGGCTGCGGGGATGGTGTCACTGGAAGAAATTCTAGTTGTCTGGGAGATTCTATTTGTCCCACTACAGTAAGCTCAGCTCTGGCAGCCCTCCTCACTGATATTATAGGGGGAAAAAGACGTGCCTAGATGGCCTGTTGTAGGGATTATTCCAAGCGCTGGGCCTTATCGGAGAATTATCGGAATCTTCCATAGTAGTACTAGGTGATCATGGTGGGGACCAGTTCCGTCATTTTGTTCCCTATGCACATTGTCAGGAGTTCCTCATGAGTCAGTGGCATGTCAAGGGAGTATGTGATCCCCTTCCACTGGGCGATAATCTCCACGACTTGTTCATTAGGCCTTCATTTGCACTTGAAGAGGTCTACAATGATCATTTTCTGGGTGGTGGAACTGAACTGGTAGAGTAATATCCTGCGAACGTCCCCCCAACTGGTCACAAATCCAATGGGGAGCTGGCTGTACCAGACGAATGCTGACCCCTCCAGTGTTTGAACAAAAAAGTGGAGCATAGCAGCCTCCTGCTACGTTGGAGTCCATAACATAGTCCTAGACCTTGAGTTGAAGTGGGATACTTGTTGCAGCGGTTCCCCTGTCCCGTTAAAGGGGGAGAAGGTGGGATTCCCGAAGCCCGGAGGTGCAGACATATCATCCACCCATGCTGGGTATGGCTTTCCATCTGGTGGGATTTCCACTTGTCACGTTCCCAATGCCTCAAGGCATGCTATGAGCGCCTACATAGGATCATCTGGGCGAGGGTCCTTGTCTTGATAGGGATCCCTAACCATGAGCACGTTGTCGGGTTCGTCAACACGGTTGACAAGCTCAGCGGCTCGTGGAGCGGCTGGTGGAGCGACCCTTGGGGCGGCCGGGGGAGCCCGAGCCGGATTCCTTGGATTTCCCCGCTGTTCAGAAGGATTTGGTGAGACTCACCACGCCCTCTTGCAGTGAGCTTTGGCTTCATCCCTGTCTGCTGGAGCGGTATGATTAGGGTTGCTTGTGGGAATCTCACCAAGGGGAAGCTATTCCGGCCCATACTGCCCTGACCTAGGATCATCGTAGTCAGGTCGTCGCACTGCAACATGTTCATCCAAGGGTTCGTCGACCAATTTCTTCTGCTCAGCAAGTTTCTGGGGCAACATGGCCTTCTTGGGGTCCTCCTCCGTCTTCATCACTGAATCACACGTGTCGGAGTGCTTGATAGCTCCGACGTTCTCTTTTCCCATACTGTAATTCAGGCTGAGTTCCAATGCCTCAGTGGGTGTAGGAAGACCTAGGAGGTTCTTCTGCTAATGAGTAATCCTCTCTGATGGGTACAATAGTGGAGGCACACCCTTAGGGGGAAAGTCTTTATCGAGAAGCTCCAGGTCATCCTCATCATCCACAATGTCAGCCCTGTTGACAATGACCCTTCCTGGGGCATGTCCTCAATATCGCATAACGAGTCTGGCAGCCGCTGAATGGGACTGAACAGGAGGTCAGCATAATTTCCCCAGCCATATATTTTCACATGGGGGGTATCCTCCCAAATAATTTTGCAGAGTACCTTGATACTCTGAACGCATTGCTGCAGGGGGGACTCACAACAACCTGGTGATTCGGGAAGCAGGGTCACATGGGGTGCAACCAGATCAACTAGACGACACTGCTCGCTGATGTCCTCGAAATGCAATTGTCTTCTGGGGTAAACCACTCACTGATGATGAAGACTAAAATGTGTCGACCAGATGGTGTAGCAGAAACACTCAACTTTATCTGGTTGAGGGATTCCGATATGTAGAACTTATGCGCTGCCACATGCTAGAACTTCTTGAGGAAGTGGTCCACTGTGAGGTTGTTCCAGAATCTCCTGAACATAGATTCAGAGTCTTGCCCTTGGTTTCACCACTCGTTAACTAGGGGGTGGATGAGGAACTGTAAGCGGTAATGAGGTAGACCGTTGGGATGGGAGGCTGGCCGGTGGTGAGTACGACGAGCAGGTTGACTGACCACCGATTCTCGGGCTGTCCTCCGAAGAGTGTAGCGACCTGGGCGCTACGTCGGGATAAGATGGGCTGATGGCCGTAGTTCCCGGCTCAAGGGCTAGGGCTACTGGTGATAGGCCTCGATGATGCGCGCCTACCATTGGTCCCTAGAATTGTACTCCATGATCTCTTGTGGAGATAGAGTGTAACAACCCGAAATTTTGAATAAATATTTTTTCCTAATTTTGTGTGTTATTTTATTTTATACTCAACAAAACTATTTCATTTAATAACCTAAGTATAATTAAAATGAGACTGTTGGGTTTCGACTGTTATATGTCCATTGCTCAATATGACAGTTGGAAACTAAATGTTGTGATTTTTCTCTAAATACATGTAATCTTGGTTAATTAAGATAGAAAGAAGATTTGATGGCCTCATCCAGTAGTCTCGGGCCAATCAAACCCATCTAACAGAACTTGAGAAGGACGTAGCACCACTGGGCTTTGCTATGGACCAAACCCCAGCCGAACTTCATCGTGTGATGCTAGAACAGAACCGCCTTCGTGAGAAGTTCAAACTGATAGAAATTACTACTTGTGCGATGTTGGATCAGCCTCCCTCGGATTTCCTCACCTTAGCACACCTTACACTTAGGTCCTATGCTGGTGTGATAAGGGGATATGTAACGAGACCATAACTACTTTGTGTAATCCTTTGTTATAAATAAAATTGTGTTTTCTTCATATGGTCGAGTTTGTGAGTTTACAAATGTTCAAATGAATATATGATGTATTTTGTAGATTAATTTTGAAAAAAAAGATATTTTAAAATATTTATTTAAACATTAAATAATTAATTATGTGTAATGATTTTAAAAAAATGGTCTTCTACAAATGTTTTCAGTAAGAAATTTAGAGTCTAATAAGATCAACATAATTTTTGATGAATTGTAAATTCAGTATAGTGATTTTATGGTTAGGATTAGTAATGTGACCAAATTGATTAGTAATTTCACTTAAAGAAAGTATAAATATAATTTAGGCACCTTGATTAAGTAGTGTGATTAAATAGAATAGGTAAATAACTAATTCATTAATTATTAGTAAAGTATTAGTTTTTTTGGGTGAATAGTGTTTTTTATTTAAAAATTAAATTAAAAATATTTAGAAAATTATTTTTATAAAATGGACTTTATTTTTGAACTCAGAGCACCGATATTATGTTATGGTTATTTTATGGGTTTTTTCTGAAAAATTTGAATTTTCAGTGAATAGTGTTTTTATTTAAAAATTAAATTAAAAATATTTAGAAAATTATTTTTATAAAATGGAGTTTATTTCTGAATTCAGAGGATTGATTTTATGTGAAGATAAATTTTTGGGAGTTTTCTGAAAAAGATGAATTTTTAGTGAATAGTAAAAATACAGTTTTAGGGTTTCGGTATGTTTAGTGACATCATAACTGCATCATGATGATGTGATGAGATATTTTAAGGGATGGTAGACTTCTTAATACTGATATAAGGTGTGATGTGTCCCATTTGTCCAATACCATGAGGAAATACCACTAGTTTTTCCAAAACCACCAATGAGGTGTCCCTTGGCCATTAATGCCTTGTCCCCTCACATTCCCTATAAATACCATGCCATCCTCTCATACATTCGCCTAAAAAATCATCCTCAACGATGTTATGGTCTCCTTACTTCCCAAAGAGTCGTCCCAAGGTTCCCCAAAGCCCTCAAGGTCCCTACCTTTGATTTTTAAGAGTTAAGTTTAAGGCAAGAGATCCTACCTATCTCTTTCATTTCAAGTAATCTCTTTTATGTCATTTCTTTTATGCTCCATGATCTTATGTTAGAGGATGTTATCTTATATTCCTCTTACTTCCATTTTTATTTTCATATGATGAGAGACCCCCTATTTCTATCATCAATTCGTTTTATTAATGTTTAAGTGGCACCGTTAGGCTGCCGAATTTTTAAGGGATTCTATCACCTTACTCATTTTTCAAAGTTCTACTTTCATGTCAAGTATTTAAAGGTCATTTTTATTATGATGGGGTATGATATCTATATCTATCATACTTATCTTTTATGTTCATATGATTAGAGACCCTATTTGATCTCGTCAATTCATTTTTGTTGATGTTTGAGTGGCGTCGTTAGGCCGCCGAATTTTTAAGAGATTCTTTCACCTTTCTCATTTTTCAAAGTTATACTTTCATGTCAAGTAATTCAAGTTCCATTTTATTATTTTGTGGTATGATCTCAATATATATCATAATGATCTTTTATTTTCATATGATGAGATACCGTATTTGATCTCGTCAATTCATTTTTGTTGAAGTTTAAGTGGCACCGTTAGGCTACCGAATTTTAAGGGATTCTTTCACCTTCTCATTTTGAAAGTTCTACTTTCATGTCATGTCTTTGAAGTTCCTTTTTATTATTTTGGGGTATTATATCTATATCTATCATACTGATATTCTATTTTCATATGATGAGATACCCTATTTTATCTCTTCAATTCATTTTGTTGAAGTTTAAGTGACATCGTTAGGCTACCGAATTTTCATAAGAGAATTCTTATTTTTGTCTTCCTTCCATGTTTTTCATTTCATATGGTTTATCTTTCAAATATAATTACCATGATCTTATATCCATTATATTATGTCACTCTACTTTTCATTGGATAATTTATGAGTGGGTGGCCTATGTCCCCTATATTTTTAATGTTTTCTAAAACCCCGGAACATAGTCGTTATGCTGCAGAATTTCTGTCTCAAATGTCTCTCTCTTTTTGTCAAATTATTTAATTTTACTAAGTGAATACTCAAAGATCTTCTTTCTAAAGGGGTATTAAAATATATACCAAAATGTTCTATTTTAAATTCTGGGATTTACATACATGAGACACACTTTCCTTTTCTGTGGGTTTAATGTGACACAAAGATCATGTCTTTAAAGCAGTTTTTAAAACGTTATGATTATGAAATAAAACCCATTTATTTTATGCTATATGGGTTGTTTATGAAATTATTGATGATGATATATGTGTCTCACATTATAATAAAGAAAAATTAAGACTGCACTCTGATAGCACTCCAATGCATTGCGTAAAGTCTTAATCTCTAGAGATGACCATTTTCAACGACGCCTTGGTGAACAACCTTGGTACTTTTTAATGACACCTTGGGGATGGACCTTGGTGAAAAGGAAATGATTTTCAATGTTAAATGTTGTAGCTACATCATAACGTTATGAAGCACGTTATTTTTATTATGATATGCCTCATGAACTCTTTCTCATTCCTTAAAGTTATTTTTCATGACTTGTGATGTATCACAAGTTATCATGTAAAAGGTTTCCCATGTTTCCATTACTGGGCCTTCTGCTCACCCTTTCTTTTGATATATGCTCCCAGGTTATGAGATGCTATAATGAACTTCAGATGAACAAATGAAGAAGCCTTTCAAGTGTTTAAGAAGAATGTTTTTGTTGTTGGCATGTGTTAAGTTCCAGGTTTCCAAGACACTAAACCATAAACATCCTCGGTTTTGTATAATGTAATGAAGGTTTATGTGATAAAAAGGCGGGATTCTATAGTTGGTATCAAAGGATGGTTTAGTTATTTGTTGAAATTAGTATATGAAAACTCTAGGTAGAACCCTATATAAAATTTTAAATAAAGTAAATCTTCCTGGTATTTAGGTGAGTATTGAGTAAGGGGTGTCCAAGAAAATATATCCCGGTCTGGATACGAGTAGGTAGAGGTGGGTCTGGCACAGATGTACAGAGGGGTAAAACCCTAAAACACCGCTTTGAGCGAGACTCGAATAGAAACTGGTACACGACAACAGGCCTTGCTGCACTCTTGGTTATGACACTCCCGGGGGATATGCTTTGGTAAATTCATATGCTTAGTATGAACCATTATTAAAGGAACAAAGATAAAATAAAATAATTATTCACATAAGAATATATGATCATGGATAACCTAGATTGGATCCTAGGGGATCAAAAGATATGATATATTTTTCTTCTACAAGTTTATCCTTCTATTCTTAATGTTTCCTTTTCATGATTATTAGCTAAGTATTTCACCCCCCTAATTATATGTTCTTTTCTTAGTTAAAGGGGGGAAATGGAAGAGCATGTCGCAACAACCAATGTGATAGGAAATGTGATGATTTCCCTATTAATGTGACAGACATGACGAAAGATCAAGTTGAAAATATTTTGATTATTCCAAACCAGCTGTCAAAAATCACAATTAATAATTGGTACCTAGTTGAATGCAAAAATTAATCAAGGAAGAAGAAGTCAAAGTCTCAAGGATGTTCATCTGATAAAGTTGATATGGGAAAGAAGACCCAATTTATTTTTTTCAAAAAGTGTGAGAAGAGGCACCAAAGAGAATGTCACAAAGTTACTGGGATATGTTTTAAGTGTGGGAAGATAGGGAATAAAGTATCCAATTGCTTTAAAAAATGGATAATGTGATGAATGAAGATAAAGTTCAAACTAATGTACCTTTTACTTTTTGATGTCGTAAATGTGGAGAAGTTAGACATTATCCAAGGCAATGCTCTCTTGGAATGGATGAGAAGCATGATGAGCATCAACAATCTTCTAGGACAAGGTAAAAATGCAAGTCCTATGATGAGATGGATCATGATGAATGAAGTACATGTTACTTCTTCGCAATAATTGTCTATGTCATGCTGTATTTTAGTTCGTGATCTATGAGCATATCTTTTCTGTTTTATAAGATCACCGAGTCACTACCTAAGATGATTTTATATCATTAACGATAACATCTATTGTTATGTACCACATGTTGATGTAGTGAAGATGTTCTTCTTAAAAAAATGTGATTATGGGATTAAGAGATGATTATTATTTTGGAAGATGTTCACTATTTTTGGAACCCTATAAGATCGAGGTAAATAGATTACTATAGTATTTTATTTTTGTAGTAAATTTTGATTTATATTTTGAAGAATCGATGAATTTAATGCGAACATATGGTAATTTAGGTTACTTATGGAAATGACTAACCTATCTTGGGGAAAATGTGATTAGGTTAGTTAGTTTTTTTGTAAGACGTTAAGAGTGGTTGATGTTGTTTGGAGATGAATAACAATGTTTTTCTTGGAAGACTGTGTTATAAAATCCTTCTTGTATTTGGGTTTCAATCTTAGTTCGGTTGATTTTGAGAAATTTTAAGGATAGTTATTTATGGAATGGTCTATGATGAACTTTGGGTAGTACAATGGAATTTTGAAGATTTAAAAGTAGTTTCCCGCCCTATGGGGTTCTTTTTCTTGAAGATTTGTTTTATCTCACCCTTTCTGTTTTTGGGATAATGTTTATAGATAGAAGAAATAGATAATTAATCTTTTGTGGATTATGTGATTCTCTAGAAGATGAATCTTTTTCTTTTAATGAGACCAAGTGTTTTTGAATGCTCATCATTTGGAGAAAATATTAGTTTTGGTAAGAACTTATTAATGGGTGAAACTGTACTTGAAGGTAAATATATTTCCTTGTGTTTTTATTCTATATAGTAAATGAATTCTTCAAAACTATAAAAAGGAACATAAAACAAAAACGTTTTCTCTTAACGTTTCTTACGGGGAAATCAAATACCATTTAACCCATCACAAGTTTGTGATTTTCTTGTTGTTAAATTTCTCTTAATCATGTTTTCTATCACTCTCCCTCAGAACGTGACCCTTTGTTTTCTCTTCCATGTCCATGTTTTCCTATGTGGAATCCTAGTATGGGTTAACTCGGGAGACCATAGTACTTCCCTTTCTTTATTTTAATGTAATATTGTTACTGAATCTTTTTCGGATATGGGACTTTCAATGAAATTTCCAAGCCCAATTTCAAAAATTTCGAAGACGCAATTTCTTAAGGGGGAAGATTGTAACCACCCAATATTTTGAATAAATCTTGTTTTCTAATTTTGTGTGTTATTTTATTTTATACTCAACAAAACTATTTCATTTAATAACCTGAGTAAAAAATAAAATGAGACTGTTGGGTTTCGACTGTTATATGACCATTGGTCAATATGATTGTTAGAAACTAAATGTTGCAAATTGTCTCTAAATACAAGTAATCATGGTTAATTAATAAAGAAAGAATATTTGATGGCTCATCTAGTAGTCTCGTGCCAATCGAATCCCATCTAACAGAACTTGGAAAGGAGATAGCATCACTGGGCTTTGCTCTAGACCAAACCCAAGCCGAACATCATCGTGTGATGCTAGAACGGAATCTCCTTCATGAGAAGTTCAAACTGATAGAAATTACTACTAGTACGATGTTGTCCGAGCCTCCCTCAGATTCTCTCACCTTAGCACACCTTACACTTAGGTCCAATGCTGGTGTGATAAGGGGATATGTAACGAGACCATAGGTACGTTGTGTAATCCTTTGTTATAAATTAAATTGTGTTTTATTCTTATGGTGAATTTTGAGAGTTTACAAATGTTCAAATAAATATAGGATGTATTTTGTTGATGAATTTTGAAAAAAGGATATTTTAAAATATTTATGTAAACCTTAAATAATTAATGTTGTGTAATGATTTTAAAAAAATGGTCTTCTGCAAATGTGTTCAATATGAAATTTAGAGTCTAATAAGATCAAATTAATTTTTTATGAATAGTAAAATATGAATAGTTATTTTATGCTTAGGATTAGTAATGTGACTAAATGGGTTTGTAATTTCTCTTAAAGAAAGTATTAATATAATTTAGGCACCTTCATTAAGTAGTGTGATTCAATAAAATAGGTAAATAAATATTTCATTAATTATTTGTCAAGTATTAGTTTTTTTGGGTGAATAATGTTTTGTATTTAAAAATTAAATAAAAAATATTTAGAAATATATTTTTTTTAAAAATGGACTTTATTTTTGAACTCAGAGCATCAAAATTATGTTATGGTAATTTTTGGGGTTTTTTCTGAAAGAAATGAGTTTTCAGTGAATAGTGTTTTTCTTTTAAAATTAAATTAAAAATATTTTGAAAATTATTTTTATAAAATGGAGTTTATTTTTTAGTTCATAGAATTGATATTATGTTAAGATAAATTTGTGGGAGTTTTCTGAAAAAGTTGAATTTTCGGTGAATAGTAAAAATACAGTTTTAGGGTTTTGGTATGTTTAATGATATCATAACTGCATCATGATGATGTGATGAGATATTTTAAGGGATGGTAGACTTTTGAATAGTGTGATAAGGTGTGAGGTGTCCAAAGTGGCCAATACCATGAGGAAATACCAGTTGTTTTGCCAAAACCACCAATGAGGTGTCCCTTGGCCATTAATGCCGTGTCCCCTCACTTTCCCTATAAATACCCATCCATCCTCTCCTACATTCGACTCCAAAATCATCCTCAACGAATTTATGGTCTCCTTACCTCCCCAGGGAGTCCTCCAAAGGTGCCCCAAGCCCTCAAGGTCCCAACCATTGAGTTTTAAGAGTTATGTTTAAGGTAAGGGATCCTACCTCTCTCTTTCTTTTCAAGTAATCTCTTTTATGTCATTACATTTATGCTCCATGATCTTATGTTGTAGGATGTTCTTTTATATTCATATTACTTCCCTTTTCATGTTCATATTATGAGAGACCCCCTCTTTCTTTCATCAATTCGTTTTATGAATGTATAAGTGGCGTCGTTAGGCTGCCGAATATTTAAGGGATTCTTTCACCTTTCTCATTTTTCAACGTTCTACTTTCATGTCAAGTATTTAAAGTTCTTTTTTATTATGTTGGGGTATTATCTATATATATATCATACTGATATTTTATGTTTATATTATGATAGACCCTATTTTATCTCTTCAATTCATTTTTGTTTATGTTTAAGTGGCGTTGTTAGGCTGCCGAATTTTTAAGAGATTCTTTCACTTTTCTCATTTTTCAATGTTCTACATTCATGTCAAGTTTTTCAAGTTTCTTTTTATTATGTTGGGGTATGAACTATATATCAATCATATTGATATTTTATGTTTATATGATGAGATACCCTATTTTATCTCGTCAATTAATTTTTGTTGAAGTTTAAGTGGCGCCGTTAGGCTGCCAAATTTTAAGGGATTCTTTCACCTTTCTCATTTTTCACAGTTCTACTTTCATGTCACCTCTTTAGAGTTCCTTTTTATTATTTTGGTGTGTGATCTCTATATCTATAATAATGATCTTCTATGTTCATATTATTAGATACCCTATTTTATCTCTTCAATTCATTTTGTTGAAGTTTAAGTGACGTCGTTAGGCTGCCGAATTTTCATAAGAGAAATCATATTTTTGTCTTCCTTCCATGTTTTTAATTTCATATGGTATATCTTTCAAATCTCATTACCATGTTCTTATATCCAATATATTATGTCCCTATACTGTTCTTGGGATGATTTATGAGTGGGTTACCTATGTCCCCTATCTTTTCAATGTTTTCTAAAACCCCGAAACATAGCTATTATGCTGCAGAATTTCCGTCTCAAATGTCTCTCTCTTTTTCTCAAATTATTATATTTTATTAATTTAATACGCAAATCTCTTCCTTCTAAAGTTTTATTCACATATATACCAAAATGTCCTATTTTAAATTCTGGTATTTACATACGTGAGACCCTCTTTCCTTTCCCATGGGTTTAAAGTGACATAAAGATAATGTATTTAAAGCAATTGATAAACGTTATGATTATGAAATGAAACCCATTTATTTTATGCTATATGGGTTGTTTATGAAATTATTGATGATGATATATGTGTCTCACATGATAATAAAGAAAAATTAAGGTTGTTCCCTAATAGCGCTCCAATGCATTGGGTAAATACTTAATCACTAGAGATGACCATTTTTAACGATGCCTTGGTGAATAAACTTGGTAATTTTAAATGAAACCTTTGGGATGGACCTTGGTGAAACAGAAATGATTGTCAATGTTGAATGTTGTAGCAACATCTAAAAGTTATGAAGAACATTATTTTTATAATGATACACCTCATGAACTCTTTCTCATGCCTTAATGTTATTTTTCATGACTTTTGATGTATCTCAAGTTCTCATGTAAAAGGATTACATTGCTTCCCTTACTGGGCCTTCTGCTCACTCTTTCTTTTGATGTATACTCCCAGGTTATGAGATGCTCTAATGAACTTAGTATGAACAAATGAATAACCCTTTCAAGTGTTTAAGAAGAATGATTTTGTTGTTGTCATGTATTAAGTTCCTGGTTTCGAAGACACTAAACCTTAACGATCCTCGGTTTTGTATAATGTAATGAATGTTTATGTGATAAAAATGTGGGATGATATATAGAGAGAGATTATAGTGACGATGGTGGCGATTGAATGACCGTAACCTGTGGGGTCGCCATATTTTCATCCTCCTAGATTTACCTGCAGAGAGAGGTAGGAATCCGATCGAACTCACATTCCGAGAGAACCAGGATGATGCGCCTTATTCCGGCCCTAGCCCTTGACTCAGATGAGCGAGGGGAGGGTTCCCGAGTTGAGTCGTACTCCGCTTCAGAGTCTGAGAAGCAGACCGGTTTGATCTCCCTTCGGACCTTCTCAAATTTCCTCTAATGGCGGTGATATCCCTTCTTCCTTCCCCTCGGTGGTTCCTCAGGATAGGGCTGATTTTTAAAACGGGGTCCTTCGGCCGCACTGGTGCTGGGGCGGAGAGGGTTTCCTCCCAAGAAAACTAGGGTGTGAGGAGCACTGGGACAAATGTCACAGGGGACATAGGGAGGACCTCCATGGATATCACTAGAGAGGGAAATACCTCCGCTGGAACAGGAAAGAGCATGAGGAGGACCTCCACTCTTGTTTTCCCTGACATCCTCTATTTGAGGAGGACCCTTTCACTGGTCTAGCTGCACATGGGTAGGACCTCTGTGATGGGTGCGGGTGGAGCGAGGCTGGCCTTCACCCCTCTCGTTATAGAGGTGAGGAGAACCTTCACCAGCTGCGGAGGGGACATAGGGAGGATCCCCACATTGGAGAGAGGCCGGATGCATAACTTCCCCATGCCGGTGGTCAAGAGCATGAGGAACGACTCTATATCCAGTTTAATGGGAATGGGAGAGGCTTTTGTGCCGAATGGAACCGTCATAGGGAAGGCCTTAATTAGGATTGATGGTAGAACGGGGAGGACCTCTATGCTGAGCCTCGAAGCATAGAAGGCCCACACTTTCAATGGTAGTGGTATGGGGAGGACCTCCGTACTGGGTGACATCACCATGGGTTGGATTGCGGCGACCACTGCTTGTGCCAGTGACCATGAGAGTCGACCCATCCTTCCCGTGGGGCGGTTGGGGCCTCGATCCTGGTCGTTCTTAGAGATTCCCCTGCTAAATTTATGCAGGGACCTGATGATATGTTTCAGTGGTGGCTTGGTTCACAGTAGCTGCCGACATTGATGACCATTGGCGGGCATCCTCCTCAGCTTGAACCGGACGCTGGCGTCAGGTAGGACAAACTAGGGATAGTGGTGCTGGTTCATAGCTTACCAGCTCCTCGTTTAGCACGATCAGGCGGTGACACTAACATGTCCAGGTGGGAGCCCACTCAGGGAGCCCCTGGATTGGTACTCTAATCAGGCGGGCCCGGAAATCACCTACCTCATTATCATAAGGCAGGGATTCGCCAGAGCACTCTGGGGAGAGGCTCCCAAAGCGGTTGTATGTCAGGGTGGGGGGCCAATGGCTTCCTGTGTGGACTTAGGGGGTGAAAATGACGGTGAGGCGCAGACGCCTCCGGATCCAGGCGTTCCATATCACGGGTTGGGATTATTCCCTCCTCCTTTGAACGACCTACGAGTTCGTTAATTACCATTCCTTAGATAACTTCTGACGGGGAGATGGGGCATGGGCGCCCCACAGTCGTAGAAGCTGAGGCTGCCGCGGAAGAGGTGAAGCCACACAGAGAGGATGTGCTAACGCTACCCCTGCTCCTGCGTAGACGGGCAGACGTTGATCGTGTTCCTGGTGCAGCAACATGATTTTTTGAAATGCAAGGAAATGAACTCATCAGTGCTGAAAGAAAAAGGAATCGATGACCATTTCCCCAGGGACATCTTGTCTTCCGTGATTAGTAAGAAGTATCTACACTAACAACATCATAGAACAGGATGTCCAACGTTCTAATGCCCCAACTTCTATTGAGTTTCAAGCCTGGACCGCTATTTTCTTTGTGGGACTAGGTGATAGATAAATGGATATGGTGACATGTCAATCCATTGATGCCCGAGTGCTACTAATCTCAATATTTAGGAGAATAAATTCATGTCGGGTTCACCATTTCTATTTCTGACACTTTCGTCAGGGCGCGCACGTCTGTCTTTTTTAGGGACGAGAGGCACGATTTTTGTTTCCCCACTTTCCCGATTTCCAAAGGTGGGAGGCATCCTCTATTTATTCAGGGAAGTCAACTCCATGATCTAAACAGGAGGATGGGATGTTAGTTCTTCCTCCCATGTATTCCTCCTCAGAACTTGTCACCTAGTACGTGTATCCCTCATAGACTTATGACGTTGTCCGTGAAACTCTTCCTGGCACCTTATCTTCATCAACACCAGTTAATTACACTACTTCTATCAAGACATTCCAAGGGGTCTGCTCAGGGAAACAACCTTTGGTTAGGGGAGTAGTCACGTTGGGCATCACTAGCGTGTCTTGACATTGGTGAATTTGGCATGTCTGTCCTCTGCCCGTTATTATAGGGATTCTTGAGGGCGTGGAATCCCGAGGAATCCAACTTCAAATGTGGGGAATCATATTCCATGGGCATTTATATGAGGTTTTATTCAGATTTCCATGTTTAACAAGGTATATGTCGCAAGTTTAACATCCAATGGAGACGGATCAGGATGATCAGAACACTGACTGGATTGGATCAGAAGGTGGATCCCCCTGGAGGGAACACCGATATTGGGGTCAACATGTGTGTGGTTTCCCAAATGCTGTTAAATGGAACGAGGAATGGGGTGGCAGGATCCCACCGAGATGTGGCGGCCCGAGTAAAGATCAAGATGGATAATGTAAGGTTCCATAAAGGGGATGGTGAATGGGATGAAACCATCATGATGATGACGATGGTTTTTTTATTGAGCCTTGAAGAGTCTTCCTACGTATCCCAGTGGTAGGGAATCAAATTCCACGTTGTTCATCTAGAAACAAATTACTTCTATATAAGGTCACAATGACTTACCTCTGGATAGGGTCACAACGTCCTACCACTTGATGAGGTCACAATGGATTACCTCTGGATGAGGTTGAAACGTCTTACCATAGGATGAGGTCGAAACGGCTTACCGCTGACTGAGGCCCATAGTTTAACATCATGTGGGATGGGGGTGGACTAACGTTGAAGGGGGTCGAAACTGCTGGGTTTTGGGTATTGGAGAACTGATATAAAAGGGGTCAAAAAAACCAATGGGTGGTGGGCTTGAACATCAGTGAGGCTTCCTATATTCCTTGCCTTAGTAAGAATAAAAGACCTCATAGTTCACGATATGGGGGTATAAGTCAGTGAACTGACGTGAATAAGGACCTGGGGTCCAGGTGGATGGTTGGCTTGAACCTTAGAGAAGCTTCCTATGTACCTTTCTATAGAAAAGATCAATGTCCTCGTAGTTCGTATGGGGTTGGTGAACCGACATGAATAAGGTTGGAACGACCGGGTGTTGGGCTTGAACCTCATGGAGGCTTCCTACGTACCTTGCCTTAGAAAGGAACAAAGACCACATAATTCCGGTGTGGGGCTTAACTCTGGGATGCCCAAGGTGTGGGTGAAACGACACGAAGGAGGTCAGAATGACTAGGGTGGTGGGCTTGAACATCAGAGAGGCTTCTTACATAACCTTCCATGGAAACAATCAAAGACCTCGTTGTTTAGGAATGCAATGGGGATTACACTCTAGGCTGCCCTATGAGTGGGTGAACCAAAGTGAAGGTGTTCGGAATGACCGGGGTGGTGGGCTTGAACCTCAGGAAGGCTTCCTACGTACCCTGCCTTGGCAAGGATCAAAGACCTCGCATTTTAGGTATGTCTTGGGGCTTACACTCTAGGCATCCCAAGGTGTGGGTGAACCAATGTGAAGGAGGTCGGAACGACTAGGGTGGTGGGATTGAACCTCATGGAGGCCTCCTACGTACCCTACCTTGGTAAGGATCAATGACCTCATAGTTCAGGTAGGGCATGGGACTTACACTCTAGGCTTCCCGAGGTGGATTTAATGGTCGGTGCTTACTCTAAGACCACATGATTCATGCTCTGGGTGAGATAAAAGAGATAGAAGATACCTGACTATCACATTGAAAATGCTGTGTCTGTGGGAAGTGGAGTGGGGATTAAACGTGATTTCATCCCAAAGAGGAAACTGGGGCTTATGCATGGTCAGTAGCTCGAAGGGGTTTGGACATACTCTGGGAGGGAGGCCCGATGGCGACAAAGCACAATGGGAGAGGGATTTGGGATCAAAGAAAGAAGAAGCATTGTTCCCCATCACGCCCTTTGCTGGCCCTGGGGACTGAAGAAGAAAGGAGGAGCCGGGATACTGCCTCCTACAAGAAAGCTAGGGGCTCGAACTGAGATGGTCGCCTTTTCCCCGCGGAAAAACACAACCCCCATAAAGAGGATATCATCCCATGTGGAGACCAGTGAGTGTGTATAATGTCCAAGGTGGGGGTACCCCGCTTGCGAGGCACGAGGCGAGGTCACAGTTTAACATCATGTGCTGAGGACAAAGGTACTTTTCAGTTTTACGTCCTAAGGCTCGGATGAGGTGGGTTTTCCCCACACCCCTAGGACTTACATAACTAGTACCCTTTTCTACTTAGTACAGAGAGGGGACATGAAAAGCTGTGGTGAGGGGCTGTCATGGAGCGAACCATTGAGGGGCCCATATTAGCATGGCAATGCGAAGAAGAAATATCTATTTGCATTCCAAATATGAAAGAGCATGAGGTGAATCAATGAAATGTGTGATATCATCTAGGGGAAATTTAAGTCACATCGTGCAAACCAGGATGGTCGCACGGGAAAAGGAATTTCAAAGAAGAGGTGTTCATAGGCAGGGGCCTTGTGAAGCTATGTTGCTCCGAATGGCAGAGGGAACGTGTGAATGGTTGTGCTTCACGATGTGGGGTGACTCAACCTAAGCATAGGGTAATGGTGTATATGGGAGGTTCTCTGAGAAGTGTAAATGAATTCATAGAGCACTACCTCACAGCAAAAAGGTTCCTCATGAAGCAAGGTGTTGTGAAGTAATGTGCTTCATGAAGTATAGTGACCCTGCCTTGTCATGTGGATCATGTGTACATAAAGGGTGTTTCACAATGCATAAATGCTCCGAGATGACCCAAGTCCCCTTGGGGATCCCCTTCCTTTATAGAGGCCCTTAGGCTACATAAAAGGCATCCCTCCCGAAAGATAGGATCAAAACAAGACAAAGGGGAGACACTTCACAGAGAAGAAGTACATCGCACAACTCATGGTTCACAGAGCAGAAGGCTGTTTCATGATTTAGGAGTTAGGAAGATGAAAGGTAGGATTGTCCATCTTTTGAACTTGGGGGGAGTCCGATATTTATTGGGGAGAGGCATTGTGAAGCAGCGCGTTCTCAGCATGAAGATGAATTCGTTTACTTCGAGGCGCGTCATGAACGTCAAATGTCGTCACAGAGTGTTACCAACTCCTTGCTTCGCGGCAGGTCATGAATGTCAAATGCGGTCCCAGAGCATTACCATCTCCTTTATTCGTAGCGAGTTGTGATTGTAAAGGGCTATCATGGAGCGTTACCTCCTCCTTGATTTGCGGCGGCACAGTGCGGCCGGTTCTCCGCGAATGGGCTTCGCAAGGCAGCCCTCGATTAAGTGTCTTCTTCTCCTTCCCACATTGTTGCGTCAACACCTGACTAGGAACCAAATTCCATTAAGCCAAAAATATGGCCTTGAGTAATAATAATTAAGCACGACAATGAATATGGAACATAGAATGACATTAATTAACAATAATAAGGAATTAAACATGGAGTTTAAGGTAGTAATCACCTCGCATGATAAATGATATTGATCATGAGAATTTTCTAAATATAAATTACATATCAATAAGAATTTACCATTGAATATAGCATTACACTTGTGGATAAATAATATTAATTAGAAAAATCCATTGTTGAGGGATCCAATTAACGATTACTTAGACATCTAAAATCAATTTAATAATATGAACCATTAAAAAAATTGAATCCACACTCCAAGAATAAGTAAAATTAGGCCATTTAGGATTGAACATCCAAACTAATTTCCTAAAGTCAAGGTGAACACACTTATATATGTTTTTAAAAACAAACCATCTCTGGATGGTTTAAGCTACTGGAACGACAACAAAATGCCCAAATGAAATATAATAAATAGAAAAAGAGTATAAAACATATGTTGTAGGTATAGTAATTCACATGTCTCATATAAAGGCACTATTCTTAATAAAATAGATGAAATCATAATATTTAGAAAACCCCCAAATACTGGGAAAATTTATGTCGTACAAATATTCCACAATAGATAATAGAGAAATCAAGGAATAAGGTATGTAGATGGAAATTCTTTCTGATAAAACTCTGTATCACCTGATGGTGAAATAAAATAATGATATTTGAGGTAGATATCACAAAACCCATGTAGAAAGATATGGATATCATTTCACACATATAGGAGAAGAGATGAATTGGTTGGAGGGAAGAATGATTAATGATATAAATTTAAACATTCATTAAGTGAAATTTAGTAAATTCATCCCCCCTAATTTCACTTTGAATTGTTTAGAAAAATCATTCTTTCACCGTGAACATAGTTTTTCTTCACTGGCAATACCATATGGGAACTGTACATGTTTTGATTAACCATGCTCATACCGTGTGTTTTCCTACTTTCTTAAACCTGCAACATAGTGCATGGTTATGCACAGTTGGTTACATGGGTTCAAAAAAATCATGTTCCCAAATCTATTTCTTCCATTTATGGTGCTAGAGTCATCCAACGATTCCGATATTTCCACTAGAAAATCCTATAACATCTTCAACTTCAACTTAAGGTCCATTTTATATAATAAAATAAATAAAAAATTATCGGTTTGTACATTTTATTAAATATGAGACGTTACAATCACACCACTTAATTTCAACTCATCCCCATGACTCCCTTTTGATAATTATAGAATGTATTCTGATAAGAGATCAAACCACTGCACATATACATAAACCTCCTGATCCTAGGACTCATCTTGAACACTAACATGCATATTTTGTAATTCGATTAAAGGTACTATCCTTCCTTGGGGAACTATCATGCTATGATCAGATATATGAATTAGATTCTCATAAATGGATGAATACAACCGATGCTCGATATCATGAGGATCAAATGATTGAGAAAGTTTAGTATTATATAGTTTAATATTAGATACTAGAAAAATGTATTCAATGGAATAATTCATTTGACATAATTGCAACCAGTATGCAACTGATCGAAATATCTCCACTATTTCAAAAGGCTCGACATACGTAGGAGATAAATTTACATGTCTCATGATTTTTTTATGACCATGTATAAGAGATACTTTCCAATAGTCCAAATGTCCCACCTCAAAATAAATATGTCTATTGTGACAATTGGTATAATGTTTCTACACAGACCGAGCTGTAGACATACACTTCTAAATCATCAGTACTCACTCTAGAGTATCATGGATGAGATGTGGATCTAGAAGATCTACCTCACCTGTTTCATTATAACATATAATTAAACAATATTATCTAACTTAAAGGGCCTTAAATGGGTAAATCTGAATCATTTCCTGGAATCTATTATCATTTGAAAACAAAACTAGATGAATGTGATTTTCTCAAAACACCCAAAATCAAAGAAAATGCCTAAATCATATAATATAATAGTTAAATCATCTTATCAAACATCTTATTAGTCTATGGGTGATATACAGTTCTCAAAAGAAACTAAGAACCCAGTTGCATCGACCACCCTTTCCAGAACTGAGATGTGAAATGGGAATCATGGTAATAAATGATAGAACGTGGAATGCCATCAAGTAATAATATCTAGAAAATGTGGATCATTCCAATCCCATTAACATATAGGGTATCCCAAATTGTTAGGAAGTGTGAGACTTTATTAAACCTATAGATGATCAGGTATACTGCATCCATTCCATGAGGAGATCATGGAAATTCAGTCATGAAGTCCATGGTGATATCATTCCTTTTCCAATAAAGATTGGATAGAGGTTATAGAAATCGAGAATCATGATGGTTCATACCCTTCTATTACTAAAACATTGAGCACCATGTGATATATCATGATATATTCCCCTTCATACCTAGAAACAAGTACCGACGATGTGTGTCTCGATATATCGTGTTAATCCAAAGATGAACTTCCCAAAAGGAGGCATGTGATTACCTCACCATTTGTTCTTGTATGTTTGAAGTCACCATTAATGTATTCAAGTATATGAGGGCATAAAAAAAATCAATTACCTAAATATAAGGTGGGTTTTCTCTTGTGATTCTCTCCCTCATAACGAGTACCAATGAATCAGAAATCGCACAAATCAAAACTCACCGTAGAAGATAATATGTCACTATTTGATCTAATGAAACTGTTTAAATTGACTGTACATGAACTTCAATATGCTAATAAAAAAAAGTCCACTATCTTCCACAAAATGTTTTACAATTCGATGACTTGTGGATTCATATTCTAGCTCATGGAATCAACTATGCTATTTCCCAGATCAAGTTTTTATGGAATCAAAAAATCAAAATACAGTTGGTATTTAACTGACTACACTACCTTAGATTCATGTACCACTGTGTGGTGATATATTTCATAATATTATGGTAATTTTAATAATCGAATCCCCATCCAAAAAAAATTGTTCCTCCAAAAACATAGAGAATTAACCCCAAGAACTATCTCAAGGTCATGGTCATGCATATGATAGTTCTGCTCATGAGGACTCAGCTAGTGAGATCTATAAGCCACAACTCAATCATCATTACATAGAACTAAAACCATATTGATTACGAGAAATTCATTGTATAATTTATAACTTGTAAAAATAATAGGAATAATTAGTATTGGATATGATGTGTGTATTCCCATTAACTCGTGAATTTCCATCTAACAAGCATTGAATGACAAAAAATGCACACCGATATTTTTCATTGTCATCAGAGGTGATTATAAATGGTAGAAGTCCAAAATTAATCTTCTCTAATTGACATAAATGAATAAGATTATGTTTATATCAAATACATTATTGGGATGTTCCCAAGAATTCCCAATTGTCATCTTCTCTGGTCCAACTGTTAAACCTACCTCAATTATGATATGACCTACTAATTGAACCTATAAGATACAAAAGTGTCATTTACTATTATTTATTTATATATGGTTCTCTCTTAGTGTAATCTTTATGACCACAAGATTATTACAGAGGTCATGTTTGGAGCGTTAATACACCAAGTTGTAATCTACGACGACTACCATGAAGGGGTCATGATAAGGTTGGAAAAATAATTTCATAAAATCCAGGATGACTGCCAACATGTTCCACAGAATGAATGGAATAATGAAATACTCCAACAAGACATACCTACTATGGAATGGTATACATTGTGAGTTTGAGAATATCACACAAAACCGATGATATCCCTACCTCAAATTTATATTCGAGAAAATAGATTCTTTGTTGAGATAATTTATGTTGACTGTTATACGAGGCAATAGATAATGGTTCATGACTATAAGTTTTTTCAACTATCTATAATACACAAAAAATCGATGTGTACCATCTTAATTCATGGATAAAAGGATAGGTGATCCCCGTGGTCATGTGATGTGTTTGATAAAACCCTTTTCTTTGAGATTTTCGTTCATCTTTTTGAGTTTGTAGAACACCATAGGATCAATAAAAAACGAGGAATGTATGAAAACCCTAGTTTTTGTTACACACTTAACATGATTTATTACATAAAACCTTCACTTGTTCCAACATAGAAGATATACAAGGTTTAGTGTATTTGGGTCTTATGAACATTACATGAAAACATAAAAAATAAAATGCAACATCTTTATTGAAAACTTCCATTACATGACCACTATATTCCCTAGTACTTAGCATTGCATGGGATAACATGAGGAAATGAATAAGAAAAGGGTGCACAATAAATCCTAGTATGGAAATAAACATTTAATAACATGAGAAATACAATACATGTTAGTCAATAGGCCTATCAATGGGGCACAATATAAACATGAACATAAACGCATGATAAGACATGATAATCATAACATGGAGATGTGGCAACAACACTTAACATGGAATTAGCATGAGCCAAGGCTCATTGCACATGGAGCATGAGTAACCCCTAATTGAACATGAATCATGAGTAAACCCTCATTTAAAATTAATTATCATGATTTGAAACTCATTGTATGTGACATATCATGATACTATACTTCTCCCAATGCATTGGAGCACTATCAGGGCACACCCTTCTTAATCATTTGATTTAATGCCTAAGTGTACCAAATGGATCATAACACATGGATTCATTAAACATAATCATTTTTTCCACGATAAAAGAGTGTACAATTTATATATTAAACTATTTAAAAAATAAGTAAATGTACATAATGGTGAATACCCTTGATGGAGGAATGGTTATTGTATTCACTACACAATGACTTTGGCTTGGAAAATCGTGGTGCAGTTTCGACATCATGACGGCCTGACATAAGAACTCATAAAAATGGGAGATGAGATAGAAAGGAATGTCTCATCATATTTACATGAAATGGAAAGTAATGGGGTCATATATATACATGTACCAAACATTGTAATGTAATTCAGATTCATGATACAAAAGAATTAGTTGAATGTAAATGAGGAGAGGGAGATTCCTTACGGAATTTCGGCATGGTAATGTGTGTACTTGGGAGGAATTTAATGAGAGATAATGGGGTATATAATCATTCAAACATAAAGAGGGAAGTATGGGGGATGTGTGAAATAATACCCTACCATTTATAATTGAAAATAAAAGGGAATAACAATATTTAGAAACTTGGATAAAAAGAGAAATGTTGGAATCCCTTACATGGAAGTGTGATCCCAATGGCTTGGGAGGGGCTTCAGAGAGACTTCTTGGGATCTTGGGTAACCTTGGGTGGATTTATAGAGAATACTTCTAGGGTTGGTTTAACTCAAAAGGCTTTTAGTGAAGAGGAAGTGGGATCTTGGGTGGGTTTATATAGGAAAGGAGAAGGAATTCTTTATTATTTATGTTTTGGAATCCTCACATTAAACTAATCAAAACCACAAACCATCCAATGGTTGTTGAACATGGTTTTATAAAAAGGGGAGGGGAAAAAATATTTTATATGGAAAATGGTTGAACTTTTTAAAATAATAGGTTTTCTTCTATGGAGGTGAGTCATACTCTCAAGGAAAACAATTTTATAAGATAAAATGTTTTATAAGTCTTGAAGGGTACGCTAATGCTTTGTAAATAAAACAAACCCAAAATCACATTATTTTAATGGTAAAACATATAATTTAATAACATGTTGTTTATATTGTTTTATTACATTACAATTGGGTCATTCTGATTTCAACAAAAACATTATATATTTTAACGGTATTTAATTTTAACACAAAAAATCGACTATCTCAAAAAATTATGAAAATTTTACCGTTAGATAATTTGGACATACTGATTGAAAAAATAATATTCATTTTATCTAAATAATTTTCTAAAAATTTAAATTTTTACTATCAAAATAAAAACCAACATTTATCGAAAATTCATGGATTTGCCAAAAACAGCTTTCAAATCATAATAAAAATTAAAATTTCATTCGTAAAATTATACTATCATTTTTATTTAATATAAAGTAATTTGATAATAATAATATCATATTATTAAAATATAATTTCATTCAAAAATCCATTAATTCCTCAAAATAGATTTCTTAGTTGAATATTAATTAAAAATAGTATTTGTGTTTTAAAAACAATTTACAAGGTAACAATAATAAAAAGTATGAATATTCTATATACAAGAATGATGTACATAATCTTAGTACTAGTTTCTTGTTACATAACCCCTTAAAACACCCGTATAAGACCTTAGTGTAAGGTGTGTGCTGGTGACAGACTCTTGGGGTGGCTCAGATAACATTTCTCAAGTGATAATCTCTGTCAACTTCCACTTCTCTCGTAGGCGATTCAGCTCAAGCATAATGTATTATAGCATGGCATGGGCTTGGTCAAGAGTGGAGACCAATGATTCCACATCCTTTCTGAGATTTGAAAATTGGGTTTTGTATAAAGAAAGTCTACTAGATGGGGTCATCACTTCCTTTATTAGAGTAAATTAGATTTGTTAAATCCCTATATTTATATTAATCATGTGATAACTATTCAGCTACTATATTAGAAACAATCACAATTCAAAATGGTATTTTAAAATATAAAACATAGAACCAAATAAGTGCATATGTTTTACATAACAATAAGAAGACATTTAAATAGACTAAGAGGAATTTTCATTAATAAATTTTTGGGTCGTTACATAATGTATACTGGTACAACATCTTTAATTAGCTCAATAGTGAACCAAAACTATCTTAATAGAAGAAATCCTGATAAATAATTAGGGCATGAATCCTTGAAAAGATCTGCAAGTAGAGGTAATTCAATAAACTACATTCCCCGATTGCTCATAAATAGGCTCACCAATTGATATGTCAGCATATTAGTTGCAGTTATCTTAGGTCCAGCTCGATCTCCATGGATATACAATTGTACCTAATGTATATATGTGATACAATTTGGTGATGTAAAGGAAACTCATCAGTGATATCATCCCACATTGGAATAACAAATAAAAGCTAGCCCATATCGAGAATGTAACTCTCTCCAGTCGACTTAAGGGAAAAGAAATCCAAGAAGAAATGAAACCAACCTATATCTTGGGGAACTCTTAACACTAATATAGGTCCTCTATTATGACTACAGCTCGGGAATCACGAAACATAATGACTCACAATTACATGATTGTAAGAACCAAAATTTCAACAGTCACAACAAATATAAAAGAGTGAAAATAACCTATAGGAAAAAGAGAAAAAATAAACATCAAGGGTACCTGAATTGTGCATATAATGATAGATTCCCACGGACTCTTCCACTCTGTTGATGGCTGAACTGCATAAAAATGACCAGAATATTTTCTCTGAGATGCCGCTTGACGGGCCAGAATAGATACACATTGTAGATACTGATTCTCTTAGGCTTGAGTGGCTCGCCCAATACCACTACCACCTCAAACTGATTGGCCAACAGAAGTCCAAATCCCAGTTAGATTTGGAGTCATAGATTCTATACCAGTTGGTGGTGTTTCTATAAATCCCATGAAACTGGATGCTGGAGAGAAATAATGGAAAAAATTGTGAATGAGACCCATCCTTCCAAAATATCGATATTCTCTCAGATTTCTTACACACTGGGGATTATTATATATTATCGTGTGACACTTTTGATACACTATGGAGCAATCAGTATGTTTTACTAGGATATAACAACCCACATGTGTAGCCTCAAATTAAAGCTTTTTAATTCCTGAAGAACCACCTCCATAATGTGGAATAGAACTCCCCTAGATCACATATCTATCATCTATTAGATTATGCTATATAATTTAGACTCAATTTACTCTATATATATCATTAGTCAATTGAAATATGTATACCTGTGAGATGATATCATGCCCAAGACCATCCTCAATGGGCCACATAGTCATCAATTCTTCATAGGACAGAGATGGTGTGAATCAATTATGATTGGTGAGATGATACAAATACACAAAAAATTTCATAGAGCCATGCTGAAGAAACATGAAATCTATGGATCAATCTACTCGCAAATTCAATGGAATGAAGTGATCAGAGAAATATGTCTGTATGTCTTCCCAATCAATGTTTTGGTAACTATATAATATATAAATGACGTCACATGAACCCATTATTGAGTCACACAACATGTAGGTAGCAGGAATGAACCTCTTTTATAAAGGTGTATAACAATTTTTGAAGATAGATATCATATTTCCAATACATAATTCTACTGCACAAGGACCTCTATACCTAGAGAGGTAGAAATATGATGATGCTGAAAGTCCCATGTCATCTCATCCATAATTGGGGCAAGCCTAGGAGAACCCTAAACATACTACATGAACCTGAGAAAAATATCATTAAACTAATCATCAGTCCCTAGTAAAAGATCATAAGGAGGTTCCTCCGGAAGAACTATTGGATGAATAATTTGTGGCATAGGGCCCACCACCTCTGTTGTGGGCTAATCACTATTATGTTTTCATACAACTCGACGAAATCATGGTGGCATTGATATATAGTGTGTATGTATGAACACCTCAATTAATATTTATAATAGATAGGTAAAGATGATAAGGAAAAAAATGAAGGGCACATATAATTTTCACAAGCAAGAATGACTCAAAAGATCGAGAAATGATAAAGAGGACAAGGGCATGTCCGACCTATGATCATGAAACAACCGATATCCTACCCTAGAGCTAAGTATATATTATAATTAAAATAACTAAAAAGGATCACTGAGAAATGGCCTAATTCACATAGCTATTTTATGTCCAATTCTATTTTAAAGATGGTTTTATTGACTTTTATTTATTCAGGTATTTAAAATTACCTTATTTAGGATCAGTTATGTGGATCACTATTTCAATTTATATGATCCCATACACCATGTAAATTGAAAGTGGATGACCACTTTTCCCGAACCATAACAAATACCTACAAGTAATATTTTCATATTTTTCAGTTTATAAATATCATGAACTATATGATATATCAAATAGGCACATTTGAAATCACATGAAAAAAATAAGATGCCTTATGAAAGTAGATATGGCATGGCATAATGCATTAAATGTTAACCCCTATAGTGCCAATTATGATTCATGTAATTAAATCCCTTCATTTCATTAGGATGAATTAATATAAATCATTATCTCAATAATACTAGTATCAATAGTATCAAAACAAAAACGTGTCACCCAACTATTATGTAATATCAACCATCAATGGTATAATGAGTAACACAATCAAAAATATGAAATTTGGGTTTCCATTGTACAAGAGTTATATATTTTCAAGAATAATGTGCATTCCAAATCCCATTATCATAATCTCTTGTGTATCTAAAACATTATGAAAATGGAAATCTACATTTGAAACAACATTACAGTGTCCGATACCCAATTACAACTCAACAGTTCCTGAAGCCTAGTTTTCCACATGACCTTATGTGCATCTCCCTAAACACCACAATCTTCTTAACATGTATCGAAAGACTAGGGAATGTATATGGGGAGACTATTCCTGCATATCTCAAAGTATACACATTGGTAAGTAATAAATATTATGTATGGAAAGAAAAGGAAAAGAGAATACAATCTTAGAAGTATTGTAATTATTTGAATGGTATAAACAAAAAATTGTAGGAACAAGATGGTAAATAATAGATTCAATGATAATCATGAAATTTTATGAGAATAATAATAATGAAGTGTAGGGGAACGAGGTTATAAGAATATAATACATGCAATAAAGACTAAAAAAATATACCAGAAACTACTACCCAACATCTCGAGAATTTCCTTGGTCCTCTACCCCCAATTTTTTTTAAATTTTGTGAAAAATAGAATCAGAATTTGTGTGATTACATTTATCCATACCTGTAAGAATAAATTCTACTTAGGTACCAAAGTATACTCTATTAGCATGTGAGATATAAATCTATGTGGTTTGGCACCTACATTGTCTAGACTATTCCATTTTTTGTTGTGAATAATGAGTTGTGTTCAACATATTTTAAATTTTGAGAAATATATAATTAAATCATTAAATACACAGTCTGGTTTCCTAAGTGTACATCCATCCCACACAACCTTCTTTTGAAATTTTCAAAAGCCTATAAAGTGGTTAATGTCCAAGAAATATATATATTCACATCCTAAAATAAATAAGGATATCAAAGAATGAATACCCCCATGATTGTCCTTTTTCTTGTAGTATAGTTCCCATGTTATCACGCAAGTGTTCAATTTTAACATGGTTGAATCCTGATATGTACATAAGTAAGATGCTAAAAATTGATTCATATGATGTGAATAAAAAAAATCAATCAAAAAATCAATCATATATTATGGTCGAGTCTCGAGCCCATCCAAGGTGATCTAAAATAGTCCCAAGTGTCTCTACAGGAACATCTGATGTAATCCAATATAATAGAGTCCATCCAATGAAACCCATATAGAGCCCATTGTATTTCTTGAGCCATGGTCACTCTATTCCCACCATAGGTAACTCACAAAAGGGACCGAGTATCACCCATATCATAGCATAGCCATTCTACCAATAGAATCATCCAAGATTTACCCAATATGGAAATAACATCGTATAAGAGTTTATCAAACTACTATGGAAGCCCTTTCTTGGAATTCCAAAGCATCAATCTCGATTCATCGAGTCAAAACCGAAAAAGCATGCTGAGTCTATCCATGGGTCCTTAATATGAAACTTGTGTTATCTTCTAGTTCGTATGAAGTTATCATGTATCAAAATTACCTCATAAGGAAATAAAACACCCATATATATATACATCCAAACAAGATGTAAGAAAATACCACATGCTCACAATCTATTAATCCTTTAAATTTATGCTAATAATAAAAGAAACCATTCATATAAACTAGAAATAAAAAAATAACATGAGAAATACTTAGGAACATGCCTATCTAAAATGCATAACCTCTAAAAATGAAATTTAACCAAAGGAAAATCATATCAAAATAGAATATAACCATAATAACAATTCATTATAATACAACATACCAATATTTCATCAACAAAATATCAATACATAATGAAATCAATCCGGACTAAGAACCATGTTAAATTCAAACAAAAATCATGGGATTTAGAAACAAGCATTTATCAAGAGAAAGAAACTATAAAATGGAATAGATTAATGTAGAAAGAATTAGACATCACATAATAGGCTCGATAAAATAAGAATATTGAATGACATATAAATTTGGGCATGATAATTTTTTAAAATGAATGAACCTATTAATGGGAATAAATAATTGTATATAGAATTACACAATAGAGGTAACAATAATAATTTTACATATGTATTGTAAATGAAACAAATTCATGGTTCCCTACTCATCATAAATCAATTAATCAATATAAATCATTAATTTAATGTGAATTCCCACTCAAATAATAAGGAAACATAAGATATTTAGTATAAAACCTCACAATATGTGGCTTAAAGGCTTGTTGAACACCATTATATTGGCTAAACCATATTAAAATTTTACAACAAACATAGTAATTCATTGTGGTAAATTTAATATATGATAAAAAAAGTTTCACCAAAAGGTTTTTGCAAGAGGCGAAGTGGTGCGATGTAAAAATGAAAAAGAAAATGATGGGAAATTGATTATAAAATCTACCTCATAGAAATATTAATACACATGTTTAATAGAAAGGACTTATTCAACCACAAATTTAAGAAAAAAAATATTTAACAAAACCCCCAAAAAGGGAAAATATCCATTAGACCCAAATAAAACAATGGATTATAGAGAAAACAAGTAATATAGGAAAAGGTATGGTAGATCTTATAGATACGAGTGCATAACTTCAAATAATGTCGGAGACAGAGTTGATTTGAGAATGATATAAAAAACCCCAAGAGAAGGATTAGAAGAGATTCACATGCCTTGAGGGGAGGAGAAGGATTTTGTGGAAGGAAGAAGAACGATGTAAAAATTGAATAACACTCATTATATGATATTAATTTAATTTAACTCTTAATTGAAATGTGAATGGTTTTGAAAAACAGTTTGGCCATATTGCGAGTCAACCATTTGCATGGATCTTCATCACTAGGCATACAATACGGGATAACTTCACAGTTTGACTGCCTATATGAAAATTGTGCATTTTCACACTATCAAAAACCAACAACATTGCATATGTTTGTGCACCTTGGGTTTCACGGCTAAATACAAGTTGTGAAGACTATATGGTTTCCTCCATTTTCATTTCTCCAGGCTTAAAACATGCCCAGTATGTCCCCAAAACCAATATTAATATATATGGTTTCAAATTAAGGGAAATTTTAAATATTTAATCAAAAAAAGTTGAAATTCCAAAACTTTTTTCCAAGCCAGGTCGTTACAGAATATATCATGGGTAAAGGACCCATTGTAATTGAGGGGTTTGGGGGTTAGTTCCAAACATAATTGTTTCTATCATTTTGATATTAAATTTAAGGAAGAATCATAATCTAGGGTAAATTAACATAAGGGACCAATGGGATTATGTAGTTCTAATTGATGATGGAAGGCTGTATTAGATATACCTAACGAGTCTCCTGAAAAATTTATTCTCTACAATCCCAAATAAGATTGAATTGACTTTTATATCTGAAAATAAATCCATAGAAAAAACTTATTTCACTTCCCCATACCATCATGTATCAGATCAAGATAGATTACGTTCCAGTTTAGTATTAATTATGTAATAATCACAATGACAATGATATTGAATAATTTATAATTTTGTTCCTCATTGAATCAACCTCATCTTACCTCTTTTATATTATTGTATATAGTGAATGTTGAGATAACAGAAATATTAAAATTTGACATGGTCGGAGAATTCAGTGATGACATTTAGGTGCACCACCTGGTTTCATCTCAATTTGATACTTTTTATTATCATGTTCTCTTCTATGATCATGAAATATTCACAAGAATACATTCCTTCATAGAAATTATGAACACCTAAAAATTCTATTTAAATTCAAAATAATAATATCCTCAATTGAATCCTAATAATTTTAATTGTTAATATTTTTATAATTCTATTAAAATCCATGATCATTGAAAACATGAATATATTTTTTATATTTGATCAATATATCTTATAAATTCTCTATAATAATTTTTTATATTATCATATATTTTATATAAAAATATGCATTATCTTCCAATGATAAATGAATCATGGTTCTTGTATCCTGGTAATAATTACCCAAATATGGGCTCAAATTTACAAAAAAATTATTTTAGTAGCTACATATATCAGGCTTATTATTTAATGGATATTAACCCATAAAAATTTGACATTAATTCCATGATAACTATTCTTAAAATCCATCCACAATTTCTCAATAAAATAACTTGTATTATATTTTTTTTAATGGAATTAATTATTTCCCACAAAAAATTACTTGACGGACTCATTCATTTTTTTCTCCAAATAGTTTTATCAGCTTTGATTCATTATAAGTTCACAAATTTATTCATTTAATGAATATTGGTCTACATTTATTTTATTCATGTAAAATTATTATGGGTTTTAGAGATTTTAAATGTGATTGTGTGGTTGAAATTTATAAAAATAGAAGTTGAATATTTTTACTATTTTATTGATATTATACATTCCCGGGTATAATTTTATTAATATTTGGATCCACTTCCCATGTGTAGGTTACCAAGGAATGTAAATCTATTATTAATTCATATATAAATAGTTTTTCATGAATAATTCTGTATATATGGAAGTTTTTAACGAAAAAAATAGAACATCTTACACATTGTATATCCTCTTCCTTGTCTCGTGTTCATATTTATTGTCTAAAAATATGAAATCAAACCATGTTTAATTTTCTTGGAAATCATTTTTTTTCATTTTATACATTCAATATAATTTAAAATTTTATAGAACCTCCTCTTAGTGTTAAAAATTCAGATGCAATTCCATAATGATACAGAATCTCGAAACATATATAGTAGAATCAACTCATGTACACGAAATAGGATGATCATCACCCATGTGGTTTATCTTCACTTTTTTGTGGTTAATGTTCAGTTATGTACATGTGATCACATTACTAAAAATAATGATTTCAATCTCCCATTTCTCATGCGGCTGGTTAGAATAGAAAAAGTCAATTCGAATAAGGATTGTGGTAATATATATATATATATATATATTCTTGTTATTAACCTTTATGATGTGTGGTATATCCACCAATACATTTTCATTTTGAAATAATGTGAGGTTGATTTGTGGCCCCCATGAGGCCACATTGAGTGTTAATGTGAAGTAAACCATCATATATGATAACATCCAAATGATGACATGGGGTCTTATTCATTTTTATATCATTATTGATTGAATGGATAACATTTTTTCTATATGTTTCTAAATATTGAAATTGTGCCTAGGTATAAACAATCCCACGTCAAACATCTAATTTGATGAAGAAAACATATCAGTTATTCATGATGGAATTAATGATATAATAATCTTCTTGGGTACTATATTCCTCCCTCTACTCTCCCATGAAATGCCACACATGAGAGAATAAAATCCATCACATGACATGTTCCTTCCTTTCTATACGTGTGACATTGTCTGTCATAAAGAATGAGTTATTCTCCAAAAAAATACATCCTCTGTTGGCTAAGTGTGGAAGAACTTTCTCTGACTGTGATGTCTGGGTTCCCAAGGATATCATAGGATACCCAATTTTTGTGAAACTATTATATATATACGTATCCCAAAAATAATTGTAATGAATAGGAAGCCACCTCATCAGGCCCCCATAAAATATTCCTTCTATATCTCAATAGTTCATTTTATACATATGAAAATAATTATCATCAAGAAATTTTAGAAAATATCATTTCCTTATGAAACATTTTATTTGGGACTTCTTTAAGTCATCATAAATATTGTTGATGAATACACATTCTTCTCTACATGATAGAAACATTAATGTGATAATTAATAGGAAATAGATAAATAATGGAAATTTCTCAATAATGAAATCATAATTCATTAAATAAATCCATAACATTACTCTATGAATAATTACCTCTTTATAAATACATCAAACACATATTTAGTAAATGATAAGAAATTCAAAACTTAATTGATCACAGAACAATACCCCAATGTATTTTCTAGTCAATATGAAAACACATATTTTAAAGTAAATCTATGTGATTTTTTCTTCACTACCCCTTATTTATAATTATATGAAACGGGTGATGCATAATATTTCTCACATCTTATTATTCCTCAAATGTAACTCGTGATTCCAATTCCATTTTTCTTAGATAATGATGATATCATATAATTCAATTAATGAAGATACATTATTTGGTCTACTCTAAATCAATTTGGGAAACCCTGATATAGAAAATTAGAGATATTTGATAAAGGTTGTATGAATTTTCCAAAAATTACCAAGAATATTATATCATGATCATAATATGAATATTTTATAAATATTGGATTTATAAAACATATTTATCATGATATATGTTGTACTACACAATTTAGAAAATATATAATAATGTTTCTGTAAATGATATATAATTTCCCATTTCTCCCATAAGTTTCAATTATAAAAAATAACCTTAAAAAATATGTTTGAAACAATAATGATAGAGTAATATAAATGTTATAGAATAACCTAATCCCCATGTTCTGAAATTGCTTTTGAATATATATTCTCTTTAATTCAATAATTAAAAATTCATCTCAAATTTTCTCCCCCTTAAGGTATACACTTCTCTTATTCTATTTTGAAGTTGTATGAAAACTATATGAGGAGAAATATTATTTATTTTTATTAAATGTGATAGCCTAAAACATATCCATAAATTACTTAAATGATAAAACAAATAAAATTTAATAAGAAATTAGGAGGGACTACTTATATCTCAACACTAGAACTCAATCTCAGTGTTTTTGGTCAGAATAATTTTTTTTTTCAAGTATACACAGAATGAGAAGTTTATTCATTCTTGTTTGTGTAATTTTATTCATAATATTTTTTCCTTTTTTCTTGAGAGATCATTGTAACTTTAAACCCTTTTACTTTTATGACTATTTTCATCATTCACTTAATGATAAGTAGGACATTCATAAAATATATCATATTATGTTGAGCATACTCACAGATCTTAAGCCTTTTCAAAATTTTATTATATCTATATTAGGATGAAATACCATGGATTTCATCCTTTCTTATTTTACCAATTGACTGACATTTTCCCTATAATTGCACCCATATTCCACTATTTATATTCCATTTCCTAATTGATGGAATAAAAATCCTTGCACTCGTTAACATACTCTACATCATTGGGAATTACATATGACTTTTTAACATGACATTGATGAACAATACAATTTTCATATCAATTATTAGTCCTTTTACTATATATAATCTATCATTGTAATCTTATTATCCATACGTTATCTTATTATCACCATTTTTAACATATGTCATATATTTCCACCAAATATTCTAATAATTTTTTGTTGATATATTTTTTATTAATTTGGTGAATACATTAGTCCCCATATTCATTTAAAACCAACCTTAAATATTTTCTTTATTTCATTAATCACATTACTAATAGAAGAAGAATAATCATTATGACCATATATTCCATAGATTTAATAAAAACATTTAAATTGAGCTCTTTTATTATATTTCAATATTATTTCATATAATTTCATTTTTCTAGTTATCTCTTCATGATTTTTTTTCCTATGATGTCGTGGTTTCTATGGGTTAGTTTATTCTTTTGTGGGACTGGATATTTTCCTCTCATTTTCTACAATAAAATCATACTCTAATTTTCTTATGACACCATTATTTCTATAAATTGAGCATGTATTTTTATTTTTAATATTTATTTGTTTACATTGATCACTTCAATCATTCAACTAATTAGTGTGGTAATATTATCTTTTTTACATTAGTTTAATTAGTAAATTCATCTTGGGACTTTTTCATCTCATTTAAATAGTGAATGATATTCATTTTTTTCAAATAACTATTTTTATTTAGCATCTATATTTTTACTTAGACCAGTCTCTATATTTTTTTCTAAATATATTTAAGCATATAATTTCTGATCTCATCATTATAGTGTAATTACTTATTTCTATGTTCATCCTTTAATTCAATTACATTTTAATTTTCATTTAACAACAAAATATATTTTTTAGTAGATTTAATTATTCCTCATAAGTTTAAAAATGTTGATTTTCCCCCAGTCAATTTATGTTCATTACAACTAATAATCATTACTAGAAAAATAAATTACTTTATTAAAATGTGGTGTATGACAGAATTAATTATATGATTTTCTAGATGCTTCATATTTCACAATCATACTCATTAATAATCTTCATCAGATACTAAAATATCATTTCATACTATTATCAGCTTTATTACTTTATAATCACTCATCTTAATCTTGTGAGTTATGCTTTTCAACCAAGATATTTGAAAAAAAAATTCAATATAACCAAGAATATCACAGTTAATATATATTATAAATTTATTAAATGTTTAATTTAATTTTCCCTACTTCAATATCTTTCATATGAAGAAAATGATTTAGATACTGTATTAACAATGCTATTTATCATCTAAATCATATTGTTTAGAACCTACTTCTACTCTAGCAATTCATTTTCATAGGGATTCAAAGATCATTTTGTATATTATCTAAATTTTTAATGATGGTTCTATTCACATACCTGACCCAATGGTGATATAATATAGATCAAATTCAATTATGTATTATATATCGTAAAAGATGGTTATTTTGAATAAAAAATATCTTTAAATTTTCTCATCATCGTTTTAACGATTGTGAAATAATCAAAATTATCACAATACCCTCAAATATTTGTGACTCTATCATTTAGATTTCTTAAATAGTATTTTGTATTATCATAATAACCATTATTATATCTTTAAATATCATCATCCAGACATGTTGTTTGGAATCATTCACATTAAGGTTTCCTTTATTATTTCTCCTCATTTTCCCTAGATTAACATTTCCATTTTAGGACCTTTAACATTATTGTAATCCATTTTCATAAAGGATTCATAATATCATGCTATTCCTTTCAATAAATATCTCTATTTACCATGTTATAATTGGTAAATGTAGAATCATTATAAATTAGTTTAAATTGAATTACAGAAATATCTCCAAATTTATGACCAAGTGTTTAGAGATAATGAAACAACCAATTCCACTAACTATGGTAATATTTTCTAGCAATGATAAGAACTCCAAATTTATTCATAGATATGAGATTCTCCATTATGTTTAAGCTTCATTGAAATAATTACAAGTGACCTCATTTAATACCAAATATAAAATCCAATGATTATATAGACCACTGAGAGGTTAAGTAAACCAATTATCTATTTTAAATATTTTATTTAAATCAAACTCAAAATTTTAAAAATTCTATCAAGCCCCTAAATAATTTTCTAGAATTTAAATTCATGTTATATAATAGTATGATAGTGTATGGTAAATTTATTTTAAATGGATTGGCCCAAAATATTTCCCCGATCTATGTTGGTTATTCTCGAAAAAATTCACTATTCACAACAATCACAAATTATTCCAATCATGGATAATTCATTTATAGCTACACAATGTCTATTAAATCATCATTCATCACATATTTTCCATCATATAATCCACCATGCATCCATTTTTTCTAGAATTAAATTGAGGACATAATCAATTATTCAAGGATGATCCACAAATAAAAAGAATGAATCCATAATATTGAAACAACTCATCTATAAGACTACAATATTATAATTTCTCATGTAAAATAATTCCTATTCATAGATATCTACATATAACATGGTTTTTATAAGTAAAAACATTTCAGATATTGAAATATCTAATTATATAAATCATTGAATACATGTGTGGGAGTTCATTGGAACACCTATCATGGGCCCTATTTGAAACAATAGAGTATAATGTTCTCTTAGATGATCTTTCAATAATCATAACTTTTCATTCCATGCGAAACCAATTCATAATTTCAAAATTCCCTTATTATAATAAAAAAATTCATGAATATTTTCCCCTTAATTATGATAGAAATTAATTTCTAATATAATAGAAACACCATAATCAATAATAGAATGTATTTTAATTCTTTTTCAATTAGATAAGTAATATCATCATATTTTTTCATTTATTGATGATATATTTTTAATATCCAATAATTTTTCCTCATTAAATGATACATTAGTCACAATTCATGTATCATTATTAAAATCACTATAATCACATAGTAAATGTGAGATAAAAAATTATTTCATTAACACATTTTTATTATAGGTATTTCATGATTAGTAATAGGTAATAATTTCTCATTAATTCTATGATAACTTTCTACCATATTATAATATATTTCCTTAATTATATATATGATGTAATTATTTTTTACAAATTTTTTTGTTTTACTCTAATAATAACCTAGTGGACTCATATATTTTTCCTGATATTGCTGAACCACATACGATTTATCTAGAATTAATGGTTCTATATCATATTAATGAATTTAAAAAATATAAAACATATTTCAGGGTAGTGTATTCTTGTATCATGCATCGAGTTTCCCTCAGGTTGAACTATGAAAGTGTGGATGCCACATTTCTTCTTCTCATCTGATTTTAATGCATGAAAAGTGAAGTGACATGCATGTAAACTATATTTATTTTACTCACTCAAATGTTTTTTTTTATTATTATATGGAATTTCATTTCATGTAGAGGTAGATGATGTATGTTAATCTACTATAAATGCACATGGCAATAAATATTCATTAAAAACCCACTTGTATGGGAACTTATATTATTAAAATGGACCTTCTTATTCATATTTTTATCCGCTTATAAATCCTATTATCATATATATTTTCTCATAATATCTAATAGAACCTCATTTAATATACTTCAATACTAATATTAATTATGTTTAGTTTTCCATGTAGTATTTTTTTCTACAACATCCCCTTTATGGTCGATATGTCATTTCTTATATGTCAGATTATACTAGTTGATATTAGTCTAAATAATTATTCTATCCAATCATTAATAATTAATGTGATTGATCAATAGAATCTATAGTCAAACATCATAGGAATATTCATTCAAAAATAATGTGTGGTTTATTTGTACCATAATATTGTTTCATCTAGTGTCTTCATGTATCAAAGTCTTTCATGTGGTTGGATGGGGATGATTCCTTAGAGGTTTATGTGGTGTCAGATCAATCATGATTAAATGAATCACAATTTATCTACATTTTCATTAATGTAGAAATAGTACGTATGCCTATAAAATACTAGATATAACTTCATATATGATGAGACCCTTTTAATAAAAATACCCTTTCACATTATCATAAAAACAAGCCTATTACGTTTCGGATACTACACTCTATCCTATAATTCCACCCATCATGGGATGGGGTAGTGTCCCACTCATCACATATTCCTACCTTCTGATACCCTTACCACACATATGAACTATTCTGGTAATATGAACTAGAAAATAGTACCTTCATGGCTATAAATATGTAGTTGAACATGCTCCCTCATGTTTGAAAATGTTCCCACAACTGTCATATGATTTACCACTCTTATATCAATACTAATCCCAAAAATAATTCAAAAAAATTGGTATCATAATGGCCTTCGGGTCACCTGCAGATACAAACTAGACCAAACTACAAGGAACAAGCTCTACAAGGAGGATGAGCAAAGGAGCTTTCACTACAGCAGGAGATAAATGGATTGCAAGAATGAGAGGGTATGGCACCTTCTATTGAGAAAATCCTGTGCATGCATGGGAATGCCTAGCCGAACAGCCATGCGGAGGTGAGGAGATGATTTCAAAGATGAAGATGCCGGGGAGGAGCAGTTCCATGTTTTTAGTCTGGGTTGTATGGTTTGTTTGTGTCTACGGGCATTTGTTCTTATATGGCCTACAGGCATGTAATAAGGTTCCACCTCATCCCTTGAAAGGTGGATTATCAATCAATAAAAAATGAAAGGCCTTCGGGCCATTGGAGGATAATCATCACGATAATATAAACCATATCCTCAACATATCAATACAAATATTTGGCATATAAAATTAATTATCATTAATATATATATTATTATTTAAATGATTTCAAATTCAATTATTCAATATATTCTTGATTTCCTCATTAATGTTTTAGACCGTAAGGCATTATCTAGATCATGTCATTAGATTTTAAGAGATATTAAAAAAACATCACCAAAATAATGATAATTTTTTATATATGATATCTAATTCCATTAAATTAATCCATAATAATTCTAAATTAATAATTATGACATCAAAATTACACAAAAAAATATTGACTCATTAATAATTAATAAAACACTTACTCTAGATGAAAAAGTGTTTTTTGAGATACTTCTAATATTGGAGCAATTCCTAATATGATGGGTTGCAATGTGGTCTGTACAGACTCATGTGGAATATCATATCATTGGCTTGAAAACTTGACAATCCCTCAAGATCAATGGGTATGATGGTACATGAAGTGTTTTCAGATACATGAGGTGGCACATGAGACTATAATCGGTAATGGAAGAATCATAGTGTCTTGGGTCAGGATTAGTGGATTGACATAGTCGAGTATTTGACCATTGGGTTTCACTATGGTTAAGGTTCTGAACATGATCTATAATTTCATTATGTTATTATGGTTATGTAATCAAGTGAATAAGGAGTAATCATAGTGAGTAGTATATGATGGGATTCTTTATGAGTGGGGATTAACAGATTTATTGAATGAGAGTTGAGCCTTCCATTTACTAAAAGGTGACATCGTGAAGGTAACAAATTATTGTGGTATAAAATATGTGGTCAAACAATACATAGGTGTCATAAGACATTGGATGTCTTGAGTGTGTATTTTATGATTGAAATGATTTTGTTTTATGTTGGAACAAAAAAGAAATTTTAACGGTTCAGTATAAATAAAGATAAAAATTGGGGGGGTTACAAATTGTCTATTGGATGGAGGGGCCTTTATAATTTTCTAGATATCATCGAATCTATTGTGTTGTATTATCATATTATAGGGACAGGAAGTGGATGATGTTTATACTGGTGGCCAAATGTTTGATGGTAACCCCTAAAAATCATTGATAGCATTGATAAATGGAATGTGGATGATGGATAATGGAATTTAACTAAGAAAAGAAATAATGATGAAAATCCTATTGGGGGAGTGAAATTTATATCATTGGGGTATGAACCTTATACTGGAAGGTCCACTCACATGACTATTTAATAGTTGAATGGACATGGTGGCATTGGTGAGCTAATGGAGAATAAATGAGATGAATACCTTTATTTCATATAAGAATTATAAATATGAAAAAAGATTAGATGGTTATTAAGGTTTATGTATTAGCTTTGGTTTGAGGGAAGAATTAATTGATTAAAGGGTTATTTGAATGGAGAATCATCAATGTGTGGATAAAAAATAATGAAAATTTGGGCTGGATGTGAATACAAAAATGAAATATCATCATAATAAGGGTATTGTAACTAATGAGTGTGTTCAAGAGATGAAAATATTCTTCCAAGATAGAGGATATTTTGACAGAATAAATTGATAATGGTTTGGTAGTGAAAGATGAGTATTTTAAAGCTGAATCAACTAAAAATTCATCTTATTGATTTTATGCATGAAAATAGATTTTGAAATTATCAATCCACGTATTTTATTTCATTTTGTGCATGAAATATTCATTTCTAGACTCAAACTAGAAATTTAATAGAAATTTTGATATATTCCTGGATTTAGAAAGGACATCGAATATGTGTCCAAACTAATCAGTTTCTGAAAATGATGATATTTACTGAGAATTAACTAGTTTCCTCATATATATTCAGGTGCTCTTGGTTTTAAATCATTTTAGGCGAATCATTGGAATTTATTATATGTGATTTAGTATATATTTTCAATTTTGGAATGATTTTGTGTCGTAGAATTGGACTCCATGAGAATTATCTTATGGTGGGAGCACCAATACCTTGGTAATTATTGGGAAGTTATTTCTATCTATTTCTTGTTAGATGGGATTTTTAGTGAATTATTTATGTTTATATTGTATGTATATGTGTCAGTTACATTTTTGGTTTTCATATCACATTACATTGATGGTTTTCTATTGTATATGATTTGAGAATAATAAATGGAATTCGGTCAAATGGAATGTTTAGTGATCAATTCCAGTCCCTAGAAGTGGATTGAAGTTCACTTTTAATTCTTTGGGATGATAAGTGTTATTGTGTATAGATTATAATATATCATGGTATTTTATGTGTTTGAGTATAATAGGAGAAATTAGAGAATTCACATGGGAGATGGATATTATTTTTAACATGACCTTGTAATAAAATTTTTAGGGTATTAAATGGGTATTTTATATAGAATAATTATTGGGATTTATCTATGGGACCCAAATTTCCCCGATTAAGGGATAGGTTGGATTACAAAAAATGTAGCATCCCATAGATCATCTTTTGGTCCCTATTTATTAAACATTGATGTCAATTAGTTGAATCTACCACAAATTTTAGCCACTGAAGAGCTGTTAAACCTTTTAACTAGGGAAATAAAGACTTTTCCCATTGGGGTTTTTAGGTTACAACACCCATCTTCCACCTTTAATTATTTCATTTCCCCTTGTATCCATTTTCACTTCACCCTTTACGTTACAAATATTATGGGTGTGTTTTGTGGTGTTTCCTTGGTGATCCAAAGTGTGCGTACCCCATTGAGGGATTATACTGATATTATCCATCATCAACTTTGATTTTGTAGTTCCACTTATGGGATTTGAGGAATATTTCACTTGATCATGGTTTACATATCCATGTTTGATGGGTTATCCACTTTCCATTCATAGTTTGAATATGTATGTCATCATATAAATTTTTGATGGAGTTATGTTGCTCTACCAATTTTATAAACAGTTTTAAAAAAATGTATAATATAGTTGTTGAGAATCTTGGAATTTCCTCTTTTGGAGTTGGTAGAAATTTATATGGGAGTATGTCATGGGAAAATTAAAATTTCTTGGCTATGGATATAATATAGTGATAGATTACTATATTTTCTCCATCACCTTTTCTATTTTCAGTTTGATTTCAATTATTTAAAAAAAATTCAATAAAATGTTGAGAATTTATAGTGTTACATAGATACATGGTCTATGATGTGAACCTTATATTTCCTTGATAAATACTACCAACCCTATGGAAAATATATTAGTTTATATAATATGGTTTAATAGTAACCATATTTACCTACAGACATTCATTCCCTATTTTATAGATGTGATAGTGGTTTCCCTAGGTTTTGATGTGAGAAAATTATACATTATTTTTGTGTTTTAACTTGGAATATCCCGTATTATCACCCATAGGAATTAATTTATTAGTATTGGATGTTTTTTTAATTGGAACATGGTGGTAATAATTTGTAACTTGGGAATTAAATAATTAAATAGTTATCCAAATAGAAAATTTAACTTATTGAAAATAACCATTGAATTGGAATTAGTAAATTTTACAAGATATTGTATTTCAGAATTGATATTTCTACATTGTTATTTAAATATGAATTTTGAAATATTATTCTAAATACATTTTTTTTATTTTGGATTTGGAATTTGAAAAAATGAATTATAAGATTATTTGGATCAATATTTTCTGAATGAGATTGGAAATTAATTTTTATTTGGATTTAAAATGGTTTTTCAGAATGGTTTTGTATAATGGGAAATGTAATTTTATTCATAATGAAAATATTAAAAGATAAAATATGAATTTTATTTACTTATTTAAGCTTAAAATAATTATTTTTTCGCATATTGCATCCATAATGAAGGAAATTTAGTTCGGATTAATTGTTAAACATTCAGTGAACATGAACCCATTGAATTGATGTTTTTGTGATTGTTAAACCTAAGGTTAACATAGACCATGTGTTGATGTTGTTTTTATTATTTTACCTAGTTTAAATGTAGTCCCATTGTGGAAGCCATTACTCTAAGGTTGGGTATATTTATCAAGGATGATGGATGTTATACCAGGATATATTACCCAAAGAAGGAGATGTGATGTCGTTGTTATAACGACATGCTCAGTGATTCCCCATTATTTATGAACGTAGGTATGTACCATTACAAGGTGACATCATTGGTGCCTTTGTTAGAAATATCATCAATGAATTTAATGTAAATTGTTTTAAAAGTGTAATTGTACTTTTTATCTTCATAACTTTGGTATTCACTGTTATCCAACTAGTTATATTTAGGTTCATCATTGGTGTTGTTATACTTAATTATATTCTCATATTTCATGATATTCCATGATTCATGGTTACCAAATTAGACAAAATTATTTTTCATAGCTGTTGGTTTGAGGCTAGGCCTAGTGTTGATGACTATTTATTGGCTTCCAAGGTTGGAGGTGTATGATGGAATAAGACATGAATCAGGACAGGTTGGGGATATACTGTCTTCCTTTGTTTTCATTTATTACATTTATAATGCTTGTGTATGATCCATCAATGGGGTTTAATTATATTTTAATCTATTATTTTTTACTATATCTGATTTAGTAGTAATTTATTGGAAATTACAATGGATGTAATGTATATTTGGATGTGTATCATATATATTTATTTACCTTCTTGTTCTGAACACTGATATTGGGGGTATAACCTCCACATAGTTCCTCATTAGACCCCCATTTCTAGTTGATTTCCTTTGTATTTAAGTTAATCCTTCTATAGTTATAGTGGAGACAAGAAGTCAAGGCACTATTCATTATTCTAGGGTGGTGGGATATTACAATAAATATAAAGATATTAAATATAAGAGTAAAAAATATTAAAAAAAGAAACTGATGTCAATACATAGCATCCCAACATCCTTAGTTTTTATAGAAATGGTGTTAGATAATTCATTATTATTATCATAAAATTTTAAAAATGGATAACTTCACTTATACCTGTCGTGAGGTACTAATTCACACATAAAAGATCATAATATTCCCCAACTAGTTTTGATCATATTGTACCCAATTAACCCCAAAAACTGGTTAAATGTTTTCATATAACTCATAATTGGATCAAATACCATTATTTCAGCTTAAATATTCTATTATAAAGGGCTCTCAAGACTCAATAATAACAACTTAAAATTGTTTTATCTAAATGTCAACAAATCTATAGATATTTCCACCACATCTACTCAAAATTCCCCTTTTGAGTGTTTTTTAAACATTAACATGTATGATATTACCACCATTTGAATGGCCATTTCATTTGGATCTATCAATCAAAACACTTTTCAAACAAATCCATGGTTTCAATGAATACTATATGAAAATGTATTTTCACATTTTTTTCTCACATAATGGAGTTATAATTTCTCCAATTGATAACCATTTTCAAGGTATCTAAAATTCAACTCACTTTATATTATCCTATATACATAACACAATAATGAGTCCCACAATATTTCGACCAAAGAAATTTTGAATTTTCTAAAACATAACAAATAACATCCAACTAACCATATATGAAAGTGTAAAAACAATACTCCCTATGATACCAATGAAACTAAGTTTATATAGAGTTATTCATTTACAAAACTAGTTCTACATGTTTGCATTACTATGATAAGAATTTGAATAATGAATTCTTATAATCTATATATACTAAGAAAGATCTATTTCTCATAACCTAGGTGGACCCATGGCATTACACATCTCATTCCACACTCTTTTAGATGTGTATATCTTATAAATTATCCAATGCATATATTTATTGATATCCCAATAATATGGTGTTGGAATAATTTTATAACCATCACACTTATTCCCTTACAAAATATTACCCCTACTGTAGTGTGTTGGTATCAATTAATAAAATTTTATACCAAATTAATATTATTCTTGATCTGACCCAACTTGGGTTTCATTATTCCCCTTGTACATAAAAAACATATCAAAATATAAAACCAATTAAAAAGAAGAAAAACATCAATTTTAAGATAATTAAAACAAACCCATTATGTTGATCCAGATAACATAAAATTTATTACTGATTTATTATTTATAAAAATTCATTCCCAATTTATATTCATAAGAAAAAATATTTTTTAAATTTATTATTCCACATTAATTTTCCACTCAAAAACCATTTCCCAATCATAACAAATCATCCACATATCAAAAAATGTGCCAATAATAATTCATGAGCCCATTCAACTTAAATAAATAGGCCCTGAGTAAATACAATTAATTATAACTTGAGTATAAAACACTAAAATCAACTCAAAAATAATAATAGAATATAATAAATATAATTCAAAACCCACAGTATCATGAAAAATCATTAGATAGAGATTCAATAGTAGAATGTTGGTGTGCTATCCAAATTCATAATACTTTTATAAGCTTCTATGATACCCTAAAATCATAAAACAAAATGAAATAATGTTATGATACCATTTATAAATTAAAATTCCTTGCTCTTTCACCCAATCTAGAGGATCTTTGTTATTAGTCATTCCTCCTAATGAAACATAAATTTTTTAAAATAATTGAATGAATTATCCAAATAGTTGGGAGACTATAACCATAATTTCATAAGTATATATTTATAGATAAATAATATAAATATATATAACAAAATAAAATTATGAAAAATTTATATTTAATTATAGTTGTAATAAAATTTTATAACAAAATATGTCAAAAATATTTATAAAATATATGTAATGAAATGTCATTAATATTAAATATCAAAATGTATCTTCCACCTGGATGATCATATATGGATTATATAGTAATAAAAAAAATAAAAAAACTGTCTATAAAACCACATTAATTTCCTCAGACCATTACTGAGATAAAAAAATTAAAAAATAGGATATCCAACCATAAAAAATATAACATAACATGTTTAATATTTATTAGGTTTACACATATACTGAGTTAATTTGTAGTGAATGAATTTGATTCTTGGTAACACACCACCAAAGGGATTCCCAATATATATAATAATATACAATGTTATTATAAGTATATATTAATTAAAAAATCATTTAAAATTATTATTAAAAAATCAAGTTATTGTATACTCTCCGAAGAAGAAAGACATCATACACATTATTTTACACCCTATTATAAATTATCATCATGTACATTTCAATGAATCTACACCATGTTGAACCTTGAAATCCAATTTATGTTTAATAGAATTATTTTTTCCTAGGGAAATACATTTCATGTAATAATAATTTTATAAATATATTAGTGAGATTAAATTAATTTTAACTCAATTAAAGTAAATAACTTTTTTAATGTCTTAGTGTATCACAACATGTTAAATCGGTAAAAAATTATTTTCTATTAAATGTTGGTAATATAAAATTATCAATATTAAAGAATATATATTATAAAATAGGGTTCACCATTGATTAAAAAGTAATGTTTCTACCTATTGATATTCTTTATATACTTTTATGTGTTGATATGTTTATGCATATTGGTGGATAACATTTTTTAGTAAATAATTACAATAAATAATAAATCACATATTAATGGTATGATCTACTATAAACATATAATTTATTATTTTAAATGGTAATATAAGGTTTATTTGTGTTTAAAATATAATGGAGTCATCTAGAAAAATTACATGATATCAGGGGAGGTTCGATAAATATTGAGACTGACTTGGAAAATGAATAATTATTTTCACCCAAATAATTTTTATTTTAGAAAATTCATCAATATTCATTGTTCCATTATTATAGAAAAAAATAAGTTTTTTTATTTATTTTCCCTTCCTCATAATGAAACCAAAAACTTTTTGAAAAATTAGAATATAATTATTGGATATCAAGGAAAATTATAGAGAGAATTCATCGATGAATGTAGTGATTGTTCTATAATTTTTTATTGAATCACTAATCCTACTATATATCATTCAAAATTTATCACTAAGATTAATTCGGTCCAATTAGAATTACATTATTTACGGTTTCATATTATAATAGTTCATATATATTGTTATTTGAGTTTCTAACATTATGAGTAGAAAATTCAGAATGATGAGACTAATTAAAAATAATAAAGAAACAACCATGAACCACGGGATAAAAAATTATAATCCAATGAAATTTTAAATAAACATGACCCACTCTTTCTCTATGAGTCTCCCATGGATAAAAACAGAGTGTGTTTGTGGTTAATAGTGTGTTATAAGAATTTTATGGGATTTGACTACAATGAGTACCATATAATCTCGAATCAGACTACTATAGAACAACACACAGGTGATCATAGGAGTTGAGGGTTATTTTTGATTCCTAATAGTTCCCTAATATTCAATCAGGATGAGTTAATGAACAATAATTGTATGGGTAGTTATTTCGAAAGTGATGTAGTAGATAACAAGGTTGGTCTGATTCCATGGATATGATGGAAATAAATAATTGCATTATCTCTTATTTTGGGTGATAATGTGGGTGTTGTGGATGATCCATTATCATATATACATCATTTAAAAAGTAATTAAAATACAGTGTAGCAGATATCCGTGAGTTATGTAATTGTGAATGAAAAATCTATAGAAGGAAAAAATTTATATGGGATAAAGATCAGAAATGATCATGTGTGTAGAGTGTAACAGGGTTTCATATGAAAAACCTCTAAATTTTATAATACTTTATGGGGAACATGAGTGCATGTGTAAGGTAATATATTATAATGAAAATTTTAAATGAAAAATTTTTGTAATTAACGATGTTTGAGGAATTTTGAGGTCATTAAATTAATGAATTAGTTGAAAACTATATATTTAGATACAGAAAAGTATTATTATTTAACATTAATAATATATCATCATATAATAATTTGGAAATACTTATAATCACTAGTAGCCACCGATTGATTGAGTTATGCGGTGGATGAACTCAAAATAATGATAATTACTAAAATGTAAATGGTAATATCAAAGTGTTATATAAAAAAAATATTATAATTTAATAATAATAATAAATATAAATTATTTTTCTGATTTTTATAGATACATGACTTAATGAAATAGTATAGTATCTTTGACAATAACATATATGATTAATCTATCATTGGTTATAAATATATTTTGATAAGTTCCCTAATAAAAAATATAGTAGAAGCAGTAATTTTTTTAACTATTTCTTCTAAAATATATTGAAAACACATATAGAGACTAAAAATTAGTTAAAAAAGAATAAATTTTATTCGATGATCGAATGTGATTGTAAATGATAGATATAATGGAAAAAAATTAAAAATGTACTTTATTGTTGAATTGGTTAAGGTGTGAAATATTATTCAAGAGATAACTCAACATAAACTTTTTAATGACCTAAAAGTGGTTGATAATTTATAAATGCATCAAATTTATTGTAATTGAAAATGTATCTAAATAATTTGAATCATAAATATTAGAAATTTTGTTTAATGTATTAAATCAATAAGATATATAAATTAATAGAAAGTAGATAAGGATACATATTTTACCATTTTATTGAAAGACATTCTAAAATGGGTCAAAGAGTCCCCAATAAGTGAAAATATTTATTGGAATGAAATGATAACCCATTGATATGAATTTGAAGAATTTTGTTTTGGAATATTTATGACAATAATTTCAATAGACCAACATTCAATAGAGAACATAATGGAATTACCATAATATAATTTTGATTTCATCAATAAGATATACATTATGAAAAGTGAAATATTATATATTATAATATGGATATCGGTATAATTCCACAATGGATATGGGAACATTAGATGAATATTCATTACACTATCCCATTATCATGGGATTGATTTAGATGATAGTGACTATAAATATTCTCACCAAATAATCTTGTTAAATACCAATGATTAAAATAAATGTCTCTTACTCTACACAAAAAATATTCTTTGATGAGAAATATTTGTTATTTTTTGGAGATTGGTTGTGGTGGGAGTTTCCACCAGAAACATTTTTAGTGTATTGGCGGTGATGGGTAGTCCCCCAATCATCCATGTAATTAAAATATAATGTATGATGACACGTTATTTCAATGACACTTCTCCTCTCCCCATATTTACGATTAAGAAGGATAATGATACTACAAATATTATCACTTTTTATAATAGGTCTTCTATTGTAGAGGACTAGGTATACAGATGTTCCACAGTATATGTCTATTTCATTTATTACAATATTATGCAGCTTTAACCACAATAATATATATTTCCCCTAGCTTGGGAACTTTTATTAAAATTTTATCATTGTGTATAGATATGTATTCATTCATTTCCATGATATATAGAGACATTTATTCCCACTATCATCTCAGAATTGGTGAATTTAGGATGAATAATAAGGATGGAAATCTACATTGGGTTCTCAGATAAAAATTCAAATCAATTCCTAAAAATAATTATATTTGGAGTGTTAAGAGAAATTTATTATAGTCAGTTAATGAGGGATTATTTATATGTTTATATATTTTCAATATTTCATGTAGTTTTTCCATGTTTTTAGATTATATTTTGATGATACATGTCAATATTATATGTTTATGTGGACATATCACTTCTCAGAATGACCAGAATGAGTATTGTTATGGTCCCTACTATATGTATACATTTGAATTTTTCACCTTGTGTATATAAAGATGAGTATATATATTTTATAAAATATTATAGGTCCATATTAATATGAAAGATGAAAGAGTGTTGATATTTTGGTTGATGATACCTTCCTGTCAGATATCAAGAAAACATTAGTTTTTGATGTGTGATTTATATTTTATAACATCAATTATATCACTTCACAATGTATCCTGTAGTTTTTTGGTTATTATAAAATATATTGGAAAATTTATATTTATCAAATTTTGTGGTGGATATTTATTTTTGATAGATGGTTGAATTCTATTTTTCGTAATGCTTCTTTTTAATGTGTGTATACCTTACCCATGTTCTCGACAACCATGCCTAGTGAAAGTGAGCATGGGGATATCACCAATTAGTAATATAATACATGGTTGATTGGTACCATAGAGGTTATGTACATTGGGGTTTGGTATATGTATATATTTTTTTGGGATTGTTATAAATAATCTAATTAGTGATCAATAATTCATATTTTAAAAATAGAGTTATTTTCAAATGATGCTATGGAAAAAATATTCTTAAGCGTCACATATATTGATTAATCGTGAATTAGTCCATAGATTTTGAATTATTACTATAATAGATTGGATCATGTATATTACTTATGTATTCCTTAGAAATTATTATTTCTATCATTGTTTCATTTTATAATCATTGAAAACCATAGTAGAAATGGATATATCAACATAATAATATTTTCTTCCACTCTGAGGATGAGATACTCTCGACGAGATAGTGGGATCTTATTATTGAGATCATGATGTATCTTTATGTATCAGTGGTTTCAAAGAGGAGAAGATATGGAGATAAAAAATAAAACATTCTTTCATCATTAAATATAATTTGTTTTAGGAGACCTATGTAAACACATATGGAAGTATTATGACATGGTTTTACAAATTTTATAAATAATTTCTGTGGAATTTAGTTATGTAATATATGTTTCCTTATTTTTTATTATTAGTTGATTAATCAAATTTCAATATATATTATTTGATATTTGGGACAACATCACATTTATCATTATATTTAGGGTTATATCATTTAGTTTTAACTAATAAGAGGTCCAACAATGGATCTTTTTAGAATATGGTATCATTGTGATTAGAGTAGAATGGAGGATGTGTTATGGAATTTGAAATCAACAGGTAGTATTTCATGAACATGTGAATTGGTTTCCTATAAAAGAATTTGTCATGGATAAAAATAATACATTATTCTCTTAATCAAAGTGAGAAGTGAAATAATTATTGGTTTTCAAAAAAATTGACAACATAGAGAAGTATTTTTGGTTTATCTCAATTAGTATGATTCTAACTATTATTTTATGGAATTTTTATAATTTTGTAATTTAATGTTAAAACATGTTAAAATAACATAACAATAATGATGTTGTGTCTATTAATAAAATCATTAGTTTGACTCTTTAGGTCAACTATGATAAAAAATCCTAGACTATAACATTCAGAGTCTATTGAATGATAGAAAGAACAAACACAATAGATATTGTCATTTCCACAATATATAATAAATCTTTCTATGAATTGGTTGGATGAAGAAGGAAAAAATTATGTGATTTTTTTATATTATATTCCATTATAGTGTGATCATGAGTTGGAAACATATTCCTATAAACATTTCTGAAATCTTTTGTAGAAAATTTTTGTTGAAAATGAAATTATATAAAAAATGTTTTCGATAGGTTAAATGAACATTAGTGTTTTTTGTGTGAAATTGTGATGAAAGTGGTGGAGAAATATTCAGGATGTTTTCTATTTTTTATAAAATTAATGATATTGTGTAATGAACTTATCGAAGGTTGAATGAATTTAAATTTATAATGTAATATCCATTGAACCATTTAATTAATGTGATTTAGGATACTGTGTGGTTTTCATAATATGGATGATATTTCTATAGAGCTGAATATTTTCTAGTGTTGTGATATTATACTATATAATGGGGTGATTTCTCATGAATACGAGTGAGATTTTATTAGATATTTTCGTTTTCTGAAATTATAATGTAGTTAAAATGGGATAAATTTCATTAAATAATGGGGTGATGATGATATATGAAAACTAGTTTCCCAATTTATTCTATTAATCATAAATTTCTATAGCCTAATTATTCTATTGATTTCCACTTCAATCAATAATTTAAATTTATGGATTGAAATTTATTTCTTATCTTCCCATGATAACCCCTAATGGATCCATAGAGACACACATTGTTACACATGGACATGGTTCTTGATAGATGATTGAAATTTACGTAATTATATAATGGTGATTTATAAATGTGTTTACCTAATGAAAAAATAATATAGGCATAAAATTGATAGTTTTATTAGAATTAAAATGATAAAATATTGTTTATATTATTTTTTAGACTTTGTTTCCTTCTTTTGTATAGATTATGTGGTTATATTAACAAATTCTTAATAATATTGGGATAACCATTATTTCATTGTATACTCAGGAGATGTGGTTAATTAATTTTTTGTTTGTAATGGAATATATTCATGCGGAATCTTTAATCAAATTTGTAATGGTATGTAGATTGTTTCACCTTTTAAAATTCGAAGTTAAAAATTTAGTTATATGTGATGGATTTTGTTGATAAAATGTAACATTAAAATGATAATATCCTAAATATCATTATTATGATGTTTTTAAATGATTATTTGGGATTTTAAGGTTTTTTCATAGAGTAACAATTATGTTAATCATTTTAATATAAATTCCTTATTATGGATCTAGATTTTAAATAAACTAATTTGGGGTATGAGTTTAGAATACATCATTTTTATCTAGATAGAAATACTTTAGCATAATAGATTTGTCAGTGGAGATATATTATAATGTTTTCTTAAAGAAATTGTGGAGGGGTTTGTAGTTTTTTTTTAATATTATACCTTACTGATTTATGAATAAAATTATTGTTTGGAGTTGGTTTGGATAGATATTTCTTCTAGGATGGGAGACTGGTCAATGTGTGAGTTTACTAATATGGTTGATGTTTGTTTTGTTTTCAATGATGAGTACTCCTATGGCAGAGAGGATGTATCTGTGAAAATTTTCATCCCAGCAAAAATCTAATATATTAATAATTAATAAACTATTCATATGAGATTACTTTTTTTTGCAGTCACATGAACCAAATGATGTTCTTTGATGAATTTTCAGTTTTCCATAGGTAGTGGTGTGTTTGGAAGAATTATTTTTGATTAGAAAGTAATAAAATGGTAATTTTATAGTTATTTTAGTTCCATGATGAAAAATGATAGTTTTTTTTAGTCTAAATGTAATGTTTATACATGGATATTAATTTTAATATTTTTTTAGTGATGTTATGTTAGCTCACAGTGGTGGGGTTGCTCTATTTTTAAGGAAATTGTTTAATAAATAAAAAATAAAATAATAAATTGAAGAAACATTCTATATAATTCCCTATATAATAGAAATAACATATTTAATAGAGGTTCCACCATTGGGAGTCCACTAAAGGGTTCATCATTGTTCAAAGGAGTTTCATGGATATTAATATATATGTGGTAAAAATATATTTCATTATACAGAAATCTTTTTTATTGGAGCTTGTAATGATCTTTTCTTGATTTTCTAAATTTTCTATGAATTTTTGATTGAATTTTTTCTGTGTGGAACCCTAAATTATAATGAATTCAACAATTCTAGAATCATCACAATCTAATAAATGTATTTCATTGGATGTTTCAGGGATTTATTACTGATAAATATAAATATCTAGTGATTAAATTATGACTGAATAAATTATATACTCTACAATACATCATTATAATGGTCCCTTTTAGGAATATTTTATTTAAATGTAATAATTATAATCAGAGTTCTATATATGAAAATTTTATATATAAAATGATTCACCATTCATATATTTTACTATAGTATTATGCACCTTGAACCGATTAATGAAGAACGAAAACTAGTTTTTGACCTAGGGGTAAAACTACCATCCAATGAATTGTCTAAAAAATATGATCTTCTCCATCTATCTACGATTCCACTATAGTTTGTGGCATATAATTATGGATTATAAAAGTATTTTTTTCAATGCCTCCATTGATAACTAAATATGTTTAACTGTAGATAGGGTAAAATAATGTCTGCTACATATAGACAAGAAGGGGAGGGTTTGGTTGAAATGGAATACCTACTAGGTTTTTTACAAATATGATCAAATGGATTCTAAAATCTGATACATAGAACAATTATGTGGATTAGTAGATGATAGGGGTTCCCAATCCCTTAGAAAAAATAATTTAGGATTCCCTACCTTCACCATATTTGGTGGTGACGTGGTAGGTGATGTGGATGGAATGAAATGATTGAATCCAACCAATTCAGTTTAGGTAGGAGTATCACATCTCCCCACCTTATGGTTCTAGAATTATGGGGGATTCATATATCAAATATCATATCAAAAAGTGGTATGTAGTTCTATTAGGACCATTCTTGGATGCATGTACATGTTCTCCCAAGTAGCTACCAAATATGATAAGTCGTTATGGGGTGAATGAATGTGTTTAGAGGACCCCCATACTTGTACCTAAAATTACGTATCATCCCTTTAAAAAATATTTACATAATCAAAAACATTTACGAAATTTTGAGTCCATTATATTAAAGAATTTTTATATAAATTTTTAATATGTTATAAAAATGTTTTAGTATTTTATAAAAATCATCTAACTTTGTTGAATTTGGTGGTCATGTATATAATAATAATTTATAATATAGTATTGAGTTATTAAGGGGATTGATATATATTAATAATAAAAAATGAAATTGATATGATATTCCTGAGGTGTTAAATTAAAAATAATTTATTACAGAATAAATATTTATATATAGTTATTATTTGGATAGGTTTAGGATACATGGATTAATGAAGTTGTTGTGATTATTAATCTATGATAAATCCCATTTATATTTTATTTCTCATTCATGTATCATGAATAGAGTTGAAATAATAAATAATGGAGAATAATTAAAATCTATTGTCATTTCACTAAAATTAATTTGATAACAGTAATCGAGATTATAAATTTAATATGGAATATTGATTCTCAATGATGATCATATCTCTTTATAATTGACTGGGACAATATAGAAATTATAAAAATAATCATGTATGTTATTGGATATTTATGATCAAATGTATCATGGATTCTATTCCCCAATCGAAAAACATATCTAAGACAAGAAAAGTAAATTATAATAATAATACTATAATTACAATCGAAATATTGAAAGACTAAAAATGGGATGTTTTATCCATGTGATTGGATTGAATGAATTTATAAAAATTAATATTAAATAATTCAATTACACGATGGTAGTTTATAACGACCTTATGAAATTAGGAAAATTATTAAAGTAATTATTATAACATGATTTTTAATTAGGACTTATTAAGAGTTTTGATAAGAGAAAATTTATGCATAAGGGAAAAACCACGAAAAATAAATAAAAAACCCCACAATAAATATCATTAATCAAATTCAATAATGGATATAATGTCACTATGGTTTTCCCATGATCACAATCAATCCAAAATAAAACCATTGAGATTTGAAGGGAATTTTATATTGGAGATGATAATGTTTGTTGAAATCAGTACTAGAAAAATATATATTGAACCACCACATATATGTAAAACAATTTCACTAATAACCTAATTAGAAAATATATCTGTGGTAAGGAGTTACATATCTAGTGGTAATGTAGTGTTCATGTGTAGGCTACTTTTTAAATTATGTTGTTTTTAATCCAATACTATATTTTTATCAAATGAATCAAAATAATATAAAGGGGAAAATGTATATTATTAGAATATGAATATGAATTTTTAGATTACATATTTTATATAACGAATTTTAAATTATTGGATGTGTGAATTTTTTTAATAAATTAAAATATATAAATATGATAAAATTTTGTTAAATATTGTGAATTGTGTGGAATATTACATCATATATACATTATAATGAAACAGCACTACCAAGATAGTTCCATTTTCCTAATTTTTAGTCTAAAAATTAGAGTAGAAAACTACATGAGGTAAAGGGGAAATATTTAGGGTAATGGAGAACTTAGAAAATAGAAAAATAAAATATTTAATACATTACTACATGAAATTTTATAGACCAGAAGTATAAATACCCACCGCATTTTGTAACTTATTCCATAAAAACATTACTATTATTTAATTATATCACATTAAATGTATCTCCCACATATATCTCCCTATAAAATATTGATGAGTTTCTTATTTTTAAGGACCACCTCCAGGATAAAATCTTTAGAGAATAAGGGTCCTTTCTCATTATCAATTGGATTATGTAAAAAATAACATTATTTTACCCATTATATTTTCAATTTTATTATTCCATTATAATTTTAAATCAATTTTTGTTATGTTATTGTGATATCATATCCATCTAACATCCTATTTATCTCAAACTATACTATATGTATAACAAAACATATGGCTGAAATTATCAATGGAATCACAAAACTATATATATTTCTAATGTAAAAAATAAACATATATTCAAAAAATTTATGGTATTATGGATGTATATTTTATAATTGGTGGGTTTTTTCTTGGGAAATATGATTTATATGTACATGATTAATCCTATTTCTAATCCCAAGTGTATTATAAAAGAATTTTTTACAAGTTATCATTATTCATCATTACATACGAAACCATAAGTATTTCCTCAGTCATATTTTTTATCATTCATGAATATAAATTCTATGTTATTACATAAACCTTCGTTTGAGGTTATTTTATAAAAAATTATTTAGTCTTGTACCATTATAGATATATATTTTATTGAATAAACACATCAGACTTCAAAATCATTCTATATACCTAGCAACTAAATTTCCATATTCTTCACCAAATAAGTCTTCTTACATTGAAATTTTGAATCCATTATTATTTGTAAAAATATTCAATGTAATTAAACTCAAATTTATTATTAATTAATTTTTTAGGAAATATTTTGACAAAAATGTCTAATCTATTTCTCTATATGGGAAAATATTGTAATAAAATGGTCATTGGGAAATTATTATATGTATTTATAAGTAGTTCAATATTGAATATCATACCATTTATTACCTATTCACTATAAATATATAATAAAATGAATTGAAATTTTATGTTATGGGTGAGGAATAGAATTAAATTACCCCTTATATTATTGTTGGGTCTATGAAAATAACAAATATATTGTAACTAAGTTAGGATTAACATTTATGATTGTTGCCTTTTCATTATCAATCTCTTTTTTCATTGATGAATGATGTCCAATTTCAATATTAATATATATATAGAATAATTTTTTAATTTATTCATGTTATATATCTAATTCATTTATTAATCCATGTTAAAAACTATGTTACTTTATCTATCACTATGTTCGTGTGCTCTCCCATTAACTTTTTATTCCTTATTTTTATAAGTATTAATGTGTAATACTATGTTTTGTTAGTTCAATGTATAACATTAAGTAATAATAGTTTTTACTCAAGTAATGTAATACATAATGTTTTAATGTAATATTGTTTTTATCCATAATTTTTAAGAACCCTATACCTTTATTTTAGTAAATTTTCCCCTAAAATTTGATAGCTATGAAAAAACATAACCACCAACTCTATGTGTCCAATTTTGGGAGTGCCACATTTTGTATCAATGGTCGGTTTTATTGAATAAATTGGAAATATATTTAGAAACACATAAATAGTGAACACCAATGTTATAATTATAATATTATATAGATTGTTCTATATTTTAATGGTATCTAATAAATAGTAGAGTATTTTAGTAAAATTTGATATATATATATATATATATATAATTTTTAAAATTAATATCCTATTATCTTATTAATGATGTAATTATATTTTTTGGATAATGGTTTCTTCTAGAATAATTTAAAACTATGCTAATAATATATGGAATTTTTTTGATTTTAAGGATAATTAGAATAATGTATTTAATTTTAATTTCGATGATATTTTTTCAATCCCATGGATAATTAACAAGTGTATAAAAAACCGTAATCTCATGGATTAATGAGTTTCTCTTAAATAAGATCATATTTTTTAGATATTTTTCCAAATAAAAACCTTCCATCATTCAGTAGTCTAATTAGTCCAATGGAATAAGAGGAATGGATAAACTCAATTGGTAATATCATTTTGTATTTTGGGTGTACTATGAAGGAATGCTTTTATTATAACATATTTTATGGGAATGTTTTACCAATGGTAGTCCATGATTATAAATACAAATTATTAACAAGAGATAAAAAATTATTGAAATGAAATATGTTGATTTTTTAGATAAATTTATTGCTTTGGAGATACAGACTGAGAAGGGAATTATATAATTAAATTTATTACTTGAGATAGAAGAGACAATGCATTAATATGAGTATAATTTTTCATGTATTTCATTTTATGTGATAGATTATCTATGAATCTTATTGATAAATATGTATCACATCGTTGATGTCTTAAATCTATGTCTTTAATTATCATTAGTATCTAATACCATCTCATCCTGTGGAGATATTTTATCATATTATATAAGGAAAGGGAATTATGTTTTTCAGTATAATTTAGTTTACAAGTGAATACAAAGAATAATAGGATAATTTATTATTATATGTAAATAATTAACAAAAAGAAAATCTTGGAAGAGTGTAGTTCCTATAAGAAATTAATGGGGGAAGCAACACATATGGATTATAAAAGTGGATTTTTGGAATGCATTAAATGTGAATAGAAATTTCATTATGTTCATTAGGAATAATGAAAATGATTTTAAATAAATTTAAATTTTTTTACTCCATAAGGACTTAATATTACTTATAAAATAAATCTATGATTTTAGGGAACATCATCTGTTGGTGTATTTTGTATCAATGACAATATTTTAAAATAAAAACTACATATTTTGAAGCAACAAATGATTATGATTGAAGATACATTTCTTATTCACTAAATGTTATCTAAAAAATTATTTCATTCATGATCTAGAAATATTTTTATATGATGTGTATTTGAAAATATTTCGCATTCACTGCTAAAAAATTAATTAATAATTGATAACATATAACACCTAGATCACCATTGATTACAGAAATATACACTAGGTTGTTTAAATTAGGATGCATTTTTATTTTCTATAATTAAATCTTGTCATCATACATATGATGGATTTAATTAAATCTATATCATGGAATAATTCATTATTTATAAAAAATGGATTAATAGTAATGGGAATCTATTTTAATTTATAAAGAAATATATATAATTACATATCATTCATGTGGACATTTCAATGGATGAATCATTTTTTGAACCAATGTAATTAAAAAAATTAAATGAATTTATTTTTGAATAAATGGTAATAATATAATTTATGAAGGGTACATAGGTTTAGTTAATAATAAAATTAACCATTACACATGAATATATTGATTTATATCCTTGTTAATTACTTGAATTGCTTCCTAACTGGGAACTTGATTTCTCTATTAACTGTATACATGGTGAAAACCCCATATAGAATCTAGTGTATATAATGGATCATGTGGATTTATTTTAGATAATTTGGTAATTAGAGACTATTTTTAATTGATGATATATTTATCCATGTGTTTCACCATGTAGGGACCCTATATTATTTTTGAATAATTGATATTGTTCATTGAGGTTATTCACTAATTACAGGAAAACTCATGTGATATCTATAATAAAAATGAATCCATTTATAACAATCCCCGATTGGGACTAGCCTGCACAGAAGACCATCCACACCCAAGCCCAACACCACTAGATAGCAGGCCCTCGGGCCCCCACCGCATGTTGGCCCAGATAACGCATGGCAGGGAACTGTCCCCTACCTGGTGGGGTTTTTTAATCGCCTCCCCTTCAACTCGAACATGTGACCACATGCTTAACAGCCAACCGAGAAGCATTACGAGTACCACCCTTCCTATGGTCATGAGTTCGAGTTATGGGGGAGGTGATTGAAAACACCGCCTGACAGGGGATAATTTCATGTCGTGTCTTATCTGGGATGACATGCAGTGGGGGCACGAGGGCATTCTATCTACTTGTGTTGGGCTTGGTTGTGGTCGATCTTCTATGCGGGGTTACCCCAATCGGGGATTTTACACCATTTATACAAATTGGTGACCTCATTGATCATATTCAAGGGTCTCAATTGTTCAAAAATATTTATACTCACTTTTTTTTCTTAATTTAAATATTAACAATAGTATTTCTTAAATACATTATTTCATATGAGATTTTCAATTTATGAATTTATAAAAATTCTTTTCCGAATAACACGTTCACCCAATATATTTATTAGTATTATCAAAAAAATATTTAAAGATTATCTTGATTAAAATAATGAAGTATTTATTGATGATATTATTATAAACTCTATAATTTTTGTAGAGTATGAATCCAACATGATTTTCTAAATATTCTATATAAAAATTTGTTATATAGGAAATTCGGTTTAATTTAATTTTTTATTCAACAACATTCATACCATGAACATATTTTCCTTACATATGGTATAATTTTTTATCCTTTTAAAATAGTTACTATCATGAAAATACTGAGACCAACCAATGTAATATAAGTATATATCTTATATTGATTATTAGGATAATATAGGTAGTTTATTGAAAATGTGTGACGTCCCAAACCCATATGTCACTTAATGGGTTCCCCCAAAGTGGTGGGCCACAAGTTATCAGGCACATCTCCATAAATTCTAGAGGTCTATGACAAGTAGAGTGGTCTTAGGGTGCGTATGTGGGGATACAATGACCTCATTACCAACGTATAGCAAATTATATGGTTATAAACCCAGGTAAATAGCTTATTCTTTGTAAGTAAACAGATAGAACAATAGAAAATAGAAACAAAAATAGTAATAACTAAAATAACTAGAATTAGATTCCAGAATAGAACTAAATATGATGATATTTCGTGTTACTAGAAAATAAGAAAACATAGATACAAGATATTAGGAATAACATGTTCCACAAAATTATAAAATAATAAAAATATTGTCCCAAGCATACCATGCTCTCATTCGGTCGTATATTAACAAGATCCATACTAAACAACTATTAATAAAGTGTTTGAAGTCGTACATTTCCCTTTTTCAACACCTGCAACCTTGTAATCTAATTTGGATTCCAAACAGATCTTGGAGAAGGATTGAGATAAATATCAATGGCCCCCACCAAATGGTGTCTATAAAATCTAGCCCATGTAATGGAAATGTAATAATGTGCTGTCATGCATTTATAAAGTAAAGAAGTACAATGTAACTAAATACACAAGTACCTGCATCATCCTTCCTATATCATCTGATCATAAAAAATTAATTAATTTATTATTACAAATTTATTAATAAGTCACTTGTTAATAATAGATAATGTTCAAGTGATGAAAACACAACCTATAATGACATTTAATAATAATGTTCCATGGTAATAACCAAGGAAATGTATACATCGCTGGTCAACAAACCAATAATAACATTATTCAATATGAGCGTAAGAGAGTAATCCAAGGAGAATAATACAAGGAATTCCATAAAAAATTCCTACTGAATCCAAGGTGATTATCAATCATAAATTGAAGATAATGAGAGATTGTACCCTATGGGATTCAACCACGACACCTACTCTACAATTCTAGATTGAAGGAATTTATCCACAGAATCTGTTAATACAATTTGAGGGATCATATGATGTCATAGAGGATATCCAAAAAATAAATAATTATCATGGTCTTGTTGGGTCTCAGCCTCTGAAAGTCATATAGTTGAATAAGGATAGGGTTCCCGAGTGATCAAGGCATTCCCCGATAAGAATCCAAGGTGCGCTCGTGTCAAGACACTCATATTTAACTGTGAATTCATGTAACATTTCATTGGATTCAAGTCATTATTTTAATTAGTGTGATAAGTTCCAGTATCATACAACATTTTAATCAATCCATATTTAAAAAATAACTCCATTTGGTCCAAGACTTTCCTTTCATTAGTGTTACAAGGCCATGTAGAATGAAACCTTTATTAATTTCATATAAAGAATATTCAATAATTATGTTTTATTCCGCAACATTCCATTAATGTTGAAAGGGATTAAATGGGAATGTGACATATGAATCATTCCCATTTAATCTGGTTAAGTCATATACTAAGTATAATTTCCAATTTCAATTTTATATTTAATTATCAACATCAATAACATACCTTAGGCAAGTCAACTGGTAAACATATATGGTAATTTCCATTATGAAATTCATAGTTTAAATCCAGTCATTAAATACAGGGACTCCTTCCCATAGAATGGTTAGGCCTAGTCACACCCGAACGATGGCTCAAACACATCAAATACTATAAACCCAATAATGCCATAACATCATATATGGGATAGATAGAGTTATTGGAATTTCCACAAACAATTAATCACATATATAGAAATATCATATCCATATGATTTGAATGATTATAAGAATGGAATATATACTCCATAAACATCACCTGGTGAAATCAGTGTGCCCCAAATGACAATTCCAAAATCTAATGAATTGAGGGATCAGTTATGGACCCCCCCCACCTTAGGTTTGTACGACTCCCCTCCTCTAGTATTGTAACCTATTTTCACTTGGAATAGAGTAGATCTAAGAAAAAGAGAAAGATACTCATAACATGATTACAATGTCACGAGCATGATGGAAGAGGAAAGGCTTAAACAAAATTGAGTACTTACCGTTGTGCATCCAACATGATGAAGGAAGTTATGGACAAATCATAGATGATGGAGATGTATTCATTACTTCCTTAGGTCATAAAAAATATCAAAATTGTGAGAGAAATAGGTCAATCCAACTTGTTCACTAATTAGGGAAAAAGGAGGGTTCTAATTAGATCATTATCGTAAATAATATTATTTACCAAGGATAACAACATGTGCCTAGTTTTTCCGCACTGTTACCATGGATGAAAACAACTTTAAATGGTTAGGATGCATGACTTTGTACAAACTGTGTGCAAACCAAGCACAGTTACCTCAGAAGAAGGGAGATTTTCATGGTCAGGATGGACAGTCATATACAATCCATTTTATATGGTTCTATCTGAAAACAACCATCCGCACGGTTAGCCAAACCATGTTCCTAGAAAGTTCTAAGAATGTGATATGTCTACATCTCCATAATTTATGGCATATGGGATCTAAAAATTCCATAGACACCCCCGAGAGCATTGATAACTCATTATGAATCCATATTAGGTCAAAAGTAAAGGTTTAGACAGAAATTTAAAGGATCCATGCCTGAGTGAAAAACTAGGTACTTAAAATATTCTCCATTAAAGGAACTCATCCCCAAATTCAGTTTCCAAGGGTATAGAAAAATTTTCTAAGAACAACTATGGCCATTGGGAACATTTTTCGGCCTTTAACTCCCACGTCTCGTCGTGCATGCAACCATGAAACTATATCACCCATACTAGAGGGATAATCCATCCTTAGAGAGACATTATGATCTGGTCAACATTATGTATAGGATAATCCTAAATTATTTATTCATCATCTACCCCAACTTCCTCATGATCATAACAAGGAGACATATTAGTATGATACAGGAGAATTGGTAAGACATAGAAGATGTAGAGAATGTCACACAACCTCTATCATAGAAGCAACCAATAGGCTACCGAACTGACTCTGTCTAGAATTTTTAACAGACCTATATAATGATGATAAATCATTCTCTTCTTTCATAACCATCTATACCCAAGCCTGGGTGATACCTGAAGAAAAAAAACATTCCTGATATCAAACTCAAGAGTTCATTGATGGAGATCGGCATAAAATTTCTGTCTAGACTGATAATTAGTCATACTCTTTTGGACCTAATAAACATGATCTAAAGGCTCTTGAATGAGATAGTGATCTACTTGGGCTACCTCACCATCCACTATCCAAGATAGGTGTGAACAACATGGCCAAACGTATAAGGCCTCAAAATGACCCATCTAAATTTCCCATGAAAGATGTTATTATAGGAGTACTCAATGAGAGGGATATTCATTTTCCGAGAACCTTAGAAATCAAGGACACATTCACAAAGCATATCATCAGGACCATTAATTGTCTTTTCTGATTTTCCATCAATGTGAGGGTGAAAAGATATTCTTAGAAGCACCTGTGTTCCCATAGCCTTTTATAATCCCTACTATAACTGTGATGTGAAATGAGAATCCCATTGTGAAATGATAGTATGAGGAACCCTGTGTACTCATATAATCTCACGAACATGAATTTTCCCAATCTCAAAAAATTATAAAGTCTCTTGAATAGGAATTTAGTTGGATGATTTCATTAATCTACAGATGAATACCCATATAGCATTGCATCCCATTGGAGACATAGGTAAGTTGACTGCAAAATATATGCCAACATATTCTTATTTAAATTCTAGGAATGGATGTTGTTGTAACAATCCTGTAGGATTATAGTTCTCTTACTTCACCTGGTAATAGGTAGAGAGACATGGTGATAAAACATGATATCTAATGTTTCATCCTAAGACAAAAATAGTGGCATCACATGTCATGATATGTCTTCGAGATTCCTGGATGAACTGCCTACTGATAGGCCTGGGACACAAGCATAAACTTTTCTCTCATAACTATAGGAACCCATATTAGTCCACATATAAATAGGTTTTCATATCTTCCCATAGAACAATCTAGAGTTGTGTAATTTCCTGATATAATTTCATGTAGAACCCATATTTTAGGATCATTAAACTATATACCATTCACCTTCTCAAAGAGGGAAGAGGTAACTTTCAAGGATGAGAGGTAAGACTACTCATGACTATCGAGAAACTCCATATATAGATTAGAAAAGAGGGCCATCAGCTTTCATTAATCATTGTCTTCATGTACCCCATGTGTTTGAGTTTTCTGGCTTAGTGCATGTGCAACCACATTTCCCTTCCCAATCATATTGAAAGCTCAAAATAAAAGTACTGATGATATTCTACCCATCTTCATTATCTGAGCTTATTATCACACATTTAAAAGATATATTTTGAGGATCTTGTGGATCATGTACACCACAATGAGATCTCCCAAAATATAGTGTATCCCACAACATATACTGTGGAAATTTTATTCAAGATCAAGGTGTTCATTCGGGTAAGTTCTCTATAAGGCCTCTACTATCGAGATCTATATGCAATGAATTTGTCCATTTATAGCAGCACTAATCCTTAGTCGATTCCTAATGCATCATATATGATGGTACAACCTATGTATAGATTTGGAGGAGTCTAAATATGTTCTGATACAGCCCTACCTTTCATCTCTTGAATGTATTTATTATATGCTTCTAACCATAAGAACTGGACACCCTTCTTTGTAACACCATTAATTTGTGATGAATGGTTGGGTATGTCCTATTTGAAAATCACGTAATATCCAGCCATCCATAAGAAACTATGTATATCAAAAACGTTCTTGGTCTTCTCCCTAGAAACTACAACACTACCCTTTTCTAGGTCAACATATACTCTTAATTCTGATATTATATGACCCAAGAAGTAGAAATTTTCAATCTTGAAGTGGCACTAAGAAAACTTGTTGTAATTCTAGTTCTCTCTTAGTGTGATCTGAATAATCTCAATATGTTTTTTGTGGTCAATATTAGTATGAGAATACACCAAGATGTCTTCAAAAAATTCAACTGCTGAATAATATAAATAGGGGTTGTAAACCATATTAATTAGTTCTAGGAAAACAACAGGTGTGTTTGTTAGACTGAAGGGTATAACAAGGTACTCATATAGTCTATACCTGCTATAGAATGATATAAGTTTTATATTTGATGTCTTGAATCATATCTGATGATTACCCGATCTCAAGTCAATCTTGATGAGGACCATTTCTCCTAAAAGTTGGTCGAATAGATCATGTATTCAAGGAAGTGGATATCTTTTCATGACTGCAATATGGGTCAACCGCCTATAATCCAAAAATAAATGTAAGGATCCATCCACCTTCTTGTGAAAAAGAACAGGTGAACCCCAAGAAGATCTATTGGGTAGTATAAAACTATTTTCCTCTAAATCCTCTTATGGGATCTTGATTTCATGATTCCTTGTTGCTTCCATCATGTACAGATGAATGGACACTAGAGATTCTCCTGGAACCAGCTCGATTGTAAACTCTTACTCTCTCTATCTCATGTGGTAATAAATAAAAATCACTCAGAAAAACATCTATGAAACATTACACTATTGGAGGGAAATAAAATTTTCATAAACCATGATACTCTATGAAGATATTTGTAATCTGGGGGGTAACTCCACCTACCCATTAAGCTCTGGTCCAGCTATACTATCCTAGACATCCCAATCACCCTTATTTAGATATTTTTTCCCTCTATTTATGTAAATTATAACTTTCCACAATAGCAGTCTCCAAAATCTTGATTTTTAACCAACTAATCCATCCTAATAGTGACATCTAATCACACCATCTTGAGGAAAAATTGGTTGTACAATAAAGGGTAACTACCTAACTCAAAGGGATATTCCCTAAATTGGTGTATTCTAGCAGTTTTTTCCCCTAACTTCATATCTAGGGTCATTACATAGTAGTTTTATTGTATCTCTAGTAAATTAAATTCCAAAATAAATAGGGAGATAAAAGAGTTTGAAGATACTATAGTAGATAACACTGAAATAGTACTTCACACTATATATGGTCTTGCAGCTAGATCATCTAGTATCAGTTGTAGTTCATCCAACAAATCTGATCCACAACCCTTTTCAATTGATAGAATACCCCGATCATAACTGTTATGATGGTTCTACTAGTGATTTAGGGTCTATCTAACATGGCCATGACATATTCTTTGGCTATACTAACTAGTGTTATTCCAACTCCCCTCCTAAAGTGGTGTAAAATAACACGCTCTTGAAGGTAAAGTCGGTGTTGATCCCTTCCCACTCAAAGTTTGTAGAATGGTCATGTTCAAACATGGATGATGCCCCATATTGATGTAATCCTAAAACTATAGTAAGTCTTTAACAAAATGTTTCTTCATGTTCCCACATCATCCACACTTATGACACAATTTAGAGCTATCAAAATGAGCACTATGGTTGTCACTTCCCTATCGAGAAACATCGAAGGAATGTTTCCGGCCACCATAAGAACTACATGCCTAATGATATACTGATCATATATTCCAAGTACTATTTACATAATTCATGTTTCTCTCAGTGATAAGACCATGATTGACTATTGAAGAGATGTTAGGCAGGAAACAAACATTCACCTACATACATATGGCATACTAGAGACCATCCTCAAAATGTCTTGCAAGAGAAATCTCATCACTGGTTATAAGTGGCGAAATGTGCCATTACTCTGTGAAACATGTTGAATACTCCATGACTAAAATAGAAACCAGGTCGAGTTGCATAAACACTATGGCATGGTTCGCTCTCAATGTCTAAATAATTAATTGATTACAGGAGTCAATCTACAAATCATCCAATAACATACCCTTATGATGACCAGCCTTGGAAATCACATCCCATCAGTGCATGACCAATTTATGAATCTTTTATGCGGAAATCATGACCCACAACTATGCAGGCGTCTCTATATTCTCAAAGATATATAGGGGGATTCTAACCAAGACTCAGAAACCAGCAGTCTTTCATCCCATGAAATGGTTGGAACATGCTACTACTGGAACTCCTTAGTTAGATCATCCATCATAGGTGAAAGTTGTAGAGAACTATTCTTAGATTATATTAGACGTAGGAGACTATCATGAACATAGTAATCAATTCCCAAATTAGGAACATTAGGAGGTTCCTCATGTGTAACTCCTAATGTATGAATGGAGGATCAAGGCTCACCACGTCTGGAGCATGGTCTTCACCACCAACCTTGCATACGATATGAGGACGTCGTGGAAACATCAGTATACAATAGCCTAGCACATTCCTCAGAACATGACTAAGTAAAAAATATAGCATCACTAATAGTTGATGAACGTAAGAAATCTTACAGGCCATGGAATAAAATTCCAACTACTCGCATAGATAGACGATTATCAATAAGTTCTCAAGTATATATTTCATTTTATTTTACATTTAATTACTAGGTTCACTCCATTACGTTTCATAAACAAGACAATGTGTTATAAAGATGTGAAACCATTTTATTTAAGATGTCAGGATTCACTTTATAATGGCTATCCATTTCTATTGAATCAGTTCCCACACAACTATCACTATAAAAAATCATATTTATTTATATCATAATGGATCGACTTATTAAATTACATATGCCAACCCATGAGAGCCCATACACCTCATGAATTGAAGCATGAAATCACTCAATCACAGCCAAGAGTAATACAAGCGTATGATACCTATAAGAACCAAAATTTTATTTTTTAGGAATATATCTTGTTTTTTCGTGTTTTTTAGAAAAAAGATGAGTTTTTTTTTGAAATATACAGAGTACAGGTCATGTACATATAAGTACACGCGATGTACTTGGATGTCACGAGTAGCCGTGTGCTAGTTGTGTGACAGCCGAACACATGGTCGTGTAGGGTGACCAAGAGACCACCTAAATAAGAGGACAGTTAAAGAAAGTACACGCCATGTACCCTTAAATAACACATCGTATAAATTTGGTATTTAATTAAATGGACTAGGGTCACGTCTAATTGGCAGAACACACTTCTTCTTCATATGTCTCATCTAGGAGCGAATGAGACCACCGATTGTCTTTCATGCCCCTGACTCTCCATCCATTCTCAAAATAGACCACCGTCAATTTCGTTGGAATCCCCACGATATTCTCTTTCTTTATCTAGAGCCTTGTTTCCTGTTTTCTATTCTTTTGTGAGTTATATTCGATTTAATATTTTTATCTTTTTTTAGATATACGAAATTCTAGGAAGATTCAAGGCTTGAGATTCTAAAATATCTTTTGTAAAATGCCGATATAGGTGGTTTTTTCCTTTCCGTAGATTGTATATGAGTTATATGTGCAAAAGTTCCAAATACCCTTGTTCGTGGTATTTCATGTTTATTATTATATGCCAAGTTATTGTTTTTTATGTCATGTGTGGTTGAGTAGAGGATTTATGATTGTAAATAGTGTAATTTACCTTGATAGGGATGTGTTTCCCATGTTTTCTTATTCCTGACAATTTGGTCTAGCTTTTCCTATTAGGATACTTTTTTCCATGCCTAGTATTGTAAGGATGGAGTGATTGATATCTTACATGTTGTGATATGTTTTAGAATATTTAGGAAAGTTGTTCAAGAGTTTTACTTTGGCTGCCATACATTATTTTTTCACGATTGACCAACACAGAGCTGTGGGAACATGGTGTAGTAGACCATAGGGGGGAATGGACGTTGAAGGCTTCTCCAATGTGTCTGTTTACATTAATGTTGAGAGACTGTAGGGGGGTATGAACTTGGTGCTCCCTCATAGTGTCTGTTGTTTCCTCTATATGAGACCACAGGGCAATTGTAAATTGACTACTTCTCTAGAGTGTCTGTAGTTACCGATACGAGACTACAATGGGAATTAAAGGTGAGTGCTTCCTCAGAGAGTCTTTTCTAAAGTTGAACCATAGGGGTTAGACTGTGAGTACTTCCCAATGTTTTTATTAAATTTTATCGGTTGATCCAGAAATGTTTTTCTATGAGTACTTCCCAGAGGTTTCCTTATGATTATTTGTTGATTAACTAATAAATGAATTTCGATGTAATAGAAACTTTTGTATTGTTTACATTTGGGTATATCCTTGTTTATTCGATCATTTTTCATATTGCTTTCTAAATATATTCACTGACTGTTAGGCGTAGATATTTGGGTGGTCTCCCACTAGGATTTGTCCCACACCCTGTTTGGGTAATGCTTTTGTGCCCAGACATATTATACTACTGCAAGTATAAATAAGGACAAGAACCCTTCTCCTTTAGGTCCTTGATTATATTGGAGATGGGGAGCATGGGACCAAGCTGAGGCTTGTGATGTTGTAGAGTTGTTCACTAGTATTTCTAAGGTACGTTGGTTTAGTGTTGTGTTCCTGAATTGTGACATGTTTGGCTACTTTCCTAGACATATGTAACATACAACATTTATATATGTGCTCCAGTTGTTTATTTCTTCAGTATTCCAATGTTTACTATTGTATGGTATTATTATTGCTTATGCTATTGTAATCTGTTTATTTCTGATGTGTTACTCTGCCAATGAAAGCATAGTTTCTCCATTATCACACCCAAGGCCCTCACTGCTAGTCGGCATCCTCTGGAATTTAGGGAAATGCGCATAAGGCTATGTGACCAAGAGGGTATTGGGAAAATCTGGGTGGCTCCAGGAACTAGGATGTTACAAAGTGGTATCAGAGGCAAGGTTATTTTATTCTTGACATACTGTTTGGAGAATATATCCAGGGATATGACAAAATAGGTACTTGGTAATAAGCTATTACCTGGAGTAGCTAACCCCTGTATAGGGAAAATCAATTTTTTTTGTTTATTGTAGTTTTTCTAGTTTTTCAATTATTACAGTTGATTTGATTACACTGTTGGGTGATTCACATGTTTTGTGCTGTTGTTGTTGATATTATTGAGGTTCTATTTCTGTTGAAACCCGATGAGATGAGGGTATTCCATATCATGCATCGTATATGTACTTTCTAAAGACCACATGTCATGCATTTTTTCCATGACATTTAGGGTGAATCACAGATTTCATGTTGTTGTGAAAGATGTGGTTCTAAATATGCATGTTATTGTGATTTATACTTTGATATAATACCTTTCATTTGATAGTATGTTAGATTTTGTATGGTTCTATTTGAACGACCACCAAAATTTAGTTCTTGAGGTCTTATGGGCCCTCATGGATTGGAATTTTGTGGGTTATTGCATTGTTTTGTTTGTATGTGACATGTATACGATGCCATGTTTTGATTCTCTGGATGTATGTGCCCTCAAAGATTGGAATTTGGTACTTTAATGTATTTTTTAGTGATTTTATGGGTTTTGATGTAGTTTATGAGGCTTACTCTATGAAAAAACCCAGAATATATAGCGTGTAATGTTAAATAAATTCCATGTGTCCTTTTGTTTGGGAAGGAACTGTTTTTATTAAGTACACGTCGTGTACTTACGTACACGCCGTGTAATCTATATTCGTGTCATTGTCTATGTGGGAAGAGGCACGAGGTTGGGAAATCATTCAGCGGAAATTCCATGTACTAGATGTACACGCAATGTTGTAGAGTCCATGTGTTTGGCCATGTGACTATTGACATGGGTAGATGTTGTGTAGATAGTACACACCATATCCTTAGATAATATGCCGTGTAGAGTCACCTATTTAACTTTCTGTGTGACTAAAAACACGGGTCGGGGAATTTCTTCTTGTATAAGTCGTTCCTGTCACAAACACACCATGTAGTCCAGTCCTAGGAGAACCAGGTGGTTTAGTCATGTAGAAGAACTTAGGAAGGGGAACACGATTCAAGTACATGTCGTTTCTTGGAGAAACACGGAGTGTATATGGGGTGTCACATGACCAGTTTGTGAAGAGGTACACGCCTATGTGAAGGATTAAAGGAACACATCATGTTAGGGTTATACACGCCGTGTATCAATATTTTGAAAAAAAACTTGAATTCCTTTTTTTATCTAGTTCTCTTATTGAACTGCTAGGTTTCAGTCATTTTTAATATTGAAATAAGGTGTGTGCTTGATGTTAAAGATTCATTCCACAGATCCATCCTCTGGTTGTATGCTTGTTACAGGGAAATGATCAGACACCAGACGTGGCTGATCAGGGACTAAAAACATATCCTCCTTTGGTGCCAGTCGTGGCACAAATCGTTATCCCAGATGCAGGTGCTGATTCATAGTTCAGAGCAGGCCCCATGAGGTTCATGCAGACCTTCCAGGGAGTACCACATCCTGCCCTGTCTAGAAAGAATTGATGCGGGTTTTCTAGTAGCATCATGCTACCACCTTCATAGGGGACGGAGGACCTGTGGCTGTAGAGTCATGGTTGGAATCCATGCATTCGATCATTGACCATCTGGAGACGCCTCTAAAGCGAAGGGTAAAGCTCGCTAAGTATATGATTCGATATCCTACCAATAGATGGTGGGATGTGATCTCACATGTTGGATGCAAGCAGGTTATGGCTTGGGATGAGTTCTAGTGGACCTTCTTTGCCAAATTTTACCTGGAGACCTTGAGGGATGATCGATCCTGGGAGTTCATGAGAATGGAGTAGTGTACACTTTCAGTTATGGAGTATTCTTCTCACTTAACCGAGATGCATTACTTCACACCCATCCCGGGAGGTAAGGAGTTATTACTGTAGAGGAAGTTTGAGGATTTTCTTAAGCATGACATCCGACCTCTGGTGAACATCATCAGGTCAGCTTCCATCACCTCTATAGACAACCTGGCACTGATCACGGAGTGAAATATGAGGGATTTTGGAGCTGTGAGCCAGGGCGCTTCAGCATCTAGAGATGGTACCCCACAGAGTGACAGTAGGAAGCGTTGTAGGGAGTCTATATGTTGTGATCGTAGTAGGTGGGTTACTAATTCTAGTAGTTAGGTGTTCTGCTACCAGTGCAGGAAGAGCGGGAATACAAGGGCACATTACCCGAGAGACCCAGTGGAGTATAGATCTTGTGGAAATATGAGTCATCTTCTGTGGTTCTGCCTATTATTTTCTCCAACACCTAGTTATTGGGGTTATTCTATTACTCCATATTTGATAGAAGCTCCACCAGTTTTTCTTGAGTCTGGAAACTGGAGTTCTTCTGCCCATTCGGGCTGAGGTGGAGGTCATGGCCATGGTAGTCAGTTGACAGGAATTCAACAACAACATGGTGGATCAACATTGGGTGGTAAAGTGGGGTCACAGGGTCATGGTGTATTCTTGACTTTTGCAGTGGATCAATGCCATCAAAAGTAGGATCCCAGACCCTCCACTTTTCTAGGTACAATCCTAGTTGCCTTGGTTTTATCTTCTCCTCTTTTTGAAACAAGGGATTCTAATAGTTTCATATATATTGCTATTTTAGAGAGCATTGGGCATTGTATATTTTCCTCTATTGATATCTTGATTCTAAAAACTATGTTGGGGACTAGAATAGATAGAGTATGTCAGTTCAAGGAGTGCCCTCTTGAGGTTGGTGGGTGTCACTTTTTATGGGGCTTCTATGTCCTGGTGAAAAAAGGTTATGATTTCATTCTCAGAATGGATTGATTATTTATCTTCCAGGCTATGGTTGATTGCTATCACCGTAGGGTGAGATTCACGTCACCTGGGGAAGAGTTTTTCATCATAAGGGTGAGTGCAATTTTATATTGAACTCATGCCAGGAGTGACACTGGTGTCCATTACTCTTTATAAGATGGCTACAGTAGAGTTACAAGAGCTCACAGAGTAGTTGGAGGAGTTGAAGGAAAATTTTATCTTCTGAACCATACTTTTCCTTGGTTTTCACATGTCCTGTTTGCGAATAATGCAAATGTTACCCTATGACTTTTTGACGATTATCGTATGATGAACCAGTTCACGGTCAAAAACTAGCATCCCTTACTAAGGATTGATTATATCTTTGATCATCTTTGAGGACCCCAGGAGTTCTCGAAGATTAACATGAGATCCGGTTACCATCAGTGGCACGTTATACCATCAGATATACCCCTTACATCCTTTCTGAGTAGGTATGGTCTATACGAGTATGTGGTTATACCATTCCACCTCACGAATGCTCCTGCTATTTTCCTAGCACTGATAAAAAAATTGTTCCATCCATACCTCGATTCATTCATTTTGGTCTTCATGGATGATATATTGTTGTACCCTCACACTCGACACAAACCCAACACACATCTTGGGATCTTTTTGTGTATAATGTAGAAGCATGAGTTGTATGCTAAGATATCAAAATGCCTCTTGGATGGACCAAATTGACTTCTTGGGTCACATTATTTCATTGACATGAGTATCGGTAGACCCAGAGAAAGTGACAACAATAGTTTCCTGTAAAAATCCGAAGAACGTATTTGATGTGTGGAGTTTTCTAGTGCAGGCTGGATTCTAATGAAATTTAAGACAAGAATTTTCACACTTAGCAGTGCCACTAACAGGTCTAACTAAGTAGGGTGTGAAGTAATTGTGGTCATATTATTGTGAGTTAGCCTATCAGGAGCTTAAAGGGAGGTTGACTTCAGTACCGATACTAGTTTCTTTAGAGCAGGGAAAGAGCTATACTATGTTCTATGATGCATCAAGTATCAGCCTAGGAGCTGTGCTTATGCATGGAGAAAGAGTCGTTGTGTTCGAGTCTCGACATTTGAGGGCACATGAGAGGAATTACCTGATGCATGATCTCGAGTTTGCTAATGATGTTCATGTCTTACAATGTTGGATACATTATCTATTGGGAGAACATTTTGTGGTTTTCACTGAACACCAAAGTATCATGTATATATTTACTTAGCATGATCTGAATCTGGGACAACGTAGGTGGGTTGAGTACCTTCTGTCAGTTGTATTTGATCTTGACTACACGTCATGGAAGTAATCGTAGTGAATGATGTGTTGAGTAGGAGAACCCAGATACAAGAAGTTTAGGAGTCCAACAGTTAGTGGAAGCTAATGGTTCTAGTCTCTGAGATGCAATTGGAGGTGAAAAACAGGAAAGGGATGATGTTTCTTTCATCTGTGGATATTACCTATACTCTACTCGATCGAGTGATAATGAGGCAACCATTCGATTCTGAATGCCTACTCCGAAGATAGGGTGTGTCAGGAGAGAACCCTATTCCTGGATAGATCATAGGTGAGGATGAGTTATTGCGTTTTCTTGGGAATTTGTGGGTGCTAGCAGACATACGTATGGATATGATGAAGTACATTCATTCCTCAGTTTGGGAAGTTCATCCTAGTTTCACCCAGATGTATCCAGATCTGCGACGTTAGTATTGGTGGCAAGGTGTGAACAAAGATATAGTTGGTATTTTCATGAGGTGTTCCACCTTTCAATTGGTGAATGTGGAGCATGAATGACCAACATGTATTTTTCAACAGTTACACATTTCCATGTGGAAGTGTAATGATGTCACGATGGACATCGTGATAAGATTACCAAGTTCTCCTTGTGGGAACAATATAGTTTGGGTTGTCACTAATAGAGTCATGAAGGATGATCACTTTCTGCAGATCAAGGAGAGATGTAGTGTTTATGAGTTGGAAAGGCTATACATCCGAGAGATTGTACATCTACATGTGGTTCCACAATCCATTGTTTCAGATAGGGACACCTGTTTTACTTCTCAGGTATGGCAAGGACTAAAAAGGGCTTTGGGTACCCAGGTATATTTGAGTACAGCTTACCATCCCCATAGGAATTTCCTGTCTGAGTGTACAATTCAGGTGTTGGAGGACATTCTAAAAGCATGCATCCTTGATTTTGGGGTAACTTAGGAGAAACACATAACAATTGTGGAGTTTACCTACAATAATAGTTTTCGAGAAACTATTCAGATGGTACCTTATGAGGATTTGTATGGTTGGCCATTCTGATCACCTCTTTGTTGGATAGAAGCAGGAGAGGAAGCTATACTAGGACCTCATCTGGTCCTGGAGACCACATAGTAGATATGGTTGATTCAGAATAGTAATACTACTACACAGTCATAACAGAAATCTTATGATGATAGACGGAGATGACATTTGGAGTTCGAGGTTAGAGATCAAGTTTTCCTATGTGTCATACCAAGGTTATGACACAAAAGTATTAGGAGATAGGGAAAGATTTAATTGAGAGATGTTGGACCGTTTGTGGTATTGGAGAAAGTCATGTCGGTTTCTTATCGGTTGCAGTTACCTCAGAGGTATTGGGTTATGCATGATGTCTTCCATGTTTCTCATCTATAAAGTTACTTCTCAGTCATGTATCATGTCTTTCATCCCAAAGAGGTTGAGTTAGAAGTGGCTGTATTGTTTGAAAGGAATCCTATCCATATTTTTAATCATAGTGAGAAGGTTCTACATGGCCGGTTAGTTTCTTTGGTATGAGTTCTATGAAAACACATGAGAGTACATGATGGGACATGAGAGAGAGAGGCTGATGTATAATCATTCTGACCGGAGATGTTCGAGGTTTCTTCTTCTACACCACCTTCGAAGTGAAATTTGAGGAAAATTTTCTTTAAGGGGGTATGTTTGTAATAAACTAGTTCTTATTTCCAGGTATGAATCTTGTTTTCTGGTGTTTTTGAGGAAAATAAATTTCATGAGTACACACCATGTACTTATAAGTACACATCGTGTACTCAGTTACCATGGGTAGCCATGTGCTGGCCATGTAACGGCCGAACACATGTCCCTTTGGGTGACCTGGAGACCACCTAAAGCAAAGGCCGGTTAAAGAATGTACTTGTCATGTACCCTTAAAGAACATTCCAGTTACTCTTCTTTTATTTCAGTAAATAGATCGGGACCACGTCTAATCGGCAGAACAAACATCCTCTTTATTCGTCTTGTCCAGGAGTGAACAAGACCACTGATTCTCTCTATGCCACTGACTCATTGCCCTTTCTTCTAATCAACTACCATAAATTGTGTTGGAATCGCCATAGTATGCTCTTCCTTATTCTACATAATTGTTTCCTATTTTCTCTTATTTCATGAGTTATCATTGGATGAAAGTTTCAATTGTTTTTGTAGATATACGATGGTCTAGGTTGATTTAGGGTTTGAGGTCCACATATTTCATTCGTACAACGTCTTGGTAGGTTGTTTGTGCTTTTCTGTAGTTAGTCTCTGAGTTATATGTGAAAAAGTGCACAATATACTTATTTGGGGTATTGTGTGATTATGTATATTAGCCCTGTTATTGCCTTCTATGCCTTGGGTGAGTTAGTAGAGTAATAATGATTGTAAAAAGGGTTATTGACCTTAAATTGGATGTGTTTCCCATGTTTTCTTGTTTCTGACTGTTTGGTGTAGCTTTTCCTGTTAGGATGCTTTGTTTTCGATGAATAGTATTGTTAGGATGGAGTGGTTGTTTTCTTACATGATGTGACATGATATAGAATGTTTATCCAAGTAGTTCTTGAGGTTTTATTTGGCTATAATACATTGTTTGTTCACGATTGACTTACACAGGTCTGTGGTATCCTAGTGTAGTAGACCATAGGGAGAATGGACTTTGAGTGCTTCTCCAGTATGTTTTTTTATTTTCATGTTGTGAGACTATAGGGGGGTTGAATTTGTGCTCTACCATAGTGTCTATAGTTACCTTGTTTCGAGACCATAGGGTGAATTGGACATTGAGTGCTTCCCTGGATTGTCTATAGTTACCGATAATACACCACAAGGGTAATGGAAAATGATTTATTCCTTAGAGAGTATTTTCTAAAACTGAACCATATGGGTTAGACTTTAAGAACTTCCCCGGGGGTTTCTTGTGTTTGATTGGTTGAACCAGATAGGTTAGGTTGCGAGTACATCATAGAGTCTTCCTAATGATTGTTGGTTTCTTAACTAATAAATCAAAATGGATGTAATTTTAACTATAATATATTTTACTTTTGAGTACTTCCATGTTTATTGCTTCATTTTTCATATTTCCTGCCATATATATTCTCTGACTATTAGGAACATATATCTAGGTGGTTTCCCACTGGTATTCATCTCACACCGAATTTGGGTAATTATTTTTGCCCCAAGATGATTACATTACACTAGTTATAGATATGGGAAACCACCCTTCCACACCAGGTACATGATTGTTATGGATCTAGGGAGCATGCGACCAAGCTGAGGTTTGTGATGTTGTGGAGATGTTCACTTTTTTTTCATTTGTACATTGGTATATTACTGTGTTCCAATATTGTGACTTTTTTCGCTGATTTCCTAGACATATGTAACATGGATCATTTATATATGTGCGATATCTATTTATTTTTTCAGTCTTCCACTATTTACTATTGTATGGTATTATTATTGCTTCTTCTATTGTTATTTGTTTATTTCCCTTGCGTTAGTCTTCCAATGTGGGCATAATTTCCCAACTATCACTGCCAAGGCCCTCACTTATAGTCCGCATCCTTTGGAATTTGGGGAAATTTTTGTGATGCCATGTGACCAACCGGGTACGGGGCACCTCTAGGAGGCTCATAGAACTAGTATGTTACAATACCTATCACCACATGAGTCAGAGGCATATCAAGAAATTAAAAATAGTTAATTTCACATATATGGCATGGATATATGCCAGAAATATGGACTCTAGGTGTGTAAAATTAGGCATGTAGCAATTCTATTTTACCTCATATAATTGGGCCAATGATGAATGAAAATAATCAATCAGAGTAAAAATCAATAACTCCAAAAAGAATGTGCATCACCAAATGGATAAATAATTTAAACTGTAATAAGAAAAAGCAGAAGAACAAATATAATATTATGAAACATGGTTTTTACCCTGAACATGGATTCACAACCCCCAATCACTTCTTATGAAAAAATCATAACAATTACAAATACAAATGTATTATCTCAAAATAGTATACAAATAAAGAAAAATCCTAAGATATAACTTTGTCACATCCCACATGAGGATTCCACTTAATGGGGTCTCTGTGCTCGTTGTGCCACATGGTTTGAAGTGCATATCTCCAAATGTCAGAGGCTTTCGACTAATAGTGAATGCCTAAGATGTGTTTGTGGGTAGTAAATAGCCTCATTAAAAAATTGTAGTGCATCAGATGATTATAAGAAGTGGTATGTAGTGGAAGAAATATAAGTAAACAGAAATAACATAAGAAAATAGAGACAATAGTAATAATAAATAAAATAATTGGAATAACATTGAAGCATACACCAAATGATGATGATATTTAATGTCACTAGAAAACTAGAAAACATTGATTCAAGATAGTATGCATTACGTGTTCCGTAAAAATATAAAAGAGTCAAAAGACTATCCCAAGAATCCCGAGCTTTGAATCGGTCATCTCCTATCATTATCCATACAAAATAAAAAGAAATAAAGTGTTTTAAACCGTATGATTCTCTTTATCAACACCTTCAACATGTAATCTACATTGAGTTCCAAATGGTTCCTAAGATGGCATGTGAAAAACCTTAGTGGGAAGCCACCAACTGTTTATATAACATCCGGACCGTGAAATTGAAATGTAAAAGTGTGAAAGCATTCATATATAATGTAATGGAGTATAAAAAACTAAATACCAAATTATCATCATCATCCCTTGAAGGAAATTTGATCAAAACCGATCACTTATTTTATTATTAGTAGTTTAAAAATAAGTCACATGTTAACAACAGTGAAGGTCTGTGTTTTGATAAGGAAACCTATAATGAAATTATATAATGATGTTCCAAGTTAATAAACAAGGAAAAAAATAAATCAAGAATCTCCAAATCACCAATAACTGTATCCAAGATAAGGTTAAGAATGTAATTCAATGATCATAATCCAGGAATTCCACAATAATATGTCTACTGAATCCACGGTGATCATCCAAAGTAAAATAGAGAAAAGTAGAGATATGGCCCTTTGAGATGAAACCATGGAACCTACATTTCAATGTTGTATCCAAATAATGTATCAAATGCATCCTTTAATTCGTTGTGAGGAATACTATAATGTCATATAGGGCATCCAATATTGGACAAGGTTTGAGATCTAGTTGGGTCTCAACATATGAAAGTTGTATCCTTGAATTAGAATGGGGTTCCTGAGTGCTCAAGGAATTCCCTAATAAGAATCAAAGGCAAGCTCGATTCTTTCCACTCTTGTTTAATTATGGTGTCATGTAAAACTTAATTTGGTTCAATCCATGCCTTTCCTTAATTTTATAAGTTCATGCAGCATGAATTCTCTTAATCAATTCATAATTAATCCATAAGTCCATTTGGTTCAAGACTTACCTTTCGTTAGTTTGATAAAGAAAAGTAGTATGCAACTTTTATTTATTCCATTTATGTCATATTCAGTAATTAAAATTCATTTCGCTACCTTCCATTAATATGGATATGGTTTCTATGCACATGTGACTAATTAATCAACTACATTTAATCTCATCAAGTCATATACTTAGTATACATAACAATTTCCATTTCACATTTGATAATAAATATCAAGAACATACATTAGGCAGGTCAAGTGGTAAACATATGTCTTAATTTCTATTATGAAATTCATAGTTCATATCAATCCATTTTATATACAAACATTTTCCCACAGAGAGGTTGATCCAAGGCACACCCGAGTGGTTGCTCAAACACGTCAAATCCTCGAAACACAATTATGGAAAATACACTATATGGGATGGAGGGTGCTGTGGGAGTAACCAATAATAATTTATCACACATATTGAAAGAGGATATATTTTTTCCTAATGATTATAATAATGTAATATATGTTCTATCAATGACACCGGATGAAATCGGTGGGCCCCACATGACAATTCGAAAATCAACGAACATGAGGGACAAGTTATAGACCACCCACCATAGACTTGTATGACTCTCCTCCTCCATTATTGACTATTGATTTATAATAGATAGATATAGATAAAAAATGGAGATCAATAATCAATCCATGATATCTAGGTCAGTAAAATGAGAGAAAATAAAAGGATTAAATAGTCTTGAGTAGATATCGTTGCACATCCAACGTGACCAACGAAAGCTCGAATAGATCCCGAATAAATAAGGTATCTTGATTCTAAACATAGGTCATAAAAAATATCCCATTTGAGATAGAAATATATTATTTACATTGGTTATTGTATTAGGGAAGAATGAGGGATCTAATTAAATCATTAAGGGAAAAAGGACAATTTATCCAAAAAATAGCATGTTCACAGTTTAAAAACCAATGTAAATGATGTGCATGGTTACGTGGGAAGAAATGTATATTTCATAGTTATGATACATGAACATGTGAAAACTATGTTATATGGTTCTGTTTGAAAATATCCATCGACACAGTTAGCGAGACCATGCTCCAACCGTGCACCAACTGTGCGACACGTCCATTTTTTCAAAAAAGATGGGATTTGGGATCTAAAATTTATCTAGACACCCCTCATTCCATTGATAACTCATTTTTCATCCATATTAGGTCCAAATAAAATATTTAGATAGAAATTTAAAGTATAAATTCCTGATTGAAATATCGAGTTCTCACAAAAAGTCACTCTATTATAAAATCTATTGAAAAGTTAACATATAAGGTAGTAAAATTCACATTGAAAAAAATTAATATGGATATAGTTTTTAGAAATCATAGAGGTTTTTATAATTCAAACATGTAATATATATTAAATTTTGTATTAATTTTTTTGTACTGATACATATCATATTGGACGTGGATGTGTTTTAAAGTACAATGACATATTTTTTCCCTATTCATCCTCAAAGTTGTGCACATATTAGATTAATTAACCATATAATAAGTTACAGTTAGTGTAGTTTACCATTAACAAAAAAATATCGAGTAATTATATATATGAAGAGATATATGATATACACACTTATTAATAGATTTTGAAAACTATATGTACCAAGAAAGAAAATAAAGGTAGGTAATGGATATGGTTCTAACAACTAAATTATTATGACTGTGTTATAAATTTTCGTCTTAATAATGGAAAAAGTTAGGTAATGCATCAATTATAAATTAAAATGGAATCTTATTCTTGATGAGTATAGGGAATAACATAATTCTAAAAAATTAGAATGAATGAACTTCAGTCTTATAATGTATAGGAAACATCATTATAATTAAATTTAATTAACCAACCGTCATCATTTTGTATAGGATTATGAGAGCTAAATTTTATGATAAGGGACTATAAAATAAAACCAATATGCAGGGAATATAAAATTACAATAATGTAACATGGGTGATGTGGATTTATATGGGGTTTTAAGAAGTTATTTATTTCATCAATACGTAAGGTGAAGATATATTTATTTGATATGGATTAATTCTCAAACATTTCTATACATCCAAAAATAACAATGATGTAAAGAGATGTCTGAGTACATTTCTTGTCAAAATATTTGATGTAAATGATTTCATATTAAATAGAATTATTCATTGTTTGAAAATATATGACTGATAAAAGGGATCTTCCCAAAGGGGTTATTCATCCTCTTCCTATAACATAGTGTCAGTTTGATAATATTATTACAGATTTCATCAAAATTTTACCCAATATATCCTTAAAAATAATTCCATAACGTCATCATATATCATCTCACTAGGTCATGTCATTTCATTAAAATCCATGGAGAGTTAATTTTTATTCATATTGAATGCTTATTTATATAAGAAGTTATGATAACTCATGGGAAAATAATATCAATAGTTTTTTTACTTGACACATTTCTAAAATGAAAATTTTATATCAATATTTAGATATCATTAAATATTGAGATTAATTGTATCACAACTGATCAACCTAATAATTTATGGATAGTCACAAAGGACTATCCAACCTGTGGACTATATAATAATGTAATACTCTCTTAACATCCTTCGGTGTTGGGATTCGTATTTACCACTTGTGAATGTTTCATACAATAATAATTACAACATCAGTGTAAAAATGGATTTATTTGAATCCATGTTTGATATTAGATTTCTAAAAATTAGACATAGTGATTTAAGTAATATAAATAATTTTATTGGGTAAACAACCGTTAAAAGAGTCATTAAAGGAGGTAATATCCATATTTAAGTATATCAAGTTGATAAAATATAGGATAAAAATATATGATGATAATTTAAGGGGTATATTAAATTATTTGCTGTAAAATATTTCATTCAAAATACATATCCATAGAAATGGGTGATGATAATTGAACATAATGAGAATATATGTAAATGAATATTGGGATATTAGAAATAATGAACTGAATAGTAGTTGTAGCATATAATTTATTTATTCCACCATGCATATCTCTGGTATAATAAATAATCCATATATCAAATGGTGAGTTGAGTGTTTCCCGAAATTGAATTTAATAAATTTTATAATTCATCCATAGGAACTCCATAATGTTAAAACAAAAAATTATCTTAGTATATGACTTCAATAAAAATTTCTAATTGAACATTTAATATTATAATGTATTATTTCCTCTCATCTCATGTTTTGGTGAAGGTCATGTCATTTTAAGTTTTAAAATATTTTTCATATTTATTCTAAAATTAATATTTCAATTGAAGAGTGGGTGGTGATTTATAAAACCATATCATTTTATTGGAGTTATGAGGATTTTTAAATTATATTTTCAACAAAATTTTGAGTTGGTGAAAAATTGATGGTGAAATGATGTCTCAAAAATAATATTTTTACTATATAAATATTATTTTTCTTTTAATTGTAAATTCATTCATAAATATTTTATTTTTCATAACAAATAAAAAATCTTAGTTTAAATATAATACATCAATTAATATTATAAAATTGTGTTTAATAGAGGATCACTATACAACTATTAAGTATAGTTCTTATGGATTCAATCTTTGAGGGTCGACTGATCATGGTTATTTAATTTCTTAGTTAGTTAATTAGTTATTTATTACTGAAACCCTAATTTCTCACTCCCATATAAATACATCATTAACCTCCTTCCATTAATTTGGGTTGTATGAACCCAAGCATAGGAGAGGTTGGAGGAGAAAGAGATTAAGTGATCAAGTTTTATTCAATAAATTCTACATTAGACCAAATGATGATTCAATAAAATGATTTTTCTCTATTGATACAAGACTCAATATTTTGATTCATACCATTATTTCAACATCATAATATATTTATTTTATTCTAATAAATTGTTTATAATTTGGAATTATTTTAAAATAAATCTATGACATTATTATCATTTTTAATTTATAGAACCATCCAATTCATTTTTACTCCCTTTAAATCAGTCACATATTCACATTATACATCAATTGGTCTTGTCGGAAATGGATGATTCAACATTGAATGGGTATGAGTTGGGTTTTTATGGTCATGCGATATTATGGAATATCACATTCCACATTCTAGTCATAGTGTGATAATGATTCTGACCAATATCCAATATGATAGTGATGAGAAGGTAATTTTCAAGAGATAAGGGTTAATCTCATGTATAGAATAACTAGTGATGAATCTATATACATGAAAATCAATGGCCAGAATCTGGGATGTTTTGGTGATATGACCTAAAAAAACTAGGCCATGTCAACTTCATCTTAAAAAACATTTCATGGGATGTTAATTGAACATGAAATCAAGGTCATCATATGAGAGAAGTTTAGTTTTTTCATAAATGGTTATATCGAGTCAGTGTGAGAGGATCACATCAAGGGATGGTAATGGTGTTGTTGAGCAGTGGATTTAATACTTAGTGTAGTAGTGGATCACATGTCATGAATTGGGTGAGGATTTCATAGATCGATAGTGGCTAAAATAGTTTCTCATGGTGTACACTATGACATAAGAAAATCCTATAAGGGAAACGTAATATGTGAGAGAAGAGGAATCTATGCATAATCATTTGAAATAGAGGGAGTTAATGACATGCCCGTGTAAAGGAAATTTATCTAGAATTCATGGGAATGAAATCCCCTCATCAAATAAACAAATGAAATTAATAAAATAAATGAGATGAAAAAATTAAATTAATAATTATATTAAATATTACATGAGAGTTGTAGACTTCTATTGGGGGAAAATTATTATAAAGGGGAGATGAAATAAATCATTCCCTATAATTATATTGTATTAAAATTAATAAAACTTCTATTATTAATTTTTTAGTATATTTAAACATATTTCATTCATAATATATTCTTATAATCTTCTATTTTGGATCTGTCTATTGAATCATTATCATCGAATCAACATGAATAATTTAAGAACCTATTGATTTAAAAATACATAATCATTAAATAATCGCCACATAAAATTATAAAATTTCAATCATATGTGTTTTTTTGGGTATACATATTTTTCAATATGTGTTATTTCATGAAAATAAAGATTCTATCTTAATAATTTTTCAATGAAGATCCAATGGGGTGGTATGTTTGGCCATTCTAGGCTGTTTTCATGGGATGATCGATTGAACATCAAATTATCTCTATAGGGTGTACATCGGTGTTAGTGGGTGACTAATAAAGAAATGTTGGGGTTATAATTCCTTTATGGTGTACAACATCGGGGTGTGGGACACTCTTGTGAATTATTGTGTAGATTAATCCATTATATACTCAATATATTGTTCATCTATATATGGCTCCAATACTCCTCTATCTGGGTCCCCATAGTGGGAATAATCCCCCACATGGATTAGTCATTCCTTAGCAAGGGTAATATACTATGAATCATGGACCCTCACTATAGTTCCAATGAGGTTTGACATGGGACATTAAATTTTTCATTTATATACATTATTTTTTGTTTGGTATCTATTATGTTAGCCCACTGACATCACCATCTCATACATACAAGAATTAATGAGAATTTAAGTATGTACTTGGCCTTTAAACATTTCATATTCAAGTTAATTAAACAAGAATTAAATTTCATACAATAAAAAATATCATTTAGGTTTAGTGTTCTATATAATTAAGTAAAAATATAATTCCAAAAAACTCAAGTTTTACAAATTTTACATGTCTAATCAATATGTAATTTTCTACAATAGGAAACTATTAATATAAAAGAAGATTTATTTCTCTAATAGAACTTCATGAAGTTATAAATGAATTCATCCTTTAATTTATCCATCCATAATCCTTGTGGAAATAATTTTCAATCTTATTATGAGAAGAAAAAATATTAGTAAGGGACATAAAATGGAATAAAGAAAACAATAGTCCATTAATGATAACATTCTCATAATGTTATAACATTTTCACTTAGAACACAGTTTCTATTGCGTACCCTAGAAAATAAGAAGTTTCATGAAAAACCATATAAATCATAAATTAAAGTTAAAAGGTATATTTTTTAATAATTATAATATTATTAATATATATTTAGTAGCTCTTGTGGCTACACGTTGAGTAACCATCATAGTTACACTTAGAATAACCTACACAATATATTCCCATAATCCCTTAGAAGACACCTAACTAGAAACCAATATCCCATTAATGAATGAATTAGTGATATATAAAGGATTAACCCACAATTATTTTATCATGAAACCACCAATATTTATAAACATTTACCAATAATACTAGAATCAAGATGACACATAAATCTTGCGTAAAAGAAACATTATTCGGGAGAATTTCATTTCCATTTTGAAATCACATTTCATTTTTACAATGTCTTGGACAAATAATTCCAAAACTTTAATTTGAAAATAAAATTATAAAATTTAAATGGTAAATATAAATATTATGCATCATGAAATACATAAATTCTGTTAATTTCAAATATGTTAAAAAATTCCTTTTTGATTTTATAAAAACTGTTGAAAGAGTATATTTAAAATAGGTTTTTACAAAAAAGACCCTTTCCTGGAGACTAAATATTCAAAAAAATAATTAACTTTGGGAATAATAAACTTGATATAAATTATAAGTTCTTATAAACCATTTAAATATTTATTATCCCTTTTATATAACTGAAGACCACATTCTTAGTAATTTTTCTTCTCGTCGATTGTTCAGATGACATTAGGTTCAGAACATGAAATTGAATTCATTCAGTTGAAAACAGTCAAAGATTCCATTATTTCACCATATTCAGAATAATATTACTGTAATATATATCATATATTTATATCATTTGCATTATAATAAAAACACATGATAATTGGTGATGAAAAACAAATCACACCACTTTCTGGAGATGGTATAACGTACGTACACATTTGTAGTGCTTTTGTTTTTAATAGAATGGATAAAAAGTGCAATATGGTTTTCTCATAATCATAAAAAAATCTCAGAAAATGTATTATATGGGAGAAAATTAATTATCATTCAAACAAACCATGATGATATAGTGGTATAAGAAATAAACATAAAAGAATGGATAATGTGGATTACCTATTCTTCAGCGAACATCCATTAATCTCTTCTTAAGGTATATAGAGTTGGTGTCTACATAGAAAAAATAAAAATAACATAAATAAAGATGTTGATAAGGGAATGGGGAATATTTTAGTTAATACTGATGGCTCATAGCTGTTTAAATAAGTGAAGGAAAGAGGGACCTTTTATAATTTAGGACAGGAGAACTTTTAGATAATCACGAAATATTAATTTAATACAAATTTGTATTTTATTCTAAATACTTCCAAATGGCCATATATTATAATATATGTTAATAAATGGTTGTAATATCAATATCTAAAACAATTTTGATATGTTGTGGTTTTATTTTAAACCATATCATATTGATTAACATTAGTTAACATATATTAATTTTAATTATGGTAACAAATTATTTAATATTAAGATGTTTTAATCTTAAAAAACTAGTTTAAAATTGGACCATAAATGCACAATATATGAATTTTATGATCAATTATTAATTAAACGTTTTTTTAATTTTTTATTATTTTTATTTATTTTAATAAAATATTATTTTGAAAAAATTCATTGTTATCAATTTTCATAGTTTTCATTACTTTGAAATTAATAAAATAAACTAAATGAGATAACATACTGCAAAAATATTTTATATTCAACAAATATTTCATTATCATATATAAATATCATAGGGATTATAAATTATTTCAAATCGCATTAATTTTAATATTTTCAATTTTATTTATCTGATTGCCCAGTAAACAAAATAATTACTTCATCATCGTTCTGTAATTATCAATGAAACTTATATATATATAGTAAAATGTAAAACAAAAATACCATTAGGTGGAAAAATATTTTATATTTAATAATAAAATATTTAGTCAGATATATATTCTATATTTCACCATATAAATATGATATACTTATTAATAACATTAATGTGATATCATTGAATTTTTATTATGTAAAATATTATAATTATCATAATTTCAACCATGTCACCACATAATTCTTAAATAAATTTAAATCATGAAATTAATATTATAAAGATAAAAATGAACTCTTACACTAATTCATAACTAACATTTTTTCCATCTGGACATGAAAAGATAATTTTTGGTAATGAAAGTGACTTTTTCATCTTTCTTTGATTTAAATAATATATAAGTCATTTCCATGGACAAGTGTCTATTAAAAACCCAAATTAAATCATTATGTATTATGAGTATAATTTACTTCATTAAATAAAATTTATACATGTTTTATGATACTTTTCTAAAACTTCTCATATTATTTTTACCCTAATTTACTGATATACCCTCAATCGTGGTAATAATATTTAATAAGGTTATTATTAGAATTGAAAAAAAGTTAAATGGACATATTTCATAATTTTTTATTATTATTCCAAATACAAAATACATTTTTTAAAATTAAAAACACCGAATCTGTATAATTTAATTAAATAATAAATTTTTAAAATTAATTAAAAAACCCTTTTCAGAAAATATGCTCATTTTAAATTTTAATAGTTTGTATACTTAATAAATGTCTCAAAAATAACCCCAAAAACAAAAATAGGATTAATACAATATATAATTAAGTAATTCCAATTTAAAACTAACAGTAATATTAATTCTACCATTTAAATAAAATATTTTTTAAAATAAATACAATATTTTTCAGAATTCCTAAAATAATGAATCATATCATAAAAATAAAAAATACAACAAAAATAAATATTTTTATTCTAATTTTTGAAATTATTTTAGTTGTTAAATTATAATTTTTAAATTTCAAAAAAATTTATTTTAAAATATATGTTCTCTTAATGGGAAATAAAACAACTTTTTAGGAAAAATTAATTTTTTCTGCATAACAATGGATTTATAGTATAAATTATTCAAAATTTTGTCCCTTATTAGATTTAAAATTTCTGTAACAACCAGAGATTTTATGAGAAAATAATATTTTTTTAAATTTTTTTTATGTCTTCTGTTGTACGTTATACCAAATTTATCTTGTACTATACCCAAAACCATATTAGCTTGCAGTATACACAACACTATTCTTGGCTCGTGTTACAAACAATTTCAAGTTCGTTTTGTAGAAATTATTATATGCAACATTAAGTATAGATTTTGTTTAATATAAAAATGAAATAAGTTTTGATTATGTTATACGCAAAAACAAAGGGAGCCTGGACTACATGAAACCTTGACTTGGTGTGCGTTGCACGCAATCACGACCTTCCTCGATAGCGTGTGTATTACGCAATACATGGTTTCACTAAACAATGATATATTGTAATAATAATATTATGGACTAGCTGTTATGAATAGTATTAACTACATTATTAATTTTATAACTTTATTATTCATCTCAAACATTTTATAGAACATGATATGAGAACAAAATAATTTTTTTGGGTAAAATTAGTATTTTAAAACAATGCTGTTTTGCCACCTTTTGATGGCGCACCAATTTTAAATGTAGTTTTTTACATGTTTATAAGTTCAATTTGACAAAATAGAATTATTCTTTGGAATCAGGATATAAAAATTTAATTTGGATAAAATTTTCATTTTATTCTGATAACTTTCATATTTTAATGAATAGTAAAAACATGATATATGTTAATTAAAAAAATTTATTAATAGAAATAATTTATATGGTTAAATTATCATTTTAATTGGTTTTAATGTTTAATTAGAATATATTCTTACCATTTAATCCAATGTTGGTCATTGGAATTAATTTCATTTTGAAATTGGATATAAACAAGTGCCGATCTTTTGAAAGTTATTGTTTCTCAAAAACACGCTATTTGTTTGGATAACATGAATTACTTTTAAAATTAATTAATTCCACTTATATGTTTTGAATTTGGAAAAATAGACATCTTTTTTTAAATCTAAATATCAAATATATCTTAGGCTGAATTTTTTTATTTTTCTGAAAAACATCAATTTTCGATAAATAGTGAAACCACTTAGTGGTAGTTAAAATAACCGACTCTTTCATTTAAATGATATTTTTCCACTTCTGTGAATTGAATTTCAAAAATAAGACATGAATTATTATTATCATGAAGTAAAATGTGATTCAATAAGATGAAAATAATTTTTGGTGAATAGTAACTTTTGACTTTTATTTATTGCGGTTAAAGGTAAATATGGTAATTCAAGGATAAAAGAATATTATAATAATTCAAAATTACCTTAACACTTGTCCTAACCATATTGGATTAGTATTTTCCGACCATGGGCATCCTTGGGTCGATTTTGGTACCCCATTGAGGCACATGGTAGTAATAATGACAATTTGGATTAATTAATTTAATGTAAAAACAAAATTGACATTAACAAAAATCATTAATAATTAATTTTTATAAAGGGTTATATAAATTATACTTTCGACTATAAATATTCATTGGAAAGATAAGAATATTTCTTACATGATGGTATTTGTTTTATAATTTTTAGACATCAAATAAATTAAATTATTAATGACACAATAATGATGCAGTATTTACCTCTTTAATAAATTATTTAAATAAATAAGATTATAATGATTAAAATATTATACAAAACATGTCCAATTATAATTTTATTATTTTATTTCTACCATGAGTCATCTTAACTTAATCTATATTGATTTTCGGACCTTTTGAAACAGAAGATAAGTTTATAATAAAATAATATTTTCACACATTCCAAAAGAGCCACTCCTCCCCCTTATTAAAGGAGACCATTTCTATCCAATTCCTCACACCTCCCATGCCATTTGGCACGTCCAACCTCTGCCCAATTAGACTCCTTACATCCCTATCCTCCCCTTAGATTCCTTACCTAAGGCATAAGGCACTCCAAGAAGTCCTTTTGGTTCAAACCAAAGGAAGCGACACCAATTAAAGGTAACGATTTCTCTTAAATTGTTTAATTTTATTATACATCTCCAACCCCTAAAATTATTTTAATCCATTATTTTGTAACAAAACAGTATCCTCAATATACTAGGTCGTTTTTATGAGAATTATTCGAACTAAACTTACACACACCTCTATCTAATGGATAAAGAACATAATGTTTCTGTGGATGGCAAACTAACGCCTCATGAAATGATGATTGCTCGATTTCCTCCTACGGCCTTTCATGGTGGCCATTATGATACCTCTATATTAATATATGATATATATTATGTTTATTATTTCCTTATTCTTATTTAATTCCCAATTATATCAAGCCTTTATGGTTTCCATAGTGGGTAAATACGATAATCTAATTTGAGGAAGTGCGGACTACCGCCCCCTTAAAGTGATGTGACTCATTAATGCCTTATGTGTGATGTATAATGGATATATTTAATGATATTATATATTATATTATACTTTAGTTATTATATAACTATGTATCATTATGTTTTATTTCCATTAAAAGAAGAAATAGAAATGAAATTAGCGTTCATGCGTACGTACGGCTTACTGTCTCCATGAACGGTGCATTTCATTTCTTACCTCAAAATGTTATGTACTATTATAAATACATGTATATTCTAGATATATATTATATATATGATATATAAATCATGAATATCATTCCGGATATAATGGACTATTGACCGAATGAAAAACATGTAATTATAAGAAATCCATTTTTGACTTAAGTACCAAATATAGATAAAATAAATATTATTAACATAAATGATTAAATAATGGTAATAACATGGTAATAAGTAATATAAAAGTAATAATAAATTTAAAAAAGGTTCTTAAGAAAGTAGAAATTAACTTTAGTTTATTATTCAAGAGATTAAAGAACGATCGAGTCAAGTCGGACACGAGGTAAGGCATAACATTTTCAATATCGTTTTTATCCGAGATTGTATATTCGTAAGTATTTACTGGGGTTATATTTATCATTCAAGTATATGTTTTCTAAAAATGGTTTCATGTATGTTTAAATTTCATTTTAACCATATTTTACTTTTACCACATGTTATGGAAGGAATCTTTCTTTTTATTACCACACAAGGAACTTTTTGACTTTTCCGACAAAATTTCAAGGAGAATGTTTTTTTAACTTCTATGGCATGAACGGATTTTTACGGTTCCATAACACCTTATTTTCAATAATCTTACTCTACAAGATTTCATGACTATTTTCAGCAAAATCTATTTCTTTTAAAATTTCATGACATTTTGTGAAAATAAAATGATTTCGAAGAAGAAAGGATATTTTCCTCACGAATTCATTTCAACTGTTTTATCAAAACCATTTTCCATATAAGATGACATTATTTCATATGTGTTTTTTTTCATGTATAATGTCTCTATTATTTACATGATTTCACTTTTCTTATGATGAAATTATATCCATTTGTTTTAAATGGATTATGTTATGATGAGATGATGTTTATAAAACCCATTTTATTCTTTGGGTTATGATGAATGATTTATGTTTATGTTGTGGAACAAGTAAGAATGATTTCATTATGAGAAGGGTAGGACTTATATCTCCCTCTAATTAATTGGGTAATGATTTATATCTCATGAGATATACATGGATAGAATGACAATTAAATCTGGTTCAGTAATACATGGATGGAAATGGCAAGTAAACCTAGTTCAGTAAGGGCCTTTGTCCACTAAGATGGTCATGGAAGCAATGCCTTGGCTACTATAGAAATCATATCATGTGCTTAATGGTTTTCCAGAATTACATGATTTATTCCCATTATATTTTATTATGATTGATGTTCCATTATGATATATGCCATACGTACTTCCAAGATTTATGTCTTGGCTCATAATTTTTATGTTTAGATTTTATGTTCAAGTTTTTGCATTCAAATATTTACGGATTGTCTTATGTTATCTATGTTTACCCTTACTGAGCATTTCAGCTCACCCTTTATATGTTTTCCTTTCCCCATGATTTAAATAAAGGTTTTAGGTAAGAAATCAAAAGGGGAAGATCTTTATGGGAGCTGTTGAAGATATTTCACCACAATTATAAGATTATGTTTCGAGTTTCCAAAGACACTAAACTATTACGATCCTTGAGTGTTGGTTTTTTTTATGTAGTATATGTTTCGCAAAAGTAATGTAAATTCCATCTACGCCATGCTTTGGGTCTCTACAGTTGGTATCAGAGGAAAGGTTTAGTTAACCTTTGTAAACTAGGATGCGAAAACTATAGTAAGATCCCTAGAGATATTTCTAAGGTATTTCTAGGTATGTCCCTAAGGTTAAGTATAAGTATAGGTTATAGTCCTAGAATTATGGTAACGATCTTAGAATTAACCCTAAGATGTTATATATTGAAGGTACTCCCCCTGTATTTGGTTGTTTTCCCTAGCATGATTTTTTCCTCTCACACAATTCTTTTTGGGGTTTAGACGATGGCTGGAACCCGAAGAAACCGTGTTGATCAATGTAATGTAAAATGCAATGATTTTACTCCTAAACAAACCAATGTTATGGGAGATGGAGTGAAAAATATTATTGTTATACATACACAAGCTATGAATCATTCTGGACTTCCAAATGAGTAGTGAAGGGAAAAATTTTCTATTAAGTCCTTCATGAGGAAACATCCAACTTCTTTCAGTGGGTCTTCTGATCTACTTGTTGCTGAACAATGGATCAGTACCATTGAAAAGATATTTTCCATTCTTCGCTGTTCAGAACATGAAAAAGTCATTCTGGATATTTACAGTTCAGAAGGTGATGCATAACAATGGTGGAATCTTATTAAGAATACGATGCCCTGAGATGAAATTAAATCAATGGAATGGGATGAGTTCTTGAACTTATTTTTCAATAAGTACTTCCCTCGTATTCTTCAAACAAAGATGGAAAAGGATATCCTTGAGCTTAAGAAAAATAATGATGAATCTTTTTGTATTTACATAGTGAAATTTACAAGGCATTCAAGGTATGAATCTGGATTTATCATCCAACATGAAAGTAAAGTTGATCGATTCTTCAGATGCATAAAACCAAGTATTCGAAGGGAATTTTCTATAAGAGACTTCAGTAGCTATGAAGAAACTATGTGTTGTGTTATAAAAGTAGAAATGGAAGTTGGTGTATCATATCCATCTCATGGTTTTGACATGAAACAAAAGATGGATTTCATGGAGAAATCTCAGAATAATGGTGAAAAGAATATGAATGTTTCTTTATGCTCAAAGTGTGGAAAGAAGCATGGTAGAGATTGTCTTAAAGGGACTAGAAAATGTTTTAAGTATGGAAAAGAAGGTCATCGAGTAGCTGAGTGTGGAAGTAATAGAAAAAGGGTTTATAATGATGTGAATAAAGAAAAGACTACAGAGAACGCACCACCAATACTTCAATGCTTCAAGTGTAAGGAAATGGGTAATTATGCTAATAAATGCCCTAATACAATGGGTAATGATGATCAACGTGAGAAACCGCTTAAGGAAAAGGATAAAGGGAAGTCACATATGATCACTATTTTTTATGTTGAGTATGACAATGATGATGTGAAATGTTTAAGGGTTTATGTAATGGTATTTCAAAATAGTGTCATGGAATCTCATTTATGGTATCGTGGAATTTTGGAATATCTATGTGTTGGTTTTCAATAATTATATGGTACCAGTGAACATGAAAAGTGATTGAAATATTTCTGGAAATAAGATGATATGCATATAATGAATGGATAAAGAAAAAAAATGAAATGAGCTCATGACTGATATAAAGACAATGTTATATCACGGTTTGAGTATACAGAAATTTTGGGATTTTGGTATGTGGAAAGTGTTAAAATTTGACAGCATTTATATTTTTACTAAGGTTCAATGTGTATTCATTTTTCATGAGAATATATGATTAGGGTATTAACATGTTTGTAATTTTACCAAAAAGATATATCATATGATATATGGGGGACAAATGATGGTATTCACATGCTCGACAGATGACATTTCTAATAATTGTTTTTTTATACTATGATCTTGGACAGAAGTGTTTTGGATAAGCATACAGATTGGAATGGATTATGTTGGAAATAAGTTATTATTGTTTAAGACTATAACTTTTTTTGATATTATTGATGGAATGTTATAATAATGTAGTTTTAGAAAAAGGACAACCTGCAGGATGGGCGACAACTCGTCCTGTCAGATAGGGCTGTGGGAATCGAACCCACAACCAAAGTGTGGCATGCCTTTATCGCCTACCACTAGCCTACAGGAAGTCCCTGGTTAGTAGAAACTAGTTTTATTATATTTAGTGTTATGATATATGAAGTATAAGTCCATTATAGGAACCATATACGATTAATCACACTATAGATGGACTTATGTATATTTAATAACTTTTGTTATCATTTTTTTTGAGACAGATGGAATGACCTATCATTCTATCGCATGATATGCTAACACTTCACAAAAGACAAATTGAACTTCATTTCTTTATGAGATGAAGTGTAAATTGTTCAAGTCATAGTAATATTGTACCAAAATTAAGTAAGTATTTATTTTAATTCAACAATTCTTCACCTTTAGGGAAATGACCATGAAAACAAAAAATGTTGTCCTAGTGTCCATATATCCGATGAATCAAATGGTACCTTAAATGGTCAAAAATTTATGCCTTTATGATTATTGGATTTTTCATAGCCATGTCCTCTACCACTCTACATCAGAACTTGATGGTTAGATTTTTTTTCCATACCCATATTTCCACTTATGTTCTCCTATGAGGAAACCCAGTGACGAGTTACTCTGGGTATCCGTTTTATTTCTAATGTTTCTTTTTAAAATTAAGTTTTAGTATTCGTTTTTACGATGTGGGTTTCTATGAAAGAAACTCTCAAGTAGTAAACCATTTATAACCCCAGTGAATTTTTAGGGTGAAATTCATTTTAAGGGGGGTAAAATTTAACACCCTTAGATTGTATGTGAAAAAATTATTATTTTTAATTTATTTTAAGTCTTGGGATGTACTCTACACCAAATTTATCTTGTGCTATATGCAACACTGTATTAGCTTGCAGTATACAAAAAATTATTCTTGACTCGTGTTACACACAATGTCAAGTTCAATTGGTTGAAATTATTCTACGCAACATTAAGTATAGATTTTGTTTAATGTATAAATGAAATAAGTTTTGATTATTTTATACGCAACCACAAAGGTAACTCAGACTACAAGCAACTTTGACTTGGAGTGCATTACAGGCAATCACAACCTTCCTCGATATCGTGTGTACTACACAATACCGGGTTTCACTAAACAACGATATGTTTTTATAATATTATTATAGACTAGCCTTTATGAATAGTATTAACAAAATTATGAATTTTATAACATTATTATTCATCTCACAGATTTTCTAGAACATGATATGAGAACAAAATAAATTTTTCGGGTAAAATATGTATTTTTTAAAAAATACAGTTTTGCCGCCTTTTGATGGCGCACCCATTTTAAATTTAGTTTTTGACATGTTTATAAGTTCAATTTGATAAAATAAAATTTTCTTTGGAATAAAGATATAAAAATTTAATTTGTATGAAATTTTCATATTATTCTGATAACATTCATATTTTATTGAATAGTAAAAACACGCTATATTTTAATTAAAAACAACTTTTTTTAATCTCAATAATTTATAAGGTTATATTATCTTTTTAATTGGGTTTATTGTTTAATTAGAATATATTTTTACCATTTAATCCAATTTTGGTCATTGGAATTAATTTCACTTTGAAATTGGACATAAACAAGTGCTGATCATTTGATATTTATTGTTTCATAAAAACACGCTATTTGTTTTGATAAAGGGAATTACTTTTTAATTAATTAATTCCACTTCTATGTTTTGAATTTGGAGAAATAGACATAATTTTTGAATTCATAATATCAAATATAACATAGGCTGACTTTTTGTTATTTTTCTGAAAAACATCAATTTTTGATGAATTGTGAAACCACTTAGTGGTAGTTAATTAAATAGACTCTTTCATTTAAATGAAATTTTACCACTTTTGTGAATTTAATTTCATAAATCCGATATACATGGTTGTTATCAAAAAGTAAAATGTGGTTTAATAAGATGAAAATATTTTTTGGTGAATAGTAACTTTTGACTTTATTTAATGCGGTTAAAGGTAAATAGGGTAATTCAAGGATAAAAGAATATTATAATAATTGAAAATTACCTTAACACTTGTTTTAACCTTATTGGATGAGTAGTGGCCGACCATGGGCATCATTGGGACGATTTTGGGACCCAATTGAGCCACGTGGTAGTGATAATGACAATTTCGATTAATTAATTTAATGTAAAGACAAAATTGACAATAAGAAAAATCTTTAAGTAATTATTTTTTATAAGGGGTTATATAAATTATCCTTTAGACAATAAATATTAACTGGAAAGATATTGATATTTTCTACATGATGATATTTTGTTTATAATTTTTAAACATCAAATAAATTAAATTATTTATGACACAATAATGATGTAGAATTCACTTCATTAATAAATGATTTAAATAAATAAGATTATAATTATTAAAATATTATCCAAAACATGTCCAATTCTAATTGGATGATTTTATTTTGACCACGAGTCATGTTATTTTAATCATTAATGATTTATGGACCTTTTGAAACTGAAGATAAGTTTATATTAAATTAATATTTTCACACTTTCCAAAAGAGCCCCTCCTCCCCCTTATAAAAAAGACCATTTCTATCCAATTCCTCACACCTATCAAGCCCTTGTAATCATCCAAACTCTGCCCAATTAATCTCCCTAAATCCCTCTCCTCCCCCTAGAATCATTACCTTAGGCAGAAGGCACTCCAATAAGTCCTTTTGGTTCAAACCAAAAGAAGTTCCCCAAATTAATGGTAATGGTTTCTCTTAAATTGTTTTTTTATACTACTTCTTCAACCCCTAAACTCTTTTTAATACTTTATTTTTTAAAAACGCCAGTATCATAAATATACTAGTATGTTGTTATGATAAGTATTAGAACTACACTTACACACACCTCCATCATATGGATGAAGAACATAATGTTTTTGTGGATGGAAAACTAACGCCTCATGAAAGGATGATTGTTCGATTTTCTCCTACTTCCTCTCCTGGTGGCCATTATGATGGAACTGTATTTATATATGATATATATTATGTTTATTATGTCCTCATTCTTCTTTAATTCACAATTATATCAAGCCTTTATGGTTTCCAGACTGGGTAAATACGATAATCTCATTTAAGGAAGTACGGACTTCCGCCCCCTTAAAGTGATGTAACTCATTAATTCCTTCTGTGGGATGTATAAAAGATAGATTTAATGATATTATATATGATATTATACTAGAATTATAATATACCTATGTATAATTATGTTTTATTTCCATTAAAATAATAAATAGAAATGAAAGTAGCATTCATGCGTACGTACGGCTTACCATCTCCATGAACGGTGCATTTCATTTCTTACCTACAAATGTTATGTACTTTTATAAATACATGTATATTCTGGATATATATTATATATATTATATATAAATCATTAATATCATTCTGGATATAATGGACTATTGATATCATTAACAATATGTAAATATAAGATGTCCATTTTTGACTCATGTACCAAATATCGATAAAACGAATGTTATTAACTTATATGATTAAAAAATTTTTGTAACATGATTATAAATAATATAAAAGGAATAATAAACATGAAAAAGGTTCTTATGCAAGTAGAAATTAAATTTAATTTATTATTCAGGAGACAAAAGATCGATCGAGTCATGTCAGACATGAGGTAAGGGAAAACTTTTCCAATTACGTTTCTATCCGAGATTGATTATTCGTAAGTATTTACTAGGGTTATGTTTATCATTCATGTCCATGTTTTCTAAAAATGGTTTCATTTAGGTTTATAGTCCTTTTTACCCATTTTTTAATTTTACCACATGTTATGGAATGAATCTTTATTTTTTTACCATACAAGAAACTTTTTGACTTTTCCAACAAAAGTACGAGGAGAATTTTTTTAACCTATACGGCATGAACGGATTTTTACGGTTTCATAAAACCTTATTTTCAAGAATATTAATCTATAATAATTCATGACTATTTTCAAAAAAATCGTTTTCTTTTAAAATTTTATGGAATTTTGTGAAAATAAAATCACTTTGAAGAAGAAATGATATTTTCCTCAAGAATTCATTTCAGGTGTTTTATCAAAACCATTTTCCATCTAAGATGACATTATTTCATATGTGTATGTTTCTAGTATAATGTCTATATTATTTACATGGTTTCACTTTTCTTATGATGAAATGATATCCATTTTTTATATGGATTATGTTATGATGAGATGATGTTTATGAAATCCATTGTATTCTTTGGGTTATGGTGAATGATTTATGTTTATGTTTTGGCACAAGTAAGAATGATTTCATTATGAGACGGGCGGGACCTATATCTCCTTCAAATGCATTGGGTATAGATTTTTATCTCATGAGATAGACATGGTAGGAAAAACAAGTAAATCTGGTTTAGTAATACAGGGCTGGAACGACAAGAAAACCCGGTTCAGTAAGGGACTTTGTCCACTAAGATGGTCGTGGAAGAAATGCCTTGGCTACTATGGAAATCATATAATGTGATTAATGGTTTTCCACAATTACATGATTTATTCCCATGCTATTTTATGATGAATAATGTTCCATTATGATATATGCCTTACGTACTTCCAGGATTTATGTCTTTGCTCAAGATTTTGAGGTTTATATTTTATGTTCATGTTTTTGCATTCATATTTTTACTGATTGTCTTATGTTATATATGTTTACCCTTACTGAGAATTTGATCTCACCCTTTATATGTTTCTTTTTCCCCAGGATTTAAAGAAATTTTTTAGGAAAGAAAACAAAAGGGGAAGATCTTTATGGGAGATGTTGATGATCTTTCACCGCGATTAGTGGATTATGTTCCGAGTTTCCAAAGACACATAACTATTACGATCCTTGAGTGTTGTTTTTTGTTATGTATTCTATTTTCCGCAAAAGTAATGTAATGTCCATGTAATCCTAGATTTGGGTCTCTAAAATTACTATATAATTCATAAATACGAGAAATAATTATTGTACTATTACATAGGTTATTACAATTATGCATTATTGTAACCCTCCTGATATTTTTTGTCTTACAGTTTTAGAAAATTAGGGCCAAAAATTAACAAAACTCATTTGTTGTTCAACTAATAGAAATTTCATACACTACATATTATAGTAGTAAATCCTTAACAAAAATTAATAATTTAACTAAATTCTACACACTTGATACTCTCCTAGACATGTAATATGTTTTACATTCCTTCATAACCTAGTGAAATTTAAATATATAGAATGTGTTGGATTTGATCCTCAGTGAGGGTAGTCACAAAGGATACGAATTGAAGAATAACATGGAGTAATATACAATAATATATGTATAGTCGGTACACCTAATAGAGTCATACCCAAAAAAACTATATATTATAAATCATATAATAATGAATAAAATAACATAATAAAATATCATGGAATTGATGCAAGCTAATGAGGCACAACAATACTAATCGCTCATAAAAGCTTATAACCACTATCCTTGATCAAATAATCATATCATCAATGTGTCAAATATCCTAATAAAAGTATGAAAACGGAATGATACATATCCAAAATAGAAAGAAAACATACAAAGGGGGAAACCCATGTACACAAGAAAACATTATCTGAAAACAAATTCTGCCCACACCTTTATGAGAAAACACATTATGTCAATGAATTAATGTGTGATAAAATTAATAATGGTGATTATATAATGAACAAAATATTTATTTATATACCATACAATCTCCTGTGATAAATGCATTGGAGGATGAAATAAGAACCCACCTATCATCTTCCATATAAATGACTTAATGTCGAAATAAATAATTTATCATATCATAAAGATACCATTGAAAGATATTCAGTTTAAAGTCCTCTTAAAATTTGATAATGCAAGGAAATAATTCCTAATTACATCTATAATGGAATTATGTTTACCCTGGGAAATAAATGGGACATCTAATGATATTCAGAGATATTCTAGGTAAACACCCGTCAAGTAATGATAAGGGATACTATTATATTTAAAAAGAATATGTCAATGATATATAGTTAAGAAAATAAATCCCCAAATCAGCCATTATATGGAATATTAGGGAGGACCCCTAAACAATTATAATTATATATTGGGTGTTCATTATAGAATGTAAATATAAAAATTAATAAACATTTAATGACTTGTAAATACATCAAATTTAATAAATTTTTATGTGTTTAGTTAACCAAAGTATTATAGTATAATTTAATGTATAATTTCTGAATGTAAATTTGCATGAGATTAAATATTTTTGGGAGAAATGGTAAAATGATACAATAAACATAAAAGTGTTTTTATAAAACATTAAAATTTTAATTGGGGAAGATTTTACATGTTGGTTTAAAATGATATTTTTTAAACCGATGATGTGATAAAATATGAAAGAATTTACCAATTAAAATGTATCCTCAATATTGGATGCATCAAAAAGTTTGGAGGTTATTTCAAGGAATTTTGGAATATAAAATAAATGAAATTATCATAGAAGTGATACCTTATAAAAACAAAAATATAAAACCACATCCCAAAAAAGGGATATTAATCCATTATTTGATAATATGTAAAATAAAATTTTGATATTAATTGAATAAAACACAAAATTGGGTTTCCAGTTATAATGTAAAACATTGGTTGGATGGGAATCACAAACAATGTGTGTAAAAAATCCATTACATTGGATGGATATTTGACCTGATAATGTAATTTCTTTTGGAAACAAATTCAAACAGGTTAAGTGATTTGAATTAAATTTTCATTTTATTTTATATATGAATATTAAGTACCATAATATATAATCATATAGTTGATTAAACCATTGTTTTATGTTTTATTCTTAAGAAGAATCATCATAACTCAATTAAAGGTGTTGAGTTATTGAAAACCCTTATAACATTGGTATCATTTGAATCGAATTAAAGATAAAGAGGGAACATTATATAGATATTAATACCCCATGAATTAAATAAATATTTTAAAATATAATAATTAAGGTATAATCCTACCATATTAAATATATTATGGATATAAATAATAAATATGTATCAAGATATTAAATTTGTGAAAAATATCTCTTTCACTTAATGCCTCACTTCCACAAATGTGCTTTAATATATTGTATAAAAAATTAATATGTTAATAAATTATTTATGATACATTTATATTTGAATAACCCTTTAAATGAATTATTCATAATTTTCTTTATATTTTAATAATTTATTTATCATATATTTTCAATATCGGGTTTGGGTACTCATGATGGTTTTAAAGTACTTTCATAATAGTGATGTTGTTCTTTGTTATTATGTAAAAATTTCACCATTCATAAATATTAAAATTTATGTTAATTTTGAATTTATAGTAATTTATAATATTATAATGTCATTATATAGTTTTTTAGGTCATGATACTTAAATATGAATTTGTTGATTATTATGATTCTATCAGTTTTATGAGCTTCAATTGGAAACATATTTAATGATTTCAATATTAATGATTCCGTTTTGAATGAAACTAAAATAATTATTTACTTATTTATTTAATATATTAGAAGAATTTATGTTCTATTAGTCATCAATGCAATTATTTTAAAGTATTGTCCAATTATTTAGATAGACTTACCCAAACATGACCATAAAATAACTAATGGAAGATAATTAATGGAATTAGTTGTAATAACATTATTCCAGAACCATAATGATATTATTATATGTAGTATTTCAATAATGTATCAATATATAATTTAATTTTATGAATATATATTTTGTATAAAACTATTACATGGAATGAATTAATTTTCTTTTGCTTTTAGTTCTCCAGTTATATATGGTAGAATTTACAACCATCATTTAAAGCTCATATTATTATTAGGCCATCCAATTTTACATAATTGTGTCCTAATAATTTCATAAAAATATGATTTATAAATTAATATTATTTACCTGAAAACCTATGAAGGTTGGTGTTGAAAAAAATACAGTGTTCTATGGGGTCGGTAGACTTCACATACAAATGGAGGATTATTTCTTTATAGAACAGGGGAAATGATTTACATGATTTATTACATTCAAATCAAATTTTATTTATAAATTGCATTATTATTTGTTTAATTTCACATTATTTTCATCCATATATATTGGTTATGTAAAATGAAACCTATGGTTTTTTAGTGGCGGTGGTCCCCACATGCACACAAAAGTCATTTTTGTTTTCCTCAGGGTAGAAGGAGAATGGTGGTATGTGGATCTACCAAAAATATTTCAAAAAAATAGTACTATAATATCTTTTTTTAATAATATATGATTGGGAAAATAGAAATTGAAATAGGTAGATAGAAAATAAAAAATGATAGAAATATGTTAGTTGTAGTGATTAGAAATAGGGTATTCTCTAGGAAGAATGTTTAGATATTGAGGTCACTGCCCAACCAATTCAATCCAGAAGAAAAAGTTTGGAAGGGGATTATATGGGAATGAAAAACGGAATAACAAAAAGTGGATATGAAAATTTTATAGTATTCTTGAAGGGCTGGGGATATGATCCTTTTATAAGTAGTGAGATTAGTAGTATTTTTAAAATATCATATTAATATAATGGGAGAAGATACTTCACAAGTCATGAAGAATAAAAATTAGAAAATATTGTAGCTGAGATATTTTATATTCAATTCACACCTCAACCAATGAATTATGAACTTATATATATTATTATAGGACTTTTACACCGACCATTTTTATGATTTTTAACTTTTATCATACAAACTAGTTTTCATATAAGTAATTTTTCTCATAAATAAAAATGAAATGTTCCAAATTAAATAACATGGATGTAAAAATTAAAAATTTGTAATCAATATAATAATATTAACATACTACAACAGTTAAAAGTTAATTTTCACAAAACGGATTTATATTTTATGGAAAACATTTTTATAAAATAGTGTGACATAAGTTCCTGAATACAAAAAATAGTATTTTAAACTAAAATAAATATTTTTGAACATAGAATATCTCCTATATAATATATATATTTCTATAAAATGTTTTCTTAAATTTATAAGGCATAATTTTAAAAAGGTGACTATATTTGTAAATATAGAATTTATGAATATTCGCAATAATATTTCTTAAAAAATACCAAAAAAATACCATAAGATGTATTTTTTATTTGTTATTTGAAAAATGAATTTATTTTTCCCAAACTAACGTTAAAATTTTTTAAAAATCATTCTTCATGTAAAATCATTAAACATACTAAAAAATTGTTATAGTAGGAAAAATAGTGTTTTTAAAAAATTCAATTATTTTATTCTTATTTCATTTCAACTACTAGTAAAATACGTGTTGAAATACCCAAATATAAATATATCTATAATATTTTTCAAAATACAGTTATGAATATTCATTCCCACCAATTTCACATTTACTTTATAATTGTTATATTTAAGATACATTGTTATTTTTTTATGATTAATGTTACATCTCAAACAAGATATTAAAAAAATATTTATTGTTAGAAAATTAATTGTCATGTTTTTTTATTACATACTCACATGTTAAATAAATTATACCCTCTTATTTTTAATTACTATTAAAAAATGAACGTGTTAATGCAGTCTATAATAAAAACATGACTCTATATTTATTTTCAAATGAAGTTACATCATTGATATCCTTTGTTTGACTAGTGAACTCATATTACAGTCAAACAATAAATATAACTAATGTTTAGTTTTTATATATCACATTGTGCAAATACCACAAAATTATGGATGTACTATTTCATATGGATCATATAGATATCCCTGTATTAATACCTATACATGGGTTTATTTTATGATTTAATTTTCATTTCATTTAAATTTTCATAGAGACTATATCAAGAGGAACAAGATAATTATAATATGACATCAAATTTTACTAATGTGATGATGAAAAAATTTAAGGAATCACATTCCTATTAACAACAATTAGAGTGGTGTTGTTAAATTGGAATACAATAGTCATTTGTCTAAATGTATTAATTTTTTTCCATATCTTTTAATTTAGGAAATTAATTTTGATATATAAGTTTATTATTTTTATATAAAATATAAAAATATTACAGTCATTGTTATTGAGTGGTTAACACATATCCCTCATTCGGTATTAACCTTGAAATTCACTTCCCCAATTCTGATTACTTTGTCACTCCGTTATCTTAAAAGTTACTAAGGAATTTCATCCTTTTCATCCAATCGATTAGGGTATTTATTTGGGAAAGTAAAAGGTTTCCCAAATTCTAGACATTTATCAAATTATTGTACACCCGGATGAACTCTTTTTCACATCATAGTTTCCATGAAACATTTTATTTTTTGTGGGAAATTAGTTTCTCTATTCTCTACATTTTCAGTCATATAAAAGCATCTAGTTCCACTAAAAATTTATAATAGCTTCATATTCCAATATTTTCATAATATAGAAAATTTAAAAATATCTATTTCATTATCTCTCTATCCCAAACATTTATGAGAATCCTTCATTCTCATATTAATTTTGTTTGATAAAATGAAATACTTTTATTTTTATTTGTAATTAATGATTTCTTGGTCAATATAATAGTAGAGTTTATCATTTCAGTTCTTATTCTAATGGGTTTAATGTAGGGATAATATATGAACTATCTATATAATCCATTGTAAAATTTATTCCATTATTCGATAAAAATTAGAATAAATTAAATCAGTTAATCATGTGTTATAAGTAAATAAGACCATAAGATAAATATTTCTAGATAACTTCATGGAAAGTAAAACCTAAAAATCTCTTACACATTGATGTTATTTCATTATATTTCTTTTAAAAAATATCTATCACAGTTTAATTTTGGATTATATTGATTACTTTCCCTCATATTTATTAATCTAATTATTTAACAAAACGAGTCACTCAAATTCCTTGACCAGAAACTGTGCTTTACTGATGAATATCCCATAGGTGTTTCATAAATAGTGTATAGTCTTTAGATCACTCATCATATTCTTATTAAATGATTGAGTTTATACCTAAATATATTTTTTTTGATAGATAAACCATAGTTTTATATGTTCCACATCCACTTCCACCATCCATTATTACGGAAGGAATGTAATTTCTAGTAGAACTACACTATATTTAAATTAACAAGACATCATGATGTTGTCATATACATAAAAGTATACCTTATACATATCCCTATGGTTCAAATTAGTGTTCCCTTATATTAAGGTCTTATATATATATATATATATCCAATATTAGATAAAATAACCAAAAAGGGTTATCTAATCCATTGAAATTGTCATATATCAGAACTCATATCTCCTTGATGAAATTTATGTTTTACCCCAATATAATCAAAACATCCAAAATTATAATTACCCTTCTCTAAAATGATCTATGAAATCTAAAAAACATGATTATGGCATAATAACATTATTTAAGGAAAATAATTTATTATAATACATTCCCAAGATTTTTTTCGATTAGATATTTGGAGAATAAGGACCAAGAATTAACAAAACCCATGTATTTTTAATCTATTGGTCATTTATATCATTATATAAGGAACTAATTAATCTATTAAAATTATTTAACATCCCCCAAAAATGTTAAACACAAAATTCTATTCTAAACACATTATACATTCTTCATTTACTCACAACTTGGGGAAATAGAAACATAAGGAAGTGTTTAATTTAGATTCTTACTATGAGTAATTATAGGAAATAACAATTAAAGACCATAATTGAACATAAGAATGTTATATGTTTATAATCAGAATGAATAAGATATTCATACCTAACAAATTGTAGAACCATAATAGTCGCATAATACAAATCATTTCATTGAATATCCATATACTGAAGAGAATAATCAATAATAATCGCACATACAATAACATATTATAAAAGATTATTATACAAGGAGTGTTACATAGATTATAAATATGAGAAACATTGAATGTTACATATACTAAAAGTGAAAAATATTTTATAAAATAGTCACAAATGAATTATAAAACTGAAAAATATATTAAAAATGTATTATAAAATTGAAAAATATATTATCATCTCATAATTGTAGTAAAATTATAAGTAATATACTATAAATTTGTTTTATATAAGTAATGTTACATATAATAAAAATAATAGAAAATTATAAATGTAGGACAATCATATTTATATAAAAACCCTGTCCAAATTAGTCTTCCCCAAACATTTGTGAAATAACTCATTACGTCCATGCATTATAATGTGAAACAGCTAATTATGCCATCTCATTTGGGAACACAATAACAATTAACATAGCATAATATATCCTTAGATATAAAACATAACCAATGAATTTATGAGAGATATATAACCCCATATATTATCATTCACATATATGTGTGATAATTCATAGAATGATATAAAAATAGAAAATAAATAACAATCCCCTGACATTCAGAAATCTTCTTATTAAACATCCATTTTTCATAATAATTTAGAAAGCAGTATTCACACCATATAGAAAATGGTTATATGGTAGTGTCAACAATTCCATCAATATATCAATGTATTTACTATAAGTTAATGCCACTAAATCAATAGAAGGAACAATAGAGTGTCTAGTAAGTAAAGACAATGGAATAAAAATCATAAACAATTAGTGACTTAGAAAGAAAAATAAAGTAATATATTTCCATGAATTTTATATTAGAAAATGGTATAGGATTTTTTTGATGAAAATACATGAAGATTAAATTTTCAATTAAATAAATATTAGTTTAATAAAAATAGTATAATATAAGTGAATCAAAAACCGATTTTTTATATGTCATTTCTAATAATTTTCTAAATTTTGATGTTTTATATCACTTTAAAAATATATTTTTTCAATAGGTGATGAAAAAAAATTTGAAAATAAATACAATTAAAAATAATTCTTAATAAAGGATCCATAAAAAAGAAAAAAATATAATTTTAAAAAATGTGGATAGGAAAATAAAAATAATTTTTCATTGATGTAAACCATTTATTATATAAATTTTGATACTCACATCATTAAATAGATTAAGAAATAATACATTTAAAAATAGGAAAATAATATGTAAACCCTTTTTCGTTTTCACCATGGAATAGTGTTTTCTTTTTTTCATTTGTTAATATCATATCATTTGTTTCCAATATCATATGCACATATATTGTTTTCATTTTCACAATGGAAAAGAGTGAAATAATTAATAATAGATATTTTCTAAATATGGAAATATTAAATATACTAGTGATATTGGATTCATTATATAATATTGGAAAAAAATACATTTAAATGGAAATACTGTAAGAGAACTAACATTATGGAAAACCTATAAATACCTTGAGAGACTAAGTTTTCTCCTATGGGACTCCTTATAAATAGAGAAATATGAGAAACCCTTGTTTGTGGATGATAGTGGAAGTGAATGTATAATTCTGTGGATGTCAAATAGTATTATATTAATTCTGAAAAAATAATGTTTGAGTGGTTTTGAAGGTGTGTAGAGAGGCCACATTTATAAGATGTAAGAATGAGATTTATGTAATTATTTCAACTTAATATAAATAGAGAACATGTATCACATGTAATGTGGACTCCAAAAAGAAATAAAAAACATTAAATATTATTTTTGTTCAATAAAAACCTAAACCACTAAATTAGAAAAACGTTTTTTAACCTTTTACCCTATTGGTAAACTGTATTTAAATTTTAGTATTTTACTATAATAACTAGTTTCATCCAAATATAGCCATATTTTGTGCCTAAAAATAAAAACATTATGTAAAATATCTATGTACCTCATTGTACAAATTCTTAAAATAATTTAATTATAATTACTTTTTAAGTCATAAAAATTAATTTTAATATAATAAATTTATAATTAATTAAAAATGGAAGTTGATGACATTGTAACATATTTCCTAGAATACGAAATATAGGTATGTAAAATAAAATAAAAATTTTCATTACAAAATAACTCAAATATAATATTTTTTCGAAAAAGTATTCTGAAATTTCCATGTGATAATGTCATAATATTCACTATAGTTTCAATAAAAAAAGTATTTTTCTACTAGTCACATAAATATCAATCATTTTTGAATATTTAATAAAATTCATCCAAAGATAATGTTGATAATGTAAATATAGAAATTAATTAAATATGTTTCAATTTAAATTCCCAAATTCAAAGCTAATGTTTTAAATAAAATCAAAATTTATAATGAAACAACAATTTATATAGGAAAAATGACATATTAAATATGAACTATTTGTACTCATATATTTTACAACATACTATATATAAATATATATCACAATAAATGTTTAAATATAAAAAAACTATTTCATAAAACTATTTCTTCTATACATTCTGATAAATTCCAAGGTGACCTTATGAAGTAAATATTTAATATCTTTCCTGTTTTAGTCTGGTTGAGTGTTTTTTTATTAAAAATGATATTAAAAATTACTTAATTTTGGGAAAAACATGGTGAAATATTATATAATTACAGTGATGGAAGTGAAGGCGTGGTATTCACTTGAAAAATGTGTATCCTTTAGTGAGGATTTGGTCCTCACACATGATTTTTATCAAATATTAGTAATAAATTTGGAGAATTTTATATAATTTGGGACTTTTCATTTCTATCGAAAAGAAATGTTTCTTATGGGACGTGACCTAGGATTGGTTACCATATTTAGACATTGAGGTTGTTTTATTTCACCATGTATAAATAGCTGGTCATGTGGAATGAACAATTATGGGATGGATCTCTGAAAACTGAGACTTCTTTGTATCTACAAGACATAAAATTAAAGAAAATTTATTGATTATTCATCATGATCATGCACCTATATACTCCCTCATTCAATTATTCTCAAGTAAGGTCCTTGATTTCTATAACCCTTCATTTTTTTTCCATTGGTATTAATGGTGGTGAGTGTATGTTTGGAGGTATTTTAGATACAAAATAGTAATGGTAGGCTATTTTAGCCAAGGGGTTTATATTTAATCCATAAAGGCCACTCTTTTGATCATCTAGTGAACTATATGATATAAAATACATATATTCCTCGATAATTCACTATATTATGTCCATCAACTAGATTAATTCATGATGTAAATTCCAATGGGATCCCATTTTGAAGGTAATGAAAGTGTTTAGAGAAGGATTCTCTTACTGTGTACTCAGTGTGTTTCTTATACCAGAAAACATGGATGAATAAATTCTTTGAGGTCATGTTTGGTCATCCTTTGTGTTACTATGCATAAATTCTCAAAAGATTTTATTACAGAATAAGGTTGGTTAAATTGAGATTGAGACCTCACTCTTCAATGGTTCTAGTGTGTATAAAGGTGAACTAGAAAATGAAATTGTCCTATATTGTAGTTGATGGATGTGGTGGTAGACATGGAGATGAAAAAATATAAAACATTCCATAGTTCATGTTGTAGAAATAGAAAAAATTATTGATTGAACTATTAATAGGCATGAGCCTCTTGTCATAATTATCAGTAAAATTTATATATCCCAATTTACTCAATGTACAAAATGAATAGTAGTAGTCTGTAAACTACTGTTTTGTCCTTTAAAACTCCTCCATAAATTGATCGATTCCACTTCAATGGATTAATTTTCAATCTATTCACTTAAACCTGGTTTTCTCTTTGACCTCTCACTACCCTCTATCCACTTATCTTTAAAGCAGAAGACATATGGTTCATAAATATATAAGTATCATGATTCAAGGTACTCTATCTTCACATATTCTCTTATATCGATTATTATTTTACATTCAATGGTACATTATGATATAAAATAATTTTCTTTGGGTTTAAATAGATAATGTGTTGATTATGGTTATGGTGAATAGGATTAATTGTCTATCCATTTGGTTTTAGTGGTGTTTAAACACACAATTATTCCATTATGAGTGATGATATACAATGATAATCAAGATTATGATAGTATATATGTTACCTATATTTTAATTTAATTTAAACTATAGAATTATAATGCTTCAATTACTTTAGTAATGATGCAGTAAACCAAAATGATGATAATAATATTATAATGATTGTATTTGAATTGGTTAGTTGTGAAAGAATATTATTTCTTCATATCAATTCTTCCATTATATTTTCTCGGTAGTTCCATATTTTTTGTCATTGATGATAAATTTTATTGCGATAAGTATTTGTAAATATTGTAAAAACATATATAATAATGATGTTATTATTAAAGAAATAATAATGCAGATTGATGATTATCATTTATTTGAATATTAAAAATATAGAGGTAATTCTAAAGATATGTTCATGAATGATTCATATCTATTTGTTAGCTATTGTTTATTAACTACATTGTGTTGATGCTTTCAATAGTGAATTGATTAATTCAAGACTAGAAATTTGTTTTCTTTTTAAATTATGTATTCAGGGCCAAAAAAGTATGTCCTTATTTCATAAATTATTTAATTCCATGTTGTTATATCCTTTTATATATATTGATCATGTTGTGTGGAAAATATATTTGATTCCTTTTATGGTTCTAATATGTAATTAGTACGTTATTATGTTTTCTTGATAAGAAGGTTTGTTTGGTAAATTTAATGAATTATTGGATGGTTTATCAGAATATCAAGCGGTGTCATGGTTTTAGGGATGTTAAAATAGATTATGATATGTGAAATCGGATTAGTGATGGAAAAAAGGAGAATGAGTTGAGCTAAAAAAGGTATCCCAATTGTTTCACTATAGTCATTTTTTTTATTTCAGTTAAGAACTAAATGTTTACTATGGTTTCCAAGTTATAGATTATTGTTTGGATTGATGTATGAAATGATTATATTTTTATACAGTTTATTATAAAAATCCTGTGAGTACCAAGAATATTGGGAATGATATTTAGATTTAATAATATACCCATGAGATGGGGTTCTATTATTATCGGTGTGGATAAATTAATTATATCATAACAGAAATATTTACATAGTTGAATTTAATACAATATTACTATTTGTAACAAACAATGAATTTTATTAATGGGAATGATGAATGGTTAATTTAATTAAATAATAGTTTATTTTAACCATCAAAATTTTAAGGTGTTTAACAAAATAAAATGGATACACCAGAATTAATTATTGGAAAATGATGCTTAACAATTTACATGATTATTAAGTGAATAAATATTAGTTTTTCTAATTAGTAATATCAACTAATTATATTTGTTAATCAAGTATCTTGTTTTCTTGTACGATCTTTTGTAATCTAGGTTTTAATGGTGGTTGTTGGGTGTTAAATTTAAATATAGATGTGGTTTATTCTACGGATATGCAGTTTCCCTCAGTGTGGTTATTATTGGCATAATATTTATAATATTGGATTTTATATGCTTCCCAAACTAGAATTGGTTGGGAAACCTACTACCAAATTTATTTTGGGATATTTCCCTATTTATCTTAGTTTAAAAGTTAAGTGATGGTATACTACACCCCTACCCTAGTATTCATTCTACTATATAGTATTATGTGGGAATACATGGGCAGTAATGATTTCATTTATAGGTTATAGACACATGTGAGTTTAGTTGGATCTATATTTATTGTACATAAATGTGTAGTCTATAATGAATGAATTCTATATAACATTCATTTGTCCATTAATGCTAGATACCATTAACTACATATAAAAATGAATCATATCTAATGGATTGTGGTATAATGAATAATAAAAGGGTTATAATGGATTTATGAAATATATAATGTTTTAGATAATATGATTCTGATGAGGTTATAATAAGATGTATGTAATGTATGATATCAAGGATGATATTTTTTTGGTTAGGGAATGATGACATTTTTTTAGGAAGGGAAAGGTATATAAGTTGTTATGGCATGAAAGTTAAACACTAGTGGGAATGTGAATGAAGTGTGCCTATATATATATGATTTATTATGGATATGATTATGTTTAAGATATAATATTTGAGAGAGATATAATAGTAAATGGGATGTAGTTTTTAATTTTGTGGTAATGTGTTGGTTTTATATCATAGTGACTATGATTTTGTATTCTTATTTCACATTTTCATGACAACATATAGATAGGATACTGTTGTCTGCAAATGAATTCTCAACCTATGTTTATTAATTTTTTTAAGGTTTAATTTAGTGTATTAGTAGTCAATATGGGAACCAAAAACTCATGTAGTCATTGAAGAGTTATTGGTGGCCCTTCTCATCACATGGGACATCCTTCTGTACATTTTAGTTATTACAATTACATATAATATTGCATTTATTTCATGGTATATATTTTGTATTTGTTCATGCTGTTGATTGGTGGTATCTCATCATATCTCATATTAAAAAAAATTACATATATAATATAAAAAATTTCTCCTATGATTATATACCCTCATTTATATACACCAACATGTGGCCTATTAGATGCGTGAAGAAAGGGTTATCATCCCTCTCTTTATTTTTTTATTGGAGGGGTACAATATGATGGTGATCGTAACATTTTTAGTGATTCTTTTCTGGGATTGTCCATTTATTTTTTAGAAAATCCAACTGAGTATGATTATTATCACCCCTACATGGGCCTTTGACCGACTAGTGTTGTTTTATTATAGTTATATCATAGTATTATTCATCTTCTTCTAGTCATATATCTAGAATGTATTTTTTTGGAGTTGGAACTTAGTGAAAAAATATCTGGCTGCTGTTTTGGGAGAGAATAATGGTGATAAAAGATGATGGCATTGTGTGATGTCTGTTTTACGGGATCACTGTATATGAGGACCTCTTCAACCCAACAATTTGCATCGATTCCCATTAGTAGATATTTTCCATGTTCCTTTCCATATTTATTGTGTATCATGTGTTATTTATCTATGCGGATCTTAATAGTTCTCTCATGCATTAATTGTATTCAATTCATTGGTAAATTTTATACTCTTTGTTATTCGTATGAATTTTATATTTTTATTTGATATAGTTTTATATAATTTAAGTCCTCCCATGTTGTAAATTTCTGATAAACTATGTTATTTGTCTACACCTAGAGTAATGGAAGATAGAATGAGTGGGGAGAACACATAGCCGACTTTTGTCTTGGGTATCGTTTTGGTGTGTTACATTTTGTTAGATTGGAATGAGAGGACGTTTGTTTAACGTATGGAGATGTAATTATATGTCTAGTGAGAATTTTTTATAAATTATGGAAGTGTTATTTTAATATTTATATGTTTAGATATCATAAATGGGAAAATATGGATAGTTTAGAGGATAATATATTCTTTCAATGTGACTCTAATAATCTAATTGGTAACATGGTACATTGAGAAGAAATTAGTGAGAGGTATAATAAAGTTGGTATATTCTGGATATTGTGGGCATATATGATCCACCATGTCCTACATATGTCATCAATCCAAAATATTCTCTAGCCCCCGTGGTTTCAACCCCCAAAATTATGATTTCAACCTACAAATAAAAAAATTATATGATAATGCCGTATCATTGTAAGAAGATTCATGTGTTTAGTCCTCTTACCAAAAAATTAAATGGATATTTTTAATTCAATAAAACACTTGATTGATAGATATTCTTTATAGGTGATCATATGTGGTTTTACCACTTCTTTTTTAGTGATTATTTTCCTCATATAATATTTCATGGGTCATGATGAGTGGTATGAAATTACCCATGGTATTTTAATATTATGAACATACCAATAACAAAGGCTTCTTGGGATTACATTGTCAGTTTGATATATGTTCTATCTGTTATTAGTAGGTGTTTTAAACTATCATTTCAATCCAGGTTATAATTTTACTCACAAATTATTAGTTTTTGTATTGTTCTTCCCATATGGAATGTTAATCCATTAGTGGATAATGTGTTTATTAACTACATGGGGGGAATACTCAATTGTGGTTGGAATTTGAAAAAATATTCATGATTTTGTTAATTCTATTTGTTGGGACCCTTGATAGGGAAATTCCACCCTGACTAGTAGCTTTTCAAATTTTATAAACCTATAGTTTATTTAATAGGATTTGTTTGTGGGTGGTATTAGTCAAGCTTTGTGATAAAGTGGTTACTTTTGTGGAGGAGTTATCAATCTATAGTTGTGATTCCCATGAAACACTAACAATGTTTGAGTGCCAGGAGTGATCACTGATTTTTTGATAATTTTTTATGGATAAACATTTACATTAGGTGAAACCTTGTATTTTTATTAATTAAAACCTATGGTGATATGAACAGATCTCTATATATTCTATTTCAAGGAAACCAAGTATAACCTTTTTGTTTTCCATCATTCCTACCAGTAATTCATATTTTCAGAAGATCTAGGGGTATGATATTAGTTATGTATAGATGAAACATATATCATCTCACATAAACAAAACCTCATTCAATTATTTTTAATGGAGTGTCAATAATTAGGGTTGGGAATGGAATTTGTGTTGGATTGATATATTCAGGTGTTAGTGGTTGTAGTTTTGGTTCTGATTCAATTATTTTATTTAAGGACACTAATACTAAAAATTATATATAGAGGTTTGTATTTTGGAATTATAATTTTAGATATAATAAATTTTAATAGAACCTTATGAAAATATTTTATCAGGTATATAGTTTCCAAAGAAGCTGGTAGCATTTCAGTTGTACCTATCATTATTTAAATTTGAGTTCTAATAATAGTTTTACATGGTAATTCATAGTTTAGTGAGGTGAGTTATAACCCTAGTAGTGAATGAGAGCCTCATTGGCCTAGTGAGTAGATTTTATAACCATTCTATTTAATTTATCAACCCATTATATTATAAGAAGGAATTTGTGCACAACATGCTTGGGTGAGAAATCAAATTTGGTTTATTGGATAAAAGTGGTGAATACATACAAATGGGATCCTATAGTTTTTCCCTGATGGGATACTTTTTTATTAATCAAACATAATTTATTAGATGATGTTAAATTATTTCCATATGGAATGATGATCCCATTTTTGAGATTATCAAATATAAGTACTGAATCTTTCATTTTATCATTTTGTGGAGTAGCATATTTGGCATTTAAGGGAATTTCCCTTGTCTTACTATGAGATTATATGATGTATAGTAAATTCAAGTGTCTATGAATCAGCTATTAGATTTTTTGCAGTAGGTTATTTCAAATAGAGAGATAATATGATTACCATCAATCAACATGTTGTCCCACTCTTTTCATAAGTGTGAGAGAGTCCCATGGTCTTAATGTATACATAAGGGTCCAATATACAAGGTAATTTTATAGAAAAATACATGATAATATTTCAAAAATACAATGACAAAAAAAAACATATTTTCTTCAAGTGGGTTGTGGTTTCCTCTTGTGTTGGAATTAAATATTTTCATTAAATCATAGGTAGAGACATCCATTTTTAGAAAAATCATTTAACATGGTACCTTTTTTTGGGTCCTATCTAGTTTCCCATCATAATGAAGCTCTTGATATGTTTTATAGTAAAATATCACGTCAATAGGGTGTGAATTTTGGTTTCTGGAGAATCTATTCCCATGGTCTAGTGAAAACTGTGTATGATCATATAAATGTTCATAAATATCCACTTTTTATTTTGGATTATTGGGTCACATGATGAGAAATTTTGTGATATTGAGAATTTTAGTGAGGTCCGGTTTGTTCATGATGTGGTCATTAATAAATTTCATTGAAGAGATATGTCGATGAAACTAGACATTCTTTGATAATGCATGTGGATATGTTGATTGTATGAATGGTAATGGATGACTTCCATAGATGTTAAATATTGGCATGTATTTCTCAAGTATCCACTGTTGGGAGATATCAACATTGGATATAATGAATTTAAACTGGGATATGGTTGAGAAACATTCATGTATTTGAAGTATCATGCATATTTTCAACTCTTTGGGTGGAAGTGTTGATATTTTTTAGGTTTATGATGTTTGAGTGTATAATGGGTGAATTCTTTTCATATAATTACCAATTAAAACAATCCTCAAATTTCATTAGTGGGGAGATACCACCATATACATCCTTTATAAAAATAATTCATAGTGTGATTTCAATGGTTCAGGATTTCATTTCATTTTTATGTTGTATGATATACTTAGTAATGGGAATTGTATTTAGGTATGGAGGATGATAAAGGATTCACATGAGTGAATTAATTATCCCTCTTATGTCATTATTAAAATGATATGGATATTATAACCATTATGATAAAGGTGTATTAGTTATTGTTAGTTAAATGTTTTCCAATATTACATTGGTTGTTTTGCATCAGATAATTGGAGAAATATTAGATTATAGGTTATCCATCTAATTTTTTTCTGAGATTTATTAATTTAAGCCTTTAATTTTTATCTTTTTTATGATGATAAGTGTTTTAATGTTCATACTATGTAATGATTAGATTCTTCCTATGGGGAGACTTATCTCACTAATTAGTTTCTATATTGAGACATATCTATGAAAAAAGTAGTTATATTCGCTTGGTATATGTACTACTAAAAAATTCATATATTTTGATCATATCAAATTTTTTTTTTCCTCTTTTGGAGGTTCGGGAAATATTAAATCATGTTGAGTTTTATTGGAATTTTAATATTTACTTGTAAATGATTATTTATGTCAAAACATAGAGGGTGATGTGATGAAGGATATGAATGACTACAAGTAATATAGAAAATAATAAATTGTATTGAAGGAATAATTAATGGGTTGGTGTTTCTCTATTATTGAAAGAATAAAAATTATGATTCATACCATGTCATTTAATGATAATGTTTTCATTTTATTTTGGCCTTTTGTTTATTATTATTAATTTTATTTTATATATATTTACTTATTTGATCATCGTTGTGAATTTTTTGTTATGTATTAATTATTTATTGCTTTAAAATATATGAGTTATTAGTATTATTAGTTAATCAAATATATGGGTAATAGTGGATTCAAGGGTTTGTACATGGATATTATAGTTTTGCACACATTACAATTATAGTATATTATTTGTTCTATCCAATATCTTGTATGGATTTAATGAGGAGGTGGATTTCTAGTGATTCAAGTGGATCATTGGTATATAGAAAACAAATATTAATCCATGTTGAAGAACATTAGTGTTTTGATGGTGGTATGTTTATACGAGAGAACCTATATACAATAGAAGTAGTGATGTCACACCAAACTAGCTTAGTTGGAGGCTTCTAGGTTAAGTGGAGTGCGATGTGAATGTGATGACTAATCTAAGGCCTATATAGAAACTAGTCGATGTTGTAATAGAAAGGTAATAAAGGTGGTCGTATTGGGGAATAAAATCCTAATTTTCATTGTGATAGTGGTAAATTAGATATGTATTCAAAATAATAAATTAAATCATAGTATTGTTTTAAAGTTATATCCTATTTGAGTATGGGGAATATTATTTGTTTGGGAAGAGGCATTAATTAAACCCCATCTGTCTAATATATTCCAAATTAAAACTATTATTATTATTTTAATTACTTCCAACATCCCCCCCACATGATGATGGAGTGGAAGGGGTGTAGTGGGATGGGGGTAAGGTCATGAGGTTATACCCTATATCTTGATGTTTGCTTTATTAAAAACCCAATATATAAACATATATTATCATTATTATTATTAATGTTAATATTTTTTTTATTTTGTTAGTATCATTATTTATTTATTTTTTCTTTTCTATTTTAGAATTTGTTGTTGTTGTTGTTGTTGTTATGGTTCCTGTTGTTATTGTTATTATTGTCTCCACATGGTTCCCCATATGGAATCATACTATACATACATAAATATTATATCATACTAGATTAATATTCTCTAATTAACATTATGATGGTAACTATATTCATAAATGATATGTTTCATTTGATTTATGGATTCGTTTCCAACCGGTTCTTAAAATAACTACACCATCATCCACTTACTTATTTGTAACTAGATCCCTCATTAGTCACATCATACCTAAAACATTTATTAATATCATGTGGAAAATAACATATAGTAATGGGTGATATCATATTCTAATTGTGGTAAAATAAGGGAGATATCAATTTAAATATATCCATAACAAGAAAATAAAAAGAATGAGACCATGATTTCATCCACTAAAAATCATACCCAGCAATTCGTAGATCAGAAACAATAGTCAGTGAATAAACCTTGGTATTTTAGAAGAAATGAATTAGAAAGGAATTGATGAAAATTATTCATGATAACATAAAATTTGCATCACACACCCCTATAAAATAGTGAAAAAAGTGTGGCATAATCATAATCCGAGAACTAATATGTCAAAACTACCATATAATACATTCATAACATGTTATTATTGGGATAACAACTAATTTAATTTTTTGGTCATTTGATAACATCCTTTGTACAATATTTATGGAATGAATTAACCACATGTGTACCTTTTGAGATCATAAAAGTTGAATAACTATCCAATTAATCAGTGCTAAAAATAATTCTTTTCCATCCTCTCAGATAATCCTTTTCCATTCATATGTGTGCAACAATTCGATAAAAACATTAATATTAACAATATGCATTGAAATGAAAATAGGTTTCATCTATAGTTAGTCAATAAAACCATAAACCATCCATATAAATAATTAAGATGGTAGTTCTAGAACATATCACCATAAAATCCTATGTATCATCAAATAATATTTTAATGTATTCACAATTACATTAAATGTTCATTGAAATATTACATGATGAAAATAACCATTTAATTTTTATATCATCAATTAAAATCTAAAAATAGTCAAAATAGTAATAAAGTAATTTTAAATTAAAATAGAGATGAAAAAATAAATTAGAAGCTCAATGGAATTTATTGGTCACAATGGTGGGAAATTCTATTCAAGATGTGTTTTTTAAATCAATGATTCCTTCCAAATTTTTTACAAAGAGAAAAAAATATATCATTTATAAAATGACAATAGTATTTTTTTTAAAAAATATAAAAATTCAGTATTTGGTATTGGATTTTATTAAATAATAATTTCAGAATATGAATATAGTTTTGGATAAATTTATAGAAAATTTTTATATGGATGAAAAAGGATTTCTGACCGAAGAGAGAAATAAATTCATTTTTCTGTGAAAATTTTCTATCAACCTATGGAGTAATTAATTTGAGTACAATATAATGTAACTTTTATTATCATGAAATAAATATTTTACATGTAAATTAATGCTATTTATTTTCTAATTATCCCATAATATCATTCACAATAATCAAGTAAAAAATAATACCAATTAAATTAGATTCAAACGTAAATCTAAAACCTAAAGTTCATATTTCTTCTAATCACTCTATTATCCTATATAATAAATAATAATTTGTTATTATTTTATATAATTATTAAATTACATACTTGTAATTATATATATGATCCACTTATAACAATTCAACACATAATAATTTATAATTACTTAAAATAATAATAATTTTCAGGTGTTAATTATTTCATTTTCATAAGAATTTTTATTTAGTAGTGTTATTACTTTTAAATTGATCATGGATACATGATATCCATAATTTTATTTATTATGTAAATATGATATATATTAACTATATATAAAATAAAAATTATCATTAAAATTTAGATATAGAAAAATGATTTAAAATTTTCATAAATATAGCTGGTCATATATTTACATGATTGACATTTTCACTTTTCAGCATATGGAATGAAATGTAATACTTATTTAACCTTATTTTAATAAACATAAAATCCTATATAAAATATATATTCATTACATATGTCTTTATTAGTTTCAATTTAAACACTATATAAAAATTTAATCACATCACTATGTCGAGGTTGTAGTCTACACATACGCATGAACGACGTAATAAATTTACAAAAAATATGAAGGAATGATTATATATATAATATAATAATATCAAAATAATAATTATATAAAAATTATGTTATATATTATATAATATTATCATTATAACCATCACAATGTTTAGGTGATGGAATGTTATTTTTATCACTATGTGGACCTGGAAGTCTACACGTATGAACAAGTGATTGTTTTAGTCCAACAATGATTGAAAATGGGGTTGATAATGGTTTTTCCATAATAATAATAATATATGTTTATATTTATAATATTGAAAATATTACATTATAATGAAATCCTCATATTTATAGGAGGTAGAAGAAGACATAAATTGAAAGAGGTCACGTAGGATGGTTACATACACATTAGTAATCCTCCTTTGTATCATTTTTTGAATACCCTTGGAAATGACTTTATAGAATACATGCACCATTTTTATGTGGAAAAACTTTAGTTGATAATTTAGATGATATTGGCCAATATATATTAGAAAAATGGGAGCAATGAAAAGAGATAAGGGTTTCCGTTGAAAATGGAGGTAAAGGACATATATGGAATTACATAGATCATTTAAATACAATTAATGTAATTTTCAGGTATACTTATTCAAAATATTCATTAATTAAAAAAATATTATCAATATATCATAAAATAATAATATTGATATAGTATTTAGTATATATTTAAACTATATATTTTCTATTACCCCATTTGATAAACATTTTTATCCTAGAGAGTGGTAACCACTATTTCATTCATAAAGGGTAATAAGATTATATATATGGTAAAAATTGTCCAAAAATGGACTAGGCATTAAATTTTAGTCCATAACACTTTCTAAAATACCCATTCAATTTTTTATTATTGTTAATTAATTAAAAAAATTAATTCCCATAAAATTTCATTAATTTAATATTTAAAATGTTAATTTAATATGACTTTAAAGACATCTATTTAGCAATTTAATTAAAATTTAATCCTTAAAAACATTCCAAATATAATCTATATAATTTTTTTGGCACCTTAACGCACCCAAAAATATTAATTTTTTTAGTTTTTAATAAAATTTACATGATTTTATACTATTATTAATAATAAAGTGTTGGAATTGTGTAATAATTTACATTCATTATTTCACATCTAGATATTTAATATAAACAAACACAATAAACAAAATTAATTAATATCTCAATTAAATATTTAGAAACCAAATTCACCCCTTTTATTCTATTGTAAACTATTTATCATTTTTAAATTCTAGATAATGACATTTTAGAATTGTCCATATTAAAATTAAAAAATATTTCATTATCAAGGGAAAATTAGAAAAAAAACTCACAGATTAGTGTTTTTGATGCCTAGGTTTAATTAACATTTATCCAACGAAATAATGTATATCTTTTGATTGATTTAGAGACAATATCAAATGGAGTAAATAATGTTGTACACATTTTATCCTTATAAATGTAACAAATATTTATAATCATTTCCTTTCATAATGACCAAAATAATTAGGGACATATTTACCAAAATATAACATCCTTATTCGAAATATAGTGTTAATATTTAAATATTAAATGGATATTAGGGATATAAATAATTTTTTATATGAAATTTAATAGTGGAATAATATTTTTATTAAAAAAATTTTGTTTTGAGCATGAAAAATATAATATATTATTCATTAATATTTCTAATTTAAATGGAATTAATTATATAATTATAAGTAAAATGGTTCATATTTCACTTTTAGGTCGAATAAAAAATACCACGATATTTTTATGTTATTTTAATTAAATAATATATATGAATGTATTTGAAAATTTGATATTCTTCGTTATGCAAAAGAAAATAAATTATATCAGGAAAACTATAAAATTTCAGACTGTCAATTTTGATCAGATAATTTAAATAATGTAGTAATTTTTTTAAATAAATTGAATAAATGTGGAAGAAATTATTTTCATTATTTTTTAAATAAAAGAAATGAAACACAAATTTGAGGAAAAAGTAGTTTTAATGGATATAATTACTCACCTAAAATGATTTTATTTATTTACCTTTTTTTAATTTGTTTTAAACATTAATAATTTCTTTTAAAAAATATAGTTATTAATTTTCACTCCAATAAATTAATGTCATTGTTAAAATATTATATTATATCATTGTTTCTTTAGACATGAGGAGTTTCCCATTGTTTGTTATTGATGGAATTAAATTTATTTTAAGGGTATAATATAACGAAATCTCAGTGTGTTGATTTCTACCTCCTTACTATTAACTTATTCCATTAAATAATTTAACAATGTTACAAAAACTAGTCCTATATATAATTTTTCATATATTCGTGTTACCATGTAGCTTCATGGAATTTCAGATTCCTCCTAAAGGGTTTACCTCAGTGAGTAGTCTTATCACATTGATCATTATCTGTAACGCCCCTACCCTAGTTACCTAGAGTCAGTGCATTATTACATAATATTGGAATGATCACAATAGATCATGTCTCGAAAGACCGATTAGTTTAGTATCTTTAGAAACAATAGATATATTCATAAGTCTTACATTACATCATAAAGTGAAAAACTACAATAACATCTTGTATCCATAGACCAAACTCCTATCCCCCCCATACCGTCCCTTCAGTTCATTCATAAAATACTTCTTCACATCTTTGGAAAAATAATTCATAGAAAGGGGTGAGCTCAGATGCCCAGTAAGGATAACAATATAGAGGAAATATTCATAAATAAGCATAAACATTTAATGAAATGTATAACTAACACAAAAGCCTTTTAAACTTGAACTTCAACATAATGTGGAAGAAATAAAATGAAATAATTCCATTTACATATTCACATGGATACTCTATTAATCGAATAATCACATGAAATGTCAATAACCACTTTCATAATGATGAAATGCATAATGCCAGACTATCATAACAACATAGTCTAGGCCTTATGCCAAGACTACAAATAAGATTTTTTCATGGCCTTGTGCCAAGACACTAGTTTGTCTCATGAGATCTAACGATGCATCGAGGAGCTATAAATGGCTCCACCCATCACTTATTAAGTCCAATGCATTCCTTATATGAACAGGTTTAAACATAACATAAATATTCATATTAAAACTAGCATACGAAATGTCAATACTTTGTCCATAAATAATTAATGGTATAAAAATAACACATCCAAAGTCAAACATATCACAAAAACATCAATACTATTTGAAATTTTTATATCATAATAAATAAACTTGAAATAATCTAAAAATCCATCAAAGGATGTTGACAAAGATGAAATAAAAACTATTTGAGAGAAATATTTCTTCTTTTGAAATCATTTAAAATACACATAATTAAAATATTTACTTTGAAAATATTTTTATAATCTTGTGAGGGAAGGTTAGATGATTTTATAACAGTGGAAAATAGCCCCACCCGCCGTATAAGTTAAAAAAAAAGACATTCTTACCTAAATTCTATCGAAAAGGTTAAAAAGGACCTTATTTGGAAAAATACGGAAAAACACCTTTATAAAAATATTATTAAAAGGAAAACAAGTGTATAAATGGATTTAACCCATAGTCTGTAAAATAGTATGAATTATTTAAAATACTTTTTTAATAAATATTGATGTCGATGATAAAGAGGTCTCATTAGATAATTACGTATAAAGAACCTTAGATAATGAAGAGATTGTGAAATAAACCCCTACCTTCTAATTTTCCTTGGTCAATGGTAGGTTAGCCTCCTGTATAATAGTTAAATCATTGATATAAAATTATACAAGAATCACATACAAAAATATGATATCATATATGATCTTTTAATATTGCTTTGTTAATAATATTTTAGTATTATCGTCGTTTTGGGTGTTCACTTACTTGTTTTCTTTTATATGTTTTGTTACATAAGTAATGTTTGTTATCATTAGGTTGTATCATATTCATATCCATAATGATATCAGGTCCTTAATCATTATTTTAAATCATCAAATAAAAATTAGTCTTGAATGGATACGATGGAGAATGAGTCTTATCGCATTCGTGGAGACGGTAGTCCGTATGTACGCACGTGCGACAATATCATTCTTTTGATATTAAAATAAAATACAATTGGATGTTGTATCATATATACAGAATCATTATCATGTTATATTTATTATTTACATGAATTAAACATCATTATTATACCCATCCAAATAACAATGTATTGAATAAAAACTACACCACGGCGTGGAGACGGTAAGCCGTACGTACACACGTATGGTGACATGTCAATCAAGGGATGGATAGAATAATGAATTTGGTTGTAACATATTTATAATAACATCACATTATATATAATATATAGGATTTATTATCTTAGAATTGAAACAACAAAGAAAAATGAAGTAGAAGAATAAATGAACTTGAAAGAGGATAGTGAAAACATTGCCTCTTCCTCAGGTTCTTTCTTTTTATTTGATCGAAACGGATACTTAAGTTGGTTTTCTGACTAAAGGAAATCCTCTAGGATAAATTGATGGAATTTTAGAGAGAATTTGGGCAGGTTTTGGACGAACCAAAAGGCTTTTATGGTATGAATTTTAGAGAAGGGGGAGTTCCCTTTTATAAGAGGGGTGAAGGGGACCTTAGGAAAAGCTAGAAATAATGTTTTTTATAATAAATTCATATTCGGTTTCTAATGATTCCAAAGTGACTTATTTCAAGGCTAAGGTAGGGAGGGGTCTAAATCCTTTCAACTAATTGATTTTAGACAGGTTTGGGTCACTATATTAAACTTATCATTTATATTTAACTCTTAGATAAATAGTTTTACATTTACCATGTCTCTTTGTATTTTTATATTATATGGTTAATAATCATACAATATACATCCAAGAAAAATTAAATTGGTTCATTAATGATACAACTATCATCACATATGTTTTTTGACCGGACCATAGATTTTTAGGAATAGAATATCAATAAATAATATAATATTTGTTTTAAATATTCATTTATGTCAATTTTTACACTATTTGGTATTTTGTTTTTGCTAAATTCATAATAGCATTATTACGTAGAACATAATTAATTTAATCAACCCTAACATTTCATATTTACCTATAAAATTCGTGTAATTAATTAAAACTCTCAAATTATATTTATTTGGGTATTTATAATATCAACTAGTTTAATATTTAACTAATATGGTAATTACTGCATCATCATGGTGTCATGAATAATTTAATTATATAATGTTTAAAAATTATAAATAAAATACCATTATGTAGTAAATTATTTTAGCTTTATAATTAATATTTATAATCGAATTTCTCTTTTGTATAACCCTATCTTAAAAAGGTTTTAGTTATTAAACATTGATTTTAACTCTTTTAACTCTTCTTTGAATTAAATATTAATAAATGTCCTAATCTAATCTAAGTAGACCAAAGAGGTTCATATATTATTCCTAAGGTTTTTTTGGTCGAATTTTACTTATAAAATAGAATTAGGACATGTGTTAGGGTAATAAAAATATCATTTTTATCCTTAATTACCCTATTTACATTTAACCGTGGTAAATAAAAGTAAAAAAGTTAATATTCAGAAAAAATTATTTTTATCTTATTGAACCACATTTTACTTCTTGATATTAACTGTGTCTCTAGGATTTTTGAAATTCCAATCACAGAAGCGGTAAAATTACGTTTTATGAGAATTTTCAAATTCTCATAGGAGATGGGTAAAAGTCAGAGAAAAGTTCAATAAAATTTTTATAAATGAAAAATTATTATAAACTAACTCCAATGAATTTCATTGAAATTATATAGGTATTATCTATATATTTTGTACTAAAATATATTTAAATAAAATATATAATTTTTTAAATAAATATTCTGTTTTAAACTATTACTCAATGTTTTTCACTATTCATCAAAAATTGAAAGTGTTCAGAAAAATACCAAAAATCCAACCTAAGATAATTTCGATATTCCGAATCCAAAAATGAAGTCCATTTTGAAAGATAAAATTTATAAAATTTTAAAAAGTGGGTATTACTATTCATAACGGCTAGTTTGATTGATTGTGGTGTGTGTTAGGACTCAAAGTTGCCTATAACACACGCTACAATACTATTCAAAGAGATGTGTACCGTGAAAACTTTGGGTGTCACATTATCCCCTCTATCAAATAATTTCGTCCTCAAAATTTCTAGAATATTACTACATAAAATGACTCGTGAGGTTCTTCATCATAATTTCCTCATGCTCCCATGGTTCATCTTCCACTTTATAGTTTTTTCATAGAACTTTTACCAGACGAGTCGTACGGTTTCTCAGCACTTGTTCTCTCGTATCAAGAATCCTGATGGGCTCTTCGCAATAAAGTAGACCGAGTTCCAGTTATACTTGTTCATTGGTGAGTACATGCATTGGGTCAGGCATGTATTTTCTCAACAGTGATATGTGGAACACATCGTGAAATTTGGAGGGACTTGGAAGCACTGCCAAACGGTAAGCTACAACCCCAATTTGTTCTAGAATTTCGAAAGATCTGATGTAGCTGGGACTCAATTTACCTTTCTTACCGAAACGTGTAACACCCTTCCATAGAGATACCTTCAAGTAAACATGATCTCCTACCTGAAATTCCAAATCCTTCCTTTGGTTATCAGCATATCTCTTCTTCCAACTTTGAGCTGCTTTGATATGGTTTTGGATTAACTTCGCCTTTTCTATCGTTTCCTCCACCAGTTTTGGGCCTAAGAGTTTTCTTTCACCAACGTCATCCCAATAGGTTGGTGTGTGACATCTCTTTCTGTATAACACTTCATATGGTGCCCTCCAAATACTTGAATGGATTGTATTGTTATAGGAAAATTCCACTAGAGGTAAATATTGATCCCACATACCCTGAAAGTCAAGTGAGAAAGATCTCAACATTACTTCTAAGGTTTGAATAGTCCGTTCTGATTGTCCATCTGTTTGGTGGTGGTATGCAGCGCTCGAACGAAGCTCAGTATCCAGGGATTTCTGAAGACTTTTCCATAATCTTGAATTAAAACGGGGGTCACGATCAGAAACCATTGATATGGGTACTCCATGAAGTATCACAACCGCATTAATATATATCCTTGCTATATGTTCAATTTGTAGATCTTCTCTTATAGAAAGAAAATGTACTGACTTGGTAAGATTATGAACAATGACCCATATTGCATCCATTTTTCTAGGAGTCTTTGGTATCCCCATGAAAATTTCCATCGTAATATTATCCCATTTCCACCCTGGTATGGGAAGAGGTTGCATGACTCCTCCAGGCTGTTTCATTCCAGCTTTTAGTTCCCAAACCATACATCATGACAGAAAATCAACAACCTCCCACTTCATGTTTTCCCAAAAAAATGTTCCTTCAAATCTCAATACATTTTGGTGCTCCCATGGTGTATAGAGAAATTGGAACTATGAGCATCATCCAACAATTCCATTTTTAGATCAGGTATATTGGGAACACAATGTCTCTTCCCAAATTTCAAAATTCCTTCTTCACACACAATGTTAATAAATCCCCCATCATTCACAGAATTAATCTTCTTTTGAAATTCTTCATTGTCGGTATGAAAACTCTTAATCCTTTCTATTAAAGATGGTTTGACAACCATATGAAGAAGCCTTGATGTCTCACCTTCCTTGGTTATTCCCATATCCATCTTTACTAGATCCATGTAAATAGGATCCCTTTCAACTCCCATCTTGTTCAATACAACAGGATCCTTTTTTCTCAAAGAATCTGCCACCTTATTTGCCTTCCCAGGGTGGTAGTGTATCGTCCAATCATAATCCTTGAGTAGTTCAAGCCATCACCTTTGCGTTATGTTGAGTACTTTTTATGAGAAAATTTATTTTAAACTCCTGTGATCGGTATATATCTCATATTTTTCACCATAGAGATAATGTATCCATATCTTCAATGAAAAGATTATAGCAGCTAACTCAAGATCATGACTAGGATAGTTTTGCTCCTGAATTTTTAGTTTTCGTGATGTATAGGCAATAACTCAATCATTCTGCATAAGGTCACAACCATGTCCTTTCTTTGATGCATCGCTATAAATAACGAACCCATCATTGCCCGATGGTAGAGTAAATATAATAGAATTTACTAATCTTCTCTTCAGTTCATCAAAACATTCTTCACACTCTTTTGTCCAAACAAATTCAGCCCATTTACATGTGAGCTTCGTTAATGGGTTAGCCAATCGGGAAATGTTTTGGACGAAATGCTAATAATAACCTGCTAAACCAATAAAACTGTGTACCACGGTTAAACTCGTCGGTGTTGGACATTCATGGATTGTTTTTGTCTTAGAAGGGTTAACAGAGATTCCTTCCTTATGGATAATATGGCCATGAAATGAAATCTGCTGAAGCCAGAATTCATACTTTCTAAATATCCCATATAATTCATGTCTTCTCAAAGTCTTCAATATACTGCGCAAGTGATTTTCATGATCTTTGTAGATTTTGAAGTATACCATGATATAATCAATAAATACCACTACAAAATCATCGAGATATTCCTTGAATGGTCTGGTTATTAGATTCATGAATACAGAGGGTGCATTAGTCAATCCAAAAGGAATTACTGTAATTTTGTAATGCCCATAGCTGGTTCGAAATGCTGTCTTCGGAATGTCTTCCTTCTTCAAACACAACTTATGATATCCAGGTCGAAGGTAAATCTTTGAATTGTACTTAGATCCATGCAATTGGTCAAATAAATGATCAATTTTAGTTAGGGGATACTTTTTCTTTATTGTTATATCATTGATCTCCCTGTAGTCGATAAATAACCTCATAGATCCATCTTTCTTATCAATAAAAAGAATAGGGGCTCCCCATGGAGAAACACTAGGGAAATTAAATAACTTATTACTCAATTCCTCTTATTGTTTCTTTAGTTCCACTAATTCCATAGTGGCCATTCTATAAGGGGTCTTCGATATAGGCCTTGAACCAGGAATTAAATCAATGGAAAACTCAATTTCTAGTTCTGGAGGATGTCCAGGTAAATCTTCCGAAAACACATCTATATAATCTTTCATAATAGGTACATCCTCTTTTTGAACATTAATTTCCTCACCTATAGTTATTTCATTCTCTTCGTCCCCAATAATTGTATTTAGTTGAGCTACTGGGGGTGGATCTAGATTAGAATCAGGTGGTGATGATTCAGCTCTAAAGATAAGGTGTTCATTATCATCATCATCAAAAATAAAACCCTCCTTCTTCTTGCAATATATTTTCACATCCTAGTCTGAAATCCAATCAATTCCGAGGATTATATCAAATTCAATCATGGGTATGACGATGAGATCTGCAGATAAAGAACATTTAAGTGCTCTAATAGGGACTGATTCACAAAACATTGTTGCAATGATACTTCCCTTAAGAGTTTTGACAGACAACTCCCTTTTTAAATAAAATTTTAAATATATAATTTTCTTAGAAAACTGGGAAGATATGAAACAAAATGATGGTATAGAATCAAATAAAGCATTTTCTAAACTTGAGGAAACCATTAAATTACCTGCCACCAAGTCTTTCAGAGCTTATACCTCAGTAGTAGTGATATCATAAGCTTGGCCTTGATTCCTTGGCCTTTTCTGAGGTAAGTTCCCCAGACACTTAAGAAATTCATTATCATAATGTCCCATCTCCCTGAAATTATAGCATTGAACATCAATATCTTCTTTCTTCCCCTTGAAATAATGAGTTTGTTGGCCATTTTCACCACACTTTTAATAGACTCCCATTCCCTTCAGGAAAGTACCAGGGTGTTTCTTCCCACATTTACTACAAGATGGATATTCAAATTTTCCCTTATTCCCCTTATCCCTATTCCTAGAGTGATCATCATATCTCTTCTTATCTTTCTTTGCTTTAAAGTCATAAGACTTAGAAAATTTCCTTTCTTTCTTGATTGCACATGAAACAGTATCTTCATACGACGAGGGGGATTTTGAGACAAATGCTTGACGGAGAAATGATTTTATCCCATCAAATAAATGATAAATCTTTCTTATTGGGTTACGTATATAATTTGAAGCATGCCTTGTTAACCCTGTAATGTTAGACTCATACTTTGCAACATTCTCGTCCTCTTTTTGCCTCAGACTCAAAAATTGTCTTTCCATATCTGCTCGATGGTCATGAGGAAAGTATTTTTCTAATAAAATATCATTAAAATCCCTCCATTCAATATTGGATACTTTATCATCTTCCTTCTTGTTTTTAATCAATGACCACCATTGATAAGAATCTCTAGTGATTCGATAAACTTCCATGAAAACTTTTTCATTTTCTCTACTCCCAAGGCATGGAATATTTTCTCTAAAGAATTTATCCATTCTTCAGATACTAATGGATTTGTACTCCCATTGAATGTTGGTGGTTGTTTCCTCATGAAATGATCTAACATTTATCCTCCACGCTATGGATCTAGGTGCTCCATACGGGTAAGGTTATTATTCATAACCTGAGTGAGATGTCCCAGTATGGTGATTAGCAGATTAGCACCAGTTGCATCACAAACTCCACTATAATTATCTTGAGTAGGAGGGAAATCCCTATATGGAGTGTGTGAACTGATACGGTTTCCATTCCTTACACTAGGTTCCATTTCTAAACAATGGCATAAAGTAGATTAGTTTATGAATCGAAATACCTAATTCCAATCTTGTAAAACACAAAACATAAATTAAACAGTTTATGAATATAGTCCATAATCATAAAATTTTTTTATTTGAGGATGTATAAACACATAAACCTTTCATAATGGTTTGTAATGAAAATTAGAATTATCCTAATTATATCCCCCCAGACTGTCGTAACCAAGAGTGCAGCAAGGCCCATTGTCGTTCACCAGTTCCCGTTCAAGTCTAGATAAAAGAAGTGTTATCATGTTTTACCCCTAGGTACATCTGTACCAGAGCCACCTCTAACTTATCGTATCCAGATTGGGATGTATTTCTCAGAAAACTAACAAAATCTCTACAATACCAATATTCTAGAAAGTTCTTTTATACTAATCCTCAATGTCCATTTTAGGTCTATGTTCTCTAATCAGATATTATCTAAATCTAGCTTCAATGTTTTGTACTAAACTTCCATTGATTCCAACGGTAACACCCCCGACCCCAGTTACCCAGAGTCGGTGCATTATTACATAATATTGGCATGATAACAATAGATCAAGTCTCGAATGACCAATTAGTTTAGTAGCCTTGGAAACACTAGATATATTCATAAGTCTTACATTACATCATAAAGTGAAAAACTACAATAACATATTGTCTCCATTGACCATGCTCATATCCCCTCATACTATCATTACAAGTCATTCATAAAATACTTCTTTACATCCCGGAAAAAATAAAACATAGAAAGTGGTGAGTTCAGAATCCTAGTAAGGATAACAATATAGCAGAAACTTTGATAAATAAGCATAAACATTTAAGGTTATTTATAACTAAAACAAATTCCTTTTAAACTTGAACTTCAGAATAATATGGTAGAAATAAAATGAAATAATTACATTTACTTATTCACATAGATATTCTACTAATCTAATAATCACATACAATATCAATAACCACTTTCATAATGATGGAATGCATAATGCTAGATTATCATTACCACATAATCAAGGCCTTGTGACAAGACTACAAATAAGATTTTGTCAAGGCCTTTTTCCAAGACACTAGTTTGTCTCATGAGACCTACCGATGCATCAAGGAGCTATAGCGGGTTTCACCCGTATCTTATTAAGTCCAATTCATTCCTCATATGAACAGGTTTAAACATAACATAAACATTTTTATTAAAACATGCATACGAAATGTCCGTACTTTCTCCATAAACCATGTGTCCCTTGAATGACATGTCACCATATGGTGGAAATTAGCTTCACCCGCCGTATAAGTTAAAAAGAGACATTCATACCTTAATTCTGTCGAAAAGGTTAAAAATGACCTTGTTGGGAAAACAACAGAAATATTACTTTATAAAAATATTATAAAAAGTCAAAAAAGGGTATAAATTACATAAACCCATAGTCTATAAAATACTAAGAATTATTTGAAATACTTTTTTAAGAAACATGGATGTGGATGATAAAGAGGTCCCAGTAGACAATTACGTATAAACTACCTCGGATAATGAAGAGATTGTGAAATAAACCCTTAACTTGTACATTTCCTTGGTCGAGGGTAGGTTAACCTCTAGTATAATAGTTAAATCATTGTTATTAAATTATACAATAATCATATACATAAATATGATATCATATATTATCTTTTAATATTACTTTGTTAATAATATTTTACTATTATCATCATTTTGGGTGTTCATTTACTCGTTTTGTTTTATATGTTTTGTTACATAATCCATGTTTTCATCCATTGGTTGATTATTATTCATATCTATAATGATATCAAGTTCTTATACATTATTTTTAATCATAAAATAAAAATTAGTCTTGAATGGATACGATGGGGAATTAATCTTATCGCGTTCGTGGAGACGGTAGTCCGTACGTACGCACGAGCGACAATATCATTATTTTGATATTAAAATAATATATAATTGGATGGTGTATCATATATAAATAATAATTATCATGTTATATTTATTATTTAAATTATTTAAACATCATTATTATACCCATCCAAATAATAATGTATTGAATAACAATTACAACACGACGTAGAGACGGTAAGTCGTACGTACACACATATGGTGACATGTCATTCAAGGGATGGATAGAATAATGAATTTGATTGTAACATATCTATAATAACATCATATTATATAGAATATACTAGATTTTTTATCTTAGAATAGAAAAAACAAAGAAAAAAGAAGTGGATGAAAAAATGAACTTGAAAGAGGGTGGTGAAAACATTACAACTTCTTCAGGTTCTTCTTTTTTATTTGATCAAAAGGGATTCCTAAGATGAATTTATGACTAATGTAAGGCCTCTAGGATGAAGTTAGGGAAGTTGAGAGAATATTTGGGCCGAGGTTTTCCAAACTAAAAGCTTTGATGGTATGAATGTGAGGGAAGGGGGAGTTCCCTTTTATAAGAGGGGTGATGAGCACCTTAGGAAAAGCTAGAAATATTATTTTATAATAAATTTATATTCAGTTTCTAATGGCTCAAAAGTGACTTATTTCTAGGATAAGGTAGGAATGGGTCGAAATCCTTTCAACCAATAGATCATAGACTGGTTTGTGTCACTGTATTAACCTTATCATTTATATTTAACGCTTAGTTAAATAGTTTGACATTTACCATGTCTCTTTGTATTTTTATATTATATTATTTATAAACATACTATATAAATCCAATCGAACCCCAAGTGGTTTATTAATGATACACATATCATTAAGTAAGTTCTATGTCCAAACCCTATATTTTTAGTAATTGAATATCAATTAATAATATAATATTTGTTTTAAATACTCTTTTATGTCAATTTTGACACTATTTGGTATTTTGTTTTTGCTAAATTCAAAACAGAATTATTACTTAGAACCTAATTCATTTAATCAACTATAACATGTCATATTAACCTATTAAATTTATGGAATTCATTAAAAGTCTAAAATTATATTTATTTGGGTATTTATAATATCAATTATTTTAATATTTCACTAAAAAGGTAATTACTGTGTCATCATTGTGCCAAAAATAAATTAAATTATTTAATGTTTAAAAATAATAAATAAAATACCATTATTTAGGAAATAGTTTTCTATTTCTAGTGAATATTTATAATTAAATTTATCTTATGTATAACCCTATATTAAAAATTATTTAGTAATTAAACATTGATTTTAACTCTTTTAACTCTTCTTTGAATTTAATAATAATAAATGTCCTAATCTAATCGAAGTGGATCAAAGAAGTTTATATTTTATTCCTAAGGTTATTTTTGGAAGAATTATTCCAATCTAATAGAATTATTAAATTTTTTAGGGTAATAATAATATCATTTTTACCCTTAATTACCCTATTTACATTTAATAGTGGTAAATAAAAGTAAAAAGTTATTATTCACCACAAATTATTTTTATCATATTGGACCACATTTTACTACTTAATATTAATTGTGTCTCTCAGATTTTCGAAATTCCACTCACAAAAGCGGTAAAATTATGTTTTATGAGAATTTGAAAATTCTCCTAAGAGATGGGTAAAAGACGGTGAAAAGTTCAATTAAATTATTATATATTTAAAATTTTTATAAACTGACTCCAATGAATTACACTGCAATTTTATAAGTATTATATATCTATTTTTACCTAATGTAAATTTAAATAAAATAAATAATTATTTAAATAAAAATTCGGTTTTAAACTACAACACAGTGTTTTTCACTATTCATAAAAAATTGAAAGTTTTCAGAAAAATTCAAAAAATTCACCCTAATCTAATTTCGACACTCCAAATCCAAAAATTAAGTCCATTTTGAACGATAAAATTTATATAATCTAAAAAAGTGGGTATTACCATTCATAACGGCTAGTTTGATTGATTCTGGTGTGTGTTCGAACTCGAAGTTGCGTACAACACACGCTATTGTATTATTCAAATAGAAGCGTACTGTGGAATCCTGGGGTGATACATTATCACTATAATCCAATAAGACTACTATTATCTCTTAATTAGATTTACCATCCATAATTAGTAAAACCTTTTGATTCATTATATGTAAAATATTAGGTATTTAACACCTCAAAAGATATATATGCACACATTTTTAAAATCAAAGAGGGTCAGGGGAAGGTTTTAGAGAAAATATATCATCCCTACTATATAAATAATATTGAATGGGTTGATATACCTATGGGTAATATTTACCTTATTTATAAATCTCATAAAATTCATCCATGGAAAAATTCATAAGAATACACTCTCACAATTATCAAAATCAAGATATCATTAGTGATTGTCATCACATATATCTATCAACATTGACCATCCTATATGTCTTTAAAAATGAATCTGAATTTATCCTAAAAATTCTTATCCAGATCAAGTCCAAATATATTTCATTCTCTAACATCAAAGATGACTCTTGATGTTCTACATAACATTCCATAAAGGGGTTAATATGGATCCATATAAAAGTATGATTGAAATATATTTTTTTTCTAAAAAATATGTCTATCGGATGGTGTCAATCCCCCCAACATTAAAATAATTGAAAAAAGTTGTCAACATTTCATCTTTGTATTCAAATGTTCTCTTAGGATGAAAATAGTTTTTAAGATGTTAATGAGTACTAAAATAAGTCTTTCAATCATGTTCTTACTAAAAAAATATTCTAGATCATCATGGTGAGCCTCGATTCCAAATCAGTTAATGTATAATATTTTACTCCATGAAACCTTACAACATCATTAATGTTTATTCATCCAAGATGATCAAGAGGCAAATATTCATTAATAAATATTAATTTTGCTAACTATGTATGGTAATAAAATACACTCAAAATTTCATTTTGAAATTTATATTTTTCTTTGGGTTTTTTATAAACAAAATATAGGTGGATGTTTTCATATATCCATATGGAATCATGTGTGGTAATAGAATCCACATAGAGATATTTACCTCATTCTAAAGTTGATGGCATACCAAATAGTTTGATACATACTCAGCGATATCGCTTTTCAAATTATATTTTATAAAAATCATTTTTCATACCGTTATATATCATTATACGTCTAGAAGCAATAGAATGTCAAACTGTGAACCTAATCCAAAAGTTACTTATTATACTTTGATATTGGCATGAAACATAAATAGTTTTTGAACCATATCATTCCATCTTATTCATGGATGAAATGAGGATCATTACATTACTTTTTTTTCAACTCTACATCTTCCTATTGTATATTTTAAATCACCACATAGATCTATGCTTTAACACTAATTTGAGAAAGATAATATTTCCACCTTTAGTTTTGATTTCCTATAACATAAATTATAATGTCATAAATATTAGATCTTCTATTTTCCCCATCATAGATAATCTCACATGATCCTTTTGACTCCGAGCATCTACCACTATGTTTACCATTATATGGTCGAAATTTATTACTATATAATCATATATTATTTAATCCATCCATATTCACTATTTGATATTCATCTATTTTTGTGTGACTATATCATTTAACAATTTATAACTATTATATACATTACACCTCTCCCCAAAATGCTATTTCCCTTGATATCTCTAATAAATAATTACTACTACTAACTACTACTAATGTGTTATATAATTTTTCTCATGGACCATTAATTAGAATGGGGAATAAGTTACCTCTATTTAATTCTTCACGTGGATTCATCATTGTCCCTTCTTAATTTCGTCATTATATATTACCACCCCTTATCCTATGTAGAGTATCTTATGCATAGTTTTTCTGGATAACATCTCTTATATTCCATGAAATATTCATAATATTCATCCATACCAAGGATCTTGATCCCTTTCAGGGTAACATGGCTTTCAGATTTGACAAAAATTATTAATTACCTATAAAGAGTCAATAATATAATGCAAAACTATGAAAACTGGAAAAATAAGTCGTAGTCATTGGTATGGGACCCTATTCAATATATTCTTTATGGATACACTAATATACCCTCAAATGTGATTATATGGCACAGAATTGAACCTTTTTGTAACCAAAATTAACAGATGTTATATATTTTATCCATTTTATCATTTCATTAGGTGAGTAGAAAAATTGAAAATTAATCTTCATGATCTTATATTTTCTTTTTAAATAATACAGTTTCATCTATAATGACTAACAAGAAATGATCTTTCCAATCATTAAATATTCTATTAATTAAATAAATGATGATAGTGGGGGAATTAGTAATACAAAATAGTTTTAATAAAAATTCATACCTTCTATACATTAAATGGAATTATATATTTGGTAGTTCCACATTTATTCCATTAAATTGATGATATCCTGAAGAAATTTCATTCATTGAAAATAATTTTTCTCTACATTGTTGATCAAATTAGTCACCAATATAAGGGAAAAGTTACATATTTTTTATTCTGATCTATTAATGATCCTGATAATCTGTATATAGTCATATTTATGCATAATTATTCATAATATGAAATAAATGGTTCACCTCAGGGTGATGATCTTGGAAAATGACTACCTTATCAAGAATCTACTGATAATTTTTCATTAATTCCCACTCCATAATTATGTTCATTCAACCTGATTCATTAAAATATTTTTTTGCACTATGTATGTGTTCTAATCAAAAAAAAATCTCATGATTTAGATGAAGAATAAGAAATCATTATAAAAAACATTAATAACATTATGTATAATATATATCTTCAATGCTGAGTTTTCTCCTACAGTATGAGATAAATAACCTTTTTAATTGGAATCATATACTCAAAAATTAACACAAAATCATCCATAAGTTCATATTTATTATTTCACTAACAGAAAATCATATTTTGTTTTGGAATATCAAATAAGACTAATAATCCTATGAAATTGATATAGGATACATTTACTGAAATTCATTCCATGAAATATATTATATAAAATTTCACTAGACTGAGAATAACATGATTTATAGTAATTATATTCCCATATACATTAATTTGAGAAGAATCGGGGAACTAATATTTGATCATTTTACAGTATAGTCTTTTCAAAACAAATTCAACATCAAATATTAAGGATTTAGTTGATAAACCCTTGGAAAGGTATTGAAATAGATAATTATCAGTTGATCTAGTATAAAATAGAACAATTGAAGTAATACAACTGACGGTAAGTATAAATATCACCACTTTGTTATTGTACCACACATAGATATTAGAGAATACATGAGATTTCAATTTATCTCTAAGATTAAGATCATGTTGACATTAATCTTCCTCATTGAAAATTTTTATCTCCAGTTGTTACAATACCATACTCTGTAATTCAATACACTATGTTGTGTGTTGGGCATTTTGTGGTGGTATTTTCCATCTTTGGATCACTTCTTCTCACCACATTAGTATTTCTTTTCTTTGTGACCATCAATTATATAGTTAAATCATTTAATACATCAATGAAGAAATATTTTTCCATATCTCCTTCAACACATCAAGCATAATGGATTTATTGTATTCATTCCTTAAAGGGTTACATTTTTATAATTTCCATTGAATTCAATCACATTGTTCATATAAAAACCAAAAAATTGATAGGTAACTAAAACAAACTATTTCTACCTATTTTTCCAATCAAATAATTTCATCCTACCGAATGATGTCCAATATGTAAAAAAACATTCAAAAATGTGGTTTTAAAACGTTTATGAATCAATCAATCGAAATTTCTAGTTAAATGATGTTTCCTAAAGCATACCTCATAATTCTTTTAAAATTTACCTCATATTAAATAATGGATTCAACATCATTCTACATTTGATTCATAATCCTCATACTTTATCTTGAAGAACTGTATACATAATTTCATAATATAAATATGAAGAATGTACATGTTGAGAAATAACCACCAAAATTCATCATGCTCTACAACGTCATTATCATCATATTTCCTCATGTACTGGATGAGAGTCCACTGCTAATCATATTTTCCTTCCTAATCATAAAAATAAAATAAAAATTTCTCATGAATTGAAAAATAGATATCATAAATTATCATTTAAATGTTATTGATCCATCACATAGAGACTTGTTTATCTATGGACCCAATAAAATAATATAGATTTTACCTCATGGAGGACTCATCATAACAATATTATTTATTTTCCACAATGGTTATCTCATTATAATTCATGGATTCAGAAAATTAGGTAAACATATAAATGATTTTTTTCCATTCTAACATCCACAACATTTTTTTCTCTAGAGTAGAATCATTACATATTAAATCAAATTTAAGATGGATAAGGTTCATTCTGGTTCTAGCTAATGGATAAAATGAAAAATCATAGAGTTAGAATCAATATTTAGAGTGGGAAACCACATAATCATGAAAAATTAATTATTGAAGTTCTAAATCATTGAGATATCATTTTATTGTATGAATACTTATGTTTAACCATGGTAATCAAAGATCATCATCTACTAAAATCTGTCATTATGTTTTGTATATAAATTTGTGAATTAATCTAACCACATCCCCAAAATTTGTGATACCAACTATATAGTAAGGTCAAATTCAAAATTCACTAGAATAATGTTCGTGATATAATTGATCTATTATTTTTAGAGTTATTACCACTATATTTTTTTTTTCAAAAAACCACTTGCCACTTGTAGTATCCAAACATGATGGATTTTTTTATAAACACACATTCATTTCATTACTATGACACAGTTTATCCACCTATACAAAGGATTATTTTATGGTATCTAACTAAACTTTTCCCTACCAAGATTTCATATGAACCTAAAGCATTCGCTAATACAAACTATATTGAACCATACATTTTATAAATAACTCAAACATCTTATATGATTAATATTAATTATAAAACAATGTGATCCACATAAAATTAATAAAGTATTAAAGTATTTGGAAACATTAATACATAAATTGCTTGATCATAAACGATCTAGATCATATCTCACATTGTTCTTCATGAATATGAAAATTATTATATATATCATACATGAAACATTTCTTCATATACTAGGGAAAAGAAAATATAATAAATGGTGAGATTAGATGCTCAGTAAGGGTTAAAAAGAAAGCAATTAATAATTATAAAAAAAATATCATTTTAGTAATTGGTATGAGAACATGATATACATCATTGAAAGTCATACCCAATAATTTTTAGATCATAATCCTGATTTATGGATCAAATCATGGTAGTTTATAAGGAATAAATAATAAAGGGGTAAAAAAAAGTACAATTAAAACATAACATTAGCATAATATCTTTTCATAATAGGGTGGTATATAGTTTTTCATAATCATAATCATCGAAATCTTATGTTAATTATACACAAAAATAAATTTATAACATATAAGGGTTGGGATAACATCCATTGTATGTTCTTAGAGATGGGGGTAACCTCCCATGAACCCTCATTTGGGCTTGGGAGCTACGGTGTACAATTGGTGCTCATAGCAGATTAATTATGTCCAATTCATTCTATATCTACATAATAATTGTACCACCCATCACATAATCATAAATCCACTCAAATGTGTCCCACATGAACATAAAAAAATCGCCATAACATACCCCCCTGAAAAATGGTGATAATTAATATTTTATCATCATAACTATGAATAATATAGTAAAATGATAACTATGATATCTTATGATAACATCCATAGTAAATCTTGTGTAACATCCATAGATGTTAAAATATATAAAATATTCTATTTAAAGATCACTGGAATATTTTTTTGGGAAAATAACATATAAATAATTATGTCATATTATAAAATACAAAAAATTACTATATATTAAGGAAAAAAATCCTTTTAAGATTACCTCGATTATAATATATATAAACTTTTTTGTGTATGTTATAACAATAATTACTGTCACATTTTTGTAAAATTAAAATATTACATCAACCATAAGATGAAAATAATATTCCTTATAAAAATTATATAAAATTTAAATCATGGGTAATATTTTTCTTTAAAATACACTTAATAATATGAAAAATGTTTTGAAAACAATTATTTAAAACATGAATATCTGTGAAAATGGATTTCTGATAAATGAGATAAATATAATCGTTCTTCCATTAAAATAGTATTTTATAATCTTTATTTATTAATGTGTGTAAAATGAAAGGAATACAATTATTCTACCGAAATAACAAATATACATGAAAATTAATGATATCTATTAGTAAATTATCATATAATTTTTTCAGTGTAATTTCATTCATAAAACCCTATTTAAAATTTGATTGACACATAAATCCAATACCTCATAGTGGAGAGGATTTAAAGGCCATCTAAACATCTATATAATAAATAGAAATTTATTAAAATTATATAAAAGATTAATTTACATACTTATAATGACATATATAATCCACTTATTACATGTCTACAACCATTTTTAAATAATTACTTATTAAAATAATTTTTTCATGTGGAAACAATTTCATTTTTCATGAATAATTTTTATTAGTTCTTGTATTTATACATTGATAATTGTTCAATCATATCCAAATTTATATTTATTCAATAAATAAAAATTATATTTACTATTTAAAATTTTATAATCATCCATACATTTTAGAAGCAGAAAATTGAATTATAACATTCATTAAGATGGTAGGTCATATGTATTCATGAATGTTGTTTTCACTTTATAACAGATAGAATAAATTGAAGGATAATAATAAATCACCATTAATGAATAATTATTATAACATATATAACATTTATATTAACAAAACATGTCATAGTTTCCAATAATGTACTTTCTTGAATAAAAATGAATCACATCACATAGTGGACAAAGAATTACACATGTACTCATGACCAAAATAATAATTTTCTAATGGATTCGAATGTGACCAGGTATATAGGATTTTATATATAAAAATGAAAAATTATGACATGTAATATCATATATAATCTATAATACTATACTAATTACTATTAATGAATTATTGTGACTGAAAATTAATTGTATTGTTATTTAGAATTGGTAGTCAACAAATATTAAGGGGAGATAACTTCACATTCCATTTGATGGAGAAAAATTTGATAATGGTAGTTACATAAAAATGAGAAAATTTTAAAATATTTAGGATACTTATTTCATTATTTTATAATTAATGTTACTTATTTATATGTGTAAGAATATGAAATAATTTGGAAGATGTCGGGTATGAAGATTGATTCTTCTTCAGTAAGCCTCCTTATGTTCCATTCATATGGACCATTCGATAGTTTTTCAACAAGAACATAAGCTTTAATTAATATATATATATTCGTGATGACAAATTGGTTAGGTTTTTTTGTATTCTGGTTAAATGTCGTGTAAATCAATGAGAAAAGGGGTATTGTTTTAGAAAGGAGAAAAGACACTCTTGAAATTTCATTAAATAGTTAAATATTATTAATATCTATAACAAATATCCTAATTCTATATAGAAATTAATTCTAATATAACTAGTCATTTTTTAAAATATCATCCGATAATGAAATTTAGGTCGGCATTTATTTCTTTTTAAACATTAACAATTAGATTTACATCTTTTTTAATGATTTTTTACTTTAATCACGAGGAAAAATGTTTTTGTTTTCATGGGATATAGATTTACATATATGATTAAAATACTATCTAAAATGTAAAAGAATGAAATTTAGAGAATATATATAATCCTAATTTTACTCATTCATTTTTTTACAATTTTAAAATAATTTAAAAATATATTATTTTTCATAAAATATCATTAGTGTTATTTTTGACACAATTCTTTTAATTAAACATTAAATAATGAAATATTGAAATGTAAATAAAATATATAAATTTCAAATATATCATATAATTTATTAATCTATAAAATTCAATATAAACAAAAAAGAAGAAAAAATATTACCTTTAGTATTTTTAAAATCATTTACTTTATTTTTTAACTTCTTAAACAAGCATTATGTTTGTACTATATAATCATTTAAGGAAATTTTTACTTCAATAAATTTTTTACAATACTACCAAAATAAATAGTTAAATTATTATTTAAAATAAATATTTTTAATTGGTTTTATCCACTTTTTATCTTATGTAACAATTGTCGATATATTATATTGAATAGAGTGATATTTTTTAATTTTCATCATATAAGAAAATATATATTTTGTTATTAAATAAATATTGGAAAAAATTACATATATTCATTTTTTTTCATATCCATGGTCAAATATATTATATGAAATGAAATAATGGAATGTTTTAAATTTATTGGGAGACCTCATCTTTTTGTTCTGACCATGTTTTAGACATTTTACCCCTACCTAGGTAAAATTTCTTTCCATGATCACTAATCATAAGGTTAAAATTTAGATGGACTTTCTTAGAAAATTTGAGCATAAAAATTAAAAATATGTTTTCAAATTTTCATTGTTCAATATCCATATTTATTAAAAAAAATTCAATATAAATTCCTAACATAAAATAATAAACAATTAGTTGATAAAAATCATTAATATTCATATATATTAACTTATATAAAAATATAGAATATTATTGATTCAAATTAAATTAATTATATTAATAAAAATTAAATGAATAATATATCATATTACAAAATAATATAAAATATAATGTATCTTTTATAATTATTTATTTCATGAAAATAAATGTAATTATTTGGAAAATAGATATTTTTTAATATTTAGATAAAATTAAATAATCTATGAAAAAAAAATTTGACCCTATATTAATTTTAATATGTAGTTTTCAGAAATAAATATTCTTTTACTGATAATATTACTAAAATTAGAAGAAATTAATTTTATTACTTTCACATAAATGGAATAGAAAACTATTTTTGAAGAAATATTTTCTTAAAGCATATCATCAAAGTAATAATAATTATTTACATCCATATCAATATATATTCTTTATCAAAACCATTTTTTTTATTTACAATTTTTTTTTCTTATTCACTCTGCCAATTTAATGGCTAGTATAATATGGTATATCGTATTACGGGTTACTTAAACTCAGGGTGACATGTATAAAACATGGTTAACATTATTCAATTTATTTATAGATAAATATATCATAAAGTCTCAATGATTTGTCATAAATGACTATCGATTGATATCATTTAATTGTTATGGGAGGAATTTAGTTTTATCCCCCAAGAGAAAATATAATAGTTTTATTTCATCAATGTACCAGACCAGTTAGGATTATTAATTTTTTTTGAAACTTTTTCAATTATAAATTAATCAAAAAATAATTAATTAAATATATTTCTATTCTATCAGAAACATTGAATTAAGAAAAATAATTTAGGAATAATATACAATACAAAATTCAAAATCATTAAATGGTCTATAGGTTATATCATTAAACACCTCCTCTTCTTGCTGATTTGAAATGTATATTTTTATTATTAAAATTCAGTTTCGAGAAATAAAAAAATTATTTAGGAAATGTTTCTATGATGATTGAAATGGTGTTATCCATTTGCCCAGATGAGTCAATTTTCAAGATAGGATTTGGATTATTTGGGAATTTCGTCTATAATATAGACATTTAGGTATTATTGTGACATAGAAATCATCATCAAGATCATTACTAACTAGAAGGAATATTTCTTGAGAATGTAGGTCCTCTACAAAAAATAGGGCATGATAATCCACTATATTGTTTAGTCTCATGTCTAATATTTTAATGGTCCACACTCCATCATCAATGATAATTGTGGAAGAATTGGTCCCCGACTTGGGTTAGTTCATACCTCTTCTAAGGTGTCTTCCAAAAAAGTAATGGATCACCCACCATTTTTCTGCTATAGTTATGTTGGTTTATTAACTTTGGTTGTCTGAATAAATGATCACTATTTCACTAGTGATGTATTGTATAGTTTATTATTCCATATATTTGTTTTTATCCTTCGGTATGAAGTGGATCCATAATTAGGGTTTATTGTGGTAGTGTGGAATAATAGTTAGACCGTTCAGATTATTTTATATTTGTTATTTCTAAGAAACTGTCGAGTTTTATTTGGGATACAACATATATGTTCTTATATTATTAAAACATTATAACTTGTGAATATATAGTTTATCATTTGGTATGATCCATTTTAAGATGGATCAGTAATAATTGGGACTTGTCTACAACTATAGGAATTTTGGTTGTATATATCATTTTTTTATTCTCCATTGAATTCCATTGGGCCAGTGATTAATAATAGGGCTTCGATCAGCCCATTCATATTGAGTTTCCAATTTTATTTCTATGGAATCTTACTATGTATGATTATACTGAACACTATATTAGTCATCTACCTACACATCTTGTATCAATGTATACTATGAAAAAAATAATGTATTATGAAATTATAGAAGGTTTTAATTTTTTGATCAAAAAACTAGTGGACACTTTGGGGTATTTTGTTTGTAAACCATAACATTACTAGTAGGTTATAATAAAAAAGTATAGTCATTTTATGGGTCTATATACTATGGGAACCACCTCACCCAGGCTATTTACAACAATTTACCTTTTTAGAAGTTAGTAATGTATCTTTATCCATTTCATTATAGATTACCTATATTTATCTTTTTGGATCTTATTACTTGCCTTATATATGATATGTATATAGTTTGGTGTTCAAATTTTCAGTACTGGTTACTTTTTTCCTTAATGATATATATTTTATGAATGTTTATATATCTTAATGCCTTCAAAATTTTGATTTAACAATAATCATTTCTTGTCACCAACCCCTGGCCCATTAGAGGCAAGCATGGGCTAGCTCATAGGTCCTACTACATGATAGAGTATGGCCTCAATGATTTTAGTGATTTCAAATCACATTTATGGATGATTATTAATTTTCAAATTTTAAGGTATTTAATTTACTTTTGGATACAATATTATCATATAATAAATAATCATTTATAATTCATTATATTAGAGATAGAAATTAATAGAAATCACTCAACCTGAGCTATGAAGAGTAATTATGGGAATTAGTAACTAGATAAGGAAATAAAAAATCCGATGGACATAATGATATCGGATTATATATATTTATAAATATATTTTTTTTATAAATAAGTTTCTGAAAATTTTTTAAGAAGGAGAATGCATTACCCAATAAAATTCTATAATGCAATGAAAATAATTTAATTCAATGTAATTCATTTTAAATTAAATAGATATATATTTATTTTTTGAAACCACTATAATAAATAGATGATTGATAAAAATAAAAAATTATTTAAAATGTCATGTTATCTAGCTTGTAATATTCAATTAACATATGATCAATAACATGAATAGTATAAAATAATAATAATACAGGCCATGAAATAAACATATTTGGAGAACATGAAATTAGAAAAATTATTTAAGGGATTTGTTTGAATAAATTTATAAGATTATAGGGGATAAATATCCCTTAAATTACCAATGGGAGTAAAATATAGTGGATAATTATAAACATTCATAATTATGAGTCATGAGCATTATAACTATTTTAAATATAATTTTTAGAATTTAACCATTATAATTTGCGTATATTAAGTGTAATGATGAGAGAAAATTGATTCATAAAGGATAATCCATGGAATAAATAAGTATTAATATCCCTGATTAAGTTCGTTTATTATAGATTCTGAAGGTGTTAGCATCACTGGGGATCTACCTTGACCAATACCATTCATAACTCTAGTAAATGATTTTCATATAGAATCATATATAATAAAAGTTCATGTTTTTGTAAATAAAAACCAAATTAAAATTTGGAAAAACATCCCATGAATAATCCACTTTTTAACACCTAGCATTTATGTCTTATACTATATTCTTATGTGATTTTGTAACTCGCAGTTATGTAGTATTATTTATAAACTCTTTTATAAATGACACGATGTTTACTATAATAATACAGTTTAAGCATATATATTACCCATATATAAAATAAATAGTTTACCAGATTAGAGGATTGTTATTATAAAATATGTTGTACATTTTTAATAATGACCGAAAAATATCCAATTGGTTACATTTGGTACTTTTTTGAAAAAATCATACAATATGGTTAAAATTGGGAAAATATAGTGAAATATGGAAAATATGAAATCATAAATATTGAATCATGACTCAACTCAAACATATATGTACTAGTTTCCTAATGTTTGCAAAAATGATTATAATAGAGAATAATGGGGAGTAATGGGTCACTATAGTGGTGATGGAGAACTAAATATAATAGAAAAATAAAATATTTAATACTTTATTCAATGAAATTACACTCTCAGAATCTATAAATACCAATTTCTCTTCCCAGTTATCCCACAGAAAATCATAATTTCCACTTCATACATCTCTTGTAGTGTCTATACTGAAGCTATATCTTAAATCATTATGTTATTGAACTAATTTATGGTTTGAATCCATGGAAAATAGCTATTGATTAGTGTGGGTGTTTTTATAGTTTTTTTCAATTATGATATGCATTTATATTGTTGTATCTAGTAAATTTTTGATGTTTTAATCTATATATTGTTATAATATCAATTTATAGTATATATTTATGATATTCAATACATGGGAGATTACATTTCAAAAAATTTATAAACATTTTATAAGTTCTTATAATGCATTTATTATTCCTATGGGAATAAAACAATATATTTTATCATGATATAAATCCTTATATCTTCTCTCTATGAGTCGCATTATGGACATATAATTTATATGAGGATTGATTCGTATGTGTAAGAATGATGGTGATGTTTCTTATGGAACAATTACCATGGGTAGGCAATAGCCATTATTAAAATGAATAAATCATCACAAAGAACCAATGGACAACCATTATAAATAATTAGAATATGTATAAGAAAAAAATTTTATTATTTAAATATGATAAAAAATTAATTTTCTAAAAGAATATATCGTAGTAATATCACTACCATATAGTCACATATAAATACAATAAAAATAATAAAAAATGGAGGCTCTAAAAAAATTATTGTTCCTAGTTTCATCATGAACCCTAGTACCATCCAAATTATCTATCCTGATCCTAAAATATTTATCCTTGGACTTCCTAAAGTTTCATACATAATCTATTCTTGTATAATAATTTTCCAATGATGAATAGGAATGGTATTTATAAAAATTATTAAAGAATCACAAAAAATTTCAATAACATTACTAGTAAATCAGTGTATATATGATTTTATATGGTTAGTATAACACATAAAACATTGAAGAGAAAAAAATAGCACCAACCATTTTGTTTAATAAAACACCTAAGGTCTCACAATCCAACGTCAATGTGTATTAAATATCACATATCATTATAGAATATTTATTACGCACATGGTGTATTTCTTAGTCACCCTCTAAGACATACTTATCTCATCTAAACATTGAACGATACCCCATGCCTCTCTCTACTCAATAGATATCCCCACCCCTAGTCATGAATTTTACTAAAATAATTTACATTAAATAATGTCACTACAACACCTAGATATTAAATAGGTGACTCCTTGCCACTTTATACATAGCTCCCCTATTTTAATTCATTTAACTCAATTTAAACCGATCATGGCCCATTATTCAGTGAGATCACATTCATAATATAGCCTTTTTTACATATAGTAATTGCATCAAAGAAGTCTTAAATTACAAATTTTTTCCCATAGCAATTTTTCATTTCAGTAGAATTTAATATTGTACTTCGTTTCAGTATTTATGTTCTATCTCAAATTAATGGTGACACTGAAAATAACATGCTACCAAAAAATCATATACTTTAGGGAAATTCATATCTGCCACATACCTTTTGTGGAGTTATTCTCCTTATGCAGGCTTTTCCACACATTATTATTCCTATCCAAGCCATTTCCAAGTTCATATATTTATATGAGCTTTTATTTCATTACAAAAATCTGAAATAATAAACAATAACAAGATATTATTATCAATTATATTTAATTTAAATATGTATAATCACATAAAAACACTCCAAATAGTTTCCACACATTGAAACCAGGAGAACAAGTATTTTAATCCATAGTATGATTTTTGGTATATCCCAGTAAAAAATATATTTAAATCGACACAAAGTTAGTCACCAATTCCATTCTATTTGACAAAAATCCCATTAAAATTCATGGGGAAGAATAACACCAATAAAATAGTAAGAAACTATATGTGTTCATCTTGTTGGAACATTCATGACTCACACTATGAAAAATACCCACAATACCCCTATTAATCTACTATGTTATGCTAGAATTATTGCAAATCCTGAACACAAAACCATCATCAAAATAGATAAAAAACTTTAAGGATGAAAATTGGGAAGCATGGGATGAAACCCACCAAGAAATATTGTGGGAAAAATATGAAATCACCCCTCTTCTGGGATATTTAATGAGTTGAAAATAAAGTAAATGAATATAAAAAAATGAGCCACTATAGAACCATATTAAATCTAAAAAACCTAAGGGGAACCCAACAATTAATGGTTATCTAATATAAAAAATATTCGAGGGGGCTCAGTCAAGGAACAACCCTCTCAAGATGAAGCATTGTCACTCATTGAAAAAATAATCTACACTCATTCAAACTTGATCAATCCAAACCCCAATGGGTTTTTGAATAACTTCTCCAGTTATTGGTATTAATTATTAACAAAACAACATCATTTATCGAACCCCCTTGGATTATATAGTGAACCCTTTAAGAAAAAATGAAACCCCTATATTTCACAATAGATTTCCTCTATTCTAGGTATAAACTCCCCTCTGTCATAGAATTATGATTTAGAAGATGAAACATTTCACACCTTATAAAATACTATCTTGTGGTTACCATAAAAAGTCACATTGTGATTGTACACCAATAGAATATTTCTGTAATGAGTCTACTTTAATACAACTTCGGCATTCACATGAGCACCTAAAATACATAATGAACTTTTCCCATCATCAAAATACATCATAGTGACATTAGAAGACTCACAATATTCTGATATGATTTTCGATTATAAAAAATGCCCATTTTCTCGAAAAAAAATAATTAAATTATTACTGAATTAAATACCCAACAAACATTTTAAATATTATTTACTCAACACAATAAGAAATCTCATCACTGATAATTCTTATTGGTCCTATAACCATCACTATTCCAAATTTGTCATCAATTAACCACTAATTCACTATGTTCTCCACAAAAGGTTGAACAAGATTCAATTTTGAAACTAGATATGATAAGGATATCAATTTTCCATATACTGAGATACATTATTATAAACATTACCCAAATTATTTTTGGATGTAAACAATACTTGTTTATCATTAGACAACTATGTTTCTTAAAACAATACAAAATAATGTTCATGGTGCTCCCTAATGTAAGACACAACTTGTAAATTCTATTTTCTTGTTCACGCTTCCCCTATTGAATGTTCTTACTAAAACACACAATTAGTGGTCCATCAGAATGATTGATTTGGATTCCATCTCACTAAACATAATATCATACAAAAAAATAAGTTGATAATGGTATGTATAAAAATTACAAAAAACAATCATCTCCACCCATTAATACACTATCATGTATTCCAATAATTATTTCCAAATCCCTAAAAGAATACCAAAATAGAAAAAACACCGAAACCCAATATTTAGTGTAAGAGAATGGTTCGTTATTCAACAAATAATAATACTCTTTTAATGGGAAATGAACTCCTATGATCTAAAATATTCTTAGATGATATCATAATCCATCCATATATCAATCCCAATATACGTAATCTATCCAATATCTCATTTGAATTGTAGCTCTTAAATTTACTAAAAAGCGAGGTAAAACTAGATCTATCTACACACTAACAGCATGATTCCCCTAAACGTTCCATTGGAAAATTTCACCTCATCTGTGACCATACATATATGATTGTTGAAGGATAATGGAAAATAATATTATCACCATATGTATTTTTTTATTACCACTCTATTGAGTTAAAACATAAAACATATCCTGTTATCACATGTGTGTTGTTCCTCCCAAGCCCCTCTCACTCTTCCCTAAAAACCAATTTTAAGGAACAATGATGGATATATTGAACAACTAATTTCAAATCCATCCATAATTTTAAAATATTTTACAATGTAATAACCTCCTAATACTAAAACCCCCTCTTTTCAGGCCTATAAAAATCCATCAAAATCTATAGTCCCTCATCTAGAACATAGTGCTTCAAGGAATTGTAAACCAAAAAGTGAACACACATACCAATAACAAAATCACCCTCATGCATCAAGGATTTCAATGAAAAATCCATTCCTACACGCACTCTATTCTATCTAGGAATAGTGAATATCTAAGAACATATTTTTCATTTTCTTATCCATTACCCACCTAAATATCATCTAAATTCAATATAGATATGCTCATATTCCACCCAAACACATAAATTACTGCCCGGACCCTTGATTTCTGAATCAAAATAACTTTTATTGCTTGATTTGAAAAAAAAACTATGTTCCCCTGATAATAAAATATCAGTACAACACAAGTATTTCTATTTCATAAATCTCATATGAAAATAATTTATCCATGAATTATATCTCTAAAGGCACTCACACACTATAGTATAACCCCTATCTTGGGATATCCTCATTACTTAAAACACATCTAAAAAACAAATATGTATTCCACTTTATATAAATATACCAATGAACCAATATCCTTAGTCACATCTCAATGGAAACAGTCTCTTCCCTATGGACCGCAATTGAACATATTATATGTTTAGAAATCATGTGTATATTTCTTGACTCCAATCCAAAATATCTCATATAAGCTCACATTCTAACCCATGTACATTAGAATTAAAACCTATATATACAATTTATCACATTATAATCCAAATGTACATAATTAGGTACAAATCCTCATTGATAATCCACATACCAGAATGTCATCTCATAGACTAAGTTACAACCATTTATGTATAATTACATAATCCTATAAAATTCTATATCTTGTAAAATCATAGTCCCATGGTTGGGGTAAGCATAATGATGAAATGATACTACATAGAAAAACATAATATAGGAATATTTAGAAATGTTAATTTATTAAAATCAAACATAAAAACCCAGAACATGTTAATTTCCGAGATATAAAATTCCTATACTGAATAACAATTGTTCACTACACATCCTATTCATATAGGGAATATACATCTATAATCATGAAACATCATCCTATAATATCCAAATGACCGCTCATGGAGGAAAATATATAATGAATCAGCTATGTAAAAATAGAAGAATAATTTATAAAGTAAAATTACATATATATTATTATAAACACATTAAAAAATTACACTATCAATGACAACTGTTATCAAACACACATAATAATTCATATATCATATGAATAATATCTATAAAAATGATGTATATACACTTCCCTCATTCTAATAGGCAACGGTGGAAATGAAATAATCAACATTATCAAACTAACATATCATATTTGTATAAAACTACAAACAATAATAGTCATAACAATGATTCAAAATCAATGATCCCAAATAACCAAACGTAAATTAGAATTAGTGTTCATGATAAGAAAATTCTTGATCTATGTCAATCTCCAACATATCCTTATTCCTTATCTAGTAAGCCCCAAATAGAAAGAAAAATAAAAATATGCATTGATTCCCCTTTATATATCCCCAACCATTCAATTAAACTCACCGGTCTTTAGGACAGAGGTTCCACATTACCTTATGCATTCCTTCCTTTACAAAATAGGGTTTTGACTAATATTAATGGTCTATGCTATTATTATGGAGAATATATAACCTATTATTTGAGTAATTTTACCTATGTAAATAACCCAAAAACAACCTAAATAAATATTCATAACATGTAAATAAAATAAAAATATTACTGATATAATAAATGAAACATTAAATTATAAGCATACATCTTACTGATCTCCCATTTGGATGATCCTATTAATAAATTACCAAAAGAATCATATATATTGAGGCACTACTTTCATTCCAATGACCCATCTAATCATAGCCTCTAATGGAATTAAGACACTCAAACTAGACCATCTAATACTAGTCACCTACAATTACTATATAATTAATTGAATCATTTTTCCATGTGCCAATGTTTTTTGGTCCACTTGAGTATGGTGTGAGTAAAAATAAAAATGATTCAACCAATGTTGTCCATAAACTAGACATTAAAAGAGTTTATATATCATATGATAAGCTAAGTATATTAAATGAAACATATTGGATAGAAAAATGTCCACCATTGGTATGATTAATTAACATATAAATTTAGGAATCTGTTCATTGGGAACTATAATGGTATTACACTACAATTATTTTATTTTAGTTCGGTTTTTGCAGTAAATTAAATCTAATTTTAAAAATGTGTTTTTTGTAAAAGTATTCAATTTCAAGCATTTTACCAAAATCACCCCTTTTCAAACTCATGTTTAAATATCTACAATAAACAACCAAATATCATTGTGTCAGTGTATAATATTTCTAAAAATCCAAAATAAATTGTTCCAAAATATATATTTTAACTAATGATTTATATTATTCCCACATGTGAACAATTATTTGTCTTTGAGAAAAAAACAACTCAAAAGGTGTTTTAATGGGGAATATCTTTATTTTCAATCATTCATTGGAACTATTAAAAAATTATTTTTAGAACGTGAATGTCCTCCATAATTACCACTTTAAAAAAATTATTCATGCCTTACAATGATGTAATTTATTTTAATCATTTTTTCTGTTAGTTTTAATTATCTAATATTCCTTAGATTTATCCATGGTTTGGTTTTCACTCCATTAATTATTCATCATGACTCATGGTAAAATAAATCTTGACTTATTTGAATACCTTGAATACTTGTTTCTAATTGTATGCATGCACCGGTTCTAACATTTCCACAGTATAGATATAAAAAACACATTTAATCATAAATAATTTATTATTTATATTCAAATGAATATTTAGATTAATTTAGGTGGGTTGAATATAAATAATGATCCTCATTAAGAACTGTAAACTGAAATATATACATAATGAAAATGAAAAAAAAGTAATCAATAACCTGCACCAGAAAATGGAATCATCGCACTCCAAAAATATCTAGGTATGTCTATGAATATTCTAAGAATATAAGAAGAAAATGTAGTGTTCTATCCATTTTTCCTTTTTTCAGAAGTCATGTCTTGAAAAGATCTCATACACAACAAATAACCACATATGATCTTTCAAAATATCCATTGATTTGGTAATGGTTAATTTTTCGATCCTAATATGAAGTAAAATTTCCTTGGAATAGGGAATTAATATAGGTAAATAACAAGTTAACATATACAACATTCAACATATATAGTGAAAATTACAGAATACATCTCTTGAGTAACAAAAATCATGTGTCCAGCTGACTCGACAATTCCCCCACACCAATTCTTGTGAAAATAAAAATAATAATACCAAATTGAAGTGTAGGAAGTCATAATATTATCATTAAATTATGAATATTACCAAAAAGTAAATCTACAGATTCTAAGGGAATAAAAATGAATAATGTAGAGGTGGGTCTCAAGATTTTTTTTTTGATCAATCAGAATGCCTCAATAAATTTTAAAATGAATTTGTTCCTTCATATCCTAGAAAAGATTCCAATCCATGCTCGGATTTGTTTATATTATCCATGTATAACTCAATAAGTACTCTCATAAATTAATTGGAAATTGTATGCATAGAATCAACTTTGGAATCAAAATATAAATAAAAATGGGAAATAATTTAGGGAATAGTGACTAGAAATAAATGAATTAAAAACCATTATAGGATTATATAATATGTATTAAATTACACAACATAATAATAAAAGTAAAATTATATGTAGTAATATATAATAGATTTTATAATTTTAAATCTAAAATGTCTATATTATTTATATGGGTGTAATTATAAATCAAGTTAAAGTATACTTCTAATGAATTTCTTTCTATTATAATGTGAATTTAAAATTTTTGAGGTGAATATATCATAATTATTAAGAATTATTTCTCCTCATACACTTAAATAGAATTAGTGAACTCTATATGGGAGATATGGAAAATAATTTAGATAAATATTGAATGGAAAGAAAAAATTGTAAGGAAATTGAGAGATCCATATAAAGAATGAAATGCTATGGGGAAAAATATAATATGTTGATATGAATCAATACCACCTGGAATGATATTAGAGAGAAAAAGTACGAATAATATTGATATTATTTCATCAATAGATATATCAAATGTCAAATCCCAAAAAATGGAAGGGTGCATCATAGTTTATAAAAATTCAACTCAGATAAATTCATTGACATTATGAAAATAAAACACAAAAACTAATTACGTATCAAACATGATCTAGGAAAAATAGAAAATTAATGACAAACAAAGAAAAAAATTAATGCAAAAGACTATAACTTCTGTTTCAACCAATAATGTGCTAATAGAGACTTATTCAATCATATATATGTAATACTATCAATCAGAGCTTTCCATCGGGTGAGTAGTCCTCATTATCTTGATGAAATTTCATGAAGTGTCCTTTACCTATATGGTTATTGGTTAGGATTCCAAACCACATTAATGTCATGAACATACCTCTTGTAAGTTAATTAGATCAACATTATTTGTTTTGGATGAAACCCCTAGGGATGACCCAGTATTACAACTACATGAAGAAGTTCCTAATAGGAAAGGACAACTACAATACTAGCATATTAATAATAATTGTTAGTGGTGCTTGAGGTTATAAACTAATAAAACTAGATGCATAAGTAATAATGAAAGAGTGTGTTATAGAAATTGGAAGAAATTGTATCCCTACAATTACATAAAAAATGATAAAATTGGGATAAAAAATATAATTGAAAAACCATAATACCCAAATGAAAAAATTATTGGATGGGTAAATTGGGGGAAAAATATAAAGAGTTAGAGGAATATAGATTAGAAGAATTAGTAGTACCTTTGTTAATAATGGGTGGATAGATCTTCACTTCAATGTAAATATGAGCAATACATGTGGGTGATGTGACCCGACCAATATAAGAAGTGTTTTTATGTAGTAACTGGGATTGGTCATCAATAGTGTTGGAGAATTATCAATTCACCCATGGGTAGTGTGTCTAGAATCTGGATCAAGGAATGGAACCATAAATGTAGCCTCTAGAGTAGTACTCTTATATATTGAGATTGCTCTTCCATGGTGTCCTATAGGGAACAACTAGTTATCTAGGGATGAATCCCGACTAGGGTGTCCAAAATCACTAAGGTATAGAGGGTGGTAATGGTTACAAGGGATAGAATACTTGTTGAAGGGTGAGGGTGGATGGGAACATTGGTGGGAGATAAGGAAGAGGAAAGAATCATCATGGGATTGGCAAATATAATTCTTATGTGATGGAATATCTACATCTAGTTATCCATATTTCACTTAAGAATACCATCACTTATACAAACAAGCTTGAATATATATATCTAAACATGGGCATGGTGAGATTAGATTAAATCCACTGGTGTGGAAGGTAATGGCCAGTCAGTTGGAATAGAAGGAGTTTTTTATGCTTCATGAGAATGGTCATTATCGTTGGACTCATCGTACTCAAATCCCCAATCATAATAGATTCTCACAATTTAATATATCCCCAGTTTTTCAATTATTAAGATGATTATGTTATATATTATTCCTAATTAGTATAATGGATGGGATATAATTAATACATTGCGAATCTTGGCCATATTAGTGATGATGGATCCACCCATAAGGGTTCCATGGGGCCTCTTGACATGGACTATTTAATAAAATGGTGAATAGAAAATCATGATAACCATGGGGAACCCATGTTACTATCCAAAATGTATACATTAGTATGTGTGATGACTCTATGTAAGTATCCTTATTCATTCTGTGCGTTATCTAATTCATGGTTGATAATTCTCAAAGTCGAACCCCTAAGATAATTTCACTTTTATGTGGGAGGATCATGGATTTTTAAGGTCACGTGCCATCATCACCCACCTATTTAGTGTATTTGTATTTTTTAGATTAAGAAACATGGTGGATTTGGTGTTAGAGGAAGTCATTTATGGTGAATAAATACTAAGTCTTACCAAGAATGAACCCAGGTTAATATATCAATCCTAGCATGCTAGGTTTATTGTGGGGTGAATAACACCAGGCTTGAACATAGTTAGGAAATCTTGGAAGGGATCCTCAAATATATCATATTAAAACATCATGATATGTGATAGGTGTATTAGCCAAAGAGCCTCCAAGAATTCCTCTTCCATGAGTATATTTTTTTATATGGAGAAATAAAATGTTTTGTTTTTCCACAACAACATTACTAGAAAATGAGCCAAGCATACTAGATGTTATGGAAAGATAAGTGTTGGTAGTGATAACTCTATGAATGAATAGTAGTGTCCAATGAATAGAGGTATTTTGAATTCAAACTATAACTAGAAGGGGAGAAATGAGGGGAGAGTTGCACTAGGTGGAATAGAAGTAGAGAAGGAGGTGTTGTAGTTATATCGGCATCTGAATGATTAGTTTCTGGGTCTTCTTCACCAAACATGATCTTTGGATGGAAGAAGGATTCCAAATTTTTTTAGATCATGATAGAAAATATGAATTTTTGAATTGTTGGGTTAATGGAGAGGATTTGTGGAAGAGTTATAACCAAGGTAGTATATGTGGGTGGAGACTTTGGGGGCGACAGATGTGGATAATATGGGTCCGCAACAAGGCAAAGAAAATGATTGTGAGTTAAATAATTATTTTGGAAAACTTATGATGTAAATATATTATTTTTTAATTATTTCATTTAGTTAAGTTATTTTTGAAACCCAAATTTGACAGAATATAATGGAATTTTATGTCATAAATAATAATTAATTTTTTAGAGTGAGGATAACTCATAAGTATGTCACTATTAGTGAATAGTGAAACTACAATGATCCAAATTTATCAACAGAGAAAAAAACTACATGTCCTTCTAATTAGTGCTTCATTTGAGGTTAAGATCTAGACAAAATCCATGACATGTGAAATTTAAATAAATGGAACACTGTTGTTGAAATTTAATGGGTCTCCCTCTACCTAGTCTATAGATGCCTTTTCTTGAAAAATAAAATTAGGTGTTGGCCCCCTACTTAAAAAAATGGAACTAACCATTGTGGTTTTTTTTCATGTAATAGCATTAATAATAGAAAAAAATAATGTTGTCCCCTAGTGTTTATGTCTACAAAATGATGTTTTGGTTGTCTTATTTTATTTTTTTCCCCAGTTAAATTTTGGATTTCTTGTAAGCATCACACATAATTTCCTCAATCTCATGTAATTGAAGAACTATTCATTTATAACATTTTTGAGAACATGGTTTATCTTTTTAATTATCGAGTAAGATAAAGGTTCTAATTAAACTAGAAAATGACATCATTTCTCATAGAAAAGTTAGATATGAGTTTTGTTGATGGGTGTTTTGTATGTTATTCGATATTCCGAATAGTGTATCCTCAAGATTTATAATCCAATATTTTATACAAGTACTAACTATATTTTATAAAATTTATTTAATATTCTAATTTGAAAATTCCACATGCTTCAAATTTAGTAGGTGGAAATGAGAAATAATATTCTAACGAATCATATAATTTTAAAATATATATTTTATTGAAGTATTTTTGATGTTTGTTTACTAATCACTAATGAATGATCTGGGAAATCCAAATTCGGAATAATGTTTTCTTCAAATATTACATGCCTTACATGGATGTGTCATAGTTGTTAGATTGTACATCTACCAACACTGAAATTTATTCCATGAAAACCAATATATGAAAACTTATTTTAGACATATGAAATGGGGACAGAAATTCAATTCCCTAATCGTCAATGATTTAAACTTCTATTATGGGATTCTAGGGAATTTCATATCCTTTGAAAATTGTTATTGTCTTCTAGCATTGATTATATATTTTTATAAAGTGACATTTATCATGAAGAATATTGGGCCAAAATAATCCCCAATAATTAATTATAGAGTAGGTATTCTCCATCCCATGATGTCTTTTTATTGGTAATGTATCATAAAATTCTAATACACTTGGAATTTCATCCTTGTGAATGCTTCCTCACATTAAACCATCTTAAAAATGTTTTAATAGTATTGTTTTGTCCCCAGAGTATTTTGACCCAATTGATAAAAATATATTCATTTAATGATAATAGAAATGTTGGTGGAGGGTTCTAATGGAAATATAGTTTTCGATGTCAGCAAGGCAAAGTCATTATTGCACATCAATGATGATGAGTGTATCACCATAATTCCATTTAAAATTCTAAACTCATAGTCATGAATAATATATAGTTACTGATTTCTAGAAAGACAGTCATAAATAAAATTTCCAACTACTTTATTGTCTTTCATGATGATTTGAAACTCATTCAGTAGTAGGATACATTTTATAACAAATTATTTTTTATCCTTTATATTTCTATTTTTCCAAATCTACATGATCATTGTAAAAAAACATAATAGGGGATAATTTATGATGTAAAATATTCAAATAAAAATGACCACTAACAAATAGATGTTCTATATGGTAATATGTATTTAGTTTTACCATTATTTTATGTGTGGATGAAATAATATATTGGATGAAAAATATTTCCAACATTCTATCTTAAAAAAGATCCCACAATGTAGTCATAAACATCACTTATCAGGGCTGAATTCTATTTCTTAATGATGCGATACAATGAAAGGAGTTCACACCATGTTTATTTTAGAAATGAAATGGAACACTGACATTATTCAGTGAATTTAACACAAATTTCTTTAATAATTAGGTGTGTTAGTGTTTTTTAAATCTAAATCATGTCATTAATAAGAAAATTATAAAAAACCAAGGTCACCTAGATAACTATTTATTCCCTTCATAGTTGTAGGACAAGGTAAATATTTTTTTAGCATTGACCTTATCTAGGATGACTTTTATGTCATGATTCTAAATTTTATGCTGGAGGACTAATCCTCCCCATAGTAAAAAATAGAATTTCTCCCAACTTGAAAACAGATATTTACCTTCGTAATATTGTAAAATGAGTTCCAAAATTTCTTTTAACATCCTCAAAATAACATCCATATATAAGAAAATCCGTGATACATATTTTTAAAAACTCATACTCTTTATCGTGAATGATATGTGTCAAGAACCATTTGAATATTGAAAATTTATTACACATTCTAAATGAAATTCATTTTAAGATAATGTTATGAATAAGAATGTAAAATTTTCCTTTCAATAATGAAGTTGGTTGACATTGATATATATTTATATAGAATATCATTCTGTGAAGATATATAATTCAATCCCTGATAATCTATCCAGCGTATGATCCTCGAATTGCAGAGTGATGTGGACTAGAAATATTATATTATTGGGGATTCTATTAGAAAAAAATATCAACATTAATCAATGGCTTGAGTTGGGAATAATTAATTTTCACTATTTTGTATAGTATTAATGACACTTTTCATTTGTATCACTTGTAGAGGGACCACCCATTCACTTCAATAGATGGATGAAATAATATTGGCAAACAAAAGAATCAGAACATCCATTTCAACTACATCTTTCATTGGTGGGGTGATCTACTTATGTGGTCTGTTATTTTGTTTAGAAACTTTTTTAATATAATTTTATTTTTGTTGTTGGAACCATGGTCTTCTATGCATGATTTGGATTATGTTTTGTGTTTGTTTTCAATCATCAATGGATGTTCGGATCATGTACCAACAAAGAGATCATACCATTCAAGCAGACAACAGTATTGAAGGTGGCGTTGTTTCCCAGTGATTGCCAAATTTTGGGGATCCAAAATCTGAAAGTTTCTAAGCATCGCGGAAAGAGTATTTCATGAAGATAATAATTAAATATGGAAAAGTAATGAATTTCACGAAGAGATGATGAATGGTTTGGAAATTGCGAAGACCAGAAGAATGGAGGCATTGAGTCTTTGCGATTACGTCAAAGCTTCGCGAACAGCATAGTTGAAGTGCATCACGGTGGTGAAGGGATTTGCGAGGGAGCTTCGTGGCAAAGGCATGAAGGAATGATGATGGAGATACTCCGCAATTAAGACAACCTCTGTGAATGGAAAATTGCAGTAGTGCTTCGTGATTTTGAGAGAAATTCGGCGGGAACATCAGAGCTTCTGGATTTGTGCTGATGTGGTGTTGACATCGCGCGGAAGGGTTGAGGGTCAGTGGAATTGCCTATAAATAGAGGCTGACTCCCATAAGAGAAGTAGGGAGAATTTGAGAGAAATTCCTTTTCTCTTGGTTCGCAAAGGTCTATCACGAAGGCAGTGTGCTTCATGGAAGAGGATCTTCGCAGCGGCTATTCTAGCTCCGCGAAAGTCGTGCGCCCCGCATTGGCTCTGTGAGCTTCGCGAAGAGTCAGGAGCTCTGCGATAGCCAAGCATTGTGAAGGTTGGAGAATCATGAGAGTTCTTCGCGATTGAGCTTTTCAAAAAGGAAGGGACTCTGCAAAGGCTTGTTTGAGCTTTGCAAAATTGGGAGTCTTGCGAAGTCGGGTACTTTGTGAAGGCCTTTTCCAAACTTTGTTTGCCCAGTAGACAAGGGAAAATGCGGTATTCATCAGTGGATGGAATTTGGACTTTAACATAGCATTAACTCAGGACTCTGATGAAAGAAAAGTCTCATGCTGAACAGGAGACAAAGACCTTCATGTCAATCTATTGGAGAGACCTTCACGTCTATAAACTGAGTGAGACTTCACCAACGGCAGCGAGCCAGGGGGAGTCAATGGGAGTGACCTGAGGGAAGAAGTGAGCTATCTCTGAACCTTTGTAAAGGCAGTGAGCCTGGGACAGAGTGATTGTGCCCAAACAATTGTAATCCACAAATTGTGAAGATTAGTGGATTTAGGTACGACCGAAAAATTTTCGGCGTATACTCCTTGGACGTAGCCCTTAGTGGTGAACCAAGTAAAAATAGTTGTGCCATCTCTCTGCATGTGAATGTTTCATTACTGATAAAATCCATTATACATATTTAACGAGTTCCTACCAACGTGGGAACAAGATCCAAAACTTTAAGAAGAAAAATTTGACACCCTGATTCTCCCCTCCCCTCTCATGGTGTCCTGGGGTCCTACAAGTGGTATCAGAGCGAGGTTATTGGCATTGAATCTGTCCTTTGTCACCATGGAGAATGCATTCAATGCTAGGGGAGTCCCTCTCTTCGATGGAAGTAATTTTCAGATCTGGAAGAATTGGATGAGATCTAATCTAAGATCTCTTGGAATGGAAGTTTTTTTTTCTATTGTGCAAGGAATACATGTCACAGAACCAACAGGCCTGGCTATGACTGACACAGACATGAAAATTCTTGATGCAGATGCTAAAGCACAAAATGGACTCACCGCATCTTTTTCTGATCAGATCTATCTAAAGGTAATGATTTGCACTTCCGAAAAGTCTATGTGGGATAATCTTGAAAACATTTATGAAGGAGATAACATGGTAAAGGAGGAAAAACTTCAGGTTTTACACAACATGTTTGATGATCTAAAGATGAATCCTAATGAGAATGCAGATTCATTTTTTAATTGAATTAATGAAGTAGTGGGAGCAATTCTAGGTCTTGGAGAAGAAATCAAAGACATTGATATCGTATAAAAAATCATGAGAATACTTCCTCCCATGTACAATGCATAGCTGTCATACCTTGAAGAAAGAGATCTATCTAAACTATCTATGGATGATTTGTTAAGTAGTTTAGTGGAATATGAGATGAAAGTAAAACCCAAAGATGCCACGACTCGCGTGAGCAAGGAAATGGTATTCAAATCCATGGACAAAATGAAAATTTCAGAAGACAGTGGTGGTGAAGATGACGAAGAAAAAGAAATTCTTTCTCTTATATCCAAGAAGTTGAAAAAGGGAAAAGGTAAATTTAGAGGTAAGCTACCTCTTCCATGTTTCTGTTGTGGAAGAGTTGGGCACATTACCTCTCAGTGCCAAAGATAGATAGATGATGATGAGAGCGAATATGAAGACAATGAGAAGCCTCGGAAGAGGTTTTTCAAAAAGGGTGACTTCAAATCTTGAAATAAAATGAAGAGGAAGAGTTTTGTCTATGAAGAATAAGATGATGATATTGAATTTTGTGAGGAAGAAGAACCAGAATTTAAAATAGAAACCATGCTTCCATGATGGCTACCACTGAAATATCAGAATCCTAAATCAATAAAGGCAGATATAATCAGACTACTGCTATTGGTAATCCATAGATTCAAATTAAGGATGATTTCTACATGCTTGAGAGTAAATCTAAGAGATGTAATAAGTGGAAGGAAATGGTGGAAGAATCATCAGAATATGTTGATGTACTTGAAGCTGAAATTGAATGTCTGGAAGAGTTTGTGAAATTTTAGTCTAAAATCCTTGAAAGCAATGATGATGTTGTGGATCTAAAGATGAGAATTGAAGAGTAGGGAAAGGTCATCAATGAACTCACATCAAGACTTGAAGAAAAGTACAAGACTGCTGAGGGTCTTCAGGAGGAAGTTGTTACTCTTAAGAGTAAACTTGAGACTGAATCATTTTCTAAAGAATCAAGGAAGAAAATACAGTTTAGAAGATTCTCAGATGCAGAATTACTGGCAAGAGCCAAATGTGGTTGAAAAAATCTTGAGTATTCGAAGACCCGCTTGCATGGGAAAGAGTGGAATTGGTTGTGAAGCTGAGACATCAACTGGTGGAAATAAAAAAATCCAAAATAAAGATAAGATGAAAGTCGAACATGTTGTAACGTTTCCTAAAGTGCTGAAAAAAGAACCCTCAACCAAAACTTAATGGAGAACTGAAAATTATCCTCAAAAATTCAGAAATGATTGACAGTCTAACTTTTCTCCCAAGGAAGAAGGTATGAGGATAAATTCAAGTGAGAAGACATTTCCTCTCATGAAGTGTCAGTTCTGTGGCTATCTGGGCCATACCATGTCTTATTGCGATGAGGCAAGAAGCTATATGAATGGAGAAGATATAGAAGTTCAACAAAGGAGAACAAATTCATATCCTAATTCTTATAGAAGAAACAATTTCTATATATATTGTTTTCGTTGTTCTATTTTTGGTCATAAGGATGCTAATTACTGGAAGAGAATGGACATGGAAACCTCACACCGATGCTCAAGACATGTCTAGTCTCGTCAGCAAGACAGTGTTGCTCTTTCAAACAGGTTTTCTCCTCTCAAAGAAGGTTTTGACTGTGATGATCCTAGATATGTGGAAGAGATAATTGAAAGTCCATCAGTTATATATACTCAATCCAATGTCTCATGGAAGGAAAGGAAGAATATTGAGAAATCCAACCTTACAGAGGTGGCCCTCAATGCTACAAAGAACAATAGTACCTGGATTCTGGATAGCGGTTGTTCATCTCATATGATGGGTAATGCGGGCCTACTAACGGATATCAAAAGGAAAATTGATGGTACAGTACGATTTGGTAATGATGGGGCTCTGAAAATCAAAGGGAGTGGAAGTATCGAGTTAGCTAATGGAGAACTAAAGAAGACTGAAGTTCTTTACATTGATGGACTATGTCATAATCTTCTCAGCATGAGTCAACTCTGTGATGAAGGACTTATAGTTACTTTTAATCAGAAAGGATTCACTATCAAGGGAAAGACAGGAAATTCACTTATGAAGGGATGCAGAATAGAAGGAAACTTGTATCAGGTTGATAGTGAAGAAAATGTATGTTACATGACTGTTGAAGAAGAAAACAATTTGTGGCATCGTAGACTAGGACACATCAATCAACAAGACATGGAGAAAATTTTAAAATTGAGAATTGTCATGGATATTTACATCCTGAAGCGTGAGCGTGAAAAATCTTGTGATGCTTGCATTCGTGGGAAGCTAGTCTGCAGTTCATATCGGCCAAAGAAGAAAAGGGCATCTCACCTTCTTGATCTGATCCATACAATTGTATGTGGGCCGATAAATGTTGCCGGAACTCATGGATAATGGTACTTTGTCCTTTTCATAGATGATTACAGTATAATGGCATATGTGATGGTCATTCACAGGAAACGACAAGTCCTTGAATGCATGAAAACATATCGGCGAATCACTGAGAATGATACTGGATGAACAATCAAAGTGTTGCGATCTGACAATGGAGGAGAATACACGTCCATTGAATTTGAAAATTATCTGGAGAAGCATGGGATATAGCATGAGGTATCTGCTATGAGAAATCCACAACAAAATGGAGTTGTTGAACATAGGAACCGACAGGTGAACAACATGGCATGAACTATGCTGATTGAGAGTCGTATTCCATGACATTACTGGAAAGAGGTTGGTCAAGCTGCAATGTACATTCAGAATCGAACGAGACTTTATGGGTGAGATGAAGACACCATATGAATTGTGGCATGGACAGTAGCCTTCTTTAAAATACTTTCGTGTCTTTGGAAGTAAATGCTTCATCAGGAACAAAGAAGGAAATCAAGGGAAATATGGAAACAATGCAGATGAAGGAATTTTCCTCGGTTACTCAATGAACAGAAAAGACTACAAGTGTTTCAACAAGCGTTTAGGATGAATTTTGGAAGGAATTGATGTTAATATAATTGAATAGAAAAGTACAAATGCTTCAAGGATGTCATATGCTGATGTGATAGAAAGTCAGGAAGAAAGTGAATGGGAAGAAAATACAAATGCAGAAATAGAGGAAGTTGTTCAAAACACTCAGTAGTCACATCATGATGTTGACTCAGACGAAGAATCTGAAGAGGAAATCATGGATGGTGAGAAGGCAACTTAACCTCACAGGAGAAATTGAAGAGCAGATATTGATCCATCTAACATAATTGGAGACAGGAATGCACCCACACAGACAAGGAGGATGAGGAATAACACACCTTCTACATTTCTGTCAGTTGTGGAGCCATCCTTATTTGAAGAAGCTACAATGGATGAATCCTGGGTGAAAGCCATGAATGAAGAGTTAGATCAAATTGATAAGAATCAGACATGGGATCTTTTCCAGAGACCAAAAGGTCACAATGTTATTGGAACAAAATGGATATTCAAGAACAAGTTTGATGATCAGGGAAATGTTATCATAAACAAGGCTTGACTTGTGTGTAAAGGGTATTCTCAGATAGAAGGTGTTGATGTTGAAGAGACCTTTGCTACAATGGCTAGAATGGAGTCAATCAGGCTGTTTCGTTCCATGGATCTCCAAAGAGGATATAAAGTATATCAAATGGATGTCAAGACAACATTCTTAAATGGTGTACTCGAAGAAGAAGTCTACATTGAACAACCCATGGGTTTTCTTCTTGGTGCTGATGAATAAAAAGTCTTCAAGCTAAAGAAAGAACTTTATGGCCTGAAACAGGCACCATGGGTGTGGTACTCCAGACTGGATTCTTACCTCAAGAAGCTGGAATTCAATAGAGGAGGAGTAGATCACAATATCAATGTGAATAATTCTTCAAAAAATCAGTTCATGGTTCTAATTAGCGTCAATGACATTATATTTGGTGGCAGCATGCAGAAATCAGTGGATGAATTTGCCAATCGTATGAAATCAGAATTTGAAATGTCAATGATTGGGGACCTCACATATTTCTTGGGACTGCATGTGACTCAAAGGAAAGACTTCACTTTTATCTCTCAGGAAAAGTATGCCAGAGAGCTGTTGAAGAAGTTTAATATGCAAGAATCCAAACCAATGTCAACTCCGATTGAAATTGGAACCAAACTTGGAAAGCATGAGGAAGGGACATATGTAGATCCCACCATGTACAGAAGAATCATTGGGAACCTACTACACCTGACAGCAACACGGCCAGATATTGTATTTGCCACATGTCTTGTAGCCCAATTTTAGAGTAGTCCAAAGGAGGAACATATGGCGGAAGTCAAAAGAATAATGTGGTACATTCAAGGTACACAATACTTTGGGTTACATCTTCCTGCAAATAGGGACAGTGAATTATCAGCGTTTTCTGATGCTGACTGGGCTGGTGATGTAGTAGACAGAAATTCCACCAGTGGTGGAGCTTTCTATATTGGGCAGAAATGTGTTGGCTGGTTGAGGAAGAAACAAGAATGTACTTCTCCTAGTACTACTGAAGCTGAGTATATCTCCGCCACAAAGGCATGCACTCAACTAATTTGGATGAAGCAGCAATTAACTGATATTGGCGATGAGGTGAAGCAACCAATGGTAATTTACTGTGAAAATAAGAGCGCAATTGATCTTACGAAGAATCCTATTCAGTATTCTCATACAAAACACATGGAAATCTGGTATCACTTTATCAAAGAGAAAGTTGAGCAAAGCGGGATTAGAATGGATCATGTGGGAACAGATGAGCAAGTGGATGATATCCTGACAAAGCCACTGTCAGGGGCTGTGTTTGAGAAGAATCGGTTGAACTTCGGTGTTCGGCCACCTCCCAGTGCATAAAGAGGTTACTAAATTCCCCTCTCCCCGTTTGTTATAACTGTGTTAATCTGTTTATGGATGTGATGCAGGTTTATGGGGGAGATACTATCCAGGGAGAGTATGGTTTGAGTTGAATGTGAAAAAAATTTAATTACTGGTCTTTGGATTTATTGTCAATGGGGGAGAAAGGAGAATGGAATAAATTAGGGCGTCTTCTGTGATGAGAAGCAAACAGTGGAACTGAATTCAAGCCTCCTCTCTTGTTTTCTACATCGATAATTGCTCACGTAGACTTAGATTGTTGGCTGAGTTGATTCCTGTGTTTTAGATGGAGATCTATTTAATTTATTTTCTGATTTCCAACAAACCCAAAGGGGGAGATTGTTGGAACCATGGTCTTCTATAAATGATTTTTAATATGGTTTGTGTTTTTTGTCAATCATCAATGGATGTTTGTATCGTGTACCACCAAAGAGATCATACCATTCAAGCAGACAACAGTATTGAAGGTGGTGCTATTTCACAGTGTTTGCCAAATTTTTGGGGTCCAAAATCTGGAAGTTGCTGAGCATCGCTAAAAGAGGATTTCCATGAAGATAATAATTAAATATGGAAAAGGAATGAATTTCGCGAAGAGAGGATGCATGGTTTGGAAATCGCGAGGACCAGAAAAATGGAGGCGGTGAGTCTTCACGATTACGTCAAAGCTTTGAGAACGGCAGAGTTGAAGTGCATCGCGACATTGAAGGGCTTTGCGAGGGAGCATTGTGGCGAAGGCACGAATTAATGATGAAGGAGATACTCCGCGATTACAACGAGCTCTGAGAAGGGAAAATTGCCATAGTGCTTCGCGATTTTGAGAGAATTTCGGCGGGAACTTCAGAGGTTCTTGATTTGAGCTGACGTGGCGCTGAATTCACGCGGAAGGGTCGAGGGTTGGTGGAATCGCCTATAAATAGAGGCTAACCACCTTAAGAGAAGTGGAGAGAATTTGAGAGAAAGTCCTTTTCTCTCGGTTCTCAAAGGTCTCTCGCGAAGGCAGTATGCTTCGCGAAAGATGATCTTCGCGGTGGCTATTCTAGCTCCGCGAAAGTCGTGCGCCCCGTGTTGGCTCAGTGAGCTTCGCGAAGAAGTAGGAGCTCCGCGATAGCCAAGCATTGCGAAGGCTAGAGCATCGCGAGAGTGCTTCGTGATTGAGCTTCGCGAAAAGGCAGGGACTCCACAAAGGCTTGTTTGAGCTTTGCAAAATTGGTAGCCTTGCGAAGTAGGGTACTTTTTGAAGGCCTTTTCCAAACGTTATTTGGCCAGTGGACAAGGGAAAAGGGGGTATTCATCAATGGTTGGAATTTGGACTTTAACAGAGCATTAACTCAGGACTCTGATTCAAGCAAAGTCTCATGTTGAATAGGAGACAAAGACCTCCATGTCTATCTATTGAAGAGACCTTCACATCTATAAACTGAGTGAGACTTCACAAACGATAGTGAGCCAGGGGGAGTCAATGGATGTGACCTGAGGGAAGCAGTGAGCTATCCCTGATCCTTTGTAAAGGCAGTGATCCTGGGACAGAGTGATTGTGCCCAAACAATTGTAATCCACAACTTGTGAAGATTAGTGGATTTAGGTACGACCGAAAACTTGTCGGCGTATTCTCCTTGGATGTAGCCCTTAGTGGTGAACCAAGTAAAAATAGATTTGTCATCTCTCTGCATGTGAATGTTTCATTACTGATCATATCCATCATATAGATTTAACGAGTTCCTACCAACGTGAGAACAAGATCCACAACTTTAAGAAGAAAAATTTGACACCCTGATTCACCCCTCCCCTCTCAGGGTGTCCCGAGGTCCTACAGTTGTAGATCACATGGATAATCCCCTTAATATCATCCACAAGCTATGTGATGGTTTTTTTATCTTAAATACTTTCATTAGTTACACTTATTATTATTCATTTTATCATGATATTATAATTACTGGAACAAAATATTTAGTCTATATGAATGAGTATTTAAATGTTCCTAGAAGGTAATTTAATTATATTTGGTTTGTCTTAATAATTTCGGGCATGGACTATGGTAATGAATCTATCATAAGACGTCCATGTATTTTAACTTATCATATTCAATACCACATTATTTAATAGTGGACAACATCTCTTTCTTATATTGCGAATACATAATCAAATTTTTTTGAACAATGAGAAATATTACATAAAACTAAAATTACTCTTTACTTTTCTTGTCATATTTCACCACATCAAACACATGTTGTTCATCACAAAATTAGAAAACAATTATCCATAGGATATGGTTGGTAAAATATTTTCTTTTTCCATTGAATGGTTCTATATAATCATAGGGACAGAACCATCTTCTTGTATACAAAGAATTACAAAATCAGTTTGGAAATGATAATTATAACCTTAACTATGATATCATGGAGAAGACATTGAGGATACATAAAATATTTATCAAAAAATTGATGTTCTACCCCCATCAGATTAAATTCTACATTCCCAAAAGTTTAAAATAATATCATAGGTATATAAATTTATAATTTCTCTCAAACCACGTAAGTGTTTCCCTACATATAAAACACCTATGATGAATGAGATCGATAAATATCCATGATCTCTCATTTTTTATGTAAGATTATCCTTAACAACAGTGATTTATTCTTTATTAAAAGAAAATATTCCTATATCTTCCATATTTGCCTTATGAGTGACCATATCCATTAATAATTTAATATGTGTGAGGATTTTTGTTTTATATGTAGATAATGTTATGTTGAGGTGGTGTTATTTAATCATATTCAAAATTAGTTTTATAAACATGGTATAAATATCTAACTTGTCCTCTATAGTAATAAATGTAAGGGTCTTTATGATTCTGGTTCAACATATAGACTATCTTTTGAGAACATTTATTTTACATCGTGTTTTTATTTTGTTTTCTAAATTTCCAAATATTGTTATCAAACATAATTTTGTGTGATATCAATTTTTTTATGATTACTACGATGTGTGACATAAATTCATCTGAACTATTTCGATTTTTTAATGGTAGATCATAACATAATTATTATGAAAATTCAGATTACAAGAGTCTAATGTACGAGATGATGTCGCAATCTTTTTCAAGAAAAGAAATCAGGTCAGTGGGGAGGTCATCAAACTTGGTGATTTCTTGATTTACCCCCATGTTGGAAAGGCCATCTGCAACTGTGTTTGCTTCTCGATACACATGTGTGATGATATAGTTTATATCTGTAAGTGATCTGTTGTTATCCATCCAACGAGTAGTAATCGGCCAAGAATGACGAGTTACTCCATTCTAAATCGCTTGCACAATGGTCTTTGAGTAACTTTCAACCAAGAGAATGTTCCAACCTAATAGGATGAAAAAGTAAATGTCTTGGATCAAACCTATCATCTCTTCTTCTAGTGAGGTTTCATATCCCCATTTTCCAATGAAACATCCTTGAATCTTCCAGAGATGATTCATGAAGACGGAACCACACCCTACAGGCCTCAGGTTGCCGTTGAAGGCACCATCAATATTTTTTGATCCATCCAGGTTGAGGGGACCTCCATAACACCTCTAGAGTTCGATTTGGTTGTTAGAAAATTTTGTTTATCTTCAGCATCTTCAAGATACCAATGTCATGCACAGTATTGTGGAAATGACCCTTTTCTAATAAAGCAACATCAAGTATAGCAATAAGGATGTGCACCCGTCCAACATTAAGATTGAGTGTGAAATTGTGATGGATAAAAACATTTCTATCATACTATATCTCAAGGTGGAGTTCATCAACTAAATAGAAGAAAAGGTTCTTTATTTGTTGAGAGCCTTCAATTTCTTCACAATCTTTTAGTTGATTTGAAATAGTGTCAAAAAACAACCATATGCAATCAAAAATCTCAGAAATATTATTCCAAAGAGTAGAAGCAGTAGAACATGAAAGAAAAAGGAGTTTGAAATCTTACCTTTGTTGATTGCCGATTCTACACTTATAGAATTGTTTGATACCAATAGACAGAAGGAATATATCAGTGGGAACTCTGTTGTGAGCAAGATGCCAGATGATATTGAATATCGAAGGATTAATCCAATATTTGTTAAAATGTTTGAGCCATCTATAATTAATCTCAGAATCACCACAATAATGAGTGTAGAATTTTTAGAGGTGAGAATACCATTGTGATCCGGTTCCAAAACCAAAAATTCCTCAATTTGAGCGAAAGAGTAATTTTCAATAACATTCATAATAGTATCCGGGAGGTGATTATATTGAGAATTTAATATATATTTGATAGTTTAGTTTCTGTTTTTAAGAGTGTAATTTGAAGAAACAATATAAATTAATGGTTTTCCAACCTAGTAGTCAAACCAAAATTTTATGGAAGAGTCGCGGGAGACCATCCATCTGGAATTAACCAGAATTTTATTGAAGGAGTGTATGATGGAAGGAAAAATAGAATAATTAATGAAACTAGAGTTTCTTGTGTTATGTTTGGTAAGGAATCTATATTTATGAATGGTGATAGAATCCGATGGATTATGTAGTAGGTTCCATGAAAGTCAATCCTGAAGGGCGTCATTGAAGAGTTTTAGATTTTTAAAACCAATACCACCATTATCAATAGACATACAAAAGGTGGACCAGGGAACGGTCAAAATAATTATTTCTAGGGTACTACTAGTCCAAATAAAATTCCTAATGGTGATGTTAATTTTTTGATAAGACCAACATGGAATTTATAGACCATCATGGTGTAAACCATTTTGGTGGAAATAGTTGATTTAACAAGGCAAGCCCTGCCTACCATGGAGGGAGCCTTTCCATTCCATGAAGGTAAATGTTTAAGAACCTAGTAAAAAATAGATGCAAAATGAAGATATTTGGGACTACCCTAAAATATTGGGACACCAAGATATGTGAAAGTAATCACACCTTTTTTAAGATTGAGGACATTGATAATGCTACATTTTTTGTTCGAGGGAGTTTTTTCCAGAGATGATGCAGGATTTGTTCCAAATAATGGTTTGGCTAGAAACCTCTTCAAAGTATGAGAACATCGTTTTAAGGCTGGGGATGTTTCTTTTTTATCCCCTTAAAGGTAGATAATCATGTCATCATCATAAAAATGGTCAGTAGGAGCATCTAAATTCTTAGTGGCTTGAATGGTTTTCCGATTATTATGGTCCACAAGACGATAAATCAGGCGGCTAAGATAGTATTCCACTATTGAAAAAATGATGGCAGAGAGATGATCACCTTGTCTCACACCATTAGTGCTTTTAAAATAACCTTTTGGGGATCCATTAATCAAAATGGATATAGATGATGAGTTAAAAAGAATTCAAATCGCAGAGATGGATTGTTCATTAAAACTAAAGCCTTGCCGGACTATGAATATAATGCCCCAGTCCATGGTGTGAAAGGATTTCCTAATGTCAAGTTTAATAAGAATGTTTCCTCTACCATTGGGTTTATTCATGTTGTGGAAACATTTTGAAGCAAGAAAGATACAGTCTTGAATTGATGTTCCCATTAAGAATCCAAATTGGTTCAGGAGAAAATTTTATCTGTGATAGTGGAATGTCTATTTGCAGTGATTTTAGTTATAATTTTATAAAGAGTATTTATAAAAGCAATGGGTCTAAACAAATGAATCTCAGAGTCCTTATCCACTTTAGGGATTAAGGTGAGAAACTAAGAATTAATGGAATGAGGGAGCATCCCATTTGAGAAAATGGATTTAACAAGATTACAAACAACATTATGGAAAATATCCCAATATCGTTGAAAGAAACCATTATTGAAGAAATCAGGACCTGGGGCACTATTAGGATTCAGTCTAAAGACATTGTCTTTGATTTCATGTTCTATCAGAGTGTTATGCATGAATGTGTTTTCTTATTCATGGATCATAATAGGAAGGACCTTAGGAAGGATTTCTTTATTGCTTTTAGGACAATTAAATATAGTTTCATAGTAGGATACAATATGATGGGCAATATCATCTTCATTATTAATTAGGTTTTCCATGTCCTTTAGAAAAAGATAACGGCTTGCAGACCTTTATGATATGTTGGCGATAATTATAGAAATTGTCATTTCTCTCACCATCAATTAACTATTTAATTTTCAACCCTTGTTTTCTAATATTTTCATTAAACGTGAGCTTGGGGTTGAGTCTGATTGCAGTATTTAGATCTTGATTAGGATCAGTGTTAATGTCATAGATATTGTTATTGGTTTGAATTTCATTGAGATCCTTCTCAAGAAGCATGATTTCATTGATAAATTTTTTGGAATAGTAGCTGCACCAGGATTTAAGGAATTTTATTTTGAGATTATTATATTTGAGGGTACAGGAAAATGCATCTTTATTTTGTGACATAGAGGAAAAAAATACTTAGAAGAAATGGTGGTACTCATCATCAGATAACCAATCATTATTAAATCTGAAAGGTAGACTGGGATTGATGTCTTTGGATGAGGCACTATCCAAAATAGAGTGATATTCATAATTTAGCATGCAGATAGTGCTTCTAGAGATAAAGTCCAATTTATCTAAACAAAAAAAATTTGTGAAAGCTCTATCCAGTTTGGAACTAACCACGTTGTTATAATATCTCCAATACCAAGTGTATTTCACACCCCTATGATTAATTTAAATGAGATTATTGTCCTCAATTGAGGCTTTGAATTCCCAAGTGGAAATAGAGGCATGTGAAGGACCAATTTTTTTCTTGAGTTACGATTGGAATTAACATATCCAATATGAAACTAGGGGCATTAATTTTATTTCTTAGAAGAGAGAGATCGTACTAGAGAGTTCGTATTTCTTAAAAAAAATTACTGTGACCAAAGTAACAATAATGAAGAGTTCCCTAAATATAAAATGGGAATGTAAAAATATTATTGTAGTTGTTGAAGACACTTTTATTATATAACAAATAGTGTGAAAAATCCATAGAGAATCATCATTGAGGGTGTTATTGATAGAACCAATGAAAATATAATTGTGCTAATATTAATATATGTATTTATAGGAGAAAGAGATTTTAGGATCATTAATATAAATTACATGTGACGATGGGTATGAACCATTCTTTTTAAATCATTGAACGTGTTAGGGTTATATATTCCCATAAAATTCCAAATGAGAATCTTCATTTAAAATGAAATTTGGAGTTAGTAATCCCATTTTTTTTACCAGATCCTTTATTTCTTTTAGAACTTCTATCATCTTGAGTGTTAGTGGGGTTTTCATGTTCATTGATGGGTGTGTCAAGATTCTTCATTGAGGGTTTTTTAATGATTTATTCAATAATTAGTCTATGGAATTCTTAGTTTACACCATCAAATGGTTGGTAATATGGTTGGAATTATAAGTTTTATTATTCAATAAGCATGCATCACTAAGTGAGAGAGAAGCAGTCAACATACTTTGAGCTTTTGAAGGAGATTCATTATGATGTTTGAAATTTCACATATCCGGAAGAGATTATTGTAGCTTTGGAAGTGTATCATTTTTTTCATTCTTGTTGATAATGTCGTTTACCAATGGATTATAACCATAAATTAAAAAATCAGAATTTGTTTGAGTTATAGGATGCACAACCATGGGGTTGATGTTCTGTTTTTCAATTCGTAACTGACTGCAAAGAGATATGTGGGTAGTGGGGGAATAAATTAGAATATTCTCATAGGTTATGGATTCATTCTTTATATCAAGCAGTGGAATGACTACCACAATGTGAGAAGTGCCTAAAGTGATTGCAGTTCTATGCAGTTGAGCAGGTAGAGTATCCCTCCCACCAAGGGAGTGGAAAACATTCTGTATGGGTGTGGAATTTCAGTTATGTTCATCTGGATATGTAATGTAATTTTCCATATCAGTATCTTGTTTAATGTTGTCTAAGAATTGTGGTTTTAGTGGTGGTGCAATTTGTTATTATTAATATAATACATTTTATTTGATCTATAGTTCTTCAGATGAAGTCTTTTAATCCCCATATAGGTATGGTTATTATGGTTGGGGACCTTGGTTCTGTAGTGGGTAATCAGGTGGTCCCCAAATTTGTTTTAGTGAGTAACACCTCCTCTATTGATAGTACCCCCCCACTGGGTTATTATTATTGAAAGATTTTCAGTTGGTAATAGGGTGATTGAAACTATTGTGTATGTTTATGGTAATTAATGTAATAAAAATCATGATTCATATTTCCATTTATCCCCGATGGATATTATAGATATAGTTTTCGACCTCCCACCATTTCACATGCTTGATTTTCTATAACAAGAGTAGGAGGTTCTGTTGTGGTTGAGGAATTTGAGATTTTTTCTGACAATGTAGTAAGAGATTTGACTTAGGAGGTAAGGTAGATGGTCTATTACACGTTGTTCATCACATTCATTGGGGCTCCTATCTATGAATTTCTAAAAGATGGAATTTTGTGAAATCTCATCTTCAAGGGAAATCCTCACATCAGGTTTCTTTAGCATGACTCCTCCATCGTCAATGGCATACTCAAAAGTTAATGCAGTGGGTTATAAAAAATTATAATTTTTCTCATGAACCTAAAAATTGAATATATTTTATAGGTACTTTCTAGATGTTTCTTCATAATGTTACCATAGATCCTAGGCCGATTGATCATACTCAGAGTTAAATCATTGATGTCATTAGAAAGATTCAATGTTCTTATGGGTGGAAATATCTTATCAAGGAATTTGACAGCTAGGTCATCCAACATTCTAACAAATTAAAGAGAATAAATTTTCAACTTATCCATGGCCTTATCACACAGAAAAGGGAAGGTCCCTAACCCATTTTTATTTATATGTGGCTCCCTAGTTTTTTAAATTTTTATATTCCTAGGGTAAATTCAAAAAATTAATGTGTATTTCCCTTCTATGAATCTCATTAGATTTAACATTGTTTTGGAGTGATTTTGGACATGATTGATTTTTGTTGTGTGCACCTAGACGGGGGGTGTAAAATGATGGTCGCAACACCACTACTAGATAGAAATCCATATTTTTTTATATTTCATCTCAGATAAATGGTTTCATTCCCCAAAATTAATTTCTCATGTATGGGGAATTTTGTGGATTAGGATCCACAAGATTGTTGTATTTTTTCATGTTTTTCCAACAACATGGAAAAATATATCTATTTCATTATGCTCAAAAACAAGTGATTAGGGATGTTTATGGATCATTTACTGAGTCAATGGAGTTGGGAACAAGAACCATTGATATGTTCATAATAATATATTAAGCCATGTTTGAAATTTTTTAAAATAAAATGAATAGGGATGAGATGTGAGGGAATCCTAGTTTTATTTTTTAATTCATTATAATAAGGAAAATCATGACAAGTCATGTAAATAAAAAGAAATTTATCTACATCACTCATAAAAATTAATCCCACCTTGGTGTTATCATATTATAAATTTATATAGTATATTTATAATAATTGTGAATGTAGATTTAATAGTAAAAAACCAAGGATTATCCCACATGTATAAGATCGTAATGGATTTTGACATTGCAATTTAGACATAGCTGAGGATTCCCCCTGAGAATCTCTGATGTTGGTCTTTAAGAAAAATAGATTTTATTAAAAAACATTTGATTAGAGTAGGGTTCAAGGAATATTTTGGGGATCCAACACATATTATATCCATAAATATAATTTTGAAATATTTTTTATATTTGATTGTGTAGAAGTTAAAGATTCATTGTGTTCTATTTGGTAAGGAATAATTGATCTACTTATTTTTAAAAATTCTCTTTATTCTAGAGGTTGTTTTCATACTACATATATTTGGTGAAACTAGGAAGGAAAAAATAAACCAAAAACATTCCCCTAGTTTGTTTTGTTCCAATATGGTTTTAGTCCATTCCTTACAATCACATAGTCTTTTTCATACAAGGAAATGGAATTTAATTTAATTAAAAACCAAATTAAATAGGAAAAAATTACCATTGACTTGATTTATAGGTTTATTAATGAATCAAAACCTCTACCCTTAATCATTATCCCTAATGTAATTTTACGCTAGTGGAACAAAAGAATATTGTTTGGTGAAAAGTATTGTAATTGTAGAAACAATCTTTAAAATTTAATAATCAATAATAAAATAAGAAAAATTTATGTACTTGAATTGAAATAATAAAATGAACCATTGTAGTAATACGGATGAATAATGACTAAACTAACAACACAAAAAGAATTGAAAATTCATAAAAATATCATATATACAAAAATAGAATGAAAAAGTAGAAAAGTGTCTGGAAAATTATTTTAGGAGAACATGATTACAATGAAAATATAATGTCTATTGGAAACTCTATCCACATGGAATATAAATACACCAAAAAACCTTATGGGTTAAATAGATTATAGTTCTTATATCTTATTGAGATACTCTCCAATCAGTAATTTTATGCCTTAAGTCATACTTTTTCACAATTATAGAATTAATAAAATATTTCATAATTTTATGTCTAATAGTTTTTTATCATGTCTATAATTTTCAAGGTCTTCAAGTCCCAATGGGTTTTTAGCATATTTCAGGATTTTACAATGTATGATTTTCTTCATGTGGAAACATGTCTGGCCAAATTTTTCTGTTTTCCTATGTATCAGGACTCTTTCATCAGTGGATTTAAACCACAAATTTGATTTTATTGTGTATTATATTATAAATATCATACTTTTATAAAGAATTCCCCTTTAAATTTATTTTGTAAATTTATTATACAAAGTATCCTAAACTCATATTATCAAATTATAAACCACATAGCATACCCAACGGATTGATACCAAATATATATATTTATCAAACCAATCATTTACATATATGTTCTACTGTAACACTGATGTTCAACTATATCATCTTCATCCATTACCATTTATCTCTTTGTTTGTTGCTCAATAATGGGGCTCCAAGGGGATTTCATGCTCTATTCTAAAGAAATGGATACTACACTCTCTGGAAAATAGTGATAGACCCTTTTCACAATTTAATTTTGTAACATATCACATAAAACCCATTCCATACTCTAGATACCTTTAAATCACATAACATATCATCATGAAAAATTGAAAAATCTAAAATCTCTATTATTACATGGGGATTCATAAAGTAATATTGGTGTGTGTCTTATATCAAAATATAATCTCATGTATCATTTCATCATGTAACTGAGTGGCATACAAACACCCCACCTATAATCATATCTCATATCATCAGGTAACATAGATAAATATTAACGATGGTCATGTATCATAGGGGGCCTCCCAATACCCACCTGAATGAAAATATCATATGAGTATGTATATTAGTGGTGTACCCACACCCATCGGAGAAACGTATCCCGAATCATTAGCTAACTCATAGGAATAACATCACCACAACTGAAATAAATTGTATTTTTTATATATTGAGAATATATTCAACCTAGGACCATGTATCACTTACCAAATATTAATTCCATATACAAAAACATACTTAACTTTCCCTATGGTTATATCTCATGCACCCCAAATATACTCATAAATCATGTTGTATACCACACAGAGTAACATATCCTCTTATCCAACTAACCATAAATAATGATTCTACCAAATATAATCTTTGTGATACAACACATCACATCATACCAATTATCCTCCTCAACATAGTCTGTAGGGAATCCACTGGGGCCATCATTTACATCCTAGTATCTTCTCAATAACATATTTTAATATAAAACACCCATGGTTTTACCATATAACATTGTCACTTTCATTAACCAATCTGGGAGTTGTATGTCCAATAACTCATGAAAATACCATAACAGAACATAGGCCCAGTCACTAGGGACTATCCTGGGGAATCCCTCACTAATATTATTCGATTCTTATTCAATTTAATCTATATAATATTCATGACCCACACATAGGATACATATTACTTCACTCTTATCGAAGATCATAACCAATTAATCAGAGGTTCCCTATCATTGTACCTCAATAATCATATAAGGACTTAGTTAACACTTTTCACTCACTACGATTCCAATCAAATTCATGATGGTGTACCCCATCATTAATGAGATTTTTTAACCATTCACTAATTATCATTTTCACTATGACTCTTATAAAAACTGAACTAGATATAAAACATTTTCTATTCCATACAAGCGTCATCCTATATCATATAAATACCATGGGTTATTTTAACCCAATCTATATCCCCACTATTTGGAAAAATTTCCCCTATGTTACCCAATCTCTCATAATTTCTTAAGATCACATACCCTAACATACATTCATCACAACTTCTCTATTTGTATGACCACTATTTTAATTTATTTCATTCAAATTATACTTCTCAAGGAATATGTGTCCTAGAATTCACATTAATCATACTTATATTTGTTATTATTGTTTGAGGCTTACTTATTGTGTTTCAAATACAACCAAGGTCTTCAAAGCACTATTCATTTCATAGCGGAATGATAAAATAATTATTTTTTGTTATTAAGGTCAATATCTCAACATTGGAAATACCAAATACCCAATTATACATAAAAATTTATATATATTTGGAAAATAAATAGGGACTATGTAATAAAAAAAAGATTTTTCTATTATGGAATCTCAATCACCCTATACTAATGTCATCGATGAAACTTCCTTGTTTCTACCTAATTTCTTAGTAATATCTTAGGCATTAATGGTTAGATAATTCTGTATAAGAATTAATCTATAATGATCCAATTTGTGATGGGTTGGAATAGTCACCTAAAATCATTATTTAGTATTCACTAACTATTACCTTGAGAAATAGAAATATAAAGTCTCAAGTCACGATCAAAGTACATTCCCACACATAATCCCAATAGTGACTAATAAAATTTAAAAATGAAATCAAAATATTAAATGAATAAGTTCATTAAGTTAATTAAATGAAAAAACATGCATTACATTAGTTATATTACACCAATATAATGTAAAAGATTCATTTAATATTTGTGAATAATAATAGTTGATAAAATTGTTGATGAAGAGTTTTTTTACTTTTATTATATATTAACGGTTATGAAAATGTTTTTTGAAAAATAAAAAACATGTGCTGGCCTCAACCAATATGATCGAACCTATTAAACCCATTTATTATAGATTAAAAGGGAGATAATATCTTTGGTATATTATCAAGATCAATCCCAATATGAGTTCCATAAACTAAATCACGAGGAAAAACATTTATGGATCCCTTCAAGATCATTGTGATCAAGACCCAAACCTTGTTCCCTGAACATCTTAATGATAATCACATCATTGCACAAATTTCCATTATAGAATTATCTAGTGTTATCATGGGTTATATATTTTTACCCAAATTTTATTAATATGAATATCTTATTACAAATAAAATAATTATTTTATTTATTCATTATTTTTTAAATCGCAAATTATTACATAAATATTTTTGATAAAAGAAATATATTTTAAAACAAAAAAATTGAATTTTTTTTGGTTAATATTAAATTTTAGTTAAGACATTCAAAATAAAAAAATAATGAATTATAAAGATTTTTTATTAATTTTTTATTTTACATAGTATGTATTAAAAATAAATTAAAATATAATTTTATGAAGTTAAAATGAAAATTTTATAAGGGATAGAGAAATATTCTTGTGAAGAAATAGTATTTTTAAATAAATGTGTATTTTTATTTGAATGTTTTTGTTATATGATTTTTAAAATAATTGGATAAAATAAATATTACTCTTATAATCAGCATGTCAGATGTAACATCCCAGGTAAATGAAGAATAATAGATTTTCATATTAATTAATATTTTTGAATTTAATATTAATTTTACTTTAAAATTTTTTCTATGTTCGGTAGCGTACCTGATATGCAACAACATGTTTCTTTGAAATCTTACATTGCACAATAATAATATAATATTATTATTTTAAATTGTAGTTAACTCCTAGATGTTGTATTAGAGTTAATGAAAAAAACTAACTACAATATGATTATACATTTTTGTTAAATGTATTTACATTTATCCAATAAAAATTTAGAGGCTTAAAATGTAAATGAATCTAATTTTAAGCATAATTTACTTTAAAAGGATGATTTATCGCCTTTTAATGGAGAACCATTTTTAATATAGTTTTAGTCACTTTAATATATTCTATATGGCCAAATAAAATCCTTTTTTAGAATGGGGACCTCAAAAATTTACTTTGTGTAAATTTATGGAATTTTTCCAATAAAGTTCATTTTGTATTGAATACTGAAAATATTGTTTTTTAATTCCAAACTATGTTTTAATCTAATTTATTTATATGGATAGATTATATTTTTAAATGGGTCTAAATTTTAATTAGAATATATTTTTACAATTTAATCTAATTTTGGTCATTTCAATTAATTTCCCTTTCAAATTGGACATAAACAAGTGTCAATCTTTTGATAGTTATTGTTTCTTAAAAATATGCAATTTGTTTTAACAACGTGAATTAATTTTAAATTAATTAATTCCACATCTATGTTTTTAATTTGGAAAAATATAAAATATCTTTGAATTCAGAATATCAAATAAATCTTATGCGTAAGTTTTGGTATTTTTCTAAAAAACATCAATTTTTTTTGAATAGTTAAACCACTTAGTAGTAGTTAAAAAACTGAATTTTTCATTTAAAAGAAATTTTACCACTTCTTTGAATTGAATTTTTAAAATACGACATAAATGGTTATTATAAAGAATTAATATTTGGTTAAATATGATTAAAATAATTTTTTAGTGAAGAGTAACTTTTGACACTTATTTACCGTTGTTAAAGGTAAATAGGGTTATTCAAGGATAAAAGAATATTATAATAATTCAAAATTATCATAAAAAAATTTCTAACATTATTGGATAAGTCATGTCCGAACATGGGAATATTTGGGTCGATTTGGGTACCCCTTTGAGCCACATGGGAGTGAAAATGACAATTTAGATTAATTAACTTAAAGTAAAGGCCAAAATGACAAAAGGAAATATCTTTTAGTAAATTAAATTTTAGAAGGGGTTATGTAAATAATTTTTTAGACTATAAATATTAATTAGATAGAAAATAATATTTCCTATATCATGGTATTATTTTATATAATTTTTAGACTTCAAATAATTTAAATTTTTTATGACACAATAATAATGCAGTATTTACCACATTAATAAATGATTAAAATAAATAAGATTATAATGATTACAATATTATCCAAAACATGTCCAATTCTCATTGGATTATTTTATTTCAAATATTAGTCATCTTATCTTCTACATTAATGATTTTTGGACTTTTAGAAACTGAAGATAAGTTCATAATAAAATAATATTTTCACACTTTTTTAAGTGCCCCTCCTCCCCCTTATAAAAGGAGACCAGTTCTAACCAATTACTCACGACTTTCAAGACTTTTTTTCGTCCTAACTCTGACAAGTTAATCTACCTACATCCCTCTCCTCCGCATAGAAGCATTACCTTAGGCATAAGGCACTTCAAGAAGTCATTTGGTTCAAACCAATGGGAGTTACCAAAATTAAATGTAATCGTTTCTCTTAAATTATTTTATTTATTTTACTTCTCCAAACACTAAACTCTTTTTATTAAATTCATTTTTAAAAACTCTAGTATCCTCAATATAATATTATGTTGTTATGATATGGATTCAAAATAAACTTACACACACCACCATCTAATGGATGAAGAACATAATGTTTCTGTGGATGGGAAACTAACGCCTCACTAAACGATGATTGTTTGATTTTCTCCTACCGCCTCTCATGGTGGAAATTATGATGGCACTGTATTTATATAAGATATATATTATTTTTTTATTTTTTTAATTCTTCCTTAATTTATTTTTATGGCATGCCTTTATGGTTTCCATTATGGGTAAACGTGATAATCTCATTAGAAGAAGTGCGGACTACCGCCCCCTCAAAGTGATGTGATTCGTTAATGCATTATGTGGGATTTATAAAGGAAGGATTTAATGATATTATATATTATATTATAATGGAATTATAATATACCTATATATCATTATGTTTTATTTCCATTAAAATAAGAAATAGAAATGAACGTAGTGTTCTTGTGTACATACGGCTTACTGTCTCCATGAACTATGCATTTCATTTCTTACCTCCAAATGTTATGTACTATTATAAATACATGTATATAGTGGATATATATGATATATATGATGTTTAAAACATGAATATCAATCTTTATATAATGGAATATTGACCACATGGTCAACTTGTAAATATAAGGTGTTCATTTTTTACTCAAGTTCCAAATATCGACAAAATGAACGTTATTATCTTAAATGATTACATAATGTTTATAACATGGTAATACGTTATATAAATGTAATAATAAACTTTAAAAATGTTCTTAAGAAATTAATAATTAACTTTAGTTTATTATTCAGGATATTAATGAACGAACGAGTCAAGTTGGACACGAGGTAAGGGACATCATATCAATCTCCTTTCATTGAGGCATATTTTGTTTTAATACACGAAATTCTTTTATACGATGTATAAAAACCCTTGAATTTTCAAAGGGAATGTTTTTCTATGAAGTGTTTTAATTAATGACAAAAAGAATGTTCCTTTTAACATAAGTGGTGACGAAGACATTTTCTACCGCTGCGAGTATTATTTGATCTTTGGCTTCCCCAACAAGACGTAATGTTTTTAAAAGAAAATAAATACCATATACTCTTTTATGTATTTTGGTACTAATAATGGTTTTGTTAATGGATTTTTTATGTCAATATATATAAGTGATATATTGTGATTGAAATGGGGAAATGATTTCTTTACTTTATATTTGTTTTAGGTCTTATGATTTTATAATGGTACATAGACATTTGATGGGTGGTTACGTGATAAACCAAATGATTGGTGGTGCCGTGAATACCAGGATGGGTGGTGACGTTATAACCTCCAATGCATTGGGTATGGATGTCGGCCGTATGGCTATTCCATTTAGTGATATGTGTGGAAGTCGACCATATGGTTATTCCATTTAAGTCTGTTTATGTCCCTAAGTTACCTTTATATGTTATGTGTTCTTTATATGGGTTTTATGGTATTATTTTGGATACAAAAGGGTATGTAATGATCTTTTATTCAATGAAGAATATTTATTACTTCATAAAGGTGAAAAGTATTACTTATGTTAAAGTATTGATGGTTTACTTGTTGTTTTGAAAAACTAACAATTTTCCTTCTTTGTGTATCCCTTACTGTGCTTTTTATGCTCATCCCATGTTTTTGAAATGTTTTCTAGAGGAAATAATGTGGAATAGGGTCATGGATGGGGTCAAGGAAAAGTCATGATGTCTTAAACATGGAACTAGACATGACTCATTCTTTTCAAGAGTTCATGTTTTGTAAAAAAAATGGAAACTGTGTAGAAGTTTCTACCTTGTAAATATTTTGAGATGTAATACATATGTCCTAATTCTCTAAAACTCTAAACCTAAAAAGATATTCAATGTGAATTATTCATTTAATTCAATATTTAGTAAGGTTTAAGGACAGATCCTTATAGTTGGTATCAAGTGTTGGTTTAGACAACATTAGGAGTTAGGGTATTTTTAAATTAATATCCATAAAGTAATTTAAGTTTATATTGAAATCATATAGAATTTAGAGATTACCATGTTGCTTCATCTAAGATATGTCTGTGTTAAGAATTGTTTTTTGTAATGAAAATAGATCAACATTTCTGGGAAGTCATACAGAGGAGAATGACCTTCCGAATCAGCAACCAATGATGGTCGGAATCAGAATTGAGTAGTTTACTATAGTGATGGCTCAGTTGAATCAGGTCATAAATGGTGGTTGTGTTCATTGATGATATTTTGGTTTACTCAAAAATTAATGAGGAATATGAAAGTAATTTAAGGTCCATCTTGAAAAACTTAAAAGAAAATAAACATTATGGGAAATTCATCAAGTGTAAGTTTTTGTTACAACAAATTTCTTTCCATGGTCACATTATTTCAAAAAATGGCATAACGGTTGATCCTGCTAAAACAAAAGTTGTTGAAGAATGGCCAAGACCCACAAATATAACCGAGATTCTTAGTTGTCTTGGTTTGGTAGGTTATTTCCAGAGGTTTGTTGAAAATTTATCACGGTTATCTACTCCACTGACTATGTTAACTCAAAAAGGTGTTAAGCTCATCTGGAAAAAATAATACGATGATTGTTTTCACGAATTGAAAAAAATATTGGTGAATTCAAGAGTTTCGGCACTGCCTTCCAGAAAAGGTGAGTTTGTTATCAATAGTGATGCTTCATTGAAAGGACTGGGTTGGGTCCTTATGTAGAATAATCATGTAATTTCTTATGCTTCACATCATTTGAAACCTCATGAGTTAAATTACCTTACACATGATTTGGAATTAGCTGCTGTTGTTTTTTCTTTAAAAATTTGGAGGCATCACATGTATGGAGTAAAATGTGAAATATATAATGATCACAAATGTTTGAAGTATATATTCACTCAAAAAGAATTGAACATGAGACAGAGGAGATGGTTGGAATTAATCAAGGATTAGGATTGCACGATTCTTTACCATCCGATAAAAGAAAATAAAGTGGATGATGCTTTGAGTCAAAAAAGTAATGCTTCATTAACCATGATTTGTTTGGAACAAGATCCTTGGTTTTTGATTTGATGAACTTTGACATAGATGTTTTTGGTGCTGGAAATTCTTTTATTTTGTATCAGGTGTTAGTGAGATCATCACTATCAAACATAATAAAGCAAGTGAAGAAAAAAGACAGTGAGTTATAGAAAAAGCAATAGTTGGTTTTGAAGGGTATGTTGCCTAATATTAACGTGGATAATGATTGTGTTTTGAGATTTGGAAAGAGAATATGTGTGCCTTGTGATTCACAGTTGAAGGATGAGTTGTTATGTGAAGCTCATAGTTCTTGGTTTTCAGTTCATCCTAGAAGTAATAAGATGTACAGAGATCTTTGGGAGTATTACTGGTGGGATGGAATGAAAAAAGATATTTCTGATTTTACTATGAAGTTTTTGACCTATCAGCAGGTTAAAGTAGAGCGGCAGTTACCTAAAGGGATGCTTCAGCCTTTACCGGTGCTAAAGTGGAAATGAGAAAATATATCAATGGACTTTTTGTGGGATTACCGAAGACATCTTGAGGTAATAATGTAATCTGGGTTATTGATGATCAATTGAAAAAATATTCCCATTTATTCCTATTCAAGATACGTTGTCTCTAGATGAACTTGCTCGGTTGTATTTTAAAGAGATAGTCAGGTTGCATGGAGTTCCCCTCTCCATTTTATCTGATCATGGTCCCAAGTTCACTTCTAACTTTAGGAATGTCCTTTCGAAGTCGTTGGGTACTAAATAAAATTTTAGTACATCTTTTCATCCTCAATAAAATGGGAAATCAGAATGAATAATTCAGACCTTGGAGGATATGTTACATGCTTGATCGATGGATTACCATGGAAGTTGGGACCAACATCTTTCTTTGGTTAAATTTTCTTATAATAACATCTTTCATTCCAGTATACAGATAACTCCATTTGAGGAATTATATGGAATGCATTGTCAAACTCCAGCATTTTTGGATGAAGTAGGTGAAAGGAAGCTTATGGGACTAGAATTTGTAGAAGAGATGGTAGAGAAAATTCAATTGATTAAAAAGCACATGAGAATAGCTTAGAGTAGAGAGAAAAGTTATGAAGATAACCGGAGGAAGGATCTTTCTTTTGAGGTAGGTGATCATGTCGTTCTCAATGTTTCTCCATGGAAAAGTGCGATGTGTTTTGGTAAGAATGGATAGTTGAGTCTGAAGTTCATTGGACCTTATGAAATTTTTGAGAAAGTTGGATTAGTTGCGTACATAGTGGCTTTACCTCTATGTTTATCCTAGGTACACAATGTTTATCATGTTTCTATGTTGAGAACATATATGCCAGATCCATCTCATGTTTTGAGCCTAGAGGTAGTTCAGTTGATAGAGAGTCTCTCTTATGAGGAATAACCAGTCTAGATTCATAACTGTAGAGAGCAAGTGTTGCGAAATAAGGCAATTCACCTGGTCATGGTTTTGTGTAAAAACCATATAGTTGAAGAGGAAACGTTGGAATCTGAAAATGCTATGAGGGATAAATACCCACACTTATTTTGATATGTAAATAAAAATTGCGAGGATGCAATTTCCAAAAGGGAGGAAGGATGTAACATCCCAGGTGAATGAAGAATAAGATATTTTCATATTAATTAATATTTGTGAATTAAATATTAATTTTACATTAAATGGGTTTCTATGTTCGATAGCATACCCGATATGCAACAACGGGTTTCATTGAAATATTACGTAGCACACTAATAATATAATATTATTATTTTAAATGGTAGTTAACTCCAAGTCATTGTATTGGAGGGAATGAAAAAAATAACAACAATATTATTATACATGTTTGTTAAATTTATTTACATTTATCCAATAAAAAGATAGAGGCTTAAAATGTGAATGAATCTAAATTTAAGCATACTTTACATTAAAAGGTTGATTTATCGCCTTTTAATGGAGAACCCTTTTTAAATGTAATTTTGGTCACTTTAATACATTATATAGGACCAAAAAATCCTTTCTTATAATGGGGACATCAAAATTTAATTTGTGTGAATTTTTGGAATTTTTCCGATAATGTGCAATTTTTATTGAATAGTAAAAATATTGTATTTTAATTCAAAACAATGTTTTAATCCTATTTATTTATATGGTTAGATTATATTATTAATTTGTTATAAAGTGTAATCAGAATATATTTTTACCATTTAATCCAATTTTGGTCATTGTAATTAATTTCACTTTCAAATTGGATATAAACAAGTGTCAATCTTTTGATAGTTATTGTTTCTTAAAAACACGCTGTTTGTTTTAACAACGGGAATTAATTTTAAAATTAATTAATTCCACTTATATGTTTTGAATTTGAAAAAATAGATATCAATTTTGAATTCGGAATATCAAATAATACTTAGGCAAAATTTTTGGTATTTTTCTGAAAAACTTCAATTTTTGACGAATAGTGAAACCACTTAGTAGTACATAAAAAACTGAATTTTTCATTTAAAGGAAATTTTACCACTTCTGTGAATTGAATTTGGAATATCTGACATAAATTATTGTTAGAAAGAAGTAAAATGTGCTTCAATAAGATTAAAATAATTTTTGGTGAATAGTATCTTTTGACATTTATTTACTGCGATTAAAGGTAAATAGGGTAATTCAAGGTTAAAAAAATATTATAATAATTATAAATTACCTTAACAATTGTTATAAATTTTTTTATGAGTCATGGCCGACCATGGGCATCTTTGGGTCGATTTTGGGACCCCTTTGAGTCACATGTGTGTGAAAAAGACAATTTAGATTAATTAACTTAATGTAAAGGCAAAAATGACAGCAGCAAATATCTTTTAGTAAATTAATTTTTAGAAGGGGTTATGTAAATTATTTTCTCAACTATTAATATTCATTGAAAAGATAAAAATATTTCCTTTATGATGGTATTTTTTTAATTTTTATACATCAAATAATTTAAAATATTTACGACACAATAATGATGGAGTATTTACCTCATTAATAAATGATTTAAATAAATAAGATTATAATGATTACAATATTATCCAAAACATGTAAAATTATTATTGGATGATTTTATTTCTAATATTTCTCATCTTATCTTAGACTTTAATGATTTTTGGACATTTAGAAATGGAAGATATGATTATAATAAAATAATATTTTCACACTTCTTTAAAGGGCCCCTCCTCCCCCTTATAAAAGGAGACCACTTCTAACCAATTCCTCACACCACTAAAGCATTTTGAATCATCAATACTCTGACAAATAAATCCCCATAACTCCCTATCCTCCACATATCAGCCTTAACTAAGGAAGATTGCACTTTAATAAGTCTTTTCGTTCAAACCAAAGGGAGTTACTCTAATTGAATGTAACAGTTTCTCTTAAACTGTTTTCTTTTATTTTACTTCTCCAACCCCTAAACTCTTTTTATTTTTTTCTATTGTAAAAACTCCAGTATCCTCAATAAACTATGATGTTTTTATGAAAAGGATTAAAACTATACTTATACACACCTCCATCTAATGTATGGAGAACATAATGTTTCTGTGGATGGCAAACTAACGCCTCACGAAACGATGATTATTCGATTTTCTCCTACCAACTCTCATGGTGGATATTATGATGGAACTGTATTTATATATTATATATACTCTATTTATGTTTTATCTATTCTTCTATAATTTCCTTTTATAGCATTCCTTTATGGTTTCCATTATGGGTAAACGCGATAATCTCATTAGAGGAAGTGTTGACTTCCACCCCCTCAAAGTGATGTGATTCGCTAATTCCTTATGTGGGATATATAAAGGATGGAGTTAATGATATTATATATGATATTATATTGGAATTATAATATACCTATGTATCATTATGTTTTATTTCCAATAAAATGAGAAATATAAATGAAAGTAGCGTTCATGCGTACGTACGGCTTAACGTATCCATTAAAGGTGCATTTCATTTCATACCTAAAAATGTTATGTACTGTTATAAATACATGTATATAATGAATATATACGATATATATGATATTTAAATCATGAATATCATTCTGTATATAATGTACTATTGACCATATGGACAACTTTTAAACATTAGGTGTTCATTTTTGAACCAAGTACCAAATATCGACAAAATGATCGTTATTATCTTAAATGATTACATAATGTTTGTAACATGGTAATAAGTTATATAGAAAGAATAATAAACTTGAAAACAGTTCTTAAGCAAGTAAAAATTAACATTATTTTATTATTCTAGGATATTAAAGAATGAACAGGTCAAGTTGGACACGAGGTAAGGGACATCGTCTCAATCTCAATTCATTGAGGCATATTTTGTTTTAATACACGAATTTATTCTATACGTTGTATAAACACCCTTGACATTTAAAAGGGAATATTTTTCTATGTATCATTTTACTTAATGACAAATAGAATGTTCCTGTTAACGTAAGTGGTGACAATGACCTTTTCCGCCGCTGCGAGTATTATTTACTCTTTGGCTTCCCCAAGAAGTTGTAATGTTTTTAAAAGAAAATCAATCCCATATACACTTTTATGTATTTTGTTATTGAAAATGGTTTTGATAATGGATTAGTTATGTCAATATATTTATGTGATATATTGTGATTGAAATGTGGAAATATTTACTTTCCTTTATATTTGTTTTATATCTTATGATTTTAAAATGGTACTTGGACATTTTACGGGTGGTTATGTGATAAACCAAATGACAGGTGGTTCTGTGAACACCAGGATGGGTGGTTATGTTATAACCTCCAATGCATTGGGTATGAAAGTTGGACGTTTGGCTATTCATTTTAGTGATATGTGTGGAAGTCGACCGTATGGTTATTATATATAAGTATGTTTGTGTCCCAAGTTACCTTTACATGTTATGAGTTCTTTATATGGGTTTTATGGTAATCATTTTGTTAAAAAAGTGTAATTAATGATCTTTTATTCACTGAAGAGTATTTACTACATCATAAAGGTTAAAAGTATTACTTATGTTAAAGTATTCATGGTTTACTTGTTGTATTGAAAAACTAACAGTTTTTCCTCATTGTGTATACCTTACTGATCTTTTTATTCTCATCACAATTTTTTGAAATTTTTTTATTGGACATAATGTAGAATAGGGTCAAGGATGGGATCAAGGAAAATTCATGTTTTCTTAAACATGGAACTATACATGACTCTTTTTTTCGAGAGTTCATGTTTTGTAAAAAAATGGAAACTGTGTAGAAGTGTCTACCTTTTAAATCTTTTTAGATGTAATAGTTATGTCCTAATTCTCTAAATCACTAAACCTGGAAATATCCTCAATGTGAATTATTAATTTAATTCAATATTAAGTAAGGTTTAAGGCCGATTCATTATATCAAATTATTCAATGGTTTAATTTTTCATAATTTTTTGTGACAATGAAATTTTTGTGTCAAAATTAAATACAGTTAAAATATCTTGTATATATTATGATATCATAATTTCCCAAAGGATATATAATCAATGGAATAAAAAATATCAAAAGCCAAATTTATATTTCCACTTTCGAATAATGTTTTTATGTAATTTTATTAATTTTGTAAATCCATTATGAATCCTCCAAAACTTATATTATATTTTTATGTATCAAATTCAGTTCATTGTAATCATTAGTTTATTCAACATTACCATGGTAATTTTATAATTTAGATATTTTATTGTAATAATTAAAAAATTCAGAGGCTCTTTTTCTGGATGAAAAATTATTATAAATACATGTGGTGTTTGGTTTTTATGAATGATTTTTTATAAATTCTAAAACATAGGTTTTGAAGATAATAAAATACTCCCCTACCTATTCCAATACAATCCCACCCAATCTCTTATTACAATTCACTAAAAACCATTGGATATTGTATATAATATTCACATTATTCACTATATCCCTCCCAATTTTCCCCAAGGAGGTTGGAATCGTCTACCAATTATTCGGAAACACCCTCTTTATGCAAGGGATCCTCTAATTCCCCACTTTATTATAGAAAACCCTTTCTAAAATGCATATTTTTTTACATTTATATTGATATGATATGATTTTATACATCCCTCTAATATCCAGTAATATTTACACATGGTAATATGCACCTTTAAACCTTATTAATTATTTTCATGATTCATTATCTACCCCTATTATGCTTTGAATATCATCTAGTGATTTTTCTATGATGAAAAATTAAGGAAGAAATCTTTTTTTTATAAGCTTTTTAGTTCCCAATTATAAATGTTGGACTATGTTATTTCAAATACATATTTCTTCATTTATGATTTACATGTGTCTAGATACCCATTTCACCCTCATTAATCCCTCCAATTTTTTATTATGTCCACATGTTATATTGACAGAAGTTTTATCTATATATTCCAATCCAAACTGTTTTATTTGGAATACAATCTACATTTCCACTAAAGGGAAATAACCTATACATAACTATCCTCCCATGATGTTGGACATACATTTAAATTTTCAAGAATCCATTATCATGGTATTGAATGAGATGAAATATTATCCAATTTTGGATGATCTATGTGGAACACTTTGGCATGTACATCAAATTAAAGAGATGGTTGTGCGTTAAATTATATAGCACCACAATGTGTTCTGTAGTCTTTTAGTTTCATGATAAATAATTTATGTTATTAGGGATTAAACCAAATCCATTATGAAATTATTTTCACAATGTTATGATTTCTTAGAGGTCCTCATTGAACAATGTTTATGATGTCATGTTTTATGTTTTTTCCAAATTCAAATGTTTCCTTTATGATATCATGTTTCTTCATGAAACATTATTATTGATTATGATTATTAGTAATTTTAGGTCACATTGAAATTTGTATTGACAAACATATAATATATTAATAATTTTATTATTTTTTATTAATTTACTACGAGTTATATATCACCCCTTTTCTTATGTTTGTCCCCATGTAATCTTGGGTAGTTTTAAGATAAAGGAAATTTAAATAATTATGAGGATGTTTTCAATAATTTCATTGTATCAATATATCAATATGATGCGCTATATATATTTAATTCACTAAAGAAAATAAAATGTATGATCTTATGTTTTTAAATAATTTATTATGTAATAAATCATAAAATAATGTTTACTAAAGACAATGGTTTCCATAGATGGAATCAAAGAGAGGTCTAATTATTTTTAGCACTTTCTTTAGAAAACATCAGTGAACAAATTAGTTATAAGAAATAAAATATAAGAAAACATTTCTATTTATTGTTAAATTATACTATATGCGGTTTATAATGTAATAAATCCTTGTATGGATACTACAAGTGGACATGGCTCTGGAATAGAGGTATTTAGTGGTAGTAACACCAAAATAGTTTATTGAGTTGGACATGATCATTACAATGTTTATAAAAATGGTAATTTCTCTAAACATAGTTTGACACTCTTTAGGAATGTGCTTTAGTAAATACAAATTAATCTTATGAAATATTATTAAAGTAAAAAATAGAACTATAAGATAATATATTAGGAAATAGTTCATGGATATGTTAGATTAAATCCAAAATGTTGCTTACGGAAAATATGTTATTTATGATTTATCACATTAATACTAATTGTTTCCCATTTATGTTTTTAATAATTTTATAATGTTCAACTCAATTTTTACATTTATTCTAGTATATGGCCATAAATAAAAGAATCCAATCCAAAAAATAATGTGAGGGACATTGTGTTGAAATGCTATATGAGATTCCCAATAGGATATAAGTATTACTCTTGAGGTTTATAGTTATTATATCTCAATTTTATCATGTTTTAAATCGAAACATGAATCTGGGGGAATTCCTAAATACCCAAAAATAAATAGAATGTTGTAATTAACACCTTTATTTGACAAAGACCTAAATTGTTTAGTGGATAATCAGATCACATATTTACAGAACAATGGATCATATACATGGAAATTATCATCTTCATCCTTTAATTCTTCATAAAAGAGAGGGTAATGATGGGTATTTACCATATAGAAAGAGATGTTGATAAATAGTGGAAATTTGTCAATAATATGAATCCTGATGAGGAGACATATGTGGTAGAGTGGAAGGAATTATAGAAAATAATTATAGATATATATTTTTTACACTCATTAATAGAAAATCGTGAGGGACATCATTAGCCTCAATAAAAATAATAACTAATCTATCGAGGTGTGTGAGGGAAAAATCACAAGATATTAATTATATAACTTTGTATTTTTCATTATCTCTACATGTATTCTTTACTAAATATTGTGTTAACCTATGCCTAGTCAATGAATATCCTTTTACATTTAAGACATTTACATTTATGATGAAATTTTATGATGTTCCATCACTGTTGAAATAGAGATTAGTTAATCTCAAGGGTATCCTTGGATTATGAAGTGTTAGGTGTAAACTAAATCTATTTGATTAATAGATAAATTTAATTCTGGTAAGAACATTCAAACCCCCACATGTCAATGGTGTGAAAACTAACCACCCCAAAATTTCATGAGGGGAATGAAGAAATTCTGTAGGTGTTTGAAGAAAGGGAACCATGATTATGATAGATGATGAAAGAAACCCACTAAAATTTTAATGAATAGAGTTATATAGTGAACCCTTATTCCATGGTGTAATTTTTCAACTACAATGAATATGTAAATATTTTGACTTAGTGAACTATGCCAAGACTTATCAATGAAAACTTCGGATTGAATCCCCCAATTCATAGAGAGAAATAGTTATATTATACCATCACAAATATGGCCAAGGATCCCAATATGGATGTGGTGGAATGTATGCAAGTTAATATTTTAATAATCACAAAAAAAATTATTCTAGTTCAATTCATTCATTCATATCACACATGTCTAGTAGAGCTATTTAATACCCACTGGATGTCATTAAAGCATAATTATTGGTGAAAATGGAAAATGAATAATATGTTACATCACATGTATATAACTAATCCTCTATCAGAATTTGTGGTTGGAATTTCCTAGTAAATTATTTCATTCATCTTTTAATGTATTTGATTGTATTCGAGGTGTGGATTTATATTCCTTATATACAGCCATAATAATTATCTGATAGACGGAAATCAACCTCTATAACAAGAGTCACCCTAGGTTTTTATAAAATAGTTAAGTAGAGGATGAATATTATTTTCTACCAAAGTCATGAGAATGTATTCTATTTCCTTTTAAGATTTAATATCAATCCCAAAAGATATTTATTAATGAAAATATAATCCCGGAAGACATGCCAATTATTTGCTAATAAGTTGATGTGTTTCTTGAAGAATTTTAAACTCTTTCTTCTATACTAGAGTTTGACCTTTCAAACAAAATTAGATATGGATAATATCCAACATACATGACTATTTATATAATTATAATTCATTAACTTGATGATCTCAAGTATTAACTACAAGAGAATAAGGATAAGCGGGTTTTACAACCAAGTGCTTTACATTGGGGTGTACAAGTCATGTTCATCCCGATGGAGGATATGTCAATGCACATATTCCTTGATTATCATAGGATAAATACAATCACAATAAATAATAAGAATCATAATCTAGGTAATGATCAATAATTCAATAAAACAATATGGAAAATTACTATTTATCTATGAGTGGTCCACTATTATAATTTATCAAGTAAAGGTGAATACATAGAATATCCCAATGACTATTTCTCATATAGGGTATAGGCACAATGATCTAATAGTGATTCTATTCTGACTCACCAATACTCCAAAAAACGTCATTGATTTTATGAATAATTTCTTTTGATATTACATAAAAATATTGTTTTAATATTTTTTATAATATTGTTACCTAAGCGGAATCATGGGGTTAATTTTAATAATTTACTAACCACCATTTTGAAAGAAAATAAGTACACATAGAATATAAAATGGGATTTTTTATTAGAGAAATTATAATTGCTTGTAAATGTCATCTCAATAAAAAGATATAAGTGGATCTAGAAAAATGTAGATGATTGAAGGTTTCCATATAACAATATCCATAATGGAAATTTCAGGATTCCTTATATTAGATGGGTATTATTATTTAATTTTAAGAAAAATTTCATGATTTATGTTCCACATAACCATTATAACATAGAATATGGTCATGCTTGTTATGAATAAATTATGTGAGAAAAATTTCAAAAGGAAAAAAATTGGCTAATAATTACACCAGTACTCACATTACCCACCAGTGGGGAAAGAGTATTCATCAATAGTGGTCCATATTGCATGGTCATGCATTGTGTACTCATGGAAAATGAAAATGAATTAGACTATTCCTCTGTAAAACTAAATATCCATGAGTACAACAATCCTTATTATTATCTTGAATTGGATTCATAAATCTATTCATTAAGGAATTGATGATATTATCTCTAAAAGGATAAGCTTTATATATATATATACAGACCAAAAAATCGTGAAGATTATATAACACAAGATGATATTAGTATTATATAATAGAGGATTTTAGATCTAATCAAGGATCATATTTATTTATCAATTTTTATAATTGTAAGGTGATTAATCCGACATAATCTCTAAGTAGAAAAGATCATGTAACAATTTCCATAATAATGATTGAAAGGAATAAATTATTATTGGAAATTGAAATTATTTTTATGTGTAAATAAATTGATATTCATACTACATTTTTCAAAAGAAAAAGTCAACCATAAATTCATGATAGGATTTAGGAGACTCAGAAATATGATTCATTGCTACAAAAGAAGGTATAAAATATTCTATAGTTAATCATTACTGAATATGGATTTATATCATTTGTAACTCAGATAAAAGTCCAATAAAAACTATATGTAAATGGTGTATTTTATAGGATAAACTTATATTATCCTTCTATAATTATCCAAGAATCACAAAGATTTATGCAGATTTGAATAAAAAAATTATGGATTAATAAGAAAAGACATATTGTGGAGTTTTTATATTGATGCCTAATATGAATACGAGTCAAGGATAAATGTAAATAGTTTAAGGTTATGTTGTAACCATTTTCTATAACAATATTAAAATTGGAAGACATAGCCATGGATTTCATTTTCTGACTCACCAAGAAACCTAAAGGGGATAATAAAAGTTGGTTGGTAGTCAATCACCAAATAATGTAGGGGCATTTTATTGAAATTAGGGAATATTTAACATTTTATCAACACTCTAGGGTATACATATGGGATGTTTTAATAATTCAATGAGTTACCCTCTCTATTGCATCTGATTGAAATATGATGTTTACTATGAGGTTTTAGAGAATCCATCATCAATTATTGAATACATAAATGACCTTTGGAACTACTTATCACCAAAAAATATATGGTCTATCTAAAAAGACCATTTTATCTCTCTATTATTTTCTAAGAATGTGTTAAATGAACTTATATGGATTTTTGGATCACACATTCCCTTAGTGGAGTTCTCATTTAACAATATTTTTCATTCTATTATTCTAATGGCTCCATATAAGGCTCTATATGGGAATAATTTTTAGACTCCAACCAATTTGGATGATGTTTGAAAAAGAAATTTTATGATATATATTCTTATCCTTGAGATGATAGAGATGGTTTAAACCATTCATCAACATCAGAAATCTATAAAACATTGTTAGAAGTTATATTCAACAATAATCGATGAGACCTCCATATTGAGGTTAGGGATAATTTATTCCTTTGAATTTCTTAATGAATGAAATTCATGAGTTTTGAGATTAAGGGATATATTATTATGTGATGTATCTTCCCCTTTGATATATATGATCATGTCAGAGTGGTGGACTATTAAAATGTAGTCACAACTAACAAATTTTTTTAACATTATTAAAATTCCTGGTATCCCTCATCATGCAATACATATAACACCCATACAATATATTATAAATCGTGGTGGTACCATTAGAAAATGATAATTCGTAAGAGGGAAAACTGTTATAGATCTAAAATCATAAATAAAAAGTTTTATGAAACCTAAAAACTCATCTGGACATGTATTTGTGTGAAGAATTCCATATTTGAGGATGTGAAATGAGAATTAGAATATGTGATGAATAAAAAGTAACCTAATAACTTTTTGTTAATTAAATGCTAATTTTAATACAAAAATTTCATATTGGGGGAAAAATGTAACAACCTAAACATTTATATGTGAATATTTATTTTAAAATAAATAATTTCCGTTTTTTTATACTGTAAATATAGGAAAAAATACGAAATAAATTTTTTATATTTGAGAGTTATATTTTATCAGATTAAAAACACATTAATCATCCTAAGCATTGTTATTATAGATTTTTAATAGTTATCATATGATCAGTATATATTAAGGATCACGATAATGTGTAATTGAAAACAGAAAAATAAGTGATTGATATGAACAGTTGGATCGTACCCTTTGAAACACATTCATTAGATATTCAAATACAGATAGAATCTATGGGATTTTCACTAGATCAAGACCAAGATGATACCCAACAAATATATCATGAGTGAAACTATTTATCTGATTATTTCATGTTCATCTTGATAATGACCCAAACCATGTTCAATGTTACAATAAATGCAAATATCATTATCGTGAACCATAACATTAGATAATTATTTTTTGTAATCAGGGGATATATATTAGAAAACAAAAAGTTTAAATACGTAATTTTTTTTTAATAAAATAATTATTATATTTATTTTGTATTGTTTTTAATTTTTTTAATATTATTTTATGAGTATCCTAAAAATTATATTTTATTGGGAAAATTCCAATTAATTTGTTTTTGTAATCTTCATTTTTAGAATAAATATTCATTTTTAATAATTTATTGATTAAATTATTTTAAGATATAATATTTTGGTAAAAAAATATTTTACTAAAAATAATTGAAAATTTAATTTTATAAAGACAAAATATTTTATTTATAATGGTTAAAAAATTGTAATTATGGAAAAACAAGTATTTTTCAAAAAAATAAAAAGTTAATTTAAAAGGATAATTTCTCATTTTGATAGATTTATTTACAATTTTTTAAATCATCTTATCAAAATTATTTAACTGTGATTTTTTCATAATTTATTATAACAACATAATTTTAAGATAAATATTAAATACCGTAAAAACACACTTTATTTAATATTACAACACATTGAACCCAAATTGATATGAAATGTGGAATAAAAGGTATCCATGACCAAATATTTGTTTCCAATTTAAAATAATATATTCTTTGGTTATTTTTTTTAATATTATAAACACTTTATTAATCATCCAAAACATTTATTATTTTTTAATGTTTTAGAATAATTTTTTTTGGAAACATGACTCACTTCGACATCACCATGTTTATTATTTTAATTATCTTGGTTCTTGGATTTATAATATAAAAAAACCAAGAATCTGTGGTTGAATGCATCGTAAAAATCAATGATATATTTTGTGTTTGTGATTAATTTATATTATAGAGTTTGATAAGTATGTTTTTAAAATATTATAAAACTATGCTATATTTTATAATATATACCTCCACAAGACCACATTAGAATTCACCAAAAACCATTTGTACATTTCTATACTCTCTAGTTCCCTCCAATATTTTTTGAACGAACTCAATACAATCATCTCAAGGTATTGTAAATACCCTCTCAATGTATGTAATCCTATCTTTATCCTCTATTCAATCTCCATATTTTTGAAATGCCTTATTTTGTCCATTTTTTATTAATGGGATATTATTTTACACACCGATATTACTTACCATTGATTTAAAAATTATTATAGAACCATTTTACTCTCAATAATAACTGCCATGATTCATTATGTTCCCCCATTACGTTCCCAAAATTATCATATGATTTTTCCATTCAATAATTTTATTCAAGAACCCTTTTTGACTATTCCCTTTTATTTCCTATTAGTTCATGTTGAATTAAAATTTTACATATCTCCATTACATATCTTCTGATTTACATGTCATGAGAGAGACTATTCAAACTTAGTATTCACTACCAATATTCTTTATATTCCCCCATTGTGTTGTTGAAGGTATCCTTCTATTTTTCCATGAAAACCCTTTGAATTGAGTATAAAAGCATCATATCAACTCATGGGTTCTAACATAAGAATAAATATCTTTATCTATTTGGTGTCCTCCATGTATATATTCCATAGTTCTTAAATATTGTATTATCTTTGATGAAATATGATCTTATTTTGAATGATTTATGTGGCACAGTTATGAATATACAAGATATTAATGCGATTGGGGAGCCTAGAATTATATAGCACTATAATTAATTGGATACTTTTTTAGTCTCATAATATATAAATTCAATGAATAGGGAGTAATCACAATTCATTATGAATCATTTTTCCCCACTTAACAGTGTCTTACATGTTATCCTAGACATATGTTTATTATTCCATGTTTACTCATGTTTCCTCATTCCCAATTAACTTTATGTTATGACGCTGTATCATACCTAATTATTCAATATTATGGCCCTCACTACATTTATGTCACATTGAAATTTATATTCAATAACATGTCAAACATTAATTATTTTATTATTGAATTATTTATTTACTAGGACGTATATCTCGTCCCTTTCAAATGAATATCCCTAGGTTAGCCTTTGCATCTTTAAGAGAAATTAATTTTATTTAATGTTAAGTAATTTTTTAATAATGTTTTTGTATCAGTTTATCTAGTTTATCTGACTTGTACTCAATTTCTTAAATTATATAGGCTTTATTATTTTATGGTTTTTAATATGTTTTTTTCATTAAACTATAAAATATTTTTCATTAATGAAATAGATTATCATAATCCCAATCAAATGGTACCAAGTTTATTTCCAATGATATAAAATTTCTATAAAAAGACTTGAAAAAATAATAGTGAAACATTTATCCAACCCAATGAAAACTATTTTCTGTTTATCCAAAGAAGACATCATCTTTCAACAATAAGTTAACCACAATCATCCTCACCTGATTCACACATGCTATGGAAGAATGATCATCAAACCAAAAAAATGTCCCCAAATAATATGTAAAAAAATGGAAGAATTTCAAAAAAAAAATAGTATAATAAAATCACATAGAACATGAAAAAAACACAAATAATTATTTATAAGCTTATTGGGCTATAATAGTGAAATATGATATAAGGACTTGTATTTAATTATTCTCTCATAGTAATCTTTAACCTAAAACATAGGTGAGGAATGGCCCATAAATTGTAGGTTTACCCATATCAAAAAATCTGGTTAGGGGTCTAGTTGTCTCATGGCAATCTAACATTGTAGTAAAACAACCATCACAATGTGGGAGCGACTTCCTATTTCATCTCTATCATAGAAATACCAATATGAGTAATTGATAGAATATCGTGGTATTGGGATAGACCGAAATCTAGACACTAGTATGGAATCACCCTAATATGATACAATGTGAATCCCTATTCATAGGAAAAACCCAAATCCATTAGTGGTGTCTTCCCCACTATTATAGTGTATTTCATCATACTACAATCTATAACACACAGATTGGTAGGCCATAAAATATTTTCCTCCACACATGAGTACATATATTCCATCTATATCCATGCTAATGAAATGGGCCTCACCAAACGTTTTTTTACATTCACTCAAGAACTGTAAACACATTTATTTCTTCAATGCATGAATAATCTCATCTCATAGAGATGAAAAAAATATTGAATTTTTGATATCAATTCTAATTCATAAAACATACCTTATTTTTCAAAAAATATTCAAATTCCCTATAAAGTTTTCACCTAGTTAAAATATGGGTTTATAAAATCTTTATTTAGTAGTGATAACATATTTATTTTTATGGTTTTCAAATTGGGTTTTTTATTAATAACCACATTAGACAACATAATATTAATAAGAATTATGTGAATAGTAATTTACTATTACATTAAATTTTTTATAAAAATATATCATAGATATATTTATATCAATGTTTCAAAATGAGAATATTTATAAACATTAAATCACTAAACAGTATATAAATAAATTATTTTATATATGTCATAATCAAAAAATCCACAAAAATATGTTATGATGTTAAATATATAATACATGTGAAGGGGGAGATAACATCAACTCTACCCCCTATATCTGGCTAGATAATCCTAGATGTTACATGATATATATTTTATTATCATTAAATATAGAATATTGAAAATATTACTTGTATTATGTGTAATGTTTCATATAAGTTAGTTTTAATTACATATTTTTCTTATGAAAAAATTTCATAATAATTAACATATAAATATAAAAAAATAAAAACAATTTAAAAAAAATTATTACTGGAAAATCAATGATTCTATATCACATGGATTTTTTTAAACCATTTCTAGAAATGTGATATCCTCTAAAGTCCCCATCACCACCAACTACCTAACATTAACTATATATCATAAATATTCTATTGTATTCCCTAATCAAGAATGAAATTTTTATATTTCGATTCTAATAATTATGTATAATAAAATTACATAAACCTACAATTTGATTATCCAATGTGTGTTAATATGATCTCATAAAAATGTCTTATGAAGGTAGGATATATTACCCATCCCTCCCACATGAATTGTGTTCTCCATAGCCAAAACATTTGTAATCATATCATAGTGTGAGAAAAATAATTACTATGATAGATTTTTAACCCACATCATTGTAATTGTTTTATTAAAAATTAAAAAAAATTTACCCTTCAAAAAATTGAACTATATTTTAGAGTTTCCACCAAATGATTGAAACTAGTAAATTTACATAATTAAAATAACCATTATTTTGAAAATTGTACCAAAAATCTGGTAAACCATCCATGTGACCAATTTATTTCACTAATTTCATTAAAAATATAAAATAAACAAATTTATAAACTTATCAAATTAAAATTAAAGAATAAATATATAGCATAATTGATAGTAGAATACATTGTCTGATCTTCTCCACGAAAATACTTTTGGACACACTTTTGTGTGGGTGACTTCATTTGACCACCTTTATGTGTTTTATTAGAATATTTCATAAAAAATTATGATTAGTAAATGTAATCCATTATTTATAATGAATTTATATCATTATAGTGAGATATTATCAAATTCCATATATAAATCAGAATGATTCATATCAACAATGGACCTCCCTCAATTCTATAGTATCCCTTCATTTACATTTTTATACATTTGATACGGACTCTATAAGGTGACATTAAACTCACCCCATATTATATATATATTTACCTCGTACATTGTCCAATGATAATTCCAGTATCATATAAATACATTTCAAATCTAAAATTAAAAATTAATCTACATATTGGATTTGAAAAAAATATGTAGAGTTAAATATTATATAAATATGAAATAAATAATTTATAAGTACCTATTTGGACTTAATTTCCATTTTTATGAAAAACATCATTTTTAAAACTGATGGGATTGTTATTCGAATCATGTTACACAATAGGATGTGAAATTATATCTTCTGATAACTACCCAATGATTTGAATACACAATCCTGATTCATAATATTTATGTTAGCCATATATATCAAATGGAAAAAAATACTTTATAGTTTTTCAAAATCTAAATATTTGAGGTATTAATGTTCATTTATATTCAAATATTTTATAAATAAACCTAATATATTTTTTTAGATGGAAAAAATTATTTTGGAACATTTTTAATTACATACCAATAATGTCCATCGTCTAATATCCTTGTACCAGTAATGTTGAAAGAATGTTGACATTCTATGATTAATAATTAGATTATCTAACAGATTCTTATGACGTCCTTGTAGCATAATGTGGTACACTAAATGTATGGAGTGGACCTAATGAATATGAGAGCATAAAATATGGTATCAAATGGTACATATGGGGTATAACAAAATTAATGAGCATAATTGATGAAGGAGGGAGCATATCAGCTAGGTTCAATAGTATTATATTAGTGGAAAACATTATCATATCATTAAATTTCTTTTATTTTTGTATTCCTAAACCCAAAAACAATATAAACTAATTTATAAAATGATATAAGATATAAAATAAAAATTGTTTTTGAATTTTTTTCACATATTATAAAAATTCATGTATTATTGAAAAATAATAAATAATATATCCATATATATAATATTAAATAAATTAGTTCACCTTTGAACTTAATATTTTAATCCTCCATGGAAATTTTTTTAAACATCTTCACCCACCATTTCAAGGATTGTTGTCTCAATATAATAATAGATAAATAGATCCATATATTATTCCCAATAGTTTTAAATTTCATAAAAAAATCAACATCATCACCCATATCATATATGTCACTCACCATGATATTGACTATAACACTCCACCCATCAATGATTTTAACATCGACATAATATACCATTTTATCAGGTGAATAAAAAAATAAGTGTTCATTTCTTCATGCTCACTGATTCGAATCAACCAACATATGTTAAAAAAATTACATTGTAACATAACATTATTTTTTCCCCTATTAATATCAATCAAAATTAATTTTAATAACACATATAAAAAATTTCCATGATAATTTATTTTGAAAATGTAAATTTTCATTCTATAGTTTACCAGCACTAGCCCTTACGGTCTATCATGAATATTTTTTTATGGGAATTTGTGTCTTTCATATAGTGTCTTCGAGAATATAATGGGTTTAATATTAAAAATGTCAAAAAAGGGGTCATCATTTTATACTTTTTATATAATGGTGTTGGAAGTCAAATCCTTTCTCTATGAAAATCATTAATATTATTTTTTAATAATATTATTTATTGACTCTCTTAGATAATACCAAAGGTTCTTCAAAATAATTTTAAATCCAAGATCATTGCGTAAAATAATAATCAAAATCTATCACATGTATTTATATATGTAACATTTTATTACATACATAACCAAATTATGTAAATATATTATGAATATTAAAATTTTTACAATCTTAAATGATTTGAAATTTAATAATTAATATACTTTTCAATATATTTTTTTTATACTTCAAAATTTTACATTCGACTCAATATTAAGATATTTGAATTCATATTCAATTATTAAATGAAAGGATAATGAATATCACTAGTGAGATTCATGTATTAATGTGTATGTATGATCTCTCTTTGGAAAAATGATACTAATAATATTTTATCATCTCGAAAAACTAGAACAGTAATGTCATATTATATAATATAATACTAAAACAAATTTTTTTTTGTAAACCCACAAAACTCGATTAAATCATGTCTCAATATTACCCAATTTTTATAAACAATGATATGCTAATTGGAAACATAAAAATCTAGAAAAGATAAATCGTGTTCAATATTAATTCTCACAAAATACACCAAATGATCATGATATATAATAAATAAATTAATATAGATGAATAACCATATATATATTATGTTGGATAATTGTAATATATTAATGATAATAATGTAAAATGTAAATACCATTGTTTCATATACAAAATTGATAATATATGGTCCGTAATGATTAAAATCCATGGTAAAATTCACAATTACATAAACCATTATAGGGAGAAACAATGGGGAAATATCATCTATAAATTATAATGTCTTATTAATTTTATTATGCTTTTTAATATTAATGGATATTTATGTTTCCACATAAAGTTGTATAAATACTATGCAATAATCATTTATAAATATTATTATGTTTTCAACAAGTATTTTTTAAAATGATAGTGGTGTAAATTCCTTAAGAAAACTTAATAGGTCATGAATTTTATTAAAATGTATCTTATGAAGTTTTAAGGAAACAATTCATGGAAGGTTGGTTGAATATAAAATAGGTACATTATAAGTTTTCATCATTTGACTAAATTTTCTTGTTTTAATCATTTTCAATGAAAAAATGTTATTTGATACATGAAACTATCATTTTCCCAAATATCATTCCTTATATTAATATTTTGAAAGTCCTAATGAGTGTAAATAAAATATTTTTATTTTTCCTACTCATTCAATTATTTATAAAAATCAAATATATTATTTTCAATGATCATAACATAAATATTATAAAAAAAATACATTCCTAATAAATTAATCTGGAACAAACTTATTTTTTATTCCATTCATCTACACTAACTCTATATAAAGTTATACGAACACACATCCCAGAAACATTCACCTGTTACTCATTCTCAAATTAGGAATCACAAATTAATAACTACGGAATTTTTTCTAGTCCAATTTATAATTTTTGTAGTGGAATAAAATTATTCCATACATAAAATCATGAATTTTTAATGGATATCAATATTGTTTTCAATAATTGAATATTTCACATGAAATACCATTTTTCCATATGGTAGTCATATATGATGAATTTTGAAATTTAAAACTATAAATATTTAGGAAATGTCACTATTCTGAAAAGGAATGTTTCTTAATATTTGGGATTCCATAATAATCCACATTATATTATCATTAATTTTAAACATTTTAGCTATTTTCGAATCATTTATAGCTAATATGTTGTCTACTAATTCAATTAATTCATCGATATGGGGATGAAGGGAAACATTGATGTAACTTCCTTGAATTTCCATTCCTACAAGGATAATCAAAATAATGACTGAGTTTGGTTTTATAGACATACGTGGAGTTATATTAAAAGAGGATAAAAATAACTAGTCATTTTACATATGTGAAAATTAGAGTTAAAAAATTGGTTAAAAATAAAATCCGATCTGAAACACACAAATGTAATTTCTAAATAAAACTTTTAATATATTAAAGCAATGTATTCCTTTATTATTAAATATCTGCGATTTCATATTAATTCATCATTTTCATTTTCCATGGAATTTGACTTAAATTATGTACCATTTTATAATGATTTAACAACCATCGATATCATTTTTAATTGAAATTAATATAAGACCATAATAAAAGTATTATTTGTATTCATGATCTGGTTATGTTCATTCTAACAGTCATCAACATTCTGTAATTTTTATCTTTAAGAATAACAAATTTTACATAATTGTCTATGTGAATATTGTCCACAGTAAATTATTTATTAATTTGGACATTCATACATCATTGTATAATTGACATGGATATTGTTTACAAGGTTATTTATATCATCACATTTTTGAAGTATCATACATTCAACAATTTCATCTTTTAGAAACTCCAATATCATTGAAATTTTAAAAACTCCATTTTATACTATTTAAAAAAATATTTCAATTTTTATTTAGTTCTTCTCTTCTATTAATATTTGTAAAATAAGGAAAATATACCAATAATATGTTAAAATCATTATCATGTTATAATGTAGTTAAAAAATCATCAATCAAGTTATATATTTCTTTAGTCACTATCTCGGTAGTATTTTTTTCATTTTGGTGATTCTAATAATAATTATTTCAAATTGTTTTGATTCCATATGATAAATCAAACTCATAAATCCATTAAAAAATTGTTTCAAAATCATGGTCTCATACTAATAATGAATATTCATCCATCATCTAATATTACTATTGGGGTATGGGCATTTAATTCTTCTATCTGGGGATTTATTAGCAATTTAATATTTCTAAAATTCCACCAAGCCAGTAATATATTTAGTTATATTTCAAGGTACATTAATAAATATATTAACCATTTACACACCATAAAAATATATGTTCGTATAAACAAAAAATAACATTAATTAAATACAATTGTGTTAAAAATAGAAGAACAAGGAAGAACATATAATAATTTATAAATTTTTCTCTCATAAAATCTTTAATGACTATATAATAATAATTTATTAATATAATGATTTTAATAAATTTAAAGACATATTGTTGTTGAAAAAAATAACAATATATGATAAGATTGAATATAGTTGTAACTCATATACTTTGAAACCCTATAAATTTTTTAAAAACAATGTTTAATTAGATGATCCAATTTTAGGAAAATAACAAAAAAATAACAAATCCTTCATTCAATGCCACTATGTAAATATTTGGATGGTTTATAAAATGAGAATATAATTAATAGAAATGATGACTATAACTTATGATAGCTTCTCGTACACTCAGAATATCAATATAGATGAAGAGAAGTAGTTCACTTGATGGATATACAATTAATGCGACTAAGAAACAGAATGTGAACCTACTATAAAGGAGGGGAAGGGGAGATATGTATGAGTAAAGGGATGTTCAGGTGATGTAATAAATTTGAGAAGGGGAAATCATGATTGATAATGTGAAGTGAACTAGGTGGTGGTAGAAAGAGAAGGGGAGATTGAGAATGAGAATTAAATATTCATGTGATGGGGGGAAGGTGATGCATTTATAAAAATATGGTTTAGGTATATGTTTTTTAATTAACACTCATAATATTAAATCTATTGGTTTTTTTAAAATATTCTAGTCCAATTTAGTTACATGATAATTTTATTTACTAGTCACTAATAGTTTATTATTAATTGGTAGAAAACATATGCTATTTAGTCAATGGTTTTATTAAATGACACTAATAAATTTCTATAGAGTACTATTTTTATGTAATTTTTCTCTAATATACTAGGGTTTGAGTAGGTATATTTCATTGGGTTCTTATATATAATCCTTGAGTGGATTTTATATTTGATTTTTCTAGTAACATCATTTTGTTTTTGAGATACCATTATTGTAATATGTTGAATAAATAAAGTAACGCTCAAATGATAGTGTCATATTGATGTCTTGGAAAAAACAATGGTATTTTTGAGCACATGTTTTAAACCAAGATATAAGTTTAAACACAAGAGAAATTATGTTATTTTTTTATTATGAAACTGATTAGAGATTATTGGATCATGTAGATTATTTAGTTCCATAATGATTGAGCTATTTGGGTTCTAGAGGTAGTAGGGTTTATAAGGACCCGAACTTATAAAATTACATAATATTGAATTAAATGAATAACCCACATTGAGGATCATTTCAGGTTTATAGTTTTAGAGAATTAGGTCGTAACTATTACATAACAACTTGAATATTACATGTATACACTACTACATATTATCCATTTTTTCATAAAATAAAAACTCTTAAAAATTAACATGACCTGATCCATATTTTAGACAGCAAGGCTTTTCCTAGATCCCATCCTTGACCCTATTCATCTTTAAGTCCTGTGGAAAACATTTCAAAAACATGGTATGAGCACAAAAAGCTCAGTAAGGGTTATAAAACAAGGATGGAAAAAATTATCCCATCAATAAATACAAATCAATGAACTATAATTTTAAATCATAACATACCTTACAAAATCATAAGATTTATTAATAACACACACAAATCATAAAGTATAGAGGTAACTTATGGAATCCATAAAAAACTTACATTTTAGCTATCATAGCTACATAGAGAGTAACAATTGGAATACCCATCACAGTACATTAGCTAAATCTCTTAGGGGAAACATCACGTTTACCTCCGTTACGTTAGCCAATGCATTGGAGAGCTATCTCGGGCTCACCCGCGCTAGGTTTATCACAAAAACACCCGTATATGTAAAAAATTCCCAATAACCATAACCTATTCATAACAAATAACACAAGTTTAAAAGAAAGATAAAATTTCCACATTACAATATATCAAATAAAGATATTGAATCAAAAAATGATTTATCAAATACTTTTCAAAACCATTAATTTTTTTTGAATCAAGGTGCCCCATACCAATTTGAAGCCTTTATCATTTGAAAACATTAATATCCATATTAATAAATTCCAAAAGCCATTATGAAAATGTAACACCCCTAGATTTTATGAAAAATATTCTTTTAATTTCATTAATGTCTTGTGTTGTATTCTACACCAAGATTACCTTGCGCTATACGCAACACCGTATTAGCTTGCAGTATACGCAACACTATTCTTAGATCTTGTTACACACAATTTTGATAATAGTTATTCTACACAACATTGTGTATATATATATATATTCAATGTATAAATGAAATATGGTTGGATTCTGTTATATGAAACAACGAAAGATTCTTTCACAACACGCAACCCTGACTTGGCTTGCATTACACGCAATCACGACCTTCCTCGATAGCGTGTGTTGTACGCAATACCGGGTTTTAATAAACAATGTTATATTATTATAATATTGTCATTAACTAGCCATTATGAATAGTATTAACTAAATTTTGAATTTTATAACATTATTATTCATATTACACATTTCTAGAACATGGTATAAGAACAAAATAAATTTTTCGGGTAAAATAAGTATTTTTAAAAAAATGCAGTTTTGCTGCCTTTTGATGGAGCACCCACTTTAAATCTAGTTTTTGACATGTTTATAAGTTCAATTTTACAAAATAAAATTCTTCTTTGGAATCAAGAAATAAAAATTTACGTTGGATAAATTTTTCATATTATTCTGGTAACTTTAACATTTTAATGAATAGTAAAAACACGCTATATTTTAATTAAAAACAACTTTTTTCATTGTAATATCTTATGTGGTTAAATTATAATATTGAATGGTTTTAAAGTTTAAATAGAATATATTTTTACCATTTAATATAATGTATTTCATTAGCATTGATTTTACCTTGAATTCGTAGGTTAAATCAATTCAATCTTTTGCAATGTTTTAAACAAAAACCCGTTTTTATTCGACAACAAGATTAATTTTAATTTAATTTCTGCAACTTCTGTGTATTGAATTTTAAAAAATGGATTCCATATTTGGAATCAGTGGGTCCAAATTATGTTAATAGGCTACTTTTTTATTTTTGGGAATTATGAATAGTAACTACGGTAAATTTTATTTACCATAGTTAAGGGTAAATCGGGTAATTAAGGGTAAATATAATATTTTAAAATTACCCTAAAAAATGTCAAAATCCTATTGGATGACTAAAAGTAGACCTATATCACATAAGGGTCGGATTAGATTCATTTAATTAAATTTTTTGATTGAAAATAATTTAATTATTATTAAAACCAAAGAATGTGACAACATGTCACTTTCTTAAATCTTATAAGTATAATAATTTTAATCTAGTGATAAACTTCATGAAACTTAGAACATGAATAGTCTCCAGAAATCTAATACAATTATCTACATCATAGGAATTTATTTAAAATTTTTAGGGATTAAATAATTATCATTTATTATGACACATAGATGATGCAGTAATTGTCTTATTAATGAAATATTGACATAATTGATGTTATAAATGCCCAAATAAATGTAATTTGAGACTTTTTATGAATTCCACTAATTTTATAGGTTAATATGACATGTTATTATTGATTTAATTAACTTGGTTCAAACTTATCATTCTGTTATGAATTTCATTAAAATCATGTACCAAATAGTGTCAAAATTGACATAAAATAGTTTTTAAAACAAATATTATATTATTAATTGTTATTTTATTCGTAAAAATTTAAGGTTCGGCCAAATGACTTAGATAAGGTTATATATATTAATAATAAACAAATTGGGGTTCGTTTTGCTACTTATAGTAAGTTTATTAACCTTATAGTATGAGAACACAAGAACACACGATAAAAGTAAACTTATTTAACTTAATGATAAATCTAAATGATAAGGTTAAAATAGGAACCTAAACTTGTCTAAATTCTATTGGATGAGAGGATTTATACCCATACCCACCTTATCCTCGAAATAAATCAATTTCTATCTATTTAAAACCGAACTTGACTTTATAATAAAATAATATTTTTAGTTATTCCAAAGGTGCCCCTCTCCTCCCTTATAAAAGGGAACCTCCTCCCTCTCTTCCTCACACAACTTTGAGCCTTCATTCTCGGTCAACCCCTGCCAAATTCTCTTCTCCACTTACCTAGAAACACCCTAGAGGTTCTGGTCTTCCTCAAAGACCAATTTTAGTTCCCTAAGAGGAGGTCTCAAAGAGGCGCTTCAAAGAAGAGGAGGTTCAGATACGTACAAAGCATATCATACATAAGGTAAGAGAAATATCACAATCTCATTTTTATCCGAGATTGTTTATAAGTTGGTATTTACTGGGGTGTATTTTATCATCCACATCTATTTTTCCTCAATATGTAATGTTATTTCCATCCACCTACAATTGTTTAAATCCAATTTTACCCTTTGGTGAGTTTTTAGTAAAAGATATGAAAGGAATATTTTGTTGTTTTTCGTACGAGGTACTTTTTGACTTTTCCGAAAAAAGTATGAGAAGAATGTTTTTTTAACTTAAACGGCACAAATGGATTTTTACGGTTTTATAAAGCCTTATTTTGATGAAGCTTCCTCCAAAATATTTCATGACTATTTTCAATAAAATCTCTTTCTTTTAAAATTGCATGATGTTTTGTGAAAAGAAATTGATTTTGAAGAAGAAAGGATATTTTACACAAGAATTCATTTCAGGTGTTTTATCAAAATTATTTTCCATATAAGATAATAAAGGGTTCTGTTTCTATCCATATTTTTACATTGATTTGACTATGTTGTGATGGAATTATGTTTATGAATTCCTTTATCTTATATGAATGTTTTTATGATGTCATGTTGTTTAAGAATCCCATTTTTATTACATGGGTTATGCAATGATGTATGATTTATGATTTTGTGGCACACATAAGAATGGTATCATTATGAGATGGGTGGGACCTATATCTCCCTCCAATGCATTGGGTAAAGATTTTATATCTCATGAGATAGACATGGCTGGAATGGTAGGTTATACAGGTTCAGTGAAACAGGACTGAAACGAGGGTGACTCGGTTCAGAAAGGGACTTTGTCCACTAAGATAGTCGTGGCAATGAGTCTTGACTTACAAGAAATGATTCTCTACGATTATGTGTGTATGCCACACAGTTTAATGTTTTAAGTTATGATTATTGTGATTACATTTCACTGCCATGAGTTATCCCAGGTTATGAAATTATTATCTCTTTTACGGGTTAAGATTTCCAAAAGTTATGTGCTTATGTATATGATGTGATTGATATTTCTTTTGTTTACCCTTACTGATCATTTGAGCTCACCCTTTTATGTTTAATTTTCCCCAGGATATAAAGAAAGGTTTTAGGTATAAAAAAAAGGAAGATCTTTATGGGAGATGTTGAAGATCTTTCACAAGGATTAGAAGATTATATTCCGAGTTTTCAAAGACACTAAACTATTACGATCCTTGTGTGTGTGTTTTTGTTATGTACTAAGTATTCCGCAAATGTAATATAATGTCAATGTACATCAAGCTTCGTGTCTCTATAGTTGGTATCAGAGGAATGGTTTAGTCAACCTTTGGAAACTAGGATGTGAGAACGTTAGTGAGATCCCTAGGGATATTTCTAAGGTATGACTCGGGATGTCCCTAAGGATAAGTAAACATATAGGTTATAGTCCTAGAATTGCGCTAAGGATATTATAATTTAACCAAAGATGTTAGATAGTGAAGTTACTCCCCCTTTATTATGATTTTTGCCTCTCACACTTTTCTTTTTGGGTTTTAGAAAATGGCTGGAAACAAGATGATTCACGATAATGGAGGATATCATGGACAATGGAATGATATTCTTCATGAGCAACCAAATGAAATGGGATTTGGAGGTCCAAACATCATTATTATTCCGAATCAGCAATCTCATAATATGATCAATAAAGTAAAATTTGGTAAGTTTCCTGACACGGCTAATAAGAGAAAGATGGAGTTTCATGATGATCATAGAGGAAAGAATGTTCAATTTCCCCTATGTAAATCATGTGGGAAGAGGCATCAAGGAGAATGTTTCAAAGGAACTCGAAGATGATTTGGGTGTGGAAGAGAAGGACACAAATCCAGTAAGTGAAAAGGAAAAGGTTCAGTTAACACCAGGGATGAGGATAATGGTATTGCTACGACATCAACAATGGTTAAATGTTTTAAATGTGGAATGTACGTGCATTATGCAAACCAATTCCCTAAGGAAAAGTCTCATGAAGAGAATCAGTATGGTCTTATGGGTAGTATTTATGTTGATGATGATGAAGAGACTACAAATGATATGTGAGATGAAAGAATTGTTGAAGCTCGGTCAATGGTTTAATAATGTAGTGGAATGATGACATGTTTATAATGTATAATGTTGTATAAGTAATCTCATGGTACTATGGAATAAAGATACATCTAAGGATTGTTACACTGTTGTCTTTCCTTGAGTTTTGAAAGTGTATGATTAATGGTACCAGTATCCATGAAAGGTTATTCAGATATTTTTGGAATGTAGATGATATGCGACGATAATGAGATGTTTGATTGTATTCATGAGATCGTGATTGATATAAGGACTAAGTGATATCATGGTTTGAGTATATAGAATTTTGAGGATTTTGGTATGTGGAAGGTGTTAACTTTTAACTGCATTCATGTTTTCACTAAGGTTCAATGGGTATTCATGAGAATACATGATTAAGTCCTTTGAATGTTTGGAATGTGACCAACAATACATATCTTATGATATATGGGGATCAACGATGGTATTAAATCTCTGGTAATCATTTTCACTATGTTATGAGAGTGGACTGTAGTATTTTAGATAAGCCTAAAGATTAGAATGGATTATGTTGGACATAAGTTAGGATAAAACGTTTTTCGATATTATTGATGGGATGTTATAGTAATATAGCTTTAGAAAAAGGACAACCTGCAGGACATGAGACATCCCATCGCATCGGACAAGGCTATGGGAATCGAACCCACAACCGAAGTGCGACTGGACTTTATCGCCTACTACTGGCCTACAAGAAGTCCCTGTTTAGAAGAAACAAGTTTTATTATATTAAACAGTATGATATATGAAGTATAAGTTCATTTTAGGAACCATATATGATTAATCTCACTATAGAATGACTTATAATGGAATGACCTGTCATTCTATCACATGATCTGCTAACACTTCACGAATAACAAATTCAACTTCATTTATTTAAGATATGAAGTGGAAATTGTTCAAAGCACGAACAACAGTGAGATTATACCAAAATAAAGTAAGTATTTATTCTAATTCAAATTCTTCATCTTTAGGGAAATGATCTTGAAAACCAAAAATGTTGTCCTAGTGCTCTTATATCTGATTAATTAGATGGTACCTTAGATCGTCACAAATTTATGGATTTGTGATTGTTGGCTTTTCCATAGCCATGTTCTCTACCACTCTCCATCAGAACATGATGGTTAGATTTCTCTTCCATATCCATATTTTCACCTATGTGGAAACCCATAGATTAGTTTATTTGGGTAACCGTTACGTTTCATACTTTTGTTTTTAAAGATTGGTTTTGGTATTCTTTTTTACGATGTGGGTTTCTATTAAAGAAACTTTTGAATAGTAAACCATTTATAACCCTGATGAATTTCGAGGGCGAAATTCATTTTAAGGGGGGTAGAATGTAACACCCCTAGATTTTATGAAAAATATTCTTGTAAATTCATTAATGTCTTGTGTTGTATTCTACACCAAGATTACCTTGCGCTATACGCAACACCGTATTAGCTTGCAGTATACGCAACACTATTCTTGGATCGTGTTACACACAATTTTGATAATAGCTATTCTACGCAACATTGAGTATATATATATATATATTCAATGTATAAATGAAATATGGTTGGATTATTTTATACGAAACAACGAAGGATTCTTTCACAACACGCAACCCTGACTTGGCTTGCATTACACGCAATCGCGACCTTCCTCGATAGCGTGTGTTGTACGCAATACCAGGTTTTAATAAACAATGTTATATTATTATAATATTGTCATAAACTAGCCGTTATGAATAGTATTAACTAAAATTTTAATTTTATAACATTATTATTCATCTTACAAATTTCTAGAACATGGTATAAGAACAAAATAAATTTTTCGGGTAAAATAAGTATTTTTCAAAAAATGGAGTTTTTCCGCCTTTTGATGGCGCACCCACTTTAAATCTAGTTTTTGACATGTTTATAAGTTCAATTTGACAAAATAAAATTCTTCTTTGAAATAAAGAAATAAAAATTTACTTTGGATAAATTTTTCATATTATTCTGGTAACTTTCACATTTTAATGAATAGTAAAAACACGCTATATTTTAATTAAAAACAACTTTTTTCATTGTAATATCTTATGTGGTTAAATTATAATATTGAATGGTTTTAAAGTATAAATAGAGTATATTTTTACCATTTAATATAATGTATTTCATTAGCATTGATTTTACCTTGAATTCGTAGGTTAAATCAATTCAATCTTTTGCAATGTTTTAAACAAAAACCCGTTTTTATTCGACAACGGGATTAATTTTAATTTAATTTCTGCAACTTATGTGTATTGAATTTTAAAAAATGGATTCCATATTTGGAATCAGTGGGTCCAAATTATGTTAATAGGCTACTTTTTATTTTTGGGAATTATGAATAGTAACTACGGTAAATTTTATTTACCATAGTTAAAGGTAAATCAGGTAATTAAGGGTAAATATAATATTTTAAAATTAGCCTAAAAAATGTAAAAAACTTATTGGATGACAAAAAGTCGACCCATAGCACCTAAAGGTCGGATTAGATTCATTTAATTAAATTTTTTCATAGAAAATAATTTAATTATTATTAAAACCAAAGAATGTGACAACATGTCACTTTCTGAAATCTTATAAGTATAATAATTTTAATCTAGTGATAAACTTCATGAAACTTCAAACATAAATAGTCTCTAGAAAGATAATACAATTATCTACATCATAGGAATTTATTTAGAATTTTTAGAGATTAAATAATTATCATTTATTATGACACATAGATGATGCAATAATTGTCTTATTAATGAAATATTGACATAATTGATGTTATAAATGCCCAAATAAATGTAATTTGAGACTTTTTATGAATTACACTAATATTATAGGTTAATATGACATGTTATTATTGATTTAATTAACTTGGTTAGAACTTATCATTTTGTTATGAATTTCATAAAAATCATGTACCAAATAGTGTCAAAATTGACATAAAATAGTTTTTAAAACAAATATTATATTATTAATTGTTATTTTATTACTAAAAATATAAGGTTCAGACAAATGACTTAGATAAGGTTATATATATTAATAATAAACAAATTGGGGTTCGTTTTTCTGCTTATAGTAAGTTTATTAATCTTTATAGTATGATAACACAAGAAGACACGGTAAAAGTAAACTTATTTAACTTAATGTTAAATCTAAATGATAAGGTTAAAATAGGAACCTAAACTTGTCTAAATTCTATTGGATGATTGGATTTCGACCCATACCCACCTTATCCTAGAAATAAATCAATTTGGATCTATTTAAAACCGAACTTGACTTTATAATAAAATAATATTTTTAGTTATTCCAAAGGTGCCCCTCTCCTCCCTTATAAAAGGGCACCTCCTCCATCTCTTCCTCACACATCTTTGAGCCTTCAAGCTCAGCCAACCCCTGCCAAATTCTCTTCTCCACTTCCCTAGAAACACCCTAGAGGTTCTGGTCTTCCTCAAAGACCAATTTTAGTGCCCTAAGAGGAGGTCTCAAAGAGGCGCTTCAAAGAAGAGGAGGTTCGGATACGTACAAAGCATATCAGACATAAGGTAAGGGAAATATCACAATCTCATCTTTATCCGAGATTGTTTATACGTTGGTATTTTCTGGGGTGTATTTTATCATCCACATCTATGTTTCCTCAATATGTAATGTTATTTCCATCCACTTACAATTGTTTAAATCCAATTTTACCCTTTGGTGAGTTTTTAGTAAAAGATATGAAAGGAATCTTTTGTCGTTTTTCGTACGAGGTACTTTTTGACTTTTCCGACAAAAGTATGAGAAGAATGTTTTTTTAACTTAAACGGAACGAATGGATTTTTATGGTTTTATAAAGCCTTATTTTCATGAAGCTTCCTCCAAACGATTTCATGACTATTTTCAATATAATCTCTTTCTTTTAAAATTGCATGATGTTTTGTGAAAAGAAATTGATTTTGAAGAAGAAAGGATATTTTCCTCAAGAATTAATTTCAAGTGTTTTATCAAAATTATTTTCCATCTTAGATAATAAAGGGTTCTGTTTCTATCCATATTTTTACATTTATTTGACTATGTTGTGATGGAATTATGTTTATGAATTCCTTTATCTTATATGAATGGTTTTATGATGTCATGTTGTTTAAGAATCCCATTTTTATTACATGGGTTATGCAATGATGTGTGATTTATGATTTTGTGGCACACATAATAATGGTATCATTATGAGATGGGTGGGACCTATATCTCCCTCCAATCAATTGGGTAAAGATTTTATATCTCATGAGTTATACATGGCTGGAATGGTAGGTTATATCGGTTCAGTGAAACAGGACGGAAACAAGGGTGACTCGGTTCAGAAACGGACTTTGTCCACTAAGATAGTCTTGGCAATGAGTTTTGAATAACAAGAAATGATTCTCTATTATTATGTGTGTATGCCACAAAGTTTACTGTTTTATGTTATGATTATTGTGATTACATTTCACTGCCATGAGTTATCCCAAGTTATGAAATTATTATCTCTTTTACAGGTTAAGATTTCCAAAAGTTATGAGCTTATGTATATGATGTGATTGATATTTCTTTTGTTTACCCTTACTGAGCATTTGAGCTCACCCTTTTATGTTTACTTTTCCCCAGGATATAAAGAAAGGTTTTAGGTATAAAAAAGAGGAAGATCTTTATGGGAGATGTTGAAGATCTTTCACCAGGATTAGAAGATTATATTCCGAGTTTCCAAAGACACTAAAATATTACAATCCTTGTGTGTGTGTTTTTGTTATGTACTAAGTATTCCGCAAATGTAATGTAATGTCAATTTACGTCAAGCTTCGGGTCTCTACAGAAAACATGGACATTAATGATAAATATTTAGAAGAATAAATCTTTAAAATATTTTAAACGATATTTCAGTTAAGGATTTTTTAACAAAATGAGAGTCTCTTGATTACAAATAATTGAGAAATAATATTTAATCAGAACTTTATAATATCATGAGAATAATGTGATTCATGATATAATATGGAAAATTATAGTATATACACCATATAAGAGTGAATTGGAGCATAACCACAATGATGTCCCAATGGAAATGCAAATTTTCATGAAATCCCTTATAAAGACGGTATCCTTAAATGAAGTATAAATCAATTAGATAATTATGTGTGAAAAATATAAATATACCCAATATAATTGGATATTATGTTTTAAAAAATCATAGTCCATTAACAGATATTCATCGGATGACATATTCAAGAAGTACAAGTTTAACCCAAAGAAATGAAATTGCGTTAAGAAGTTCCTTTGCAAAAATTAGACAGCCTAACGACGTCACATTAAAATTACGAAAATGAGTTTATGAGATAAAAATGGTATCTTATCAATTGGAAATGAAATTTAATTCAAAAATGATATATAATAACATATATTCCAACATAATAAGATGTAAATTAAAGGACATAACAAAAAGATGTATTTTAAAAAGAGGAGGGTGAAAGGTTCCCTTACAGATTGGGTAACATACAAAAGATAGACCACATGAAATAAGGATCATTCAATGAAGATTTAAATACCAAAAAATTATAGTATATTACAAAATGAATACAATCATGGACATTACATACACCACACAAAAAGAAATAGTGGTCAATATAACATGAATCTCACGGGAATAAAAAGCGAGATGAAAAACCCTTACATCGTTCTAATCAATAGAGTCGTATTAACAAAAGATAATAAACACCAAATGGATCACATAATACCATGAATATAAATATAATAATGATAATATATATCAAATTTCAGAACACAAGAAACAAAATTCAATAAATAAGTTGCGATCAATGGAAATCTCAAGGAATTGGAAGTGTGATATCAAATCTCTTACCTCGTGTCCGACTTGACTTGTTTGTTCCTTGTTATTTCTGAATATTAAACTACATTTAATTTATACTGGATTAATAAACTTTTTCAATTTTATTATTCTATTTATATAACTTATTACCATGTTAAAGATATTATGCAATCATTTAAGTTAATAGTTGTCGTTTTGTCGATATTTGGTACTTGAGTCAAAAATAGACTTATAATAATTACAAGTTGTTCACATAGTCAGAAGTTCATTTTATACAGAATGATATATATGATTTAGATATCATATATATCATATATATCCATTATATACATGTATTTATAATAGTACTTAACATTTTGATGTAAGAAATGAAATGCACCATTCATGGAGACGGTAAGTTGTACGTACGCATGAACGCTACTTTAATTTATATTTCTTTTTTTAATGAAATTAAAACATAATGATACATAGGAATATTATAATTCCAGTATAATATCATATATAATATCATTAAATCCATCCTTTATATGTCCCACATATGGCATTAACGAGTCATATCACATTGAGGGGGCGGTAGTCTACACTTCCTCAAATGAAATTATCACGTTTACCCACAATGGAAACCATAAAGGTAGGATATAAATTTAAAATATAGAAGCATAAAGAAAATAAAAAAATAATATATATTATATATAAATACCATTCAATCTTAATGGCCCCCATGAGAGGTAGTAAGTGATAATCGAACAATCATCGTTTCGTGAGATGTTAGTTTTCCATCCACAGAAACAGTATGTTTTTCACCCATTAGATGGAGGTGTGTGTAAGTGTAGTAATAATAATTCATATAACAACATCCTAGTATATTTAGGATACTGGTGTTGTTATAAAATAAAGTAATAAAATTATTTTAGGGTTTGGAGAAGAAAAATAAATGAAAATATGGTAAGTGGAACTGTTGCCTTTAATTTGGGTAACTTCTAATGGTTTGAACCAAAAGTACTTCTTGAAGTTCCTTATTCCTAAGGTAAGGCTAATAAAAGGGGGAGAGGGATCTAGGGAGATTTATTGGGTATATTTTGGATGAACCAAAAGGATTTATTGGTGTGTGGAATTGGTTATAAATGAGGGCTTTTCATAAGGGGGAGGAGGGGCTCTTTAGGAATGTGTGATAATATTATTTTATTATATAACGATATTCAGTTTCTAAAAGTCCAATACCAATTAAAGTCGAATATAAGATGAATAATGGTAGAAATAATATAATCCAATAATAATTGGAATGGTTTTGGATATTTTTTTCAATATTTACAATCTTATTTATTTAAATATTTTATTAATGAGGTAAATATTGCATCATTATTATGTCATAGATAATTTTATTTATATGATGTCTAAAAATTATAAAAAAATACCATGATGTAGGAATTATTTTTATTTTTCCAATTAATATTATAGTTGAAAAGATAATTTACATAACCCCTTGTAAAAATTCATGTACTAAAAGATATTTGTTTTGGTCATTTTTTCCTTTAGATTAAGTTAGTTAATCTAAAGTGTCATTATCCCTCCCAAGTGGCTCAATGGGGTCCCAAAATGAACCCAAAGATGACCATGTTCGTAAATTACTCAACCAATAAGGGTTGGACAAGTTTTAAGGTAATTTGGAATTATCATAATATTTGTTTATCTTCAATTAACCTATTTACCTTTAACCACAGTAAAAAAGTCCAAAGATACTATGCACAAAAAATTATTTTCATCTTTTTGAACCAAATTTTACTAACTAAAAACAACCATGTATGATAGATTTTCAAAATTCAATTCATAAATGTGGTAAATTTCATTTAAATGAAAAGTTCAGTTTTTTAACTATTTCTGAGTGGTTTCACTATTCATAAAAAATGATGTTTTTCAGAAAAATACAAAAAATTCAGCCTAAGAATTTTTTGATATTCTGAATTCAAATATGGTATTTATTTTTCCAAATTCAAAATATAGTAGTGGCATTAATTAATTTAAAATTAATTCACGTTGTTAAAACAAATAGCGTATTTTAAGAAACAGTAACTATCAAAATATTGATACTTGTTTAAGTCCAATTTCAAAGTGAAATTAATTCCATTGATTTTTTTATTAAATGGTAAAAATATATTCTAATTACTCTTTAAATCCAATTAAATAGATAATCTAACCATATAAATAAATCATCTTGAATGAAATTTTTGAATTAAAATACAATATTATTCACTATTCATTAAAAATCAACATTATCGGAAAAATTCCAAAAATTTACACAAAGTAAATTATGATGTTTACATTATAAATTAGGATTTTTTTCGGTCAAATATAATGGATTAAAGTGAAAAAAACTATATTTAAAAATGGTTCTCCATTAAAAGGTGGTAAATCGGCTTTTTAATGTAAATTATGCTTAGAATTAGATTCATTCACATTCTAAGGCTCTAACATTTTATTGGTTAAATGTAAATACCTTTAACAAACATGTATAATCATATTGTAGTTAGTTGTGTTAATTTACTCAAATACAATATCTAGGAGTTAAAAACCATTTAATATAATAATATTATATTATTAGTGTGTAACATAATATTTCAAGGTAACCCATTGTTGCGTATCAGGTATGCCATCGAACATAGCATCCCCTTTAATGTAAAATTAATATTTAATTCAAAATATTAATAAATATGAAAAAAAAAATTATTCATTATTTATCTGGGATGTAACATCCTTACCCCCTTTTGGGAATTGCGTCCTCGCAATTTAAAAACTGGGTTCAGAAACATCATTAAAAGTCTCACATCAGAAACGAGTATGTAAAACTATCACTTTAAAAGAAATAAAGAAAGGAACAATGGTCCCCCGTGATAACCCATACTAGGATTCCGTGCAAAAAAACATGTATATAGAAGAGAGAAAAAATAGTATGTTTTGATGGAGAGTGATAGAAAACATGATTAGGGGAAAGTTAACCACTAGAAAATCACAAACTTATGATGTGTTAAACCGTATTTGATTACCCAGTAGGAAATGTAAACCAACAATGTTTTTGTTTTACATTTCCTTTCATAATTTGGAGTAATTAATTTACTACATAGAATTATAACATAATGAAATATACTTACCTTGAAGTAGAGTTTCATCCTTTAACCAGTTTATATCAAAAACTATTCTTTTTTCCAAACAAAGAGCATTAAAAAACACTTGGTCACATCAAAAGAACAAGAATCATCTTCATGAGAATCACATAATCCACCAAATAAAAACTATATATTTCCATTGTGTTTAGACATCAATTAAAACCAAAATATTGAGTTCGAGATCAGATAATACCGAAAAAGGATAAACTTTTACAAAAAGAAAAACTACTCTTAATCTACACAATTTGTAAAACAATACCAAAAGTTCAACCAAGACCATTCAATAAAAAACTGTCCATAAAATTATTCAAAAGTAATCTAAACTGAGATTGAAAACCAAATCTCATAAGGATTTAATTACATAGTCTTACAAGGTAAATCTTATCATTTATCTCCAAATAACATCAATTACTCGTAAAATATCATATTTAAATGTAGTTAACCAAATCACATATTCTCTATGATAGGTTAATCAGTTTTATAAATAAATCAAATAATAATATGTCCACAAAACAATAGATTCTTCCAAACTAAAATTTCAACCATTATTCCACAATTGAAATTCCATAGTATTATTTCTTCATTAGGCATATAGTGTTTCCTCAAAAGATAGAATGTATTCCACAACAACCTTTGTCACATAATCACTAAATAATCATTCTACACTAAGTATATTGATATAGATAATATTTTCATTATTATTTATATTGTTTTAAATGATTTAATCCCTCCCAATTATTCAATGTTAGTGTATTTCCATCATTTATGTGTTTATGGTGTGTTTTGGGCATAAATGTGAAAATGGGGTAATTCTGTAAAATTTGAAGTTTTATATAGCTTCTGTTTTCGGGAATATATTTTCTGATATGGGTCTAATTGAAGTGAATCCTTGTTTTTAATATTTTTATGCTTGTGGGATTCACATGTTCCTTCTGGACCAAGACCCAATTCGAAAACCAATGGTATAGAAAAATCAATCAAGTGGAGAAATCAGTTTGGTAGGAAGAATGGACCCCACTGAATTAAATATGGAATATCTCCTTTATCCAAGACTATAATGAGGTTATTACAGCTTCTTTCGATAGAGGGAATTCAAGGGATGGTTCAAATTAAATTTCATAAAATATGAATCTCATTAAGGCATCTTTTGGGCGCGTCCAAGTGGAGTGGGTGAAACAGTGTTTGGAGGCCAGAAAAGTAATGGTCATTGATTCAGACATATCATTCTTTAACCCTTTACAATGAATCTCATATTTTAATAGGAGATATAAAACTCCATTTCCAACATTCTATAAGAAGGGACCTCAGTGATTTTCTGCCTTCTGGTGGTCAGAACAGAGGCATACTTCTGGAGGACAGAATCTAGAGTATCAAATTTTCTGTTCTTTGTTTTCTCTCTTTTGTTCTTCTTAGTTTTGTAATGAATTCTTCTTTCCCCTTAGTCATAATTACCCTTACCATGGTGGGGTAAAAATATATGTGATTGCAGAAGGAGAGGTTTCCCATGTTGTATTTCATGAGTTCCTTCCCTTAATGTTTTAAAATCCTATTCTCTTCTGTGAATTAGTTTCAATTCCCTATAACAGTTTTTATTATCATGTACGTTTGTATCTGATTTTAGATTCTGTTGTTCATTTATATTTGGTCAACGATCAATATCTCCATCCACTAGGTTCTGGTTTATAAATTATGTAATAGACCTGGACTTAGTGGTGAAGTACTTGGTGATCACTAGTATGTGTGTGAGGAGTAGTGAATGTTCTTGATTACTTGGGATAAACAAGACCCGATTGGGAATTGCCTAAGATAATTGGGGGTATTTTCTACAACTCTATTACACATTGGAAGCAGAGTAGACCAAACTAAGATTTTAGTAAGGTATTTTCTAACATTTTTTATTGACCAAGGGAGTGAGAAGAAACGATCATGGATTCTCACTCTTAACGATTTAGCAGAAGAGAATCGGATAAATTGGAACTATGATAGAATTAAAAATGGAGAACCAACACTAACCTAATCACCCATCTCATATAATAGTTTAAATTACATGTTTTATCAATTTTTTCTCAATATTTTTCTTAAACCTCTTTCCTTCACTCTTTTCTTTTCAAAATCAATCAATTTCTAAAAACATCCTCACTTCTTTCTCTTATTTTAAGGTGACAACTTAATTGTTGTGCACTCTTCTCTGGCGACAACCTAGGAAAACAACTATAATGCATTTTAAATTAGGTAATATTTGTTTTTGTCACACCCCATGATAGGCACATGTCAAAACATAGCACCTTTGTCGGGGAGGTAGCACCAACATTTCTTTTCTTTTCTTTTCTTTTCTCTCTTTTCATATTTTCTCTTCAAAATTGCATGACTCAAACCTCAAAAACTGAACCTTTACCCATAGATCCTGAAATTGAAAGAACCTTGTTGAATAGACTAAGAAACATTAATTTGGAATCTGAATTTGAGGATGTTCCCCTTGAAGACTCAAGTGAAAATTCAAGTGTTCACTCTAAGCCTGTCATCATGGCTGAAAATGAAAACCAAACACCTGGAGACGTCGGTGCACCACAATTCCTTAATCAAAACAATCAACTTGCCATACCAGTTTTACAAAATGATTTTTAAATGAAACCTAACATGATTTATTTTCTTTCAATGTTTCATGGTTTGGCAGGTGAAGATCCAAACTAACACATTAAAGAGTTCACACATGTTTGCTCAACTTTCAGACCCCATGGAATTACCGAGGAGCAGGTAAAGTGGAAGGAATTTCTATTTTCATTTGATGGATCTAGTAAAGAATGGTTGTACGACCTACAACCTGGAGACGTACATGACTGGAATGACCTGGTAAGATGTTTTATTCAATTATTCTTCCCCACCTCTAGAAGCACAGCCATTCGGAAAGAAATCTACGCCATACGACAATCATCTGGAAAAACCCTTTATGAGTACTGGGAGAGATTTAAGAAGCTATGTGCCAGCTATCCACATCAAGCCATTGAGGAACACCACTTTCTTGTCTTCTTCTATCAAGGACTACTGGAAAATGATAGAAACCATCTTGATGCATCATCTGGAGGTGCACTGATTTACTAGTCACCAGAAGAAGCCAAGGGATTGATTGAGAAGATTTCCAAAAACTCGTAGCAATATAGAACAAGAGGTATTGGAACAAGAGGAATTCATGAGGTACGCACTTATCATCCATCAACCATATTAGAAAATATGATTTAAGAACTTACTAGTTTGGTGAGACAGATGGACTTGAAGCAAGTTAGTGACCAACAAGCGCCAGCTATGGTATGTGGTTTATGCTCATCACCTGATCATTTTACTGACCAATGTTATGAAATATAGGGAATGGAAACATGTGCAACACCCTTTCATCCAAGGCAGTTCCAACAAAATCAAGGATGGAGAGATCCTAACCAATTCCAAATTGGGTTTGGAAATTAGCAGAATTAGGGTAGACCCCCATACCAAAACCAGTTTCAAAACCAACCACCATTCCAGAATCAATTCCAGAATCCACCACCATTTCAACAAAACCCATATTATAACCAGACTTCTTACCAAAAACCAACCAATATGAAATAACCCTATGAGAAACCATCCACCAGTTCACAAAATTCAATTCAAAACCAACATAAACCCGAGTTTGAAGGACTGAAAGACACTGTTAAATATTTCTCCAACAAGTTTGAAAGTCTCATGGTCTTTCTGATAAAAAATCTAGGTAAAATCCATTCCAAAACAGTCCCAAACACAAAAGAGAATGTTAGTATTATAACTACAAGATGTGTAAATGAACTCTAACCACCATCCACCATTTAACCTGAAACAAGAAAAACTGATCTAGGTGAGAATAAAGTTAGAAATGATGAAAATTATAATAAAATTCATCAGGAAGAAGATAAGAAAGTGGAGGATGATAATGATAGGCCAAGAATGAAGAAACAAGAAACAACAAGGAAACAAAGGGAGAAGAAAGATATACCACCACCATTTCCATCAAGGATGATTTAATCAAAGAGGTTACAAGAAGAAGCACTCCAAAAATAAATTCTAGACACCTTCCAGAAAGTGGAAATCAACATACCTCTGCTTGAAGCACTAAAACAAATTCAAAAGTATGCTATTTTTTTAAGGATATTTTCACAAAGAAAAGGATACTTCAAGGGAATGAGAGGATCAATTTGGGACGAAGCGTCTCGGCCCTTATCACACCACAATTTCCAACCAAATGTCAAGATCCAGGGACGTTTTCTATTCCATGCACCATTGGTTAATTAAATTTCTCTAATTCCTTGTGTGATTTAGGTGCATAAATTTATGAATTGCCTCACTCAGTATATACTTATTTGCATATTGGAGACTTGAATCCCACAGGAGTGGTGGTTCATCTTGCAAATAGATCCACAGTTTTCCCAGTAGGAGTTCTGGAGGATGTCCTGGTAAAAGTCAAAGATCTTTTATGACATGCTGAATATTATGTGTTGAATATGGAAGATAATAGGATCCCATCACACTCACCCATCATATTGGGGAGACCATTCTTAATGACGGCCAAAACCATCATCATTGTCCATGAAGGGACACTTACCATGGAGTTTGGAGATACCACCGTCCACTTCAATATTTTTGAATCTATGAGGCACCCATCAGATGATCATTCACTCTTTGCACTCTCCCATGAAGATGAAATAGAACCAATTGAACAATCAGGTATGTTTCATGAATTTTTATCATTAGGAGAGATTTTTTCAATTAAATATATCACTGAACATATGGATTCCTACACTCTTGGAGGTTCTAATTTCATGTTGGAAGAAGAGATAAAATCTGATTTCTTTGATAATTTGTTAAATGATGATGAAGATGATATGATTTCTTTTTTGCAGGATGTAAAACCGTTAGAAGTGGAGAAACTCAATTTAGTTTCATCTCTTGAGAATCCTCTAGATCTACAATTAAAACTAATCCCCACTGATTAAAAATATGTTTACCTTATGGAGGGAGAGAAATTACCAGTAATAATTGCTAATAATCTATCTAAAACTCATGAAAAATCATTGATTTAGATTTTGAGAGATAATTTCAAATCAATAGGGTGGAGCTTAGGTGATATCCCAGGAATAAACCCAAAAATTAGCTCACATTGAATTTTTCTAAAGGGAGATTCCAAACCTGTCAGACAACCCCAGTGGAGGCTGAACCCTACCCTGATGGAGGTTTTGAAAAAAGATATTGAGATGTTATTAGAAGCTAGGATCATCTATCCTCTATCAGATTCACAATGGGTTAGCCCCATCCATGTAGTCCCAAAGAAAACTGGCCTAACCATTGTGAGGAATGAAAAGAATGAATTAATCCCTATGAGAATTCAGAATAGCTGGAGAGTATGCATAGATTTTAGGAAGTTGAATCAGGTCACTTGAAAAGATCATTTCTTTATCCCTTTCATTGACCACATTCTAGATAGGTTGGCAGGTATAACTCATTATTGCTTTTTGGATGGATTTTGGGGTGATTTTCAAGTATCCATTGCTCCCGAAGATCAAGAGAAGACTACTTTTACTTGTCCTTTCGGCACTTTTTCATAAAACAGGATGCCATTTGGATTGTGTAATGCTCCATGTACATTTCAGAGGTGTATGGTATGTATATTTTCTAATCACATTGAAGATTTCTTGGAGTTTATCTTGGATGATTTCACAGTTTTTGGAAATTCTTTTGAGCATTGTTTGAAAAATCTGAATAATGTTTTGAAAACTTCCATTGAAAAAAAAACATGTTTTGAATTTTAAAAAGTGTCATTTTATGGTTGAGAGAGGAATTGTCCTTGGGAATATCATTTCTCAGAAAGGAATTGAAGTTGATAAATCAAAAATTGAAGTGATAAATTTGATACCTTACCCAACTTGTGTGAAACATGTTAGATCATTTTTAGGACATACAGGATTCTACAGGAGGTTTATAAAAGATTTCTGTAAGATTTATCTCCCTCTCTCTAGATTACTTTTGAAAGATGCTGATTTTGATTTCAACGGTTCATGTAGGGAAGCATTTGATGAGTTGAAGAAGTGATTGATTACACCACTAGTAATGCAGCCACCAAATTGGGAAGAACCATTTGAGCTACATTGTGATGCTTCAAAACAAGCAGTTGGAGCTTTACTTTCTCAGTGAATTGAGGGTAGGCCACAAGTCATTGCATATACCTCGAAAACCTTAGATGAGGCCCAATTAAACTACACAACAATAGAAAACGTGTTTTTAGCAGTTGTTTTTGCTTTAGAAAGATTTAGATCATATCTTCTTGGAACTAAAGTCATTGTGTTTTCTGATCATGTAGCTCTTAAGTACTTGATGAAGAAGGTTGAAGAAAAACCAAGGCCAGTGAGATGGATGATACTACTACAAGAGTTCAACATAGAAATCAAAGATAAGAAGGGATCTGAGAACCAAGTGGATGATCACTTAAGTAGACTACCCAACACCACTGAAGATGAAATTCCAAAAACTGAACCACTAAATGATTGCCTTCCCGGAGAGCAGTTGTACTTGATTGAAGGAGAAGTACCTTGGTATGATGACATGTTCAATTATCTGGTTACATCTCATGTCCCATCTCATTTAAATTATCACCAAATTCACAAATTGAAATCTGAATCTAGATATTACATCTGGGATGATCCATTTATATGGAAGATTTTCAACGACCAAATGATTAGAAGATGTTTTCCTAAAAATGAAATTGATTCTATCTTTAAATTTTTTCACTCATTAGCTTGTGGAGGCCACATTGGACCTCAAAGGACAACAAGGAAGGTTTTAGAATCTGGAATTTATTGGCCAACACTTTTCAAAGATTCTCATGAATTTTTTAAACAGTTTGAAAAATGTCAATTTTCAGAAAATATTTCAAAGAGACAAGAAATTCCCCAAAATACACTTAATTTTTGTGAAATATTTGAAGTTTGGGGGATAGATTTTATGGGACCTTTCCCAATGTCATTTGGAAATTCTTATATTCTTCTTGCTGTTGATTATGTTTCCAAATGGGTGGAAGCAAAAGCCACCAGGACTGACGATGCTAATGTTTTTTGTGATTTTGTCAGGGCTATCATATTTTGTAGGTTTGGAGGACCTATAGACATCATTAGTGATCAAAGGAATCACTTTTGCAACAAAAGAATATAGGCTTTGTTAAAAAAGTATGGGGTTCATCATAAAATATCAACTCCCTATCATCCACAGACTAATGGGCAAGCTGAAGTGTCCAATAGGGAAATCAAAGGAATTTTGGAAAAGACTGTTAATCCAAATAGGAAGGATTGGAGCCAAAGGTTAGAAGACACATTATGGATTTACAAGACTGCTTACAAAATCCCAATTGGAATGAGTCCATATAGGCTGATTTATGGGAAAAGTTGTCACCTACCTGTGGAATTGGAACATAAGGCATACTGGTCTGTGAGGAAGATGAATCTAGATATTGAAAGTGATGGGAAAGAGAGAAGATTGCTGTTACAGGAGCTGGAAGAAATTAGAAGGGAATACTTTGAAAATTCTAGGATTTACAAAGAGAGAACACGAGTGGCTCAGGACAAACTAATCCAACCAAAAGACTTTAATCCTAGAGACAAGGTGTTGTTCTTCAATTCAAGACTCAAACTGATTCCAGGTAAACTTCATTCTAGATGGGAAGGTCCATTTATTGTTTCTAATGTATATCCTTTTAGTGTTGTGCAGATTGTGATGGATGGAGTGAAGGGTCCATTCACTGTTAATGGGCACAGATTGAAGAAATTCTTTGGGACCATGCCATCAGAGCCAATGGAGGAGATCACACTCCTCCAACCTATTTATCAATAAACTCCATCAGGTCGTACCTCTCCATTATATTTTCATTATTTCTATGATTCAATTTCCAATATTATTATGTGTAAAATACATTTTAATGCATTGCAGACACTTCATCATTTAAGTGTGGGGGAGGGAACCTTTGTAGATTAGGATTTTTATGTGTTGTTTTTTTTCCTATTTGTTTTAATAAAAACATGTGTGTGTTTAAAATTTTGTGTGCTTATTTTTAATTTTTTTTTGTTTTTTAATGTTTTGAGCTGAAATGATTATCATTGATATTTTTGAAACCCATCTCCATGAGTGAAATAATTTATTCCTTGAAACTGAGGTTAAATGAATGCTGAAAATGATATTGTTTCAAGTTCAATTCTTTGGGAATTTCATGAAAAGATACTCTGTTTTTTGAATCCCATGCCACATATCACTATCTTTATATTTTAAATCACATTCCCGTGAGGGTTCTAAACCTATTATTTTCATATGCTTTACATTCACCTCACTTCTTGAGAGAACCAAATCATGCTTGATTTAACCAAAATTTGATTTATTCCTGTCAAAACATGAGGGTTTGAGGTACTTGTGTTCTAAATGATTGAGGCATTTCTTTGTTTTGGAAGCACCCTTTTCAAGATAATTCCTTTCATAATGGCCTACCGCAAACATTTTATCCTTGTATCCCATAGAAGCCCTGAAAATCCTATTAGGTTAGCCACATTACAAGCCAATATTCCCTATCCAACCTGCTCTTGAAGTGAAATTGCGTAATCTATTTGAACATAAGTGTGGGGGGAAGATGACTTGTATTGTACTACCTTATTTGGGGATACTTTGGGTGAAAAAAATGTTGAAGATATGTTATTTATTCTGAAAAAAAACCATCTTGCTGAAAGATGTGCCTTTTCTGGAGCTTTCATGATGAGAGAAGTTGTGCTTTTCGGGAGCTTCGAATGTAAAAAAGAAAGTTGTCCCTTTTCTGGAGCTTTCAAGAAATATTATATTTGAGAAGATTGAAATGTTTTCTGCTGAAATGATGAACTGTGTGAACATTCCTTGATGTTCCATGAAGAATGAGCTTATTTTCTACTAAGGGGAGTGAAGACGAGACCATACTTTTGTGAAATTTAGATTAATGCAATTTTTCTTCAAAAACAGCCAAGCCCTCTCATTCTGGCTTAAAATATTTCACATATAAATCCTACCAACTAAAATCTACATGACAACTTTAAGATGTCCTAACGATAAACACATGTCTTCGACTCACATCGGGTGGAGATGTAAGAATTTATCAAGCCTACGGTGACCCTTGTATGAGTTTGGATGAGAAAAACAATGCTAAAAAATTGAAAATTTGTGTGATAAGAGATAATGAAAGTTAGGTAAGTGTTTCGTGTGCATGGGATGGGAAATGAAGAGTAAATACATTGATTAATCTTAAATTAAGAGCATGAAATAATATATTTTTATGAGGCATGATATATTTTGTTTCTTGTCTTCAAATTGGTGGATCTCATGGATATGGGTTTTGAATTTACATTGATTTTTTTGATTTTGACTTGTCTAGGAGTCCAGGTGATAAGTGTGGGGGAATTGATAGAGTTAATATTTTAAATATTATTTATATGTTTTTAAATGATTTAATCCCTCCCAATTATTCAATGTTTGTGTATTTTCATCATTTATGTGTTTTTGGTGTATTTTGGGCTTAAATGTGAACATGGGGTAATTCTGTAAAATTGGTAGTTTTATATAGATTCTGTATTTTGGGAATAAATTTAATAATATGGGTCCAATTTAAGTGAATCCTTTCTTGTAGGATTCATATTCTTGTGGGATTCAAATGTTCCTTCTGGACCGAGACCCAATTCAAAGCCCAAGGGTACAGAAAATTCAATCAATTGGAGAAATCAGTTTGGCAGGCAGAATGGACCCCACTGCATTAAATATGGAATATCTCCTTCATCCAACCTTAGAATGAGGTTCTTCCAGCCGGTGTCGACATAGGACTTTCAAGGGACAGTTCATATTAAATTTCATAAAATATTAATCTCATTAAGGCATCTTTTGGGTGCATCCAAGTGGAGTGGGTGAAACAGTTTTTGGCGGCCATAAAAGTAATGGTCATTGATTGGACATATCTTTATTTAAACCTATCCAATGAATCTTAAATTTTTAGGGTCGATAGAAAACATCATTTCCAACATTTTATAAGAAGGGACCTCAGTGAGTGTCTGCCGGCTAGTGGGAAGAACAGATGAAAACTTCTGGATTACAGAATCTAGAGCATCAAATTTTCTGTTCTTTGTTTTCTCTGTTTTGTTCTTCTTAGTTTTGTAATGAATTATTCTTTCCCCTTAGTAACAATTACCCTTACCATGGTGGGGTAAAATTCTGTGTGATTTGGGAAGGAGAGGTTTCCCATGTTGTATTTCATGAGTTCCTTCTCTTAATGTTTTAAAATCCTCTTCTCTTCTATGAATCAGTTTCAATTTCCTATTACAGTTTTTATTATCATGTACGATGGTATCTGATTTTAGATTGTGTTGTTAATTTATATTTGGTCAATGATCAATATCTCCCTTCACTAGGTTCTGGTTTATAAACTATGGAATAGACCAGGACTTAGTGGTGAAGTACTCGGTGATCACCGGTACGTGTGTGAGGAGTAGTGAATGTTTTTTATAACTGGGGATAAACAAGACCCGATTGGGAATAACCTAAGATAATTGGGGGTATTTTCTTCAAATCTATGACACATTGGAAGGAGATTAGATCAACCTATGATTTTAGTAAGGTTTATTATTAAATTTTTAATTGACCAAGGGAGTGAGAAGAAACGATCGTGGATTCTCACTCTTAAAGATTTAGCAGAAGAGAATTGGATAAATTGGAACTATGATAGAATTACAAATGGAGAACCAACTCTAACCTAATCACCCTTATCATATAATAGTTTAAATTACTTGTTTTATCAATTTTTTCTCAAACCTTTTCTTAAACCTCTTTCTTTTACTCTTGTCTTTTCAAAATCAATCAATTTCAAAAAACACCCTCACTTATTTCTCTTATTTTAAGGTGACAGCTTAATTGTTGTGCACTTCTCTCTGGAGAAAACCTAGGATAACCACTCTACTTCATTTTAACTTAGGTAATATTTGTATTTGTCACACCCCACGATAGGCACGTGTCATATATCAATTCGATAAAACATAATTTCAAAAAAGCAACTTATTGTTGTTTTATAAAATAATTTTACTAAAATAATAAGTCATATTAACCATGGACATAACGTAAGATAGTGGTAGGCGATGCGCCCTTGTCACCCTTTGGTTGTGGGTTCGATTCCTACGGCCTTACCAGATGCGATGGGTTGTCACCCATCCTACAAGTTGTTATTTTTATAAAACTAAAAAATAACCCTAACATGTTTTAACCTCAATGGTTTCCTTATACCTCTAATTTTCATCAAATTCATTATAATCTCAACATCTAAAAACTTCAAGTCTTATTTCACAACCAAATAATAAAATAAAATGATCCCCAAAATGTTGAACATCATACCTTGATCATTGTGTCCGTTTGGTTTCATCATCATCTTGTTCAAGTAGGTAGAATGTCTATTCATTGCAACAATGATTTAGAGATCCTTCAAAATCATTTGCTTCCTCCATCCAAATATACCTTGTATAACATGGGTCATATGGGTGTTAACTGAAAAAAAGTTTGGGAAAATAATCATGTATGACATATAATTTAAAAACAAATGAGAAAACATGATTTCTATAAAATAGTCGGACTGAATTTGAGTTTAAACATTTAATTAATTGTCCTTTTAAAATAACATAGGTTTGTTCTAAGAGACTATATTGTAAAATCAAATATAAATAGGTTGCACAGGGGAATACTTCTTCATCACCATTTATAAAATCATAATATGTATCAAAATCATGTGATAAGGTAAAATATTTGAAAATAACTTGATAATATTTACCTTTCTTGAAAATATATGAATATTGTGAAAATAAGATTTTTCTAAATAAAACCCATGATCCATGATGATAATGAGGTATAGTGGAAGAGTTTGATATCTCAAACAAATTATTGCATGTAATTTTTATGCTAGAAATAGTTTCACAATCATCCGAACATGACATTGCAATAATTATTTCAAGCATGTCATCAGGAAGATATAAGAATTTCATTTTATATCCTCCTCCTTCCATTTGTAACTGACATTACTTGATCTGAAAAAAGTTATAAAACAAGGATTTAACTAAAATAATAGAAATTGGGACTAACCATGTGTCTTATGAAAACTCTGAATCCCTAAAGTTGTCTAAACCGACCTCTGATACCAACAATAAGGACCTGACCTTATAACATTACACAATATTGAATTAAATGAATAAACCACATTGGGGATCTATTTTGGTGTAGAGTTTTTGAGAATTGGGACATAACTGTTACATAACAACTTGAATATTACATGTAGACACTACTACCCAGTATCCAATTTTTCATAAAATAAAAACTCTTAAAAAGAAACATGTCTACTTCCATATTTTAGACAGCTTGACTTTTCATTGATCCTATCCTTGACCTTATTCATCATTAAGTCCTATGGAAAACATTTCAAAAACATGGAATGAGAATAAAAATCATAGAAAGGGTTATAAAATAATGACAGAAAATATTATCCCATCAATAAATACAAATCAATGAAACTATACTTTTCAATCATATAATACCTTACGAAATCATAAGATTTATGAATGACACACACAAATCATAAATCATAAATGTTACTTGTAACATCCATATCAAACATTAATTTTATATATCACAGATACATATAGAGTTACACTTGGAATACCCATCACAGTATATTTCTTAAATCTCTTAGGAGAAACATCACATTTACCTCCATCGCGTTACACAATGCATTGGAGAGCTATCTTGGGCTCACCTGCCCTAGGTTTATCACGGAACCACGCATATATGTAAAATATTCCCAATAAACATAACATAATCATAACAAATAACACAAGTATAAAATAAAGATAACATTTCCACATTCCAATATATCAAATCAAAATATTGAAATAAACAATGCTTTATCAAATCATTTTCAAAACCATTTAAAAAGGAATTTTTGAATCAAAGTGTTCCATAACACTTTGAATCTTTTATAATTAGAAAACATTAATTTCCATATAAATAAATCCTAAAAACCATTTTAAAAACATAGAAATTAATGATAAATATTTTGAAGAATTAATCTTTAAAACATTTAAAAATATATTTTAGTTAAAGAGTTTTTAACAAAATGAGAGACTCTTGATTACAAATAATTGAGAAATAACATTTAATCCGAACATTATAATATCATTAGAATAATGGGATTCATGATATAATATGTAAATGGACAGTATATACACCATATAAGAGTGAATTGGTGCATAACAACAATAAAGTCCCAATGGAAATTCAAATTGAGATGAAATCCCTTATAAAGACGGTATCCTTAAATTAAGGATAAATCAATTACATAATTATGTGTGACAAATATAAATACACCCAATATAATTGGATATTATGTGTAAAACAATCAGAGGTAATTCATACATATTAATAGGACTACATATTCAAGAAGTACAAGTTTAACCCAAAGAATTGAAATTGGGATAAGAAGTTCCCTTGCGAAAATTCGACAGCCTAACGACGTCACATTTAAATTAAAAAGACGAGTTGATGTGATAAAAATGGTATCTCATCACATCGACATGAAATATACATCAATGAGGATATATAATAACATATATCCCAACATAATAATATGTAAATTAAAATACATAGCCAAAGGATGTCTTTTTAAAAGATGGGGGTGAAAGGTTCCCTTACAGATTGGGTAAAATAAGAAAGATACACCAAATGAAATAATGATCATTAAATGAAGATGTAAATACCCAAAAATTATAGTATATTACAAAATTAATACAATAATTTACAGTACATACTCCACAAAAAAGGAAATCGTAGTCAATATTGCATAAATCTAACCGGAAAAAATGAGATGAAAAACCCTTACATCATTGTAATCAATCAGGTCGTATGACCAAAAGTTAATAAACACCAAATGAATCACATAATAACATGAGTATAAATTTAATAATGATAATATATATCAAATTTCAGTTAAAAATACACCACATGAAATAAATAAGTGTCGAATAATGGAAATCTCACAGAATTGAAAATGAGATTAGAAATCCCTTACCTCATGTCTGACTTGACTTGTTTGTTCCTTATTATTCTTGAATAATAAACTAATGTTAATTTATAATTTCATAAGAACATTTTTCAAGTTTATTATTATTTTTTTATCACTTATTACCTTGTTATAGATATTATTCAATCATTTAAATTAATAATGGTCATTTTGTCGAGATTTGGTACTTGAGTCAAAATTAGACTTCTTATAATTACATGTTGTTCACAAAGTAAAACTTTAATTATATCAAGAATGATATTAATTATTTAGATATAATTTATGTCATATATATCCAGTATATAAATGTATTTATAATAGTACATACCATTTGGAGGTAAGAAATGAAATGCACCGTTCACGGAGACGGTAAGTCGTACGTACGCATGAACACTACTTTTATTTATATTTCTTATATTGATTGAATTAAAACTTAATGATACATGGGTATATTGTAATTATAGTATACTATAATATATAGTATCATTAAATCCATCGTTTATACATCCTACATATCAGATAAACGAGTCATATCACTTTGAGTGGGTGGTAGTCCACACTTCCTCAAATGAAATTACCGCATTTACCCATAAAGGAAACAATAAAGGTAGGATATAAATATAAAATATATAAGAATAAAGAAAATTTAAACATACTATATATCACATATAAATACATTTCCATCATAATGGACACCATGAGAGGCATTAGGAGATAATCGAACAATCATCGTTTCATGATGCCTTAGTTTTTCATCCATAGAAATAGTTTGTTCATCACTCATTAAGTGGAGGTGTGTGTAAGTGTAGTAAAAATAATTCTCATAAAATCATAATATTATATTTATGATACTGTTTTTGTTATAAAATAAAGAAATAAACAGAGGGTAGGGGTTGTATAAGTAAAATAAGAGAAAAGTTAAGTGGAACTGTTACATTTAATTTGGGTAATTTCCACTGGTTTGAACCAACAAGACATCTTGAAGTGCCTTCTGCCTAAGGTAAGGTTTTTAAGAGGAGGAAAAGGATGTAGGGAGCTTAATTGGTCAGAGTTTTGATGTACCAAAAGGATTGATAGTTGTTTGGAATTTTTTATAAGTGAGGGATTTTTATAAGAGGGAGGAGGGGCTCTTTAGGAAAGTGTGATAATATTATTTTATTATATAATGATATTCAGTTTCTAAAGGTCCAAAACTAATTAAAGTAAAATATAAGATAAATAATGGTTAAAATAAAATTATCTAATAAGAATTTGACAGGTTTTGGATATTTTTTTAATATTTATAATCAAATTTATTTAAATCTTTTATTAATCAGGTAAATACTGCATCATTATTCTGTCATAAATAATTTAATTTATTTGATGTCAAAAAATTATTAAAAAATACTATGATGTAGAAAATATTTTTATATTTCCAATTAATATTTATAGTTGAAAATATAATTTTCCTATCCACTTGTAAAAATTCATTTACTAAAAGATATTTTTTTTTATTTTTTCTTTTACATTAAGTTAATTAATCTAAAGTTTCATAATCAATCCCAAGTGGCTAAATTGGGTCCCAAAATCGCCCCAAATATGACCATGGTCGTAAATTACTCAACAATAAGGTTTGGACAAGTGTTAAGGTAATTTTTTATTATTATAATATTCTTTTTACCTTGAATTACCCTATTTACCTTTAACAGCGGTAAAAAAGTCAAAAGTTACTATTCACCTAAAATTATCTTTATCTTATAGAACAACATTTTACATACTAATAACAACCATGTATGTAGGATTTTAAAAAATCATTTAATAATAGTAGTAAATTTCATTTAAATGAAAAGGTCAGTTTTTTAACTACTACTATGTAGTTTCACTATTCATCATAAATTGATGTTTTTTAGAAAAATACCAAAACTTCAGCATAAGCATTATTTGATAATCTGAATTCAAAGATGGTGTTTATTTTTCCAAATAAAAAACATATAAGTGGAATTAATTAATTTAAAATTTATTCAGATTGTTAAAACAAATAGCGTGTTTTTAAGAAATAATAACTATCAAAATATTGAAACTTGTTTAAGTCCAATTTCAAAGTGAAATTAATTCCACTGAGAAAAATTGGATTAAATGAAAAAATATATTTTATTTACACATTTAAACCAATTAAAAAGATAATATAACCATATAAATAAATTATATTAAAACACAGTTTTGAATTAAAATACAATACTTTTCACTATTCATTAAAAATGAACTTTATTGGAAAAATTCCAAACATTTACACAAAGTAAATTTTTATGTTCCCATTCGAAAGAAGGATTTTATTCGTTCAAATAGAATGTATTAAAGTGAAAAAAACTATATTTAAAAAGGGTTCTCCATTAAAAGGTGGTAAATCATCTTTTTAGTGTAAATTATGCTTAGAATTAGATCATTCATATTTTAAGCCTCTAACATTTTATTGGATAAATGTCAAGACATTTAACAAAAATGTATAATCATATGGTAGTTATTTTTGTTCATTCCCGCCAATAGAACATCTAGGAGTTAACTACCATTTAAATTAATAATATTATATTATTAGTGTGCAATGTATGATTTCAAAGAAACCCATTGTTCCGTATCAGGTACGCCATCAAACATAGAATCCCATTTAATGTAAAATTAATATTTAATTCACAAATATTAATAAATATGAAAAGTGTCTTATTACTTATTTATCTGGGATTTTACAGGGATAATGGACAAGTGATCAGAGCATTTAACAAGATCTTTGTTATTATATGGAGGTAACTCCAACAAATATATATTTATTGGGATGAATATTACGTTTAAAGGTTCACATCTATGATTTTAGTAAAAAATTAGTCTGCACATATTGTGCACAAGATCAATAGGAAAATATCAAAATCTGAATTGTGGATTACTAATTCAATCATATTTTTATGGGGGAATTATGATTTATTTGTCCTTGTGGATGATTTTCAAGGATTATAGTCCCCATGTTGGGTACACTTTGAATAACTACAACATTTCAAGTTTGTTAATATGAAAATAAATTTGAATTTATATGGGTCAAGATTATGAGATCCAATATTTGGATTCTTATACTAGGGTTACAAGATTTGATTACAATGACTAATATGGTTTCATATTATTAGACGGATTTAAAGTGTTTGTTGACGAGTGATGAATGGATAATATGGCTTCAGATATTAAATTATGGTTCAAAATTACTTCATAAACCTATTATAGGTTAATTTCCGACATTGATACTGATCTAGAATAATTTCCCTCATATTCCCACCATCAATCTAATATTTATGTATTAGGTATAAAATAATTGACTTTTTAGTTTAAAAAGTGACTAGTATAGCTTATCATATTTCTTAAAAAAAGAAATACTAATAGGGAATAGATATTTTATACAATTTCTCTACTACGGGTATCCTTGGTTGGATTAGATGGAAAGTGTTGTTTTGAAAATCCTTTTGAAATTTAAATAATTAAATTAAATAAAAAACCCAAATAAAATGATATTGATATGAAAAATAGATAATGTGAAAAATTAATTCCTTAATAATATTAATATCAATGTTGAATAATTATTTTAGCTCAAAATAAATTCTATTTATAAATTTTTAGAATAATATGTGTATCAAGATAGGATGATGCAATACATGAAATAAAAGAGAGAACAAATATAATTTGATGAGGAGTTCAGAAAAGGAAAATTAGTTTTCATAAAATCAATACCACTAAAATTGATATATATATATATACATATTTATAGCATGACATTAATATAGATTATTAAAAATACATAACATTCATTTTAACAATTATATAGGGAAATCCACATCTTTTTATTTTTAATAAATATAGAAAGAAAAATACATCCTTTATTGTATTTATCTCATCCATTATGACTTCAAATGAGACACCAAAATATCTTCAATGTATTCATTTGGATTTCCAATGGCACTTCTATGTGATACATTAGGGACTATTAAATCCAATTTTACTCAAACTGAATAAAATAAAATAAAAACATTTGGTACATATGAATATGTTTTTGATCGTGATAAAACCATGAGAGTGAGAGTGATAATAAAATATCCCCCATTCATTGATCAAAAACACTAAAAAATAATAAACTATATATTAATTAAGTTAGAAGTAATATAAATATTCTATGTAAATATTGATATTAAAAATAAATGTATTCTTCATTATCAAGAGATAAATTAATTTCAATATGATGAAGAAATTATCATAAATTTATTCAAAATACAGCTCCCCTTTTATAACAAAATAGTTTAAAAAAACCTCAACCTATATGATAATAAAAATTGTCTCCCTTTGACCTAAATTCCCTCAACAGTATAGATTATCCTAAAGGAAAATAATGTGACGAAAAATAAATATAAACCATCAAAGAAATTGAACTAGGCTAATATATAGTTATATAAAAACCATATCCCCCCATTTATCTAATAGAGAGATATTCAATGATAGTTTTTAATGAAAACATCATTATATCAAAAAAATTATATGTGATTTTATCTATAATTTAAAATGATTATATATATATATTTAAAAACATTAAATCAAATATTATGAATGAATTTAAAAAAATCAATCCATAAAAAAAATTAAAAAATTAAAAACCATTTTAAGGAATAATTTTAAAAGAAAATTAAAAGTAGGAAATATTGAGAATATATAATCTCATGTAAAAATAATAAAAAATCATTTGTTATGGGAAGAGGGGATAGATTATAAAATGACATTCAATGGTAAATTAAAACAAAATACCTTAGAAATCCTTCCCCATATTGATTATTCCCAAACATCTCTAAAAATAAAAAATTGTATGATCACCATAATTTGGATTCGTTAACCATGATATCGCATGTTAAAAGTTGATTAATCACTTGAAGTAATTATAAAAAAATCATTGAGGATCCACCAAATTATATTTCAATAATTCATGGTTTTATCTTCCTACAAAATCTCAAACACGTGTACCATTTTCAAACCTATAGGGTCGGACAATTATAGATATAAGATATTTAGCATCCAAAACCATTTTTTGCACAAAAAATATATAAAATAGATTTAGGAACATAGTAATATTTTTTAGGAGATTTAAAAATATATTAAATTTTGTTATATTTATGACTTTTCTCTCTATCATTTTTACAATCAGATTCATTAATCAAATGCCCATATTGTCAGCACTAATTTAAAAAATTATTTTCTGAAACACATTTAACAAAAAATATATTATCCTAAAATATTTAATTATTTGAATTACTAGAATGATGATATTCTATATTAACATATTATGAACCAAATATTATGTTAATACATTCAAAATATTTGATTTATTTTTAATAAATCTTATGATATTCATAATTTTATATTTGAAAATTCTAGAATTCGAGTGGTAGGTTAATTTCAAAAAAATATATATATTTTTCATTGTAAAGATGATAAATTTATAATAAATTATAATATATTCCATTAACTAAATGTTTTTTGTATATAATCATATTTTGGATGATGTTATTTATATAATATTTCTGGTTCATCTTATTAAAGAAAATGTTAAAGATCAAGAGTTACAAGGAGAGGGGGAATGAGAGTGTGAATGAGATGCATAATAACAAAGATTATAAATTCCTTGAGATGTAACATGATAAATTTATTACCTGAATCACTCAAAGAAACTGAGTCTAAGGTGTAATTGCAAGAACTCCAAGTTGATAAATTAAGATCATTCATAACTTTCTTATTCTCTTATAATTACATTTTTATTGGGGGTTTCTAGTATAATATAACCCTTATTTTGGAATCCATAACAAGAATCCTTTGGCTCTTAATTATTTTCTTCAATCCTTGATTAATCATTTTCTTCATGTATTATAATTGGTTCATTAATCTTTTCAATTATTGAATCTCATATTCTTTATCAGGTGAATCTTCACTGTCAACAAGATTAATGTAAATTTTTCATTTGGATTCATTTTCTTTTGTAAAATATTTTTATTCTATTTTAGATTGAAACTTCATCTTCTAGGCTTATGTATGGAGGGATATATAATATATTTTACAACCACTTTCATCCCATCCTTTTCTTCCTAGATAACACTCACTTTTGGTGATAAAATAATTTCTAAGACCAAAATGATCATTTAAATAATTTAATTATTGTAATATTATCACTCATATACTTTCTAAAATTAATAAATTCAGTAAAATGTGTATTCATACTAGCAATGTAATCATTTTAGCACATAGAAAAAGTTCAAAATCCCATAAAAAAATATATAATATGGTTTTGTTAAATTTTATAATACCTTAATAGATGAATTATATTAATATAAATATTTCATGATATTTATGGAAAGTATATATTTGATTAAATTAATTTCCGTGTATCTCGTAATTCAATGCCTTCACTTCCATACCATTTAGTTCAAAAAGGCAATTTCTTAAAATTTAATTTAACTTCTAGTTCATTTGATTCGGTAAAACCATGCATAACCATTTTGTAAATAGAATATGAAATATATATTTTGAAAATAATCATGTAAGATTTTAAATATGAGTAATTCGATCTATATAATCATCAAAATTCTCATAAGAGTATGATTCCATTTTAAATTTAGACATTTTGAATCAATTAATATTTTTTAAAGTAAAACTAATTTTTTGAGAACATGGATTTTTTTTAAAATCATAGATATCTCAATTGGTACCAATTATTAGACTTTATATATGGGAATAGGGGGTTAAATTGACAATTTAAAGCGATAAATTCAATTAACGGAGTCAATATAAAGGGATAGAAATACGAAAAAGTTAAAAATTAATAAATTGGATCTATATTAAAGATAGTATAATTGTTGACTATGTGGTAATACCTAAAATATATATATTAATATAATTTATGACCATTATTTGAATCATGATAGAATGATGAAACACAAAAATTAAAATAGTGATAGATAAATTATAATGACTTTGGAAATAACTTAGGAGGTTCTATTATATCTCCACCCCTTGAATTGAGTTATATATATATATATACATATTCAACCCTTGATTTTAAGGGATTTCATGTTCCCAAAAATTAATTATTTTTTGATGTAGATTGAAACAAACCAACATACCATTATTTTTAAGTAAAATAACATGAATCGAACATCCCTTGATTTTTATTGGAAATAGTAAGGTCATGACTTTTTTATACCGATATATCTCATCTATTAAGCCATGAAAAGATATTTTAGAATATATTAAATATTTTCATTTAAATTTCCAATGAATCATTAATGTGAAAAATTAATTTATACTAAATCCAAAATTTTTGAAACAGAATTCACTAATGTGATTCCATTATATGCACAAGAATGTATTTTTCATCATGAAAACTTCATAGGAGATAGAGGTACAACCATGATCCCTTTATATGTTGGTAAAAGTACAAGGCCAATTCCCTCCTTTTATATTATAATTATATTTCCCCCCTTAGTATTCAGGGAAACTATAGAATGGTTTTTTCATTGATCTAGGTGTTTTCCCTCTGTATCCATTCCCTTATATAATACATCTATTTTTTCAATTATTTTAGGTGAATACCTTGATGGATCTATGTTTTAATCCACTAGATCCAGAAATTATCATCACTAAAAATTTGGATTGTTAGTATGAAAGTTATAGGACATTTAAAGATTGATAAATTGATATTTTCACCCTAATTTATTCAATGTTAATTGATATTTTATTTTTCAAGATTTTTCATAATTAGATTGAAAATGGAGAATGATTGAGGGTCGATTCAAGAATATTTTTTTATCATAAGTATCAAAAGATATTAATTGGCCAAATCAAAACCATTGGTCATGGTTTTAAAATTTTTGAAATAATTGGATTGTATTAAGAAATTAGTAATCATTGAATTATATTTTTTATTTCATTATAAATGATTATAAAATATTAATAGTGGTATTCAGTTTATATCTAGGGCTTTGGAGAAAGGATATGACTGGGATGGTCATCGACAATGTTGGATGGTGTGACTATATGAGTGGTGATTTTGATATAATTGTATGTGGTACCTTTAGTTATTAACCATAAATTTTGTATCCATTCTCCTAAGATAAATTTAATAGGGTAATGGATGGAATTCAATGCAGGGTCTAGGTGTTTCATAATTATATAAGGTGTCAAGGTAGAGCCTTATATGACTGGGATAGAGTTTCAACATATGATTTTGGAACATAGGCGGAACTCCATTAATACTAAACCAAGGTGTATCATTACTATTTATTGAAAATTAAATCCTAATTGGTCATGGTTAAAATACTAAATTATGATTGTCTTGGACATATCCATAGTTCCAAGGGTAAAAGTATCCCACATTTGAAAATCCACTAATAGTTCCTATGGATAGTGTGTTTCTTCACTGTTTTTTTAAGTAGACATGCATGTATCATTAGGAAAATGGAATTCCATTGATGGTCATTGAGTGATATAAATTGGAGTAATTTGATATCAGTATCCTAAAAGTACATATGCATTCTTCTTGTTGGGTGTCATAGTGTGGTTTGAGGGTGAAGACGATTTTTACGTATACATTGGGATAATATGATGGGAATGATAATATGATGTTTTTTATTAGTATTATGTTGTCTATTAGTAATGAATTTTGATGGATTAGAAATATTCCATTGATGAAATGACTTATAAGAAATATTTATTATTGACGATCATGTTACCAATATGTATATTGAATGGTTGGTTATGGATGAATTTACACTTATAATTTGAGCATGGATGATTCTAATAAAGTTGATTAATTGGATAATCACCTTAGGGTGGGAGAATATAAAATCTAATTAAAGGAGTTCTCATGGTGAGGTTTTTTGGGACAATATTTTTTCCCTTAAATGGGTCAATATGATTTACAATTTCCATACATGTACGACCCGTTATTAATTATTAGTAGATTGATTATTTTATAAGGGATTGGGAATCATTAATATTATTAAATTAGATTATAGTGAATGTATTGGGGTAGGAATTATATGTAATGAGTATGGTCTAAATTATTTTTTTATTCACTATGAGAATATGAAACATCATTAGGTTAATAGATGATAACATGGATATGGGGTAAAGATTACATGAGTTTTTATTGAATAATCAGAGTATATTATTTAAATAATTTTATTGATAATTATACTGATGTTTTTATGGTGGAATTTGTCCATGGTATTCAGTATGCTGAGTTGAACCACACTGATTCTCATCTCCTCTAGTATCCTATCATGATCATGGTAGAGTGAGGTGATACATTGTATCTCTATAATTATGTTTTTATCATTCTACCCTTTCATTTATTGGATTTTAGTACATAGGGATATTTATGTTTCTCCATTCCATAATGAATTTCTTATATACGGTTTTTACTATGTTGAAACATTCCCTAGTGAATTTAACTTTTATTGGTCATGATATGTTAATCTAATTACTCATGATCTTCTTAAATACATGTCATATAATCTTATGGTTTTCCCATAAGAAGTTTATATATGTGATATTGGATACGTTACATTATCATATAATGTGTTTTCGATAAACAATATTTTATATGTTGTATCTTCCAATGATTTTTAACAATTTAATACGTCTATAGAAAACATATTTGCTGATAATGGATGATAAAGGAAAGTTATGATGTGGTAGATGATGAATTTTCAAACAAAAAACAATTAATATTTCATGTATGTTGTATGTTATTCATTTTTTTACATGAAACATCACTATAAACTTTTTCTTATATAAGGGGACACATTAATGGATCCCTATTAAGTTTCATTCTCATTTTAATGTCCCAACCTAGGAGCCACTAAGTGTTTCCTGGATTTGGTGGGGGAACATGGCCTCATGTGTGCCTTCTAATATTCCAAAGCCTTTAGACAAGAAGATAGATTATATGGTAGTATAGTTGTTAGAGTATACCCTCACAATTGGAGTAAATCATATTAGTATAATCAGATCAGTTAATAGTGAATGCATAAAAAATAACTAAACATCAGTATAAAAAATATTTTAGCAGTAATAATAAATAATTTAAAAGGATATATCATATATCATACGAGTATTTGATGTATCTATACAAAATGGAAGACAATACACTTTGACTGGAATCCAATAATATACTTATATCAATATTGGAAAAGACCAAAATTTATATTACTAGATAGAATCACAAGAATAAACTAGTCATATCCTCCCCTTATCGTAAGTATAATCAATCTAGTATTGTAATGAGGATTCTTTCCCAGGTCCCTAACTGCAACCATGATGTCTCTCCAGGTACTGAATAATGGCACAAATAGGGTGTGAGGTAACACTCTCTAGGAACCACCAATGGTGTCTCAAACAAATATTTTTGTGTGTATATTAGCATATTACAGGGTAATATATAAAAGTAATATAAATAAATACGTAGTAGGGAAGAATGTAAACAAGATACTATCCAGCATACCAACTCACATTGTAAATAGCATATCATAAACAAGGGACATATGGAATGCATTGTAAAACAAAAACTACGACCTATTCTATATATTTCAATTTCATTTCTACATATGATGGATCTATGGTATTAAATAATAAATGAAACCTGAACGACTTCATGTAGAGTCTCTATAGAAATATTGGTAAGGACTTGTGTAGGAAATAAGGAACACGTCCACAGTGCATGTTTGAGGCCTTCCATGAATGATAGATCCATGGAGTGGTTATGTAATTCCTATCCTAAAAATTAAGATCTAGGTGGAAGAAATTCCCATGGAATATTATTTAATCAGAATCCATGGAGTTGACATTTCTATATCACCGCATGTAATTATAATCCTTTGAGTATAAATTTCAATGACCTCCAATAAATCATAACCATTCTATTTATAATTTAATAAACCATTTCATATTCCAATAAAATCCATGATTTAATCCTTATCATTTCATGATATCTGTTTAATCCATTCATTCATCTTAAAAAATTATCTCTTGGAGAATGAGGCATAATTCCTCTATATATATCTCATTTAATTCATTAATGATACCAATAAGATTGAGAGGTCAAATGAATCAATATTGGAAGAATATCATTGGGTATAAACAATAACAGTCCTCGTGGGTATTCTAGGTTGAGTTTGAAAACTTCCATCCATAACATGGTTCATAGTGTGAAACCTAAAAAAGATCCAAAAATTTAATAACAGAATAATATTAATTTAGGTGAAAATATGAAATTTTTTAAAATGTGAAGAGTGGATATATGATATAAATAAACTATAATTTATGTGAAAACATATAGACTTCCTAAAATATTATTATTTTATAACACATATCATGTATCGTCTCAAAACAAGACGGGATCAGAAGAGAATGGAAGATTAGATTACTATAATGAAAATATTGAATATTTTCTATCAATAAAATATAACCTTCAATTCAATGGAAACCTATGAAACGAGCCTATGGATTCAAGTAGTTACTGATGTATATCGAATGAGGTGAGTTGATATCTATTTAGAGGATTGGTAATGAATCATAACAAAATCTGTGAATGGGAATGAAAAAATCACATGGGTGGAGAAGATGATATCTATCGGAAGAAATAAGAAAAAAAGATTATGTTAGTAAGGAGCCATGAGGAAATGTTATTTTCTCTCTGAAAACTATGTCACACAATTTGTGTACATGGATGGACAAACTATTCGCTAACCATGAACCCTTCTCGATATCTGAACCAACATCGCATGGTCATAGAGCACAGTAAGATAGAAAATATAGAAAGCATCCATTACAAATCTGTTATAAAATATGAAGCCCATGTACCATCATGTTGTAGGGGTTTGATGGTTACATTAAACTGTGTTCCCTCAACTCTGTAGTAAAACTCCCAACACTTTATTTCAAACTATGCATCCTAGGTTACATAGTTTTTACTAAGGATAAAGACCAAATTTCTTCTCTATAAATTCCAAGCTCCATACTATAATAATTCATTAGACACCTCAATTTCATCTTTAACCATTCTACTCTTCAATAATATTCTAAATCCATAGAATTAACAGAAAATTTAGTAGAACCATACCTCATAGAAAAATTGGGGATCTTATAATATACAACTTTTAAGAGAACTCATTATGGAGTTCCTCCTCAATAGATTGTAAGGCATATAAAATATATTCTTCTACTAAGAGCAAACATCTTCCTCAATATCCCATGTCCCTTCATGTACCGTGTTGTTCAAAAATATAACCCAATCTAAATGAACTGACCAACCTCAACGAACTTTCATTCAATGTTTAGTTATATGTACAATATGTTCCACGAATGATGCATCTACCATTAATTCAACCTCATGAGGATTAAGAGTATGGGATTGGTTTGAGTTATATGTACACAGATGAGATAGATGGTTGAAATTATGCATGGATTGATACATTTGAGGTAATTGTAAATAATAGAAAAACATCATGAATCACTCTATAATATTAAATGGAGTGACATGTCATGAGGGTTGCTTACCCTATCTCTGAATCTCGATGTACACAAACCAATAATAAATATATAAAAAGACTATGTACCCTACCTTGAAATATAGAGGTCATCAATTCAGATTAGTGTATGACATCGGTCTAGACAATGCAGTATCCATCCTTTTTTTGATGAACTACCTATACTTCATTGTCTCATGCACATGGCACTTTATGGGAAACTTGTCCTCTCCTACCTATTACAATCCAATAGGTGATTGGAAATGTATTAAAAACATTATAAGGTTCCATCTATATTGTCACATAATAGCTATTATTGTAGACGAATTGAACCAAGGGTATATTCCACTCTCAAGAATCCTCAAAATCATTTATGCTTTTCCTGTGAATGTCCACTATAACCTGTATTGTGATCACTAAATTTCTAATGGTATGAGGTTTATTTTCTATCCTCAAAATCAACTGTGTACCCAAGACACTCTGTAATCATTTCCATAACTGATATGTAAACCAGGAATCCATAACTGATATAATATAACATGGAAAACAATTAATGTGCATAATCTAATAGATTTATAGTATCTCAAATGAAATCTATCGAGATGGTCTCCATGATCGACATGAAATGGTTGACATTAATGATCCTATTAAAAAAAACCATACATCATCACTACATTGTGGTGACCTTGATAACCTGGTCATAAAATCCATCAAAATATTATCCCATTTCAACTATATAATGGTAAATAGTAGTAAAATCCCATATAGTCACTATTTTTCATCATTCTCATGTTGTTCATTGGAACATATTATAAAAAAACTAGCTACCCCTCATTTCATATCCATCCAAAAATACTATTCATGTATGTCAAGATAGATCTTGGTGACACTTGGGAGTACTTCCCATACCGATGAATCAAAGTCTAACATTTTCTCTTCATGAATATCATTTGGAAGACAAAAAGGATGATGTATGAATATAATTTCATCCATTACAACATAAAACTATGAGGGAGGTCCTCAGCATCTATTCCCTCCCTTATAACTGAACCCTATGTATTTGATAGCTACCTCACCATCACCCTTTCTTGAAAAGTTGAATTCACTTCCACATATGAGATAAATTTCTTCCTGTGATTTTCATGTAGGTACACATGCATCTGAAATAAAAAGGAAATCAATTTATATTCAATAAAGGCCTCCTGAACCTCCTATATCAGATTTTTCGATCTTATATCATATTGTACAAAATTTCCTTCAATATAAATATAGGCTGGATCAAAGTAAAAATACTAGATCTACTCAACTCACCTTCTCTACTTATGGTTCATTTAACACTTCATAAATATATTCTTGAGGATTTTATAGCCTATGTAAACAAAAAAATGATCTATCCACAAACACTTCCTTGAACAATAGAAGGAAATTACCATGGGATCCAACATAAGATCATGATTTGGATAATTCCACTCATGATGTATCAGTTGTGGAGTCATTTATTCCATGGCTCTATCCCCGTACATCAGGATATATCATAGTCTAATTCCTGATGTATCATAGTAAACCATATTTTTCTCTATATCTGGAAGAATATAAGTTATTTATACATTCAACCCTCTCCTTAAGATCCTTGAATGATTTTTTACATGCATTCGACCATAAAAATTTAACCCACATCTTATTCAAGCCCCAAATATTAAAAAATAGACATTAAAAATTCTTGGACTACGCTCCTGTAATAACATTATAAAACATAGAAACCACTAAAATAAAATTAATTCATAGCGGTCTCTTAATAAACCACAATAGTCACATTCTATGGATATACATATACTCTTATATCTAATATGATGTGAACCATTAAATTGTCTTTGTCAATCTGGAATAAAAATTTCGTGATTTTGGAAAATATATTATTCTATATCAGTGTATTTGTAATGATTTATCAGTTTATCATTGATTGTGTTGAGTATGAGATTACCCCAAGCTATAATCCCTAAAACCACCACAAAATAGTCCTAATATGAATAGAAATCCCATTTAATCAGTGATATGAAAAATACTAGAGCATTTGTGAGACTAAAAATCATGTCCAAATAGTAATATAGACCATACCATCTACAAAAACCCATTTAATGTATTTATGAAATGGAATCCTGAAATATGTGATTAGGTGATCTGAAGTAATTTTTTGAGAATACGTTTGTCACATAGAACTGGTCAAAGATGTCATCAATATGGAGTAATGTATACTAATCCTTAACAATCAACATGATCAGTTTTTGGTAGTCCACACATAAATTAATGTTTATATCCATCTTTTCCATGAATGTATTAGTGATCCAAATTGATAATACTAGTTCATATAAATCCATTCTCATCCAAGTTTCCTACTAATCCTTTAACTCGAGTAGCTCATTAGTGGTCAACCTATTAGGAGGAATGGATACTATTGTAGATCCTAATACCATCTCAAATTATAAAAACACATCTTTTTTAGTAGGTATTCTTGAGAATTATTCATGGAATGAATCCTTGTAATGATCTACTACTGACTATATTTTTACCATTCACATTCCCTATTCATTTATGAAAATAATTGAAATCTATTCTATAATACCACACACCCTCAACAGTGTAGTCCATCTCTTATCTCTTGTATATTCCATTGATCATTGTGAATAAAAACATAGACCTATGAAGTTGTTAATGTAACCCTATGGTTATAGTAATCAATAAGGTAATTCTAGTTAACAAACTATACCATCTTGATAATGACATAAAAATTTTTCATATTGAAGAAGAAGAGTCACCAGGAGTGGTGATACCCACCAATCTAATAGGGAATTCAATACAATGGACTATATTTTCTATTAAAATATCTAATATAGTATTGAGTGTCCTAACCCAATAAGAAACAAAAATAAATTGATCCCAATGATTTAAAACATAGGGATAGATATTAAATAATGTGAATAACATATATAAAGAATTGTAAATAATATATTAGAAGCTACTAAGGTCAATCCCACCATAGTAAATGGGTCAATTATCTAATCCCATGGAATATGATGTAAAGATATTTATATCTGTAACCATGGATCTGATATGCATCTTGTCTACCTTGAGCAGGCCCACTCTATTGTAATGGTGTGAATGGTGTCTTGGTTCTTCATATACAACCTCCTCCTCATCCTAATTGACCAATAGTATTGTAGCTTATTCCCGACTAAAAGCTGTAAAACTTTCTCCTAGACCTAGGGTTGGAGTAGATCCCCTCTCACAGACTACTTAATAAATGGAAAAGTATAAATCTGTTAATTGGAACATCCTTAAACATTATTTGAATTGGAATAGTTATTTATATAAGTAGCTCATCATATTTACCCACCATAAACATAGATAATAGAGGATAGAACTACTTCAACTCAAATCATGGCTAGTGTTCACATTAGCAGAGAACTAAAAATCACACTTCTTATCACCTTGAATTGAACCAATAGGGAGATAAGCTTCAAAATACTACATAGACTCCCTATATATACATTGAGTAACAATATCCTAATTCACTATCTCAATTATAGTAGTCACCGAGAACTTTTCAAATGCAATCGAAAGGCGTGATACTGACCTGCCTTGAAGAATGTCCCCCAATACTTGTCGTTATTAACACAGGAAAGTTCACTAAACAGATTCTCTATAAATCATGTTGAATACTCTATATTTTTCATTGTAACCTGTAAAAAATGTTTAAACTCACAATTCCATTCATATACCAGAGTGTTGAAAAAATAGTATTCATAAAATATAGAATGGAAATACATAAAACCATATATCAAATCATAAGAGCATGATTTGGAACATCCTATTAGTGTGTAGCAGATCCTTAATGAATTTTCGTAATGATAATAACAATCAAATCATGAGGCATCTCCATGATCTTGAATATCAACATGATAGTCTCACATAACAACATAGTTGTATATTGACCAACATCCCTCAATGATGTGAGTGGTTTCTACTACTTGAAAAAACAAGTCAACTCATCCATAGTCATTGTAGGATTTAGGATTCCTTGAATGATCTTTTAAATTCTAGGAAACTCTCTCAGAACTGGGAATCAACACACATATCTCGAATAATGGGCGGCTCCACAAGAGGAACTACTGGAGGATCTATTAGAGGCTCAATGAAAACAACCTCCAGATAATGGTCATCACCACTGTCCTGGGGAATGAACGGATGATTTGGGGTGGAATATCACTATATATTTCATGTAAACACCTCATAAGATCTAAAATATATACATAAGAAATTTAAAGAATCTCTTATAATCATGTCATACCCCTCTACAAACTTCAACATATATTAGTAGGTAACACGATCTATCACAATGAGAAATAAAGACACTACCTACTACCCACTACTAAATATAGGTCTGGTTTAACCTATGAATATCCCAACATGGGTCCCATTTTATATATTGTAAATTGAAAATTATAGAGTAACCAAATATTTGTTTCAATTGGAAGCTCCATTTTACAATTACCTTTTCACTAATAATTTTCAAAATCATATAAAAAATTATTTTCATAATGATTTACATTAGATATTTTAATTATATATATAACTATTTATAATTTATTAGGGCCCATGAACCTTTAAATGTGATGTTTGGTGTCTATTTAATCCCATGAATAACTGTTTCTGTCATTCAAAACCATTGTCCTATGACCCAACGGGTCATAATTAACTACATAAGGTGACTTTTGTACCCAATGAAAGAGAAAACTGATTTCACTATGTAGAGTAATTTATGTAAAAATTAATTTTCACCGTATTTTATAAGATTCATTAGTGGATAATAATTACATAACACATTGTACACTTAATAAATTTCATACAGTCAAGAAATGAATCCTATACGTCTTAGAATATGCATGGAATGTAAATCCTCAATAGTGCATAAAATGATGCATAATTAATGATTCACATTTCTATAAAGATAATGGAAAAATGAAATTCCTCAACCATAATAATAATATGGTCACAGGTCATGTGTGTCACCCAATGGTGGAATAAAATAATCCTTTATATATGAACAATAGAACAAAAATAACTTATTGCACGTAACTTGGTAATTCACCTGAATGTGGTTAAATACTTCAATACATGACTTATAACAATGTTCCAATTAACTCTTAATATATTGTCTATTGTCTCAAAACATTAATGAATGAAAAGAAAACTTCCTCGGATACAACTATATAATGTCCAAAACCGGGATCCACAAAGATATTCCCTGTGCCTGTAGGTCATATAGATTCATGGGAACCTCCCTATATTCCCGAGCCATCTGACTAGTTATGGGGGTAAAAGGTTGTACATTGGTGTGACTATACTTTCATTATGCGATTATATCATAGCAATGCAATAACATTAATTAATAGAGGAATGTTAACAAATAAACAAATAGTAGTATATAAAAAATTGAATGACAGTAGTATTAATAATTAATTCTAAATGAAATATAAATTACAAGACGAGTTAGTCATGTATCCATTAAAAATGCATGTCAATACCTGGACACCTAAATACAATACAATACATGATTCAAAAGTACAAAAAGACAGAATTTTATATCTCTAGATAGTACCACAAGAAAAGTTAGATCATGTGCAACCCTGGTCTTAAGCATAGTCAATAACGAATCATAAAGGGGAACTTTTCTTATTCCATAGTGTTTACTATTCATTTTATACAACTCAAATAAAGAAATTTTATATGTATGCATTGAAATTAGTGAAGAACTTGGTATATTTTATATTGAAAACTCTACATCATGATTTGAAGGTAGATTTGAAAATTATTCTGCAAAGGAATCATCATACTCCATTACAATAAAAATTTCCTCATTATATAGATTCACCCATAAACATGGAAGACTAATTCACCTCATTTATATGAATTTTAACCGCCATAATAGATGTAATTTTCATTGGAAGTTCATATTTATCCATACATAGGAAAATTGTACTGGATTCGTTATGAATAAGAAATAAGACATACATTCTAATAAAAATAATATGAGACACAACTAAATATATTCATTTCATTCATATAATAAAATAAAATATCAAAAAAGTGAGAATGAAATGATTTAAATGAAATAATTTCCCATAAAATTCAATAGGAGAGGAACTATAGGCATGAAATGTCACTATAACACCCTTAACAATTTTCACCACTTAATTAATATATAATCATTGAGGATAGAAAATAATATTCTTATATAAATTTCACAACAAATAAATATTCTTATAACTAAGATAAAATTGGATATTTAAATATTTGAGTGTACCTTTTTCCACCTCAACATCATCATTCTATACTCAGTCCCATAGTAAAACAAAAATTTATAGCATTCCCATAATTAATGTTTTACCATAGTTATGAATCATGAAAAGCATAATTCATAGGATGTATCAATCTTGATACACTATTTTCAATCAATGAAATGTTATGTTTGATATTGTTCCACTATGGTTATTACAAAAACATTGGGATAATATCACATACATGGAATTATCACTAGGGTATTTCCCAATGATTATTAATCATATTCACCAATGATGAACAAAACCCTAATTTTATACCAACTGTAATGAGACAGTCTTTTCATAAATAAATATAACATCGATTTAGATTAATATTCAATATATAACATTATTATCAATAAAAAAATTACAATGGATCAGGGTCTTTTGGGACTATATACATAAGCATGTTATTTATATTTATTATTAATCATCTCTTATTATGTTCTTCCCATTTTTAACCTTCTTGAAATTCCCCACATAAAACATTATTCATAACCTAAGGAAAATAAATATACAGAAATGTGTGCCCAAATGCTCAGAATGGGAAATTATAAGATATATCAATCAAAGAAAATGTTAAATCATTGAGGGGAAATTATTTAACTTGACCCAAATATGAATGTAGGTCCAAATAAGTACTCATATATCAAATAATCAGTTTAATTATATAAAATATTCCTTATCATCAAATATCCATATTTACAAAAAAATACAGGTTTTCCAATATTTCCCTTGTAAATTAAATATATTTCAAACAAAAAACTGTATGTAAAAATTCTAGTTGGTTTGGGAAATATTCATATACATTATACAAGAATAAATTTTTAATATAAACATAATTTACAATGAAAAACAATCACAAGAAAGTGGTTTCATAATGATAATGTTAATAATCACAAATAAAAATGATATAACTTATTAACTTTTAACACTTTTTAATTTGAAAAAAAATTACAATTTATTAGATATTAAAAATTAAATCCTAAAACACCTTTAATTGCGAATCAATCATGATATTACATGAATAAGGGTTATTATATAGAGCAGATAAAGATGAATTTGTCCATAAAAAAACAAGTCTCAATGGAATATAAATTGAGACTAAATCCCTTACCCCGTGATTACTTTTGGGTGTACATGACATAAAAAATTATAGCATATTTAAAAAAGTTATTATCCAATACCCATAGTTATAATGTCATATGTGGTATTATTATAATATTTTACCATCTGTATGTTATAAATATTTCATTATTTTCATTATTTTGAGTGTTAATCACCTTGTTTTCTTATAAGTGTTATATCATGAAAGCTAACATTGATATGTATATAATATTATTTCATAATGTGAATTAAAATAATAATGAAATAATTATAAAATTTTAACCTTAATTATATTTTTAAAACTAATAATGAATGACGGTTATGAAAATGATGTACGTTATGGCCATGGAGACTATAAGCCATACATATGTAAGAGTAAGGTTTTAATTTTTTGATTATTGTTATGGAATAGTGTTAAATAATATATTATCCTTCCCTATTGATCATAAAATCCTATATAACGTTTTATTTCTTTTAAATATACTTGTTATATAATCCATGTGTGTTGGATGAAAATCGAGTGACATTGTTTTATAGAGGTCATAGTCCACACATACATGAATGAAATTATCAACATTAATATATTGTAAATGTAAATAAAGTTATATATATATATATATTATTTCTACACTGATAAATATGTTCTGAATATTATAATATTTCATGTATATCACATTTAATGACTTAATTTATCATGATCACATTCCATGCGATGCATTCAAGAAATGTGAATCAGATTGCTTTGTGAAGCAGTGGTCCTTCATAAACATGAGAGACCATATCATGTGTCTTATAAATAGAATATTAAAATTATAATATAATATAATGGAAAAATATGGATAATTATTTTATAAATATCACATATATAATTTATATCCTTCATAATACGCAACTTTGATAGATGGTTACGGAAAAACTAATGACATTAATTCGTTATGTATTAGTTCGTTGTACAGACGGATGGTGGTTTTATAACCCATTATAAATATGAGTTCTTGTTTTTATTCATTAATAATATAGTAATAACTTCTCAGTAATTTAGGATACTGAGTTTATTATATAATTAATTTATAATATAAATTTTAATAGGAGGTGAAGGAAATAAAATAATTATGCTTATTGAAGAGCATTACCTCCTCTTTAGGTATGATTCATTTCATTACATGAAACCCATCCTCGGATGGATTTATGGAAAAAAGGATTATAAATTGATGGGATGGAATTTTTGAATTCATTTGTGATTGGCTGGTCTGAACCCAATTTGTTAGATGGTGTGAAGAATAGGGGACGATGGTTGGCCTCTTAAAAGTGGGTGAGGGCACACCTGTAAATTTTTATATAGAAGTATTTTGTACACACATTTTACATAAATAGTTAATATAATGAAATAAATTATATGCATGAAGGGAAATGGTTGAAATAATTCCACAATACATGTTGTGGGAATGTATTTGGTCATATTTACTGCTTACATTCTATGTTTGAACAGTAAGTAAACATGTTTGTAGCTTAATCACATTATTAAATTTTAAAAAAATTTCACTAGTAATTATGGTAAAATGATTTTACTTATTATAAATGAGAAAATATTTTGATTAATAATATACATTTCATTTTTCCAAATTCATATCACACTTTTAGATAAAATTTATTTAAAACAAATCCTGCATATATGATGAGAAAAATGTTTGTTAAAGATAAAATGATCCAATGTTTAATATGTATTTATGTATAAATTCAATATAAAAATGACTCTAGTTACATAAATTCGAATCATATATATATACATGAAAAAATATTACATTGAAACCAATTTAAAATATAATTTATCATTTTAAATTATTTAATCAAAAAAGAATTTTTCAATTAAAATTCAATATTTTCACTATATATCAACAAATAAATATTATTATGATAATATCAAAAATTTACCGTATGATATTTTTCCATTATTATTTAATAAATAATTTTTATTTCTTAAAATAAAATTTACAAGTGATTCAATTTTATTTTTAATACAAGTCTTTCATTAAAAGTTAACAAAACTACATTTAGAAAAATAGTGTTTTTTAAACGTAAAATATAAATTATTATTATCTTATTTTTCTCTAGTATATTAAATTTATATAAAAATGTTTGGTTTAATATAGAATATTTTATTTTTATTAATGTAATTTATTAATAGAAATCAATCTAATTTATTATGATGTAACTTTTTCAGGTGCATATAAACTAGATTTTTAATAAAATCATTTTTGTTTATATTTAGATAATTTATATTTTCATTTTTAATTAATTAGTAACCAATTAATTTATTTAATATTTTTTTAACTATATATTTTCAAAATTTTATTAATCCCAAAATTGTTTCTAATTTAATAACTAGGATATTATTATCATTTTAAATAATAATGTTAATTCTGTTGGGTTAATCACGACCATGAATCTAATAGAAGATATCGAATATAGTTGTTCTTGAATGAAACTCATGATAAACTCATTGTTTCGTAATGTACAAGATATATCATAGATATTATTTATTTGAAATAGTAAATATAGAATAATGTCTAGTGATATCATTTTACTTTATATGCTTGTTGTTGCATGTCATGAATGTTGTTGAATATGGTTTTCATATTTTATAATTTTAAGGTGTTATATTCTCCCCATAAAAAATAAATTGAATACTTACAATTTAGACATGATCTTAGTAATCCTAGTTCTGATATATGAAAATTATTTTTTTGAACACCACATCATAATTGTATTAGTAAAATTTATCCTAAACAATTACGAAAGGGATGTAAAGAATAAATATGAAATAATTTCATAACTATGTCCTCAGAATGGATAATATAATTGGGAAATAAATAAAGGAAATTTAAAATTAATGTAAACCCAAAATACTAAGGGATAGTGTTATATAAGATGTCCATGTTAATGTTAATTAAAAAAACCCAATAATCCACTGTTGTGAAAATTGTTATTTATGTCACCAAAATGATGATAATACGTTTATATTTTTTCTTCAAGAATGTTTTCTTATAGTTAATGAATTAATTCAAACTCAAGGTATATAATGAAATATAATTTTTTTGTTTATGTTTCAGAATAATTATTATTATTTTGGATGTTCTTTGATCAAATTTTCATTCATCTTTTACACTTAGAAATGAATATCCTAAATTATTCTTTTATATTCGGAGAACTGAAATTAAATTTTAACATATCAGAAGATCTATAAATGAGTGTCATTTATATCCACCTGTCACGACCCATCCTCGGGACCCATGTCATGACTACCACAAGCCCGCCTTCCATAGGCGAGGGGTATGCCACTAGCACCGAAGGTGTAAATCCCGATATAAGGGAAGGAATTGCCTTTATGTAAGAAAAAAAACCACAGAGTATGCAAGTAGATGTAAACACTAAGTAAACTGAGTACAATAGTAAGTGTTGGAAAGTAAATGGGCCAGTATACAATCCCAACTTAAAGTAAAGTACAACTTAAAATAGAGTACATCTGTAGAAAAGTGAAGCAGCAACATAGAGCCATCCTCTGGAAATCCCACCTTAAGGGTGGGTACAAATAGTCTCCTCAGATCCTCGGCTCACGCCGTCCACTCCGTGTACGTCTCGTCCAGTGATCCACCTCCAGGTACCATCCAGCTCCATGAGATCCTACCTCGATCAGCATTGTCCGTCATCTGCATCCAACACAATGTATTGCGTGCATAGCCCATGTAGGGGTGAGTATATGCTACTCAGTAAGGACCCCGAGACCCCCTAAGGTCTCCCAGAATCCACAAAAGATAAACCACAAAGGAATGATACAATCACGATGTAACAACAAAGTCTACTTAGGTATATGCCCATACATATACCTAAGTCATCAATTCTAGTTTGGCTCCAACATCAGAGCCCGTGTTAGATCTAATCCACACAGGATAGCACAATCCAATCCACACTGGATAACACAACCCAATCTACACAGGATATCAAAACAATCATATCAAAGATAATGATTGAAAGTCAAGACTTGTCTCACACAGATATACTTCTTCGCAAGATGATAGAGATGATCATATGTGGCCACTGATTCATTTAAGCTGTTGGACCCACAACAGTTACAAGACCAGCTAATTTGTCGGACCCACAAAGGATACAAGACCAGCTACTCTGTCGGACCCACGTAGGATACAAATACAGAGTTAAATACTACCGGACTCACGTAGGATATAAGAACAATAGTCAAGTACTGCCGGACCCACATAGGATACCAGAATAGTAGTCATCGCTGTCGAACCCACCAAAGATTCCAGTACGGTCATCGTCATTGCCGAATCCACGGAGGATCCCAGTACAGTCGTCATCGTCATCGCAGTTGCAGCCAGCTCTAGGGTTCCCGCACACAGCATGCTTGATTCTGGAAGGGTCTGCTTCACGATCCAAGGGGGTTCGATACATCAACTAAAATGATGTCTGAATTTGATGTATCCCATAGTTCCGTCTCGTCAAAAGGAACTCAATGTGACAGACGACGCGTCAATCAGATGCCCGGTTTGAGAGCTATTGTCTTTTTTTTCCCTGGGTCCGGTTGGTTTTTAAGTCAAATCCAACCCGACCGTACTAAAACTATGTCCAAAACTCGAGCGGAGTTATCCAAAAGAACCATCTCACTAAGAGGAAACCAAAAAAGTCGACAACATGTCAATCGGACATCCAGATATTAAGTTATAAGCGTTTCCGCTCCAAGGGCCCGATTGGTTTCGTGTTCGAACCAACCCGGCCGAACACAAAGTTCTCTGAATCCTTGAGTGTAATATATCGAAACGACCATCTCAATCCTACTATTTCATCGCAACTGAAGGTGCATCTATCAGAGGGTCGTACCCATGTTATGGTATTTTGAACGGATCTGTCCAAAAACAGGGGGTTTGGGCCCGGTCCAACCAGGCACTATACCCCCTGGGTCGGCCCGAACAGGGTCAACACGACTCGAGTCCGGATCCGGCCTAGTTGGGTGTGGCCCAGCCCAGAGCGTGGGACCGGCCCAGCGCGGGCGGCCCGGCCTTATGTGGGCGGCTCAACACACGTGGCCAGCGGCTCGGCCTTCGGCCGAGCAGGATACGAGGGGGGGGGGGGGGGGCTGCCTCCCTTGATTAGTAAATGGCCGCCAATTTATGGATGGCCTTAATTGAGCCGCCAGACATGAGGGGTCCCACATCCACTTGGCGCCTGCGTCCGGCTCAGCTGGCCACATCTCTGAACTGATGCGGCCATGGGCCGCGGCTCCTTCTCATCCGGCACGGCGCGATGGCGTTGTGCCCCTACGCCGCAGCCTGCCCCAGCTGCAACTCTTCTCAGTGCTCCAGTGCCGCGCCCCTTCGCCGTTGCCCGACTTCGGCCGCGACCTCTTTTGATCTCAACGGCGCGGCATGATGGCGCTGCGATCCTTCACTTTGGCCCGCACTGTCCATGCTTCCTTCGTTTCCACGCGGTGTGACGGCACCGCGTTGCCTCAGTTCCAATCCATAACGAAGTACAACAACAATGGGGAGGAGGGTTGGCCGTGTTTGTGCGGTCCGACCTCCTCTCGTTAATCCGATAACAAGGGGCTATTTATTTAATGATGAACACCAGAATTAAACATGATTGTAAAAACAACCCTCCTACATCAAAGAAGTTGTCGAACGATGAATGTCGCAGGAATACGGCGTCGTGGGGCTGGTTTCGATGATGGCGTTGGAGAGCGTCAAAGAAGAGGATGACGTCTCACACTGGCTGTAGAGAAGTGAAAGATCAGCATGTCATCTCTCATTGGTGCTCTAGCATTCTACGCGTTCTTCAACGAGGAAGATGATGTTATTTTAGACTAGAGCTTTCTTCTCCAATCCATAAAAAAACCAATCTAACCCAAAAATAAAATAGGCGCCACTTATTTTATTAAGCCATGCCATGAGTTAAAAATTTAAAAAATCTAATCCATTAATTGAATTAATGTGTTGTCTTGATTAAATGAGAGGAGAGGGAAAGTCACAACATTAAAAACATGGGATGTTTTTAAAAGGAGTTTAAAGGGGGTTATGGGGAAAGTGAAAATGTGGGGGATGGTGTGGGCCCCACCTCACTAATATCCTAACCAATGGAGTTAGGATTAAGTGGGACCCACCCCAACTTCTTCACATGGATGTTAAACCACATAGAAGAGAGAAATAAATTTGAGACACAACATAATTTCACTTAACAATTAAGCCACTTAGAAAAGAAATAAAAATAAAATTGTAAAACAATTATATTTTTATTCCTCGCATTATTAACATCTCCTTCCATGAAAACACACCTTTCTAAAGGGTGTTTCTAAGAAATTACAGGTGCTGTGGTTTTATTGGTTCCATCGGATTTCGATTCCGAGCATCGGTTCAAAAGTAATGAAACCCACTTGTTCGTTCACTGAACGTACCCGAGCTAAACTTCAAAAATTGATTCTGAGCAAACCGGGCCTCGCAATCAAGTGCCTTCAGAAACTGTGTACTCGTAAAATCCCAAAGAATTTAAGAAAAAAAATTTCCTTGAAATTTACGGGTCTATACATTACTCCGACCTTAGGGATTTACGTCCTCGTAAAGATACATCACAAACTAGGGGAACAAATTACGGTAATGAGGACGTATCTGAGCCTCCCCACTCCCAAGTGCTGTCCTGGAGGTTCCCGTGCTGCCACCTGATGCGCACTAGAGGAATCGACCATCCACGTAGGACTCACTCCTGTCGATCCTCGATCTCCACCAGGACCTCCACAAAAGTCGCCCCGTCATCATTGTCAAGCTCCCCATGGTCGATGATATGCGTCGAGTCGTGCACGTATCTCCTCAGCTGAGATATGTTGAAGATGTCGTGCACCCGGTGAAAATGAGTTGGTAGAGCCATGCGATAAGCCACCTCGCCTATCCTGCTGAGAACCTGGAATGGTACTATGAAGCGTGGAGATAACTTACCGCCCTGACCAAATCTCTGTAATCCACGTCGAGGTGAAACCTACAAGAAAACGTGGTCTCCATCCTCGAACTCTAGTGGTCTCCACATCCTGTCAGTATAAGACTTTTGTTGGCTCTGAGCTGTCCTCATCCACTCCTGGGTGACCTGGACCTTCTCTGTTGTGTCCTGGACCATCTCTAGTCCCACAAGTGCTGACTCCCCAGGCTCTGTCCCTCATAGAGGTGACCTGTAAGGTCGTTCGTACAATGCCTCGTATGGTGCCATCCCGATGGTGGAGTGGTAGTTGTTGTTGTATGAAAACTCCACCAAGGGTAGGTGATCCTCCCTACAGCGTCCAAAGTCGAGGACACATGCACGGAGCATGTACTTGAGAGTCTGAATGGTCCTCTTCATCTGACCATCTGTCTGAGGGTGAAAGGTGATGATCAGATGTAGATGTGTCACGAATGCCTCCTGTAACACCTTCCAAATCCAGGAAGTAAAGCGAGAATCTCGATCAGAGATGATAGATGATGACACACCCTGAAGCAGTACAATATCCTGAACGTAGAGGCATCCCAAACACTCCACTGAGCCCTGCTCCCTGATAGGTAAACAGTGAGCCGACTTGGTGAGTTGGTCGACGATCACCAAAATGGAGTCATGACGTCTGGAAGTACGTGGAAGTCCAATCATGAAATCCATAGATATCTCGTCCCACTTACACTCTGATACCTCCATGTGTTGTACCAAGCCTGCAGGTACCTGGTGCTCCTCCTTCACCTGCTGGCAGGTGATGCATCGAGAAACGAACTCTGCCACAACCTTCTTCATACCCGGCCACCAGTGTTTTCATCTAAGATCCTGGTGCATCTTCACCACTCTTGGATGTTCCGCTAAAGGGGATGTTTGAAACTCTCTCAGAACCTCCTCCTGCAAAGCAGCTGGAACCATGGTACATCCTATGAAAAGGAAGACGTGCTCTCATCCTATAGAGAATCCATCAGGTGCATGTCATGTGGAAATTTGTGCACTCCACGTCTAACAGTCAACGTCCCCATGCTGTGCCTCTCTGAACCGCTGAAGAAGTGGAGGTGTGACTATGAGTGAATGAAGGGAGGCTTCCCCGTCTCTTTCCATGAAGGATATCTGCAAAGCGGCTAACTACACTGTCACCTCTCGAAGAAGATGAATTCACTTCCTCCTACTGAGAGCATTGGATACTATGTTCCCCTTTCCAGGATTATATAATGTCTCAAAGTCATAGTCTAGGAGGAACTCGAGCCATCACTGCTATACCAGGTTCAGGTCCTTCTGCGAGAAGATGTACCTGAGACTCGGGTGGTCAGATTAGACTGTAAAGCACTTTCCCATCAGATAGTGCCACCACATCTTCAGAGCGAAGAACACTGCTGAAAACTCCAGGTCATGGGTAGCATAGTTCTGCTCATTTTGTCTCAACTGTCGTGATCCATAAAAGATCACTACCCGCTCCTATATCAGGACACACCCGAGTCTGGTCCCTGATTCATCGCAATAGACTACGTACCCTACTCCCTCCTCTGGTAGCCTCAGGATGGGTGCACTGGTCAATCTCTGTCTCAGCTCCTTGAAGCTCTATTGACATCTGTCTAACCACACGAAGGGTTCCCCCTTCTTCATCAAAGCTGTAAGCGGTGCTGCATCTCTAGGGAAGTCTAGCACAAATCTTAGGTAGTACCCAGCCAAACCTAGAAAACTCTGCACCTCCATCACGCTCCCGGGTGGCTCCCAAGCTAGCACTGCCTCAATCTTCATAGGATCCACCACAACTCCTTCCTCAGAAATGACATGCCCCAAGAAGTGGACCTCACGTATGCATAACTGACACTTTGAGAGCTTACCATAAATCTGGTGTCTCAGAGTGTATCCAATACAACCCGCAAGTGGTAGGCGTGCTCCTCTTCAGTGGTCGAGTATATCAATATGTCTTTGATGAAGACCATGACAAATTGATCGAGGTAAGGCTGGAAGATCCTGTTCATGAGACTCATGAACAATACTAGATAATTGGTTATGCCGAAAGGCATAACCAATTACTCATAGTGGCCATACCGACACCTAAAAGCCGTCTTCTACACATCCTCGTATCGAACTCTGAGCTGATGATAGCCTGACCTAAGGTCTATCTTTGAGAACCACCGTGCTCCCTGGAGCTGATCGAAGAGGTCGTCAATCCTCGGAAGTGGATACTTGTTCTTCACAGTCACCTGGTTCAGGCTAAGGTAATCGACACAAAGTCGCAAGCACCCGTCTGACGTCTTGGCGAACAAAATCGGGGAAGCCTAGGGTGAAACACTGGGTCAAATGAATACCTTTCCCTACAAGTCCTCCAGCTATACTCTTAGCTCTCGAAGCTCAGCTGGAGCCATCTGATATGATGGAGTAGATATCGGGGCTGTCCTGGGGTACAAGTCAATATAAAATTCTACCTCTCTGAGATGAGGTAGTCCAGAAACATTTTCAAGAAAAACGTCCACATACTGAACCACCACAACAGGGAAACTTGTACTTCGCATGTCAACTGCTCCTTGGATGAGGCTATCCAACTGATGAGTGATCAGTTGTCCTCTCCTCTGGGTGAGTTCGTCCTATGCTACAAAGACTCCTTTCTCACCAGTGAAAGTAAACCTACTCCCATATGTGCAGACACACCGCACCTTGCACCTAATACAGTCTATCTGAGAATGAAATGTGGATTACCAATCCATGCCCAAGATGACGTCGTAAGGACTCGACGCCGCTATAAGAAGATCCCAGCTGAAGCTCTCACCTCCTAGAGTAAGCTCACACTGTCGGCACCAGTGTGTAATCATCGAGTCTGCTCTCGTAGGAGTCTCTAGCCGTAAGGATCGAGCCAACGACTCCGTTGGAATCTCTGAGCTCCGAACAAGGGCAGAAGCAATGAATGAATGAATAACTCCTGTGTCTATAAGTAATGCAGAACGGGTGGAGTAGATGCTGATAGTACCTCGAATCGTCTCTGGTGCACTGTGGTCATAGGCCTTCACTGCCTGAAGCTGAGCCTGCCTCTGTCCGCCACCTCCCTGTGGTCGGGGTGGACCTCATGGTGGTGGTTTTAGAGCCTCAAAGAGTTTCCCACCACCTGCTGCTCAGTCAACTCCTCTACCTCATCCGCCTACTCCCTGTGGACCGCCACGGTTGAACCTCGGCCTCTTCCTGGGTGGTCCCTAACCATCTGCTGCTCATCTGCATGGCGGGTCAGGTAGTCACGAGCCATGTGGACCTGCCCGCCGCATGCATAGCATTGTCTGCTCCTTGTAAGACTAGCTCTGCGCTGCATGCCTCGCATATCTAAGCCAGTGTCCTGAGGTCATTCACCTAATGGTCTTGTCCGCTTGGACCCCTGTGACATCCGTCGACTGCCACCTTCAGAAGACTCAACTACATACTGCCCTGGGGTAGGTCTCGCTGCTGGTGTAGGCTCAACAAGAAATCTCTCTACCAGAAGGGCTAACTCCAGTACTTCTGCCTATGTCGGAATGCTGAGGGAGATCATAAATGACCTGATCTCATCCCTTAGTCCCAGCTCGAAGGTCCGTGCCCGAAAGAATGGTTCTCGTACCATGTCTGTGGAATAGAATGAAAGATTTGTAAATCTCTCCGAGTACTGGGCTACCGTTATGCTGCCTTGCGGCAGCTGTAGTAGCACCGGAATGCACACCTCACGGAGGGTGGTCGGGATGAACTCCGAGCGAAATAGGCTCTTGAAGTCTGACCAAAGGAGAAATGCCTCTTCGTGCACCTGGAGCATCAGGCTCCACCATCTTCCTACTGCCACGTGCAGGAGACTTGCTGCAAGGATCACCATGAGGTATGCTGGTGTTTCCACTAACCGAAAAAGTCGTACAACAGCCTCCAGCAAATCCTTGGCTGTATGAGGGTCCATCTCCCCGCGGAACCTAGGCGGTCTCTGACGCTAAAACTCGTGCAGTGCACTAAGGCGACATGCACTCTCAGCTGCTGGGGCTGGTGGCATCAGTGTCTTTGCAGGTAGAGGTACCGCTAGTGCCTCTGCTGTAATATGGACCTGCACCAAGGCCTCTTCGCTCGGTGGGCTATCATCCCGCACAAAGCTCAGAACCCTAGCTGGATGCCATCGTGGGGCCATCCTGAAAAGAAATAGGTGCCCCACGGTGAATACAGTATACCTGGTGAGCTGAAACAAAGTAATCACAAAGAAAACTTTTGAAACCCACATGCAATCAATGTTTTCATGCACTAAGTTAGAAATCAGAAGTCAGGGTTCTGGTGTATGTATACGTTGGCCGCCGCACCAACACTGGACTCCCTGGACTAATAACCACACTCAATACCCTAAACACTATTGCTTCACAAAGAAGAAGATCAGAGTCCTGAGTTCTACGGTAGAACCGAACTTATCTGATACCAATTTGTCACGACCCATCCTCGGGAACCGTTCCATGACTACCCCAAACCCGCCTTCCATAGGCCAGGGGCTGGAGACTTGCACCAAAGGCGTAATTCCCGATATAAGGGAAGACATTGCCTTTTTGTAAGAGAACAAACACCATAGAGTATGAAAGCAGAAGTAAACACTACGTAAAATGAGTACAATAGTATGTGATGTAAAGTAAATGGGCCAGTATACAAACCCAAGTGAAATTAAAGTACAACTGAAAAGAGAGTACATCAGCAGAAAAGTAAAGCAGCAACACCAAGTCGTCCTCTGGAAATCCCACCAAAAGGATGGGTATAGATAGTCACCTCAGCTCCTCAGCTCCACCCATCTGCTCCATGTACATCTCGTCCAGTGATCCACCTCCTGTTACCGTCCAACTCCACGAGATCCTACCTCGATCAGCCTTGTCCGTTGTCTGCATCCAACACAACGTAGTGCAGGCATAGCCCGTGTAGGGGTGAGTATACGCTACTCAGTAGGGACCCCAAGACCCTCGAAGGTCTCCTAGAATCCACGAAGGATAAACCACAAAGGAATGATACAATCACGAAGTAACAACCAACTCTACTTAGGTATATGCCCATACATATACCTAAGTCATCAATTCTAGTTCAGCTTCAACATCTGATCCCAAGTTTGATCTAATCCACACAGGATAGCACAATCCAATCCATGCAGGATAACACAACCCAATCCACACAGGACATCAAAACAATCATATCCAAGATAATGACTGAAAGTCAAGACTCATATCACACAGGTATTCTTCTTCGTAAGACGATAGAGATGATCAGATGTAGCCACTGATTCATTTAAGCTGTCTGACCCACAAAGGATACAAGACCAGCTAAGCTGTCAGACCCACAAACGATACAAGACCAGCTACTCTTCCAGTACCACGTAGGATACAAGTACAGAGTCAAATACTTCCGGACCCACGTAGGTTACAAAAATAGTAGTCAAGTACTACCGGACCCACATATGATACAAGAATAGTATTCATCACCGTCAAACCCACGGAGGATTCCAGTACGGTCGTCGTCGCTCTCGAACCCATGGAGGATCCCAGTACAGTCGTCATCGTCGTCGCAGTCGCAGCCAGCTCCTGGTTTCCCGCACACAGCATGCTCGATTCCGGGAGGGTCCGCTCCATGAGCCAAGGGGGGTCGATACATCAACTGACACGAAGTCCGAAGTTGATGTATCACATAGTTTTGTCTCGTCAAAAGAAACTCAACGCGACAGACGGTGCGTCAATCGGACGCCTAGTCTGAGAGTTATTGGCTTTTTCGTCCCAGGGGCCTGGTTGGTTTTTAATTCAAATCCAACACGACCGTACTCCAACTGCATCAAAACCTAGATCAGAGTAATCCAAAAGAACTGTATTACTAAGAGGAAACGAACAAAGTCAACGGCACGTCAATCGGACGTCCGAGGCTCATGTAATAAGTGTTTCCGCTCCGAGGGCCCGGTTTGTTACGTGTTCGAAACAACCCGGCCAAACCAAAAGTTCTCCAAAATCTTGAGTGTAATATATCAAAAATATCATCTCGTTCTAAATATTTCATCACAACTGATGGTGCGTAGATCATACGTACGTATCCCATGTTATCAGAATTTGAATGGATCTGTCCAATAGCAGGGGGTTTGGGCCCGGTCTGACCCGACCCTATACCCCCTGGGTTGGCCCGAACCGGGTCGAGCTGACCCGGGTTCGAGTCCGGCCCAGTTGGGCGTGGCTCGGACCGACCGGTGCGGCACGACCTAGTGCGTGGTTCCGGCTTATCACGGGCGTCCCGGCCCAGCGCGGGCAGCCCGGCCCAGCGCGGGTGTCCCGACCCGCGTGGCCAGTGGCTCAGCCTTCGGCTGAGTGGGATGCAAGGGGGATGCATCCCTTGATTGGTAAATGGCCGGTCATTTATGGCCGACCTTAATTGAGCCGCGGGACCCGAGGGGTCCCTCCTCCACCTAACGCCAGCGGCCAGCTCAGCCGACCACTTCTCTGAACCACCACTGCCATGGGCCCGGCTCCTGCTCGTTCGTTGTAGTGTGACGGCGCCATTCCCCTCGGCCACGACCCGACTCCGGTGGCAGCCTCTTTTGGTCACAACGGCGCCGCGCGACGGCGCCACGCTCCTTCGCCGCAGCCCGCACTAGCCGCGGTTCCTTCATTTCTGCGCGGTGTGACAGCACCGCGTTGCATCCATTCCAATCCATAATGAATTACAACATCAATGGGGAGGAGGGTCAGCCGTGTTTGTGCGGTCTGACCTCCTCTCGTTAATCCGATAACAATAGGATATTTATTTAGCGATGAATGCCAGAATTAAACAAGATCATAAAAACAGACCCCTACCTCGAAGAAGTTGTTGAATGATGATTGTCACGAGAATACGGTGTCGCGGGGGTGGTTTTGATGACGGCGTTGGCGAGTGTCAAAGAAGAGGATGACGTCTCACACTAGCTGTAGAGAAGGGAAAGATCGGCACGTCGTCTCTCCTTGGTGCTCTGGCATTCTTCGCATTCTTCAAAGAGGAAGATGATGTTCTTCAAGAGTAGAGATTTCTTCTCCAATCCTTAACACAACCAATCTAACCTAAAAATAAAATAAGCTCCACTTATTTTATTAAGCCATGCCCTGAGTTAAAAATTTAAAAATCCAAATCCATTAATTGAATTAATGTGTTGGATTTATTAAATGAGAGGAGAGGGAATGTAACAACATTAAAAACAAGGGAGGTTTTTAAAAAGAAGTTTAAAGGGGGTTATGGGGAATGTGAAAAGGTGGGGGCTCTTGTGCGCCCCACCTCACTAAAATCCTAACCAAAGGAGTTATGATTAAGTTGTTCCCACCCCAACTTCATCACATGGAAGTCAAACCACATAGAAGAGAGAAATAATGTTGTGACACAACATAATTTCACATAACATTTAAACCACATAGAAAAGAAATAAAAATATAATTGTAAAACAATTATATTTTTCTTCCTCACATTTTTAACATCCCCTCCCGAGAAAACATACCTTTGGAAAGGCTATTCATAAGAAATTATCGGCACTGTGGTTTCATTGATTCCCTCATAATTTGATTCCGACCACCGGTTCAAAAGTTAGGAAAACCCGCTCGTTCGTTCACTGAACATACCAGATCTAAACTTCGTAAATTGATTCCAGGAACACCAGGCCTCAGAATCAAGTTCCGTCAGAAACTGCGTACTTTTAAAATCCCAAAGAATTTAAGAAAAAAAAATTCCTTGAAATTTATGGGTCTTTACACCACCTATCTCAAATTATTTTCGAAAACCAATATGGATAGAGAAAAATATTCATATGGTTATGTATTGAATTAAACTCCAAAAGATCATCCAACATTCAATACATACCATTTCATAAATTGTTATCATTATTACCCTTCTAAATGAATATGATCCAAAAATTATAAATAAGGTCATTAAACATAAAATAAATTAGTTCCAAGGTATTTCATAACATTCAATTTACATTATCCATATCATTCATATCATTATCCAAAAAATATTACCTAATCTTCATGAACATGTTAGTGGTAATATTTTTTTTCAACCATGTGTTTTCCAGGTTGTTCAACATTCAACTGAATCAAATATTTTGGTAATTAACATCATCCATCATATGCTCTAAAAAATTAAAAATTACATCGGTAAAATAATTATTAAATTTATAAGACTTATGATGAGAATATAATAATGAATATACAATTAAGATTATTTTATTTTATTCAATTATAAAAAAACATTAGTCATTCCTACTTGGTTATTTCAATAGAATATGCTTGACCTTGATCACATAGTGTTTTTTCGGTATATTGCCTTCATTTATCGTGAAAGTCTTTTTTGGTGTCCTATATATCCTTATAGTAAAAACACATAATAATAGTGTTTTCTTTCCCACATTTTTTTTCTTATTCTTAGTTACCTGTTTCTCCACACTTCTAAAAAACATTTAATCCATTCATGTATTTACTAGGGTGATTAATTCCAATGTTATCACATGTGGGAAAATCCTTCTTTCCAATCATGCCTATATCAATTTTATTCTCTATGACTCCCATATTCTCTTACATACCATTGAATACAAACAAAATGGATAATTTTTTCTCATTATTGATAGAATATAAGGCAATATCATTATATTAAAAAAACATTGGACACCACTACTCTTCATAGACATGGATTAATCTATTCAAATGGATGGTTATTCATGAACTCCTTATTTCATATGTAATCTGAAGAATACGTAGAAAGTAATTTTATGGATTCCTTATTCTCTAGAACAATCACATATTCAATTATATATAAGCTAATGAATTTAATCTGGATCTCATTTTTCTCACAAGGTAAATACTTGTCAAATGACATCTCCTCAAATGAATTCTATTCTGCGTGTTCTATTTCCTATACTTGCCTTGTATTCGGGATCAACGACCACCATTAATCTAATTAAACTCATACATAAAACACTAAAAGTGTTACATTTTTTCCACTACCTTTTAATGCATAAATTTCTTCTCTAGACACTTAATCTATAGCACATGCTACACTATATTTGTAATCTCAGTAATGGATTGGGGCCACTATCATGTATTACAATCCAACATATGAGAATATTATTTTGTAACATGATTCTCCATCAAATAATATTTATTTTTGATAAACTAATTATGTTTCTCAAATACAGTCTTAATTTTCTGGTTTATAATAAAATCTATATTGGATTCCTTGTTGGAAAAATCTCTACATTTTCCAGGATTATTGAAATTGTTCTTCCTTTCCTTTTCGATTTTTTGAACAATGGAATATACTATATTTTACAATTAAAATATTAATATTAAACCATAATTTATAATTATATTTATTAAGTAACAATAAACCAAACATATAATTTATTCATTAATGATATAAAAATAATAAATTTGGTTTCTTTTGTGATATCATCACATTATAATCCTCTACGATGGGCTGTAGTTAAAATGTTGATTATCCAAAGAATAACATATGCGTGTGTCATACCATGTGTACAATGAGGCATATTTTGGGTACCAAATAATGCATTACTCAATCCCAACACCCCATTATCTAAGTAATTACCCTTATGAACCTCTATTCTCGAACCACGTCTACTTGTTGTATCCAGACATGAATTTTTTTCTTGGTAGACCTACATAATCTCTTCATAAAAAAATATTAGGATGTGATTCACTAATTATATTAAAACTATATCTTATGGTTATGTTCTATAACCAATTTATACCTTAATATACATCCCATGGTTTCTACTAATCATCAATAAATACCAAATGTAATGACCATTAACCATATAGCCAAGACCTAGTGCCTTAAATTATTAAATTTAAATATATACAACGAGCCGGATCCTATAGGATTAATCCATTTTAGAAATTTAATAATTTAAACACATAATTTAAATTCATTTTACATAGAAGATAAAATTAAATAATATACATAATAAAATATAATAGACTACTTACTTGAAAAATCATTTAATGATCTCTTCATCGTAACCAATGGAAAAGTGTAAAAATATAGCTGTGATAAAATGCCAATTATACTTCTGGTTATATAATAATATATCATTAATCATTAATTAATAATCACAATATAAGGGTTAATAACTTAATAGACATTCTATTTAAATGTATTAGCTTCATAAATAGATAAGTTTGAATCAATATTGAATGATATTATACCAATGATACATTCTATTTAATCAATAAACTCAGAATAAAAAGTATCTATAAATTTTTTTCATAGAAAAAAATTAATGGATAATAATAATAACTGAATTATGAATGAATTAAATGCTTAATTATTGGACAACATGTATGCAGTATACGAAAACGGTTACACTAATGATATATTCTTAATATAGTTTACTACTAATGGGTCAAACTCTATATCATTTAGATAAATGATTCATCTTATGATACTACTATTATATAGTGGGGAAATCATTAAGCAAGATAAAACCATGTATTTAGGTTCAAATCGTTCTTCATATATCATATAATCAATTAAATTATTGAACAATGTGCAATATCATCAAATATTCATATTGACTCAAAGACACATACTTATAAATATTTCGCCAATTAATTAAATAAAATCCATAATAAATAAAACATTGAAATATTATATGGTCTTTAAAATATTCATATAACTTATAAAATAAAATTTAATGACCAATAAAAACTGATCACAACAAAGTGGTTGTTTCAGGGGAATGTAAACAACCACAAAAGAAAGTGAGATTGTTCAAAAACATTGACCACTTGCTAATTTTGATGTTAAATCAACTTAGATGTACAAATTGTATGTGAAAAACATAAATCCAAGATGTATTAATGAATTATGGTATTTAATGTCTAATGTATATTATTTACACCTCATTAATGTTATTGTTTTCATAAAAAACAAGTTTCAATGGAAGGTTTATTGAGACGAAATCCCTTACCGTACAATTCCTGTTGGGTGTGCATTATTTAACATCTTTTAAATTAGTTTTAAAAGTTATATTATCTTATAAAGGAACCATAATAATATTTATAATATCATATATTATCCTATTATAACATTTTACCAACTGTTTGGTAATAATATTTCTTTTTCCCTATTATTGGATGTTAATCGCCTTGTTTCCTTGTAAATGTTTTCTCATTATATGTTCAAGTCTTTTTGTATGTTATATAGTTTCATAATATCATGAATAATATGAATTAAATTATAGTGATATTTTAGCAACATATATATTTTTAAATCATATCATGAATTATTTTTGTAAAAAAGATGTACATTATGACCACGGACAGGGGTTGTTGTACATAGGAAACAGTAACATTTCCTTTTTTCATTGATCATAATATAAAATATTTATCTAATTTATTATGTTTAAATAATGATAATAAAATCATATAAAATATATTATATTTTCATATATATATATATATATATCGTCCAGATGGTGAGGGGATGAAAATATAGTCACATCGTCTCTTGAAGGCGATAGTCCATATGTACATGAATGAGATTGTAATCTTTCATATTTTGTAAAAAATAAAAATTGTATTTCAATATGGTTGTGTGATTGTGATTTTTTCATTAAAACATTATAAATATTTCTGAAATATCCTAATTGTGTAATTTATATGAAATATAAAAATTTTAATTATCTTTTTCACATTCAAAGTGATGCATTAGTAAAAGATGAATCACTTCACATCGCGAGGAGACAATCCTTTGTACACATGAGAAACGTAATCATGTCTCCTATAGAATGAAAGATAAAAAGTTATTTTATTATATAATGAATCCATAAGAATAAAAATGTTTTAAATATCACATATATAATTTAGATCCATCATAATACACAACCATGATACGTTTTAATGGAATAAAAAAACATCAGTTCATGAGACGGTTGTCTTCCACACACATGGAAAATTATTTTGTAACCCATTATATGAAATTATGTTCATTTTTAGTTCATAAAAATAACATATCAACATCTCATAGTATTTAATATACTATTTTTATAACATAGTTTCATAATTATTTAAATTTACAGAGTTGGGGAATGAATTAAAATAATGATACTTCTCAAAGAACATTACCTCTTCTTTATGTATTTGTCTTCGGTTTTATCTATGACCTTCCTGTATATATTAAATGAAAATTAAATACACTAATATTAAGAGAAATATTTTTTTATGTGATTTATTTTTATATTTTTTGAACTCAAAGGGTTTTAATGTCTAAAGTGGATGATAGAGTGGGTGGCCTTTTATATTTAAGGGAGAGTACACAATTGTAATTTTAGAATAGAAGTTTTGTATACGGAGTTTTTTACCTAAAAAAGGTTAAATAATCCCAAAAATTATATAAATTAAGGATTTTGGTTTATATATTTCCATCCAATGGTTTCTGGACTTGTGTTTTGCCATTTATACACTAAATATTTCTAGTTTAGCCATAATGTAATCATTTTTTTACCATCTCACAAAATTTATTTTAACTATTTGTACTAGTCATTATGATAAAATATTATGTTCAAATAAATGTATATTAAATATAATTCTTATTAAAATTAATAAATCCATTATTTCAAATTCAAATACCATATGTGCAAAAATTAAATTTAAAATTTATCTCGTACACCCAACGTGAAAGTAGGGTTTTATAGTTAAAATGTTCAATATTACAAAAGGATTTTATATCTATTTTTTAATGATTTTTAAATAAAAATAAATTTGATTAACAGATTTATAATTGATAAAATTTTACTTTAAAACATATTTAAATTTTAATTTGTCATTTTAAATTATTTAAATGAAAATGTATTTTTTGAATAAAATTTAGTATTTTCATAATACATCAAAAAACGAAACCACATAAGAAAATTGAAAAATATCTCTCTAATAAACATTATTATTTATTATATCATAAATAATTGTTATTAAATAAATTAATTTTATAAATTTTTCCAAAAATGTTATTATAAGAAGTGCGCCATTAAATGGTAGAAATCTGGCTATAGAAAAATAATTCTTTTATATGTAAAATTATATTTGTTATTATTTTATTCGAATAAAATATATTGGATGCATGTAAATAATTTTTTTGAATATATAATATATAAAATTATTTAAAATATTTTAAAAATATTACATAATTTATATTAATATAATAAAACACTTTAGTCCACATAAAAATAGTTTGTTAACAAAAGCATTTCATTTATAATCAATTAGTTTATTTTTTTGTTTCATTTTAATTTGAAACTAATTAATTAAATTAGTATTTATGTAAAACATATAAATTGATAATTTACATAATCCTACATATATTATTCAATTTAATGTATATGAGATGATTTTCATTTTAAATAATAATATTATTTTTATTTGGTAAAACTTGGTATTTGCGTGTAATGGAAGCTATCAACGAATTTTTTTTGGGTTTGTATATCCACAGTCTAGACGGGCGTGATCGTTTTCTCATGGTGAAACCCTAATGGAGTCGGTGACGCTCCCCCATCCACCACTAATCGGCATGATGGGGGAGCATACTTGGCATCCATGCAGTGGCCGGCGACGCGTCTTCAATCCATTCACCAACCCTGACTCTATTCTGAGGTTCCCTTCGATAAACCTGGATCCAAAGGTCCTCGGTTTTCGAGATGGAGTGCCAGTGATTCCTTTATTGGCATTGGAGTTTACAGAGGCAGAAAGAGTCCTTAATATAACTCTGATTGCAAGGTTTAGGAACAAACATCCTTCAGTGGATGACTTCAATAGGTTCGTCTTCGACTTTTGGGGGCTTCAAGATCGGGAGGTAGTCGGCCTTCTTGATAAGAGGAACATGATGGTGCATTGTTTGTCGACTGAGGACCTTTCTTGTGCTCTTCCCGGTGCTCCCAGAAAGTGTGGTGTCTGTGGTTTCCTTCTGGCTCGGTGGAGTTATGATTTCTATCTCAACCGCGATTCTCCTACAGTCCCGATTTGGGTTATTCTTCCTCAAATGCCTCTTCCATTTTAGAATCCTGCTATTATGCACATGTTAGGGAATGTTGTGGGACGATTTAGTTGTATCGATTCACATAACATCGATGTTTGTCATCTGATCAATCCACGTATGTGTGTGGAGGTCAACTTGTCGAAAACACCAGTTGAATATGTGTGGATTGAAGCTGGTGAGAAGATTCACTGCAAACAACCAGTTGTTTATGAGCACTGGGTGGATTTTTTCTCTTCTTTTTGGCGGCTGGGTCATGAGAATTACACACGGAGATGGGGTGGGCACTAGGGGAAGACCGCAGAACTGGCGGGGAAGCAAGAAATTGGCAAGGTGTTGTCCTTAGTGTCGGGAGCCTCAGACCTGTTTAAAAAGAAACCGAAGAGCTGGGATAGTGGTAAATCAGTAGCAGCGTGGGCTGTGGAAACTGAAGCAGAAGGTGGGAACTTACATGGAAAGGAAATCGTTCTTTGGAGAAAGGAATTGGCGAGTGATCTGAAGATCACTATAAAGCATAGTGCCTCTTCTTTGGGGGTCACCAAACAGCAATCAGCAGGGCAAGGATCGGATTGTGAAGGCATACAAATTCACTACACTTGTCCAGTCCATGAGGACAAGGGAGATTGTAGTAATTTTATTGGATCGGGCATTTTGTATTCTGGTGTAGACAACACGGTGAGGCAGAGGCAGCCATTGGATTTGTTTCATAATCCGAAAGTCCCAAACGATTTTAGTAGTTCGATAGGTGATATCAGTGGTGTGAGCAGGCCAGACTCAGTGCTGGATTGTCATGCAGTGGTGAGACATGGTTAGTATATACCTGAAGGTGAATATAATTCTGAAATCAATAAGGAGTGTCTTACGGTTCCCGCAATTTGTGCTACACAAGGTGCTGTTTTGGAGGATGTTTGCAAACAATATCAGTTCATGGGGCGTGGCTTCTTACATCCCAGTCAAGACGAGACTTTTGATCAAATTTCACTGGATGGGGAGACTAGTTTTGGTATGGAGAACACTCCTTTGGGTGGCAGTGGTGATATGACTAGAAGGGAAGATCCAATGGGGACTATGGGAGAGGTTCTGAAATCGATGCATACCTCAGTTTCATTTCATAATATGTTTAAAGGCTTTCAAGAGGCTCATGTGAATTTCGAACCCACTTCCCTAGGTGGGGGTGTTGGGGCCGGAGTGCAGTCTTTCAAAGGATGTGGTCAGGATCAACCATCAGAGGAGGATGAAAGGCCAAGGAGTATTAGGGGTCTCGAAAATAGGAAGGGGAAGAAGGACTACTCTTCATTACCTCCTCCTTTAAATACTCTCTCTGCAAAGAAGATGAAGGACAAGTATATAGAAAAAGAGTCAAGGAACCTTCAATGAATAGGGGAACAAGGTGATAGAGACTTGGTGATCCATTTAAATTCTGAAGAAGTAGTGACAGAGCAGGACATGATGCATAATTCAACTGAGGAGGAGGTAGCTAGGATGATGGGGAGGTCACTAGAGGTGCCCCTTAATGAGGGACAACTTTCATGGATTGAAAGAAATGACTCAATTTTGTTAAGGGGTTTCAACAGAGGGGTTATCAGCATTGAGGAGTACATTCAGACGTGGGATCAACATGCTTCTGAGTTTGAGAAGAGGATTTTGGAGGTTGCCGACTTACAAGTTTCATCTTTATCCTTGAATCTTTTTAGGGAAAGTGACTTAGGTAATTATAAATTTCTTCTTAGTGGTACTGATCAAGTTGGTGGTTTTAGCCAGTTTCTTTGAGAGGTTTGTTGTTGGAGTTGCGGAACCCTCTGGTTTTTTTCTGCTGGTTGTCTTTGTTTGGTTTTTTGGTGCTTTATTCTAGCTCTTACTTGGACCTACGCCGTATGGGTATCAGAGCGTGAAGTCTTCATCGATTGAGGCATTTTGGATTGGATTTCATGAGAGGGTATGGCTATGCCATCGGTACCGTGCCCATGCATTTTTCATGGGACTACTTGCTGAAGGGTCTCGTGTTGGTGAAGGCTTACTATCATGACTCAATTGATGGGGTGGGGTATGTCCGGGTGTTTTCTCTGGTGTTGTTCCTCTCTTTACTTTCTTGTGTTGTTTTTGAGATTACTCAGTCTATGTGGTTTCTCACTTTCGTCCTCAAAAGTGTTTTAAAAATAAAAACGTAATTTTCAGGAAGGAAAGCTATCAACGAATGTTTTTTTCATTAATGTAATATAAAATCAATGTTCCATCCTTTTAAATCTATATCATATGTCATAAAAATTTATATTTTTTAATATATCATTGTGTTTTGGGATATAATATTCCTTTCTATTCTTGGTGTTGTGTGATATTCAGGCTATCAAATATATTATTCATATTTTCAACTTTCTGGGTGTTACAAAATATTAAGGAAAAATTTTTCATTAAAAAAATAAGAAAAATATAAAGGCTGTTTTAATTAATTAAGTGGACATGATGTCAAGATATTACATTCATACCATATTCGTTATAAAATCTTTCACTTATTCAAAGAATTAATTATTTACCTTGTTTGGAATGAAACAAGAAAATTCTATTAATTCCTTTATAGAATAATATAATATTTATTTTATATTAATTTTCGAAATTAATATGAGATTAATATAAAATTCTTGAAAATATATCTATAAATCAAGAAAATGTAAGTAAATTGTTTGTTTATCAATGAATGAAAAAAATTTGGTTTTCTATTAAAAAAATCATTATTATTTTAATTTATTAATGAGAGGAAAATGAAATAAAATCATGTAATAAATATAAATAACTATTGGAGATTAATAATAGTATGGATTTATTGTATAAGTATCCTATTATTTCCACACTAGAAACCCACTAAAAATAATCGTTATTATATTCGGATGGAAACATAAATCCCATAACTCAAATATCATATTCATTCATATGATTTCAATAATAATGTATAAATAAGAAATGATTTATAAAAAAATAATATTAGAACAATAATAATATTTATAATACAATGTTTTATTTTATTATGACAATTTAGAAACTATTTATTAGTAATTTTTTATTTAAATCATTGTCCAGTGTGTAATTGTAAAGACCCCATCCCTCATAGCCAAAAACCAATCTCATACATTAATACATTTACATTATAATAATGGGATAAAATCCTGATGGATCGATTTTTTTATTCATAAAAATAGATTCAGACATAAGAATTACATTACAAATTGAAATAAATAAAATTGTACACGCCCATATTATCCTATATTACTACTATACGTTAATCATAATATAAATAATTGATTCCTAGTGATAAAATAAAACCTAAGAAATGGATGAGATCATATTCTCATTATGGTTATTCAAAAATTAGAAGCTATCATAAACAACCATAAACAGTAAGTCAACAGTAATAAAAATTATTTTTAACGTAAAATAAAATCATAGTCATAATATGGCTTGAATAAAATCTAAACAAATAACTCTATATAAATAATCACCTGAAAATGAATCTTTCCCAAGGATATTATACAAGTAAAATAATCAAATGTATTATAATTAACTAATCTCATAATGATATAATAAATAATATGGTATTTCATGAACATATCGTCAAGGCCATGGCCAAGAGTTCTACATAAATAGGTGGGTCCTTGGCCAAATCCTAGTTTAGTTTGTCGCATAAGACATTACAATGCATCGAGGGGATATAGAAGGCGTCACCTGGAACTTAATAATTAAAATTCATTCCCCATATAAAATGAATGAAACATAATAAATCTATATATTTATATTGAATATATCATATTAAACAAATATAATTCCATCAATCAGAAACAATGGTAATAAACTATCTAGAGTTATATGGTGAATGATATCATGAAATTACATCCCTAACCAAAAGTATAATATACAATTAAATAGTATATGATATATCTTATCCTAAAAGATCAAAATCGAGTAAAAATAAGATTTAATATAGGGATTTTACATAGATAAAAATAATGTAACAAAGTAATTGAAATTTTAATGAGAGAGATGCCCTTTTTTACTTTTGAATCATTTATTAAAAAATAAATAATATTTTAAAATAAAAAAATTCCTTAAAAATATCTTTAAATACATGAAATAAATTTTTGAAATCATTATGGAATCGTGAATGAGGGATATTCCGCTCAATATGTACAATTTCAAAAAAAATTGATTTATATTTCATAAAAAATATTTAACTGAGTAATTTTAAATTAGAGTATGAGCATTAACCAGATGAATTAGTTCTTTATTAGAAATAAATAAAAAATATAAAAGTTTAAATAAAAAATATGATAAAAAAATTCATTTTCAACATAATCATATAATTACATAATCAATGGAGTAAGATATTGTCCCGATGAATTGAAATTTTTTTACGAATTCACATACCTTTTTCTAAATAGCCAAACTGTGTGCACCAATAAAATTAATTTTCACCAAATGAAACATTGATTACCTTTTACAAAATAAAATATTAATGATAAGATGTATCATAGAGAAATATAATTACACCACCAGAAAATAATATGTGGTCAATAAGGCATATCTTACAGAATGAAATGAGATGAGTGAACATTTACATTATAACCAAAAGAATTTTGTGCATGTACTTAATTTCATGGCTAATAAAATTAGATTACTTAATTACATAACAAATAACCTCTTAAGATTATATTTCATTAATTATAATTTTATTAAGTTCATTTAAGACCAATTTTTTGGGTTATAAAGTTAAATTTGGTTGTTTCGAGAGTGTTTTTTTCATGGTTTTATGGATGGTTCCCTTCTGTAAAATTATTGGAGTTGTTTTCAAATCGGAAAAAAATTCTCCAAATGTAAATATATTAGTTTAATAAACATAAATTATTTTAAATGATCTAAAATATCATTTGGTTTTATGGTATTAGTATTATTCATTATATAAAATAGTAATGAATATGGTTTAATTTATTTATTCATTTTTTACAACCTACATGAATTAGTATCATTTTATTTAATAAAATGTTTATATACTAGTTCCAAAACATTATATAAGATTTAATACACATATTTTAATCATATTTAAAAATAAAATTTGTATTATGACCATCATTAAAGGCAATAATGTAAAATGGACACTCATCATCCATAAATGCGGTGAATCAACAAATCAATGACGATTTTTTCATTATTAGATAAAAATTATAAGTGAAGAGACATGATATTTGATATTGTATTATAACAATAGCAATACAGTGTAAGTATTATAATGTATTAAATATTCTACTTGGTATAGGGATAGTGATGAGGGGATAAAAAATAAAAATATATGACAATTTTAAGTGGTAGGGTTTTTCCTCCCGAGGGTCATCTCCTTCCGATCCTCCTTAAGGAACATTAAAATATAATTTTGTTGAGACCAGAAAGACTAGAATCTAGGGAATAATATTTGGATAGGATTTGGGAATAATATAAGAAAACACAAAGGCATATAGTATGTGAATATAAAGGGTGGTATAAATAGTCGGGGAGAGGGGTTCTTTTTTTTCAATTTACTCATTAGTTTAATATTTTAAATCAAGACATACATTATGGTTGATTCATGTGACTATGTGTAGTAAATAGACCATGTTATATCTTGAAAATTTCCAATTATATCATACATTACTCAAACATGACTAAAAATTTAATTTATTTACTTATAACTTCAAACAATGTGAATTACTATATTTTACTATTCACCAAAAATTCAACTATTTTAGAAAAATACCAAAAATTAACCCTTACTATTTTTTTAGTTTAGAATTAATATATTGAATCCATTTATTGAAAATAATTTTTAAAAAATGATAAATAGAAATTTTTAAAAAAATAATCATTTATTCAAAACACATGAATTTAAATATTATTAATGATTTCATGACACATTGAAAAAATAATTATGGTCTCATGAAATTATCTAATATTTATAATGAATGAAACTAGTAATTTGAGAATCTAATTTTTGAAAATTAAAATTCTATTAAATAATTATGTTAATCATAAAGTTGTAAATAAAAATTTTGATTTTCCAAAAAGACAAACACTTAATTTTTCCTTTTTATACAAATTATTTAAATATTTCATGATATAAATATATAATATCTTCATTTATGACATGAATAAATTTTATTTATACATTTATAGGTAATTTTATTATTCTAATGGTCATATTTTTATTCTTAATGGTCACATTACCATTCAATAATTCATTTTAATATTTAGTAGTCTAACATGATTTTTTTTAGCTCATTATTGTTTAAAACATAACATATTGAAGATGCTAAATTTAAAAAATACATATCCTAACATATTTTGATGTTACATTTTCCCCTCCTTCAACAAATTATATCCTCAAAATATAAACTTATTTTGGTAAACATTTATTTTTCTAGTTGAAATACCAATATGGAAATCCCACATTGTCAGCAAGGCTAATAAAACATCATTTTAAATAGAGGGAAGGGAATATGTAATGGTCCCCACAAAAATATGTCTCAATATATGGAATAATTAGATGGAAATGAAAAAATAGGCATATAAAAGATACATAAATATATATTTTTTATGGAAAGTGATAAAGAATATGCTCTGTTGAAAGTATTCAATCACATAATAGTAAATGGTTTATATGTTTAATAAACATTTATCTTATAGAAGGTAAAAGAAGAGGATAATTTTTTTGTTCCAAAAAAAATTTCATGTAAGACAAGTATTATTTTACTATATAGATAATAACATGATAATCTCATCATTTAAATGTTCTTCGATCCATCTCCACATCATTTCCTAAACCAAAAGAAATATATACATGTTGAATATTTATGCTTAATGAACATTTATCCAACCATCTATAATTCATTACTTTGGTGATTAATGTTTTACCAAATGAAAAAAGAATATAAAATGTTATGAAATGTGATAAATCATACATTATCCAAAGGTAAATATATTCTAATCCCTAATTATTTATCATATGACTCCTTAAAAATAATTTTTTTAAATTAAAATTATGAAAATTTGTAGGGAAGGCCACTAATTTTCCAAAATCAACAAAAAAAAACATTTTTCTAGATAATTTATCTCTGATTTCTACATACCCAATATATTAATACAATAATAATATTTAAAACAATATAAAATATGAATACTTCCACAGATAAAATATATGGTTTTTGAATATATTCCTTACAATTAAACAAATAATAATTCTAGCATAACATAAAACACTAAATCACTTCCTACCATCATTGTAACCAATATAATACCATAAATATCTATTTATTATTACCTCAATATTGATGAAATATTTAGTATTATCATTACAATGAATGTCATTACAAAAATATCAACGTAACAAATAATCCACTCTCTTGATTACTAGTTCTATTCATCAAATGATTTCAAATCCAAAAAGAAGAAGTACAATAGTAAAATACTTATATATAGTATGATTATTATGAAAAAGAATATTATTTTACACACTATTCTTTAATTTTACAAAAAGAAAAATACTATATTTATTCAACATTGAATGTAGTAATATCATATGATTGACCCCGATCCCTTCTCTTATCCTGAGAAATATTCCATGGAAACTTGTCAAATTTATTTTTTTCATTCCCCATATCCTTATAGTTGAATAATTGAATTTCTTTTTTCATTCCACTGTAATCAATAGCTGTGTGTACTTTCTCTAAACACTTTTATAGAACTCTCATTCCTATCAAGAATGTACCAGGATTTTTATTTACACAATTATCACAATTTGGTAAATAGTTATTTCCATTCATCTATTAATCCATAATTTTTTTAGTCATCATCTTCTTCACTTTCATCCTTTTTTTATTTCATAAAAAATGATAAATTATTTCACTTTGATTTCCCATGATAATATTTCCTCATATTACGATAATGTATGGGAGACTAGTTCTATTCGAAGGATTGTATTATGCCCATAAAATTATTAGTCAATACTATTCTTTGGATTATGAACATAGGTTGAAGCATGTCTGGATAACATTGTAATGTAAGCAACACATGTAGAGAAACATTTCTCTTTAATTTGTTTTTGACATAATAATTCTGTCTCCATATGTTCTCACTATTCTGTAGTAAAAAAATCAATGGAATGTTCCTAAAAATTACTCTATTCAATGTTTGCAATTTCTTATTCCTCCTTAGAATTTTGAATCAATTACCACATGGATCCATATCACGAGAGAGATGATAAACTGCCCTGAAATCCTTCTCACAATCATTACATCTCGAGGAAAAAATATCTTCTCTATAGTACATTTCCATTTCTGAGATAATAATTTGTTTTATTCCCATAGAATGATAGAAGTCATTGTCTCATAAAAAAGTCTAGCATTGTTACATCTCGTTGGGGATACGACTTCTCTATGTGAGATCAGTTTTTCTCAAAACTAGATTCAATTGTCCAAGTATATATATATGTCGTTCAAATCTAGATATTACTCTATCTCCAAAATAATTATCTTGTTTAGGTGTAAATCCTTATACGGATTTCATGTGTTTTTATGGATTCTATTACTTAAAGTATGATCCAATTAAAAATAATGGAATATAGTAGATTAGATCATAACATTATATAACATAATTTATAATCTAAAACTTGTGAAATATTTAATATTAATTGAAAATTTAGGAATTAATAATATCTAAATAATAAGATTTTTAACTTTGGGAATATCATCAAATAAAATTAAAGGGTTATGATTACCTAATATATGTATCCCTAAATCTTGTATCTAATTTTTCTACTAAACATCTTTTGATACAAATTATAAATTTCCCAAACCATGTATCCCTTAGGTGGGGCCTTACATTATTAGATTTTCATAATAAACAAGGAATCGCATCCCAATAGATCAAATATTATAGAATCTTTGATGTACTACATACAGAAATAATAATTACATTATAACATGAAATGATGCACAATACATTACCTCCATTGGAGACAACCCTATTCTCCAAGATTATCTCTACATTTCCATCATAATATACTTTTTATGTTCATATGAAAGAAAATTAAACATAAGAATGAGGTGAGATCATATTCTTAGTAAGGTTAATAATACATCTAATATACAAATATATAATCACAAAAAATAATGAATAAGGAATAACTAAAAATTCATTCCATTAAAAAACAATTTTCACCATAAAATAGAATGAATAAATTTCGATCAAATAACAACATATAAATAAACATATGAAAATGATAATTATCTATTAGAAGTTGTAATACTCAAATAATCACATAGATTATCATTATATAATCTCACATTTAAGGAATTCATAATTTTGTAAATAATAAACATATCATAAATGTCTTGACCAAGAAGCTTACACAAATGGGTAAGGCCTCTGGAAACAAATTCTCCATCTTGTCTCAAGAGAGCTACAAATGAATCAAGGGGATATAGAGGGACCCACCCAACACATACTATGACCAATTCATTCATCATATTAATGTGGTGAAACATAATCTGAATATACAATCATATTAAAGATTTCATATGAAATGTAATCAATTTTTTTAAATTAGTAAACATAATAATAAACAATATATAGTAATATGTAGAATGATATCAAGATAGTATATCCCCACTAAAATTTTCCATAAGCCATTAAATAAAATTTGGTATATAGTATCACAATAGATCGACCTCAATTAATGAAATAATTCAATATAGGGTGTCCAAAGAGGTGAAAATACTCAACCAAAAAAATTGAAAATTTTAGGAGAAATTACCATTTTTACTTTGGAATTATTTATTTACAAAGCCAATATTTTATAAAAGAAATAATTTTCTTCAAAAATAAACTTCTATACTATTAAAGGATTCCTGGAAATGATGAGACCTCCATAAATTGGGAAATTCAAATCATTCCGTATTAGTTTCAAAAAATTATTTTATAAATTATAAAAAAATAATTAACAGAGTATTTTTATAAGAATGATGAAGAATTAACCAAAGGAATGAATTATGTGAATGGTCTATAAATAAACACAAAAACTATAAATAAAACATAATATTAAAAATTATTTGAAACATAATTATATAATTAAAAAATCAATAGAGTAGATGTTTGACCAAAATTATTGAAATTTATTTAAGAAGTCCCTTACTAGATTGTCAATAATCAAATAGTATTACATATATAATTAATGATAACAAAATTAAACATTTAATAACACTATTACTAATTTTTTTATGATATTATTTATCAAATTTAATTATTCATACACCACCTAGAAGTAATAAGTGATGAATAATGTATATTTCACTACAATAATAGTTCAATGATAAAACCCATAATGTTTTCTTGAATGTGTTCTTTACTAGTAAATAATGTCATATATAATCAAATTAGATTAACCAATTACTAATTTTTAAAACTATTCATGTAATATTTGTTTTATTATAATTTTATTTTAGGGATTCAAGGACATTTATATGGGTTATAAGGATTAATTTTATTTTTATGGGATTGTTCCCATCATGGTTTTAAGGACAGTTCCCCGGTTTATAATTATGAGAGTTCTTTTAAAATGGGAATATCTTATCTAGATGTGAATGAATTTATTATTAATTATCATACATAATTTTCTATGTAATTAGTATAATTAAATAGATAAAACCATACCGAAAATGATTTAATTTATTTTGGTTGTTTTTATAACCATCATGAATTATTATCATTTTATTTAATAATATGTTTTTATATTGGATTACAACAATTAAATAAGTTTTTTAACACATAATATATACTTTTTAACAATTAAAATATTTTTATGACCACCCTTGATGTTGGTAATGAAAGAAAATACTTTTCATCCGCAAATATGTTGAATATACACTTCACAGAACACGATTTCATTTTATAATAAAATGAGAAGGGAGGAGATATTATTATAGATATTCCATTAACATAAATAAATTATTGTATATTTATTATAATTTATTGGAAATACCAATTTTTATAGTCTATTTAAATAGGATAATAAATGAAATGAAAAAAAACATAATGATGTTCTGTTTTACCTCTTCATTGTCAACTCATTGAGAACCTCATTAAAGAACTTGAAAATGGACGTTTGGTTAGACTATAAAGACTATAAGGTGGGTATTAGGATTATTTGTGGAATTGGGTATAATATAAGAAAACTCCACGAATTATAATGTGTGAGGATAAGGGTTGGTGAGGGTGGTATCTATATTTAATGGGAGGGGTGTTGTTTGATTATATTATTCATTTGTTTATTGTTATTCTTTAAGTCTATAAATATGGATGAACATTGTGACTATGTATTCAATCTAGAGAATTTTAGTTTCATATAATGTCTACTTAAACAATCAATGAATCAACCTTGTCTCAAAAATTCATTTATTAACTTTTAATTTTAAATACTATAAATTACCGTATTTCATAATACATAAAAATTCCACTATTTCATTAAAATCCCATCAATTAAACCTAAATATTAACTGATTTGATGATTTAAAAAAATATAAATTTTCTTGAAAATAATTCCCTAAAAATGATATATTTAATTTTTTAATTAAATTAAAATTTATTTAACAAATATTGAAATTTATATTATAATATAAATCGTGGAACATTAAAAAATCATTAATGGTCTCATAAAGTTATCTTACAATTATAATTCAACAAAATTATATTTTATTAATCTATTGTATGAAAAGAAATATTCATTTAAATAATTATATTAATTATAAAATTTTAAATAAAAATGTATGTTTCACCAAAATAACAACACATAATATGTCATTTATATACATTTATCTAATTATTTCATGATACAAATGTATCATATTTTCATTTAGTATATACTTAAATTTTACATTTCCTTTTAATGGTGGGGTTATAATTCAAATGGTCAGATTAATTTTCATAATAATCAAAATATTATTCTAATGATCATTTTAATATTCAATAGATCATCACAATTCATTTAATCTCTGTGTTTTGTTAAATGTATAATATTCATGATAGTAAATTTAATAGAGATATACAATAAAATCTTTGGGTGTTATAGTAACTACATTTTTTTCAATAATGTTTCATTTCAGCAGTCCCCGTACTTTTTCATTTGTAACATACAAACATGAACCATAGAGTCCAAACCATAATCCCACATAAACCAATGTTAACCTCCACATATGCAATATATCTCCCACTAGAAGCGAGGGCTTCAGACATTTAGTGGGGTGATTTTACACTTATTATAATGTCAAATGATCGATAATCAATAATATAAAATATAAAATATTTATTAGAGTAATCTCGTGTAATGATAAGGATGGCGTACATGAAAATTAAAAAAATCCATATCCAAAAACGTGAAATTATATCCATGGTAAATATGGAAGATAAAAAATAATAAACTCCATGCCCTTCTTATGTCCGTACTAGCTATCCACTAGCTCCACACTCCTAAAATCAGCTATCCACAATGTAGACCTTTCTCTCTACCAGGTTCTTTATAAAATATACATGAAAACTGAAATTATTGAGTATGTTATTAGTAAAAACATAGTATGAAACCTCTAATGCATCATTATCCTAATTTCCTCATGCATACATGTGTGTTACATAATAATATATAATGTGTAATAGGCATAGAAGAAAACTTTTTAAAACTGGGTGGTAATTCACTAACATTGCTACCAAAAACCCCTAAACCAACCTGGTTTGACTCCATACTAGAGGGATAAAAATATGTCTGTTAGATTATGGATTAGCTATGAGGATAATGAATCATTATTTTTTACATCATGTGATCATGCAACTCATCATCACTACGCGACAAAAAAGAAATTTTATGGGAATTATCTAGGAATTGAAGGTGACTATGCATCCCTAGGCATCAAGATCATATCCCTTGGAATATTTTTGTTATTTAGTTCATCACACAGAATCTACAAGGCATCACCAAATCGGTGTAAATCAACATCACTACACATCATGGAAGTCATGTTCCTAGTATTCTCTAGGCATTGAGAGAGACTCTGAATCTCTAATAATCAAGAACACACCCCTTTAAAGACACTAGTCATTGAGCTCAACACACGACATCCCGGAGGCATTGTAGTATCATAATTGTATCTACTGCATCGTCATCGTCAAATATCATGTGCACTCCCCCAATAGGGAATAAACATGTCACAATGGTCCACCTACCTTAGAATCCATGAAAAATACCAAAAAATAACACATAACACGGTATTATTAATGATAAAGTATTGCACATCAACATACACAAAATACACATGATCATCATCAGGAAAGGATATCAATCTATAAGTACTTATAGAAACAAAAAAAAGGTTCTCACAGCTACTCGCACCAACACAGACACACGCACACACCCAGAAGTGATCAAAATCTCTATTGTTCATTTGATATGTCTATGCATAATCATATCAAGTTAGCATACGTAAGAAACCAAATAGGTAAGAAACATCCTACCATAAAAGTATTTGATGTTATTGGAAATGATAAACCACCCTATGTGGTTTTTAATTGAATGGGAAACATCAATATTCAACAAAATCTCGTCAAGGAAATTAGTATTGTAAACATAAACACATCAATGATACCAGTTCATTAAGGGTTCCTAGACCAAAAAATAATTATTTTATTTTAAAAGAAATAAAATATCGCATGTGAGGATACATTCTCTCCCTTGGATAATTTATGAATTAGAAGTCTACAGTAGCTCATGCACTCAAAATATTCTCCTCAACAATAATTATAATTTGATAATTTTCCATGAATTATCATTTTCTAATTATCTATCGTTAATTTAATGAAAATTAACATTTTAAAATTAACTATTAATTATTTCTCAATAATTATCCTTTCATAAACATAGTCTTATAATTTTCTATAAATTATACATTTAACATTACCTTTTTATATTATTTTATAAATTACTATTTTTTAGTTAACTATTGATAATTTCCCATACAGTAACCTTTTGTAATTATATTTTTACAATTATCCTAAATTACCCATGGTAGTTATGTTTAATTAATGTTTGATAATTATTTTCAATTATAAAATAAAATTGTTTAAAAAAATTATCATTTTATAATTTTTTTTAACATATCCTTCATATTATTTTTTAATTAGTTATCCATAATTAATTATAATTATACTTGGGTAATTTCTCAATAATTATCTTATTATATTTTTTATTATTCACGATCAATATTTCAATGTAATTATCATTTTTTTAAACATTTCAAATATCCATGAAAATTTCCAGAAAATGTTTCTTTATAAAACTATACAATTATATTTGATAATATCTCACAATTATTAGTTTATAATTTTTTTAATGGGTAATCCATTGGAAATATAAAAAACCAATTATTGATAATTGTTTACCCATCATATGATAATTTGAATATATATCATTTTATAATTCGTTTAATAATAAATCTTCTAAAATTTAGGAATCATTTAATATTTTATTTTAGACACCCATTTCCCATAATTTGGATAATATGTTAAAAATAAATAAATGAATAAAATGTATAATAATTATAAAATGTTAAGGAATAAAAAAATCAGTTGAAATAAATCCACATAAATCTCCTCATTCCATTTTCCTAGAGAAGTGATCACCACCATGTCAATGACTAGATATTAACACTAAAATGATTTGTGGGAGGTTCACCAAATGCATTTAAGGGGTCTTTGATGTTTGTTTAACTTGACCAGATCGACCCACCAGGAAACACAATGTGCTCCAACAATTTTATAACCCAGAATATTCTTACATTATAAACATTTTAAAATCACCCAATTAATCCATCATTTCTACCATTAATATTTTTATAAGTTAATGATTCCACAAATTTAATATGTTTCTAATTTTTAATTTTAAAAATTAGTGATAAAATCAGGTTTTTGAATATTTAGGATGAGTAAAAATGGAGTCACAATGATTTGGGAGGAAGAAGAAATGTAATTTTATTTATTACATTGGTAAATAAATTAATTTAATGAGTTGAATGACCAAACATATGACGTTCATAAGTTCTATGTCTCGCCTTGAGAAAACTCCATGTCCTAGATGTGACAATAGTCTCTAATTTTTCATACAAAACACTTTTGGGATATATTAACTTATATTCAACAGATAATATATTAAAAAATTTAAATAATTTATCCTTCTATGTGATAAAACCAAAATTTTGATTTTCACCAATGTTATACCCCTCTTAAGGTGACACTTGAATGCTAGACCCAACAGTGGTCTCATATTTCTCAAGTGAAACATTTTTTTTTTGTGAAATTCAATTATTTTTGAATAAATCAAATGTTGGTAAATTAAAATAATTAATTTTTTATTCTATATCCACCAAGTGTTTACTAACCACAGAATAATTCCCTGACTCAATACATAAATCTGAGAATATTCAATAGAATATTCAAATGTTTTTACTATGTTTTAACCCTTAATAATATTTTTAAACATTTACTAAGTGATATTTATTGAAAAATAACATTTTCAAATAAATACACTAATAAATTTCAGAAATAGGGTTTTATTATTATTAAAATTTTATTATATTAAAATTCTCTGCCTCTATTCACATTTCATTATTGAGAACAAACTCTAACAGTGTTTTCAAATATACCCACATCATAGAGTTCAAATATTATATTACTTTTTTCATTGATCATTATGAATTTTTCCACACTGCCACCATATATGGAATAGTGTTATCATCTTTCCTTATGCACCATCTCACATTGATCTTTGATCCACACCAGAAACTCCTCCTAAGATGCATTCTTCTCCAACTTAAATTCGCCATAATCTACAAAATCTGTTGAGTAGACTATGTATATTTAAATCGGTGGTGCATAGAACACCTTATGCATAAATCTATAGCCAGATGGGTGGTACATATGATATGCCACTTCCCCTATCATCTATGAGATCTCAAAGGGTCCAAAAAAAAGATGATTTATCTTGATTTTATTACAACGATTTCTACTCCCCAACCAAATAGTACTAACAAAATATCATAATTTTTAAAAGAAACCTCAAATAGTATTCTACTATAGTCGGAATCTGAAAATTTTCATATCTGAGCACTGGTAAACATCTTCACAATCAGATGCAATCTACTGAAGGCATCCTGGAAAAAACTATACCCATGAATACTTCCTAATATATCTCAATAAAACAAGTTGTGATCTACATGGTCTCTAGTTATGATCATCTAAAGGTGACTTTATAATAAAATTTGGGTAAATTTTATTTAATGAAAACTCGTTCAAGTCCTTTTGATCATTCTATGATCCATCAAGCTATAAAATTCCTTCTCGTTGCATATCCTAAAACATATTTATAGTTCACTCGAATGGTCCATCAGTCTAATGATTTTACCCCATCCTCGATCTCATTTTAGGCCAATGTTTTTTTCTTATCCCTATAATGATCCAGAAAAAAAATCATGCTTTTCTATATAAAACAATGCTCAAGGGAACTCCCTATAGGTGTAAAATCTTCTTAACATAATAATTCCTAGTTCCTCCTCTAGGTGAGACTCAATAATCCACAATATATGAGAACAAATAATTAAGAAATCGACAATCATCTAGACTATATAAAGAATCAATGGGGGCCTTGGTAACATTTTCAAAATGTCCATGGAGATGTCATTTCACTTCGAATATGGGATTCAAGAGTGGCTGAAACAACCCATCAGAATGATGGTGCTCGACCTTCACCCTGTTAGATTTAATGCATTCTTAGAAAAAACAAATAATTTTTATCTTAATTCATGCGATAATAAAAAACCTCATGAATCGTGATATAATATGGTTCCACCAATATTTTTTCACATCTAATGGTATTTGAATCCCAAATCACATCCTCTCCAAGGGAATTAGTGAATATTACTCTCCCATGTACCTAGATAACTTCATCATCTTCTGTCGACCATTTGGGTATTGAGTCATCTCCAGCCATGTTTCCCCTCATCAAAAGTCAGTCTGGGTATAACTAACTACCTCTAATAACATGGTTCAAAAGTGATAATGTAAGATATAATGGGTAAATAGTCATTGTTCCATAATAACACAAAACATACATCCACTTGTTCGCCTACAAGCTCTCTGCTAATCAGTAGTCCTCCGAAGGACACTCCCCATGATCCTTCATAGAATGTGTCTTATAACTATGAGTGTAAAAATAATCATTACTTTTTATGGTTTATACATTATCTCTAGGCCCATAGTTTTTATATACACAACTCAGTGCCTATTTCTCTTGTTTCTGTCCAATTATTATAAGATGTAGTGAGTTATCTTATAGTCCATATAAAAAATATATAAATTGGGAGATAGTGTCACTAATACATTACATTGTTTACAATGGATTCAAGGTACGTGTCATTTTTTGGTTATATTCTTTCATGTGTATATAGTTGATTATTCCCATATGCTTCTAAATTCTATCTTGCATAAAAACACTCCCAAATCAATGACTGAAGCATCATAATGCACTGCATAACCAATCCCAGGCTCTAGGAGTGTCATTTCTAGAGTTATCATCTACCTTGTCATTCTCACAAGGAACAACTATTCACAATATTCTGACCACTAGAACCTCACTCCATGTATCCTAGAACATTTATGGATTCAAGTAGTCAGGATATTTCCATGATAAATAATTCATAATATCCTTCTAAACCCTGAAATCTAAAAATTTCAAACATGTTTTGAAGACGTCTCCAAGAATAGACTACCTCTTCATTCTATTTGTCAATGGATATATAATTCTAAAACCCCTCGTGTCTTTGGAATTTCTCCTCTCAAATCTTTAATGCACATTTCGATTGATTTTTGTAATGAAATTTTGCTCATATCTTACTCTTAACCATCATATGTTTCCTAGCATGTTACACATGTGTCGGTATGTAGATGATGATGTTTTCTACAAAAACCATTACAAATTAGTCCAGGTATGGTAGTAAGATCACATACATTAGGGCCATAAACAAAGTGGGAACATTTTCTAGCCTCATCAACATCACCATGTAATCATACAATCCATACCTTCAATAAATCACCTCTAAAATTTCAACCTCTCTAACTCCCAAAAGGTCATATCCTGATTGAATAACTATGATGGAGAACCATCAGTAACTCTATATTTGATCAAAAAGATCATCAATCCTAGGAATGAATGTAGGTTCTTTCCCATCACTAGGTTTATCTTTTGGTAATCAATAAATATTTTAATACTAATATTTTATTTCATGGTGAAAAAAGTACACCCCATGGTGATGTACATGTTTTAATAAGTCCCTACCTCTCTAAGTCATCCATTAGATGCTTGTTCTCTTTTATCTCATATGGAACCATAATATATAGGTTAAATAAATTTATTCAATCCACAAAAGATCTAAATCTAATATTAACATGTGAATCCTTCAAATTCTCTTCTAGTATAAAGATTCAAAAAAAATCAACCCATTTTTTTCTAAGATATGACTTGGTTCTAGAAGGATAATGAATTATGGATTTATAAATCATTCAATTGATTAAAATAGTTATAAACATCTATGCATCAAAGGGACACGTAAAGAATTTCATCTAAATTTACAATCCATGCATCCTAAAAAATAGAGACTGTTTTGGGGAATTCTAAAATACATTCTCTAACACATCATGTGGAAATTCATCAAATACCCCCCTGTGGATGTATTCAAGATTATATCCCTTGTAGTCCCATGAGACATTAATGAATTGAAATATTTTTGAACTCAAAGGTAAAAACATCAGATGATAAACATAGAAATTAGAATAGATAGTAATTATTCTTTGAGACTAAAAATGGTTTCTCTTTACTAGTATATGGGATAAATCATGGTTTTCTTATGAGTATTCCCTTAACCCATGGTATATTATTCCTTGATCAAACCATGGTTTATGTATTTTCACATTATTCATAATCACTATATATGTACTAGAATAAAATAATTACTAGTTCATCTAATTAATTCCAATTAAGTGATAAAAAACTTGATGGAAACATAGACATATCACAGATGATAAACTACTGTGAACAAAAATAAAAATGGAATCCCATTATTGAACTAATATGAAGCACCCAAAAAATTATATATATGAATTGTGAATCTTTGTTCCTATTCATGATGCATGAACACACCAAAAATATCATAAATAGAATATCAACATCATGTTCATCCCCCAAGGTGAGTTTAATCAACATTAAAAACAAATAATAAGATCCCTGCATAATTGAAACTAAATGGTCCACTGTATAGTGCTTTCAAGGCACTGACATAGTTGAACATTCTGAATATTAATCATTACAAATGGTGTCTTTCATATACAAAATGATTTTAAAATGAAAAACAAGTTGGTAGGTCCATTTCCTATGAACCAATTTTCTAATATCCCGACTCAATCCACCAAGTCTTATTCAAAATGCCACCTGACCTCATGTGTGGATCCCAATACAATAAATGTTGCAGAATACAAGTGAGGGTTTGATTCTATTAGTGTGGAGCCTATAACCTCTTTATCATTTCATAAGAATGATTAAAAAAATAATTAATACTAATTCATCCGATTAAACATGAAGAAATATAAAGTTACCATACATTAAAAGTGAATAAAAGTAGATCCTTGAAGTGGATTTTCATTCTTGGTAAAATAATGAATATAATTTAAAATGAATAAACTTAATGTATATCTAGTTTTTGTATAATCATGATTCATTCTCTACACTCCTCACAGTTTCTATCCTCCATAGGTCCCCTTCTCTTCATCAGATACTTAATTAAATATAAAACTACAATGAAATTATTGACTGTCGTGTGAGTACAGGACTCAGTATGCCACCCCAAATGTATTATTAACCTAATGTGGTCAAGTATAAAAGTTTATTCAATAAAAATATTAATTGTATGACAAGAATAGTATCAGAAAATTTAAATATGATTTGTAATGTTCTAACCATGTTAGAACAAGCTTCTTACTGTACATGCATTAGCACTGTGTCAGAAGAATGATCAAGGTGTCAGAAAAATGATGGATTAGCCATGAGGATAATAAATCATGATACTTGAAATAATACGATCATGATACTCAGAAACATTTAACATAATGGTTGTTATGTTCTAGTAATTATCTAGACATGGATAGTAAATGAGGAAACTTATTCATTGATATCATACCACTTGGTATCCATTAGTCACTGAGGGCATCATTCTCAATTCTAGAGGCATCATCGTATCGGTAAATCTAGCAAGCACTATGAATCAAGGATGACCATTTTGTGGAATTATCTAGACATAAAAAATGAATCAACATTCCATGGAATTGAGAATATACTCCATGGAATCCCCTTCCCATAGATTTCATCACACGATGTCCCTTGGGAATCAATGTATCTCTACCATATTCATTGGCCCATCATCATCATCATCTAAAATCATTCACACTCCCCCTTGATGGGATAATTTTTTTAAGATGTTCCACCTACCTATGAATAAATGAAAAATTCCACAAAATTAATCTTAAAATTTTAGGATACTCGAGTAATCAAAACACATCTACATAATTATGGTAGAGTAAGAATACATGTTTTCAACATCATACACTAATGACATGCTACAAGTACTTATAAAAACAACATTAGGTTATTAAGGCAAAACACACAAAAATATGTGACCATTATCTAGCACGGTTATAATATATATATATATATATATATATACACATAATCATATTAAGAAATCATGTGTAACACAACCCAAAAATGTGAGGAAAATCCTACCACAAAATATTTCAAAATCATATGAAATGGTAAACCATTTGATGTGGTTCATAGAAGAAGTGGAATCCTAAAAATTCCAGAAACACCATGTCACATCCTAATTATTGTAAAAATCTACACATCAATTCTTGTGGTTTGTAAGGGGTTCCTAAAACCAAAACCATTTATTTTTTTTTAAAATGATATAAAATAATTCATGTGTTTATAAATTCTATCCAAATAATTAATTTCTGATTTATCAATATATTTCAGTGTATGCACACATATTATTCATATAAAAAAATTATATGTTGATATTTTATAATAAATTAATATTATATAATTATCAAAGGAAAATTTATAATCAATTATACTTGTATTATTATCTTTCTGTAATTTGTCTTTAATTATATTTTAATAGTAATCATTTGATAATTTCTATTCAATTATCTATATGTAATAATCGTTTCATAATTTATCATAAGTTATCAATTTATAATTATCTTGTGACAATTTCACTTACATAAGCCATTTATAACTATCTCTTGATAAATTATCATAAAATACCCCTGGTAATTTGGTTTAATAATCATTTGATAAGTATTTATAATTATCCTTTGATATTTTCAATAAATTCATATTTTGATAGTTTTTTAAACTGTCCAGCATAAATAGATTTAATTATTGATTGATAATTCATTATAATTATCATTTTTTATTTCAAAAAAATATCAATACAAAATTTATTAAAAAATTACACTTGATAAATCAAGTTAATTATCATTTGATTAAACATTATAAATATCCATAAAAATTTCAAACTTATATTTCTTTATAAAAAAATTCAATTATTTTTTATAATATCATAAAATTATATTTTGATAATTTTTTATTCAGATCTACTTTCAAATAATGATGAAAATAATTCTTAATAATTATTTACCCATAATTCGATAAATTTTAGTATTATCAATTTAAAATTTCTTTATAATTTATGGTTTAAAAATTTTGTTTCATTTATTTATATTTAAATTTTCAGTTTTTCTAGAATTTGGATAATATGTGTAGTTGAGATAATTGAATAAGATAAATAAATAATTATAATAATAGTAATAATCGAGTAAAAGCAAATAGGGTCATAAATATCACCAGGAAACACCTCATTCCTTTTGCGTGGAGAATGGTCTTCTGCCAAAATTGGATATGGAGGAGAAAAAAAAGAAAATTTTTTATGAAGCTCACTAAATGTGTGTAAGGTTGTTTTGATGTGGATAGAACTTTATTAGATTGACCCACTAGGAAAAACTATGTAGATCAGCCATTTTTAACCCTATATCTACACACATTTTGGTCAATTTCCAGTAACACATTTAATCCTCCATTTCACTATAAAATTTATGGGGTGAATGATATCATCAATTTAGTACATTTATAATTTATAATATTAAAAACTAGTGAAAAATATAGTTATTTATTATTATTCAATCAGAAAAAAGGATTCATTTTTTTTGTAGTAAGAGGAATAATACTTTTTTTTATTTTGTTATTATATAATTTATGAAATAAGTATATTTAACGATCGTGTTGATGAAACAACAGATACTCAAAAATTTTATGACATTCCTAGAATAAACCCCACATCCCAATCCTAAAAGTGATATCATATTTCTCATAATACGTTTTTTTGAGTTTTATTATACTACTTTACGAAAAAATATTATAAAAATTTAATAATTTACCATCTCGTGCAATTTAAAGAAACATATGATTTTCACGATAGTTATACTCCATATAAGGTAAAACCTACATTCCAGACCAAATGGTAGTATCATATTTTTCATAAGACAGACCATTTTTTTGATATTTACTTATTTTTTATAAATATTTTCAACATAATTAAATATATTAAATATATTAATTCCATCAACATTGAAACTCAATAGGCATTAGAATCTCACACTAACTCAATGCCTGACTAAAAAAATATTTGATAGAATATTCTATAATATTAATTGGGATTTAAACCTTACAAAACTATTTTAATCATTTATTATTTTATTTTAATTACAAAATAAAATTCACATAAAAACCTATTAATTTTTAACAAAAGGGATTATATTATCATATCAAATTTAATATATTATTGTTTAGAAAATTTCTGAAATTTGATACATTGTCCATCATTACATTTGTATAATATGTAATAATTATATATATATATAAACATATAGATACATATGGATTCAACATTAAAATATATTTTTAGAAAAATGAATTACATAGTTCCTAAAGATTGCAGGTTGTTTGTATCTATGAACACCATTTCCATTGTTCAGCAGACAGAATAAAAAATGGTTTATAATAGTTCACCTCTATATAATAATTTTTATAACACATATGTCATATATATTAATTAAATAATTATTTATTACTATCCATGTAATGTATAAATTAAAAAAAGAATAAAAATGGTTCATGTAGGTGGTAGTCCACACGTACTCATGATCAACATTGTTGTTCTAAAGTTTCCATTATGTGGAAAATGTGGATGCCATATTATTATTCTTGACTTTTAAAATATTCCATGAATATTATATTTAAAATTTTATCCCATTATTATAACTATTCGGGTTTAAAGGTGAGGGAAAATGAATAGTATTTCTACTTGGAGATGGTAAGCCAAATGCAGGGAAGAGTGATATTTCCACATCCCATTTAATAGAAAATAAATTTGATAACGATGATATCATAATAATTGTAAATTTATTGTATATATTAGATATGAAAGTTAAATGTTTTATGATTAATACCATAATTTATGTTTAGTTTCAAGAAAATTAAAATGAAAATGATTTGATAATTAATTTACCTAATCATTTAATGAACTCCATTATATATTCTCTTGGGGATTATAGGATTGTACTTCTAGAAATAAAAGAACCTATAGAATGTGTTTAATGATTTTTATAATATAATTTGGTTGGTTTTGGTAATGATATAATAATGAATGAAGTATAATAATGAGAATGAGAGGTTCACACATATAATTAATGGGAGGGGAACTCAATGAATTTCATAATGTATTAAAATATAATAAATTTATTTTATAGGTAAATTATTCAAAATGGCTAGAGATTCAAATATAAAGAAGGGTATTATTGAAATTACATCAAGTATTAAAAATTTTGTGGAATTATGCGGTGTTTTAAACAATATCATTTTGTTTTGTTCAGTAAATAAGTTTTCCTTAGGAATTTTCCATACCTTCATGTTTTTAAAATCACAAACATTCTATCTTAAGGAAACTTTATTTTCCCCTGTTTTATCTTGATAAGGAAATTTTTTCTTCCTCAAGAAAATTTCCTTGTTGCCCAATATTTCTTTCATAATGGAAATTTTCTATCCCCAAGGAAATTTATCCTTACCATGTATTCATTATTCATATCATAATTTCTATGAACCTAAATCATTTTACTTATAAGTATAAAATTATATTTCATATTTAAAACCTCATAATCATATAAATACTTAGACATAGAGAATTCTTTTTTCAGGATCTGAATTCAGACTCTGAATTCACGGAATTCAGACTCTGAACTTTCTGATTCCTCACTCCAAATTCACTAAATTCAGACTCCAAAATTTTTGAGTTCAGACACCGAATTCTCTGAATTCAAACTACAAAATTTCCGAGTTCAAACTCTAAATTCTATGAAATCAGACTCCAAATTCTTATGAATTCAGACACTGAATTTCCTTGAAATTCAGACTCTGGAAATATATTGAATTCAGGTTCCGAATTCTTTTGAAGACAGAATCCGAATAACCATGTATTATAGACACCGAATGTGATTTTGGTTAGACTCCAAACTTTTATTTTTTCCTTACACTCCAAAAAATGGATTTAGTTAAGTAACCATATTTTTTCTTACTCTTGTTATAGTTATAAAACGATTTCTTCCTTTCTGTTTCTAACCAACCATTGTTTGACTGACATGTGTACAGGTCCCTCTGAAATTCATGGAAAAATATGAACATTTTATGAGGGAGAAAACCGTTGAAGATGTGCCAATAAATAGGAGCTCATTTTATTGAGCTCAAAACTATTCTAAAACTCTAGATATTACATGAAACTGAAGTGATTTCTAGAGATAAACTTTCATGATTTGTGGATATTGAACATCTTGTTCAGAATTACTTCGTGTGACTCCTAATGTTGCTGAGTAAATTCAAGGGAATGCGGGGATATGAAGACAGAGGTGCCGACTACCTTGAAGTTTGAGAGATTGCGGGGATAGTAAGATAAAATCTGATATTCGTATCGAGGGATTACCCTGGTGTGGGTAAGACATAATTTCTTAAAAGTATAAATCAAGGGAATTTTGTCCAAGGTTGATGGATACCCTTCTCTTTGGGTAAAATGATTTACTACTTGTTACATGTATTATTTCAATTTGTCTACTAGATTTTGGTTGTTAAGGAAAGTATAAGTATCTTATAATTTATTATACTTGTACTCTGAATAGTAAGATTCTATATGCTCTATGTTAGAATATCTATCTTTGTAAAATTTTCTAATGTTTCATTTCCAGAACCACATTTTTAGAATCAAGAAATTTTGTAGAGCTAAGAGATCTTATGAATTTACCTTTTTTAACATTGTTAAACAATAGATGGTTGTACATCATCTTTAATAGTTCCAAAGGAATTTTTAAAGTATAAAATTCACCCCTTCTTGTATATTAAGCATCTACATTCATTATTTCGATCCTACAATTGGTATCAGAGCGGGTATCTGAAATACATATATTCACATATAAGTTTTCATGCTCAATTTTTCATTGTTATATATTTTCCTTGCATATGAAATTTTTATAATTGTTTATAAACTTTTATTAATGAAACGTTTGTGTGGAATGATATTTTCTTTAAGATGGAATGATAGAATATTGGTTCGATTGACAATCTTAATCCTGTTAGACCACCTATTTTTGATGGGAATGATTATGATTATTGGAGAGATCGTATGAATAATTTTGTTATTAACACTGGAGTGGACAACTTCGTTATGCTTACTAGAGATTACAAGATTCTTGGTAAGAAATTCAGAACTTTTACTAATCAAAAGAAGTCAGAATATCAACTAATCTAAATGGTACACAATACTTTGTTATGTTCCATGACTAGGAATATATATAGCCATATTTCTTCTGGTGAAGCAGAAAATTGTATTTGGAAGAAGCATGAAGTTACACATTTTGGTACTTCCAATGTCATTGAAACTCGAAGAGCTATGATTAAAGCTGGGTACCATGGTTTTTTCATTCCTTATAGAGAAACTATATGTAAGGTACAACAGAGATTTATGACTACTGTCAACACCTCATAATCCAGGGGGGAAAAGGTTTGGATGATGAGGCACTTGTAGATAAGAATATAGACATCATGCCTAATGAGTGGGAATCCAAGAGAACATCAATTGATGAGAAGAGGAATGTCTCACAAATCCCTCTTGATGAACTTTTTGGAACTCTTCTTCAACATGAGACTAAAATGAAGTGAGAAACTGAAAATTTTATGAATATGATTGGGAGTGGAAGTGTTTCTTTTACATCTACGTCATATCATATTAAAGCCATGACTCCTGAGAGAGTTACAAGATCTATATCTAATAAAGTCACTATTTTATCTTAATCAAGTGAATGTGAACATTCTGATAATGAACTATATAATCTTTCTAAAAGGATAAACCAGATAGTTGGGAAGAAAGAAATTCAATATAGGTACAAGAAGAAATAAATAATGTATAATAAAGACTCTAAAGTCACTTGTTATGATTGCAAAATTGCTGGACATATAATGCCAGATTGTCCTGTGGTTTAGATAAATGATAGAAATGAAAATCATTATGAGAGGGAATAAAAATAATTTCTACAAAGCTAATGCTAAGAATGTTTTGAAAGCTAATGACACTTGGAGTTCCAATGGAGGCGACTCTTCTAATGAATCCTCATATTACGAATCTTCTGGTCAGAAGAATCTTGGTCTAATAGCCAGACTACCTATTAAAAATTAGTCTTTAATGGCTAAGGTACACAATGATAAATCCACCACCAATGTATACTTGAATGGTAATTATAGTGATAGTAAATACAACGAATCCTAAAATGAAGAATCTTCTTTTGAGGAATATTATACTTTACCTATGAAGATGTTTCTTGGTTTTCCATGATTCTTGAGATTATACATTCTAAAGTCAAGAAAATGCTCGATAAAGAAAATTCTAGAATATCTATTATTAATAATGAAATATCAGATCATTCTAAGGATCATGATAAGAAAACCCTTGATTTTGATAGAATTTCAAAAATCATTGACGATGTTAATTTTGAGAATGATAAACTTTTTCAGGATCTAGAAAACGTAATTTCTATGAAAAATGCTTTCCAGCATAAATCTAGTGCTAAAACATATGTTTTTAAGGATAACAACATAGTTTTTAGAATAATTTCTGAAATATTTTCCTTAAGTAAGTGCTTTTCATACTTTACCTTATGTAAGTAAATCTTTTATAATATGTATTCTCAAATCCTACCTATAAGAAATAATTATGGTTTTGGTTTTAAAAGTTCAAAATCAAGTTATAGTAACAATTATTTTTTTCCTAAAAGTGCTCCATTCTTCACTAAGTTTCAGTGTCATGGGCATTGGAAAAAAAATATTCCTTAAACAAAACTCAGTTTTTAAATTTTCATAAAGCTTATTTTTCAAATAAAATGTGGACTCATAAAATTTTTCTTTCTAAATTTTCCAGATCCCATAAAGTTTGGGTTTTGAAAGTTAAACACTTTTATTTGCATGAAAATAATGAAATTACCAACAACAATACATGGTTCATAGATAGTGGATGTTCCCAGCATATGAATGGTAAAAGAAACATGTTTTAAAAGATTATCAGGACAAAAGGAGGAAAAGTGAATTTCAGGGATAATGCTGAAGGAGAAATTAATAATATAGGTTACATCGTTCTTCTTGAAAAAACGTTGGTTTCGAATGTTTTATTTATTAAAGGTCTTAAGAACTACCTCATTAACATAAGTCAGTTATGTGATGATGGTTACCTTGTGAGTTTTAGGAATGACAAGTGCTCAGTACAAAATTCAAAGGAAGAGTTTATTCTTTCTACCAATATGCAAGAGAATGTTTACACACTAAACTTATAAGACCATTGCAGCCAAGATCTACCTTTCCTTTGTGCAATGTAGGATCATTCTTGGTTGTGGAATAGAAGGTTAGGACAATGTAACCTTAGGAACCTATGCTAACTCCATAGGAAAAGACTAGTTGAGGATCTACCAGAGCATAGATTTGATTTTTCAAAAGTTTTTGATCTTTTTCAATATTGAAAGCAACATAAATCAAGTTTTAAATCAGTTGGTGATGTCTCAAACATTGATGAATTATAGTTTGTACATATGGATCTTTTTGGTCCAACAAAAAATAGAAGCATTAGCAGCAAATATTATATATTTGTTTTAGTGGATGGTTACACTAGATTTACGTGGGTTTATTTTATAGAAAATAAATCTGATTCATTTTCGTATTTCAAAAGATTTAGAGCCCATGTTAAAAATGAGAAAAATATTCCTTTGATAAATATTCATAGTGATCATGGAGGTGAATTTCAAAAATCTAATTTTGAAACCTTTTCTAGTAGAAAAGGAATTACTCATAACTTTTCAGCACCAAGAACACCTCATAAAAATGGTGTTGTTGAAATAAGAAATAGAATTCTTCAAGAGATAATAAGAAACATGTTGAGTGAATTTTAGGTATCTAGAATTTTTTTGATAAAGATGTATGTACTTCTTGTTATACTAGAAATCATGTTTCGATTAGACCCTTTCTTAAAAAAAATTATGAGTTATGGAATGGTAGAAAACCTAGATTTTCCTACTTCATGGTTTTTGGTTTCAAGTTATTAATTCTGAATACTAAAGATAATCTACCCAAATTCACACCAAAATCTGATGATGGAATTTTATTAGGCTACTCCACAACTTCTAAGGCCTATAGAGTTTTCAATAAAAATACATGTACTGATGAAGAAATAGTACATGTCAAATTTGACGAAACTAATCCGTTTGTTTTTAAACAACCTCAACCTACATCTTGAGATGTGTTTTCAATAACTGATTATCTAAAATTATATGAAGATCCTTCTGATAAGAAAAATGTTCAAGAAAATATTTTTGAATCATTTACCCCAGAACACTTCCTACCCTATGTTGATGAACAGGTTTTACAAAAACCAAATCAGTTGTTTCTAATGAATTTTCCCAGTGATAGTATCATTGGTGATGTAAATCAATCTATATGGACTGGAAGTTCATTAAGAAATTATGTTGAATATCTAGCATTCCATTCCTAATAAGAAACAAAAGCATTCCCGATTCTTTAGGTGATGATGATTTGATAAAAGCTAAGAAAGATGAGCTAAATGATTTTTAAAGGAATAATGTATGGAACTTGGACGAAAGATATAAGGAAACTTCTATTATTAGAGTAAAATGGGTCTTCAGAAATATATGTGATCAAAATGGAATGATAGTAAGAAATAAAGATAGATTGGTTGCTAAAGGCAATAATCAACAAGATGGAATAGACTATGAAGAAACCTATGCTTCAGTAACTAGAATTGAATCTATTTGTATTCTACATGCCTTTGCAACACACTTCAATTTCAAACTTTTTCAAATGGATGTTAAATGTGCTTTCCTTAATGGTTTTGGTAAATAGGAAGTTTTTTTTGAACAAACTCTTAGTTTTAAAGATTCAAAACATCCTGAATATGTTTACAAACATACCAAATCTATGTTTGGACTTAAGCAAGCCCCTAGAACATGGTATGATATGCTTACATGATTTTTTCTTCCAAAGAATTACGTTTAGGGAAATGCTGATCCAACCCTTTTTATAAAGAAAGATATGAAAAATGTTTTGATTGTTCAAATTTATGTTGATGACATTATATTTGATTCAACTCAGAAATCTTTAACTGATTCCTTTGCAGATCTAATGAAATTTGAGTTTGAAATGAGTATGATGGGTGAATTAAAATTGCCCCTTGGTTTTCAAATTTCTCAGAAACCAAAAGGAATATATATATATATATATATATATATATATATATATATCCCAACATAAGTTTATTAAATTTATTCTAAAAAATTATAGATATTTCAACAATAAGAGTATATGTACTCCCATTGGTACCACAAATTCACTTGATCTAGATGAAGCTGGGAAACCAGTAGATCAAACATCTTTTAGAGGTATGATAGCAAGTCTACTTTACATGACAGCTAGTCATCCAGACATAATGTTTTCAGTATTCTTATGTGAAAGATATCAATCCAATCATAAGGAATCTCATTTAAATGCAGTGAAAATGATTTTTCACTCCTTAATGAGAACCATGGATCTAGGACTCATTTACACTTCTGGAAATGATTTTGTTTTAAAAATAAATTGGATGTTGGCTTTGGTGGATTTAGAATAGATACGAAGGTACATCTAGAAGTTGTCATTTCTTAGGAGATTCATTAGTTTTTGGTCATGCAAAAAGAAACACTCAGTAGCCCTTTCCACTACTGAAGCTGAATATGTAGCAACTGGTAGTTGTTGTGCTCAAGTGTTGTGGATGAAAGACACACTCAAAGACTATGGTATAAGTTTTACCAAAACACAAATTTGGTGTGATAATACTTGTTCCATTGCCTTTTTTAAAAACCATGCACATCACTCTCAACCAAAGCACATTAATATAAGGCATCACTTTCTTAGGGACCACACAGAAAAAGCAGATATCATTCTTCAACTTATCGGAATGCAAGATCAACATGGTGATATTTTCACAAAATATTTACCATCAGATAGATTTGAATACATTAACCAGATGTTTGTAATGATAATCATAAGGTAATCATCCTTATTAAATTCTTCTCGAAACTTATATCCTTATAGAAACAAAATCATTTTAATAGGGGGAGTGCATTTTTTTGTTTTGTATTTCAAAATTTTTCATAATGATGATGTTTTTTATAATTCAAATTTTTTTTGTAATGAATATTTTTTTAGTACAATATATTTCGTAATAATAATATTTGTAGTTCAAAACATAAATAATGAGTATTTTTTTAGTTTAAAATTTTCATAATAAAATTTATTCATATTTTTTTTCGTATTGAAAATTTTCATAGTAAGATTTTTCGTATAATTTTTGGTAGTTTTAAATATTTTCGTAGTCAAAGTTTTTGTAATCATATTTTCAGAATCTAACGTTCTTCAATAAGAATTTTCCACATTATGAATAATCTTCCTAGTAATCTGAATTGTATGTTTCATTTTTTAAATATTAATAATCATCGTTTACTTGTTGGTATTTTCATCTGTAATTAAAATTTTCGTATTCACTTTTCCATGAATCTGAATGTTTTGATTGAAAAATCTCTAAAGATCGGAATACATCAAAAAAAAATTTCTGTCATTTTTTTAAGCCGTCAGATCTGATCAAAAGGTTTATCAACCATTGTATTGAGTATGGAAGATGAATCGTCACCTCAAACACCTATATAAAGGACCCCCCCGATGGTTTTCCAACATTGAAACTCAATCCTTCTCATGCTGACACTATGACCCGCCTATATAAGCTCGTTCCAGATCATCAGTGTTTCCTCAGATCCGAATGTCTATTGAAGCTTCATCTCAAAAAAAATGTCGTCTATAAAGGAGATTTATAAAAGGAAGGTTTACAGAGAAAGATTGGTTCATCTAATTTGTTTAGTAAGTATGATTCCATTATCTCTAAGAATATAAAGATAAATGGGTTGGAGAGTGTTTGCTTTTCAAAACCGAAATCACAGGATCTGGTGTATCTGGAGTTCTTGATCGAATTCTATGATACAGTAACATTCTTCACGGAAAAAGGTAGGAGCATGTTTCAATTCAATTGTTACAAGATGATATTTTTACTTTCATATACCAAGGCTTCTAGTTTGATTGAAATCCCTTATGAAGGAGAAGAAGATACCTGCTAACATAAGATAAATAATTTTCAAGGAAGTTTTATTAAATAAAAGGCCATGTCTTGTATTGGTCTTTCAGAGGAATAGACTTTTATGATTATTCACCTATCTACAAATTTTCAGATTCATGAATTGTGGGTTCAAGGATTTATCATTCTGAGAAAAGGTGATAAGGATACATTAAAGAAGAGTTAAATCTACATTCTGGATTTCATGGTAAACATAATAAAGATAAACTCATTTAAGCATATCTGGGTTACTATTGAGAACATAAAGAATGAAAATTTGAAGGCTCGGATTATTATGTATCCAGCCATTATGTCAAAGATTATTGTTTGGTGTTTAGAACCCTTCAAAATTCCTTGCAAATCTATGTCAAGAAATGGCCATGTCATGTTACTAAGTGATAACACCTTGAGAAGGATGAATGTTTTTTTCCAAATATTCTAAAGAATTCTATGATTTTCTTGAAGAATAAGTTGAAGCAATTTCAATGAAACAATAGGTGGATGAAACCTATAAAAAGGTGGAAGGAAGATGTAGGTAATGGAATTGTAAGGGAAGTAAAAAAACCCCAAAAGAAAAGTAAAATCAATATGTACCACCAAAGCCAAAGAAACAAATATCTTGTCCTGATGAGGTAGTAACAAAGTGGATAGAAGGTAAAAAAATCACAAAGAAGGGGAGTAAATGTTTCTCTTGGACCCTACCGAGGAAAAATCATTAAAGGAAAAGACAGCTGAAGGGCTTGAGATGTAAGAGAAAGAGAAGAAGCATATGAAAAAGTTGTCTGAGGTAGATATAATACAATCACTTTTGAAGTCTACTGAGAAAGCATCTAATGGTATTTTAGTATCTGAATCCTTTATGATATAACTCTTACCAGAGACTCCGGGAAATAATTTTGTGACTCCAAAAAAAAATCCAAGAAAAAGAAGTAGAAGAAAAATAAGTAGAAGAATAAGAATAAGAAGGCAGTGGTGTTACTGATGATTTGATAAAGCCAGTAGAGGATGTTCATGAGAAGGAAATCCCTTCTGGAAAATTATCATTCTCAACCTCTGAAGTCGAGTCTTAAAAACCTGCTACACCCAGAATATATGACAAGTGTGAGGAATTAATGAAAAATTTGTCTGAAGATAATATTAGTAACCATGATTTCATTCAGCCAGAGGATGTTGAGGCAGAAGATTATAAGGAAGAGGTTGATGAAGTTAAAATTTTGAAACTATCCGATAGTGAACATGAATCACCCAATCAAGAAGAAGTAATTCTGAAAGATGGTAATGGAAAATAGGTGCTTGTTGTTACACCTAGTAGAGCAGGGGTGAAGAATAAATTATTGGGTGGTTCATCCAAGAGGAAAGCTGTTGATATTGAAAAAAAAAGCCTCACCAAGAAAAATCTCTGATTCAGAATCATCCGCTCTGGGACATGATTATGTTGTCCAATCTTTGAAAAAGTTGGTTGGAAATATCCCTCTATTTTAAAGAATAGACTCTTGATTCTAGAGGCTTCTGCATTCCTTAAATCCAAAATCAGATTCAGTATCCAGGGTGATGGATAGGTGCATCAAACATGAGGCCAATTTCAAATCCTTTTTCCTAAACTACAAAGAATGCAAAAGATCTTGCATAAATATGACTAGCTAGTAAAATAAAAATATAGAAGACATTAGAACTCTTGATGAATTCCATGAAGTTGTCAATGATCAATTTGACACCGAAGATGTGAAGATAAAGGATCTCACCAATAGTTTTGAGGAAAATCTAACTATAGAACAGAATTCTTGGATGTAAGAAGTGAAAGATATGAATGGTAAATTATATTCAGTTTCTCAGAGTTGGAAGAGGTAAAGAGTTCATAGAATCGAACATGAGGGAAAATTTTCTATGAAAGAAGAAGTTTTAAAGGAATAAGAATAATCTAATAAGGCTCAAGAAGAAAAAATCCTAGGATTAGATAATAAAAAAGAACATGAGGATCAGGTTCTCAAACGTGCAGAGGATCACAAGGAACTCAAGAAGCTCAAAACTATAGTGAAGAAGTTGATGCTGAAGGAAAAGGAAGGATAATATTGTTCAATTCTGATCTTTTGTTGTATTTATTACTTGTATAAATTTTTCCAATCCTAATGAAATTTTTAGTTGCTTGTCTCTTGGTTGTTTAGTACTAATATATCAAGTACCATAATTTTTTTCCATTCCTTTTAATCATTTTTTAAAAACATAAAGGGGGAGAAAGTAATGTTAAAAAAATAATACAAATTAAAATGAGAAATTTCCCTAAGTAAGGGGGTGTTCATCTAAGGGGGGTTCTTATCCAATAATATTTTCATATGCAATAAAATGGTATGTCTCAATCTGAAAATCAAGAATACGGTCCATAGTGTTTCCAAAGCCTAAGTGAGAGTTAGTTGTATTCATTATTGACCATGTTTTAAGGGAGATAGGTTGTATTATATAAGCCCTTATATTCTTTTTCGTAAGGATATTTTTTTCTTTCCAAAATGGTGGTGATTGTTGAACCAATAAGGTTTATTTATGACCTTTCTAGACATTCTTGTTTTGAAAATCCCATACACTCTATGTTAAGAAAAATTTCATTTCACTTATGTTTTATCTTGATAAAGAAATTTTCCTTCCTCAAAACAATTTTCTCGTTACCCAGTTTTTCTTTCATAAGGGAAACTTTCCTTCCCAAAGAAATTAATCCTTACATTGTTTTTATTATTCATATCATAATTTCTTTGAACCTAAATCATTTTCCTTCTAAGTATAAAATTTGGTTTCATATCTAAAACCTTGTAATCATATAAATACTCAGATATATAGAATTCTATTTTTAAAATCCGAATTTAGACTCTGAATTTTCTGAATTCAGACTCTGAACTTTCTAAGTTCAGACTCCATATTCTCTGAATTCAGACTCTGAACTTTATGATTTAAGACACCGAATTATCTAAATTCAGACTATGAAATTTTGGAGTTCAGACTCCGAAGTCACTGAATTCAGACTCCAAACTTTCTGAGTTCAGAATCCGAGTTCTATGAATTTAGACTCTAAATTAAATGAATTCAGACTACAAATTCTTATGAATTCATACTCCAAATTTCTTAGAAATTCAATCTCCGGAAATCTATAGAATTCAGGTTCTGAATTATTTTGAAGATAGAATCCAAATACACTTGTATTATATACAACGAATCTGATTTTGGATAGACTCCGAAATTTTATTTTTCATTATACTCTAAAAAATGGATTTTGTTAAGTATCCATAATTTTTCATTACTCGCGTTATATTTATAAAAGAATGTTGTGAATTATATTTCTAACTGACCATTGTTTGAGTAACACATGTACAGGTCCCTTCAAAATTCAAGGAAAAATAGTACCGTTGGAGGATGGAGCCGACTGCTAAAGATGTACCAATAAATATGATCAAATTTGAACAAGATCAAAAACTATTCTATGACTCTAGATATTACATGTTTCTAAAGTGATTTCTAGAGAGTCACTTTCATGCATTGTATGTACTGAAAATATTGTTCGGAATTGCTTCGTGTGACTCCGAATTTTTTTGAGTACATTCAAGGATTTCCAAGGATAGTAAGAGAGAGGTGCCGACTACCTTGAAGTTTGAGGGCTTGCAGGGATAGCAAGATAGACTCCGATATTCATATCGAGGGCTTACCCTGTTGTGGGTAAGACATACATTCTTGAAATTATAAATCATGGGACCATTACCTAAGGTTTATGGATACCCTTCAATTTTGGTTAAAAGATTTACTAATTGTAACATGTATTGTTTCATGTTTTCCGCTGTATTTTTGTTGTTAAAGAAAGTATAACTATCTTATAATTTCTTATACTTGTGCTCTGATTAATAAGATTTTTTAAGCTCAAAGGTAGAATCTCTATCTTTTTAAACTTTTCATAAGTTTCATTTCTAGATCCACATTTTTAGAATCAAGCAAGTTTGCAGAACTAACAGGTCATGTGAATTTACCTTGATAAACATTTTAAAACAATATAAGGTTGTATATGAAATTTAATAGTTCCAAAGGAATTTTTATAAAGTATACAATACACCCCCTCTTGTATATCTAGCATCCACATTCATTATTTTGATCCTACATGTTTAACGTCTTAAATATCATATTTTAATGGTAACTAAAGTAATGAATTTTTCAATCACAAAAAGGTTATTAATTTACATATTACATGAATAATGGAACATAAATGGAAATTTACTATAAATTATGACAATATATTGTCAACATTTTCTTTATTCATCATTTTCATGATATTTATATTATTTAATAAAATATTATTTTTCTAAAATATCATTAATATAGTTTTTTAATTTATTTATTAAATTTTATAGTAAAGATACTACGAAAATATAAAATTGGAATATAATACTTTAATATATCCATGATATTTCATGTTTATCTGAAAATAATTTGGAACACTATAAGTCACTCAAATTATAATAATTTTATTATTTTTAAAATAATTTATATTAGTTTTCTATATATTAAAATAATATTTTTTTAGTATTCTGTATACATTTATCATATTTATATAATCAATAATAATTTCAAATAAACAACTCTAATTAAATAAATTTAATTAAACAAAAAATCGTCAATATTCATTGTTAACAATTTTTTACCATGTGAACACATGCGTAATGTTTTTTTAAACATTAATGTTTTTTAAAATTATATCCTTAAATATTATATAATTCATTTAAAAAAAGTGTCTCGTAAAAAACTAAAGATCCTTATGTGATTATAGTACATTTTATTTTATCCAATAATAGTAATTATGAAAAATGAAAAACATATTACTTACATGTAACTTAGGTTAATAAGATTTACCCTTTTCCAAGGTGATAAATTCTTCGACAATTAATATTCATAATAAATAAAAATAAAATCAGACACTTTGAAAAAATTACATCCTGATTATAAATATGTAACCCCTTTTTCATAATTATAATCTTATAACTAATAGAAATTAATTTTAAATTAGGTATGAAAATTACAATGAAAATCATTTTTTGGAATAATACATTTTTAACCATAAAATTAATATATTCATATCCAATGTATTAAAAATTATTTTTGGAAATTCAATATAATGTATTTAAAATAAAATATTTATATTTAATTAAAATCATTCACCAATAATGATTAATTTAATTTATTACTACAAAAACTCATAGCATGCATACAAATAATGATTAATTTACTACATAGAGTGGTCAAGGTAGACACGGCGTGTACTGGACAAGCTTCACCTGGACCATGTGGTTAGTCACACGGTTAGACACACGACTCAAACTAAATGGCATGTTCCTGAAATACATGGCATATACGTGAAAAGATAACACCGACCCGTGTTGTTCGTGACATGGCCGCATACCTTGGGTCAGACTACACGACATCTTCTAGGGGTACACGACCTGTATAAAACGAGACTCCACCGACCTGTTTTGTTAGCTACACAGTCAGGTTCCTAGGATTATACTACACTGCGTTTTCAATGCAGACACAACGGGTTTCCAACAGACTTTTCCTATCCCGTGTCTATGCCCACATGGCCTACAACACTACTAGAGACTACATAGTGTGTACATAAAGTAAATAACGTGTACTTTTGAAAAAACTATTTTTTCCCAAATTAAATAACTCATGGCATGTACATAACATTACACGCCATGTATTCTGGGTTTTCCCAGATAGTACGCCTCAGAAACTACTCTAGAACCTAGAAAACAGTGAAACAAGCATTAAAAGTACCAAATTTTGATTCGTTAGGGCCCATACTCCCCGTGAATCAAAGTCTGGCATCTAATACATGTTATAAACAAGAAGAAGGTACAATTATCAACCAAATTCTGGCCCATAACACCTCCATAACCAATATTTGGCATTCATTCAAAGATAACCATACACACCATTCCCTATCAAACAACAGTTATCTCTATCAAGGCATCTATCACAACAGCATGCATATTCTACACAACATTTATCACAACAACATGAAATCACTAATTCATCCAATATGACATGGCAAGAAGGCAAGGAATGTGATTTCTAACAAGTTATTATATGATGCATGAGATGGCATACCCTCATCTCACAGGGTTGCGACAAAAATAGAACCTCAATAACATAAATGTTAACCTCAAAAAACATGTGAATCACCCATCAGTGAAATCAAATCAACTATAAAATTAAAAAGTAGAAAAATTACAATAACGAGGTAGATTGGATTTCCCCTATACATGATTTAGCTACTCCCGGGCACATCTTATTACCATGTACCTATTCCTTACCAACCCTGGATAAAGTCTCCAAACCGTATGTCAAGAAAAAAACCTTCTCTGATACCACTTTGTAATCTATGATACCACTATGTAATGTCCTGGTTCCGGAAGCCACCCAGAGGTTCCCCGTACCCGGTTGGTCACATGACCTCAAGCACATTTCCCCGAATTTCAGAGGTTGCTGACTAGCAGTGAGAGCCTTGGGTGAGATTGTTCGGAAACTATGCCTTCATTGGCAGAGTACACATCAGAAGACTGATTAAGAAACAATTGTAGAAAAAATATATATAAATGATGCATGTTACATATATGTCTGGGAAAATAGCCAAAAAATCAAAATGATGAGATAGCGGAAGCAGTAAATATCCAATATTAGTAAACAACAAGTCAGAAAAAGAACACTCCGTCCTATAACACTAGGTGTGGAACTGACAATAGCCTAACAGGAAAAATGAGACCAAACGATCAGAAACAGTCAAAACATGCATGGGAAATAAATCAAATGCACAAAAAATTACCCTATTCACAAACAATAACCTCAACTTAGGCATAAAAGCAATGCAGGAAAACAACAGGGGAAAAAAGTAATCACACAAAACCTCATTCAAGGGTATTGGTGGCATTTCCACAAAATACTCAATGAATTTCTACATAAAGGCACAAGCCACCTACCTCGGGGTGAGGAGATCGATATACTTGAACCATGAGCCCTGAATCACCTTATAACTCCATATATCTACGAAAAAACATAAAACGTTCAACCCACGAATAACTTTGAAAAAGGAGGAATTGTAAAACGATTCTCTAGAAGAAGAGATAACTCACTGATGTGATTCCAACGCAACTAACATAGTTCAATTCGAAGGACGGATGGAGGCTCAGGGGTTTGTCGAAGATCTGAAGCCGTGTAGGATCTCTCAGATGAACATGACCTAAAAGAAGTTGGTTATGTACATCAGATGTGACCTCGGTGTGTTTAATGAAAAAAAATGAAATACATGGTGTGTACTTTTGGAGTAAACGACATGTACTTGACTTTTCCGTACTTCGCTTTAGGTGGCATCCACGTCACCCACACGACAGTGTGTGTGGCTACTACATGGCCAGCACACAGCCTTTAGCGGCAATGAAGTTCAAGGCGTGTACTCATAACATACACGACATGTAATCCTAAATTACATGACGTGTACTTCAAAAATTTCTAGACACTCCTCTTTTCTCCAATACATCGGATAAATGAAAAACATACCCGAAAATAAGGTCTATGTTCTTACAATTGGAATTGGAGAACTAGATTATAAATTAACAGACATTTTTTATTGATGAGGTACAATGGTTAAAAAATTTCAAAAACATTAATTAACAATGATAAGATGATTTATCCATACATTGTAAGGAAAAGTATCTGTTAGGTATACATTTTTTTAGAATGAATAGTTTCTATTTTGGAATATACTAGATGGAATTTACAATATAAATTTAGTTATTCATTAATGAGGACAACAATCATTCCCCTATCTATTTGTAAATATATTGAAACTAATAGTACTGTAGAAATCGTCTTTAAGTAGAAAATAATTATTTATTCACTAAAAATGAAGCTTCTTCAAGATAATCTACTAAATATATTTCATAAAACCTATGTGATGAACTAAAAACACTATTGATTCAGATAATTTACCATGATTGTTTCAGGGCATTTGAACAGTCATGCACTTCATAGTGGGTGTTACATAATGGTACAAGGCGATGACTTATCTATTATCAATAACATATGGAATGAAACTAATCCAATTGAAAACCAAAACTATCATTATTAAAATAAAACAAATTCTATATCATGTTTCCATGACATCTAAATATTATATAGAACATCCCCTTAAATTAAATTAAAAATAAAAATTCCCTAGTCTATATGGGATAAAAGATCACCCCTACCTAGAGTTATTGCATTAGATGAATAAAACATAACTATTTTCATGAAAACTATTTTTAGGTTTGTTTATCAAGGCCATGTAAAACAATCAATGATAATTTATATAGTTCAAGTATCCTAATGAAGTTGGATAAATTTAATACATAGATTAGTTCCCACTACGTCAAATTTTATAAGACAATCTATAAGTATGCTTATCTTTGAGGATATATAATGTAAGATTATTGATTCTCTATAGGTAAAGTTGATAAAACCCTATAAATCTGTGACCCATAGTTGTGTCACTATACCAAAAGAAGAAGGTGACTGGTATGACATATTAGTAGTCCTGCACATATATTCATCGATTAGATGACTAGGAAATCAATGAACTTGGCACCCACCACAATAACGGTTTAACTAAACCGCTCTATTTTAAACATTAATCCACATTTAATTATCAAGATGAGATCATTATTATATAAATAATATAAAATATGACATTTTCATCATTGGTATAACATGACTATAGTGGGACCATTTTCATGTATTTTTCCACATTTTCTTTGTTGTATTTTTTTTGTTTTAAATTTTATAATTTGTATATAATGGATAATTATAGTTTTACTAAATTAAAAAAATTTATAATTTAAGGTAAATTATATTATTTATATTTACTTTATATTTATTATTATATATTTTATTTTATAAAATATGATTTATGTGATATTAATATTTAATTACATTGTTTTTTCATTTAATATATTTATTAATTTTTATAGGAAAATATAATTTATTTAATATCTGTCTTTTCTTGGTGATGAGTATTCATGAAAAAAATTTCTAATTTGGGTACATGAGTTCATTTTGTTGATGAATAATTGAAAAGGGTTCCATGAAACCATCCATTTTGGTCATTTTTAATGAAATTCTATCCCCATGTTTAAGTGAAATGTTACATTCAATAATATAATTTTTTAATGATAAACCCGACATTTTTATCCCCCACATCAGGTTTACGACCCATAATTTTTTTCAATGAACTCCAAATAGATGAATTCCCTGTAGGTTAAAATTATCACAACATTTAGGATATGAGTCCCACATTGGAGAAGTTTCTCCTCATATTTATAATATTACCCATGTTCTATTTTTAGATTGAATTTTTTATAGTCATATACATATCCCTATAAATAGCTAGAACATTAGAATGAGTATGAATCATTTATGCCTCTATATTCTCCATAAAATTGTTTTTAGGACATTATATGATCTTGAATATAGAATATGAGAACATGCATTGATTATCTTATACTTGGGAATAAGAAATTAAGGGAGGCAGATGGAATAAAGGTAGAGAGCTTAATGTCATTTGGGGTGATTCTAGTATTTGATTATGTAGATAATTAAGATATATGTAGGTTGATTTTTTAACTACATTTATATTTCATTATGTCTAAAACAATTTCACATGTATCTACTATATCAGTTAAGATTCAAAATTATGATTATCAACTTATGATTGAAACATAGATTAATAAAAATTGGAGAATTGCACTTGGGAAATAATGCAGTGTATAAGAAATTCTGAAAGACTTTTATTCTCAATGGTTCAAATAAAAATATGGAAAAGGTTGGTTCAATATATTATTAAGAATAAATAGAGTGTAATTAGAAGAATGTAATGATATTATGGAGGTATCAAATAATATCAGTTTCAAACTATCCCTATAACTTTGAATATTTGAGTTCTATCATGTTATTTGATCATATCTAGATATATTTTGAGTTTCTATAAGTAGTTAATTTTCATTTAGGGTCTATCCTAGTTGTAAGGAACCTTGTAATCAGGTATCAAAGACTAGGATCAAATGCTAGTGGAACACTAATATTTTGGTTTTTTCATTTTAGTCATGCTAAAGGTATGTGTTAGTGTAGTGTTGGCCTGTAATTGTGAGAGGCAGATATATGTTTATTTTTATTAATGGATCCTCTAGATGAGCCTCAACTAGTGATGCAGGGGTGACATAGAACAAGGGGTTAATGGTGACCTGCCTCGTATGAATGTGTTAAGAGAAGCGATAAGTGGAAAAGTAGGTAGTTTGATATTGTGGAGATTCTTCATAAGTAGGATGGTGAAAATAGATCCACAATTGGTACAAGGTAGAAGGATATAGGATGTGTTATATGTCATTAAAAATGGGTTGTAATGGATTTAGTGAAAAAATATTGGGCCATAAGTGTACATTAATTTCAAACCCATATGAGAATTAGCTAAATTGAACACTACATTGGGGAGGTACCTGATTTAGAAGGATGATGTATCATGACAATCTCAATAGTCACAACACCTTTTTCATAGCTTCTAGGGGATTTATAGTTTCACAACCAGGAAATGTTAGGATTTAGTTAAAAAAAATTATAAATATTCTAGGGAGGGATTACTGTAGTGGTGTCAGGTATTTGGGGTATTTTTGATCATGTATTTGGTAATATTATGAGAGGGACTATGGAAAATTTATGGTTCACAATCAGACAAATTAAAAATGGTTTAATCATAAAATTTAGCATTAATGTATGGCCTTTGGGATTTCAAGTATAACTTGTAAATTTCAATATAGATGTGTATATAAATTTTTAGAAAATTATTATGGAAATGTATTTATCTCTTTGTTATTTAACATTAAAATATTATTTTCAATTGATGATTCATTCTTCTATCACATCATTAAGCTTATTCATTAATTTTTAGAACATCACATTACATATTGGAAGAAAATAGCTAAGATATTCATTGTTCACCTAAATTTAAAAAACTAAATGAAATTCACGGTTATAGACATCAATATATGTATAGAGATAATAATAATAATAATAATTTTATTTTAAATAAATTATGGTAGATTGATTAATGAGAATTGATAGTTTGGAGCTATAAATATTCATCATGTCAACTTAACTACGACTTATTTAATGTATTTTTTACTTTTATAAGTTCAAAAAATCAGTTTTATCTATTAATTTAATTAATCCCATTTTTGGTGAGGTTTCCAATGTGTTTTGAAAAATATATTAGAAAATCATAATATTATTTCAATTTTTTTTGTTAAAAACCCATATTATTATAGTCTTGTGTATATGTTTGATAATAGCCACTAAAATGTTTAAATAATAAAATATTATAATAATATGTCAATAATAGTGTAACAATATTAAACTAAAAAAATATTTTAATCTAAAAATTCTAAGATAGATTAATCATCAACAAAAAATTCAACATTATTCGTTTCACTGTAAATATAATAAAAATTAAAATTTTAAAATAATGCCTCAATAAATAACATTTAAGTAGTATTCTTCTCATAACTAGTAGAACCCGTAAATTTGATAAGGATACCAATTTTTTTTGAGGTTTTAATCATAGATCGTGGTTCACACATCATTAAGAAGAATTCCATGATCTACTAGGATATGATCCCAATATGTGATTTCATGAATTCTACATGGTTTATATAACCATTAAACTTTATAGAGTTTTTTAGGATCAAATCTTGATAATATCATTCCAAATTTCATTATATAGAGAGTCCAAGGAGTGGTTTTACTACACCAAATATACTTTTATAGGGAGTTAGATAAAATAGATTAAAATAAACCATGGAAATTTATCATAGTCTATAAGTTTTTCTAAATTTGAAAATATATTTATTGGATTTGGAAATTGCAAGGTAACAATAATCCTTCATATTGAGATTATTAATATTTTTGTCTATCAATCATTATGACTAAATTATCAATAAAATATTAATGGTGTATTTTTATTACGGTTTAATGTTGATTCATAGGAATAATATTAATATTTTATAGAGGTGCTATAGTGGGTTTCCTCTCAATAATTCTAGAATTAACATAATAAATATGCCATGAAATTCAATGGGGTTTTGTACACAGCTAATAATTCTGGTCAAAAAATCCATAAAAGTATCTAATTAAATTATTGTAAAAGTTTTTGCTAAATTTTAGTTGATTAATCTCGCCAACATGTTGAGATATATATTTTTTCACATGATTCCACACAAATTTTACAATGAAAAAGATTTTACAATCCAAAATAATTGTAGAATTTAATCTAAACAATCCCTTTTAAACAATCAATTATTTAAACTAAAAGAAAATATCAAATGATACAGTATGATATTCCTTAGAAGTAATTTTTAGAATAACCAAACTGACCAGTTTTCTAATTAGAAAAGTTAATCCATGACATTTCAATCTAACCATAAATTCAAAAAAGGTGAGAATTTCCAAGAAAACAATAGGTTTTGGGGACCAAAAAAACCAAATATGTATTTCCAACCAAAATCATTAATCAATAGCCTAGGAACAATCCGAACCAATTTTTTAATCCAATATAAATGAATTTAAAATCATTTTAGAATCAACATAAACAAAATAAGAAATATATCCAATAAAATGATTGACACCATTAAAATATAAGTAGGAAACAATATTTATTAAAAAAAGTGTTATATAATATGGCAACATTTATGGGTAAAATGGAAACTAATATTAGTGTTTTGTAAGATAAATGAAGTGGTAGTCTTGCACATTAAAAGTACTTGAAACCATGTAATATAGTTAATTTTAGTTTCATAATTTTTTTATTTATAACTGAACCACAAAACCCAAAAGGTGAACTCAATGAACAAGAACCTAAAAAGGATAGTCCAACATTTAATAGAAATGGAGATCCATAAGAAGAAATAAAAAAATTACACGTCGAATAAAATTTTGAATCTTAATTATAGAATCATATACAATAATAATTGATTAAATAGAAATAATAACAACTGATAATAAAATATAAGGATTTTATTTACTATATGGGATCTTACAAATGGAAGTCAAAAGTAGAAGGTATTCTAAAATTTTAAAAGGGATCACTTTCTTTCCCTATAAGGAGTCATCTAATAAAAAAATCCTAAAGCTAATTTAAAAAGATATTTTCTTGAAACATATATGAAATTCTTTGTTAACAGTCCCTTGATTGATGTTGTGAAATATATCCCCATATATTCATACATATTTTATGGAAATGGTCATCACAAATGGAATTACAAGGCAGCTGAAAATTTCAACATGGGGAGGAATTATTTTATATTATCCAATAGTATCTCCATGATAAATGTAAATATCTTGGCCAATTTAATATTAAATTTTTATTGGAAATCATTAAATAAATAATTTATTAACATATATTGGAGGCTCCATTAATATTATGTCATATTATTTCTTTCATCTATGGTGGTTAGGAACCTCGATAACAATGGAATAGTGATCTATCTAGAAAAAGTTGTTTATCAAAGCCATATAAAATCATTTAATATGTTATTTAAGCTTAAAATATCTTGTTATTTGTATAAATTTAACTTTTTTAAAGATGATATAAGGTTTAGAAAACATGCTTCATTTTTATTAGGGTGACAATTTTTTTCTAAAATAATTACGAATATAAATTTTTTAATAAAGTGGATTCTTATTTTGAGTTTGAAGTTAAAATGAATAATTCTCATATATTTGATTCAGTTAAATAACCTATTGATGATAATTATTAAAAATTAGTGAATGTGGTTGAATCATTTTATACATAGTTTTATCTTGATTTTCGAAAAAAAACACCTCGGAATACATCATGAAATTTTATGTTGCCTAATATTTATGATAATTAAACATAATATTCTGAAATATGTTGTAATTATTTTTAAATAAAATATATTTTTATATAAATACATATCTATTTTGATATTTTGGCCTATAATATAGTGTAACATCAATGGGATCTGATAAGAATGACGTAAAAATACTTGTGGATGTTTTTGTTTTTTGAGAACAAAAACTGCCATATTAAATCCAATCTTACATTGTTAAACTAAAACTAAAATGACTTAAATGATATGAATTATACAAAACATGTTTGGAATTTGAAAAACTATCATTTCCAAAAAAATCTTGTGAATCCATATATTTGAAAGTAATAGCTACTCAAAAATTAATAGATGAGTCTCAAAATGTTTGTTCACTTACATATAAAATCTACTTTGAGGTTAGTACATGTAAATTGTAAAAGAATGATCTAAATACTACTTTATAGTTTTGTAAATATTTAATGATATGGAATTATTTTGAAGATAAAATTATACTCGAATAACTCATATGAACTAATTTGTTTAATGAAGATAAACCACATACAGATAAACATAAGAATACCTAAAAACATCTGAAATTATTAAATGGGAATGGAATAAGAACATCCTATCATAATTGAATGTGGGTTGTACACTGATGTATAGAACCAACATTAATAGTTCCTTAGGGATAATTTTATATATATTTTTTTGTATTTAGAAGAATCCTTAAGAATTATACCTTTAGTGTGTTTGAAATTTATTCTTTTAGATGATAATTCCAATAATTGATTGAAATTACATATGATACTGAATCCTACACATATTATGGTTTTTAAAAATGTGTAAAATACCTTGTAAGATACTTTTATAATTTACACATTTTATAATCATCAATGGGTATGTCCAGTGTACATTTTTCCAAATAATAGAGGATTCAAACATTTCCAAAATGAATTTATAGACTTATTGTCTACTAGTTTCTTCAATTATTGAAGGGTATGAAATGATTTTATGTGTATAAATATAGTGGATAGGAAATACGACATTCCCAAATATTTTCATGATCCTAATAATTGAATGGTTATATTATAATTCATATTATTGTTGCCTATATGGTTTCTTTAGATACATTAAAATCTACACTTCCCCAATGACTTTATATAAAACAACTATTACATTTCCTTTTAGTACTTTTTCCTATAGGATAACTCAATGTGGAATATTAAATGTCATTCCCACATTCTAATTTTTAATTTTATAAATTATTTTTAACTCTCATGTAATGTTTATACAGGTTTTTATATATGAATATACCTTGTCTATTTCATCTATTGAGAGAATACTGAAATGTTTTGGGGTTATTATTTTAATTTTTTTAAAATAAATTTTGAACATTTAAAACAACAATTTTATTGTAGAAATTTGATTTCAGAATGGTCATTAAGTTCCTAAAAATAGAATTCATGTTGATAAGTATAAGGGCGAAATTATTTCTTCACTAAATTTTTGGAAAGACTATGAAGTATAATTGGCCTTTTCATAGCCATTATAAATGATATATGAGGTTTGTGAAGGAATGTTTCTTAATTGGTTTTCCTTTTAAAAAACAAATATATTAATATATTCATTTTTTCTTTAACATTATGTGTAAGGTATCCTTAAACGAACTTAAATATATTACAGTTTCCTAATAAATAGTTCAACAACCTAATTGGGACTTAAATTTTTTTCTTCATGATTGGTGCTACATAATTATTACTAGGGGTAGTTATTGGGAATACTATGAAATGAAATAACATTTCATTGTTTATTAATATATCACACTTGATTTTTCATTGTCAACATACTCTATATAAGATAATGAATTATTATCCAAAAACTTTCACCAAACAATTTTATGTGTTATCTATTAGAATCTAATGTTGTATTTATAACTGAATATTTTTTAATTAGATATATCATTATTATACAAGAGTAAAAATCAATTTTTGTTGGATGAATGTTGTTTGTTATAAGATTTTACATGGAGATACAGTATAGGAAACATATTGGAAAAAGTATTTTTGGAAATTTTATTAGGATGAATTTTTTTCAATCAATTTAAATCATTTATTGAAACAATTAGATTTGTTTCCTAGGGAGAAAATTTTGTGTACTATAATAGAAATTATACTACGGTAGTCAGACATAGTGAATTACTTAACTATTGATGTTACTCCTCATTGAGTTTCTAATTATCAAATTCATAAATTGATTACTAAGTTAAATAATTGTTTCTAGGATGAACTTTTTTGGTATATGGGATGTTATGATTTTGTAAGGATATCTATCCCAAATTCTGGATATGATCGATGATAAAATTCTACCATTGTTTGATCAGGTGCAGTCACTTCAGTCCATAGAGAAAAAATATAGATGTTTTAGATTCTTGATTATTTCAAACTATCATCGATATAGATTTTCATTAGTTTTGTATTACCTATAGATTCGATCAGATCTAAGGTAATATTTATCAAATTCATGAGATGCCACAATGAAATTTTTAATTTTTTATGTTTTTTATGACTTGGGAAAATAATTTATTGTCCCATTAAAAATTCTAATTTGTATGAGTATATCCATATTGTTGTAAATTTTATATATATGTGTATTTAATCTATACCAGCTATGAATAATGATTATAGAGTTGTGTCCCCTTTTTTCTTGAAAATTTTATTTTTTATATTTGTGATTCTAATGATCCTTCTTATATAGTAATGATCACATTTTTATAATTATACATTAGAAAATTTTATAGAAAATATTTGGGGTTATTCATAAAAAATCTACACCATATCATCTTCAAACAAATAGTATGGAATATGATTCAAATGAAAAGATCTATTATATCACAATGTAAATAGTTATCCGAAATAGGTATGATTAGAGAATAAGTCTTAAAAATTATTTGGGGGCCTATCGGATATCCTATATGACTATATTGGGGTTTTCACCATACATGATTGCGTTTAAAATGTCCCATTCATTTTTCTATATAGTTAGTTCATAATTATTTATAATATAGTAAGTCGTGGTATTTTAATATTTACAAATTTGTAATAGATATAAAGTAGTTTTTAAATTATTAATATGAAATTATAAAAAATTTCAATGAAAATAAATTGATTTTTAATGATAAACCAAGGTTATATAATGAAGAATCGATGTTGAATTAATAAATATAAACTGTAGGAATGTGTTTTTATAACTATATCCTTATATTATTCCTTATAATTTTTGTTTCAAATGGGAAGGTATTTTTATTTTTACAAATTATTTCCCATTTATTGTTGTGTAGAATAGTAATCAGGGATAGTATGTCACATTCACTATAAATATACATAGGCTTATGATGTTTAGAGAAGAGATTGAGAAACCTATATGAGGAGTTAGTTTTATTTTATGTTTCATACTATAGAACAACATAGGTTAAATATTCCATTTAAAAGTGTTCTAGTTTATAATAAGTGAATCAGGAAGGGGGTTTAATAAACATTTTCATTGTTCAGTGATTTTATTTTGTTTCTCAATATTTTAACAATAAATAATGCAATATAGTTTTGATAAATTTATTGTTCTTATTGTTCACTATGATGAATCCAATAATATACTACTGATGCTTAAGAGACATAGTGGAGATAAAACAAAATAATATAATATGTTAAATAGAATATTCGTATTAATGATACATGGATCAACCCCCCCCCCCCCCACTAGAATTTACATATTTTCAACTTATTTATATTTGTTAGTAATTGATATTTTTTAAATTCAATGGTAAATTATATTAATATTTAATGGATTTTGTTTTCTACACAGAGATACTTATTTAAGTGGAAATAAGTGGTGTAATTGAGTTAATGGAAATGAAAATAATAATGTTCTCATATAATTGGAATTATTAGTTATTATTATTTTCTTCTCTAAGCTATCAAATCATATTGTTCTGATACATTAAACTATATAAATTTTAATTTCATTTCATATACAATTTTCTTGTAGAGATATCAAAAAATAATACACAACATGGAGTTATTTGGAAATATGTTCAAAATCTAAATTAGATAATATAATTATATTTAGGAATATGATTTCAAAATTTTCTTCAGGAAAATATTGTTTTGATTCATCATAAACCTTAAGAATGAATTTTTAATTTCTTATTCGATAATTTGGATGATGAAATTTTTTATTACCTTTTTCTCTATCATAAATTAATAATTGTTAAAAATGATTACATATATGTAAATTTTAGTACTAATTAATTTTATTCCAATCGATAAATTTGAACCCAACCAAACTTATTTATAAATTTTTTAAATTGAGTGATTTTTGGAATCATATAGAAATTTTAATTGGGTGAAAATTTCTCCTAAAATTGACAGTTTTGATTCCAAAATTAGGTTATTAATAATTGTTATGATTAAATATGATTAAATATGAAACAATAATCACCCCATCCCCCATAATAGTTTAAAAAAAATTAGTTTCAAACAATCACTTAGTAATTTTTAGTGGGAGTTATGTTTTCTAACAATTTAATTTTTTCATTCCTCTTTAAGAAGATTAATATTGAATACCATATTAATTTTATTGGTTAAATCATTTTTCATTCCCTTATGAAAATGGTTTATTTTACTTACTTTTTAGGATTATTTTTATGATAATAATTTCCATTGAATATTTTAAATCGGATTTATCTTAGGTGACATGAGTTTAGAATAATTATGAAATACAAGATACTTATCTAGGATGAGCTCATTATTCTACATCATTTTATTATTTTTTTATTCACTATTTTATGGGTTGTTAATTCCCCCGATAAATTATCATGTCACTCTTTTCAATAGTGAATTAATTTATTATGAGACCCTAAATAATTTGAATATGTTCTCTTAAAGGTAATGAGATTTTTTGATTTCCAATTAGATGATAATTGATGTCGGTAAAATTCCAATTAAATTTTATATCTCTTATAATTTTTTAATTCATCACAAATTGTACAGTTAGATAATTAATTTTTATAGATAAGTCATATATTTTATTATATTGATTGTCTGTGTGGAAAAATATTTATGAAAATAAACACATATGGTATTTTTTATATTTTATTCATTGGATTCATTTTAATCTAATTAATGTTATTAATTTAATGATTGATAAAATAAAAAAGTGTTGTGTGGGATATTTAATATGCGATATTTTTAATGTCTCTTGATAAAAAAATTTCATTTTATTTTCATTGTTTTAAATTAATAAAGAAGTATTTAAATGTTAAACTATTGTTTCTATTAATTTATATGAAGTTTTTTATTTATTTTAAATACTATATTTATGTTTTTTAATTTTTAAATTTATCTTATATTTGATCAAATTTGAGTATTGTGACATAAATTATTAATTACATTATTTTTTTAATTTATTTATTATATATTCATTAAAATGTTATTATACATAATGTCTGCCATTTCACAACCTAGTTTATCTATCTATAACGTTTCTCATAGACGAACCTGTAATTAGTATATTGACAGACACATGATAAATGGTCCACATAACAATCCCTACTGGGAATTATTAATAATATATGGTGTTAAAATTTATGTCAAACATTATGATAAAAAACTTATAATTTCTTAGATGAACTTGAAATTGGTATCAATCATGCTAGGTTTGGAAGCCTAATGTTAATTAGTGAACCACTTATAGATTTACCCCAAATTTTTTAGGACTATCCCCATGTTTTGAATAACAACCCCATGATGGGGAAGATGTTTCCCACTTTAGGAATATCACATTGATTCTACTTGAATCTTGAAAAAATATATAGACATGTGGTGAACCACAAAAGATAAATGAATAAGGGCTTGAGTAGGATAGGTTTTTACATGTATTTTATATTTAACTCAATATTGGAATGTTTTGGGAGACCAAATTAAAAAAAATTATTTGGATGAAAACACTCAAAATGGATGTTTGTTTTAAAATGGAATCCATTTATTCATGTGATTATGAAACATCATAATTAAACTACAAAATAGATTATGTTTTAATGATTTTTTGGTGAAGATTCAGTTATTCTATGTAGTTTCTATTCAATATGGAAACATGTTAGGATTGAAAATAGATTCAATTTTTTTTTCTGATGAAATAAACTGAATGTGAACCTTCTATGTTAGTGGAAGGGGAAAATTTTCATTCCATTGTTGAGACAAAAAAATATATGATATACCAAACTGAGAATATATCAATGAATATCATGATAGGTGTACATGAATTCAAGTGAAATTCATTATTAAAGGTTTTTTTGATTTAATGATGGAATCTGAGACAAAATAGGGGATTGTGAAGAAATACAGAATAATGAGGAGAACTATAAGATCATATTGTGGGATCCAAGATGTTATGTTTCTAATCATATTGATGTAGACAAATGTTGGAATTTTCTTCTCAATGTTTTCATATACAACTATATATTTATTGGTTGTAACAAGTGATTTCGAAATTTGATATCATTATTGATTTTAATATCCTTATTCGAAAATTTTAATACTCTATTATTTATTTAACAGTTCATTGGTATCATAGATTAATTGTCCAATATACCTTAAATTAATTAATCTATTTCCACTAGTATAACAATGGTACATATCCTATTATTATTTTCTGTTATCTTAATGTGGATTGAATGTTGAAGGATTGAAGTAGTCTGATGTAATCCCTATTTTTGAATTTTCTTATCCTCTATTATGTATTGTGAGTATAGAGGGTTTTGGATTTATCATTGTAAACTACGATCATTAAATACATTGATTTCCTCTTACTAAATGGTGGAATACAGGTTGAATTAGAGTTGTGGATGGTAGTTTAATAAAAATAATTAAACACAAGATTTTACATATTAATATATGAATGGAGATACTTATAATTGTGAAACAATTTTAAAACAATTATAATATGATGACCTATAATAATTTCTAGTTACATCCACTCCTTTTTATTAATCTAATTTCACTACTAATTTTTAAATTCCCTTTTTATTTTCATTTTTTTATAAAATTAGTTAAATTTATTCCAATAATTATTTTCCCCAATAAAATATAACAATATAAATGTAATAAAATTGTGATATTAAGAAAATCCTAAAAGGAAACCTCATTGAAGAAAATTATTGGTATTCAAATAATATAGAATTTTAGAGGAAAAAATGATGAAATTATTAAATACACAATCACTACAAACCATATTGAATCAATGAAAAAAGAATGAGGATTCATAAAAAGTAACTAAGCTAGTCCCAAATCAGGTAGAATTCCTATAGTTATAACTAATATTATGGGAACGGTCCCACCAAATGAGACAGTAGGAACCATCCTGTTAAAACAAATCATAATCACACATTGAATCCCAATAATGTTTCGTCAACCAAATCAACAAAACTAACCCTATCGTTAATGAACATGTTTGACATTTCAAACATGAAATGCCCATCCATATTTGAGGAAGAGGTCAAGAGGGATGAAGCTTTTTTTAAAAGATGATTCCAAATAGATATCAATGTTTAGTAATAATGTATTATCATGATTTATACAACACAGAAACCCAATTAAGTTTTTCTAATGAGACCAAAAAGTGAAAAGATCCAATGCCAAGGTAGACTTATCTATATATTACCCATTCATACTATAGAAATGACTACTAGTTGTGGATTTGACTAGTCTACATTAGACTATTGGATGTATGGATTATAAAATCCTATGTAACATAATAATTACCCCTATTCTTTCTATGTTTATGATTTTCTGGCATAATTAGTAGTGACCTGCAACCCATTCTCTTTGGAACCACCGTTGTATAGAAAGTGTAGGCCCATGGTTCATAAATATGACCACCTAAAGAGGTTGGATATTTTTTCCATCAAATCTCTATATTTTAGATCCTCCTATAATTTCGGTGGAACATATAGAAGAACATATTAAGGCCCTTTTGAACACTCTATAGTTCAAAAAAGAAGTCTATACATCCAGTGAAATACACTTTGATACTAGTCATACAATATTTTGTATGACCATTTCATTTATAGATAATAATAGTGGATTATCCCCACCTAGGCACATCATGTCCTTGTATATATCTAGAAAGGTGGTAAATATTAATTTTCTTCAGTTCCTAATTGATAATGGTATTAGGATCGACCTCATAAAAAATAAATATTCTTCTAGTTAAATTATATTAACACATTCCTATATTCTTATAACCTACAAATTTCATGTTATATGATAATATTGAGTAGGGGACCCATGTCACGATCAAAATAATATCAAAATTAAATACTAATATATATGACTTTTGTTTTATGTTGGTTCCCTATGATACTAACTTAATGATTTTGTTGGAAAGGTCATGGATCATGAGCTTGTGGTAGTAACCGCACATTCTATCTATATACGATCAATACAATTAATTGAAAAGTTAATATTCTATATGGTGATAATTCCGTATTCGATTCCGATGAATACTATTATATAGATTTGTATTTTTATAAATGGAATGGTGAAAATGATGGTAGATAATACTATTTAGTTAAACAAACCGAATGTCTATGAGTCTCCCAATCAACCCATGATAAGACGTAGTAAACAATATGTGTTTACAATCAGTCATATTAAGGTAATGGATCGTGATTGGATAATTCATTGAGTCATATTATTTCCATTTCATACAAAGGTAAAGAATTCATATTTTTTCTATTCATATGTTGATCAAATAAATAATTAAGGAGTAACCATCTCCCTAGATATTAAATTAATTTTTTAAATCCAATAATATCATTATTGGTATAGAGAATCATTACTATTGTGTTTGTCTGAACGATATTTAGTCTCAGATAACAAAGTAAAGGATCATTGAATAAGTCGATATGAATCCTAGGGGTAGAATGAATGATTACCTGTAGGGAATAATTTCCACAATCCCAATGATATTTAAATCATCATAAAAACATAAAATGGAAAAATAGACTTCATTATATTCTAAAATATGATATTTTCATTCATAATGATTTCTATACCTCATCTTCTAAATCTCATGATATTGGAATATCAACAGTGGGAAATGGTATTGAGGAAGAAGGAGAAAATTTGAAATATATTAATATATCATCTTTAAGATCTGAAGGATCCATTATATCATATATCAAATAAACAAATACCCATTCAACATTAACATATAACAATATTAAATCATAGAAGGGGAGACATATTAACCCAAATATAGCCCTCCATCATTTTTGGAAGGTGCCTCCCCCATCTTCAATCAACTCAAATGGTGAATATGGGTATAAAAGAGTATATTTGGCCAAGATTCAACGTCGTCCCCATGTCCCTTAATTAACAAGATATGATATATCTACCAAAAAACATCATGACTTATTTGCAATAATTTATATAGATATAACCATATTAGATTGAAATGTGGCCATAATCATTTTGGGTTTTTAGAAAACCACTATGTCCATAAGAGGATTGTGAGGAGAACTACCCCAACACAACACACCAAGGTATGTTTCAATGTAGAAAAACTAAGCAACATCAACTACATTTTAGAAGTTCAGAACATATATTTTTTAAATCTTGTTGTCCCCACTAAGATATAGAATGGGAAAATATATTTCTAAAATTATTAAATAGATATCAATTGGTATTGTCTAACAGAGACATCTCAATATTGATAATATAATTTTTAATCAATGAGACGGTTGGTTACTATTACATCTCTCGAATAGATTCATTTGTGATGAAATATAAATCATATAGGCCTAGGATTATTTGAAGGTTTCTTCCTTCAAATAGCATAAATGACTATATTACTATCAATTTATTTAATTTTTCATAAATATCATAGGGATACATACCAATTATATATGAAATATATCTTTAACCACCTTCTAGATAAGATTATAGAGTGTTTCATTAATTATTTAAAGGCCATATCTCAGTAATAATTTCATCTCTTTGCTAAATTTTAGACAATTTTTCTACAAACTACAATGATAAATCTTGATGTTAATGTTATTGAAATGTACAATTGGTGTCACATTGGGAAAATTTCCCAGCTTTTTGGTATTCAATTGTGAATTTGCGATCAATCCCCTAAAATTCAGGGTAATTTTTAATATTCCACCACCTTAGAATCTCAGGGATCAAAGGGTAATCTAAAGGTTTCATAGATATACTAGATGTTTCATTTCAAATATAATCATAATGTTCTTACTCATTATATAGTTTCATAGAAAATGGGTTACATATCTATGATATGTGAATAATCAAGATTATTTTTATGATATCTATTAAAAAATAATGAACAAAATCATTTTAATCCCACCATTATAATGAAATCCAGTCATTTGTCTATGGGAAACATAATGAAATTTATTAGTTCCATCCGTGATAAAAATAATGGTACAATAAATTATAGAATCTTTTATCATCTCAGAATTTCAATTTTGAATGTTCATAAAATAATCTATAATATTTATAATATCTACAAATAATTGTTTTTCTATGTTGAAAATCAATTGAATTTCATATATAATATCGAGGTATATCTTGTATCTTATATTGACCACGCAAAATATATCCCCAATATCCCAATCTTAAACATGCATCAAACATATTGGAAGGTCATTATGAATCTATTTAATATCAATTTTATTTATATAAATTAGTACAAATGGAAATAAAATAACCATTTCATTACGTCACTCCCTTACCTGATGAATCTGCTACTGAATATGGAGATACCTAATTAATAGTTTTTATATATCAAGTAAATTACTCGAATATGGTTTAGGTAGATTCATGGTCTTTCTGTAATCCTAATATGAAGAAATATGGAATACTAGAAGATTAATGTTTTTTTTCATTGGGATTGTCCTCATCTAAAGAACTAAAGATGATTTCAAGGGGCATTACTTATTTTATAAGTATTTATTAATAATTATGTAGGGTATAAATCCCAATGTGTATAATTGTATATATCCCTAAAGATACTGGTCGAACACTTAAAAAACATGTGAAACACAATATAATAATTCAACCAGATCAATGATAATAATTATAATGATAAAAACTTATGAATCCCCTTGTTTAAATATATATTATGGATGAAATTTGAATTCCCTTAAGGGTTCATGCCAGCTCATAATCAATGTTCATTAAATTCCCAAGCTACTTGATATTATAATATCTCTGAGAACCTGGTATATCTATATTATGTTAAGATTTTCATTCACATCAGACACTAAAAACTTATCTCTCTGTACAGAAATAATTATATAAATGTGGTCAATGATTTCAATATCACCCTTTCCCATGTACATCCCATATACTCACTGAATTATACAAAAATCTTGTCAATTGTTCCTGTAATAGACTACAACCCTAGTGTATTTATTCTTTTGGACTAATCTAATAATTAAAACAATTAGGCGTGGATATTAAACATTACCTTAAATGAAGTTTGGAGTTCCTAAAAAATTCTAAAATTGAGGATTTGGGTGGATAAATATCAAAATCATTGAATGTGGTGAAACCCATTCTATTATATAGGAATTCCTTACCTCTACAGTGGATGTTCATTAATAGGGATTCTCTCTCTTCCATTAAATCAGGTGACATTGTTAGTTCTATCTAATAACTATGTAAGATAACATGGTATTCATAGGGAAATTAAATTATATTACAGGACATGATGATTTCATCCATCAAAAATAAGAGAATCTATGTGTAGCCATATATTCTAAATCATTTTAAACATGGGTAATCAACATCATGGGTCCATATTGCCCAAATAATACAATGTTCTTTGAGTACATCCTTTATGCACCAAATTTCAACTCCATGTCAGCCAAGTATATATTCTTCGTGGATGTCCTGAAAAAGGTTATCACCATCATCATCATAAAGACTAATATCAATTCAATATATGGTGTCCCAGATAAATTATTTATGTATATTAAAAACCTATTATACTATTCTACATTGAAATGGTTAAAATAAAAACATAATATATAGTCTATCCACTCATCCTGCTACAGTGTAGTGACTAATAGATAAATATAGTGTTTCAACAAAACAGAATATTAAAAACATTCAGATAATGGTGAATAGTGACAATAATTTAGGTAATGATAAACTCACAAATTATTTTAGGTATTATTTATCCATAACATATAACTCAATGTAGGTGCCCCATATTCCCATTTATACGGTATAGATATTGAATTTCCTATTGAGTTTCAACTACCTTCACTTTTCACTTCCATAGATAATTAGTTGTCTGAATATGATCATTATAACATTATACTAGTTGACATAGATAGGCATCATGATAAAATGTCACGTAATCCACATAACATTAAAATGCACAAATTTTGAGTGACATGAGAATTAAATTTGAAGGATTATAACTGCTCCTTTGTTCAAGGGAAAATTTTATTCTCTATTCAAATTACAATGATTTCTAGGGAGAAACCCCCAATGATGGGACAAAGTGGTCGGGGAATTACATAATACATAGGGACTACTCTAGTGAATCATATTTTTTAACCACAATGGATATATATTTTATCATTACCTCTTTTATATAATTTGTTTAAAATAAATATTTTTAATTTATTCAATGTTAATTTGGAAGAAAATTCTTCATAAAATTTAATAAACTACTTATACCATAAGTCTATATTACGTGATTTTAATTTATTTAGTTCATCATAAATACAAATTATTGAGGGATTCTAGTTATATTGGAAAATGTGTTGTTGTGTGGATATTTTTTCTTTGACCATGTATTATATCCCAGAAACACACTAGTTATATAAAGGTGGTACAATAACTACATGTGAATATATTTCCATTCCTAGAGATATACAGTGATAAAAATATCTTCTATCATAGGAATAATATAATATTCAACCAATAATAATATTGGTGTAGAATTTTTTGATTCATGAACAATTTCTCTTCATTGGATTCTACATTTGGATGGTAAATATTTTACCGTAGAACTGTGTGTGCCTTTTTTTTAAAAAAATACTGTATGTAGTGACACATGGAACTCGTATATTGTAACTAGCCACAATTTAAAATAATAGATAAAATTGTATTCATGTTTGTGATCTCACTCATTAAAATATCCCTATGATGATAGTATATCAATTTTTTTCACAATATATATCATAGGAAAACGACCCACAATGATCAACCATATATTACCTTAGACAATATAGATTGTTCAATTCTAAGTGAAAAAAATCAATTATATTAAATCCAAAACTAAAAAATTGATTTCCCTCTACCATGTAGTTCTTTATAAACAACCAAATTATAAGAATAATGTTAGTATATTTACATACTAGTGTTTGGTTCTTCCCATGGGCATCAGATTCCCTAGTTTTCCAAACAAATTATGCGAAAAAATACATTTTGAATGAAATTGAGAAAAATGTTATAGGGTCAATAATATATAACCATAAACATCATAGATAATTGCATACCATTAGGTCTAATTTCTCTTATATATGATCAATATTTACATAAGATAGTCCATTTTATGACTCCCAAGAGAAAAATCATTTTCAAATGCAGTACCCTCTCAATATATGTACATGCTTTTTACAACAACATTTAACTAGGACTAAGTGTATGTTTATTCAAATTATTTTGTGATGCATAGTGATTTGGAGATATCATAAATTTAGAAAAGATACTAATTTATATTTAATCCCTCCTTTTACATAATTTTTATGCCCTATTATCATCATCGAATTTTCTCCTTCTCGGAGTAATTTTTAAATGATTCCATCTCATTGTAATCATGAAGTCTTCCTACTAAGGGTATATATCATTTATTAGAAATTACATATATAGTAAAATTTTCTCATATTGGATTCAGGAATCACCAAAACTGTGACCCATATAAATACCCCCCAAAAAATATAAAAACAGTTTCCAACAGCCCCATGGTATTTAGTGACACCTAAATTACATATTTTTGTCCAAAAACCAAATCGTTTTTATTTCAATCTTAGTGAAAATTCTTTTATCAACTCATGCGGGGATCCAAAATATACTTCCAAAATATGTTTAAATGTATATGATAATACCTTATATCAAGAACTTTAACTATAAATCATATGGATCCTCATAGTTTAAAATTAAATTGTAAGACACCATCATCCAAGATGCATGATATCGAAATACATGGGTATGGTCTATCTTATAATACATTAATCTAACGTGATTTTTCCATTGCATTTTACTAAAATTATCTACATCAAGGAAAGATCCGTGAATAAAGGTGAGAAATATGAGACCATACACTAGGATAAAAAATTCCCCTTGTTTCCTAAGAAGAAAAATTATTGGGATCCGTATGTCAACATTTGGCTATGCATCGAGGCATTTACTTATATATAATCATGTGGATTATTCTTTTTTAAATCTTATAAACTGATATAATATTTTCCTTCCCCTAAATTTGACCAAGATATATGCATGGTGATATCCATTATATAAAATATATTGGCATGATTTTTATTATTTCAGGATACATAGTAATGTTTGAGCCATATATATCACACAACTTCATGATCCAATATCATGATTATTTCCATCCATCATCTGTTAATATGTATGTTAATGATAAATATGAGATAATATTATTCCAATAATATTTGGAATGATCGCATTCTAGAAATTATAGTTCATTTATTTTTATTAGAAAATATCCATAAGACATTCATGGAAACTAGTAATGAGTGCATCCATATCTATGACACTCTTATACATGGTAATGTTTAGGCTTCAATATTAGAACCTTCTTAACATAAAAAAATATCAACCTAATTAGAATATATTCAAATATCTCTTTTCCTAGGTAAATTCTATTTTAGAACCCATCCTTTAAATTTTAGTCTTCAGTCATCGAAATCAATAATTTCTACTACCATTTTGTTGATTTAAATGTAAATGTTAAGGATTTTCGTAATTTTAATTCCATATTCTTGATTTTTTGGATGGTTTTAATTTTTATGTCCTATATACGGTGTTATATTTCCCCCCAATAAGTAGTATGAGCACCATGATCCTAAATTGCATACATACCTACCTAAACTTTTATGAATATGTATTAGGATCCTCATTGAAATTGACATTCATTTTACACTTGTTATTTAAAATATAAATATAGTTAAAAAAACTTATGATCATAAACAACATGAATATTTAGTTAATTATATGTTATGTTATACTCTACACCCTAATAGTCCAAATTCCATCCCCTAAAAATACATATAAAAAATACAAAAAACATATAAGGTAAAAATCTTATAAAGAGATTTTATATTGATCTCATGTATCCACTAACAATATATCCAATTTTATTACATTGAATAGTTTTTATTATAAAATATAATAAGGAGTAAAACATATTGCATTCATAATATAGAACTAACAAATTCCACTCTACATTTGGTAGACCCTTTGGTCTTGGGAAATTAATGATAATTATAAATTTATATATCTTCACCCAAAATCTATTTTCAATATATTATGGATTGTACATTATGTAGCATCAACAATTCATCAATACCCACCTCCCATTATGAATAAATCATTCCTAATGTCACTTTAATTATCATAAAACATTGATGTATTATGATATGAATTTATACCAACAACATGAGACTTGTGTGCTTTATAATGCTTATGCTACTGTATTTTGATCATAATACAAGAGTAAAATTTATCCCGAATAAAAGATCCTATAATCTCTTTGTTCCATGAGACCATCATAGTATAATGTATCATTTTTATGTGGCCCATTATCAACCAATTTGTTCTTATCCCTTACCACTATTATTCCCGATTAAGATATATCCTTTAATCATTTACAAATCCATTATTTTGAATATTAATGTGGATTTGAATATCGTCAATGTCACACATTCTTACAACTGATCATTTCCAAAGTAAAAATTATGATATCTTATTCTTGACCCTCTTCTGGTTCTATCTGTGCATCCCCAAACTGTATTTCATAATGTTCCAAGATTAATGTCCATAAAATATGTTCCCATAATTTGAAGATATTATATACTAGTATTTGTTAAAAAATGTTTTGGGTTATATTTCTCCAAAAAAACATTCATAATTTCATTTCCTTATGTTAAAAGAAGTTTGATAATTAAATACCTTCATCTTTTTTATAGCATGCTCGACCTTAAACCACGTAATAAAATAGAAACTATATTTTCATAGTTTAAAAAACTTAATGCGAGGCATAAGAAAAAGGATAACTTTTTTATTGTCCTTGAATCATTTATAAATTCTGAAAAACATTAAAATTATGAAAGAAAATGAAAAACATATTATGCTGAAAACTCATAAATGGAATCCTTAAAAAAATATGAGTTTTATCCCATTAATAATACCCCATATGATATGTATAGAATTTTTGAATCAACTGATAAAAAGACAATGTCTTTTGTGTACATCATTATTCTAGAATGATTCAATCAATTTCCATAAGGTCCCTTGATAAAGGAAAATTTATAAATTCTTTATTTCTATCATACATTATATCATATGATTTGTGGGAAATGCATAATGATAATACTTTAGTGTTATTAATCACTTCTATACAATGGAATCCAATTTAATAATGATATCTAACCTTTATGATTTTAACCATGTTATTTCATCTATTTATCTTATCTTTGTGTATTATCTCTGTTGTATGGTGATTCCATATATGCCACTATATCCAACATATCGATATATTTCCATGAGTACATTTCATGGTGGAATTCAACTATCAAATCTATGAGGTATAAATATTTTGTGTGATGATGGTATGTATTTCACTATATTCAATTTATTTATACCCAATCATAATCCCTCATATTAGAGGAAACATGTATCTAACATAACAATCTTTCAATTGTGATTTACTAAACATATTTCTTTCATAATTTATTTGGATTTTAGTTATTATGAAAATACACAAAATTAGTGTCATGGGTTCTCTGAAGATGTTATTTAATGCAATATATAAATGAAAAATGGTTTTGGATCATAGAGAAATAATTTAAAGGAAAAAATAAATGTTTTTAATTGAATTTAGGTATTAGGATAAACCACAAACTATATTTTATCTTACCATATTAGATATGTTATAATTCATAAGATACCCACTATATAATCTAATAGATGAAGGATTATTACTCGAGAATCACAGATATTGTGTCAAATACTATCCAGTTGTACCTACATAGCCTCCTCAATGATGCATAAACTCTTCACTGTTGTAAAACAATTGAACATGTTGAATCAAATGATAATAGGGTTAATTAGGTGTTGAATGATTTTATTAATTTCAACTTACTCCATCACTCATTTAACCCCATTATACATGGACCCAACATAATGAAAAAACATGAGGATATTTAAAAAATTTAACATAAATACCACAAAATTCAATGAATAATTTGAATGTAAAGTGGCACACGTATTTTTACAAGGTCTGGGCCCTATTAGGAATCACATTCCCTGTAAATATTTAGATTTAAAAGTTTTTATTTCTATACAAAAATCAAACAACCAAATGTAATTTTTTTATCAATATATCACCCAAAAACCATGAATATTTGTAATACATATTTCACATAACTATATTTCCCAACTAATCAATGAAAAATCCCATAATTGTTCTTTATACTAGAATCCTAGTAGCTCCCCACAAGATACTCATTCCCCATCTTAAGGTAGATAACACTATTTTCTAGTGATATTATTTAAATCTATGTATTTGGTTTTATTCGACAACATTATAAAGTTATTAGTATCCACTATTTATTTAATAACTTTGAACAGTAAACTCATTATATATTCTCTCTTAGATTCTAGATTCTCTAGAACTGAATGTTGGTCCTCTAAACAAATCACCATCGTCTTAGGATTTAGTGGATCTTTAAATAATCGATTCATTAATTTGAATCAATCCATTCTTATTCAATTTTATTAATAAATCATAAGTTTAATAGTTATATAAATATTCATTACTTAATTTCATTGTGTTATAGTATATTAATAAACTTATTTTTCTTATTTTTCCTATTGTTCCTTGAGAGCTATAATTCCATCGAATTCTATATGTTATCTCCCCGCTACACTCACCAGGTTCATCATTATATTATTACTCTTTATATAATCAATCTAACATTTTTTTCATGATAAATAAATTGTTCATTTTATATTCAAACCCCATTAATGGTATTTCTCAACAATTTTTATCTTCTAACCAAAAGTGGTATTATAGAATATGCAATTTGATTTACCCTAATCTCTCTTTTCAACTCAATGGATATTACAGGAATACCACTTTTAACTAATATATTTTTTCAAGAGACATTGATTAATAAATTATCTATTTATTCATTAAGAGAATATATTATGTCTTCCATATCAAAAATATTCCACAAAATCCCCACTTCATGTTTTTATAGTTTTATAAATAACATATAAATATCATGTTCTATTGTGATGTAACTAATTTAATAGAAATGATCATTTAAATATGAAATATTTAACCAATATAATGTCTATTATATATAATTTATTAGAAACATATATTTCATAGAAACCTTCTTCACCTGGAATCAAAAAAAATATTTTTGATATCCAATCAATTGAATGAACAACACAAGCATCATTTGATTATCATTTACAGAATCATTGAAATCGAGATTCCCTTTTATTTTTATTCATTGAAAAAAATCCAAAAATTCAATCATACTAACTTGGATATCCTTATAAAAATATTTGAGATCAATAACATCATGTAATTGGATTATTACACAATGATTTAATTACTTTTTTAATAGCTCATTATCTCATAGAACATCAATATCAATTTTCATGAAAACCCATGAAATTTATATTCTTATTCTAGAAATACATGTTATGGATCCACTAATTTTTTCTAGGTCAAAACAATATTTTATCATGGCTTAAATAGCCTTATTGATATTCTCATAATGATATCACATAAGAATAAATATCAAATTTTCTTCTCTTCAAAATCCCTTAATTCTAGATTTTTTTTTTCATTTCAATTCTATATTTACCTTACACGGATGTGGATATTATTTCTTAAAATTTTTCCTTAGATAATGAATAAAAATTGGGTTTATTATGAATATAAAATTATTGAAAAAATAGTTCATCATCCAAAATAAATTCCACATTCATCCGATTTAGAAATGGAATCTGAAACTATTCGTCCATGACAAAATCCAATTTTTTATAGGTATCAACGGCTTACATTTGGTTTTACAAAGCCTCGTGTTAAAAAATTCATATTAATAATAATCGTATTCCTCTCCATGTATCATTTTATCATCATGTTACTTTTTGATAATTTTTAATAGTTATAGTATCGATGAGCTCATCCAAATGACTACTCAATGAGATGAATGTGTTTAGAAAAAATCTCATCCATGGATGAGCACATCCTATTATGATACATTTTATCTACAAAAAATAATATACTATGAGAAATATAAATGATGTAAGGATCCATATGGTTGTGAAATGATTTCATTAATATGAATCATATGCCTGAATAGTGGATCGAAATTATACATTTTTTATTCTTGATGTTTTTTTCATATAATTAAATTGAGGGATATTTGGTGAGATGATCATATTTTGTTGTATCATTTTCAAAAAAAATTATAAAATTTTAGATATTTGAATGGGATTTTAAAATAAAAATATAAATTTAATTATTTTCCATGATGTTCCAAGAAAATTATATTTCAACATTTTCTATGAAATTTAAATAAAAACTATAAAATTCACCTTAGTCAAAAGGGATGTTGAGTTGGAAAGAATCCAATAAAAAAAATTAGAATTTTAATCTTTCTCCCTTATATTATTCTCATACGTGTGTTCTCCTTTCTTCCAAGTAGTTTTACCGATAGGATCCTCAAATGGATTCCACAAAAAATATTAAATTATCATCAAATTTGAGAACTTGTTGGGGGGAAATAGAAAAAAATGTTCTTACCACAAGTAGCATAAATGATTTGGGCAAGTAGAGTGATAAATGATTGGTGTATCACTCAAGTCTAGTTTTTTTGATAAAAATAAAGTGGGTCTACTATTTATATGTGGTTCTTTGTTGATCACCAGTGTGACTACCAATATCATGTTACATTGTATTATCTTGTGGCAGTTAGAATGCAAATCGTGCTATAAGTGAACTAAACATGATAATGAGGGTTTGTACACATGATTTTTGACTAATTTGACCTATGAACCACTGCCTCTTCCATTAAATAAATTTTCACGTTAAATGCATATATCTAATAAAATTAGATCCACCTAATTCCATTAGGATATAATTATTAAGGGGAATTTACTATTACAAATTTTCTATAAAGGATGGAACCTATGGAATAGTTAGAAAAAATATTAGGTGTTGGAATATCACTACATCCGAATCCCTAAACACACACATTTTGTTCTACACCCAGGTTTCTGTATATTCCCCTGTTTCAGTAATCCTTATTTTTAGTCCTCTACTTCCAAAAATGAGTTATTTCACCAAACACCTTCACAGAGCACTATCATTTGAGAGAAAGTTCATGCTTGTGCATCACCCCATGCCACATACATAAAACGCCTTCTATATCGATCAAATATGTTCTCTAGTTGGAATAACATACTATAAATTGACCCTATGGGTGTGGTAATTTTTCAAAACTTGTAACCTTTATGATGAATATTAGTTTCTCAGAGTGCCCAGTGAACAAGCCTTATCATCACATTTCAAAATATTACAGATGACTAAAACCTGAGAGAATTAATATGAAAATTGTGTAATTTTTAAAATGAATGTTTAACACATTTAAAAAAATATTTAGATCCATTTATTACCAAGTACTCTATAACATGTCTAAAAAATGGAAAACTTGAATATAAACTATGAATCCATTATCCCAAGTCATACCAATTGACCTTTTTACATGGGTGATTTAATGCTAGATCCTACACCTTAGAAGACCATTTTTTATCCCAAATTTGGGTGATATATTCTTCATATCAGATATTACTTGGATAAACCATCCCTTAATCCTCCATATATCAATTAAACATCACCTAGTCATATTTCAAGGGTGACATATATTCCCTCCCTAGTGAATAGTGAATTTAATTCATCTAATTACATATTTGGTAAAACCATTCTCTCTATATATGATGTGGGAAACCACATCACCCCATCTGACTAGTATGGTATAATTCTCATCAAAATTTATACCCTTAGTTTCACTTCATAGTCATCATGATACTAGTAATAATCCTCACATAGGACAAATAAATAATAAAACCACAACAATTTACCCACAATAAGGGGGATCACTTTACCATGCACTATAATGGGGAACCAACTCACCCAGGTATCACTTTGAAGGATACATTTTTCTTTTCTATTGTAAAACCCCTATATAAAATAGACATACTTATTTGATTCTCTCATTGACCACGAATGATAAAATATGATTTCCTAAATTAATTTTTGGACGCAAACTAGAATAGGTAAACACAAAATTTGGTGGAACTCCTCATGGACACATCAATATCCTTTTATATTATATATTCAAAATTTAAACTCTAATGTTATCTAAATAGATCATGTATTCCATTGAATAAATAATTCTTCAATTTTTATACCTTATTCAATGGGCCCCTTAAGAGATATGAAAAAACATTCACCTTGAAAATGGGGTTCCTTCTTATAAGGAAACTGATGACACCTGCCATTACATAAGATTCCCAACCTTGTGTCCTCATATATATCATATAACTAACCAGCATAGACAATGGGTGTCGTGGTCCCCTATATAATCCAGGGAAATATAAAGGGGAATGGATGGTGTTTTAGCCTTTTGTTCCTAATCACAATCAATGAGATACATGAGTAAACCTAAATTCTCTCGTTAAAATTCAACTTTTCAAATGAATTTAATTATTCTCTTATTATATTGTCACTTAGAAATAGATATTCATATAAACATGACTAAAATTAGATATATTCCCTAATCCATCATTAAGGGGCATTTTACTATGTGTTATATTAAAAATTTGATCATCACAGGAGTCAACAAACTTGTGAATAATCCTAGAGTATATTATGATTAATTTCCACACATGTCCATTGTATCATCCCAGTTCCAGGAGCCACCCAGAGGTGCCTTATACCTGGTTGGTCATATGGTCTCAAGATTATTTTCCCAAATTCCAGAGGCTGCTGACTAGCAATGAGGGCCTTAGGTGTGATAATGGGGAAACTATGCCCTCACTGGCAGAGTAACACAATGAAAGAGTAAATAAACAACAGAAGCAGAAGCAGTAATCATCCATACACAAGTGAACAATAAAAGACTAAAGGAGATAAAAAATAGAAGCACGTAGATATATGATGCATGATACATATTTCTAGGAAAGTAGCCAAACATGTCAAAATGATGGAACTAAAACAGTATTGAAACAAGTACAAAAAAAGATAAAACTCTTCTCAACATCTCATGCCTAAGCATAGTCCCATGCTCTCCAGCTCCATAGCAAGTCATGTACTTGAAGTTGAAGGGAGCTTTCCCTTAGCTATACCTACAATAATAAAATCGGTTTGGTCCTAAAAGCATGACCTAAATAGGGTGTGAGACTAAATCCTAGTAGGAAACCACTCAAAGATCTGTGCCTAATAGTCAGTGAATATATGGAAGGTAAAATGTACAGAAATCTATAACAACAACACAGTAAATAGTAAACAATCCACAGTTCCAATATCAAGCAACAACTATCAAGCAGCTAAGCACAAACAGGTAATCCTCTGGGATGTACTCACATTCATCCCCTCTGGTGCTACCTAACAGTTTCCAACAACCCTCTGGGTAGTACACATAGCCTATCCCCTCTGGTTTGGTCATATGGAAATTATAAGACTCTATGAGGAAGCTCACTCAGTCAATTCCCCTTATAGTATAAAGCAGTCAGGGACTCTTTGAGGGATATCACATAGTCAATTCCCCTTATAGACCCAAGGTCACACACTTGATGAGGAAGCACACTCAGTCAATTCTCTTTATAGCTCAGGTCATACAAACACCCTCTGAGTAAGCTCACATAGTCAATCCCTTGTATAGTCTAGGATATAAAGGTGATTCAAAATAAAAAAAAAATACTTTCTGAGGAAGCTCACACGGTCTCTCCCCATATAGTCTAAAACAGTCATAGACTCTCTGAGGAAGCTCAGACAGTCAACCCCCATATAACCCAATGTAATCCTAGGCTCTCTGAGGTAGCTCACATAGTCTATCCCCTTATATCTCAAATTAATACTAGGCTCTATGAGGAATATCACATAATCTATCCCCATATAGACTAATGCTCAAAGGCTTTCTGAGGAAGCTCACTCGGTCAATCCCATTATAGTCTACTATACCCGGTTCTCACAGCCCTATGTAGGATAATGACATAGTAATGCAATATGGAAAAATTAGGCCTACAGAACTGCTTGTCTAACAAATCTAAAGTATAACAAGCATGTCAATATTTAGACCCTCCATACTACAGAAAATGGTATGGAAAACATGAAATGTAGCCAAAATGGCTAATGTGACCAAACAGTCGTAAAAAGAACATGCATGGAAAAAACATCCAATGAAAAACAATTCAACCATACTCATATTCAAACATACTCTACACAAGCATACATGAAAGGCGGGTATATCAATGAGGTAAAACAATAAACATGCAATACCCGGTTAAAGGGTATTCGTGGAATTTTCTCATAACACTCAAGTACATTCAATAGAAAGTCACAAACCACCTACCTTGGTGCTGGGAGATCGATATACTTGAACCACGAGGCTTGAATCACCATATAACATCGAAGATATACAAAAGCGTCTAAAATTTTCAACCCATGATTACTTGGGAAAGAGGAAGTATCATGGAATAACAATCAAGCATAAGGAAGAGATTACCGATGCGGTTCCAATGCAGTCTACGACAGTCAATTCAGAGAACGGACGGAGGCTCAGGGTCTCATAAAAGTTTTGGAACTGTACGGTTTCTCTTGACTGAAGGGGACCTAGAAGAAGATGATTCTAGGAGTTAGACATGACCCCGGTCCTTTTAACGAAAAAAAGTACATGGTGTGTACATGCCTTTTCCATGATTTTCCTTAGGCAGCCTCAATGTCTCCCCTACATGGCCTTATGTATGGCCATGACACAACTGTAACATGGCTTCCAACACCCTCTAATTACATGGTGTGTACTCATAAAGTACACGGTGTGTACTTCGAAAATTTCCAGATTTTCATCTTTTTATCAAAAACGACCAGAAAATGAAAAACATACCTTAAAATAAGATCTGAGTTCTTACAAACTTCCCCCCTAAAAAAATTCGTCCCCAAATCTCCCTAGAGCGGCATTGAAGAAGAAAACATGAAAAACTTATTCCACTGAGCTCGTACATCGGCCTCCCTCTCCCAAGTCTCGTATTGTACCCGTCCGTGCTTCCACAACACACATACAAGAGAAATAGACCAACCATATGGAACCTTTATACTATTATCAACAACTTAGATGGGATGATCCTCAAAAAAACATCCACCTAAAGGTCAACCTCCTCAGGTTGAAAGACATGATACGAGTTTGAAAAGTAACATCAGAGCTGAGAAACATGAAAAACGTCGTGCATGGCTTGATACCTATGAGGTAACTACAACTGATAAGAAACTGTCCCAACTCTCTCCAACACCTCAAATGGCATGACACACCTTATTGAAAGTTTACCTTGTCTCCTAATCCTCATGTGCCCCAACCTCGGTGTGACACATAGGAAAACCGGATCCCAGACCTCGAACTCTAGAGGTCGTCTCCGCTGATCTGCATAAGACTTCTGTCGAGACTGTGTACTAGAATCTTCTTTCCCTACCTGGTTCCTCCTACACAGTTAAGCCACATGACTCTTCTAAGGAAAAACTACACAGCGTGTTCAAGGAAGACACAATGTGTACTAGACATTCCTTACCTGGACTGTGTTGTTAGCGACACGGCCTGACACATGAATGACACTACACGGCGTTTTCCAAATGGAAAAGGCGTGTACGAGAAAGGGTAACAACGACCTGTGTTGTTAGTTACCTAGCCATATACATGGTTAACCATACAAGGCATGTTCTATGAGGACATGACATGCACTTTAAAGAAATCCCCAACCCGTGTTGTTCGTGACACGGCCGGGTACTTAGGTTAAACTGCACGGTGTATGGAAGAAATAAGACATGATGTGTAAAGAACATGTTTCATCCATCCGTGTCATCAGTCGCACAGGTAGACACACGGTCACAACAACACGGCGTGTACGTACTGTACACGGCATTCTCTTATTGGATTTTTCACATCCCCGTGTCCCTGCCCACATAGTCAATGACATAGCTATATACTACACGACTTGTACTGATAAGGTACACACCGTGTATTCTGGGTTTTTCTAGACTGTAGCCTCAGAACTGCATTGGAGCCCAGAAAACATAGAAAACAGGCATTATGGTGCCAAATTCCGACCTTTGATGACCCATACTCCCAGTGAATCATTTTTTGGCATCTTATACATGTCATATACAAGAGAAACAATTAAATGATCCACCATGTTCTGATTCATGAGCGCCCATAAGACCTCAAGAACAAAAATTTGGCATTAATTAAAACAAGACCTTACACAAGAAATACTTATTGAAAGTAGGTATTCTATCAATGCATATATCACAAAAGCATGCATATTCTACATAAAACCTATCACTACAACATGAAAATGCTAATTCACCCTAAATTGCATGGTAAGAATGCATGTCATTTGATTTCAAGCAAGTGCCTATATGATGCATGGGATGGCATAACCTTGTCTCATTAGGTTTCAATAGAAATAGAACCTCAATAACTTCAACAGTAACATCATGAAACATGTGAGTAACTCAAGGTGAAATCATATAAACTGTAAAATTGCAAAACCAGAAAACTACAATAAATGAGGTAGATTGGATTTTCCCTGTACACGGGTTAGCTACACCAAGGAATAAATTATTACCATATACCAATTCCGTCCTATCCCGGACTAATGCTCCAGAATATAATTTAAGAGAAATGAATCCCTCTGATACCACTTTGTAATGTCCCGGTTCCGGGATCCACCTAGAGATTCCCCGTACGCAGTTGGTCACATGAAATCAAGCGCATTTCCCCAAAGGCCAGAGGCTTCCGACTAGCAGCGAGGGCCTTGGGTGTGATTATGGGAAAACTATTCCCTCATTGGAAGAGTAAAATAGTGGAAGAGTAAATAAATAAAAATTTTGGAAGCAGTAATAATCCATACACAAGTGAACAATGAAATACTAAAGGAGATAAAAAACAGGAGCACATTGATATATGATGCATGACACATATGTCTAGAAAAGCATCCAAACAACTCACAATGTTGGAAATACAACAATAATAAAATGAGTACCCAAGAAATGATAAAAATATTCTCATTATCACAATCCTAAGCTTGGTCTCATGCTCTCCAGCTCCACATCAAGTCAAGTACCTGAAGTTGAATGGTGCTTTCCCTTATCTATAATTGCAACAATATAATCTGTTTTGTCCCAAAAGCATGACCCAAATAGGGTGTGAGACTAAATCCCAGTAGGCGACCACCCAAAGAACTATTCCTAATAGTTAGTGAATATATGGCAGGTAAAAATATAGAAATCAGTAACACGAACATACTAAACAGTAATCAATCCATAGTTCTAATATCACGCAACAGCTATCAAGAAGCTAAGCACAAACAGGTAACCCTCTAGGAAATACTCACAGCCATCCCCTCTGGTCCTACCTAAGAGGTACCAACAACCCTCTTGGTAGTACACTCAGCCCTACCCCTCTGGTTATCTCATACAGAAATAATAAGACTCTATGAGAAAGCTCAATAGGTCAATTTTTTATATAGTCTATGGTATTCAGGGTCTCTTTGATTAATATCACACAATCAATTCCCCTTATATCCCCAAGGTCACAGAACCTCTGAGGAAGCACACTCGGTCAATTCCCTTTATAGCCCAGGTCGTACAAAGACTCTTTGAGGAATCTCACACAGGTAATCCCTCGTATAGTATAGGATATAAATCTGATTCAAATTAAAACAAAGATTCTCTGAGGAAGCTCACACGGTCTATCCCTGTATAGTCTAAAGCAATCACAGACTCTCTGAGGAAGCTCACATAGTCAACCCCCGTATAGCCCAAAGTAATCCTAGGCTCTCTAAGGTAGCTCACATAGTTTATCCCCTTATAGGCCAAAGTAATCCTAGGATCTATGAGGAAGCTCACACAGTCTATCCCCTATAGCCTAATGCTCATAGACTATCTGAGGAAGCCCACTCGGTCTATCCCCTTATAGTCTACTACACCAGGTTCTCACGACCATGTGTAGGATAATGACACAATAATGCAATATGGAAAATGTAGACCTACAAAACTAGTAGTCTAACCAATCTAAATCATAACAATCATGTTAGGATTCAAACCCTCCATCCTACAGCAACTGGTATGGAAAACAGGAAAAGTAGCCAAATTGGCTAACATGAGCAAATGATCATTAACAGAACGTGCATGGGAAAAACATCCAAAGCACAACAATTCAACCATATTCACATTCAACCATCTTCTACACAATCACACAAGCAAGGAAGGTATATCACATTGGTAAAAAGGAAAACAAGCAATACCCCGTTTAAGGGTATTGGTGGAATTTGCACAGAATACTCACAAACTTTCAACGGAAAAGCACACACCACCTACCTTGGTTCTTGGAGATCGATATACATGAACCAAGAGGCTTGAATCACGTTATAATGTCGATGATCTACAAAATTGTCTAAATTTTTCATCCCAATATAGCTTGAGAAATAAGAGGAATCATTGAATTAAACTCAAGAAGAAGGAAGATCTTACCGTTGCGGTTCTAACGCAATTGATGGCAGTCGATTCGGAGAACAGACAGAGGCTTGGGGGCTCAGAGATGTTTCAGCATTGTACGGTTTCTCTAAGCCGAATGGGACCTAGAAGAAGATGCTTCTAGGGTTTAGATGAAACCCTGGTCCTTTTAATGAAAAAAATAAAGTACACAACATGTACTTTCCTTTTCTGTACTCAACTTTAGGCTGCCTCCATGTCAACCCTACATGGCCGTGGGTGTGTCCATGACACGACCAGCACACAGCTTCTAGCGGTATCGCAGTACATGTCGTGTACTCATAAAGAACAGGGTGTGTACTTCGAAAATTTCCATATATTCCTTTTTTTTTTAAAATGACCAGAAAAGGAAATACGTACCTAAAAATAAGATCTGGGTTCTTACATTCATCATGATCTTAATATAATCCACGGGCCTACCTTGTGTAGGAAAAAATTCTTATTTATACGTCTATATAACTCAAATCCAACATAGTGGGATATATTCACATTGAGAGATCATTACCTAAAGGAATGTATTCCTTATGAGTAATCATTCCAAAAATTAATTTATTCCTTCAAACATAAAACAATGTGGGCTTCCCACACAGAAAAAAAATTTCATATATTATATTTTTTCTCTCCCAGGAAATAAACTAAATTTAAACATAATTCTTGATAACATTGTATCGTCTAGATGCTTGAACATAAATTTCACAACCCAAACTACATTGAATATGATTCCTATAAATAATGATAAGTAGGATACCACATTTGGGATCTAACCCCACATTCCATGGGCTAGGATGCCCAACCATAAATGTATTTCACCATGTTCTTGTTATTATGAATTTAAAAATAATCATTTTAGTGCTGGTAACATGACCATAAATTGAACAAGACCTCCCATTATATGGCACAAAAATATGCAGGATCTAAATGAATTCATTGGTAAATACAGGATTCCCTTATCACAGTCTATATATAAACTAAAAAATGCCAAACATAAACTTTAGTGTTTGTTAAATTTAGATTTTCCAATTTTATGGCCTTGAACAACGAATGGAGAAACATAATTAAAAGGACTATAGAGAAACTATGATATATATATATATGTATATATATTGTTGTTATGATCGACATGTGTTTTTGGCCAGATCATTTTCTTTGCGGGAACCAGGCCTAGACTATGTGTTTGGAATGTCTTATGAACATAACATAATCTATAATATTCCAATATTAGTAAATAATTCCCATATAAATTGTGGGATAAGACAAACCACCTGTCATATTGACTATTTTTTCAATTATTGAATCATTCATAGTATAATTGAAACCACATTTTTATTTTGATGACAATCTATGATACCTAAAAAAATGCAGGAATAATTTTAATGGATTGTAGAATATATGACATGAAATAATTTAAACATTAATGGGTTAGTGATATCATATGTTAAGAGATATGTTTCTTTCTATATAAATCTCATCACAATTGGTGAACATAAATGTTTTGGATAATGTGAACATGGTTTTTTTGAATTTATAACCCCCATCTAAAACATTATCATCATTAATACACTATATTGATCATTTTTTTTATATAATATAGTTTCTATCATGGTAACCTCAAGTATATTTTTATAGTATTAGCATTTATGGTCAAAATTTTTGTTTTTTGTGTTTATAAGATAATGATTGATGAACTGTTTGAGTTAATTTAACCAATCAAGGATTTGTTATGTGCACTACCAAGAATAATATATATATATAACTTTACAAATAATAAAATTATCAATGCAAAATTATAGAAATGATTTTAAACTATTACCTCCATAAAAAATGATCTAAAATAGAACCAGACAAGACAATATTTCTTATCAATAGTATCATTATTTAACCAATGGAATTTACTATAGTAGATGACCCTGGTTCCACATTAGAAAGAATCATTTTAATCAAATATAAAACTTATTTTTCATTTTCAATGTTTTATATTTATATTATAAATTAGATAAACAAAACTTAATATTGTCGGATTAATGTCAATGAATATAAAATCAATATAATTAAAATTAAAATTGATAAATATGAAATATCATGGGAATAAAACCGACGTGTGATCCATTATTGATCTTCTATATATTTCTATTTTATTTTTTTCACACATGGTCACTATACTCAATATCATGGTATTAAATTTCCTATGATTATCACAATATTTTAAGATATAATTTTTCATAAAGAATATTTAATAAGTATATTAATCATTAAACTCCTCTTATGTTAGAAAATATATATAATTCCTCAAGACATATATTTTTCCATGAAACACATGGAAATAATTTAATTATATGTACCCCCATCTCACTTCAACAATATGGTATTTATAATGAGCAATGTGTGGGGGGAATTATAAAATATTTAAACAAGATAGTCTATGGACACTCAGAAGAAAGAGAGATGATTTTTTTCTCATTCCTCTACATCACACCAAAAAACTCATATTAAGAGTTAAATTAAAATTAAAAAATATATAAAATATCATTAAATCATAACATGTTATAAAAAATTTTATTAAAAACCTATATTATAAATTCAAATAAATAATTGAAGAGTGTTATAGGTTAATTAAAAAAATACAATTTTAGAATTAAAATCACAAAAATCATATAATTTTTTGGCTATATATAGCGATCCAGAATCCTATAACTTATTTCCCCATATGAATATATTATATAAATCTATGATAGAGATGAGCTCATGGTTCATTATATATATACATGTGTCATATAATTCTTAAATATATTATTCCATGTGGGTATAGGAAGCTTCAATACGTGACAACCATTAAATAATCATTAATTCTATTTTTCAAAAATCATTTAACTATTTATATTACACAATCTAACACAAAATAAAAACGCATTGTATAGTACTACTATGAGGTAGATCTCATGTGGATCATAGAATTCCATTTTTGACAAAAAAATTAATTTTTTTATCATCAATTTATTTTTGAATACATAATTTCAAATTATAAAATAACTATTATACAAATAGAAAACCATAAAAACCAAGGGAGAGATATTAATGATTAAGGATAATTTTTCTTCAAAATTAATAAATCAAATTCAACCATAAAATAAGTAAAATTCATTATCATTTAAATTAAATAATATATTGACTAATAATCATTAAAGGTATAAAAATAACTAACGTGAATTTATATTCAATAAAATATAAATAAATACTAATCCTATTAATTGGTAATGTATTAATTAAATGTATCCTCATGGGTTTTAATCATTATTAAATTGGTTTTTTCCAATAATTAATAATTTTTTTAATAAACTATTTAATAGAATCATTCTATTGTATGAGATAAATTTTTGATAGAATACAAATAAAAATATTCATAACAATACCTATCAATATATCAATATATCATAAATTATTTTACTTAATCCTGATTAATTCTTGAGTAATAATAAATTATATATATATCTTTAAAAAATAAAGAACCACAAAAAGAATTAATAAAAATTTAATAATAATGGAACACATACATGTAATAATGAATCATAAAATGTATGAAATTCCATATAATATAATCAACTAATTTATAAATAAAATACGATAAATATCTAATATATTAATAGTTAATGGTCTCCTTCAATGATACATAAAACTAACGACAATAACTACATGTTTGGTAATAGAATAACCAAAAAATAATATAGCTTGACAAGTTGAAACTTCATCCTTATTGAGGAACTATTATTTTGTAAAAAACATCTATATATTTATTATATCATTGGATAACTTCTCAAATATAATTACTGGTTAAAACAAAAACAATTTTTTTGAATGTAAAGTTAGGTGAATAATATATCTAACACATTTTCCATTTACTTTTGTAGATATAAATACCTATAGATTTGTTTAGAAACATAAAAGCACATTACAGGACATCTCTCCACATTTTTGTCAACAACGTTTTATTGGAAGAGGTGTCATTAATTCTCCAATATGTAATAAAATGAATGATATATAAAAACAATAATTTCCATGTGTTGGTGGGTAAAAATATTTTCAAGTCATCCAAATGTATAAAAACATTCTAGAATATCTCCAAAATCCCTATAATAGTTATCTAACCTCACCAATATATTATATTAACCAATATAAAATATTTCAATCATTAAAAAAACATCCAAAATTGAATCAAATTTTCTTATATTTTAACCTTTTCATGTTATAACCCTCAAAGCCATAATATTGTTCACAAAATTATTGAATGGTTACCATATTACATTAACATCTACCTAAATATCTCTATAAACAAAATATTTTTATACTATTTTAAGAAATGGTATTTACCTCATATAACAATATATAATCACACTAAGTGGTAATTTTATAATAAAGACACAACAACATCTTCCATTCTAGAAATCCTAACCCATGTTCAATATGCTCTATTCATTTTCCCACATTATAAATTCAATTTTATAATCACCACCAATTATTATAAAATTTATCATAATTGTTTCCATGGATCATTATATTTAATCTAAAAATCCTTGTATGATATTATTTATCATTTTTAAATCATATATCATTTATGGATCTTTATTTTCATGGGTATTCAAGAAAATAAGATAATTTTAATACCAACAAAATATAGATTTTTACATTGTTCTCCACTCTCTTTAAAAAATCATCAATGTAATGAAATTCCCAAAAATACATTTAAAAAATAACAATGAATTCCTATAAATAAATAATTTCAAATGATTAATATAAGGTGTAAACTTACCTCAATCATAAAAAATTTATCATCCTTAAAAAAGACTACCAACCTCCTATAACAAATAAAACAAACATTGAAAATGTAAACTCGTAAGATACTTTATAAATAAAAATATCATTATATTTTTAAAATACCAAAGGCACAAAACATATCAATTTATGAGTGATCAATAATACCTTAATAGAAATTCTAATTACTATCTTTCTCTCTAATTCACTATAATTATTCGACTTTCTATTGGTAAACATTATTACATATGATCTACCTTAATGGGAAATTATTCACTCATCATCAATTGTATCTTTGATGGGTTATATGATAAATATTCAGGTAACACCATTGAATCCATAATCATGAATGGTTTTTAATTAAGTAATTTTAAAGGAAAAATACCACTAATATTGAGAACATTGTAGGATGAACAGTTAACATGATAATGGTTTTATTGGTAATTTTTACAAAAAAATAAATGTCTTACTGGGGAGGAATAAACACTAAGTATAACGTTTTTAAAAAAACATCAATTAAAAATTCCTCCTTTATAGTATATCATATACTATAAATTCCTCTCCACATTTTCTCATTGAAAAATTAATCTAAAAAATGAGACTATGGGAATTGTTTCACACAATTCATAACTATTTTATCTTTTTGTATACATTCATATTATTTATAAGTAATCCATTATTGTTAATTGAATGGTTATTTGTAAATATTTTGTCACATTACTAACTAAAAAATATTTTAGTTCCCCCTTTTAAAAAATGTGCAACCCAATTAGATTCATGGAATAAATCTAAACCTCACAAACATCAATGGAATGAATAAAATATAAGTTATATAATAACGAAAAATATTCATGAAGTATTATTATCTTATTATGTAATCCATAGTCTCAAATAGATTAAATGAGGATTAAATGTATGTTATATGTGAAATGATTTTTTCAAAAAAATATTGAAAAACATCACCAATAATTTTATTTTATTTTTAATTTTATAACTCTTAAAAAGGAATCAAATAATTTTATAATTTTTAAGAAGTCCCAATTGTCTGTCAAAAAGGATTCAATAATAAGCAGTATGAAACAAGATTTTGAATATGTAATCGAAATGGCAATTTAAAAACTTCTCAAACAATTCATAGAATTACTAACATAAATCAACCAAATTAATTCAGATATATAAGAATTAAAATGCTTAATATATATCATAATTAGAGTCACATTAAAAATAAACTCAATATATGAACTAGCATGTGACTTTCATAAAAGTTCAGTTATATATCGAAAATTTATTTTTATGATCAATTAGGTTTTTCAAAAAATAAAATTGATATATATTAGGCAATTACTCTTAAAATATTAATTATTTTCATAAAAATAATAATTATTCTATTGCGGAATTTGAAGAGTTTATTTATTATGAAAAAAAATTTATTCAGTGATAATATATTTTTTTGAACATTATCAAGAACAAAAATATTTTAAAAATTAAAAAATTGAATTATATTCAATATATTTTAAAAAAACATAGGAAATATAAAAATATAATAATGTTAAATTAATAATTTCAATTTGATAATGTTCCATCATTTTTTATGATTCTCTTAGGATATTTTTCTTTATAGTATTAATTCTATTTGAAAAAATATTAAAGTGTACCATTGATACGTTCATGTATAAAAACAAAATTTATTTGAATTAGACATATAAGAGTACAAAAAATAATAATTCATTCCACTAATTAAAAATAAATAAGTAGATAAACATTGGGAGACATCCCAATTTTTTTTAATATTTTTATGATTTAAATTCACTCATTGTGTGCGATACAAAAGAGTAATAGAATTTTATTAGAATTATATGATTTAAATTTTATTATTAATTCTAATAATTTCAATTAAATATTTTGTGTCATTTATCTTATAGTATATGAACTCATTATTGATATAAAATACATGTTTTGGTATGTCTTAATTATTGAACAAGTATCTCATAGACTGAATGTAATAACCCGAGATTTTATGAGATATATTCTTTTTAATTTCTTTCATATCTTTTGTTGTACGATACACCAAGATTATCTTGCGTTATACGCAACACCTATTAGCTTGCAGTATACGCAACACTAATCCTGGATCGTGTTACACACAATTTCTTATTTGTTTGATAGTAGTTATTCTATGAAACATTAAGTATATATATATATATTCAATGTATTTTGTTTTACGTAGCAACAAAGGATTCGTGCACTATACGCAACCCTGACATGGCTTGCATTACACGCAATTGCGACCTTCCTCGATAGCGTGTGTTGTACACAATACCGAGTTTTACTAAACAAAGATATATTATTATAATATTATTATGAACCAGCCGTTATGAATAGTATTAACTAAATTTTGAATTTTATAACATTATTATTCATCTTACACATTTTCTATAACATGGTATAAGAACAAAATATATTCTTCGGGTAAAATAAGTATTTTTAAAAAAATGCAGTTTTGCCGCCTTTTGATGGCGCACCCACTTTAAATCTATTTTTTGACATGTTTATAAGTTCAATTTTACAAAATAAAATTACTCTTTGGAATCAGGATATAAAATTTTACCTTGGATAAAAATTTCATATTATTCTGATAACTTTCATATTTTAATGAATAGAAAAAACACGCTATATTTTAATTAAAAACAACTTTTTTCATCATATTATATTATGTGGTTAAATTATAATATTGAATGGTTTTAAAGTATAAATAGAATATATTTTTACCATTTAATATAATTTATGTCATTATCATTGATTTTACATTGAATTCATAGGTTATATCAATTCAATCTTTTGCAATGTTTCAAACAAAAACCCGTTTTCATTCGACAACGGGATTAATTTTAATTTAATTTCTGCCACATATGTGTATTGAATTTGAAAAAATGGATTCCATATTTGGAATCAGTGGGTCCAAATTATGTCAATAGGATGTTTTTTGTTTTTGGGACTTATAAATAGTAACTATGGTAAATTTTATTTACCATAGTTAAAGGTAAATCGGGTAATTAAGGGTGAATATAATATTATAAAATTACCTAACACATGCCAAAATTCTATTGGATGCCTAAAAGTCGACCCATATCACCTAAGGGTAAGATTAGATTCATTTTATGGACTTTTGACCATGAAAATAATTTAATTACTATTATAACCAAAGAAAGTGACAACATATCACTCTCTTAAATCTTATAAGTATAATAATTTTACATTAGTGATAAACATCATAAAACATAAAAAATGAATAGTCTCCAGAAATCTAATAAATATATCTACATCATGATAATTTATTTAGATTTTTTAGGTATTAAATAATTATCATTAAGGGTGATACATTAATGATGCATAAATTATTTATTAAATGAAAAATCAGTAATATAGTTTTTATTAAAATACTAATACCCATTAAAAGGACCCCAAAACTGACCAAAACTTATTTTTAGTGTATATCTATACCATACGCATCTAATGACCTAATATAAAACCGTTTTGAGTCTTATAAAAGTGATTATGACACTTATATTATTTTATTTTATATGATTCCAAAGTTGTCACCTTCATAATTTAATAAATATAACAATTTAAATATTATTATATTAAGATGATAAATTCGAGTAAAATAATTATTGTGAAAGGCAATATATTTATCTTCGTCATAGGATTTTATTTTTTATTTTTATGAAACAAATAAGTATATTAAATAATTATAAAAAAATGTTGTAGTAATTATTTTATAAAGAGATAAACCAAATAAATGGTTTTAAAAATAATAAAATAAATATTATATGAACTATTTAATGTTCTACACTAATTTTATAGATACATATGGACTTTAATGAATCTATTAAATCTTTTATTTAGAAAATATCTTTTGTATATATTTTATTTAAATTCATATAAATGTATAGGGTCAAAATTGATACTATTGTTATTTTATAAAAATAACATATTATAAAATTGTTTAAAAATCACAAAAATATTTAAAAATTATAAATTTAAATTTATACGGTCTAAAATGTTATAAAGTATCATATTATGGAAAATTCACAACAAATATGTAATTTATTGTTATAATTTAAAATTTAGAATGTTATTACCACAAATAAAAAAAAATTTATTAAGTAAGAATAAATCAAGTTGGTAATGTTTAAAATAGTTTCCTAACATGTCTAAATTTTTTTGGTTGATGATATTACAACCCTATCTCATCTTATATTCAAATATGAGTCATTTTTGGAGGTTTTTAAGTGGATTTAGAATTATTATAAATTAATATTTTTAATATTTCCAAAGGTGCCCCTCTCCTCCCTTATAAAAGGGCACCTCCTCCCTCTCTTCCTCACACCAATTTGAGCATTTACGTTCGGCCACACCCTGCCCATTTCCCTTATCAACTTCCCTAGAAACATCCTAGAGGTCCTGGTTTTCTTAAAAGACCAATTTTAGTACCCTAAGAGGATGATTCTAAGAGGCATGTCAAAGAAGAGGTAATATCAGTTACCGATTCTTTCAAATTTTTTTCTTCTTCAACTTCTTCTTCTTTAGTTGTTTCATTATGAAGTAATAACATTAGTATCACTAATATACTGCTATTTTATTATAAGTATGAATCAACCATATTTCACTATCTATCCATCCTATAGAAAATGAAATCATCGCGCGTGCGTACGTATGGAATACCGTCTCCACGCCGTGGTGTAATCTATTTTCCACCACCCCCTTACATGGATTGGTATAACGGTGATATTAATTAATATATATGATTATTGTAAATTGATATTGATTCTGTAATATTATACATACACTTTAATAAAATTTGACGATCATGGGAATGATATCATCGCTCGTGCGTACGTACGGAATACTGTCTCCACGACGTGATGAGATTCACTCTCCATGATAACCATTCAAGAATGATTATAAAGTATATATAATAAGTAATCATAAAATATATGAAATAATAATGCTACTAGATTTATGTATATATAAATTTATTTCATATATTTAATTCCATTCAATTCAATAAGGAAACGAAAATAGCGTTCATGCGTACGTACGGCCTACCGTCTCCATGAATGGTGTATTTCATTTCATTTATCGATCTATTATATATTTGTATATTATGAATAAATATATTATATATAAAGCATGTTTTATATTCTGGAATTAAGTAATCATGATCTAAGTAATCATATGAATAATTACAAGTCAAAACACGGACGACAAATGAAACGATTTTACCCAAAACACTCTTTAACATAGAATTTAAAAAAGAACGTGTAATATAAAGTCATAAGTGAACCATATATGATATAATAACAATGCATATGATTATGGAATAAGTCAATGACATTATCTTAATCATTATAAAGGAGGTTTGGATACGTATGAATAAAATCGGACCTAAGGTAAGGGATAATTTTGCAAATCTCATTTTTATCCGAGATTAATTATACATAAGTATTTATTGGGGTTATTGTTATCATCCATGTCCTGGTTTTATAAAAGTGTTTTCATGTATGTTTAAAGTCCTTTTTACCCATTTTTTACTTTTACTACATGGTATGTAAGGAATCTTTCTTTTGTTTACGTTACGAGGTACTTTTTGACTATTCTGACAAAAGTACGAGAAGAATGTTTTTTAACGTATACGGCATGAAAAGTTTTTTACGGTTTTATAAAGACATATTTTCATGAAGCTTACTCCAAAATATTTCATTACTATTTTCAACAAAATCCTTTTCTTTTAAAATTTCATGACATTTTGTGAAAAAAAATGATTTTGAGGAAAAAAGGATATTTTCCTCAAGAATTCATTTCAAGTGTTTTATCAAAACCATTTTCCATCTAAGATGGCATTATTTTCATATGTGTATGTTTAAAGTATAATGTATCTATGAATTACATGGTTTCACATTTCTTATGATGAAATGTCCATTTGTTTTATATGTATTATGAAATGATGGGATGATGTTTATGAAATCCATTTTATTCTTTGGGTTATGATGAATGTTATTTTTTTATTTTGTGGTACAAGTAATAATTATTTCATTATGAGATGGGTGGGACTTATATCACCCTCCAATGAATTGGGTAAAGATTTATATCTCATGAGATAGACATGTCTAGAACGGAAAGTTAAACCGATTCAGTAATACAGGACTGGAACGAGGAGTAAACTCAATTCAGAAAGGGACTTTGTCTACTAAGATGGTCTTTGTAGGATTGCCTTGGCTAATATGGAAATTATATCATGTGATTAATGGTTGCCACAATTAAATGTTTTATTCCCATGCTATTTTATCATTCTTAATGTTTCTTTATGATCTATGCCATACGTACTTCCATGTTTTATGTCATTGCTCAAGCTTTTGATGTTTAAACATTATGTTCATGTTTTTAAGTTCAAATGTATATGGTATGTTTTATTTTATCCATGATTACCCTTACTGAGAATTTGAGATCACCCTTTTTATGTTTTCTTTTCCCCAGGATATAAAGAAAGGTTTTAGGTAAGAAAAAAGGGGAAGATCTTTTTGGGAGATGTTGAAGATCTTTCACCACGATTATAAGATTATGTTCCATGTTTCCAAAGACAATAAACTATTACGGTACTTGTTTTTATATTTTTGTTATGTATTAAGTATTCCGAAAATGTAATGTATTGTTCATGTACATCAAGCTTTGGGTCTCTACATTTGGAATCAGAGGAAAGGTTTAGTCAACCTTTGGAAACTAGGATGCGAAAACGTTAGTGAGATCCCTAGAGATATTTCTAAGGTATGTCTAGGGATGTACCTAAGGATAAGTATACGTATAGGATATAGTCCTAGAACTAGGGTAACGATCTTATAATTTAACCTAATATGTTAGATATTGAGGGTAATGGCCCTTACTATGTTGTTTTTCCTAGCATTATTTTTTCCTCTCACACTATTCTTTTTGGGTTTTAGAAAATGGCTGGAAACAAGATGATTTAAGATAATGGAGGATATGATTGAAAATGAAATGATATTCTTCATGAGAAACCAAATGAAATGGGATTTGGAAGTCCAAACATCATTATTATGATGAATCAGCAATCTCATAATATGATCAGTAAACTCAAATTTGGTAAGTTTCCCGACTCAGATAATAAGAGAAATATGGAGTTTCATGATGATAATAGAGGAAAGAAAGTTCAATTTCCCTCATGTAAATGATGTGGGAAGAGGCATCAGGGAGATTGTTTCCAAGGAACTGGAAGATGCTTTGGCTGTGGAAAAGGACACAAAACCAGTAAGTGCAAAGGAAAAGGTTCAGTTAACACCATGGACAAGGATAATGGTATTGCGATGACATCAAAAATAATTAGATGTTTTAAATGTGGAATTTATGGTCATTATGCAAACCAATTCCCTAAGGGAAAATCTCATGAAGAGAATCAGCATGGTCATATAGCTAGTATTTATGTGGATGACGATGAAGAGACTACAAATGAAATATGAGATAAAATAAATGATGAAGCTCAGCTAGTGTTTTAAGAAGTTAGTGGAATGATTATATGTTTATAAAGAATAATGTATGGTACTATGGAATAAAGAATCATCTAAAGATTGTTACACTATTGTTTTTCCTAAAGTAAATGAAAGTATATGTTGACTGGTACCGGTAACCATGGAAGGTTATTCAGATATTTTTGGAAAGTAGATGATATGCGCATAATGAAGGGATATGAAAATAATGAGATGTTTGATTGTATTCATGAGCTCATGACTGATATAATGACTAAGTGATATTATGGTTTGATTATATAGAAATTTTTGGATTTTTGTATGTGGAAAGAGTTAACTTTTGACAGCATTCATGTTTTCACTAAGGTTAAATGGGTATTCATTTTTCAAGAGAATACACGATTAAGGTATTCACATGTTTGTAATTTGACCAACAAGATATATCTTATGATATATGGGGGATAAATTATGGCATTCACATGTTTTTTATGTGACATTTCATGTAATCATTTTCTTTATACTATGATCTTGGACCAAAGTATTTTAGATAAGCCTAAAGATTGGAATGGATTATGTTGGACATAAGTAAGTACTGTTTAAGGATAGAACTTTTTTCGATATTATTTATGGGATGTTATAGTAATGTATTTTTAGAAAAATGACAACCTGCAGGACTGGAGACAGCCCATCGTGTCGGACAAGGCTGTGGGAATCGAACCCACAACCGAAGTGCGACTGGCCTTTATCGCCTACCACTGGCCTACAAGAAGTGATTGTTTAGTAGAAACTAGTTTTATTATATTAAGTTGTATGATATATGAAGTATAAGTCCATTTTAGGAACCATATATGATTAATCTCACTATAGATGGACTTATTATTTTTGATAACTTTTATAACCTTTTGTTTGAGACAGATGGAATGACCCATCATTCTATCACATGATCTTCTAACACTTCACTAATGACAAATTCAACTTCATTTATTTAAGAGATGAATTGGAAATTATCCAAAGAACGACCAATGGTGAGACTGTACCAAAATCACGAAATTATTTATTCTAATTCAAATTTCATAAACTTTAGAGAAATAATCTTGAAAACCAAAAATGTTGTCCTAGTGCTCTTATATCCGATGAATCATATGGTACCTTAGATCATCACAAATTTATGGCTGTGTGATTGATGGCTTTTTCATAGCCATGATCTCTACCACTCTCCATCGTAACGTGGTGGATAGATTTTTCTTCCACATCCATATTTTCACCTATATTCTCCTACGTGGAAACCCAATGATGAGTTAATTTGGGTGACCGTTACATTTCATACTTTAGTTTTTAAAGACAAGTTTTGTTATTCCTTTTTACGATGTGGGTTTCAATTAAAGAAACATTCAAGTAGAAAACCATTTATAACCCCAACGAATTTCGAGGGCGAAATTCATTTTAAGGGGGGTATAATGTAATAACCCGAGATTATATAAGATATATTATTTTTAATTTCTTTCATATCTTCTATTTTACGATACACCATGATTATCTTGCTCTATACGCAACACCGTATTAGCTTGCAGTATACGCAATACTAATCCTGGATCGTGTTACACACAATTTCATGTTTGTTTGATAGTAGTTATTCTACGGAACATTTAGTATATATATATATATTCAATGTATTTTGTTATATGCAGAAAAAAAGTATTCGTGCACTACATGCAACCCTGATTTGGCTTGCATTACACGCAATCACGACCTTCCTCGATACTGTGTGTTGTACGCAATACCGAGTTTCACTAAACAACGATATATTATTATAATATTATTATGAACTAGCCGTTATGAATAGTATTAACTAAATTTATAATTTTATAACATTATTATTCATCTTACACATTTTCTAGAACATGGTATAAGAACAAAATAAATTTTTCGGGTAAAATAAGTATTTTTTAAAAAATGCAGTTTTGCCGCCTTTTGATGGCGCACACACTTTAAATCTAGTTTTTGACATATTTATAAGTTAAATTTAACAAAATAAAATTATTCTTTGGAATAATGATATAAAATTTTACCTTGGATAAATTTTTCATATTATTCTGATAACTTTCATATTTTAATGAATAGTAAAAACACAATATATTTTAATTAAAAACAACTTTTTTCATCATAATGAATTATGTGGTTAAATTATAATATTTAACGGTTTTAAAGTATAAATAGAATATATTTTTACCATTTAATATAATTTATGTCTTCATCATTGATTTTACATTGAATTCGTAGGTTAAATCAATTCAATCTTTTGCAATGTTTTAAACAAAAACCCGTTTTCATTCGACAACGGGATTAATTTTAATTTAATTTTGGCAACTTCTGTGTACTGAATTATAAAAAATGGATTCCATATTTGGAATAAGTGGGTCCAAATTATGTTAATAGGCTACTTTTTATTTTTGGGAATTATGAATATTAACTACGGTAAATTTTATTTACCATAGTTAAAGGTAAATCGGGTAATTAAGTGTGAATATAATATTATAAAATTACCCTAACACTTGCCAAAATTTTATTGGATGACTAAAAGTAGACCCATATCACCTAAGGGTCGGATTAGATTCATTTTATGGACTTTTGACCATGAAAATAATTTAATTATTATTAAAACCAAAGAAAGATACAACATGTCACTCTCTTAAATCTTATAAGTATAATAATTTTAATTTACTGATAAACATCATAAAACATAGAACATTAATAGTCTCCATAAATCTAATAAAATTATCTACATCATTATAATTTATTTAGATTTTTTATGGATTAAATAATTATTATTAATGGTGATACATTAATGATGCAGAATTTATTTATTAAGTGAAAAATCAGTAATATAGTTTTTATTGAAATAATAATACCCATTAAAAGGCTCCCAAACCTGGAAAAAACTTATTTTTAGTGTATAGATATTCCATAAGCATCTAATGACCTAATATATAACTGTTTGGAGTATTATAAAAGTGATTATGACACTTATATTATTTTATTTTAAATGATGCCAAAGTTGTCACCTTCATAATTTAATAAATATAACAATTTAAATATTATGATTTTAAGATGATACATTCGAGTAAAAGTATTATTGTAAAATTTAATATATTTATATTCATTATAGGATTTTATTTTTAATTTTTATGCAACAAATAAGTATATTAAATAATTATACAAAAATGTTGTAGTAATTATTTAATTAAGAGATAAACCAAATTAATGGTTTTAAAAATAATAAAATAAATATTATATGAACTATTTAATGTGCTCCACTAATTTTATAGATACATATGGCCTTATAAGAATCTATTAAATCTTTTATTTTGAACACCTATTCTGTATATATTTTATTTAAATTCATATAAATGAATAGTGTCAAAATTGACACTATTGTTATTTTATAAAAATAACATATTATAAAATTGTTTAAAAAACACAAAAAATTTTAAAATTTATAAATTTAAATTTATATGGTGTAAAATGTTATAAAGTGTCCATGTATGGACAATTCACAAGAAATAATTAATTTTTTGTTATAATGTAAAATTTAGAATGTTATTACCTCAAATAAAATTAAATTGATAAGTAAGGATAAATCAAGTTGATAATGTTTAAAATAATTTCCTAACATGTGTAAATTTTATTATTTGATGAGATTACAGCCCTATCTCATCTTATATTCTAATATGAGTCATTTTTTGAGGTTTGTAAGTGGGTTTATATTTATTATAAATTAATATTTTTAAGATTTCGAAAGGTGCCCCTCTCCTCCCTTATAAAAGGGCACCTCCTCCCTCTCTTCCTCACAAAAATTTGAGCCTTTATGTTCGGACAAACCCTGACCATTTCCCTTATAAACTTCCCTAGAAACATCCTAGAGGTCCTGGTCTTCTTCAAAGACCAAGTTTAGTACCCTAAGAGGAGGATTCATAGAGGCATGTCAAAGAAGAGGTAATATCAGTTACCGATTCTTTCAATTTTCTTTCTTCTTCAACTTCTTCTTCATTAGTTGTTTCATTATGAAGTAAAAATATCAGTATCACTCATATACTGATATGTTATTATAAGTATGAAACAACCATATTTCACCATCTATCCATCATATGGAAAATGAAATCACCGGGCGTGCGTACGTTCGGAATACCATCTCCACGCCGTGGTGTAATATATTTTCCACCACCACCTTACTAGGATGGGTATGATGGTAAAAGTAATAATTATATATGATTATTTTAATGTGATATTTATTCTGTAATATTATGCATACACTTTAATAAAATTTGACGATCATGGGAATGATATCATCGCTCGTGCGTACGTACGGAATACTGTCTCCACAACGCGATGCGATTCACTCTCCATGATAACCATTCAAGAATTATTATAAAGTGTATATAATAAGAAATAATAAAATATATGACATAATAATTCTACTAGATTTATGTATATATATATTTCTGTCATCAACTTAATTCCATTCAATTCAATAAGGAAACGAAAATAGCGTTCATGCGTACGTACGGCCTACCGTCTCCATGAACGGTGTATTTTTTTCCATTTATCGATCTATTATATATATGTATATTATGAATATATATTATATATAAATCATGTTTTATATTCTGGAATTAATTAATCATGATCTATGTAATCATATGAATAATTACTAGTCAAAACACGGATGACAAATGAAACGATTTTACCCAAAACAATCTTTAACATGGAATTTACAAAAGAACGGGTAATATAAAGTCATAAGGGAATCATATATGATATAATAACAATGAATATGATTCTGTAATAAGTCAATGACATTATTTAAATCATTATACAGGAGGTTTGGATACGTACGAAGCAAATCAGACCTAAGGTAAGGGATAATTTTTCAAATCTCATTTTTATCCGAGATTGCTTATACGTAAGTATTTACGGGTGTTCTTATTATCATCCATGTCCAGGTTTTATAAAAGTGTTTTCATGTATGTATAAAGTCCTTTTTACCCATTTTTGACTTTTACTACATGGTATGTAAGGAATCTTTCTTTTGTTTATGTTACGAGGTACTTTTTGACTTTTCCGACAAAAGTACGAGAAGATTGTTTTTTACCGTATATGGCATGAAAGGATTTTTATGGTTTTATAAATACATATTTTAATGAAGCTTCCTCCAAAAGATTTCATGACTATTTTCAAAAAAATCCTTTTATTTTAAAATTGCATGAAATTTTGTGAAAAGAAAATTATTTTGAAGAAAAAAAGGATATTTTCCTCAAGAATTCATTTCAAGTGTTTTATCAAAACCATTTTCCATCTATGATGACATTATTTTCATATGTGTATGTTTCAAGTATAATGTCTCTATGATTTACATGGTTTCACTTTTATTATGATGAAATGTCCATTTTTTTAATATGTATTATGAAATGATGGGATGATGTTTATGAAATCCATTTTATTCTTTGGGTTATGATGAATGTTATAAGTTTATTTTGTGGCACAAGAAAGAATGATTTCATTATGAGATGGGTGGGACCTATATCTCCCTCCAATGCATTGGGTAAATATTTATATCTCATGATATAGACATGGCTGGAATGACAAGTTAAATCGGTTCAGTAATACAGGACTGGAACGAGGAGTGAACTCGATTCAGAAAGGGACTTTGTCCACTAAGATGGTCTTGGTAGCAATGCCTTGGATAATATGGAAATAATATCATGTTCTTAATGGTTTCCACAATTACATGTTTTATTCCCATGTTATTTTATCATTATTAATGTTTCTTTATGATCTTTGCCATACGTACTTCCATGTTTTATGTCATTGCTCAAGCTTTTGAGGTTTAAACATTATGTTAATATTTTTATGTTCAAATGTATATGGTATGTTTTATTTTATCCATGATTACCCTTACTAAGCATTTGAGCTCACCATTTTAATGTTTTCTTTTCCCCAGGATATAAAGAATGGTTTTAGGTAAGAAAAAAAGGGGATGATCTTTATGGGAGATGTTGAAGATCTTTCACCACGATTAGACGATTAAGTTCCAAGTTTCCAAAGACACTAAACTATTACGGTCCTTGTGTGTCTATTTTTGTTATGTATTAAGTATTCCGCAAAAGTAATGTAATGTTCATGTACGTCACGTTTCGGGTCTCTACACTAAAAAAACAAAGTAGTATTTTTTTCATAACTACTTCTTTGACATTTACTTATTCAACATACATGAAATTTTTTTTAATTAGGTATCAATCACTTATTACACAATTTTTGGAGGCACTTCCTCATTAATCACATCAGAAAATTTGATAAAAAATATCACATTGTTATCCTCCCTCTTTACCAAACAATCCTTGAAATCTACTACTTTAAAAATAAAGAAAAAAAGTTTTCAAAAAATATTTACATGTTCATAAATGGGTCAAATATATATTTTAAAATATTTTTTAGATATTTGAGAATGTTTTATTTTCCATTGATATAAATTAAATCGATTTTAATCTACTTAAAAATAAATTCCACCAATTTATATTCTAAATTCTTATCATAGTTTTAATTTAAAAATTAGATTATCTTGATAAAAAAATAAATCCATTATTAAAATTTTATGCCTCTAATGTTTTGTGATTCTTTATATAGAGGATAAAAGTTTTCACACCTCCATTTTTTTGTAAATGATTACATCAAAGGTATTATTGTTTGTATGAGTCATCTCATTTATTATATTAAAATGAACACCATTTAGGATTTTTTTCCAATCATGAATTAGCTTTATCTTTGTTCTCATTATTGTTTCTTGGTATATCATAAGATCCATACATCATGTCATCATAACCAACACACAGTAGTATATAAGACCCAATTATATAAATAGGAATATAACCCAGAAACAAAAATATTTTCTATAATGGATAAATTAATGTAGTTTTTTAAATTAATCTATTCTTCAATGATTACTAGTTTATTCTATTACTTGAAATTAGTTCCTAATCCATGACCACACATGAGGTATCTTTAATGCCTGATGGTTAACAAATATAAAATATACATATTTATTTAACTAACATTATCATCAAAGGAATAATATTGTGTAATTAAGTGATAACTGTTGAGGAAGTTTTGTTTTCAACAATATATAATATTTTTATTTAAAGGGGGAGTTTATATTAATAATCTATCTCTTTATGACAATTTTTATGCTCACAAATACCCTTAATTATTTTATAACGATTTTATTTGTTAATTATTTTGTAGGAATTTCTTATTTTATTTTAATCTTGAAATAACATGAATTTATTACAAAATTATTCATATCTAGCATGTTCTGGAAACATTGTTCAGGTGCTACTTATTTGGAATCTGCCTGCGTGTGTTCTGGAAACACTATTCATACTCTAAGTTGATAAATGTAGTGTAAGGATGAAAAGAGTGTATACATTTTGAGATAAGTAAAAAGTATGGTTAATCAACCATACGTTATTGGAAAAGTATGGAAGAATAAACCTACCTTATGAAGGAAACATACGATTAGGATATCAGAAAAGTATGGAAGGAGAACCTTACGTAAATATTAAACGTTGTGTTTATTTCACAAAAGTAAGGTTTATCAAACTTACTTTTGTAAACAACCATTCTTTCTTGGAAAATTATTGATCAAGTAAAAGTATGGATATTTTATCATACATTTGAATATTTAAGAAAAAAGTATGGATGACCAACCCTACGTTCGGAATGAACATTATGTTTGTTGTTAACTTTACGTTGTCAACCTTATGTTGTGAACCTTACATTTGAAGAATACATCATCAAACTTATGTTTAGATGATGCATACAGTTCAAATCAACCTTACGTTTGGCGTCATAGAATTTAAAGGCTATATTTTTATGTAACGGTCAGTACGCTAATTATTATGAGGATTTCAATCCAGATTTAAAGCTTATTTTAAAGTATGATTTTGACTGATTCAAAACTGTTTTATCAATGTTTTGATCGAATTAAAAGGAGATTTTTTTGCTGAGTCTTCAGGAAAGTTAAGACTACTATTTAAATTCAAATGTTTGAATATCGCAAGTAAAAAAGGTGACTTTTGTGGATCTAATTTTACAAGAGATGTTCTTATCGTTATTTTATTTATATGTGCTTTTTGAAACTGTGTCGACATTATTATTTTATTGATCATGTGTGATTTTTTTATTATTATAAAAAACGAAAACACTAAATACTGAAACATACTGATATGTTGTTTCAAAAGGAGCGTCAAAGATCTGTTCGTTAAAGATAAAGGAACAAGATAGAAGATTCACTTATTCTATATCGAAGATCTAATGTGGATCTTTCTCTGCTAAAGTTGTGAATAATTTTTTTTATTTACTAAAATGGGATCGAATCAAAACGTTTATTATGTGAAGATTATTTTCTTTGAAGGCAACGATCTACCTAATATCAATTGCATGCTATTGAAATTGTGATGAACATTTGCAAAGTATTTTCAGAATACGAAAATATATCTTGAGTGATCGGATTCTCGTACTAAGCTGTGTAGGTTGTGTAAGTGAACCAGAAGTCTTGGTTTTTCCTTGTATTGTAAAGGTGTCAACTTCCTGTACTCATTTGTGAACCGGTCTGTGGAAACGAGGACTAGATAGTGAAAATCACCAAGCTAATGGAGTATTGTATTGGTGGAGTGACTAGGGGCCTTCTATTCCCCAAACCACTATACATCTTGTGTTTCTACTATTTAAATTTCCACTACATCATTATATCTGATTAATGTTAAAAGCATAACAAAATCTGATAAAGATTTTTGAAAAGATAGAATTCACCCCCTCTTGTGTATATTTAGTGTAATATGATCCAACAATTGGTATCAGAGGTTGAGTTTTCTGACAAAACTTTAACAAGCTGAAAGTGATTATCCACAGAGAAAGATGACTGATACAAGAGATGTAATGTCTATGGTCAGAGAAGTGTACATCAATGGAAAAAACAATGGATGTTGGAAGTCACTAATGATTATCTATCTGAAAAACCATGGATACAGAGTATATTCCATGATTCTGACTCCATATGAAATACCAGAAAAACCTAAGACATGTAGTGCAGCTACTAAAGCAGATTATGAAATGAACTCAAAGGAAATGAATGAAATTATATGTGGTCTAGGACCTGATGAATTTAATAGAGTATCTCAATTCCCAACAGCATATAAAATGTCGCGAATTATTATTGTTGGTTACGAAGGAACTAACAATATCAGGGAAAAGAGATATGAAACTACTAAGCTTAAATTTGATACCTTCAGAATGGTTGAAGGTGAGAGTATTACTCAAATGAATGGAAGATTGAACGAGATTTTCAATAACATAATTTCCTTCGGAGATCCCATTAAACAATATGATCAAGCATTAAAAGTATTGAGAGTATTGCCTACAAAATGGAATTGAATCTCGGAAGCAATCAGAAAGTCGACACCTGTCAATGATTTAACCATCAAAGAATTGATTGGAACGTTAATGATGTATAAAGCTGAGATGGAAGATGAAGCTAATGAACATTAAGTTCTTATAAAAAGAGATGATACTTCCTTGAAAGAATCATCACAGAGAAAAATAAGAATGATAAAGAAAAATGTAAAAGAGAAGCAAGGGAGTTCTGATTTATCTAATTCTGATGTGGAATTGGCTCAGCTAGCCCGAAGATTCACAAAATTCTATAGAAAGAAGAAGGGCTTCAAAAAATTATTCAAAAAGTATGACAATGAAGTCAGATGCTATGAATCCAATAAAATGGGGAATATCAGACCTAACATTCCTCAGCTAAAAGAATTCAAAAGAAAGAAATATTTCAAATGAAATGACTGTGAGCATAAGGACAAGAAATCCATGAAAGCTACATGAAGTGTATCTGAATACTCCAGTTGTACTTGTCAATCAAACTCAGAGAAGGAGGAAGAAACTCTAAAAGCCAACATGTGTTTTACGGCAGAAACAGATGAGGTTCAGTCTTAATACTCTTCGGATAGTAGTTCTGAATCTAATTACTATAATGAAAAACTCTTAGCCTACTAAAATTTTCTTATAGAAAAATTTGAATCTCTATTAAAGAAGCATAATTCTTTAAAGAATGTTCATAAGGATATTTTTGATGAAAGACATACAATTCTGAAACAATATAAGGAGTTAAATGAAAAATTTGATTCAATTAATTCTATCAATACAGATTATGAATCAAAGATAAAATCACTAAAAACTGAAATAGAAACTTATAAATATGCAACCCTTGTTTTTACTAAAGGATAAAATACATTAAATAAAATCCTTCGGAAAAATTTCATTAAAAAGGAATGATTTGGAATTTGGAGTAAAGGAGAAATCCTGAAGCTGTAGAAAAACTATTCTATTCCAAGTGAAAAAAGACTAAATTGTAATTACTGTGGAATAAGGGGACATATTTCCAAAATATATTTCTTAAGACAACCCCAAATAAGTGTCATTAAGAAAGCTTTTGTATCAAATGATTTATTTGACTGATGTGAAATTAGAAAAGAAAAGATAGTCTGGATTCCTAGATCCTTGCTAGCTAACACCACTAGACCCAACAAAATATGGGTACCAAAGAAATCGGTGTAAATGTCTTTGCAGGGAGCAGGTCAGAAGAGAAAAAAGGACATATGGTATATGGACATTGGCTTATCAAGACATATGAGTGGAAACTCATTGAATTTCTATACACTCACTCGAAAAGATGGTGGACTTGTCACTTTTGGGGACAATTTCAAAGGAAAAATCATTGGTATTGGAACAGTTGGAGATCCAGAAGCTATCTCAATTAATAATGTACTTTATGTACAAGGATTGAAACACAATCTGATAATTATCTCTCAACTATGTGATGATGGTTATGCTGTTGATTTTTCTAACAATTGTTGTTCTTTTTTCAAAAATAAATTTCATAAATTTAGAGAACCAAGAAATGATAATGTGTATACCCTGGATTTAAATTCCTTGTGTAAACAACAAGTAAATTTCTTAACTGCTAAAATGAATGAATTTTGGATCTGGCATAGGAGACTTGGACATTGTAATGCATATTTTTTAAATAAGTTTTCTAAGAATAATTTAGTTTCTAATTTTCCTAGTCTCAAATTTAAAAGTGACAGATTCTATGAGGTGTGTCAACTCGGAAAGCAACACAAATCATACTTCAAATTTATTAACAAAAATGCTAAATCTAAACATCTCAAACTTATCCATATTGATTTATTTATACCTTCATGTGTTTCAAGCTTGGCTAGTAAATTATATGTATTTATTTTAGTTGATGATTATTCTAGATTTACATTGATTTTCTTTTTGAAATTTAAAAATGAAGCATTCACTTTATTTGAATGTTTTTGTAAAGATGTTCAAAAAGAAAAAGTTTTTAAAATAATTTCATTAAGAATTGTTCATGGTGAAAAATTGGAGAATTAGGAATTTAATTCCTTCTACTCAAATATAGGTATTAAACACATCTTCTCTGCACCTAGAACACCTCAACAAAATAGAATTGTTGAAAAGAGAAATAGGACTATTTAGGAAATGGCTAGGACTATGCTAAATTAATATAGTCTTCCTACCTACTTTTGGGTATAATATATATGAACAACCTGCTATATAATGAATATAGTTTTAATTATTCCACTTTTAAAAAAGACACCCTATGAACTTTGGAATAACAGAAAACTTAAAGTTAACTACTTTAATGTTTTTGGTTAAATGTTTAACATCATGAACACCAAGGACAATCTTGGTAAGTTCAATCCAAAATCTGATGAAGGAATCTTCTTAGGATATTCAGCTGCCTCCAAATCTTATAGAATCTATAATAATAATTCAAGGATTGTTGAAGAATCAGTTCTTGTGAAATTCGATAAATTTGATCCCTTTGAGAAAAGGATAGATCAAATGGATGAATATGACTCTAATGATAACATGAGGCTTGAGAACATGGAAAATGATTTTGAAAAAGATATAAATGAAATTCCGTCCAGTTCAGAATTAGATGATACTGAAGAACCTATAAGTGCGTTGCCTAGAAAGACTAGAACCCTAAAGAATCACCCTCTAGAAACTATAATAGGTGACTTAGATACGTGAATAAAAACTAGAATAAATATAGTAAATCTTGTAGAATTATCTTTCATTCTATCCCAATTAGAACCCAAGACTATAGAAGAAGCTTTAGATGATGAAAACTAGATGATAGAAATGCAAGAAGAATTAAACCAGTTCAAAAGAAATGAAGTTTGGGAATTAGTTGAAACACCACAAGAACTATCCATTGATTGCAACCAAATGTGTCTTTAGAAATAAGAATGATGATCAAGGAATAATAACTAGAAATAATTCTAGACTTGTCGCTAAAGGATATAATCAGGAAGAAGGTATAGATTATGATAAGACCTTTGCACCTATAGCTAGACTATAAGCCATTAGAATCCTCTTAGCCTATGCATCTCATATGAACATTAAATTATTTCAGATGGATGTTAAGTCTCCCTTTTTAAATGGTTATTTAATGGAGTAAATTTATGTTGAGCAACCTCCTGGTTTTGAAAATTATCAAAAACCAAATTTTGTTTTAAACTTATTAAGCTCTCTATGGCCTTAAACAAGCACCTTGAGCTAGGTATGAATTATTAATCTCTTTTCTTTTAAAAAATTATTTTACTTTTGGAATGGAAAATCCAACACTTTTTAAGAATAATTTGAAGTCTAATATTTTATTAGTTCAAATTTATGTTAATGATGTCATTTTTGGATCAACTAATAAAACCGTTTTTCATGATTTTTCAACGTTAATGCAAAAACAATTTGAAATGAGTATGATGGGAGAACTAAATTTCATTTTAGGAATTCAAATTTATAAAAAACAATTTGGAAATGTTTTGAATCAATGCAAATAAATTACTGATTTATTGGAGAAATTTGGATTTGAAAACATCAAGACATATACAACTCCTATGTGCACTAAAATAAAACTTGATTTGGATGAAACTGGAAAATCAGTTGAAAACAAGTTATATAGAGGTATGATTGGTAGTTTATTATATCTTTCTGCTAGTAGGCTAGATATAATATATTCAGTATGTCTTTGTGCATCATTGCAATCAAATCCTAATGAATCTCATTTAACTGTTGTTAAAAGAATTTTTAAATATTTAAAAGGAACAATTTTTAATCTCTTCGTCATCCCAAAACATCTGATTTTAATTTGATTTAATATTCAGATGTAGACTTTGGGAGTTTTAGATTAGATAGGAAAAGCACTTCAGGAACTTGTCACATTATAGGGAAATTTTTAGTGTCATGGTCAAGTAAGAAACAACATTCAGTTTCCCTGTCAACAGCTAAGGCAGAGTACGTTTCTGTGGGCAGTTGTTGTGCACAGGTGATGTGGATGAAAAACAATCTTATGGACTTTGGAATAAATTTTAATAATACTCCTATTTTATGTGATAATACTAGTGCTATAAATATTTCAAAAATCCTATTAATCATTCTAGAACCAAGAAAATTGATATCATACATCATTTCTAAGATATCATGTTCATAAAAAGGATATATCTTTGGAATTAGTAAGTACTGAAATTCAATTAGCTGATATTTTTACTAAACCACATCCCACTGCAAGGTTTGATTTTATTATGGGGGAGCTAGGTTTATTTATTTTTAAATAAATTTTTTTTTTACTATAGTAGTTATTTATTTTAATTCTGCTTAAAATAATTTATCTATTATGTTTTTCAAATAGAATAAGTTTCTTTTCCTCTTATAATCTATTTTATTATTTTTAAATATATGTAATGATAAGTAAAAACACAAGAATAAAGGTTTTCAGAAACCCTTAATACTTCTAAATCGTATCATTTCTTCCAAAACCATTTCGAACCCTCAAACCACACCTCTTCTCGTCAACCCCAATCTTCGAACCTCTAAAACCCTAACCTTAAAACCTTCAGAGATTCTCTCAAATATGGAAAAGACTAAAATATCAGATGAAGATGAAACTAGAAATTCCAAGAAACAACATTCAGAAGGATGAAAAATCTTACAGGGAAAGGCAATTGATCTTGAATGGCTATATCAGACAAATCTCCTGTTGAAATAAGAATTGTCGTTTCATAATCTCGAACATACTTTCAATAGTGATAATACGAAATTTCTGTATGAGTTTGTGCTTTGATACTTCTTCAAATCTGTATAGTTTAGTCTGGGGGATTCTGAGGACAGTATGATGGCTAAGATAGAGGATAGGGATTTTTCAATCATGTCAGTAGAAATTGGTCAGATTCCCAACTGCCCTCATGATGGAGTTTTTCATTTTGATTTGAAAAATATTGGAGATTCTATGCATAAATCAGAGGACATAATGTCGTTTCTCTTTGGTATTAGGACTGTAAAGAAAATGTTTATCAAGGATTTGGATCCTGATTAGAAAATTTTGGTCAAATTTGTGCAAACAGGGATTGCACCGAGAATGTTTGAAATGGAAAAGATATTATATCCTGATATGTATATAATGTATCTTTTTTTCAGTGATGTTAATCACAATTTTCCTAGTTATATGGTTAGATACATAATATATTGTTGTCAGATTGATGACCGAATGAACTTTTATCCTTTTGTTCAATTCATCTCAAAGTTGTTGTTTACGAAGGACATGGTGAGATTGGTGGATGCCTGAGTATGCTGTCATCATAGTAATGTGTTTAATTCTAGAACATTAAGAAATATTGGATAGTTCTAGAGTACTATCAAAGGAAAAAAAATTCTAGTAGGAGAAGATGATGAATCAGAGAGTTCTCATGCTCAATATACAATGTACAAGGAGGTACAAGCTTAATCGAGAGTGAGCACTCTGGCAAGGAGGATCCGATTTGAAGTGGAGGAAACTGAGGAAGAAAGAAGTCAGGAGGGACTTCAGACTTAGAGGAGAAGACCTATGATTGAGGTCCTTACTTCCCCTAACAAAACTACAAGATATTTACACTCTTACAGCTTTTTCAGAGAAACGTTTGTTGACCAAACTCAAGAACAGAATGTCACAATTAAAAAACCTTATCCTGAAAGAATTTAGTTGAAAGATCAGAACAAAAGGTTGTAGCTGCTGTTTCCATTTTACCTCAACAAGAAAAGGAGGAAGAGCCTGGTGAGGAAGTGTCCAAACATCAAGAAACTCGAGAGGATATAATTTGAGATATTTCATTGAAAGAACAAATTGCAGATGTTCGTGATGAGAATTAATTTGAAGCTCACACAGAAGTTCTTCAAGAGGATTTTTCTATGGAAGGGTCTAAAAAATACTCTGAGGAAAAATCTATGGACAAACCTACTCAGACCATGGAGAAATAAAAATCAGTTGTTGAATCATTACCTTTAGTACTGCTACATCACACAGAGCCTGAGAATGTGAATCAAGCACACGGTGCTTCTGATTCAAGGAATTGGGAAGTTGAAGAGTTTTACAAAACATTATCTCAACTACAATGTGAGAATGATTCTCTGAGAAGCCCCTTAGCATTAGGACCATTGAAATTTTAAAAGATAAAGGAGAGTTCTGTTTCAAGGAAATAAGTTGAAATTTTTAAAGAGGATATGCTAAATGTTGATGCCAAATTGAAATCTGAAATGGTTATGAAATCAGATATCTCAGATCTTAAGTTTTTTATGGAGACACAATTTGCATCAGTTGTGAATAGTGATGCTAGTGGATCAGGTACTTCAACTGATTTAATCGAAATATTTCAAGCTATCACAACCGCAATGGGCAACATGAATGACAGGTTGAAATATCTTCAATGCAACCGTGCTCCATTATCTGTTCTATTAGATAATCAGAAATTCTTGGTTGATCAGTTGACATCCAATGAGCAAGGAATCCGCTATGTCTTAGATAAATTCACAGAGAAGCTGTCTTTGTTTACGGAGAAAGAAGAACGACTTCACGAGTTTTTCAGAGCCAATCTCATTGAAGATATTCATATGACTCAAGAGGCCAAAGATCTTATTATTCAACTCTGTGATGGATTAATGAAATGGTAGAGAGAACAGTTAGCAGAAATCAAGTCTACAGTCTAGATAAGATAAACCCTACATGTTAACTACCAAAACCATGATTCCTATATTTATTATTTTTGTAATTTTAATGAAAATCTATTTCATTATATATACATGTTTAACTATTATTATTTCGATATGCCAGTAATCCAGATTGAATTTTTACTAAACAGTTAACAATAGCATTTACTTCTATTCAGTGCTACATTAATCTTTGTTCTATTCCATATTCTATCATTAATTTTGATAACACAAAAAGGGGAAGGCATTTGGATTAAAACAAACATCTTTTCATTTGGGGGAGTAATTAATTTTATTAGGGAAGAAAATAAAAAATTGATAAATTAAAGGGATATATTTATCTTTTCCAAATTCAAAACTTATCTTTTCAAGATTTCAAAACTATATTTAATTAATTTTATGGTCAGTTAATTTAATTAATTATTTTATGGGTTTTGTGATCATCCAAAAGGGGGAGATCGTTGAGCAAGTGTTGTTTTCAACAATACATAATATTGTTATTTTAAGGGGGAGTTTATATTAATACTTTATCTCTTTATGCCAATTTTGATGCTCACAAATACCTTTAATTATTTTCTAATGATTTTATTTGTTAAGTATTTTGAAGAAATTTATTATTTTATTTTACTCTTTAAATAATAGTAATTTATTAGAAAAGTATTTGTATCTAGCATGTTCTGGAAACACTGTTCATACGCTACTTATTCGGAATATGTTTGAGCGTGTTCTGGAAACATTGTCCATACTCTACATGGATAAACGTAGTGTAAGGATAAAAAATGTGTATACTTTTTGAGATAAGGAAAATGTATGTTTAATCAACCATACGTTATCGGCAAAGTATAGAAGAAGAACCCTACGTTAGGAAGGAACCCTGCCATTGGGATTTCAGAAAAGTATGGAAGGAGAATTGTAGGTAAATATTAAACGTTACGCTTATTTCTGAAAAGTATGGTTCATCAACCTTAATTTTGTAAACAACCATACATTCTTGGAAAAGTATGGATCAAGTCTAAGTATGGATATTTTATCGTACATTTGAATGTTGAAGAAAAAATTATGGATGACCAACCCTACGTTTGGAATGAACCTTACGTTTTTTGTCAACATTACATTGTTAACATTACATTGTGAACCTTACGTTTGAAGACTATGTCATCAACCATACATTCAGAGGATGCATACAGTTCAACTCAACCATACGTTTGGCGTTGGAGAATTTAAAGGCGATATTTTTATGCAACAGTTAGTACGCTGATTATTAGGAAGATTTCAAGCCAGATTTAAAGCTGATTTTACAGTACGATTTTGACTAATTCAAAACTATTTTATCAATGATTTGATCGAATTAAAAATATTTTTTTATACCGAGTCTTCATGGAAGTTATGACTACTCTGTAAATTCAAATGTTTGAATTTCACGAGTAAAAAGGCATATTTTGTGGTTCTAATTTTACAAGAAAAAGTTCTTATCGTTCTTTTATTTATATGGGCTTTTTGAAACTGCATCGACAGTATTATATTATTGATCATGTGTGATATTTTAATTATTCTACAAAAAGGAAAACAGAGAATACTGAAACGTACCAATCTTATGTTTCAAAAGGAGTGTCAAATATCTGTTTGTTAAACAGGAAGGAACACAATAGAAGATTCACTTGTTCTATATGGAAGATCTATTATGGAACTATCTCTGCTAAAGTTGTAATTTTTTTTATATTTACTAAAACATGAATGACTTAGAACATTTCTTATGTGAAGATTATGATTTCTGAATGAAACGACCTACCTATTGTAAATTGCATGTTGTTTCAAGTGTGAAGAACATGTGGAATGTATTTTCAGAATACAAAAATCTTTCTTCAGTGATCGGATTCTCATACTAAGTTGTGTAGGTTCTGTAAGTGAACCAGAAGGATTTTTTTTCCTTGGATTGTAATGGTTTCCACTACCTATACTCACTTGTGAACTGGCCTATTGAAACGAGGACCATATAGTGAAAATCACCAAGCTTGTGGAGTAGAGTGTTGGTGGAATGGACTAGGGGCCTTATGTTCCCGGAACTAGTATACATCTGGTGTTTCTACTATTTAAATTCATTCTACAACATTTTATCTGATTAAATTTAAAAGGCAGATCACAATCTCGTAACGATTTTTGAAAATACATAATTCACCCCCCTATTGTGTATATTTGGTGTGATCTGATCCAACAATAACTCCCATGATGGAAGAAGAAGCCTGGTAGTTAATTTAAAACTATATTTAATATTTTTCTCATCAATTCATGCCAATGAATTCAAATTCAAAACAAAACTAACATGTAAATAATAAATAATCAAAATTAAGTGAGGAAAATCAACGTATAAAGATAGATTTTCCTCAAAATTTATAATTAAAATTATATTATATAATTTTTAATAATATTTTTTTGTCATTATTATTATAAATTACTAATGCGTTGTTAATTGTTTCTCAAAACTTCTTAATATCATTTCATAATAAACATAAAAACAAAATAAATAATTAAATTGAAGTCAATTTTATATAAAAGAATGATACTATTCATTTCCCAAGAAAAAAAATTGTTACCATGTGAGGTTTCATTCATTACAAATCATCCTTTTTAAAAAATTAAAAATAAAATATATTATTCAATAATAACATAAAATTATTAAATGAGAATAACTTATTATAAATTAATAATAAAATCATTTCATAAGTCTCACTTTCTATTAATCCCAATCATTTTTACAATTATAAACACTCAATATTTATTTTCAATCAACAATAAATGAGCTCTATATCCTAAATTGGGTACAAAAGAAATACAATTAATAAATTATTGAGTAATAATGGAACACTTACTTATATGAATAAGAATAAATTATTTAATTATTTCCCGGTTTACAGAATAAACTACTTCCTAAAGAAAATTTTAAAAAATAGTTTCAATATTTATAAATTTTAATGTTTCCCAACAATTCCAAGTACCAATGGGAAAAACTATTTGGTTATTAGAGAAATAAACATTAAAAAGAGAAAATCAATATCCAATGCTTCATAATATTGTAGAAACTATACATTTGTATAAAAAATCTGTCATTATATGTCTAATATCTCATGATATCACATCCTTTTATATTTTAGATGAAATTCATACAAAAATTTCCTTAAATGTCATGTTGTATGCACCATATTTATTCAAAAACTTATTTTAAAATATTATATTCCATTCAAGGTATAACACCATAAAATCTAGATATAAATAGTGTAATCATGGTATAAGATATCTCACCATGAATTGATGAAATCATTGTAGTTAAAAAAGGATTCCAAAATCCTATTGAAAATAGAAACAGACCCAAAAAGGACTTAATATAACTTGTTATTGGACAATAACATTTTTATGTCTCCCATAAATCGACTATACTATAACCTATTTCTCTAACGACTCTTCCATCATTCTATAATTTCAACGAGGGATAGAATTCAAAAAACACTCCCATTTAAATATTTAAAAACATCCAATAAAATATATTAATTAATTATTATTATTTCATTATTTTTTGTTTAGATACATTAAAACCATGAAGTGGAGGATTCCAACATTGCAAGGTTCTAATATCACTTAAAATTCTTGGTAAATATTGTACAAACCATATTGTTTTTCTATCCATTAAATTTTTTCCCTACCTCAAATATTTATATATGTTTAGGATATAATTTAATTATTTTTTTTAAAAAAAAAATTTCATCCATGGTTCCCATCTTTAATGATAATTACCGCACTAATGTAATTTTTCTTACCTAGTTTCACTCCATGGATTGTATCTTCCTTGTCATTTAAACCAAAATGTAATCTTACTATTTTTTCTATGTCATTAATTATGAAAACTATGCTATTATTTTTTATTATTTTCATTATTTATTTCATTAATGATTTTCTAGTTTTCAATTATATTCATGAACCATGATATAATCTTGGCACCAACAATACATAGATATTTTCAATTTGTTAAATCTATTTTAACATTATAAAAATTATTACAATGAATCAAAATAATTTTTTGATTAATTAAACCATAATTTTTTTTAATAAATAATCACTTTTATGGGATGATAAAGAACCTTATTAGTTCAATCAACGACCAAAACACTTGATACCAAACAATATAAAATACTCAATCTATACAAATATGATATCCAAACAAACCCTTCCTAGTTAAATGTGATCTTCATCTTGATATAGAACTTAATGATGACCATATTGAAATCAATTTACTCTATATTTTTCCATTATGGACATCAACATGAATGTTTCAAGGGTTCTAGGCTACCTAATGATGATTAAACATGTACAATTATGGAAGAACTGATGGATCAAAGGTATAATATGGAATTAAATTTGAGTAGTGAAAATTGGAACTATAAATTCTTAGGGACCTCATAGACATGAGATGATGGAGAATGATCTCCATCCATTAAATACAACACTAAAAAACATGTCCATAGGGACTACCATCAATGTAAATTGAAGTTGATTTGTGTAGTGTTGGTATAAAACTAGGAACTTATAGTATATCTAGTACAGTAGAAAAGATGAGGGTGGAATAAGGGATAAAATCAATAAACACACTAAAAACAAATAATCCACATCCACTAAATGGAGGTGATTATATGTGAGAACCTAAAAAACAAGGAAATAAGATCACATAAATTGAATGTATATCATTCTATATTTTAGAAACTATATGAATGAAAATATAGTGACCTATATCTATATAATTCATCGAAACATATGATGGTGGTGATACAAATTATAATCTAAAATGAGAGAGAAACTAATCTAGATAATTATTCGATCTAATCAGGTACCACTTAAACTAGAACTGATTATAATATACCCAAATATTAAAATATGATTAAACCACATCCCTTTTAGTTAAGATAAATGTATAACATAGAATTTTGAAATATGGATATTTTAATAAATTTCGTAAATTAAACTTTATGTAAATTTGTATATAATAATATGGAATCATCATAATCATCCATTACAACTCTATTAAAACATTCATTAGTCTAGAATCTTCCAAATGCTTTGGAATTATCTCCGTTTCAAGAAAATTATCTTCCAAATATTTATGAGATATACATATATATATATATATCTACATGTTAAAACAACAAATAATCACCACATGTACATACAATAAACTATTCCTCATAATTATGTTTAACATATTATGTATATACATTACAATATATTTCCAATTATTTTATATGTACCGTGATTATCTTCATTGATTTTGTTAATCCTCCCTAGGATTTTAGAATTGATATAAATACATTGGGGATTTATTTTAATGGATATGTAATATAGTTTATATAATTGTGATTATTTTTACATGGTTGTAAAATAGAAACATTATAATAGTGATATGTATTGTTGAAATTAATTATACATGTTGTTGTCTCCATTTAAACCCATTCATTTGTTATGATATAATGAATCCATTTATTATTTTTTATATCTCCTGTTATAATGAATGGAATCAGCTCAAAATTTATTTTCACCCTACATAGATATCATGATGCATTTATGATTTTAATATCAAAGAGGGTGATATTCCTGTGGTTTATTCCACATTCAATTAACTATAATACAATATGTAATGGAATAGACATCTCTGTTCTATCCCATTGCTGAAATCTATTGTTTGAGGTGTTCTGGGAGGTCAAGGTGACTCATCTCCAAAACATTGCAAAATTTCAAGTTCTGTGAACAATGATTCATTTTTTACGAACACTATCACGATGAGTCAGAAATGGTGAGACAGAAATGGTGTCATTGAAATGGTGAGTCCAAAATAGTGAGATAGAAACGGTGAGACAGAAATGGTGTGACAGAAAGGGTGAGATAGAAACGAAGAATCAGAAATGGTGAGTCATAAACTGTGAGACAGAAACTGTTAGACAGATATAGTGAGACAAAAATGGTCAGTCATAAACTGTGAGTTAGAAACGGTGAGACAAAAAACGGTGAGTTAGACCCTGCATCATATCTCATGTATAGTGTTTCCAGAACTATTTCATATTTCCTATTCTAAATTTCTATATTTTTCTAGTTTCATCAATTTAACATTTTCTTTGATGTAAAACGAATTTATGGCCTTTTTTACGGTATTTAAGGCCACATAAAATCCCAAACCTCTTGTATTAATTTTTCTAAGACCCTCGATGCATTTAGTTGTTCAAACATCATGGTTTAATGAGATCTGATTTTAATGGAAAATCCACTATATCTTAAATCGCTCCTCTGTTAAATATTTTAAAGGGACAAGAAGTCAACCACCATTGTTCTTTCTCGTTATTCAATGGTGTGAGATGATCAAACCTTTACTTCCTTACTGAATAAATTGTGAGATTAAACTTTTACCGGTGGATTGGTTTCCCTCGATGTTCTTCTTGCTGCATGTGCACCCCTTATTTTGTTGCAACCAAGCAGTATCCATCATTCTTTGATATAAGGTATTATTTGTCATCGTTATTTTGTGTTCACCATATCATGTTATCCCTTACCATATTTTGTCTTGTGGTCTTTATTCTTCTAATGGAGTTTCCTAGGTTTCTATTGGTGCAGTCATGCCCGACATCCTTGGGTGGATGCAGTTGTCATAGGAGGAGGCGATTGTGATATGTTCTATAGATCGTTCTCATATAATGATCCTTAAGAACCTTTTTATGGTATGGGATTCATTGCTTCTCTTTTATTTTTACATGAAACTGTAGAGTTAGATGGTTTTATCCACTAGATCACAATGGAATTGACATAATAATTATTTACACTGATAAATAAATTGATATCAATCGTATGGTATTGCCTCTTGTTTTTTCTAGATAGTTTGATATCTATTCTTGCTTTGTTTATTTGGTTGTTATTGATGGAAATTTTTAAAGAACATAAACCGAAATAAATTGATTATTGTTTAGTTGAAGATAAAGACGCATTTAAATGAATCTGGTTCTTATTGTTGTATTTTTTGATGTTAGTCAAATTGGTGAAGTAAGCCTATTTAATTTATTTTTGATATCATAATGTTTAGGTTTCGCAAATATGGAACCTACAAATAATAAATAGGTTAGTTAAAGATGGATTAAAGAACTGATTGTTTGATAATTCCTTGAAGGGTTCTGAGTTACCCTCTTTCGTATTCAATGGCCAAGAACCCATCTGACATTATTGTTTTTTTCCTACTGCTTGTGTTGTGATGTGAGCCCGGATGGCTGATGTGATATGTGGGTGCATGGAGGCCAACTGTTTGTTGTAGTAGTTGACCCATATAGTGGTGAGATGCATCATTTTAAGCATATGGGTGTTAGGGAGGGAACCAGGGATGATGAAATGGGTTGGATTTTAATGTTTGGTTTTTGGCTGATTCTTCTTGGTTGTTTATCTGATTTTCTTTCCTCATTTCTCAAGGAAGCTGGTCTTGCTTACCCTTCTTTCTAAATGGGAGAAGACGCACCAAGTATGCCACGTTCTTCCTGTTTTCAACTTCTCATGGGAGTATGGGTCTGCGGTCTTGCTATAGGAGGCAATGACTCGACGGGTAGTTCATCTACTCACAATGTTGAGCCCATTGTGTTTAGAATCCTAGACTGATTTTCTAAAATGCCTGGGAATATGGGAAATTAATGTTGTAAATAAATAATTGAATAAATGAAGTTAACCCATGGGGTTTGGAGTTTTCTAGGGCGCAATGTTGTGGTTGTGATTTGAAGGAACAATGTACATTGGGTGTGATGCTAATGAAATCTAATGTGGAATTGTTATTGTTTAATTAACGTAAAGTGAAACCAATAAAAAGAGAATGAAGTAATGTATTAAATCTATTTAAATGGTTGTGTTCTTTTGGATACCTAGTCTTAGATGTAGCAGCCCGGAGTTTGAGAGACGTTAACTACAGTTGAGTCTAAGACTAGGTTATTCTCATAGTGTGGTTGTGAGCTATAGTATATTCTGTACTTTTTTTTGTTTCTATATGGTACTCCACTCCGTCAGAAAGGGAAACTGACACCCCTGGGATTCTGATCCCTGGGGGGGGGGGGGTGGGGGTGTTTTACCCAACATTCCGGTGGGAGGATGGATGGATGAATACACCCATTGGCCCCACTCTCTTCTCTTGGTAGTGACCTATGCTGGTAGGCACATTGGTTAGTTTTCCCCATATATGTGTATAGAGGGTTGTAATGGCTTGTTTATATTCACAAACTTATATTATAGATATAGTTTTCTATAGACTACTATAGGTGTAGCGTGTATAGGCTGTGATGGCTTGAGGATCCTTACACGATGTTTGGGTTGTAATTGATTGAGTTATAATACTCGATGTATGATACATGTTAAGATAGCTATGGGGGCTCCCAGAAACTACCTGGTTACTTTTCTTACATGGAAATTGTAATTTTTTTTCACAAGGTACATGTTATGGTGCTTCGCACATGGGTCTGCGGGAAATCCTTTTTGGAGAGAGATGCTTAGGACGTGCGATGTTGGGGAAAAGTGGAAAACCAGTGGGGAAGTAGTAGTGGGGTACCCTTGATATTATTTATTAAATTATATACTCTTTCATGCATTACTTGGGGAGAGTATCCATGTTGAGGTTTGAAATATAGTATACCTGTTTAGGTGATGAGTTAGTTTCACTTTTTGTTCACTAAGCTTTAGAATGCTTTCTTTAATTTTGCATGAGATGCTTTGGGGAGGATCCAACAATGTATATTGTTATAATCACCCTATGTATATATAAACTATGTTTCAGGTCACATGGAGGAGGTCGGGGATTGGGGTAGTTACTTCATGTTTGCGGTTGTTGGAGATTTTCGGGCTTGTGGTTGCTGATGTTTTGAATTCTTATGGGTACTTGCAGTTTTTCGACTTTCAGTTGTAGTATTTTTTCATGACATTTCATATCTGTACTTGGGATTTCTTTTATCTTACTTGTTGAGTTGGAGTTGATTTGTGTCTATCCTATCCCTCTATTCCACATGTGTTCTCTTAGAGGGTAATGCCACCATTTTTTGTGATCGTTATACCATCGGTGCTAGTCACCTACTCGGGGCCTAATGGAGGAGGGACTCAGGGGTAATTATCTCCCTTCTCACATTGTCGGCCTAGGAGGTGTACACATTGTGGGGAGGGGGTCGTGACAGAGTCATATCAGAGGCTCAGGTTGATATATAGGATGGATATTGGAGTTAGGATCTGGTGAGGATGCATGGGTTGGTAGGGAAATGGTGTCATTAATGTTTAGAATGTGATGTCAACACTGGAGACCGGCTAAGACATAGGAATTTAGGGCCCCTAATGATCTTATGTATAGACCATTATGTTTACATTAGACACTAAACAAGGTGATACTAGTTGCAGGGGGGGTGGGGGTGTTTTACCCAACATTCCGGTGGGAGGATGGATGGATGAATACACCCATTGGCCCCACTCTCCTCTCTTGGTAGTGACCTATGCTGGTAGGCACATTGGTTAGTTTTCCCCATATATGTGTATAGAGGGTTGTAATGGCTTGTTTATATTCACAAAATTATATTATAGATATAGTTTTCTATAGACTACTATAGGTGTAGCGTGTATAGGCTGTGATGGCTTGAGGATCCTTACACGATGTTTGGGTTGTAATTGATTGAGTTATAATACTCGATGTATGATACATGTTAAGATAGCTATGGGGGCTCCCAGAAACTACCTGGTTACTTTTCTTACATGGAAATTGTAATTTTTTTCACAAGGTACATGTTATGGTGCTTCTCACATGGGTCTACGGGAAATCCTTTTTGGAGAGAGATGCTTAGGACGTGCGATGTTGGGGAAAAGTGGAAAACCAGTGGGGAAGTAGTAGTGGGGTACCCTTGATATTATTTATTAAATTATATAATCTTTCATGCATTACTTGGGGAGAGTATCCATGTTGAGGTTTGAAATATAGTATACCTGTTTAGGTGATGAGTTAGTTTCACTTTTTGTTCACTAATCTTTAGAATGCTTTCTTTAATTTTGCATGAGATGCTTTGGGGAGGATCCAACAATGTATATTGTTATAATCACCCTATGTATATATAAACTATGTTTCAGGTCACATGGAGGAGGTCGGAGATTGGGGTAGTTACTTCATGTTTGCGGTTGTTGGAGATTTTCGGGCTTGTGGTTGCTGATGTTTTGAATTCTTATGGGTACTTGCATTTTTTCGACTTTCAGTTGTAGTATTTTTTCATGACATTTCATATGTGTACTTGGGATTTCTTTTATCATACTTGTTGAGTTGGAGTTGGTTTGTGTCTATCCTATCCCTCTATTCCACATGTGTTCTCTTAGAGGGTAATGCCACCATTTTTTGTGATCGTTATACCATCGGTGCTAGTCACCTACTCGGGGCCTAATGGAGGAGGGACTCAGGGGTAATTATCTCCCTTCTCACATTGTCGTCCTAGGAGGTGTACACATTGTGGGGAGGGGGTCGTGACAGAGTCATATCAGAGGCTCAGGTTGATATATAGGATGGATATTGGAGTTAGGATCTGGTGAGGATGCATGGGTTGGTAGGGAAATGGTGTCATTAATGTTTAGAATGTGATGTCAACACTGGAGACCAGCTAAGACATAGGAATTTAGGGCCCCTAATGATCTGATGTATAGACCATTATGTTTACATTGGACACTAAACAAGGTGATACTAGTTGCAGGGTAGAGACCTAGGAAAGTATCATGCATCATTATTTTTTGTGCCTATGTTTGAATTGGTAGACATTGGGATAAGTTAACCTAAATTTCATAAACGAAAACAATTAAATAATTAATTAATGATGAGTCTCCAATATTACAGGTTTAGGATCTCTAAATATTTTTTATTTTACTGGTATGGCTCAAGTCCGACGTCCTCTTTATGATCGCCAAGAAGACGTATAACAGGAAATGCCAGTAGATCGCGGTTGGGTAGAGGTCAACGATGATGAAATTTAAATGAGGACACTCTGAGAGTGTCAACGCCCGAGTCTGCAGAAGTACGAGGGCTCCATTTCAGATGCAGTCACATAAGACTGGATAGAGGAGGTCGAGATAGGCTTTAGTTCCATCAATTCTCGGATTGATCACTGGGTTTTCTTGGTTGTGACGATGCTGTATAGAGCAACAAGGCTGTGGTGGTTCGTGTTCCTTAGGTATCGGGAGGAGTTAGCGATCTCATGGGAGGTTTTCGGAGAAAAGTTTAAATTTGATTTTCTTTCTTCAACTGCGATGGTCTACAGTAGCTAGGATTTTCTTACACTTAGATAGGGGAGCTCTAGTGTGCGAGAGTTTGGAATCAATTTCAGTATCCTTTTGTGATATATTTTGGACATGTTTCCATATGAGGAGGCCAGGGTGAGGCATTTATAGGAGGCTTTTCATCCAGAGATCCAATTCTAGGTCACCCCATTTATTTTGATGACAAATCTTGAGGTGCTGGGAATGGTAGAGTTTGTCGAGAGAACATTGGCCAGAACCAGATCATCATAATAGGGGAGTTGTCATGATTCCTCACAAAGTAGAGTTGTGGTCTGGGATTCATGACTTTCAGGGAAGAAGAGCTTTCATTCGATCAGGGTAGGTCATATCCCCCAGCATATTGTTTCAATTGGGGAATCATATATCAAGCCTATGCCAAGGGATCATGAGATTTTTTTCTTCTGGTGGTCATGTTCATCTGCAAAGAGAGTACCCGACCATTCAGAGCAGTCATCGTGCACTAGGTTTTCTGCTCGAGGTTCCTACATTGAGGCAGTTCCAATTGAGGCTACATCAGCAGGTTGTACCAGTTTAGATCAACAAAGGGTATATGGGGTAGGCATAGGATAGCCACGTGATTATCACTATCCTTAGAGAGTAGAGTGCTGCCATGGTGTTGTTCATCATCAGGGTCAGAGACGTCGTGGATGAGGTCATGGAAATCTTCATGCATTAACGTTGCAAGCATAAGGAAAGCTAGATGTCATTCGAGGTACCCTTTTCTTGTTTTCTAACTTGGTGTATTCATTATTTGATCCAGGAGGAACACACTCCTTCATTTCACCTAACCTTGACCATGATTTTGGGACATGAGGTAAAGAGGATTCTAGTGCCCTTAGAGTTTACTAATCTAGTTGGATGTTGAGCTGACTTGTTTGACGTATGTAGAAACTGTGAGCTAGGGTTGGGGCAACACTTCTCCTAGGTAGATTTCCCATGTTTACAAATACAGCCATATGATATCATCCTTAGCATCAATTTGTTGTATTTGGTATATGCTATCATTGATTGCTTCAGGAGGTAGGTTGTGTTCTTCGATGGGGATGGAGAGCCGGTGGTGTTCGTTGGTGAGCGAGACCCTCAGATGGGTCATAGGCATGTTCAATCTTTATCATCCATGATGGTTGAGATGATGCTAAGTTTTTTATAGGTTCATCAGTTTTCATTTTCTAGGGTCATAAATGAGTACTCGGATGTGTTTCCCGAAGAGGTTGTAGCATTACCCCCTTAACGAGAGATTGAGTTTGGGATTGAGATACAACTAGGATCATCTCATATATCTATGTCCCCATATAGGATGGCCCATTGTGAGTTGCGAGAGTTACGTATACAGCTTTATGGGCTGTTAAAGTGTGGTTTTGTTCGGCCGAGTGTGTTACTGTGGGGTGCACCGGTTTTGTTCGTGAAGAAGGTTGATAGCAGGCTGCAGTTGTGTGTCGATTATCGTCGCATAAACAAAGTGATAGTAAAGAATCGATATCCACTTCTACAGATTGATGATTTATTCGATCCACTGAGGGGTTCAAGTAGGTTCTCAAATATCTCTTTGTGTTCTGGATATCATAAAATGCATGTGAAGGATGAGGATATCCTGGAGACTACTTTTTGTTGTCATCAGGGGCATTATGAGTTGTTTGTAACGTCGTTAGGTGTGATGAATTTTCTAGCTGTGTTCATGGGATTTATGAACGATGTGTTCTATAAGTTAATGGAAAAGTTTGTGGTGGTTTTCATCAACAATATCCTTGTATACTCCACGTATGTGGGGGTTATGTAGAGCATCTACACGTCTTTTTGGAGTTTTTCGTCAACATCAGTTATTTGGGAAGCTGTTGAAGTGTGAGTTTTGGGCTCAAGAAGTCTATTTCTTGGGGAATGTTGTGTCACAACGAGGGGTACCTATGGATCCATCGAAGATATAACCATTTTTTTCTTGGGAAGACCCTAATATAGTGTCATAGGTACAATGTTTCTTTGGTCTCGAATGCTACAACTGGAGGTTCGTAACCTATTTCTCTCGAGTTGCGACTCCTTTGACAGCTATGACCCGGAAGGATCAGGCGTTCATATGGACTGATCAGTTTTAGGAAGATTTTGGGTATCTAAAGAAGAAGTTAGTAAGTGCTCCAGTTCATTGTCTCCCAACAGAGGGAGTTCAGTTTGATGTTTTCTGCGTTGCTTTGCATCTGGGGTTAGGATATGTTCTGATGCAGAAAATATCAGTTATTTCTTATGGGTCTCATCAGTTATGTCCTCATAAACCTAACTATACGACCCATGATCTTGAGTTAGCAGTCGTGGTTTTTGCTCTAATGTTGTGGATACATTGCCTCAATGGTGAGCGCTTTGTGGCTTTCACCGATCATAAGATCTAGAGGTATGTTTTATCTCAGTGTGACTTGAACACACGACAACGTCAGTGGAAGGAGTTATTACATGATTATGACATCAAAATATCTTATACACCTAGAAAGGGGAATGTTTTAGCTGATGCGCTGAGTCAAAAGTCACATAGTGGTGTTGTGCATGAATCCATTGATTCCTGGAGAGTAATGGAAGAACTGTCAGCATTACAACATGATATTGGAGAAGTTAGGGGCAGAGGTTCTCTTTTCTAGATGATGGTTTAGTTAACTCTATTGTTGCAGGTGGAAGAGTCCCAATTGGGGTTCCTGAGGTGGAGGTCTGGAGAGACCGAGTCGTTTGTGGCGAGGCCCTTGATGGTTGGACTGTGGATGAACAACACCGAGTGTTGTATCAGGCATGTTTTTTTGTTCCTTTTATGATATGTGATGAGGTTATAATAGAGTTCCATAGTTCTCTATTAGTGGTTCATCCTTGAGAGACATAGTTGTACCGAGCCTTGAGGAGTCAGTTCTGGTGGTCTGGGCTGAAGCGGGTGGTTACAGAGTTTATGTTTCGATGAGTAGTATACCAAGAGGTCAAGGCTGAGCAACACGACCCCTGTGGTTTTCTCCAGCCATTATATATTACTCATTAGAAGTGGGAGGACATCTCAATATACTTTGTTACTAGTTTTCCTCAAGCTCTAGGAGGACATGATGCTATTTGGGTGGTAGTGGATAATTTAACAAAATTGGCCCACATCGTAGCGATCAAGGAGTCGAACTCAGTGGATATTTTGTCGAGTCAGTATCTGGAGGAGGTGGTGAGACATCAGGGAGTCCCAATGATGATCATTTTTAATCGAGATCCTCACATTACATCTAGGGTGTGGAGAGGTCCCCAGCAAGCTTTCAGTTCTTAGATATGCCTTAACACAGCTTTTCATCCTGAAACGGATGGTCAGATAGAGTGAACCATCCAGACTCTTGAAGACATGTTATGATCTTGTGTTCTTGATTTTTGGAGGTTCGTGGATGAGGCACTTACACTTGGTAGAGTTCTCTTACAATAATAGTTCTCACTCCACCAACGGTATGGAGCCATTTGAATCCTTGTATGTCCGGAATTTCCATCTTCTGTTGTGATGGACTGGTGTTGGAGAGTCCACAATTCTAAGACCAGAACTTGTACAGAATACAACAGAGATGGTTTAGGTAAATTGTGAGAGGATGAAGACAGCGCGAGATCATGAAAAATAATTTACTGATCAATGTAGGAGATCCTTAGAGTTTGAATTTTGGGATCAAATGTTTCTAAAGGTGACTCCCTTCCATATACAATGACGGTTTGGTCGAGGGAGTAAGCTTTATCCCCAGTTTTTTATGCCTTTTGAGGTGTTAGCTCGTGTTGGAGCTATGGCGTATCGAGTAGTACTTCCCCCGTAGATGAGCCAGATACACGATGTTTTTCATGTGTCATAGCTCTGTAGTTATCTCCATGAAGGCTCTCACATCATTTATTGGGGAGAGATTGATGTTTATGATGATGTGAACTTCGATGAGTGACCAATGGGGATCCAATACCGCAAAGTGAAGGTGTTGTGTGGGTGTTATATTCCCTTGGTTCGTGACTTGTGGTGACATGATGGCATAGAGGTGAGTAACTGGGAACGTGAGTCACAAATACATTCTCTATACGTAGAGTTTTTTGATGTTTAAAGTCTTTCCGTGTAATGGTTTCCCCTTTGTGGTTATATAACATTTGTTTTTATAAGATGAATTTCTTTTGATGCTTCTCATGGTTTGCTATATTTTGAGAGGTATCTTGAGGAGTGGTTGTTCGGAACCCATTTCAGTTTATTTTTGGGTTGTGTTTGGATTCTCAGGGACAATAATGATTTGATAGGAATATGATGTAATGGCACAAACCTCTCTGGTCTAGCCGTTTTCTAAAATCTAGTTATTTTAGTGTTTTGGGAGTTCAAGGTGACTCATCACCAACACATTTCCAAATTTACAATTCTTTGAATAGTGTATCCAGTTTTATGAATACTGCCACAGTGAGTCAAAAATGGAAAGACAGAAACGGTGTCACAGAAACTGTTAGTAAAAAATAGTGAGACAGAAACGGTGAGACGGAAATGGTGGGATCGAAATGGCAAGTCACAATGGGTGAGATACAAACAGTGAGATAGAAATGGTAAGAAAGAAAGGGTGAGACAGAAACAGTGAGTCGGAAATGGTGAGACAAAAATGGGGAGACAGAAATGGTGAGACAGAAAAGGTTAGTCAGAAACGACGATTCAGAAATGGTGAGACAGAAATGGTGAGTCAAACAGAGTGTCACAAATCATGAACAATGTTTCCAGAACTGTTTCATATTTCCTTTTCCAAATTTCCCGATTTTTTCATTTTTTCCAATTTAAATTTTTTTTCACAGAAAACACATTTATAGCCATTTTTAAGGGATTTAAGGCCAAATAAAATCCCATGACTCTTATATTAAGTATCCTAAGGCCCGGGATTCATTTACATGGTCAAACCGCGTGGTTTAATGCGCTCCGATTTTAATGAAAATTCCACTTTATCTTAAACTACTCCTCCTTTAAATATTTCAAAGGAACAAGATATATTCCTCCCTTGTTCTTTATCCTTGTTCTCTAGTTCGAGAATCTCGAACCATTCCTTAATTCCTTTAGTAATCTTGAGATTAAATTTTTCCTGGTGGATTGGTTTCCCTCAACGTTCTTCTTGTTGCAAGTGCACCCCCTGTTTTGGTGAAACCAAGCAGTATCAATCAACCATCGATATAAGGTGTGCTTTTTCATCGTTCTTTTGGGTTCACCTTCTCTTTTTTTTTTCATTCCCATATTATGGAATTTTATCTCCTTGCTTTTAATGGAGTATCATGGGTTTGGTTTGGTGCGGTCATGCAGCGACATCCTTGGGTGGATGTAGTTGTCACGAGAGGAGGCAATCGTGATATGTTGTGTGGATCGTTCTCATATAAATATCCTTAAGAAACTTTTTAAGATAGAGGATTCATTGCTTCTCTTTTATTTTTAGGTGCAACTGTAGAGTTTTCATGTTTTATCCACTAGATCACAGTGGAATTGAAAAAATAAATATTTGAACTAGATAAATAAATTATTATCAATCGTATGGTATTGCCTCTTGTTTTTTCTTGATAGTGTGATATTTATGCTTGTTTTGTTTAGATATTCATTCTTGAGGGAAATTTGTAATGAATGTAAACCGGAATTAATTTATAATTTTTTGGATGAAGATAAAGAGGCATGTAAATGAATCTGGTGCTTATTGTGGTATTTTTTGATGATAGTCAATTTAGTGCAGTTAGCATGTTTAATTTATTTGTCATAGCTTATTTTTTAGGTTTCTCGAATATGCATCCTACGAATAATAAATAAAATAATTCAAGATAGATTAATGAACTGATTGTTTGATAATTCCATGAAGGGTCTTGAGTTACCCTCATGCTTGTTCAAGGTCCAAGAGCCCAACTGATATGATTGTTGTTTTTGTGCTGCTTGTGTTGTGATTTGAGCCTGGATGTATGTTGTGATACATGGAGTCATGGAGGCCTACTGGTTGTTGAAGCAGTTGAGGACTAGAGTGGTGAGATGCATCATTTTATTCATGTGGGAGTTAGGGAGGACAATAGGAATGATGAAATAGGTTGGATGTGATTTTTTGGTTTTCTGATGACTTTTCTTGGTTTTTGATCTGCTTTACTTTCCCCACTGCTCAAGGAAGATGGTCTTGCTTACCCTTCTTCCAAAAATGGTGAAGGTGGGAAGGGTATTCCACAAGCTTTACATGTTTATCTTCTCAAGGGAGGATGGGTCTACACTCTTGCTATAGGAAGAAAAGACTTGATGAGTAGTTCATCTACTCACCTTGTTGAGACCCATTGAGTTTAGAAGTATAGATTGTTTTTCAAGAATTCCTACGAATAGGGGAAAGTAGTGTTGTAAATAAATAATTTAATAAATTATGTTAACCCTAGGGGTTTGGAGATTTCTAGGGTGCAATGATGAGGTTTTGAATTGAAGGAACATTTTACTTTGGGTGTGATCCTAATGAAATTTAATGTGTAATTTCTATTGGTTAATTAATGTTTAAATTATTAAATAACATAATGTCAAACTAATAAAAAGTTAATGAAGTAATGTATTAAATCTTTTTAAATGGTTGTGTGCTTATAGGATACCTAGTCTTATAAGTAGAATCCCAGAGTCCGAGAGATGTTAGCTACATTTAATTCTAATACTATATTATGCCCATAGTGTGGTTGTGAGCTATAGTATATTGTAACACCCCAACACTAGTTACCCAGAGTCGGTGCATTATTTTAATACATTGTCAAGATTACAAGGAATCAAGTCCTGAAGGACCGATCAGTTTAGCAGTCTTGGAAAATAGATTAAATACATGAATGTTACATTACACTTTATAACATACAAAACAACATATATAATCTTTTATGAATTCCATTATTCCCTTGGCTTAACATGGCATATCAATCACAATACACTTCTTAGAATCCTGGGAAAAATAAAACATAGAAAGGGGTGATCTCAGATGTTTAATAAGGTTAACAATATAGCGAAAACTTTAATAAATAATCATAAACATTTAAGGCAATGAATAACTAAAACAAAATCCTTTTAAACTTTATCTTCAACATAATATGGCAAAAATAAAATAAAATAATTCCATTTACTTATTCACATGGATATTCTACTAGTCTAATAATCACATTAAATATCAATAACCACTTTCATAATGATGGAATGCATAATGCCAGACTATCATGACCACGTAGCCAAGGCCTCGTACCAAGACTACAAATGAGATTTTATCAAGGCCTCGTTCCAAGACACTAGTTTGTCTCATGAGACCTACCGATTCATCGAGGAGCTATAGCGAGCTCCACCCATCACTTATTAAGTCTAACGCATTCCTCATATGAACAGGTATAAACATAACTTAAACATTCGTATTAAAACTAGCTTACGAAATATCAATACTTTCTCCATAAACCATCAATGGTATAAAAATAACACATCCACAGTAAAAAAATCACAAAACCTTCAATACAATATGTATGTTTTGTATCATAATAAATCAACTTCAAATAAACTTAAAATCCATCAACGGATATTGACATAGATTAAATCAAAACTATTTGAGAGAAATAACTCTTTTTTTAAATCATTGAAAAGTCGCACATTTATAAAGGAGTTAATTTAAAAGAGATTTTGTAATCAAAGTGTCCCATACCACTTTGAAACTTGTGAAAATAATTATAATTTTAAAACTTTCATGTCTATATAAATAAATCCAAAAAATCCTTTTGAAAATATGGACATTAATTAAAAATATTTAGAAAGATAAATCTTCAAAACATTTAAAATTATGAACATGATAAAGAGTACCTTTCAAAAATCATTAAAATATTCATTTTTAAATCATTTTTATGAAAAATTTATATGAATGATAAAAATTCCCCAGTAAATACTTACACATAAACAATCTAGGATAATAATGAGATTGTAGAATTAACCCTTACCAATTTGGTAACTTACAAAACATAAACCACATGAAAGGGTTAACATACAATGAATATGTAAATACACATAAATTAAATTTTATTACACAAATAATACAATTATGGGCAGTACATACAGCACAAAACAGTTAATAGTGGCAATATGGCATGAATCTCAATGGAATTAGGAGTGAGATGAAAACCCCTTACCTTGTACTTTTCCTTGGTTGAGGGTAGGTTAACCTCCTGTATAATGGGGAACTAATTGTTATTAAATTATAAAATAATAATATATAATAATACTATATCATATATGATCTTTTAACACTGTTTTGTTAATAATATCTTAGTATTATCATCGTTTCAGGTGTTAAAAGATTTGTTTTCCTTTATATTCTTAGTTATGTGAGCTGTATTTTTGATGGATGGGATCTATATTATTCATATACTGAATGATATCACATCCTTATGCATTAATTTTAAATATCAAATGACAATTATACTTGAATGGATATGATGTGGAATGAATCTCATCATGTTCGTGGAGATGGTAGTTCGTACGTACGCATGAACGCTACTTCCATTTCATTTTTTTAATTTTAAAAGGAATCAAAACCAAATGATACATAGATATATTATTATTATAGTATAATATAATATCTTATATGTGTCACTTATTTTCATTAACATCTTCCTTTATACGTTCCATGTATTTTATGAACGATTCATATCACTTTGAGGAGGCTGTAGTCCACACCTCCTCAAATGAAATTATCGTATATATATAAAATATGAGACGAACAATGGTATTCTGTAAAATGGAAATACAAAAGCTTATATATAAAAAATATATAATTAATATCATATTTAATTATAGTTCCGTCATAATGGCCACCATGAGAGGTGGTAGGAGATAATTGACCAATCATCGTTTCGTGAGGCGTTTGGTTTCCATCCACAGAAACATTATGTTCTTCACCCATTAGATGGAGGTGTGTGTAAGTGCAGTTAGAAAAATTATCATAACAATATCCTAGTATATTTTTTATACTGGTGGTGTTACAAAAGAATAGAATAAGAATAGTTAAGGGGTTGGAGAAGTAATATAAAAGAAAAGAAGCTAAGAGAAATCGTTACCTTTAATTTGGGTAAGTCCCTTTGATTTGAACCAAAAAAGACTATTGAAGTGCCTTATACCTATGTTAATGCTTCTATTAGGTGTATAGGGATGTAGGGAGATTAAATGGGTAGAGTTTTGATGAGCCCAAATGATTGAGAGGTGTGAGGAATTGGTTATAAGTGGTGTCCTTTTATAAGGGGGGAGGGGCTCTTTTTGAAAAACTTAAAGTATTATTTTATGATAAATTCATATTCAGTAAATAATGGCACAAAACATGATTATTTAAAGTATAAGGTGGGTATGGGTCGAAAACCACTCGACCAATAGTTTTTAGACAGGTTTGGGTCACAATTTTACCCTTATCTTTTAGATTTAACTCTTAGTTAAATAGTTTGACACTTAACATGTCACTTTGTATTTTTATATTATATAGGTAATAAACATAAAATATACATCCAAGAGACCCCAAATTGGTAAATTAATGATACACCTATCATGATATAAGTCCTTTGGCCAAACCTTAGATTTTTAGGAATATAATATCATTTAATAATATAATATTTGTTTTAAAAACTCATTTATGTCAATTTTGACAATATATAATAATTGATTTTTGGTAAAGTATTAACAACTTTATTAATTCGAAAAAAATTCATTTAAGAAATACTAACTTGTCACATTAACTAATAAAATTCTTTTATGAAATCCAAACATTCAAATTATTTTTATTTTAACATTTATAATACTAATTATTTGATTATTTCATTAATGAGGAAAATATTGCATCATTATTGTGTCATAAATAAATTTAATTATTCAGTGTCGAAAAAATATATATAAAATACCATTATGTATGAAATCATTTTATAATTCTAATTAATATTTATAGTCTAAAATATAACATATATAACCGTATGTAAAAATTGTTTTGCTAAAAGATATATGCTTATGTCATTTTTGTATTTACTTTAACTTAATTAATATAAAGTGTCCTTATCACCTACAAGTGGCTTAATGGGGTCCCAAAATCGACTAAAAGATGGCCAGGGTCAGACATGTATCAACCAATAGGTTTAGGAAAAGTTTTAGGGTAAATTAATATTATTATAATATTATTTGTTTACCCTTATTTTCCCGATTTACCCTTTAACCATGGTAATAAGATATTTACTGAAGTAATTATTCAAAATGTCTAAAAATAAGAGTTACCTATTTTCACAATTTGGAAATCCTGAATCCAAATATGGAATCCATTTTTTCAAATTCAAAACACATAAGTGGCAGAAATTAATTTTAAAATTAATTATCGTTGTCGAAATAAAAAGCTTGTTTTTTAACAAATAATAACTATCAAATGATTGACACTTTCTTATGTTTAGTTTAAATATTAAATTTTGTCCAATTACCAAAATTAGGATAAATGGTAATATTTTAATATAATTATACATTAAAATCACTCAAATTCCTAATTTATCACTTTTAATTATTTTGATTAAAAAAGTTGTTTTTAATTAAAATTTTGTAATTTTCAATATTCATCAAAATATGAAAGTTATCAGAAAAGTACCAAAATTTCACCCTAATCTTATTTTGATATTAATATTCCAAAAATGAAGTCTATTTTACCAAATTCAAAACATAAAAGTTTCATTTATTAATTTAAAATTAATTCTCGCTTTTGAAACCAAAAGGCGTATTTTAAATAAATATCAAACGTTTGACACTTGTTTATGACCAATTTAAAAGTGAAATTACTTAAAATGACCATAATTGGATTAAATCGTAAAAATATAATCTATTTATACTTTCATACCATTAAAATGTATAATTTAAAAACATAAATTATTTTAATTAAAAAAGTTATTTTCAGTTTAAATATAGTATTTTTCATTATTCACCCAAATATGAAAGTTATTAGACAAACACCAAAACATTATTGAAACTAAATTAATATGTCCCTATTCCAAAAAAAAAATTATTTTGTCAAATTGAATATATAAGAGTTTAAAATATTGGATTTAAAAAGGCCTCGTCATTAAAATGCGGTAAAATTGCATATTTTGAAAACTACTTCTTTAATCTGAAAAAAAATTTATTTGTTCTTACATTATGTCTAAAAAACTCATAATATCGATTAAAAAATTATAATGATTATATAATGTTAAAAATTCAGTTAATACCACTCATAACTGCTTTTGAACGGCTTGTTTGGTAAGTTATGGTGCACTAGACCTCAGTATTGCGTGTAGTGAAAGTTATTGAATTACATTGAAGAAATAACATACTATGAAAACATGGGGTGTTACATTCTTCCCTCCTTCAATAAATTACGTCCACACAACTTTAAATTATTTCTCAAAAATAAAAGGTTGAAAATAGAAAATACTTTTGGGAAAACCCACATCTAGAAATAAGATAGTAAAATTTAGTCTTAATACAAGGAAAAAGAAAATGGAAGGGTCACCACCAAATTATGATCTCAATTCGGAGAACATTGGTGGAAATTCGAGACATATAATTGGAGGAAAAACGTAAATATTTATAAGTAGTGATTGAGGTCATCAATCACAAACAATTGTAAAATTGAGGGCCTTAAATTCATCAATCTGTGATGATTTAAAATACTATCGGTTCAACAAAACATATTGTATTAGGATAAAAATATTTTTGTTTTAATATCCCCTTCACTAAAGTATATGAATTAATATATTCATGGAATAAGAGAAGTATAAAAATATATACTTAACAAGTAGATTCACATCCTTTAACTATGTTCTATGAAAAACTCATCTTTCACTATGAAAGAAAATAGAACTTAAAAATATTATTATATTTATCCTAAGCGTATAGGGTTAAAAAATGAATTTATAATTCATCTAGCAGATCCATTAAAAAATTAAATCATTAAATCTAGGAAACCTCATGGGTCAGTGGAAGGTGATACACCCTTTTCACCCTTCGGTTGTGGGTTTAAGTATCACGGCCTCGCCGGACGCGACAAGTTGCCGCCCGACCTTTGAGATGTCCTTTTTATGGAAATCCAAGAATAATCTCAAACTAGACTTATCCAAAATACTTCTGTCCAACTCATAGTCCAAAATTTATAATGTAGGTAAACACAATTAAAATCCTTTTCCCCACGTAATTTCATGTGAACACCTTCATCATGTATTCTTTTAAAACACTACAACATCCGGAAATACCATAAAACCTTATTGATTACATTCATTATCCCTTATTAATTATAGAATACTGGATATAATCCTTATATCCCAAACATTGAATATTTCAACAATGATGAAATAAATAAACCATTAATCAGTTCCAAGTTAGTCAAGAATATCCAATATAATTTATCCAAATCAACCATCCCTTATTCCAAAATTACTACCTCAGTATCAAGACCATACTAAAGATTACCTTTCCTTCAACCATTTATTTTCAAAAAAAATGTTTAACATCCAGTTGAGTCACTTTTCATAGTACCATATAATCTAAAATCCTCAATAAAATAGTACTGTAGTACAATCCTTATTTATCTCCATAATTCATATAACCAGTACATCGTTGATGCAACACTCAAACGGAATAATTCATTAATAACATTATAAGAACACTATTCAATCCTCTTCATCTGTGGTATTATCATTACATTATTATTATCCAATGGCATCTTTTGGGGAATACTCTGATTATTTGATCATTGATTTGTGTAGTATCCCCACTCCTTGCAGACGAAACATTGTACATTTGAAACCTTTTTCTTACCATCACAGTCACGAACATAGATTCCTTTTTCTCCACACTGATATAATACTCCATTTCACTTCAAGCATTTTCCAAGGTGATTCTTTCCACAGTTATCACATATGGGAAAATCCTTCTTTACCTTCTTCCCTTTATCTTTATTTCGCTCTGCAATCCTTTTCTTCTCTGGCTTCCTTTCAAATCCATAGGGCTCCGAAAACTCTTTATTTATTTTTATCAACACATGATACTATTTCTTCATATGATGATAATACATGGGACACTATTTCCCTTTTAAATTTTGGTTTAATACCATGAATGATATGATCCTTCTAACTCTTTCGATCATGCGTATTTATGGAGTTCTCATTCCTTATGTGAGGCACCATTTTTAAACAATGGCACACACTAGATTAGTTTATGAATAGAAATACCTAATCCCAAACTTGTAAAACACTTAACATAAAATAAAAAATTTATGGATATAATCCATAATCATAAAAATGTTTTCTTTGAGTAAGTATATCCTAATAAACCCCTCATAATGGTTTGTAATAAAAATGAGAATTATCCTAAGCATATCCCCTAGGAGTGTCGTAACCAAGAGTGCTTCAAGACCCGTTATCATGCACCAGTTCTCATTCAAGTCTAGATCAAAGCGATGTTTTCAGGTTTTACCCCTAGGTACATCTGTGCCAGAGCCGCCTCTACTTGCTCATATCCAAACAGGGATGTATTTCTCAGAAAACTCACAAAATCTCTACAATACCAAAATTCAAAGAAAGATCTTCTATACTAATCCTCCAAGACTATCTTATGGCTATATTCTCTAGTCATAGTTTAACTAAATCTAGTTTCCATGATTATTGCTAAACTTCCTCTGATACCAACTATAACGCCCTGACCCCAATTACCCAAAGTCGGTGCATTATTTTAATACATTGGCATGATTACAATGAATCAAGTCCTGAAGGACCGATCAATTTAGTAGTATTACAAAATAGATTACATACATGAATGATACATTACACATTATAACATACAAAACAATATAAATAATCATTAATGAATTCCATTATTCACTTGGCCTAACCCTGCATATCAATCACAATTCACTTCTGGGAATCCTGAGAAAAATAAAACATAGAAAGGGGTGAGCTCAGAAGCTTAGTAAGGATAAGAATATAGCGGAAACATTAATAAATAATCATAAACATTTAAGGCAATGTATAACTAAAACAAAATCCTTTTAAACATGAACATCAACATAATATGGAAAAAATAAAATAAAATAATTCCATTTACATATTCACATGGATATTCAACTAGTCTAATAATCACATTCAATATCAATAACCACTTTCATAATGATGGAACCTCTAATGCAAGACTATCATAACCACGTAGCCAAGGCCTCGTGCTAAGACTACAAATAAAATTTTGTCAAGGCCTCGTGCCAAGACACTAGTTTGTTTCATGAGACCTACCGATGCATCGAGGAGCTATAGCGGGCTCCTCCCATCAATTATTAAGTCCAATGCATTCGTCATATTAATAGGTTAATACATAACATTAACATTCTTATTAAAAGTATCATACGAAACTTCAATACTTTTTATATAAACCATGAATGGTATAAAAATAACACTTCCATAGTCAAACATATCACAAAACCTTCAATACAATATGGAATTTTTGTATCATAATAAATAAACATCAAAAAAACTTTAAATCCATCAAAGGAAATTGACATAGATGAAATCAAAACTATTTGAGAGAAAGATCTCTTTTTTTAATCATTGAAAATCAACACATTTATAAAGGAATTAATTTAAAAGGGATTTTGGAATCAAATTGTCTCATACCACTTTGAAACTTTTGATAATAATTATCTTTTCAAAACATTCATGTCCATATAAATAAATCCATAAAATCATTTTGAAAATATGGACATTAATTAAAAAGAATTAAAAAGATAAATCTATGAAACATTTAAAATTCTGAACTTGATAAAGAGTACCTTTCAAAAATCCATAAAATAGTAATTTTGAATTGATTTTTATGAAAAATGGATATGAATGATAAAAATTCCCCAGTAAATACTTACACATAAAAAATCTCGGATAATAATAAAATTGAAGAATTAACCCTTTCCAATTTGGTAACTTACGAAACATAAACCCAATGAAAGAGGTAGAATACAATTAATATGTAAATACACATAAATTAAAGTGTATTACACAAAGAATACAATTATGTGTAGTACATACACCACACAAAAGGTTATATTGGAAAAATGGAATGAATCTCACTGGAATAAGGAGTGAGATGAAAACCCCTTACCTAGTAATTTTCCTTGGTTGAGGGTAGGTCAACCTCCTATATAATGGTGAAATAATTGTTATTAAATTATACAAGAATAATATATAATAATATGATATCATATATGATCTTTTAACATTTCTTTGTTAATAATATCTTAGTATTATCATCGTTTCGTGTGTTAACGGATTTGTTTTCCTTTATATTCCTTGTTATGTGAGCCATATTTTTGATGGATGGGATGTATATTATTCATATAAATAATTATATAAAGTCCTTAAACATTAATTATAATTAATAAATTACAATTAGACTTGAATGGATATAATGGGGAATGAATCTCATCGCGTTCGTGGGGACGGTAGTCCGTACGTACGCACGAACGCTACTTCCATTTCAATTTTTTTAATTTAAAAGGAATCAAAACCAAATGATACATAGGTATGTTATTATTACAGTATAATATAATATATAATATTTGTTACTTAATTTCATTGACACCTTCCTTTATACGTTCCATGTATGGTATGAATGAGTCATATCACTTTGAGGAGGCGGTAGTCAGCACTTCCTCAAATGAAATAATCGTATATATATTTAAAATGACACGAATAATTGTATGATATAAAATGTAATTAAAGAAGCTTATATGTAAAATAAATATCATAAATATCATATTAAATTATAGTTCCATCATAATGGACACCATGAGATGTGGTAGGATATAATTGAACAATCATTGTTTCGTGATGCGTTTGGTTACCATCCATATATTCATTATGTTCTTCACCCATTAGATGGAGGTGAGTGTATGTTTTGTTAGAATAATTATCATAAAAATATCCTAGTATATTTCTTATACTGGTGGTGTTACAAAAGAAAAGAATAAGAAGATTTTAGGGGTTGGAGAAGTAAAATAAAAGAAAAGAAGCTAAGAGAAATCGTTACCTTTAATTTCGGTAACTCCCTTTGGTTTGACTAAAAAATGACCCTTGAAGTGCCTTATGCCTAATATAAGGCTTCTAGGATGAGGAGAGGGATATAGGGAGATTAATTTGGCCGATTTGGGATGAGCTAAAAGGCTTGAGATGTGTGAGGAATTGGTTATAAGTGGTGTCCTTTTATAAGGGGGAGGAGGGGATCTTTAGGAAAAAGTTAAAGTATTATTTTATGATAAATTCATATTTAGTTTATAATGGCTAAAAACTAAATAATTTAAAGTAAAAGGTTGGGATGGGTCTAAAACTACTCAACCAATAGGTTTTAGACAAGTTTGGGTCACTATTTTATCCTTATCTTTTAGATTTAACACTTAGTTAAATAGTTTGACACATACCATGTCACTTTGTATTTTAAAATTATATAGTTAATAAATGTACTATATACATCCAATAGACCCGAAAGTGGTATAATAATGATACAACTATCATGATATACTTCTTTTGGTCGAAACTTATATTTTTAGGAATATAATATCATTTTATAATATAATATTTGTTTTAAAAACTCATTTATGTCAATTTTGACAATATATAATAATTGTTTTCTGTTAAAGTCTTAACAACTTTATTAATTCGAAAAAAATTCATTTAAGAAATCCTAACATGTCCTATTAACCAATAATATTCTTTTATAAAATCAAAACTTTCAAATTATATTTATTTTAACATTTATAATACTAATTATTTGATTCTTTCATTAATGAGGAAAATATTGCATCAATATTGTGTCATAAATAAATTTAATTATTCAATGTCTAAAAAATACATATATAATACCATTATGTATGAAATCTTTTTATATTTATAATTAATATTTATTTTCGAAAATATAACATATATAACCCTATGTAAAAATTTTTTGGCTAAAAGATATATGTTTATGTCATTTTTTTATTTACTTTAACTTAATTAATATAAAGTGTCCTTATCACCTACAATTGGCTTCATGGGGTCCCAAAATCGACCCAAATATTCACTTGGTCAGACATTTATAAACCAATAGGGTTATGATACGTTTTATGGTAAATTAATATTATTATAATATAATTTGTTTACCCTTATTTAACAGATTTAACCTTTAACTATTGTAAATAAAATATTTACCGAAGTAATTAATCAAAATTTCTAAAAATAAGAGTTACCTATTTTCAAAATTTGTAAATCCTGATTCGAAGTATGGAATAAATTTTTTCAAATTCAAAACACATAAGTTGTAGAAATTAATTTAAAATTAATTCCTGTTGTAGAAACAAAAAGCGTGTTTTTTAAAAAATAATAACTATCAAAAGATTGCCACTTTCTTATGTCCAGTAAAATATGAAATTATGTACAATGACTAAAATTACATTAAATGGTAAAATTTTAATCTAATTATAATTTAAAATCACTCAAATTAATAATTTATCACTATTAATTATTTCGATTAGAAAAGTTGTTTTCAGTTAAAATTTAGTAATTTTCACTATTCATCAAAAAATGAAAGTTGTCCGAAAAGTACCAAAATTTCACCCTAAGCTAATTTTGATATTAAAGATCCAAAAATAAAGTCTATTTTAACAAATTAAAAACATAAATGTTGCATCTATTAATTTAAAATTTATTCCTGCTATTAAAACCAAAAGGCGTATTTTTAATAACTATCAAACTTTGACATTTGTTGATGTCCAATTTCATGGTGAAATTACTTAAAATTACCATCATTCGATTAAATGGTAAAAATATAATCTATTTATACTCCCATAACATTAAAATTTATAATTTAAACACATAAATATTTTTGATTAAAAAAGTTGTTTTCAGATAAAATATAGTATTTTCACTACTCACCGAAATATGAAAGTTATCAGAAAAACACCAAAACTTTATTGAAACTAAATAATTATGTACTGATTCTAAAGAAGAATTTTATTTGGACAAATTGAATATATAAAAGTTTCAAATATTTGATTTAAAAAGGCTTTGTCATTAAAAGGCGGTAAAATTTCATTTTTTGAAAAATACTTCTTTATTCTGAAAAAAAAAATGTATTTTTTCTTACATTATGTATAAAAAACTCATAATATGGATTCTAAAATTGTAATTTTTATAAAATGTTCTAAATTCAGTTAATAATATTCATAACCACTTTTAAATGGATTGTTTGGTATGTTGTGGTTCACTAGAACTCGGTGTTGCGTGTAGTGAAGGTTATTGAATTACTTTGAAGAAATAATGTAGTATAAAATCTTGGGGTGTTAGATATATCTTGTACTTTTTTGTATCTATACGCTACTCCACCCTGTCAAAAGGGAAAATTACACCCCCAGGATTCTTATCCCTAGGAGGTGTTTTCCCCATCATTCTGGTGGGGTATGGATGGATGACTACCCCTTTTGGCCCTGCTCTCTTCTCTTGGTAGTTAATTGTGCTGGCAGGCACATTGGTTAGTTTTACCCATATATGTGTGTATATGGTAGTAATAGCTTGTGGTTATTCAAACACATATATTTTGGATATAGTTTTTTATGGACTACTGTAGGTGTAATGTGTTTAGGCTGTGATGGCTTGAGGATCCTTACTCGATGTATGGGATGTAATGGTTTGAGGTATAATAATCGATGTATAATACACAGTATGCAAGCTAGGGTGGCTCCCCGAAACTACCTGGTTACTTTTTTTAAGTGGAAGTGGTGGTTTTGTTGCATGGGGTTCATTTGTGGTGCTTTGCCTTGGTGTCTGCAGGCAAGCCTTTTTGGAGAGAGATGCTTACGACGTGCAACGTTGGGGAAAAGCAGAAAACTAGTGGGGTTGAAATAGTTGGGTACCCTTGATATTATTTATTATATTATATACTCTTCTATGTGTTACGTGGTGAGAGTAGCCACAATGAGGCTGGGAAGATGGTATACCAGTTCAGGTGACAAGTTAGTTTCACTTGTTGTTCACTGTGCTTTAGTATGCTTTCATTACTTTCGCACGAGAGGCTTTGAGGAGGATCCTACTGAGTATACTATTATACTCACCATATATATATATAAACTTCTTTTTATGTCACTTGGAGACGGTTTGACACCCAGGTGGTTACTACTAGCTTGCGGTTGCAGGAGCTGTTCGGGCTTGCTGTTGCTGCTGTTTTACTTTCTTTTTGGTACTTGTAGTTTTTTTCATTCTATTGTAGTCGATATTCATGACATTTCATATGTTTACTTGGGATTTCTTTTATCTTACTGGTTGAGTTGGAGTCAGTTGGTGTATATCTTATATCTCTAATGCGAATGTGTTCTCTTAGAGGGTAATGCCTCCCAATTGTGTGTTCTCTATACCCTCAGTACTAGTCGCCAACATGGGGCTACTGGAGGTGGGACTCGGGTGTCATTTTCCCCCTCCTCACATTTCCTTCCCAAGAGGGGTACACTTTATGTGGAGGGGGTCTTGACACAATACATGATTCCATACATGGTAATTACTACTCATCCCCCCAAAAAATATATATCCATACATGGATGATATATCATGATATAGTAAAGTATTTTCAGGTCACAGTCACTAATATGTTTTTTGGAATGAAGGAATTCTTATCTCTATTGGATTTAGATTCCCACATCTGTTGATATCTGGGATTCATAAAGAAGACATTCACTCATGTATGTTAATAGTTCTTTTTCTAATTAAAAAATTATAATTTACTAACATACATCATTGTCATGATAACCAATATTTGATTATCCACTCATTTTATATATCTTAAACACCATAGACTAATAAATCTTAATTAAATACCATCGATCCATCAAACTCCACATAACCAACAGAACATCAATACACAAATATAAGTATTACAATATTATATTTAATGTAAAATATTATATTAAAGACTATATTTTATATATAAATTATTAATAAAATTAAATCTAAACAATAATATTTATTATAGAATGATATAAATTTATGGATTTTTTAACATTATGATAATATATTACATTGAAATGCATGACAATGATAGTTAAATTCTATGTTTCCTCAGTTAGATATATATAAATAATTTTGATTTAAATAATAATAAATGTCTTCCTCTATAATTTTCTATTTAGGTTTCTATATGGTTACTCAGAAAATGAATATAGATTCATGTTACAGATTCATAATGATAAATCATAATATAAAATTTATTTTTAAAGGAATATGGCTCTAGAAAAAATATCATGGGTTGGGTGGGTATAGAAATATTATAAAAACAATAATAATATTAAACTATAAATTTTATATCATTCCCTAAGCAACCTATAGATTTATGAAAAAGTGGATATATATATATATAATGGAAGATATAGAACAAAAATAATTCCCCATTTAATGGTCTAATTTTGATAACTTGGATAACATCCAATAATCACATAGAATCTATAGGATTCCACTAACATAATAGGATTTACCCTTACCAATGAAAAATAATAGTGAGGGTACATTCAATGTCATGGGTTTCCAAAGAAGGTAATTATTGGGTTTAATATGTGTATTTTTTTGGAGGCCATGGTCATGGTAGGAATTTTTTTTATATTTTGACACAAAGAGAATGTGAATATTCCAATTCATACACACTGAGAGTGTCTCTCTAGTTGTTCATTCCTCTTCACACTCATTGATCGATGTAATGATAATCGATGCAATGGTTATGAAACACATTTCATGACTATTTTACATATTTAAATATATTCCACAGAAATATAAAATTTCCAGTATTTTTTTTGTTTTATTTTCTAATAAAACACAAATATATTTACTTTACTGAAATATTGGATGCTTTTCCAACCATGGAAATTATTTTGTTTTAAAACAGTGTTGTTTCCAAATTAAAAAAAATAATATATGGGATGTATAATTACATAAGAATGAAAATTTCAAAAATCCATGAGGGTTGTGTTAAAAATACTTACATAGAAATGTATCTTCCACACAAAAGTAAATTTTTGGTGAATATAGCATGAGTCCCATGGAAGAGATTTACATGAAAAACCTTACTTATACGTTGGGTATGAATTTGATCAAAACCACCTAAAAAATAGGGAATCAATTTGATCATATAATAATATGAAAATTTTAATATTATTTTATGTAACTTCTAAAATATGATGTATATACACCACATAAGGAAAATTAGGGGTATAATAAAAAACTGACATAAGGAGATGAAATTGAGAAAGAAAACCCTGGACACTTAACATGTCATCCATGAAGATAGATTATAGTCTTGTATAAAATATATATATGTTTTATACTTAATAAAAAAACATAAAATATCTAATATAATTTATACTCTTTATATATTCTCATTTTCTATATGAATTCTAGAAAGAATATTAGATCCATGTCCTGCATTTATTATTTATTATTTGACTTTTTTTGTAGTTTCATTATAGTGGTGTTTCTATTTCTTATTCTTAAATATTTAATTTTTAAAAGGTCATTAAATATACTATTATGGATAATTTATAACATTTTTCATTTTTAAAATTTATTTCATGATTGTTTTTACTTTATCATTGATGATGAAATTGATAAAATAATGATTCAGTTATTCATGACAATATAAGTGTATTTACTTAATTAATGAATTAAATATTTATTTAATCTCTCTAAAACCAATACGAAATAATTATTTAGATATATATATATATATATATATATATATATTATAATAGTAATTATATTCTCATAGTCATTCATGATATAATATCATATTATTATCAATGTCAGTGGATAAAATCAATCAAAAATTAACATATCAAGATTTACTAATTATGTATGAGGTGGTTTTGTTATAATAAAATTATAACATAATAATAATGAAAATATTTGTTCTGATATATTTAATATATAATTAATCAAAATAAAAATTGTTAGAGATGCAAATATTATATAATCTGAAAAAAAACCCTCTTTGAATTATTTTTTAAATGAAAAATTATTTAATGATAAATTATTTTTTATATCATTAATATGATTCAAATTATTTCTTATCAAAGTATTAGACATCATATGAACCATTTAAACCCAATAATAATTACATAAAATAAATATGATATTGAAAAATATTAAACTCAATATTACATTGTGGTTGTATTCCACATATATACATGGATGATGATTTCATTTTTTTACATCTGAATAAAAAATTAACTGAATTTATCAAATAATAAAAATTAACCGGTTATTTTTGTCATAATAAAATACTAACATCAAATTTTATAAAAGCCATATTTGGTATTGATGGAAAATGAAATATGATGATTCCTGGATGTGGTAGACTGCACATATTCATGAATCACCATTTAATTTTTCGTATGAATTAGGTGAATGGTTATTAATTATTATTCTCTGAGAATAGTAACATACGGAAAATAAATTATACTTATTTTACATTATATAAATGATAAAATTATCATTGAACGTTTTATATATAAATTAATTAAATGTGGTAATATTTTATAACTATGTTGAGAACATTAAGATTTCTATAAAGGATCCCAAGGAAAAGGATAGAAAAAGAAAAAAAATTGTCACTACAAGATAATAGAAGAAAGAATTGATTCATTTATATGTATCAATGGTAGTTTCAAAATAGGGAACTATCTACAAGGAGTGTTATTTATGTGGTGGTGGGGGTATAATTTATTAGTATACAATGGATTGAATTTTGTAAAATACTAATATATTTTTAATAATGGAATGTTGATTCAAAATTGAGAAATAAAAGATTGGGAAAGTTATATGGTCATGAAATACTATAACATTAAAATTACAAAATGTTTTATATAAATTTAAACTCTTTAAATTTATATTTATTATAATTGAAAATTTATCATTTATCATAGATTCAAGTTTTTACCATAGTAATTTATCATTTATCCCTAAACATTTTGGATTTTGAAAAATTTGGACATACTAATACCAATTTTGAAATATATTTATAAAAATTGAGTTCATAAAAATTGTAAAATATTATTTCAATATAGTAAATGTTTAATTTATTAAAACATTATTAGAGGAAAGTTTCACATTGGTTTTAAAATATAAAATATTTTTTAAAAAGTAAAACATAGTTTTTTCATATATATACTATTAATTACAAAAAAATATATTAGTTAAATATATTATTCCTTTGAAATTTAGTTTATACATTCATCCTAGTGATTCCAAAGTCATATTTGTTTTTTTAAAAAAAATTCTACATTTTAGCCATATAAATCAATTATTTTGTAGAACATATCAAAATTTCATCTTAATATATTATGTCTACAAAGACTTAATTATTTTCTTTATTTACAAAAATTATATTCAAAGATTCAAAAATTAAATATTCACATATAATAATGAAAATTCTTTTTATAATATGTATTGTATGATAGTTTAGGATATGTTTTTTACCTATTAAATTACTGTATTAGGTATTAAATTTCCCACCTAATAATTTCAATTTGAAAATTTGAATATATAATATCAATTGACCCAATTGGGATATTACTTCCTCATATATATTATATGGATCCTTGGATTCCTTCTCCATTTTCGGTTTTACCCAAGAACTTTCACCAATCGTGGTTCCTGAATCTGTAACATGTGCTCCCTATTGTCAAGAATTTGTAAAGCCTTTTTATTAAAAGTCATATCCAAGTACATCAATATTCAATCGGTTTTGAGAACAATAATTAAATATAGAATTACATTCCTCATTAATAAAACTTCAAAGAAATTTTTTACATTAGTAAGGTTGTTCAACATATCCAAATTCTAATATATAGATCAAATTCACTCTAGTATTTAAATAGTATTAATATTACATGGTATAATCTTACGTTTTATGAATAATGATCTCACACATGAAAATAATCTACATTCACATGTTTTCCAGTATGACACTTTTATTTCTGTCTCTACATTAAAATGATCATGGATAGTTTGTACATTAATATTAATCTCCTCCACTCACTCTGGTTTAACTATCATTTCTTCACCAACTTCATCACAACATGATAGAGTTATACAAATCAACCCACTGAATTCACTACATGGTGATATATGAATATTTTATTGGTGGATAATAATGAATAAAAATTCAAAAAAAGATGATAAAAATCTCATATACTACTGAAGACTAGAGAACATGATCTCATCATGTCATCCCTTATTTATATATCTCTGTCAGACTAGTCATAAATTTTTGGATGATAGACAATGCTTAAATTTATTGTATCATGTATATCTCGTTAAATGGCCTTCTTTATTTTTGTGTGAACCAAGTTGCATGATCATGTATAACTGATAGAGGTACCCCATGAAGACTTACTACTTCACTGATACAGATACAAACAAAATGCTCAGGTGTAATAACATCTCTTAATTCTTTAAAATGAGAGGACATAGAAAAGTGATCAATACTGAGTCATACTAAATTATTTTTCCATGGATTATATAAAAATATAATGAAAACTACCATTGAAATATATTCCCACTATCATATAGTTAAAGGATGTGGTTTCTGGAATCCCTTACTATGTAATCTTTCAAACATTACAAAGTAGTAATCCAATCATATTGACACATAGTCTACGGTTTTTCCCATCCAACATGAAATATTTTCATAAATCCCAATTAAATTGTTTAAAACTAGGGTGTGTAGAGGAATTTTATTTTTTTTCATCATCTATAAATTATATCTTTAACTCTAGAACACATGTAACATGAAACCACATTACAAAACACAAAAAAACACTATCAATATAGACAATGTTGGTCAATTAACCACCATCTACTACTTAAATCTTCATTATTATTCCCTTTTCATCCCTCTTGTTCTTATCTATATTTTCTAGTAAGGTTGGTTTAATAATATTTTAGTAAATGAATGAATACTATTATTTCCTAAAAAATTTACATATCCATTATTATTAGATCTATTTATATATGATCCTTATTAATCATCAATATTAACATAATTTGATTTTCCATCATACTCAATACAAAAACTATAATTTTTCCATCCATTGGTGGTAGTATATTAAGTAACCATTGTCCTTGAGTAGTTCCAACCATCTTATTTACCTCATGATGAGATCCTTTTGGAGAGAAGATAAACTTGAAACAACCGTGGTCTGTATATATTCCAAATATTCCTCTAGAAAGAAAGATACTTCATATTTTATAAGGAAATATTATATATTACATCTAAATGAAATGAGTTGGATAGTTATTTTCTATGATATTTAATTGAATTGATACATATGTAACTAAGATATCAATCTATATAAGGGCAAAACCCAGTCCTTTCATCATTTAATTAATATATATTAAAAATATTTCATTTCATGATAGTAAAGATAATAATTTTGAATTATCAAATACCCTCTAGCTATTCTCCAAAAAATACATATCATTCAATTCACCATGTGAATTAAACCCATTGAAGAGTCTTCTTAGTTAATGATTAGGCTAATGTAGAAAAGATTTATACAAAACTATGATAGTAACCAGATAAGATAAGGAAACTATTTAACTTTATTATATTTGATAGTGATAGAAAATCATTGACTAAATTTTTTAATGGATTAATTTAAATTCAATCCTCAGAGATAATATTCCAAAAAAAAGAAACATTATTGAGATAAAATTCACATTTACTATATTTCTCAAATAATTCTTTTTCAATGAGTGTCTCAAAAATAATTTTAAAATAACTATCATTAAATAATTATCTATTATTTTATGTCAAGATTTCATCATTGAAAAACTCCATGACATTATAAATATAGCCAATAAATATTGTATTCTTCATATATATAAATTCAATGGGATAATTAGTCAATAAAAATAAAATTACATTATACTCTTATAGTACATGATTTGTTCGAAATTTTGTCATCGGTATATCATCCTTCTTTAACATTTGTTAATGATAACCAATGTGGGGAACTGTCATTTAAAAGTATTGATCTCCATTAATTTGAAAAAATATGTCCTCAATTTTTTATAAAGGATACATATTATTTAAAAAAAATTCATTGACCTCTATCAAGTTTGAGAAAAATCTCATAGACCCATTTATATTGTTTATTAAAACATTGGGGGCTATCCATAGGGAAACACTATGGTATACAAATCACATTTAGCACAACTCATTTAGTTGTTTCATCAGATCCACCATAAACATTGGTTTCATTATAAATTGAATTTTAAATATTTTTCATTCATCAGGAATGATTTCTATAGAGAACTCAATTACATGCTTAGGTGGGGGACCGTGTAATTATTCTTAAAAAGATCAATGAATTGTTCTACCATTGGTGAATCTGGTACTAATAGGTTATATTCATTATGCATAGATAATAATTTATATTACACATTTCCCATAATTTAATTAGATAGATATACAAGGGGTTGACCCATTAATGATTTAGATGATGAAGTCTCCCCTCAAATATTAAGAGAGTATACTAATCCTTTTCAAATCAAAATCTTCTTAATTTGAAATATACATTTCCATAATACTTTGAAATAAAATACATACCAATTATAATTTAAATTTCAAAAATATGTATTATTACAATGTTCCAAATTGGTTTCAGTAATGCATCATAATTTGAAATGACTAATATATTTTGGTTGTAATAATATTTCTACTAGTCTTCATAATTGAAAACTCCATTAATTGATTTTAAGAGAAATATTTTAAAAAATTTAAAGATATTAAATATATAAAATAGTGTGAAATTAAGGACTAGATAATCCATTACATAACATTAATTTTATAATTAATGTACTTACCACCAGGTTATTAATAACGCCCACATTAATTGTGTTAATTGTTTATGTGTGACCTTGAACCCTTGTACTTTTATAAGGTAAATTCATTCATGTTTTTTACATTTTATTTCATAATATTCCTTATACTTATTTTTAATTTAATTGTAATAAATATATTCATCTTTTCCATTACATTCATAAAATTTATACCATTTTCCTCCTAACATGAATAAAATCATGTTCAATTCCTACAATACATATGGTGTTTCTTCAAATAGTTATCACATGTAGTAAATAAAATCATTTTTTTTTTCATATCTAACACTTTTATTACCATGATGTTTAGTTAAACATTTCATCTCATGATTTCTCTCGAATTCATATACCAGTGAGAACACATTATCTATAAAAATGGTTCTTCATTAAATTTCATCATTTGATTAAAAACTCAATGAGACCGATTCCATTCAAAATATCATCTTTAACCCACAAATGAATTTATAAATCATTATTTCTAGAATATATACATTGTTATTTTCATATCCACATATACTTATAATGTTATCCTCATACTCACTAACATTTTCTTCTTCCTTTTTTCAAACATTTTTTAACTTCATTTTCATTTGTGATCTTATCTCCCAAGGGATGATTTTTTTCATGTAGTAACTCTTAAAATTTCTCTATTCCATTCATGTTATAACATATTAAACTTTAGTGTTTTGAATTAGAAACCAATATTATTCTACATGTTTCATTAAATGATAACTCTCCATGAGGAGTTTATTCCCTTCATTAAATCCTAATTTATAAAAGAACTTACAAAGGTATTTCATCAATTAATATACAACTAATATACTGTAAGATCTAAAAAATAATAGAGGTTGTGTTTCATGAACTACTCTAACATTATTACACTATATAGTGGATCTATATTCCTCTCTTTCTAAATAATATTAACTTATAAATATAGGGTCATCTGCACTAAAATATTTACAGTCTAAATAGTCACAACTCTAGCATCATTTTCTTGGTCAGTGAAAATATAAGTACATTAGCAATGATTGATGATGTGATTAACATTCCCCATGTGTGTCTCCATCTACGAATAATTTCATCCACATAATTATCTCATTATATTTAATTGTAAAATTAAATTCCTATTATTTATTATTGATTGTACCCTATAAATATTGAGTACTGTTTAATGTACATGTGATATTGTATCTAAATATAGTCCCACGTTATCATAATAAAATTATTCTAATAAAAATTATAACAACATAGGCTCTAGATACCATATTATGGAAGATATATTACATTATAGGAACATATATATGATTTATCAAATATTCTAAATACTTAACAATAATAGAAAACTAGATACACTTATAAATTAGTTTTGAAATTTTCAATTTTATAATGATAAAATAACGTGGAAATAATTATACCTGTTATTATATCATCAGAAACCATGAATTTCTATCCTCTTGGATTCTGATGTGAAGGAAAACATATTAGTGTTTTCACAAATCCTCATCCTTATGTATCATATAGAAGAAGATATCATAAAATAAAATTGTCCTAATTGATATTTCGGAAATAAAGAAAAAATATTAATCCATAATCATCCAAAAATGATGGATTACTATTTCAAAAAAAAATATGTGAATATGGATAAAAATAATAATTAATCTCAAATGATGAGAAAAACTAATTTCAAACGCCAACACATGTTTCCAAAAAATTATTAAAAGACATTATACTAATATTTGGAGATACATACACCAAAACCAATGTTTTTTCCTCTTAAGAACTGTCAATGCATTGATGGGATATATAATATTTTTCCACCTCTATCACATGTTTAATTCCAACAAATGATCTATTTCATTCTGGAATACATTTCATTCCATTCACTAAGTAACATCTTAATGATGAAAATCAAATCTATTTATATAATGATAAATACAAAATATTAATATTTCCACATTCAATTGAATAATGTGTATTTATATATGAACATAAATTATTCATATTATAATTTTGGTGTACTTTTAAAGTAATAAAAATTATATTTATCAAATAAATATAGTTTATATGGTAATTTAAAATTTTTTAGGTAACCCATGGAATATAGTAATTTAGTTAAACAATTTTCATTCGTAGGGGACCAATTAAATGGAATGAATAATCCATTATAATATTTCATAATATTCTTGTGAATATTCCAGTGCATATCCCCAAAGTGTGTCTATCTAGGGGCATAACATTAGGAATGCACATAAGAATTGATATTGTGGGTCGAGATAATGTTCAACCAACCCTTTTTAAGGTGATTAACCATATTTTAATCTATTTTAAATTAGTATCCACATTACATTATCCACTTAGGTATTTATTTTCTATGTAACTACACACATATTTACATTAAAAAACATATGATTTTTTTTCTATGAAGAAAACAATGGGTTTTACAACAATTTTTGTAACTCTTAAAAATAATAGAATATGAAGCATAGATTACAATATAGACATGAAAATATAATAAAATTCTTGAGTATTATGGTAAAAATTTTCCATTTAATTTTTATGTCTACACAAATGGATATAATTTTGGAATATATCATGACTCCCGAAGAAAGAAAAATTTGATGAAAAATCCACTTTTGACCAATGTATAAATTTGGTCAAAACATATTGAATAAAGGGGAGTCAATTTCATCTTATAAGACCATGAAAAAGAATAATTTTAAGATATAAAATCTCAAATAGATACAATATACTAATCATAAATTAAATTAGTTTCATTATAGAAAACAAGACTTATCTATAGAAATTTGAGATGAAAAACGGTTACCTATTCTTTAAAATTATATGAATGTAATTTTACCTCAAATATAAAAAATAAATATACATATATATATATATATACATCACAGAATTCATAACATTAATCATATCTAATTCCATTTATACTATTCTTTCATATTCATTATCAATATATATTCTTGTTAGTTTTTTTATAATTTTTATCTCATCAGGTGTATATAGTTTGATCCTTTGAAATTTCTTCATAGTGGTGGTTTATTTATTCATTATTCATAAAATTTTTCTTCATTAAAAGATCATGAAATTGACAATTATGTATTATATATAATAATATATGATAATCAAACTCACTTAATGAGTGTATTAGAATTTATCATTCAATATTATAGTGATACCAATCATGTTTTTGAGGTTCTGTATAATCAAAAAGTTATTTTCTTTATTAATGAAAAAAAATTATGTCACTAGAACCAAATATAATTCTCAAAATAACAATTTACATCATATTATATCATTATAAAGGTTCCCACTGGTAATCATTAAATACATCTATATAATTGTTCACGTAGGTAGTTAAACAAACCTCAAGATGAACATAAACTAATTTAGTGAATGGTTATTCGTTGGTTTCTTTTTAATATCAGTATAAAAAATAATACTCATTTTACTTATTTTTTATTTAAGTGATATATTTTAATTTTAGTGATTAGTGTGAATATGTAATTGAGATGATGAAAATAAATAAATTAAAATAATGTATTTTACTTTCAGTATGCTTCTTTAAAATAGTTATTGATATAAATATTTATTTTGATTATTTCATTAATAGGTAATTAAATTTTTTATTCCTAAAATTAAGAGATATATAAAATTCATATATATAATTTTGAACCAATATTAATTCCATTCATTAATGTATGTAATGGATAAAAACATGCATACATTATTCTATAGAGGCAATAGTCTACATATACGATGCGATGATGATTTAATTTTTATAATAAAGAATGAATGAATTAAAATATTTTATTATAACAAAAACATAATAATGTAATTTATATCATATAAAATTACCAATTTTCTCTTTCAAAATAGTAATGTTACATAGTGAATAAAAATGAAACAAATTTAATTGTGGATGATGTACTATGCAACAATGCAAGAATCAAATTTTTTATTTTCTTAAGAGAAATTTTTATTTATTTATACCTTAACATAATATCGCCATGTGAATAAGAATAATAATGTATCCATATAGGGATGGTAAAAATATAATTTTGAACATAATATTGAAATGTTAGAAGTTATGTAATAAGAATTACTAATGTTAGAAAAATTTATATGTACATTGAGGATACTCTAGTTATAGAGGTAAATGAATAAAATCATGTTACCTTAAGATAATGGATGAAAAATGTTAATCATGTTGAACATATAAGGTTATGGTTACATTCGGAAGATTATTTTTAATATGTTTTTTTAAATGATGGTGTTGGGGCCCTTTAATATGTTAAATGGGATATCAATTTTTAAAATACCCATATGTTTTTAATAATGTGAAGACACCCCCATGAAAAGTGGATCTAAAATAGGGAAATTATGATTTTGGTGTAATATCATGGATACTTTGGTGGTAATTTATTGTTTAAATATTCATTTAAATATCATATGTTTTTTCAAATGGAATTCCCAGTAGGTGTTTAAGGAATCCTGGGGGTGTTTTTAGAGTTCGGAACATGAGAAAAGGAAATTCAAGCCATCCAGTGCATTTGTCATGATTGGCTCACAATTAGTGTAAACTCTGAAATGGAGAATGAAAAAATGTACAACCATGGTTAGAGTAATAGGGCATGGTCTGTGAAATGGTTTTCAAGCCATGAAAATTACCTATGTAACTATGTGTCATGGAACCCTATTAAATAGAATCAGGAAAATGTTTGGTGCACAAATTTAAAAAATATGTAAGAAAATCATGTGACCCATTAAAAAGTAAAAAATTATTCAATTTCCCACATTTTATTTTATGTTCATCACTATATTTTCTCCCCGTTTATTTCTCCTCCATCTCTATTAATGGTCCAAACTCCACAAAATTATCTAGGTTCTATCTCATTAAATTCTAAGCCGTTTAGAGTGTTGTGGGTTGTGGATCAAAGATTTAGGTAAGTATGACGCTCAACTTTGTTTCCTTTTTCCCAATTAGGTCTTGATGGTTTATTATTCTTCTTCCTAATAAATAAACCCCTCTATTTATTCTAGATCATAAGTTTGTTCTTAAAATGGTTCATTAATATGAATCTAAGGATAATATTACAGGGTATTCACCTTTACTTTCGAGGTAGGTGGTATATATATTATATCCCACAGTTTTATTATCGATTCTTGAATGTGTAGTCGTGATATTGTTTCCCTCGTGATGTGAATTTGATTTGTTTAGTATGATTTGGAAAAATTATTTCATAATTTACGATTTTGACCCCTCATGATTCTTGCGGGATGTATTAAAATTGATTACACCATTTAGAAATTTTCTAGATGATGGGAAATTTCAATGTTAATCTTGAAGTTCACTTGTATTTAAATAGACCCCATGATAATTGTGTTGACATTATGGTTCAAATTATAAAGTAGAACTAATAGTAGCGGTGTATTGTTTTTGGAAATGGAATAAGGGTTTGGTTAGGGAAAATTTTTAAAGGGGTAAAATGGAATAATGGGAATGTGTCAAATGACTTATGAGTTGTCATTTAATTGCATTAATTGTAAAATGCATGTTAATTGATAATATTTTTTTTTGAAATGGGTTAATGTATGGGAATTGATTAATATTCTAAATGGGTTTTGGTATTTAAAGGGAAATAGATGAATGGTTTATGTTTAGTAAATGGTAAATGTGAAGATGGTTTAAGGAATCATGATGATTCATAGGTTTACTGATAGGTGAATTTTAAATGTTATGTATATTGATTGTAAATCATTTGTGATATGGTATATGTGGTATGTTGATGAATAATAATTTTCACATGGATAGGTGATGTGGGATAAAATAATGAGGCTCCTCCCATGGGTTAGTTATCAGTAAGGATATAATACCACCCTTGTATACATGGGTTTGGGATCTAGACTAATGGCATATTCCCCTAACCATTGCATTGGATGGATACTACATGGATTGAGGGTACAATGTAATTGTGTTATGATTATTCTTGAAATGATTATCCCTTGTGGGAGCGGGAACATGAACTATTACTTTATCAATGATAACTGACTATCTTGGGGCATTGTGTATATTATGTAAATTCATAACCCTTGGAAGATGCGATGAAAATGAATTTAGTAATAAAGATGGTATAAGTGAAGACAATTAATGTAAATAGGGAAATTGTTAAAGCAATTATTATTAACTAATAGAAAACAAGTTTCCTCGCTTTTATATTATCATTCATTTCATACATACATGAAAATATTTTCATGGATGGGATATTTTTTCATTATCATTGTTGGTGTCCTACTATGTGGTAATAACACCCTACTCGGGCGACCAATGGTTACCCGGGCAGACTTCCTTATTGCTTGTCAATATAGGGGAAGAGTCCCTATGATATGGAGTTGAATTAGGTTAGGCATGTTCATAGATAAGGATCTATACTTTGATTGGGGGCCCATTTAGTTATTTCAATATTTCTCTTTGTTTTGGGTTTACTTCACTTTTGGAACTTTTATCACAACATTGAATACTTATTTTTGGTTTGTGGTTCATTACCTGTTTGATTAATGGCTTATAAAACTTCATTCATTTTTATTAATTATTTTTTCAATTATTTCACATGTTATTTGATGTGTATTACTCTGATAAAGTGGGTATATTATCCCCATGTGATCTATTATTCCTTCACTTCAAGTCGATGATCTCTATTTTATGGGGAGTTGTTCTTGAGTTCATGTGTTGTCCTAGATCAAGGAACTAGTTTATTGGGTTCTGGGTCATGGAAATTAAAATTTCAAATTGTAGTACGTTCCTTTGAATGGTATTCCTTTTTGGGATGGTAAAATTATTATTAAAATATTTCATGCCTTAGAAATGAGATTTTTCATGGGAGTATTTATCCAATGAACAAGGGAAAAAAGGGCTTAGGGTGGTAGATGTTTTTTGAAATCTAGTTTCATACCATTGACAGTTATTTCACCATTAATTGATTCACTTGTTGTATGATGTGTCTAATTTATAAACTTTTCTTGGGGATAAAAATTATTGAGTTTTTACATTCAGGCATCATTATAAAAACAAAATAATATACGAGGAATGAATCATGATAGGCACACATGGGTGTGTCTGTGCAGCATGGAATGTAGATTTCATTTTTCTTTTGTGAGAACTTTTGAAAGATGATGTAAAATAAAGATGATAAGAATGGTGAAATTGAATAAATGTCAATAAATAGTTAAAAAAAATCATTATGATGGGTTAAAAATGAGATAAAATGTTTGTTGTAATATGAAGATAAATGGGAAATGTGATCAAGAGGAATGATTTGCGTTGTTAGCCTGGAACAGCTTATAAAAAGTTATGTAGTGAAAGATATGTGAATTTGTAATTTATTTTACCCTATATTGACCATGACCTACAATAGTGTTGGTCGAGGATAGATTTTTAGGTTTTATTAAATCTTTTGGGGTAGTATATGAGAAATGGGTTATTTAAGGATAGTAGAGATCCTTATTTAAAATATACTATGAATTCCTTGTGTTTGGTTTTTTTATATATGTATTTTGAATTAAAGGAATATTCCACTAAAACATCATGCTCCAACTGAGAGATAAGAGGATGTCACAAATATCCTTCCTCCATAGGTATAGAAAAGGATCTTAGTGAATAAAATTAATAGGTGAGACTAGTAGTTTCATGATAACATCAATTGTTTTATACATATAATGGAAAGGGGTCTAGGGGATGTTGTGATTTGTATGTTTGAATTGACTAGGGAGTTCCATTGACAACATCTAACTTCCATTTTGTAAGGGGAGTACGGGATGAAGCTAGGTTATTGTTAGAGTCCATCAAGATGACTCTTGATCACTTAGATACTTTTCTATATAAGTGGGTCTAGCTAGCGACTTATATTTTGCGAGTTTGGGAGATTTCCCGGTGGAATGTTATGGTTCAGACCTAACAAGATTATGGTATGATATGGAAATAGTTTTCAGAGAAGTTTCATGAACATTTCTATCTGAATACCTTGATATAATATAAGGATATAAATTTTATGAGATTGAATAGGGTTCTATGTGAATAAAGGATTATACTGTTCATTTTACCAACATATAATATTTTTTCCAGCATTGGTAGGGTATGAGGTGGCCATAAAGATTCATTTCTAGGATGGACCTAGAGATATCATTAAATCCCATGTGAATATAATTTATTTAAATAGGTTTGATGATGTGATGGATCATGATCTTATATCATATTGAAATCTATAGGATGATTCTAGTGGTGGTTATGGAGCTCAAGTTGGGTGATTTAGTTGAACAAAATATGATTGCATGAAGCTTCATTTTGAGAATTTGCACCATCACCTTAGGGGAAAATGTAGTGTGAAGAGAGAACCAGCCTCCATATTTTGTGATATCATTTTCTTCTATCAGTGCGGTAGGCTAGTTCACTTAATGTTTGTGCCCCTGACCACCATTTGTGTATTGATATTATCGTAGTATGGGGAATGTGCAGATATTCTATAGGAACACTCGACATCTAGGCAGTTATGGGTGATCAAGAAATATCCTAAGATTAGGAATGGGGTTGGTTACCACATATCATGCAAGTATTTTGATCTCAACAGACCACACCATTTCATGTGATATGTGAGGTACTCCTAGATGAGAGTGTTCGTATCAACTGGGTAGTATAGTATCATGAATTCAAATCAATGGCCATGGTAGAGGGGTATGATATCTTTATGTAGTTAAGTCTATACCTATATGTGTAGAGACATGATCGTCAACTATTTGAGGTACGATCCATGTAGCCTATACTCTTTATAGTCCATTTTTGAAACACTTGTGTCATATTCTATTATCTCCTATTAGTTTTTATGTGTGTTAGTCCTAATGGTTGAATATTTTGGTGGAGTTATGTGGAATAAGACTATATTAGGTGTAGAAGAATTTAATATTAGGAAATTTAATGGGAGTGATCGTGGAGTTGGTGGGTAGAATTTTTTATGGGACTTATTTTTTCAAGAGATGTCAAGTGTTGATCTAATTTTAGGTATGGACTGGCCAGTGTTATGCTAGGACCATATTTCTAGTTACTTATATTGGGTAAGGTTATTTTATCTCGAGGGAGACAAGTATTCCCATCCTACAGAATGGGATATCCATGCAGAATGTATAGGGTCAGTTAGTCAGTATTTGGGTGGTATCACTGACCATGATTCCATTCTTATTATTAATTATATTGTAGTAGAGCAGTTTGTATTCCCCTCTTTTGGGGAATAATTTTATGATGTGTTTCTTATGGACTTCTTGGGACAACCACATGAAAGAGATTTTGAGTTCAAATAGTGTTTTTCTAGGATAAAAAGTAGCATCAATTTCTCCAGATCGGATAGAATTGAAAATCCTCATTGATAATAAGATTTTATTTGAGAAGTAAAAAAATTAAGGGTTCATTAATTAGATCATTTCACCTTGGTAATCTCCAATTTTGTTTTCCAAGAAGGTTAATGGATTACTATTGTTGTTTGTTTATTATAAGAAGCAGAATTAGATGAAAATTAATAAAATATACCATTATCCTCAAATTGATGCTCTTTTTTACCACATAAGGGGATCTTCAGTGTATATAAAGATGGACAAGAGGTCATGGTATCATAAATAATGTGTGATACCTTCTGATATATTATGATATTGTTTTAGGAGAAGGTATGAGTTGTATTATTTTATTTTTTTCATGTTGATCAATACACTTATAGAGTTTTATGGGCCTAATGAAACAAATTATTCACCACTATATAAATCAATTCATAGATGTCCTTGTCGTTGACATATTAGTGTAATCTAACACTCAAGAAGATAATTCCAAACATTTGACATCATCTTGAGTATTCTATGGCATCATATTCTATACATCAAGCTATATGAATGTCATTTCTAGATCGATAGGGTTCATTTCATTGGACGGATCATCATTGGGGAGGGTGTGTTAGTGGATCCTGATAATTTAAATTCATTGGTATCATGGGATCAACCAAATATTTTTTTCTTTCAAAATTTTATGGGATTTTCTAGCTACAACAGAACGATCATTGATGAATTTTCCTATTTTATAACATCAATCTCCAGCTCGACCAATAAAGTCAACATGTTTGAATGGTATGAAGCATGTGATAAAGCTTTCCATGTGTAAAAGAAGTGATTAAAACTACATCAATTATAATATTTCCCGAGCCATGTAAGAGGTATACCTTGTCTAGTGTTTCATATAGTGTTATGCTTGGGTAGTTTTGATAGTGGAATCTCAAGTGGGTTTAAATCATTCAAGCCAGTTGAGGCCACATGAAAGGAATACCCAACTGATGATCTTAAGTTAGACACAATGGTTTATGCCTTTAAGTGTTTATTGAATTACTTATTTCGAGAATGGTTTACCATGTATAATGAACATAAAATCCCTAATTATCACTTCTATCAACATGATTTTAATCATACTCTGTGATTATAGGATGATTACATGTAATATTTTGACATTGATTTATTCTCCAAACCATGTTGAGAAATATTTTTGCAGATGCATTAAGTTGTAAAGATCAAAATCAAGTGGTTCAAGAGTCATGTTTTGAAAGGAATGTGATGGATTTTTTTTCAAATACGTGTCTTGATGTGTAGGATTTCAATGAGATGAAGACCATTTCATATTTAGTAGTTGAATCTACTCATATGAGATGGATTGTGGAATGGTTTTATGATGATCCAGAATATTTAGATTTAAGATAATGTCATAAAGGTGGGGAGTTTCCTTCCCTTTGAACCATTTTAGATAATTAGATCATTAATATTCAAGGTCGTGTTGTTATGCCAACATGTATGGAGGAATATTTGATTGATGTTTTTTATAAATCAGAGTGGGAAATGAATCCCGGCTTGAAAAACTTTATCATGTTATTTGTTGGTAGTATTGGTGGCTATGGATAAGGAATGATGTGGAATTTCTCATGGTAGGAATCCTTAGTAGCCCACAGTTGAAGGCCAAGAATCAATGGTTGAGTTGTTTTTTTTGTAGCCATTTCCAATTATAGAGTGGAAATGGGATGACATGATTATTGATTTTTGTTGTAGGTATTCCAAAGGGACTTCATAAGATTGGTTTTATTTGGGTAGTTTTTCAATTCGTTTCCCAAGGTTGTTCATTTCATTAAATTTCAAGAGACATTCACCATGGATCTGTTGGGTGTGTTGTACATTCAATAAGTTGTGTGATTTCATGAGGTTCTATGGACCATGGTTTTATATCGTATTACATGTTCAAAATTTCTCTTATGGTAGAGATTATAGGAGACACAAGCTACTCGAGTGTTTTTGAATAACAACTTATACCTATAGTCATAAAAGAAGTGAGATCACACTATTCATGTTCTATAAGACTTGATTAGGAACTCGGTCCTAGAATTTTGTGGATCATGTTAAAATCATCTATAAATTTTTTAATTTTAATAAAAATAATTCATTCTAGGTTATGATTCATATGGAACGGTATGAGGATCTTTATGGAAGGCCATGTAAATCTTCACTATGTCAGATCGAGTTAGAGAAATGGTATTATTAGGACCGAGTCTCTTGTATGAGACAATGGATCATATCTATTTGATTCCAAAAAACATGGATATGAATTAGATAAGTTAGAATTCGTAAGATGATCATCATCGCTAACCTCTGGATTTTTGGAATGGTGATCTTGTATTTTTTCAGGTATCGCCACAGTTGAGTCACCATTGGTTTCAGAAACTTGTTAACATGCCAAATGGGTTCTTGTGGTCAATTTAAATTATTGATATGATCAGTCAAGTGGAATTATGATAGAGTCTTTCACTCTGTTATAGTAGAATGCATGACTTGTTTCATGTGTAACAACTACAAAAGTATCACCATGGCCCACCCCATGTGATTGAAGTTTATGATGTTGAGATTGAGGTTGATACATCCTTTTTTCATCATCTAATTTGTATTGGGATAACTGTGGTAAATTATTTTGAAGAAATATACCACCTTTAGATAATGTTTTTTGTCTCTTATTAAAGTTTAAGAAAATACATGGGATAGATAATTGAATATCTGGTCCCGATGGACTGATCTTTTTACCTTTGAAGCATAGTGATGCTCGTGAAGAGAATCTCAAGAGGGAGCAATTATAATGTAGGGAGGTTGTATGATCTTGGAATTAATGGATGAAAGTACTTATTTAATGTTTGATTTAAATATATTATTTTTTTTTTCAATGGATGTTTACCTAGTGAATGATGAATATTAGGGTGGTACGGGGGTTTTGGACAGAAATAAATAGAATTAGGGCCATCAAGTGCATGTAGCATAGTTGGAGCATGGTTAGAGTAAACTGTGAAAGGGAGAAAGTGAAGTCACGTGACCCTGTAGAGTGGAATTATTCATATTTGGTGTATGGTTTATCAAGATGTGTGGATTCCATAGGTAACTATGAATCTTCGACCACCCTTGAATAAAGGAATGCACACGGTTTTCCAAACAATGTGGCCAAACCTTGCACCCCATTAAAAAGTGAAATGATTCCAAATTGCCCTTCTATATGTTAGGCTGCTCACATATTCTTCTCCACATTTCATCATTATCCATCCATAGTGATGGAAAAAACTACACGAATATTCCCAGGGGTCAACCTCCTAATATTCGATTTTATTTAAGTTGTATTTGTTTATGTATATATTCTTCAATTATGTATTACACTCCTCTTGCATCCTTTTTTTGCATTAAGTCTTCGGGTTTTGTTCTTCATCTGATTAGTATATAACGCTCTTTTTTCTAGTGGATTTCATGTTATAGCTTCAAACGAAGCTTTAATATAGATATAAGTACATGTTTAATGGTCCATTCATCTTGGGATTTGAGATAGGTGGTCTACACGTTGTATCCCAAATGATTATTTTTCATATGTGTATATGTTGTTGTGATAATTATTCCCTGATGATGTTCATTTAATGAATATAGTAATATTAAGTAAAATTGTTGGGTAAATGATGATTCATACCCCTCATGATATATATGTGATGCATTGAGAGTGATTATACCATATAGGACTACCCATGGTGTGTTCCTACATTCATAATCATGGAAATTGTAATGTTAAACCTAATGTGCACATATATTGAAATAAATAGCAAGATAAATTTGTTGACATATTGATTAAAATTATAAAGAGTCACTAATGGTAGACATTTCTAGTTGTTGTCAATTATATTAGGAATTTATTGGATATAATTGGAAAAGGGATTAAATTGAATAATGTGATTGTGTTAAATGACTTATGAGTTCTAATTGAATTACTTAAATGGGATAATGAAAGTAAATTAATTAATTATGTGAAATATGTTATTCTATAAGAATATATTTATACTATAAATAGATTAAGGTACAAAAAGGGAACTGGTTAAATTGGTTATGCTATGTAAATGATAAATTTGTTTATGGTTAAAGGTTTCATGTTGATTCATATGTTGATTGAAAGGTGAATTTTAAATGGTATATGTATTGATTTTAAATTGTTTGTGAAATGATAAATTTTATAAATGGATTAATAAGAACTTACCCATGGATTTTTGGTGTAGGATGAAGGACTAAGGCTCCTCCCTTGGGTTAGGTTTGAATGAGGCTTTAAACCAACTAAGATATTCATGTTTTAGGGACATAGACTGATTCTCTAGGCCCCTAACTATTTCATTGGGTGAGAATACCCATACTATGGCTCCAGCTTAACTGTGTTATGATTAATAATGAAATTTTTATACCATGATAAATAAGTTACATGACATATTACCTTATGTATGATAATTTATATGTTTAGGCCATAGTGATAATGATGTAAATTCCTTACCCATGGAATATTTAAGGAAAATGAAATTTGAAATGAATACTGTATAAGTGGTAAAATATAAATGCTGATTGAAATAAAGTGAATGTTGTAAAATAATAGAACATATGTTTTCTCTTGATTATATTGTCATTACATAAATACTTTCATGCACTTCCATTTTTTATAGGATATTTTTTAGAGACCATTGGTGGTAGACTCCTTCTTGGGATTTCGTTGGGAACCCAATTAGACATAATTATTGTACATTAGGACAAGGTAAAATGCCATATGCAAGGGATTTGAGTTGGGAATGGTTCGTGAACATAGTAGTATTCAAACTAAAATTCATGACCTTATTAAGGATTCATCTATTTGTCTTCATTTTGGGTTTACTAAACTATTGTAACTATTAAGAAGACATGTAATATTTATCATTTTTTATTGTATCATACCATATTTGAGAAATGATTAGTAATAAATGTTTCTTCATTATTTCATATTGATTCCTCTATTTTACAGTTTATTTATTATAGAATACTCTGATAAAGAAGTTATAGTCTCCCCATGTGTTCTATTAGACCATCACTACATTTTGTCAACCTCTGTAATATGGGGGAGGCAAGCATGACATCATGTGGTGACCCGACATGAGGAACTAGTTTAGTGGATTCTCATTTTGGGAATATATATTTGGGCCAATATATGGTTGATGAATTAACTATAATTCAATTTTACTATTTTATTAAACTTGTTTTGAACACTTTTCCCCTTGATGTTCCACCTTTACCATGTTATCTTTTACCATGATAACTTCAATTTAGGTTAGTAATTTTTCCTCAATCCCAAAAATGGAAAGCTCTATTTTAAAAAATTGTCACTTAATGATTCTAGATTTCAAATTCTTTTTATAAGATCAGATTTTTAAATGTGACATTTGTTTTAATATAAAATATATAGTTTTTAAAATTATACATAATAATTTAAATTGTAAATTCTTACTAATAAAAAATATATTTTTCAAGATAAGGGAAAAGTGTGTTTTATTTTATTCCTACATTGTAGAAATTAAATAAGTGTATCAGTTATAAAAAAAGGTACTTTCACTATTACAAAAATAAATCATTTTAAAAAATTCCCCAAACATCATCATAAAATTATATTTATAAAATTAAATAAAAAATGAGGTTTATTTTGGTAGAATAAAATTGTAACATTCTATTTTTTAAAAAATTTACTCATGTATAATGTCTTCATAGAGTGTGCATTGTGTTCAAGTTTTGGATATGCATCATTCCTACTACGGCGAGGTCTCATGTATTATAAAATAGTTCATGGTATTTTTCAGAGAATACATTTATTTTTGATATGTATTCAATTTGAAACACCAAACCGAAATGGCCCACAATATATATAACCATTATGATATAATTGTTAATTTAACAAGTATGACTAATATTAAATACTTTAATATATATATATATATAATTTTCAGGGTGAATTTTTGGTAATAGTTCAATAAATAATCAATCATGTTTCAGTAATGTAATTTTATTCTTCAAAGTTATGTTTTCATCCAAAAGGATTATTATTGATTTTTATGAGAAAAATATTATTTTTAAATTAGAGAAAATTTAGAAAATGTTTTTTGAAATGTTAAATTTAATTTTTTAATATTCATATTAATATTTAATTTGTTTAAAATTTTGGTATTTCTCAGAAAAAAGTAATTTATTATTACATAATGAAAAGTAATTATTATTATAAAAATGATACTTATATTTAGTACAATCATTAAATGAAATGTAAAATAATTTTTGGAACAGGATTTCATCACAAATACATACTAATTATTAATATTAAACCCACATAATTACATATTATCTTTTTTCATATTTCATTTTAGAATAGTTTTTATTGGGATTAATATAGTATTTTTTTAAAAACAATTATAAATAACATAATGTTTCCGGATTTTAATTAAATACACTAATGCCAAATGATGAATTTGTTTAAATGAAATTAATATATTACATATACATATGGTTTAATTTAGATTCTTATAATGATTAATTTTAGACATATAGTTAGTATAAAATCATCTTGTTCTTGAAATAGGCACATCCCAAAAAAACCACTTTTCTATCACGTTTATGGGTATTGTTTTAAATTTAATTCTATAATGTTTTTAAATTTCTTTTTAAAAATAATAAATTTTTTAAATCTACATGTCAAACATATATTAGGTTTAATTTTATATAATCTTATGAAATGATGATTTTTTGATGAATAATGAATAATATTTAATTTTATTTGAAAAGTACATTTTTGATTAAATTATTTATAATGATAAATTATATTTTAAATTAGAATTAATGTAAAAGTACTAAAAAAATATATAAATTATTCAAATTAAGGTAATTTTAACAAATATCATATTGAAATTTAAATTAAACCTTCGTAATCATTAAATCATTTTCCCTTTAAAACCCCTCTTTTGTCGTCAAATCTGCAGAGTTAATTTTAAATTAAAATTTTCAAATTCTATAAATTGAATTCAAAAAATTGGATTTCATATTTTTAATAATAATAATTTAATATTTATAATATGCTCAACATAATATTATTACATAACTAATAGTAAAAACAATAAAATTTATTTACTATTGTTAATGTAAATACTGATTTACGGATGGATTAAAATATGACAATCTTGATTAAAAAGACATATCCATAGGATCAAAAACTATTTTAAGGACTTATTATTACCATTATACCATTATTTTTAGATAATTTTTACATTTATAAAAATTTTAACATTTGAAAAATGTGGGATCACTCAATTATTTTAAAAAATTCATAGTGGCCCATCTCCCCCACTTATTAAATGTCACCCCAACACCACTTTTATATACACCATCAAAAATCTCGGGTTTCCAAAAACCCTGAACAAATCACTTACTAAAATCCATCCACTCATACTATAAGCCATATATTTATAATAAATCAAACCTAGGTAGGTTTTATGGATGGTTATTTTAGGATATTCAAATAATAGGTAATGTTCTTCAACAAGTGTCTTTATTTTCATTATTTCTCAAAATCGTGCAATTATAATATAAAAATGATCATATAATAACTTATATTTATTATATATAAATTAATGCTGTTATAAAAATAAAAATATCAAAACAATATCTCTAATTCAATCATAAGGGTTATGACATCTTTGTTCCTGTGTACTCGAAATAAAGCCTCACAAACCGATGTCATTTGTTCTTAAAATTCCACCATTCAGAGTTGGGAGTGATTGGTGATCTAATATATATATATATATATATATATGATATTTATTAAATATTTTATACTTATGGATATATTATAACATATATAATTTTTAACTTCCCTTCTGTATGGAATATAACAACGTTGTTCATTTTTGTGGTGCACTACCGCCTTACGAGTTGATGCGATTGGTTTCTCACTAACGCTTTACATGGATGCAAATACTGATAAAAATAAGGATTATAAGTGATATATGAAAAATTTAATATTCAGAAAATATTTTCCATTCTCATAATAAAAATTATCATAATCTATTTTTACATTAATTTGATGGTAAAATCATAAATGTATGTGTGGGCTACTGCATTCACAATGCGATGTGATTGTCCTTTCATCACCCCAACACTTGGATGACATATATAATAATAATTTATAATATAATAGGTTATATATGATATTCTTATCATCATATAATGATAAAATATTATTTAACTCTTCTTCATAAAGATCATTGAAAAATGGGAACACTACTCATGGGTATGTATGACATACCGTCTCTATGAACATAACATACATTATTTTTCATAACCATCCTTCATGATTGGTTTTAAAATTAGATTTTATTTTTAAATATAATAATTTTTCACGATAATTATTTATGATGTTATTTAATTATATTATGTGCACAATATATGGGAAATTTGTAACAAATCATGCATAGGAAAATGAGAAAATTAAAACATGAAATAATAAAAATAATGATTTATTTGTAACCAATGAGTGATAAAGAGATATAAAAAGATCCTAAACGTAATTTTTTATATTTATGTGTTTATTTTATAAGTTAATTACATGTTTATATATACTATATAATCTGTGAAAAAATTATTTCTGAAAAAGAGGTGTCGGGTAATGGTTTTCTAGTCTCAGTTTTCTTGTTTTGGGATAAATGAAAGTTCCACCACATATTTTTGTTGTGGGGTGAATGTAACTCCTATGATTTTATTTTATGATTCTTATCATTAAATTTGGGGAGATTTAAAATTTTATTTGGTGACCTATATTTCATTGGGTTCACCATTTGATAGTTACTTGAGCGGTAAGGGATATTTGTCTCAATTGGCATTTTTTGGGATGTATGTTATGTTATGGAGCAATATAATTAAATGAGTTGTATATGAATCCCAATTGATATTTTATATAGTTAATAGAACTTTTTTCATAACATTATAACATTATTTTAATGTTATTATTCCATTAGTATTATGATTAAATGTTAGAAATGTGGTAAAAGTCTAATGTTACAATCTCATTTTTTATTGGGATAGTTTATGACTATGCATTAAATGATGAGATCTTTTGATATTTATCTATAAAAACTCATTCAATTTATTATCCTCTAGTTATTAATGACATTTAAAAGTAATAGTACCAAATTTTTAATCCTTTTTACATAAAATAATTGAGAAACTGATCTTAAGAAAATACGACATTGTTTCTTTCTTAGGTTGTGAAAATAATTTTATTCCAAAACAATAGTCTGTAAAAATATTTTCATAAAAATAGATTTAAATTTTTTTTTATGTTATAACATATTTTATATTGGAATGTTTGTTTTCCTAGGAAGTGGTTATTAAATTATTTTTGATTATTCATTATATGTCTCCAATATTTTTCTCAATTATAATGATTTTAAAAATATGTAATGGTTTTTTATTTGTTAATAGTAATTTTCAAAAGGAAAATATTATTTATGTCAAAAATTATTCTATGGATATTTTAATAGATTATATTTTAATGAAAATCACAAAATATTATTTTTACATATGATCTATTGGGGAAAAAAGTTTAATGACACCATCTTTAATATTTCTCAAAATGGAATAAGATTGTTTCAGAGAGAATGTTATTGAAAACAATTCTTTTACATGGGTTAATATTGTTTTGAAGATATTATTATGGAATCCATTTCTATTCCATAATTTAATAATTTATTATGGAGTTTGAACGGAAACCCATTTCCTTTTCATGGGTTAATCATGTTATAAAAGAATATTTTTTTTAATATTTTTATATTTAATGATATTTATAAATTATTCATATTGTGGTTCTTGAGCATTATAAAGGATTGTGGCACCAATTTTGAGTCATTTGAGGCTATTATAGATTATATAATGATTCCAAAATTAGAGCATCTGGTGATCCTATTATAGCCTATATGATGGGTGTACATAGATAGCTTCGGGTGATCCCATTATAGATTATATGATGAGTGTGCCCCGATAGCTCTCTAATTAATTTTTTAATGATTATATTATCTGATGAATAATATTTGAAGATGATAGTATGTTAATTATAATTTTATTTAGTTTTATGTTTTCATTATGTGTTTTATAATGATTATTTCTAATTATACAATCACGTTTATTTTTGCATACCATGGACTTATAATGATCCAATTAATCGTGATGGATATCACATGGCTCGTGATTATTGATTCGTATGACTCTTTTATTTGTTGAATACTTATTCTATATGTCGTGATGGATTATTTAGGTTTTGATTATTATGATTTATTTTATGATTCACTATTGAATACTGATTATTTCATCCTACCCTTATGCACTTCATATGCCAATTAATGTAATTCAACTGTTACTTATTATGATTGACCATTCTATGCATTTGAGATCACTTATTTTTCAATTCATTTCCACCATGTTATAAAAATTTAGTTTATATTAATTATTTATAGAGGTGATTTCATAGGTATGATGATGATGAAATAATTTGAAATATGAAACTATGCGTCAAGTAGGGGAAGTCACTTTTAATGACATGGGTTCAGTTTACGAATTATTTTTTATTAGTTCTCTAAAAAATTATCATAAAAATTTCCATGAGGATGTATGTGATTTTTTATAGAGATGTTTTATGGATCAAATTGGAAAAAAGTGGGTCACAATTTTTAATATTAAATTTGGTAATTTAACTTTTATGATTTCTTTACTGGATATGGGAGCGTGGGATGTAGGTTGTTATAATTGGTATGATATGAAAGTATTAGATAACAATTTATATTAGGATTAAAGAATGTGAGGTAATTTAAATAGATAAGGATTCCATAATAGGCTTATAAGAATAATGATAATCATAATTTTGTTTCTCAAAAACCCAATTTAAGGGGTTTATGTAGTAATGTGTTTTTTTATGGAAATTCCGGGAGATGTCTTATTTGGTTTTGGTCTTTTTACTTCTTAGGATCAACATGAAATTGTATTTATGTAGGAATTAATTTTTATTTTTAAATGGAAAAAAGGGACATCCTGAAGGCCAGTTCATAGCTCATCACATCTGGAATGGCCACAAGTCTTAATCTCCCAACTGATGGGAGACCAGGGTCTGTCACCTACCACTAGCCTATATGATGACTGGGATTGTATGAAATTTTCATTCAATAATATAAAGTTCATTTTGGAAAAATAATAGATTATAAATATATGATCTACAAGTTTTTAGATGTTTCTTTTGAACTTAGTTATAAAATGTTTGAAAAAATATAAGTATAGTTTTTTATTTAATGATTTAGTATGAAAATTTGTGTTATTGTTGTATGTTTTAGATTAATTTATCAAATGAGTGGTTAATCATTTCAAATATTATTTTAACATGTGATTAATTTTCTGGTTTGGGATAATGTCAATTTAAATATAGAATATATTTTAATCCCTTTTATGGTTGTATAATACATCAAAAAATCTATTTTCAGTGCTTTCAGAAGGATAAATTAATTTGGAATAGTCATTATTTGTGAAAGATTATGAGATTCTAATAGAAATTGGTAAGATTATGATACTATACTATTAAAGTAAGTATATTTCATTATTTGTTTAGTTTTGAAGGGGAAATAGTTCCCAAATATTTGTAAAATGATCTTGAAAAAAGCATGTCATATTACATATATTTTGAAGAATCATATGTTCAATTAAGACATTAATGATTTTTGGTTGTAAGACCCATAAATTTCCTCTGGCCATTAACCTTATTTTGACCATTGAACCTACTCAATATCTAAAATTATTTAAACTTTTCTTCCACTCCCATATTTGTTATCCTATTTGGAAACCATGTTACGTGTCATTTTATAGAACATTTTCACTTCAATTCATCTATTATTTACAGGATGTTTAGTTAGCCCTTTTTATTATGTGGGTTAAAAATTTCTTTTAAAATGTAAATCATTTTAATATTAATACAATATATAAATTTCATGGATACAATTTATTAAATATTGAGAGGATGTAACACACTTATATTTTGATCAGAAGAAAAATATGTTTGATAGTTTATTCTACATGAAACACTAATCTTAAACGACGCCTAATATATATTACCATTATAACATATCTATTTTATTAGAGTGTTTTAATAATTAAAAATAATGTATAAAAATGAGTTTTTTCATATAACTATTATTATGTTGATAATGAATCACCATTTTAATTAATTAAAATATTACTTAATAAAAATAATATAGATGAAATGAATATATTATATATCAATATGCATTAATTTATGTAAATACAATACTTGTTATATGATATAGAGTTAATATAAAACCAACATAAGCTTATAAAATACAATTCTCGAAAACATCCATTTTCATTATGACAGCGTGTTTCATTTTAAATTTAATTATTTACATTCTATTATAAAAATTAGAACAAAATTAAATTTCATTTTTTTATCATCATTTCAAAAATATTTTAACTTGAAATGTTAATAATTTTATGAATAGGTTATTTTATGATGAATGGTTAAAATTACTGAATTTTATTTGAAAAAAATTCCTTTTTAATTTTTTTAAAAACATAAATTAAATTTTTAATAGTTATTAGAGAAAAATTAGATAATTTATATATCATTTAATCTAATCTAGTATATTTTATCCATTTCTAAAATGAAATTGTTTTGGAAAAATTGTAATCTTTCGTTCATTTTCTCTTTAAAAAACTGTTCTCATGTCACATAAATGGGATTAATTTTGAACCAATGTTTTTCACTACTGTAAATTGATAATAGAAAAATAGATTTAATATTTATAATCATAATTATTTATATTTTTTATATGTTCAAATTAATTTTTTACACAATTTAATAGTGATAAAATAAAAATTATTTAACACGATTAAAGTCAAAAATGACATAGTTTGGGTTAAATTAAGAATATGTTAGTTAAACTAACTTTTCCACTTGTATAAATAAGAATTTATGTATATATTTCAACCATAAAACCTCTTAATTAGGTTATTTGTCCATTTGGTACTCTTTTGAAATTTGAAAGATGTGGTAACACTCAATTCGGTTAGAAAAATCAATTATATCCTCTCCCTCAATTATAATTGGTCACACATGTCCACTCTTATTCACCAAATTATACATCATTGGATAAAAATAGAAAAGTTATATACAAAATTATAATATGTTTTTATATTATTTACATTACCTATCACCATATGAAATTCGATCATTTTTTCTACAAAAACAATGTTCTTGTGTGTTGTGGACTACCGCCTTGCCAACCAACGCCACTAATTCCTTCAATACCAAAATTGATGATTGAGTATTATAATGGATATAAAGTATATATATGATATGTAATACCTATAAATACCTATTTATTCATGATTTAATATAAATATTTTGACCTGTAATTCAGTAGGACATATGATAATAATATTCGTTTTTATAGAGGACTACCGCATCGCGAAGTGATGTGATTTGTTTTGTCACTAACACTTTACAGAGAAATGAATAAGGATAATGAAAATGATTATATGTGATAAATATTAAAAAATTATAATTTAAATGAAATATTTATCTTTCTTAAATTACAATATATTATATTATTTTCTTAAACTAAAAATATTATAACATCATTTCTCTACATATAGACTACTGTCGTCATGAAGTGATGTGACCCTCTTTTTAACACTAAACCACGTGGATGATATATATAAGTATATTTCAAAAATAATGTGATAAGTATTATTTTGATAATAATATAATGACAAAATTTTACTTACCTTAATTCCATAATTTTTATTGAAATATGTGAATGTTACACTTTAACACGTTGGAACTACTATCTCTATTATCATATAGTACTTTATTTTTCATAAAAATACTACATGATTATTATTAAAATTATAATTGATATATAAGTACAATAATTATTTCATTATTCTTATTCTACATAAGGTATAACTATATTATATTCACATAAATTATTAGATTCAAAATAAATCATGCATGAGAAAAAGGCAATTAACACCTAAAATAAGGAAAATAATAAAACATTACAATATAAATGAGTGATAATTATTTATAAATGGTCATTGTATGATGTTATAAATATTAAAATTGTTCTTTGTTATTTTCATAACATTTTTATAATAATCATATAATAGGTTAATGCATGTTCGGGCAAAATAAATTGGGAGGTAAGGGCTTTCTCATCTATCTTTTATTTCTGTGAGATATAAAACATATTCCCCAAATAATTTTGTGGTGTTCTGTATATAATGACCATGAATGTATTTTATGATTCATATAATTGAATTTAGGGGTAATATATATAAATTTTGGGATCATTCATTCATGGGTTTCATGGTTTTATTGATACCAAAGTAGAACATAAATCTCTCTAAATTTGAATTCTTTGAGACTTACGTAATGTTATACAACTATCTTATGTTATGACGTTTTTATAATTCCAAAATTACATGTTATTCCATTTATCTCGTTATTTTAATTATATAATTTGTTTTATTTAATGTTATTAGTTTATCAGGATTATGTTTCATTATTTCCAAAGAGTTATGATTCTTATGTTACAATCTCATCATTGGGTAGATTTTTTATGACTACACTTCAAATGATGAGATATTATGATCTATATCTAAATAAAATCATTAATTTTATTCTCCTATAGACATTCCTGGAATGGGAAGGTAATATTATAGTTTTTATATACTTCAGTTCTTAATTTTATTGTGATAATATTTTGATGGAAATATGATAAGATTTCTCTCATGAGTTGAATTTTTTTTTCCTAAACAATGTTTTCTAAAGAACAAAAAAAAAATTGATTTTCAAATTATTTAATTTTTCTCGAGATATTGTTTTGGAAAGTATATTATCCATAATACCTATTTTCAATGATTTTAACTCTTCATTTATATATTTCTAAGTAATTTTAGAATTAAAATATTTTTACAGTATTCTAATAATTTTTATTCTTCTAAAAGTGATTTTGAAAATGGAATGATTATTTTATTAGAAAAGATATTTGATTTATATTTTAATGTTATTTTAATTCATCAACATCATCAAATATTGTTGTTAAGTATGTTCCATTGGAAATATTTTGTAGTGTTACCATCCACAGTCTCCCTCGGGATGGATTAATATTTTTTCAAAGAGTTGTTATAGAACTCATTTATTTTCCACGAGTTAATCAGGTTTCAAATATATTGTTATGAAACTCATTTATTTTCCATTTTTGAATCATGTTTCAATGTATTTCAAATGAATTTAATTACATTTATCTTGGAATAATTATGTTACAAAAGAATAATTATTATTTCTTGCGAGTTATATTTTCAATGCTATATGTACTTTATTCATTTGGTGGCTCTTAGATATTATAAGAAATAGGTGCACTGAGATATCTTGATTTTCCACATTATGGATTATATATTGGGTGTACCTAGATTTAATCAGGAGATCCCATTACTGATTATATAAATGATGTTCTAAGATAGCAATTGGTGTTCCTATTATTGCTTCTTGTGAAGGGTGTTGTGAGACAATGCTCTAATGCATTGGATACTGATTATATTATTCATAAAATTATATTGTATATCGACTATATTGTCATTGAAATTGTAAAGTTTCATTAAGGGTAATATATAATAGTTATATGAACATGATATTTTCATGATAACAACACATTTTATAAATTTTATTCATGGGTTTATAATGTTTCCTTCATTAGGATTGATATCACATGGCTCAGGATGATTGAATATTATTACTATTTCTTTTGTCAAATCCTTATTCCATGTTTCATGATTGACGATTTATATATTTATGTGTATGATTTATTTTATGAATCTCTCATTCACTCAGATAATGACATCATACCCTTGTTCACTTTTTATTTTCATTGATGACTTTCAATTGTTAATGATTATGTTTACACTAATAAAGAATTTGATATCACCATTCTAATGTTCCCTTTTCCCTGGGTTATAAAGAATTATGTTTAATTCATTATAACTAAAATGGTTTTCATATGAAGTATTATGATTACTGAATATAAAATAAGATATGATGGGATAAATGGGGGAAAAACTTATTTAACAACAAGTGTATTGCATATATAAGAGTTTTAACTAAATAAATAATGATAAAAACATAAAATGTCATTGAGAATTTATGTTTTCCTATTTTCTTATTCGAATTTTGTATGATTTTAAGGGGAAATAATTGGTCACAATTATCAATATCAATGATGGAAGTGTAATGATTATTATTCTAGCACCTGATCTCGGAGTGATAATTCTGGGCTATTATATTACACATACTAGCAATTCCCTCATATGAACATATTTGAATATTAATTTGACCATAGCATATACCAAAAAGTCATTATAGAATCTTATTGACTCTACATTTAAGTATATGAATCTCGCACGGTGCATAAATGAATTAGAAAAATACCAATAAAATCTCACAACACAATTTCTTTCATGTACTTGATCCCAGTATCTAATCTAATATCCCCCCTTTACCACCACAGTGTCAATTCCATTTAACTAGAATCAATATATTAACTTGATAACCAAGGAATACCGTTTTTTATTCTTTATATACACTTACAAGAATTAAACCCAATGTAATCACATATATACACTGAAACAAGTTAGAGACTTCTTGCCTTAGGAATTAGGCACCCAACCCACTAATAAAATCCTCTATATTTATGACTAATCTAAAAAATCCCTAAATCTATTCCCAAATCCTTATAATTGGGGATTTTAAACCCAATGAGATGACGAAGTGAGGGAATCAAAATTTACGGGATTTTATAGAGCTAGACATTCCCAGAGAGAAAAAAGTATTGGGTTGAAGTTGAATCAGAATTCTTATGAGCATTAGATACAACATGATTCTATATGGAAACAAAAATAGGTGTCTTTATTCCTACATGGATGTTAAATAATATATTATAGGTCATAACATGGATTACTCTTGAAATTACCAAAAAGACACCACGAATGTTACATAAAATACATTGGGTACCCTATTTACCAGGACTAGGTACCCAATTCCATTAATACGTAACCGTACTACCCATACTGATAATCCAACTGGGCTCTATGTACAACAAGGTAAATAGATAAAACATTAGGTTTGTTGTACCCTACCATGGTCATCTAAATTCCACTGCGAATATTTGTTAACTAGGAGTCCCTAACAACCCTTCCCAAAAAATATTTCATCTATCATAACCACATGATCACATATAAAATCATAAAATACTAAATAAATGAGGTCCATAATGATCATCGAATCATATCTCATAATGTTGGTATCATTACAAACATCCCCCATCCACTCCAATGGATTCTATTCCTTAGGTTTTTTATCTCATGCTCCTCACTCAACATCCTTAAACTCAAGGCTTATATATAAATATACAACCCTAATTTATCCTCTAATACATGATCTTGATACCAATACAGAAAAACATGAGGTATAATCCTCCCTTATATCACTATCATATTTAGGTCCACATAATTCACCATCTTCTTCATGAATGATAGATTAGCCTCCATGTCAACATCCTCACAACTAATCATGTGTGTATGGTCTAGATAGTACAATATATCAATGAAAATAAATCAAATAATGAGTGGATTTATTTTTATATGGTGTATCTAATTTATATGATTCCATTTTGATCATCTCTTTAATCTCAAACAGATTGGAAAAAACAGTATAAGACTCCATTTTTCCTTCAAAATAAATTCCACTACTGAAGATATGATGTTATGAATGAATTATTTAGCACATAGAAGCATATATTTTATTACCTCTTATCAATAAATGATATATTTATACTAATAGTGATTACCAACCATTTTTATGTTCAACTGAACCTTCTTCATGGGAACCTAAAAAAATCCCTCCCTAAAAACTACTGAATTTCATACCTCTAGACATCATAATGGTGAGTGGTATGACAGACCATATGGGCGATTATATAGATTAATTTTAATATAATATAAATATATATTATTAAATAAAACCCTTCCAAATATAAATGTTCATATCAAACTCCACTAAAATCCAATACGAAAGCCTAGAGTGTATACACCAAAACTGAAATAAAATTAAGACTGTATAGGTTCCATGGTATCTTGGTGATGATGTCCATGTTTACCCGATCCCACATCCACACATGAACCATAACTGGTTAATTTAAATGTAGTAACCACTAAGGATCTATATTTATCTTCAATCAAGTCATTCAATGAGCCACGAACCCCATGGTGTCCATTCTCATTCTATGATACTGAAAATGCCTCTTAATATTCATATACATCTTTATCAACCCTATGTGAATAATCCAATGTCATGAGTGAGAGTCCTATATAATATTTTTTATTTTATATGTAGGAACCACCAATATATAATGGGCCTACATCAAATCATCCTCATCCAAGGGCCACCCAGTAACAGATTCAGCAGCCATAATTCATTTACACATTGGGAAGTAATCAAGATTAGACTACTTGAAGTCCTATAGTTTTTATCTTTCACAAAGAAAATGGTTGATGGAGAAAAATTAATTCCCCAACCCCTTTATCATTTCAGGAAACAATTTTATGAAATTGACATAAACATCCACACCTCCCTGTATTGACTAACAAAATTTCCATAGGTCCGGATCCAAATTGAATCATCCATAATATTCCTCTTTCATGGGAATGTTTCCATCTAAAAAAACTATAAGTACACTACCCTAATCCCATTTTGTTTGTTTAAGTCCCTCAAGGACAATACGTTTTATTATATCATATGGTTCTAGTAAATGAAAAAAATCCATAAAAGTGGTGATGATTGGACCATTATAATGTTTAAAATATGGTATATATATCTAAAATTATGGGTTGGGTTGTTACACTCATGGACTCAGAGCATTTGATACTTTTATGTAACCACCATACCATATTTTATCCAAGATATACCAATAACAACCACACAAGTAATATTATACCCATTATAACCCTTCACTCGGTATAACAACCCAAATATATTAGTGGAGATATTATATAATTTTTTATATCTTTAAGAGAAATTACCTAAAAATAATTTTTCCTTATGTATTTAGAAAATTAAAAAAACAATAAAAACGTTCAATATGATCAATGTAATCTTTTATTTTCATTTCAATAATAGTCACATAGTGATCACAAAACTCCAATCACTAAATGGAATATCTTATAAAAATAAGTAAGTGAAGGAGATATAAATATTTTTCAATTAGAAAATAAAAAATTTAAAATATAGTGTAATAAAATGAATTGAGTTAAAAAATAATCACCTATATTCAATAAAAGTAATGATTATTAAACATCATATAAAACATGGAAAAGGAGGCTAGGTTTCATGAGTGCATGATAATCATGATAATTATAAAATATAAATGAAATCAAGTCACCATAAAAATATGTTAAATATTATTTATAAGAGTTAGAAATTTTATTGATAAATAAAATTAAATCATTTATATGAATAAATTTTTTGAGAATTCTAATAGCATCCGGCCCATACAAAGCATTATTTTCAAAAGGTGCCACATCAATCTCACACATAAGGATCTAATTTGATATAAATGATTTCCCAACATATTTTGGGGATAGATAACTATAACATGAACCATATTAATAGTATCTCATGTATATATGGGACATATATAATATTAAAATAAGTAAATCATGAAACATCATAATATTTTAAAAAATAAAATTATGATTGATAATGTATTCAACATTCAAAACCTAACATAAATGATCACTATTATAATTAACTATTATAAGCTGGCTATTAAATTTCTAGGTATCAAAATTATTAACTACCTTATAAAATTTCTATAAATAAATTTCATACAAAATATAATTTATTGATATACATTTTGTGTAAAATTATTTAATATTCAGTATTGTAATTTTAGAATTCAAAATTAGGTTTTCATCTAAAAAATCATTAAATATTTTTATAATTTATTATTTTAAAATTTTAAAAAAATAAATTACCCAGTATAATTAATTTTTAATATAAAAATATTAATATTTATTTTGGATTCAAATTTTCGGACTTTTCAGAAAATATTGATTTTTTATGGAATAGTAAAAAATACCAAATTTTAAAAAAAAAATTATTTTCAACAAATTAATCAATTTAAATGTACCATTATGTTAGGAATATTATATAAATTAGAATTAATATTTGTTTATTATATTTACCCCAATTAATTTATTTCCAATAAATTTTTTATTGGATTTTAGTATATGTTTATCTTGGGGATATAAAAATAATTTTTTTAAAATTATTTTAATGAGCCTAAGATTCACTTTATAAATTAAATAAAAAACTCATAGTGAAGATGTATTTAAATTAAATTAATATATTATATATATAAATTAATTTATATTTATAACATGAGTATTATTAGTCATATCAATAATATCAAATAATTTTTTCTTGCAAAATACACTTATTGATAAACTTATTTTTTATTTAGGTTTGGGGGTCATTTTTCAATTAGATTTTTTAAGTAATTGAAATTTGATTTTGAAACATGGAATCCATATTTTTATTTATAATAATTAATATTATTTAATACAGTTGGATTAATATGTTACAATAATTAATAATTCAAACATGAAAAAATTTATCATTCCTAATGTAAAAAATATGTTTACTAAGGTATTAATCAAAATTTATAAGTGATAGAATGACCAAAAAAATTATAAAACATATTTTATGGACATATTTCAACAATATAATGTATTATTATTGAGAAAAAAATTTTAGGGACCCTTTTTACTTTTGAAAATGTGGTTACAACGTTTTCGTTTCAAAAATTTCTGATGTGTCACTCAATTAGCTTATAAAAGGCACACCATATCCTCCATTATTCTAACATTAACATCTTTTTCTTTCTAATACCATTTAAAATCACCTCCCAAATAACATATACTAATACTATAATAATTTTTTTTTGTTTATAAATCAATTATAGTAATTTTTTAGGGATATTCCAAATGTAGTGGTCCGAGAAGAGAAAAATTCCTTAACTATTTATTTTGGTTTTATTAATTCTTTCACTTCCTTCAAATATTTTTAAAATATACTCATATGATTAAAAATGATGATGATAAACTTATATGTTATCGTATTAATTTTATAACCTCAATATATATCATTTCCCATCAAATGGGATACAAAATCATCATTTTTTGTACTTTGGAATACCACCTCACGAACAGATGTCATTTGTTTTCTTTCATTACACCTAAATAATGTATTGTAATGATGAATTTAATATATATATATATACATATATATATATATATATAATATTTTCAACATATTTATACTTATAGAGTTATGGTATCACATACACCATTTAGCTTCCATTCTGTGTTGGATATTATAACACTGCTCTTGTGTATGATGAACTACTTCCTCACAAAGTGATGAGATTCATTATCTGAGAATGATTTACATGGAATGTAATAAGGATAATTTTAATTATTTTATGTGAAATAAAATAAATTATAATTATATTCAAGACATAATTATAATTATAAGAATAAAATATATATTTTTATTTTTCACCATTTCACTCATTAAAAAACGATCACATCATTCACGTATGTATTGACTACTTCTTTCATGATGCAATGTGAAACTCTTTTCATCACCACTACAAAATAATGATATATATAAGTATATAAATATTTTTAATATGGTATATATGATAATATTGTCATTTAGTAAAGATAAAATATTAAGTATGTCCTTTTTATAATGATTATTGATAAATGGAAATTTTACTCATGCGTACTTACAAACAATCGTCTCTATAATCGTAACATATTTCATTTTTCAAAAAAAAAATTATATGATTAGATATTAATGTATAAAATGTGAAACAATATGTAATTATTTATGTTAATAATTATTTGGATGTTTAAAAAATTACCTCATTAAACACAGTCAGCACAATAAAGCAGTTTTGAATCAACGAACTCAATGACCTCAAAACACCAAATATAGAATTATCTGACTATTTATTAAAATATATCATTAAAAATAAAGAATGTAAGTGAATTAAATATTAGTTATTAATCATCTAATACTTTATTTAGAAGTAAAATAATTGATTTAAGATTAGTATTTATGAATTAATGGTGATTAATAGAATGTATAGAGTCGAGGTAACTAGTTTTTCTTATCTCACCATTAATTATTTGAGGCATATGTCATCTTCCACACTTATTTATATATTGGTGTTTATATACATCCCCGTTTACTTGTAATTTCATTAATACCTCACACGTAATTTTATTTCAAGATTTCATTTTTATTATTTCATCCCATGTGAAATCACCTAATAGTTATGAAGAGGTAAATAATTTCATAATTCAATTTCTTTTAACTGGATTATATTAATTATTAATTTTATTTAATATTCGATGAATATTTTTTTGTTGAATTTTAATTTTCTTATGTCTTGATTCAACTTATTTTATGTGGTTTTATATTATTTATATATATATATATTTAATTTATTTATTTTGAAATTCTATGATATGATTTTTTTTAAGTGTTATTCATCTAGTATTATATTTCATTGGGCCCTATGTTTAATATAATAAATTATATTAATTAGGTAGTTCATATAATAGCATTTACATATATTATGTCATGTATTTTCTTCTATTAGAGATATTTTATTTTTCATTTGATGTTATTATTTATTAGTTCTAAAAATGAATGAGTAACCAATGTGGAAAAAGCATTATGTTACAATATGTTTTCCTTCAGTATTATTTTTATTCCGGCTAATTTTAAGGGAAATATGTGATATTATTTTCATAAACTGAATATATTTTATTCTAATATAGATATAAATGTTTTTTATGTTTTTTTACATTTTATACATTATTTATTTAATAAAAATCATGAATGTCGTCTATATGTGATATTTATCTTGTATTTTATTTTAGATCAGGTATATTTATCTTTAATATTCATGTTTTCAAAATTGATTTAAAAAATGTTCTTGCTAAAAATAAATGACTTATTTATGCTATTTTTAATGGTATTTGATATTATTTAAAAAATCATTGAATTTCTATTTCATAACATTTTCTGACACAATCAATTTTTAATCACTTTTAAAACATATTTAGAAAATAATCTTTATTTTTATCATTTATAACGGAAAAGGATTCTCCAACTATCAGTAATAATATATTCATTTCACATTAATTTATATGTTTCCATGGTTTTTGTATTGGAAATTTTGTTCTCATTGTTTTTTAATTTCTTAGTTTAAAAATATGATTTTCAAAATGAAATTATTAGTTAAATGAATATTTTATTTAATAATTTTTAAATTTTCTTTACATTATTCAACATCAACAATATTTTTTGTAATTTATGTGAATATGGACATATTGTTTAGGAAAACCAACCTATTTATTTCTCTAGATAGATTATTATTATTTCATAGGCTTTGTTATAGAAAATTATTCATTGAAAAGGGTTAATCAAGATTCAATCATATTGTTAGGCCACATTTAATTTTCAGGAATTAATCAGGTTTTAAACAAATAATTACGAAACCCCTTTCATTTCGTTTATTTTATCATTTTCAAAAAATAATGATGATTTTTTCAATGAGTTTATGATAAAATTATTGATATATAATCTTTATTCATGATTATTTTACTGGAAATTGGTTATGATAATTAGTGGTTCTATTATAAACCAATAATGGGTTTTTTCATTATAAACCAAGGCTGATTGGTTATGTTATTATCCAAGTAAGGTTAGTTCTATAATTAACCAAAAACTAGTGAGTTTTTTATAGACTTATGATTTAATGGGCACTCGGGAGGTGGATATAGAAATAATTGGTTATTCCATTTGTAATAGGTGATGCGATGATAATGTTCAATGATACGAATATATTTAATCTATAAATTATTTGGGATCAAAATGTTTTTATTATAAAAATTGATAATAAATTTATCATTTTTATTGATTCTGATGACTCTTTCCTTTATAAAATCTGTATTCCATGAATCCATGTATGATTATCTAGGTATTGATGGGTATGGATAATTTTATGTTATACTCATGAAAATGAATAATTTCTTTATAACATTATACTCTTCCCAAGAACCATGAGGAAAATGATGTGTTGATGATTGGGTTCAACCATACTATGTATTTGAGCTCACCATTTTTATATTTAACATTTTTTAATCTATTCATCAGTGATTATAAATGAATTATGTATAGAAGGGTTTCATATGGACGATGAAGATGACATAATGTTGAATATGAAAATCAAGGTATATGTGGAGATGATGTTTGTCTTTATAAACCATTTTGTTATGAATCCATGATAATAAGATTTATCCTAATTATATAAAATCACATTCCCAAAATATCCTTCAATAATTAACGGATCCAATTTTTTATTTTGATGTTGTAATGTTTGGATGGAAAAATTTGGGTCACAATCATTAGTATTAATGTCTGAAATATAAGTTTCACATTTTTAGAATCATATTTGGGAGTGTGGATTCTATGATATTATATTTGGTGTGAGTGGAAAGGTTTTGATAACTTTTTAGATTATTATGTATTCATGTGAGGTTATATTCATATTTGTTGATACCAACATAGGTTAATAATATTATGGATGGTCATATGTCCAAATTTTATAGACACCCATTTAATATTTTAATTGATGATATCATAAATTGATTAATGATACTTTAAGAAACATTGCATTCTATTTAATTATTTGTTATTATTTCATTAATGTGATGTATTCAATTAATTTTTTATGGAAATTAATTTTTTGATATCAATAACCTTATGTGTTTATATTATCTATTATAATGATTTGAATTTTGGTATAATAGTTTTATCATATAGAATAAAATTATATTGAAAAGTGATTTGGTGACAAAGTAATTATTTATATTTTTAAAGAAGATGGACATATTTTTGTGACAGTAGGATAAATTTTATTAGATTACCTCTTAGTTTAAAAAAATTATTAAATTTTATGTCATTATTGTTAGTTGGGATATAGGATTATGGAATGATTTATTTTCAGGTTTTCATACTATTATTGTATTTAGATGATTAATTCATCATATGTAGGTTTATTCATTCAATGAATTATCTTTCCATGTGCTATGTGTATTGGTATTGGATAATGTATAAAAAGTAGGAATTGGTTAATTATACCTTTTATGATTATGTGGCCTTTTGAAGATATTCTCTTTTCTTTAGAATATAAATATTATTCTTCAGTAATCATTATTTGGAGAAAATATAAAAGATTGTGGTAGAAATTTACCTATGGAAAAATTTATACTCATATTGTAAGTATATTCCCTTATACATTGAGTATATATGGTAAATGAATTCATCAAATCTAGGAAAATGATCTCAAAAAAATATTGTTCATATTACCATTATTACTAAGGATAATGATGTCCTTTTTCATTCCAATTTAGTGTATGGTTCTATAGTTGTTCATTTTCTCTTTATTGTTCACATTCTTGTGATCAATGATATATGTCAGTATATATCATTTTTATACATTGATATTTTTTCCACGTACCAATATCTAATTACTCCCTAGGTTATCATATTTTTAAACCCAGTATATGTTGTTTTAAATGGACTTTGTATGTCATTTTCTCTCATATTATTATAATATTTTAATAATCCTCAATAAAATGTGGGATTCAAAAATATGGAAATTTGAAATTTCTACCCTTTGACTGTCATGATAAATATAAAATTATTTGTGAATTTTCTTATAGGGGGATTATATAACACCATAATATTTTAGAAACTGAAACTATGTGGGATAATATATTTGACATGAAACACTGATCTTAAACATTTCTCGATATATATATATATATATATATATATATATATATAACCACTATAACCTACAGTTAAATTGGAAAGAATGAATATTATTAACTTCTATATGATATATATATATATATCATTCTAAATATAAATGTTTGATAAATAATTATTATACAATCAATTTTTTTAATGAAAAATTATTTTATTGTTCAATAATATATTTTCATTGTATATGATTTTTAATTATTTTAAAGAAAAATATTACAATTAATTATTGGTAATATTAATAAATATATTATAAATAAGTAATATAAATTATTATATCTTATTATCGAAAAAAAATTCATGGAATTTTTTATGTTTTTTGAAAAATTTTGATTTTCAGCGAATACTGAATAATAGTGATTTTTTAAAAATTGTCCTTTCATTTCAATAAATTTAAAATTTTAAAATTCACATTATTTACTAGATTTTTTAAAATGTAATATATTTTTAATATTGATATTTAATACACTAAATGTTTTTTGAAACAACATTATATTTTATATTATTATATGTTTTTCATTGGGTTTAAAAATTGGATTTTTTTCAAAAAAATATATATTAATTTTCATAATGTTTCACATTTTTAACTACTTAAAAATTCCCATAATAATGAAAGATTTAACAGAAATTTTTTTATTTTAAAAATATTCACATTAATTAAGAATCATAAATATTTTATTATTAGTCAGATAGTTAATATAAAATTATCCTTTTTTTTAAATACAGTTAATGAAAACATGTGTTTTTGTCGAGTCTAAGTGTTTTGTTTTAAATTAAACTATTCTACATATGTGAATTTTTAATGTCTCGGATTTTCCGTTTATTATTTTAAATATTATATGGAATTATTTTGAGAACAGGCACGAAGAAGGCACATCATTCCGAGGTCCAGTGGGCCCAGAATGGTGGTTTGAAATTTTATTTTAGTTAAGTGAGTCAGGACTTGTGTGCGGTTGTGGAAGTTTCCAAACGGATGCCGGGATTAAAAATCTGAGTGCACCGTTGGATCCGAGACGACGACTTTACAAATGAATGAGGCTATCCTCTACTGGCACAGGTCGAGGGAAAAAGTAAATTTTCAGACGTTTTAAGTAAAATAAAATAAATTAAATTAACTAGTTTATTTTATTTTATTTATGGAATCATCCGCTATAGTGCGGCAATGGCGCAGCTGTTTCCTAAATTAATGTCACATCTTAATGACTTAGAAATGGAAATTCAATGTCATTAATTCTGCCATGTAATTAAATACCAACATGTTTCCCCTTTTAATGGGTTAACCAATTGTTGATCGTTGGCAACGTAGAGAGAGGATCCTCTACAGAATCCACGGCGTGTTGGAGAAAACTCTCGATGACAAACGATGACAGATCAAAATCAAGGATCGATGTGCCGATGTAGAAAGATCTCTACGAAAACAACAGCATGACACCTTCGTTAACGATCGATCCTTTCGAAAGGTAGGGGTTGTTATTTCGATTTATTTTCCCTATATTTGAGTTTAAATGACGATCACAGATCAACCACAAACAAGTTGATCTGCGGATTCGTACGTTCTTGTGGGAAGGATTTTTCTTCGGGAAGATTATGGGGAATTGATCCATGCTTTATGTTGTTCTTTATTCTTGCTCTGTTTAAGCCTATTAACTGGAGTGGATCAACGCCGTGATGAACAACGGTGTAGGTTCGTTCATCAATACGTTTATTTGGATTTCTTCCCCCTTCTTTCCCAGTGCATTCTTCGTATTCTTTGTGGGGCAACGAACAACGGATCGTTGCACATCCATTCTGTGACTCAACGATCCCAAATCAAAGGTTGGACACCAAAAAGACCTTATGGAGGTGCGACGACGATGGTGGATGACAAATCAGTCCGAATCGGAATGAGTGTTCTTCGCGTGTTCTTCATGCGGGAAGATCAGAACACATTTTCGGAGCGGATCAGAGGCCCAAAAATGTCAGAAGCGGATTCGTGGTGTTGGGGCGACCAAAACCTAGGATATTTGTAGTGATAGGATGGCCAGATGGATGACCGAATCACCACGGGAGGCGCGCCGGCGAAGGGCGTCATTTTTGGAAATTTCCAGAACACACGGCGTGTACTTCCGAAGAACACGTCGTGTAGTACTGGAGGTGGAAGCTAGGGTTTCGGGGTCATAGAATAATTACACGGCGTGTGACCCCGGTCACACGGCGTGTTGGAATTTCCCCGAAGCTCGGCGTGTACTTTGGGTAGTACACGGACACGGGATGATCTACACGGCATCAGGCGGCACAACGTGTACATCTCGGCAGAGGCGGCTACATGGAGCTCGGCGTGTATCCCAGGGATATAGGGACACGGGATGTAGTACACGACCGTGTACTCCATCACATGGTCAGGTGAGGCCAACAGCGCGGATCACCCCATGTGCAGATTACACGGGTCGGAGTACACGGGTTGGTGACCGTGTACGAGCACATTGCCAGTGTACACGGAGCCAACCCCAGTTACCCAGACACTGCTTGTACTCTATACTACATGTTGTGTACTATGTTTTCTACATGACCAGCCTCATGACATGGGCCATTGTACACAACTAGTTCCCGGTGTCGGACAACACGGTGTGTATCATTTCCTACACGCCGTGTACTTTTTGGAAAACAGCTTGGTCCTTTTTTTCATCGTACCTTGGACATCTTTCATTTGGTTTAGTGTATATTCTTCTTGTTCCCCTGAAGTTCAGGCATCATTCACTCCCGTAGGATTATGATCCCTTCTGCATGACTTTCTATGATAGAGTCAGGAATCCATCCAAGAGGCCTGGATCGATATCCTCTATCCATTCCAGACCCTAGGTAGAGTCAGGAATCGATGTGACCAACCTTACCGGGGGTTGACCCTCTATATAGCTGGTGTATCACCTAACTGGTGAATCCGGATGAGTCGCGGTATCCTCCAAGGCCTTGGAAGTGTTCCTCATTTGTGTATCATTATCTTTCCACTCAGGTGTGGGTCTCCTGTAATGAGTAATTCTATCTACCGTAACCATTACACTCAAGAGTGTGTCTCCCGTAATGAGTGTACCAACCTCTCTTGATGGTTCTTGACGAACAGTGCTTCTCAGATGGACGTCACCAGAGCCATTAGACTCATGGAGTGTGTTCTCTCGGAATGAGTGCATAATGGAATCTTTGAACAAAATCCCTTGTGGGGGTATGCAGTTGTGTGACTTGTCTCTAGACCACAGGTATGGGTTTTGAGTATATCTGGTTTGTTCTATATGTTCTGTAGACATATACTGTGAAAAGCATACTGTACCTTTACTCTGTGTACCGCTTTGTGGTTTTCGGGGTCCTCTACTATGTATTGTTATACTCACCCCTGTATGGGCTTTTCCCGCACGTCTGGTGTCTTGGGCTGACGAGAAGCCTTTCGATAGAGTCCAGGGTGTACCAAGACATGACCGAGTTTTCTGAGTACCCTACAGGCCGAGATGTTCCTACGGCTACGAGCGGTAGTCCCAGTACCTTTTTGTGCTTATAGGTTGGAATTTTCTGTTTTTTAGACTCTTGTTTTTGGTGGGCTTGTATTCTGGCCCAGTTTACTTTTGTATTACTCTACCATTCGTCTTACTCTGTTGGTTGGGTCTAGTTGTATTCATGCATTTTTTATTCCTTAGTGTTTTACATTTCAGCATTTGTGGGCTTGGAGATGTGTGCGTGTGTACAGGTACTTAGGAAATGCCTCCCATGTTAATTATATGCCTACTCGGTGCTAGTCACCAGCCCCTGGCCTATTGGAGGCAGGCTTGGGGAGTCATGGCACGGGCCCCACTGGGACGGGTTGTGACAGAGTGGTATCAAAGCTGGTCAGTTCTACCTCAGGACCAAGAGTCTGTGAGTTTGGTTTGGGGAAAATTTGTTGAGTGTTTCGGGTTCGGCTTTTTGGCCAGAGACCCCAGTGTTGGTGTGGCGGCCGATGTATCCATACAACCAGGACTCTGATAACCTGATTTTCAACTCGGTACACGAAAACACTAGTTGCGGGGGAAATAAAAGGTACATGCATCATATAAGAATGAGTTGTGTTTTCCATGTCCTTTGTGTCAGCTATCCGGATATACTCATTGACCATAGTACATCTTGTTTGGTTACAAGATGCCTCCGCGATGCATACCTTCTAGGGTTCAGAAGCACGATCATGAGGATGACCCCCTCAGTGAAGAGGCTTATATAGAGGGACCACCTCCTCAGGCGTTGCCACAAGGTGGTGCACCTTCTTTACCACCACCAGTGGAGAAGCCAGTGGTACTCGCGGAACCGACCGAAGAGGAGCGCAGGCTCAGCGCGCTCCACGAGTTTCATAGATAGAGACCCCTCAGGTTCCAAGGTGAGCCCGACCCTCAGGAGGCAGAGGACTGGCATGAGGCGGTGACTAGAGTTTTCCGTCTAGTGAGGACACCAGCAGACCAGATGGTGGTCCTAGGAGCGAGCCTTCTTTAGGGTTCGGTGGGATGATGGTGGAGTCTGACCACACAGACTCACGACAAGGAGACTCTATCATGGATGGAGTTTGAGCGACTCTTCAGGGAGGAGTTCTCTCCGGTTACGTTGAAAGCTGTGCGCATCCAGGAGCTTCTTCATCTCCAGCAGGGAAGTTGGACAGTAGCTGACTATTCATCAAGGTTCACCAACCTTGCCAGGTACTCGATGGATATGGTCAGGGATCAGTACTTCAGAGCTCGGACCTTTGATCAAGGTCTATGATGAGACATCCGAGCTAGTGTCATTCTTCTATGCATATCGACTTATGCTGGAGTGCTCGAGCGGGCCTTGGTGATCGAGTGTTTCTTGGCGGAGCAGAGACAGCCGCCGGTAGTCAGCTATAGGCAGATGGGTGCGGAGACACCGGCAATAGGGAGCCGACGTCAGGCACAGGGATCTGGATGTGGGAAACGTCATAGGAGGACCCAAGACAGGGGATCGACAGTCCATGGCTCTCATGCTGGATCCAATCAGCCTAGGGAGAAGCGATACTACACAAGCGACGGTAGGGGCATCTCGCTAGAGATTGCCCGACACGTCGAGCTGCTGACAGGGAATCAGTGGATGGACCACCGAGGTAGAGGCAGAGAACGGAGCAGACAGACTTGTCGGGTGGCAGACATGGCAGAGGAGCAGGTAGAGCTGTAGGTGGTGGTAGACGCTTCGATGTACTTCCACCACCGCCCCCAGGAGGTCCGCACCAGGCTCAGAAATCTAGGAGGCAGGGGCGGGGATAGCTGCATGTGGTCGAGGCATACGAGACATGGGATCCAGGGATGATTCAAGGTACGATCTGCGTCTTTTTTACCTTATATTCCATACTCATAGACACCGGTTCCAGTCATTCCCTTATAGCCACATGTCTTGTACAAAACCTTGAGATTCCGGTAGAACAGTTGACTCGATCCTTATGCTTAGAGACACCTACGGGAGGAGACTCGATGATCACACACCTTTGCAGACAGTGTGATCTTACCCTTGGAGGTGAGAGTTTCGGTTGGAACCTCTTGGTGGTAGCGTCGAGGCCTTACGACGTCATTCTCGGTATGGATTGGTTATCTTTGGTCCATGCCCAGATTGACTATTTTAGGCAAAGAGTACGGTGTTTCCGCCGTCATGGAATGAGGTTTTCCTTTCTCAGAGAAAAGGAAACCCAAGCTGCACAAAATGGGCTCATGTATAGGAGGGTGCAGATGATCACTCATGAGTTAGAGAGCCTTACCCTCATAGCAGTAGATGTTGTGAGCTCTAAGTTCCCAGCATTGGTGGCGGAGTATGAGGACGTCTTTCCCGAAGATGTTCCAGGACTTCCTCCCCTCCAGGAAATCGACTTCTGCATCGACTAACACCCCGGGACGACACTGATTTCTTCATCAGATTATTGGATGGCTCCTGTAGAGTTTCGCGAGCTGATGGTGCAGTTTGAGGATTTGCAGAGCAGGGGTTTCGTAAGACCCATCGTCTCTCCCGGGGCGGCCCCAATCTTGTTTTCCTAGAAGGCAGACGAGAGTCTGACGTTCTGCGTGGATTACCGGCGCCTGAACCATGTGACGGTGAGGATAAAATATCCACTTCCAAGGATCTATGACCTCTTCGATCAACTAAGAGGGGCACAATGGTTCTCAAAGGTTGACCTTCGATCAGTCTATCACCAGCTTCGAGTGCGGGGTGAGAATATACCGAAGACGGCTTTCAGATGCAACTACGATCACTATGAGTATTGGGTGATGCCTTTTGGTGTGACGAATGCCCCTGCTAGGTTCATGGGACTAATGAACCGGATCTTCCATCCATACTTGGACCGGTTCGTAGTGGTCTTCATCGACGACATCCTTGTGTACTCAGCATCCGAGGAGGAGCACGCAAGACACCTGCGGATGGTTCTGGACCTACATGGAAAGCAACAGCTTTATGGGAATCTCTCGAAGAGTTAGTTCTGGATTCAGGAGTTCCACTTTTTGGGACATGTCATCTCAGTAGATGGAGTGGCTGTGGACCCAGCCAAGGTGGAGGCTGTGTTAGGATGGGAGCCACCTCGGATCGTAACGGAGGTGCGAAGCTTCCTTGGGTTGGTAGGATATTACCGAAGGTTCATTCCTGACCTCACCCGGATATAATAACTAGTGACGGCCTTGACCAGGAAGGGGAAACCCTTTGTGTGGACCAAAATGTGCTGGCATGACTTTTTTTCAGCTGAGATAGAGTTTGATGAGCGCCCCAGTCTTGAGGTTGCCGGAGGAGGGTGTCGGGTATGTAGTTTTCTGCGACACATCAGGGAGTGGGCATGGTTGTGTCCTGATGTAGTGGCATTCCGTGATTTCTTATAGTTCGTGCCAGCATAGGCCACATGAGAATAACTATGCGACCCATGATCTCGAGTTGGCAGTGGTAGTCTTCGCATTGAAGATGAGGTGACACTACCTTATGGGCGAGCGGTTTATTGTCTACTCTGACCACAAGAACCTCATGTACATCTTCTCATAGAAGGATCTGAATCAGAGGCAGAGGATCTTTCTAGAGTTCCTCTAGGACTATGATTTTGGGATCATATATACTCTTGGGAAGGAAAAAGGTGGAGGATTCTCTTAGCAGAAATTCGTTCACACAGATGTTGAGTGAGGCGACACAACATTTAGCCGCATTACAGTTATCCTTCGTGGATGGAGAGGATACAACTTACCTACAGTCAATGGTTGTCACCCCTCCACTCTTACATCGAGTTATGGAGGCACAGCTTGGGGATGTCCACTGTGTCGCCTTACGTTCTTAGTTATCCACAGGACATGCTCCTTATGGATATTCGCAAGGTGGGGAGCACGTACATCTTTTCATAGGACACACTATTATACCAGTGGCATTGCAGGAGGAGATCCTGAGGGAGTATCATACATCCCCATTGGCGGTACATCTTGGAGTGGCAAGGATGTACAAGGATCTCTGACAATAGTTCAGGTGGTCAGTCATGAAGAAGGCAGTAGCGTAGTTCGTTTCTCGATGCCTCACATGCTAGCAGGTGAAGGCTGAGAACCAGGTTCCAGCGGGATTAGCTCACCCCCTCAAAGTCCCCGAGTGGAATTGGGAAGGAATATCGATATACTTCATGATAGGATTACCACGAAAGTCCAAGGGGAATTACTCTATCTGGGTGATCGTTGACCGACTCACCAAGTCGGTCCACTTCCTAGCTATGAGGGAGATGAGTTCCGTGGAGAGCATGGGGCACCTCTACGTACAAGAGATAGTTTGGCTTCATGGAATCCCCTAGACTATAATCTCAGATCAAGACGCCCTCTTTACATCCCGGTTGTGGAAGGGAATGCATGAGGATTTTTGTACTCATCTACGCTTGAGCACATCGTTTCATCCCTAGACCGATGGTCGGATAGAGAGGACCATTCAGGTTCTGGAGGATATGTTGCAGGCATGTATCTTGGTATTTGGTTGTAGATGGGAGAACCACCTACCACTGGAGGAGTTTGTGTACAGCAACAGCTACCACTCCACCATCGGAATGGAACCATTCGAGGCCTTTTACGGGAGACACTGCCGGTCACCGCTTTGCTGGACCGACCCCGGAGAGTCAGCACTCATGGGTCCAGAGTTAGTGTGAGCTACCACAGAGAAGGTGCAGATCATCTGGGAGTGGATGGAGATGGCACAAAGCCGGCAGAAGTCTTAAGGTGACTGGGGACGGAGACCTCTGGAGTTCGAAGAGGGAGACCATGTCTTTCTTCGGGTCTCACCTCAATGAGGGTTGCAGAGATTTGGCCGAGGCGGAAATCTATCTTCAAGGTTCATTGGACCTTTCAATATTATGTGGAGAGTTAGCGAGGTGGCATACCTCCTAGCTATACTGCCACAGTTTTATCGGGTACATGATGTCTTCCATGTGTCGCAGCTGAAGAGGTACGTGCATGACCCATCAAACATCATTGACTGGGGCGAGATGGGCATCGAGGATGGAGGTCCCTTTGCTGAGTACCTAGTGGAGATCGAGGATCGGTAGGAGAGGATCCTTAGTGGGAGATCAATTCCCTTAGTGTTCATCCTATGGCAGCACGGGAATCTTCAAGAGACCACGTGGGAGCGGGAGGCCCATATTCGTGCCCATTACCCTCATCTTTTTTAGTAGCCTTGGTTTTGACTTTTCGGGGACGTAAAGCCCCAAGGTGGGGGGAATGTAATGTCTCAGATTTTCCTTTTATTATTTTTAAATATTATATGTAATTATTTCGAGACCGTGCGCAAAGACGGAACACCATTCCGAGGTCCATTGAGCCCAGAATGGTGGTTTGAACTTTTTTTTAGTTAAGTGAGTCGCTACTTATGCACAGTTGTGGCAGTTTCTAAATGGATGTCCGGATTAAAAATCTGAGTGCACCGTTGCGTCCAGGACGACGACTTTACCGAAGAATAAGGCTAACCTCGACCGGCGCGGGTCGAGGGAAAATGTTTATTTTTGGACGTTTTAAGTAAAATATAATAAATTAAATTAACAAGTTTATTTTATTTCATTTAATGAAAAATCCGCTGCAGTGTGAAAACAGCGTGACTGTTTCCTAAATTAATGGCGCATCTTAATGACTTCGAAATGGAAAGTCAACGTCATTAATACTGCCTCCAAATTAAATTCCAACATGTTTCTCCTTTTAATGGTTTAACCAATTGTTGATCGTTGGCAACATAGAAAGAGGAACCTCTGCAGAATCCGCAGCGCATTGAAGAGAACTATCGGCAACGAACGATGACAGATTAAAATCAACGATCGTTGCGCCGACATTGAAGGATCTCGACGACAATGGAAGCGTGACGCCTTCATCAACTATCGATCCTTTTTAAAGGTAGGGGTTGTTATTTCGATTTATTTTCCCCATATTTGGGTTTAAAGGATGAACGCGGATCAATCACAAGCAAGTTGATCCGCATATTCGTACATTCTTCCGAGAAGGATTTTTCTTCGGGAAGATTATGGGGAATTGATCCATGCTTTATGTTGTTGTTGATTCTTGATCCGTTTAAGCCTATTAATGGGAGCAGATCAACACCGTGACGAACGACGGCGGAGGTTCGTTCCTCAATTTGTTTATTTTGATTTTTTCCCCCTTCTTTCCCCGGGCATTCTTCGCGTTCTTCACAGGGAGATGAACAACAGATCGTTGCGCATCCATTCTTCGACGTAACAATCCCAAATCAATGTTTCGACACCACAATGACCTTATGGAGGTGCGACGATGATGGCAGACGACAAATCGGACCGGATCGGAAAGAGTGTTCTTCGCATGTTCTTCATGCGGGAAGATCGGAACACGTTTTCGTAGCCGATCGGAGGACCGAAAATGACGGAAGCAGCTTCATGGTGTCGGTTCGACCAAAACCTTGGATATTTGTGGCGATCGGATGGCCGAATCGATGATCGGAGCACCACGGGAGGCGCGCCGGTGAAGGGCGTCGTTTCTAGAAATTTCTAGAACACACGACGTGTAATTTGGAAGAACCCGCCGTGTAGTACTGGCGACGGTGACTAGGGTTTCAGGGTCAGAGAAGAATCACATGGCGTGTGACCCCGGTCACACGTCATGATGGACTTTCCCCAAAACTCGGAGTGTACTTTGGGTCGTACAAGGACATGGGATGATCTACACGGCTTCAAGCGGCTCGTCGTGTATAGCTCGGCAGAGGCGGCTACGTGGAGCTCGGTGTGTATCTCTGGGATACACGGACACGGGATGGAGTACACGACCGTGTACTCCATCAAACGGTCAGGTGAGGCCAACAGCGCGGGTCACCCCATGTGCAGATTACACGGGTCGGAGTACATGGGTTGGTGACCGTGTACGGGCACATTGGCAGAGTACACGGAGCCAACCCCAGTTACCCAGAAATGGCGTGTCCTCCGTAATACACGCTGTGTACTAAGTTTTCTACATGACCAGCCTCACGACATATGCCTTTGTACACAGGTAGTACCTGGGGTTGGACAACACGGCATGTATCATTTCCAACACGCCTTGTACTTTTTGGAAAATGGCTTGGTACATTTGTTCACCGTACCTTAGAAATCTTTCGTTTGGGTTAGTGCCTCTTCTTCTTGTTCCCCTGAAGGTCAGGCATCATTCCCTCACACAGGATTATGATCCCTTCAGCAGGACTTTCTTTGATAGTGTCAGGCATCCATCCGAGAGGCCTAGATCAAGATCCTTTATTCATTCCCGACACTAGGTAGAGTCAGTCATTGACATGACAAACATTACCAGGCGTTGATCCTCTACCTAGTTGGTGTATCACCTAAATGGTGAATCCGGATGAGTCGCGGTATCCTCCACGGCACTGGCAGTGATCCTCATCTGTGTATCGTGATCTTTCCCCTCAGGAGTGTTTCTCCCGTAATGAATAATTCTATCTACCGTAACCTTTCCACTTAGGAGTGTGTCTCTCGTAATTAGTGTAGCTACCTCTCATGTCGGTTCCCGATGAACAGCGCTTCTCGGATGGACGTCATTAGATCCATTATACTCGTGGAGTGTGTTCTCCCAGAACGTGTGCATCGTGGAATCTTCGAACAAAATCCCTTGCGGGGGTATGCAGTTGTGTGACTTGTCTCTAGACCATGGGTCTAGGTTTTGAGTATATCTGGTTTTTTCTATATGTTCTGTAGACATATAATGTGCATAGCTGATATTACCTTTACATTGTCTACAGATTTGTGGTTTTCGGGCTCCTCTACTGAGTATTGTTATACTCACCCTTGCACGGGCATTGCCCGCACGTCTGGTGTCTTGTGCAGACGAGCAGCCTTTCGACATAGTCTAGGGTGAACCAGGATAGGACTGAGTTTTTTGAGTACCCTATAGGTTGAGGTGTTTTTACGGCTACGAGCGGCAGTCTCGGTGTATTTTTGTGCTTACAGGTTGGACATTGCAATTTTTCAGACTCTTGTTTTTGGTGGTCTTGTATTCTGGCCCAGTTTACTTTTTCAGTACTCTACCTTTCGTCGTACTCTGTTGGTTGGGTTTAGTTTTATGCATGCATTTTTTTGTTCCTTAGTGTATTAAATTTCATCATTTTTTGTCTTGGAGATTTGTGCATGTGTACAGGTACATAGGCAATGCCTCCCATGTTAGTGATATTCCTACTCGGTACTAGTCACCAAGCCCTGGCCTATTGGAGTCGTGCTTGGGGAGTCACGACACGGGCCCCACTGGGACGGGTCGTGACAGAATTATTTTTCGTAAATATTAGTCAATATTTTAAATCATAATAATTTATATTATCAAATAATTTTAACAAAATTTTTGAACAAAATGAATATCGAAATTATTTAAATCAAATTACAGTTATTGAGGTAAAATTGGATTTACTGGTGTTTAATCAAAACAATGAAAGGTTTTAAATGATCAAAAAACAAGTATAAAACATATTTTTTTGAAATATGTAATCCTTATCATGTCTAATTATTGATGATATTCAGTTTTTACCATTTTTCATGTGATAACCATGGATACACCTTTTCCTAATCCAAAAATTAATGTATTCCAGTCACATCATGTATAAAAGGATACCCATATCCTCTCTTATTAACACCATCATACCCAATTGGATCAGAGAATAACTAAAAAAATTACATACCAAATTCAATCACCTAATCATTTATTCCTTTTTTGGTCAAAAATATATTCTAAAAATACTTTAATTTTTATCATAAAGTGGTGGTCCGTTAAGAGTTAAAATTTCAAACTATGCGTTTTTTGTTTAATTTTTTCTTACACCTCAATAAAATAATATTCAACTATGGTAATATGATAAAAAATTATATAAAATGTTATAATATGTTATTATATGATTTTAATAACCAAAATCAGTATCTACATCCATCAAAAGGGATACTATTTTATTATTTGTGTGTTCAACGGACTACCGTATCATGAACTGATATCTTTTCTTTTTTAAATCACCTCTCACAGCTTGTTTCTATAAGATATTTAAAATATATATATATATATATATATATATGATATTTATTTTACATTTATACTTCTATATTTACTTCATCACATTAACTTTTTTTACATTCCATTTGTTGGGGGATGAGATAACGTTGCTCTAGTGTACGGTGGACAACCACCTTGTGTAGCGATTTAATTGTTATGATGAACTACTTACATAGAAGATAATAAAGACAATTTTAATAAAAATATGTGACATAAATTAAATTAAATTGATATTAATTATATTATTAACATTTTTTAAAGATTATATATCATTTTATTTCGTACATTTTCACTCAATGAAAAATGATATTGTTGACCGTGTAAGTGTGGATTATCTCCTTCTCAATATATGTGAATCCATTTCCATCACCTCACCATTTAGATGATATATATATATATATATATGTATGTATTTATATTTAAAGATTACATAAATTATATATGATATAATTTCAGTTATTTAATGATAAAATAATACTTGACCACATTCCAAAATTATCACTGAGTAATGGAAATTCTAATCATTAGTACATACAAACTCTAATCTCCATGATTGTAAAATATTTCATTTTTAATAAAAATTATTCATGATCTGTAATAATGGAATAAATGGTGAATAAATATGATAATTATTTTATTTTTATAAATTTCATAATGTTTAAATAAATACCACTTTAACCACAATAAACATACTGATTCCATTTCAAAAAAACAATCCAGACATCCTCAAAATGCCTGATGATATGTTAACTGATTATGTATTGAAATATGTAATTAAAAATAAATAAAAGAATAAATTAATGTATATGGTGCTAAGATAGAAATTTTCATATAAAATCAAATAATTGATATAATATTATTGTTCTAGAGTTAAAGGACATGAATGGAATGTCTAGACTTGATATAAGAGCTTTTTCTCACCTCCCTTTTACTTTAGTGATATATATAATATAATCAACACTTATATAAATTTTGTGGTTTAAATAGTGAAAATTATAAATTTATTAGCATTAATAAATCACAATTCAGTGTAATTTATGTTTCAATTGAAATTATTTCATCTAATGAGATTTTAATTTTCTATTACCAAGTGGTAAAAAAATTACGTACACTATTTTATTTCATTTGGGTTATATTACATAATCATAATATTTGTTATTATATGATTATGGGTGTAATGAATATTTTTCATATTAAATACTATTTAAATTTTATTTCTTTTAATTTATATTTGATTCATATTATTGATTCATTGTTTAATTATCATATTTAATTGTAAGATTTTTGAAATGGGTATTCATCTAAATTTTTATTTATTGGAGAAAAATATTTGTTATACACACTTATCTTATTTATAAGGTGTATATGTGGCACTTTTTTCATATTAAAACAAGGATAAATTAATGTTAATGATTTTTATCTTTTATTTTAATATTATTCATTCATAGGGGATACAATTACAGAGTTACCAAAGTGGTGAAGGCATTAGAATGGAATCAATTTTCATTTAAGATTGGTTATATTCAAGTACTTTTAGAAAAAAAAATATGATATAATATTTATAATGAAAATTTCTATTATTCTCTTCTAGTAATAAATATTTTTCCAATGTTTTATTTCTATTTCACCTTTTATTTATTAAATTAACATCATGACTGTAATTTCTATCTGTTTCCAATCATGTATTTTCATTTAGATCACGTATCTTGGTATTACATATCCCATTATTCAAATTTTATTTAAATAATTTGTTTCTATAAATAAACTATTTCATTAAGATATTTTACAAGTTCTTTATTAATTTTTTAAAAGTTATTTAAATTCAATGTTATAACCCATTCCAATTCAATCAATTTTTACTCAATTTAAAAAAATGATTGGAAATGAATGGTTATATTTATTATTTAAAACTTGAAATTTTTTCCCACCTTCATGAAATTTATTTTAAAAAAATTCATTTTTATGATAATATGGTTTTTTCTCAAAAAATTACATTCATTATATTTTTGGAAATGTTTTCTTAAATTTTTTTTTACAAATTTAGTGTATTATTTTTGAAACAAAATATCTATATTGATATTATAATATTATACCAATTCATAAATATTAATAAAATTTGATGTTAATTATACTATAATGGACATATTTGATAATTATAGGATCATCATTGTTTATCATGACAGATTATGAATGTCTAAATGATATTATTAGGGAACCTATTTATTTCATATGTGTTAATAATGTTTTAATGGGTATGAAATGTAACCAATTTATTTTTTATCAGTTAATCATGTTTTAAATATATTGTTATGTATCCTATTTATTTTCTAGGTTTTAATCATTTTTCAAGGATATTTTTTTGGTATCCATTTATTTTTAAAATGTTAATAATGTTTCAAAATGATTTTAATGGAACTTGATTCTTTGCAATTGGTTAATCATGTTCTAAATGAAATAAAGGTAGACTCAACAAGGTTATTATTAAATAATTATCAATATACATTATTCATGATACAATTCTTGAAAATTATTTATAATGATAGGTGGTTACATTATAAACCAAATTTGGTTAGTCCATTTTTATAAAATTGATATGTGGTTATGTTTTTAACCAACGATGGGTAGTTCAGTGATACACCAATGAAGGTTAGGTCCATTATATCACATCAATTTATTAGATACTCTATAGATAGATATTATACCTATTGGTTATTCCATTTGTAATAATAGTCATTAAAATAATTTTTTAAGATACCAATAATATTTTTCATTCTGTGTTACTGGTTAATAATGTTTCTAGTGATCAAAATTGATATCACATGGCTCAGGATAATATATTATGATGACTCTTTTCTTTTAATAAAGCCTTATGTTATGTCTTTATTATGGATGATGAATGAATTTATTGGTATGAATATTATTGTGTTATAAAAAAGTATTTTGATTAGGTCATCATAACATTATTATCTATTTTTTACCCTAATGAAATTTAATTGTGAATTCTTATGTTTACCCAAACTGATAATTTAAGATCAGCCTTAAAATGTTTACATTTTCCCCAGGTTATAAAGATTGATGTTAAATAAATTATTTCAGGAAAGGTTTTGTATGTTTTATAATAAAAACATAATGTGAAATCTGAATTGTGTTTTTAGTGGGAGCTGATGAACATATCTGTGATCTACTAATTTATGAATAATGATATTAAGTGTTTGTCATTATTCTCTAAGATTCTAAATATAAATTTCCTTGATAATATAAGTGATTCCATTTTTCATTTTGATGTTGTAAATATTTTATTGATCATTTTGGGTCACCATCATCAATATTAAAATATAAAAATATAATATTCATGTATTTTGAAGTGGTTTCGGTAGTGTGGGTTTTGGGGTGTTATAGATCATAAACATGAAATAAATCCTTGAAATAGAAATGTTTAAAATAATAAATCAATATATCTATAACCATTTATCTATCATATATAATCCAATTAATATAATGGATTAATGAATCTCTAAAAATAATTATAAAATGAATGATATTGGATCGAAAAAATAGTTCTCAACATGATGTAAATAATATAATTTATGATGAAGAAAATATGATATCAAACTCTTTTATTGAACATCAATGAAAATGAAAAAAATGATTAATTTTTATAACAACATATATTCTCCCAAAATATCAAATTAAAACAACACTTTTTCTTTATAAAAGGTTTTTTTGAGTTACTATAATATAGAAATTATAATATTTGAACATTAAAAAAGAAGAATTTTATAATAGTTCCATCTATTAGGTTTAATTTAAAAAATATAGAATGTTAACATAGAGAAACATTCATATCCATATAAAAAAGGATAATGTAATGTTATATATCATGAAAAAATGTACAAAAAACATATAATGAAAATAAATTAAATAATTAAGGAGAAATATTTATATATATAACAGAAACTAGAAAAATAGATTTGTTGGAAAGACCCCTTACATAGCGTCCTAAATTTCAACAGATTATTCACTAAACTCTTAATTAGTCAAGGTATATGTATGGGTTACACGATTCAAAATAATATTCATATTTTTCGCCTTCATTATAATACATTTATGTTCATTAGTTATTTAGTTATTATCATAATATTTTTCTTATAATCTATTTCAACATTGTGAGATTTATAGTTTTAAAGAGATATTAATTCAATTCTTACGATTGATGGCCATTGTCAACTGGATTTATAATCCATAAATTTTTAATGTATAATTTTTATATAATTATTGAATATATATTGTTCAATAAAACAATAGATCATTAAAAATTATGAGAAACTTTTTCAGCGCACTTTTTTATTATTGTTAATAAGGTTTTGATATTTAAAATTAAATATTTATCACATTACTATTTCATCCTTCATAAAGCATATAAATGATATATTTTATTATTATATAGTATTTAACACTAAAATAAATCTTTAATAATACTCATGACTCAAATAACAGAACATTAAAACATTATCATTCACTTTGGTAGCACAAAATTACAGCATATGATAATATATTTATTCAAAGATCTTTAAAAAAATTTAAACTACTATATATTGTAGTTTTTAAAATACATAACGGTATATTTATTATTCTATATAAATGTTTCATTTTGATTATTAATGATATAATTAAATAGGTAAGAGGAGAATTGAAAAAGAATCAGTGTTTTTAGAACCCCAATATAATTCAATGACTTTCCTTTTATGGATTGAGACTAAAGCCTTCAGGATATGGAATCTTGGTTTTGATTTGGTCGTGAAGACATGAATAAGGAGGTTTTATGAGTGAGTGGGGTGGATATTTTTTTAGGAAATAATTTCCTAATTGATGATAGATAGTTGGAAAGTGGGTATTTATATAGGAATGTGAAGTGGAATTTAAGAAAAAATTTGGATTATTTTATTATTTAGGAAAATAATATTGACTGTAGTTGATTATAATGATTTATATTAATTTATTTTTAAAAAAATTGATGTTTATTATTTCAATATTACTCAATAAAATCCCAAAAAACATCTTATAATTATTTTATACAATTTATAGAATATGAAGTTGTTTTTTATTCGAATAACATATTAAAATGGTTTTAGAAATTAATTAACTGGTTTCAAAATTATTCATTTTAATTGTGAATTTGATATTTTACTCATTGAAAAGATTATAATTCATGGAAAAAATATAATTTTTCACACACACACACACACACATATATATCATGATGATATCTTAAAATTTACAGAAATATAGAAAAAATATTTCATACAATTCACAAAAATATCATATTTTTCATTAAAATAATAATAATTTAAACTATGATCATTTAAAAATAATGACTCCAAAAATTAATACCATTTTAGAAAAATTATATTTTAATAATTGTTAAATATTACATTTAATCAGAATCGTATAATACATAAAAAATTAATTTTATATTGAATAATTTATATCACTTTTACTATTAGTGAATAAATTTATATTTTTGGTTATTCTAATGTCATAATATGATTTATAGTCAATTATAATATATATTTTAAGAAATCAAGTTAGATGATTCTAATATTCAAATATTGATATAAAAAATAATAATTTAGTTAATAATTTAAACCAATCCATGCTAAATTTTATAATTATTTTTTATTTATTATATAAAAATTGAGAACTAATTTCCAAAAAAATATTTAACTTTTAGTTATATTTTTATTTTTAAACCTATAATTTTTAAATTTATATTACTCTCAATAATCCAATTAACATTTTCAATTGTTACTTTTTGTTTCAATGATTTAGTTGTGATTCCTAAAGTCAACTAATAATCATTAATCATATAAATACGTATTATTTTCAATATTATTTATTCAATTACATTTCATAAAATTTTCAAGCTATTTCAATCGCATTTCGAATAGGTTTTTTTTGATTTATCTTGTTGTCTGTGTCTAGGATTATTCTATAAGGCCTTGATGAAACAATATTTCAGATTCAATTTATTTTATTTATATTAGATTGTTTCCCTCGTTAGATTGTGTTTAACTTTTTATATTGTATTTATACTTTATTAAAAATTCATTATGTGTATTTATTGGAATTATTATTTTATTTTTTCATCTATGTTCTTTCTAAAATATATTAAAATAAAATATGACAAACCAATATTTATATAAGGTATTATTTTTTATCTAAAAATTCCATTAAAATACATTCTTCTACATACACCATTCATATATTTTATAATTAAAATATTAATTAAAATCCAATGAAAAGTATATATAATTGTAATTTTTTTAAATTACAACCTCATGTTCAGTTTTTTTCACTATATTATTTTTATTATTACATTGTAGGTTGATATGATGTCTTTTTTTGTTATGTAGTACATTATCTCTATGATCCAATATTTTCAATGTATGCTCCTCATTAGATAAATCATGATCCAATTGTACAACCTCTTGATTCAATAAATTTGGGGGACCTCTTTTGTACATCCTCAAAAGGGTTACATGGAACATTTCCCTCACTTAAAAAATGTTTGATGGAATTAAATTGAACAATCCATCACTCCATGATGATCAATAATATAAGATGTCCTTACATACAATGTGATTATCTTATCCTTACTTTCAAACATCTGGAATCACTTTTATATAGATATTATCTGGAAAAATTTTATTCGTAACATCAAACATTGGGGATTTCTACTGATTTTTATCATAGACTTTATGTCCTCTTTGGGGGTACTTTGATGTGTTTTTTGAATTTCATAGCCCTTTTCATTAATATATTCTAACATTTTAATTCCAAATTTCATTTTTTCATCAATATCATTTCAACATTTTATTGATCACCATTTCATAATTTATAGGTATTCATACAAAGAAATTATAACAATTTAAAACAAATTTCAGTTAAGTGATCACTCAACCAAAGAATGGGGTTGATATTATCCTCAAATTTCTATGTATAAATATATAATAGGTAAGGTCACATATCCATGTAGATCATTTATTTTCTTGTGTACATGGATGGAGGTGCCCTAATGAGGCTCATATAATGTCTCGAGTAATATGTTTGCTATAACTAGGAAGCATATGAAGATTTAACATTAAGAAAACTTACATGATGTGAATGATAACTTCACATAGTGTAACATATCAGGGTTTGAAAAAAAAAATTAACTGAATATGTGACATGTTTTTTAGAAAAAATTGGCAACCAATGATTAAACAATGTGAAAGGGGATTATATATTGTGCAATTACCCTATGTTGTAAGCTTTTATATGTTTCAATCACTTAGGTTTTTTACCAACCAGATAGTGGAAGGGGATCTCTCTCAACTCCATGTGACATGGCGACCCCTTCATCAACATTTTGTGGATTTCATAATCAATTATAAATTACTAGCTTACATATTCTATATGTGATAATCCATGGTGATCCAATGTGAGTTATTCTTTCATTTTCTATTAGTTTCTCTTGGTTTGAACTTGTTTCCTTTATTCAGTTATCTCAATGATATGGTTTTTTCATTCCCTCATTTCTTTTGGGGTTTACCTTGGTTTTAGTTGGTGGTTTTTTCCACAACATCCTTGGGTGGATGAAATTCTTGAATAATGGGTGATTAAAGATATGTTTCACAGTCCTTTATTGTGTGAAGAACATGAATGACCTTTTGAGGTTGGGGATTAAATGCTTCTCTATTTAATTACATGAAATCATAGTTTTAGTGTGATTCATCGCCTTGTGTCACAATCAAATTTACATAATTATTATTTGAGCCAGATTAATGAATTTTTATTGATCATTTGGTGATGTATTTTTTTATACTGTGATAACAGTTTTTCTAGTGATGTGCTACATAGAGTGTTATCTTTCACTTTCTTGGATTATTATGTTTTTCACGAGGGAAATATATAATTAATGTCAATATAAAATTAATTAAAAATTAATTGGATAAATTATAAAGGGTCGTTTTTAATGAATTTAGTTGTTGTTGTAATTTGATGATACTCGAATTTTTGTAAGTGTTCATGTGTAAAAAAATTGGTTAGTGAACTTGAAGAATTATTATTCTTTATTTATAAAATAATTAAAGTCTCATTAAATTAACTCTTTAACTAATTTGTGAATGCTAGGGATAGCTTGTGGTATACGTTTCCCAAATATTGAACCATTGAATAAGGAATCAGTTATTTCTGGATGGAATATGAACTATTTTTGTGATAAAATAAGTTTCCATTGTAGGGATAGAGTTCTCTTTTTCTTGTTGAGGCCACATTCCTTTTGCATTAAGGTTATGATGGCTCATTGTGTGTAAAGGTTTTATGCCATTCTTTAGTGTCATGATCCTTGTTGATATGTTTGTTACATGCTTATTGGGATGTGTTGGGATCCTGGAATGGATGATCATGGAGGGTTGTTGTGGAATGTGGAGTAGGGTTGCCCAAATGTGTTGTGTCACTTAGATGGCTGATCTGAGAGGTATGTTTTGGTATGTGGGGTGGGGACACTCAAATGTGTTGTGATCCATTAATGGCTAATCCTATAGGGTTCATATGGTTTGAGGGGAGGGGAGTCCCAGTTGTTGAGGTAGTAGTTGATTTCTGGAGTGCCAAGATGGATTGGGATATACTAGTTCATGTTAAGGAGGGAACCGAAAATGATGGAGCGAGTAGAATCTGGGATTAACAATTGTTACAAATGATAGATTCTAGTTTGAATCAATTTCATTATTGATGAAAATATTACTGGTTATTTTCTTTTCATTCCCCACAAATTGATGTATATGGTTTTGGATAATCTCTTTCCAAGAGAGGTGAAGACCCATGAAGTAATCCACATGCTTTCTATGTTTACCTTCTCATTATTTCATGAGTCTGCACTCTTTCTCTAGGATGCAGATGACTCTATCGGTAGATCTTCTACTAACCATGTTGAAATCCTTGTGTTGGGTAGCATGATTTTTTTCTTAATATGCATCGATTAATGGAACATGATGATGTAATAAATGAATAAATATTTATCCCTTGGGGTTCTAGTATTCTAGGATGCAATGATGAGGTTTTAATTCTACAAAGCCTTGAACTATGATTTCTTATTATTGGAGTTCATGTAACATTATTTTAATGTATTGTTGAAATAATAATGGTTAATTAATGGTTAAATAATTAATTAATGTAAATTACAACCAATGAAAATCAATAATTTACTTTAATGTACCTTTTTAAAGGGTTGTGTTCTTGTAGGGTATCTTGTATTAGCAGTAGCATTCGAGAGTCTGAGAGGTGTTGGATCAAGATGAGTTTGATACTATGTAATATCCATGGTGTGGTAGTGTGATATATTATATCATGTAAATTTTGTGTTTTTCATCCTATTCCCCCATATCTTATTGTGAAGCTGACACCCTAGGGATTCTAAGACATAGAGGGTGTTTTACCAAACATCCTAGTGGGAGGATGGCTGACAGACTACCCCTTTTTCCGCACTCACTTCTCTTCATAGTTACTTGTGCTGGTGTGTATGGTGGTTTGTTTTTTCCTTATATTTTTGTGGAGGGTTGTGATGTCTTTTGGTTATTTCACACACAAGTAATCTAGATATATATTCACACAGAGTATTATAGGTATAATGTGTATAGGTTGTACTGTCTTGACATTCCTTACATGTTGTATGGGCTATGATGGATTTTGGTATAATACCTAATGAATGGTATATGTTATGCAGGATGTGATGGATCCTGAAAACCACCATGTTACTTTTCCATACATAGAGGTGGTTCTGTGTTGCATGAGGTGCATATTTTTGTGCATTTCCCATGTGTCTCTGGGCCAGAATTTTTGGAGATTGATTCTCAAGATGTGAGACACTGGGGAATACTGGAAGACTAGTGGTGAAGTGAAATCTGTGTACCCTTGATATTTTTATATTATTTTATTTCTTCTTATGAGTTCCATGGGGAGTATAGAAACATAGTATACCTATTTAGGTGATGAAATAGTTTCAATTATTCTTCACTATGCTTTAGCATGATTTATTTTACTTTTTTTCAAAAGGGGCTATGTGTATGATCCTATATAATATGATTAAATACTCGCCTAATGTGTATATACAATATTTTTTAGTTCAGTTGTAGAAGGCTGGAGATCTGGATGTTTACTATTAGCTTAGGGGTTTTATAGGGGAAATTTAGACATTATGGTCACTACCATCATTTCTTTTATTGTTACATTTAGTTTTTCATTTTATATTTACTAATTCATGCAAGATGTTACATTTATGTAATTGGGTTTTCTCTTATATTTGAGTTTTATATGGAGTTGGTTGGTGTATATCTTATATCTCTATTTCCTATGTGTTCTTATAAATGGTAATTCCTCCCATCTGAGAGCATATTATACCCACAATGATACTTGTTAGGGTTGGCGTACTGAGAAACAACTGTTTATACATTCATTACATGAATGTACACTTATTATATATTGTTCACTATTCTGCATGACTATAATATAATAATTTCCAGGAATGTTTGTTGAATTAATATGGTCATGGTAGATCACTGATATGATAAGAACCTTGAAATTCTATAACAATATTCTTAAATAAAGTTATACGGTTGGATGAAATATTATTATATGACACATGGTATAGAAACTATCATGTGTTAGTACTCGTAAGAAGATGAGACTCCCTCTCATGGAGTTTTCACATGGTAATCTCGAATATGGGATATTATGAGAATGGACCTGCCAGTAGCAATTATTCATGTCTTGGGGTCATCAGACATTTCTATCTATGAGCGTGTCTAATGGTCCGTAAACTAGATGATTATAATTAACTCATTTCATGAATCACACACTTTAATTTACTGACGAAACCCGTCACAAAGTCAGTTGGCAGAATGTAGGGTACGTTGGGTGCGTCATGAATGACATGTTGTTAATGGATAAGTCTAGGAAGGATTTTTCCCTTCCATATTTATGGAAGTAGATATCTCAGGCCCATTGATTGAAATATAAATGTCAATCAAATTCCATGGCCATAGTGTCACGACGAGTTTATTTCTAAAAGTCAAAGAATGACAGATAAAGCATGTGGGGATATGATAGTTCCATGAAACCTTCTTGATGAGATATTCAGGAAAAGGGATTAAATTAAAATGTAATAGTTTGAATGAGGTGACACGTCAATGCAGCGTTAGCTTATTTCTCTTGGGTTACTTCACCTGTTGATAGACAGTAATCTTGGACTTTAAGAAATACCGCCTAATGCCAATGAGAAAGAGGTCTAGAGGGTCACACACTAATTATATCCAAGTATCTCAAGTAGAATAATGTTTATTCCTGTATATGGTTTAATAATTATTCCAGGAAGCCTAAGTCATTTATTGTTGGAGGAAGAATAAAATGAAAAACAATATATTCACACCATGTACATTGAATTCACAAGCTGTGTAGTTTCCATTTTAGAATGGAAATGAAAAATCAAAACAAGATATATATGTTGTGTATAGTGAATGTACACGCTGTGTAGTTTTCAATGAAAAATGAGTAAACACTATGTATTAATGATTACATGTCGTGTAGTTTTTCTAGTCAGGTTTTTGAGGAAATAATATCATTTTATTAAGTGATATTTATTATAATCAGCATGGGAATATTTCAAGGAATTAATTATTCGACATGGTGTTTTCAATAAGAGTTAATGAAATAAATAAAACACATAATGAATTTATTTATTGTCATAACTCTATAACTTCAAACCCGATTATATATATCCTCACAACCCCAACACTTTCCCTAAGAATTGTTGTGAACAAAAATTCTGGAGAAATATCTCAACACTGAAAGAAATCCATCTTCCTAGAATGCTCTCAAGGCCAAGATAGATCCACCTCCATCGGATCAAGGTGATCTAAGGTAGAAAATTCATGCAAAGGCTTCTCCATGCTAGCACCCAAATAATCCTTTGGCGAAATCCAAAGATACTTGGTGCACGTGTGGATCACTGCTAGAGGATGTCTACACATGGCTTCTGCGACGCAACGCCGAATCACATCTGAACATGATCAGAAATATCAATGAAGAAAGAACACCATAAAAGGTACTTCTTGTCAATTAATTAAATTAATTATAATCAACATGTGATGATCCTATTTTGTGGTTATGGTACTATTCTTCTTCTTTGTATATTTTTGTGATTCAATCCATGGAATCTAGAATTTATCATTGTATTGATCCCAGATTGAACATTTCTAATGAAAAAAATCCAAGTCGACACAACCACCCATGAGATTCCACTATGAATTGGACCTTCAATTGGTATTAGAGGGAGTCACAACATTGATTATAGTAATATAGTTTCCATTGTTAATTTTCACATTTTGATTTGATTCAATTCAAGATAAATCATTTTATAAAACTGATTAAATGAGATTTGTTCTTCCTCCTACGTTTCTTGATTTGTATCATAGAAATGACCTTTTAATTTTAATTCTGATTAAAATAAAAATGAGAAACTCATCCGGAGAATCCTCTCGTTCTTTCCGTACAACACAAGAATACATGGTGTTTAGTAAAAACAACATGTCGTGTACTTAAGTTCAACAAACCGGTACTGGTCCACCAAACCCACGCCTTGTGAATTGAGAATACCTAAGTTTTTAATACACCGTAATGAACAAAACTGAATGGCGCATGGAAACCAGAATACATGGCATGTATGTTGAATCAGCATGCCATGTTGTCTAATCCGGCCTAGGTGAAACCGTGTACATGGAGAATCCATGTACCGTGTACATGGGATTGCAAGGCCGGTAACCGCATAACAATGAAAAACACACTGTTTCAGATTAATCTACACGTCATGTACACTAAAATTTATGAAGTACATAAAACACACCAAATCCCCCAGTGTGTACTTTGGATAAGGGGTGAAAAAAATACACACCGTGTAATATAACCTACACACCATGTACTTTCCAAAAACAAAATTTCACTCGATTTTCTCCAATGTACAAAGACATGTACAAGGAATATGGATGAGAATAATCTCAAGGAAATTCAGAAAGTAATTTAAGATAAATAATTGATTAATTATAAGATCATAATTAATTGAATTCAAGCACGACTTATCTTGAATAAAATAATGATTAAAATAATTTGAATACTAAATATGTGTAAATGTCATTGAATGATATGGATGGTCATGAGCTAGAAAAAATACCCTTTGTGTGTGTATGGTTTCATTTAAATTTATTTAATTTAAATTCATTGGTCTATGAGCCTTATTCCAATAAAATGTAGGGCATGCATGATGATGGTTTCTTTAATGTAAACCCCAGGTAATGGAGGATCTTCCAAGCCGGAGGAGATGGTTCAAAATCGGAAGCTAAGGAAAAATCAACCCATGAAGATACAAAGGTGGACATTTGGGGGCTACAAAAACACGAACCATCGGGTTTAAGGTGTTTTTACCTATGTCAGGGTTATCTTAACAAAACAGCTAGATACGATAACCAAGAGAAGCTCATGATCATGCCATTTAATTTAATTTCTATCTTATTTCATTGTTTATTTATTATGTATGTGTTGTCACGTTCACATGATTAATGAAATAAACAACCATGAAAAGATGGAATAAAATAAAAACTGGTCTATGCGTAAACATTATCAGAACATGGTTAATCACTTAAGCAAGCATCACTTAATAATAACATGCATGTGATAATGATAAAAAATGCATAAAGGATTACAATCCCTTAGATACCATATTATGTTAGACCAAGCTTTCTATTAATTGATTAAGGGAAATACACAATTAAACTATTTGTTTGAACAACCCTTGTTGAGACACATACTTTAATAAAGGAAGCACTTATGAAAGTTTCGGGTTGACTTAAACATCATACATCAAGAGGAGTAGCCCTTTCTAAACTTGTTGTAAAATGGAGGCAAGTGTTGAGGAAATCCAAGTCAGGATTTTGGAATTGGGGAGTCCACTCAACAGATCAATGAATTATAAGCTCACAGTTGGCAAAGACTTGCCAACCTAAAAATCATTAAATATCTTGACCAATCCTTGTTGTGGTTATGTTAAGGGGAATATGGACGCTTGCCACTAGAATTTCATCACAACTGAACATTATGAGTTCAATGGTGAGGGCCATTGGAAATTGATAATATAGTGGAAGAATTAATAAATTCATTTATTTTTTTTCATAAAATGTAATCCAAAGGTATAAATAAATATGTTTTTTTAATTTGTGGAATCAAAATGACCAACTCATCAACCACATTTTCTCTGTGATCAATTCTGGATAAAGAGAATATCCTCACTGGAAGTAACATTCCGGAATCATTTAGGAACCTTCGGGTTATCCATCACCATGAACAAATGTTTTACATGCTGGAGTCCTCAATTCCGGATTCACCTGCCCAAGGGGCGAGTGATGAAGATTTCCTTGTCTATGATCAAAATTTGAGCAATTCCCTTGATGTTCAATGTTTGATGCTATCATCAATGTATAGTGATATCCTGAAGTCTCATGAATACATGGATGTTTATAGCATGCTCTAGCACCTCTGTGATCTATACCAGGAGAGAGAAAGACTGGAATGTTTTGAGGTCTCTGAGGCTCTATTTCAGAGCAATATTGGAGAGGGTTCCACAGATGGGCCTCATGTAGTCATGGTCATTGGATTCATTGAGCACTTGAAGGTTCTAGGCTTTAAACCTACCTACGATCTGGGTACCGATCTCTTTCATGCATCACTCCCCCAGAGCTTCTCTAACATTGTTGTAAATTTCAACATGAACAATAATGAGAAGTCACTATCTGACCTTCTTATCCTCATTCTCCGAGTGGACGATGATATGAAGTTTGAAAAGCCTTCTGTCCTTGGGTTGAATAAAAGGAAAGGGATGGAAAAGATATTTAAGCCCAAAGCTTCTTCAATACCTTCCAAGAAAAGGAAGATCAAAGGGTAGGCAAGAGAAAAAGAGGTCGTTCCTTTCGCATGTGGCAAGAAGTTCCATTGGATGAAAAACTACACGCAACCAAGGATGCAAGGGGAAGCATCAGGTGTATTTGTTATCGAATGAAATATATCTTTTTCTACCAATTGGGTATTAGATACTACTTGTGGTGCTAACATATGTATCTAAATGCAGAAACCAAGTAGATTTAGAAATATTGACCGAGGTGAGGTGGATCTGCAAGCTGCTAATAGAGCCAGACTCACTACTGTAGCTATCGGAGACTACCACCTCCCATTGCCTACTGTGATGGTCTTGGAATTAAAAAGTTTTTATTATGTACCCTCTGTAACCAAAAACATTATTTCAGTATCCAGATTAGATAATGATGGATTAATCTTCATGTTTGGAAATAATTGTTGCTACTTTTATAAATATACCATTTGTTTTTTAAGATACCCAATGCTTGACGTACATAGACATTTCATTACTTTTTCGGAATACTTAATACCTAACGAAAACAGACACACAAGGACTGTAATAGTTTAGTGTCTTTGGAAACTCGTAGAATAACCTTCTAATCGTGGTGAAAGATCTTCAACATCTCCTATAATGATCTTCCCCTTTTTTTCTTACCTAAAACCTTTCTTTAAATCTTGGGGAAAAGAAAATATATAAAGGGTGAGCTCAAATTCTCAGTAAGGTTAAGCATAGGGAACATAAAACAATCCATAATCATTTGAATGAAAAAGCTTGAATATAAAATCTAAACATCAAAATCTTGATCAAAGACATAAATCATGGAAGTACGTAAGGCATATATCATAAAGGAACATCAATCTCTATAAAATAGCATGGAAATAAATCATGTAATTGTGGAAACCATTCAGTACTTGATATAATTTCCATAGTAGCGAAGGCATTGCTGCCAAGACTATATAGTGGACAAAGTCCCTTTCTGAATCGAGTTCACTCCTCGTTTCAGTCCTGTATCATTGAACCGGATTAACTTACCATTATATCCATGTCTATCTCATGAGATACAAATCTTTACCCAATGCATTGGAGGAAGATATTGGTCCCACCAAACTCATAGTGATATCATTCTTACTTGTTCCACAACATAAACATAAATAATTCATAATAACCCAAAGAATAAAATGGGTTCCATAAACATCATTCCATCATAAAATAATCCATATAAAAAATGGATATCATTTCATCATAATAAAAGTGAAACCATTTAAATAATATAGACATTATACTTGAAACGTACACATATGAAATAATGTCATCTTAGATGGAAAATGGTTTTGATAAAATACTTGAAATGAATTCTTGAGGAAAATATCATTTCTTCTTCAAAATCATTTTATTTCCACAAAATTTCATCAAATTTTAAAATAAAAGGATTTTGTTGAAAATAGACGTTAAATCTTTTGGAGGAAGCTTCATGAAAATAAGGCTTTATAAAACCATAAAAATATGTTCATGCCATATAAGTTAAAAAGACATTCTTCTCGTACTTTTTCCGGAAATGTCAAAAAGTACCTCGTAATAGAAATATTCCATACATACCATGAAGTAAAAGTCAAAAATGGGTAAAAAGGACATTAAACATACATGAAACCATTTTTAGGAAACATGGACATGGATGAGAACAATAACCCCAGCAAATAATTATGAATAAAAAATCTCGGATAAGAACGAGATTGGAAAAGTTATCCCTTACCTTAGGTCTGATATGCTTCATACATATCTGAACCTCCTGTATAATGATTTAAATAATGTCATTGAATTATTACATAATCATATTCATTTTTATGATATCATATATGGTTCACTTATTACTTTATATTACCCGTTCTTTTGTATGTTCCATGTTAATGTAGCATTTTGGGTAAAATCATTTTATTTATCGTACATGTTTGGACTTTTTGTTCTTGATATTATTACTTATAACCTGATTTACTTAATTCCTTAATGTAAAACATGATTTATATGTAATATATATTCATCATATACATATATATATATATATATATGATAGATCGATAAATGGAATGAAATACACCATTTATGGAGATGGTAGGTCGTACGTATGCATGAACACTGTTTTCGTTTACTTATTGAATTTAATGTAATTAAGTATATGACATACATATATATATACATAAATCCAGTATCATTATTATGTCATATATTTCATGATTACTCATATATATATACTTAATTCCAGTATCATATATTTCATTATTACTTATTGTATTGAAGTGTATGTATAATATTTCAGAATCGTTACAATAATCATATATAGTTATCTATTTACACCATTATACCCATCCAAGTAAGGTGGTGGTCGAAAACATATTACACCACGGCGTGGAGACGGTATTCCGTACATACGCACGCGCGGTGATTTCTTTTTCCGTAGGATGGATAGATGGTGAAATAGGGTTGTTTCATACATATAATAAAATATAAGTATATGAGTGACACTGATGTTATTACTTCATAATGAAACAACTAAATAAGAAGAAGTAGAAGAAGGACGAAAGTTGAAAGAATCGGTAATGGACGTTACCTCTTCTTTGAAGCGCCTCTTCTTCACCTCATCTTTGGGCACTAAAGATGGTATTTTAAGAAGACCAGAACCTCTAGGATGTTTCTATAGAAGTGGAGAAGAAAACTTTCCAGGTTTTGGCCGAGCTTTAAGGCTCAATGTGGTGTAATGAAGAGAGGTAGGAGATGCCCTTTTATAAGGGAGGAGTGGGGCACCTTTGGAAATATAATAAATATTAGTTTATATTCAATCCCAACCCCACTTAGAAACCTTAAAAATGACTCATATCCAAATATTAGATGAGATAGGGTTGTATTATCATCAACCAATAAAATATAGACCTGTTAGGAATTTATTTTAAACATTATCAACATGATTTATCCTTATTTATCAATTTAATTTTATTTTTGGTAATAATATTCTAAATTTTAAACTATTACAAATAATTACATATGTGTTGTGAATTTTCAATAATTTGACACTTTATGACATTGTCGACCATATAAATTTAAATTTATAATTTTTAAATATTTTTGTGATTTTTAAACAATTTTATAATATGTTATTTTTATAAAATAACAATAGTGTCAATTTTGACACTATTCATTTATTTGAATTTAAATAAATAATATACAGAAGATATGTTCGAACTAAAAGATTTAATAGATTTATAACATTTCATATTTATCTTGAAAATTATTGGAGCACATTAAATAGTTCATATAATATTTATTTTAATATTTTTAAAATAATTTATTTGATATTTATCTTAATAAAATAATTTCAACATCACTATTATGTCACCTTTAATGATAATTATTAAATCTCTAAAAATTCTAAATATAATCATATGATGTAGATAATTTTATTAGATTTTTTGATACTATTTATATCTGATGTTTCATGAAGTTTATCACTAAACTAAAATTATTATACTTATAGTATTTAAGAAAGCGACAAGTTGTCAATTTCTTTGGTTTTAATAATAATTAAATTATTTTCATTGAAAAAAGTCCATTAAATGAATATAATCCGACCCTTAGGTGATATGGGTCGACTTTAAGTAATCCAATAGGATTTTGGCAGGTGTTAGGGTAATTTTATAATCTTATATTAACCCTTAATTACCCAATTTACCTTTAACTATGGTAAATAAAATTTACCGTAATTACTATTCATAATGCCCAAAAATAAAAAGTATCCTATTAACATAATTTGGACTCAATGATTCCAAATATGGAATCCATTTTTCAAAATTCAAAACACATAAGTTGCAGTAATTAATTATAAATTAATCTCGTTGTCGAAAGAAAACGGGTTTTTGTTTAAAACATTGTAAAAGATTGAATTGATTTAACCTACGAATTCAAGGTAAAATCAATTCTAATGACATACATTTTATTAAATGGTAAAAATATATTCTATTTTTACTTTAAACCCATTAAATATTATAATTTAACCATATCAATTATTACGTTGAAAAAAGTTTTTTTAAAATTAAAATATATCGTGTTTTTACTATTCGTTAAAATATGAAAGTTATCAGAAAAATATCAAAACTTTATCCAATGTAAATTTTTATATCTTGATTCAAAATAAGAATTTTATTTTGTAAAATTGAACTTATAAATATGTCAAAATCTAGATTTAATGTGGGTGCTCTATCAAAAGGCGGCAAAACAACATTTTTTAAAAAATACTTCTTTCACTCGAAAAATTTATTTTGTTCACATAAAATGTTTTAGAAAATTTATAAGATGAATAATAATGTAATGAAATTCAAAATTTAGTAAGTACTATTCTTAAAGGATAGTCCATTATAATATTATAACAATATATCATCGTTTAGTGAAACCTGGTATTGCGTACAACACACGCTATCGAGGAAGGTCTGGATTGCGTGTAATTCAAGCCAAGTCATGGTTGCATGTTGTGCAAGAGTCATTTGTTGTTTTGTTACATCAGAATCGAACCATTTTTCATTTATACGTTCAATATATATATATACACACTCAATGTTGCGTAGAATGACTATTATCAAACGAACATAAAATTGTGTGTAAGACAATCTAAGAATAGTGTTGCATATACTGCAAGCTAATATGGTGTTGTGTATAGCACAATATAATCTTGTTGTAGCATAAAACACATGACATCAAATAAATTAAAAATAATACTTATCATAAAATATCGGTTTGTTTCATTCTACCCCCCTTAAATTGAATTTCGCCGTCGAAATTCGTCGGGGTTATACATGGTTTTCTACTTGAAAGTTTCCTTAATTGAAACCCACATCGTAAAATGAAATACCAAAACATAACATTAAAAACTAATGTATGAAATGTAAAAGTTACCCAAATTAACTAATCACTGGGTTTCCACATAGGAGAACATAGGTGAAAATATGGATATGGAAGATAAATCTAACCATCATGTTCCGATGGATAGTGGTAGAGAACATGGCAATGAAAAATCCAACAATCACAAAGCCATATATTTGTGATGATCTAATGTACCCTCTGATTTATCGGATATAAGGGCACTAGGAAAACATTTTTTGTTTTCAAGATAATTTCCCTAAAGTTGAAAATTTTGAATTAGAAGAAATAATTTCTTGATTTTGGTACAATCACATAGTTGTTCGTGCTTTGAACAATTTCTACATCATCTCTTAAAGAAATGAAGTTGAATTTGTTATTCGTGAAGTGTTAACAGATCATGTGATAGAATGATGGGTCATTCCATATGTTTCAAACAAAAGGTTATCAAAAGTGATCAAATATACATAAGTCCATATATGGTGTGGTTAATCATATACGATTCCAAAAATGAACTTATAATTTATATATCATACCGCTTAATAAAATAAAACTACTTTCGGCTGACAAGGGAAATCGTGTAGGCCAGTGGTAGGCGATAAATGCCATTCACACTTTGATTGTGGGTTCGATTCCGACATCCATGTCCGACACGATGGGCTGTCGCCCGTCCTGCAGGTTTTCCTTTTTCTAAAACTACATTACTATAACATTCCATTAATAATATCGAAAAAAGTTCCATCCTTAAACAATACTGACTTATGTCCAACATAATCCATTCCAATCTTTAGGATTATCTAAAATACTTTGGTCCAAGCTCATAGTATAAAGAATACAATTACTAGAAAGGTTATCTACCAAGAATGTGAATATAAGAGTTTATCTCACATATATCATAAGATATCTGTTGTCGGTTTCATTCCAAACACATGAATACCATAGTCATATATTCTCTTGAAACAAAAATTACCGTAGAACCTTAGTGAAAACATGAATACTGTCAAAAGGTAACTCTTTCCACATACCAAAATCCCAAAAAATCTATATACTCAAACCATAATATCACTTAGTCCTTATATCAGTCATGATCTCATGAATACAATCAAACATCTCATTATCTTCTTATCCCTTAATTATGCGCATATCATCTAAATTCGAAAAATATATGAATAACCTTCCATGGTTACTGGTACCATTAAACATATACTTTCAAATACATTAGGAAAAAAAATATTGTAACAATAATTAGATGATTCATTATTCCATAGTACCATACATTATTCTTTATAAACATACAATCATTTCACTAACTTCTTAAACCACTAGCTTAGCTTCATCATTTCTTTCATCTCATATTTCAATTGTAGTCTCTTCATCATCATCAACATAAATACTACCCTTATGACCATGCTGATTCTCTTCATGAGATTTTCCCTTAGGGAATTGTTTTGCATAATGCCCATACATTCCACATTTAATACATCTAATCATTGTTGATGTCGTAGCAATACTATTGTCCTTGTCCATGCTGTTAACTGAACCTTTTTCTTTTTCACTTACTGACTTTGTGTCCTTCTTTTCCACACCCAAAGCATCTTCCAGTTCCTTTGAAACAATCTCCCTGATGCCTCTTCCCACATGATTTACATGAGGGAAATTGAACTTTCTTTCCTCTATGATCATCATGAAACTCCATCTTTATCTTATTATCTGAGTCGGGAAACTTACCAAAGTTGAGATTATTGATCATATTAGGGGATTGTTGATTAGGCATAATAACGATGTTTGGACTTCCAAATCCATTTTCATTTTACTTCTCATGAAGAATATCATTCCATTGTCCATCATATCCTCCATTATCATGAATCTTCCTGTTTCCAGCCATTTTCTAAAACCCAAAAAGAATAGTGTGAGAGGAAAAAATCAAACTAGGGAAAACAACATAATAAAGGAGGAGTACCATCAATATCTAACATCTTAGGTTAAATTCTAATATCGTTACATTGGTTACAGAACTATAACCTATACGTATACTTATCCTTAGGGACATCCCTAGACATACCTTAGAAATATCTCTAGGGATCTCACTAAAGTTTTCACATCCTAGTTTCCAAATGTTAACTAAACCTTTCCTCTGATACCAACTATAGCGACCCAAATCATGACGTACATGGACATTAAATTACTTTTCCGGAATACTTAATACATAAAGAAAACAGACACACAAGGACAGTAATAGTTTAGTGTCTTTGGAAACTCGGAAAATAATCTTCTAATCGTGGTGAAAGATCTTCAACATCTCCCATAAAGATCTTCCCCTTTTGTTTTCTGACCTAAAACCTTTCTTTAAATCCTAGGGGAAAAACATATAAAGGGTGAGGTCAAATGCTCAGTAAGGGTATGAATTGGGAACATAAGACAATCCATAATCATTTGAATGCAAAATCTTGAACATAAAATCTAATCATCAAAATCTTGAGCAAAGACATAAATCGTAGAAGTACGTAAGAAATATATCATAAAGGAACATCAATCTTGATAAAATAGAATGGTAATAAATAATGTAATTGTGGAAACCATTCATCACTTGTTATGATTTCCATAGTATACAAGGCATTGCTGCCAAGACCATCTTAGTGGACAAAGTCCCTTTTTGAATCGAGTTCACTCCTCATTCCAGTCCTGTATCACTAAACCGGATTAACTTACCGTTCTGGCCATTCTATCTCATGAGATATAAATCTTTACCCAATTAATTGGAGGGAGATATTGGTCCCACCCATCTCATAATGAATTCATTCTTACTTGTGCCACATCATAAACATAAATCATTCATAACAACCCAAAGAATAAAATGGGTTCCATAAAAATCATTCCATCATAAAAAAATCCATATAAAACAAATGGATATCATTTCATCATAAGAAAAGTTAAACCATGTAAATAATAGAGACATTATACTTGAAACATAAACATATTAAATAATGTCATATTAGATGAAAAATGGTTTTGATAAAACACTTGAAATGAATTCTTGAGGAAAATATCATTTCTTCTTCAAAATCATTTTCTTTTCACAAAATGTCATCCAATTTTAAAAGAAAAGGATTTTGTTAACAATAGTCATGAAATATTTTTAGGAATTTTCATGAAAATAAGGCTTTATAAAACCGTAAAAATATGTTCGTGCCGTATAAGTTAAAAAACGTTCTTCCCGTACTTTTTCCGGAAAAGTCAAAAAGTACCTCGTAAAGGAAAGATTTCATACATACCATGTAGTAAAAGTCAAAAATGGGTAAAAAGGAAATTAAAAATACATGAAACCATTTTTAGGAAACATGGACATGGATGAGAAATATAACCCCAATAAATACTTACGAATAAACAATCTCGGATAAGAACGAGATTGGAAACATTATCCCTTACCTTAGGTATGATATGCTTCGTACGTATCCGAAACTCCTGTATAATGATTTAAATAATGTCACTTACTTATTAAATAATCATATTCATTGTTATGATATCATATATGGATCACTTATGACTTTATATTACCTGTTCTTTTGTAAGTTCCATGTTAAAGTATTGTTTTGGGTAAAATCGTTTTATTTATCGTACTTGTTTAGACATTTTGTTCTTGATATTATTACATAAAACATGATTTATATGTATTATATATTCATAATATACATATATATATATATATGATTGATCGATAAATGGAATTAAATACACCGTTCATGGAGACAGTAGGCCGTACGTACGCATGAACATTGTTTTCATTTCCTTATTGAATTGAATGGAATTAAGTAGATGACATAAATATATATATATACATAAATCTAGTATCATTATTATGTCATATATTTCATTATTACTTATTATATATACTTTATAATCATTAATGAATGGTTAACATGGAGATTGAATCTCATCGCGTTGTGGAGACGGTAGTCCGTACGTACACACGAACGACGATATCATTCCCATGATCATGGAATTGTATTTAAGTGTACATATAAGATTTCATAATATTTACAATAATCACATATAGTTATATATTTAAACCATTATACCCATCCATGTAAGGTGGTTGTCGAAAACAGATTACACCACGACGTAGAGACGATATTCCGTACGTACGCACGAGCGGCGATTTCATTTACCGTAGGATAGATTGATGATGAAATAGGGTTGTTTCATACTTATAATAACATATCAGTATATTAGTGACATTGATGTTATTACTTCGTAATGAAACAACTAAATAAGAAGAAGTAGAAGAAGGAATAAAGTTGAAAGAATCGGTAACAGACATTACCTCTTCTTTGAAGCGGCTCTTCTTAACCTCCTCTAAGGGCACTAAAGATAGTCTTTTAAGAAGACCAGAACCTCAAGGATGTTTCTATGGAAGTGCAGAAGAGAAATTGTAAGGGGTTGATCAAGCTTGAAGGCTCAATGTGGAGTGAGGAAGAGAGGGAGGAGATGCCCTTTTATAAGGGAGGAGAGGGGCACCTTTGGAAATATAAGAAATATTAGTTTATATTAAATCTCAACCCCACCTAAAAACATAAAAAATGACTCAAATACGAATATATGATGAGATAGGGTTGTAATCTCATCAAAAAATAAAATTTAGACATGTTCGGAATTTATTTTCAACATTATCAACTTTATTTATCCTTATTTATCAATTTAATTTTATTTGTGGTAATAATATACTAAATTTTATATTATTATGAATAATTACATATGTGTTGTTAATTTTCCATAATTTGACACTAGTTGATAGTTTAGACCATATATATTTAAATTTATAATTTTTAAATATTTTTGTGATTTTTAAACAATTTTTTAATATGTTATTTTTATAAAATAAAAATAGTGTAAATTTTGACACTATTCATTTATTTGAATTTAAATAAACAATATACAGAAGATATGTTCGAACTAAAATATTTAATAGATACATAACATGTAATATTTATCTAGAAAATTAGTGAAGCACATTAAATAGTTCATATAATATTTATTTTAATATTTTTAAACCATTTATTTGATATTTCTCTTAATAAACAAATTTCAACATCACTATTATGTCACCTTTAATGATAATTATTAAATCCTAAAAATTCTAAATAAATTCATATGATGTATATAATTTTATTATATTTCTGGAGACTATTTATATCCTAATTTTCATGAAGTTTATCACTAAACTAAAATTATTATACTTATATGATTTAAGAAAGCAACATGTTGTCACTTTCTTTAGTTTAAATAATAATTAAATTATTTTCATGGAACAAAGTCCATTAAATTAATCTAATCCGACCCTTAGGTGATATGGGTCTACTTTTAGTCATCCAATAGGATTTTGGAAGGTGTTATGGTAATTTTATTATCTTATATTTACCTTTAATTTCTCGATTTACCTTTAATTATGGTAAATAAAATTTACCGTAGTTACTATTCATAATGCCCAAAAATAAAATGTATCCTATTAACATAATTTGGACCCACTGATTACAAATATGGAACCCATTTTTCAAAATTAAAAACACATAAGTTGCATTAATTAATTTAAAATTAATCTCGTTGTCGAAAGAAAACAGGGTTTTGTTTAAAACATTGCAAAAGATTAAATTGATTTAACCTACGAATTCAAGGTAAAATAAATGATAATAACATACATTGTATTAAATGGTAAAAATATATTCTATTTATAATTTAAAACCATTCAATATTATAATTTAACCATATAAATTATTATGATGAAAAAAGTTGTTTTAATTAAAATATTGTGTGTTTTTACTATTCAGTAAAATATGAAAGTTATCAGAAAAATATCAAATATTTATCCAATGTAAATTTTTATATCCTTTTTCAAAATAAGTAGTTTATTTTGTAAAATTGAACTTATAAAATGTCAATATCTAGATTAAATGTGGGTGCGCCATCAAAAGGCAGCAAAACAACATTTTTTGAAAAATACTTATTTCACTCAAAAATTTTATTTTGTTCACATAAAATGTTTTATAAAATTTATAAGATGAATAATAATGTTATAAAATTCAAAATGTAGTTAATAATATTCATAACTGCTAGTCCATAATAATATTATAACAATATATCATCGTTTAGTGAAACCTGTTATTGCGTACAACACACGCTATCGAGGAAGGTCATGATTGCGTGTAATGCAAGCCAAGTTAGGGTTGTGTGTTGTGAAAGACTCCATTGTTGTTTCATTATAATAGAATCCAACCATTTTTCATTTATACATTGAATATATATATATACACTCAATGTTGCGTAGAATTACTATTATCAAACGAACTTGAAATTGTGTGTAACACAATCTAAGAATAGTGTTGTGTATACTACAAGCTAGTACGGTGTTGCGTATAGCACAAGATAATATTGTTGTAGCATAAAACACATGACATCAAATAAATTAAAAAGAATACTTATCATAAAATATCGTGTTGTTACAGTTTTGGTAGGGCACATTTATATAATGGCCTTTATGTGTTAGACTACACAAACCAAGTAATAGCAATCAATGAAAAAGTTAATTCACATAAATCATATCACACCAAACTTTGGGATCACTGGTTAGGTCATGTCAATAAGTAGTGTATGACAAAATTACCTCAAGAGGGGTATTTAGATTCATTTAAACTAAAACCACATGGTGTATGTCATGAATGTCTACAAAGAAAAATGACCAAAGCCCCATTTAGTGGGAAAGGTTAAAGGGCTAATGAGCTTCCAGACATAGTTCACACAGATGTGTGTGGACCATTTCTAGTTTAAGAAAGGGGTGGGTTCTTGTACTTTTTAATTTTTACTAATGATTTTAGTATATATGGTTATATTTACTTAATTAGTTATAAGTCATATTCTTTTGATCGGTTTAAAGAATACATGAATGAAGTTGAGAACCAACATGGTAAGAATATTACGAAACTCCGCTCAGACAGAGGAGGAGAATATCGTAATCAAGTCTTCATTGATTTCTTATGGGATTTTTGGATTCTATATCAACTAACTCCTCCTTAAATGCCTCATTGGAATGGTGTATGTGAATGGAGGTACCGCACCCTGTTGGACATAGTGAGATCAATGATGAGTCATGCAAGTCTTCCATTATCCTTTTGGGGACATGCATTACAAACAGTAGCACACATACTAAACCAGGTACCAAAAAAATCAATAAATGGTATTCCATACGAATTATGGAGTGGAATAAAAAACCCATGTTATCAAATTTACATGTGTGGGGTTGTGAAGCATTTGTTATGGCCTCTCTAGGTAACATGATTGCACCTTAAGGCACAAAGGGACCCTTTATATGATATCAAAAGGAAACAAGGGGATATTACCTACACAACCCCTCAAATAAAAATGAAAATGTGGCAGGATGCACCATATTACTTGAGAGGGAGAACATCTCCAAAAGAGATTGTGGGAGCAAGATAGACTTATATTAAGTCAAGGCTCATGATAAACAAGAGTTGGTATAAGAACAGATTCCACAAAGCCCTCGTGGAAGAGAAATCTATTCCAGAGACACAAGAAATTCGTTGGAGCATGAGATAGGTGAGAGAACCAGAACGATATGGTTTTCTTTTCACTAAGGGTATTGACTCATTATTGGTTGACAATGATGATCCTCATACATTCAAGGATGCATTTGAAGGCACAGATGTTGCCAAGTGGCAAGATTCCATGAATTCTGAAATGGATTCCATATACCAAAACCAAGTCTAAATTTTGGTAGATCCTCCAGTTGATGTAAATAATGTTGGTAATAAATGGGTATTCAAGAATAAACTGGACATGGAGGGACAAGTCAGCACCTATAAGGCATGAATCGTCGCAAAAGGTTTTAGACATCGTCATGGAATTGACTATGATGAAACCTTTTCACCAGTTTGATGTTGAAATAAATCAGAATACTATTGTCCATTTTCGTTTACCATGACTATGAAATTTCGAATGTGGATGTCAAAATGGCATTACATAATAGGAACCTCTAGGAAGATGTCTTCATTACACAACCTAAAGGGTTTGTGACTCCAAAGGATTCCAACCAGATATAAAATTTGAAGAAATTCATTTATGAATTAAATCAATCATCAATGTCATGGAACATTTGTATTGATGAAGCCGTAACATAATTTTTATTTATTAAGAATGAATGTGAACCTAGTGTCTACAAAAGGATTAGTGGAAGTGCAGTCATTTTCCTAATAGTATATATTGATGACATATTTAAAATTGGAAACAAAGTACGTGTATTACAGTCAGTTAAAGCATGGATGGATAAATTTATTTCTATAAATGACATGGGAGAGACATCATATATTCATGGGATCAATATCCATCATGATAGAGACAAGAGAACGTTGGGCCTAAGTCAAAGTACATATGTTGAAAAGATACTGAAGATATTCAGTATGGAACATTCCAAGAGTGTATTGATGCCAGTGTCTCATGGAATTCATCATTCCAAGAAAATGTGTCCTCAAACACATGAGGAAAGAAAGAAAATGGAAAGGATCCCCTATGCTACCACGATTGGTTCAGTCATGTATGCAATGATATGTATAAGGCTAGATGTTGTTAACGCATTAATTGCGGTATGTAGGTGTCAAGCTGATCCAGGAGACCACCATTGGATGGAAGTCAAGAATATCCTTAAGTATTTGAGGCATACTAAGGATATGTTCCTAGTTTATTGAGGAGATGAGAAACTAGTCATTAGAGGACATGTAGATGCAAGATTTCAGACTCATCTAGATGACATGAAGTCACAGACATGATATATCATTATTTTGAATGGAGGTTCATTGAGCTGGAAGAGCTCGCAGAAAGGTGTGTTCACTAATTCTACAATAGAGTCAAAGTATATCACAGCTTCTGAGACAGCTAAAGAGGTAGTATGGATGAAAAGCTTTGTCAAAGAGCTGGATGTAGTACCTAGCAGTAAAGATCTTATCACACTATATTATGATAATACTGCTGTGCTGGAACATTCAATAGAGCCATGGTCACATCTGCAGACAAATAACATACTTTAGAAGTATCATATCTTGATAGAATTTACTCAGAGAGGTGAAGTTGCAGTGAGTAGTTTTTCCACGGAATACAATGTTGTGGAACCCTTGATAGAAGCCCTGACTTAGCAAAAACATGATAATCATGTGAGGTCTAGCATACTAAAAGTCGTAGACAATTGGCTCTAGTACAAGTGGGAGTTTGTTAGGATTTGTGTCATAGAACCAACTATTTTTACTCTGATTACATGAATGTACACTTCTTATATATTGTTCATTGTTCTGCATGACTATAATATAATAACATTTTGGAATATTTGTTGCATCAATAAGGTCATGGAAGATCCCCACTATGATGAGAACCTTAAAATTCAATAACAATATTCCTAAATAATGTTCTATGGTTGGATGAAATGTATTATATGACACATCGTATACAAACCTTCATGTTCGAGTACTCGTAAGATGACCAGAATCACTCTCATGGAGTTCACACTTGGTAATCTCCAAGATGGGAGATTATGAGAAATGTCCCGCCAGTAGCAATTCCTCATGTCTTGGTGTTATCGTGCATTTCTATCCACGAGCTTGTGTAATGTTATATAGACTAGAAGATTATGATTAACTCATGGAATGACTCGCGCACATAGATTTTTGGACTAAAACCATCACGAAGACAGTTGGCGGGAAGTAGGGTACGTTGGGTTCATCATGAATGAGAAGTTGTTAATGGATAATTTGAGGAAGGATCTGTCCCTTACATATTTATGGAAGTAGATATCTCAGGCCTTTGATTGAAATATAACTGTCGCTCAAATTCCATGTCCATGGTGTCACGACAAGTTTATTTCCAGAAGTCAAAGTATGATGAATCATCCATATAGGTTTATGAAACTCCCATGAAAACTTTTTGATGAGATATTGAGAAAAATGGATTAAATTACTAGGTAAGTTTCATATGAGGTGACACGTCAATGTGGCTTCAATTTTTTTCACTTGGGTGCCTCGACCCGTTGCAAGATAGTAATCTTGAACTTTAGGCAAGACCACCTAATGCCAATGAAAAATAGTCCGAGAGGGTAGCACACTAATTGTATTCAAGTATCTCAAGTAGAATAAAGATTATTCCTGTATGTGGTTTAATAATTATTCAATGAATCCAAAATCATTTTAATGTTTGAGGAAGAACAAGATTAAAAACAAGATATACACACTATGTACATTGAATGTACACGCCGTGTAGTTTTTAATTTAGAAAAGAAATGAATAATGAAAATAAGATATACATGTCGTGTACATTAAATGTACACGTCGTGTAGTTTTCAATGAAAAATGAGTACACGCCACATATTAATGATTACACTCTCTGAAGTTTTTCCGTTAGGATTTCGAGGAAATAATATTGTTTTATTAAATTATATTTATTATAATCAGCATGGGCGCATGTCAAGGAATTAATTATTCGACATGGGGTTTTCAATTAGAGTTAATGAAATAAATAAACATGTAACATGTTTATTTATTGTCATATATCTATATCCACAAACAAGATTATTAATATCCTCACAACCCCAACACTTTTCCTAATAATCTTTGATCACAACAATTCTAGAGAATTCTCTCAAGACTGAAAGAACTCTTTCCTCTAAGAATACTCTCAAGACCGAGTGGGGTCCACCTCTATCGGATCCAGGTGGTCTATGGAAGACAACTCAATCAAAGGCTTCTCCACGCTAGCACCCGGAGATTCCACTGGAAACGTCTAGAGATATGCAGTGCATATGTGGATCGCCGCTAGAGGAAGTCTATACTTGGCTTATGCGACGCAATGATGAATCTCATCAGAACATGATCATAAATATGAATGAAGAAATAATGCCATAAAAGGTACATCTTATCATTTAATTTAATTAATTATTATCAACCTGTGATGATCCTCCTTTTGTGGTTATAATAATATTCTTCACCTTTTTCTATTTTTATGATTCGATCCATGGAGTCTTGTGTTAATCATCATATTGATCCTGAATTGATCATTACTAATGACAAAAATCAATGTGGGAACATCCACCCACGAGATTCTGTTGCGCTCGGGACCTTAAATACTCACCAACCATGTTCCTACTAGTGGTAGGACTCTGGGTCACTATATCTCTTCTAATATTTTTGACCTAGGTGGGGTACACATTGTGAGGAGGGGTTCATGACATAGTGTTAGAAAAGGTCTTCTTCAAGGATAGGATGGAGTTTTGAGTTATTAACCTGTTAGGTTTCATTGAATTCTATGGAAATTGTGTTCAATATGTTTAGCATGCACTATAAACCCGGGATATTGGTTGAGGAACTGGTATTTAGGGAACCATTTAATCTCATTCGTGGACATTAAAGCAAACATTTTCTATTAAAATAATTGATACAGATTGTACGGAAGAGTTCTATGTAAGGATCATGCATCACTCTACATTGTTCTTGTATTTGAATAGGTATTCATTGAGATTAATTAAAATAAAAGTAATAGAAGAAACGAAAATACAGTTATATTCTTCCATATTCCAGGTTTATGAGCTCTAGCTATTTTTTAATTGAATTCATAGTTCCAGGTCAACGTACTCAACAGTTTGAGGTAAAATATGCTTAGAAAGTTGCACCATAAAATCACGGTATTGTAGATATTTAAGATGATTAACCATAGATGAGTAAAATCTGAGAGTTTTAGTGTTTGTATCTACAGAGGTGCGAGGGCCCCATTTTAGATGTCGTCACAGAATACTAGTTAGAGGAGGTTGAGATAACCATCAGTTCAATCCATGATTAGAAGGATCACTAGGTATCATGGGTTGTGACGTTGTTGAATGGGATTGTGAGGCAGCAGTGGTTCTTTTTCATCAGATATTGTGACGAATTAGTCATCTCATTGGAGGTGTTCAATGACCAATTCAGATTTGAGTTTCTTACTTCGACCATGTAGGTGACAAGTCTCCTTGATCTTCTAATGCTTCAGTAGGGGATCTTCCCAATGAAAATGTTTTTGATCCATTCCATGAACCATCTATGATATGTTTAGACATCTTCCCAGATGAAGAGTAAATGGAAGGAATTTTTAGGAGGATTTACATTAAAATAATTTCTTCCCTATCTTCTCATCTATGGTGAAGACACATCTCAAGGTGATGGAAGAAGAAAAGTTCATTAACACGAGGTGAGATCAAAATGTATCATCTTGTGTCACGACCCGTCCTCGGGGCCCATGTCGTGACTACCCCTAGCCCGACTTCCATAGGCCAGGGGCTGGTGACTAGCACCAAGGCATAATTCCCGGTAAAAAGGGAAGTCATTGCCTTTGTAAAGTAAACAAATACCACAGAGCAAGCAAGAAGAAGTAAACACTAAGTAAATATTGGGTACAGAATTAAGTGCGGAAAAGTAAATGGGCCAGTATACAAACCCAAACTGAATGTAATGTACAACTGTAAAGGGAAAACAACAACTGAATGTAATGTCGCAGCCTCGAGCCATCCACTGGAAGTCCCACCTGAAGGGTGGGTATAGATAGCCTCCACAGCTCCTCAGGTCCAGCCGTCTGTTCCGAGTACGCCCTGCCCAATGGTCCACCTCTGGGTACCGACCTGCTCCTCGTGACTCAACCACGATCAGTGTTGTCTGTCGTCTGCAACCAACACAACGTAGTACGGGCATAGCCTGTGCAGGGGTGAGTATAAGCTACTCAATAGGGACCCCGAGACCCCCTAAGGTCTCCCAAAATCCACAAAGAATAATACACAAAGGAAAGATACAATCACGAAGTAACATCTGGCACTACTTAGGTATATTCCCATACATATACCTAAGTCTTAAATTCTCATTCGGCCCCAACATCCGAGATCAAGTACAACCCAGTCCACATAGGAAATCACAACCCCATCCACACAGGAAAGCATAACGTAATCCACACAGGATATCAAGTCAATATTATCGTAGATAAGGATTGAAATTCAAGATTCAGCTCACACATGTATACTTCTTCGTAAGACGATAGAGATGATCAGATGTAGCTACTGATTCATCTAAGAAGCCAGACCCACACATGATCGATAGGTACGAACCCCCACAATGACCCACAAAGGATCGATAGGTAACTAACCCCCACAATGACCCACACATGATCGGACCCACAAAGGATCTGTAGGCACTCGCCCACACAGGACCGCTAAGCGCTGACCCACACAGGATCTGACCCACACAGGATCGGTATCACTGATCCACGTAGGATCGCTGAGTGATGTAGTCATCATCGTGGAATCCACGGAGGATTTCTGTACAGTCGTCATCGTCGTCGCAGTCGCTGCCAGCGCTAGGGTTCTTGTACACAACAAGTTCGTTTGGAAGGGTCCAATCCATGATCCAAAGGGCTGATACATCAAGTGACACATAGTCCAGTGTTGATGTATCCAAAAGTTCTGTATCGTCAACAGGAGTCAATATCACAGACGGCATGTCAATCGGACGCCCGGTCTGAGAGTTATTAGATTTTTCATCCTAGGGGCTCGGTTGGTTTTTAAGTCAAAACCAACCCGACTCTACTCCAACTGCATCCAAACCTCGAGAGGAGTAATCAAAAAGGTCCTTCTCACTTAGATGAATCCAACAAAGTCGACGGCACGTCAATCGGACGTCCGGAGCTCAAGTTATAAGTGTTTCCGCTCAGAGGGCCCGGTTGGTTTCCTGTACGAACCAACCCGGACGAACCCAAAGTACTCTGAAACCATGAATAGAGTATATCAAAATGACCAACTCGATCCAAGGATCGGATCTCCACTGACAGTGCATCGATCAGAGGTCTGCAGCACAAGTTAGGGGCAAAAGAATGTGAGAGGTCCGGAAGTGGGGGTTTCGGGACTGGAATGATGCGGCCTGGTACCCCTGGGTCGGCCCAAACTGGTTCGACCCGACCCGGGTCCGGGTGCGGCCCGCTTGGGCGTGGCCTGGCCTGGCGGCCTGGTGCGCTGGCGCTGGCCAGGACCAGGTGCCTCGGTCGTTCGGCCGAGCAGATGGGGGGGGGGGGGCGCTGCCCCCCTCTTTCAATTAACGCAGCTACCACGTGAGGGGGCCGCTGCTGTCCGACCAGCCGGGGGTTACGACCCCCGGCTCCACCCCTGAGCGGGCGGCCCGCTCCGGCCGGCTGGCTGCTGCCGCCATGGGACCGGTGATGGCTGGTCCCCCTGCTCCAATGACGGCAGCCCGGAACCGGTCGTCGGTCCCTACTCCGCCGCGGCCTTGGTCCGCCCGGCGCGACGCGGCGGCGCAACGCCCCTCCACCACGGCCCCTCTCCGGCCGCGGTGCCTTCATGGTTCTCTAGTGCGGCGCGACGGTGCCACGATCTTGTTCGATTTAATGGTGCGGCGCGACGACGCCATGCATTCCTTGCCACATGACCTCGCGTGCTGCGACGACACCACACCATCCTCGTTCCATTCCACCACAAGGTAGACAAGAGAAAAAAGGCAGGAGGGTCAGCCGTGTTTGTGCGGTCCGGCCCCCTTCCGTTAACTGATAATAAGAGGTCCATTTACACAAGGAATGATGACGGAAGAAAATTCACGAATAGAAACGAATAAAACACCTACCTCGTCGAATTAGTTGAGAGAGGGTTCGTCGTGGAAATACCTATCACTAAAGAAGATGTCGTGGAAGGAGAGAGTCGCGTCATGGAGAAATGATTCATCGGCATCGCCTCGTCGATCTCTGAGGATCCGACGTTCTTGTCGACCTTTGTCGGAGGTCGGCGTTCTTCGCATTCTTCGTCGAGGAAGAATAACTTCAAGAGATTTTTCCTTTTCTCCCAAAGACTCACACAACAAGATTCAACCAAATAAAATAAGTACTTCACTTATTTTATTAACATAACATCAGTTTGAAATTCAAAAGTTCAAATTAACATCACCTATGAAATTAACATAAGTTATCATATTAAATGTTGAGTTGAAGGAGTTAGGGAATATGAAGGGGTGGGGTTCGTGTGGGCCCCACCACTCTCATAACCTCCCATGGGAAGTTGGGTGGTTTTCCCAACTTCCACTCAATGGTTAAACCACTTAAAAATAAAAATTTTAAATCAATATTTATTTTCACTTCTACAAATTTTTAACAACTCCTCCTGTGAAAACGCAACTCCGAAAAAGTTGTTCCTAAGCAAATACCAGCGCGTTGAAATCATCGGTTCCCTCGGAATTTGATTCCGAGCACCGGTTCAAATGTTAGGAAAACCCACTCGTTCGTTCACTGAACGTACCCGAGCTAAAATTCACATATAAATTCCAGGCACACATTGCCTCGGAATCAAGTGCCATCAGAAACCGCGTTCTTGAAAATTCCAAAAAAAATTAAGAAAAAATTTCCCTTGAATTTTACGGGTCTTTACATTACTCCCACCTCAGGGCTTTAAGTCCCTGTAATGATACATCAAAAACTTGGGAAAAAAATGTGGGTGCTATGCACGCATCTGAGCCTCCCGCTCCCAACTACTCTCTTGGAGGTTCCCGTGCTTCCATATGATGCGCACTAGAGGAATCGACCATCCATGTAGGACCCCCTCCGGTCGATCCTCGATCTCCACTAGGACCTCCGCAAAAGTCTCCCCATCATTTATGTCCAGCTCCCCATGGTCAATGATATGCGTCGGGTTGTGCACGTATCTCTTCAGTGGAGATACGTGGAATATGTCATGCACTCGGTGCAATTGAGGTGGTATAGCAAGGCGATAAGCCACCTCGCCAATCCTGTTGTGGACCTAGAATGTTCTAATGAAGTGCGGAGATAACTTTCCACCTCGGCCAAATCTTTGTAAACCACGTCGTGGTGAGACCCATAAGAAGACGTGGTCGCCATCCTCAAACTCTAGTGGCCTCCGCCTCCTGTCAGCATAAGACTTCTGCCGGCTCTGAGCGGTCTTCATCCTCTCCTGGATGACCTGGACCCTCTCTGTCGTGGCCGGGACCATCTCTGGTCCCACAAGTGCTGACTCCCCAGGGTCCGTCTAGCACAGAGGTGATCTGCAAGGTCGGACGTACAATGCCTCGTATGGTGACATCCCAATGGTGGAGTGGTAGCTGTTGTTGTACACGAACTCCACCAAGGGTAGGTGGTCCTCCCAACAGCGACCAAAGTCAAGGACAGTTTCACGGAGCATGTCCTCGAGAGTCGGTACGGTCCTCTCCGTCTGACCATCTGTCTAAGGGTGAAAGGTAGTGCTCAGACGTAGCTGCGTCCTGAATGCCTCCTACAACCCCTTCCAAAGATGGGAAGTAAAGTGAGCATCTCGATCGGAGACGATAGATGATGGAACACCATGAAGCCATACAATCTCTTGAACGTAGAGAAGTCCCATGCACTCCACTGATCCATGCTCTTTGATGGGTAAGAAGTGAGCCGACTGGGTGAGTTAGTCGAAAATCACCCAAATGGAGTCATGACATCTGGATGTGTGTGGAAGTCTAGTCAAGAATTCCATAGATATGAAGTCCCACTTCCACTCCGGGACCTTAAAGGGATGCACCAAGCCTGCTGGTACCTGGTGCTCTGCCTTCACCTACTGGCAGGTGAGGCATCGAGAAACAAACTCTGCCACAACCTTCTTCATGCCCGGCCACCAGTGCTGTCATCTGAGATCCTGGTACATCTTTGCCACTCCAGGATGTACCACCAAAGGGGAAGTGTAAAACTCTCTCAGCACCTCCTCTCATAAAGAAACGGGTACCAAGGTACGTCCTCTGAAAAGGACATTGTGCTCTCCTCCCACGGAGAATCCATCAGGTGCGTGTCCTGAGGATATCTATGCACGCCTCATCTCACAGTCGGCGTCCCCACGTTGTGACTCTCTGACCCACTTCAGTAGTGGAGGAGTGACTGTGAGTGACTGAAGGATGGCTGCTCCATCACTATCCATGCAGGATATCCGCAAAGCGGCTAGCTGCTATGTCGCCTCCCTAAGTAGATAAATGCTCGTCCTCCTGCTGAGAGCACCATCTACCACGTTCCCCTTTCCTGGAGTATAAACTATCTCAAAGTCATAGTCCTGGAGGAACTAGATCCATCCCCGCTGTCTCTGCTTCAGGTCCTTCTATGACAAGATGTACCTGAGACTCTGGTGGTCAGAATAGACTGTAAAGTGTTCGCCCATCAGACAGTGTCGCCACATCTTCAGAGCGAAGACCACTGCTGCTAACTCCAGGTCATGGGTAGCATAGTTCTGCTCATGCTACCTCAACTGACGTGATCCAAAGGCGATCACGGCCCGCTCCTGCATCAGGACACATCCGAGTCCGGTCCTTGATGCATCGCAGTAAACTATGTATCCAACTCCCTCCTCCAGTAGCCTCAAGATAGGTGTGCTGGTCAATCTCTGTCTCAGCTCCTGGAAGCTCTGCTGACATCTATCTGACCACACAAAGTGATTACCCTTCTTCTTTAAGGATGAGAGTGGTGACACAACTATAGAGAATTCTGGCACAAATCTCTGGTAGTACCCACCTAGTTCCAGGAAACTCTGCACCTCTGTCACGCTCCTGGGTGGCTCCCAAGCTATCAATGCCTCGATCTTCGCAGGATCCACCATAACTCCCACCTCAGAGATGATGTGTCCCGAGAATTAGACCTCACATATCTAGAACTGACACTTCGAGAGATTTCCATAAATCTAGTTCTCTCCGAGTGTGTCTAGTACAACACGCAAGTGGAAGGCGTGCTCCTCCTCAGTGGTCGAGTATATCAAAATGTCGTTGATGAATACCATGACAAATCAATCGAGGTATGGCTGAAAGATACTGTTCAAGAGGACCATGAACACTACTGGACCATTGGTTATGTCAAATTTCATAACCAAGAACTCATAGTGGCCATACCGACATCTGAAGGTCATCTTCTGCATGTCCTCGTCCCGAACTCGGAGCTGATGATAGCCTGACCTGAGGTCTATCTTCGAGAACCATTGTGCTCCCTTGAGATGATCGAAGAGGTCATCAATCCATGGTAGCGGATAATTGTTCCTCACGATCACCTGGTTTAGGCGACGATAATCGACACAAAGTCGCAATCTCCCATCCGCCTTCTTGGCGAACAAAATCGGGAAGCCCGGGGTGAAACACTCGGTCGGATGAATCCATTTCCCTGCAAGTCCTCCAACTATACCCGTAGCACTCGAAGCTCAGCGGAGGCCATCTGATATTCTGGAGTGGATATCGGGTCTTTCCCGGGGTACAGATCAATATAAAATTATACCTCTCTGCAAGGAGGTAGTCCTGGAATGTTGTTGGGGAGAACGTCCGCATACTGATCCACCACTGCAGGAAAACTAGGACTTCGCAGGTCAACTACTCCTAGGATGAGGCTAGCCAACTGATGAGTGATGGGTTGTCCTCTCCTCTGTGTGAGTCCATCCTGTGCTGTGAAGGCTCCCTTCTTGCCGGTGAAGGTGAACCTGATCCCGTCGGTGCGTACACACTGCACCTTGCGGCTAATACAGTAGATCTGAGCACGGACTGTAGATAACCAATACATGCCAAATATGACTTCGTAAGGCCTCGACGCCACTACAAGAAAATCCTAGCCGAATCTCTCGCCTCATAGAGTATGCTCACACTGCCAGAACTAGTGCGTAATCGTCGAGTCTGCTCTTGTAGGAGTCTCTAGCCGTAAGGATCGAGCCAACGGCTCTATCGGAATCTCCGACCTCCGAAAAAGGGCTGAGGCTGTGAAATAATGACTCGCTCCTGTGTCTATAAGAATTGTAGCAATGGTGGAATAGACACAGATAGTACCTCGAATCATCTCGGGTGCACCGTGGTCGTAGGCCTCCACTGCCTAGAGCTGTGCATGTCTCTTCCCGCCTGCTCCATGTGGTCGGGGTAGACCTCCTGGAAATGGTGGTGGTAGAGCCTCAAAGCGTAGCCCACCACTTTCTACTTGGCCATCTCCTCTACCTCGTTCACCTACTCCCTGCGAACCGCCACGTTCGACCCTCTGCCTTTGCCTGGGTGGTCCCTCAACCGTCTGCTGCTCCTCTGCATGGTGGTTCGGGCAGTCACGAGTCATGTGGCCCTGCCCGCCGCATGCATAGCACTGTCAGCCTGTCAAAAGACTGACTCTGCATTGGGTGCCCCGCACCACTTAGCCAGTGTCCTAAGGTCGTCTCCCTGAGGTTCTGGTGTGCCTGGACCCATGAGTCATCCATCGACTGCCTACTGCAGAAGACTCTGCTACGTGCCGCCCTACGGTAGGTCTCGCTGCTGATGTAGGCTCAGAAAGGAATCTCTCAATCAGAAGGGCTCACTCTAGTACCCCCACCTATGTCGGAATGCTGAGGGATATCAGTGATGCCCTGATCTCATGCCTCAATCCCTGTTCAAATGTCCAGGCCCGGAAGAATGGGTCATGTACCATGTCCGTCGAATAGCGCGAGAGATCTGTAAATCTCGCCGAGTACTGGGAGACCTTCAAGCTGCCCAACCACAGATGTAGAAGATCCTGGATGTGCACTGCATGGTGGTTGGCTGGGATGAACTCCAAGAGGAAGAGGCTCTCAAAGTCCATACAGAGGAGAGATGCCTCGTCATGCACCTGGAGCATCAAGCTCCACCATCTGCCTACTGCCGCATGTAAGAGGCTCGCTGCGAGGATCACCATGAGGTCTGCTGGTGTCCTCACTAACCTGAAAACCTGTACAAATGCCTCCAGCCAATCCTTGGCAGCCTGAGGGTCTGTCTCCCTGCGGAACCTGGGCGGTCGCTGACATTGAAACTCGTGCAGTGCACTAAGGTGACGTGCATCGTCAGCAGCTGGGGCTGGTAGCATCAGTGGCTCGGTGGGTAGAGGTACCACCAGTGCCTCTTCTGTCAAAGGGCCATGTACTGAGGCCTCATCGCTCGGTGGGCAGTCACCATGTACAATGCTCGGAAACCTAGCTGGCTTCCATCGCGGGGCCATCATGTAAAGAAACAGGTGTGCCACAGTCAAACAGTATACCTGGTGAGATGACACAAAGTAATCACAAAGAAAACATAAAACACACATGCAATCAATATTTTCGTGCATTAAGTCGGAAATCAGAAGTCAGGGTCCTGGTGTATGGATACGTCGGCCGCCGCACCAACACTAGACTCCCTGGACTGATAACCACACTCAATACTGTTAACACTATTGCTTCACATAGAAATAGATTAGAGTCCTGAGTTCTGCGGTTGAACTGAACTCCTTTGATACCAATTTTTCAGGACCTATCCTCGAGGCTCATGTCGTGACTACCCCAAGCCCACCTTCCATAGGTCAGGGGCTGGCGACTAGCACCAAAGCATAATTTCTGGTAAAAAGGGAAGGCATTGCCTTTGTAAAGTAAAAAAACACGATAGAGAAAGCAAGGAGAAGTAAAAACTAAGTAAATACTGGGTATAGAAGTAAGTGCGTAAAAGTAAGTGGGCCACTATACAAACCCAAACTGAAAGTAAAGTACAACTGGAAAGGGAAAACAGCAACTGAAAGTAAAGCCGCAGCCTCGAGCCGTCCACTGGAAGTCCCACCTGAATGGTGGGTACAGATAGCCTCCACAGCTCCTCGGGTCCTGCCGTCTGCTCCGAGTACGCCCTGCCCAGTAGTCCACCTCCGGGTACCGACCTGCTCCTCATGCCTCAAGCACGATCTGTGCTGTTCGTCGTCTGCAACCAACTCAACGTAGTGCGGACATAGCCCGTGCAGGGGTGAGTATAAGCTACTCAGTATGGACCCTGGGACCACCGAAGGTATCCTAGAATCCACAAAGGATAATCCACAAAGGAAAGATACAATCACGAAGTAACATACGACACTACTTAGGTATATGCCCAAACATATACCTAAGTCTTCAATTCTCGTTCGGCTCCAACATCCGATCATAAGTACAACCCAGTCCACACAGGAAATCACAACCCGATCCACACAGGAAATCATAACGTAATCCACACAGGATATCAAGTCAATCTTATCGAAGATAAGGACTGAAATTCAAGATTCAGCTCACATAGGTATACTTCTTCGCAAGACTATAGAGATGATTAGATGTAGATACTGATTCATCTAAGTCGTCGGACCCACACAGGATCGATAGGTACTAACCCTTGCAATGACCCACAAAGGATTGATAGGTAACTAACCCCCGCAATGACCCACACAGGATCGGACCCACACAGGATCTGTAGGTGTTGGCCCACACAGGACCGATGAGCGCTGACCCACACAGGATTGGTAGCACTGATCCACGTAGGATCGCTGAGTGTTGTAGTCATTGCTGTCGAATCCACGGAGGATTTATGTACAGTGGTCATTGTCATCACAGTCAAAGCCAGCTCTAGGGTTCCCGCACACAGTAAGCTCATTCGGGAGGGTCCTCTCCATGAGCCAAAGGGCAGATACATCAACTGACACATAGTCTGGATTTGATGTATCCAAAAGTTTCGTATCGTCAATAGGAACTCAACTTCATAGACGACGCGTCAATCAGACGCCCGGTCTAAGAGTTATTGGATTTTTCGTCCTAGGGGCACGGTTGGTTTTTAAGTCCAAACCAACCCAATAGTACTCCAACTACGTCCAAACATCGAGCGGAGTAATCCAAAAGGTCCGTATAACTTTTTGGAATCCAACAATGTCGATGGCACATCAATCGGACATCAGATGCTCAAGTTATAAGTGTTTCCGCTCCGAGGGCCCGGTTGGTTCTGTGTGAGAACCAACCCAGCAGAACCCAAAGTACTTCAAAACCTTATGTGTAGTCTATCAAAATGACCGTCTCATTTTAAGGACCGCATCACTTCAGATGGTGCCTCGATCGGAGGTCTTCAGGCCATCTTATGGACAAAAGACCGTGAGAGGTCCGGAAGTGGGGGTTTCGGGCCCGCACTGACCCGGCCCGGTACCCCCTGGGTCTTCCAGAACTGGGTCAACCCGACCCGGGTCTGGTTCCGGCCCGCTTGGGCATGGCCCGGCTAGCGCGGCCCAGCCTGGCAGCCCGGCCTGGTGGCCCGGCGCGCTAGCACTGGCCAGTGCCTGGTGGATCAGCCGTTTAGCTGAGCGGATGGGGGGAGGGGGCGCGTTTCCCCCCTATTTCAATTAACACGGCCCCCACGTGAGGGCGCCGCTGCTCTCCGACCAGCCAGGGGTTACGACCCCCGGCTCCACCCCTGACCGGCCGGTCCACTCTGGCCAGCCGGCTGCTGCCGCCACGGGACCGGCGATGGCCAGTCCCCCTGCTCCGATGACGGCGGCCCAGAACTGGCCGCCAATCCTTACTCCACCGTGGCGCGATGACACTGCGCCCCTCCGTTGTGGCCCCGCTCCGGCCGCAGTGCCATCGGGGTTCTCCGGTGCGGCGCGGCGGCGCCACGATCATGTTCGATTCAACGGCGTAGCGCGACGGTGCCGCGCATTCCTTGCTGCATGACCACGCGTGGTGCGATGGAATCACGTCATCATCGTTCCATTCCACAACAAGGTAGACAAGAGAAAAAGGGGCGGAGGGTCGGCCATGTTTGTGCAGTCCGGCCCCCTCCTGTTAACTGATAACAAGCGGTCCATTTACACAAGGAATGATTACTGAAGAAAATTCGCGAATAGAAACGCATAAAACCCCTACCTCTTCTAATTCGTTAAGCGAGGGTTCATCACAGAAATAACCATCGCGGAAGAAGATCTAGCATAAGGAGATAGTCGTGTCGTGGAGAAATGATTCGTCGGCATCGCATCGTCGATCTCCGAGGATCCGGAGTTCTTGTCGACCTTCTTCGGAGGTCGTCGTTCTTCGCGTTCTTTATTGAGGAAGAAGAACTTCAAGAGCTTTTTCCTTTTCTCCTAAAGACTCACACAACAAGATTCAACCAAATAAAATAAGTACTTCACTTATTTTATTAACATAACTTATGTTTGAAATTCAAAAGTTCAAATTAAACTCACATGTTTAATTAATAAAAGTTATCAAATTAAATGGTGAGTTGAAGGAGTTAGGGAATATGAAGGGGTGGGGTTCATGTGGGCCCTGCCACTCTCATAACCTCCCATGGGAAGTTGGGTGGTTACCCCAACTTCCACTCAATGGTTAAACCACTTAAAAATAAAAATAGTAACCCAATTTTTATTTTAAATTCTACAAATTTTTAACAACTCCTCCTGTGAAAACGCAACTCCGGAAAAGGTGTTCCTAAGCAAATACCGGCGCGGAGAATTCATCGGTGCCCTCAGAATTCGATTCTGAGCACCAGTTCAAAAGTTAGGAAAACCCGCTCGTTCGTTCACTGAGCGTACCCGAGCTAAAATTCGGATAGAAAATACGGGCACACCAGGCCTCGGAATCAAGTGCCCTCAGAAACCACGTTCTTGTAAAATCCCAAAAAAAATTAAGAAAAAATTTCCATTGAATTTTACGGGTCAATACATCTTGAGAGGGTATTTATTCGTATTTTTCATGAAGAAGAGTTGTGTTCTGGGGTTCCAAATTGTTAGAACAATAGAGATTCCAATCCTTTATCGGTAGGTCACATCCCTCAATTTCTGGTTTCACCGGGGAAAGTGGATCTCTAACCCATCTTATGGTAATAGATTCTAGTTTTTTTATGGAGACAGAGGTCATCATTGGTGAGAGTTCCCCACTATTCGGAGTAGTCAGTTTGCGCTAGTTGTTCTATGTAATATTCATCTATTGCGGCAGTTCCATATAAGGCATAAGCATCATATTTATCTTCTTTTGGATTAGAAGAGAGTATAAGGGGATGTTTTATTACATCCTTGGGATTCACCCCACCCTTATAAAGTAGTTATCGACGATGCACGTAGTTTTCGGAAATGCCAGAGAAGTTGGAGTGGAGTTTAAGGTATGATTCATTATTTAGTGTTTCCAACACCGGGTGAGGCAGATGACATTAAAGTCACCCTTTTACTTTTTTATAATTTGGTGCATTCATTGATTTTTCTAGGAGTGAATAACTACTTCATATCACTATGATTTTTCCATTATTTGGTACATCATGGAGAGAGACTTCTAGTGCACTTGGTATTGACTATTCGAGTTGGTGGTCGAGCTGACTTGCTTGATGTATATAAAAACCATGAGCTAGTGTTCGGGTAGAACCTCTCCTGGGAATATTTAATAGGTTTATTAATAAAACCTTATGAAATAATCCTTTGAATGGATTGGTTTGATTATTTGCAGTATATCATTGATTGATTTAGTAGGAATGGTGTGTTCTTCGAAACGGATGGAGGGACCACAATGTTGGTTGGTGATTGAGACCCTAAGATGGGCCAGAGGTGTGATATGTCCTTGTCTTTCATTAATAGCTGATCTAATGTAGAGTTAGTCAGAAGATCAGTAGTCAGTCATTCCTTGGGTCATTAGAGAGTTTCCTAATGCTTTCCTATAAGATGATGTAGTGTTACCCCCTCGATGAGAGATCAAGTTCAAATTTGAAATACAATCTATTATGTAACCTATTTTTATGTCTCTATATAGTATGGTGATGTTTGAGTTGTGAGAATTGTATATATAGATCCATACCCTATTGTAGTGTGGTTTTTAGGCTGAGTGTGTCATTATGGAGTGCATCAGTTTTTTCATAAAGATTGATATGGGAATATTGTGGTTGTGTAAGAATTATTATCACATGAACGAGGTGATAGTTAAGAACAAATAACATATTTCATATATTGATGATTAATTCGATGTGCTGATGGGTGAATTTTAGTTTGGGAAGATTGATTTTTTTGTCAGGATATCATCAAATGTGTGTTAGGGGGAGGATATCTTTATAATTGCATTCATTTTTCATCATGGGTATTAAAATTATTTTCTGACATCATTTGGTCGGATGAACTGTCTATCTATTTTCATTGGATTAATGAACGATGTTTTATGAGAGATCTGGGAAATGTTCAAGGTTTTTTTCACAAATGAATAAATTTTGAACTCTATGACTAAGGAGTAGCATGGAGGGAAAATTTTATAAATTTTGGAAGTTCTTATTCATGATACTCTATATGGGAAGTTCTTGATATGTGAGATTCTAGATTGAGAAGTCTATTTCATTGGGAATTTTGTATCTCAATAGGCAGTAGTTTTGGATCCATTGAAAGTATAACATCTTTTTTGTTGGTAATACCTGGAGATAGTTTAATACGTGTGATGTTTCATAGGTCTTGTAGGTAATTAAAGTAGTTTTGTAGTCAAATTCACTTGGGATGTTACAACTCTGACAATGTTGGTGAGAAATGATCTGGAGTTCTAGTGGACTAATCAGTGTTAGGAATATTTTGAGTAACTCATGGAGAGGTTTAGAATTTCTCCAATTCATTCCTACATTATAAGGAGTTCAAATTGAGGTTTTCTATGATTTTTTACATCTTTAGTTTTGTTGTTTCCTAATGTAGTTGATATCATTCATTTCATATGGTTCATGGAAGTTCCACCCCATGAGCGTAAATATTCCACCCATGATATTGAGTTGGTAGAAGTAGTGTTTTCCCTAACGTTGTGGATAAATTTCCTCATTAGTGAGCATTTTTTGGTCTTCCCTTTCTATATGATCCTTAGATATGTATTCTCACAACACGACATTAACTTTTATAAGTGATGGTTGATGGATTTATTACATGATTTCTACATAGATAATTTTTATACACATGGAAAGAGGAATGTTGGGATGGTGCATTGAATGCAAAGTCACATTATGATATTGTACTTGAATGAGTTGATTTATGGAGTGTGATGGAAGAACATTCCAAATTGTACCTAGATATGGGGAATGTGTAGGATGTTTTTTCCTTTTTAAGATGATGTTGTATCCATATATAGTGTAGAATGTAGGGGAGTCCCAATTGGGGGATCTTGATGTTGTGTTTGGGAGAGACTGAGTTGTTAATGGAAATTCCCCTAATGGTTGTTCTGAGGATGAATATCTAGGATTATTGATTTAATGAAGGGGTCTCCTTCAATTTGATAGGTTTCATATGGTTCCCAGAGAGTTCTATATTTATCCATTGAAGGTACATCATTTCATGAAAAATATGTACTAAGCATTCGGTGGTTAGTTTTTGTTTCATGGTGTGAAGTTGTAGTTAAAGATATTGGGTGTTAAGGACTGTTCAACCAAATGGTGAAGGCAGAGTCCATTTTCTTGGTGGTTTTCTCCCACCTTTGTATGTTCTTATGTGGATGAGGTCATACATCTCAATGGATTTTTTCACTTTTTTATCCGAAAAATAATGATTCTATGACAATATATGTGTGTTATTGGATCATTTGAGGAAATTATCCCACTTCATAAGAATCATGTTGTCTATCTCAAGAGATGTTTTAATTGATGTATCTAGAGGATCTGGTGAGACTCCCAAGAGTCATGAGGATGATAATTTTTTATCGTGTTTGTCACATTACATCCAGGGTGTGGAGAGGTATCAATCATGATTTTTGTTCATAGATATTTAGTTTCAGTACTTTTCATATGAAAACATACTGTGAGATAGATTGGACCATCAAGACTCTTGAATACATGTTGATCTTTTAGTTAATGGATTATAGAGGATCTTGGATAAGGATGCTTCCCTTAGTAGAGTTCACTTTAAACTATATTTTTTACTCCACCATCAGTATAAGACCATTTTTAGACTTTTATGGAATACATTTTTTTGATCAGTTGCGTCGAACCGGGGTTCCGGAGTCAGTAAATTATCGACTGAAATTTGTATAGGATACAACAGAGATAGTTCAGGTGATTCACGATATGATAAAAGAAGCACAAGATTGTCTAAAATCCTTTTTCGATCATAGGATAAGGCCTCTAAAGTTTAAAATTGGGTATCATGTGTTCATAAAGGTGACTCTGCATCATGTATCATGAATGCTTGGTCAATAGAGTAATAATTCTCCCCAGTTTTTGGGCTTTTTGTGGTTTTGGATCATGTTGAAGATGTGGAATACATGGTTGAACTTCCCCTATAGATAAGGAAATAACAAAATTCTGTTTTTAATGTTACAACAACATCTTAATCTTCATGACGACTTTCACATAATCTATTGGAGTTATATCAATTTTGATGCTAATTTTTCCTTTGAGGATAATAATTTATAGATTCAAGACTACTAGGAGAGGGTTTTTTGCATAATATCCCCTTGGATTATGACTTCAGATAGCATGGTGGAGTTGAAGAGGGTACTTGGGAACATGAGTCCTAGATTTTTGGACAGTACCCTAAGCTATTTGATGTGCTGCTATTCTATTTTAACAGTTTAATTTTTGTTGTTTGAAACCTTTTAATGTTTTTAAGATGGATTTAAATTTTTTGGTGTCATGGATTTCTCTATTTTGAGCGGTTTCTCTCGGGAGAGAATTTAGAATAATGTGGTGGTTATTTAATGGTTTTGTGTTGTTACCCTGAGGTGGTGGTTGATCACCTATAGTAGTGAGAGAATTGATATGTATCTCCCATGTTGGCTATCCAGATAAACCCTTTCTGTTTCCTACCAAATATGGTTTTGGATTCTTGAGGATGGGAATGTTTAGATTTGTATATAATGTATGGTCTGAGATCCATTTGCATTGAAGCTTTTCATTTTTTTGAGGCTTGATGTGCCTTGAAGATGCTCTAGTAATGTCTAGAGTATTTGTGTTTCTAGAATCTAAAAGCAGGGAGGATTTCTTTTTGTGATAATTTACTAGATGTAAAAGTGGGTTTCACTCTGTGAAATATATCAACTTTTGAAAAATAATATACTGTGAATTTGAGATGTGTTTCTCGGTAAAAATGTAATATGTAGATTAAGTGATGTGATAACGGATTACATGTATTGGAATTACCAACTATTGTATATTATTTCATGTTTCATCCACTCAGGTTTTTCCCAAACCCTAGAACTGCTTGGGATCTCTCTTTACTATAGGTGTCCCAGTGAACCCCTCTTCAACATTTTGGGGAATAATTAATTAATTATATATTCATAGATTCAATGTTCAACCTGTGGTGATCTATAATGATCCAATGTGTGTTCTTGTTTTTTTTTTCTAGAATTTTCACCAGGTTAGATATCATTTCATCCCATGTCATATATCCATGATATTGAATTTTCTTTTTTGTTTTCTTAATGGTGTTTATCTTGTTTTTTTGGTACGGTTGTGTTTTGGTTTCTTCATGTGGATTTAGTTCTTGAGGTAGGGGTTATCGAAGATCCGTTTCATGGTTAGTTCTTATGAGATGAACATTGATGGCCTTTAGAGGTATGAGATTTGTTGCTTCTATATTTTATAATGATAAATCATAGATATTTCATCATTTATACCCTTGTATCATAGTGAAATTATACTTATAATAATTTTAACAGTATTAAAGAATTAGTATCCTCTACTTGGAAATGTTTTTTTGTACCGTGACAATGTTTATCCTCTTGGTTTTTAAGATACTTTGATATCAATCAGTTTCATGGATTATCATGTTGTTACTAATGGAAATTGTTAAAGAATGTAAATTCATAATTAATTGATAATTAATTGGAAAAATATAAAGTGGTATGTTTACTGAATTTTATTTTCTTTGTAATTAGATTACAATAAAATTGATACGTGTGTGCATGTTTAATTGAATTGGTTAATTATCTAGAAGCATGAAGATTCTTACTGATAATTGAATCTATTAAATTATAAATTAATTTTTAAATTAATATGTGAAATCGTGGCATATCTTTTTTATTAGGTTTCTTATAGTTGGAACATATAAAAAATGAATCAGTTAGTTAAAAATATAATAAGAACATGTTGTGTGATAAAATTTAATTCCTTCATAAAGATTGAGTTTCTCATTATATTATATACGCAATTTTAACAGTTCATGGAACTAATGGGAGCTCGTTGTTTATGAAGGATTGATTCATTACTATATTGATATGATTCTAGTTTCTATGCTTGGTTTCCATTGATTATGATATGTTTTGAGCCTGGGATGGTTGATCCTGGAGGGAAGTTCTGTTATATGGGGTGGGGTGGCCCGGATGTCGTGTGGACCAAGGATGGTGGAGCCAGGAGTTCTATTTTTGTATGTGGGGAGTGGAGTCCCACATGTGTTTTATCATTCGGATGGAAGAACCTAAAGGGTTATTGTGGTATGATGGGTGGTGTGTCTTAGATTAAGGGGTAGAAGTTGATACCTATAGTGGTGAGATACATCATGATATGTATGTGGGTACCGAGGAGGACACTGAAGATGAATGAATGGGTATATCCTAGGATACCCAAAGTTCTGAAAGCCCGATGCTTGTTTGAATCAGTTGCATGGATGACAACCATGTTGTAGTTTATCTACATTCCATTACCCACTTCAAGAGGTAGATGTATTTGATTACTCGCTTTCCATGAGAGAATAATATGCATGGGGTATAGAACATGGATTCGGTGTCTATCTTCTCATGGTTGGATGAGTCTACACTATTTATCTTGGTAGGGAATACTCAAAGTGTATTTTCTCTACTCACCATGTTGATCCAATTGTGATGGGTAATGAAGAATTTTTTTCCTACAATACAGTGAAATTTGGAAAATGATGATGTAATAAATGAATAAATTCTTATCCCATGGGGCTGATGCTTTTAAGGATTTAATACTCATATTGTAATTCTGAGAAGCCTTGTACTCAGTTTTCTCATTCCTGAAGGTTATGGAACTTTATCGTAATGTAATGTTGAAAATGGTAAAGGATAATTAATGGTTAAGGAATTAATTAAATTAATGTTCAACTGATGAAAATGAATAAAGTAATTTAATGAATCTATTAAATGGTTTAGTTATTATAATGTTGTTTAGTCTTAGATGTGGTAGTTGGGAGTCTATGAGACGTTAGCTATCGTCCACTCTCATACTATGTTATCCTTATAGTGTTTTTGATAGCAATTTTATATCATGTATGCTTTCTGGTTTTATATTTTCTACTCCAACATATCATTTAGGTATACTAACATCCCATGTACATTGATACCTAGGGGTGTTTCCCCAAAATATTTGTGGGTTGATGGATGACTAACTATCTCCATGGCCTCTATATTTTCTTGGCGGTTACATATGATAGTATGCATGGTAGTTATTTTTCACCATATATGTGTTTATAGGGTTGTGATGGATCAGGATTATTTCACAAACTTGTATTTTGGATATAGTTTCTTAAGGAAAAATCTCAGTTTAATTTGTATAGGGTGTGATGTATTGCGGATCCTTACAGCATATCTCTGTTGTGATGGCTTGAGGTATAATACATGATGTATAATACACATTATCTAGGATACGGTGGCTCTGGGAAACTACCTAGTTAAAGTTGGTCACATGGATGTGGTGGTGTGTTTCATGAGTGCATGTTTGGGTGCTTCGACCAAGTTTCTGTGGGATACCCTTTTAGAGAGAGATATAAAGGGATTTCGATGATAGGATAGAGAAGAAAACTAGTGGGGATGTTGTTGGGGGCACCTTTTATATCCTTTTTAATTATATGACCTTATATGAGATACATTGTGAGAGTATCCATTATGAGTATGGGAACATAGTATACTTGTTTAGTTGATGAGTTAGTTTCACTCATTGTTCACTATTCTTTTGAATTCCTTAATTACCATTTTTAATGAGAGGCTACAAGGAGGATCCTACTGAGTATATTGTTATAACACCTAGAATATATATAAACTATTTTCCAATTCAATTAGACCATGTTAGAAAACCATCAGGTTATAACTAGCTTCGAGTTTGAGAGGAGCTATTTGGGATTCGTGGTCACTATTTTCTTTAGAGTCTTTTTGTACTTACAGTTTTCACTTTCAGTTGTAATAGTTATTTTATTATATTACATTTTTTTACATTGGTTTTATTTTATATTAGAGTTTGAGAAATATTTGTTTGGTGTCTATCATATCTCTCTCTTTTTTATGTGTCCACCTAGAGGGTAATGAATTATATCTGTGTGTTTATTATACCATCATTTCTAGTCACAATCCTTGGGCCTACTAGAGGCGGGACTCGTGGGGTTGTTGTCTTTCTTCTATGATTTATGGAATAGGAGGGGTACACCATTTGGGGAGGGGTTTGTAACATAATAATATACACTAAAGTCTTCATGATCCGTTTAGAATGAATATCTTTAGGATGATGATAATTCAAACAAAATATCAACACTATGTTCAACAGCCTCTAAAATCCAATATAGAAATATCTGGTGATCCTTAGATCTCAAACATTAAAAAAACAATATTGATGTCCCATCCATTATTTCCACTTCTCTAATATATAAATTTTTTATATTGATCAATTGAGAAGTCATCCGAAATGGTTCTAGAGTTTTCATTCTTAAATTGATGATCCACCAAAACCAATATAGTATTACATCCCCAAGAGTCATTTAAAATACATATAAAAACATCAATTGTAATGTTGTTCCATTTCCATATTGGTTTTAGTAATGGTTTCATCATTCCTAAAAACACTTTTATTTCAACCACATCATACAAACCTTACTTGAACATGGATGTGTAATTATAAACCATTTTATATGTATTATCCAACCAAATTTTCTATCAGAGATCTATATACATATTTATGATTTCTAGGTGAATTAAGACGGTTAATATATGAGAATGTTATAAAATAAAATAAATGGAAATGTTTTGATTCTAAACCTTCCATTATAATTCTCATGGATACCATTTAATCGTAAAAATATTAGATCCCTTTTAATCGTAATATTTTATAGGGTTGATGGATCTATTTGGTTTAGAGAATATTCTATTATATTCTATTTTTAAGAGGGTAGTGGATTAAAAATTCATATCCTTTCTTTCAGCACTAACAATCATTATTAGAACATGTTTAGATCATTCAATGATAAAATACGCATTAGAATTTTATGATCAATATGCTAGTTAATTTTTTATCCATAGATATATTACCCCGAAATCATCATTCAAATTTCATTCATATCTAACTATAGATCGTGGATCTAGTAATTATTCTAATATATCATCCAATATCATGGTGAGTATGATATCACTTTAACATTTCCTTGAGAGTAAAACTCTTTATTTTCATTTAACTATTATTTTATGATAAGAACAATTCCCCGCTTGAGGTTATTTGGTGTAAAATTTCGACAGAGTCTTTTCTTTATCTCGATTCAGTTCTATTTTTTTTATTTTATCGAGAAATTTTATCTCAATTATATGTTGTATTAGTTTGTGGGTTTCATAATTGAATTAAATTTTTCAAAAACAATCAAAAATTCATATATAGTATAGGAAAGATAAAGATATTTATCATTATTTTTATTTTAGGATATTCAAGAATCAATTTTCTATTTAATGTGTCGATACATATCCATTAACTCATGAAAATGTTCCACTTAAATATGAATTTATCCATCTGTAACTAAAATTTAATGAAATATACATAAAACACCTCCATCAAAATTTTATTTAACACAACACTAAAATATTGGTAACATTATTCATTAATTTTATAATATTTGAGAATATCAAATATAAATACCACTACAAATTTTTCATGGTGGACTCCAAAAACTTCATTAAATAATAACATTAATATTATTAGATAATTATAGAGTCTGAATGGCATTACTTTGAACACATAGTTCCCATATCATATTCCAAATGTATTCGTGAGAATATCCTATATTAACAAAATCAATTAATGATATCATGATTAAATATTCTTAATAGATTAGTGGTAAAACCCACATAGATGATAGAACACGTCATTAATCCCTGGTAATGAATACCTATTTTATATTGTGATATTTTTTAGAATTATGATAAGTACTGTATAGACATAGTGAACCATAATTCATTTTGTAAAAGTGGATGTGGGCATGTTACAGATAAACACCAGGGAATATGGAACCATTATCCATTTTCTCTAAAAATTTATTATTCAATTATTCTAGTTCAATAGGGTCCATTCTATATATACTCTTGAATATTAGAAAATATATTGGTATATGTTCTATATATAACTCGTAATCTCAATCAAGATGAAATCTAGGAAACCATATACTAAATACATTTATATATATCCCTATAATGGGAATGTCTTAAAGTGATTTAATTTTCTTTTTCTCCATAATTTGAGCAATATATGTTTTCTTATGGGGAATAGTGTTTATATGTTTGTGACATCTAGGGGAAATTAATTATTCTCTTTGTACATTAATATAATCATAGTATGGGAAAAGATATATAATGTAATTTCCCACTCAAATCTTTCGATATTAGTTCTATATTTAAGAAACTGGTCTATGCCCACTATAGAATTAAATTCTACTGCTAAATAAATAACAATATTTGTAACACCTCAAGCTTTTACGGTACGCTTCTCTTTGAATAATGTGATAGCGTGTGTTGTACGCAACACTGAGTTCTAACACACCATAACCAATCAAAATAGCCGTTATGAATAGTAGTACCTACTTTTCGAAATTATATATATATTATATTTTAAAATGGACTTCATTTCTGGATTCGGAATATCTAATTTAGCCTAAGGTGAAATTTTGGTACTTTTCGGATAACTTTCATATTTTGATGAATAGTGAAAATTACTAAATTTTAATTAAAAACAACTTTTTTAATAAAAATAATTAATAGTGAAAAATTATGAATTTGAGTGGTTTTAAATTATATTTAGAATATATTTTTACCATTTAATATAATTTTGGTCATTGGACATAATTTTACAATTAAACCGAACATAAACAAGTGTCAATCTTTTGATAGTTATTATCTCTTAAAAACACGCTTTTTGTTTTGACAGCGGGAATTAATTTTAAATTAATTTATGCCACTTCTGTGTTTTGAATTTAGAAAAATGGATTCCATATTTGGAATCAGGATGTCCAAATTGTGTAAATAGGTAACTTTTATTTTTAGAAATTTTGAATAATTACTGCGGTAAATATTTTTTTTACCATGGTTAAGGGAAAATCCGGTAAATAAGTATTAAAAAAATAATATTATAATAATACTAAATTACCCTAAAACGTGTACTATCCTTATTGGTTGATAAATGTTCGACCATAGGCATATTTGGGTCGATTTTGGGAACCCATGGTGCCAATTGTAGGTGATAGGGACACTTTATTTTAATTAAGTTAAAATGAATACAAAAATGACACAAGCATATATCTTTTAGAAAAACAATTATTACATAGGGTTATATATGTTGGATTTTAGATTATAATTATTCATTAGAAATATAAAAATATTTTATACATAATGATATTTTATTTATAATTTTTAGACATTAAATAATCTATTTTATTTATGACACAATGATGATGTAGTAATTACTAAAATAGAGAAAAATTAAATTAATTGATATTATAAATACCCAAATAAATATAATATGAAACTTTTAATGAATTAAAATAATTTTCTAGGATAATATGATATATTAGGATTCATGTAATTTACTTTTTTCGAAGTAATCAATCTGTTATGAGTTTCAAAAAAATCAACTATTAAATAGTGTCAAAATTGACATAAAAGAGTTCTTAAAACAAATATTATATTATTAATTGATATTAAATTCCTAAAAATATAATTTTCGGCCAAGAGACTTATATCATGATAGGTTCATCATTAATGGACCACTTGGGGGTCTCTTGGATGTATATAGTAAGTTTATTAACCATATTATATAAAAATACAAAGAGACATTGTAAAAGTGAAACTAATTAACTTAGAGTTAATACTTAATGATAAGGTTAATATAAGTACCCAAACCTATCTAAATTCTATTGGTTGAGTTTTTTTCGACCCATACCCACCTTAAAATTTAAATAATAAACTTTGGAACCATTTTAAACCGATTATGAATTTATTATAAACTAATATCTCTAGCTTTTCCAAAGGTGCCCCTCACCCCTCTTATAAAAGGGCACTCCTCCTTCTCATTTATTAACACCTTCAAAGCCTTTTGGTTCGGCCAAACTCTGCCCAAATACTCTCCAAACTTCCCTCAATACAAACTAGAGGCCTTAGTTTGATCAGAAAGCCAACCTAAGGAGCCCTTTTGATCAAATCAAAAGGAAGAACCCGAAGAAGAGGTAATGATTTCACCACCCTTTTTCCAAGTTCATTTCTTCTTCCACTTCTTCTTCCTTTGTTGTTACCATTCTAAAATAATAACTCCAGTATAACATATATACTGTGATGTTATTATAAATATGGTACAACCATATTCAGTATTCTATCCACCCTTTGAATAACATGTCACCATACGTGCGTACATACGGCTTACCGTCTCCACGTCGTGGTGTAATTGTTATTCAATATAATATTATTTGTATGGGTATAATAATGATGTGTAACTCATGTAAATAATAAATATAACATTTTAATGGTTTATTATATATGATATACCATCCATTTATATATTATTTTAATATCAAAATAATGATATTGTCGCTCGTGCGTACGTACGGACTACCGTCTCCACGAACGCGATGAGATTCATTCTCCATCGTATCCATTCAAGTATAATTATCATTTGATGATTTAAAAAATGATGTTTAAGGACTTGATATCATTCTGGATATGAATAATATACAACCTATCCTTTACAAACATGTCTTACGTAACAAAACATATAAAAGAAAACAAGTAAGTTAACACCCGAAACAACGATAATACTAAGATATTATTATCTAATCAATATTAAAAGATCATATATGATATCATATTAATGTATATGATTCTTGTATAATTTAATAACAATTATTTCACCATTATAGAGGAGGTTAACCTACCCCAACCAAGGAAAAGTACAAGGTAAGGGTTATTTCACAATCTCTTCATTATCCGAGGTTGTTTATACGTAATAATCTACTAGGATCTCTTTATCATCCACATCCATGTTTCTTCAAAATGTATTTCAAAACATTTTTATGATTTACAAGAATATAGGTCAAAGTCATTTATACCCTTGTTTGACTTTTTATAAGAGGAATCTTTCCGTCGTTTTCAAAACAAGGTCATTTTTAACCTTTTCGACAGAATTAAGGTAAGAAAGTTTTTTTAACTTATACAGCGAGTGCGGATATTTTCCGCTATTATAAAATCTTCAAAGATTTCCTTACAAGCTTATAAGAATATTTTCAAAGAAAATGTTTTATTTTATATGGCTCTTAAATTATTTAAAAAAAATAAAAGAGATATTTCTCTAAAAAGAGTTTTGATTTCATCTATGTCAACATCCTTTGATGGATTTTACACTTATTTGAAGTTGATTTATTATGATACAAAACTTCTATATTGTATTGAAGGTTTTGTGATATGTTTGACTGTGTATGTGCTATTTTTATACCATTCATAGTTTATGGAGAAATTATTGACATTTCGTATGCTAGTTTTAATATGAATGTTTATGTTATGTTTAAACCCGTTCATATGGGAATGCATTGGATTTAATATGTGACAGGTGGAGCCCGCTATAGCTCCTCGATGCATCGGTAGGTCTCATGAGACAAACTAGTGTCTTGGCACAAGGCCTTGGAAAAATCTTATTCGTAGTCTTGGAACGAGGCCTTGGCTATGTGGTTATGATAGTCTGGCATTATGCATTCCAACATTATGAAAGTGGTTATTGATATTGCATGTGATTATTCGATTAGTAGAATATCCATGTGAACAAGTAAATGGCATCATTTCATTCTACTTTTGCCATACTATGTTGAAGTTCAAGTTTAAAAGGCTTTTGTTTTATTAATGCATTGCCTTAAATGTTTATGCTTATTTTGAATGTTCCGCTATATTGTTATCCTTACTGGGCATTTGAGCTCACCCCTTTTCTATGTTTTATTTTTCCCAGGATGTGAAGAAGTAAGTTATGAGTGACCTACAGGGATATTATGAGGGGATAATAGTGTGGACTGTGGAGACATTATGTTTTTGTAGTAGTTTTTCATTTTATGATGTAATGTAAAACTTATAAATATATCTAGTATTTCCAATGCTACTAAACCAATCGGTATTTCGAGATTTGATCTTTATTGTGATCATGCCAATGTTATGTAATAATGCACCGACTCTTGGTAACTAGGGTCAGGGCGTTACATTTGGTATCAGAGGAAGTTTTTTACAAACCTTGGAAGCTAGATTTAGATAAACTCTGATTAGAGCACGTAGACCTAAGATGAACTTTGAGGATTAGTATAGAAGAACTTCCTAGAATTTTGGTATTGTAGAGATTTTGTGGGTTTTCCGAGCAATACATCCCTATCTGGATACGAGCAGGTAGAGGCGTCTCTGGCACAGATGTACCTAGGGGTAAAACCCGAAAACACCGCTTTGAGCTAGACTCGAACGGGAACTGGTGCACGACAACGTTCCTTGTTGCACTCTTGGTTACGACACTCCTAAGGGATATGCTTAGGATAACTCTCATTTTCTTTACAAATCATTATGAAGGGTTTATGAGTATATACTTCCTCAAAGAAAACATTTTTATGATTATGGATTATATCCATAAATAGTTAAATTTATGTTAAGTGTTTTATAAGTATGGGATTATGTATTTTGATTCATAAACTGATCTAGTTTATTCCATTGTTTAGAAATGGCGCCTAGTGGAAGAAATGGAAACCGTATCAATAAACGCACTCCATGTAGGGATTTCCCTACTACTCAAGATAATTATAGTGGATCTGATGATGCAACCGGTGCCGATCAGCTAATCACCATACTGGGACAACTTACTCAGGTTATGAATAATAACCATACCCGTATGGAGCACCCTGATCCATAGCGTGGAGGATCAATGTTAGATCGATTCATGAGGCAACAACCACCAACGTTCAATGGGAGTACAAATCCATTAGTAGCTGAGCAATGGATAAATTTTCTAGAGAAAATATTTCAGGCTTTGGGGTGCAGTGAAAGGGAAAAAGTTATCATGGCATTTTACCGCCTCACTGGAGATGGTGATAAATGGTGGACATTGATTCAAAACATGATGGAAGATGATGAAGTATCAAATATGGAATGGAGGGAGTTCAAAGATATGTTTTTAGAAAAATACTTTCCTCGCGACCATCGAGTAGATATGGAAAGACAATTTCTAAGTCTGAGACAGAAGGAGGATGAGAATTTCACAAAGTATGAGGCTAACTTTACAAGGTTAGCAAGGTATGCTGGTGATTATATACGTAACCCAAGAAGTAAGATTGATCGTTTCTTTGATGGGTTAAAACCATTTCTCTGTCGAGCATTAGTCTCACAATCCTTTTCTTCGTACGAAGACATTGTCTCATGTGCTATCAAGACCGAAAAGGAATTCTCTAAGTCTTATGACTTTAAAGCAAAGCAAGAGAAGAAGAGACCTGCTTATCAATCTGGGAATGGAAATAAGGGGAAGAAGGGAAAGGTTGAATATCCATCTTGTGGTAAATGCGGGAAGAAACATCCTGGTACTTGCTTGAAGGGAATGAGAGTCTGTTACAAGTGTGGTGAAAAAGGCCACCAAGCTCGTGATTGCAAGGGGAAGAAGGAAGCTACCAACGTTCAGTGCTACAATTGCAGGGAGATGGGGCATTATGCAAATGAATGTCCTAAGCGTCAGGAGAACTTATCTCAGAAAAGGCCAAGGGATCAAGGCCAGGCTTATGCTATCACTACTACTGAGGTAGAAGCTCCGAAAGACGTGGTGGCAGGTAATTTAATGGTTTCCTCAAGTTTAGCAAATGCATTATTTGACTCTGGATCATCGCATTGTTTTATATATTCCCAATTTGAGAAGAAAATTAGATATTTCCAATTTGATTTAATAAGGGAATTTTCAGTTAAAACTCCTAAGGGAAGTATCATTGCAACAAAGTTTTGTGAATCAGTCCCCATTAGAGCACATAAATGTTCTTTATCTTCTGATCTCGTCTTCATACCTATGATTGATTTTGATATAATCCTCGGTATGGACTGGCTTTCAGACTATGATGCGAAGATTTATTGTAAGAAGAAAGAGGTTACGATTCTTGATGATAATGATAAGGAACACATTATCTTTAGAGCAGAATCGTCACCACCTAATTCTTATTTAGATCCACCCCCAGTAGCTCAACTTAATTCAATTATTGGGGAGGAAGAGAATGAAATAACTGTCGGTGAGGAAAGGAATGTTCAAATAGAGGATGTACCTATTGTGAAAGAATTTTTTGATGTATTTCCGGAAGATTTACCTGGACATCCTCCAGAACGAGAAGTTGAGTTTTCCATTGATTTAATTCCTGGATCAAGGCCTATATCAAAGACCCCTTATAGAATGGCCACTGTAGAATTAGTTGAACTAAAGAAACAACTTGAGGAATTGAGTAATAAGGGATTTATTCGCCCTAGTGTTTCTCCATGGGGAACCCCTGTTCTTTTTTTAAAAAAGAAAGATGGATCTATGAGGTTATGTATCGACTACAGGGAGATCAATGCTATAACGATAAAGAACAAGTATCCCTTACCTCGTATTGATGATTTATTTGACCAACTACATGGAGCTCAATACTTTTCAAAGATTGACCTTCGATCTGGATACCATCAGTTGTGTGTGAAGAAGGAAGACATTCCGAAGACAACATTTCGAACCAGGTACGGGCATTACGAGTTTACCGTAATGCCGTTTGGATTGACTAATGCACCCTCTGTATTCATGGATCTGATGAATAGAGTTTTCAAGGAGTATCTTGATGAATTTTTGGTGGTATTTATTGATTATATCTTGGTATACTCCAAAACCTACGAAGATCATGAAAATCACTTGCGCATTATCTTGAAGACTCTGAGGAGGCATGAATTATATGGGAAGTTTAGCAAGTGTGAATTCTGGCTTCAGGAGATTTCTTTTCTTGGCCATATTGTCTCTAAAGATGGAATCTCTGTTGATCCTTCTAAGACCAAGGCAATCCAAGAATGGCCAGCACCTACGAGTATAACTGAGGTAAGTAGTTTTATTGGTTTGGCAGGTTATTATCGACGTTTCGTCCAGAATGTTTCCCGATTGGCTAACCCATTAACAAAGCTCACACGTAAAGGGGTTAAATTTGTTTGGACAAAAGAGTGTGAAGAATGTTTTGTATAACTGAAGAGAAGATTAGTCAATGCTCCTATATTGAATCTACCATAAGGAAATGATGGGTTCGTTATTTATAGTGATGCATCAAAGAAAGGACTTGGTTGTGTCCTTATGCAGAATGATAGAGTTATTGCCTATGCATCACGACAGTTGAAAATTCATGAACAAAACTATCCTACTCATGATCTCGAGTTAGCAGCTGTGATCTTTGCTTTGAAGATATGGAGGCACTACCTCTATGGTGAATAATGTGAGATTTATACTGATCACAAGAGTTTGAAGTATATTTTCTCACAAAAAGAACTCAACATGAGGCAAAGGAGATGGCTTGAATTACTCAAGGATTATGATTGCACGATACACTACCACCCGGGGAAAGCAAACAATGTGGCAGATGCTTTGAGTAGAAAAGACCATGGAGTTTTGAACAATATGAGAATTGAAAGGGATCCAATTTTCATGTATCTAGTGAAGATGGACATGGGAATAACCAGGGAAGGTGAAACATCAATTCTTTTTCAAATGGTTGCCAAACCATCTTTACTATAAAGTATTAAGAGTTCTCAGACCGATGATGAAGAATTTAAAAAGAAGATTAAAGCTGCAAATGATGGGAGATTGAGAGACTTTGTGTATGAAGATGGAATTTTGAAATTCGGGAAGAGACTTTGTGTTCCCGGTATACCTGATCTAAAAAGGGAATTGCTGGATGATGCTCATAGTTCCAATTTCTCTATACACCCTGGGAGTACCAAAATGTATAGAGATTTGAAGGAACATTTTTGGTGGGACAACATGAAGAGGGAGATTTCTGATTTTGTGTCAAGATGTATGGTTTGTCAACAAGTGAAAGCTGGAAGGCAACAGCCTGGAGGAGTCATGCAACCTCTTCCCATACCGGAGTGGAAATGGGACAATATTACGATGGACTTTGTCATGGGGCTACCAAAGACTCCTAGAAGGAATGATGCAATATGGGTTATTGTTGATCATCTTACCAAGTCAGCACATTTTCTTGCTATAAGAGAAGATCTACCCCTGGAACGTCTAGCAAGACTATATATTAATGAAGTTGTGAGACTTCATGGAGTACCCCTATTGATTGTTTCTGATCGTGATCCCCGTTTTACTTCATGATTTTGGAAAAGTCTTCAGAAATCCCTGGATACTGAACTTCATTTGAGCACTGCTTACCACCCTCAGACAGATGGACAATCAGAACGGACTATTCAAACCCTAGAAGACATGTTGAGATCTTTCTCACTTGACTTTCAGGGTATATGGGATCAATACTTACCTCTCGTAGAATTTTCCTATAACAATCGCTTCCATTTGAGTATTCAGATGGCACCATATGAAGCGTTATACGGAAAGAAATGTCGTACACCAACCTGTTGGGATGATGTTGGTGAAAGAAAACTTGTAGGCCCGGAACTGGTGGAGGAAACGATGGAAAAGGTGAAGGTAATCCAAAATCACATCAATGCAGCTCAAAGTAGGCATAAGAGCTATGCCGATAATCGAAGGAAGGATTTGGAATTTCAAGTCAGTGATCATGTTTTCCTGAAGGTATCTCCATGGAAGGGAGTCATATGTTTTTGTAAGAAAGGTAAATTGAGTCCCAGGTACATCAGACCTTTTGAAATTCTAGAACGAATTGGGGCTGTAGCTTACCGATTGGCAATGCTGCCAAGTCTCTCCAAAGTTCACGATGTGTTCCACGTATCTCTGTTGAGGAAATACATGCCTGACCCAACGCATGTACTCACCTACGAGGAGTTAGAACTGGAACCCGATCTGTCTTATTGCGAAGATCTCGTCAAGATTCTTGATACGAGAGAACAAGTACTGAGAAACCGGATGATGCGTCTGGTAAAAGTTTTGTGGACAAACCATAAGATGGAAGAGGCAACGTGGGAACCCGAGGAACTTATGATGAAGAACCACCCGAGTCTTTTCATGCGGTAGTATTCTAGAAATTTCGAGAACGAAATTATTTGAAGGAGGGGAGAATGTAACACCCCAAGCTTCTACGGTGCGCTTCTCTTTGAATAATGTGATAGTGTGTGTTGTACGCAACACCGAGTTCTAACACACCATAACCAATCAAACTAGCCGTTATGAATACTAATACCTACTTTTCAAAATTATATATATTTTATATTTTAAAATGGACTTCATTTCTGGATTCGGAATATCGAATTTAGCCTAAGGTTAAATTTTGGTACTTTTCAGATAACTTTCATATTTTGATGAATAGTGAAAATTACTAAATTTTAATTAAAAACAACTTTTTTAATCAAAATAATTAATAGTGATAAATTATGAATCTGAGTGGTTTTAAAGTATATTTAGAATATATTTTTACCATTTAATATAATTTTGGTCATTGGACATAATTTTACAATTAAACCGAACATAAACAAGTGTCAATCTTTTGATAGTTATTATCTCTTAAAAACACGCTTTTTGTTTTGACAGCGGGAATTAATTTTAAATTAATTTCTGCCACTTATGTGTTTTGAATTTAGAAAAATGGATTCCATATTTGGAATCAGGATGTCCAAATTGTGTAAATAGGTAACTTTTATTTTCAGAAATTTTGAATAATTACTGCGGTAAATATTTTATTTACCATGGTTAAGGGTAAATCCGGTAAATAAGGATTAAAAAATAATATTATAATAATACTAAATTACCCTAAAACGTGTCCTAGCCTTATTGGTTGATACATGTTCGACCATAGGCATCTTTGGGTCGATTTTGGGAACCCATGGTGCCACTTGTAGGTGATAGGGACACTTTATTTTAATTAAGTTAAAATGAATACAAAAATGACACAAGCATATATCTTTTAGAAAAACAATTATTACATAGGGTTATATATGTTGAATTTTAGATTATAAATATTCATTAGAAATAAAAAAATATTTCCTACATAATGATATTTTATTTATAATTTTTAGACATTAAATAATTTATTTTATTTATGACACAATGATGATGCAGTAATAACTAAAATAGAGAAAAATAAATTAATTGATATTATAAATACCCAAATAAATATAATATGAAACTTTTAATGAATTAAACTAATTTTATATGATAATATGATATATTAGGATTGATTTAATTTACGTTTTTAGAAGTAATCAATCTGTTATGAGTTTCAAAATAATCAACTATTGAATAGTGTCAAAATTGACATAAAAGAGTTCTTAAAACAAATATTATATTATTAATTGATATTAAATTTCTAAAAATCTAAGGATCGGCCAAGAGACTTATATCATGATAGGTTCATCATTAATGGACCACTTGGGGGTATCTTGTATGTATATAGTAAGTTTATTAACCATATTATATAAAAATACAAAGAGACATTGTAAAAGTGAAACTAATTAACTTAGAGTTAATACTTAAAGATAAGGTTAATATAAGTACCCAAACCTGTCTAAATTCTATTGGTTGAGTTTTTTTAGACCCATACCCAACTTAACATTTAAATAATAAACTTTTTAACCATTGTAAACCGATTATGAATTTATTATAAACTAATATCTCTAGCTTTTCCAAAGGTGCCCCTCACCCCTCTTATAAAAGGGCACTCCTCCTTCTCATTTCTTAACACCTTCAAAGCCTTTTGGTTCTGCCAAACTCTACCCAAATACTCTCCCAACATCCCTCACTACAACCTAGAGGCCTTAGTTTGATCGGAAATCCAACCTAAGGAGCCCTTTTGATCAAATCAAAAGGAAGAACCAGAAGAAGAGGTAATGATTTCACCACCCTTTTTCCAAGTTCATTTCTTCTTCCACTTCTTCTTCCTTTGTTGTTACCATTCTAAAATAATAACTCCAGTATCATATATATACTGTGATGTTATTATAAATATGGTACAACCATATTCAGTATTCTATCCACCCTTTGAATAACATGTCACCATACGTGCGTACGTACGGCTTACCGTCTCCACGTCGTGGTGTAATTGTTATTCAATTTAATATTATTTGGATGGGTATAATAATGATGTGTAACTCATGTAAATAATAAATATAACATGTTAATGATTCAGTATATATGATATACCATCCATTTATATATTATTTTAATATCAAAAGAATGATATTGTCGCTCGTGCGTACGTACGGACTACCGTCTCCACGAACGCGATGAGATTCATTCTCCATCATATCCATTCAAGTATAATTATCATTTGATGATTTAAAAAATGATTTTTAAGGACTTGATATCATTATGGATATGAATAATATACAAATTATCCTTTACAAACATTTCTTACGTAACAAAACATATAAAAGAAAACAAGTAAGTTAACACCTGAAACAACCATAATACTAAGATATTATTATCTAATCAATATTAAAAGATCATATATGATATCATATTAATTTATATGATTCTTGAATAATTTAATAACAATTATTTAATCATTATACAGGAGGTTAACCTACCCCAACCAAGGAAAAGTACAAGGTAAGGGTTATTTCACAATCTCTTCATTATCTGAGGTTGTTTATACGTAATAATCTACTGGGATCTCTTTATCATCCACATCCATGTTTCTTAAAAATGTATTTCAAAACATTTTTATTATTTACAAGAATATGGGTTAAAGTCATTTATACCCTTGTTTGACTTTTTATAAGAGGAATCTTTCCGTCATTTTCAAAACAAGGTCCTTTTTAACCTCTTCGACAGAATTAAGGTAAGAATGTTTTTTTAACTTATACGGCGAGTGCGGCTATTTTCCGCTGTTATAAAATCTTCAAAGCTTTCCTTACAAGCTTATAAAAATATTTTCAAAGAAAATGATTTATTTTATATGGCTCTTAAATGATTTTAAAAAAATAAAAGAGATATTTCTCTAAAAAGAGTTTTGATTTCATCTATGTCAACATCCTTTGATGGATTTTACGCTTATTTGAAGTTGATTTATTATGATACAAAACTTCTATATTGTTTTGAATGTTTTGTGATATGTTTGGCTGTGGATGTGCTATTTTTATACCATTCATAGTTTATGGAGAAATTATTGACATTTCTTTTGCTAGTTTTAATACCAATGTTTATGTTATGTTTAAACCCTTTCATATGGGAATGCATTGGACTTAATATGTGACGGGTGGAGCCCGCTATAGCTCCCCGATGCATCGGTATGTCTCATGAGACAAACTAGTGTCTTGGCACAAGGCCTTGGCAAAATATTATTTGTAGTCTTGGCACGAGGCCTTGGCTATGTGGTTATGATAGTCTGTCATTATGCATTCCAACATTATGAAAGTGGTTATTGATATTGCATATGATTATTCGATTAGTAGAATATCCATGTGAACAATTAAATGGCATCATTTCATTCTACTTTTGCCATACTATGTTGAAGTTCAAGTTTAAAAGGATTTTGTTTTAGTAATGCATTGCCTTAAATGTTTATGCTTATTTTGAATGTTTTTCTATATTGTTATCCTTACTGGGCATTTGAGATCACCCCTTTTCTATGTTTTATTTTTCCCAGGATGTGAAGAAGTAAGTTATGAGTGACCTGCAGGGATATTATGAGGGGATAATAGTGTGGACTATGGAGACATTATGTTTTTGTAGTAGTTTTTCATTTTATGATGTAATGTAAAACTTATGAATATATCTAGTGTTTCCAAGGATACTAAACCAATCGGTCTTCCGAGATTTGATCTTTCTTGTGATCATGCCAATGTTATGTAATAATGCACCGACTCTGGGTAACTAGGGTCGGGGCGTTACAATATTTGTAGGAATATTATAAAAAATATGTAAATTGGGGTAGATTTATATTCCTGAGATGTAGTTATTTATCCACTTATTATTTTATCTGATAGATCGACCTCCATTTAATATGGTTGTGTTTGAATATTCCTAGATTAATCACATGATTTTAATGAATTTTTGTAACCAGAATAAATAATTATATTTGTTAATCCTTAATAAAATAAAATATTAATTTCCACAACTTAATTTTATTCATCCACCTTATTGGTAATCACATCATAACATCATCCTTTCTCTCATATATTTTATTTTTTTATTGTTTATCCTTGATGAAAGATTTCTTTATGTAATTATTTTTTTAGTGTATTTGTTCCAAGAAGATATGACATTGGCCACTGGATAATTATTGAAAATAATATTGTTTTACTCGGTCTTATTTATTGAATTATTCATGTTACGTTATCAATCAATAACATGATTTCCTAATATTCATTATTTGATGAATATTCACAATCCTATTATGAAATTCTTTATATTACTCTTCTCATGTGTTTTTTATTTAGTATTTTGTATCATATTTCCTCAATAAAGTATATTTAATGAAGGATGAAAGATAAAATCCATTTTTCTTTTCTTAACTTCACTTATATCAAACAATTGAGATTCATTGATTTTCATCTCCACCATAAGAACACATCAGAATATTTCCTCATATCTATAAATTCTTAAAATCCCTAACCTCTTTCAAATAATTTAATTTGTCCTCCAAATAAGTAATCAACATTATTTTTTAGGTCCATTAGAAATCCATAGGCATATATCATGACTTGTGATGTTTTCTTCAGAAAACCAAAATGATTTTCTATCACATTTAATGTTCAAAAAAAATTCCTCCTCCATTTTAGTATAGAGGGGGTTAGGAAAATATTTATTGGAAAATATATCCTTGAATTCTTCTCGTTCTAAAAAGTTGATGTCTCCCAAGCGTTTGGTATTTCAGATTAGTGTCCAACAATTATTGTCTTATCCCTCCCAGTGATAAATGTCCATGATCACATAATATTGTTTGGTGTTTTGAATCCTGGATAATATTCTCTTAATAGAATATATCCCTAGTCTTATGATCATTGGATTGTAATATATGCAAAAAGTGGGGATTAATTTCTTTATAAATAATTTACCAATCATTTAATCATTTTATTATGATCTTAGGTACTCCACATTAAACAAATAATTATTGACTACATGTTTCGACTGATAATGTACCACAATGAAATTTTTTACTCCAATTCCAATCATAATAGGAATCCCATTTCATAAATAATAAAATTGTAGATAACATTGGGATTTAATAGGATTCTCTCTACTTACAAACATTTACTAAAAATGGAATATTATTTGTGAGAATGAATGTAAAGGGGTAAAGATTCATAAATATATGGGCCCGTGAATAAAATTTATCATCACCAATCAATATAACTACATAATCCATAGTGATACATATCCCGGTACAATATATGGGGACCCCACATGATTTTATTTGGAAAAAATTATAATCGAATAAGTTTTCTTATTTTATTTGAATATGTACTCAAAAACAGCTTATCACTAGTGGTCATTTATCGAATAAACTGAAGCTAGGTCTCTCTAGATCATCCAAAAACAACTGAATGTCTACATGGTCAACAATCATCAGAATCATGTTTCTAGTTCCTAAATTTGATGAAACCTTCGAAATCCTAACAATCACAGCAATAATAATCCTTTGATTCATGAAGGGGGACATGGATCAGTTTCTAATATCATCAGTTTATCCCCCTATGATGTGAGATAGAAAACATAGACATTCTAAAAATCATGTAGTGTTTATTTCCCCAAATGATATCCTCATCCCACTTTTGTATAAATGTGAAAAATACCTGGTAATGGATCCTTGACCATTGTAAATGTATTACCCACTAAATAAGTAATAAATAAATTGTTATCACAAATTAAATATTCAATAAACAACATTTATATTTTTATGAATTATAATTTATTTCATAAAAAATATTAAATGATAAAAAATCTATTAAGTTAACTTAGCAATCCTATGAATATTAAATAATACATTAATATTTAGATAACATCTATTAATTTAATATTTTTTTGTGAGTTCAATTAATTTATTGAGAATAGTTTTTCCTTATAAAATTAATAACAATTATTATAAACATTAATATTTTAAATATTTTATGATTTATGGGTAACGTTCTAAATAAAACTATCGCGACCCGTCCCCGGGGCTCATGTCGTGACTACCCCAAGCCCGCCTTCCATAGGCCAGGGGCTGGAGACTAACACTAAAGGCGTAAATCTATAAGTTGAGAAGGAATTGGCTTTAGAAAGTAAACAAAAACAACAGAGTATGCAACTGAAAGTATACACTAACTAAAAATGTATACAAAATAAACGGATAAAAGGAAATGGTCCATAAATAGATGCCCGACAGCAAAGTACAATACAAATGAAAAGCTATTACAACTACAGTAATGTAAAACAGGAACTTCTGAGTTGTCTTCCAGAAATCCCACCTTAAGGGTGGATACAGATGGCCTCCTCAGCACCCCAGGTTCGTCCGTGCACTCCGTATACGTATGACCATGTGGTCCACCTCCAGGTACCATCTAGCTCCACAAGTCTCTACCTCGATCAATGTTGTCTGTCGTCTGCAACCAACACAATGAAGTGTAAGCATAGCCCTTGTAGGGGTGAGTATAATGACACTTAGTAGGGACCCCGAGACCCCCGGAGGTCTCCCAGAATCCATGAAGGATAAACCAAAATAGAATGATACAATCATGAAGTTTCAACCAACTTTACATAGGTATATGCCCATACATATACCTAAGTTATCAATATCAGTTCGGCTCCAACACCCGAGCCCAAGAACAACCCAGTCCACACAGGAAGTAAAGTCAATCACCTCGATGATAATGATTAAAAGTAAAGACTCAGTTCACACAGGTAAACATTTTTCATATAGAAATAGACATGATCAGATGTAGTCACTGATTCATCTAAGCTGTCAGACCCACACAAGATACAAGACAAGCTAAGTTGTCAGATCCACATAGGATACAAGAGAAGCTACTCTGTCAGACCCACACATGATACAAGTACAGAGGTCAGAACTATCGGACCCACACATGATACAAGAACAGAATTCATGGCTGTCAAACCCATAAAGGATCTTAAAACATTAATCATCACTGTCAAACCCACAGAGGATCCCAGTACAGTAGTCATCGCTGTCGAACCCACAGAATATCCCAGTACAGTAGTCGTCGTAGTCACAGACAGCTCTAGGGTTCCCACACACACCACGCTTGATTCCAGGAGGGTCCGATCCTCGAGAAAAAAGTTAGATACCTCAACTATCACAAAGTCCCTATTTGATGTATTCCAAAGTTCATTCCCATAAAAAGGAACCCAACGCGACTGACGGCGCGTCAATCGGACGCCCGGTCTGAAAGTTATTGGCTTTTTTGTCTAGGGGCCCGGTTGGAATTACCCTTATTCCAAACCCGGCCATTTTCCAAAGTTTTCCAAAACTCACTTAGAGTATCGCAAAAGAACCACCTCATCGAGAGGATCCCAATGCCAAATAAGGCTCATTGATCGGACGTGCGGTCTAGAAGAAATTTACGTTAAAGAAAAATGGGCCCGCCCCGTCAAGCCCAGTGGGATGGTGGGTCGGGTCGATTCTGTTTGGCAGGTCCGACCTGGCCAAAGACGGCCGGTTGGTCCAGCGCGAGTGGCCCGCAGTTGTGGGTAGCGGTTCCTCTTCCGCGTGGCTCCAGGAGGAGTTGTAGTTCCTTCAGCCCGGTTGGCAGGCGGCCAGCCGGTTCGCCCACCGACGGGGCCCGCGGAGTGCAGGCCGCGGTCTTCCAACAGCGTGGCACCAAGGAGGCGCCATGGTCCTCCATCCTGGCTGTCTTTGGTTGGCCAGTTCTTCCAGCCTGGCTGGTTGTGAGACCGCCCGGTTCTTCTTTGGTCAAGTATCTTGCGGATGCGGGTCGCTCTCTTCCTCCACGCGGTCGCCACATGGCCGCCGCTGCCTCCATTCGTCAACGCCGCATCCTTCCCCGTTCCATGGACCTCCTTTGGTGCGGTGTGGCGAAACTGTGCCCTCTTGACTTCGCTTTCTTCGTCAAACAATAAACAAAAAAATGGAGGGACTTCGGGCTGTGTTTTTTCGGCCTGCGCCCTCCGCATTAAATGATAACAAAGGACACCATCAAACAAGGAAACATCAAAGAATCGAGGATGTAATTTTATTCATTCAAAATAAAACAAAAACCACTACCTCGATTCAGGGTACATTGCACGTCAACGAGCAGCAGAACGTGGTGTCGTGGAAGGTGGGTGTTGCTGAAGACGAACGTCGATTCCATTGACGTCGCGGTGCTTCCGAAGAGGAAGTGTCGATGGAGAAGTCCCACAAGTTCTTTGTCGGAGATGGTGAATTCTCCCAAATCCTTCCCACTAAAATAAAATGTTCAACCAAACTAAAAATAAAAAACACACCACCTATATAAAAGGATGGCTTATAGTTTTCAAAATTAAAACACTTAAATTAATTAATTAATTGTGGAGTTCAATTAATTAATTAAAAGGTGTTGGAAAATTTATCGGAGAGAGAAGGAGGTGGAGAGTCTCAATTAAAGAGGGGAGGTGTCAAATTAATTAAGGGGAGTTAATGGGGTCTTTAAGGGAAAGTTGAGGGGTTCTGTTCGTGTGGGCCCCACCCTTATTTATATCCACACAAGGGAGGTAATGTAGGGTGTGGGTCCCACCTCCTACATCCTTCTGTAGGAAATAACCACCATCCTAAATAATACAATGTAACATATAATTTTATTTAGTTTAATAAAATTCTCAAAAAAAATTAACTTTCAACCTGCATAAAACGCAATTGCGGTAAAGGTCCCTTTAAGAAATACCAGCGCTGTGAGTTCATCGGTGTCCTCGAATTTCAATTTTGTGCACTTGTTCTAAAGATAGAAAAAACCTCACCTACGTTTGCTGAACGTACCTGAACAAAACTTCATAAATTGATTTCGGGAACACCGGGCCTCGAAATCAGGCACTGTTAGAAATTGTGGACTCGTAAAATTCCAAAGAAGCTTATAAAAAATTATCCTTGAAATTTCCAGATCTTTACATTACCCCCACCTCAGGCTTTATGTCCTCGTAAATCTACAACAAACACTAGGGAAATAAATTGGGGTACTGAGCACGCATCTGAGCCTTTCGCTCCCATTTTCTCTCCTGGAGGTTCTCGGGCTGCCAGCTAATGCGCACCCGAGGAATCGACCATCCATGTAGGACCCGCTCCTGTCAATCCTCGATCTCCACCAGAACCTCCGTGAATGTCACCCCATCATCGATTTCTAGCTCCCTGTGGTTGATGATGTGGGACGAGTCATACACATATCTCCTCAACTGTGATATGTGGAGGAAGACGTGCACCCGGTGAAATTGAGGTGGAAGGGCCAGGATGTAAGCCACCTCGCCTACTCTATAGAGGACCGGGAACGGCCTGATAAAACATGGAGATAACTTGCCTCCCCAGCCATATCTTCGTATACCTCGTCGAGGTGAGACCCATAAGAAGACGTGGTCACCATCCTCGAACTCCAGTGGTCTATGTCTTCTATTAGCATAGGACTTATGTCTGCTCTCTGCAGTCTTCATCTACTCCTAGATTATCTGCACCTTATCCATCATATCCTGATCCATCTCTGGTCCTGCAATTGCTGGCTCCCTAGGGTCAGTTTAGCATAGAGGTGATCTGCAAGTTCGTCCATACAATGCCTCGTAAGGTTCCAACCTGATGGTGGAGTGGTTTCATTTGTTGTACGCAAACTCCACCAAGAGTAAGTGATCCTCCCAGCTTCCACCAAAGTCAAGGACACATGAACGAAGCATGTCCTCAAGACTTTGAATGGTCCTCTAAGTCTGACCATCCATCTAAGGATGGAAGGCGGTTCTCAAGCGAAGCTGCATCCCGAAATCCTCCTGCTACACCTTCTATAACCGGGAAGTGAAACAAGCATCCTGATTGGAGATGATCGTCGATGGAACACCATGAAGCCATACGATCTTTTTTATGTAGAGGCTTCCCAAGCTCTCTACTGAGCCCTACTCTCTGATCGATAGGAAGTAGGCTGACCTAGTGATTTGGTAGACAATCACCCAGATAGAGTCACGTCCTCTAGATGTACGTGGAAGCCCCGTCACGAAATCCCTAGATATCATGTCCCACTTCCACTTTGGGACCTTTAAGGGTTGTACCAAGACTACTAGTACCTAGGGCTCTATATTCACTTGCTGACATGTGAGGAATCATGAGACAAACTCTGCCACTTCTTTCATCATACCCGGCCACCAGTACTATCTTCTGAGGTCCTGATACATCCTCACAACTCCTTGATGTACTGATAGAGGGGAAGTGTGAAACTCCCTCAACACCTCCTCCTGTAGTGCAACTGGTACCATGGTACATCCTTTTAAGAGGATAATGTGCTCCCCACCTTTAGAAAACCCATCAGGTGCCTGACCTGAGGATATCTGAGCACGGCGCGTCTCACAATCAATGTCCCCATGTTGTACCTCCCTGACTCGCTAAAGAAGAGGAGGAGTGACTATGAGAGACTGTAGAAAGGCCGCTCCCTATCTATCCACACAGGATACATGCATCATAGCTAGGTACTCTCTCACCTTTCCTAGAAGCTGAATTCTCAATCTCCTACTGAGAGCATCAGCTACAATGTTCACCTTCCCAGGAGTATAGACTATCATGAAGTCATAGTCCTGGAAGAACTCGAACCATCGCCGCTGTCTCAGGTTCAGGTACTTCTATGAGAATATGTACCTGAGACTATGGTAGTCAGAGTAGACTGTAAAATTCTCGTCCATAAGATAGTGTTTCCACATCTTCAAGGCGAAGAACACTGCTACTAACTCTAGTTCATGGGTAGCGTAGTTCTACTCATGCTATCTCAACTATCATGATCCATATGAAATCACCGCTCTCTCCAGCATCAGGACACACCCGAGTCTGGTCCCTGATGCGTCGTAATAAAAAACGTACCTAAATCCCTCCTCCGGCAGCATCAATATGGGCGCACCAGTCAATATTTGTCTCAGCTCCTGAAATCACTATTGGAATCTCTCAGACCACACGAAGGGTTTCCCCTACTTCCTCAATGCTGATAGTAGCGCTACAAATCTGGAAAAGTCTGGAACAGATCTCTGATAGTATCTATCCAGACCCATGAAACTTCGTACCTCTGTCACACTACTAGGTGGCTCCCAAGTAAGTACTTCCTCGATCTTCACTGGATCCACTACAACTCCATCCTCCGAGATGACGTGTCCCAAGAAGTGAACCTCTCGAATATAAAACTAGAACTTCAAGATATTACCATAATGTTGTTGCTCTCAGAGTGTATTTAGTACTACCCAGAAATGGTTGGCATTCTCCTCCTTAGTAGTCGAGTAAATCGGTATGTCGTCAATGACGACTAAGACAATGCGATCGAGGTAAGGCTGAAAAATCTTGTTCATTAGACTCATGAACCCTGCAGGAATGTTGGTTATGCGGAAGGGAATAAGAAATAACTCATATTGGCCATTCTGGCACCTGATGGAGGTAATCTGCACATCCTCATCTCGAACTCTGAGCTGGTGATAGCCTGACCTGAGGTCTTTCTTTGAGAACCATCGTGTTCCCTTGAGCTGATCAAATAGGTCGACAATCCTTTGGAGTGGGAACTTGTTCTTCACGGTCACCTGATTTAGGCGACGATAGTCAACAAACAGTCGCAATCTCCCATCTGCCTTCTTGGTGAACAAAATTGGAGATTCCCAGGGTGAAACACTAGGTCGGATAAATCCCTTCCCCTGCAAGTCCTCCAGCTGTACCCACAACTCATGAAGCTCGGCGGAAGAAATCTGATATGCGGGAGTAGATATTGGTGTTGTCCTGAGGTATAGGTCAATGTAGAAGTCTACCTCTCTATGAGGAGGTAGTCTGGGAACATCGTCAAGAAAAACGTCCGTGTAAAAATCCACCACAACAGGAAAACTCGGACTCTGCATCTCAACCTCTCCAAGGATGAGACTAGCCAACTAATGTGTGATCGGCTACCCCTTCTCTATGTGAGTCCATCCTATGCTGAAAAGGCTCCCTTCTCTCCGATGAAGGTGAACCTGGTCCCATCCCTGAGGCCACCAAATACTTTGCGCCTAATACAGTCGATCTGAGCATGGACGGTAGATAACCAGTCCATACCCAATATGACGTCGTAAGTCCTCGACGCCGCTACAAGAAGATCCCAGCCGAAGCTATCGCCTCCTAGAGTAAGCTCACACTGCCAGAACTAGTTAATTATTGTCGAGTATGCTCTTTCAGGAGTCTATATCTATAAGGATCAAGCCAACGGCTCTGTCGGAATCTCCGAGCTCCGAACAAGGGCAGTGGCAATAAAAGAATGACTTACACCTGTATCTATAAGTGCTGCAGCAAGGTGGATTAGACACCGAGAGTACCTCGAATCATCTCAGGTGTGCCATGGCCATATTCCTTGACTTCCTAGATCTAATCCCTCCTCTGTCCACCATCTCCCTGTAGTCGGGTTTGACCTCCTGGTGGTGATGGTGGTAGAGCCTCGAAATGTCATCCACCACCCGCGGCTTGGCCACCTCCTCTGCCACATCCACCTGATCATGGAGGACCACCATGGTCAAAACTCTGCCTCTACCAGGGAGGTCCCTCTACTATCTTTTGGTCATCTACATGGCGAGTTGGGCAGTCATGAGCCATGTGGCCTTGCCTACCGCATGAATAGAACTATCTTCTCCTCATAAGGTTGGATCTGTTTCGTGTGCCCTGCACAACCGAACCTGTATCCTGAGGTCTCACACCTGATGGTCTGGTATGCTTAGACATCTGCGTCAACTGTCTACTACCGGCTACAGAAGACTTCGCTAGGTTTCGTCCTACATAAGGTCTCGTTACTGGTGACTGCTCAACAAGAAAGATCTCCACTAGAAGGGCTCTCTCTAGCACCCCAGCCTACGTCGGAATGATGAGAGGAATCATCGAAGCCCTAATCCCATGCCTGAGTCCCTGCATGAAGGTCTAGGCCCTGAAGAATGGTTCCCATACCATATCCGTAGAGTAGCGTGAGAGGTCAGTAAACCTCACTGAAAACTGAGCTACTGTCATGATGCCCTGTTGTAGATGATGTAACTCTTGAATCCACACCGCATGAAGGGTGGCTGGAACAAACTCTGAGCCGAAGTGACTCTTGAAGTCTATACAAATTAATGATGCCTCATCATGCACCTAGAGCATCAGGCTCCACCATAAACCTATTGTTGTGTGTAGGAGACTCGCGGCAAGGATCACTATAAGATCGCCTAGTGTACCTACCAATCTGAAAACTCTAACGACTGCGTCTAGCCAATCCTCAACTTCCTGAGGGTCCATCTCTCCCTGAAACCAGGGTAGCCTTTGTCGCTGGAACTTGTGTAATTCACTCAAGTAGCATTCACTCCCTTCTGCTGGGGCTGGTGGTATCGGTTGCCCAGCGGGTAGTGGTGTCGTTGGTGCCTCCGCTGTGAGGGGGCCCTGCACCGAGGCATCATCGCTCGGTGGGCTACCATCTCTTACGTGACTCATAACCCTAGATTGCTGCCTTCATGGGGCCATCCTGAAAAGAAACATGTGTGCCACGGTTAAAACAGTATACCTGTTGGGAAGACACAAAGTAATCACGAAGAAAATTTTTTCAACGGAAACACACATGCAATCAGTGTTTTCATGCACAAAGTCAGAAATCAGAGGTCAGGGTCCTGGTGTATGGATACATTGGCTGCCGCACCAACACTGGGCCCCCTAGACTGAAAACCAAAATCAATATCCTTAACATTATTGCTTCACAGAATAGAAGCAGAGTCTAATATATACGGTAGAACCAAATCCTCTGATACCAATTTTCCATGACCCATCCTTGGGGCTCGTGGTGTGACTACCCCAAGCCCTCCTTCCATGGGCCAGGGGCTGGTGACTAGCACCAATGGCGTAAATCCCTACGATGGGAAGGCATTTCCTTTAGAATGTAAAAAAACAACATAGTATGCAACCGAAAGTAAACACTAAGTAAAGCTATAAAAAAAAGAAAGTGCTGAAAGGAAATGGTCGGAAATAAAAACCTGACAGTAAAGTATAGTACAACTGAAAGGCTAGTACAACTACTGTAAAGTAAAACAACAACTTCTGATTCTTCCTTCAAAAATCCCACCTGAAGGGTGGATATAGATGGCCTCCTCCACCCACAAGGTTCGAATGTCCGCTCAGTGTACGTCTCTCCAAGTGGTCCACCTCCGAGTACCGTCCAGCTCCATAAGTCTCTACCTCGATCAATGTTGTCTATCGTCTGCAACCAACACAACGAAGTGCATGCATAGCCCGTGAAGGGGTGAGTATAACGATACTCAGTAGGGGCTCTGAGACCTCCGAAGGTCTCCCAGAATCCCTGAAGGATAAACCACAGGATAAAGATACAATCATGAAGTGTCAACCAACATTACTTAGGTATATGACCATACATATACCTATGTTATCAATCTCAGTTCGTCTCCAACACTCGATCCAAATCACAACCCAGCCCACACATGAAGTAATGTCAATCACGTCGATGATAATGATTGAAAGTCAAGACTTAGCTCACATAGGTATACATTTTTCAAATAGTGATAGAGATGATCAGATGTAGTCACTGATTTATCAAATTTGTTGGACCCACACATGATACAAGACCAGCTAAGCTGTCGGAGCCACATAGGATACAAGACCAGCTACTCTGTCGGACCCACACAAGATACAAGTACAGAGGTCAAAACTGTCAGACCCACATATTATAAAATAATAGTAGTCATCGTTTTCCAACCCACGAAGAGACCAATATATTAGTAATCACTCAAGAATACATGGAGGATCTCAGTAAAGTAGTCATCGTTGTCGAACCCGCGGAGGATCCCAGTACTGTAGTCGTCGTAGTCGCAATCATCTCTAGGGTTCCCGCACACAGCACGCTCGATTCCAGGAGGGTCTGATCCTTGAGAAAAGGGTTCTATATATAAACTATCAATAAATACAGAGTTTATGTATCCCAAAATTTTTTCTCATTAAAAGGAACCCAAAGCGACTGATGGCGCGTCAATCAGACACCCGATCTGAGAGTTATTATTTTTTCTGTTTCATGGGACCGGTTGGAATTACGCTCGTTCTAAACCTGATAGTTTTTAAAAGATGTAAAAACCTTACTTAGAGTATTGAAAAAGTACAGCCTCGTAAATAGGATCTCAGTGTCGTAGACAGCTCGTTGATTGGACACACGGTCTATAAGATATTCACATTAAAGTGAAACAGCCTCAGCCCGTCAAGCCCAGTGGGCTTGCGGGACGGGTCGATTCGGTTTGCCGGGTCCGACCTGGCTGGGGGTTGGCCCGGCCTGGTGGGGCGCGGTCCACCCAGGGACCCGACCCAGTGGGTCTGACCTGGTTAAGGGAGCGGTCCACCCCGATAGGGCAAGGCCGACCTACGGACCCGACCTGCGGTTGCGGGCCGGTTCGGTTCGCTCGGATGCGCCGAGAGGCGCCGCCCTCCTTGTTCCCGGCCGGCAGAAGCCGACCGCTTTGTCCGGCATGAGTGGCCTGAGGTTGCGGGCAATGGTAACTCTTTAGCGAGGTTCCAGGAGGCACTGTGGTTCCTTAAGCCCGGCCAGTAGGCGGCCGACCGGTTTTCCCACTGAAGGGGCCCGCAGAGTGCGGGCCGCGGTCTTCCCACAGCGCGGCGCCAAGGATGCGTCGCGGTCCTCTAGCCCAGCCAGCTTCGGCCGGACGATTCTTTCCTACCAGACCGCTCATGAGACCGGCCGGTTCTTCTTTGGCTGAGCGGCCCACTGATGTGAGCCGCGGTCTTCCACCACGCAGCCGGCACGCGGTCGTCGTTGCCTCCGGTCATTGACTCCTCCGCCTTCCTCGTTCAGTGGTTCTCCTCGGTCACGATGTGATGGCACCGAACCCCCTTGACTTCGCCTTCCTCATAAAACATTCAATAAACCAACAGAAGGATGGCGGGCCGTGTTTGTTCGGCCCGCGACCTCCGTATTAAATGATAGGAAAGGCCACCGTCGCACAAGAAAACATTGAAGAATCAAGGATATAATTTTATTAATTCAAAATTAAACAAAACCCCCTACCTCGATTCAAGGTACATTGCACGTCGATGAGTCATGGAAGACTTTGTCGCAGAAGTCGGGCATCGCGGAATATGGATGTTGATTCCATTGACGTCAGGGTGCGTCCGAAGAGGAAGCTTCGTTGGAGTAGTCCATCGCGTTCTTCGTCAGAGATGTTGAATTCTCCCAAAGCCTTCCCACCAAAATAAAATGTCCAACCAAACAAAAAATAAAAAACACACCACCTATATAAAAGGATGGATTATAGTTTTCAAAATTCAAACACTTAAATTAATTAATTATATGTGGAGTTCAATTAATTAATTAAAATGTGTTGGAAAATTTATGGGAGAGAGAAGGAGGTGGAGAGTCTCAATTAATGGGGGGAGGTGTCAAATTAATTAAGGGGATTTAATGGGGAGTTTAAGGGAAAGTTGAGGGGTTAGGCTCGTGTGGGCCCCACCGTTAGTTATATCTTCCCAAGGGAGGTTATGTGTGGTGTGGGCCCCAATTCCAACTTCCTTTTGGAGGAAACAACCACCACCCTAAATAAAACTATGTGACACATATTTTTATTTAGATTAATAAAATTCCCAAAAAAAATTAACTTTCAACCTGCATAAAATGCAACTGCAGTAAACGTCCCCTTAAGCGAATATCGGCGCTGCAAGTTCATCAGTTTCCTCAGATTTCAATTCCGTGAACCAATTTGAAATATAGAAAAACTCGCACGTACGTTTACAGAAAATATCGGAACAAAACTTCAGAAATTGATTCCGGGCACACCGAGCCTTGGAATTAGGTTCCATCAGAAACTGCAGCCTCATAAAATTCCAATGAAATTAAGAAAAATATTTCCATGAAATTTATGGGTCTTTAAAAATACCTTAAACAAGACATCATAGTCGGCATCTTCATGTCCTAAACTCTAATTCATGAAAATATGCAACACTTTCAAAATACAACATATGTACTTATGACACCTTGAAAATTTTAAAGAGGAAAATCCTGTTCCAAAACTGGAATAAAATTAAATACCAATGTTATAAAAGAATGCATCACCTTAAGACATTATGATTTATTTATTTTTATAAAATTGGTTCTCTCCAAAAGCGTGCGAAGCACACAACACCAGGTTTAAACGAAACCCAATTCTCTATTAAAATATCATTTTTATGATGTGAAATTTATAAACTAGCCATTTGGATGGTAGATATGAATATTAATATGTAAATTGTGAAAATTACTTTTATATATTTATTATTAACAAAATAATAACATTTAAAAAAAGAAAATATTTCATAAAAAGTATGTTCTCTCAAAGACCATTTAGTCAATATATTCACACAAAATATAAAAACATTTCTTTTCCAATTTTATATAAAAAATTATTAAAATTAACATTATGTTTGAAATTTTTGAACAAAATTATCTTAGGGTTAATTTATTATATTTTTTTGAATTGTTAATTTTTTTATAAATACTAAAAAATAATAAAGTGTAATTGATAAATACAATTTTATATAAATTATTGATGTTGATAAATTATATTAAATTTTATTTTAAATGTAAAATTGTTTCAAATTTATTTCAATTTATGTCATTAGAAACATTTTCTATATTTCTATATTAAAACATTGTAATCTTTGGAATGGTTTCTCTTAAAAACACACACATTCCAACACGTTGGTGGGAGAAATATGATTTTTTTTCATTTTAGAGATATGAGTTTGGAAAAATGTATTCCATATTTGGAGTCAAAATCTTTTTTTAATAAAAGGGTTAACATCATTTTTAACGAAAATGAATAGTGAAAACAGTAAAAATTATTTACCGTGGTTAAGGTAAATTGGGTTTAACATGGGTTATAATAAGAATATATGGGTTAGAAGGTACCTACCTATATAAAAATATTTTATTTTATGGATATATTTACATATTATACTTCCCATATTAGGATTTAGATTTATGTTGGATCATTTTTTTAGTAAATTATATTATCCATTTGGATTCTTTTAGAAATTTTTAACATAATTTCCAAGGGGGTAACCTTTACACTATATTAAAATTGCACTTTATCACATTAATTATGAACACCTTTAAATAAATGTACATTAACAAAACCATGAAAAACTACATCCCCAAAAATGTTAGCCACACATAAGATATATTTTTTATTCCAAAAGACTAACCCCTGGGTCCTTAAGTGGATATCCAGTGGAGCTTCCTCTTAGAGGAGATATAAAAATTAAAAAAAACCATAAATTTTGTTTCAACTTTTTTCACTTTTCATATATATACCCAAGATTAAAATACATGGATATTATATCATATTATATGAATATCTCGAACATTAAAATAATACATTTATGAGAATTGAAATACATTAGTGTCGTTGGAAGGTTGGAATAGAATATTCTAAATAGGTGAAAGGTTTTCAATGTCTCCCATAAATATCATCCACTCTATTACTTCTAATTAAAAACATTTTTCATTACCCAGGGAATGTAAACACTAAAAATGGATGATATTAACTTCTTATTATGGATAAATTAAGGGGATAAAAAAGAATAATATGAACATAAGAGTATGAGAACATGATAATATCATTTAAATATTATACCATGGTTAAAAAGATTATAATATTTATACTTCAAATCTATATTTGTAGTTCATAAGAAATCAATCATAATTCAATCAATAACATGAACCATATTTTAATATCAAATTCAAAAGACATATAATTTTTCGTAGATTCATACACATGTAATATCATTCCTTATAAGTTAAATATCATTTCAAAACAAATATCAAGACACTTCATGGGGATTACTCCTCACAGGAAGGACACACCACCATCCACTTTTACAATCCATTCCTTGTAAAGGTTTGGGTTTTCCCATTATCTGATAGTGGATAATATTTTCCCATATTTTGATAGTGAATTGGGCTTCCCTATCTATCCTTAATGGATCAGGTTTCCCCATCTTCAACAGTGATTAATGCTCGTCGACTAGAATCCAATCATTTTATCATTAGATATAAACTATTTCCCAATGAATTGGAATGAGATATAGGTCTCACCATCTCATATTTATATCATACGTATGTGTTCCATAAGATCATGAACTATAAAATCAGAACCCATGAAATTAAATGAGTTTTATAAACATTTAATCATTATATATGATTTAGAAAAAGATATAGGATTCATAATAATTTCATTAAAAAAATAACCTATGCAGAGAATCTGGCTTCATAAATATATTACCCTTTAAGAAGAAATGTGTTTCATAAACACATAACCCATTAAATAGGAATGGATTTCCCTAATACCATTTCATAAAAATATAAACCATTCAGAGGAATAATATGAATTGAACCATTGGATAATTTCTCCATAAAGACATGAGTAACCCAAAATGATATAATTATAGATGAAAAATAATTTTGTAATATCTTTTAGAAAAATTATGAAGAATTTTATGTATTCTTTTAGAATTTTTTTTTAAAACGCAAAACAAACTACTCCCCAGTTTCATTAGAAAAAACATAAAAACATATAAATAAATCGTCAAAATTTCGAGAAAGAAATTCATTGAATGATTATAAAATATTCTTGAAAAAAATTGAAAATCACTTCTTTAAATGCGTTTTAAAAACAAACATTGAATGCTCGAAAATGGTTTAAAACCCATTTCATTGAAACAATTATTGAATACCAATAAGGGAATATTGGAAAACTATAAAAATATTTTTAAAACCCATTATCTATTTAAATTATATTAACATTTAATTATTGAAATCGTTTTTTCGATTTTTTTTCGATAAATGGTATGTGAAATTGATAGAATTCATCTAAAAGAGGGGGAAATGAGACAAATCTGAAATACCGATTTGGTAACTTTTAACTCATAAACCTCATAAAAGAGAGATCCTAAATAGAATTCATAAATATACATATACTAAAGGATAATAATCATATATTATATTTATGGTCATTGTGGATACCACCAAAAATAAATGTGTTGTGAATATTCCATGACTCTCATAGAAATTAAAGTGAGTGTATAATTCTCAATAGATTAAGTCTTGAATTTATTTTTACATGATAAAAACTCTTATATAATAAATATATGTTCTATAAAGGTCTTAAAAAGAAAAATATTATCATATTTATTACAATATATTATTTATTTATCACTTTATATTACCCATTTATTAATAACTCCATCTTAAAGATGTATTTTGGGTATTGTTAGCTTTATTATTTGTAAATGTCTGTTATTGTTATTATAAGTCATACTTATACAGAAAAATACATATTTCCATAATGTAAATGATGATATAAATATAATATATATTGATTATATATGTATTTATAATAATATATATATTATAGAAATCTGAAATGGTATACACCGTTTTTGGAGTCGGCAGGCCATACGTACGAATGAACATTGTTTTTGTTTGATTTTTATACTAAAATAATGAAATAAATTGAATATATATATATATAAATTATTTTTGAATTATTATTTCTTATATATCATATAATTTTATAAATCTCTATCTTAATACCTCTTATCAAGAGTGTGAATGAATTACACCGCTTTGAGGATGTGGTAGTCCACACTACCCCAAAAGAAATTATCATATATACAAAATTGGAAATTATTAAGGAATGTTTTATATTATAATTAAAACAGACAAAATATATAATAAATATAACATATATCATATTAAAATATTATTTCCATTGTAATTCCCAACCATTTTCTATGGTAAGGGAAAAACGAACAACATCCTTTCGAGAGGTAGTATTTTTCTATACACAATTATTGTAAGTTTGTTACCCATTAGATGTATTTTTGTTTAAGTGTAGTTGAAATACATAAAATAAAATAATATAATTATATTTAGGATACTTATTATATTATAATGGAATAATAAAATATGAGTTGTTTGAGAATGAAAATAAGACAAAGGATCTTGAGGACGGATATTACCTCTTCTTTGGGAAAATCAACCAGGTTTGCACCAAAGGGAATATGTGGTTTTATTTATTCTAAATCGGGACTCCTATTATCAAGGGTGGGATGTTAGTGATTTATTTGTAGTGATTTTCATGATATAATGTGGCATGTGTGGTGTGGAGATGTAAAATAAAATATTCTTTTATAGTTCAAGATAAAAGAAAATAATTAAAATACAAAAGGGTATACACTATTGGGAGGTTCCCCTTACCACATGTGCTTAAAAAGTTAAAAAAGTAATAGATCAAATATAAATTATGGTCAATACACAATCACACCACATATAAAATAACAGTTTTATTATTTTGTTCTATAGTCTTTAAGTTTCTTTATTTTTATCATATTAGTTTTTATAAATGTAAACAGTTTTCTGTTATATGAAATTTAACCGTTAAATCGAAATTAAATTTATATTTATTAAAAAATATGTACCAACTGAATACTAAATTTTAAATCAAATTTACCATATATAAATCCCATGTGTGTGGGAAAGTAAATTGAAAACAAGCGCACATAACCCCAAAAACACATATTTAACATGGATCGTGCTAACAATGTTTTACTATATAGGGTTATAAATGTTCACTATAAAAGATCAATCGATCCATTAATTTATCATATTTTATATATATTAAAACGTAAACATCACACGTAAATATCTAGGTCAATTTAAATTTAAATCATTTAATAAAATATTTTTTTTGTTTAATATAATTAATGTTCATTTTGACTTGATTAATTTCATTTAATTTAAATAATATATCATATTAATAATGGCATTCAAATATATAAACTTCCCAGATTTGTAACATGATATTTTAATATATGAATGTTATATAACACACTTATGAATTAAATTTACATTACATTTAATGTTTTTATAATCATTTATGGTATTTTGTTATTAATTACATAAGCCATGTGATGGTGTGTGTTGAACAATTAATGAAAATAATTTATTAGTATAAAATAAATATAAATAAATATGAAAAAAAAATTATCTTTCATGAGGATATTTATAATATAAAATATTTTTTTTCCTTATCTAAATTTTTTATGATTTGTAATGTTAATAACTTTTTTTTTCATTTTCCCTACTTATTTTTTGAAATAGAGAAATTTTAGTGAATAATATCACAATAAGTCATAACATTTGAACCGTTATGTTATATAGTCTAAATATGATAATCAAATTGATTATGAACATGTTTAATGGTTATTTTGGCACTTATTTTAAATGTTTAGTTCCCTATTATGATTAATTTTGCCTTAATCGATGTAATTAAATTTAATCACATTCATTATAATGTATTGTCAAAAATTAAGTTGAAATTATTAGACAATAAATATCATACTTATTAAAGGTCTATATTCCTATGTTTCAAAATTCAATTCATATATGTTTCTAAATTAAATGTATAGTTAATCTCACAAATGTGGCTGGAAGGCGGGTTTTTTTAATTATTTATTAAACATTTTGGGATGATTTTATATCTCATTTCACTATAAAATTGGTTCCAATGTCATAAATTGGATAAATTTATGTATTATTCAATAAATTAAAGATTAATCCAAATTATTTCATAATTCAATTCTATAGATATATTAACTGATAAATGAGTTTTGAATTTAAATTTGGTAATTTTCATTATATATCAACAAATCAAACAAAATAGAAAAAACCATATATTTACCCCATAATAATATTAAATTTATTATTTTAAAAATTATTTTAATTTTTACATATTTAATTTAATAAAGTTACAAATATTTCATATGAAATAGGTTCTCCATTAGATGGTGGTAAAATAATCTTTAGAAAAATATTTTTTTGTGGAAAATCGGGACTATTCATATAAAATACCAATCAAATATATTTGATGAATGTAAAAAATATTTAAATCAATATATAACATATATATTTCATTTATATCATTCTCTAGTCATAATAAATTTAATTTACTAAGACCACATTCATTTGGGAGCATAAAAATATTTCCTCTATATTCAATCGGTTTATATATTCATTTATAATTAGTAAGTATCTAGTTAATTGAAATTTTATTTTTATAGACCATATATTTTCATAAGATAGTCAATAATATTCATAACCAAAAAATTAATATCTAACACATATCATATTTTACTAGATAATAATGTTTTATTAATATTTTTTTTCGTTAATATTCAGTCTTCCATGTAAGGAATGCTATCAAAATGAAATGGGATTGTGTATAATCTAATCCAAACACAGTATTTCATGTACCGAAATCTAATCTAATAATTTTTATATCACATTATTGACATGGTGTTGGGTATATAGAATTAAATTGTTAGTTTATTCAGATAACAAAATCTTTTGTCAGTATTGCATCAATTGAAAAATATCTAATTGATGAAATTAATTCGAAATTTTTTATATTACATGATATCACGGTGTCACATTCTACCCCCTAACAATTTTTTCGAAAGAATTTGTTTTTTATTTTGAATTGTTTAAGGCGTAATTTTTCTATTCATAGAATCCCACATAAAAAAATGAATAGTAAAAATTTCTTTCAAAAAGTGATGTTCGAAATGTATTGTTTAACCAATGTAACATATAAATAGAATTCTACATAGGATAACATTTTTTGCAAGTGAAAACATGGACATGGAAGATAAACAAAACCATTATGATATGATAGACACTGATAGATAAAAATGACAGGAGATTGATTGAAATTATCAACCATAAATATGGGATGATTTAAGGGGTTATTTGATTCCACAGAAACGAATGTACTGTGATAAGATATTTGTTTTGAAGATCTTTTTTCATAAAGTCCAAAAAATTCCATAAGAAGATATAATTTCTTGGTTTTAGTACATCATCACCTTTTTTTACTTGATCAATTTCTAGTTTTTTATTATTTTATTAAATGATATTGTATTTTTCATAAATGAAGAATTATCATATAATCATATCCATAAATAGAATCATTGGTGATTCCATAAATCAAACCCAAAAGGTTATCCGAAGTTATCCAATATGCCTAAATCCACATATTGTGAGATAATACATTAATCTCTTAATATTAATCAAAAATTGAACATAATCCATTAAATAAATTGTTAAACTTATAACCCTTATAGAAGTTGAAAATAAAAAACCGTAGAAATAAGTTCACTAAATCAGATTATCATTGATCCCTCATATCACAAATTATCTATTGGTTATCACATTAACAACATGTGATTCCTTGTATTGTGTATTCTCTTGAAAAATGTTAATAACCTAAATTACCATACATCCTTGTTAAAAACATTAATTTTTACTTATCCAAAAGTTGATTGGATATGTTTTTGAAATCTGAAAATGTTGTAAAATTACTTAATGGTAACATAAACCACTAGTAAATAAGCCCTTAATTATTTCCAATGTAATCAATACCATCCAATTTACATATTCATGTCAAACATATATTTAACCAAACAAAATTATAATAACCTATGAAACATATTAAGGGTTATATTTACCTTAACCATGTGTTTTAAAAGACAACACCTTACTAATAAATCATATTTCTAGAACATCCAAACCATTAAACCAATTCATGAAAAACATTTTAAAAAACATAAACTAAAAAATCATTTTATATTTCACCATTAATATATCATAATTCTTTAATCCTAATAAATAAAAACATTGATTATTCTAATTCATCCTTATACCATAATAAGGATACCTCATCCTATTACATAATACCATTTTTCTTAAACGTTTCATTTTTTGTCACATCATTATCAGCAATTTAACAATTAGTCATACCAATTTTATGATTTAGTGTAGGATCATTCCACTAAGTCCATAGATCTTCATAAGGAAATTTTATTACATAATTAATGAATTTTACTATTTATGATGTCATATGGAGGTAAATATTCCTATCTATCGAGGTAATTGAACCATTGAATTTTCATTTCCAATTATTTTATTTGTGTACTTCTTTTCCATAGTCAAAACATATTGTTCCTCTAATATATTATATTATTTGATTATTTCCACATTCATGAAATAATGGAAACTGAATCTTCTTTCCTTCATGGTTATCAATATAAGAAATATCAAGGAACTCCTTTATTCTATTCATTTTTATGTCTAAGAGTTGCTTGTGGTACATGTTGTTAATATTTTTCCTTGAAAACTGATTACGAATGATCAGAATGCCTTTTACTCTTGTGGTAATCCCTTTTTCGACTCATCAAAAAAAATTCCATCACATTCAATGTTAATATAGTTTCTTCTGGTTCCCAAAAATTGACTAAATATAGAAACCATACGGTGAGAAGCACTAATCATAGCAGAAAACCATATAATCTTAAAATAAACTCATTATAGGATGTCCAAATCATGGATCCTACTTAATTAATATTTGAAAACATAGTATTATTCTGGTATATTCAGAGTAATATTCTATTTAAATCAGTAATTATAGTTCATAAATAGTTTTTCACTCCCAAAATCTAATTCTTGGGTGTTTCAAAGCATGTGTGTAGTAAGGCCCGTTGTTGTATACCCGGTTACGCTCGATTTTGTCATGATGCACCATGTTGGATTTCTTACTCTGCGGTATATCTTTTCCAAAACCATGTACCTTTTTATTATCCACACATATATTTATTGATCTAAAACCACCATCTCTATCCTTAACTAAAATGCGAGGATATTTTCTTAAACATTTTTTTATCCTTAGATAAATATCTAGACATATCGTTAGAAATATTTCAAGGGATCTCATTAAATATTCCTCATCCAAGTTTTCAAAGGATGATTATAAAATTACCTTCATACCAACTATAGAGATCTAGGATTAAAATAAATAGATATTAAATCATTTTTTATGAATATTCAAATCATTAAAAAAACACATGTGTGAGGATCATAATAGTTTAGTGCATTTAAGAACTTCCAAAAAAATCTTCTATCTTAATGAAAGATCATAAATGTTTACCACAATAGTTTTACACTTTATAATGTATAACTTAATACATTATTCAAAATTAAGGGAATTGAAACATATGAAAGGGCATTTTTTGAATGTTCACTATGGTTAAATAAAGGAAATATGAAATCAAAACATGAACATTAGGGTATGAGAACATTAGAATTGCAATATGATGTTATAACCTTCATAGGAATATCATAATAAAGTGACTTAGAATATATATTGAATGTTTATAACACATGAATCATAATATTATCAAGACTATGTACCATGTGGGCATATCAATTGAATAATACATCAAATTTTTGGTACATACATAAACATGTAACATCATTCCCTACAAGTCAAGGACCATTCCAAATAACTTATCTGAGAGATTCTTGAGGACTAAACCTATTGGGAGACACACACCACCACCACCAATCACCATCTAGTCCTTGTAAGGGCTTGTATTTTCCCATCATTCCTTAGTGGATCAGGATTCCCTATCTTACCATAGTTGGTCAGGATTACTCATATTCCCATTGTGGATCTAGTTTCCCCATCTTCCACATTGGATCAAGCCCATAAACATGAATAACGTCACAAAATCATGACATACAAATAATTAACCAATGCATTTAAAATTGATATAGGTCCCACCCATTTTGTAATGATGTCAAAAATTCTACTGGAACAAGATCATAAATAATAATATCATCATCTATGAAATTAAATGGGTATTATTCATATGTATTCATATCATAAACTATGAGAAAAAGAGAATTTTTTTATTAAAATTATAAAAATAATACCAAATTAAATAAACAAGGTTTAATAGACATAATATTCATGATGAATAAACGGGTTTCATAAACATGTAAACTATGAATGAGAAACTAGTTTCATAAACACCATGCCATCAAAACATAATCCAATAATTAAAATAAGATGACTAGATCATTTGGATCATTTCACCTAAATATAATGACTAAAAACAAATCATGGAATAATAGATGTAAAATAATTTTGAAATAACTTTTCAAAACATTTATTGGTGAAATTATCAAATCCACTTTGAAAAATTGTTTTTAAAACATAATACTAGTTTGAAAAAAAAAATTAAAATAAAACTGAAAAGTAATAATGACTTCAATAAAAAAAATTAAAACCATTTATATGAGAAGATTTTTTAAATTTATAAATAAATTTTGAAATCTTTTTGAAAACTATTTCTTTGAAATCACATTGAAAAATTATAAAGATATCTTGAATTTTGTTTCAAAATAATGTCATCGAAAACAATTGAAATCATATATAATATTAATTGAAACCGATAAATAATTTAAAATCCTATTTCCATGAAAATTATCATATAATAAGTTATTTAAATAAATTTTTTAAAATTTGGTTTTTGAAATTCATGATTCTATCGAAATGAATGCTAATTGAGAAAAAACTACATTACAAGTTTGGTAACATTTGAAACACAAAACCCATGAATGTTATATCATAAAATTATTATTTAAATACCCATATATTTATATATAACAATCACAAAATAAATTCATGGGATGTATATACACAATAGATAAGAAACCAATGGAGAATAAGCAATAAATCTCACTAAAATATATGTGAGACTGAAAATATCTTTACCATTAGTCATAAATTTATTCTTACATGTTCAAAAATCGTTAATAATAAATATGTGTTTATTATAAATGTACCAAATAACCATATTATTATATCTAATATCTTATATTATTTTGTGATGAAATTATATTACCCTTTTATTCACACCAGCATGTTAATATTTCATTTTGGGTAATATCTTCTTTGTTTTTCATATATAAATTGGATCGTTGTTTATCTTACATAAATCAGGAAATAATTATTTAAATATTGTAAATCATGATATAAATATCTTATATATTCATAATATATTTATTTATAATGATTTGTTCAATATATAAAATATGAAATGAAATTCATTGTTCCTTAAGACGGTAGGCTGTACGTACACGTAAATGTTGTTTGCATTTATTTATAATATTGACAGAAATAAAGTATATTATATATATTTATAAATAAAAAATAATATATTTATAGATTAATTATTATGTAATATATATAATATATGTTCATATAATACAACCTTAATAAATTCTATATATAGTGTGAATGAATCACATCGCTTTGAGGAGGCGGTAGTCCACACTTCTTCAAATGAAATTATCATTTTTTTTAAATGAAATCATTAAGGTATGTGTTATATAATAATTCAAGAAGAATAAAAATATTATCAATATTATATATATCAAATCAAAATATATGTTATATCATAATTCCAAACCATTACAGGTGGTAAATAAAAAAATGAACATCATCATTTCGAGATAGATATTTCACCATACACAAGAATAGTAAGTTCATTACCCATTATATGGATGTTTGTGTATTTGTAGGAAAAAATTTGTAATATAAACATCACAGTGTATTTGGTATAATGGGGGTAATATATTATGTTAGAATAAATATATTTTAGGGGGTGGATTATGAAAATAAAAAAATAGGTGTTTAAGGAACGATTGTATATCTTATATGGGTAACTAGACGTAGTTTTTACAAAAGGCCATCATAAATGGATTTCTGACCAAATTAGGAATCTATAATAAAATTATGTAAGTTTGGAGAATATTTTATAAAGGTTTTGGCAATCCAAGTTGGATAGAGTTGTGTGTGGAAGGGGATGAAGGAATGTATTTTTATAGAGGATAATGAGTGGAATTTTTGTAAATAAAAAAGGTAAGAACTATTAATAGGTTTACCAAACCAAAAATTCCATAAGAATAGACCAATAATTAATTAAATGGGAATTATGGTTGATAAAAACTGACAACAAAACAAAAATAAAATCATTTTTTTTCTTTTTAATCCTTAGTCATTATATTTCATTCTTTTTATTCTTTTAGTTTTTATTAATGTAACTAGTTTTCAATCCCATGTAATTTTTCCATTAAGACTTAATTACAGTGGAAATAATTTTAAAATTTATAAAAAATAAATCATAAATATATTTTCTAATTTAAAAAAAAAAATTCCCAACTGTGTTGGAAATTAATTTTAAACCAAGTCCATGAAACGCATAAAAATAAATCATTAACTAAAACTATTCTAACAAAATTTTTTACTATTTAGTGGTCTCAATTTTTTTTCTAAAGATAAATTAGCTAATTAATATATGATATTTTTTATTTATTGACAAATAAAAATTAATTTGGATAATTTAGGGCTTTTATTAAATTTATATAAATTAATAAAATATATTTTATTGTAAAATAACATTAATGTTAGTTCGGACATTATTAATTTAATTTCAATATAAAAAATATCAAGACGTTGATGGAATTAAAATATATTAAGTTAAAATATATTTAACATAATATAGTTATCTATAAGAAATGTAACTCAATGATTCATTATATATATTTAAGATTTAATGTTATTAGCATCATTTATTTTATATTATTGTTATCTAAATAATCCAGGTGTTAGTGTTTGGTGACCATTTAATGTTAGTATTTATCCAATAATAATTAATGATAATTCACTATGATAATAATAACTCATTTATCTTTTAATATGATATTTATAATCAGTAATATATATTTTTCCATATCTCATTTTTTTATAAATGATAAAGGTATGAAAAGTTATTTGTTTTATTAAAAAACAACTACTTTAGGGAAATATTATTGAATTATAAACCCAATAATTCATTACATTTAGAACCATGAATTAATATGTTTGAAATATGGTCCTGAAATGTATTATGAACATGTTTCAAAGTCATTTTGGTTAATACCTTTATGGTTTAGTCTCTGGTTATGCTTAATTTTACATTAATCATAGTAATTAATATTAATCACTTATTCCAATATTTTGGGTCAAAAACTATGTATATAATTTTATAAAATAAATATAACAAAAAATAAGATTATTTATTTCATTTTTAAAATAATTTAGTCATGTAACTTTCTAAATTAAATATGATGCTACTCCTACAGATGTGGTGAGAAAGTGAGTATTTTTAATGCGAAAATGATTAAAATTGTGGGATAATTTTATATAAAACTGAAATGTTAAATTAGAATAATTTACCTAAATTTGATCAAATCATGTATTTTTGATAAAATTAAACATTAAACAATCTTAAATAATAATTTATCCCAATATATAAATAATAATGAAAAGTATTTTTAATAATTTTTTTTTCACTATCCATCAAACAATAAAAGATCACCTAAAAAATCCACAATTATAAGCTAACCTAATTTTGTTGAGTCTATTAAAAAAATGAAGACAATTTGAACATATAAAAATTACCAAAGTTCAAAAAAAATTATTTATCAAATCTTCTCCATTGAATGGTGGTAAAACTATATTTATAAATATCTAGTTTTTATGCGTAAAATTGGAATTGTTCTTATATAATAAATATAAAATAATGTGGATGAATGTAATAATTAAATTATTGAATATAAAAAATATATATTTAAATAATATATTTATTTATTTTAATAACTATAACTTACTATGACTATTTTTCTTTTGGAGAATAAATATATTTCCTTTAGAATCAAGTAGTTTATATTTCCATTTCTAATTATTTTGTATCCAATGAATTCATCTTATTATTTTTAGACATTATATTTTCAAAATTATTATATAGTTTTTATAACCATGATTTATTTGATAGGATATATCATATTATACTAACTAATAATGTTTTATTAATATATTATTGTTTGATAAAACACTTACTTGCGTGTAATGAAAGCTATTGAAGGGACTTGGTATTGTGGCTAATTCAAGACAAAAATAGAGGTCTGTGTACCAAAATCTAATATAGGTTTTTATTGTAGATAATGATTTCACTTTTTTTTATATTTAAATAGAAATTTAGTTCTCTCATATAAAAGATCTATATTTAGCATTGTGTTAAATGAAAAATATCAAAAAGATTTATTAACTCAAAAAATATATTTTACAAAGTCTCAAGGTGTTACAATTATTTATGTCATAACACAGAAAACAGAATATAAAAATTATATCACATATATTGATATATAATTATTTTTATTTAATAATATTTATCCATGTCCAATTCCATTAAATAAGAAATGAAATCATTAATCAGGTGTACAACAAACTACCGCCTCACAAACCAATGTACATTGTTTTCGATCCACACCATTCTTGGATGGATGTAATTATATATTTACCAAATATATATTATATTTATGATTTTATAATATTTATTTAATTTTAATATCACTAATATATTTTCACCTTCTGTTCTATTTCAAATATAATAATGTCTCTCATGTGTACAGTAAATAACTGCCTCGCAAATTGATCTGGTCATTTTTTCTCTTATTATTTTAATAGAATTTAATGACGATAAAATTAATCCTTATTTGTTATATATATTATATTATATGTATTATTTTAAATTAATAAATCACCAACTTCTTATCCCTTTGACTCCTTAAGTTAATTTTATATTTACTCATGTATACGTATAGACTGACATCTCCATAATGCTATGCGACTCATTTTTCATTCCCATATTTTAATAATTTTTCTAATAATGAATATAATGAGTAAATATTATATGTGTAACATTTTTATAATTCTATAGATTATTTATTTTTATCCAATTTTACGGAAACAAAAAATTCTCTATAAAACATGCATGAGAAAACAAGACAATTGGAAACCAAAACAATGAAAAAAATTAAATATTATTAAAAATAATGGTAAAATGTAATAGGATAATAATATAAGATATTTTAAGTATCAATATAGTTATGGTATTAATTAATAACATTATTAAAACCACTATTCATGATGGGAAATAATATATTACTAAACAGAACCGTGAGGTAAGGGACTTCATCACAATTTCCCTCCATTGTGAAATATTATAATGATATCCACCTAAATTTTTTATATGATTCATATAATAACCCATTGAAATTTAATATCCTGATTTATATATATATTATGATATTTTCAGTTCCATTTCAAATTGACTATTCTAAGAGTATTTTATACGAAAAATACCACGTGGTTAAAGTTATTGTACAGTCTCGTATTCTTTATTGATTGGTATCTTTCTCATGAAAAACTCAATATCTCATGAATATTTTTATTTGAAATTATAATCTCTATATTTATTAATTTTATTTTATAATGTATATGATTATTTAAATTACCATATACCATATTAAATTACATTTTATTTGATTAATGTTATTTCATAAATAGTGGAATTGTTGATAAATTTCAATCTTTTATACAATATAGATATTTTTATAGATAACATTATTCATAAATTAAATAAATTATTGGATATGTCAAGAATTATTTGGAAATACAGTTATGGGTGGGTCCTAGAATTATATATCCCCTAAATTCATTAGTAGGACTTTTGAGACAAATCTGTTGGCCAAATTAAGAGGTTTTCTACCTGTAATCTTAAGCCATCTTTTAAAAGGTAATGATGTTAGAGGTATCATAACTCATGTGATCATGGAATCCAATAATTATTCATTGAACTCATTGAGAATTCATTATTTCATTATCTATGATATTTTCACAATGATATTATCTGTAAATGCATTTCATTCTCTTAATATTGATTAAATGGCATGTGTATTATGTTTTTTACCATGTCATATTGATTATTCTATTCCCAGTTATGATATACATGATATTGATTAAATATAATGTGTTTTCATTTATTTAACTTTATATATTGATTATTCCTTGTCTTATTATGATATTCATTTATTTAAATATATTATGTCCGGTTATTTACCTTTCCATGTTGATTTTTCTTATAGATTCCAACAGAACATCTAATGTACTTAACCGTCACTGATCATTTGATCTTTCCCTTGATTTTTTTATTCCTTGTTATATGAATATGGATTCATGGAATGAATTCAGGGATTCCAAAAATTATCCATTTTAGGATTTTTATATTATATATTAGTAAAATATGTATTATCTATGCATCTAGTTCATTAAAACTGTAAAACTGATCAATCCCTTGGGATTTTATCCTTTTATCTATTCCAATGTAATATAATGAAAGGAAACATCTTGGGTCTACTAAGTTAGGGGTCACTATAGTTGTTATTAAAGATTGTTTATTATAATCCTGGGGATCGAGATTTATGAAAACATATAATTTCTATATTATCCCTCTGAGATACATTAATTACACGTATTGAAGAAATATAAAAGTGGTGGTGAGAAGATATTATGAAATTTATCTTAGTAATTCATCCTTGTATGGATTCTTCAAGTGGATGTAGTTTTGTCCTAGTGGTACCTAGAGGTAATAACTATGAAAATAGTGCCTGAATCTTGGCCCAATTACCACTAGGTGAATAACAATGAGGCTTACTACACACTATTAATTAATCCCTCTGGGCATATTCTTAGGATAATTCACATTTTTTTAGAAACCATTATGAATGGTTTGAAAAGAAGTATCTCCCCAATGATACCGTCTTCATGATTATGAGACTCGCTATGCATAATTTTCTATGTATTTCACATATTTTTGGTATATACATTTTGTTTCATAATGTTTTGATCTAATTAAATGTGTTCCATTTTTTAAACCTATAACATATATAAAGGAATGAATGTTATATAAATGAAATCAATTTTAATGTGCCTGAATGATCATTTATTTGATGGGCTTAAGCAAATCATTCGATGAGAACTAGTCTCCCAGACAACCACATTATGTGAGAACATTTTATCATGTTTAAAAATGAAAAGAAATAATTCTATTATTAATATATATTTGATTGGATATATCATAATAATAATAATTTATTTGAAAAGGATAATGGGATGAAGGAAAAGAAGGAGTTTTGAACATGTAATATTTATGGGAAAACACTATAGTACTGACATAAAGTGAATTGGCGTTTTCTACATGTGTAGAGAGAAATTACACTATACTCATGATTTAAAGGGAAATCAAATAGCTACCAGTTTTAATTCATCTACTATTATGATATGGGGAACTATTAAAATGAATTCCCGAAACATAAAATGAATATTTCAACAAGGATACTAGAGGATCATGGCCAAGATTATGCTATTAATGCAGATGAATTGGAATGAATTATTTGGTTGTTATTGGATTCTGAATTTTTTTTCATTTCATAATTTAATCAATTGTATCTTTTTTATAATAATAATGAAATTAAGAAGGATTGTACTATAGTAAATTTATATTAATGTTTTCAAGGCGTTAGTTTAATAGTATAGATGAAAAATAAAAATGATTCAATGTAAAACCCTTTTAAAAACAGTTGGTTGAGAGAAATATAACCCTGATTTTTTTCATGATGTTTATAAAATGGTAATATTATAAAAATAATATTTTTATATATAATATATATTTTATTTTACAGACTATCTTTGAACAGATTAATTATTTTTTTGGAAAATGTGGTTTATGTTATCCTTTATGATGTTTATATCACATTTTAATTAATGTAATATATCAAATAATCTTGGTTTTACTTGTAGTATAAGTAATGATTCATGTTGTTAATATGTTTTTTTATAATCCATGTCATTAATTTTATTTTATTTTAATAAATGTTAAAGATATTTAAAATTTTAATTTGTCATAATTAACTAATAATTTATGTTATTTGGGGGATTAATTATAATTTAATTTAATAAATTCAGTGACCTTATTTAAAAAAATGGTCCTATTATTTTTAAATGTTCATATGGATATCCATTTATTAGACGGTTTAAGAAAAATGTTTAATGATGATTTACTGATACATTTATTACTTCAATATATGAATATTTTTTCATATTAGACAACTAGTAATAACCATTTTTTGATAATAATAAGAACTATATATTGATTGAATGAATTATCAGTTTATAATAGATATAATGATCCAATAAAATTTAATTTAATTTCATAAGTAGTAAAAGAGAGCATTTTTGGATTTTCATTAATTTGAGTAATTATGGATTTTAAAATAGATGAATGAAAAACAAATGCATGAAAATGTTATTATGGTATATAAACGTATCAAGTATGTATATTTCATTATATTCACAAATAGTTAAATAACACTTTATTATAATGAAAATGATCTTGAAACAGAGATTATATCATATTACCTTAATATCCCATGTATTAGTTGGTATTTTAAATAATAATATATTTGTGTTTGGAATGTCCTTAACATCCCATTGACGATTTACATTCATGTGATCAATGACCTCTCTCATTATTTATATTTATTTATTATTATTTATTATTTTCTTTAATGCATACATATTCATGTTCAAACAATGTTATATTACGTGGAATCCTAGTACTGTTTTATTTTTGACGAACTTCAAACATCATTTGAATATTTTGGAGATTATTTTTTATATATTTGTATTATAATGTGGCGTTTCAATAAATAAATTTTAAAATGTCAAATCGTTGATTTTTTAGAGAAATATGAAATTGAGAGAACACAATTTATTTATGGTTAGGAGAATGTAGACAAATATTATGTTAAAAGGAAACTATATTATTTGATAACGTGTATAACTAAAAAATCCAATCCCATAATATAATTTATAACCTATATACATTGTGATATATTTCTTTTTAAATAAACATTTTATCTTCGATATCGTGTGATACACACAACAACGTGTTTAAATAAAACAAAATACTCCATTAAATTATTGTTATTTTAAAATATAACTTTACAAACTAGTCACTAGGATAATGATTATGAATATCAATAATTTAAATTTGAAAATAATTTTTATAAATTAATTATAAATTTAATAATAAAATTTTAAAGGAATAATAGGTTTTGATCAAATTTTATTTTTTCTAAAGGGTCTTTCTGTCCTTCATTGTGCACAAAAGAAATATTAATTTTTGAAAAATATATAAAATTAATTTTATAGTTAAAAATCCAATTTTGAAATTATCATCATAAAATTATATTTTTTAGAATTTATTTTAATTTTTTTGAAGACATAATTATTTATTAAATATTGAAACATATATAATTTATATTTAAAACAAAGGTTTCATTAAAATTATTTACTATAATAAAATTCAATTTAATTTTGTTGTAAAAAAATTTATAAAAATTTATAAATACTAAAAAAATTATGAAATTTGGATCATTTTTATAATTAATATCTATATTTAAACATTGTAAACATCTAAAAACTTTCTCTTTAAAAAAGTAATTTCTTGTAAGGATATTGGAATTAAATTAAATTTATTTTTTTACACTTACCTGAATGGAAGTTATAAAATTGTATAAAATATTTTGAATAATGATAATTTATATTATCAAATGAGGTCAAAATAATATTTTACCAAATTGAATAGTTAAAATTGTATAATTTATTTACCATATTTAAGATGAAAATTGGTTTACAGAGGTATAAAATAAGAAGTTATTGTTTCAAAATGGCTTCCAAACAAGTAAATATATTATTGTATTAACATATTTATACATTATCCTTACCATTCTAGAATATAGGGTCATTAAAAATAATTAATCATCTGAATGACTGTCAAATTGAATTTTTTTAAATTTCCAAGATATTTTTATGTAGGTCCTCATTCCATACTAATAAAATGGATCTCCCTTATTTAACTAATTTGCACGAATAAATTCTTTTCACACACAAAAACATTGAAAAAGAAACCAAATAAATCTAGATTCACACATTAGTGGTACTTTTCTTCGCAAAAGGCCAACCCTATAGTCCTTAAGAGGATAAAAAACAGATGTTTCTCTTATTGAAAATAATAATCATAAAAAAGATCTTTCATTTTCATTGTTATTATTCCACCTTCAAAGATGAATAGACATATTAAATATAATAAAACCATTATATATGGTATAATTTGATTTTATTATATTTTTGTAATAATATTTATCCACCCCCACTTGTATAAAATGGTAAATGAAATAATTGATTATGTGAACCACAGAACACTGCCTCATGGAACGATGTATTTCATTTTCCACAACCACATTAAAAGGATGGATATAATTATGGGTTTAACAAACTTATATTATATATATCATATTATTATATTTATAATATTTCAATATCACATATCCATTATATGTTTCATTTTGTTTCATTTATGGTTAAGTTGTTCATGTGTGTTGTAGACTATAGCCTCGTGAAGAGTTGTGATTAATTTTTCACTTACACATTACATGGAATTTAATTATGATAAATGTAGTGAATATATTTTATATATAAGATAAGATATCTAATTTATAAAATTAATATATCACATACTTATATAAACATTCACTCATTATAGGAATTATATGATCACTCATACGTATGTAAGACCTACCGTGTCCATGAAGCAATGCGACTCATTTTCCTGGAATAACTTTTATAATTGGTTATATTAAGGAATATAATAAGTAAATAGGTTATTAATAACATTATTATTATTATATAAATGATTAGTTTGTATTATAATTACATGAACATTCTTTTTCCTTACAAAATATGCAGGAGAAATCAATGCAATTAAAACCTAAACCAATGAAAATTATGAAATACTATTAACTAATGAGTGAACAATGTAATAAATGTATCATAATGATATTATAAGTACTAATATGGTTCTGGTCTAAATGAAATACATTTTTAAAACCACTATATATGATTTTAAATAACTTCTAACCAAATAGACGCATAGGGGTATGAGACTTCATCTAATTACCCATTCATTGAGGAATATTATAATTTTATACCCCTATTTTCATTGATATGGTTTATATTCATTCCCATTAAAATTTAATATTTTTTTATTCATTATTAATTGTATTTTGAGTTTCTCATTGAAATATTTAATACAAGTGGATTTGACATGAAAATTATTATGTGGTTATATTTATTTTACAATCCCACATTGTTTTGAAATTGTGAATTTTATCATGAAATGGTCCATCTTTATTATCATTTTTAATTGGAAATTATATTTATATAAATTTTTAACATTCATGTGTGATGGATATTACTATTTAAAAAAATATAGCATTTTATTCTAAATTGTAAACTTTTAATGTTATCAGAATAACTAAGGAAATATTGAAAATTTTATTTCATTTACTCAATACATATATTTATTTATATGAAATTATTCATGAATTAAATCAATTATTAGTTATAAGGAAAATGATTTGGACCTATAGTGATAAGTGGGGCCTAGAATTGTATATCTCCATGATTAATCTGTTGATCTAAATAGACAAATAATTTGGATATGTTTAACGGGTTTCAACATGTAGTTATAAACTATCTTGTGAGTGGTCTTGTTAGTAGAGGTATCATAATGCCTAAGATCATGAGGTCAAAAAATTAAGAACATACATTGTTGATATTTATGTTTTTTTTATTGTCCATGGTATTTTCAAAATTACATTATATCTTGATACATTTAATTCCCATATTATTGATTAAATGGTATTTCTGTTCAGTAATTTACCTTTATATAATGATTATGCAATATTTAGTTAGGATAGAAATGTTATTAATTTAATGGAATGTGTTTTCTGTTATTTACCTTTCATATATATTATTCCTTATCTAATCATGATTTTTATCTAGTATAAATGTCTCTTGTGTTCAATTAACTAACATTAAATATTGATTATTCTTATTGATTTGTTAGTTCATATGATGTAATTATAATTTATTGAGAATTTTATAACAACCATTTTTTACATTCTCTAAGATATGTAGAAAAAAATTTAGAATGATTTCAATGATGCAAAATATTTTCCATATATATGATTTTTATTTTATATCCTTTTTAAAAAAATTTACCATGTATGATTCTAGTTCATGAAAATAACTAAATTTATTGGTCCTTTGTGATTTGACACTTTTTATTTTTTATAATGTAATAAATAAGGCACCAACATTAGCCTAATGGGTTCGAGGTTGCAATAGTAATCCTATATGAACATATATTTATAGTAGTGTATACAATTCATTGACCCGGAGTAGAGTCTTGAAACCCACCAGGAACCCCAAGGAGAAGAGGGAAGATTATAGAAAAGACCACATTTATAAAAAAGAGAGACGAAGTAATGTTCTCCATTAGTCATGCAATATCTCATAATGTAGGATATTGAATTTTCACCATCAAACACTCTCAATTTATTATCAATTGACCTTACAAGATATGCATACCTTATTCTACAATGGTTTTTGATTTAATGAAATGATTTCCATCCTGTTAACCATGAACTAATATTTCACATCCTTTCAAAATATCTGAATTATATCCTTATTATTAAATCAATTCTACATCACTAATTATGAACCCAATGCATGATACATCTCTATAACATTTATTCCATTGTTTGTATATGTTATCAATATATGTAAATAAATTATACATAATGATAATTTAATAAATTTATGAGGATAATACATATGTCTTATATTGATATGACCAATGACATGAAAAATGTGGTGGTCATATTGGTGGGTCATTACTCCTAACCTCTTCTACTATTTATCACCATGTGTGAACATTATAAGAGGAATTTCTAATTTTTATTATCCCCCAAAACATGATAGTAACATATAATACATCCCCTACTAGTATGATATTTTTTGACTTTATGATACATGTATATCATTTCTATCTTGGAATCTATATGGTCTCATTATAGAGTGGAATATTCTATAAAATATTTATATGAAATTTAATCTAATTAAATCACTTTATAAATAGTTGAACAATATAAAAATTATAATGTTATGAATAAATCATGCATAACTATTTATACACATGATATGATGCGCAACAATAAAAAATTATTGTTCAGGTCGGGTCGAGGGAACCCACAACTATAAAACTCTATCATTTATAGGATCATGCATTCTATTTATCCTCATTATCTCTTTCTTGATAAAATAATGATTTTTCTAAGATTTATTTTTTGAGTTTTTGGGAATGTCATATTGATGTTGTGTGGGTAATCTTCTATCATTGTCATCACCTCCTTAATAAAGACTAATCAAATGATGATATCCAAGATTATATTCCCTTTATTCGCTAACAGAACATAAAATCTTGGATAATAACAATATAAATATCATAATAATATATGTTATAATTAAATATCTACTTACTAGGTATGATTGTATAAATTGGAAAAAAAATTCATATCTGACACTACTTCTTCATCGGCATCAGATGCCACAGCCCTCATGTTATTTATAGATATAGATACCAATGGCTTTAAAGAGATTATATTTATCATTACCATGACTTGACTACAATATTAGATCATATTAATCTAATTTAAGACTAGTTTTTTATCCCATAAAATTGTTTTCCCTATCTCTATAGGTTCAAAGAACATATCACTTGTACTCTCTCGGGTACAAATTGATAGATCAGAATTCTTATCAGAAAATTCCATAGATTGAATAAATATTTTCCTACAATAAAGTATAGGATGTAAATATCAAATCTAATATATATCTTGGAAAATTTTATAGATCAATCATAGTAGTTCATGGAATTATAATCACCACATTAATCTCCACATATGTTTTATACAAGTCTTATTTGAATGATTTATTCAATGTGATATTCAAAAAAACATTCCCTTTAATTTTTCCAAATTGTATTTAACAATAAATTATTATTATATATTAATTTACATGGTCTATTAAAACCATTATATCTACCAAAATATAACTATTTAACTATAAAATAGTTTGAAACTATATCTCATTCTCTAGATAGTTACATTCTTAGAGTCTAAATTAAATATCTGACCAATAGTTATTTACCTTATGTTATCAAAAATATTTTCCCTAATAAAAATTGATTCTATAGAGACCTATTATTCTCACATGGAAAAATATTTTCCCATAGAATATTTAATGATCATGTATATTACTTCTATAAAATATTGGATTTTAATTACATTCACCCATAATTAGATTTCTATTGTATCGCTATAAACTTATGGATATATGGAATAGGCACATTCCGAGAAATTTCGTGTTAACAAAAATTACAAAATAAAATTATCATAGAAAATTTCTATGAGAAATATAATTCTTATGGATTTAATCATAATGAAATGGAATAACTAATCACTCATTATTGCTTACACAATTATACCACCCATGCCATTTTTCTCTTGAATACAACCAAAAATATTATGATTTGAGTCCTTCAAAATATAATGAACATGGATGTGATACATGGAATCCATTTCCTAAATTCATATAAACTTTTTAATCATAACGGAATAAGATAGACCTATTCATTTTAGGATTTATTTTTTATCAAATAATATATCACCACAAATGGTGAACATAAAACCACAAGTTTGGATTTAACCTTTTCTACATGGAATGTTCTTCTATAAAAATCATTTTCCACAAATACTTCTCGAGAGTATTTTTATGCCAACTACCGGGTCATCTCCATGATTAACTAACCCCATGACAACATTTCTCCCACTATATCAAATAGAGATGGAAACCATTTTATAAAAATATATTATATAAATTCACTATAATTATTCTATCTTAGTGACTTATATAATATCTATAGAAAACATTACAATACTAATATATATACACTTTGTGTTTGACATAATGTAAGATTGTTAATATTCATAAAAAAATCTTTCTATATAAACAGAAGTTATTAGGATGGGATCGATTTATATCATATTATAACCCAAATGATATCAATTTTTATTTATATTTTTTATACGATATAGGATAACATATCCATTTGTGAAACATGAATTTAAAAATAATTAAAGTATATACAATTCATAAAAATGAAAAAATTGATTCTAATTTTAATATCTTCATGAATCTAATCTGTATAAGGTAGTTTGTTTTTACTAATTGATCCCAGATACATTTTTTTGATCAATGTCTTCATCATCAATACATCTTATAAACATCATAGCTTTGACATTTGTAAGGAAGTGTTCCTTTTATAATTAATACATAAAAAAGGTAAGGATATGTTATTGCATGGTAAAAATATTATTTAGTAGATGGAAATAAATAAATTCAAATTGTAAAATAATTTATATTAATTATTTCACTCATACAATCCATAGTACTCTAAATGGAATCTTATTGTAACATCCTAGGTAGATAAAGAATATGTAATTTTTCAAATTTATTAATATTTGTGAATTAAATATTTATTTTTCTTTAATTTTTATGATATGTTCGATGTCATACCTAATAATCAACAACAAGTTTCTTTTAAATATTATGTTGTTCACAATGTTGAGTTATACTGAAAAATAATAATATAACATTATTTTAAATAGTATTAAATGCCTTGTAATTTTATTTTTGGGAATGAACTGAACTAACTAAAATATGAATAAAATTGATAAATATTTTTACATTTATCTAACTCAATTTAGAGGTTTAAATGTCAATGAATCTAATTTTAAGCACAAATACTGTAATATTCTTTAAAAGATCGACTTACCAGCTTTTATTGGAGAACACTTTTTAAATCTATTTTTGGTCACTTTTATATGTTCTATTTGACAAAATAAATTCTTTTTTAGAATCGAGACATCAAAATTTACTTGGGGTAAATTGTTTTGTATTTTTCTGGTAAAAATCATTTTTTAATGAATAGTGAAAGATAATGTATTTTAATTCAAAATAGATTTTTAATCTAATTTATTTATATGGTTATATAATCATTCTAATTGGGTTTAAAGTTAAATTAGAATAGATTTTTACTAATTAATTAAATTGTGGTCGTTGGAAGTAATTTCACTTTGAAATTATACATAAACAAGTGTCAATCTTTTGATAGTTATTATTTCCAAAAAACACATTTTGTATTTTCTCAACGGGAATTAATTTTTAGTTATTTAATGCAACTTCTATGTCTTGAACTTGGTAAAATAGAAATGATTTTTGAATTCGGAACATCAAATATAGCTTAGGCTGATTTTTTTTTATTTTTCTAAAAACCTTCAATTTTTTATGAATAGTGAAAACATTGAGTAGTACATAAAAAATTGACATTTCATTTAAATTAAATTTTTCTGCTTTAGTGAATTGAATTTAAAAAATACAACATGAATGGATGTCATCAGTGAGTAAAATTTGGTTTAATAAGATGAAAATAATCTTTGGTGAGTAATAATTTTGGAATTTTATTTACTGTGGTTAATGTTAAATAGGGTTATTCATGATAAAAATATTATTATAATAACATAAAATTACCATCAACAATTGTCTTATCCTTATTGGGTGAGTTAGGGCCGACCAATAAAATATTTGGGTGAATCATTTTCCATTTTAAAGACACTTAGGTAAGATAATTACATTAATAACTTTTTAATTAAAGTAAAAAAAAATATCGTAATCATATAATTTTTTTCAAAAATAATTTAAATGTAGGGTTATATACATGATATTGTTGGGACTAAGTTGGATTGAGAAGGATGTTTTAAGAGTTAGCATTTGTAGAGTTTTGTATTTTGTTGTCAATGAAGATAAATAAATTCAATTTGTAAAAGGACCAAAATCTATGATGATGCTTTGCTGATTTGTATTTCACAAATATCATAAGAGTGGAGAACTTGTGATTCAAGCCTTATGAAGAGTAGAGAGAGTAAAGAAGTGATTTTGGAAAAGGAACGAATGTGGCGCGCAAGTCAAGAGTGGTGCATAATTATTGGCGTGCAAGTATTGTCACACAATTAAATGTGGTGTGCAAGTCATATTTCAAGATCATCACATCAAAATTTGACAAGTGAAATAAAATTTCTTGCAAGTTAACGACTGGTGTGTAGGAATAAGTGGTGAGAAAGTGTGGCGCGCAAGTATAACTAGCGTGCAAGTGTGGCGCACAAGTATAAGTGGCGTGCAAGTGTATGTTGCACGCAATTCATATTCCAACATCATCATATCAAAATATGACAAAGGAAAGATAGTGTCGCTCTAGTGATGGAAGGGAGCGCAAATGATGGAGTGGCGCACAAGTGATGGAGTGGCGCACAAGTAGGAACGTCACACAAGTGTATGTGGCGCGCAAGTCACAAAAATTCTTATAAAAATATGACTAGAATCTTCATTTTTTATGGCTCAACACTTAAGAGAAAATTTGAGCTCTGATCGCGCATGTAGTAGAAAGTGGAAAGGCACGCAAGTAGGGTGGCAGACAAGTAGGGTGGCGCGCAATCAGAAGTGGCGCGCAAGTTGTTAGAGGCGTGCAAGCTGTAAGGTGTGTTCAAGAAGTGTGTTGTGTATAAGCTAAAGGTGGTGTGAAAGTTGTGATATGTGAACAAAAGTGGCACAAAATTAGTTAGTGGAGCGCAAGTAGGTAGGCATGAAAGCATGAAGTTGTGCAAGATGAGTGGTGCGCAAGTAGGAGGCACACAAGAAGGTGGCACACAATCAGGGTGGCCCACAAGTAGAGTGGCGCACAAGTAGGGAGTGGCGCGCAAGCTGTTTGCACTAGGAGTTTCTTACAAGCTTCTGGTAAAAAAGTGAAGAATTGTTTTGAAATATTTCATTTGTGAGAGTTCATTAAGAATCCCAGAATCATCACATTACCCTATTTGTGCTAAGAGGGAGCACACACAGTATTGGATTGTTTTAAAAGTTCTACACGAGTGTAAGGTTATATCCTAATCATTGTATTCCACATCAAAGGATTGTTGTCTATTGGATTGTGTGGTACTGTATTGTTTTCGTACCATACCAAGGACATATCTACCTTGTTGAGTAGTGGACCTTGTTAATCTTTTGTTCCTGTGGTTGTGTGTGTTCAACAGGGAAGAAACTCTTTAACAGGATGCAAAGGTTGTTTCAAAACATAGGAACCATAAAAATAAAAGGATATCACTGATTCACCCCCTCCCCCTCTCAGTGATACTTGGATCCTAACTGGGAACATAAATTAGTATCAGAGGTATAGTTTCCCTTTGTTTATTCTTTGCTGAAGTGGTTGAAGAGAAGTTTTGATGAAGAATCTAAATTGCGTGAACAATAAGGGGATTCTAATTTTTGGTGGAAATAACTATCACATCTAGAATGACAGAATGATGCCTTATCTTTTGCCTCTTGGATATGATGTTCTTGAAACTACAACGGATGGATTTCCTTTTATTGATGAAAAGATTCCTCTTACTCTTGTCGACAAGAAGAACCTTGAGAATGATGGAAGAGATAAAAATGTGTTACTATCATCTCATTATGAGAGTGAATTTTTAAGGGTGAAAGTTGTTGCTACAGCCAAAGGAATCTGGAAAAAACTGAAGAACATATATAAAGTCAATAAAAAATTGAAGATGGATAAACTAAAAATATGGAGACTGATGTATGAACATTTGAAAATGGTAGAATTTGAATCTGTTGGGGATTTCATTACTAGGATAAATGATACTGTCTGTACAATCAGATGTCTTGGTGAAACGTTAGAGGATTATAAATTTGTCGAAAAGATCATTAGAATTCTTCCTTACAAGTTGGATGCTAAAGTGCCTACATTAGAAGTTAGAGACCCTGAAACATTATCTTGGGATGATTTTCCTAGCACTCTCATTACTTATGAGATGATAAGAGAGAAGAATATGTAGGGAAAAACAAAAGTTGATAGAGAAATGGCATCCAAGGATACAAAGAGAGAGAAGTCAAAGAAGACTCTTATTGAAGATGATGATGGTGAATCTGATTCTAAAGATGAGGTATGTAAAAATTTTGATGAAATTTTATCCTTGTTTTCTAAGAATTTGAAAACAGGTACATGAAAATACAAGGGTAAACATTCCTTGAAATGTTTTGAGTGGGGAGTCGTTGGTCACTATGTGGCTAACTGTCCTAAAATGAATAAAGATGAATAAAATGATGATGATAATAGAAGGCCAGGAAGGTTGTGGAAGAAACAAGATGACAAAGATAAATATTTTTCAAAGGGGGGGGGTGAAAAAAGTCTCTTCAAATAAAAAAGAATAAGCTTTTTATCTGAAAATGAAGATGAAGAAGATAGCGAAGATGAATCTGAGAAATTATTTTCTGAAAAACCTAGAAAGAATACCTTTATTGCTGTAGTAAATAATGAAGATTACGAGAGATACAGTTTAGAAGAAGAAGAAACTCAAATTGAATATCATCTAAAAGAAGATTTTAAAGAAGGCTTGAGGAAGATCAGAAGGCTTGAGAAGGAAAACACCCAGCCGATAAATGAAAATTCCACATTAAACAATCACGAAGGTTTTACTGATGAGAAAATGAATATGGAAAATGATATTGATGATATGAAACATTTTCTTGAGAATACAATGAATCGTAGTGATCATCCTGAAGTAAAGTCGAAGGAAAAAGAAGAAGAGTTGGAACTTGTCTAACAGAAACATTATAAAGATAAAGAGATGAAAATAAGTTTCAAAAATTATATCTCAGAAGATAGTTAATGATACAGTAAGAATGAACGAATCAAGGATCCACAAAAGTTACAATCAATGGTAGAAATGAAAGACAGAATAGGTTCTGATAAGAACAAGGCTGGAAAGACCATGTATGTGCTCAAAGTTAGCAATGATGAAAGATCAGAAGTGCATGAAAATCATGATTCAAGAAAGACTTCTAATACTTCTGGTGCTGTTAAATCTCTAATGATAAAGGGAGTTACTAATGAAGAAAATGAAGGTTTATGGTCAACATATTTCTATTAAGATGGTTATTGAGAAACGTGTTCATAAATATGGTCAGTAATGAAGTTTCATAGGCAAATATTCTTTCTATGGTTATTGCCGGTATTGTGGTGGATTCAGACACATGGAAAATAAGTGTTGGTTCAACCAAAAAAATTACAATTATTCCACATGTTTTGAAAGAAAATTATTAATGGGCAGTCAATCCTTTCAAAATAGAAAGTCTCCAAATAAGTTTCATAAGATATCTAAGAAGACTGGTGTGAATGTTTAGAATAGGTTCCAACCATTGGAAACTATTTGTGAAAGATGTGATCGACCTGGACATCTTACCAAGGGTTGTCTTAGTGTGTTACGATAGCAACAAAATATTCTTAATATTTCTCAAGTGTAAGAGTTTTTAAAATCTAAAAGGGACAATTATGATAAGTTCAAAAAGAAATAGTGCATGGTTGTCTGGCTAGAACACATTGACCTGGCTAGAAAATTGGAGGAATTACAATAGAAAGTGAAACACAAGGAAGAACAAAAATCTCTTATTATTGAAACTAATTTGAAAGCTACAAAAGGAGAAGGTCCATGTATTCTTGATATTGGGTGTTCTTCTCATATGTTCGGAGATATAATGTTACTGAATAATTTGAAAGACTTAAAAGAAGGAACTGTTAAATTTAGAAATGATGAATCTCTAAGAATCAAAGGTGTTTGATCAGCAATCATCAAAAAAGAAAAAAAATGAAATCAAAGAAAACATTATATGTTGATGGGTTGAAAAATAATCTTCTTAGTGTATCACAAATCTGTGATGAGGGAAAAAAATGTATATTCAGAAAAGGCGGGTTCGTTGTGAAATGTTAAAATGATGGAAATATTGTTATAAGAGGCCAACGCACTAAAGGAAATTTTTTCAATGTTGGTGATGTACAAAATACTTGTTACATGGGAATGGTAGATGAAAATCAATTATGGCATAAAATTCTAGGACATATGGGTTAGAGAAACATGTGTATGTTATCTATGTGAGACACTGTCCGAGATATTCTTGATTTATCAAGAAGAAGAGATTGGTGTTGCACTATCTATGAAAAAGGAAAGATTACAAACTCTTTTCAGAAGAGATTTGAAAATTGTTCAAAACAACCATTGGAACTTATACATTATGATATATATGGACCAAAGAGCAAGAAATCAATAAATGGGGATATGTACTTCATTACTTTCATTGATTACTTTACTCGCATTACTTGTGTTATGTACATGATAGATAAGTAAGATGCTCTGAAAATGTTTAAGAGTTTCAGGAGGAATGAAGAAAATTAATGTGAGTATTCAGTGAATAAGTTGAGAACTAATAATGGTGGGAAGTATAAGAATGAAGAGTTTGAAAGTTACCTTCAGAAACATGGAAATCTTCATGACTTCAGTTCACCATACACATCTCAACAAAATGGGTTTGCTGAAAGGAAGAATCGAAGTCTAGTGGAAATGGGGTGAACTATGATACTTGAACATTGTATTTCTCATTATTATTGGAGGCAAGCCATGAGTACTGATGTTTATATTTAGAACTGATGCTTATATATTCCAAAATCAGTTATGACTCTATATGAAATGGTCTATGGAAAAACTCCATGTCTGAAACATTTAAGATTATTTGGGAGTCCATGCATTATAAAGATGAAAGGTGGAAACCTTGGAAAGTTTGAGAAATGTGGAGATGATGGAATTTTTCTTGGCTATGATCTAGAAGGAATAGGATATAGATATCTCAACAATGTCATAGAAATAATTATCGATTCTTCAGATGTAAAATTTGTGGAAATTATTGAGAAAGAAAAGCAGTCATATGTTGATGTGGAAGTTGTGCAGGATAGAGAAGCTTTGGTTAATGATTCTGATATTGCTACAGACTGTGTTAATCCTACCAGTGAAGATGAATCCGACTTAGAAATATCGAATGATGACGATGAAGTTCAAACAACTCATCCTAGGTTGTGGAAACAAGTTTAGGCTCAGAATATTATTGGAGATAAACATCAGAGGGTTCAAACCAGAAGAACAACGGATGCTATATCACATACTTCTCTTTATTCGAAAGTTCAACCGAATGGTGTAAATGAATCTTTTGAGCATCTAGAATGGGTTTATGAAATGATTTAAGATCTTGATCAGATAGAAAAGAATGATACTTGAGAACTTTTACCCACGTCGGACAACAAGAACATTATTGGTACAAAGTGGGTTTTCTGGAACAAGATGAATGAAGAAGGTAAGGTAATAAGAAACAAATAATTTTTTTTGAAAAGGGTATTCAAAAATAGAAGGCATTGATTTTGATGAAACCTTTTCCCTAGTGGAAAGATTAGAAACAATCAAAATCATTCTTCATATTGTTGCACAATGTTTTTACAAAATATTTCAAATAGATGTAAAATCTGCATTCTTGAATGGTGACCTTGACGAGGAAGTTTACATTGATCAACCTTGTGGATTTGTTATTGTAAAGGATTAAATTAATGTGTTCAGATTGAAGAAGGATTTTTATTGGCTAAAATAGGCTCTAAGAGAATGGTATTCTAAATTAGATACTTTCTTAAAGAAGATGAACTTTATAAAAGGGAGAGTTGGCAGAAATATGTACATCAAGGAATGTCAGGAGTTTTCACTAATCGTAATTGTTTATGTGGATGATATTATATTTGCTGTAATTGATGAAAGATCATGTGGAAAATTTTATGAGGAGATGAAGAAGTTATTTGAGATGTCCAAGTTGGGAAAATGAAGTAATTTCTTGGGCTAGAAATTTCACTGAAGAAGAATCAAGTTTTTCTGTCTCACGAAATGTATGCTAAGGAACATCTAACGAAGTTTGGCATGGAAAATTCGAAACCAATTTCCACACCTATTTCAGTGGGAACCAAGTTGTCTAATTATAGAGAAGGTATGTAAGTTGATCAGAAAGAGTTTTGAAAGCTGATTGGAAGTCCGTTGTATTTGATAGCCTCATGACCCGACATCATCTATGCTATCACTTTATGTGAATGATTTTAGAGTGCTTCTAAAGTATTTCATTTTATTTCTAGAAAGATAAATCTTAGATACATCAAAGGCACAACAAATTTTGGAATCAGATATGATGGCTTATGAAATATAGATCTATTCGGTTATTCTAAAGTTGATTGGGCCAGAAATGTTGATGATTGAAGATCTACTTCTAGTGGATTTTTCTTTCTGGGGAAAAGTTGTATTAGTTGGCATACCATGAAATATAATTCAGTAACATTTAGCAAATCTGAAGCCGAGTATGTTGCTGCTACTCAAGCTGCATCTCAACTAATGTGGATGAAGACTTGGTTAGAAGATCTACTTGTTGAAGTAAAGCTACCATTGCTCTTGGGTTGTGATTATCAGAGTGCAATCAATCTTACAAGAAATCAGGTAAAACATTCTCTTTAAAAAACATTGATATAAAGTACCACTTCATCATAGAGAAAGTGGAGAAGAATGAATTATTGCTGGTGTATGTTCCTACATCTGACCAATTTGCTGATATATTCACCAAACCTTTACTGAAAGAACCATTTGAAAAATTGAGGATGAACATGGGTGTCCAACCTCCTTCTCATCAAGGTTAAGGTATGTTTTTCTATCCCCAATCTCATCTTAGCTTTGGATATTGTTGTAAAGGGGTATAATTGTTTCATAAATCTATCCTTATAGATGCATGCATAAAGGGGGAGTTGTGGGTAAGCTATGAATCCAACATGTATGTGTGTTAACTAGTCTAACTGTTTGTTTGAGTGGTTTAGGAAACATTTTTTTGTATTCCGGTAATGTTTATGAACTGAAGAATTCTGAAGTAGAGGCTTGAAATATGTCCTGAATGTTGTTCTGAAGAAGGCTGAGGAGATATGATCATGAGATTTCATAGTCACTGCCTTTGGACAGTATGGTTTTGGCTATCAGAAATTCCTGTTTCCTACAATGATTTAGATCACGTAGGCATAGAATTGCTGATAAGTAATACATTGCATAAGGTTACAAATTTCAGTGATTTATGAAACCTGGTTGACAACAAAATCCATAAGGTGAGATTTTTGGGACCACGATGGATGGAGAAAGAAGTTTGAAGAGTTAACACTAAAAGCTACCTCATACATAATTGTTATCCATCCAAAAAAATTTATTTTCCTACAACATAATAACTTCTTATGGGATGATGAAATGATCCTTTGTCACCAGTATGATTAAGAACAGACATGTCCAGAAGCTAATTGAAGGAGAAATGATTCTTTATCGTGGATCCTCAAAGGAAATAGTAAGGATCGAAGATATAGTATCACCAATCATCATATAAAAGCCACCATGAATTATTCTATTTCAATCCTGAAAAATAAAATGAATAAGGTCAGCCACTGCAACTTGGAAGAGATCCAGTAGTTGTGCGGACAGAAAAACAGAGTGCTAACATTCAATAAAATCCAAAATAGATTACCATAAGGCATAGAGACTTCATAAATATCGTCTAATTCATTCCACATTGAATAATCAACAACACAAGTATGAAACAAGTGATCAACATCCTCCCTATGTTTATGACATAGAACACATGAAGAATAAATAGAGATAATACAGGATTGGATAATGATAATTTCCCTAATATGTATGTGTGGACTACACACCCACAATGTGACGTGAATAATTTTTCATTTCCATTATAAAAATATTTTAATAATTATTTACTAAATGAAAATTTAAAAATGGTCTTGCATTGTTTAATTATTATTTATATTTATTTCTTTTCATCTATTGAAATGTGAAAGCAGTGTTTCTGTGTACGTATGGTCTACCATCTCCATAAACTGGGTATTTCAACACCATTATCTAAATTTTATGAATTTATATATATTTTTATATATATTTTATCATTTTTGACATTAATATTCAACAATAAATATAATAGGAAAAAAACGACTGACCAAAAACAAACATGAAAAATGATGTAGTTTTTGCCAAGAATAGTGCTTTTAAAAAAGAATTTATAAATAAATGAGTGATTCAAGGGAATAAGTTAATTGTGTTTTCTATGATATATGTACGATTATGGATCTGGGATATATATATATAATAAATATATTTTTATTATATATAAGGTTCTAAAATATTGGAAACAATTCTAACCAAAGGTAAGGCTGCTTTGTCTCCATTTTATATCATCGATACATATTTGATGTTACACATCAATTCTTTATTATGATGTATATATATTTAAATATAGATATTTTAGATCATGGAGACCCTTATATTCATGGTATTTAATGTTTATATCTATGTTATTTCCCTTATTGAGATTATGAATAAAATGTCACCAAAGTGCTAAGGTTTATTGAACCATAGCATCATTATTCTAGATTGTTTATAATTATGTTTCCTCTATAAAATATTATTTGATAATTCCCCCATAAGACCAATATATTATATTATCATTGAGATATTTATTAAAAATGAACTTTTTTTATTTTCATATCATTAGATTTTCAATATAATAAAATAAGGTTTTTAAGGAATCCAAATATTTTTTTGTACTGGGACAATAGTATTTTTCTTACATATCTGTATTTTCATTACAATGACATAACAACTGTTTTTACTATTATATAATTATTTAATAAATCCATTATTACCATTTATTTCTTTTATTTAAAAAGTAAACGTTTTTTTTGTTTTCCAAAAAAGTTACTTTTGACTTTTTACCAAAAATGATAAAGAAATATTTATTTCAATATATACTTCATGACTAGAATTTAAGAAAATCATAACCACCTAGTTCTATGTAGAATCCATTTAATTTATAAATGGTAATTTTCAAATGAAATATTTTCTTCAATATTATTTTAAAATTATGTCATAAAAAGTGACTTTCATTTAAAAACCCGGTATTTTCCAGAAGAAATTCTCTAATGATCATTTTAAAATATTTTCATCTATATAAACATCAAATATTTAATATTATATTTTATAGAGATATATCATAAAATACCATTTTATTGAATATTATATTGATAAAAAATGACATAATTTCTCAGATTGGGCAAAGAATTTTCATTTATGGTATATTTGGGATTAGATCATTCATTTGAAAATTTGATAAAAATTCCAGTTTTACCCTTTAATATTTTAATGTAGTATTTCAAACATTAAAAATTTTATTTTCATTATTTGAAAATAATATTTTGAAAATGTGTTTATGACATAATATTATACAACTTTCATTTAGGACATTAGTGCTAAATCATGCATTTGGTTGCAAAAATGGGCCTTGAAATCAACGTTTGGCTGGACTCGCCAGAATGGACATAGGTTCTATATTTGGGCCATAACATCTTCATCTGTCCTTGGATTTGTACCCAACATTTAGAGGATCTTGAGGACTCAGTTTCCAATGAATCATTCTTCTGTAAATAGATTTGATTCATGTTTTTTGGTTGCCAAAATGGCGGTGTATTGGGGAATAAAATATCTGGCCATGATTCCCCATTAAAATTTTAAAACACTTGAACCTAGACACCTCGTCACTCTATAAAATGGTCTTTTTATCGTTTTTTAGGGTCAGGGATGTGAATTGGGAAGTTGAAGGCAGAAGATAAGTGGATCCACTCCAATTATCCAACCATTTAAATAAGTGTATCTCTTGAAGCAAGGATCCCTTCAACGAAGCCTTTTTCTTCTTCTTCTTCATGTAGTAATATTTTAGTTTGTTTAATAAACTTCTTTGTACTTATTTTATTTCATATTTTCTCTTTTGTTTTGTTCAAATTTATTTTTCTCTTTATCTTTCCAATAGGTCTGGAATTAAGAGTAGAAACTTTATTGGGTTCTACCCTTTCAAAACATTTACAAATGAAAAATGTTTCTATGATGACTAAACCACCCATGGGAAATTAGTTATTTTTAGTAATTGATCAAACTCTAACCATATTCATTAATTTATTCTGAACCCATGAGCTACTATAATTCACTTAATATCATCAATTAACTGAGTTTTTAATTTAAATGAAACAAATAAAGCAATTGAACCATTGGCACAAAAACATACGAGGATGGAAGTTGTGTAGTTGTGGGAGTGTGATCATAATCAATAACAAAAAACCACACAGGATAAATTGGTAGAGATAAAATATAATCCTAAACTCAATTATTCATCATTAACAGAGAGTTTACGTCCCCTAATTAACCACTGACCATAAGCTAAACAAATAAAATCAATCAATGTAGGGTGTTGTGATTGCATGTTCTGAAGCTAGACTAGGGTTTAAATAATTTCATCTTTGTCATTAAGTTCACTTTGATAGGGTTCGAGGTTTAACAAATTAGATGGTTATAATTAATTGAATGTTAATGTAAATAATAATTACAAGTAATTGAGCGAATAGGTATACTTATATCGATTATTCCCTTTAACTATTGTCTAAAAAAACGTCTTCTTATTGTGTCTTTTTAATCGAACTTTATTTCAAAAAAAAATGCAATCTTATTCTAGCAATCATCTTATAGTTATATAAATGATAGAAAAACCACATCCTTTCAGGTAGTGTTTTTATTCTCTTTCAATTTAATTTTAGAATAAAATTAAGAAATTTTTTTTATTTTGATTCCTCCTTTGAGAGATAACCTTGATCAGCCCCTCTGATGCACCTACGTAACCTGAAACTGAACATCATTTGAAAGCACACATGACACTGCCTTTCAAATTGGAATAGTTTTTGGGGAGACAAGTAATTATTTCAACTAATTAGAGGTATTTATTTTATTTTTCATTTTATTCTATTCCTCACTTTTTTCTTCATTATTTTCCCAATCTGATTTTTTTCTTCTTTATTTATTTTCATCTACTTGTTATTAGACCAACAATTCAAACTTGTCATTTTAACATTATTATTGTCCAATTTTAATATTTTCATTTTTATTTAATTTATGTTATGAATAAATCCAAATAATATTTTAGATCTTGACCTTGAGATTTAATGTAGTCTTCAGGCTCAAATTAGACATTCTCAGTCTCCGGAAAGTTTCAACATTCAATCAGTTAGAGAGTTACTCCACTATCAGAACATTGAAATTAGAATCAATTCAAATTAAACTGTAAAACAAGAACCAATGAAAAAAAATAATGTAAATGAACTTAATAGGACCATTTGATAATTGGCTACAACTGATATTAATTATCAACCAAATAGTATTACATACCCTAATCTCGAATCAGACTTTCAACATAAATCTAGATTAATTTTCCTGCATTCAAAATTTATTGGCCTCTCATGTAAAGATACTAATAAACAACTTTATGAATTTAATGTGGTTTTCTCAATAATAAAACCTAGAAATGTTTCTAAAGATTAAATCATACTACGAGTATTCCAATTCTCACTTGATGGAGATGAAAAAGATTGGATGCATTATTTACAACTAGAAGATGTTACTTATTGGAATTATTTTAAACACCTATTCATGAAAATATTTTATCTAGAATGAAGAACAACATCCATTCTAAAGGAGATCTCGGGGATCAAACAAGCACATGGGGTGTCAATGTATGAGTACTGGGAGAGATTCAAGTAGTTGTGTGCAATCTTCCCACATCACCAAATCCGTGAGTAACTCCTCATCAAATAATTCTATAAAGGACCCACTCTTATAGAGAGAATAATGGTGGATTCTGCAGTTGGAGGAGAATTGGTCGACAAGACACTAGTAGCTGCATGAGCATTAATTGACTTGATGGCCCAAAGCTCCCAACAATTTGGTGATCAATGTACACCACATGTTCGAGGAGTACATAAGGTAAGTCCTTCTTCTCTTGAAAGTCATTTGTTTGATACTAAGTTACATGAATTTACCACTATGGTGAGGCTGATTGAATTGGCTCAATAGACATCCCAATACCCTCTATCAAGGCCTTGTGGAATTTTTACCGAGACAAGTCACCCTACTGACTTTTGCCCGCAACTACAAGAAACAGAATATTGTGGAGTCGTGTTTCCTGGGATATCATATCTGCCGCAGCAATAACCACATACCAAAAATAATTTTTATTCCTTTGCACCAGAATATAACCAAGGGTGGAAGGATAAATCGGACATTAATTATGGCTCTGGAAAACAACAAAGGCCCCCCTTTGAACAAAATTTCTAGCATCCTTCGCCTTACTAGTAGGGTTTCCAACAACCCCAAAGTAGATTTAAGTACTAACCATCAACAAGACAACAACAAGGGAATCCCCCCACCAAAGGAAGATTCAAATACTAATGATCTTTTGAATCAAATTGTTCATAATCAACAGAATGGGTTGAGGAGTCAAGGTTCAGAGCTGAGGGAGTAGAAGACACTAATGAGACATATTTACACAGCCCCCCATGGACTGGTAAGTATGAACTTTGGAAATCTACCTTCCCAACCTACTCCAAATCCCAAGGGGAATGTTAGTTTCATCACATTGAGAAGTGGGAAGAAAACTACTGATACCACTTCACCTATCAGTCCACCGGGAATCACCTCAACTCCAGAAAAGCCCCATTCCATACCAACTGATGAGAAATCCAAGGAGAAAGAAAAAGGTAAGAAAACTATTAATGATATTCCTCCTAAAACCCTTCCATTTCCAAACAGAGAGGTACAAACCAAAAATATGGCATAAAAAGCACCAAAAAACGAGGTTTTTGACACATTCAAGTGTGTGGAGATCAACATTCCTCTACTTGAAGCCATCATTAAAATCCCAAGGTATGTGAACTTCTAAAAAGAACATTGTACCAATCGAATAGGGTTAAGGGAAATGAGATGATCAATCTTAGAAGGAATGTTTCAGCACTCATTACACCAAATCTATCAATGCCAACAATGTGTAAGGATCTAGGGGAATTCACCATACCATCCACCAAAGAAGATTTTCACTTTTCTAATGCTATTTGTGATTTTTGAGCTTCCATAAATGTGATGCCTCACTCTGTATTCTTTTCATTACAGGTTGGAGAGTTGAAGTTGACGAGAGTAGTGGTGCAGTTGGAAAATAAAGCTATAGCATATCCAGTGGGGGTCCTTGAGGATATAATTGTCCAGGTAAGAGACATGATCTTTCCAGTAGATTACTACGTGATTAACATGGAGGATAATCAGGAATTTTCTCATGATCCCATTATCTTAGGTAGACACTTCCTCAAAACTGATAAAAACTATCATAAATGTCAATGACTGTACACATTCAATGGATTTTGGGGATGAAGTTGTGATATTTAATGTTATGGAATCCATGAATTACCACTCAGATGACCATTCTACATTTTTATCTTCCATTTTGAACCAACAAATAAAAACCCCATCAAATTTTATTATCCTATAATTAGGGAAATTATGAGTATAGGTTCTAGTTGGATGTCCAGGAGCACTTCCACAACTATTTATAATGCACAAGACTCTATTAGATTTGATTTTTAAATATAATCATACTCTGATCATTTGAACTCTTATTATGACATGGAAATTGAGTATGCTAGTGGATTTGATTATTTTTTCTCTGAATGTGATTATTTCTATTTTGATACTGATTCTCATTGTGCACATATTTCAGTTCCTTCAATGTCTTCATCCATACACCACCCACCTTCATTGGATCTCAATCTATTGCCACAAAATCTCAAATACTTATACTTTTTGATTGACAAGAGATTACCAATTATAATTTCTAATAATCTTCCTTTTGAACTTGAAGAAAAACTTTTAAATATATTGAGGAAGAACATTAAGGAAATCAGGTGGACCTTGGATTACATATCAGGTATTAGCCCCTCTATTTTCATGCTTAAAATTCTTTTTGTGGAAGGGTATAAACTAGTGAGGCAACCAAAAAAGAGAATCAATCCAGCACTTCTGGAAGTTGTTATGAAAAAGGATGAGAAATTGCTCGAGGAGGGTATGATCAATCCCATTTCTGATTCTTTGTGGGTAATTCCTATTCAGGTTGTGCTTAAAAAAAGTGGGGCTTTCATTGTTAAAAATGATAAAGATGATTTAGTTCCAATGAGGGTGAAAAACAGTTGGCATGTGTGTATTGATTATAGGAAACTAAATTAGACCACTTAAAAAGACCATTTCCCCTTCCAATTTATTGATACGATGCTTCAGAGACTAGCTGGGAAAACACACAAATATTTCATGGATGGAATATCTGGGTATTTTCAGGTTCCTATTACTCCAGAGGATCAGGAGAAGACAATATCCACTTGTCCATTCAGTACGTCTGCCAACCGAAGGATGCCATTTTGGATTTACAACGCCCCAAGTACCATTCAGAGATGCATGCTGAGTATTTCTTATAATGTTTTTAAGACCATAATAGAGGTATTTGTTGATTATTATATAGTCTATGGGTCTTTATTTGATGATTGTATATCTGGTTGGGGAACGGTATTGAATCATTGTATTGAGAAAAATCATGTATTGATCTTTGAAAAGTGTCATTTCATGGTAGAGCGTGGCATTATCTTAGGGAATGTAGTGTCAAAAAAGGGATAGAGGTTGATATATCTAAGATAGACATTATTTCATCCTTATCATATCTTTCATGTGTGGGTGATGTTAGTTATTTCCTGGGAATGTAGGATTTTATCGACGCTTCATAAATAATTTTAGTAAGATTGATCTTTCTATGTCGTGATTACTTCAAAAGGATTCTGATTTTTTGTTTGATGATTCTTGAAGGACTTACTATGATGTGTTAATGATGTCTCTGACCACCCCACTTATCAAACAGCCCTCGCGGTGTGAGATTCCATTTGATCTTATTTGTGACACCTCCAACTTCGCAGTTGGAGCTCTCTTGTCATAGAGGGTGGAGGTACGTTCACATGTGATAGTCTATGCATCACGTACACTAGATTCATCATAATAAAACTACAGAACCACGGAAAAGGAGTTTATTGCAATCTTATTTTCATTAAATAAATTCCGTTCATATATATTGGTCTCTAAAGTAGTTGTTTTTAGACCATGAAACTCTGAGGTGCCTATTAAAGAATTCAAACACAAAGCCCAGGATAATCCGATGGATTCTCCTTCTTCAAGGATTATATATTGAGATAAAGGAAAATGGGGTCATAAAAATGGTTGTTGACCACATGAGTAGACTTACACACACACTATAGGATGACACCTTGGACGCGATACCACTTTGGGACACTTTCCCCAATGAGCATCTTTATTCATTCTCAGGTACGCATCCTTGGTATGCATATTTATTTAACAACCTAGTTGCCTTTGAAATCCCTGAATATTTTAAGATACATCATGTCCTAAAATTAAAATGTGATTCTCGATAATATGTGTGGTATGATCTATACCTTCGACACATGTGTAGTGACCATGTTATTAAGAACTGTGTTCCCGATCATGAGTTTGAGTCTATTCTAAAATTTTATCATACAATTACTTGTGGTGGACACTTTGGACCCCAATGGACAACTAGAAAATTTTTGGACTCTGGATTATATTGTCCTAGATTATTTCATGATCCTCATGTGTATTGTATGTCATGCTCATGTTGTAAATACACGGGAAAAATTTCTATGAGACATGAGTTTCCTCAACAAACCATATTATTCTGTAAGATTTTTTAAGTGTGGGGCATCGATTTTATGGGTCATTTTCCTATTTCCATTGTTTTTTTGTTTATTTTTGTTGTTATTGATTATTTGAGAAAATTGGAGGAGGATAAGGCCACAAAAACTAATGATTTTCATGTTGTAGTAGACTTTGTCAAAAAACATATTTTGTGCAGGTTCGGAGTACCGTAGGCCATCATTAGTGACCAAGGAACACACTTACACTATTGGAATATTTCTCCCCTTCTTTGAAAGCATGGGATGACATAAAAATCATAAACACCATACCACCCCCAAACAAATGGCCATGCCGAGATTTCAAATCATGAGTTGAAACAAATTTTGAAGAAAACTTTGCTGCCGTATATGAAAGAATGAAGGAAGCTCTTTCATGATGTGGTTTGGGATTATAGGACAACATACAAGGCACCCATTAGTATATCCCCATTTCAGATTGATTTTGGGAAATCATGACATCTCCCTATAGAAGTTGAGCATTGGGATTATTGGGATTTAAAGAAATTCCACATGGATTTAGCCCAAGATGGAATCCAAACAGAACTACCAATTAAAGAGCATGAGGAGATTTGGTTGTCATCATATGAAAACACGAGGGTCTACATGTAAAGATCAAAAGAAAATAAGGATAAAATGATCTAGAAAAGTGAATTTCAAGTTGGAGAGAAAGTCTTTAATTATAGTTCACAACTAAATCTGATGTCTGGTAAGTTGTGATCCCGGTGGTTAGGTCCTTATATTTTGACAAATGTTTTTCCTAAAAGTGTAGTGGAGATCACACAAGAGGACACTGGAAGAAGATTTACAGTCAATTGGAAATGTTTAAAGAAATACATTGAGGGACTTCCTACTGATGCAGTAGATTTCATCACACTGCGTGACCCCATCATCACTTGAGCATAATAGGATATTCCTAACCCTTTCACATTTATTTTATTTTTCCTATTTAAAATTTTTCATTTCATGTTAATATATAATCTCATGGGTTCACATTGAGTAAAATGAAATATTTTATGTGTGGGGGAGGGATCCGTTTAGTTTAGTAATTTCAATTAATTTCCTATGTTTTCAATGAATTTTAAAAAAATTGTGTATTGTTTAAATATTTTGTTTTTATATTTCAATTTTTTTTTTCTATTTTTGAAACTTTTGAGCTGAAATTATTATCCTCTCCATTTTGAAATTCATATCAATAAGTGAAAAAATTTATCCCATGAAACCAAGCATAAATCAATGATGAAAATGACTTTTTTTCAAGTTCAAATATTTAGAAATTTCATGAAACGTACACCAAATTTTGACTCACATGACACATCACACAGTCTTTATATTCGAAATAACATTCTTGTGAGGTTTCTGAACCATTCTTTTCATATTCATTACATTTACCTCATTTAATGAGATAACCAAACCAAACATGATTTAACTAAGATTTGTTTTATTCCTGTCAAAACATGATGATTTTATGTACTTATGTTTTAAATTATTGAGGCATTTGTTTGCAATTAAATACCCTATTTCAAAGAATCCTTTTTTATAATGTCCAACGATGAATATCTAATCCTTTTAGCCCTTAGAATCCATGAACATACTATTAGGTTAGCCACATTAGAAGACAATTCTCCCTATCCAACCTAGTCTTGAAGTAAAATTGCATAATCTAGTAGAACATAAGTGTGGGTGAAGATGTATTGTGTTGTACTACCACAGTATGTGATACTTTGAGTTAAAAAGTAAATTATGAAGAGATGTGTTCGCTACTGAAAAAAATCATTCTGTTGAAAGTTGTTCCTTTTTTGAAGTTTTCATGACAAGTGAAGCTGTGCTATTCTAGAGCTTCTAAAAATGAGAATATTGTGCCTATATATAGATTTCACAAAAAATTATTTTGGAGAAGATTGACATTTTTGATGTTGAAATGATGAATGGTGTAAAACTGCAATGACATTTCATAAAGATGGAGTTATATTGATGATAAGGAAATTGGGGAGGAAAACATATTTAACTGAAAATCATATTAATGAAACTTTTCTTCAAAAAGATTCAATCACTCTTCCTTCAACCACAAAATTTTTCAAATCTAAATCCTACCAAACTAATGCCATAGAATAACCCTGAACATTCCTCGTGATAAACATATATCCTTGACTCACATCGGGTAGTGAAGTAGGAATTTCTCAATCCTATGGTGACCCTTGTATGAGGGTGGATGAGAAAAACATTGCTAAATATTTACATTTTTGTGATAAGAGATAATTCAAGTGAGGTAAGCATTCTGTTCATGGGAGGATAAATGAAGTGGAAATATATTGAATGATATAAATGGAAAATTTGAAATAATGTTTTTTATGAGGCATGTTATCTTTTTTTTCTTGGTGTGGAATTTTTGGGTCTAAAGGATATGTGTTTCTTTTGAAATTGATGTTTATTTGATATGAGGTTTTTCCTAGGTGTGCTAAAGGGTAAGTGTGGGGGAGTTGATATAAAATAATTTTATGGAATATTTTTCTGATAATAAGTGGAAAAACTTCTCACATTATGCTATATATGTTCATTTATGGAATATTTGGGATTAGATCATTCATTTGAAAATATAATGAAAATTTGAGTTTTACCCTTCAAAAATTCACTATAGTTTTTCAATAATAAATAACTTTATTAGAATTATTTGAACTTTATATTTTTCCAATGTGTTCTGGAAATTATATTCTACAAATTTAATTCAGGAAAATGGAGCTAAATCATGCATTTGGTTGGGGAAAATGGTCCATTAAGTCAATGTTGGGATGGACTCGCCATAATGGACAAGGGTTTGGTACATGGGTAAAAACTTCTTCATCCAGGCTTGCATTAGGCCCAAATTTTGAGAGGATCTTGAGAACTCATTTTCTCACAAATCATACTTTTTTAATTACAACATATTTACGCGTTTTTTTTTCAAATGGGTTGTGATTTGGGAAGTTTAAGGCATTTAATAAGTGGATCCACTCAAATTATCCAACCATTTCAATAGGGGTAGCTCTTGAAACAATGATCCCTTTGACGAAGCCTTCTTCTTTCTCTTCATGTTGAAATAATTTTTATTGTTAAATGAACTTCTTTGTTCTTCTTTTATTTCTTCTCCTCTCTTCTGTTTGGACAAAAAAAAATTTCTCTTAATATTTCAGATTGATCTGGAATCAATAGTATAAATTTGATTGGGTTCTTCCCTTTATAAACCATTGCACATGCGAAACGTTTCTATGATGACTACACCACCCATGGAAGTGTATTTTTTGTAATCGATATCCCTATATCCTTCTTCATTAAGTTATTTAGAATCAATGAGATTATCTAATTCACATAATATGATCTATTAAATGAATTTTTAATTTAAATGTAACGAAGCAATCAATTGAAAAATTCACACAAAAACACATGAGATAGAAAGTTGTGTAAATTTTGACTGTGTGATCTTAATTGATAATAAAATACCACACATGATAAATTGATAGAGTTTAAATATAATCTCTAAACTAAATGAATCTTCATTTCTAGAGTGGATATGTGCTCTAATTAACCATTGACCATAAGCTAACCTAAGAACAACAATCAAAGCAGGTGTTGCGAATGCATGTTCCGAAGCTAGACAAGGGTTTATGTAATTTCATCTTTGTGGTTATATTAACTCCCATAGGGTTTGATGGTTAAAAAATTAGAGAATTATTATAAGGCCCCAGCCTTAAACCTTACTTAATCTTGAGTTATTACAAGATTACACATTGAGGATCTTTTAGGGTTTAGAGTTTTAGAGAATTAGATCATGAAACCTGCATTACATTCCACATTTAAACAAAGTGGTTATATAAAAGACAATATTCATTCTTCCCATCAATAGAAACATATTGAAAATGAAACACAGATTCTTTCTTGACACATCCTTGACACTATCATCACATCATGTACCTTTCCCTTGACCTATGAAAAACATTTCAAATACTTGGGATGAGCATAAAAATCTCAGTAAGGGTTATAAAAATATGGAAAGGAAACATGAGTTCATATATACATAAGAATGAAACCATACTTTACCCATAAAAAATAGGCACTTTAACATACCTCATCCAACCATGAATAAATCATAGAAATCATAAGACATAAAGGTAACTTGAGGCATTCATAACATTCTTACGTATGGAGTAACACTCTTGGTTACGTATGGAATACCCATCACAGTATATTCCCTAAATCTCTTCGGAGAAACCTTAACATTTCACTCCTTCGCGTTACCCAATGCATTGGAGAGCTATATCGGGCTCACCCGCCTTTAGGTTATCATGGAACCACCCGTCTTCATAATAATGCCCAAGAACCTCAACATAATCATATCACATAAAACATGCATAAAGGAAACATAACATTTCCACCTTTAAATCACAAGATATCAATACAACACATTGATATAAAAACATTATGAAAACCATTTTTAATACCAAAATAAAAGAAAATTAAAACATGGTATTTATTTTTATTTTAAAAAGAAGGTATGGCTTGTAGAGGAACCCGAAACTCAAATAACGGTCACGACGGCGGAGAAGTCGTTGTCGCCACATACGTACGACAAAAACATTCCCTTTTGTCGTTTAATAAACACTTCGTATAAAAAAATTCCTTTTGAATAAATGTAAAAGTCAAAGTGTTTTATACACCGTATAAAAGAAGGTTGTGTATAAAAGAGAATATGCCTCAATGAAAGGAGATTGAGACGAAGTCCCTTACAAAGACGGTATCCTTGGTTTAAGGATAAATCAATTACATAATTATGTGCGACAAAATAATACACCAAATATAAGTGGATATTAAGTGTAAAATAATCAAAGGTCATTCACACATATTCAAAGGATGACATATTCAATAACTACATGTTGAACCCAAAGAAATCGAAATTGGGTTAAGAAGTTCCCTTGACAGCCTAACAGCGTCACATCAAAATGAGTTGATGAGATATAAAAAAAGGGTATCTCATCACTTGGACATAAAATTTACATCAATAAAGATATATGAGAACATATCCCAACATAACAATATGTAAATTAAAAGACCCAACAAAATAAGTCTTTTAAAAAGAGGAGGGTGAAAGGTTCCCTTACCGACATGGGTATCTTTCGAAACATACACCGCGTGAAAGAAGTACAATACAACATTGATGTAAATTCTCATAAAAGAAATTATATTACACAATGAGTAAAATAATGGGCAGTACATACACCACTCAAAGGAAATTATGGAAAATTTAGCATAAATCTCACGGGAATAAAAGTGAGATGAAAAATCCCTTACGAAAACTCGGCAGCCTAACAGAGCAAACTTAAAACTTCCAAAAATGGATTGATGAGATGAAATAGGGTCTCTCATCATATTACAATAAAATTTACAGAAATTTGAATATAAAATAACATCCCCATCATAACAAATAGGATCTTAAAATAAGTGACATAAAGGAGAGCACTTAAAAAGAAAGAGAGAGGTTAGATCTCTTACGAAAATTCGGCAGCCTAACGGCGCCACTCAAAACTTCCAAAATGGATTGATGAGAGAGAATAGGGTCTCTCATCACATGAACATAAAAATTACAGTAATATTAATATAAAATAACATCCCAATAACAAGAAATATGAGCTTTAAAAGGAATGACATAAAAGAGTGTACTTAAAAAGAAAGAGTGGAGTAGGATCCCTTACCTCAAGTCCAACTTGTCTTGTTAGTTTCCTTATATTTCTAAATAATAAACTTTGTTCAATTAATAATTTCCTAAGTACCTCATTTAGATATTATTATTCAGTTCATATCACATATTATAATTTTATAATAATTGTTTAATAATGTTAGTTCATATCAGACAATTTTGCCGATGTTTGGTAAATGAGTCAAAAATGAACTTGTTTGAAAAAACATTGCCCATGTAGTTAAAAGTAAATAATTTATATAATAGTATTAATGATTAAAATATCATATATATCCAGTAAATATTCATTATATACTATTACATATCATTTGGAGATAAAAAACGAAAAGCACCATTCATGGAGACGGTAGGCCGTGCGTACGCATGAACGCGACTTTCATTTTTTGTCATATTAATGGAATTAAAACAAAATGAGAGAGATATATATTTGTTATAATTCCAGAATGATATACATAATTTAGATGTAATATATTAAAACATTTCATGTTTGTCTTATTTTTACTTTAACTTTAAATAAAAAGATATTAATGTCATTTTCCAACGATAGTGGCTTCATGGGGTCCCCAAGTTAATCCATGAGTTTTCTTCGTCAGCCATGACACATCCAATGAGGTTAGTACATGTTTCAAGTTCATTTCATATTATTAAAACATTATTTTTACCTTAAACTACACTAATTACCTCTAATCGTGATTAAAAACATAATAAGTTACTATTCACCAAAAAATTATTTTTATTCCATTGAACCACATTTTACTTCTTAATAACAACCATGTATGTCGGATTTTTGAAATTCAAAACACAAAGATGGCAAAATTTCATTTAAACGGAAAAATCAGTTTTTATAAGTACCACTTAGTGGTTTCACTATTCATCAAAAATTGATGTTTTTCAGAAAAATCCCAAAAATTCACCCTAAGCTATATTTGATATTCCGAATTCAAAAATGAAGTCTATTTTAAAAAATTCAAAACATATAAGTCACAATAATTAATTTAATAATTAATTCCTGCTGTCAGAGCAAATAGTGTGTTTTTATGAAACAATAAGTATCAAAAGATTGACACTAGTTTAAGTCTGATTTCAAAGTGAAATTAATTCCAACGACCACTATTGGATTTAATGGTAAAAATATATTCTAATTTTAATTTAAAACCAATTCAAAAGATAATTTAATCATATAAATAAATTAGATTAAAAAGAGGTTTTGAATTAAAATACAACATTTTACACTATTCATTAAAAAATGAACTTTATCAGAAAGATACCAAAAATTTACACAAAGTAAATTTTGATGTCCCAATTCTTAAAAAGATTTTTATTTGGTCCAAAAGGATTTATAAGAGTGAACAAAAATATATTTAATGACGGTTCTCCATCAAAAGGTGATAAGTGAACCTGTAGTGAAAACTAGGGCATATACGCCTAAAATTGAATTCTTTCCGTATTTTATGCCTTTATCTTTTATTGGATAAATGTAAAAACATTTAAAAACATATATAATCATGTTTTAGTTATTTCTATCTATTCCCTCCAATACAACGGCTACATGTTAACTACCATTTAAAATAATATTATTTTATTATTAGAGTGCAACGTAAGATTCACAAGAAACTCGTTGTTGCGTGTTGGGTATGCCATCGAGCATAGCATCTCCTTTAAAGTAATATTAATATTTTATCCAAAAATATGGATAAATATGAAAATGTCGTATTCTTTATTTACATGGGGTGTTACATCCTTCCCCCCTTTTGGGAATTGCATCCTCGCAATTTTTAAAATTGAGCTTGGAAACATCCTTGAAAGTCCCACATCCGAACAAGAGTCGGTAAAACAGTCACTTTAAAATAAAGGAATATAAGTACAGAGGTCACCCGAGTTAACCCATACTAGGATTCCATGTAGAAAAACATGGACACGGAAGAAAAAGCAAAGGGTCATGTTCTTGAGGGAGAGTGATAGTAAACATGTCTAGGAGAAAGTTAACCATATGAAATTCACAAACTTGTGATGGGTTAAACGGTATTTGATTCCCCGATAGGAAAAGATAATAGACAAAATTTTTGTTTTAAGTTTCTTTTTATTGAGTAATTTATTCATAAGTAAACATAATCACTTATCATGTTGACATTCAACATTTACTAGATTCCTTAATCAAACTCATATTTTTTCCAAAAGAAGAGTATTTAGGGAGACTTGTTCGCATTAAGAGTACTATAATCAACTTCTAGAGAATCACCTAATCAACCAAAGATAACTATATACTTCCCATGTATTTAGGATTTAACCAAAACCAAAACCAAAAAGGTTAGTACAAGGTTAGATAATCCAGAAAAGGATAACCCATTAAAAAGAAAATCTATGCTTAATCTCCAAAATTTGTCCAACAATACCCAAAGTTAAACGAGAACCATCCGATAAACAATTTGTCCATAAAATTCTTAAAAGTAAACCAATATAAGATTGAAACCCAAACATTTGAAGGATTTAGTCACATAGTCTTCCAAGTTAAATCGTAACAATTATCTCCAAACAACATCAGTTTCTCCAAAAGTCTCGTATTGAAAAGCAATTAACCTAATCACATATCCTCCATGATAGGTTAATAATTTTCATAAATAACCCAAAATCAACTTACTCTTAATTCATATAATCATATAACTAAAAAGATTCAGTCAAAATAAACAGGGACTTCACGTAGTCCTGTGGTAGGCGATAAATACCAGTTGCACTTTGGTTGGGGGTTCGATTCCCACAGCTTTGTCCGACGCGACGAGTAGTCACACGGTCTGCATGTTGTCATTTTTCCAAAACTATATAATTCTTAAATCATTCCCCAAAAAGAGATAAAATCATCAAAAATTAATATAAAATATTTTAACCTCAAGTTTATCTCATGCCTTTCATTTTCCAGCATATTATATAATAACCCATAATTACCTCAAAAGTAAGAATCATATAAACTCTAATGGTTACCTTTATAATTATTACCTGAACTTCCACATCGATTAGTCATCTCGTACATGATGCATTATAGAACATACCAAGGTTCAAGTGGTTGATCATGACTCCTTGATATTTGGTTTAGAACAACCACGAGTTTCCTCATTGAATCGTCCATTTTATCTAGTATCTTAATCAAAGAACCACCACAGTTTCCTTCAAACCTGTTGTCTCTTTGGTGCATGCTAGATCCATCCATTCACTAAAAACAGAAATGTTAGTGTGAGTATATCAACAAAACCAACATGTACTAATGACGAAGGTAAACACTAAGATATACTTACTCATTCACTTTATCTAAAACTAGGACTCTTTCTCAAATCCTAGCCATTATGGTAATGTCACTTATGCTTAAAGAATACCCTAACCACTAAAGTTATCTAAACCGACCTCTGATACCAACTATAAGGCCCCAGCCTTAAACCTTACTTAATATTGAGTTATTACAAGATTACACATTGAGGGTCTTTTAGGGTATAGAGTTTTAGAGAATTAGATCATGAAACTTGCATTACATTCCACATTTAAACAAAGTGGTTACATAAAATACAATATTCATTCTTCCCATCAACGGAAACATATTGAAAATGAAACATGGATTATTTCTTCACACATCCTTGACACTATCATCACATCATGTACCTTTCCCTTGACCTATGAAAAACATTTCAAAAACATGGGATGAGCATAAAAAGCTCAGTAAGGGTTATAAAAATATGGAAAGGAAACATGAGTTCATATATACATAAGAATGAAATCATACTTTACCCATAAAACATAGGCACTTTAACATACCTCATCAAACCATGAATAAATCATAGAAATCATTAGACATAAAGGTAACTTAAGGCATTCATAACATTCTTACGTAGGGAGTAACCCTCTTGGTTACATTTGGAATACCCATCAAAGTATATTCCCTAAATCTCTTCGGAGAAACCTTAACGTTTCACTCCTTCGCATTACCCAATGCATTGAAGAGCTATATCGGGCTCACCCGCCCTTAGTTTATCATGGAACCACCCATCTTCATAATAATGCCCAAGAACCTCAACATAATCATATCACATAAAACATGCATAAAGGAAACATAACATTTCCACCTTTCAATCACAAGATATCAATGCAACACATTGATATAAAAACATTATGAAAACCATTTTAATACCAAAATAAAAGAAAATTAAAACATGGTATTTATTTTTCTTTTTAAAAGAAGGTATGGCTTGTAGAGGAAGCCGAAACTCAAATAACGGTCACGACGGCGGAGAAGTCGTTGTCGCCGCATACGTACGACAAAAACATTCCCTTTTGTCGTTTAATAAACAGTTCGTATAAAAATATTTCTTTTGAATAAATGTAAAAGTAAAAGTGGTTTATACACCGTATAAAAGAAGGTTGTGTATAAAACAGAATATGCCTCAATGAAAGGAGATTGAGACGATGTCCCTTACAAAGACGGTGTCCTTGGTTTAAGGATAAATCAATTACATAATTATGTGTGACAAACGAATACACCAAATATAAGTGGATTTTAAGTGTAAAATAATCAAAGGTCATTCACACATATTCAAAGGATGACATATTCAATTACTACATGTTGAACCCAAAGAAATCGAAATTGGGTTAAGAAGTTCCCTTGACAGCCTAACGGCATCACATCAAAATGAGTTGATGAGAGATAAAAAAAGGGTATCTCATCACTTGGACATAAACTTTTAATCAATAAGGATATATGAGAACATATCCCAACATAAAAATATGTAAATTAAAAGACCCAACAGAAGAAGTCTTTTAAAAAGAGGAGGGTTAAAGGTTCCCTTACCGACATGGGTATCTTTCGAAACATACACCTCGTGAAAGAAGGACAATAAAACATTGATGTAAATACTCATAAAAGAAAGTATATTACCCAATGAGTAAAATAATGGGTTGTAAATACACCACTCAAAGGAAGTTATGGAAAATGTAGCATAAATCTCATGGGAATAAAAGTGAGATGAAAAATCCCTTACGAAAACTCGGCAGCCTAACAGTGCCACTTAAAACTTCTAAAAATGGATTGATGAGATCAAATAGGGTCTCTCATAATATTACAATAAAATGTACAGAAATATGAATATAAAATAACATCCCCATCATAACAAATAGGATCTTAAAAAAAGTGACATAAAGGAGAGTACTTAAAAAGAAAGATAGAGGTTAGATCTCTTACGAAAATTCGGCAGCCTAACGGCGCCACTCAAAACTTCCAAAATGAATTGATGAGAGAGAATAGGGTCTCTCATCACATGAACATAAAAATTACAGTAAGATTAATATAATAGAACAACCCAATAACAAGAAAGATTATCTTTAAAAGGAATTACATAAAAGAGTGTACTTAAAAAGAAAGAGTGGAGTAGGATCTCTTACCTCAAGTCCAACTTGTCTTTTTCGTTTCTTTATATTCCTGAATAATAAACTTTAGTCAATTAATAATTTCTTTAGTACCTCCTTTGGAGATTATTATTCAGTAAATATCACATATTATAATGTTATAATAATTTTTTTATAATGTTAGTTCATATCAGACATTTTTGCCGATATTTGGTACATGAGTCAAAAATCAACTTGTTTGAAAAAAGATTTCCCATGTAGTTATAAGTAAATAATTTCCAGAATAGTATTAATGATTAAAATATAATATATATCCAGTAAATATTCCTTTTATACTATTCCATATCATTTGGAGATAAAAAACGAAAAGCACCATTCATGGAGACGGTAGGTCGTACGTACGCATGAACGCTACTTTCATTTTTTTGTCATATTAATGGAATTAAAACAAAATGAGAGAGATATATATATGTTATAATTCCAGAATGATATTCATAATTTAGATGTAATATATTACATATATATCCATTATATATATATGCACTTTTAATATTACATAACATTTTGAGATAAGAAATGAAATGTACCGTTCATGGAGATGGTAAGTCGTACGTACGCATGAACGCTACTTCCATTTCTATTTCATATTTAATGTAATTAAAACATAGTGATACATAATAGTATTTTAATTATATTATGGTATCATATATAATATCATTAAATATATCCCTTATATGTACCACATATGGTACTAACGAATAAAATCACTTTGAGGGGGAGGTAGTCCGCACTTCCTTAAATGAAGATATCGTGTTTACCCATAATGGAAACCATAATGGTATCCCCAAAATGAAAAATACATAAGCTTAAGGAAAACATAAACATATTATATATCATATACAAATATATTTTCATCTTAATGACCACCTTTGAAGGTGTTAAAATAATGTTGAACAATCATCGTTTCGGGAGGCCGAAATTCGCCATCCACGGAAACAGTATGTTCTTTAGCCATTAGATGTAGGTTTGTGAAAGTGTAGCTCGAATCCTTCTTATAACAACATCCTAGTATATTTTTGATACTGGAGTTGTTACAAAAGAAATGAATAAAAAGAGTTTATGGGGTTGGAGAAGCAAAATAAAACAAAAGGACTCAAGTGAAGAAATTACCTTAAAATCGGGTAACTCCCTTTGGTTTGAGCTCAAAGGCTTCCTTGGGAAGACTTATGCCAAAAGTGAGGATTCAAGGAGTAAGAGAGGGAAGTGGAGAGACAAAATGGGCAGAGGTTGGCCAAGCTAAAGGCTTTAGGAGTGTGGGTAAGGAGGTAGAGGTGGGGGCCTTTTATAAGAGGAGAGGAGGGGCACTCTTGAAAGGTAAAGAAAAGTCAATTTATTTTAAAATGATATTTGGATTTAAGAGGTCCCACATTAATGTGTTTCGAATATAAGGTGATGAGGGTTCTAAATCCACTCATATAATAGGTTTTGGAAATGTGTAGGTCTTAGATATTACATTATATTTCCATTTTATTTAAATCGTTAAATAATAAGGTCATCGCTGGATCATCATGATGTCATAAATAATTTAATTTATTTAATGTCTAAAAATTATAAAACAAATACTATGATGTAGGAAATCGTTTTAGATGTCCAATGAATATTTATAGTCAAAAATCGGATTTGTATAACCCCATGTGAAAATTGTTTTAGTAAAACATTTCATGTTTGTCTCATTTTTACTTTAACTTTAAATAAAAAGATATTAATGTCATTTTCCAACCAAAGTGGCTTTATGGGGTCCCCAAGTTGACCCATGGGTTTTCTTGGTCTGCCATTACACATAAAATGAGGTTAAGACATGTGTCAAGTTCATTTCATATTATTAAAACATTATTTTTAACTTAAACTACACTAATTACCTCTAATCGCGATTAAAAACTTAATAAGTTATTATTCACCGAAAAATTATTTTTATCCCATTGAACCACATTTTACTTCTTAATGACAACCATGTATGTCGGATTTTTGAATTTCAAAACACAAAGATGGAAAAATTTCATTCAAACAGAAAAATCAGTTTTTATAAGTACCACTTAGTGGTTTCACTATTCATCAAAAATTGATGTTTTTCAGAAAAATCCCTAAAATTCACCCTAAGCTATATTTGATATTATGAATTCAAAAATGAAGTCTATTTTACAAAATTCAAAACATAAAAGTCACATTAATTATTTTAATAATTAATTCCCTCTGTCAGAGCAAATAGGGTGTTTTTATGAAACAATAAGTATCAAAAGATTGACACTAGTTTAAGTCTGATTTCAAAGTGAAATTAATTCCAATGACCACTATTGGATTTAATGGTAAAAATATATTCTAATTTAAATTTAAAACCAATTCAAAATATAATCTAATCATATAAATAAATTAGATTAAAAATGGGTTTTGAATTAAAATACAACATTTTACACTATTCATTAAAAATAAACTTTATCAGAAAGATACCAAAAATTTACACAAAGTAAATTTTGATGTCCCAATTCTTAAGAAGAGTTTTATTTGGTCCAAAAGGATGTATAAGAGTGAACAAAACTATATTTAATGATGGTTCTCCATCAAAAGTCGATAAGTGAACCTTTAGTGAAAACTAGGGCATATACGCCTAAAATTGAATTCTTTCCGTATTTTATGCCTTTATATTTTATTGGATAAATGTAAAAACATTTAAAAACATATATAACCATATTTTAGTTATTTATATATATTCCCTCCAATACAACGGCTACATGTTAACTACCATTTAAAATAATATTATTTTATTATTTGAGTGCAACGTAATATTCACAAGAAACTCATTGTTGCGTGTTGGGTACGCCATCGAGCATAGCATCCCCTTTAAAGTAATATTAATATTTTATCCACAAATATGGATAAATATGAAAATGTAATATTCTTTATTTACCTGTGGTGTTACAATTATAATTTATTTAATGTTAAAATAAATGATAAGGACAAATAATTGAGTGAATAGGTATATTTAGACCGATTACGCCTTTCAAATATTGTCCAAAAACTAAATTTTCTTATTGTGCATTTTTAATCAAACTTATTTTAAAAAACAAAAACAAAAAAAATGTAATCTTCTTCCATCAAACAAATTCTAGTTTTATAAATGATAAACAACCCATATCCTTTTAGGTAGTGTTTTTATTCTATTTTATTTTATTTTTATAATACCTTTAAGAAGTTGTTTTAATTTTCTTCTTACATTGAGAGATTACCTTGGTTAGCTACTATGATCCACCTAAGTAACATGAAACCGAACATCATTTGAAAGTGCCCACAACATTTCCTTTCAATGTATATCAATGATACCATAAGACATAATTTTTATGGATGTTTTGTATTTTTATTTTTGTTGAATATTATTGAATATATGTTTTATATTTCTTCAAATAGATTCTGTTATTGATTTTATTTCATGTTGATTATGTTTTAATAATTATTCTCATGATGACCAAATTAAAATCATTATGTAATGGTTATATCCTATAGGTACATATCCACCATATGAATTTTAGATTTGATGACAAAAAATATATTGGGCATTTGGATAATCCCTCACATATTTTTTATATGTCATATCAAGATGACTTGACATAGTTTTTATATGACATAGAACATGCCATAGACTATTTGTTTTAGATGCAGAAATTATAAATTTTGTCATTATGAAATAATTTATTATTTTATATATCATTATTTTTATTGATATCCATTTATATCTGTCACAGAAATATATTTTTAAAATAATAATGTTTTTTTATATTGAATTCAATACGCAACACCATGATAAAAAGACTCAAAATATATTTACCCATTATAACATATCCATTACATTCGGGGGTTTGGATAATATTAACTAAATTATGAAATATATATATATATATATATATATATATATATATATTATACTTAATAAAAATTATTGATACATGTATGATAAATAATCAATCAATATTGATAATGATATTTTATTTTTCAAATATATGATTTCATAAAAAAGAATATTTTTTGGTTTTCCTGAAAAAATACTATAAATAATTTTATGAAAATATATAAAATTAATTTGATAAATATAAATTAATATTTCTAATTGTAATATAAAATTTTAATTTATTTGAAATTTTGACATTTTTTTTGGAAAATATTTATTTTTATGTGAATGCTGAAAAATGATAGTTATTTTGTAAAAATGTATTTTCTTCTCAAAAAAATACAAAATTAAAATATCCATTTTTTTAATAATATTTCATGTTAAAAAATTATTCAGCCGTTATATTTAATTTAATTGTTTACTTTTTTATCATAATTATATTGTATTCTAGTATAACATTTCATTTCAGTATATAAAAGGATTTTTTCTTAAAAGTATTTTAATTTGTTTAATGCTTATCCATTATAATTAATTAAAATAATTCATAATGACTAATTTAATTAAATGAAAGAATTATTATATATAAATAATTTTTAATTTATATTCATATATTGTTTGATATAAGAAATATTATTGGTACAATATCACATTGTTCATAAAAATTTAACTTCTCTAAAACCCGCTTTTTCATCAATACTGTAGGTTTTGGTATAAACTTATTTTTTCCCACATCTATGAAATTTATTGTAGAAAAAAAATATTTTTTAAAAAATATTTTTAAATATATATTATGGTTAATGTTTTAAATTTTTTTGAAAATGATATATTTTTATAAATAATTCCATATAAATAATTTTATTCAAAAATAGTCATTTAGATTAAATTTTTAATAAGAAAGAGTTATATAATAAATTACTTTTAATGTAAAGTTATTTATTTTTTATATAAATTAGTCAATTATATGTCATTTTATCCAAATTCAAATTAAATTTGGATAAAAAAATATTGTAAAATTTTGATTATTTTAAAATTAAACTCACACGTTCTCGTCACATATGTGAGAATAATTATTACATAAAATTTTCCATATACATGAATTGAATTTGTAAAAATGGATTCAGTATTTTGAATAATTATAATTTCTTTTTTCTAATAATTTCTTCTTAATTTTATTCCAAATTAATAGGGAAAATATTAAAATTCACTTATTGCGGTTAAGGTAAACATTTATTTACCTAGGTGTTCACATAAAATTATAAGCATTAAAATGAGCTTTAAAATTTTCTAAAAAAAATTTATGGTAATATTCATAAAATTAAACATCTGAGGGTCTACAATGTTTTATTTTTTAACCTTTTTAATTATTAATAACGTCAGATAACGAAATTCTTCCCCAAAATAACAACTGCATCCTCAACCCCATTAACAAAAGTACACCCTATCATCTCCTACACAAACCATAAAACCACATTCATTAAAAAATATTCTTCCCAAATAACATCAAAATATCCCTCCATAAATACTATAATCCTTATTATAGGTAAAAAATATGACCAACGAATGATTTAGTGAAAACCTAAGATGGATCCCTAAAGAAGAGGTAATGTTATAGAAAAAGTATCTTTATTTTATTTAATTCTCCCCGTTCACTATTTATTATTAAACCATGAATATATAAGAATATTTTATAGTACATATAATAGGATGTTGTTATAATATTTTCATTAACTAAACTGTCTCCAATTACATCAAATGGGTTATAAAATCATCATTAGTGTGTACAGTGGACTACCGCCACACAAAATAATGTCATTCATTCATCAATTTCAAACATTAATTGATTGATATTATTATGGAAGTAAATTTTATAAATTATTTTAATTACATATTTAAACAAATTATTAATTATATAAATTGAATATTTTTTCCATCCATTCTATAGGGGATTTGATAACATCATTCATTTGTAAAGTGGACTACCACCTTGTGAATAGATGTGATTAGTTTTCTGAATGTCACATTACATGGAAGTAAACAATGATAAAGTTTATTTTTATATTATATATAAGTTAAAAAATTATAATATTCATGACACATTTTTCTTTATTATTTTATAATATTTCATTTTCATTTTTTACACTAAAAATGATAACATCGTTTGTGTATGTCTGGACTCCAACCTTCATGAAGATACATGGCTCTATTTTCATCACCACACAACAAGTATGATATATATAAGTATATTTAAATAAATAATATTGTAAATACTACATTATTTTAATTATTTAACACATAAATCTTATTCATAATGTATATTGTAAATTGAAATGTTACAAATGAGTACGTATGACCTACTGTCTTCATCTATGTAACAAATTTCATTTCCCATATCAATATTTACTGATTTGTTCAAATTTTTTAATAATTTTAAAAATATAATTTTTTTTAATAATTAATATTTTTAAGATGATATATCTATATTATTTCCACATAAATTGGTAAATTCAGAAGACAAAATATATGAGAACAAAATGGAATTTTCCTCTAAATAAATGAAAGTAATGAATGATTATTAATGAACATGATATAAGATGTTATAAAATTATCTTATAGGGAATTAATAATTTTTTTATAGCTCTGTTATAAGTTAATAAAATTTTTAAAACCACTATATAGTATGTAACGTAATATTTTTCCTAATGTTTTCATAAGGTAAGGCTTTTCTCATATCACTTTTATTTTTGTGAGATAAATTCCATATTCACCGCATATTTTTGTTTTGTGGTTTATAATATTATAATGAATGTATGTAATGATTCTCATATTTAATTTTTTTTATTTAACTATCTTTTTGTCAATATATTTTTCATGGCTCTTAAAGTTTCAATGTTATTATAGCGATAGGAGAATTCTGCCTCAATTTTCTTTCATTGATACATCTATTATTTTATACACCTATCTTATTTTATGATGCTTATATATGTAAAAAATGTCATTTTAATTCATTAATATCATAATTTTCATGATTTTATAATTTCAGATTAATTTTATTCACGCATGGGTATTACGATTCAATGTAACCAAAGTGGTAAGAGTCTTATGTTACCACCTCATCATTGATCGGGATTGTTTATGATTATGCTTCCAATGATGAGATATTATGATCCATATCTCAATAAACACATTTACTTTGTTTTCCTATTTTTTACCATGATATTTAATATTAATTTTTTAATTTTTTTCATGCTTTGGTATAATAAATAATTGATATTATTTTTTCAGGAAATACTTCTTTATTTCTCTATTTGATTAGAAATATATCTAATTAAAAAAATTGTTTTATAAATATGTTTTAAAAGAATTGGATTTTCAAATTGATTTTATATTTTAAAAATATTATCTTAAATATATATTTTCATCAATAAATTTTTTATATTATTTCTAAGACATTACATACATGTTTCCATGGTTGTTTATAATGAAAAATATTTTTAAAATATTATTTGAATTTTAATGTTTTTAAAATTGATTCTAAAAATGGAATTATTATATTATTGTAAAATGTTTTCGTGTTATTTTAATGGTAGTTACATTCATCATAATCAATAACCCTAGAGGCTAATTATGATCCACTAGGGATCATTTATAATAATACAATCATAATTTTTCTCTAAATGGGTTAATATTGTTTCAAAGATATTGTTATATAACCCATTTCATTTCTATGTTATAATCATGATGTGAACATATTGTTATGGAACCTATTTATTTTCCATAGGTTAATAATATTTAAAATATATTAACAAGATACACATTTCATTTTTATTGGTTGATTATATTATAAAATAATAATGAGTTTTTATATGATTTTTTTATGATGAAATACTTTTCTACTTTTTTCATGTTTTCATGCACTTAAAATTATAAATAACGGGTTAACTTATATAGCTTCAAGTTATCCTATTAAATATTATATGATGTGTGTTCTTATATAGCATTGGATGACTATGTTATGACTTATATTATTGGGTGACCTAGAAAATTTCAGATTAGCTCAATATAGATTAAATGATGGGTGCACTCAGATAGTGCTCGATTGCATTGGGTAATTCTTATTTTTCCTAGAGAATTATATTTCAAGTTGGTTGTATGGTTAATCCAATTTTAATGGTTCTATAAGGTTTTTTATGTTATATATAATGATTATGTCCAAATATACGAACACAATTTTCTTTTCTTGATGTGGTTTTATATTGATTCCCATTGATCATGATTGATATCACATGTCTCATTATTAATGATTCTTATAATTCTTTCCTTTGATAAAAAATTATTCATTGATCATAATTAATTATTAAAGTATTGATGGGAATGAATTATTATATGATTCAATCATTCACTCTGATTATGTTATCATACCCTTATAAACTTCCTATGCTCATCGATGACATTCGATTATTAATGTATATATTAATCCATATTGAGCATTTCATGTCACCCTTATAATGCTTTAACTTCCTCTAGGTTAAAAATAATGAGGTAGAAAAAAATTCATAAGGGATTTCATATGGAAGTTGGTGACGACATTATGGGAAAAATGAAAATCTTGGTTTGTGGTTGAAATGTTCATTTAATATTATGGGTACTGTTTATGGAGATGCTTGACCTAATTTTCTAAAACTCAAAACCTTAATGGTCCTTGAGAATGTAAGTGATCTTGATATTACTTCATATTTTTTTATGTTTTTTAGGGTAAAAATTGGTTCAAAATTATCGTTTCCAAATGTAGAAAATTAAAGTACATGATTTCAACAACATATTTGAGTGTGTGGTTTCGGGGCTATTATTTTTGTATTAAAGGAATATATTAGATAACATTAGAGCTTATGATGTTTTAATTTGTGTTTATATTATGATATATGGATACCATAATTGACTATAATATTATCTTTGATCATAATATCATAGTCATTGAAACCCCATTTGAATGTTTTAAGTAGTGAATTTTTTTATTATTAATTTTTGGGAGTTATTTTATTCTATTTGGGTATTTTCAACCCCTCGGATCATGAAAAAAATGTTTTTTTGGTGGAATTATTTTTTTTTGTTTAAATAATACATGTTTCAAAACATTCCAAGTGATAAAACATCACATTCAACAAGGTCGTAGGGCCTAAAACCACAATCTAAGGTAAAAAAAGGTGTAGTACCTATTGATATCGTATAGGATGTCATGGTAAGTGTCATGTTATTCAAGGTAAATAATATGTTTATTTCACCATCCTATGGGATTTTATTTGAGAAATAAAAGATGATTTTTATTATGAGAATATATTATCCAATCCTAATAATACTAGATTTTTTTAATGTAGTAAGTAAATGTATGATGAATTTTAAGGATAGAATTTTAGGGAATGATTTAGTTATAAAATTACGCGTTACTATTAAATTTATGGAGATTATTTTTTTATTTTGAATGATATCTTATTTTGGGAATTTATCATACCATGGGATAATTATTTTCTTTTTAGTTAAATTAAAAATACATGTGAAAAATAATATTATTCTTATTATGGTTATATGATCCTTTAACAGTGGATTTATAATGCATCTGACATGAAATATTCATCTAGAATACACATCATCTATAGAAAATATGAGTTTGTTGTGGAAATTGGTGATGAGATAATTTCTACATGAAAAGTATGTTTATTTTATTTATTAATTATTTCAGATGGTTAAATAATTCCTCATATTTCTGAATATGATAATGAAAAATAATTATCCCACAACATTCATATCTATTGAATCAAATGGTCTCTTAATTCATCAGAAATTTAATGTTTTCATTATTTTAAATTTCCACTGATCATTCACATACTTATGATAAATTATGTCAACAAAACATTATAATTATTTTCAATTTTAATTTTCTCCATCAAATTTTATGAAATTTGGAAACCTAGTTATTTGTTATTCCATATACTCTTTTACATCCATTTCTCTCTTACTAAGAGGATGTTTTATTAAATATTTTTACAATAATGGTTTAAAAAATGTGTCTTCAAATGTACATCTATTTATTATCGAAAACATGTTCAAATTGTGAGGATGTAATTTTTTAATGGGCGAGTATGTGACACCATGAGGTTTTTAAAAGATGTAAATTATTTTCAATAGGGTATTAAACACAAAACAATAACCATAAATGACCCAGATATATATTGTTATTATATCATAGCCATTAAATTAGTTTATATAAATAATATTAACTATATTATGATAAATATTTATATATATATTTGTGTGTGTGTAATATTGAATATAAATTATTTATTATTTTTTAGAATATTATCAATTAAAATTTAGTAAATAAATTTTATACTTTAAAGATATGTTTTCTTCAAAAATTATTTTTTTTCATTTAATGAAAATATATTATAACTAGTTTTATGAAAATTAAGAAAATTTATATTATAAAATGGACTCTATTTTTTAAATAAAATATAAAGATTTAATTTTTTTGAAATTTTGGAATTTTTAGAAAATATTCATTTTTCAATGAATACTGAAAATACTGATTTTGTGGAAATGTCAATTATTTTTAATAAAATTATTAATATAAATTTCATATTATGTTTTGAATATGAATTCACATAATATAATTATTTTATATTTATTCTTAATTTACTTCATTATATTTCAATGAAAATTAAATAGTATTTTATTATAAGTTTGTTATTTGGGTTTAGAGACATGATTTTTTTTGAAACCCATTTTAATGTATATAATGTCTCTGTAATTTAATTAATTTCTATAATCCTGATTGAGAATTTTTTTTTAAAATAAATTGAGCATATTATATACCATTAAATTTTAGCTAAAATATTACAATGATTATTATAATATAGCGTAATGTAAAATTAAATTTTTCCTGAAAAATACACTTCTCAAAATCCATATTTTTCATCACTTCGTTTGGTTTATTTGAAATTTTCTTTTCCCCAAATTTATAAAATTTTTATGAAAAAATAAAATTAATTTTTTTACATCATCATGCCATGATTAAATTATGGTGAAATTTTATAATTATCAAAAAAATATAATTCTTTTTAGGAATGGTGAAAAATACTGAATTTTATCAGAAAACGCATATTCATTTGAATTATTTAAAAAGTAAAAGTAATTTTTTTCATTAATTTTCAAATTAAAAATAGTTCTATTTTATATCAACTAATCTCATTTAGGTCATTATAAATATTTTATATTGAAATATTATATAAATATTTTTAATGTTTTCATCATTTTATATTTGAAAACTCTATTTATCATCACATTTGTGGGATTAATTGAAAAATAATTATTTCCCCTTATCTAAATAGATTGTGGAAAAATGGATTCCATGTTTGAAGAAAAAAGTAATTTTTAATGTCCATTCATATCAACTTAATATTTCACCAAAATTGAAAATGAACACAATAAGAACTATTTATCGTAGTAAAGGTAAAATCTAATTTATTGGAGGATAAGATAAGATTATAAGGTTAAAAATTTCATATAATCATGTATAAAACTATTTTATAGAATTTTTTCATCCATTACACCTCTATGGTTTGAGAATGCTAAAATTTGAACTCCTGTGACTATTGATTCCTTCAAAATGAACTTCCATAATTCTAGAATGAGTCAAATAGACCAAGTATGAGTATTATTTTATCCTAAAAAGGAGGAGGGGGATATGGCTTAATCACATGGATCTAGTGACCATTATATGTTCATGATAATTGATCGTGTGATGCCCATGATCTTCTTATGACCATGTTACCACCCGTGATAAGCTTTTTATTGTTGTGAATCAATCTTAACAAGGACTTACAATTATGTAGAGTCCTCAAGATGACCTCTATCTATCTCTAGATGGACACCCTAAAATAATCAAAACCACCCTTATAAAATATTGGCAGAAAAGATGAATCCCTATACAAGGATAGTTACATTTGACTTTAGGTGGCATGATCAGGTGATCTTCAAGATCTTGTGATGAACATGGTGATATGTTGACTGTGTCATGTGGGAGAATGTTGGCATGATAGCTCCATCATTTTGAGGAACTAAGACATTCCAATTCAGTCAATTGCATTCCCTTCAACTCCATATGCATGAAGAGGTACATTCCAAGAATATTGTCTCATCATCTAAATATCCATCATTGATCACGAGACATATCACAAAAAATAGATTATTTTCTACAACAAAATTCACATGATGTCATAGGATATCATATAATTATAAAAAATGAATAAAATAAAATAGGAAGTGGAAATAATATTCTTATTAAGGTAATATATGTCGATCTTCCGAAAAAAATGTGTCACGTGACATTTATGATTAGCATGACTCACACAAATACAATATCTAAAGTAATCCTAATATAACGTGAGGCCCCAAAAAAGTATTAGTAGTCATATTAAGGACCCCATCCAAGTAATATTAGAATGTGTGAGTGCCTATCTGTGGGTGTCTAACTCTCATGGAGGCTATCACACCTGTCAGATAAATTTTGAAAATACCATTTTACATGCCTATAAAATTATGAGAAATCACATTGTTCATCCGTGGGTCCAATAAACTTATTGATGGAGGAACATGATCATGGTCAAAATTAACATTTTATTCTATGAATGACCCATGGTTGGATAATGTTAAGTGTTTGATGAAAAAATTCATCGACCATCTTTCTCTCATATATTGATGATATCCATTGCATTGGGTGGCATAAAACCAAGGAGGCGAGGCCTATAAATCCCTTTCCCTTAGAACAAAAATCAGGGGCTGTATGAATGCATAAATAATGGTTACTTATTCAAAGGATCATAGTGTAGGACTCCATATAATGTAAATCCACTCAATAACATTGGTCTTCCACTAGGTAAAATTATGTGAATAACCCAATAGATCATGTGACACGAACATGTGCTTCATGTGATCACTCTATAGATCATTTGAATGACTTATAGTTTGTCATCTAGATTACAAAAATGAGTTCCTTGATGTTGAATTGGTCAAGAATAATCTATAATAAGATAATGATTTTCAAATATTGAGGCTCAAATTCAATAATGTCTACAAAATAATAAGAACATATAAAAAAGTTTACGAATATAGTAGAGCAAATATTCCTATGTATTGAATGACCTTCCCATATCATGTGAAAACACCATTGAAAGTCACCCATGTCATTAGAGTCTCTCTCATTATTACATTTAGATCTTATTATTAACCTTGTCCACATAAGAAAAATCATACGGCGGCACCCGAAAATTTCTCCCATGCCTTGAGAAATCATCTGTCTTGTAGGCCAGATATTACGAATTCTCACCAACATGTAACCAATATATAGAGATATCTTCCTAAAATGTTTCCTAGGTATTTTTAAATATTTATATCCGTCCTTCTAGGTTATTCTATGTCTTCTAGAAATGTGACTCAGGTCTTCTGTTGTTTTCTACATGTCTCCAAATACTTTCAATTTGTTCCAAAAATGTCACCCAAATCATGTTGTAGCATTATGTCATGTCACCAAAGTCTCATAGAGTCCTTTTCACAAGTCACCCCAGTCACAATTCATCTTCAAGACATGCCTTCCTAGTCCTAACACCTTTTAGACATTATATACAAGTCATTCAATTCTCTCCACAAATATCTCCCATGTCTTGAAATAGCCTCCAAAAATACCATCAGGGTCATCTGAAGTCCTTTGGACTTTTTGGTCAGTTCATATAACGTCCTCCAGATGATTCATCTAGATATTGAAGTTTTATTATGATATATATGTTATGTAACCCTAACATTCATATACATATTAATATATTTCATTCAAGAACCTCATACATTTCTAGAAAATAGTTATGTTTTTTCAATAATATGTCTAAGGACATGAAAACATTTCCCTATGGTAATATTCGAGAATACCTCCAAATGATCTACTGAAATTTTATTGTAAAAGAAATGGATGTATAGGATTCCTTTCCAAGGCCTGAGCTAACATAGATATCTACCTCAGTGTATATCCCTCTATATTTCTGATACTCTATACCATGGGATACAAATTATCTAATGTATAAACCATTATTCCACATCCATATATGGATTGGGATGTTAAATGAATAAGGATAACAATAATTCCTTACCAAATAGGGTATGTAGGATTTATTCCTATGACATGAGATAAAATAGACAACCACCTCAGTGTAAGTCCCTCCATGTCTCTAACACTCCTACCCATGAAGTCCAAAAATCCCGAGGGGTAAAAAATTATTCCCCATCATTTTTTAGATTCTGAATTTAATTTATATATGAGAACATTAATTCCATCCCAAACAGGTTATGTACGATTCTATCATATGGCCTGAGATCAACTACGCATCTAACTCTTTATATGTCCCACCATTTATACTCAAATATAACTCATGGGATCAAATAATATCAATGACTAACCTATTTTTAATTAATCATATATGTATTTTTAGGTTTAATAAACTACAATAACTCTAATTCCTTCCCAAACGGGATACATTGTATTACATCCTATGGCATAAGTTTGAATGTGCATCCACCTTTGTGTGAGTCCCACCTTGTATCTGAAAATCTAATCCATGGGATACAAACATCCCTATGGGTACACCGTTATTCCTCATCCATCTATGGACTGTGATGTTAAATTATCTATGAGAACAATGATTTTTGTACCAAAAAAGGATACATTGGAAGCATTTATTGGGGTAATGGTCAAATCGGCATCCACCTCGTTGTATGTCCCTCTGTGTCTCTAACAGTCTAACCCATGGGATCCAAACATCTCCATGGGGACACAATTATTCCCTCTTTATATGTGGGATGATAAGTTAAATGAGAACTTTATTTTCTACCTATGTTGGATAATTACAGTGCCTTCCTATGTCCCGAGATCAAATGGAATTCCACCTTGGTGTAAGTCCCTACATGACACTAAACTCTAACCTATGGGATACAAACATCCACATGGGTACACCATTATTCCTTGTAAATCTATTTATTTTAATGTTAAATAAACTATGATTACTCTAATTCATTCCAAAAAATAATACGTAGGAAATCCTCCTTTGGAATGGGCTAAAATGGGCATCCACCTCATTGTAAGTCCCTCCAAGTCAATAGTACTCTAACATTTGGGATCGAAACATCCCCATGGGTAAACCATTATTCCTCATCCATATTCATATTTTTTTGTAAATTGGACTATGGGAACTGTGATATCTTCTATAAATATGATACCTGGTAAACCTACTCAATATAGAGAGTAGCCTTTATATTACATAAATAATTCATTTCACGATACAATATTTAAAATTATAGAAGGTCATTTTTTTTGTTTTGTCTCATGAAAATAGGATCATATTAAATGAAATATAAATAATCAAAACATTAATATAAACCTATTTATATATGTCTTCCTAGGTTCTTCATTGGTTACTCTTATTTCATACCATATCCTGGGAAAGTATATCAAAGAAATCGGTGAGAAGAATGCATAACAAGGGTATAATCACACTAAATACTATCATGTGAGAAGGAGGATGTCAATAAGGAATGATAATATGAATATTAGGAAAGTAATATTATAATTTACAAGAATAATAACATAGAAATTTGGATAAAACAAAAAATGTGCCTTTCAAAATCATGTCACCATGGTTTATCTTGAGGTTGCCATAAATCCTAATTACTGATGTTATCCACTGACGTATCACAAGCATGTCATATCTAGAGATTAATTATTTAGTTAATTAATTTTAAAACTACCCAGGTACATTCTTCATATGACATTGATTATGTGAGTGAACATGAACATAAAAGAAATTATTTCAACAATTACCCATCGATGTAAATTATTGGATTCATATGAAACTCATTCTGTACAATGTACATAATGTCATGAAGAAAACGTCATTTTTGACCCACGAAAATTGAATATGGGTTTAATATAAATAAATACCAGAATGAATAATATTATTTTCCATGAAGATGATTTCTATTGGATATTGAAATTTTTTTGGTTTTCATATTATTGAAATATTTTATGAAAATTTAAAAAATCATCAAAATATTTTAGTAACATAATGTTATAAAAATGGATTATGAGAAAATTTTATGGACAAATATATGAGTATCCAATTGGAATAATTCCATTTTCCAATAATATGGAAGAAAAGAATAGAATTAACAATATAAAATATGCTATAAAAATACAAGAGACATATTTTGAACATACTTGAATGAATTAGGAGATGACAAGGATTCCCATACCTTGAATGGTTTCATCCTAAATTATTAAAAGGAAAAATTTAGAACCTTGGGGACACCTTGGGGAACATTTTATAAATTATTTGGGATGTTATGAATTTGGAACAAATTTTATTTTGAACTTTGAGTGAAGATTAGGGGGGAAATTGTAGTATTTTAACATGATGAAGGTTGGGTTTTATGTTATTAAATATTGATTATTATATTATATAATCCAACCAATTAATTGATAAATAAATTAAAACCATATTTCTGGAATATTTAAGATTGGTAGTGTGTGAGTAGTCATTCAATCCCTCCCTAACCCAAACTTATCCTACCAAGCCACTCAATTAATGCTAAAAAATAATTTAACTTTTTTAAATTAAATTTTTGGTTCCAAAATGAATAGAATAAATTTATAAATTTGATAAAATATTTTTAAATATTATTTATAATTATTAAAAGATATTTTTAATAAATAAAAGTATTCGTCAATTTTAGAATCTGGATTACATAACAATGAAATCAATATTTACAGTGACTTTTAAAGTCGCAATTAGATCTTTTTCACTAAAAGAACATATTTTAAAAAAAAATTATAAGAAAATACCCTAAGGGAATTTTTATGTGTTGATTCAATAAATTATATTTTTTGATGAAATTAAAATTTTAATTATTGGACTCTTAATTTTTTTTATATAAAATTATTATAATCGAAATTAATTATTTAATATAATAATCAACATTATTACCATTATTAAAATTACTTTGTATTTCATAAAAATATATTTTCATTTAGGAATAATTTCATATTATTATTAGATGAAATATATTTTTTTAATACTTCCAAATGAATTTTTTTTTATGGAATTTTTTTATAGTATTCAAAAATAATATAGTCTGATTATATCATTATCCAATCTCAATGATCATTTAAAAATGAAACTGCATAAACAAAAAATAATAATGAAACAAGTTATCGACTAAATGTCATAATCTGAAAAAAAAAATGTATTGGTAGACAAGAATAAATGTATTTGAACATATTTCACTATAAATATTTTGTCAACCTCTCATAATGAGTGCAAGGCCCCTTCCATAAACATTACATCATCTTGAGTCAAGATAAAAATTTGACCATATTTCACAATAAATATATTTTAATGTTTAGAGTTTTAGAATATTAGTCCATAACTAATACATAATAGACCTAGACATCACATATGGGCATTCATACTTAGTATCAACTTTTTCCACCAATGGAAACACTTTAGACTAAACAGGAGTTATTTTTTTTGATAAAAATATTCTAAATATATTCTTTCCTCTTACCCATCATTATAACCTATGGAAAACATTTCAAAAACATGGTATGAGAATAAAAATATCATTAATGAATTTAAAATAACGAATAAAACTATTAGTCTATGAATATTTAAAACTCATGAAAACATATTAAAAAAATCATACTTTTCAACCATAAACCATACACACTTTAACACACCATATGAATCATAAGATTACTTACAAGCCAATTTAAATCACAAATCATAAAGATGAATTGTATCATATAAAACATACTTACATAATATCATACACATATACATAGGGAGTAACATTCATGGATACATTTGAAATTCACATCACAATATATTCCCTAAATCTCCTAAGAGAAACTTTATTATTTACCTGCACCACGTTACCCTATGTATTAGAGAGCTATCACGAGCTCACCGACTATTGGTCTATTAAGATACCACCCTTACACATTACAATTGTCTATGATATATAACATAATCATAACAAATTAACCAAGAAAAAAAGGAAAATAATATTTCCACATTGAAATCAAATTTCATCTTTACAAGTCATGCACTGATAAATAAAAACACATTACTTTAGAATAAAATGTAAAATTGGTAAAGTAAACATCATTACATAATAGCGACACAATGTCATGAAATTCCAATCATGTTTTATATTAAAAAAAATAATTTTATTGAAATAATCATTCCCCTTTTAAAACACAATTAAAGGATTTTAAAAAGATGCTTTTTGAATCAAAGATTCTGATACCACATTGAATCATTTTAATAAAATTTACACTTATCAATATTCATGTCCATATAAATAAACCCATAAAACCATTTTGAAAACATGGAAGTTAATGAGAAATATTTAGAATATTAAATCTTTAATACATTTAGAATGATGTTTTAGTTAAAGAGCCCATTTCCTATTGAGAAATTGTTGAATAATGTTAATTAAAGAAGAAAATTAATTTTTTTAATATCATGATAACATATTAATTCAGTCTATAACATGTCAAAATGGTTGTATATACAACTCAAATGATAATAAAGGTTCAAAATATCAATACATGACTTAATGAAAGGAAATTGATATGAAATCCCTTATAGAGATCACAACATTACATTCAAGATATATCAATGAAATATTTATGTATGAAAAATATAAATAAACCCAATATAAGTGGACATTAAATTTAAACCAAGAATAGGTAATTCACACATATTATTGGAAAAACAAAACCAATTATATAGATATTTAACTTAGTGAATAGAGATTAAGTTAATATATCTTGTACCTTGACTCCGACTTGTCTCGTTCCTTCATTATATTCATAAATAATAAAATTAGGAAAATTTATACATTCAAAAGAACCTTTATTCATGTTTATTAATCATTTTATATTACATATTATCATTTTATAGAAATCAGTTAGTTATTTGAGTTCTTATCAGTTATTTTGTCGATGTTCGGTACATGAGTCAAAAATGAACATGTTATAAATAAAAATTTCCCATGTTTTCAAAAGTTCATTATCTAAATAATTGTATTCATGATTTAAATATCATAAATATATAGTATCTCATTATTTTTAATAATATTTAATATTTGGAGATAAGTAATGAAATGCACCGTTCATGGAGACCGTAGGTCGTACGTACGCATGAACACTACATTCATTTCTATGTCATATTAAGGGAAAGAAAACTAAATGAAAAATATGTATATTATAATTAAATTATAATATCTATGTTATATATGTTACATAATTTCATCCACGCCACACTTTATATATTTCATGTATGGCATGAATGAGTCGTAACATTTTGAGGGAATTTTAGTCCACACTTCCTCATATGAAACTATCATAATTACACATTATAGAAATAATATATGTATGTTGTAAATAAAAATTACTGAGGTAGAGAGTCACTATAAAAAAATATATTATATATAAATAATGATCCATCATAATTTTCACCGTGGGAGGTGGTTTTAAAAAAATATACAGTCATTGTTTCCTGAGGCAGTAGTTCATCGTACACATAAACAATATGTTCATATCCATTAAATAGAGGGGTGTGTAAGTGTTGCTCGAATAATTATCATAAAATCATCCTAGTATATTTTTTATAATGAAATTATTATTTAATCCATTAATAAGAACATATTATGGATTGGTGGAGAAAATAAAAGAAATGATCTTGAGAGAAGACGCTACCTCTAAATCAGGAAACTCCTTTTGATTTGAGCAAAAATGAATTCATGAATTTTCTTATGCCCAATTTTAAGACTATATAAGTAATGGAGGGAAGTTGAGAGATTATTTGAGTGGAAATTTTAAGATCCAAGGGACTTTAGTGATTTTATTATGTGGGTAGATTTGGTTTCCTTTTATAAGAAAGAGGAGGGGATCTTTAAGAAATACTTGAAATATTTTTTTATCAATTTATATTCAAATAATAATAGCCCCAATGCGATATAATTCGAGGATAAGGTGATGATGGGTCTAAATACTCACAAAAAGTAGGTTTTATACTTTTTTAGGTCACAAATATCACCTTATATTTAATCTTTAAGACATATTTAAATAAATCAACTCTTTCCATGTCTTCTTGTATTTGTACACAACATGGTTAATATAGTTACTATAAAAAGACCAGAGACCTCCAGGGGTCCATTAATGGAATTTTTAACATTATATATTTCTGTTAGACAAATCATATATTTTTATTATTTGTATATCATTTAAAAAAATATTAATTGTTTTAAAAACTCATTTAAGTCAATTTTGACACTCTTTAGTCGTTTTTTTATTAAAATCATAAAATCATGATTAATTCAATGAAACTACATTAAATAAAATATAACATGCCATTATAATCCATAAAATTAATGTATGGCATTAAATTTTTAAATTACATTTATTTTAATATTGACAATACCATTTATTTGAATATATCAATAAAAAAGTTATCCATGCATCAACCTTATGTCAAAAATAAATTTATTTATATAATGTCTGAAAATTAGAAATAAAGTACCATGATGTAGGAAATATTTTTATATTTTAAATTACTAATTATATTTAATGTGATCTTTTACAATACCCTATATTAATATTGTTTTAGTATAAAGATGAATATTTCTATTATATTTCTTTTTACATTAAATTAATTAATATAAAATTTCATTATCACACCAAAGTGGCTCCAAAATGCCAAAATTTAGGCCAAAAGATTTTGTGGGTCTTCAATTACACATAAAATAATATTAGGACGCGTTTTAGGGTTTTTTATATTATGATAATATTATTTCTACCCTTGTTTACGTAATTTAACCTATAATTGTGGTAAATAAAAATAACTACTGATGTCACTATTCATATTGTCCAAAAATGGAAAATATTTGCATAATTTTCACATTTAGATTCTAAATAAGGAATCCATTATTCAATATTAATAACACAAAATATGCAGTAATTATTTTAATTATTTTCATGTCATCAATACAAAAAAATGGGTTTTTAAAAAGTAAAAAACATTAAAAATTTGACATGTGGTAAAATCAAATTTCAATATCATATTACTTATATTGTAAAAAATTGGATTAAATGATAAAAAATAATCTAATTACACTTCCAACCCAATTAAAAGGATTACATAACTATATAACTAAATTATATAAAAAGGTAGTTTTGAATTAAAATGTAGTATTTTAACTATTCATTAAAATATAAATTTAATCTATAAAATACCAAAATTTCATCCAATGAATAATTTAAAATCCATACTCCAATGAATTAATATATATTTTCTAATAGAATATATAAAAGTGACATAAACTATTTTTAAAAAGGGTTCTCTATCAAAAGGAGGTAAAATGACCTTTTAAAAGTATTTGAGTATTTTATACATAAAATTGGATTCATTCCCATTTTAAGCCTCTAAAATATGTTGGATAAATGTGAAAAAATTTAACAAACATTGTAGTAATATATTAGTTAATTCTATTCATTCCACCAAATACACCGGTTATGACTTAACAACCATTTAAAATAATAATAATTTTATTGTATTATTTTCATTTATAACACAACTAGAAAATGGACCCAATGCCATGGATCTATTTCCATAGTTTTAAAACAATGTATATAGGTAGCTATAGCCACAGTAATGTGGCCTATAACCATGGTTTTAAAACCGTGGCTATAGGCCTATTTTCTATGGCCTATAGCCACAGTTTTTCAAACTGTGGTAATATCCAATCACTATTATGACGGTTTTCTGGGCTACGTCCATGGTTTTCAAAACCGTGGAAATAAGAAAATTGTGTAATTTCCATATAGCCATGGTTCACCAAAAATGTTGCTATATGGTTCCCACGCTTCTGCTGGAAAAACAATTCCCGCTAAAAATTTGGCGGGAAGCCCTATCACCACGGTTTTGATTCTATTCACAGGGTTTTTATTAATATATATATCATAATATATATATATATATATATATATCAAAATGGTGGTGCAGTGTAGTGGTAAGTGTGCCGAACTACATTGTGGAAGTGCAAGGATCAAATCCCACTAGGAACATTTATAATTTTGGCTATTACCATGGTTTTCCAAGGATATTGCCACAGTTTTAACCGTGGCTATAGGTCAAGTGCCACAGATTCAAATTTGGAGGCCTATTTCCATGGTTTTCAAAACCATAGAACTAGGTTGGGACCTACTACCACAATGATAGCAGCCACGATTGGCCTAAACCGTGGTTGTAGCTTTTGGCCACAGTTTTAGGGCCTATTTCCATGGTTTTGAACCGTGGTAATAGCCATTTTTTCCACTTGTGTAACTTAGTGTTGCATGCAATAAAATATTTTAGAGAAACCCATTGATTACTGTTCAGTATCATATCAATAAAATAATCTTATGTAACAAAAAATTAATAGCTTTTTCATAAATATTAATTGATAAGAAAATTTCTTATTCTATAATTAACTGGGGAAATACAATCAATCACAACATCACTTATAATTTTTCATACATATCCTTTGATAATATTGGTTGTTCTTTAATGCCGATTTTAATTATTAAGATATTTATGGAAGGTGTGGTCTTCATGGTAGATGTATTTTTTTATTGATTTTGTTTTAGTTAATGTAATATTATTTAATGTGAGTATCCCATTATTCTTCCTAGTATCACAAGTCCAAATTTATGTTTTGTTTATTATTTTCTCAATAAATTAAATTTTTTTATATGCGCTTCAATTTAAGAATATAAAAAATAGTTATTTGGAGGAAATAGATACATTATTAAATGAATGAATCATTCTTTGTCATTATATTTTTACCCCATTAATGAAATGTCACCTTCAAAATTTTATTTTTACATACTTGTGTGAAAACAGGTTAGGGTATTTCATTTTCATTGATTCTTCTGATTCCCGTGTATTCTCTTCAGTTATGTGATTTTCTACAGGGAATTGACAAGTAATGTTTTATTGTTCCTCAGAACTTACTCCCTTATGTCAAGGATCAGTATCCATTCCTCATCATATAAAACATCAATTTCAAAAATTTACACCATTATTATCAAGAATATGGGGTGTTTTAGATGTATACCTTATTTTTAGTGACACATGCAACACATCATGGACATTGGAATGATTTGCCGATTGTTCTAAATGAAAGGAAACTGGTCAAATATGTTCTAGAATCTCAAAACATCCACTGAACCTTGGATTAATTTCTCCTTCTTTCCAAATATCATATCCCCATTCAATGGTGGTATATTTAGCTATACATCATACCTAGTTTAAAGAAATATTTCCATCATTTGTTTTTCCAGCATAACTCTTTTGTCAACTTTTTTTCATACGTGGTTTTTTTTTGAATCACATGATTATTTTTAGTAGTTTCCATCAACATTTCTATTCATAATAGTTTCCATTATCTAACTTCATCACAACATGTTGAAGTTCTACAAATTTTTCAATCGATAAAATAAAAAAATTACATTATAATTATTGACTAAAAACTATTGTAATAGGAGAATTCAAAAATTGGATGAGGTTGATCTGAACTGTAGAGACCCGAATCATGACGTACATGGACATTACATTACATTTTCGGAATAGTTAATACATAAAAAAACAGACACACAAAGACCGTAATAGTTTAGTGTCTTTGGAAACTCAGAACGTAATCTTCTAATCGTGGTGAAAGATCTTCAAAATCTCCCATAAAGATCTTCCACTTTTGGTTTTCTTACCTAAAACCTTTTTTATAAAATCAACGGGAAAAGAAAACATATAAAGGGTGAGCTCAAATTCCCAGTAAGGGTAACCAAAAATAAAACAAATCATATACATTTGAACTTAAAAACCTGAACATAATGTTTAAACATCAAAATAATGGGTAATGACATAAAACATGGCAGTACATAAGGCAGAGATCATAAAGAAACATTAATCATGATAAAATAGCATGGGAATAAAATATGTTATTGTGGAAACCATTAAACACATGATATGATTTTCATAGTATCCAAGGCATTGCTTCCAAGACTATCTTAGTGGACAATGTCCCTTTCTGAATCGAGTTAACTCCTTGTTCCAATCCTGTATTACTGAACCGGATTAACTTACTGTTTCAGCCATGTCTATATCAGGAGATATAAATCTTTACCCAATTAATTGGAGGGAGATATAGGTCCCACCCATCTTATAATGAAATCATTCTTACTTGTTCCCCAAAATAAACTTAAAAAATTCATCATAACCCAAAGAATAAAATGGGTTTCATAAACATCATCTCATCATCACATAATCCATATAAAACAAATAGATATTTCATCAAAAGAAAAGTTAAACCATGTAAATAATAGAGACATTATACTTGAAAAATACACATATGAAATAATGTCATCTTAGATGGAAAATGGTTTTAATAATACACTTGAAATGAATTCTTGAGGAAAATATCCTTTCTTCTTCAAAATCATTGTCTTTTCAAAAAATTACATGAAATTTGAAAAGAAAATTATTTTGTTGAAATTATTCATAAAATCATTTAGAGTATGCTTCATGAAAAAGAGACATTATGAAATCGTAATAATTCGTTCACGCCGCATAAGTTGAAAATAACATTATTCTCATACTTTTGTCAGAAAAGTCAAAAATTTCCCCATGTGGTAAACAAAAGTTAGATTCCTTTCATAACATGTGTTAAATTTCAAAAATGGGTAAAAAGGACATTAAAATACATGAAATTTTTTTAGAAAACATGGTCATGGATGATATCAATAACCCCAGTAAATACTTACGAATAACAATCTCGGATAAGACTGAGATAGGAATAGTTATCCCTTACCTTATGTTCGATATCTTTAGAATGTTTCCAAACATCCTGTATAATGATTTACATAATGTAATTGACTTATTACAGAATCATATTCATTGTTATGATATCATATATGGTTCACTTATGACTTTATATTACCCGTTCTTTTGTAAATTCCATGTTAAAGCATCGTTTTGGGTAAAATCGTTTCATTTATCGTACGAGTTTCACCTTGTTGTTCTTGATATTATTACTTATATACTGATTTACTTAATTCCAGAATGTAAATCATTATTTTAATATAATATATATTCAGCATATAAATATATATGATAGACCGATAAATGGAATGAAATACATTGTTCATGGAGACGGTAGGTCGTATGTACGCATGAATGTTGTTTTTGTTTTCTTATTGAATTGAATGGAATTAAGTAGATGAAATAAATATATATATACATAAATCCGGTATAATTATTATTTAAAATAATTCATTATTATTCATTATATATACTTTATAATCATTCATGAATGGTTAACATAGATAATAAATCTCATCACGTCGTAGTGACGGTAGTCCGTACGTACGCACAAGCGATGATATCATTCCCATGATCGTGGAATTGTATAGAAGTGTATGTGTAATATTTCAGAATCAATATAACATTAAAATAATCATATATAGTTATTTATTTACACCATTATACCCATCCAAGTATAGTGGTGGTCGAAAACAGATTACAACACAGCGTGGAGACGGTATTCCATACGTACGCACGCGCGGTGATTTTGTTTTCCGTAGGATGGATAGAAGGTGAAATAGGGTTGTTTAATAATTATAAAAACATATAAGTATATAATTAATACTGATGTTATTAATTTATAATTAAACAACTAAAGAATAATAAGTAGAAGAAGAAAGAAACATGGGAGAATCAGATGAAGAGATTACCTCTTCTTCGACACACCTCCTTTAAGCCTTCTCTTAAGGAAGTAGAGTTGGTCTTTTGAGAAGACCAGAACCTCCAGAATGTTTCTAGGGAAGTGTAGAAGATATATGGTCGGGTTCCGGCCGAGCATCAAGGCTAAAAAGAGTTTTAAGAGAAGAGGGAAGGGGTGCCCTTTTTATAAGGGAGGAGAGGGCCACCTTTGGAAAAACATAAAATATTTTTTTATATAAAGTCATATTCTGTTTTTAATAGCTAAAAATTTATTTATTAATAATCTAAGGTGGGTATGGGTCAAAATACTCTCAACCAATAGATTTTAGATAGGTTTGGGTCGTTATATTAACATTATATTTTAGTTTTAACTCTTAGTTAATTAGATTGACATTTACCATGTCACTTTTTATTTTTATATTATATAGTTAATAAACAGACCATATACCTCCAAGAGACCCCCAAGTGGTCCATTAATGATAAACCTATCATGATAAAAGTATCTTGGCCGAACCTTATATTTTTATGAATATAATAACAATTAATAATATCATATTTTTTTAAAAAACTGTTTTATGTCAATTTTGACACTATTTGGTAATGGATTTTTGTGAAAATCATAACAGCCTGATTAGTTCAAAAAAATTTAATTAATTAAATAATAAAATTTCATATTAACCTATAAATTAGTTTAATTCAAAAAAGAATCAAATTGAATTTATTTGGGTATTTATAAAATTAATTATTTTAATATTTCATTATTTAGGTAATTACTGCATCACCATTGTGTCATAAATAAAATAAATTATTTAATGTCTAAAAATTATAAATAAAATACCATTAGGTAGGATATCTATTTATATTTCTAATTAATATTTATAGTCTAATTTATCTTATGTATAACCCTATATTAAAAATGATTTAGTTATTAAACTTTGATTTTAACTATTTTAACCCTTCATTAAATAAATTAATAATAAATGTCCTAATATAATTAATGGGGACCTAAATGGTCATATTTTATTCCTAAGGTTGTTTTTGGTCGATTTAAATTTATCCAATAGAATTAGGACTTGTGTTAGGGTAATAATAGTATCATTTTTACCCTTAATTACCCTATTTACTTTTAACCGTGGTAAATAAAAGTAAAAAGTTACTATTCACCAAAAATTATTTTCATCTCATTGAACCAAATTTTTGTCCTTGATATTAACTGTGTGTCTCGGTTTTCGAAATTCCACTCACAGAAGCTGTAAAATTAAGTTTTATGTGAATTTTCAAATTCTCCTATGAGATGGGTAAGAGTTTGTGAAAAGTTCAATAAAATTTTTATATATCTAAAATTACTATAAAATGACTCCAATTAATTACATTGAAATTATATAGGTATTATTTATCAATTTTGACCTAAAATAAATTTAAATAAAACAAATAATTATTTATATAAAAAGTCGGTTTTTAAATAGTAACCCAGTGTTTTCACTATTCATCAAAAATTGAATGTTTTTAGAAAAATTCCAAAAATTCATCCTAAGATTATTTTGATATTCCGAATCCAAATATGAAGTCCATTTTGAATGATAAAATTTATAAAATTTCAAAAATTGGGTATTACTATTCATAATAGCTACTTTATATAATATTTTAATAACATATTGTTGTTTAGTGAAACTATATATTGCGTACAACACACGCTATCGTGGAAGGTCGTGATTGCGTGTAAGGAAAGCCATGTCATGGATGCATGTAGTGAAAGCTCTTTTTGGTGTAGTGTACAACACAAGACATCAATGAGATTAAAAAGAATATTTTTCATAAAATCTCGGGGTGTTTCATTCTACCACCTTAAAATGAATTTCGCCCTCGAAATTTGTCGGGGTTATAAATGGTTTACTACTTGAAAATTTCTTTCATAGAAACCCAAATCGTAAAAAGGAATACTATTAATTCATTTTAAAAAGGGATGTTAGAATCATAATGGTCACCCGAAGTAACTCAGCATTTGGGTTTCCACATAGGACAACATAGGTGAAAATATGGATATGGAAGAAAAATATAACCATCAAGTTCTGATGGAGAGTGGTAGAAACCATGGCTATGAAAAAGACAAAAATCACAAAGCCATAAATTTGTGATGATCTAAGGTACCATCTGATTCATCGTATATAAGGACACTGGGACAACATTTTTAGTTTTCAAGATCATTTCCCAAAAGATGAAGAATTAGAAGAAATACATACTTTATTTTGGTACAATCTCACCGTTGTTCGTGCCTTGTACAATATACACATAATCTCTTAAATAAATTAAGTTGAATTTTTCATTCTTGAAGTGTTAGGATATCATGCGATAGAATGATAGGTCATTCCATCTATCTCAAACATAAGGCAAAACACTACTGGAAAAATGATTTTTCCCAACGCTTTTATACCAACGGTTTGTAAAAACTGTTGGTATAGGTACCCTTTCCCAATGGTTTGGCCAAACTGTTGGGAAAGCCCATTTTTTGCCACATTTCCCAACGGTTTTCCCAAACCATTGGGGAAGGTTGAATTCTGGACCCCCTTTCCCAACAGTTTGGGCAAACCGTTGGGAAAGGTTAGCCTATCCCAATGTTTTTCCCAAACCGTTGGGAAAGGTTAGCCTATCCCAATGGTTTTCCCAAACTGTTGGGAAAGGTTGAATTCTGGACCCCCTTTCCCAACAGTTTGGGAAAACCGTTGGGAAAGGGGGTCCAGAATTCAACCTTCAACCAAAATTTTGAAAAAAAAAACAAGACCTTTCCCAACGGTTTTGAAAACCATTGGGAAAGGTCTTTCCCAACGATTTTCAAAACCGTTGGGAAAGGTCCTTTGATTTTTTTTGGAATCTACCTACGGAGAACATTATATAAATCAAAATTTAAAATAATTAGAACAATACATATATATATATTTATGAAATTATTTTAACAAAAGTCATGCTAGCTAAGTGGTTAAGTCATTCAGTTATAAACTATAGGTCCTGGGATCAAATACCACTGGATGTTTCTTTTTTGAAATACATATACCAACGGTTTTGAGAACCATTGGTATAGATTTTCTAATTACTTATACCAACGGTTTTCAAAACTGATTGTATAGACCCTATACCAACGGTTTTTCCCAAACCGTTGGTATAGACCTATTGTCACGACTTACTTGACAACGGTCCTCCAAACCGTTGGTAAAGCCTATACCAACGGTTTGGGGACCTATACAAACGGTTCCAAACCGTTGGTATAGGGTATTTTTTCAGTAGTGAAAGCTAAATACATAAGAAAATCTATGGTGAGATTAATCGTATATAGTTCCTAAAATGGACGTATACTTCATATATCATACCACATAATAAATTGAAACTAATTTATACTATCTAGGGACTTCATGTAGGCCAGTGGTACGTGATGAAGGTCTGTCACACTTCGGTTGTGGGTTCGATTCCCAAAGCCTTGTCCAACGCGACAGGTTGTCGCCCATCCTGCAGGTCGTTCCTTTTTCTAAAACTACATTATAATAAAATTCCTAGAATAATACTGAAAATATATCTAGACTTAAACAATACTATCATATGTCTAACTTAATTCATTTATATCTTTAGGCTTATCCAAAATACTTTTGTCCAAGCTCATCGTATAAGGAAAACAATTACTAGAAATTTCATCTACCGAGCATGTGAAAACCATCATTTATCCCCCATATATCTTGTTGGTCACATTCTAATCATTTGAATACCTTAATCATGTATTCTCTTGAAAAATTAATACCCATTGAACGTTAGTGAAAACATGAATGAGGTAAAAAATTATCTCATTCCTTGTAACAAAATCCCAAAATTTCTATATACTAAAACCATGATATCGATTTGTCCTTGTATCAGTCATGAGTTCATGAATACTGTCAAACATTTCATTTTCTCCTTATCCCTTCATTATGCGCATATCATCTTATTTCCAAAAATAACTCAATCACTTTACATGGTTACTGGTACCATAAAATTATTGAAAAACACAATAGACCAATACATAATTATTCAAATATTCCATGATACTATATACAACATTATTTTGGAATCCAATTACATAAACACTTAATCATTCCACAACATTGTTGTCATATTCAAAATCAGCAATAGTGATCGCATGTGACTTCACTTTTTTCTTTGCCTTAAGTGGTTTCTCATGTCGATCATCATTAAACCTTGGATTAGGGCATTGATTAACATAATTCCCCATTTCATTGCACTTGAAGCATTGATGTGTTGGTGGTACATTTTATGCAGTCTTTTCTTTATTCACATCATTATCAACCCTTTTCCATTACTTCGACGCTTAGCTGCTCGATGACCTTATTTTCCACACTTAAAACATTTTATAGTCCCTTTAAGACAATATCCACCATGCTTCTTTCCACACATTGAGCATAAATAAACATTCATCTTCTTTTCACCATTGTTCTGAGATTTCTCTTTGAACTCCATCTTTCGTTTCTTGTCCAATCCATGAGATGGATATGTAACACCCACTTCCATTTCTACCTTGATAACACAATGCACAATTTCTTCATATCTACTGAAGTCTCTTATATCAAATACCCTTCGAAGACTTCGTTTTAAGCCACTAATGAATCGATCAACTTTTCTTTCTGGTTGGATGATAAATCTAGATGCAAACCTTGCAATCCATGTAAATTTGCTCTGTATATACCAAAAGATTCATCATACTTTTGAATAAGCTCAAGGAACTCATTTTCCATCTTTGTTCAAAGAATACAAGGCAAGTACTTACTTAAAAACAAGTTATTGAACTCGTCCCATTCCATGGATTCAATTTCATATTGGTGCATTATATTCTTAATTAGAGTCCACCACTGGTCTACTTCACCTTCTAAACGGTAAATAACTAGAATGACATTATCATGTTCTGAACAATTAAGTATGGAAAATATCTTTTCAATGGTACTGATCTATTGTTCAGAAACAAGTGGATCTCAAGACCCATTGAAAGAAGGTGGACATTGCCTCATGAAGGACTCAATAGAATATTGTTTTCTTCTCTACTCACTAGGAAGTCCATAATGATTCATAGCTTGTGTAAGTATTGCAATATGATTTTTCACTCTATCTCCCATAACATTGGTTTTTTCAGGAGGAAAATCATTGCATTATCCATTACATTTATCAACACAGTTCCATCGGGTTCCATCAATCCTCTAAAACCCAAAAAGAATAGTGCGAGTGGCAAAAAAATGCTAGGGAAAACAACATAATAAAGAGGGAGTACCTTATATATCTAACATCTTAGGTTTAATTTTAATATCATTACCGTAATTCTAGGACTATAATCTATACTTATACTTAACCTTAGGGACATCCCTAGACATACCATAGAAATATTTCTAGGGATCTCACTAAAGTTTTCGCATCCTAGTTTCCAAAGGTTAACTAAACCTTTCCTCTAATACCAACTGTAGAGACCCGAATCTTGACGTACATGGACATTACATTACATTTGCGGAATACTTAATACATAAAAAAATAGACACACAAGGAATGTAATAGTTTAGTGTCTTTGAAACTAGTAACATAGTCTTCTAATCGTGGGGAAATAATTTCAACATCTCCAATAAAGATCTTCCCCTTTTGGTTTTATTACCTAAAACCATTTTTTAAAAATCATAGGTAAAAGAAAACATATAAAGGGTGAGCTCAAATGCTCATTAAGGGTAAGAAAAAATAAAACAAATCATAAACATTTGAACTTAAAAACATGAACATAATGTTTAAACATCAAAATCTTGGGAAATGACATAAAACATGGCAGTACATAAGGCATAGATCACAATGAAACATTAATCATGATAAAATAGCATGGGAATAAAACATGTGATTGTGGAAACCATTAAGCACATGATATTATTTCCATAGTCGCCAAGACATTGCTGCCAAGACCATCTTAGTGGAAAAGTCCCTTTCTGAATCGAGTTCACTCCTCGTTCCAATCCTGTATTACTGAACCGGATTAACATACCATTCCAGCCATGTCTATCTCATTAGATATAAATCATTACCCAATCCATTGGAGGAAGATATAGGTCTCACCCATCTCATAATGAAATCATTTTTACTTGTGCCTAAAAATAAACTTAAAACATTCATCATAACCCAAAGAATAAAATGGGATTCATAAACATCATCCCATCATCACATAATCTATATAAAAAAAATGGATATTTCATCAAAAGAAATGTGAAACCATTTAAATCATAGAGACATTATTCTTGAAACATACACATATGAAATAATGTCATCTTAGATGGAAAATTGTTTTGATAAAACACTTGAAATGAATTCTTGCAGAAAATATCCTTTCTTCTTCAAAATCGTTTTCATTTCACAAAATTCCATGAAATTTTAAAAGAAATTTTTTTTTAAAATAGACATAAAATCTTGTAGATTAAGCTTCATGAAAATTTGGCGTTCTGAAATCGTAAAAATCTGTTCACGCCGCATAAGTTAAAAATAACATTCTTCTCGTACTTTTGTCGGAAAAGTCAAAAAGTTCCCCGTGTGGTAAACAAAAGTTGTATTCCTTTCTTAATATGTGGTGAATTTTAAAAAAGGGGTAATGAGGACTTTAAAATACATGAAAACAGTTTTATAAACCATGGGCATGGATGATAACAATAACCCTAGTAAATACTTACGAATAACAATCTCGGATAAGAACGAGATAGAAATAGTTATCCCTTACCTTATGTCTGATATGCTTCGTATGTTTCAAAACTTCCTGTATAATGATTTAAATAATGTCATTGACTTATTAATTAGTCATATTCGTTGTTATGATATCATATGTGGTTCACTTATGACTTTATATTACCCATTCTTTTGTGAATTCCATGTTAAAGCATCATTTTGGGTAAAGTTGTTTCATTTATCATTCGAGTTTTGACATGATTTTCTTGATATTATTAATTATATCCTGATTTACATAATTCCAGAATGTAAAACATTATTTATATATAATATATATTCAGAATATAAATATATATGATAGACCGATAAATGGAATGAAATAGACAGTTCATGGAGACGGTAGGCCGTACGTACGCATGAACGTTGTTTTTGTTTCCTTATTGAATTGAATGGAATTAAGTAGATGAAATAAATATATTTATACATAAATACAGTATCATTATTATGTCATATATTTCATTATTATTCATTATGTTTAATTTATAATCATTCATGAATGGTTAACATGTATAATGAATCTCATCGTGTCGTGGAGACGGTAGTCCGTACATATGCACGAGGGATGATATCGTTCCCATGATCGTGGAATTGTATTTAAGTTTATGTATAATATTTCAGAATCAATATCAATTTAAAATAATAATATATAGTTATTTATTTACACCATTATACCCATCCATGTAAGGTGGTGGTCGAAAACATATTACACCACGGTGTGGAGACGGTATTCTCTACGTACGCACACACGTTTATTTCATTTTCCGTAGGATGGATATAAGGTGAAATAGGATTGTTTCATATTTATAATAACTTATAAGTATATAATTAATACTGATTTTATTATATTATAATGAGACAACTAAAGAAGAATACGTAGGATAAAAAAGAAACATGAGAGAATCGGAAGAAGAGATTACCTCTTCTTCGATGCACCTCCTCTAAGCCTTCTCTTAAGGAAGTAGAGTTGGTCTTTTGAAAATACCAGAACCTCCAGAATGTTATTAGGGAAGTGGAGAAGAGAAATAGGAAGGGTTTGGACGAGATTCAAGGCTCAAAATGGTGTGAAGAGAAGAGGAAATGGGTTCCCTTTTTATAAGGGAGAGAGGGGCACCTTTATAAAAACATAAAATATTATTTTATAATAAAGTCATATTCGGTTTTTAATAGCTTCAAATTGATTTATTTCGAAGCTAAGGTGGGTATGGGTCTAAATCCTCTCATTCAATACATTGTAGATAGGTTTGGGTCATTACGTTAACCTTATCATTTATTTTTAACTCTTAGTTAATTAGATTGACATTTACCATGTCACTTTGAATTTTTACATTATATTGTTAATAAAATTACCATATACATCCAAGTGACCCCCAAGTGGTCCATTAATGATACACCTATAATGATATAAGTATCTTGGATGATCCTTAGATATTTATAAATATAATAACAATTAATAATATAATATTTGTTTTTAAAACTATTTTATGTCAATTTTGACACTATTTGGTAATGGATTTTTGTGAAAATCATAAAAGCATGATTAGTTCAAACTAAGTTAATTAATTCAATTCTAACAATTCATAGTAACCTAGAAAATTAGTTTAATTCATAAAAAGTCTCAAATTACATTTATTTGGGTATTTATAACATCAATTATTTTAATATTTCATTATTTAGGTAATTACAGCGTCACCATTGTGTCATAAGTAAAATAAATTATTTAATGTCTAAAAATTATAAATAAAATACCATTAGGTAGGAAATATTTTTAGATTTCTAATTAATAATTATAGTCTAATTTATCATATGTATAACCCTATATTAATAATTATAGTCTAATTTATCGTCCAAGTGGACCTAAATGCTCATATTCTATTCCTAATGTTGTTTTTGGTCGAGTTACACTTATCCAATAGAATTAGGACAAGTGTTATGGTAATAACAATATCATTTTTACCCTTAATTACCCTATTTACTTTTCACCGTGGTAAATAAAATTAAAAAGTTACTATTTGCCAAAAATTATTTTCATCTCATTGAACCACATTTTAGTCCTTGATATTAACAGTGTCTCTCGGATTTTTGAAATTCCACTCACAGAAGCGGTAAAATTATGTTTTCTGTGAATTCCCAAATTCTCCTAGGATAAGGGTGGAAGACGGTGAAAAGTTCAATAAAATTTTTATATATCTAAAATTACTATAAAATGACTCCAATTAATTACATTGAACTTATATAGGTATTATTTATCAATTTTGACCTGAAATAAATTTAACTAATATAAATAATTATTTAAATAAAAAGTTGATTTTTAAATAGTAACCTAGTGTTTTCACTATTCATCAAAATTGAATGTTTTTAGAAAAATATAAAAAATTCACCCTAGGATAATTTTGATATTCTGAATCCAAAAATAAAGTCCATTTTGAAAGGTAAAATTTATAAAATTTCAAAAATTGGGTATTACTATTTATAACGGCTAGTTTATATAATATGTTAATAACATATCGTTGTTTACTGAAACTCGATACTGCATACAACACACCCTATCATGGAAGGTCGTGAATGCGTGTAAATCAAGCCAAGTCATGGATGCGTGTAGTGAAAGCATATTTTGGTGTAGAGTAAAACACAAGATATCAATGAGATTGAAAAGAATATTTTTCATAAAATCTCGGGGTGTTACATGAACATCTTTGAAAATAGTTGAGATATTCTATAACATATGTTTTAGTGTTTGAATATTCCTCCCAAACTGGCCATCAGTTTGAGAGTCGTAGGCTATGCTATTTTTTTAATTACTAATTGCCTTTGGATGGATTCTCCAACATTTAGAAGTAAATCTTGGATATCCATCTCAAATAATCTATAGTGGTACTCTATAGAGTCTCACTAATTCATTGATATTGAGGCGATCAAAGTAATTCAGGTTCAAATCATCTCTTATGGAAATGAAATGAGTTGAAAATTTTAAAATATCAACAATTACCCAATAGTGTTACTATCCTTCGATGTGTTCGTAATGCCAGTGAAAATGTCTATAGTGATTTTATCCCACTCCCACATTAGTATGCGCAGTGGTTGTAATTCCCATTTAGGATTTTTTATCTCCCCTTAACTTGTTAACACGCTAAATAACCTTGTAGTGTAAAAAAATCTCCATTTTCAATCAATAAAACATATAATTATCATAAAGATAAATGTAAATTTTAGAGCTTCCAATGTGTAATGATAATTCAAATCTATTAGATTCATCCAAAAAATATTAATTTTCTCCAGAATAGATGGGATAACTATCATTATACCAAATTTCAATACACCTCCTTGACCAGTATTGAATTCAATAGACTCCCAATTTTTTAAATCATCAATCAACTTTTTCATAAATGTATCATCTCTTATATATTTCTTAATATTATCTAATAATTCTTGTTAAAATTTATTTTCAGATAGGCTTCATGATTTCTATTTCCTTATGACTACCATGTCCAAAATTAATTGTTCCTTGTTCAACACATCCCATTTAATTCTTTTCATCAAAAGATCACCATGATCTTTTATACATAGTGCATATGCCAATTTTTTCATTCTTATCGGATGATAATGAATTGAAAAATCATAGTATTTATGGATCTATGAATGTCCCTTTCTTCTTTTGTTCATTTTCTTAGGTGTTCATAGATACTTCATACATTAATGTCCATTATATATATCATACAGTTCCGCACAAAATATTGTCTTGATATCTTAATAAAAATGACTATAGAAAAATATATATCATCGGTATGATAATTCTATACACGAGTCTTTACCTATTGTAATTAAAAGGAAATAATTTTTTCAATTTACATCATTACTCATCCAAGACACTTTCAGGATGCATCATTGAAAATGAAAAGTTCTTCCCCATTAGCGGGTAATGTGAGAACAAGTGCACTAACCAACCTACTCATCAATTATAGTTTTAGGAAAATTCTAATCCTCTATAGGATTTTCCATTCCAAGATCCATTGAACATCCTTCACTAGATATGAAGTACCCATGAATGATATTTTTTTAACAAAACTCAAATTTTTTTCAAACTTACCGAAGAACTTATTCTTCCTTAGAGTTTTTAAGATGTCCCATAGATGATCATCATGATCCTTTCATATATTTCAATAAATCATAATATCAAAAATAAAAATTACACTGAAATATTCTAGGTATTCCTTAATGAATGTATTCATAATATCCAAAAATATGATGAGTGAATTAGTCGATTCAAAGGGAATAAAAAAACTTCATTATTCTCATATCTTTTCTAAAATTCATTCTTTGTGATACCTTATTTCTTCACCCACAATTGATTCTACATGGATAAAAGTTAAATGTATGTGATGAATTGTACTCGATAATGTTGGTCAAATAAATTATCAATACATGAGGGTTAGTAATTTTTCTTATCTATGTTCTCATTATGTGATCCATAATAAATGCATAGTATAATTAATCTATTATTCATATTCCAAAAGAGATTATAGGATCTCTAAGGAGACACACTTGATCAGATAAATCCAATCTCCATAAGATCCTGATGTTATTTCTTAAATTCCTCTTACACTATTTTTTCTATTTTATTATAAGAATATGATATTATTTTGGATCTATGTATGAGTATAATGGAGAACTATATATATATTTCCAAGTATATTCATAGTATATCTTCAAGAATTATGTCAATTTATTCGTTGATAATGGGAACATTTTCTATCATTATACTTATGATTCATTATCCCTCATCACTGATCATCTCCACAAAGAATCATAAGGGAAGTTATTATAAACAATGATCAAGACAATATATCTCTCATCTGAAAATAACTAAAGGGTTTTCAATCAAGAAAACTATAACATCCTTAATTAAGGAGTTTATTATACCGTCACACTTTGAGATCTTGTTGATCTTTATTATAGTGTCAAATTCCACCATGGTAATGACTACTAGATTTGAAATGATATTGTACTCACCAATGATAATACTATAGTTTCTATATACAATGGATGCTTTCATAATCCCCCATAAAATATTGACTAATAACTCTACATCTAACAGTTTATATATTGAATCTATGTTCTTTGAATACATGTATGAAATAAAGGAGTTAATAAAACTAGAATTAAATACGTGATTGATTTGATAGCAAAAACATTATACCATCCACAATATAATTTGTAGAATCAACATCAACCATAATGATTGAAAAAAATCTAACCATTCTCCCTTGGCATGTACTGAGGTCGATGGAATTTTACCTCTATTAATTTTTGGTTTTGATAATGAGTTTAAAAAATTCCATGTTGTCTACACAGGACGTATTTAACATTGAGATGTGCATACACCATATTCCCTTAATCGTTGTACTTTTATATATAGAGGATTCATCTTACTATGACAGATTTATTCTATGTATCCTTCTCACTCGTAGTTTTATCACTTATAACGACTAATAAATTATTTCTCCAAAGGATACAACTAACATTTTTTCATGTGAAAATTTCAACATTAATTCCTTTTATTCCATGATCAAAATTATTCCCTAGGTTTGGTTCAATTTATCTCTTCATTTAATTTATAATATGTGACCACTATCACTGTCAAAAATCCAAGTTAACCTTCATAGAACACTATACCAACTCATCATATATTTTACATGATTGACTAGTAAAATTCATCCTCAAATTAGGTATTATCAAGATAAAAAATCTGTCATCCTTTCACAAAGGATCCATAGAGAATCTTGAGGTGTATCCAGAATTTATTGTAATTTTCATTTCATAGCTTCCCACTAATTCAGTTTCTATGTGATTCAACTCTAATAATTGCTCCCAGAATTTTGTTTTAATTGAATGTTGAATAACATTATTGAAAAATATTCCCTTGAACTCTACCCAATCTATAACATTGATCTCTATTTTTGAATTTCTATTTTTCAATAATTGTCTACAACTAATCACATTTTCAATATATGTTTATACTACTAGGGTAAGTTTATCTAGCATAAAACAATATTGTATAGAAAATATCTACTCTATTGATGTAAAACAATTTCAATAATGAATGAATTTTTAGACACTCTAAAAAAATTATAAGATCCAATACATTTCTGGAGTCATATGAGGTTCATTTTTAGGCACTTTTTGAAGATTTTATGTATCATTATCTTGTATTAGTGGATTTTAATGTGTTTGGGTGATCATTTATGAAAACCTAATGGACAGTGGGTTGTGCACTGTTTGCAAATAATCTGAGAAACCGTGTGACCAAACTGTGAAAAGCGTACGAAACTAGATAGAGAGGTCTTCATGGTTTACAAATGGGTTGACAAACTGTGTGACCAAACTATTCTATCAATGAAAACCTGGACAGATGGTTCTCCATGATTGGCACACAGTTTGCCTAACTATGCACACTACCTAGAAAACTGTGTGGGAATATTTTAATATCTGATAGTCCTTTTTCAAAGAAACCAACCCCCCCCCAGGACTCCCATATTTTGGACTTTGATCAGGCTTGACAAATTATAGGACATCACATAGCTTTCTAGAGATATTCCAAGGCAATCCAAACTTCTTCTTTTGAGAATGAAACCATGGATTGAAGATCTTCTCTCCTCCTGGTATGTTTATTTCACCCTGTTATATCTCAAATTATTTCCCTTATCATTTCTAGGTCTTTTCATTGAAGATACCAACATTTTTCTGAGATTTAAACCTATAAGTTAAGATCTAGATCTTGTATTGTAAATCTAGATCTATATTTTCAAAAAAAAAATTACTCTCTTAATATTAGTTTTGGTTTTATTGATTTAGATTTGGATCTTTATCGAGGATGTTGTGCTGCTCGTATTTTGGGGATTTCCATTGGTATAACATCGGTCAATAATCCGAGGTAAGTGGTCTAAATCTATCTCCCATAGTCGTGACATTGATATGTGTATGAGTTTTTGAATGGTATATATTCCCTTGATAATTTAATTCCTAAATTAGAGTAAATAAGAATATGTAATTGAATTGTGATTTTCCTTGGTGGTTAATTGAGAATTAATTCGAGAACAAAAGAAGGGGGTTTCCAAAATTTATATTTGTTTTGGATATTTATTTTGGGATGAGATATTGTATTTAGATATTAATTTTTTATAATAATATAATTAATTGGGGAAAATAATTCTGGAATTCTGTTTGGCTATGTAAGATTATTAATTAAGAAAATTATTTATGTTCCTAGATGTGATCAAAGATAATTAATTGTGAGAATTAATTATGAGTTTTTGGGTTTTTAGTTGTATAATTAATTGTGACCAATTAATTATGGAAATAGAATTTTGTTGAACGATTAACTAATAGATGAATTAATTAATAGGTTATATTTATTGTTAATTGTTGTCTTAACTAATTTCCATTGAAAAGATTAATTAATTGATGGATTAGTAAAAGAATAATGATGAAAATTATTATGACTTAAATAATTATTAAATGATCAAGATTTTGTGGAGTTAGGAATATCGTCCTAGACCAATTAGATGTTGGGACTTGGACTTGGTTTTCCTCCACAATAGTTATCGAAGCTTGAGATTATGGGGTGTTATGCATGAAAACCTACACCAAATGAGAATTGTCTTTCTAGTCATGATGACCTACACTCAACGAGATTTTTGTTCTTAGGAATGAATACCTACACCAAATGATTAATGATAAAAATGAATGTTGATTCCACTAAGAATTGGGGTGTTAGGAATGACGACCTACAAATAATGATTAATGATAATGAAGGATAGTTCAATGGGGAAACATGAATTAAAATTGTCCTGATGTGTTGATTAATGATTAAATGAAAATGTGATAACAGTTTAAATCATGCATTTTATTAACTTATTTATAAAACCGCATGCACTATTGTTTGACCGGACTTTTTTTAAACACCATTTGTGGTAGACTACTAAGTTGTACTCACACCCTATTCGGGCCGCCTAATCAGAACCCAAGCAGACATTGTTACTGCAGGACATGAAAAGGGTAAGGCCCTAGGATATGTTACATTTTGGGATTGGAGCAATGCGAGAAGGAACCATATGTGGTTCAGGACCCATTTTGGAGTCGTTATGTCTTTACATTCAGTTTCATTGTAGATATTTGACATTTAAATTTTAATATCATGATTTAAATTTCATTTGAGTATTGTATTTTCATGATTTTGTTATAATATGAAATGTATTTTTATGGCTATTTATACATTTTAATACTTGCTTATTTTTATTATATTCTACTGGTATTGTATTCTAATAACTATGGGTATAGTCTCCTCAAGAGTTACCAACCTGGCCCTCACTACTAGTCGACACTCTATGGCCTATGAGAAGGTGATCTTGAGGGCATATGGTCAACTAGCTTAGGGAACCATTCAGCGGCTCTAGAGTCGATATGTCACAAAGTGGTATCAATGTTGTTTTCTTTACTTTCTTCTTGTCTTTTCTTACTATTATGGGAATGGTAGACATGATACTAGGACGAGTTGAGGCTTTGTAATTATCTCATTCTTCGGAGTTGCAAACCCATGTATGGGGAAACATTTGAGTAATCAGGGTGGGATTATTGTGATTTTTGATTTTTGTTATAGTTGAATACAATTTCACCATGGGTGGTGCACTTGTGGTGTGATGTGATTTTTTTTTAAAAAAAATGTTTTATTTTGATTCATGGCCTAAATATGCATGCTATTTGAGCCTGAATGCATCATTATAGGAACTAATGGTTTTGTAACATGCATCATTCTAGGTACTCACGGGAAAACAAGTTATGGGTAAGTTGTTGAACTGGAACTATTTTTCCTTGTTGTGAGGCTGAAATAATGTTGTAAAATAAGAATAAATGGGTGCCTAGTGAGAACCTTGATTGATGAAATCAGGATAATTAATTAATTAATTGTTGAATAAATAAATTTGAGATAATTAGATTAATTAAGGACGAATTAATTAATGAGAATGATTATGCCCTTTTTAACCAAGACCAAGGTGTAGGATGGTTGAGGGTAGTGAAAAGGCCTAAGTGTTGACTGTACGGTGAGAAAAGGGGGGGGGAGAGACATGTTGAAACTTTTTGTGTTAGATTCTCCTATTACATAAATGGTATATGTTTTTGTTATAAGACCTGAGGCATGTGATTGGTTTTGTAGAAGTATTCCTTCACAATGCTTTTTGAGGGTTAGACTGAGGGGTATAGCATGGAACTGACATATAGATAGGGTGCTTGAGTCACAATTGGAGCAATCTAAGGAAGAACGGGAACAGTTCTGATAGAGCGTTTCCCGTTTCACTACATTCTTGGAGAGAGACCCTGGGTGGGTTCAGAAAAGCATGTCAGAGTTGACAAGAGAGTTTCAGCTATAGCACTCTACATCTTTTACTAAAGAGGGTGAACCAGTGGGAGCTGAATTCTAGATTGAATTAATAGAGATGATACTTGAACATTTGGAGACTCCGACTGAGTGGAGGGTCTTGTTGGATACTTATATTCTATGGGGTTCTACAAAGCCGTAGTGGGACATTCAGGTACGATTTTGAAAGTCTGTTGATTTTTAATGGATGGAATATTTGGAGATGTTTTTGGATCACTTCTATCTAGACACAGTGAAGAAATAAAAGGCTTCAGAGTTTAGGTATTTGGCATAAGGATGATTTTCAATAATGGAGAATGATGAACATATCACATATTTATAGTGTTATTCTCCACATTTGGAGGCATATTAGGATTCTTTAGAAAAATGATTATAGGATAGATATAAATGTGAAATTAAGTAACAAGTGAATATCTTTAGGCTGAAGAAATTTTAGGAAGTGGTTAAGAGGGATATCATTATAGAGGGGAAGCTGAAGAAGGCTTTCATTACTTGACAGGTAGTTGTATGATCAGAGAGTATGACTTCTGATAGAAAGAATTTTCATCAAATTAACCTTGGTGAGGACAGTGGAAAGAAAGGTGGAAAGTCCAGATGAATAGTTAAAACAGATATTTCTCATGTGCTTTGTCACCTGTGCGGTTGGCAGGGACATTATCAAACAAATTTTACTTGACAACCAGTGGAGTGATGATTTTTTGGCTAGATGGGACACCTACAGAAGTTCTGTATCAATAAGTGGCAAGCTAGTTCTATGCGGGAAGCTTCTCAGAGTCAGAGTGTGGGAACAAGTTATTCTACACTATACAGGTCTGGCAGTTGGAGTTATACGACCATAGGCGGTATAAGCAGTGGATGTAGTGCTTCAGAGAATGAGCCAATGTATCAGCAGAGTTGGGATACTCGAGAGAGTCAGGAGACACCATATAGAATAGGTTCAAGATAGTTACATGTAGTGCAGCCTACAATTGTGGGGAGAGTTAATGGTCTATTGATAGTGAGAGGTACTATTATAGTTTCTTCTACTTTAGCTACTACTTTGTTTGATATTAGAGCCTCTCATTCTTTCATATTGGAAAATATTTTTAATGGCTTGATCTTTGGGGGTGGAGTCCATAATAGGGGTGATGAATATCGATACACTATTGGGAATACTGTCTAGGGATATATGTTTATTCAAGGTATCTTATCTAGAGATCGGAGAGTATCACTTCCTTTAGGATATCTATGTCCTTGATATAAGGGACTTCAGTCTGATTATGGGTATGGACTGGCTAGTCATGTTCCAAGCACACAATGATTTTTATCGCATGAGAGTGACCATTGTATCTCACGATGGTTACCAATATGTCATTTTTGGATAATGGGATATCTTTGTAGGCAGAGATGGGCCAATTACTCCGCAACTAGGAGTGCTCACGACCCAAGTTACTGGTATTTTGCTGAATGATGGGAGTGGTTGGAAATATTTCTTTCCACTAGTAGTAGAACTATTTCAGGATGTCTTCCATGAAGAGTTTTCAGGGTTTACACCAAAGAGAGATATGGAATTAACTCTTCAGATCATGTTGGGGATAATTCAGTGTATATTCCACCTTACAGAATGGAACCGACTGAGCATCAAGAGCTCAAAATACATTTGGAGGAGTTAGAGCATAAAGGATTTGTACGTCCAAGTACGACACCATGGGGATCACCTATTTTGTTTTCAAATTAGGTCAACTATAGTTTATGCTTGTGTAAAGATTACATGAAATTAAATAAAATGACTATGAAGAATCGATATCCTCGTCCTCATATTGATGATTTCTTTGTCTGGCTAAAGGGGGATAGTGTGTTCTCAAAGATCGATTAGAGACTTGGGTATCATCAGGTAAGAGTTCAAACCTATGATATACCAAGAACTAAATTCATTAATAGGTGTGGAATGTATGAGTTTTTTGTAATTCTATTTGGGTTGAATAATGCTCCAGTAGTGTTTATGGACTTAATGAATAGGATCTTTCAACTGTATTTATATCAGTTTAAGGTGGGGTTTGTGGATGATATCTTAGTGTACTCTTAGACTCATGAAGTTAATTCTCAACATCAGGGCACCATCTTAGGTACACTGATAGAGCATCGACTATATTCCAATCTATCAAAATCTCATTTTGGATTTATAGGGTACACTTTTTGGGGCACATCATCTCGAAAGAAGTTGTTGTAGTGGACTTCGAAAAAGTGCAGGTAGTGATTTTTGGGGAGAAGTCTAATAATGTTATTATATTTGAAGCTTTTTGGGTTATCTGGTTATTACATGAGTTTTATATAGGAATTTTCCCAAATGGTAGAACCACTTACTAGTTTGACAAAGAAAAGGATGACGTTTTTTTAAATATAAGCATGCAAAAATGATTTCTAGGAATTGATGATGCGCTTCACCTAGACACTAATATTGATCTTACCTGAGTCGGGTGAGGAGTACACTGTAAATTGTGACACTTTTGGGTTCTGACTAGGTGTTTTGTTGATGAAAGGGCACAAATTCGTTGTATATGGGTCTGGGAAGTTGTGCCCATACGAACTGAATTACCCTATTCATGACCTCGAGTTGGATGCAATGGTTTATGCTCTTATGTGTTGGAGACACTATCTTTTAGAAGAAAATTTATAGTTTTTATTGATCACAATGGATTTAGGTATATCCTTTCATAACATGACATGAATCTTTCTCAATGGAGATGGGTAGAGTATATGTAGTCCTTTGATTTTGAATTGGTATATACACCCAAGAAGGGGAATAGTGTGGTTGATGCCTCAATCAGAAAAACCCAGACTCAGTTGGTACATGGGTCGAGGGCAGAGTGGAAGATGATGACTTTGCTGGTGGAAATTCATGTGGTAGTTTAGGAGAGTCACGAAAGAATGACTCTGGTTTCGGTAAAAGTGGAGTCTACACTCTTAATATGGATCAGGGATAGGCAGAATGAGGATCCGAAGTGTTTTTCCTTGAAGAAATTCCTTGAAGGTGGGGAGACATCTTCAGTCAGAAAAATAGTTGTGGATAAGACCATCTATGTGAAAAATAGGGTAGTTGTGCGTATGAGTTAGCAAGAGGAACTCATGCGATAATTTCATGCATCATAGTGGGTGGAACATCCAGAGGGGAAAAATATGTATTGTGACCTTTGACGATAGTTTTGGTGGAAAGGAATGAAAAATGAGATAACAGGGTTTGTAACGACATATTTCACATGTCTGCAGGTGATAGTAGAGCATCAAAGACCTAGAGGCCTATTCCAGTCATTACCTATTCCAGAATGGAAGTGGGATGATGTTACTATGAATTACGTAATAGGGAATCCAATGAATCTTAGAAAGAGTGATGTTATTTGGGTCATTTCAGATCGAGTAATGAAGGTAAAACACTTCTTGATTATCTAGGAAACCATTATAGTAGAGCTATTGGAAGAACTCTATATGCAAGAGATAGTTTGTTTTAATGGGGTTCCATGGACTATGGTTTCAAATCGTGATTTGTGCTTTACTTCATGCTTCTGCATGGGCTTATAGAAGTTTCTTTCTACACAGGTTCTTTTAAGTATGACCTTCCACCCATAGACAGATGTGTAGTCAGAGTGTACCATACACATGTTAGAGGATATACTGTGAGCATGCGTGCAGGAATTTGGTGGTTCATAGGAAAAACACTTGGCATTTGAAGATTTTTCCAATAATAATATTTATCATGAAACGGTATAGATGGCCCCATGTGAGGAACATTATGGTAGACCTTGTAGTTCACTACTATGTATCTCACAGGTGGGTGAGTTAGAGCTGTTTGGACTGAGTCTCATTCCTGAGACTTTCGAGGTGGTATAATTGGTTTTGAAAAGTATGGATCTGGCTCAGATTAGAAATAAGTTGTATGCGGATAGGTGGAGATGATCCCTATAGTTTACAGAAGGTGGTTGTGTATTCCTTCATGTTTCGCCTAGATTTGGTCACTATAGGATATAGAGGCAGGGCAATTTAGCACCTAGGATTGTGGGACCGTTTGAGGTTCTAGAGAGAGTCGGGTTGGTTGCATACCGATTTTCACTTACACAAAAATTCAGTGTTATTCATGATGTTTTAAATATTTCAATACTATGTCCATATCTCTAGAACCCTTCTTATGTGATTGATGTGGATGAAGTTTATCTCGAGATGGATGTGTGCTTTGAGGAGCATCAGGTACGTGAGCTGGGTCACAGAGATAATGTGTTATAGGGAAAGGCCATACCATTAGTTCATCTATTATGGAAACATAGAAATGTTAAAGATGAAACATGGGAATGGTAAGTAGACATGAGGGCTCAATGGCCCAATATTTTTAGAACGGAAAATTAGATAAGTTATGGAGTGTAGCTCAAGGATGCCCTGTTATAAGGTGGGGAGATTGTAAGATCCTAAATTTTTCTAGAGTCCCCTTAGTTGTGTTTTTAGGATCTTTTTTAAGCTTTTAAGTACAATTAAATTGCAGTAGTGTCTTGGGGTAAATTTGGGGTTAAATTTCATGAAAAACCTAATTCATAGTGGGTTGTGCAAGGTTTTCACATGATTTGAAAAACTGTGTGACCAAATTGCACCAAGTGTGAGAAACTGGACAGAGTGGTGTTCTTGGTTTGGGCACGATTTTACAAACTGTGCAACCAAATAGATCCATTAGTAGAAAACTGGACCGAGGGGTTCGCATGGTTGGTGCACGGTTTGTCTTACCGCAAGCCTCTTCCCAGGAAACTGTGTGCGTGTATTTTAATATATGAAAATCCTTTTTAAAACCACCCAACCCCCCCCCCCAAGACACCCATTTTTTGGCTTTGTATTAGTCTTGACAAAGTCAAGGTGTTCTGAAAGCCTTCCAAAGAGATTCCAAGGAGATTCAAACGCCATTCTTCGATATTGAATGCCCAGATTGAATATGTGCTCTCCTCCTGGTAAGTAGATTTCATCTTGTTACTTGTCCCATTCGTTCACTTATCTTTTCAAGGTCTTTTCATAGAATGTATCCACCTTTTTATTAGATTTAAACCTATATGTTAATATATAGATTGATGATTGTGGATCAAGATCTAGATTTTCAAAGATCTTCATTCTCTTGATCTTAATTATGGTTTTAAGAATTTAGATCCATAGCTTGATCGACAACGTTGTGCCGCTCAGAATTTTGGGATTTCTGTTGGTCTAACATCCATCAATTAACTGAGGTAGGTGTTATAAATCAAACATCCATAGTCAATATTGTGATATGTGTATGAGTTTATGGATTTTTGTAGATTCACATGATAATTTAATTCCTAAATAAGAGTAATTAGTAATATGTAATTGACTAGAGATTTGCCTTTGTGTTTAATTAAAAATTCATCATGGAATAAATGAAGGGGGTTTCCAAAATTTATATTGGTTTTGGAGATTGATTTTTGGTTGAGGTATTGACATGAGATTTTGAATGCTTGTAATAAGATAATTAATTGGAGGAAATTAATAATGTAATTATGTTTGGGTATACAAGAAAATTAATTGATAGAATTAATTATGTGCCAAGATGTGATCAAAGATAATTAACTATGAGAATTAATTATGACTTGTTGGGTTTGGATTTGGATAATTAATTATGAATAATTAAATATGGAAGGATTATTATGTTGTTTAAATAATTAATTAATGAATTAATTAATGGTTTATCTACATATTTAATTGTTGAAATAACTAATGGCCTTTTAAATTATTATCTACCAATTGGATTATTAAATGAATAATGTGGAAAATTATAATGAATTAATGAATGATTAAACGGATGGGATTTTGTGGTTCTAGGCATGGTGTCCTAGATCGACTAGATGTTGGGAATTGGACATGGTCTTCCTCCTGAATTCTTATCCATGGATCATATTATGGGGTTCTAAGAATGAATACCTACACCAAGTGAGAATTGTAGTTATATAAATGACCACCTACACTCAACGTGATTTTAGTGTTATGCATAACGACCAACACCAAATGATTAATGATAATAATTAATGATGACTCAATTGAGAATTGGAGTGTTTTATATGACTACATACACAAAATGATTAATGATAATGAATGATTATTCAAATGGTAAACATGAATTAAAATTTCCATAATGTGTAGTTTATAGATTAAAAGACAATGTTACAAATGTTTAAATTATGCCTTATATTTATTTCTTCATAAAACTTCAAGAAATATCTTTTGACCGGACTCGTTTTAGACATCGTTGGTGGTGGCGTACTAAGTTTTTTGTCACACTATATTCCGGATGCATGATCGGTACCTGAGTAGACTTATTTATTATAGTACATGATACAGGAAAGGCCCTGCGATAGGTTGTAGTTTTAGTTTGGAGCATGGGAGAGAGAACCAGACGTGGTTCATGACCCATTTGGGAGTCGTTGTGTATTTACTTTTAGTTTCACTATAGACACTTGACATTTTCATTGGTATATCATCCATTACTTTTCAGTTGAGTATTGTATTTTCATGATTTGGTTATCATATGAAATGGATTTGTTCTGGTAAAATATGTGCTTCTGGAATTAGTTACTTTTATTTTCTTCCCCTAGTATTTTATTTTTATTATAGAGGGTATAGTCTCCCCAAGATTGACTATTCAGAACCTCGTTGCTATTCGGCACCCTCTGGTTTATAGGGAGGTGTGCTTGAGGGAAGGTGGCCAACCGGCTCAGGGCACCGTTTAGTGGCTCATAGTTTTGGACGTCACAAAGATGGTGGTTTTTTTATGAATTATTAATCTATTTGTTTTTATATCCTTGGTGAAATAGGACACACCACAATGTTGCAGTTTTTATTCATGATTTTTTCTAATAGATTTATCATCATCAAACAAAATTCATTCTAGCTTCCCCCAATTGGAATGTCCATCGTCACAATTACAGTTGAATCTATTTTTTTCACATGTTTCTCTATTTCACCCATTGATTTATAGGAGTTAAAAATGATACATTGTTTAGTTTTATATATATTATTTGAAAAATTCTACAGTAATGAATAATAATAAGAAAATTATATCATTCTACTTGGTTGATTTTCTTAATTCATAATAACAGTTTCACTATATCATTGGATAATTCATAATTGTTTGTAAAAGTTTGTGATTAACCCAATAATATCCCCCATGAGTGTAAAATCAAAAGTATAGGCTCACTTTTTCATGTTCCCCAGTTCTCAATTGAGCTTATATCAATTTGTTTTTTCTAATGTTACCCTTAGTTAAATATTTGTTAGAGCCACATCCACATGTTTGTATCCCAAGAGGGATTTCTTTTATTGGAAAGCACTTACATAAGACATACAGTAATATCATGATAGTTATTGTATATTTAGGCTCATCCATGGGGTTTATAATATTAATTTCTAAACAAATATTGAAAAATAAATAAACCATTATTTTATTCCAATTTTGTTATCATGAATTTTTATTATATAAATAATTTATTTCATGATACAATATATAACAATATAGAAGATATTTTTTTGGTTTAATGTATTAGAAATAAGATAATAACACATGAATAAGACATAAAGAAAAAAATTATTCTAATCCACTTTAAATAAATAATTAAAGGTTATTACTAGGATACCATTACTTTAACACAAATCATAAAGAAGTATAATTAAAGAAATTGTTGAGCATAAATCCCAATAAGTGAATAAAAAAATTAAATATTATTATGTGGGAAAGGGTAAAATTAAAAAGGAATAATAATATTTATATGAGGAATATTATAAATTTTGGAACATGATTCATTACACAGAATTGTGGAAAAAATATGAAATTAGGAATTTAAAATCATATTCCATGGTTTATCACCAGGGTTTCAAGAATCATAATTACAGAGGTTAGTCACTATAGTATCATAATAACATCATCTAAATTGATTAATTCTTTATACAATGAATTAGAGTGATATCAGGGTAAAAAATTTATTTATATTATTTTCTTTTGATCCACATTCAACATAAAGGTGATCATTTCATGAATAACCCACAGAATAAAATAAGGGGATTCATATAAAAATAATTGCCACAAATTGCTTAATGTCTGGAACAAAACATAATTTCTCACCCAAAAAAGGGAATAAGGGTTTCATATATGTAAATCCTAATGAAAATAAAATATATTTACATCTAGGTGAATTCCCAATGAAATGGAATAGGTTTTCTTGTTCATAATTTGAAATTTTTTCATGAAAAAAAATCATGAAATGATTTTGATAGAGTAATAGTATACATCATGGATTATTGGAAAAGTATAATGAGATAGGTGGAAGGAATATAATTGGTAAAACCAATTTTTATTAAACATACCAAAAAATATAATGAATAAAAATAATAATATATCATGCACATAAAAGAAACATATTAATAATGTACTTAAATGAAGAGGGATAGGAAGATGATTCTGATAACGTGAAATGTCGCTTCATAAATCATGGAGGGGGAGACCATAAGGCCATCTAGACACCATGGGAAATCATGGAATGAATATTTTATAGGATAAAATGGAATTTCATTTTTTATTTTTAAATTGGAGTTTAGAGGATGGGGGAAGTGTGGTATTCATAAATGAGGAGGTGTGAGTATTAAGTGATTAGATAATGATTATTTTATTATATAAGTAATGAAATTGTGAGTTAAATCAAAAAAACCCGTCTTTATAGACTATATAAGAGTGGTATTGGGTGTGTGGTCATTAAATCCCTCTCTAAACCTATATAAACCTTACATAACAAACTATCAATTCTGACAAATGAAAAAAATTAAAATTCAACATTTTTGTTCTAAAATTACAGGTAATAATTATCAAAAATGAAATAGATTTTTGAAAATAATTTTTATACATATTAAATTCTATTTCTATTAAATAATGTTATTAATTAATTTTTAAATCATGATGACATAAAATTTTGGTTATAAAATCACATGTATTTTTAAAGAGGTAATTTTTAAATTTTTACAAAAAAAATCGTCCTTTTAAAAAATTATATAAAAATCCCCCTAATATTATTTTTATGTGAGGATTCAATAATATATTATATTTAATCCAAATATATTTCTAATTTTTACTTTAAATTTTTAAATAAAATCATTATTTTAATGTCAATAACATATTTAATAAAAAATAAACATTCAGGCCATTATAAAAATTACATTGGGATACATAAAAATATATTTAAATTTATAAATAAATTTGTAATATTTTTGGATGAAATAAAATATCATTTAATACTACCTAAATAAAAATATCTTAATATAATGTGTTTTATAGTCTTCAAAAAAAATACAGTTTGATTATTATCGTTAATAAATCTCAAATATCATTTAAAAATAAAAAAATATAAGTAGAGAAATATTGGGAAAATATGTTATTAACTATTGGTTGAAATTCCAATCAACTATATTTACTGGAAAACACTATTTATTATGATCATGATTCCCTATAAAGTTTCTTTAATATAGTCATCATTGCTAACTTCTTCTCTTTCGCATGTTCTTACACACCCCATGATAATTGATACTGTTCTCATAATGTCTATTTTCATTTTTTATGATCTTTATGGAAAGGGAGGTCTTATAGGGGGATTCAAATCCTATGGATTTAATTTTAGTTAATTTATTATTCTTAAATGTTTATATATAATTATTTTTCATAGTCATACTATTCTAAATTTATGTGTGGTGTATGAAGTTATCATGAAATATTATTTTGGTATATGTAATTCAATTGTAACAAAAATATTATGAGGTAAGAGATCTATTGATAGTATAAGGATAGTTTATGGGTCATTACACATATGGAACGAGATCCATGTCAAACACCATATAAAGGCCACCCCATTGAATCTGTCTTATATATGAATGTAGTGTGTCTAGTCACTTTTTATCACATATTTATCACACTAATCATGGAACACATGGGCCTTAGGAATTCTCAATAATAATTTCACTGATATCATGAATTCTCAATAATAGGGGAATCCCTAGTGTGTATGCCTTGTTCACTGGCATGATATTAATTCCCCCATATATGATCAACCTTAATGTGTTATCCACATTCAGTGGCTTAATGTGATTATCCTAGGAAAATTATTCCCATATTGGGAAACCATGGGGAAATAAACCTCATGTGTAATAATCAACCTATGATACCTCTTCTTCGTATTATAGACATGATATTGACGATGCATTCCAAAGAATTAAGCTCTATACTAGGTGAATTTTTTCATAAAAATATTACCTTTACCCATGGTGTTAAACTGTATGGATTAAAAAATGTATGTGGGTTTGGATTCCTATTATAAATGTGATATAGAGGACACATCGTTGTGGTCTCATGCCATATTTTACATGTCAATCACCTCTTTCGATGGTAGTAAACTCCAGTTAGCCTAGTCATATGGATTGAAAATATATTTAGCTACTCATTTCTATGAAACAATGGGGTATAGATAAAAAACATCTAATATGTTGATAGAAACTCATTAATAGAACAACCCATTACAGATAAAAGGGTTCAAAACCTATTTATTTTTTTTGGGGTAACTGGATCCATATCTAGAATACCAAGAGATTTGTAAAACATATTATATCTATAAGAGCGTCTCTATGAAGGTAATAATCCCCCTCTCAATGGGGGTGATGAGCCCAGCCTCCCATTTTCTTGACCAATATGAGTTCCCAAGCATCATCGGGTTTGAAACATTGAATGGATGTCGGCCATTGGAAAGCTGATATACACATAGTTGTGAATGTGGAAATTGTTGGGTTCTTCCATTATGTATGAAACTGGTGATACCAACATAACTGATTATACATGAATTAAACCTCTCACAATCTACCTTTAAGAGAAAAAAAATAGGATTTTCATCAAAAAAATGGGGAACCTCACTGAATATCTCAAATAAAAAAATTATTGGATGAAAAAATGTCACCATGTTCCTCATAAAATAATTACATTCTCAATTGTGACATGTTTGTGTGAAAAAATGGTAAACTCATGAATAATAATGGAAAACAGTGTTTCTAATCCAAATCATATTGAGAATTACTTTAGGTGTAATGATTCATTGACTGGTGGCCTTTATCATTATTGCTTTCATGACTATAGATTATGTACTCACAAACTACATCCTGACCTAAGATTATTCTGTCGTATAGTGACTTTTCCTAAAAATCAACATTGGTTGCAAACCCTACGGGTTGAAATACATATTCTCATAACTGACATGTTCATCTTTAGGTGATGATTGAAGTGGTCCAATAATACCATCTACATGGTAAAATATAAACCATCAAGGATGGAAATAAGGGTATCCAAATGTGGAGTTTTATGACTTATTCTCATCAAACTCTTGTTCCACTAAATTCAATGGTTCTCATTACCTCCCCCAATCACATAAAAATATTAACTCTAATGAATGATAATAAAAACATTTTGTATATGATGAGTTACATTATAAAGTCATTAATAACTCCATATTAGTTCAAGAGTTTCCGAGGAGGGATCTTGTCGACTGATGTCACCAATGATAACAGATTGGTATCTCTTAGTTTATTTTGGGGGTCACCCCCCACACATTCTCATCCATGAAAATAATTCAATGGAACCATGTAAGTAATTTCCGGAACATAATGTTATGGAAAAAGGGGAGTGGCCCTCATTCCCCACATCTACTGAAAAATCTAATCATCGTATTCTTGTGGTACCTATCCTGCAGGCTCATATTCATACCTCGTTAGATCATGTATTCTCCCATATTTTGGTATCAAGAATGGGTGAGGAATATATACCAACCCCAATACATAAATATCATAGACATATTTCAATGTGATAAGGAGGAATGTAGTGGGATTATATCCATGCTACAACTGAAGATATATTCTAGTAAATATTGGTGATATTATATTTTTAGTCCTATGTTAATCCACTGAATTTTATTTTGTGTCACTATATTTTAGCAAAAGATGAATAACACTATTAGGATATTTCAGCACTACTATAAGTAAAATGTTGGGAAAATATTCTAATCCTAATATCCATGGTTGTACAACTCATTAACCATAACAAACAAGTGGATTCTTCGAAAAAAATTCACATTCTATCTGACAACAAAAGGGATTATGACCGTATTTAGGATAGAAGAAGAGGCACCATGCTGTGCTCATATTATCATTCTAACGAGGATACACTGAGTGAGATTGGAGAAACACTCAAGAATGGTGAAAATTACATTTGAAAAAAGAAATAGAAATACTACAAAGGCACAAGACTTGGATCATATTCCATATCTAATTGTGGATCACAATGTGAGAGCAGCACATGTTTTGAGGTTGTATTATATTCTGATCTAAAAAAGACTAATGACATACTCCTAAGGAACAAGACTAGTGTCATACTCTTATTTTAACTATGGATCAAAAATTAATACCATCACAGGCCTCATGAAATGATTATATTCATATGAGTGAAGCTACAAGGAATATTCAAATACCTCATGGATTCCATGATCAAATCTCTACTTTTGTTGATGAATGACAACACCAGTACCCTTCAATGCCTATAAATGACGATTCTCACATCTGTTCTCTCATTCTAGAGGTTTTTTGTCATATTCTACTAGGAATTGTGTATATGAACATGTATATTATAAACAATTCAATTAGGTTTTACTGATATATTTTATAAACCACCCATAGGTAGTTGCATATCCTTGCCAACAATTTAGAGGCTCATCAACATACTTGAGTTTTTTTAGTTATGGGATCATATTAGGGCACAACCTAATAGTTATCAATATATTTTGGTAGTCTTATTGCAAAAAACTCATACCCCTATTCAACTACATATAGAATGTCAACATATTCATTCCATGATGTCGAATGTGGATCATATCCTTTTCTACTATATTACATTTTTCATAAGGATAATTTACACTTATCTAAAACACCTCATGGGCATGTAAACCCTACAACTGAATCATATGGTGATATTTAAAATAACATTCCTCTTTGTGGTAGTGTGGGGATGGATCAAAGGGACACTACTCGTAATAGATTTCATGTTCAACCTCTCTATGGTGATATCGTCTTCGAACAAGGAAATTACCCAATTTTCGAGGCACCTCCAAATAGAGAGGTTCTCAAAATGCCAAAAAAATATGGTAGAAAGGTTCTCAAAAAATTAGGTTCCACTATATATAGTGTCCCTAACATCTACCAACAAAACATCAATACATTCAACAGAATATTAATGGAAGAAACCAATATGGTCTAACCATGTTTATGTGTGTATGGATAATCAGAAGGAATACGAAAAGGACCTATGGATAAATTTATCCAAGAATTACCTCTCATCCATGATATGGCCCCTCACCACATTTTAATATGATATCCCCAATGATATTGGGAATTATTTCATGCTTTACCAATTACAAAATATGTAGGACTCTAATCCAAACTTGTAGGAAAGACACCACCTTTATCTTGGATTTTAGGGTCGCATTCATACTTTTAACATACACATTTTCAAATAGACATTGGGATCATGGAATTCTCATCCCCTCAAATAATAAGTTTAAATAATAAAATATCATAAAAAATTGATTAATGATATAATATGTTAAATGGGCTATTTGTACACCACATAAAAAAAGAATGTGGTGATTGTAGAATGTGTTACACAGAGAAAAAAATTGAGACATAAATCCCTTATCATAAGTCTCAATTAACAAGGTACACATTTAAAAATCATGTATTGTAAATATCAAATTATTCTAAATTGATTAGATAAAAATATTTTTATATATAATACCATATATTATTTACTTATTTCTTTCTATTTTTTGTTTGTTAACCATTCCTTCTTAAGATCACATTTTAGACAATCATTGCATGGTTTTTCATATAGGGATCAACTTGTTAATTTCTGTACTCTTAATTTTATAATTTAACATAATTTTCATAATTTTTCCATGATATAAATATCGTATAAATTAAATAATTTTTTATTTATAATAATTCATAATAGTTATATATATATAATGAAATATCTCATTCATGGAGAATCTAGTCCATGAATATGCATGAATGTTGATTTCAATTTTATGATGGATTGAAGGAATGTTAGGTAAATGATATATTTCAATTCTAAAATTATTTTTATTTTATATATATCAAATACATTCATTAAAACCACCCTAATTACCTTCCATGTTAAGTATGAATGAATCACATCACTTCGTGAGGTGGTAGTCCACCTTACACACAAATGACATTGTTGTATTACCAAAAAAGGGAAAAAAATAAAATGAATTATCATTATTAAGAAAAAATAATTTAATATTAAATATCACATATAAAAAATAAATCCAAAATTATACCCATCCTTTGTAGTATGTAATTGTAAAATGAATGACATCGGTTCGCACAGATGAAGTTTGTCATACAAACGAAAGATGATTTCTTAACCAATTTAATGGAAGTATAAATGGTTGTAGGTCATTACATTATCATTGAAGCATATAATTACAAAGAACATACGGATGTTATTATATTAAAATTTAACAATATTAATTAATGGAGATATAAGAAGATATAATATAAAAATACTCATTGATGAATGTTGCATCTTCTCTAGGTATCCTCCTTAGGTTTTCACCAAAAGCCTTACTAGGTTTCATTGATGTCCAAATTTTTTTATTGGGTAAGAGGAGGGAATATTAGAAGTGATTTTGGATTTTATTGTATATATAATAATTTTGAAGGCATCCTGAATATAAGAGAGTAGTAGATTTTTATATTTGAGGTGAGTTGCATGCCTCAAATATTTTTAACGAAAAAGGTGTACCCATGTATTTCATGTGAGAAAATATTAAAAATTGCTATATTATTTAACCTATAAGATATAAGGTAGAAATATTTCTATAACATGGGAGTATATTATGTTTTTTTTTCCATTTTTAAACTTAATATTCTTAGTTTGAGACATGGTAAATATGTTTTTACCTTAAAAAAGATAAATAATTATTTATATTTTTACAATTAATATAGGTAATAAAATTATATTGAACATATTGTTAAATATAAATTATGATTATTAATAATATGTAATAAAAATTTCTTATTTAAATTCAAATTATAAGAATAATTTATTTTAAAATTAATGTCACAGTTGCGATGATAAAGAACGTTTTTAAAGAGAAAATGATAAAAATATTACAATGTTCTTAAATAAAAATAAAATAACACCTGATTAAAATGAAATAAATTCAATTAATATATATTTAAGTTAAATTATTTTACATTTAAAAAAATATGTAGAATTGAAATTTATATATAAATTAATTGAAAAGGATGTTTTCAATTAAAATTTAATATTTTTCAATATTTATAAAAAATCGTACATTTTAGGAAAATCCAAAAATTTCTCCATAGTATAATTCTAATGTTAATTTAACAGAAATAAAGTTCATTTTCTCAATTAATTTTTCAAAAGTGGTAAAAATTAATTTTAATATAATTGTGTAAAAGTCGATAAAAATTGTTATTTGGAAAATATATTTTTATGCATAAAATTTCCATTATTATTATCTCTTGTCATTGAAAAAATAATAATAATATTAATCATTTAATTGAATATATGATATATAAATTCTACTATTTTAATTAAATAAAATAAATTTTCTAAATTCATTTATGTAAAACACCCTTTTCCACGTGTAATTATTTTTCCAGAGAAAGATTTTAATTTTTTTTAATAGGTGTGTATTTTAAATTATAACTAATTAATAACCTAATAAATAATAATATATAAATTTTTAAACCAAATTTTCATTATTTCTTTCATCTAATTCATATCCCGCATTCTAGTGGTTGGGTGAAAAAAATTATATTGAATAACAATATTTCAATAGAATGTTCGGTTATATTTTAACTCATTTTTATGTATAACAAAAGAAAAAAATTAGTTTTTCATGTAATGTGAGAATAACACGGTATTGCATCTAATGAAATAAAAACTCCATGATTCATTGAGTAAAACGTATTAAAAAACATAAAATTTATTATAACTATTTTCACTGCATCTAAGGTTGTTACATTCTACCCCCTTTAAAATGAATTTCAACATAGAAATTCATCAGATTTATATAGACAACTAAGGATACCTCTATATATTTATATCCTAATGTTCCCACATTACATCCCTATAATGTTAGTTTCACCATACAAAAATTAATACAAATGTGTTACCATTTCAGAGACCATTTCCTATTCAATCCAGAATCACTACTGATGGTTCCACATAAGGAATATTATGCTTGACCAATACGTCATCCATGTCCAGTGTATGTGTAAGATTGGGTATTTATGTCATTATGATAGATTCGTGGAACAAATCATGAACCCGAGAGAGGTTCAATGGAAGCTGAAACAGATAGACTACCATTTAAATATGATCAATAATTTTAATGGGACTAATACACCTAGGGCATAGTTTTCCATTGTTTATTCAACATAGAAATTTATAGAAACAACATCACAATAGCTACAAATTCCATATCGTGTTAATGATTCTATACATAAAATTCCAATAAAGTTATTACTTCCCATACATGTTTAAGAATGGAATTAACCTTTTCATCCATTTAAGCATATATCTTATATTCAAATAGCTTTATTTATAAAAAATTATCCATGAATGTTGGATTATTATACTTATTTATGTAAAGGGATTCGTAATGAGGAAACTTAATGCTCAAGTGAAATCTACTGCATTTTAACAACTCACCTAGACGAAGTTAATCATCCCAAACACCATTCATATCAATTGAATAAGATTATATCAGATCATAATGAGTTTTAATTATTCCATCTGACTGACTATATATCTAAGGGTTATATATATTACTAAAATTAAATATTTTATCATGATATTTTTTGTAACCTTTCCAAAAATTTGATGTAATCCTCTAATCCCAATCAGATACAACTAAATTTTTTACCCCATGAATTCTTAACAATTTCATAATATATATTCTATAATGTGTATCCATTGATAAATATCTCTTATTATAATAATGTCGGTTTACTTCATAAGGGGATCAACTATAACCCATAATTTCATCAACATCAATGATAAGAAAAACCATAATTGTTTTTAGAACCATTATTAATATGTCCACAAGTTGTAAAGGAATTTATCCTTAATAAAAATTTTACTAAATCATATTAAAATCTAATGGTTTTTGTTTCCAAAAATTACTATTAAAATATCCTCAATATTGATAATATCCCATAACATAAAACCTCAAAAGAAGTTTCAATGAATTCAAACAGATTATCAACCTAATACTAATAATCCAATGATTATATCCATTAAACTTATGTTATTCTTACATAGAGACATGTCAAATTCCTAATGATAATTCACCCTTTATTCATTATATAATATCTTTTTTATAAAAAAATTACCATTAGAGCGTGGGATTATCTTTTTACCAATAAAATATAAAATTCTATTTCATTATTCCAAAAATCCATCTAGTTAGATACAATGACATGAAATTTCACTAATGTATGAACAATAGAAATTTCATCTAGATTATTCGAACCAAATAAAATATGAAATTCTAAACTATATAGGGGAAGATAAGTGTTCCCCGATTTTTATGATACACTTCATCCAGTGTGATTTTATAGGATTTAACATTTCACGTTATTTTTCGAGGTTTTGGGGCTTATCATCCACATTTTCCCTTATATTATGGAATTTATTCCCATAATTCATAAAAACCATTATATTGAAACACTCGAGTGGGGGTGGATTATTTCAGGGACCTTCTTCTACTCCATTTCACAGATTTTCCCATTAATCAAATTTTAACATCCATAGTATTTATAGACTCTCTTTTTCCATTTAATGAACATCCTAGTCGCATTCCTTCAATCCATTAATACTTATTCCTATATTTCTAGTATGAATTTGATAGGAATTTAATTCCACCATTTGGGTTTTCATCAGACTCGATCTTACTTTAATTATAAAAACTATAGAAATTGTGGGAATATCACATTTCTATTTCATCCATCCATAAATATCAAGCAACAAAATTGTAGTTACTAATGTCTCATATATAAAATCCTTTTTAATACGTGATTTTAGCTACCAATGAATCATTCAATTTTTCTTTTAGGGATGATGATAAAACCGGAAGTGTACATTATAAGTATTGTAAAATTAACATCGTAGCTACTAATAAATTCATAAAAATAATTTTTTGACCTCATGATTTCATTCTCAATAATTCTTCATATAATGCTAGGGACCTATATATTATGATATATCCCCTTATATTCCTCCCAATTAATAGATTCAATTTCGTCTCACCTTATGTTCATAATAAGGTCTCACCACTGATCTCTGTCTCCATACAAGGATGAATACCCGAAATTAGTTTATAATGATCCAAATACCAAGGAATGTAAAATATCTTCTTAGAGGTACTAACATATTTCTCAATAACTAATGAATCAATGGACCCACTAAAACAATATGGATGTTGTCACCTGAAGGACTCAAAAAAAACATTATTCTCTTTTTCTGATGTGGATGTTCAAAATGTTGTATATCTTGAGAAAGATATTAAATCATTGAGTCATATTTTCCATTTGAACTACCATGAAATTTGGTTCATAGGATAAAACATTTCACTATATGTTGTATTCAGCATTAACATAGTTCTATCCAGTTAAAAACATTTACTAAGAACAAATATCATAGTGTGAGAAAGACTAATGATAGTGGAGATGCAAAAAATAATGAACAATAAAATATTGGATAAATACATAATGAAATGATATTTTAAGTCTATGAAACCTTAGGCTTAACCTGGGATATAAATGATAAATATTTAAATCATTTAGAATAGTTTATAAAATTATGTTTAATTTCCAAAGCATTCCCTAAGGGACTATCAAACCAGTTGTGTAGAAGGGACCATTTTCATGAACAATGTGATGATTAAGTCATACTCAATAACCCCTTTTAAGACTTATTACCCCTAGTTACCTTTATAATAGAGACACATATACTTTTAGAATCCTAAAAGGGATGTAATTCCGTTGAAACCCCTTGCTCTATCCTACAACAAAATTTCAGGTTAAGTTTCATATAATTAGAATAATCCTTATAATTGTCCTTATAGATATCCTAAGACATATCCTTAGAAATATATGTTGAAAGAGACATAGGAATATTAGTACTATTTTTTAAATAATAATCTACTAATATTCAATCAATGTTTCTTTTGATATAAAATATAATGAGCAATGTATTTCATATATAAATATTAGATATTTATTTATGAGTATTCAATAAATTAGAAAATGAATTTATCTTAATCATAATACTATTGTGATTTTGGTGATTGTGAGGAAAATATACTAATTTTGAAAAATATATTTTTCATTTCACAAAAATATCTATTCACAAAGTACTCTTCTAAGGAATACAATACATAAAAACTTTATTATAACTTAACTAAGGAAACATAAGAAAGGGTGAGCTTAGATGCTCAATAAGGGTAAAAATAAGACATTTATTTATATAATCATATAAAATATATAGTTAATAATAGTTTATTTGATCATGAAAATTATAAAAACATTCATAACACACCTAGCATGAATCACAAACACAGGACATTGAGAAAAATATTATCATTTCAAAAAAAATTCATCCTAAGAGTGAGAAAACATCATAAATAAATAATAAACCTTGAGATCATATCATAAAAATTTTGTACCATCATAAATATAGAAACCCATTTAATATGTCATGGGTGAATTCCAATACTATTTACTTATAGGATTATAACTTATTACATGTTTCCCATTATAGATCTACATGCACTTGTTCCCTGTTGCTGAGCAAGACAAATATTTTTCTTAAAGTGGATCAACCCAATGACATGTTTCCCATTATTATCTCATGAGATATAAATAATTAACAAATGAATTGTATTGATATATAGTTCAAAAAAATATTGATGTGTTCCATAATATCAGAAAACATTCATCATTTCCTCACATCATAACCTATGTAAGGATAATGTGTTTTATAAACACTTCACTAACTCAATATATAATAACACATAAAAAGGAATGGGTTTTATAAACCTAAAAAGTAACAATAAAATTAAAACATAGGTATTTTATAATTAAATATTATCTCTAGTAAATCATAACAAACGTCAAATGATATCATCTTAGAAAAAAAACTAATTTTTAAACATTTCATGATGAAAATAACCTATCATATTTAAAAAATTAAAGACATATAATATTTTGATAATACTTTTCTATGAAAATATCCTTGTTCGATTATAAATAAATCTTAAAATAAATTAGTTTTCCTGAAAACATAATTTTTTTCCATTTCATACATGTTAAATAGATGATTCTTTCACAGTTTTAGTAAAATACAAATGGAAATTGTTTTTGAAAATTACATGATGAGTCATTCCACAAAAAATTAAAATTAAATCATTGTTAACATTTTATTTTTATAAATAATATTATATTAATATATCATTTTGAAAACATTTTTATAAAACATGGTTTCTGAATAAAATGGAGCTTCGACCAAATAGATAACTAATGTCAACATTCCTTAAAAACTTGTTCTCACTTATTTTAAGTACCAAAGATGGGAAATATGGTAATATTAAAAATTAATATCATGTATTTCCATAGTATAAGAAACTAAATTTGTATTACATGTGGTGGATCATAAAATTTCATTTTTGGAAGCCTAATAATAAAAAATCACTATGAAATATGATTTTCTAACATAAGACTCTTACCACTTTGGTATCATTGAATAATATTCCCTATAATGTCATAACATTAAATTAAAATTTTAATATCATTAAAATAACGTGGTTAATGATATAAAAACCCATAAGGACAATATATAATCTTCATAAAAGAATAATTTGGTCAATATGTCATCTATCAAATGAAAAAATAATTGTGAGATTTAAATCGTTTACTGTAAGTGTTGATTTCCTTCATAAATGTTAAAAACTAATTTATATTAAATAATATTATATTAATTATCCATTACCAAACCATATTTATATATATAATACCATAAATGATATATTTCTATCTATTCATTACCCGTTTATTAAACTTTTCTTGTTAAAATCATGTTTTAGGAAATAACTTCTTTTTTGGGTATGTTTTAAATTTTTTGGTTCAATAATATTACAAGGATAATTGTTAAATAATCTCCAAAAATGTTTACCATATAATAAAATTCATATATATTATTTATATATTTATGTATGTAAGTTCATAATATTCATAGATAGAAAATTAAATTCCTTGGTCATGAAGATAGGGGTTGTAAATTCGCATGAAATTGTTTCAATTTTCATGAGGGATTGAAAGAATATAATATTAATGATCAATTTTAATTATTGAATAATGATTATTTAATATATAGAACATATTTACATTAAAAAATATTATTACTTATTGTGTACTGTATGAATGAATTATATTATTTTCATATGAAGTAGTCCACCGTACACATGAATGATATTATAATATTCCAAAAAATGGAAGAAGAAAATGAAACATATAATATAATTATTATAGAAGAGTAATAATATAATAAATATAATATATAAACATTAAATACATCATTTATTCCATTTATTAGAGGTGGTAATGTAAATACCAATGACTTATGTTCATGAGCTGCTAGTCCACTATTGACATGAATAATTATTTTATAAACCCTTTGATGAAACTATGATGGTTATTTCTCATTTCCTTAACATATATATATATATTAGGTATTATAATACGGTGATTAAAACATCATGTTATTATAAGAATTTATTAAGTTAATTAATCAATAAAATTAACATTCTCTTTTATGAATGTTGCATCTTCTCCTTGTCTCCTCATTAGGTATTTGAGGAAATCCCACCTATTTTGACTTTATATCAAATATAATGATTCTATGATGAGATGAGGTATGTTATAAAGTGATATAGGTATGTATTATCAAATCCAAATTAGATAAATGGTGTTAAAAATACAAGAGTGGGTAAAGAATTTTAAAATAGAGGTGAGTGGAACACATGTGGTTTTTTGATAGAAAATTTTTTACCAATTTTTTTAACATTCCATTTTGATCGAAAATGGGTGATTCTAGAACCTATAAGTGATAAGGATGAATTTTTTCCATATAATTTGTTTTTTATTAGTTTTAAGATCATTTTCCCCTTATTATATTAGTTTTACCCATGGTAAATCTATTTTTACCTTAACCGCATTAGGTATTTTTTAATATATTTACAAATTAATTTTATACACAAGATTAATTGAATATATTACAAAATATAAATTAGGATGACTCCAAAAATTAAATATAATTATTAAAATTACATTCACATAAGTTGAATATTTAATTTAAATATTAAACTCATAGACACAACAAGGAAAACAAATTTTTAGAGAGAAAGAATTCAATTTTTTTAAACTTTTCACAGACAAATTCAACATGTGTATTATTATAATGAATAAAATTGGATTGATAGATATATAATTTGAAAATAAATTCTCTAAAACTAAATAAAAATATAATTTAAATTATAAATAATTGAAACAAGAAGGATTTTTTCAATTAATATTTAGTATTTTACCTTATTCATTAAAAAATTATGATTTTAAGAATAATCCCAAAAACATTTACCCTAAGATAATTTGGACCTGATTTTTTCAATAAATAATTTTATTTTTTCAATTATATTTTCTAAAATTCATAGATAAAAAATTTAATGTTAGTGTCCCATATGTGAAAAAACATATTTTTTAGAAAATTTATTATTTTCAATATAGAATTAGAGTTGTTCTTTTTTATTTAATTTAAAAAAATTAATATAAATAATAAACATTAAATTGGATATACAATAAAATAGTTTAAATAATATAATTATCAAAATGGGATATTTTTAATTTATTTTTCTCAAACTCACTTGTGCACATAAAAATAATTATTCATCAAAAGGTTCCCATTCATTTTAAAATGGTTATTATTTTTATTTAAAACTAATTGGTCAGAAATAAATTCATTATATATAAATTTATAAACCATATTTTCATAATTTAGTTATTACTAATCATATTATCTATTTTAAATTCTTGGTGATAACTATTATATTGAATTGTAATTCTTGTATAGTGTGTTACCATTCTTGTAAGCATTTTGTTTCATGTGAAACTACCTAAAATCACTGTTTCCTATAAAAAAGAAAAAACTGTATCATGTAATGAAATAGAGACTCAGTGTTTCATAAAAAAAAGTAATCCAATCTATTATATTTATTACAAAATAATTCATAAAATATATAGGTTTTAGACAAGATATTCCACTTACTTTGAGATGCTAAAAATTTTATGTTGATTATTCAAACAATGTCATACCACAAATAATAATCCCAATTAAAGCTACCTCACAATGAAATCAATGAAATTGTTTTCATGTTGCATCAATGTACATAATCATATAGTGGATAATTATAATAACCTCAACTCATGAGATCAAAAATTGTTTTTTAATATACAAAAAACCAATAACACCTTAAAAATGTAGTGTTCATATAACTTAATCTGCAATCATGATCTCAATTAATTGAGATTACTATATGTGAACATCGTGATTAGGAGCCACAATTATTATTAGGCACAAACACATGATAGTAACATATCATATGTATCACAAATACATGATATTTTTTGATGATAGGAAAAATGTTAAAGAATTTTTCCATGGGATCTCTACATTATCATTATAGAAAATGGTATTTTATATCATCTTTAAATGAAAAGTATCATAATAAAATTACTATGTAAATACAGTACACAAAAAAATTAACTCTATTATGGTAAGAATACATAATGAATAACTATCTATATACATGATATGGTAATAAAAAATAATAGTTTACTTTGGGCCTAGGGAACACACTTTTACAAAACAATTCATAGATTACTAATGAAATATAACCAAAACTCATTATATTGAAAGGGAAACTCATAAATCACCTATAAATCCTAACATATGATACCCTAAGTCTAAATCTAGTTTATTTATGTATACATATTGTTTTTTTATAATATAATCATCCAAAATAACAAGAAATGTATTTCATATATCCTATAACAACTCACATATCTTACACAGAATATTACATAAATTTTAATTTAAGTATTCAAAAAAACAGAAAAATAGCATCCCATATAATTTTATAATTGGTATTATAATAAAAAAATTAATAATGATCTATTATATAGTTTATATCCCTATTAATAATATATTCTTAGATCTCATTATACTCGTATCACTGAATGTATATCATATGGTATAACACAATAGAATAGATGAAAAAAATCCTAGTATGGGGACAGAATAGGGAAACAATTGTGTGATTAAATTATAAGAGTCAATATAACAAACATAGAGTCAATAAATTAATGGATCAAAATCCTTAAAATAGAAAAATGGAATAAGTTAAATGTTTTCATAAGAGTCTGATAATCATCATAATTGTAAAAATGTTCACTGACATGTAAAATTGCATCATAAAAATAGATAAATGTTAGCTATTAAGACAACATAACCCAATGGAAACAATTTACTACATAATTACCAAAAAAATAATTCTGGGAATATCTAACTAAATTATTCCCATGCATATCATTGTGGGCAAAGAAAATCATAAAATTCCCTTACATTGATATATCATACGATATAAAGAATAACTTAATCAAGTGAGGGGAAATATAATTTTGTCCCACCTACCATTATTATTTCCATGAATATATGTTCCACATGGAAAAGGAACAGACATAAATAATGACTTCAAATTTAACCTATAATAAAGAAATGGGAAAAATAATAAATCTCCAAATCATAATCCACTATTGTGTCATATAGAATATAATGAAAATAACAGATTAAAAAATATATGAAATTAATTGATATAAAAGGATCATGAGTCATCAAAACATTCCCCAATTTGAAGGGAAAAATAAAATTAAAATTTTATTGTGTAGATATAAAATAATACACTCTTATTAAAGTTTTACAAAAAATGATAAAATCGTTAAAATAGATAAGAGAATAGGGCTTGTTGAAAAATATAAATAAAATGAACATATATTTTTTTATAACATGGATTCATTTTAAGAATCATATGAATTAATATTCATAATAGAATAACATAAATTAGAATAATAAATAAATTTCTTCCCTCTATTAGGTATAATTTGAGGACAATATTGTTAAAAAAACAGAGAGATAAATGTATTTCAATACAAAAGAAAGGGATAATGGAATATTTTATTTAGGTATATCCACAAGACTATAATTATTCCTATTTTTTTAATTTATAAAATATATTTTGATAAAATATATTTTAATGAATTAAGACACACTCTCTTATTCCATCTAACAAGACATAGAAATTGTGTTTTTACGTGTGAATTAATTATAAATAAAATATCAATATAGATTTAATTTAAAATACTGTTATTCATTTTTATATGTATTTTATAAACTAATTTTTTAGTAAAATCAATATTTTTATGATATTGGAATTTCAAAATTTGATATTTATAAATTCTTATAGAATTAGTTTCTTAAATGTTTAAATCATTATTGTTATCATCATTATTTTATTACAATTTTTATTTATGTCTGTTTATAATAGATATTATTTTTTAAAACTATAAGTACTGAAATTTTTTAATTCTTTGATCCAAAAATATGCTAGACTACCATTACACTATAACGTAACAAGAATTAGGCATATGATGTTAAAAAAATCCAAATTTCGAATGACACCTATAATAATTTAAAATAAATAGATGTTGAAGTTGAATAATGCATACCAATAGTGAAAAATCTAACATATACATATTTGAAAAATATTTAATTATAAAATTACACATGTAGTGGGTAAATATGAATTGTGTGCTAGTTAAAATAACATGTACATTTAATTAAATTAACATGTATATAGAGAAGTGAGAATGTTACATGTGCTCAATATTTTGTTTTCAAGAAACATGAAATATACCCTATTACAGTAATAGTTTTCAATATATATTTTCTAAATATTTGGGGTGATTTTTTCATTATTTTAGCTATCCCATAATTTAATATTTATTATTTTAATTATACAAATAATAATATACGATTGTTTTATAAAAATATAAATTATCATCTAATTTGATTAATATTTAATAAACATTAAAAAAATTGAGTTTCAACTTTGAAATATTCAGAACATGAATGTTGTCTGACATTTCATATTTGATTATTTCAAGTTCTTTTATATTTTTTAATAGGAACTATTTAATAAATTGTTAATTATTGAAATGGATTTATTTATAGATAATTGTTTCATAAAAATATTAAAAAATAATACTTGTGAGTATTTTATTATTTCATGTTTAATAAAAAATATATATGAAGCATTTTATGGGAAAATTATATCATATAACTATGATGATTTTCATTAAAGCTCAAAGCATGTGTTGCTTCAGGAAAATAATAATTGTGATGGTTGAATGTTTTTTTATTATTTTTGCATGAAGAAATTATCTTAAAAACTACTCAATATAACCAACAAAATGTGTGAATTACTATATTGGTCAAGGATAATTTAAAATTGTATTATTCTAAACACATTTTTGATCATCAATGGAACACACTAAATTTGAGTACGTAGTTTTAATAATTTACTTCTAAAGAGATCATTGTTGTGTAGACACCCAGATATCACTATATACAACCTGTTTTTCTTTCCATCCTATATAGATATTATTTTCATGATTAATAGTGTGTGGGTTATAATACACCTTAAGAGGTAGGAATTCAAGTTTATACTACCCTATGAAAAATTAAAATTGGGGTTCTATCATAATTGATAAAATTTAATGGGATTCAATTTGACAATGGTCTGAAAAAATGTAGTGTATCTTTTATCCACCACCTCAAAAGGAATAGGGTTGGGTTATTCCCACCATGGTTAAAAACGAGTTCTAGGTTTGTTCCTTTAGGGAAAAAATTCCATTTTACGGTTTTTTTACTCCCCATAATAATCTATAGAATCTATTTTAGTGGGATTCAAATATTATAATGTTTCAGATAATTAAAGATTAGGAATATGATAAATATATTCTAAAAAAACTTACAAATTAGCTGTATCTATTTTTTTATTTTTTATTTATGATTATATTATCATTGATGTAGATAAATAAATGAATTTATTGGTAAATAAAACCACTCCAAGACACTTGGAAATATACCTTCATGACCCAACAATTAGAGTCAAACCTTGATCCCTATATTTATTGTGATTATATATATATATATATAGATTTACTTCTGTTAACTGCTTTCTTTCATAATTGTTAACTGGAAAAGATAATTTTGATTTTGAAGGATCCAAGGAATATAATTTTTAGATTCTTCAAAATCAACCCCTATTCGAATGAATGGGTTGAGGATATAGGAAATCTTTTATGAATACTTTTCTTAACCATGTAAGCCTTAATTGCAACAATATAAAAATCACGATTTTAAAATTCAATGAATATGGTCATATAACATTTAAAACTAATTATATATTTCTATATTTTATTAAATAAAATGAAATTAAAAATAAATCTACTTTTTTTTGAAATTTATATATTCATGTATGTTCTTGTGAATTCACTGATGATATTTGGAAAATATTTCATGATACTCATTTGAGTACAGATAAAGAAATTAGAAAACAAAAAGTACATTAAGGGATGGTTATATTGAATATAATATAGGTGAGGAAGTAAATTTAATCCAATTATTTTTTGTTTTAACAGAATTATAAATAGAAAGAGTTCTTTGATAGAAAAACCTATTAATCCAATATTGGATGAAATATTATCAAGTTATTTAACAAATAAGTGGCCTGAAAAGAAAGTTATAGATGATGAGAGTAAAATTTTCTATTTAATATACTCATGATGATATTTTTGAATTTTATTACTATTTGAGTTAGAATATAAAAAATTCCATAATATTTTTTTAGAAAAAAAATTAAATTACTTTTAACCGGATGATATTTCATATAGTTTGAATCTGACATAGTTACTACTAAATAAGATGTTTCTACCCATGTAATAATGGGAAAATATAAAAAGTAAAAAATGATAATATCAAAAAATCAGTATTGATCACCCTAAATAGGATTACAAGAGATTTGAAATGGTATTAATATTTCTAATAGTGATTTATATATTATATTTCAAGAGTGATGAAAATTAGTGTAGATAATACTTTTTTTGAAGTATAATGAATTAAAATAACAATAAACTGATTTATAAAAATTAGACTATTTCTTATATATTTGGATAGATTTGTTCAAAGGATTATTATTAAATTAGTGATTTTGGTGTAGATATAGATTTTAGTAAATTATTATATAATGGATTCATCAAATCAATTATATAAATTCGATTTTAATTCCTCTTCTAAATCTGATACTAATACAACTGTTATAAGATTGTATGAATATATTTATGGACCCAATCCTAGAAATTTATAATATTACTTGAGTGTATAAAAATATTAATGTTATACTTAAGGAAGTTATTTGGGAAAATTAAAATATAAATTAATGTACTTTTTAAAGTTAAGAAGACTATATTATGGAATTAAAATATTATTTTTGATCTAATCATACATATTTAAATTTTTCTTATCTTGATATAAAATTGTTCGTTCAAAAAATGTAAATGTAATGGATGGTAGTGAATAGAAAATTTCTTTCGTTTTATAATGAAAAGAAATGGAAACAAGAAGAATTAATTTTATTCTTGATAAGAATGAAAGGCTCAAAAAGTTATTGGGGTTTTCAAATCATTTTTGGAAATATATTATAAGGAATATAAAATTTTAAAAAAATTGTAAGGATTAATAAACTAAATAAATTTAATATTGTTATGGTATGTGGAAATCCTTTACCTAAATTGAATAAATTTTTTATTTTTTAATATAAAAATTTAAATGATTCAATTTTTACATTCATTCAACATCAAGTGGTGTTTCATAATACAAACTATTTTTTATTGAGATTGATATTATTTGTTGGCCATTCCCAGTCATTAATTTATAAATCATGATCTTATATATTTCCATCAAATATGTGTTTTATTTTTCTTCAAAATTTACTTATACATGTCATATATGACCAAAATTTCAACATATATAATATAATTCATAAATTGGGTTTTATTAGAATCATATAATAAAATTATTAAAATTGATATATGGTGTGTGGCTAATATATTCTCTAAATATATGACAAATGATATCTATAGTTTTAATCTGTTAATGAATTTTATGGTGGTAATGTAATATTTTGTGTTAATTTTACTAGAAACGTAAAATATTTTAGAGAATTTTGAATAAAAATTTCTATCATTTCTTCAAAAGTATGATTTGTTTATTTTTAAAGAATTATTTTGAAATAAATTCTCTATTATATGATGATGTGTTTCTTAAACAAAATAATATAAATCTTACATTTAATGGAGAATAATCCATGTTTTATGCATATAGTAAAAATAGGACATTTATTATATTATTAATTTTAATTAAATAATTAAAATGTTAAAATATTAAATAATATAAAGTGTTATAACCTTTTTAGAACTATTAAACCTACTAGTTTATGTGGAAAGAATTATGTTTTAGTTATTGTAATTGATTTTACAATATTTATATGGGTTTATATCTTATGTCATAAATATAAAAGATTGTTTAACTATATTTCCAATTGAAACATTTTTCAAAACAAGAAGGGAATATTAATTATATACATCAAATTGATATAGGTATAGTGTTTTCTATATAGAATTTCATTAGTAGTGATATGTAAATTATTATTTCCAAAATTTGTAAGTATGTAAGAGGCAACAACAAAATGGTTTTTGGAATGAAAAGCAAAAATACATCAAGAAATTTCTTGAAAAATATTAAATTAATATAATTTTCCGTAATTGTTATTGGATAATGTTTAAAAATATTATTCTTTTACCCTGAATGGTATAGATTTTGAGAACAATATTTAAAAATACCTCGTATAAACATTTGATACCAAGAAAACATTAAATATTCTATTTTAAATTTGGTGATTGTAAATTTTTATTTACTAATTCTAAGGATAATTTTGAAAATTTTGATTAATAAAATAATATGAAGTAATATTGTTAATATATTTGAAATTAATCATTTATTATATGGTTTATAATAATATATATTTTGTTCTTGGAGAAACATGTCATGTGAAATTTGATGAGTGTTCCTTGAAATAGAATAATGCTAATTTGGATCAAATTTTTTATGATTTTTTAGACATTAACTTTTGATTATATGGGGTTAGTATAACGGATGTGCCTATTCAGAGGGAGCATGAACACTTACCCTATAAAAATTATTCTTGGAGTAGGGAAACACATTAATATCATCAATAAGAAAATATCATTGGAAATATTGATAATAATGTTCAGGAAAAGATATATGCTATAATTTTTTGTTCTTATCAATGTTTTATATATGATTTTTTCCAAATGATGTTTATGAATCATTAAATTATTCTAATATGAATTTTTTTATGGAAGATGAGTTTAATCAATATTCAAGAAATAAAGTGTTAAGTCGTGTTATTCAACTTAATAATTCTCAAATTTTTGGAAGCAATTTGACATCTCAAAATAATCATTATAAATATGGTAGAATTATTAAAAATAAAGATTTATTAGTATCTCAATTAAATTCTCATGAAGAAGATATTTATTTGGAGAAATATTTTTAATTTGTATCATTTTTTATATATATTATGATTTTATTAGAATATGAAAGTTTTTAGGGTTTTAATTTTTTTTAAATGGAAGTTAAAAGTGGTTTAGAAAATAATTATATTTAAAAATAAGAATATATAATAGAACCACCTAAAATTGAGATTTAAAAGATTCTAAAAAAAATTCCTAATTTTTAATGACCCATACAGATTCACATAACATTTTCATTCATTCAATGAAATTTATTAAAATTTTGTTTTTAAAATTAGATTTTATAATTGATAGGTTGATCATAGATTGTTATTTATAAGTAATATAAATTTAATTTTGATTTTTTCAATTTATATTAATGTAATTTTCTGTCTCTAAATAAATATTCTACATATTTTTTTATAATTCATGAGAAGTTAATTTGATATGTGTTTAATTGTAATACATAGATTCTTTCTTGGTTGTAAAATATATTAATCAGATGATGGTATTATTCATAATATATCAATTTTTTGTAAGGAATTTTTTAACATAATTGGAATGGATTCAACTAAAATTGGAAATACTTCTATGGGTTATTCATTAAAACATGTTAATGATAAAATTGAATATTTTATGGATGTATGGATTTTTAGAGGAATGATTATGTGTTCATCAACATAATTCTATATAATGTCATTAATAAGATTCTTAAATTACTATAATATATACGAAGGATATTCAAATCATGGTGTTTCCCAATATAAAACATCATTTTATATGATTATATATTCAAATTCTAATTTTAGTGAACGTGAGATAGGTAGAAAAAACACAGAAAATAAGTTTCACTAATTTGGAGAATTATTAGTTTAATGGAGGATTAATGAAAGAAAATTCATTTTATTTATTTCTAGAGAAAGTAAATATATTGATGTATATCTTTTAGTTCAAAATTATCAATGATTATAAAAACATTAATTTATTTAATATTTTAGTTTTATAATATCCTTATGTATTATGATAACAATTTTTCAATTTATATTTCAAACAACCCTATTTTTTATCCCCTAAACTAGGACCATTTATATGATATTACATTTTCTTAGAGATCATATTCATAAATAATATTGTTATTATAAAATATTTTTATATAAAATGTAATCATCATAATATTTATATAAAAGTATTTAATTTCCCAAATATAAGAAATTTGAATTTTTACTAGTAATGTAATAAGTTTAAAATATTAATATTTAATGAAATATTATATTCCATATTTGGATAGTGTGAATGATAGATCAGATTTAAAATATGGTTCTCAGTAAATATTATCAACTATTGGTTAATTTTTAATTCATTGAATGTAATTGTATATTAATCAAGGAATATATTAACATGTTTCATTAGTACTTGAGGTTTCTATTGTATTTTAAAATAATACTACTGTATTGATATATAATTTTTAATCTTTAAACACAATTTTAGTAATTCATAGAATAAAATGTATAATATTTTAAGGAGTTATCAATTTTGATTGTAATTTTAGATGAATTATATTGTTTCTGGGTAATTCATAACTAAAATATAGGAATTGTAAAAGGGACGAAAAGTAGAATCTTTTTTCACTTTAAAAAAATGGGGAGCTAATATTTTTAATTATGATTTTCCATTTAATTGAAAAACTGGGGAGATTGTAGAACTGGATGCTTTATAATTATCTTTAGGTTATTTGTAAAAATATGAAATATAATTATAATTATTTTTATTATATATAAATAACAATTAGAGTTTCATTCATTCAAAAATTAGTAATGAAATTTTTTCTAATCTTTTCATATAATATATATGAAAAATAATTTTTGACATCATTTAATATAATATTCATCATGTTTTCTATGTATTTTATAAAATGATTTTGTAAAATAATCCATCTATAGATGATACATGAATTTCAAAATTAGATAGTTATAATTTATTATAATATTTGTTTCTTCATTATTTAAATATTTCTTCTTGTATTAATTATTATATTACAATTTTTATTTATCTTTCTTATTCTATATAATATTTTTTTTATTTCTTCAATTCTAAAATCAATTTATTTATTGAACCACAAATAAAATCAAAAAAACATCACACCAATAATGAACTACATATCCACATAAAAATCCTAAATTTTTTATAAGTGATTGATAAAACCTATTGTCAGATAATAGAGACACACAATGAAGTAGAATAAAACATATATATAGTAAAAAATCAAAAATACAAATATTTGACAAATGGTTGAGTACAGAATGGCACATATATTGAGATTATCTGACACATGCAATCATTATAATCACATGTATGTTTAGTTAAATTCAAACACATGATGACTGATAAGAATTAATCATTTTCACATCAGTTTATTTTTCAAGATTATGTATTATTCTAAATTTTACATATACTTTTGACTGTTTATTTCTTACATGTATATAATGATTATTTTCAATATTTAAATTTATCGACAATTTCATTATAATTATTTAAATTTTAGTAACACCCAATTGATATTTTTTCATACAAATTTTAATGATCACACATGGGATAGATATTAATGTCACTTTATAGAATAATTATGAGATTCAAATCTAATTTATTTGGAATATGAAAATATTATATTGTATGTTTTATAAGACATATTAAATCTTATAAAGACTATATTGGTCACGGATACATAAAAATTTTCAATTATACACATATTTTTTATCATCACTTCAAAAGTCTCGATTAGACTAAATTATTTTGATATATTTAAATGGGAGTAAGTTCTACTGAATCAACAGATAGAGTTCTTATTATTCAAGAAATTTTTTGTTTTTTCCTATATATTTTTCATTAATTTTCATAATCACATGGGGTTTATAATACACCATAAAGGATATATTTTTTATTATACCATCCCACACAAAATTTACCTATGAGCTATAACATAACCAATAACAGGAAAGGAGATTTGGTTGTAACATGGTCCAGATAAGGGAGGGATTGGTTTCTTCTAAAACCTCATAAGGGATATATATGGATTATACTTCTAGGAATAGAAAAGGAATCCATGAGTTATTCATCCTAGGATGATGTAAAAAATTCAGTCATGGGTTATCCTGCAAATGATCAAAATTCCATTGTAAAGTGTTTGTAGTCCCCAAAAAGGCATAGATTCCATTTTAATAGATTTCAGTTCTCATTGTGTTTTAGATAAGTTAAGAGTATACATATGAACAATTTGATCTATACTACTAAAACATTATCTCTATTAATTTATATCTATTACCACTTGTACATTATATTAATGATGATTTTATTTTATAAATTTTTTAATTTGGACATTTAGGGGGGGCCCTTGACCATTCAACCATATATAATTAGGACATTGTGTATTATGAATCATGGAATGATTTGAAATGAATATATAAATAAAATAAATGAAATTAATAGGATGTGATAGATATATATAGTGATGGATAACATCACCAAAAAACAAGATGATTGGGAATGGATCAATACCTTGAGTCCTCGTATTATTCTAAGGATTCACTAAACTTGTTAATTGTCAAGTTAAATTTGATAAATACATGATTAAAAACCATTTCATATTTATTTCATATCACGTAATTCGTTTATTATCAAAATTTATTACTAAACTAGTATTGTTTATATTGTCAATTTTGATGTTTCTCATTTTATAGTTCCAAAACAACCTGGAATTACAAGTAATAATTAAAAAATTCATAAGGTTTATAAAGAACCATAATTTTATTATTATATTGTTAATATAATTAAATTATTTATATAGTTAAATATATTAGTAAATTGTTACTAATTATGAGAATCGTCCTTTGTAAACATGATTGTTGGTGGTTAGTGATTTCTATGATTATTTACATTAAATACCATTTTTTACAATATTATTTTTTCAATAAAATAAAGTTAAATGAAGATGTTATATATTTATATTATACACCTATATTATATCAATTTTTAATAATTGTCATGAAAATCATAAGTGAAAAATAAATAATCATAAATCACTTTAGTAAAGAGAAACTATGTTTTTTAGAAATTTTTAAATAAAAGTGGTAAAATAATACATATTGTAATTTTATTAAAATATTAATAATTATTTATTATTATATATTAATGATTATTTTCAAAGTTTACTTATATTATTCATTTTTCTAACAGAAAATTGAAATGAAAACATGTGTTTCAAAACCCTAACATCACTTCTTGAGTCAAATCCTTTAGATTGAGCTTATTGACATCATAGGAAGGAAATTTAGTCATAAAAAGGGATTAATTACATTTCAATATGGGTTAAGAGAAGAATTTGAGGATATATTTTGAAATTTGATTAGTTTTCTATGTGAGAGAGAATGGGATGAGAAATAGTATCTATATATGAAAGTGGTATTTAGAATAAAGAATTGATATTTTTATTATATAGGCCATAGATTATGATTAGTATTTATTAGCATAAATTTTATTCTACGGGATTAAAAAAATATATTTTTATTCATTCATTTACACACACAAAATAAGAAATAATCTTTAATTTTTTTTAACAAATTAATGAGTAAAAAAAATTATTCAAATAATATCTAACATATGTTTTGGAAAGTGATTTAATGGTTTGGGAATTATGACTTTAATTTTATAATAAGTAATATGACACATTAGACACAATCTAGTTCATCAAAAAAATTTATTAAATTATAGATTCATATTTAATTATCCATGATGTAATAATGCTTTCTATATTCTCAAAAACTATTTTTTTAATATTCCAGAAAACATATCATTTATTGAAATGGACTAAAGAATAAAACTAAGATGATTTTTAAATGATAATTCATGAAAATAGGTGCATTTTATATTCCTAATATTCGTTAAATTTAAAATTTAATTTTTAATACAAATCATTTAAATAAATGAAAAATGTATATATTAAATTATATTTCTTTTGACATGATTGATTAAATTTTTATTTCTTAATTTTAATTAATTATTTTATTATTGATAACAAATTATTATATATAATTTTTTGTAAAATAAGGTTCAAAATTATACTATTTTGTTATATAAATTTTAATATATTAATTACTATTTAATAAAATAAGATAAAACACAACTTATTAAAATGTATTGTTATTTGGGATTTAGGATATATAATATGAAATGCCATTTATATAATTATAATATTTATTTTTACTTATTTTAATCATTATAAATGTTAATTTTTATATAATTTATTAAACACAATGTTTTCATTAATATTTCAACTTTCAATTATTATTTTATGTATTAATATATTATTTTAACTCTTATATTATTTATATAATTCTTATAAATCCATATTATTTTCTTTATGACTAAATCCCCCATTTTATTCAATGATACATGAAATTATTATATTCATTCAGATTTTTAATTTATTATTTATTTTGGTGTTCACATCTATTTTAATTCTATGTGACCACAACCCACTATAATTTTAAATTCTAGTTATTTTGTTACACGCATTTGTTTTTCCATTATACTATTTTCATTTTATATAGTATATTTTTAGTTTATATGTAATGTATTCTATGGATGTAATGAAATTATGTTTTATTTATGATATACATTAACATTAAAGATGATAGACTTATATTTAAATATGTAGTTGTTCATATCTAAAAGTCATATTCATTATACTAGGTCCAGTAAAATAAGAATTAGAGTAGATGTAAATATCTCTTCAACCTCATGAATATACACTTAGAACTAATCAGCCCACTCTAATTTTTCTCCCCACTTGGTCAATCCCATTATAATAGCTTCCTAGTGACAAAAATTCAAAAAAATTGCTTATAATTCTTAATCAAATAAAGGAATATTCGAAACTCAAGTTCATTAATAAGAAATAACTCGTATTTAATAGCCGACACTTTTCTATGGTCAACCAAAATTCTCACGTCTCATATCATAGGATTGAGATATCATATATAATAAATCTAAAATTGACACATCAATTTTTGATATTTGTTAGGAGGTTTCAAATGATTACTAAATATAATATCTATTCCTAAAAAATATTTTTCTTATTTATGCAAATACACAGAAAAATCAAATACAAACACTATGATAAATAATTCTATATAGGGAGAGAAGATATTGTTTATGAAATTTTTTAACAATATCAGTGCATATTTTTAACCAACATTAATTACTACATAATCATCTTACCCATTCTGGATCCATAACTATATCAATGGAGTATCTTCAACACAAACCAACAAATACTGATTATCGGACCATATACCAATCATGTAGAACCATTGATCACAACTCAAGAGATGAGCATAAGCATTTATTGGTGTAAATAGATACATGTTCTTAATATTTACTAGAATTATCTTCTAGTAGTCATTGAATAATATCAGGATACAATCATCCTTTATGGAAAAAAATGATAGGATCACCTAAAGGAGAGGTACTCGGTTGGATAAAACCATTCTCCTTAAGATCATTGAGATTCAAATTCATGTATCTCACTATATTAATTGAAATATAATAAGTAGGTATTAATATGGGATCAACACCCATTATGAATTTTATCATGGAATTCATCTCCATGTCAGAAATAAGATATATTTAATCATGGGGGAACATATCTTAATAGTGATCTACTACTATGAAAATCGTGAATGGAAACATCCCTTGATCCATTTATGGGATTGCACATAATATTTTCATTTTAATATCTCAAATCTATCTAAGTTAATTTTTATCTCCAACTATCTCAAAATAAAATTCTCATTTATAATCATAATTTTTCATATTATGGTATGATAATAATACAATCCTTTGGTAGGAATCAATGTGATTCGATAATCATGTCATAAAATCTACACTCAAGATAATTTAAAAGATCACCATTTCTAAGATATAGAAATCCTATAAGTACCCATATCCCCCTTATATTTTCAAACACTATAGACACCTATAATGATAATATGACCAAATATACATAGAAATATCAAGAGATAATATACTATAATATATTTTTACTTCCATGCTTAAATTATAGACAACATGTAATGATATAAAATAATGAGATAATCATGTGTTTAATCGAATAAATGAAATCCATTATGTAACAAAAAATATAAATTTAATGGTATAGGGATCATATATCCCCAAAAATAGAAAATACGCTATATGTGATACCAATCCTACATTAGATCATAGGTCGTTCCTCCATCATCACATAGTAGCATATGGATGTCATTAGTCAGAAACCTAATAAAACATCCCTTATGGACCTCAGCCCACACCATAGACCAACCATACCCCATTGTACATATGATATGTTCCATTTGAACATGATTGAGAAGAATGTGATTTCACTAGACCTCTACCCAGTTCCAACTTTCTCTCATAACCCTAGTGTATATCATCACCCCTCCTCTTCTATCCACTTCATGTGAAAACATTGACTCATCTATGGGTACCACCAATATCTTCTCATTAGTAAGATCATGTGGTACCAAAAAAGTATTGATGTAATGTTTAATATCTTCACCTGGTTCCACAAATATAAAAAAATGTCAATATAAAATCTATGGTCTTTATAGGCCCTATTCTCATTCAAACAAGGAGTAAACTAAAATATCCTAATAAAATGGAAACCATGTTTTTACTAATAATTCCCTTGATTATTCTTCATAAACTGAAAATTCGTATTCATTTAAATAATGTCATGGAACAATATTTGAAGAGGATGTCCTTGATGGTTCATATGAATATCATTTATAGCTCATATCATTAACTATCACACCCCCATCATTTTCTTGTGCCCTTAACATCATGAATGTTTCCAATTTCACTCACCAATCCTTCATAATCTTCATAAGCTTAAATATACCATTGAAAATTCTGATCCATTTATTAGTTCCCTAAAGGGAATCAATTCCATATAAGTTAGGTGGATTCTGTAACTAAAAATCTAGAGTATATTATAATATTGTATCCCCACTTCTATATTCACCTCCAATTCATACTAGAACCATATAGAACAAACCCTTTAACACCAAGTCAGCATTATGGATAACCAAGGAATCCATGGTTGTATGCTTGGATCTTCCCATTAAATCATCTAGAGGTATAAAATGACCATTCAATTCATCAATAAAATTCTTAAATCTATCATTGTATAGTAACCTAGTATGTTTTAATGTTTTATTTTTTTATGAAATACAGAAAAATGGACTTGGATATTATTCAAATCACATAAATCATAAAATAATATATTCATATATTGGTGTAAAAGAACCTAACTACCCAAAGAAACATTCCCTAAGCATCTAAAAAGTGGAAACCTAATACAATATTACATTACATACTCGTGTCCATAGACAATGGGGTTTATACCTACACATTAGTCACAACCATATAAAAAATAATCATGAAATATTCAGGTAATTTTTTTATATACTACCAATAATTTATTTTGGAAAACAATAAATACATTATTTTTTATATATAATTAATTTAAAAATTTAATGTCCACACAAAAGCAGAAACATGATCTCTAAATCTATATTTTCAATAATGCACATGAGCACTTGTACCTTTTAAACCCTCAATGTGTGAAGCAAAAATACACTATAAAAAACAAATAACTCTTAAAGAACAACATAAATATCTATCAAAATGATCAAAAAATAAATTCCAATATCTGAGCCTCTTGAGTATCCACTATATAGTTTCATCCCATACACAGTCACGAGATTCCCTGGATTTTGGACCATCCTATATCCATTATACCATGTCCCACGTTTAATGTAATAATAACATATATGACACCATTTTATAATTCCCCAACTTGGTAAACTCATTCTGAGCTAATGTTATTGTATAGACCCATGTGTAACTCCTCATTCGCAAGTGGTTATCGACTAGAAGTTGAATCAGACACCAAAAAACTGGGAGACTATACCCTAGAATCAAAATAATCATTAATAATACCAAAAATACAATAATGATAAACATGAAATTTTAATATCAAATTACAGGGGTAAGTCAATCAAAAAAATAAAATCACCATCAATATCAGAATATATTATATTAATAATATATCCATAACCAAGTGACCTCCATTTTTGGTGGATGAATTTGTACAAAAGTAAAAATAATTATATAATAAAGAGGAACAACTAAAAAAATATAACATTGCATGTCATGGTATTTACCCATCTATACCTAACCCAAATTGTTTAACATCCAAACAATAGGTTCATCCCAGAACATAGATCATAATAAAAATTCATATCTACATGGGTTCCCATGATGGGTATGAGTATATATCCTGGTAGGAAATAAAAACACATCCTTAGAATATGTTTGGAAAGTAAATTTTTTATTGACACATAGATGAAAAAAAAATATGAAAATATCCATGTTCTGTTTCTGTGTGATGAACAATACATAATAAATCCATACCATACCTTTGTTATCCCGATTGATGAAGGATGTTTCATATCCTACCATGGGCCCACCATACAGAAAATGGGAACTAGTTCATTGGAATTTTATAATGTATCCATGTTCACATGTAGAGTGACTGAAACCCTTTAATCAGTGTGATGACCATATATAAGTTTCATTATAATTCCTTATTACTCGAGATAAGGCCAATTAATTATGTCTAGAAACCAAAACCTTCCCATTCTAGGTAATGTATAAAAAAATTCACTTTCCCAGGCCAAAACAATCTATGTAGGGGAGCATGCTAAAAAATAAAACTAAATCACTTGATAATGTAGACATCTAATAGAAAATTTAATATTAATCAGAGTAATGTGAGAACACAGAAACGACTTGGGTGAAACCACATTCTCTAAATACCCATTGATTGAATTAAAACCACCTTATAAAATTTAAATATCTACACTCTTAAAAAATGATGAAAAATCTCCTCATACTATCCATTCTGATATATCATCGTCTTTGTAATTTAATGAGATTATACTAGACCAACTCACGGTCAACTAGAAAAGCCACCAAAATCCACCCATTATGATGTGAGTCACAATAAGAGATGAAAAGACAAGTATTGAATATAATCAAAAAAATAAATACAAAAAATATAGAATCGAAAACAATTGGTGATACACATTTCCCAAATCGCATAGAGTAGGTTGAATGGTAATTGTAGACTAACAAGCCTCCATGTGACCAACTATCACCTCCATAAGGCATCCCAAACTGAAACTGTTTCAAATAGAGAATCCATTTTTCTATACTATGTCATTTCCTTTAATTGAATCCTCCAAAATTTGGTTTACACCACCCAAAGGTAAATGTATGGTGCAAGAAATAAATCACAATATGACACCACCAAAAAATATATACAATTTTTAATATCTAGAATTCACACTTCAATTATTTAAAACAAAACAATTTTACAAGAATTTTTTTCAATAAAATAAGATGAAAACTTTTTTCAAGTGATCATCAACGTTACCAAAAATTATAAATCATATTTAAAAAAAATATCAATGTCATATAAGAAAGAATGTAAAAATATGATTTTTTAAATATATATTAGTGGAAAAATCCATTAAATAATCTATCATTCAATAAAATACCAGAATAAATAACACACATGTTAGTGAGGATCTATCCTATAAAAAAATAATTACTAGAAACTCATAGGACCAGGCGTCCATAAGGATGGATCCATCTAATATCATTTCTTGACACATACCATTAATATAAAATTTCATTTCTCCATGTGGTGTCACACACACTAAGTCTACACTTTTCTCTTTCTCGATGAATCAATGGTTCTCATTGTGTTATTTTTTCCAATTGATGTTTTGAAAATCAATCAAACATTTCAAAAAACCCAATTCAAAGAAAATGTAATGTTTTTTATGAATTTATTTTCTATTTTCCCAAATCATAGAAAATTTAATTTTCCTAGAAAAACACTTAAAAATAAAAAACCATGAACTTTTCAATTTCCACAATGAAATTTATTTTCCAATATCCGGGAATATATAAGTACTACATGTAATCCATGAAATTATAATAATTGAATAGATCCAACTACCACAGTGACGTGGAAACCCAAATTTTCTATGAAAATGGGGATTGGAAACTAGGAGAATTCCCATTTTGAAAAAGTCACAACAATAAACTAAAAAAATTGATAGAAACCAAATTCAATCACATAACCATGACCAAATATGGGCTAAACCAAAACTAATGATGAACCAAGAGGAACTCTTTTATTTAGAAGAGAAATCTAACCCCAATAATGACAAATTATTGAATGATTCGATATTGGTGGATGGATTTCAACCATGAATTCCTCGAAATCCCTCTAGGTTGATAGAGGATAGATACCAAGAGAATGAATAAACATCTCACTTTCATGGAAACGAAAAAACCAACACCATGAAATTTTCATAGTATTTATCCTATTTATAGATTGTGTAATACTAAGGGTCTATAAACATATTAAACCCATATCATTTTTCTTTAACAGTATATTTTCCCCCTTACACGACGTGTACCTAATACATTGAGAGTATATATTTTATTCATTCTATTTATTTCATTGTTTCTACACTACTGCCATTACACAACATGTACACAACATGCATGGCCTATAAGTACCCAAAATAATCTAGAAACTATATGTTTTTTTGTGGAAAAAATAAAACTAATACCTAACATCACCTTTATAGGTATCCTATTAATTTCATGGTTGGAAAAACATACACTAAAAAAATAAACCAAAATAAAATATTATAACATACATGATAGAAGTATAACGTGTCAATATAATCTAACCATAAAAAATCTTTTTCCCATAAAGTGTTCAACATCCTATATCTGAAACAATGATATGGTCATTTTTGAATCATCAACAACTCCTTCTCTCATGTCTCATTCCTATCTCTTCCTCATTTATAATGTACCCATCCCTGGGTGACTATTTTACTATGCAGTACCATTCCCAAGTGGTCCATAATCTGAACACGATTCTCAACCAAATATTTATGGGGCTTAATATCAACAACCCCATATAATAAATTGTTATGGGTCTTTTATATACCTACTTTGGTAGGAAACAACAAACACATCGTTTATAAGAGTCAAATAAAATGATATGTTCATCCAGTAGGATACCCTCTCTAGTCATTAAATGATCTCAATGGTTCCCACAAACATTTGTGCCAACATACGCTACTTACCTAACCAATGATGTCCCATGATAGGTGAAACATTTATAAACACATGTTCTCCATCCAGAAACTCAAAATTCTAATGATTATGGTCCATAAATGATTTAAAACAAGTTTGTGTCAAGATCAAATTCCTTCAGTACAATTGCATCATCTCTTTCATCTCATGAACAACACTTGGCACAACCACAGACTGCTCTCCCAAATCATCATGTTATGAGAGAGATCGACATGGTTACCAATACAATGCCAAAAATGAATCTATTCTGATCAAAAGCCAGAAATATATTTTTAAAGAAAATATTAATAAATGGAAAATGTATATCACATTATTCATTGAAATAAATAACCTAATACCAAAGAATATGATCCAAAAACATAAAAATCCCTCTATGTATATCCATAAATATACAGATGATATGTTGTGTTTAATTCAAATAGGGAACTCATTACTTCTTATAAACCATTCTATAATATAGATCTTAACCTCGAGTCCCGGGAAGATGCCACCACAAAGGGAACCCCATGAAGCCTCAAAATCGCATAGATATATATGTCCCCAAGTTCATCCACAGTATTCATATCCATTATTGGAAGTAAATTCCCCTAATTGTGGAATCTATCAATAATAATTCAAATCGAATCCTTCAAACTAGGATTTCATTGTTAATCAATGAAATAATACATGGAAATCTCATCTCACGTACATAATAGTATGGGTAAAGGATAGAAAACCTGAAGTTCATTGTTGTTCCACCTTGACTATCAGATAAGTGAGAGGTTATGATAAAACAAATACCCAACTAGCTTCCTCATTACTTGAAACCAACACCGACATCTAAAATATTGGTACATATTTATATATCTAGTGATTATGGACAATCCAAAATAGTGTTCACTATCTAATTACTCCTCTATTATAATAAAAGGAGCAACCGAACTGCAAGGAATGACCTATTACCAACTAGGAGACCGAGACAACTCTTCCAAGGTCTCCCCATCATTTTTGATTTTATTGAAGTATTGGATCTCAGTTTCAATTATCTAATCAAGTATAAATCTGTCATCAAATGATTATTTATGCTTTATTTAATCCATGGACACATTTAAACCAAGTTTAATCACTTCCAACAACAACTTGCAAAACAAAATCATTAGAGACCACACTTCTACTGAATCATTGTCTACATGGATTGGTAAATTATTCTCAGTACATCTGCAACCATGTTTCCATTCCCATAGGTATAAATGATATCAAAATAAAATTGATGAATATACTCAAGAAAGCCTATATGATGCATGTTTAGATCCCTATAGTTGGAAACACAATTCATTCTTTTGGGATTATAATACACTATAAATATCTACCCAAAATGTTAGTGATTCCAGGTCATGAGATTGTGCATAACTACCACCAACTCAAGATTAGGGGTAAGATAGTTTTTCACATGATGGTGAAATTGGCTTGATCTATAATCCGAAACATGTCACCCCTTCATTAAGAAACATCCCAAACCCATACCTGAAGAGTCATGGAAAACCTCATTACCCAATCTTGGTTCTCAGAGAATCAACATTGGTGCTGATGTCAGCATCATATTCATCTCCTCAAAAGATATCTGACATTTTTCATCCCAATAATTATTTACCCTCTTATCTATCAAATCAAGCCTTAAATAAATAATCCTAGTGATTTTTTTAAATACCCAACCATAATTTCCACTCAACCCCATGAAGTATGAGTTCTCAAAAACATTTTTGGGCTTTTCCCTTGACATTAATTCCCATTCCTTTTTAAAATCCATTGGGTCACCCCTTCAGATATCACATTCCCTTGAAAATTTATAACTCAGTTCCAAAACTGGACATTAAAAATTAATTATACAGTCATTGTTCACTCAAGTTACGAAGAATTATATCTAAATCTTCCACATGTTCATCCTCTTACTTGTGGTATACCAAGACATAATCTACAATAAAAAAACAATAGTGTCCATGAAATGATGAATGATCTGGATCATCTATACAAAAAATACTGCAAGAGTATTAATGATTCGAAATAGCATAACCATAGACATTAAATTAATACATATACACTCACACACTATCATAGGTATATAGACATATTAGACCTTAAAATGGTTATACCATCACTACAGGTCAGTTAGAAAAAACAAACAAACCCCTCTAAGCTGTTAAATTGGTCATCGATTCTATGTAAAGGTTACTTGTTCTTAACACAGATAGGATTCAACATTAGATAGTAAATAGAAATCCTAAAACATCCATTTTACTAATTATTAATGAGTGTAGGTGAATTCCACATTCAGGCACAAGGATTGATAAATTATTTTGCCTTCATTTCCTTAAGCTATTCCTTAATTTCTATCAACTCAACTGGTTCTATCTAATATGATGTCATAGAAATTAGAATCATTACATGGAGTATTCAAATTGTAAACATGACCTCTATGTTCCATGGTAAACAAAAAAATCATCTCAGATGACCTTAGGGTATTCCCACACAAAAATAGGTTACTGACCACCCAAAAAATGGTATGCTACTTACAAAATAAATTCTATCAACTGACATGATTTTTATCTATCATAAAGAATAATGATCCATTCCCTTATCGATATAGAGTCCAAATTACATTGGAAAACATGGGTGACTTTATTGGTAGACAATATGTGATATTCGCGATGATAAAAGACATTCTAGTCATTAATACATTTCATTAAATCAATTTCAATACTGAAGTCAAAAATTTCAAGATCAATAACTAGTATTTCCCACACCACCTCAGATTTAGTTGTCACCGATCGACATGTGGGACAATATACACCTTGTATAGACCTCTTTCCCAAAGGTGTACAAATATCTAACAAGAGATGAATAATCTCCCAATACAAGCCCAACACGTCAACCTACTTTTATGACATAAAGGAATGAGTAACAGCTATATCAAATAATTATAGCACCATAGAAGATGAAAAAAATGATGTACCTCTAATAAGAGCTTACCCTACATCATATTCCCCTAAAAGACACTATATCGTAGAAATCCATGTTGATATAGCCACATAGACATCCCTCTTTCTTTGATATTGAGACCCACCACCCTAGGAAGTATCAAAAAGAACATATGATCCCTTGGTGAATGTGGATACCAACTTATTTAATTTGGACATCCTATCACATAAATGTTTCAGATGGATAAAACACCCACAAAGATGACATATCATGGGTCCCTTAATAAAATGAGGTCTAGTATGACAATGCCTAACACATTGGTAAAAAATAAATTGTTTCCCCACTAAAGAGGCCCATAAAACTAGTCCTGTATAAAATTGACAACGTTTGTACTTAATTTTATAACTAAAAGAAGCACCTTGGTAAATCATTTAAACAAATGAATATTAGAAAAAAAACCATTCCATCTATGTATGCCTTAGTGAAATGTTCTTTATCCACTTACTCCACAAATTTTCTTAAAGAAAAAAAACAATAATTAATTATATATTTTCCCTTGTCAAAACTAAAACCTTCGAACCTTTAGGTAATCATTAGTTTAAAGCTCTGGTGTGATATGCACTTGATCATAAAAACATGTGCAGTTCTCTAGAATTGTAAACTCACATTGTTCTCCTGTCAAAATATCTTGGGTTTTATATTAATGAAAATTATCTGGATAAAAATTATAAATAAATGAATTATTAAAATAAACCATGGATGGATCCACCATAAAATTATCCTTCACTATATAGTCCCACCACCTTATTTATAACCTCTTGAGAATATACATTGAATATTAAACCTAATAATATGCTATATTTTTCAGAAATATTAAGATCTTGTAAAACTATTCATGCCAACCTTCTAATTCATGGGGTACTTTGTCAATATGGAAGACAACTGAATTATTCTTAGTAAATTTTTATTAATGATCCACTTCTATTCCTAAGATCATGGTACCCACTAAACCCATATTCTGAATGGTATGATTAACTATTTATGAAAAAAGGGTCTATTGGAGGATCTAATTGTGGAACCAGCCTTCTGGATTCCCCTTCCATATTTTTAAGATGTATTATAGGTATAATTGTCTGTTAAGCACACAAAAATGAACAATTATGGATAATAAAAATCCAAAACAATAGAACCATCTTCTATAATAAAATACAATGATTTAATATAATAATAATTTTATATAGTTATGAATTATATCATAATATTGAAATACTTGTTTTAAATAAATAGATCCATCAGAATGAAATCCATAATTAGTTTATTCAAATGACCATACACACATCAAGTCCCCAATCATAGAAAATCGGTATATTTACATTTACCATAAAATTAATTCAGTTGAACAAATGTACTAGGTATTAGACACTTTAAGGATTCTCCGACAACCCATGGAAAATTGAATTCAGTCAAGGGAGTATACTGGACAAACCCCTTCTCATAAAACTCAATTGAAATACCAATGATTATGCTCTTATATACCCATGACATAGAACCAACACATGGAGTATTGTCACACATTAGGGTGATTTGACCCTTTGATACCCAATTTTGATAAACCAACTCATGTCAACTTGTCATGTCACCCAAATCACCCCATTATGGGGTGATGTACAATAAAGATAATGAAAAATGTCTTGAATGTAATAAATATTGGAAATAAAAAATGTATGAAGATGAAACAATGGGATATAAAACAAATACAAATATGATAAACAAAAAAGAATGAAAATTGTATAATAATGAGTCTCCATGTGACCAACCACCACCTCCAAAAAGCATCCCAAACAAAAAAATATGAAAACATGATAATTCAACAGGATGCATAATATCCTCCCCTTTACCTGGGTATTAAAAACCTGGAATATAGCCATATAATTGTATTTGTAGGATGTGAGCAACAGAGGTCAGTTGGATAAAACCAAAGAATCAATACATGTTCTAAAACACAAAATACATTTGTCCATGCTTCTAAATCAGTTCTACAATTATTTATATAAGAAAATTGAAATCATTTCTCAATAAATACTTGGGTTTTTTCCAAATTTCATATCATATTTTCCATAACCAGGAACAGTACAGTCATATAATAATATTTGTAAATGTATTTAAATATAAATTTACTTGTGAGACAACATCTATGAAATAATATAACATAGAATAAACAATCATAAACAATAATTATCCTTACAATCAAGTTGTAGCATATGGGATAATACATACTATAATCTCAAGAGAAAAAAGGCATATGTTTGGATCCAACTAATAGTGAGTCCTTCCATAGTCCATCAATATGAAAGAGGCTAACTTTTAATGGTGTTCCACATAGTAAATCTATATGTGTCTCTTTCTTAATGAACCCAATGTTCCAATTTTGCAGTGTTTTTCAATTTTAATTTAGAAATCCATTCTCAAAAGTTTATAGTACCATTTAAAATCCAACAATATATATAATATGTATTGAAGGAATATTTTCCCAAATCAAGTTAAATTCTATTTTTAGAATGAAACACTTTATAACACAAACACATTCCATATTCAATTTCAACACATGAAATTTCTTTTATAATGTCAACGATTTTGTAACAACAATATAAAATTATTAAAATTAGAACACATGAATAGATCTACCAACCTAAAAACCCTAGAAAAACTAACTGACATTTATAATTGGGATTGGAATCTTAGAGAATGACCTTTTAAAAGTAGGTCATGATTGGAACCCAAAAAGGATCCCTAAAACCCCATATATGATCACATAACACCATCCAAATATTACCACAACCCAAACCAAATCATCCTTATGGGGAATTCTTACTCATAGAAGAGAAACACAACCCAATGCTAATATATTGTTGAAAAAATAGTCCTAAATGAATGGAAGTGACATATAATTTCCTAGGAAAATCTATAGGTCAATATAGGAAGGATTCACATATAATGAATAAAACATATCACTCGCATAGAACCCTAATTACTAACACTGTGACATGTACACAGTTTTTTACCCATTTAGATGTCGTGTAATCCTTCTTGTTTATATAAACTAAAAAACTATCTCATTTTTATAAAAAACTGGATGTTTACATTATATGATGTATACATGATACATGGTTTGTAAAAAATTCCCAATATGTATTTAATTCGTGGACTCTTCCTAGAAACAATTAAATGTAACGAACTCAACATACATGATGTGTTAGTGCCAAGAATGCAGTAGAAAATGCATTTTTTGTGGAATATTCCAAAAAATCCATAAATTCACTATTACATGTATTCTCCATAATTTATGGTATGAAAAAATCACCCAAAAATGGAAACGAAAATGAAATAATTAAAAATACCTGATAGACGGAAACATGTAGTTACCGAAGTAATCCCCCATACCTATAAAACATATTAAATTATAAATAATTCCCCTAAAATGACATGGTCAGTCTCAAATTTCCTACTCAATCTTTGAACACTCCCACACAAATCCTCCCCATTAATCCCTAGTTAGGTTACGGTCACACTAGAATACCCATAATACCCTCTATACTATGGTTGATTCCATCTACATATACTCACCTAATAATATTTTTACCCATTATAAATATCCTCCCCGGAAATTAATGAACCTATATGCATTACAACCTATGAATTCACATAAAAACACTATAATATTTTACGGATTTCCTACTTCAATACTTGGAGGGACAATTCAACATTAAATTTATCTTAATTTAATCTCAATACACCAAATCAAAATTAACTAACACAAACCCAAGAAATTAAGTATTGGGGACCCAAATAGAAAATCTATTGAGATAAATGAAAAATGTGGGGATAGAAAAATGAAGACACATCAAGAGAGGATCGATGACTCTATAGAAGTTAAAATAGAATTTTAAAAATCTATGGAGACCACATGGATGTAAAAAGTTACCAAAAATAAGGATCTAAATTTCTTATGGGTTTTAGGTGGAGAATGGATTTTTTAGAAGAAATATTAGAGTTAAAATTACTAAAAAGTATTAGGATGTGGGGATTATTTCAGGTTATCATATTCATGTAACTATATCCATTTTACCGATACATGGTATACGGATTATGGAAAGATCATTGTCTAGTCAGTGACCACATTACCTCCCCATGAAGAAGTTGGAAATTTTGATTTTCATATATTCTAATAGTATCATAGAGTTCTATAACGATAAATGAACATATATTCTCTACATTCTTATTCCATTAAATGTTTGGTGAGGAAAGTAGTGAAAGTTAAATATTTAATGTGTATCCATATCGACTTACTAACTTCAGTTATCTCTATGAAACTTTTAATGTGGTGAAACTGTGAAAACTAGTAGAGTAATCTAATAAAAAGGGGTGAGACCTTGTATAATATTAAATGGGTGACAAGTTTTACCCTAACTAAGAACATTGGATCATATGAGCAAGTTGTGGATCAAAATAATCACGTTTTTTTTATTAAAATAATATAATTATGGAGTGTTTATATTTTTTAATGAATTAATTAAATTGATATATTCATATTATAGTAATTCCATTACTTTTGATGAATACAAATAAATCATAAATCTTTCTCTCATGTATATCAGATTCATTGTCTTGATCATGTTAGTCTATTCAATTCATTCACTAAATTATTTTCATTCATTGGTATCATTTTCATTTTAGGTTTCTAATATGTATATTTTATGGTTGAATATATATTATGATTAGTGTGAAAAAGACTTCATATTTTTAGTAAACGTACATGAATAAGGGAGAATTTATAGATTGAAATTATATTTCAATGATCCTATGGTATAAGTAATTTAAATTTATTGAAGATCTTTATCATTGGGATCACATGGTGACCCACCCTCCATCAAGTTTTAATAATGGATATGTTTTTTTTCTAATGTTCCAAAGACATTATGGTTATATTTCTCACTCAACACACTTAGAGGTACCATAGATTTCTCTAACACATTCTGATATGGTATTGTCATTTTTAGTCGGATTTTACTATAAATAGATGTAATTACATCATATTAATGTAATATATAGGTATATACATTTAATGGATCCAATGCTTTTATTAATCGGAACTAAAATGGAGGATTATCTAATTCAACAAGTCCTCGGTATTCCATTGACATATGTGAATGCAAATAAAATTGATAAGGAAGAATGATAATGGATTGATATGATGGAATATGAGAAGTGAGGATGTAATTAGCATAGAATAATTCCTTGTACATTTATTAACTTATGATAGTGGTGGTTCTTGATGAAATATCCCATAGATATGTATGAAATATAAACATCACTTAATAATGAGTTTATGTTGTGGTTGTTGCTCGACATGAGGTTATTCGAAGGAAGAATAATGGTAGATCATGTGAATAAATTAAATATGATACAAGGGTAGTATGAATTTGTGAGGGTGAAATTCAAATATTATTTTTCAGTGTTTCTTCTTCTGTCTTCACTTCTAGAAAGCAACGATGTGATGAAAACAACTTATAGCGAATATTTTGGAATGATCGATTTAGTCTTAATTGATGTTTGAAATTGGATCCACAAGGAATAACATATTTGGTTGTATGTGACAAAAATATCTTATAGTTCTATTAATAATGTTGAATTATAATGATAAGATTATATTATATATCATATGAAATAATCAAAATATAATTCTAAGCACAGAAATCAGAGCTATTCTACTAGATTAGGTCCTATATGTTGCAACTGTTGTAAGAAAGGACATATAAAATAGAATTCGAAACAATGTAAGGATTAATCATGTTTCTAGTAATACCCACATTTTTTTTCAAATGTGTTTTGGTTTTTAATTTTGAAAAAATAAATTGATCATAATATCATAAAAAATATAATATTAAAAATTATATAAATATCATATATATTTATTATATATTTATTTAGCATCATCCATTATATTCATAGATTGAAAATGAAATATTACATTAATGGAGATGATAGGTTATACGTATGTTTGAACGTTATTTCTTGTTTTTCAATGATCATTGTGAGAATAGGATAAGTAATATTTTTCATTTAAGATTTTTAATAATATCCTAAGTTACATATTATTTATTATATTATACTTATACACATCATTCATATGGTCTCGTGATGAAAAAGAAGACTCATATTGCTTCATGGAGGTAGGTGTCCACACATACACAAATGACGTCATCATCTTTCTGTGAGTGAATGGGTAAGAAGGAAAATGATATATAATCTTTAAATAAAGATAAACATTTAATTAATATAATTATTATGTAATTTATATCTTATATATTTATCCTTATTATCTTCCATGTAAAGCATCAGTGAAAGACGAATCACATTGCTTCGCGAGAAAGTTGTCTGTTTTACACACGGACGACATTATTTTATAAAATATAGAATATAATGGAAAAAATATATAATTTATAATTAATAAATATATATAACATTATTATATGTATAATATATTTAATTTATATACATAATCATCCAAATATTGATAGGTGGTAACAGAAAGATGAATGACATCGGTTCACTAGGTCGTAGTCTGTCAAACAAAATAATGATGATTTCTTAAAAAAAATTTATAGAACTGTATATGGTAGTAGAAATTTTGTTTAAATTAAAAAATATTATTATATGAAATTTAATGATACTATTATATCATAATTTTATAATATTAATTCAAATACCTAGAGGAGGAAATAAGATATAAACCCTCGTTGGAGAAGGATACCTCTTCTTAGCATTCCCTCCTTAAGTTAGCAACAAATTCCTAACATTTTTAGATCTACACCAAAATAAGTCTTCTATGACGATATTCGGTATTTTTTAGAAGCTATTTTTTATATTTTTTTTATCCAAATGCATTTAGAGGTATGAATATGTGTGGGGATTCTGTGACCATTTATAACTGAGGACTTGAATTATTTTAAATACCAAAAAATATTCAATAATGGGATGTCACTATTACTCCATGTTCCTCAAAAATTGATCAACAGGTTATTTTATTTATTATATGTTAGATTAAAAACTAAAAACATATAATAATTATGTTTTTGGTATTGTTATTCCTTAATCTTATAGTTTACTAAATTTCCCCCCTTTATTTTTTAACATCAGAACCTGTATCTTTTTACATACCAATGTAAATAATAATTTGATATTATAAGAAAAAATAATTATTAGATAACTTATACCTACTAATTATGAATATTTAATCAATTTAAAAATATTAATATACTATATTAGTGGAATTTTTTCTTTTAACTCAAACACATGTATTACACAAAACATCATTTTAACAATAATTGTAGTAATTAATTTTTAACAAATTTCATAAATAATTATGATAAAAGAATTATGTTTAACATATTAGACATATTAATTTATACTTATTCTGAATAATTAATCCATTTTTTAAAATTCAATTAATGTAAGTGAAAAAAACATAAATTTAATCCTCAAACGTGATGAAAATTCGGGTTTTTAAAGAAAAAATGTTCAAAAGTTCACAGAGTTTTTATATCGAGATTCAAAATGAAAGTCAATAAAATGACCAAAAATTGATTTTAGGGTGTCTAATTGTATTTAATTTACATTAAAAACAATTTGAAAATAAAATTTACTTTATAAATATATTATACTAAAATGTGGTTTTCAATAAATATTATGTAATGTAATTATTCATCGAAAATTAATCTTTTCATAAAAATACCAAGAATTAACACTATGATAATTTATATATGATTATTTAAAAATTCAATTTTCTGTTTTAGAATTTATTTTCTAAAATTTTCCTAAATTGTTTATTATTTTTTTGTAAAAAATTATTTAGCATTTCTTTTAGAAAATATATTTTTTTGAAACATATAATCACATTACTAAAAAAAATTAGTTATATAAATATGTTTTATTTATATAAAACCATTATATATGATATTTAAAAATAATTTATTATTATTCTTATCATTAATCTTTACATGATGATTTTAATGGTTGTGATTAAATAATTATTTTTATAATATTCCATGGTTTTTTTTAAAACTCAGTGTCATAAGGGATACAAGATATCCCACTATTTTGTGTAGCTCAAGATTACCATTGTGTTGTGTATAAATCATGTTAAAAATGGATTTATCTATGATGAAATATATAAATGAAATTTAATTCATTTGAAAAATAGCATAAAATCTTAGGATGTTACATTCTACCCCAATTAAAATTAATTTCTCCCTCCAAATTTTCCTCAATCATCAATGATTTTTCATTTGAATATTTCTTCATATAAGCCCATATCATACAAATAAATAATAATATGTCCCATTACAATTGAAGGATAGAAACATAATAGATACCTAAAGTAAATCGTCACTGGGTTTCAACATATGGTATCATTAGTGGGATGTGAATATTTTCCCATGGAAGAAATTGTTAGATAATTATATAGAGTGATATAGATATCTGTTCACAAGGCAGTGAATGATCAATGAAAAGTTAATGGCCCCAAAACCATAAATATATAATGATTTAACTGACCACCAATTCATTAAAAAAATATGGTATTAGAATTTCATTTTTTTCAATATCCTTTTCCTAGAGTTGATTAATTCATTAATTATTTAAAAATATAAGGTTTTATAATTACATGATATGTTTCTATTTCCTAATCAAAATTTCTTCATGTGATTTGATCAATTTCTAGTTCATCATTTCCTCCAATAAATGAATATCTAAAGAAAAATTCTTTTATCTATTAATCTATAAATTCCAATTTTGATAGAACTTATGTAACGTAATAGAATCATAATCCAATCACTCAATCTCATATTATTATAAAAAATGGTTATCACAAGTTATTCATAAATCATTTAATTATTAAATAATACAATAATCTATAGAACTTCATCTAAAATTCAACATAGAGAAGTTCACAAATGGTAAACCTTATAACCCTTTAAAAAAAGAAATTTATAAACTAGGATTCAATGTTTCTCAAAATTGCCTTACTATTAATTTCTTATATGTTGAGAAGTAGAACTGAATTTTAACATATCAAAAACATGATTACCTTTATCATGTATTATATTGAAACATAGTAAAAACATGGATTACTATAAAACCTTGTTAAAAATAACTTATTTCTTGTTTATTAAATAAAATCATATATTATTGAATATATTCTATAAAAACATAAAAATTTCAAACATCATCAGTGATTACAAAAACCAAATAATCCACCAATCAATAATATATTCTATTTCCATCAATACTTTACAATAATGATTTATTTATATCAAGTGTATCCTTATTGGTAGAAATTTTTTTCAACATCATGAATATAATGAGGGGTATGTATACCTTAATAATTTTTCTTCCATGAATATCATTATTCAATTAAAAAACTTTTATATGTCATACTTATCATTAAATATATTCTTTAATGGAAAAGGTATACTGAAAAATCCTTATATTTTTAATAATTCTTCAATTTCAATACAGAGATACATCAATCATCCTACTTTACTAAAATACCAATTACTATGCTTTATCATTTTATTCCACAATATATCCTTCCTTTTATATGTCATTAATAGTCACTTCATCAGAAATATAAAAAAAATTACTCATACAACATCATAGATTCTATTAATGAGAACTACCCTTATGCCATCGATTTTTATAAAGCCCAATATTTTCACATTAAAATCATTAAACATTTGATGATATGTTGTGGATACCATTATTCCTACCTATTGGGCGTGATCATTTATTTTAACCCGACAAATTTTTTTTCACCATATAATCCACACTCAAAAAAGCATCCCATCCCTTTGATACATTCCATTGAGTGATTACTACCACATTCCAGATATAAATAAAAATATGTCTTCTTTACTCTATGGTCTCCATTAACCAAACTCTCAATAAAATCTATCCTCCTCTTCATTGGCGAGACTGATAGTTGGTTAAGAAACACATTCATAATCATGTCCCATGATAACTGATTAGGAATAATAACAACATACTTTACTCTTTCGGTCATCCCGTTTAGATTTTCTTCAGTATGTGTTCAATCACATTATATCTTAACCTTGTTAATTCTGGTTCACTCCATTGATAAAAACCAAAAATCATCATGTGGGAAACATTAATAATAGAGGGAAACAAAATAATAATGAAAATAACATATTGGATTTCAAATTCATGACGAATTCTATTAAATCATTGACACCTTTGGAATAACCTATGTAATTTAAAGGAATCGTCTATGTAAATCTGTCATGATGGTTCATAACGAGTTTTTTAATTTCCAGAGAAAATCCATTGGTAGTGACAGTATAGGTGTGCATAATGGCCCATTTTTTTGAATTGCATAATGATGGAGTCCTGCTAAATGGTCACTTTTAGTGTTATTAAAAATCAGTACCTTGTTCCCAGAGCCTCATCCACTTTCTGTATATAGACATGAATATAAATTTTTTAAAATCACTCAATTTATCCTTTACCAAAATTCAATGAAATTTTTCTATACTTTGACTCATCCTTTAACCTGTCCTTAGAGACATACCTATACAAATCCTTAGAATTATCCCTTAGGATCTCCCCAATCTTTTCCCATCCAAATTTTTAATGTTAAACTGATCCTTTCTTCTCATAAACATTATAGTGACCCACGATTCTCAAACAAATATATTATATATTTTCATATTAATACAAAATAAATTACATAATCACACACCATAATACCATATTTTTTCAGTGTCAATACACACTACTTATAAAATCATCTAATGTGTGTAAATATCTTCAATGTTTATAAACAATATAATCTAATTTTGTACTATTCATATACATACCCTTCTTAAATCATTTAATCATAATCTTTTGAAAGTAAAATTGAAAAAAGGCAATCTTATATGCTTAGAAAAGTTAAATAAGAGATATATGTAATCATAGAATGAACATACAAGTATAATAACATGAGAATAAAATTTGAAAACCATATCCCCCAAATTAAATAGCATAATCTAGTTTCATTTGGCATTGATTTTCAATTCACAATAAATGAATCAAAAAGAAATTAAATAAAATGATCCATGTGAGAAAAAATTGGAATAATAAATATATCAATAAACTACATAATAATAGAGAACTTTTTGTGAAGGATACATAAAAATATATTCATAACTTCTTAGGATTGGGATAAAAACCGATATAATTACTTCAAGATTAGGCTAAGAACCCTAATACCCTATTTTTTGTCTTGTTCTATCCACCCATATACCGTCCCTTTAAGTCTTGGTCTAACCACCTGTATACCCAACATATTTTTAGAACATTAAGAATTGACAAATTCATTAGAGGGAGATATAGTTCCCACACATAATTGGTTATAATGTATCCACCATCCATAGTAATAACATAACCCACATCAATTTGTATAACATAACCATCTTCCTCGGTTATAATATACCCAACCTCTTTCGTTATAACATAACCACCATCACATAATAAAAATCATACATATATATACCTCAAAATCATAAAACATTCATCATATCAAAAACAATGAAATAAAATTAGTTTCATAAAACATTAATCACATCATAACCTGTGGAAACAAACAGGTTTCATCACCATTTCATCATTTCATCAAAGCATATCCCAGAGAAAAATGATGTGGGTTTTGTAATCATTTTATCCTGATATTTCCCAGGGGAGAGAAATATGTATTGTAATAATATATCCATTATAAACATATACCATTTATATAAATTACAATAATTTAATCTTTGGATCATATTCCAAGTGAATATTACGTAACATCGAGGATTTCAACTACGATGTAAATTGATTTTGAAATATTACTTGATAAATTTCCTCAAAAAACAGCCTTTCTAATTTAAAGATGAATTTTAAATAATACAAAAAATTAAATTACATTATATATAAAATAATATTGAATAATTATACATTAATCATTGAAACCTATTTTGTTAATGACAGTGGAAAAATCCATGAATTCCTTACATATTAAAACAATGATTCCTTTCACATTTTCATTAAAATGTGCATTGTTTGTAAACAATAATATTCCTCAAAAAATATTGGAAATTAAAAAATGGATAAAAAATTTATTAATTAATAATTTTAAAAAATTTAACAGAAATTGAATACATTTTTAGAAAATATGTTTTTGGAATAAAAAGGATTTCTGATCAAAATAAAAAATATTGTTAGATTTTGTTAAAAATATTTTATCGATTAATTTTATTGATAAAGGGTGGGAAATGTTCATATTACATTAAAATATAAATAATATCCACAATAAAAAGATTATCATGAGTTTTTTAAAATTTGGATCGTAGGATTTCAACATTTGAAACATAATAATGAAAAATCATAATGAATGATAAGATCATTGCATAAAACTCGTACCACATGTGTAACATTGAATAGTATTCCCAATGACAGAATAAAAGATAAATGAAACATATAATATCATGTAAATAATTTAATTTAGAAAATATAATTTTAAATGGGTCACAAATAGACATCATAGAATTATAACAGTGTATAATTTAATATATACCTCAAAGAAGAAAAATTAAGAGAAAACCCATTTCTTCTTTAGTAAATTTTAAACTATAAAACCCATGAAAGGTAGATGATAAAATGAATATGTAAATCCTAATAATTTACATTATTCTAATAAAAAATACATCTTCGGGTAGTTTATAAACTAGATATAGATTATGTGGTCAAAATGGCATAAATCTCAGAAAAATGTATGTGAGACAACAAAACACTTACCATAACTCTCAACATCCATCATAAACATTAGAAACATTTATATAAGAAATAAAAGTTTATTATATATATATTACATAAACATACATATATAAGTACCATGCCATATAGTATTTACATGATTCCTTTTATTACATGTTAATTAATAATTCATTTTTAAAACAATGTTTAGGGTAATGACCTCTCTATTTTTTGTATGGGTTTTGGTGGTAATTTTTTGTCTTAATAAATTCAAAATGGTACAAAAATATCCATAATGTTTAACATTATATAAAATATAATATATATTAATTATATATCGGTTTATTTTTATATAAAAATTTTAGAGATAGAAAATGAGATACACAGTTTATGGTGGTGGTAAGTCGAATGTATACATGAATGTTATTTTTAATTTTTCAATGATCATTAGTAAACATAGGTATGTAAAAATATATAATTAAATAATTATAATAATTTCATATGTTAAATATTATTTCATTAATTGAACATTTATATATCATCTATGGGTTCTGGTGATGAAAAAACTGAGTCGCATCGCATCATGAAGGTGATAGTCCATACGTAAATGAATGACATTATCATCATTCGGTGTGTGGAAAGGTAAGAAATAAAATGAAATATTATATTTTAATAATGGTAAATATATAATAAATGCAATAATTGCTTCACTTATATCAAATATATTTATCCTTATTAGCTTGTATTTAAATAGATAGTTAAAATTGAATCACAACGCTTCATGAGGCAGTAGTCTACCTTACAGACAAACAATGTTATTCTATGACTTAAGGAATAGAAAATAAAAACAATTATATGATATATTGTCTCCATAGTTATAATAATGAAATATATATCATATATTCAATTTATATTCATCAACATACCATGTAATGAGATGTGGTAAAAAGAATCCTTTCGTCTTGTGAGGTGGTAGATCACCGTACACATGAATGGAGATTTCATAAACCATTTGTTGGAATATCGGATAGTTATAGGTTATTTCTTTAACAAATAAACTCAATATATATAACATTTTTAGGTTATTATATAACAAATTTATAATACTAATTTAGGTATGTATAGGAATAAATAACATAAAAATGATTGTCGAAGAACTTTATATCTTTTTCGGGTATCCTCCTTAGAATTTCTCTAGAATCCTTTGTAGGCTATATTTCCTCCAAAAATAATGATTAGTGGGTGATAGGAGGTATTATATGAGGTTATTTTTACAGGTTCTTGTTGTGTTAAATGTCTATAGAGGTGTTAGTAAGTGATCGGAGTGAGTGACCTTTCATAATTGTGGAGGAGTGGCAGTCTTATAAATAACCAAGAGCATTCAATAATTGGATATCACTGATAAAACATGTTCCTCTATAAATTAAAAAATAATATTTTATATGGATGATAAAGTCAATAAATACTTCCACCACAAAAAATAAACACATTTTTTCATTTTATTCATTATTCTTTAAGTTTACTAAAATTCAACCTTTTAGTTTTTATCATGATAACTTATATTTTTTTATTTAACAAGGTAATTCATACATTAAGAATAAACAAAGGGACATATTAAGTAATTTAAAAAAACTTATTATATATATTAAATAATTTTTTTTCATTAAAATTTTTTTTGTGTGGAAAGTTATTTTAATCCCAAGCTCATGTGATGCACAATTAACCATTTTTTACCTAATAGTGTAATTATTTCTTTACTATTTTCACTAATCATTATGGTAAAAAATTAAGTTAAACTTTTTGGATAATTTTAATTATTATCATTTCAAATATTGATTCTTTTTTCCAAAATTCAATTTACATAACATTAAAATTTTATTTTAAAATTAATCAGAAATACACGACGAGGCTGTGGGTTTTTAAAGAGAAAATGTTTTGAATATTACCATGTTATTATATCAAAAATTAATATTAAATAAAATTTAATTACCTAAATAAGATTAATTGATGTATAATTTACTTTTATTACTTTACAAACAAATTTAAAATAGAATTTATACTTTCTAATCAATTAATATAAATAGATATTTTCCATTTAAATTCTGAATTTTTTATATTAATCAATGAATAAAACATTTACTAAAAATATAAAACAATTCATAATAAGAAAAAATTTACATGAGGATTTCAAAAAATAAGCTTATTTATTCAAAAAAAATCAAAAAGGGTTAAAGAAATATTGTAATTATAGTTCACAAAAATATATGAGAAACATATAATGACTTTTGAAAAAACAATTAGTGATTTTTATCAATATGTATTCTATATATATAACCATTATACAAAACATTTTTAATGTTTTTATTTTAATTAATATAACTTACTTTAATGTATAATTTATAATGGTCAAATATAAATAAATAATTTAACATTATACTGTGGTTCTGTTAAAACTCAGTTTCATGTTGAATGCAAGCTATCCTAGTGTTGTGTGTTACATAAATCAACATAGTATTTTGTATAATTCAAGTGTAACATAGTTCTATGTATTGCACAATATATAAAAAAATTAAATCAATTTGAGAAACATATTTCATAAAATATTATGATGATAAATTTTCCATTTAAATTGATTTGTTTTTTAGTAATTGGATTTATTTTATAAACCCTTAATAAATCGACAAAAACCTATATTATATATTAATGTTTTAGAACGAATTATTTTTAAAATACTATCCTACACATCACAGATGGTATTAAATTAATGAGTTATATTCATATCCTTAAAAAATAATGAACTGAACTGCAATTTTATATAGTCCTAAAAAACATGTTATGGATTCTGTTTTGATTAAATATATTGTATACAGTCCAATACCATTATTTAGAAACTTAAACATTACTCCAATCAGTTTTCATAAATAAATCCACCCAAACACACATTTACCTAAACTTAAAACCCGTGGGGGATTTCATTACTCCCCCATTATAGATCATGATCCCTACCATGGTTCCCACAAGCTCTCAATTAACGTACCTTCAGTCTTTTAATGAAACCTTGGAACCTAAGGGATCCTCTCATTCCCCTCATTCATGAAGAAACTAATTTATATTAGGCCATTTATTTTCAATTTTTTCACATTGTGATATATTTTCACATGTCAATTTAAATTACCTTATGTTTTCCAAGTGATGTAATAACCATTTTACTTTCATTAATACCTCCCATTAATCATTAAGTATCTCTTTTATGCTGCTAAAATTATCCTATGATTTTCCATTCCAAACATTTGTGTTGTGAATGTTATCCCTATACTCACATAAGTTTATTCAACTACATATACCATTAATTTATTGATTGAATACTTTCATTTATGTATCCAACACTACAAAATTATGGTATTAAATCTGATGAAATATTATACTATGTTTAATGATCTATATAGAACACTTATGTATTTACATGATAAAAATTTTATAGTTGGGATCAGAATTATATATCCATCCAATGAATTGGTAATTATTTTAATGTCATTATATTCAACATATAGTGTGTGGGAGTTTATCATGATCAGACTATGTTATAGTGTCTTGGTGATTAACCTTGACATATGTTTACCATGTCATATTTTATATTGTTTAACATCCCCATGTTTCTATTATGTTATCATGTTATATCTTTCCACTTTTTTCATGAATATGATATTAACCCCTCTTATGATACCTTGATATTATTCATATATCACTTGTACTATATTTCCTTATGCTATGATTTTTGTATTACCATGGTAGAATTTAAACCTCAACCCTTTCTTATATGAATCTTTATGTTATACCATGATGTTTTATAAGAATAATGTAATTTGGGGAGCATGTTAGGTATGTTTTCAATAATTTCATTGTACTTATATAAATTTGTTGTGATGTGTACCTAATTTCTCAAGGACTATAGACCTCATGATCTTTAGGGTTGAACTATGTGTTATTTTATATTATAAATCTAGAAATAAAGTGTATTAATGATAAGGGTTATTATAGTTTCCATTAGTGTAAAGTGTTATTTTTTTTATATTAGAAAAATTTAGAGAATTTATTATAGATTATTCTAAATATAGAGAAATTTCCTAAATTTTTATAGTATATAGTATGTGGTTTCCACAAAATTAAATCATTTTCTAAATACAATAAGTGGACGTGTGTTTAGAATAGAGGTATTTATATGTAAAAACCATTAATGGGTATCATTGAGTATGACTTGATACCTACATAGTTACCAACTACATGCCTTGTTTACATTCTTGTTCTGAAACACTTGTGGGATATGATTTAGGAAATTTAAAATCTCCAAACTAACCATTATTAAGGGAAACAAAATTCCCAAAATATATTATGTAATGAAAAATATCTTGGATAACATATATTTAAACATATAAATTTATAAGTTAAAGAATATATAACATTTAGGAGTTATCCCATTAATGTATGTGGTTTCTCATTTATGTGTTTAATTGTTTAAAAATAATCTTAATTAATTTTCCCTGTAATTTTTAATGGATTTTAATAAAATTAAAAAATATAACAATTAATGTATTCTATAATATAATGAAAACCAAATTGAGATTCCCAACTATATGGGAGAAATAATCATGACCATTATGACAATATTTTCTTAATTAAATTTTGTTTTGATCCAAAATAGAAATTGTGAGTAAATCAAAAATCACATTAAAAAGGATCCAGATACATATAACATTGTTATGTGAAAAAGGACTCCAATATTCAATGGTTATTATGATCCCTTATTTGTTGATAAAGGGATCGATTCAACTAAAATGAGTTTTTCAATCATTTAATTCTCTGAGTAAGTCAATGTTTTTCTGGTTATTTATCATATAGTGGGAGAACCTAATAAAGGGTTGATATTGATAAAAATATAACTCTTTTGGATGATATTTAAGTGAAGAAGTGGAAGAAATTCTACAAACTGATTTCTGGAAAATATTTTTCACACAGAATCTAACATAAATATTTGAGTTATTTGATTTATACTAATGTAATATGATGAAAAATATATTGATATTTATGAGGAAATACCTAAAATACTTGTATGATACACCTCTATTTTTTTCAGAACCTACAAAATTAAAATTTTCCAATTCTTGGGTTATTTAAATTCTGGTTTATAAAGATCCTTAGAAATTTATGACATTGAATACTAATAGTAAATTTTCCAATGTTCTCTCAATGTAGAAATAGAGATTGTACAATATCAATGTTCTCCGAAAAATGAAAAGTGGAAAATATTGTATAATTCATTTGGTTTGATTATGAAATCTAATGGTTCGCATAAATTGAAACCAGCAACTTGTCAATAGTCTAATTAGAAAGGTAATGAGATATTCTTGAAGGGGATTTGTAAATGATTATTGTGTGATAAGGAATGACACCAAGCTAGTGATTTAAAACAGGATAAACCAAAAATTTCGATGGAAGAAATGAATTCTTCAATCAACCCTTAACATATTTCAAAATGTTTCAAATTATTGGATTCATGACATTATGTTAATATATTCCCAAAGAAAATTTTGTTGAAGAAAATCATTGAAAACAACTTCCAAGGTTTGGAGAGGAAGGTAGAGCTTATTCCATTACAACTGTAGAGGTGGATCCTAAAAACGATGTGGTCAATGGAATGTTATTATTCATTAAAAATATCAAACATAATTTTTTATCCTATTTCTATGAATTCATTCATATCATTCATGTTTAGTATAACTAATCAAACATCAACACAAAACGTTAAAATTTAGTTATAATAATGTTGAAAATGGGAAAAAAATTTATTCCCAATTATTTAACTCATCCCTTTTCAAATTTTGTGGGATGAATTTCCCAAAAAAAATTGATAATCTCATTAGAAAAATACATTTTTATTCATGGAATATATTGTCTTTACCTATATATATCCAACTAAAATTTTGAGAGAAGTAAATTACCGTCCATATTTCAAATTGACTGATGATTATATAGAAGTTAAAGGGGTATGATGAAACTTATTTAGTAAAAAAATATCAATAATTTATATTAATTAATTTTTAAAAAATATATCTAGCTATAATGATTGAGATTAATGAAAATATCATCACTGGTGACATGCCAATTATATGGGAATATGATAATGTATTTCTTGAATAATTTCCCTATATTCCTCCTGTTTTTTGATGATGAGTTGTCAATTAAGTTCTTCCCAGTTTATTTTCAAATATCCATTACTCCATATAGAATGGTTATTTTTTAACATTAGTATTTTAATAATCAATTACAAGATGACCTAGATAAATGGTTTATACATCCATGTGCTTCACCATACGGTACACTAGTACTATTTTTCAAGAAGAATCACTGGTCAGTCTGCCACTTCATCGATTATAGTGAGGTTTACATGATCATAATAATGAGCTAGTGTTATCTTCAATGGATTGATAATGTTTTCGATCACATACACATTGACCAATACTTCTCTAATGTGAAACTTTGGTTAGGATAAAATTATGTAATGGTGAGGGATAATATCCCCAATACTTCTTTTTATAAAATCTATGAGAACAATGAGTTAATAGTTTTTCTATTTGGTCTCACTAATCCTCCATCAATCATCATGGAGTTTATGAATATAGTCTATGGGGATTAACAAGACAACCTTATGGTGATCATTATTTATAAAATTATTATCTACTCTAAATGAAAGTTGGAACATGAGTATAATTTATATATTATACTAATGACATTATAGATATAAACATTATATGAGAAATACTATAAATTTGAGTTTCGATTGGAGTTATTAAATTTCATGGGTCATGATATAATAAACATATGTGATATTAATGGGTTTATAAAAAGTAGAGCTCATCGAAGGATGTCCCTGCCCGTAATCTATAACATAAATTCATAGCTTCATTAGATTGGTTATTTATCATCATATATTACTGAGAAAAATATTTTTATTATCAAGACCACTGATTCGTCTTACACTGAATGTAGTCATGTTTATATGGATGATGAATTCAAATAATGATTTAAAAAGATTGATAAGAAGCTAATCACTCCACCTACACTCTCATTCTACACTAGTGGAGAAGGATTTGTGATCAACAGTAAAATTTTCATGAATTATTGAAAATTGGTTTCATGTTCATCCTTAGAATTAAATATCCCTTGAGCAGAACAATCCAACTCATAATTTTAAATTGCGTGTAGTGATATTATAATTCATGATTTTATAACATTATATCTACCGATAAAAGTGTGACATATAGAAGGTTCAATGATTTATCTAGTTTATATTAACAGAAATGGGGATTAATATGGACTATGTAATATGGTTATATCTAATCTGGGATTATAATTTTTTTAATCCATTACAATCTTATGAAGGGAAACAATTTGTATGTTTTGTTGAGTAGAAAGGATCCCATAACCCTACCCATTATGAGGATTGAAAGGGAACTAATACAAATTGAAATGTAAAGAATATATATTAGAATACTAATAGTATCATCATTCTAGCTTTCTCAAATAAATTATCAATCATTTATTCATTATAGGATCCAGGAGGCCTTGAAATATGATGAGTTTCTATAGAAGATGGTACTGAATAATTTATAGTATATCATTGTTGTATATTAGTCATATTGTTTGTAACCTGAATAGGTGTTCCACAAAAAAAATTCTTAAGAGGAAACTTCTACATGATTCACATAGATCAACATTCTCTATTCATCCCTGAAGCTCTAATATATATAGATATTTCAAGAAAGTATTCAGTTTGGATAATATGAGGAGGGAGATTTCATATTTTTTATCTCAATACATAGTGAGATAACAATTCAACGAGGAATGATATATGTTTAAGGGTATGAGAAAACCATTTCACACCCAAGTATTGAAATTGGAGAACAAAACCATGTATTTCATCATTGGACACCCCAAAGTAAATAGCACTATCTTGGCGGTGATCGATCAATTTAACAAGTTTGGAAATTTTATAGATATAAAGGAATATCTCTCCCATAACTAACTTTCCAATATATTAATATGGTGTGTGGTAAAACATATTGTAGTTCACCTCTCTATATTTTCTAATCTAGACATGAGTTTTACCTTGAGGATTTGAAGAATCATTCAGGATGTGTTTGATATAGTATTAAGCTTCAACACTTTTTACCAAACCCAAATTGAGAATCATAGTAAATGGACAACTAAAACTCCAGAGGATATGATGAGATCATGTTCAATGGATCTATAAGGAAATTAGGACAAATAACTTACACTAATGTAGTTCTATTATAACATCTATATGCATTCTATCATTCAAATTGAACTATATGAGTCTCTATATGGGATGGTGTGTTATACTCTAACATGCTGGGATGATGTTGGAGAGAGGAAGCCAACTGGACCAAGTCTTATCTGAGAGACAAAATATATGGTTAAAACAATTCAACCTCATATAATATATTTACAAAGTCGACAAAAAATATTTACTTACAATCTTTGATGATTCATGATCTGTATGATTTAAGATAAATTATTCATTAATATATCACTATAGAATAATTATGTGTTGTTTCGGAAGAAGGGAAACCATATTACAAGATAAATTAGTCCCTTTGAATTTGTTTATCATGTCAGAGTGATAGAATATCAACTAGCACTCTAACCTAACATATCCTCAGTACTTGATGTATTCCACATATCAATCTTGGGGACAAAAAAAATAGACCCCTCACCTGTATTGATTCGATAGGTGGTAAAATTAGAGAATGATGTTTTGTATGATGACCTGCCATTAAATATATATGATTGTAGAGACTATATTCTAAAAATGAGACAACTCACACAATAAAATAGTTGGGGTACAACCCAAAGTTTTAGAATGTGATGTGGGAACAAGAAGAAGTGATGAAACAAAAGAACTCTACCCTATTTATGTTTATGAAATGAAAATGAATTGGGTGATGTTTCTAAAGGGAGGATATTGTAATGATATGAGCATTTATAAATGAGTTTTTTCTTTTTAAAAGTATAAATTCTTACTTATGACATGAACTTGTGTAAAACACATGGACTACTTTTGTTATATTGGACAATTAAATGAACCATAAATTGTAAAAGACCATAAATCATCATAATCATTAAAATATAGTAATTGTACAGAGACTATTATTATTTATACATTAAGGGTTATTATAATGTCGTTTTTGAAGAAAATTAATGAATAAATGGATTCAGTAAGTAGGATCATACCCTATTAATCAAATTTTTTAGAGAATCACAGGATGATAGACTCACTAAAATTTTTCTTTAACCAAGACCAAGATGAGACTCAACTAATTAATCATGAACTAATATACTTATGGGAGAATTTTAAGATCATCGATATCATGTCCCAATCCTTGTTTGATGAACCACCCCATTAATATATCACAATAACACACCTTACCCTAAGGGAATTAACTAGTCTAATAAAGGGATATGTATCCTCAACTAAATAGTATTAATTAATATATTTTCTTTTATATAAAACAATGGTTATATTTATCCCTTTTAAGTGTTAAATTCAAAATGACTAATGAATTATTTTGATAAAATTCAATTTGGATTTCAGGAGACAAAATGTTTATTTTTAGAAAATTCGTAGTTTCAATCAATACGTTCATTTTGATGAATTTAAGAATTCTGGAAATAAATTATATTCTAATAAAAATATGTTATGAAGTTTTATTTCATAAATATAAATTAAAATATAACTTTTTAAATTCAAATGTAATTGCTATAATGGTCGGAAAACTATTATTATGAAAAAAAAATTAATAAATTGGAATTTTAATTTTAAATTGTATATTATCATATACAGAAATAATTTTTGTTAAAATAAAAATTATTTCTAAAAGGACCATCTCAAAATTATAACAAAATAATGTTTTTATAATTTTTCTAGAATTTCTAATTTTTGTGTACAAATTAAATATGGTATTATCAAAAAGTATATATTATGATATCTTAAAATAAAAAACTACAATAATAAAGACTATAAGTAATCCACTCATACAAAATTATCATTCACCTTTAAAATAATTTGTTTTAAGGTTCTTGGATTAATTTTATAATCCTATAATGAATCCTCCAAAACCGATATTTTATTTTATGATTTTTGAAATAATCTCTTTACAAACAAGACTCACTTCCACATCACTAATTTTATTAATTTAATGAGTTATGATCTTGGAATTTTAAAATATTTAAATTATATCCTCTATAGAATAAACCATGGGTAAAATCCAGGGGAGGGTTTGGGTATCGACTAATTTATTATTTAAAGTCCAAAACCTACGTTTAGATTATAATTATGAAATATCAATTGTTTTCTTATATAAAACCACATAATATCCAATTGTTATTCACTATAAAACCTTGGTGAAATAAATTAAACTATCCATATACATATATATCCCTCCTAAGGTGCTCCCAATCTCTCGTGAAGATCCTCCAAATATTTTTGATACTCCCTCAAAATGTAAGAGATCTTATCATTTCCCTTCTTATTCAATAACCCTTATATATTATGCATTTTGTTATCAAATTTTTCATGTATGGATATGTTATCAAACATACCTATTACTTCAAATATGTTTTTCAAGTGATTTTAGGCCCCTTTAAATCTCATTATTCCCACACGTGAACCTTTATGTACTCCAGTTATCATACAATGATTATACTAGTATTTTCCATTCCAAAATCATTAATGTTAATAATCATTCTAATTTCCAATCATGGATTTTAACCTAAATATAACTACGAAACACTGATTTTAGGCTATAATGTATATATCCTACAATTCATAATCCTTCGATTAATTTTCATGAAATATTATCATATGATGATTGATCTATGTGGTACCATTATGCATGTACATGATATGAATATGATAGGTGGTACATGAATTATGTATACATCCAATTTGTTTTGTAATTTTTTGATATTAGTGGATTTCATATATATGGCATGGAAGTATTTCTTAATAACACTATTTTATGATGTTTCAGTTTGTATCCTTTACATATCTTTATTATTTCATGTTTTTCGTTTTTTTCACATTCTCATGCTTTCTTTATGATATCATGTTATATCATATCCTTTTGTTCAAGATTATAATTATCATACCTCTTATGTTACCTTGATATGAAAATTTTATCACAATTACTGATTTAAATTATTTTATTATTTTATTATTATTTACTATGATGTAAATTTCAACCACTATCATATGTACGTAACTATGTAATTCCATGAAATTTTAGAAGAATAATGGAATTTTAAGAGCATGTTATGAATGTTTTAAATAATTTCATTATACATCAATTTAAAATTCTATTATATGTTCCAAATTTCCAAAATACACTATCCAGCATGATCATCTAGGTTATACTATGTTTTTTTGTATAATAAACCATTGAAAATGTTTATTAATGATATGGGGTTTCATATACAACCAATAAAAGTCAAATATTATGACGAACTAATAAGATAACTTATACAAAAATGATTCCCCACCTCTTCAATTATGGAGAATCAAAATTATATCTATTATATTTATCATCTACATAGATATGAAATCATTGATTACACAGATAGTTTCTCGAATCTATGTTCTACCTTCCCACATCATTCTATGGAGGACCACAACTTCCACATTTTCTAATACATTAGACTGGTTGATAATTGATAAAATCTACAAGATGCATGATCTGAATGAATCCATGATAGATAAATTTCCAATAGGATCAAGGGGTCTAGTTGAGATTATTTCATAGAAAATTTAGCAATTGGGATAATGAGGTATAGGAACAAGACCCATCAACATGGAATGAGCATATGATTCATTGGTGTTAATTAAAACCAGTGCCTATGACCCACTGTATTTGAATTAATATTGGATATAATAAAATAAGGTGGACCAAAAGTTTCATCTATGGTATTTTTCTAATGATTTTCACCAACTCATTTTAATTAACTATTTCTATATGTGCGGGGGTAAAAAGAAATGTTTCATCCTTTCAGCCTGGGAAATTCTATCAGAACCATCTGTGTCAATCCCATGCCCAATTGGGATATTGAAACCAAAAAACCCCAAAATGGTCATTCTTCCCTAACCAATACCCAAATCAACCTCCCTCATAGTAGCACCAATAATAAAACCCAACACCAATCCAGGAATTTTATTAACCACCCTACTAATAGTTAGCCTTTTAACCACCACATTTTTAGAAAAATTTATATGAGATGCCTCCAAATATTATACCATCAAAATTAGAGAAAATTTTGTGGTTTAATGTAGTTAACTATAAGATAAGATATATAATCTATCAAATAAATTCTGAATCATTATAGAATTTATTACCATGAAACTAGGAAAAATACTAGGAAAAAATAATCCTGAATCCCATGTAAATCTTATGTGTGATTGTATAAAGATATAAAAAAAGAGTTATATCCATCTTAACAAAGAAATGATAATGATGTAGAAGATAATTTTGAAACATAACCCTGCATACCAAAGGACAAAGAATATGTAAGAACAATTTTTAAAAAATAAATTACAAAAAATATCATGAAAAACAACAATGAGAAATAACGTACATTCGCACACCATCCCCTTATAATCATATTCATTCAAAGAAGGTGGAAGAATACCATCATCAAAAATAAATCAAACATACCTTTTAAAAATTTTAGATCAAAATTCCACTACTATATTCTATCTAAAAAACCTAACATATGAAAAAATTATCAAGGAGTTATTCAAGAATAGAAAGTGACTTGAGGGAAATGAATGATTCAATTTAGAAATAATGATTTCATCTCTTATCACACATCAAATTATATAAAAAAATTCATGATTTAAGGAAATTTTATATTACATGATTCATTGGGATATTAAATTTTGAAAATTATTTTTTCTGATCTATGATATTTGATAAATATCAAGACACACTATGTATTTGTATCTTTTTTTATGCTAGAGTTTTAAATCCCAAAAGAGTAGTGGTCCATCATACAAACAGATCTATGGTATTCCCTATATGAGTTTTATAATATATACTTCTAATATTCAAAGTTTTATTTTCTTATATGACAAAAAAATAGAAGATAATATCATTTCATCATAATTATCCCAAATTTTGGGGATACATTGAATAAAAAACATTATTAACATACATGAAGGTACCCTTACGATGGAATTTTGGATATTACAGTTCACTTTAATAAAATTAATGTGATGAAGCATTCACAATTTAATAATTCACTTTACGCAATCTTCTATGAAGATAAATAAACACATTCATGTTTATTGTATGATTTGAGAATTCTTATCATTAAGAGAGCATTTTTAATTTGAAAAACCAATGCCAAAAAATCTTGAAATTAAAATTTCATATTTGAAGAATATGTAGCTTCTGATTTTTATGATGATTTACAATAAAAAACTGGCACGATATAAGATATTCAATATATGGATACAGGAAACCATAACTAAATATCATCCCTTTGACGACCATCATGCCTAGAGTCAAAGATATAACCAAGAAATTTAAAGTATGTCTTTATCATGTAATGAGAGAAATTACAAGTGACCATTTCTATTAATATATATGAGACCCAAGAAAAATCTATTAAATACCTTAAGATTAGAAATTTCCAAGCCATTGGATGGATTTTATGAAATTTAATGGGGATTAACACCAATGTATGTGCTCATAGAATCATTTCTGGATAAGATTCCTGAACTATTATATAACCCCAAGGAAAACATAATCCATCTGTCAATGAGGTTGTTTAGAAAGATATTGTAAAACTACTTATATAAAACATCAATTTTTTAATCTCTAATTACTTGTGGTTCATCCACATTCATGTAGTACCAATTAAAATAATTTTTATCACTATCAAAATTGAAAACAATGAACTAACTGCAATGAGAGTCAAAAATATATGGATTGTGTCTATAGATTTCTAGAAGAAAAATCATGTTACCCAAATGGATCATTTTCCCATTCTATTAATTGATCAAATTCCTGAATAGTTAATATGGAAAACTCATTATTGCTTTTTATATAGTATTTCAGGATACTTTTGGGTACCAATTTCACTATAAGGATATGAAAATAAAAAAAACACCTATACATTTGGATATTTTTCCAAAATGATGATGCATTTTGGGATATTCAACAACCCATGTATATTTCAATGGTGTATGGTATATATTTTTACAAGACATATTAAATAATTCTATGAGTTATTTCTACAATGTATTTTCGTTTTTTGAAATTATTTCATTCATTTATTAGGAAATATTGATTTAAAAAAATGCATTTAGGAATTTCAAGTCATAATCTTTTAAAAGTTTCATTTCATGCTTGGGAAATGAATATTTTTTTGAAACATAATTTAACGTAATGCAATTGATGTATATAATTCAAATGATGACATAAAAATTTCATTTCCATAGGAATCTTGTTTGAATCTTTTTAGTTCATTTTGAGGCCATGTTAGTTTGTACTGGATATTTATTAAATATTTGAGTAATATTTCCCATCCTCTATCAAGATTACTACTAAAAAAATATTATTATTATTTTAATATTTATTATAGGAATTTTTCAATGATATAATATAGTTGTTGATCACAACATCGATAATGAAACCACCAAACTATGACTATCCTTCAGAGATAATTTTAAATATGACAAACAACATTGTAGAAGAAGTAATCATAAATATAATTGAAAAAAAAACACAATTTATTTCATTATATCTATTGCTATTAGAAGAAATGAAGATCAAATACATGACTATAAAAAAGTTTTTCAATGATATAATTTTTTCACAGGATATGTTTAGAAGTTATCTTTTTCAAACTATAGTTATTATTTCTCATCATGATGCTATCAATTATTTAATTATGATGACTTATTCTAAGATATGACTGGGGATATAGATACTTATTTTTGAAGAGTTCCGCATCGAAATTAAAGTCATGAATGTAACAAAAAATTATTTTTTTTATCATCTTAATAAACTTCCCTAAAATGATGAAATTGAAATTCCTTGTCAATTCCCACTCAATGACCTACTTCCAATAGAGAAAATCTATTACATAGAAGGAAATGTACCATGGTTTTCCCACACTATAAATCATATGGTTAAATATCATGTACCATCCCAACTATATTTTCATTAAAAGAATAAAATCATATTGGAATCTAGATTTTAGATTTGGGTAGACACATCCTTGTGGAATGTTTCTAATTAACAAATCATAAAAAGATTCTCACTAGCAAGAAATATTGAGTCTTTTTTTCAATTATATCATAAATTAAATTTTGTAGAACACTTTATATATCCATTAATAGCTATAAAATATTTATAATATATAATTTATTGTCCCACATAATCTTAATATGCTTATAAATTCTTTCAAAAAATTTAAAATTGACATTTTTCTTGTAATATATTATATTGACAAGAAATAACTCAAACCCCAAATAAATTTCTTGAGTTATTTTTTAATGGTGTATAAAAATCATAGGAAATTTTTTTATTTCATTTAGAAAATTTAATATTCAATTTTTTTAGAGTATTTTTCATAATGGGTGGAATAAAATTCCACCATCGATGATAATACTAAAGTCCTCACAGATTGTTCAGTGAAAACATGTTCTATTTCTCTATAGTACCATGATATAACATTAGTTATTAAGGAGCTCATTTTTAAATATGATGATGGAGGAACTAAATAAAAATTATGGGTTGATTCATATAATGTAACTGTCATATCATCCAAAAATAAATGGATATGTGGTAGGTTCTAATATAGATATAAACAGTATTCTAGAAAAGACCGTAATACCCCATAGAAAGGACTGGGGCCAAATGTTGGATGATACCATGTGGTATTATATTAATACTTATAATAAACACAATCGGAATTTCCCATATTGGTTGGTTTTTGGAAATATTTTTCACTTCCGTATAGAATTAGAGCATAAAAAATACAATGTCATAAAAGACGTGAATCTAATCCTTGAAAATCTAGTAATTAGAGGATATTATAGACATATTAGATAGAATAAATCATGAGGGATAGTTTTGAAAACTCAACGACATTGAAAGAAAAAATATTGAGTCACCATGACAAGCTAATTCAACCAATAACCGTGAACCCTACAGATCAATAGCTGTTAATAAAATCCTAAAAGAAATTGATGTTAGGTAAAAAAAATTAGATGGGAACTCCATTTTATTATAATTCAGGTCCTCCCATTGAATTTTTCTGAATACTACAAAGCTATACAATCATTATAAAAGGGATTATGTGTTTCAATTATATATTTTATTTTCCTCCTATAGTTTAAATTTTTTATAGATTTAAATGAAATTTTGTTTCCATAGTTATCCTTGTTGTTCTACTTGAATATTTTGGTAGACATGAAATTCATAAATTACCCATTAGGATAGGCATCATAATTTTAATTCAATTATATTAAATTAATAAAATTTTAATTGGATAATTATAGGGAATATTATGATGCTATTTACGATGAATCATGAATTAGTTAAATTAATTTATTTATTTAAAATAAATCTCTACACCATTTTCATTCTTTAAAATTTGAAAAAAAAATCGATTAATTTTTTAATTATTTTATTGCATAAGTGATTGACTCAAATTCATATGTTCCATTATCAATTGGAATTCTTAAACAAAATAAATTATATATTTTCTTGAACATACATCATTGGTGATCATGGGAAATATTACCTACTAATGCTATCATTATAACTTTTCAATGTTATGGCTATGAAAAAAACATTTTATATGATTGAGGGACATTTTTCTATTAATATCATACCCAAAAAACAAAATTTTACAGAAATATATTTGTATTTTAATGAATCCAAGAATGACCTCAGTAGTAATCATCCATATTACCATGTAGTCATATCCATTCCTACCCTTCTCTGTTAATATTGTAAGGTATTCTAAAATTTAATTATATAGGTAAGGAATATCTTGGGAGAAGTTATCTATTATGATGTAATGAAAAACTGTGGGGTTATATTTTTGATTTTGAGAGGGGATCATATTACATTAATTAAACTTAAACTTTTTCTCTTCTTGAAAATATTAAATAAGACATATATAAATATATAATAAAAAATGGGTTGTGTTTTTGTAAAATAAAAAAATAAATATCTCAAATAATGATTTTATCAAATGAGGTTTGGTGGTGGATATGTGATCTGTCAAAAAAATAACATTAAAAAACAAATTTACAGAAAATAAATAAGGTGAAATTATTTTATTATACATAAATTGATCATGTCCGAAAATTCTGTCATATATGGTAAGAGTTATCTTTTTATAAAGGATATTTTCAATGGACATTTATTTTTATATCATACAGTATGTATGGATATAAATATATTTTTGAGGCTTAATATTGTGAACATAAATACCTACCAACATTATTCCCCAAATTCATTAAAACCTTATTTGGAAATATTTCATGATTTTATTTCAATCTTGGATTCAAAAATTTTATAATGTATATTTTTTTATAGCCTATGGAAAAGGACATTGTAATCTTGGTATGGGAATAACAATACCAGATTTTATTCATGAGTGATGATACAAAAGAATCTTTTGTGAGGTAAACCATCAATTTGTATTATTGATAATGATGTATTATGATAAATGAATTAATGAAATGAAAATATGCACCATTATCATTGGGGAAAATTAAAATAATTTGGTTAATTAGTTTCGTGTTATTCTGTGATATTGAAATTATATTTTGTGCGGAAAATGAAAGGCTTACCTCCATAGATTTTTATTAGATTTAAATAATTTTGAATATGAAAATTGATAACATGGTATTACTGTCTAATTTATATTGATATTAAATGACTGACAAAAAGAAAGATCTATGTTTGGGGGAAATGACAGAACCATTTTGTTAGTGTATATATGGATGTAAAAAGGATTTTTCCAGATAAAAGTTGATTAATTTCATCATAAAATAATTTTTATTTATTTATTATAGTATATAAATTATGAATGAAATATAAAAAAATGGTAGGAATTTAGAAATATAAATGCACTTCCCTACATGGTGTAGAGTGGCATGGAAAGACATTGGAATATTAATGTTGGAAGCAATAATGTGGTCTTAAGTAAGATCAGATTTGTAAACAGGTAAAGAGACAATTAATATTGTAAAAATAATTTACATCATGAATGTGTAGAGGCAGATATATTGAAAATTTTACATCAACTCTTCACACAATCCATTTTTGTCATAAATTTCATTAACTATGTATGTTTTGTGAGATAAATATTGGGGCCCAAAACATTCACATTTCACACCCCATTCATATCATATGATTTAAAACGGACATAAAAGAACCATGAAATTTATTATTTAAATTTTCAATTTACATCATACGTCAATAGTCAGTAGCAATTTAATTTCAGAAACATGGTCTTTCCACACACTGGCATATATATGTTAATATGGTTTTTCACATAAGAGAAGAATTTCATAGTAATGAAATTATTTGGATGACAGAATATTATAATTTTATATCCATAATTTCATTTCATTAATTTTTCACATTCCTTTGATGTCTTATTACTCATACATAAACAATAATATCCCATCCATGGAGGGTTACTTCTTTAGAGCTCTCAGGAAAGGTAAGGCTAAACTAAAGTTTATTTCTAGATTTTTTGTTATAAATTTAATTAAATACTTTATTTCTTATTCAATTAGGATTTTGTTATTAATTTTATGTTTAAAATAATAAGTGTGTTTGGGTTATGATATTTTTTGTTTATTTCAATTTCCTTGGTCAATGATCCAAAATATACCTCAACCTAATTTTGGACAATATTTATTTGAACAAAATAATGTTGGGTAGTGAGTTCTCGATGATAGAAAGCATCTATATAGAATTGTTGACGAAATTATTTGTAGTTAGGGAATGAAAACACCTAGATTGGAATTTACCTACCTAATAAAAAAGACCCACTAAAAACTCTCACACCTAGTAATTAGGGTAGGTCATCCTATATATTATTTAGTGATACTCTCATTATCAATATATATTTAAGGAAAGGGGGAGTCGGTCAAGAAATCTCTCTCATTCCTATTTAGTAGAAAATGTTTAGGTAAAAAATAGAAAACCATTATAAAATTGAAATATGGTCTAGAACATTCTGACCTAATGAACATTGTTCCTCAAGTTTTTTTATATCATTTATATATTCATCTTTCAAAAAAACACCATTTCTGAAAATCCAATCTCATAATTTTTCAATATATAAACTAAAACGTGAAAAATTATTTTCGGTGCACTATTCATAAGAGACCACCTAGGGATAACCACTAGACTATACTAAAGAAAATTATTTGTTTTGGCATGCCCCATGATATATTGGGAGTCAGTGTCCTATCCCCAAATAGTATAACAAATGAAAATGATCCTCTAATATTGATTTGTAACATCATTCCTCCCTAGAAAACTAATATATTCTCAGAAAAATTGTCACTATTATACCTCATGTGATCCACCCCATATACTATAGGTATATAAATAATAGTGCAAGTATAAGGTGAAATAGTGAGGAAACTATGCCATCATATCCAAGTAAAAGAATGGAAAAAGTAGAGGAAAACGTATAAATCTTCTAGATAAATAAGATATCAGAGAAATAACTTTGAAATAGATTAAAAATATCAAAACAAACAATGAAATAATTAATGATCTACATAAAATACAAGCGAGGCAGTCAAATAAAAAGTTTAGAAGATGAAAAGGAAAACCTGGGAAAACCCCTAAATACATTCCTAATTCATATCCTAGTACCAAAATCATATCCACTATCCTAGTGGTCTAACCCATAAATCATTTGGGTTCTCCAAACCTAGACATTAAATCATGTTTCATCTACTAGTGTTCCTCGTTTACATGGGGGGCATCTGCAAGGTGTGAGTAAAACTCCATAAACCATCACTAATGAAATCCACAAATATAACTTGTCTATAATAATGTTTATACATATACTTAACATGATAATAAATTAAATAAGTTAACAATTTAATTAAAAATATGTATATAACCACCAATGACCTAGAATCACAGTGACACACTAGATCATTCTATACCATCATAGATCCTTTGGTCTATGAGCATTATTAACCATACCTTCATTGAGCAGTTTCATTTTTTCATGTAATGCATCGTGAGGATCATTCCAACCATATCATCCTAGCCACCCATTTTGTTGCTTTCCATATCCATAGCATGACCAAGCCACAGATTTTTTATAGTATAACAACATCTATTAAGAGAGTATTCATGACCTCCCCATACGGAGTATCCCTAAATACCACATAGGGAGTATTCATGACCACACTATTGGGAGTATTCCTAAATTATACATATGGAAATATTATAACCTCTCTATAGGGAGTATTGATGACATGACATAATGTTATTTGTCTTTAGAACGTATGAAAATAAACTCCAGGGAAATTTTTCATATCCATAGTGGAATATATACTGAAGGGCACATAGTTATATAATTTCAAAACCACCCCAAGGGAATGTTCAATTAAAAGAATCAATATCCCCCTTATGAATTTTCATTCCCATATAATATAATTCAAAACAAATTTAATCATTTTCATTAGAATTTCAATAACAAAATTTCATTTTATAATTACAATTTAAGAAATATAAATATTCATTTAACTATAGCCTATCACTAGCCTTTATAAATCACATTTCATTCATTAGAATTTCTAGGATCATTGTTAATGTTTAACAACGTAATGTTTTTAAAGTACATAGATCTCTTTCACCTATTCAAAGTATTTTATATTTACGGATTATAATTTTCATGTTTTTATTCACTAAAGAAACATTATTCCAATATAAATTTTGGTCAATGTTAACTCATAATATCGTACTAAAATTTTATGGAAGACTATGAAATGATTTTAAAATTTAATTCCTAGTCATCAATTATTATTAAATACTAGTTCACAATCATCAATAGATAATATTATTTCCGTATTAACCATTTAATCCATAGTTTATTAATTAATAAAATTAGGCCAACTATTATTCTATGATTCCACAACATTTCACAAGAAGTCCTATCAAGGGTTAAAATTTCACTAGCTAACAAAGAATAAAATTCATTACACAATCATTCCTATTGGACTTTCAATTCACAATGGTGTATGAATTCTAACAATATAATTTCCATAATATAATATACAAATTATTATTTAAAATAAATAAAGTCAATGCATGGTAAGTCTAGAATGAAAACATGATACATTAGTTAAAAAATTAATTGATATTTTGTGTTAACAAAAGGGACCACCTAACTTATCCACATTGGATTCCACACATCTAGAAAGAAGATTTGGTTCGGTCTAAAAAATTAAAAAACAAAAAATTAAAATAAATCCTTAAAAATAGTGGATAAAAGTCATATAGGTAAGGGATATCTCGATTGTGAGATAAATGAATAGGATAATAGATTATGATATAACCTTACCTATAGGTATAATTCTCCACTGATGGCACACCTACTAAATATGGGTAAAAATAGATCCTTAATGGAGATGAGAAGAGACTAAGCGGTGTGATAAGTTACAACTATAAATTTACTCAAGAAAATCCTCAGTGGGGATAAAACGTGTGGCCTGGTGTAATTATAAGGGTTTACCTAATTTTAAAAGCCTCGTAGAGGCTACCAGCTAGCCACTAGCCTCCACTACCTTGATTTTGGAAAATAGGTTTACATTGTGATCCCATGATCCATGTAGGGAAACATTTTTTCCTTCAAAAAGATAGTTTAATTGTAGAATCCTTACTATAGACATAGACCAGTCTCAGACCCTGATCACAAAAAACACTTCCATGGACCTTAAAAGTACCTAAATCCCACATATATCCCTATAAACGCATCTATATGATGTTCATTGAGAAGTTTCAGCCAAATATTTAATGGCCCCACACCTTCATGAAGGTTCCATGTATTATAGGACTATATGATAATTACATACGATAATATTTAAAATTTACTGAACGGAAATATATGGAGAAAATATTTATATAATAAAAAAAATTAAAAAATGATTAAAAGGATGATATTCAAGGCCTTGAAAAATTATTTATATAAAATTATCTAGAAAAAAAATAAAAAATTATGATGTCATTACACTCCTTTAATATTTTATTTAAAAAATTACTTCTATATTTATATACAATCATGCTTATGTTGAGATTTTCTATTGATTTTTTGATAAAATGAAGAGATGATAGTCATGTGTCGATTAGATGAGGGGGGTAAATTTGATGATGTGTCTTTCCATATCCTATGCGCTCATATTAGGATGTGTTAATTATTCATGGATACAACATAGAGAATTGGTTAATGATTGATTGTTGATGGGTCAATATTATTTCATTAATTTCTTTTCTAGTGGATGACATGATAAAGATATTATAATAAAAATACAAAAAATGGATGAGGTTTTTAATTGATATAGGTAGGGATATCATATTCATAGATTATTATATATCCCCCAATCTCAAATTTTATGTGTTTTATGGGATATCTCTATTCACATAATATGTGGAAGATGAAAAAACATGCATATGAGATCTATTGGGAAAGGAATCCGTAATATGATATTGAAATTTATAAAACAATATATTACTAAAATTCTATATTGATTTCTGTCCATAAGAAAGATTGTATGAGTTCACATATTATATAAAAATGGGTTTCTACCCAAAATGGTATCTATTAATCATTTGAATAACAACAATATTTGATAATAATCATTGTTATAAAAAGTGTGTAAACACCACCTCTTCAAAAAAAGTATAGAAAAAATAATTATATAGGGAATTTTGATTAACATAATGTCATTTAGTCTCCACCAATAATGATAACAAACACCAATTTTCAAACCTCATTATTTTAATAAATAGTTTTATTATATAATAATATTTTATAAATTATGAAATTGAATACTTTTAGCTCCACTATTATGACTCCTATAAAGACTCCACATTTTTATAATCGAATTGTTAAAATCACATATTCACATGATGTGTCATGATCCAAAAAAACATGATAATTTATGTAGTATAGTCGACTAAATGAAATCTAATATCAATCATCCTATACTGCATGAAAGAACTTTCTGAACAAAAAGTCAACATACATTGCAGCATGGTGACTCAACCAATATCATGGTTTATAAATTAGTTTTTATTTTCAATAATCTCCCAGTTTTTTTAATGCCTCATAGAATTCATAAAAACATCAAAACAATTTAAGAATCTATCCAAAACTACATTAGGAATGATTATCATATAAATTGTCCCCAAATCTGAATAAACATTTTGTTCCAAAATATGGTCGTTGTTTTACAGCCTGTTTTGTGACCCCAAGGTTCTGTATATCATTTAAAAAATTATAGATTCCTAAATCCATAATTGGATGAATTGATCTACCTATATAAAATCGAAATTAATTATCAATATATAACCATTTCATGAATTATGATGATCAAACCCACATATATCTCCATATTAAAATGTCTAGTATACGATGAATTCTTGTATAATCACTTTTTCCAATACAATGAAAATCCATTATACAAGGAGAAATTAAATTTAGTATAGCCAAACTCAAGAATTCAAGACTCTATAAAAGAAAAATGTTAATTTCGAATAAATACATCTCATTTTATTTATCCAACTAGTTAGGAAAATCGCACATCAGCAAACAAGATATTTACACACATTTATATAATTTCATTCACCCAAATGATAAAATTATATATATATTTTTTTAAAAATACAATTTTAATTTTAGGTAAAATTAACTAATTTCATAATTATCATTATACCCAATCACCCCAGATTAGCTCAACCTTATGTTTGGTGTAAGAAAAGCATCATAGTATAAAGGTTCCTATTCTATGCATCATGCTAACCAAAGATAATAGGGATTGATATCATGGAAACACCCTTATATATGTAAATTACCATAATAAATTCTGTTTAATATAATTTAGTGGGTTAGTCCAAATAAGCATCCTCTATTTATGAACTCACGAGTCTTCTCTATATTATTTATATGATTTGAGGGAAAATCATCATTATATGCCATAATGTATTTAATTATTTTATGATGGTCATCAACTTGTGATAACATTTAATAATACTCTAATGGGTTTTATAATACCACTCTTCATATAATATTCAAATGCCTCATGAATGAATGATAAATAAATATTTCTTTTATTATAAAATCATGATACATTTATATTAACACAAAACATTAAATTTTGTCTCTAGTGTATCTAATACCAAGAAACATTACATAACCCTCATTATATATCTATTTACATGGATTTTTTACTGGATCCATAACAATAATATTTATAGCCACCCAATATATCATAAAACTACCTTTATAAACTATTTCATGAATGGGATGGTATTTTTGAATGATGTGTTTCTGAATTGGGTCAGACCAAGATTCATTAGCTAAATTATTAGCTCTAATGTCTCTCACTAAAGCATAATTTCTCCTAAAATGATATAAACCACACCTTCCTTGATGATGAACATCTATATCCAAACATATTACTTCACAACCTCAAGTATGTCAATATATTCTACTTCTGTTGTTGAGTCCTCTATTGTGGATTTTTTGGAACTCACCCTATCTAAAGTGATTACAATAAACATTTATTTTCTTTTTAGGTAATTTTTCAAAATAAATTTATTTGGATTTCTAATAATTTATCTACTTGAATAGTTGTTTTAATTTTAAATTTTAAATTTTTTAGCGTAAATTTTGAACTCATCCAACTATGATGAAATTCAATTAATAATAGATGTTAATTGAATTATTTTTTTTAAAAAAAATATTTGATTATATTTTGGGGTTAATGAATAAATATGGGGTATCCATGTATGATTAAATGAATAAATTAAATTGATGTGTATAAATTAATATTATTTCTTATGAAAACATGACTGGCCTCATGTCAACATAAATTCCTGATGGTGAAAAAACCCATAAAATTTATATATTTCATGAATTTGACGTAGACCCTTAAATTCTAGTTTAGTGGAAGTAAAAGGATGATCCCATGATGAATAGGTAAGGAAATATATGATCTCTCATCTAGTAATTAAATAATTATGACATTTTCACTAAATAATAAATTAGACTGAATAAAATAAATTAAATTATATAAAATAATGAAGTATTATACTGAACTAAATATAAAAATATAGAATTAATTCAGAGAAAATTATTTTTATGTGTGGTTTTTTGTTATTTAAACAATTCAGTTTAAATAATAAAATTTCTCAATTGAATAGTCATGACATGACATGGGGTAGTTCACATCGATTTTATGTATAAAAAATTCTTATTCCTATAGATCTATTAGATTGAGGCAATCTAACAAATACTATATATAATATTTTTTATCTCAAAATACAGTGTATTTTGGTAAGATATCTCTCTTCACAACCAATTGTAACCTTATGTTTTGACCCATATTTTCAATTACTCTCACTATGATGTTAGGGGATTGAAGTAAAATTAATATTAATGTAATAAAAATTATTTAGAGAAATTTCAATGTATTGAGTACAATAAATCATGATGTATACATACCTTTCAATTATAACAACCATCCTTTTAAATTTATCCACTAATTATAGATTGATCATTTTCCATGTGAAGAATATAAAAATATGGTAGAATTAAATTATGACTAAGAATAAAAGTTTTCAGAAATAATGAAACAATTACTTAAATGTATTTTGAACACTAATGAATGTATTCCAGTATTAGACAATGAAAATTAAAATTAAAAAAAACAACTTACAAATAAACTAATGTGGTTGAATCCACTCTCACTCCCCACACTCATATGTGGCTGATCCCTCATTTTTATTGTTGTCATTATATTTATTATTCTTTTATTTTCCAATTTATTAATTTATCTATGATGCCTTTTAAAATTAGAGTCTAAATTCATTGAAATTTTCCTACAAAATTCATTATAGATTGGAATTGGAAAATTGAAACATTATTAATTTTTATAATTTTTCGGCACATTACATAACTCAGTAATGTAGTATAGTGACCTATTATTTTCACTCAATGATATTTTATATTTTTAGGTAAAAATTAAAATGATTACAAAAATAAACAATAGAGTACCATTTTAGTTTATTTTCATTGGATACTACGTACTAAATCTACTAATTTGGTGAAATATCATCAATATATATCATAATTATATTACACCTTAGAACACTTCACAAAATTACCATACATAAAACCATTATTCAAAACCTATAAAAATGAATCATTATTTAAGGTGAGTAGTAAGGCTAAATACAAGAGAGAAGTAAGAATAATAAGAAAATAATAGTATGGGAACATGATAATAACATTTGGAAACCATACCGTGCATATTAATGATCATAATCTCATGTAATTTCTAAAGGATTGGTAGTTCTTAAGACATGAATCATAGGGAAATAAAATAACATTATACATTAAAGCATAAAATTGGCATAAGAAATAGATTTGGGGATTTCACATAAGCATATAATATAATTTTTTGATTTGTCTTATCCTAATTCAGTGGATAGAATAGAGAAATGGGATCACTGTCCAATGAGTCATGTTATTCAAGGTTCACTCCCAAGACCATCATAGCTAAAAAATTATCTTACTGAATCAGGTTCACTCCAATCTCAATACTTTTCTATCCATGATATATAAATCAATACACAATTAATTGGAGGGAGATATAGGTCCCACCTGTTAAATAATGAAAATCATATAAATCTGTTCCATAAGACCATAACCAATGACATGAAATTGGTTTCATAAATATTTCATCATACCATAACTTGTGTAAAATAGAATGGTTTCTTGATCATTTACCCATTTCATTATAGAATAACCTATGAAAAGAAGGGTGTTTCATAAGAGTTATATCATGGTATAATAGGTTTATAAGATATATGTTTCATATAAATCATTTAATCATAATCATTGTCATGACCCACCTTCAGCAATATGAGAGAAGGGACAGCAGGTCGCAGGACCCTTCATTCTTAATGTTAAAGGAGAGATAATGACCCCCGAGACCCACCTTCAATATGTCCCGGAGTGGAGAATAGCACCAAGGGTATAGAATCACACACAATATGGAAGGCATTAACCTTGTAATTTTAATAGGATTGGGAGATAATATAGTCATTACCAACAATGCCGAAATTGGAAGTACAAGTAAATATGAAACAAACCATTCCTATATGCATGTTCCAAAAGTAAATGCTTCAAAAGTATAGGAAAACCCCAAAAGAAAGTACCAAAGAAAAGAAAAAAAGAAACAACAACTGTCCCAACATCCGAAAAAGTACAATCTTGCCTGATCCTTGAAGTCCTCTAGGAAACCTGAAAGCAGTTTTATGTGTGTAGGGTGGGCATACAAGAAAACTCAGTACAGAAAACCAAAGACGCATATGCTCAAGTGGGGAGAAATAAAAATGCCCCTTCAGAAAAGAGATAACCAAAACACCCAGCAAGGAAAAATATCCACCCAAACCTCACCAAGTCACACTATCCAAAAAACACAATTCAGGTAATGCAATAGTAACAACACATCGATGTTTGGGTACCCCACGCCACTTCCCCACTTGTTACTGAAGACATCCTATGCATCTGACCTCTCCCTCCATTCTCACCATAGTCCAACTGCCATCCCCCGCCCACACACACCTGAGTTATAACCACACATCCCGCCCGAAAACACATGGGACACAACAACCACATGTGACCACACCCGCAAACCCCTGGGCTAGATCAACTATTTCCACGCCTGAAGACACCTAGGCTGCATCCCGAAGACACTTGGGAAACAACCTGCCCGCACAAACCTAGGACAACTACCACAACTACCTTGCCCGAAGAATAATGGTCTATAATGGACCTCAAGCTGTCACAGCCTACCCGAAGGGTATTAGGCCACTCGGGAAAGGGAGGATAAAAGGAACTAATAACCTATCACTTGTAAAAGTGTTGGGAAAAACACCCTCCCCCATGAAATGGGGGTGTTCGGCACAAAGTGATCAACTTGGGTGGGGCGCGAAAAAGAAACATAAGAACTTAAATTATGTATATAGGTAACAAGCACTCATCCAAACCTAGGGGTTCCAAACTAGCCCAACAAAAACACCATTGTTACTATTCATTCAAAAGAAGAACCGAACCCAAAACCATGTCACCACTCATTCCTGGAAAAAAATTCCACATTGAACCGATTCTTGTTTTTATGTTCAAGTGATTTCATTTAAGTAAATTCTGCACTACTGGGAAACGATTAGGCATAAACCCAAGATAAGGAAAGGAAAATAGTAAAAAAACACTTTTAAGCATTCTCACCCAGTTCTCTTGTAAATTCACAACAACAAAGAGATCCTTGAGATCCCTCAATGTACTAGAACCAAAACAAGCATCGAGATACCTCCCCATATGGCCTTAGGTCCACCGAAATCCATAAAAATAGAGGATCCCATCTCCATCCATATCACCCCATATGCATCAAGAAGAACAATCACACATACCGCCAAGACAAAGCAAGGGAGTTTCCGGATTCAATCACAACATTAATTTAGTTCCCCCTTTCTATTTGGTTAACCAAGGTGATCACACGGGGGTTGTTGTTCACTGGACATCCATTTAATCGGCTGAGTTAACATGATTAACCAAATTCCCATGTTACATCCATTCAATCATCATAGAAGACAGGGGTTCATTAGTGCACATGGAAAGACCACCAACATTCATGATTTTCAGTGGGCAAAAGTCCAAACGATTCACAAACACAAAATCTAGGATAGAAAGTACATCATAAACATCGATCACACCTCCTTCATTATTTAAAATTCCATTTATTATCTTTGTTAATGTTTTGATTCATCCATCCACACAAAAAATAGCATACACGCCCTGTATGATACATAGTAAAGAGATACGAAGCAAAACCCTACTTGGATGATCGACGATTGATGTTTGTCCTCCCTACACCAACATCTGGGGATTCATGACATATAGGAGAAGAGATCTAAGGACTCTAAGAATGAGTAGGAGGGAATCCAGCATGGGCGCACAAATCTTATTGGGAAGGGGGGCTTCAACGCACCAAGGATAGGGAAATGACCATCCAACAAGAAGAAGAACAAATGGAATTCCCGTGCGATAAAAGGTGAGATCCTATAGTTACAAGATATAGAATTTTGAATGGATTTAAAAACAAATCATGGTTTCACCATGCAGTTGGGTGGTTATGCACGGTGGAATTAATTTTCATTTAACAATTCTACATGGAGATGTGTCCATAATAGCTATGTGTTTAAACAGTTTCCTTTAAATCGTGCAATAGGGGTAGAATTGGAAGGTATGGGGAAAGGGTGTGACACCAAGGAAGAGCCACACGTTTTGGTAAGTTAAGGGTTTCCTAGATTTTGGGGGATTTTAGATATTATTTATGGGCTTTAAATGGAATCGAAAGGGGGTATAAAATCATTTTTACGTCAAAATTTATGTCACAGGAGAAGAAAAAGTAGGAAACTACAAAAAAAAGGATGATGACCACTTTGTGAGGACAGGGTGCCACCGTAAGCAGTGGAACCGTTTTTTGGGGAGACTATGAACGATGCCACCATTTTGGTGGAACCCTTTGATGAAACCTAGTTTTTTGGCAATGTACTAGCCCAGGAGTGTTCATGCCATTACATCGGATACCTCTCAATGTATTCTACCCCTTGAGAATTAAAACTAAACCAAAGAAAAGAGAGGGTTCCTAACAACCACCTCGAAAGATACGTCTCAGGAGTAAACCTCATTGACATATAGAAAAACCTCTTCCTCATCCATCTTTGAATGACTATAGACACACTACCACTCCTCTCCCCCAAGTAATCCCACCAATATTCAGGGGTCATACCATCCAGACATAGGGATTATGGACTTCCTTCCTCTATGTCAAGACACTATCCACTTTGGGCGACAATGACTCACCCACACAGGTTTAATTGCATCCACCTTAATGCATCTTGATTAGGGATCAGGTCCTCCCCTCCCCATATCTAGGACTCTTCATACACACATCCCGAGAACAAGGGAAATAGTCCATTCCATATTTAACAAGGTAAAACACTTCATCAGAAACAAGTACAATCAAAACAAAACAAAATTCAAAACATCTTTGGGTACTAGGGGCGCATCTGTGCCTCCTATTCCCAGGTACTCCCCTTGATCCCACCATGCGTCCATAACACATGAACCAAAGGAATGGTTCATCAACGAAGCACCTTCATCTCATTATCATCTATCCTCACCAATCTGTCTGCAAACGTCATGTTGGCCTCGATATCCAATTTTCCCCAGACGAGGATGTGTGAATCGTCATGTAGATACCATCAGAGCTGAGACACATAGAAGACATCATGCATTCTCAATAGCGGTGGTGGTAGCGCTAGCTGATAAGCCACTTCGCCGACCCGCCGCAACACATCGAATGGTCCGACGAACCTCGGAGAAATCTTACTCCACCTATTGAACCTCTATTGCCCATGGCAAGGGGAGACCTTCAAGAAAACATGGTCCCCGACCTTGAACTCAAATGGTCTCCTCCTATTATCGGCATATGACCATTTCCAGTCCTGGGTTGCCTTCATCCTCTCTCGTATAAGCTGAACCTTCTCTGTCACGCTCTGCACCACTTCCAGGTCGAGAATAGTTCTTTCCCTAATCACTTTCCAGCACACAGGTGAGCGACATTGCCTCCCATACAAAGCTTCGAATGGGGCCATGCCAGTGGTAGAGTGATAAATATTATTGTAATAACACTCTACCAGGGGAAAAGTGTAGTACCCATGATCCCCTAAAGTCTAAAACACATGCTCATAGCATATCCTCCATCATCTAGATGGTGAGCTCTGTCTGCCCATCTGTCTGGGGGTGGAAAGCAGTGTTGAGGCATAGTTGAGTGCCAAAAGCATGTTACAATATTTTCAAGACTCGTGAGGTAAACCAGGTATCCCTATCAAAGACTATGGACCTTAGAACCGCGTGCAACAGCCCCACATCATCCACACACCTCTGGGTTAGGGCATCCACCATACCCGATTCCTTGATCGCTAGGAAGTGAGCTGATTTTGTCATTCAATCCACCACTACCCAGATAGCATCGCAACACCCTTGAACTCTGGGTAGTCTAGGGAAGAAATCCATCAAGATGTCATCACACTTCCACTCGGGGACATCAAATGGTTATAACAGACCTCCTGGGACGTGGTGTTTAGTGTTCACCTACTGACACATGAGGCACTTTGCTACAAACTCTTCCACTGCCCACTTCACCCCGGGCCACCAAAACTCACTCTTCAAACCCCAGTACATCCTGGAAACTCATGGGTGCACTGCTAGGGGTGAGTTGTGGAACTAACCAAGAACTTTCTCAAGCATAGTATCTGGACAAAACATCCTCCCTCTAAAAAGAATCTAATTCTGACCATGATCCGACCATCCCTCTGGAGCATTGCCCTGGCTAATGCGATCATGCATTACTTCAGTCTCTGAGTCTCCCCACTGAGACCCATCAAACAGCCGCAACAGAGAGGACTGCACTGTCATCTGAAATAGGCAACCTCTACCACCATCCATCCTTGCATCTAGGTGTATGTCAGCCAACTCTTCCATCACCTTCCAAGCATCTTCAAATTCTTGAACCACATCCTTCTACGAATTTATGCTCAGGCCATCAGCCACCATGTTCCCCTTTCTCGAGGTGTTGAATATTTCAAAGTCGTAATTCTGAAGGAACTCCATACACCTTCATTGTCACAGGTTCTGGTCCAGCTGGGAGAAGATACACTTCAATCTTTTGTGATCCATTAAGACTATGAAGCGCTCCCCGATGAGGTAATGCCGCCACAACTTTAGTTCGAACACAACCACTGCAAGCTCCAGATCATGGGTGGCATAGTTACACTCATGGGGACATAACTGCCCAGATTCATAAGAGATCACACCTTGATATTGCATCAGCACACACCCCAAGCCTTGTCCTGAGGCATCACAGGACACCTCATATGCCACCCCATCTTCTGAAAACCTCATCACTGAGTCACTTACCAACATTCCCTTCAGATAACTGAAGGCTTCCTCACACTACGCATTCCACACAAATGCCTGATCCTTCTTGGTCAAGGCTGTCAAAGGTGCTCCAACTTTGGAGAAGTTGGGCACAAACCTCTAGTAGTAATATGCTAAACCTTGGAAACTACGAACCTCTACCACGTTATTGGGTGTTTCCCAATAAACAAACCCCTAGACCTTTGATGGGTCCACCGCTATTCCCCGCTTGGACACCACGTGTCTAAAGAAGTGCACTTCTCGTGTCTGGAACTTGTACATAGACTATATATCATAGAGTTGGTGTCATCGGAGGACCTCTAAATCCGTGCTCAGATTCTCTGCCAGATCCTCTTCCGACCTTCAGTAGATCAGGATGTCATTAATAAAAACTACTAAAACCCAGTCCTGATATTCCTGGAAGATGGAGTTTATGATCCCCATGAACACAACTGGTGCGTTTGTAACACCGAACGACATGACTAAAAACACGAAGTTTCCATATATGCACCTAAAGGTGGTCTTCAAGATGTCACCCTCCTCACCCTGAACTAGTGATATCTTGGTTGTAGGTCGATCATGGAGAACCATCCTTCACCTTTTAACTGGTCGAAAAGTTCATCAATCCTTAGGAGAGGGGAACGGTTCTTGACCATTACCTAGTTCAGTCTCCAGTAGTCTATGCACATACTGAGACCACCATCTGCCTTCTTTTTGAACTAGAATATAGAACTCCATGGTGACACACTTGGTCAAAAAAAACCCGTCTTCATCATATCGTCTAACTGAATCTGCAACTCAGAAGGCGCCATCCATTAGAGAGCCATCAAAATCAGACATGCACTGGGTTTCAAGTCTATTCCGAACTCAAAATTGTGTCGAGGGGGTAGATTTTCCACCTCTTTAGGAAAGAAAACCATGAACTCAATGATGTTACCTGGGACTTCTGCCATCTCTGTATCCAACAACTCCACTGACAGCTCAGCTAACAAGGAAAGTATGGGCTCTACTCACCGGCTGCTCTCATAGAAACCCTGCTTGCCGATGAAAGTTACATGTTGGCCGCCCAAATCTGAAAACACGATCCTTCTTATGAATAAGAGAATAATGGCCCAAACAGATAACATCCCGTCAATGCCTAGGATGACATCATATGGATGTATATGCAACAGTAGAAGATCCATGATAGACTGATGTGGCCCTATCATCAGCCTACACACTCAGTAAACATAAGACAACTTGGTGTGACCTCTTACTGTCGTACTCAATACCAGGGGCATAGGAAGTCTCTCAGTGTCTAGACCCAAAGCACGGGCTAGACTGGATTCAAAAAAGGAGTGTGAATCTCCTGTATCAAACAAGGTATAAAAAAGAGTGTTAAACAAGCTGATCATACCTCAAAAGACTTCCAGCCCTTCCAGAACTACTTCCTTCGTGGAATGTAACTGCCCACGCCAAGCTCATCTTCCCCTCAGCTGTCGACGGCCTCCCCAACCGCACCTTGGCCGAGGTCCCTGAGGAGCGCCCTGAGGTCGGCCTCCTCCTACAACATCTGCCCTGGGAGGAGCCAAAGATCAGTGTCCCTGCTGCTACTGAGGAATGGGCCTGGCTGGGAACTATTGCGGCTGAGGTGGGTGCTGCATCGGCCCACCCCCACTATAATGTACTTGGTCTGGGCACTGATTTTGAAGGTTCCCATGACTGCCATAGATGAAGCATTTTAGTCCTAAGCCCAAAAGGAAAGGGCGAGGACTAGTAGATCCGAACTAGAACTGCTGAGGTATGCTCCCTACTAGTCGAAGCCTAGAGGGCCCTGATGCTGGAGGCATACTGCTGACAGCCTTGTCCTTCGATGAGCCCAAATGGATTCCCTCTCACGATACACCTCCCAACATGTGCATCATTTCCACAACTTCGGCCTTCTTCTGGAACTCCATGTACATCGGTAGGGTGAATGGGGTAACTGAATACTAAAGAGAAGGTTGGAGTGACTCCTCTAAACATCTCGTCTGTGACTCCTAATCCGGAAAGTGGTCAGGAGAAAAGCAAGGGAGATCCTTGAACTTGATCCCCAACACTCTCACTGACATATCACCCTGCTGGAGGGATATTATTTCTTGCCTCTTCTCAAACATCATCATGGAAGAGAGGAATTCCGCCCAAAACTCCCTCTCGGAGTCAGTCCAAGTCACCTCATCCCCCATCTTCTCCCCAAGATAGTGCATCCACCGCTGACGTGCTGCTTCCCGCATCTCGCTTACAGCCAGAGGAACCCAGTTCTCCATCATAACCCAGATCAAACTGAAATCTTTAACCATCTCCTCTAGCCGACTCTCTCTCTATCCATGTATGAGATGCTACCCTCTTACTTCTCGAGGGTCTACCTCTAAAAGGCATGTAGCGTCATCTTCCACTGATCGTACTCCTCCTCTCGGTCAACCCTATGTCAATCATCCAAATCAACCTCCGGGACCTAGATCGCCCGCACTACCCTTGGTCACCATCAAGGTACCATATCAGCATGGTAAATAAATAATTCCTAACCTGAGTAGTGTAAAATATTGATTTTTTAAATTTTCTTAGACCTATAATTCACTTTAAATCCCCAAAAATACCCAAGATACACAAGAACATAAGTCATTATGATGCGTGTACCTTTTCTAGGGTATCTACCCCGCAATCAGGGTAGCCTCACTTGGTCTCTCAGTAGGCCCAGGGTCCTTGCATCAGATCATAGGGGGCCCTAAAATTCCGTGTCCTAGCCTATCTTCCCTGGCAGATTTCACGCACCATGATTTTATGACACTGTTGACCTACCATCCCATGAAATCCTCATTGTGAATAACCCCAGACTCCATCCTATCCCCCAACATCCTATGATACCATTCTGTCATGACCCACCTTCACCAAGATGAGAGAAGGGACAACTAGTTTCCAGACTCTTCCTTCTTTAAGTTGAAGGAGAGATAATTACCCCCGAGACCCGCCTTCAATATGTCTCAGAGTGGTGACTATAACCAAGGGTATAGAATCACACACAGTATTGAAGGCCTTATACTTTTTATTTTAATAGGATCAGGAGATAAGAGAGAAATTCCCAACAATGTCGACAGTGTAAGTACAAGTAAATCCAAAACAAACCATTCCCATTTGCATGTTCCAAAAGTAAATGCTAAAAAAGTACAAGAAAATACGAAAATAAAGTACCAAAGAAAAGAAAAATAGCAACATCAAATGTCCCAACATCGGAACTAGTATTATCTTGCACGATCCCTGAAGTCCTCCTAGAAACCTGAAAGCAGTTTTATTTATGGAGGGTGAGTATACAAGTATACTCAGTAGGTAAAACAAAAGACTCTCATGAACAAGTGTGGAGGCATACTAATGCCCCTTGAGAAAATAGATCACCAAAACACCCAGCAAGGAAAACTATCCACCCAAACCTAACCAAGGAACACTCTCCAAATAATGCAAGTCAACTAATGTATTAAAAACAACACATCGATGTTTGGGTACCCCGCACCACTTCCCCACTAGTTATTGAAGACATCATACGCATCGGACCTCTCCTGCCATTCTCACCTTTGTCCCACTGTCATCCCTTGCCCGCACACACCTGGGCAATAACCACACATCCCACCCACAAACACCTAGGCCAAAACAACTGTGCATGACCACACCCACAAGAACCTGGGCCAGAACAACTACTACAACACCCGAAGACACTTGGGCCTCATCCCAAAGACACTTGGGAAACAACCTGCCCGCACACACTTGGGCCAACCACCATAACTACCATGCCCGAAGAATCTTGGGCTATCATCGACAGCAGGCCGTCACATCCTACCCAAAGGGTCTTGGGCCACCCGGGAAAGGGAGCAGAAAAAGAGCTAATAACCAGTCACTTGTAAAAGTGTTGGGAAAACACTCTCCCCAATGAAATGGGGGTGTTCGACACAAAGTGCTCAACTTGGGTGGGGCACGAATAAGAAACATAAGAACTAAAATTATATATATGTGGGTAACTAGAGATCATCCCAACCTAGTGGGTTCAAACCAGCCCAACAAAAACACCCTCGTTACTATTCATTCACAAGAATCACTGAACCCACAACCATGTCACATCTCATTCCTAGAGAAAAATTCCATATTGAACCCATTATTGTTTTCATGTTCAAGTGATTCCATTTAAGTAAATTCTGTACAACTGGGCAATGATCAGGAATAACCACAAGCTAAGGAAAGGAAACAGCCAAACCGCACTTTTAAGCATTCACACTTGGTTATCTTGTAAATTCACAACAACAAAGGGATCCTTGAGATCCCTCAAAGTACTCGAACCAAACAATTCCTCATGATAGAGCCCCACACGGCCTCAGGTCCACCGGAAACCGCAAAAAATAAAGGATCCCATCCCCATCTATATGACCCCATAATCTTCAAGCAGAACAATCACACATACCGCCAAGAAAGAGGAAGGGAGTTTCCAGATTCAAACACAACATTCATTAAGTTCCCCCTTTATTTTTGGTTAACCAGGAAGATCACACAGGGGTTTTTGTTCACTGCACATCCATTTAATCATCCTAGTTTATGTGAATAACCAAATTCCCATGTTACAGCCATTCAATCATCACAGAAGATAGTGGTTCATTAGTGCGCAAGGAAAGACCACCAACGGTAACGGTTTTCAGTGGGCTTAATCCCATAAAATTCACAACACAAAATCAAGGATAAAAAGTACATCAGAAACATCGATCACACCCCCTTCATTCTTTAAAAGTTTGTTTATTATCATTTTTAATGTTTCGTTTCATACATACCTAAAAAACAATATCAAACCCACCCCGCATGATACACAGTAAAGAGAGACGAAGGAAAAAACCCTACTTAGATGATCAATGATTGAAGTTTCTCCTCCCTATGCCAAGAGCTGGGGATGCATGACTTGTAGTGGAAGATAACCAAGGACTCTAAAAATGAGTAAGAGGGAATCCAACATGGGTTAAAAACTCACCTCAAAAAGGGGGACTTCAACACACTAAGGAGAGGAAAGAGACCAGCCAAGAAGAAGAAGAAAAATGGAATTCTCGTACGATAAAAGGTGAGATCCTGGAGTTACGAGATATGGAATTTTTAACGGTTTTAAAAATAGATCGTTTTTTCACAATGCGGTTGGGCGGTTACACACGATAGAATTAATTGACATTTAACAATTCTCATCAGTGAGGTAGGCATAACTATTGTGAATTTCAATGGTTTCCTTTAAATCATGCAACATGGGAAGAACTAGAAGGTATGGGGAAAGGGTGTGACACCGAGGAAAAGACACACGTTTTGGTATGTTAAGGGTCACCCTGCTCTTGGGAGATTTTAGAAATTATTTATGGTCTTTAAATGTCATTGAAAGGGGGTATTAAATAAATTTTACGTCAATAGTTAAGTCAGAGGAGCAGAAAAAGCCAGAAACTAGAAAAAAAGGACAAATACTTCTTGGTGAGGACACGGTGCCACCCTCACGGTGCCACCCTCACGGTGCCACCCTCACGGTGCCACCCTCACGGTGCCACCCTCATGGTGTCACCCTCATGGTGCCATCGTATGTGGTGCCGCCATTTCAGGGGGAGACTATGACTGGTGCCACCATTTTGGTGGAACCATTTGATGAAACCAATTTTTTGGAAAAGTACTGGGGCAGGAGGGTCTGGGACATTACAATCATAATCCATTCATATAATATATAATAATGTTATCCTTATATTATATCACTATTAAAGAATAATTACCCTCCAAATCTTCTATCTTATATAGAGAATTATTTAGACAAAAAAATCATTTTGAACGTATCATGAGTAATATAACCATTAGTTAATAATAAATTTTTTAAAAATATATTTCAAAAAAAATTACATTTTTTTCATAGAAATTAAATATTAAAACATATATATAATTTATAATAAATTATTCCAAATATTTCAGGTGGAAACAATACTTTTAGATTCAAAAAATAATTTTTAAAAAATAATTGAATTTTTAAATTACTTTTATTTAATACATGATTAAAAACATATAAACGAATATTTTAAAATAATTCAAAACATTTTAATAGAAAAAAATATTTTTTTATTTTAAAAAAATTATTTTTTTCGTAAATTTTTTTGATTTGTTTTCATTGAAAATAACCTAGAAAACATATAAATGGGTATTTTAAAAGTGAACTAAAATATCCCTTGTTAAAATATACATTCCACATTCAAAAAAACTTTTTCAAATGTAATGAATTTGGAAAGAAATTTTCATTAAAAAGAACATTGAAATCATATAATGGATGATTTATGGAAAGTAATGGTCATGACAGTGGTGTTTTATTTTTATTTTATAAATTTTAAATTAATTATGCATTTCACAATTTTGGTAAAATCCAAATGAACATTATATATAGAAAGGAATGCATATTCATTTGACAAGTATTTAAAAATTAAAATGTGGGTAATTATATCTTTAATTAATCATTTTACGAATATCATAATGATTTTTTAGATCATTTTATGAAAACCTATTTTTTTATGAAAACCAATTTCTGACCGAAGAATGAAATAATATTGGAGTATATTAAAAACATTTTCTAAATAATTTTTAGATAGTAAATAGTTTAAAAGTAGTTATTTTTTTGTAAAATATCATGAATAGTCATATGAGAAAAATATTCATGTGTCTTGTGATATATGGGTCATGATATATTTTCATCAGAAACATAATAATAAAAAATCCCAATAATTGGTGAGATTCAAACATAAAATCGTTTCCACTTTGGTATTATTTAATCATAATCCCCATGATGTATTATCTTAATATTAAGATTTAAATATCATAAATATAAAAAAAATTCATGATATTACATTTCAAATGGTTTTTTAAGACACGTCGTAAAATAATAGAGGTTCATAACATAACATATGTCTCAAATGAGGCAAATTGAGAAAATAATTCACTACCAAAAGGGTAAATTTTGAATCAAAAACCCAAAGAAATAATAACCTAAATTGAAAAATTAAATACCACTAGTAATAAATATATTAATGATATAATATTTCATTGGTGAAATATATACACCACATAAAACAATCAACTTCTAAATTTTCATATATCTCCTAGAAAGTGAACTAAGACTCAAAATCGCTTACTTTGATTCTTGACTTCATTAGTAGACATTAAATATGCATGAATAAAAAATATATGTTTTTTATATATATTTTATATAACCATACATACATATATCATACTATATATGATTTAAATATGAACGTTTATTACTGTTTAATGATCATTCCATGTTAAAGTCACATTTCTTGTAGTAACTGCATAATTTTTTCTATACATTTTGATTTATATATATTATATTCAGAATACATTGATGATTATTACATAATATAAATAATAATAACCATGAAATAAATATCATATATTTTAAATATAAATGTATTTATATTCATATATAGATGTTAAAGATAGAAAACTAAATACTCAATTCATATAGACGGTAGGACGTATATACGCATGAACATTTTTTCCATTTTCCTATAAAAAGAAATAATGGTAAATAATATATAATCATTCCAATGAAATTTTTCATATATATATCATATTTTCATTAAAAACATCCTTATTACCAACAAAATAAAAGCATTTGTGAAAATTGAATTTCATTTCTTCATGAGGCTGTAGTCCGCCATACACAAAAGCAACGTTATCATATTCCCACAGAATTGAAAGTATGAAAGAACATGAAATATAATTATTAATAAAGAATACTAATATTATAAATAAAAATTATAAAAAAAATATCCATCATTATTTATATGCTTAAGAGGGTTTAATTGAGAATCGAATCACAACTGTTTCCGAGTCGATTGTATTCTTTAACATGAATGATGATTTTTTAACCCCTTTTATAGGATAAGAGGTAACTATATGTAGTTAAAATAACACTAAAATATATTTTTATATTTTATAAAATTATTTTCTTATATAATCATGGATATATAAATATTTAAGGTGGTGGGGGAAAGAAATTAAATTAAAACGATTTTTGAAGAACATTACCTCCATTTCTTGTAACCTCCTTAGGATTACACTAATATCCTTCTAAGGGTGTATTTATGCTTAAAATAAGGTTTATCGGATGATATTATGATTGTTTGGATGTTATTATTTTAGGTTTTAATTGATCTAAATGGGTTTGAAGGTGTGAATAAGAGGAAAGAGTGGGTTTCCTTTTATAATTTTGGTGAGTGTCACACTTGTAATGTATTTAGATGAAAAAAAGTGTACCAACATTTTTCACACAAAAGAAGGATAAAAATTGACTATATTTAATATGAGGATATATGAGGTATAAATATTTCCATAGAATGTGGTTTTTATATTTTTGGGGCAAATTTTAACCTTTTTTTGTTTAACCTCCATGTAAACCCATTTTTACCTTAACCATGGTGAATAAATTTTATTGTATTTAATTTTAATTGATCAGAAAAATAAAATTTTAATTATTTTATAATATTAATTATTATTATTATTCCGAATATATAATTAATTTTTCCAAATTCCATTCACATACGTTTTAGAAATTCATTAATAATTATTCATGTAGATGTGATGAGAAATCGGGTTTTCGATGAGAAAATTTCCAAAGGACTAAATTGTTTTTACATTAGAATTCAAAATGAAATTAGTTAAAATGTCATAAATAAGATTTAATTTTTTTTAATTTAATTAATTTTTCTTTTAAAAAATAAACTATAATTTACATTGACAAAAAATTTAAATGAAAAGGTAGTTTTCTATTAAAATTCAATATTTTTCACTTTCATAAAAAAATTATTCATTTTAGAAAATCCTTAACCATTAACCATACAATAATTTTCTTGTTATGATATAAAAAATTAATTATATTTTAAAATTTAAATTTAATAAATATTTTTAAAATTATTTTTAAGAATAACTGACTACAAAGGTGACAAAACTGTTTTTTAGATAAAAACTACTTTTAAGAAAAATATTTGATTTATTCAGATCTCTTATCTAGAAAACACATATGATAAATTTTGACCTTTTTATTGAATATATAATATATCATTATCATTGAAATAATTCACTAAAATTGGTTTTTTAATTTATTAAGGTAGAGCACATTTGTTTTTATAAAACTTATTTTTTTTTAAAAATATTCCATTAGTTTCAAATAGTTTTTATTTTCATTTCCAATTAATTATTAATTAATGAATTCATTATATATACATTTGTAAAAAATACTATAATAATTTATTTAATATAATACATACTCTCCGTTATATAAACTATGTGATCAATAATGTGTTATAAACTAATATTTCAATAGTATGGTACGTTTGACTTAAACTTGGTCTTTTGTGTAACGCATGTTACACTCAGTGTTGTTAGTAATGGAAGATGAACTTGGTTTTGTGTGTAGATAAAATGAAACATAGTGTTCTAAATGATGAAAAATATCAAATAGAAAAAATCCAATTAGAAAAAAATTAAAAAATCTTAGGTTGTTACTTACACCCCCCCAAAATGAATTATTCCCTAAAAATTAGTCTTATCCATCAAGGGTTTAACATATGAAAATTATATCATAGAAACACATAACATAATTTTTTTAATAAATCTATCTATTAAAAAAGATTAAGATATGTTTTTATCTTATTTATAATAACACATACTAGGTTTTCATATAATATAACCTAGGTGGGAAGTGAAAACATAGACAAAAAAGAGAAAACATAAACTCTAATTTTGATAAATAATGATAAAGAACATGTTAAAGAGAAAGTTAACAACAATAAATAAATGGACAAAAGAGTAGTGAAAAAGTTCATTCATATCATAAAATTGATGATAATTGGATAATAATTTATTTGAAGTTACTTTTCCTAATATTGGGAAATTACTTCTTCCATATAGAAAGTGAACATTTGAAAATGTACTTACATTGTTTATTTTTATTTCATATGTGCAATTCTATCCTTTGTTTATGCCTTGATCAATTTCCACATAATTTTCTACTCCTATAAATGAAGGTGAATTTTATATAATTAAATAAATAGTAGATCATAAGTTCCATAAATATAATGGTATGTCATTTTTTCTATATCTTGTTATCATCACATTAAAATAGTAAGTAGAGCTTATCAAATATTAAAAAATCATCATTTGGTGATGTATTACGTTTATTCCTCAAGCCACATCCAAAGTTTAACATAAATCATTTAATTACTATTTAGTCTTATATCCCTTCCAAAATATGTAAATAAAAACATTACAATGAAGGTTACTAAATTTATAAAATGAACCTATCATTAATCCACTATAAACACGAAGATTCCCCTAATTGTCACAAACCAAACATGTGGATTCCTTCATAATTTATTCTCTTTAAACAATGTACTAGCATGAATTATCCAATATCCTTATTGAAAATATATATTCCTCCACATTCTATAAATAAAACACAGATTCTTGGATATATTAGTCGAATAAAAAATTCCCATAAACTACATCAATGGTAGCAGAAACCACTTTTAAAACAAATCATAAATCTCTTCCAAATAAATCTGTAACATCAAATTTAATTTATCCATATCAATCATAACCTTATCCCACCATTATTATCTCAGTATTTGTATCTTATTAAGGGTTATCTTTCCCTTAATAATGTGATTTCAATGAATATAACCCTACCATTAAATCACTTTCCTAGGTCATCCACACCATTCAACATGTTCATTAACATTCATAACAAAAAACATATACTAAAATGTCCATATATATTTCATGATTTTTAAAACACAATCCTTCAATTATAATTTGTGAATACATTAATCATCCCACTTCCTTATCAACCCACTAAACAGGCTTCCTCTTATTTTTCTGTAATACCTCTTTCCTTTCATATTCCATTCATAGTATAATCATCACTAATAGAAAAACCATTCCCCATACAATCTTCTTAATTCTATTCACCATTATTTCCCTTAAGACATCAGTTTTAATAATTCCTATACTTTTTACATTTAAAAAATTTATCCTTCGATAATACTTTATTAATATAATTATTCCCATCAATTGTGTTATTTAAACTATTGTTTTTATATGGAAAATGACAAGATTTGTTTCCTTCTATTAGAATAATAAAACATTTTTTCTCCCTTTGAGACTTTTACTTGAGTGATTCTTCCCACATCCTTGACATATAAGAACTTGAATATATATTCCTCCATTGTCTCCACCACCCATAATTTCACTGAAATATATCATTCTCATTATTGTTGAGTTTGAGAGTAGGTTATGTTTCATGATGATAAATATATACCAGGATAACTGATTATCAATAATCATAATATCCTTATGTCCAATTATTATCAAATTTTGATTCTCATCAAAACAAAATTCTCTCACATTCAATATTATCACATTTCCTTCTCATTCCCTCCATTTAATAAATCCAAAAATCATTATTCTAGTAATAATACACATCATGTAAAACTATATAATGATGAAAAATTACTTATATGATTTCTAAATCCTTAAACCTTCCTTTCACATTATTCCACCTTTAGTTTAGTGTCTATGGAGACAAGGTTGAGAATATTTTAATTTGTTTAATGATATTCCACATATCCCATAAATATCATTCCCCCTTGTACCCTTCACAAGAATACCCCACTTGAAAACATTCTTCATAACCTTGGTAATGGAATCATAAGAAAGAATTAACTGAAAATCTTAGTAAGGATAATAAAGTGAGATACATAAATATAACATGATCATTAGGGTATAAGAACATGTTCATGAAATTTGGATACCATACCCTACATATCAATGATCATAATACTGAGTCATGGCATAATTATTGGCAGTCCATAAGACCTTAATCATTTAAAAATCAAAAGACATGTTCCTTGAGAGAAAAAACAATGGCATAATATATAGAATTTTATCGTACACGTGATCACAAAAAATTATTTATATAGTAGTCAATTCTCACTACCAGGGCTATCATAGTGTGATGGGTTGATAAATAAAGGTTCACTCTCAAGACCATCATAAAATAAAGGCTTTATTACTGAACTATGTTCACTTCTTATTACATAACTTGTTATCTCATGATATGTAAATATTTACCCAATGCAGGGGTAGAGATTTAGGTCCCATCAATTACATAATTAAAATCATGCATATTTATTCCATTAAATTATAATCTATGAAATAAAATGGGATTCATAAACATTTCTTCATATCCTAACTAGGGAAAATAGTCGGGTTTTAAAATCATCTCATCGTAGTATATCCCTTGAAAATATGTGTGTTTCAAAATATTTTTTTTCATGGTATACCATGTGGATGATAAATGGGTTTCATAAATAAAATTAGTTATAATCATAAAACATTTTTTCAGAAACAAATAAGCATATACTTAGATTATATCCCTATTAAATAATAAATAACAAAAAGGATGTCATTTAGATAGGGAATTATTTTCAATGTCAAAAAAGTTCCAAAGTTTCATATGGAGTATAACATTTATTTAAAAATAATTATTAGAAACAAAACATTGTAAAATGTATTTGAAATTTTTTTTCATAGAAAATAAACCTAAAGAACATAAATTTTCCTTTAAAAATCATTTATGACATTTCCTAATGAAAATATAATTTCTCATGTAAAAATATACATTTAAAAACATTAAGCATTATTAAAATCCATTTCATCAAAAATAATATTCAAAACTAATAAATTAATCTTCTAAAAATAATTTAAAAGAATTATTGAGTAAAATAACCTTTTTATATAGAAAATAACAATTAAAAAAATCAACTTTTTAAATTATGTTTCATTAAAAAAACATTTAAAACATGTAAATGATTTTTGAAAACATAATTTAATACATTTATTTAGATTAATATCCATTCATCATAGAAAGAAAAATTTTAAATATAAATCATTAAAAAAATAATTTATAAAAAAATAACTATGAAAACATACAAATGATTATTTAGAGAAAATAATTCTCATGATGGTAGTATCTTCTCATCATATCATTCATGATAAAATAATGATTCATTTTACTTTTTCAATAAAAGGAAAATGGGGATTAGTTGGAAAATATTAAAATGATTCTTTTCAAAAAATTGAAAATATTAAAAAATGTTTAAGCTTTTATTTAATAAATATTTTTATTAATGTTAAAAATATAATATTTTTGAAAAACCCTATTTTTGGAAGAAAACAGATTTATAGACTAAGAGATAAACTAAATTAGACTATCTTAAAATCATTTTCTCATATATTCTAAGTACCTAATATATTAAAAATGGTAATATTACTTGAAAATATTGTGAATAAATACATATATGAAAGTACATGAGTTTATTGAGAGATGGATTTTAATATTTTATCATCTAAAACATAATCATAAACCACCCTGATAAACAACAATATCATTAAAAAAATATTTACTACATTGGTAACATTGAATCATAATCTACAAAAAAATAATAACATAAAATGAAAAAAATAATTAAATTACAAAAAAAATAAATTCATTATAATACATTTCTATGGAGCGGTATATGCACCTCATGAAAGAATATTGGTTCACAACACAACGTATGTTTGCGAGCATAAAAATAGAAACAATATTCCATTACCGCTTTCATATTTTTTGAATTGTAAACCCCAAAAAAGGAATAAAAAATGACACGTTAAATATAATTATAATAAATATATTAATGATATTTCATGTCATTTTTTTGTAACATATATCACATAAAATAAATTATTGGTGAATTTTTATATATCACCCAAAAATAAAAGAGAGACTAGAAATCCCTTTCTGCAACTATTGAATTCATTCAAATAGATTAAAAAACATTTATAATAAATATAGGATTATTATAAATATATTAAAGAACCATGCATATATATATATCATACTATATATTATTTACATATGACATTTTATTACCTATTTATTAATAATTAATTATTAAAGCAACATTTCGCGTAATAAATTCTTTGTTTTTTATATTTTTCTTTCAGATTTATTAATCATAATAGTTAGGTGATGGTTACATAAACTATATAATATTAACCATCATATAAATACAATTTATATTCATAATATATGTATTTATAGTAATTCATAATATTAATAGACAGAAAATGAAATACCCCGTTCGTCGAAAGGGTAGACCGTACGTATGCATGAACATTGTTTCCATTTTATTGATGAATTGTATGAAAGAAAGGTAAACAATATATTATCATTAAATATATTTTTTTATTTTATATATATAACATACCCTCAATATACCCATCCATATTGGCTTCCATTTAATGTGTACATGAAGAACAAATCACATAGCTTCATGATGTGGTAGATCGTCGTACACACAAATGACATTATCATATTCCCAAGGATTGAATAGGTGGATGTAACATGTGATATAATTATTTAAGTTTAATAATAAAATCAAATATATATTATATATACAATAAATAGATAATTATATTCCTCTTTTATTGGTGGTAATGAAAAAATGAATGACAGCGATTTGTGAGGTGGTAGTCAGTTCTACACATGAATGATGATTTCATGAAACATTTGATGGAATATGATATATTTTCTAAGTTCATGAAATTAACATAAAAACGTATAATTATATTTAATTTAATTATTTTATTATACAATATTGGTTTAATAAGAGTTAATGGAGGTGGAGAAATAAATATAATAAAAATACTTGATGAAGAACATTGCCACTTCTTTGGGTAACGTCCATAGGTTTGCACTGATATCCTTACAAGGATGGATTTATTGCCAAAATAATGATTTTGGGATTATATGAAATAATTTTTTAGGTGATTTGATATATGATTGGAATAAAAAAATGGTTTTAAATATGAGAATAATGGACGATATGGTTTCCCTTTTATAAGTGAGGTTAGTGAAACACATGTATGTTTTTTAAAAGAATGTGTACCCTGATTTTTGTCAAAAAAAAGATCCCAAATGGAGTATAAGAAATAATATATGGTATTAGGTATAAATATGGTGATAAAATGGTTATTTTATATGTTTTGGGTCATTTTTAATTCCTATCTTTTTTAGTTTAACCCCTGGTAAACTGAATTTTCATTAATAGTGATTACTAATTTTTACTATTTTCACTATGGATTTTGGAATAAAAAAAATTCACATTATTTTTTAATATAAATATTTATAATTAAAAATATTGAGTCTATTTTTCAAAATTATATTTACAGAATTGGAAAATATTAATTTAAAATTAGTCCCATATACGAGACGAGAATGCCGGTTTTAAAAGGGAAAATATTCAAAATTTTAAGATGTATTTATACATATGTTCAACGAGAAATTTATTCCCATTAAATAAATTTAATTAATAGATATATAATATAAATAAAATTATTTGAAATACAATTTGAAATATAATTAAATTTATAAATAATTAAAATGTTTTTTGCGTTTTTAATTAAAATTCCATATGTTTAGCTATTAATCCATAGATTAATTGGTCTAGAAAATTATAAAAAAATTATCCTAATATAAACCTAGAATTATTTTTTAGAAATTGGTTTTTATTTGATTAATCTAATTTTTAAAATGGTTTACATATTAGTTTTTAGAATAAGTGACCAAAAGGGCGACAAAATTGTTTTTATGAAAACTAAAACTTTTAAGAAAACCATTGGATATATTTTTATCTCTAACATATAAAAGAAATTAGATGATTGTTGGAAAATTTATTGAATATATAATATATAAATTTCATTATAATAATTCACCAAAATGTTATGATATAATTTATTCATTGGTAAAATATCTATTTCCAAAAAAAAACTTTATAAAATAATTATTTTATTTTTTAATAGTTACTATTTTCATTCAAAATTAATAGGTTACAAATTTTTTTATATATACATGTTTAAACAATGTTTTCCTAATTTATTTAATCATATTTATACACCAAATTTCATATACTAGGTGAAAACTACAATATTAAATTATTATACCTCAATAGTATGTCATGTTATATTTAATCTTTGTGTTGTGTGTAATGAAATCTACACTCATTGTTGCATATAATGAAATATATACAAGGTATTGTGGTTAACTAAAACAAATTTTTTTGATAATAAGAATAAAAAAATTATTAAATTAGTTTGAAAATATATATATTTCAGAAAATATTTTTGTGTTACAAATAGAATTTATAATTTTTTCAATTCTAACCTCCATCTATTTGCCTACCTAAGCACACATACAACACACAAAAAACCTCCTACAGTTCAAAATTCAATATATAAAAAAATGAAAAAACTAAAAAATCATGAAGTTATCTCTCTTTTTCAAACATGACAAAATCCTGATCATCCCTTTTATTCACAAATATGTGATATAGTGCAAACATAGTTGATGGATAAATTCACAAAAAACCTCAAAGAGTAGTCATTATCAACCAAAGAAACAATATAGAGCATGTAAACATGATACAATAATATTTTTCCCTTTTTACCATTATATATTCTTATTTTCTCTAACATGTACATAACCACGGTATGATTAGAAAACTCATGTTGTAAAAATTTATTTTATTCTAGTACCAATCTAAATTATAGTGCAATATAGATTCCTACATCAAAAATCTCCCCTGAAAAAAAATGCTTTTATTGCAGTACTCTCCATAGTACAGGGATACCATACACCACAATGTTATTTAAGATGGTCATCTTAATATTTTCAATTTTGGAATAGGAGGAATTTTGTGAGGTTCATGTTTATTCCATCCCTTCACAGCATGTATGTCTGCTAACTTACTCATTAAATTATTCATATTTATCTTTAACTAGTGTTTTCATGGGTATTTTCATCCACATAAGGATTCATATAGACACGGCGGAGATGTTATCATACTCCCATAGAGATATCTTACACTTACAGTACAATGGAAGCTACTCATTGGCTTCATTGATCGCCTTCATTGAATATTCCAATAGACTAATGAGGTGGTTTATCTCTATGATATTCTAGAGGCATAAGTAATCTATCTTGGATAAGGGGGATATGGGTGAAATATGAAACAATTATAAATTTATTAGGATACATAGTACCCTGATGAAGTTCATACCATATCTATTCTTAAGTGTATAGATTCACAATTTTATAAAATGAGATATTAGTTTATAAATTTCATGGGAGTTATTAATGTGGAAACAAAACTAGTGTGGGTTAAGAAAATGTGACATGTGCATTACCAAATGATCACAATGAATAATTGATAAATACCACTTATTATTTAGTAAAATTAATGACTTAAAAAAAAGTAGATATTTGAGAAATAACGAACCAAATAGCCCATTAAATTTAAATATATCCCAATTGAATAATATTAATTATCTAATTCTATATATGCCTATATATCAAGATGTTGTTAGAATGAAAAAATAGTTAAATAAACCCCCAGAGAAGGCATCAACCACCCATATTTCTATTAGAAAATCATGACTAAAGTGTTCCACATTCAATTTATCGTCGTGCCTAAACAAACATTATAAATAATGTCAATTATAACTGAAGAATTGATGTACTGTTTTGGAAGAATATTAGATTATACCATGAATTGTTCTAATGTATTCCTATAACGTTTTAGGGGAAAGCATCAGTGGTGTTGGAAAGTGACCATTTTCTCAATCATCTTCACACATAGTGTTATCACCTACAAGACTCAAAAAACCAAAAAATCCAATGTACAATGATGTATGTTTTTCTTCCTTCCATCACATATAGAATTACTCTATCAATGCTCCAAAACTCCAAAGATATTGTTTAATAATATAGATATTTCTAAATCATTGATTATAATTTTATATTAGATTAAATTAAATATATATCACGAATCAGCATAAAATTCCTTGTAAAACTTTGAAAATATTGAGGGGATAATGAAATACCCCTTTTACTCAACATACAACAAAGTAATTAGAGGAAAAAATGACCCCTTCAAAAAGATAAAAATCCTAGAATGAGGTTTTGGTACTAAAAACAATGTTAAAGGATGAAATAATTTATCATACCACATGGATGTGATCCCAAATTCTATGTATTCATATACAAATACCACAAACGGTAACTAAATGAAAATATAAATAATATATAATAGTAGGAAGTGAAATCTAGGGAATATATTCACAAACTATATAGAAGTTAAAGGTATACAAGATTTATAAGGAAATGAGGTTAATTAAGTCATGATTTGGATGAGTGATTTGAAGATAAAGGATCATTTATATAGGAAAGATACATATCCAAAGTCTTCACATGACCAATTGATCTTTACTCTCCCATAATCATTATATCAATATTTTAAAGTGTTTCTCAAAATTATTCTTCATGTAACATGATATTTTATTTAAATTTTATTTTTATTTTAAAAAAAACATTGAGTGTTTCTAGTGTGATTATATATAATCCCATTTTTTTATGTAATGGTTATTTTATGGATTTATAGTGGGTAGGAGATAATTTTTTAAATTGGAATGTCATACATCCACTTATAATAATTATATTGCTTATATGTAGTATATTTGGCGGGTTGGATAAAAATAAATGTTCAACTGAAATAATAAAACAATTTTAGGACACTATTGACTATGGTTTGGATAGTGTAGAGGAGTGACGCCAAGTAAATGTGTGACTAAAAACCACACCTATAATGTCCTAATAAAATATAATTTAACAACTATTCTAAGAGATTTTGTATAAACACAACACCTCAAAATTGGAATCTTGTTACTTCATTTAATGAGAGTTATGTTACATTATGTGGGGGTGTATTCTTATTATAATGGTTTAGAAATTGTCTTTAAAAAATCACTATGAATTCAGTGGTATTTTCTCAACAAAATTTCATTTATAGTAGGTGAACATAGGTGATTGAGGTTGATTTATATTTTACACTACAAGTGTAAACTAATCTATAATATGTTAATCAACTTCGTTACCAACTCTAGGAAATATATATTTCATTATTCATTCCCAATTATATTCATACACATCACATCCATAGTTTTGATGATTTTGTTATTAAAAACAAACTAAGAACACTAGTGTTTCACTCCTATTCCAGTAGAGAATTGACTTCGTTATAAACTGGTATTATACTATGGTGTCCATATTTCTAGATGGAACTATACATTTACATGATGTTCATTTTTTACAATTTTTTAGGATTGTTTGATTAGTTTTCTATTGTATTGAGGAATTTTTTTGAGAAATCTAAAAATATATTAAATAATAAAATAAAAGTTAAATAACAGAAATACATAAGATTATTATATTAATATTATTATTGGGCACACATGTTGATAGTATTAACAATTTATATCATGTTACTATTAATTAAATCCAATTTTATTTTATGTTATGTAGATTATATTCATATAAAAATTAATACGATCAGGTGGAATTGTTTATAGTTTAATCCTTATAATGTATATTGATTTACCTGATACCATTTTTAGTATGAAAATAGTATTATAAATATGAAACCCCCACCAATAGAAGAAGTTCATAATGAGAATTTTTTAAAATATATTAATTTATAATGATATTAATTAATGAAATCCAAGAGGGACAAGTAAAGAGGGAAACAAAACTAGTAGAATTTGATCCAATCATACAAGCTAAGATTGATGGGTAGATTCCCATATATTTGTATAAGTAGTTAGAATATATGATCTATAAGAGAATTTTAGTTTTTTATTAATCCAGTGGAAGATATGAAATAACCATGAGAATTTCAAACTACATCACATATCCAAGAAAGATAATTTGACTTCCAAATGGAAAAAAATTTTAATGTGGCCATAGGTTAGGTGTCCATATAAAATGAATTCCATGAATAACTCATTGAGTTCTACCACACTATTTTCCCACCCTCCCTAGACTAGAACCAAATCATACAAATCAATGTAGAGGTGTATCTAATATTACACTACACTGGACATAGTGTGAACATATCTTTTATCACTGAGTTTCAATTAGTTAGATTATTTTATGGGGGATTTCATTATAAAGGGGGTGTGATGGTACCAATGAGTAATATATAATCAAACAAGTAGTAGTTATTATTAAATAAAAAATTCCATTATATTGATGATATATTTCTATATATCCTAGATGAAGGGATTGAAATATAAATTCTTGTTTGGTGGGATCCAACACATAATGTGATTGGTATTCTAATTTTTTTTAATTATAAAAACATGAATTTATAATAACTGCTTGATTTAATTAAGACATAAGAGTGAGATATAATGTAATCATAGTTGAAAGGAAACCACATGGTATGAATTAAACATACTTTAATTGGATTATTCGAGCTCATTAGGCACTGGGAACAATTCTACATTTCTATGCCTCACAATCAGATTGCTTTGGATCAAGTGGAAACCATTTAGACTACTGGACAGAAGAGAAAATTTGTGGAATTCAACAAATAAACTATGAAACTCTCTATCTTAGACATTGTAGACCCTTACCCATGAAGATATATTAATAAATAGTGATTCTCACATTTTTCACCAATAAGTATTTTATTGAGTAGATGATTAATCTCTACCAAATATTCAATGTAGTGTGGACTCTTACTCTGATAGGGGATTATATGTTGAAATTAAATTATCTTCTAAAATAAATAAAGTTATTTGGGGTTTTGAGGATTGGTAGATGACCTCCATGGGGAGGGTCACTTCAAAATAGGTTTTCCATAAGATAATTGTAAAAGGATGTTCAGGAGAATCTGATATATATATATCATTGAATACTTTTCTAATTAGAATCTAATAGAGGAATTGGTATTTTGACGTCAATAAAATTAGGAACATACATATATTTCTATAAATCAATCCTTGTAATCCCAACTGGTTGTACTGACGCCCCTAAATACTCTAGGACATTACATCCTAAGTTTTAAACCTATTTATAATGAATTTTAAAATAGAAATCCCAAGGCCCAATATCATTCCCAGCTTTCTAGTCATGGGTGACATTAATTCAACCTAGTTTTATGAAGTGGTCCTAATATAAAGGAATAATATATTTCCAAAAAGATCATATATTATATTAATCTAATGTTTTTCAAGGATTTAATCTTCTTTGACCATCTTCCAGTAAAGGGTAATAGATCTATGTTCTATAATTTTTGTAATGTAGGGGGTATGTTGACTATATATGAAAAATCAATACTAACAACGAAAAGAATAATTTTAAACCTTGTTCCTCCTCCAATGAGATAATATAACCCCTCCCCCCTCCCCCAAAGAAATTATGATTGAACTCAAAAATAGAAAAAATGGATAAGGGAACTTCTCCACCCCAATAATGACCTAGCCCAAATTACACAAAAAGTTCCAAACATCCCCTAGAGATATGGATACAGATCTAGACTGTGATATTATTACTCTTGATGATTTTTTTAAGGTGGAAGAAGTTTATTATTACTTTGAATTTTAATCAGTGTGTACTCCTATTTTAGAGGATCATAAATAGATTTATTGTACTCAAAAGAGCTACTGTTTTTGAACAATATATTCCTAAAATTTAGGAATAAATTATGACCCAATTTGTCTATTTTTTTACCACATTAGGCATTCCAACTATTGTGGGTTCATTGGAACCCATATAGTTTTACATCCATTAATCTAATATTTATTATACTCTTAGACCAATTCGATAAATGACTAAAGACTCAGTTGTAGTCATTACTGTTTCTATATCATTAGACGTGAATTTTTTTGAGATGTAATAGGAAGACACCTAGGAGTAACATCACAAATACTATCCCATAACAAAAATATACCAGATGAAGGTCCAAGTATCTCAACATTAGTATGCATACCCAATCATACAAGTTCCATCGGGAAAATATTCTAGAAGTAGACTGGATGGTGAAAATCTTATGGGACTCAAGCACTCCAAAAAAAATTACCCCATAGTGGGAGGCTTTAGTCTGATAATACTAAGTTCCCTTATCCCCCATGATGTCAAACTTGATCAAAGAAATCCTCTAGATAATAGAGATAACATGATGGGGAATAAAATTTCCCATAAAAGGGGAAATGGAATGGAATATAAAACAAAAATGGAGATGATTTAAGGGGTTGGAATCAATGTATAGGCAGAACACCCTTAGTTAATGAATATTTTCAATTAATGTTATAAAATAATGTAGAACTCTGTAATATTCCTAACCCTTATAAATTTCATTATGACCAAAAATCCTATTTTTATTGGTTTACCTACACATAAATAAAGTTTGAAAATTGGAAATCCTTTAACTGGGAATCACATGGCCACTCATTGTCAAAACAATCCATTAAAAGTGATGATAAATGTATATAGGTTTTAAATAATGATATAATGTTTCTACAATATTGTAGAAAAACACATCATGGTGTCTTAGTATATATTATTATTCATAACACGACCATATCCATATCATTTAAAGATTCCTAAACAAGAGATATATAAATGAGAGATCAATAGAGGGGTCAAGAACAGATATCACTATATATCTCTAATCTAAATTATTATTGGTGACTTTTACACTATCCTAATTCTCGATAGATAAACTATAAATTACATTAGAATTTTATTATAAAGTAAATTTTCCACTTTTATTAATAATTGTAGCATTATTGAAGTTTATATCATTGCACTTGGCCATAAATGGATAAATTACCATATAAATGTAGGAAATGTATAGCATTTTATAGATTCTTTATCCATGTTTATGAATTTAATGACTAAATATGAATCTATGGAATCTAACTCAATAATATCTATTCTAATCATAATCATTTTTTGGTGGAAATTTCCACTTTCAAGATCAAGTAATCCCCCTCCCTTTAATGTTCAACATTTCATGTCTTATTTTACCTTAATATAGGGTTGTGATCCGAAACTCTAGGTAAATTGACTACCCTAGAATAATCCAAATGATTTTATCCAAAATGGAGAAAATAAATAAAATTTGGTAAAGGAATAGAGAGAATCATCCCTCTCCTATCTAGATGATTTTATGAAGGATATTGAAAAAAACATTCACACTTCTAAAAATGAAATCAAAATTAGGATGTGAAGTCTTTGGAAGAGATTCAAGACCTTACCAAAATAGTTTAATTTCATACACACAAGGATAATTTTCCTAGAATCAATGAAATTTTCATAAGGTTATTCGATGAAGACAGAAATTAAAAACACATTATTTCATGAACAAGGGGAAGAAGTTAAATAGATGATGCACTTCCCTTAGTACTAATGGATTCATGATAAATTGAAGAAATAAAATATCTATTGTTTTGATTGGATAGCTTGATTATCTATACTCAGATTGGGGGACTCCCACAATTTGATTCATAATATCACCCTCTGTATTGAAATCCATTTAACTCAAATGATAATTGAATGCCATGATGATATTAAAATCATAGAACAACTCTTTTTATTTAACTTGACAGTGCTTCATGACTCAATGAATTTTCCTCTATGTTTATTATGTCCAATTATTACACTATTTGTGATGATGTCCTTGATGATGTGAAGGTGTCATTCAACCATGAATCTATCTCTTTTAGATTAAACATAAATTTCATTACCTTGGTTCCCAATAATGTAAATGTTGTAAACATTAGGGACCTTAGAAAAATTACAATGGGAACACTATACCAAAATTCTTAAATAAAATTATTACTCAATTGTGGGGACCAATTTCCAGAGAACTCATTAGCCCAATTTTGTTTTAGTTTATCCCTATAAGAAACATTCATTAATGAAAATTCTCTACACCAGAATGTGTCAACATCATGAAGAAAATTGTCAATCTGGGAACCTTTCCATTAAAATGTTATCTTTTGAGAATTTACAGAGTGAAATTTAGATTCATTCCAACAATTATTAGAAATCATTGATTTCACAATTCTTTTTTCAACCTAGCCAACACCATTTTAAAAAGTGACATGATCTCTATTATTATCAATGGGTACCCTATAGGCTATCTATAATTCTCAAGGGGAGTTAGGAAATGATAAACCCAATCTAGTCTTCTGTTTGATATCATAGAAGTCTGTCTATGTTTATATCACAATAAAATTATACATGTTTTTCTCTAAAAACAAAAAAAATGGTAAATGTCCTTTCACCCCTCAAAAAATCTATATGCAGATTGTATCATCCACTTTAAGAAAACTAATAGACAAATTTTTTCCTTCGCCAATGATATATTTTCTCACTATGAATAAGTGTTTAGGAAAGAAATAAGTTGGAATAAATATATTGTGTCCATTGGGGCGATGTTCCTTTAGCCAATAAAAAGAGTTGTGTAAATCCCTGGAGTAAAGAGGGTATTGTTTCCCTTAACATATCAGGGTGTTCCACTCTTTGGATGTGTGGTCAAAATTTTCTTCATAGAATACATCCATTCTAGGATCACTAATCAGATGGAAAATTTGAAATCCGAAACTATGTATCATGAATGAATAATTTTTTTGGTCAACCCCTTTATAAATATTGTGTTTTTTTGTTAATTATTAGTGTATTTATGGACCAAAAACCTTATTAAAAATCAATAAATATTTATTTGAAATTTTTTCCATCCATGATTTATCGATGAAAAAAATTAATTATTTTGGCATAGAATGTGTGCATCAACCCCAATGAAATTGGGGGTTAGGTCATAAAAGAAATTAGGCTCATTTATGAATCACTCATCAAGAAATTCACATTGAATCAACTTACTTAAAATGATAATTTATTTGAGTTCCTTTCAAATAGGTTACTTATAAAGATGAAAATGGAAAATTCTTATACATATCTTAATATGTTTGGTTTAGCAGTGAAGAACTAATTAAATTTTCTCATTAATTTATTGAAATGGTTGGAATGAAAAAAATATATTCTCTATCTTTGGATCACCCCATGGATCAATTGTAAAATTCCAAAGGATATCTCATCCCCTCTTAGCATGACGCACATCTCTATTTTTTAATTTTAATACAATGTCATTGAAAATCATGTCCTTGTTCCATCTCGCAATATTATGGGAATTCTAACATGTGATTATATAGAAATGGAAACCCTTCCTTTGGAAACAATCTCCATCTTCCAGATCAATGATATTGACTTATATAGGTTTAAGTGTGAGGGATTCCTTATATATCCCTAACAGATGCTAAAAATTTGAAAGACCATCATTCTACCATCAATAACACTACTGCTTTGGAGAATATGGAGAAGCGGGTAGCCTCTTCCTAGACAGATGTAAGGAACTAGGATGTAGTTCTTCCTCACCATCCCTCTCTATAACAAATATGATGATATAATTAAACACTAATTTTTTACCTAAATGTTCATTTCTATAATCGTGGAATACCATCAATAATTTTTTAGAAGTAGGTTGTGCTTGGACAGCTTTGAGGGTAAGATGACATCCACGATGGGGTATATTTAGAGTGAGAATATCTAAAATATGTTTCAATTTCTTATTATAAAACCATTTATTAATCATGTAGAGTTTGGAATGGTTAATCCTTTTATAAATATGATCCATCCTTGCCTCTAGGTATAAATTCCATCTACTGGGAGGTCATTTATGCTTCCAAATTCCAAAAAAAATCTAATGAAAAATGAATTTTCTTACCTTATCATCATTTTATTGTTTGTTCTTCCTAGAAGGGATAAGAAGTCATAGTTGATAATGTCTATCATGTGTATTTCCAAACCATCAAAAAAATTTAAAATTATTTATCTACCACTTCATTAGGAATAGATGCACCCTAGAAGCTGAATTGTGGGTGATGATTTAAGCTATTAAATACGTTATTCACCACAATTATAAATTTCATTGGATTTAATCAATCTTAACCATGGATGCAGGAAAAATAATATCCCATTGTATAAATTTTCCTCATATAATATTTTTTCCATGGATTAAATATCCCCAACTCTTTGACCAAATCATCTTGAATGCCACACATTCTTACATGGACGATGACTTGGTTATTGATGCCCTATTAAGGTGAGATATTATAGAGGTGAGATCCAAATGGGCTGTTGTGATCCCTGATTTCTAGTATACCCTTTTCTAGGAAGATACACACAGTTAAATTCACACCCACCTCTATAAACTCCCTTGAAATTCTACATTCATAACATTTAATAATTATTTCTATAATCAAGCATGTAGAGATACTAAAACATTTTAATAAGAACTATGTTTTGCGGTGAAATTTATTGTGTATAAGAACCATAACAAGATAAATTTTTTCCCTCCCACTACTAGAGACAGAAAAACACCTTATAAAGCATCTATATGCTCATTTTTAGAACTATTGTGTGTTAGTCTATAAAATTATATTATAAATCAATCAAAATTAATACAATTTCAAATGGTATTCTTAAACTCAAACATGGTTGAATTATTTCTAGATAAGAAATATATTTAATGACCCTCACTAATGTGTGTTAGTGGATCCAAAAAAATCTAGGTTCCAATGCATATGGAACAAGGTATTATTTTAGATTTTCAACATAGATCACAAATTATAATTTTTAATTGAATTTTAAATGTTTAAATGGTTGTAATAAATGTGTTAGGTTGGGTATAGAATAAATGAACTGCATTTCATTTGTTTTGAAGTTTAAAAAAAGTGGGTTTATCGTATAAGTAAATAACTATGAACCTGATTGGGTGGAATTACGTAGTCAAAAGAGCTTCAATGTGAGTAACCCCATGTTGGGACCATAGTGTGATGAGTTCCAAACACTGGGTACCCAATGAGGGATTTGGTAGATTATGTACTAGGAATTTTAATGTACTCACATTTCTTTATTTTTAATAAATAGTTTTTGAATTATCAATCCCCCCTATTTGAACACTACACTCTGGGTTGTTCTTCCTAGAATATTGAGGGAAATATAAGACACCCCTCTTATCTATTCCTTCAACTTCCATATTATATTTTTTTTTAGTTTGATTTAAATGAGTTCCATTGATGGTTTGAAATTATATTTTCTCCTTTCAAACTCTCTCTTTCATTTTCCTCCCTTGTACCAGATTTGTTGTGAATGAATCTTGGGGTATAAGAGGTGATTTCACTATGGCATGGAAAAATAAACTCAAAATGATGTGGATTTGGTATGAAATGGATAGTTGTGTCTTAATAGTGAAAATTATAGGTGGTTTCATATTATCTATATAGATATAATTCAATATCATAATATATATTATATGTTCTCTAAACATTAATGTATATAATTGACTGATTGATGTGGGGTCTTAGGGATTTCATTAGTAGTGTACTTGAGTGTGTTTTCGGAGTGATATAGACCCCATTGTTTGAGATTTCGATAATGATACATCATTTGGTCAGTATTCATTGATTTATTATTGAATAAAACATTGGTGAACATATTTTTTAAATTTATTATAACATGTTTATAATTAATTCAAAACTATCATAAAAGAGAAAAGGGATAAATGATAACAATAGTCCATGGTGATTGCTTGGTCAATGGCAGAATAAGATTGGATGAGGGGATAAATCCATTTTTAGGTAGATAGTTCTGAATATTAAAACATTATAAGTTTATATATATATATATATATATATTTAATTTCAAACATGTTTATGTAGGTGTGTGACCAAAATGGGATTCATAGGTAACATATCTTATACTGAGAGAGGCTTGGGAAATTGGGATCTCATAAAATTTTCTCAGTTATTGGGAAAGTTTTCCTAGCCAAAAATAACTTGGTTAAAAATGTGGGTTTCCAAACTAATGTGAGATTGGATCCTAATAATGGTGTCCATTATTGAGTAATCTCTCTTTCAACCATAATAGATTTTGTTGAAATGTGATTCTCACCAGTAATAATGTCTATGGTAACTTTTATATGATGATATAGGAATGGTTTTATTTGGTATGAGAATCAATTGGAATTCTAGAATGAATCAATATAGAACCAATTATAGATATTTTTCTTAATAATTGAATAATATTTCCTTTTTAGATCATGATATATCCACCAAAAATTATTTGTTTTGTATGTGGACACCAATGGACATGAATCCATTAAGACGATATAGGTTACATGGGAAATATAACTATAAGGGGTGTCCTTTACCCTATCATATATTAGGAGCCTTCTATGAAATTTTCAGATATTTTATAGTGATATAAAATAATATTTTTATTAAGAAAAGTTTGAATATACATTTTATTAGATTTCAATATGATGAGTTCTAGAAATAGAAGGAAACTTATGAGTCCAGTTCTTATAAGGATTTTAAAGGCATATTGAGGAGGGAATGGGCATGGTATGTGAGTTATAGGTGTACAAAATCATATCAATGGGTAACCTATCATGTTTATTAGTCAATAGGACCAATTACAAGGGTTATACCCCTTTCACCAAGATAATTTTTTGTGACTATTTAATTGTGTTTATAGTAACTAATCAATCACTGGTTTGTTAATCTTAAGGTGATGAATCATTAACCTAATGTGTGTTGTCAGGGATGTATCAATATCCTTGGATAATTTATTGTTGTAATAATTTCCAACCTATTGAGTTATAAGGAATTTGTAATTATTCTTACATAATTCACCCAGTAAAAAATTATTTTCAATATCGTAGGTTGGATTAGTAACTCATTTTTTCACAGGGGTGATTATATGGATGGTTAAACTTCATTCACTAAGAGATACATTGTTATCCATTGGGATTATCCTAATCTTTTATTGGTCAATTTTTTGAATAAACCACTTTTTTGTCAAGTGGGATTCTCACATTCAGATTCATACATAACAAAAAAATAACAAAAAAGAATAATTCAAAGATAACACATATGTAAAAAAACGGGAACAAACTTGATCCAACCACAAAATCAAATTTTAAAGAATCAAACCATGAACCACCTTTCATGATTCATAATTCAAATTCAATCTTTAAAATATAGCAATATTAGACCACCTTGGTAAGAAAAACCTCGAACAACACGAGCAGCATGAACCTCGATTGTCGAACCAAATGGAACACCCCTCTCATCACCGCCTCCACAAAGTTACCCGCCATTAGCTGGCCTCAGCACCTCATTGTCACCCTTCACAGACAACGTCTTCAGAAGAAGATACCACATACCAGTAAAATATATCACACCACCATCATCAATACCAAATAATAACAAAATCACCTTGCACAAAATAAACAAAAATGGAAAAATAACACAGATGGAACACAATGAAGGGGTAAGTAAACCTCATACACGCCTCCTTGAACACCCACCTACTCGCACAAGCACGTCCCAAAGTCACCGGAGAATCCAAATAACTCGACTGACCTGGAAAGGATCAAGAAACCTAAACTCCAGAGCATTGTGAGAGAGGACATGATCTTTATAGTGATCCATGATGAAGACGATACCTACAATCCCACCGAAAACAGAATTATTGAAATAGCACCACTAAAAATCTAACACCATGATATTTGAAAATTCCATCAAAGGACTAGAGCATGGAACGACATTACCAAGAAGAATTCACTAAAAAAAGGAAATTGTGGACCATCTGAATTAACTGGATACCCAATCAGTAGATATTACTAGCTGATATGAGCCCCCACCACTAACTCGCATCCACTAACACCATCCCAAAAAAAAACAACACCATCATACTGACCCCAAAAAATAATCATAAGAGGATGAGATCCAGAGCATAGGAAGGGAAACGAGATGAGGGGAAAGCCATCGAACCTCATACTAGCATATTCTCAAACCATCGAAATGCCTACATGATAATACAATATGGGTATTAGCATGATGTTTCATATGATAAAAGAAGAGGATTGAGATTAAGGAACCCACGAATTGACAAAAAAAACTACCGAAATGAAACTAGAAAAAATAGATGCTAAAATAATCAAGAACACTATGAGATCCGTCAACATAAAGTATATATGGGAGTACATAGAAATAAAATAAACTAAGGAAGTGTTGGATAAGGATACCAAAGAAGGTAGAATAAACCGAGGATATAACAAGATCAGAATGAATAGGGAGTGAATCACGAAGATAGGAAATAGTGAGGAGAGAAGAGCCACTCCACGCGAGGGGGAGGAACCGTAGATGGAAAATATGGGAAGATGCGTGCTTGAGAGGACACGTTGGGAGGAAACGGGTCCATTACAAACCTTCTCATCTGCATAATATCTCTTATAGTGAAGATAAATAATTTTTCTGATGTCTATTCCTTGGAATGAATCCTTTGGGATTCGGGTTTGGCAATCGATCATTCACCTTGGGGTTTTTGTTGATGTTACATCATTAACATGGTGATGTATTTTTCACCTTTGGTATTATTTTCAATAGAGTGTATCATCCTAGTAATGGTGATTTGGAAATAGATCATTTATTTTATGTATTTTTATGGTTGAATATTTTTAACCTATGGTTTATTATTTGGTGTTAGATCATTAACCTCGGGGGGGTTTTAGCTTTAGATTATCCATTGTGTATCTTTTACTTATCAATGGCATAATCTCATTGAGGAAATTTATTGTGATAGATCATCCACCTGAGGATTTAGATTCTTTTATTGGTAATTAACATTATAGATTGTTATTTGTTAAAAAACAATCACCTACATAATATAAATCATTGACACATAATTCACCATGGGAATATTATATAGTGATATATAATTTACATATATTTTTTATCAGTGATCAATCATTTACCCAAGGAGTCTATTTTTCATATTCATTTATCATCATGAGGTTATTATTCAGTGATAATAAAGTCATCATGGTTTGGTATTGATCATATCCAATTTACCTTGATTATTAAATTTTTTTCAATAGATCATCCACTCTCATGTAGTCTTAAAATCATGGGAGCATATGTGTATTCTAAAACTAGTCAATGAAGGAATGAGTTGGTTGTCGGGGTGACTTCTTAAGTAAACAATGGTGTGAGTGGTGTATGTATGTTAGGGATATATCTTAAAATTTTTCTGTACATACATGATCATATAAATAATTTTTTATTAGGTACTTCATTCATAGTGGCCTATTGAGTTTTCTACTCACACCCTATATAGGAACATTATTTCATATACAAACATTATTTTCTTGCATTCTAGATTGCTTCATAGAATAAGTACATTTTTCTGAGATCTAAGAGTTAAACAGTTTTTAAACATAGGTATGAGTTGATTGTATAAAATATATTCATTTATCTATGTATTTTCTTCCAATTTATCACGTACTATACATGATCGGTCATTGGGAAGTCCTGAACCAATTATATGATTTAATGACATACATATAAATAATTTTATAGCATTGTTATATTATTATTATTATGGTTTTCATTATATTTAATTTCTTTCTAATACAGTATGAAATTATATTTTGTAGAGCCAATAACCTATTATTTTTGAGTAAGGATACTAGATTTCACCTGGAACCCTTCGACATAGAGCCATTTGGGGATACCAAGAAAAAGATTTTACAAATTGGAGTCAAATATGTTTTTCTTTTTATTATCATTTTTACATATAAAATATGGAATTAATTCTGGTTAAAACATTTAATTGATGTCCTATTTATGATTTTTCAATAACTGCACAAGTAGACCTCTTTGTTTTTAGGGAGTTGAGATAAATGTTATCAGTTTTCGTTGTTACTATTTTGATGATTTAGTCCTTGAATAATGTTTTGGTTCACTGATTTTTGGTTTTCTCTACACCCATGTAGGAATTAGGTGTGTGTTAATGAATAATATTTTTCACATAAGATTCAAATAAATTCCATATAGTTTCACATATAATTACCAACATGTCCTACACATAACATAAAGTCATTTTGAACAATACTATTTCTAAAAAATACAAAACCCTCTAGGTCCTGGAACTTTTGGAAATTAATAAAATAATATATAAATATTCAAATGAAATATATAATCTAATATCTTTATATTTATAACTTGTTCATATACCTCTACATACTTTTATCTCTATATGGGATATCATGGTGATATTAAAAAATAATGTGTGGTAAATAATGTTAAATAAGAAGATAAAATATGATTCTCATGGGATGAGATATCATAAGAGTCCAAAAATATAATGAAATAACAATATAAAATTATTAAAATGTATCAAATATAAGAGTATAGTATGTGAAAAAAAATATCATGAGAATAATATAATGTCACACAAACATAATTTATGTTAATATAATCCAGGGTTAAGGAAATACATACTGAAATCATATCATTTTTTACAAATCACAGCACATCTATCCAATGAATATAAATATAGAAAAATTTAATTGTATCTAGACCATGAAGAAATATCTCTTGTTATATAATAGAATTGATTTCAAATAGTATAATTCCAAACCCACCAATTATCATAATATGTCATTTATATGTGCACCACATAGTGAAGATCCATATATAAAGTAATAAATTGAACTATACCCATGATAATAAAATGTGTAACAAAATAAATCAATAAATATTTAGTCATCTAGGTATCATGTAAGACCGTAAGAAAAAAAATAATTCCAACAAATTTGACACCAACATGAACTAAAGTATAATGGGATATGAAAATTTATCTCTAGGTGATGTAAAATTCTATAAAATCATAATGACAAAATTATGAAAATAATTTCATTTTACAAAACTTAAAAAAGTGAAAAAAATATATATAAAAAGGGGTATTTTCATGTGTTTTAAACAAAAATTCAAATAAACTAAAATATTTTATATTAATATAAACAGGTTTTTAGGTAAATCAATGTAAAGAGACCATCATTCAAATTGTGGGTGAAAAAATTTTATTTTTTCCACCATCATCTTTAATTTATAGATTTTAAAGAGAACCAGCAAGATACATTCCCCTAGAAAAAAATAAAGAATTAATTTTTATCAATCATGGAATGAAATATAAATAATATTTAAAAAATATGAATTAATGTTATATAAGGGATGATGGAGTGATAAACATGATAAGGAATATATCCTCAAGAATGAGAATGAGTATAAAGTCCTCCTAGGTTTCTTTGAACTATCAACTAACATCCCAAATAATGTTGTCAAATTTTATTATTAAATTTTTCAGAACTTTATTGGTATATATTAAATCTCTTATAATCCATTTATTTCATTGTTTTATTGATATATTAAATTAGTAATGTTCTCATCGTTTGGTATGAGGTTATTCAATTTTTTGATCCAAGATATATATTAGATTAGAAGTAATGGTAAATGGTGCATAATCAATGGTTCCATAAGATATATGATTTCCAAAGAATATGGTTTATATCATTATATAATTAAATAAGATATAGTGTTTAGTTGATATTTTCAATTCGTAAAATATTTCTTACTAATATATCATTAAAAGCATAAAAAGAGATCAATTCTTGTCATTTATAATAATTATATTCTTGACGATTATATCATTCATGAAACAAAAAATGAAATTATTTAATTATTCATGTTATATTAAATTATGAAATATATTTTTATTATTATTTACTGATGTGATAATTTAAAATAATACATTATCATTCATGTTGGTAGCATAAAATGTCAACTACTAACTATTTTTTTTAAATAACGTAAAAGGAAATAAAATCTATAAAATGATTTAGTTTTATAAAAATATTATACCGTCATTAAATAAATATTTTTTTCACACTTTAAAATATTAATTATTTTATTGAAATGGATTATATTTGAATCCAAATGAAAATAAACAGATTTTTGAAACTCATATTTTGACATTGTAATGAATTAAGAAAAAGGAAAATATGAGAGTGTATGGGTAATAACTTATTGATAAGGGCATAATATAATAAATAGACCACTAAAAACATATAATTTTATCATTATTAACATTCTTTTCGAACATAGAAGCATTATTGATCGATTTTTTAAGTGTATTTGAAAAATTAGATACATAAATAAAATATCATAAACATAAATGCAATGTCTTTATATAATATAATAATGGTGATACTACTCCCATATGTCATATAAAACTATATGGGCTATCCTTAGTAAAATTATCAATGGAAATGGTGAGCAAAAAATAACATCAACATAATAATAAAAGAAAATAATCAAGGCAAAAATGGGTTAGTAGTTGTAAGATGATACCTAGAAAAGGATAATCATAAGAATATAATAATTTTATAAGGGAATGGCATCATAAGATCATAGAAACCAAATAATGTGGTATCATACTAAATCATGAAATCAAAGTCATAGTTCAATGATAAACTGTTATACAATATAACATTTGCTACCCATCATCATAGTAATCATAAAAATAGGCTAACTGTTATCATAACAATTTATTATTTGGCTGACTACTAATGGACTATACATAATGTGTTTAGGCTAACATCTCATGCACAATACATGGTTTTTAAGGAGAAATTATAAAAACCCTATAAATTATATGCATATAATGGAACCACCCACCACATAATAATGTGTACATATATATATGTGACATAATATAAAATGAATCCATTCATAAATTATGAGCATGATATATCCCAGGATAGGATATTGGATTTCACAGACTTGTCTTAAGACATAACAAAATGCTATATCTTGTAGGTTCTAAATAAAATAAATGAATCAATAATTTTGAAAGATCATTTTTTAAAATAAAAGATTTTATTTTAACATTGAGTTGCGTTGAATAAAAATTTAATAAGATAATCAATGTAGAAACAATAAAATGAGAAAATTTGGTGACGTATCTCATAGTGAGAAAATTATCATTAAATAGATATTTTTTTCTCTAAAAAAATTAAATTTTACAAAAAATTGTTTTCATAACAAAATTATGGATTTTATAAAATATTCATGTTAAGATAATAAAATATTTCAGGAGAAGATACATTAAATAAAATTTAGCATTGTGAAGTTCTCAAAAATCTAGTTCACCTAAAAGTTAAAATTTTAAAGGGTAAATAAGAATATACATTTCTCCAAAAATAAATCTTAGATTATATAAGTTAGATACAAAAAGAGAGTATATATATATATTGATGATATAGTTAAAAATAATATAAATTTAAATTTAGAAAATGAAATAGAATGTATAAACAATTGGTAATAACAGTGCTTTAGGGGATCCATTACCTAGTGCATGAATGTACTCTATAGATGAACTCAAAATTAATAATAAATAAATAAATTTAAATAAATTTATACCCAATAAAATTATATATATAACATTATTGAGTCCATTTATTATCATTTTTAATTTATTTTTAATATTATTCCTGATAACATATGTTACTCAATGTTGTTTAGATATTTTCATTGAATTAATTTTAGGTTTTAGACCATTGTAAAAAGTTTTTTAAAATAACATAATGATATATATAATTGAGGATATATATTCCTATTATTCTCAAAATCAATAATTACTTATAAAACTTCATTGTTATACATAGAAAATTCCAATTTAAGATAGGTCCTTTGATAAACCCATTAAAGAAGGTTAAAGTGTATGTAATCAGTTATTATTTATATTAGTTATTTATTTTCATATATTATAATAAGATAAAATTATTAGTTTCAAAAAAATTACACACTAATTAAATTTTTAACTCTAGTAATGTCATGTGGTCATGTAAAACAAGACATGTCATTTATAGAGGCGGTATTCTCCACACACACATAATGACACTTTTAGTATTCTTAATAATTAATGATGAAGGTAAAAAATTGTTATTACATTAGTTTAATAAAAAAAAATTAATAGTAAAAATGATATTGTTTCCATACATTCAGGGATAGATTAGACATGATAGGTTTATATGAATAAAATAACATTGAAAAATATGGTTGAGAGTAAAACATTTCCCTTAAAAGTTCTCCACTTGTTAATTCTTTAAGGATTTTTATCATGTTCTCCTAGTGTGACCAAACTATCAAAAAAATGGGGGAAAAGTTGAGGATATACTAATAAATATTTTTTTATGCTATGGATTTGGAATATGTAGAGAAATAAGGAGGAGTTTGAATTCTTTTATAATTAATGAAAATTGAACTTTTGTTACAAACACAATATATATAATAAATATATTTAAATTAATAAAATAAAAAGGAAAATAAATTGTCCAATAATATTTTTGGGGACAAATATAATTACATGAATCCTTCCTCTATCAAATTTAATATAGTTTTTCCCATGTTTAAACTTTATTCAGTTTGTTAAGCAATGATTACCGTAGATTATCCTTAACATGGAAATTCCACATTAACATTTTGAAACTAATTTTAATGGACAATATAAAAATCTAACTTTTTTTACTAATTTGGATATTATGGTATTATATATATCAATATATTAATAAAATATAATTTCAATGATTTTGTGAAAATAAATTTAGTATTATCACACCTAATTCCTAAATTTCTTTTTTAAAGAGTTTCTCTAAGAATAATGTTTATGTAATGAAAAAAATTGTTAAATTTATTAATTATAATGATATTAATAAGACTACTATTACTTTAAATTGAGTTGTGTGACATTAAAATAAATCTAAATAAAATTAAGCCATGTATAAATTTTGTTAAAGGATGGAAAGAAAAACATTTTCCAAAAATATTATTTGACTTGGGAAAATTATATTTACAAGTTTTATAAAAGAAAAAAATTATTTTTTAGTTATTTATCTTAATTTATAATAATATGTATAAGTTTTTAAAAACATTTAATTCATATAAACGTGATGATATTAACAAAAAATTATTAGTTATCATTATTCATCAAGAAATAAATCATTTACGAAAAATCCCTAATAATAATACAAATAAAATTTTCACATAAAGATTCCATTATTAGAAGGAAATGTATTATATTCGACATATATAAGAGATAAAATGTTATTTTATATATTTTTTCTTAAACATCAATAATGATAGGAATGATATATATATTATTATAATAAAAAAGATATATTTTTATCCCAAATGTAATATTATAAACGTAATGTGTTCTGAATTAATTCTAATGTTAAATGAGTTCTTATCATCTATATCATCTTATATGACACATGAATATATTTAGACGAAAAAATTATATATATAAATTCAGGGTCACTACATTCTTCCCCACATAAACAATTTCACCTGTGAAATATCATTCCATGAATTAAGGTGGAAATAGGTGATGGTACTTTTGAATTATTATATTTTTAGTTTCCCATGATTTATCTTTGAACATATGGTTTCTACAATGTTATTTGGAAAGGTGAGTTGTCTTTTTAAAAATAATATTTTCTGTATAGTCCATGATCTTCATCATCTACTCATTGTTTTGGAAATTATCTCTAACTATGCCAGCTCCAGATTAAAAACATTTCATAGATCTAGTATGTACTTACTAGATAAAAATACATTCAGCATTTCATGGACTTCAGTCGTTCTTAGTGGATGTTCTAGTTGAGAGGCCAAAATTCCCACATGATCGAGGATCTTAAAGGAGACAATTTAACTAGGAATCATCTATCCCTTCTTTCCAAACTCTAAAAATCTATTTCATGTAGATATTAAAAGAAAAAAAATATCATCATCTTCAAATTCAAAGTCTCACAAATAGTTGTCAGTAAAAAACATATTTTTTTCAATGAATCATTCTTATGTGTTTTTTATAAGACATAACCTTTTCTACAATTGTTTGACCATTTTAGGTCCTAGATACATTCATTAATTAACTTCACCCCAAAACATAGGTGTTATAAATTTCCTAATTTATAAGGTATCATATGGGTCTAATTTAATAATCACATAGAATCAATTATTGTACGATAACATGGATAATGGAATATACTGTTCTAGGGCTCCCTTAAAGTCCATATAGAAAACTCATTATATATCCTCAAGTGTATGAATCGCTCATTCAAATTAACAATAATTTTTGTGATAATGTTCCATATTGTTGTTAATATATGACTTTATATCATTCTATAGACTCTTCTATAACATCGGGGTGAGTATTTTCTTTTGATTTGACACAATCTATAATAGTGTTCCATAAAGCACTACATGTTCTCTACTGTAAATATTTTACTGTTCACCAAGGAAAAAATTATCTTGAATAGAAATAATGAATGTAATATTTTTATGATAAAACAATATTAATAACATATATTTTTTTCCTTTTTATGTATTTAGAAGACCCATGATAATTCAACAGTTATTTTTTCCCTATCAAAGTATGTATGGGAAATGATTTCACCATCGCATTAGATTATTGCATCGCATCTTCCACATGTATACACAACAGGAATATTGGTGTATATTTCAATACAATATTCATCATATTTTCCCACCAATAGTTTTCATATATATCTCAATAAATCTACATTTTTCCATGGTAGATTGAAAAAATTGAGTTATTTTCATCACTCACTAGCTCCTTCATTACCTCTAGTTTAAATATAACACAATTTCATTTCTCAAATATAAAAAAATACATCATCATATATGTTAAAATGTATGTATTTTCCCATTATAACTTTATCATACATATTATATATTCTTATATTCTTCCATTGATATTTCTTATTTTTATATAGAAGATACGATTGTGGAAACATTTGAAAAATGTTCGATTATGATCCCTCCTTTTTTACTCCCTTGTCTGTACATTGTATATAAAAGATGATTTTATTATTCATAATTCAAATTATATATATGGTTATAGGATCATATTTTCTTATATTATTTTCCACTATTTCTTTTTCTAATGGTGGTAGTGGATTGTTCAATCATTATCTTTGATCAACTCCAACCATATTTGATGATGCATGTTGAAGTCAATCTATGTGAATAAATATTTTACGCTTTTCCACAACAAAATATTAAATGTTGAATTTTTTTAGTATTACCTAAATCATACATCCTATATATCTATATGTACACCTTCAATAATCTTGAGTCTTGTTCTATCACTTTATTATTCTCTAGGAGTACACATGACAAGCCCTTTTTTGAGGAATCAGAATAAATCAAAAATCCTTCACCACTTGATTGTATTATGTATATTTAATTTTTTATTATCCCATTATGAAACTCTTATAATATTTTCTCACATTTATAATTCCAGTTATATTTTAATCCCTTTGTAGTTATCTTGGTTAGAGGGTTTGAAAATCTGATGAAATTCACTATTAATCGCTTATAATACCCAGCTAATATGAAAAATTTATAAATTTATATGAAATATGTTGGTCGATGACATTATTTGAATTATTTAATCATTAAGGGATCAATAAATACCCATTCACCTGAGATAAAATTTCCCAATAATGTTAATTTATCTAGATAAAACTCTGATTTAATTTACGTCACTTATAAATTTTCATTCCTTATGGTTTTTAATATATTTTTCAAATGCTCATCATGTTCTAATTTAGATTTGGAGTCAATAAAAAATTCAACTGTGAATAATAAAAAAAATATAAAGGTATTCTCTGAAGACTCTATTCATTAATTCTATTTTTTTTAAAGCAAGCAGCAAGGCATCAAATTATTAAAAAAAAGAGTTACACAATTCAGAAGTATGGAAGTTTAAATTTATCCCATTGAAGTATATTCATAACCTCACTGGGTATTCTGGTGTAGTGAGTGTAATTCCCCTATGAGGCCACTCTATTCGAAAACCAGTCAACGGGATGATTTGCCTCATGATAAATGTGTGTGATGATAAAGTTCATGGAAGGAAGGTTTCTCTTGAATTTCTTCCATTTGGTTTTGAGCCTCCAAACTAGATAAATCTATCCCGACCAAACTGCTTTCACAATTTCCATTGAATCACTTTCAAACCATATTGAGTTCCAGTTTCTTTGGAGATAAATTTCAACTACTTTGATGAGACCTTGCATCTCTCCCTCAAGTGGCGTGGTGTGCCTACAAGTACCATGTTCGCCCTCTAAAAAATCCCCATTGTGATCCCGAAAGAAAATTCCATATCCCAAAGGTCCTAGATTTCCCTTTTGCAGAGCCACGCATATTGCACTTATCCTAACCATAAAATGGAGGAAACTAGAACACTTTAATGGTTACAGTAGGTTTCATAATGTAACTAGGAATCCAGTGCCTTCTCAGGATAGCTAGATCTTTTACTGAATTGTTACAGCATTTAGAATGTGGATCATTGTGACCTTGACCCACATGTAAGATGTTATATAGGGTAGCCTTGCAATTGGGGATAGCTTCATCATAGAGACTTTTGTTTTTACATGTCCATACTATGTGTATTACCTCTGCGCAGGCGACAAGGAAGAGAGCATGCACTTAGTTTGAGAGTTGTATAAATGCCAGGTCTAGAAAAAACATGGTAATTTAGTAGTTTTAGGAGGTTGAATATCAACGATTTCAAAAAAGATAAATCTATATAGATGTAGATGAGTTGTAGGAGAAGAAAGGATGATTAACATCTTCCTGATACTGATAGCATAGAGCGCATCTAGAGCAAAGATTGAGGCCAACACGTTGCAGATTCTCATCATTCGGGAGATTTTCGAGATGGAGTGTCCAGAACAATGAAAAATTGGTAGGCAGAAGCCAATTTTAATTAAATTATTCAATCCCTTTGATATCTCCATGAATAATGTGATTATAGTGTTCCTTAGAATCAAGGATTCCATTTTTACTTTGTTTCCAAAAAAATAATTTCATTATCATCGAGGAATTCATAAGAATCACTCGTAGAAGCAATTTGAGTGGGAAGATTATTGTTATGCTCAAGACTATTTTTTATAGAGGATTCATAATCAGTATTGGGATCTGTGATGTCAACATTATCAATAAGTGGAGACATTTTCCAGTTGTGTTTCAAGAATATGACAGAGGATTGAGCACTAACCATCCAAAATGATTGACTATTAATATGTTGGAAGAGTCTTTTCAGGCCAGGCCATATTGAGGATTGAACGTAGCTTATATTTCCATCAATAAGTCTCTTGAGGAGCCTCGGTCTGAGGAAGTCCAAGGACTGTGACCAATCATTAATAAGCCCCCATATGTACTATTCTTTCAATGCACAATTAAATAAGTCCATATTCTTGACTCTAATCACACCCTTAGCATATGTCTAACAACATCACTTCCAAGGAGCATAAATAACCCATCGCTTCATAATACAGCCACTCAACACAATGTTTCTCATCAAGGAGATTAAGGTTATAATAATAGAAGACATCCAAGAGTATTCCATAAAAGAGTAGACTAGTTTTGATGTGGCCCCATGTTTCACTAAGCATAGTCTCCCCACTATTGAGAGTGATTTTCCTTTCAAGGTGGATATGGTTCTTCTAACCTGGATCACAACATCCACAAAGTGAGAGGTCCAAGGTCTACCCAAGAACATGGGGACCCCTAGGTAGCTAAAGGGGAGGGACCCTTCATGAATTCCTAGATCATTTATCATGCAGGATTTCCTTGATGCAGATATATGTTTTCGAAAATAAATAAATGACTTGACCCAATTAACCACTTGGCATGAAACCTGCTCATAATGAAGTAAATCATTCTTGAAAATTTGGATAATTTTCTTATCAACTAGAGTAATGATTATAATATAATCCACAAAGAGAAGGTGAGAGGGGGTTGAGATGCCTCTTGCTGCTCTGATTTTTTTGAGTTCGTCTGAACCTATCATGTAGAGGAGTAGTATACCATTGTAGTCCATAGAAATCGCAATGATATTGGGAGAGAGTGGATCACCCTACCTCACACATCTTGAACACATTATTTAACAATTTGAGGATCCATTAATGATAATGGAAATGTTTTCAGAACTAAAAAGAGCGTTGATCCATTGGATAATCCTCATGTTAAATCCAAATTCATAGAGAATTCAACCAATAAAATTCTAATCAATCATGTTGAAGTCATTTCAGATGTCTAATTTGAGAGCATTATTTCCCACACTGGTGGACATCTGACCAATGTACAACTTTAGAGAGGAATTCTTCTATGTGTAGGTGATTAATCAATTAATAAAACTAAATAAATGGATATTTTCCCATGATCATGATTTTTCTATGATCCTAATAATCAATAAATATAAATATCCAACTCGTCCTTCTTCTTGATAATGTGTATCGGTGCACCCCATTGTGAAGTGCTTGGGAGTATGAATAACTTGTACATATTATCCTATAGTTTCTTCCTTAATTATTCTAGTTACGTGATGGCTATTGTACATGGAATATTGGATATCTGTGAGTATCTAGGTTTTAGTTCAATTGATAACTCAACTTCTAGATCCATAGGAATTCTAGGAAACTCTACATAATATACATCTACCTATTCTTTTACTGTGGGGATTTACTCTATAATTATCTTATTCATTGTTCAAATCATCCAAGATAGATATCCATTCCCATAGTAGAAAAATATCTATTATTATGATGAAAAATACGAAGTTGATTTATATTTATCATCCTTAATCATTTTTAAAATCGAATGATGACATGAAAAATGGAAAGTGATATCATTCTTCTAATAGTTGATGTAGGCTCTATATAAATACATTCAACCTATACCCAATAAATAATTGAATTACTCTATTAGAAGTGTGACTATGTTTTCTAATTGATTCATCTTATATATATTCATGGTGGAAAAAATTTATATTCTTGATTCAAAAATTTCACTATTAAGATTTTTCACTAATAACATATCATCCATTTTTTAGTAAGGTTTGAATAGTTGTACTATTCATTAACTATATAAATGAATGTATTGACACAAAATCCAATAAAATATTTTTTATTATTAAATGATTAACTAGTGTACCTATCACCATGATATCATCCTAATACACCTTAATGACAGTGATATCATAACCCTAAACTTTCTCTCTTGACCATGGAGTTTATTTTCATTGGTTACCTTCAAAAACCCTTTTATTAGTGGAATGGTTCTCATAGTTTCCATGTTTCATACAATTGAAGCATTGGTCCATTGGATGAAGTTCTTCTAGAACCATCTTTTAATAAATTTATTTAAGGGGAATCATTAGATGAATTTATACTTTATCAGCTCGTTGTCCTTCCCTTCCACAAATGAAACACATTTTTATCCCTTTGAGGCAGTTTCCATAATTCTTATTCCCATAGTTCAAACATGTGGTTAGTTAAATTTTCAATCCTTAGTTAGATCTATATGATGATCCTAGTGAGTAAAACTTCAGTTATCACTTTTTATCACCTTTATCCTTATAAAAATTGAGATAATATCTAGAAACATCCTTGTAACTATTGAAATGTCAAACTCAAAATGATTCACAAAGATTTAAAATTAAACATATAAAAATGATATAAATTTTACTTTTGTATTTAATTAGAAATTAATAGTCATTCCATGAAAAGAATATAATTTATTCCTAAAAAAACACAACATTTATCCCTCCTTTGTCTTCAGTTTAAGGAATTCCCTGCACATTTTTCATTGAACCATCTGTGGAAAATATTTGCAAAAAAATATCATAAAAATTTACCTCCATTTCTTATATTCAATTTATTCTATAAATTTTTATTTTAGATTATGTTCCATCATTTATCAACTTCACTCTCAAGTCAATAGGTTTCCAAGGTATCATTATCTTTCATAAAGAATCATAGTGTAGTTAGTGTCTTGTCAGCTAAGTTAATTCATTGATCTATGACTAATTAATTATATGATCCTATAAATATATGAGGACTTTGATATACAATGTATTCCTCCCAAAACTGTTTTGTCAAAGGAGTAGGAGAAAAATATCAATGATTAATGTTATTAACCAAACAATGTGTAAGTTGTTCTAGTGAATCCATGATGTTATCGACTTTAGGTCTCATCAAGTTAGGTATTTCATTATGATAGTCATCACACAACCCATATCATACATTGTTGACATGGTAACACAAATTTCCATCCATTTTATTAAATAAATAAATATTAATGTTTATATTACTCAAATTAAAAAACATTTAAAATTAATTCTTGATAATTGATGAAATATTTCATAATTACCATACATACCCTTACTTATAAATTTCTAAGATTAAATCTTCATTATACATGATAAAATTCCTATTAAATTATCCCCATCAATTTTTATAATAATATGTTCAAATTCATCATAAGGGTTTCAAAATAACTTGTGAAGTATCTAATGAATATCCTTAGGGAGTGCAAAGATAGGGGTTTATTTATAGCCTTTTGTAGTGAACTGGGCCACAGTTGAATTACTACACAACAAACCCTCTTTGTTGTTATTACATATAGGTATAATTATGTTTGAAACTACATCAAATCTTTGTTATCTAGAAAGGGGTGTATTTTATAGAAAATCCAAACTACTTCTATGTACAGATAATATCAATAACATATTCTTTTCAAAATATTATCCTTAGGGTTTCCCCAAATTTCCTCTAATCCTAACCTGTAAAAATAACTATTCCTTACACTAATAGAAACTATAAAAATATAGTCCTTCAAAATAAATAATTTAATCATTATTAACACTTTTTTCCAATAGATTCACCCTCAAGATCAAGAGGACTATTTTTTAAAAAAAAATTAGATATATAAATACCACATATTAAATATAAACATATTAACTTAATTTAAGACTCTAAATGGTGATACTACACTCATATATCCACTAAAATAGAATGCGATGTCCTAGGGAAAAATATATAATGTTATGTGTGTGCTAAAAAATCCAATAAGGGAATGATAAAAGTAAATCTTGAAAACATAAATGGTTTATGAGAGAAAACATGATACCATAATGAGGATTCAAATAACAATGGAAACATGGAATAAGTGGATGACATCATATGATCTTGGAAACATAAGTGTGTGGTAACATCATAAATCATTAAATCTTATTAATATGTCAACAATAAATTAAAAGATAACATAACATAGGATAACTTCCATCATAATCATCATATACTGAGGCAAACCATTGTAATCAACAGTGTTATTTTGTTAACCACCCATTCACTATATATAATGTTCATAATAATAAAATTTGTGAAACTTATATAGTATCTCATGATACATTAACATTAACCAATGTATTATAGGGTTATAATAGTCCCACCTATCACATAATAATATTAACATGGATATATCAACTTCTAGTGAAAAATAATTTTCTTATAAATAATAATCACAATATAACCCGGAATGTGGAAGTGGGCCTCCCCATCATATGTTAATATAAAATTATAGGACATATAATATATGTTCTCTATAAAAAAGGAAATAAATCACTTTAAATGTTCATTAAAAAATAGTATTTGAACATGGATTCATATTTAAATAAAAATTGAGAAGAAATAAGTATTAGTAAGAATAAAATAATAAAATCATAGTTATAGCTTTTCAAAACACGAAAAGGATTATTAATGAAATATTATTTTCAAATAAAACACTTTTTTAACAAAAAATATTTCATAAAATAATGAGGGATTTAAATAAATATACATAATGCGATTAAAAAATCTTTTTTGGGGAGATACTTGTCCTAAAATTTATCATTGGGGTATTCCTTCAAATTAGGTTCACTTAAAAGATACAATTTTGGAGAGATCATAACAATATAATTTCCCCAAAAATATAATGTCAATTTAGACAAGTATGTTTTGTAATATAATAGATATATATAATATGGATGTTTTACATGATAGGAACGTAGAAAAAAAATGAAGAAAACGAAAGAGAACATGTAACATAACAGTAGTATGGGTGGATTAATGGACCTCTTACCTTTTGTATAAAATAGATATGCACATGCACGTTGCATACTACATAAATATATTGTGTTAATTAAATAAATATCCAATAACATTATTCAACTATATTTAATTTTCTAAAGTACAATTATTATCTGATTTTATTTATTTGTAGAATATTTTCTCAGTATGAAAGTTACTCAGGGTTGTTCATTTTTTTTCATAATACCAATTTTTGTTTATTAACCATTTTAAATATTGTCATAAAATAAAATCATAATATCAATAATATTTTAGGTTCTATTAATTAATTAATACATTATTCAAGAACCAATACATATTCAGAGGTAAAATAAAAAATCCAAATTAGAAAAATGTGTACTAGGATGTCTATTTATAGTGGATAAAGTTATATTATAAATTCATTACTTTTATGAATTATATATTATCATTTAATAATACTAATAGTGTTAAAAATATCCATGTTATTTAATAAATATAATATTAATGTTGGTATTTTTTTGGATCATGAAACTAAACATGTTGATCATGGAGGCATTACTCTGCACAAAGACATGAAGACGTTTTGGTTTTTATCGATTATTTTAGAGAAAGGTAAAAAAATATATATTAAATTAATATAATATAATTTTATAATATAAAATGTTCTTATTATGTAATACATTCATTTATATAGGAAACTTTTGGGATGTATATGAGGTAAAGAACATATAAAATGTAGTGTGAAACTGTTACTTTTCCCTTGGAAGTTTACCCTTGGATATAACATAAGACTACTAAGATTTGTCTTTTTGTAAGATAAAATATTCAAATATGTGAGGAGTGTTTCATATAAATACTAGGGTATAATTTTGGTTAACCATAGGCTTTGGAATGGGTATATAAATAGGGATGAGGTGGTCACCTTTTATAAGTGAAGAAAATCATATTTTTTAAAAAATATAATATTTCTCAATAATATAACACTAATATTAAGGTAAAAAAGGGTTCCAAAAAATGGACAATAGTGGTGTGGGGAAGGATATAAGGCATATAAACCTTCTATTATCCACTATCAAACATGTTTTTCCCACGTTTTAATCTTTTTTACTATGTTAAACTACTTTTACCCAAATTTACCCTTATTGTTGAAACTCAACATTAACCCTTGAAAAATAATTTTATTGGCCATAATTAAAATTTAAATTAATTAATAATATTAATATTAATATATTTAATATTTAAAAAATATTATAAAACAATATTTCTATGATTATAAGTAATTCATTTTATTATTAGAGCACCGAACATTTATAAACATGTCTTTTTAAGAAAAATGTTTATGTATTCAATAAAATTTTCAATGTTATTAGTTCTTCTGTTATTAGGAAGATTAATATATTTCAAATAATATTTATGTATCATTAAAATAATTCTAAAACCAAATTTTCCCATGCGTAATTTTAATTAAATAACAAGATGAAAAAAACATAAAATATTACTTATTATTCTAAAGTGAAATCTATCGGTCTTATAAAATGAACATAATATTTTTTTAATTTATTTATATTAATTAATAAATATAAAAAATGGTTTCAAGAACATATTTGTCATATAAAAGTGTTGATATTAGTAAAAAATTATATTTATCAATATTCATCAAAAAAATACAAAAAAAATAATCCTTGTATCATTTCCAGAAAAGAAATTTTGTTGAGATCGTGTTGAATTTTATCTAATCAGTTGATATGTGTATCAAATGTTGATTCTTCGAGTATTTTTATGGTTTTAGGACATGAAATTCAGTTTCATTTTAGGAAAACTATCCATGAAAATGTTTTTATTATTGACGTGATCTTGAATGTTAAACACAACATCTAAGAGTTTTTAAAATTCAATAAACAAATTTTAGATGACCATGAAATTTGGTTTCCGGCTTGAGGATGTGAAGAATATTCCCATGTAGGAAAAAAGAAATTTAATGATGGTTCTGTATATATTTTGTTAAAAAGTGTGTCTTCAAATTATATTCTACACTTGGAAAAATATGTTAATTATAAATTATGGCCTTACAAAAAAAATAAGTTCGAACCCAAAATCCCTCCTCTGATAGTATCAAACAAGGACACATGCTGGACGAGGGTCTACCACACCCAATGCAGCTTACCCGGGCCAGCCGGAGGGAGGGAGGATTATATTTTGGGATGTGTATAATCCCACTCATAGTGTGCCTATGTATAAGGTATGAAGGAGTGAGTGTCTGGAGGTGCATATTGTCCTGAAATAACTATTGAGATGAAGACCCTATAGTTGTGTGGGAATTTATTATGGGTGTGAATCCCATATTTCCATATTAATGTGGTAATTGGATGACTCAAGTTTGTTTGTGTGCCTCAATCTCTTGTGAAACCGATGTGGTAAAATAGAAATTAAGGTACTCTTACTCCATTTATTATTTTATTCCTATAAGATTTGTTTTTAAATATGGATGATCTAATTAATCCATCCATCATCATCCTCCATCCACGATCAATTGAATCTATAGAAATAATTTCTTCCTATATTGATTATCCTCAACGATCATTCTATCAAATATAAGGATTCACCCACATTAATATAAAATCCATTATGATCTATAGAATTTTTAGACGGTTCCAATGGAACCCTATAGTTAATATTCATGCACCACGATGCATAAATAGTTGTAACAGGAGTCATGATTCTACCATTGATTAATCCAAATTATTCAAATGAAAACATATGATGATAAATACATGGGGTCTGTATGAAATGTTCTTTCATGCACCTCCGCATTTCATACATTAAAGCATAATTAAAATAGGAATTCAATGTGTGATGATATAACTTGTGTAGCACCATGGAGTATAATGCTACATAGTAGTGATAAATCATCACAAGTTAATATGAGAGTCGTGTACAATGAATCATTATAATAAGTTGATTCATGGTATTTACATAAGTTTCATGATGATGAGTTTTTAACATTCATGTATTTGTAAATGAATACCCTATATGATGGAAAGATAAATCCCATGAATCCAGGTATTTATTGTGAGAAGAAATATTTGATTACATCATGTATAAATATATACCTTGACATAATTCAGGTATTTCAGTTTCATAATGAGATATACATGCATTCATAATGATTGGTGAGTCACAGTTGATAATAATGTTATGTGAATAAATACCCAAATACTATGGGTATTTGAAATGAGATGCACTCCATGAATGAAATACCCAACTCATTGATGTATTTCCAAAAATCCTAAAATAAATACATATATTTTAGGGGAATTTAATTTTTTTAATATAATACCTAATTACATTTGTGTATTAATATTTCACAAAGTGAAAAAATGTTTCTTCTCATAAAAATATTTAAATGTTGATTTAAAATTATTGATTTCAAATAACAAACTAAAGAGGATTTTAAATAATGGAATAATTTAGATCCTCATGCACCACATCATTGTCTATATGTGCATGTAAGTCACTAGATAAATGTATAGAATTGAAAATAGATTGAGATATTGATACATAGTTATATCAAAGAGAGAAAGAGTTTTTAATATGGGAGTCTTTTGAAAATTTTGCAACTTATGTTCCTTCACATCCAATGATAAAGGGGAATAGAATTTACACAAAATATGAATACAGTTTCAAAACCATAATTGTTGATGTTCTTGGATAAGTATATAAGAAACCTTCATCTGTAAATATTTTTCAATAATATCTTAGAATCATCATATAGTGGATCAAACATCAATAAATGTAAATTCATCCAGTTAGATCAAGGAGAAGGAACATTCTATCAGTTCAAGTTATAGCACAATGTCTTCTGGTTGGAGCCAAAATAAAATAAAGTCTCCTAGTTGCATCTATATCATAAGTAACTCTAATAGATATGTGATCATTTTAATCACTATGATTATTGTGAACTTTTAGGCACATATTTTATAAGTGTAGAATCCACATTGGGGGGAATAACCAAAACATTAAGGAGTTGGTATTTATTCCACACCTTGTAAATATTTTGTGTTGTTATATTTATTATTATTTATATATAAGAATTTAGGTTGTGACATATAATTTAGTGGATTAAAAACCATAACAATTTGAATTGGTTTAATTTCAAATAAAAAAGTTCATAAAATTATTATGACACTGATCCCCCCCAATGGAACCTAAACCAACCTGGGGATTTACTAGTGGTATCAAAGGTTAAGTAACAAATTATGATACATGAATGTATTTAAAAATTTTCTATTTCATAAAATTATGGGATTTATTAGATGTATATTACTTAAAATATGTAAAATAATGGAAACAAAATACAATCTAGTATGCATAAGAAGAATCATTCTCTCAATGGAAAGACAAATCCAATTGATGAAAATCTCATAGGTAATAAAAAGAAATAATTATTTTAATCAATATCTTGTTGATGATTCATGCGCAATATATGATGATGATGTATCACTTAGTGATCATATTTCTAAATTCAATGATCATATTAAGTAACCATCCAATGTAGAGGTAAATTCTATTTTTTAGGATTATACTCTCATTATAATGAAATATTGCATCTGGAAGAAGATGTTAATGTGATGTAAGAGACATACATTAAAATGGTTGTTATATCCAATAGACACACAAAACATATTAAATTAAAATAGAAAATAATATATCTTTTAAATGAGTGATATGATAAATTAATTGAATAATTTAGAAAATTATAATTATTTTATTCAGATTTTATTTATTGATTGTTTCAATGATTCTAAATTTTTTTAAAAAGATTAAATAGTTTGAAATATAATGAATTAAATGATAAAGATAACAAGATATAAGTTTTTTAACATTCCATTGTTGAGTTAAAAAAAATTCATGAAAAAAATTGAATAAGTTGAAGGAAGAATTGTTAAGACATTCGTAGATCAGTTGAAGATGATTATTAGTCCATCAATAAGATGCCTTTTGTGATGAAGGTGAGATTAAACATTCAATAATAAACACAAGATCAATAATTTCATATTAATAGAAAAATTTAATATTTTACAAAAGTTTTTTATTGATATTTATGAATCAAATGAGAATATGATATCATCCACTAATCAAATTGAATTGTCCTCTAAAAAGAATGTATCCCATAACCGATAAAATATTTTGTGTTCTAATGTTGTTTCAAGTATTGGTGCATGTTTCACACCAAAATATAGAAATATTTAGATGGTTAAAATTATTTATAAACCAACCATATAAATGGTGTAAGTAAAAATATTCTTTAATATTTTTTTCCTATGAAATTTCTAGAAGATTGGTTGTTCAACTGAAAATAAGAATGCGTCACAATCTAAAAAATTTAGACATAATACTCCACCAAAAAATAATGAGATTGAATATTCCACATCCAGTAATGAAAATAATTACCAACGAAGCCACATCCCCCTATGAAAAGAGACTCCTGGTTTTCACGATAATAGCAACACTTATCTGCATTCCTATTGAATCAACCTAGGGGAATAATGATTCAAGTATTATACTGGTGTTGGGGTAATCATGGTCATAATGCCTACTATTTCTAGTTTAATATTTATTTAACCGTAATGATACAATAATAACTGTGTATTCTTTATGATAATCTACGTAAAAATATCATATTAAAAAATTGTGAACATATCTTCACCAACACTATCAACACAAAACAAATTTCATATTTTAGATGAATTTTCTTGTATATGTAGTTGAAAATTTCACAAAAATGTTGTATAAATGAAATGGTTGAAAGAATAACTTCCATATTATTTTAATGATGAGAGGTTCATAAATAAAGACAATGATAATTCATGTAATTATTTTAATAAGACTAATAATTTCATGAAAGTCACCCTTGTTGTATTTCGACATCAATTGAAAGTAGCATAATAATTAGTGGGTGACAAAAAACATGATAATTATAAATGAAAGAAACTATTATAAAAAATATACATGGATGTTGATGATTTTTTTCACCTTGAAACCATAAATATCCAAAATATTTTTTTCTAAAGGTTATTCAACACAATGATAATGGAAATAAAGAAGATACTCAAATCATTGTGTCTTAGGATAATAATTATAATTTAAGGGAATATTCCCATGTTGATATTGGTAGATAATAATAACCTAGATTGAGTGGAATATAGTAGTATGAATGTTACATCTGATAGACTAAAAAATCACTTTTTATTCCAAATTATTTTATTACTGTTGAACTAATAGTGTATGTGAGACCCCGACAATCTAAAGTAGGAACAACGTATTGGATAGCATGTATGACACGCAACACAAATCACATAAGGGAAACTGATATCCTATTAATTTATAATATATTAATTACATTAAATATATGAAGTATATTTTATGTATTTCTATGAACATGATAATGAGTTAGTTTGTGACAAATACAATAATGAATTTTTTCATAGGATTACTTTACATGAAAGACTGACTTTTACCAAACAATAATATATTATTAAAAATTTATTATTTAATGTAATAATAAGTAGCCTAGATATAAAATTAGAATTTATGAACATTATCAACAAACATATAAAAGTATATTAAAATATAAAATGAATTCATTGGATTTAAATTAATAAGAAATTAATATAATAACCTATTGAATATAAAAAGAGTATTTTTATAGAAAACTATTCTTATGGTCCCAAATATGTTTTTTCATAATAAATCAAATTGATTTAAATTATTTAGGGATATTAATATAATATATATATTATATATTCAATAAATTATTTTTTATATCACTCCAATATTTTCTATGGACATAAGATTATAATATACTCAATATTACACATATAAACCTATATTTTAATAAAGGCACTTTTACAGCTTTTTATTGGAGAACCAATTTTAAATATAATTTTTGATCATTTTATATATTTCATGGGTCAATTTAAAAATTATATTTAAAATAAAAACATTAAAATTTGGATAGGGGTTTTTTGAATGTTCCATTGACGATTAATTTTTCAATGAGTAGTAAAAAATACTAAATTTTAGTTTAGAACTATTTTTTATAATTTATTTATAAGGATGAATTATACATTAAATTGATTTTAAAGTAAAAATAGATTTTATTTTTATTAGTAAGTAAAATTTTATTCATTTGGATCAATTTCACATTGAAATTTACTATAAAATCATATCAAAATTTTGAAAAAATTTTACTCTAAAAACAAGCATTGTCGTCCCATCTATGGAATTAAATTTAAATTAATTTCTGAAAATTGTGGGATTTTAATTTGGTAAAATTGATTCAATATTTTTAATGGGAATAAATTATATTTTATAATGAGATAACAACAGTTTTTGAAAAATTAATCTTACTGAATTTAATTAAAATTATTTACAACAATAAAGGTAAAGTTAAGCTTATTAAGGGAGTAAACCGTAATCTTAATGGTCTAAATGACCTGTAAATTTGTCCAAGGTTGTCACGACCCCCTCCCCACAAAGTGTACCCCTCCTGGGCCAGCAATGTGAAAAGGGAGATAATGACCCCCGAGTCCCGTCTCCAGTAGGCCCCGGGTTGGCGACTAGCACCGAGGGTATAATAACGTACAAATGGGAGGCATTACCCTCTAAGATAACACATGCAGAAGAGAGAGATAGAATAGACTCCAATCAACTCCAACTCAGAACTGAAATATAAAAGGGAACCAAGTACATATATGAAATGTCATGCAAAAGTACTACAACTGAAAAGGGAAACTAAAAGTACCCAAAAGAAAGTAAAACGACAGCGACCACAAGCCCGAACAGCTCCTCCTCCAACCGCAAGCTAGTAGTAACCAGCTTGATCTCCCACCTGCTCCAAGTGACCTGAAAAACAGTTTATATGTACATAGGGTGAGTATAACAGTATACTCAGTAGGATCCTCCCCAAGACTCTCGTGCAAAAGTACAGAAAGCATGCCAAAGCCCAGTGAACAACAAGTGAAACTAACTCGTTATCTAAACAGGTATACTATGTTCCCAACCTCACCATGGCTACTCTCACCAAGTAACGCATACAAGAATATAGCATATAGTAAAGAATATCAAGGGTACCCCGCTACTACTTCCCCACTGGTTTGCCTCTGCCCCAACGACATACGTCCTGTGCATCTCTCTCCAAAGGCTTGCCCGTATCAACATGGGTCAACCTCTACAATCTGCACCTCGTGCACCACAAAGGCTTGCCCGCAGACACCTGGACTAAGCTCCACACAATCCTCACAACCAAAAGTAACCAGGTAGTTTCCGGGAGCCACCACAACTCGCATAACGTGTATCATACGTCGGGTATTATACCTCAAGCCATTACAGCCCATACACCGAGTAAGGATCCTCAAGAAATCACAGCCTATACACGTTACACCTATAGTAGTCCATAGGATACTATATCCAGAATATATGTGTGTGAATAACCACAAGCCATTACAGCCCTCTACACACATATATGGGGTAACTAACCACGGTGCCTCATGGCACAAGTATCTACCATGAGAAGAGAGCGGGGCCAAAGGGGGTAGTCAGCCATTCAACCTCCCATCAGAATGTTGGGGAAAACACCCCCCCAGGGCTCAGAATCCCCGGGGTGTCAGTTTCCCTTACCGACAGGGTGGAGTAGCGTATAGAAACACAAAAAGTACAGAATATATAAGTAACTCACATCCACACTATGGGCATTACCTAGTCTTAGATACAACTGCAGCTAACGTCTCTCAGACTCCAGGCTGCTACTTCTAAGACTAGGTATCCTATAAGCACACAAACAATGAAGAGCTTTAATAGATTACTCCATTCTCATTTATCAGTTCCACTGTACATTAATTAATTCTTTAAACATTAATTAAGAATGAACAATTCCACATTAAACTGAAATGGCATCACTTTCAAAAACAACTGCTCCTTTTTAAGATTCACATCACCTTTAAATTCCAGCATCTCCATCCCCGTGGATTTTCACCATTTAATCAAACATTCCTTACAGAATTACTTTTCCACGTTCCCAGGAATTCTAGAAAAACATCATATGCTTCTAAACACAAAGGAGGCTCAACACGGTGAGTAGATATACTACCCGTCGAGTCTTTGCAGCCTATAGAAAGAGCATAGACCCATCCTCCATCGAGAGGCTAAACAGGGAAAGCACGTGGCATACCCCGCGTGTCTTTGCCTCCTTCGGGAAGAGGGTAAGCAAGACCAGCTACCTTGAGCAGTGGGGAAAAGTAAAGAAGATAAACAACCAAACCAAACCACCAACATCAAACCATCACATTCATCTCATACCATCACCCTTGGTGTCCTCCCTGACACCCATATGCATAAACCGATGCATATCGCCACACTAGGTGCATCCGCTGCCACAACCACAAGTCTCCATGCCTCCACATATCACAACAGCCTTCCAGGCTCACATCACAGCACAAGAAGCAGGAAAACAAACATCACAAAATGGGCTCTCGGCCCTTTAACAAACAAGAGGGTAACTCAGAACCCTTTTAGAAATTCCCACATAATCTGTTCTCTAATCCATATTGAATTAACAGATTTGTTATTCGTAGGTTCCAATCATGGATACCTAATCAGCAAGCTATCACAATTAAATAACCATGCTTACTTCCCTAATTTGATTATCCTCAAATTAGAACAACTACAACAATGACAATAACCAGATTAATTTACATGCCTCTTTATCTTTGCCAATTAATTATCAATTAATTCCGGCTTTACGTTCGTTATCAATTTCTATCATGAACGAACAACGAAACAAGGAAACATAGATATCACTATATCTAGGAAAACATGAGGCAAACCGTTATCACGGTATAAAGCAACAACATGCGATCAACCAATTCTTTTAATCCGGTTCAAGTATTTAATTAGGTCAATTTCATTGTGATCCAAAGGAATAAATCATGTTAATTCTACGATTGCACATACACAATTAGAGAAGCCATGAATCCCCTACCTCAAACAGTTCCTCACGTTCTTTATCCACACAACAGGTCACGATCCTCCCCTCGCGACAACTGCATCCACCGGAGGATGCTGTGGTACGACAGTACCAACCAACCCCAAGAAAACCCATTAGAATCCTGGAGAATACATGGTATAATTATTGAAAGGGGGATAGGAGAAGATGAACCCCAAAATAACGATGATACAACATACCCTATATCGAAGATTGATCGACACGGCTCAGTTGCATCCAAAACAGAACAGAACCAATCCTCGGGGTAAAGATTGATTGTGCAACTCCTACGGAAAGGATTGAAAGGTTCTAGCGTCTCTTAGCCGAGAACAAAGAGAAAGAACAAGGGAGAATGATATCTCATCCCTTTTTTAAGATTAAATGGGGCGACGGTTTAAGATCCGGTTAATTCTCCATTAAAAACGGATCGCATTAACCCATGTGGTTTGACCAAGTAAAACATTCCAAGCCTTAGGAATAATTAATATAGGATTTATGGCATTTTAAACGGCTTTAAGAGACCTTAAAATAAGGCTTTAAATGCTTTTTATGTCAAAGGAAACGTCAAAAGAGGCAAAACTGTAGGAGTCTGGAAACATTGTTCACCTACCGTTACTGTACACCTACCGATCTGTGCTACCGATTTGTGCTACCGATCTGTGCTACCGATCTGTGCTACCGATCTGTGCTACCGATCTGTGCTACCGATCAGTGCTACCGATCAGTGCTACCGATCAGTGCTACCGATCTGTGCTACCGATCTGTGCTACCGATATGTGCTACCGATCTGTGCTACTGATCTGTGCTACCGATCAGTGCTACCGATTAGTGCTACTGATCAGTGCTACCGATCTGTGTTACCGATCTGTGCTACCGATCTGTGCTACCGATCTGTGCTACTGATCTGTGCAACCGATCTGTGCAACCGATCTGTGCTACGGATCGGTGCTACCGATCTGTGCTACCGATCTGTGCTACTGATCTATCCTACCGATCTGTGCTACCGATCTGTGCTACCGATCTGTGCTACCGATCTGTGCTACTGATCTGTGCTACCGATCTGTTACTGTTCATAAAACTGGAAACACTGTTCACAGAACTGGAAAATTGGAAAAGTGTTGGGGATAAGTCCCATTGGCCTCCCGGAACACCTCCAACACCAAAATTCCACAAAGTAATGGACCGGAGAGGTCCGGGCCATTACATTAGATACCTCTCAAAACATTATCATCCTCGAGAATTAAAAACCAACCCAGAAGAAAAGAGGGGTCCGAACAACCACCCCATAAGATACCTCTCAGGGAAAAACCACCATGAGTTGTTCGAAATCTGGAACAAAACCACGACATCCTGGAGTATGGGAACAAACAATCCATACCCAAACAATTCAAACATAACATCACATCAAAGGTACATAAATAAAACATGAAGGGTCCAAACACAAAGAAAACATCATTAAATGAAAGGAGTTAAACATTGAACAACTCTGGGTACTGAGCACGTATCTGTGACTCACGCTCCCAGGTACTCTCCTCCATGCCACCGTGTCGCCACAAGACACGAACTAAGGGGATATAATTCCCACGCAACACCTTCTCCTTGTGGTCTTGGATCTCCACAGGTCGCTCCTCGAAGGTTGCATCATCATCAATATCGATCTCTCCCCAATCGATAACATGAGATTCATCATGAAGATAACGACGGAGCTGTGATACATGGAAAACATCATGTATCCAACTCTTCTGAGGGGGAAGTGCTACTCGATATGCCACAGCTCCAACACGAGCTAACACCTCGAAAGGCCCAACAAACCGGGGAGAAAGCTTACTTCCGTGACCAAACCTTCGCTGCCCACGACGGGGAGTCACCTTTAGAAACACATGATCCCCAACATTAAACTCTAAGGGTCTCCTTCTTTGATCAGCATAAGATTTATGATGATCTTGTGCTGTCTTCATCCTCTCACGAATCACCTGAACCATCTCTGTTGTATTCTGCACTAGTTCTGGTCCGAGAATTGCGGACTCTCCGACCCCAGTCCAGCACAATGGAGAACGGCATGGCTGGCCATACAAGGCTTCAAACGGCGCCATACCGATGGTAGAGTGAAAACTATTATTGTAAGAGAACTCTACCAAGGGTAAGTGCTTCACCCATGAACCTCCAAAATCAAGAACACAAGAGCGCAACATGTCTTCAAGAGTCTGGATGGTTCGCTCTGTCTGACCATCCGTTTGAGGATGAAAAGCAGTGCTAAGGCACAGTTGAGAGCCAAAAGCATGCTGGAGACCTCTCCACACCCTAGAGGTAAAACGAGGATCTCGATCAGAAATGATCGTCTTAGGAACTCCGTGAAGCCTCACCACCTCCTCCAGATACTGCCTCGACAAAACCTCCACTGAGCTCGACTCCTTGATTTCTATGAAGTGGGCCGATTTAGTTAAACGATCCACTACCACCCATATAGCATCATGTCCTCCTGGAGCTCGAGGTAAACCTGTAACAAAGTCCATTGAGATGTCCTCCCGCTTCCATTGAGGAATCTCTAAGTGTTGGAGAAGACCACCAGGAACACGGTGTTCGGCCTTCACCTTCTGGCAGACTAAACATCAAGACACACACTCTGCAACCATATGTTTCAGCCCAGGCCACCAGAACTGACTCCTTAAGGATCAGTACATCTTCGTCACACCAGGATGTACTGCCAAGGGTGAACTATGGAACTCTCGGAGAACCGTCTCGCGCATCGCCAAGGGAACAAAAAGCCTGCCATGATACAACACTCGGTGTTGTTCATCCTCCGACCAACCATCAGGGGCCTCTCCACAAACAACTCTGTCTCTCCAAACTTCCACCTCTGGATCACCCAACTGAGACTCTTCCACCTTCTGCATCAGGGATGACTGCACCATCATCTGGAAAAGACAACCTCTTCCCCCAACTTCTCCCATATCAAGATGCAAAGCTGATAGCTCTTCCATCACTCTCCAGGAATCACCAGATTCACGCACAACATCATTATGTGACTTTAGGCTTAGTGCATCAGCTATAACGTTCCCTTTTCCAGGTGTATACGATATTTCAAAGTCGTATTCCTGCAAGAACTCCATCCACCGACGCTGCCTCAAGTTCAAGTCACGTTGGGAGGAAACATACCTCAAACTCTTATGATCGGTGAAAACCACAAAGTGCTCACCAATGAGGTAATGTCTCCACAACTTCAGAGAAAACACCACGGCTGCCAACTCAAGATCATGGGTGGCATAGTTGTGTTCATGGGGACGCAACTGCCGAGACCCATAAGAAACAACGGACCTCTACTGCATGAGAACACAGCCTAGCCCCAGATGTGAAGCATCCCAGAAAACATCAAACTGGACTCCCTCTGCTGGAAGACAAATGACTGGAGCACTTACCAACTTCTCCTTTAGATACTCGAAAGCTGTCTGACACTGATCAGTCCATATGAACGCTTGATCCTTCCTGGTCAAAGATTTCAGAGGAGTCGCAACTCGGGAGAAATTAGCCACAAACCTCCTCTAATAGCCTGCGAGACCAAGGAAACTTCGCACCTCTGACACGGTCTTGGGGGCTGGCCAAGACACCACTGCTTCTATCTTCGAAGGATCCACAGCTACTCCCTGTTGGGACACAACATGTCCCAAGAAACGAACTTCTCGAGCCCAGAACTCACACTTGGACAACTTCCCAAACAACCGATGTTGGCGAAGAACTCCCAAAATGGCTCGTAGATGCTCTGCATGCTCCTCTTCAGATGTGGAGTATACAAGGATGTCGTCGATGAAAACCACAACAAACTTGTCCAGGAATTCACGGAACACAGCATTCATCAACCCCATGAAAATAGCTGGAGCATTCGTCATGCCGAATGGCATTACAACAAACTCATAATGCCCATGACGACAACGGAAAGCATTCTTCGGGATATCCTCATTCTTTACACGCATATGATGATATCCTGACCGCAAGTCGATCTTTGAGAACCAACTTGCACCCTTCAGTTGATCGAATAGGTCATCAATCCACGGGAGAGGATAGCGGTTCTTTATTGTCACTTTGTTTAACCGATGATAATCGACGCACAACCGCAAACTGCCATCAGCCTTTTTCACAAACAAAATTGGTGCACCCCAAGGTGACACACTTGGCCGAACAAAACCACACTGCAACAGACCATCGAGCTGAATACGTAGCTCTCGTAACTCAGAAGGGGCCATCCTATACGGAGACATAGAGATAGGAGACGCTCCTGGCTGTAGCTCGATCCCAAACTCGATCTCTCGTCGAGGGGGTAAGGATACAACCTCTTCTGGAAAGACATCAGGGTACTCCTCTACGACCCTAGGAAAATCCAACTGTTGAACCTCTGAAGAACTCAGCATCATCCCAGACATCATGGATGATAAGGATGAAACTCGTCTATGACTCATCCGAGGATCTCTCTCACCAACAAACACTACTTCCTCTCCATATTCATCAAAGAAAACGACCTTATTCCTGTAGAAATCCACAACAGCCTGCACCGAATACAACCAATCCATGCCAAGTATGACATCATATGGTTGTATTCATAAACATAGGAAATCTCCCCAAGAGCGGTGTTGGCCCAACACTAGCTCACAGTCTCTATATACTTCAAACAAGCTAGCTCTACCTCCAACTGGCGTTGTCACGACCCGTCCTCGGGGCCCGTGCCGTGACTACCCCAAGCCCGCCTTCCATAGGCCAGGGGCTGGCGACTAGCACCAAGGCGTAAAATCCCAGTAAACAGGGAAGGCATTGCCTTTATAAGTAACAACCACACAGAGTCAGCAAGCGGAAAGTAAAGTGCAGAAATGTAAAGGGGGCCGGAAATACAAGCCCAACTGTAAAGTACAACTGAAAAGTAAAGTACAGCAACTGAAGAAAAGACGGCGGCCTCGTGTCGTCCACTGGCAATCCCACCTGAAGGGTGGGTACAGATAGCCTCCAGGCTCCTCGGGTCCCACGTCCGCTCCGAGCACGTCCCGCCCAGTGGTCCACCTCCAGGTACCGTCCTGCTCCACGCCCCAACCACGATCAGCGCTGTCCGTCGTCTGCAACCAACACAACAAGGTGCGGGCATAGCCCGTGCAGGGGTGAGTACAAGCTACTCAGTAAGGACCCCGAGACCCCCGAAGGTCTCCCGAAATCCACAAAGGATATAGCACAAAAGAAAGATGCAATCACGAAGTAACATCTGACTCGACTTAGGTATATGCCCATACATATACCTAAGTCCCCAATTCTAGCTCTGCTCACGAGCTCAAGAACAACTCAACCCACAAAGGAAGCAAGACTCAAATCCACAAGGAGAGTAACAGTAAATCCACATAGGATAGTTCAACACAATCCACAAAGGAGAGTAACAGTAAATCCACATAGGATAGTTCAACACAATCCACAAAGGAGAGTAACAGTAAATCCACATAGGATAGTTCAACACAATCCACAAAGGAGAGTAACAGTAAATCCACATAGGATAGTTCAACACAATCCACAAAGGAGAGTAACAGTAAATCCACATAGGATAGTTCAACACAATCCACAAAGGAGAGTAACATAAGATTCAGCTCAACCAGGATTTTCATTATCGAAACCGTAAATGTTGAAGAGCCCCATCTCTGAAGTGTACAGTGGTCCTGTCACGACTCCGAGGTACTGCTCACTAACCTAAGACTGCTGAAGTACTCCTCCTGTCGAGTACCGCGGGTCTGCTGCCAACTACCGGGCGCTCCGTCCGCTGAGGGTCTGCTGCCAAATACCGGGCGCTCACCCAGATAGCCTACTGAGGTACTCCTCCTGTCGAGTACCGCGGGTTTGCCGCCAACTACCAGGCGCTCCGTCCGCCGTGGGTCTGCTGCCAACTACCGGGCGCTCCGTCCACTGGGCTAGTCGACTCACTCCAAGTCGAGTCGGTCAAGCAGTCGTCAGGTCTCAGTCATCTACACGGTCTCCGTACTCCGCACGCACGTCTCCACCGTCGCGGGTCTGTCGCTACAACCAAGCGCACACACTCCGTAGAGTATCGCGGGTCTGCCGCTACAACCAAGCGCTCCACCGCCAAGGGTCTGTTGCTGCATCCAAGCGCACCACCACTGTCAAGTACCACGGGTCCGCCGCTACACCCAAGCGCTCCACCGCTCAAGGTAAAAAGAAGATTCAGCTCACACAGGTTCGGTAGCACTGTTCCACGTAGGATCGCTGAGTGTAGTAGTCGACGCAGTCCACGGAGGATCTCTGCACAGTCGTCGCCGCAGTCCACGAAGGATCTCTGCTATGCCGTCGTCGCAGTCCACGGAGGATCTCTGCTCTGCCGTCGTCGCAGTCCACGGAGGATCTCTGCTCTGCCGTCGTCGCAGTCCACGGAGGATCTCTGCTCTGCCGTCGAAGTCACAGCCAGCACTAGGGTTCCCGCACATAGCGAGCTCGTTAGGAGGGTCCGCTCCACGAGCCGAGAGGCTGATACATCAACTGACACGTAGTTCGAAGTTGATGTATCCAAAAGTTACGTATCGACAACAGGATCTCAACGCAACAGACGGCGCGTCAATCGGACGCCCGGTCTGAGAGTTATTGGCATTTTCGTCCCAGGGGCCCGGTTGGTTTTTAGGGCAAAACCAACCCGACCGTACTCCGCCTGTGTCCGATCCTCGGGCGGAGTATGCCAAAAGTTCCGTCTCACTTAGAGGAAACTACCACAGCTGACGGTACGTCGATCGGACGTCCGTAGCTCAAGTTATGAGCGTTTCCGCTCCGAGGGCCCGGTTGGTTTCGTGTACGAACCAACCCGGCCGAACCCAAAGTCTTCCGAAACCTTGAGTGTAATATACCGAAACGACCGTCTCGATCCAAGGATCGCGTAGCCGCTGACGGTTCGTCAATCGGAGGTCCCTGGCCCAATATATGGGCGAAAGACCGAAGAAGGCCCGAAACGGGGGTTCTGGGCCCGGGGCGACCCGGCCCGAACCCCCCCCTTGGGTCGGCCGAACCGGGTCGGCCCGACCCGGGTCGGCCCGAACCGGCCCGAACCGGCTCGGCCGGGTCCGGTCCGGCCTGGGCGCGGCCCGGCCGACCGGACCGGCCGGCTCGGCTTCGGCCGAGCGGCCGAGCAGGCCGCCGCCGCGGGTTTGACCCGCGGCATTTGGAGAAACGCGGCCCCCGCGGGGGGCCGCCTGTCACGCGGACGCGGCCGGGCCGCCGCGTCCGTTCCCGGTTCCGCGCTGCCGCGGAACCGGCCGCCGCCGCCGCGGCTTCAGCCGCGGCGGGAGATCTCCACGGCGGCGCGCCGGGCGCCGCCGCCTCTGGTCGCCGGCGCCGCCGCGCCGGCGACCCGCGCCGCCGCCTCCTTCCGCGGGCCGCCGGAGTTGCTCCGGTGGCCCGTTTTGCCTCCCGTCTGCGCCATTGTTCCTCCCGGGACGCGTCCTCCACTGCGGAATCAACAAATGGCCCTTGCGTCGTGCTTTTGCCGTCGCCCGCCAAATCCGCACAAAAAGGAAGATCGGCGGAGGGTTGCCGGGTCTTGTTCGTTAGACCCGCTCCCTCCGCGTTAATCATAAACAACGGGAGAAAAGAATAAGATGATCAACACATGATCCAACAATTTTATTTAAAGATAAAATTGTTCGCTTGAAACCGGCTTTTTAAATTTTCAAGAACGTTCACGAGAAAATTTAAAAGGGGTAACTTTTCCAAAATAAATCCCTACCTCGAAGTCGTCGTCGGACGAGAGGTCGTCGCGGAATCGCTCGTCGCGGAAGAAGGAGATTGTCGCGTCGTCGCGGTATCCGGCGTCGCGTCGCCAATCTCCGGATCAAGAACAAACGGATTTAATTAATTAAATCCGTTGTTATTGAAATTAAGAAGGGAGAATTTAGAAGTTTCGATTCTCACCTTTAACCGCCGATCGCAGGTTCGCCGCGGAAGAAGAGGCACCGAAGAAGAAGAAGGTCGCGGAAAAGCTGTTGACGTCGCGGATCGTGCGTCGTCGGATTCCGGTTCCGGCGTTCTTCGCGTTCTTCGCGTTCTTCGCGGAGAGGGTGGAGGAACGAAGATTCTCTCAAATCCTTTCCAAGGATTTTTAGGTTGGTCTTATTTTATAAACATGCCAACACGAAACCGGTTAAGAAACGATCCATCAATTCGAAAGAAACGACCCATTTAATTCACGAAGAAACAGTCCATTTAATTTACGAAATAAACCGCCCAATTAAATGGTCTGTTAAGAATTAAAGAAAACGCGTCGGTTGACTTTTCAGTTACTTTGACGGGTTTTCGCGGGTGCGTTACTTAGCGAAAGAAACGGCGGGGCTCGTGCGGGTCCCACCGCACAAATATCCTACCAAGGGGTAGGATATTTCTGGATAGAATCCTATCCAGTTCAACTCAGTTCAAGCCGTCTTTAAGTGACTTTAAGTGGCTTCCAAGCAGTTTAAGTGAAATAAAATAAAGTTGTCGCACAACTTTATTTTATTCTGACTTAAAGCCGCAAAATTTAAAAACCACGTCTTGAGCAAACGCAACTCCGGAAGAGGCGTTTCTAAGCAAATACCGGCGCTGCGATTTCATCGGTGCCCTCAGAATTCGATTCCGGGCACCGGTTCAAAAGATAGAAAAACCCGCTCGTCCGTTCACTGAACGTACCTGAGCCAAACTTCGGAAATTGATTCCGGGCACACCGGGCCTCGGAATCAGGTGCCGTCTGAAGCTGCGCCCTTGTAAAATTCCAAAGAAAATTAAGAAAAAAAAATTTCCTTGAAATTTGCGGGTCTTTACATTACTCCCACCTCAGGGCTTTACGTCCCCGTAAAGATACATCAAAAACTAGGGGAACAAATGGGGGTACTGAGCACGCATCTGAGCCTCCCGCTCCCAAGTGCTCTCCTGGAGGTTCCCGTGCTGCCATCTGACGCGCACAAGAGGAATCGACCGCCCACGTAGGACCCGCTCCTGTCGATCCTCGATCTCCACTGGGACCTCCGCAAAAGTCGCCCCATCCTCCACGTCCAGCTCCCCAAAGTCGATGATGTGCGTCGGGTCGTGCACGTATCTCCTCAGCTGAGACACGTGAAAGACATCGTGCACCCGGTGCAACTGAGGTGGTAGAGCCAGGCGATAAGCCACCTCTCCTATCCTGCTGAGGACCTGGAAAGGCCCATCGAACTTCGGAGATAACCTGCCGCCTCGGCCACATCTCCGAAACCTCATCGGGTTGAGACCGTATAAGAACGTGTTCGTCCCCCTCGAATTCAAGAGGTTTCCCTTTTTAGGTTAGAACTGAAACTCAAAACTCCTGCTGCCACAAGGGTAGGGTTGACCAACTCAAGAGTGATCAGCCACACCCTCTTATGCCTGAGTTTAACATGTGCTGCCCAGGGTTTCCTTTTCGCCGACCAAGGAAAACCCATTCCGACGTTTGCCTAAAACAGTCAACCGGGGTATGATTTGTGAATCATACCCAGATCAACGTCGTAAGGCCTCTACGCTGCCACCAAGAGATTCCAACCGAAACTCTCACCTCGAGGTCAAATCACACCGTCGGCGTAAGTGTGATTATTGAGTCTCCTCCCAAAGGTATCTCCAGACGTGAGGGTCAAGTCTACGGCTTACCCGGAACCTCTAGGTCTGGGACATGATTCGTGGAAGGGTTGAATGATCGGTTCCTATGTCTATAGATATGGCAGCTCGTAGTAGACATAATTCGTACCCCGAATCATTCTTAGAGTTCCTGGGTCACACTCCTTGACCGCAATGCAGCTACTCTCCTCCCCAGCCCTCCTGCTCCCTGAGCCTGGCGGGGACTACTAAGTCGGGTGGTCGTAACATGTCGAAATGTACACCACCACATGCTGCTCTCTAAGCTCCGCTTCCACGTCTGCTACCCTGCAGATTCATCTGTCCTTAGCACTTCCTCCTCCTGAAACATTTTACACGCCCGAGTCTCTGAGACTGGCGCTAGTTTCCTGCCTTTCACTGCTAACGTTCACAACCACAAAGGTTCTCTCTAGCATCCTAGCATAGGTAGAAATGCATAGAGGAAAAGTAATGGTTCGGATTTCCCTTAGACACACTTCGCTCAGAAGTTCGAGTCTAAGGAACTGATCACAACGTAACCAACGAGTACTACGATTGATTGGTAAGCCACGATGAGTGCTCTGCTTCCGACATGTCGTACTGTCGAAGCTGTATTAGCTCCAGAAAACTCACAACCACCTCCTCAAGCCAGTCCTCAGCCGCCTACGAGTCAGGCTCACCTCGAAACTTGAGGGATATCTGGTGCTAAAACATATGTAAGGCACTAAGCCTGTGATTCTCTGCTACCGGTACCGCCGGTAGTGTCTACTGACCAACAGGTAGTGACATAGCTGGCGCACTACCCGTAGGTACTATCCCAGGTATCGGTTCGCGTACCGAAGCCTCATTACTATAAGAACCAACCTCATGGTCACTCACTGGAAACAACCGAAGCTAAGATCATCATCCGCTCTACTAGTATCCAAGCTAGGCATAGAACTCTAGCAACCGCCTCTATCCAGTCCACTGCTGCCTGGGAAAACTGTCTCGCCTCGTATCCTCAGAGGCCTCTACTGCTGGAACTCGTGCATCGCGCTCTGCTAGCGTGCATTGTCAGCTAGTGGCATCCTCTGCCTAACGGGTGGTGGTGCTGCTGGTACACCACCCGAAGGTGCCAACACTGAAAAAGGGCCCTGCACCGGAGTCTCGCTGCTCGGTGGGCCATCATCGAGAACTCTCTCGGAACTCTAGCTAACTATCTGCATGGTGACATCCTGAACAGTTGTGTCACGGTCAACGATTTATACCTGGTGAGCTGACCTGGTTTGAGCTGACTTTAAACCTTTTGGGAAACACACACGCAATCAGTGTTTTCGTGCATTAAGTTGGAAATCAGAAGTCAGGGTCCTGGTGTACGGATACGTCGGCCGCCGCACCAACACTGGGCTCCCTGAACTGATAACCACACTCAATACACTAAACACTATTGCTTCACATAGAAAGAAAGGACGATCAGAGTCCGCGGTAGAACCGACCACCTTTGATACCAATTTGTCACGACCCGTCCTCGGGGCCCGTGCCGTGACTACCCCAAGCCCGCCTTCCATAGGCCAGGGGCTGGCGACTAGCACCAAGGCGTAAAATCCCAGTAAACAGGGAAGGCATTGCCTTTATAAGTAACAACCACACAGAGTCAGCAAGCGGAAAGTAAAGTGCAGAAATGTAAAGGGGGCCGGAAATACAAGCCCAACTGTAAAGTACAACTGAAAAGTAAAGTACAGCAACTGAAGAAAAGACGGCGGCCTCGTGTCGTCCACTGGCAATCCCACCTGAAGGGTGGGTACAGATAGCCTCCAGGCTCCTCGGGTCCCACGTCCGCTCCGAGCACGTCCCGCCCAGTGGTCCACCTCCAGGTACCGTCCTGCTCCACGCCCCAACCACGATCAGCGCTGTCCGTCGTCTGCAACCAACACAACAAGGTGCGGGCATAGCCCGTGCAGGGGTGAGTACAAGCTACTCAGTAAGGACCCCGAGACCCCCGAAGGTCTCCCGAAATCCACAAAGGATATAGCACAAAAGAAAGATGCAATCACGAAGTAACATCTGACTCGACTTAGGTATATGCCCATACATATACCTAAGTCCCCAATTCTAGCTCTGCTCACGAGCTCAAGAACAACTCAACCCACAAAGGAAGCAAGACTCAAATCCACAAGGAGAGTAACAGTAAATCCACATAGGATAGTTCAACACAATCCACAAAGGAGAGTAACAGTAAATCCACATAGGATAGTTCAACACAATCCACAAAGGAGAGTAACAGTAAATCCACATAGGATAGTTCAACACAATCCACAAAGGAGAGTAACAGTAAATCCACATAGGATAGTTCAACACAATCCACAAAGGAGAGTAACAGTAAATCCACATAGGATAGTTCAACACAATCCACAAAGGAGAGTAACATAAGATTCAGCTCAACCAGGATTTTCATTATCGAAACCGTAAATGTTGAAGAGCCCCATCTCTGAAGTGTACAGTGGTCCTGTCACGACTCCGAGGTACTGCTCACTAACCTAAGACTGCTGAAGTACTCCTCCTGTCGAGTACCGCGGGTCTGCTGCCAACTACCGGGCGCTCCGTCCGCTGAGGGTCTGCTGCCAAATACCGGGCGCTCACCCAGATAGCCTACTGAGGTACTCCTCCTGTCGAGTACCGCGGGTTTGCCGCCAACTACCAGGCGCTCCGTCCGCCGTGGGTCTGCTGCCAACTACCGGGCGCTCCGTCCACTGGGCTAGTCGACTCACTCCAAGTCGAGTCGGTCAAGCAGTCGTCAGGTCTCAGTCATCTACACGGTCTCCGTACTCCGCACGCACGTCTCCACCGTCGCGGGTCTGTCGCTACAACCAAGCGCACACACTCCGTAGAGTATCGCGGGTCTGCCGCTACAACCAAGCGCTCCACCGCCAAGGGTCTGTTGCTGCATCCAAGCGCACCACCACTGTCAAGTACCACGGGTCCGCCGCTACACCCAAGCGCTCCACCGCTCAAGGTAAAAAGAAGATTCAGCTCACACAGGTTCGGTAGCACTGTTCCACGTAGGATCGCTGAGTGTAGTAGTCGACGCAGTCCACGGAGGATCTCTGCACAGTCGTCGCCGCAGTCCACGAAGGATCTCTGCTATGCCGTCGTCGCAGTCCACGGAGGATCTCTGCTCTGCCGTCGTCGCAGTCCACGGAGGATCTCTGCTCTGCCGTCGTCGCAGTCCACGGAGGATCTCTGCTCTGCCGTCGAAGTCACAGCCAGCACTAGGGTTCCCGCACATAGCGAGCTCGTTAGGAGGGTCCGCTCCACGAGCCGAGAGGCTGATACATCAACTGACACGTAGTTCGAAGTTGATGTATCCAAAAGTTACGTATCGACAACAGGATCTCAACGCAACAGACGGCGCGTCAATCGGACGCCCGGTCTGAGAGTTATTGGCATTTTCGTCCCAGGGGCCCGGTTGGTTTTTAGGGCAAAACCAACCCGACCGTACTCCGCCTGTGTCCGATCCTCGGGCGGAGTATGCCAAAAGTTCCGTCTCACTTAGAGGAAACTACCACAGCTGACGGTACGTCGATCGGACGTCCGTAGCTCAAGTTATGAGCGTTTCCGCTCCGAGGGCCCGGTTGGTTTCGTGTACGAACCAACCCGGCCGAACCCAAAGTCTTCCGAAACCTTGAGTGTAATATACCGAAACGACCGTCTCGATCCAAGGATCGCGTAGCCGCTGACGGTTCGTCAATCGGAGGTCCCTGGCCCAATATATGGGCGAAAGACCGAAGAAGGCCCGAAACGGGGGTTCTGGGCCCGGGGCGACCCGGCCCGAACCCCCCCCTTGGGTCGGCCGAACCGGGTCGGCCCGACCCGGGTCGGCCCGAACCGGCCCGAACCGGCTCGGCCGGGTCCGGTCCGGCCTGGGCGCGGCCCGGCCGACCGGACCGGCCGGCTCGGCTTCGGCCGAGCGGCCGAGCAGGCCGCCGCCGCGGGTTTGACCCGCGGCATTTGGAGAAACGCGGCCCCCGCGGGGGGCCGCCTGTCACGCGGACGCGGCCGGGCCGCCGCGTCCGTTCCCGGTTCCGCGCTGCCGCGGAACCGGCCGCCGCCGCCGCGGCTTCAGCCGCGGCGGGAGATCTCCACGGCGGCGCGCCGGGCGCCGCCGCCTCTGGTCGCCGGCGCCGCCGCGCCGGCGACCCGCGCCGCCGCCTCCTTCCGCGGGCCGCCGGAGTTGCTCCGGTGGCCCGTTTTGCCTCCCGTCTGCGCCATTGTTCCTCCCGGGACGCGTCCTCCACTGCGGAATCAACAAATGGCCCTTGCGTCGTGCTTTTGCCGTCGCCCGCCAAATCCGCACAAAAAGGAAGATCGGCGGAGGGTTGCCGGGTCTTGTTCGTTAGACCCGCTCCCTCCGCGTTAATCATAAACAACGGGAGAAAAGAATAAGATGATCAACACATGATCCAACAATTTTATTTAAAGATAAAATTGTTCGCTTGAAACCGGCTTTTTAAATTTTCAAGAACGTTCACGAGAAAATTTAAAAGGGGTAACTTTTCCAAAATAAATCCCTACCTCGAAGTCGTCGTCGGACGAGAGGTCGTCGCGGAATCGCTCGTCGCGGAAGAAGGAGATTGTCGCGTCGTCGCGGTATCCGGCGTCGCGTCGCCAATCTCCGGATCAAGAACAAACGGATTTAATTAATTAAATCCGTTGTTATTGAAATTAAGAAGGGAGAATTTAGAAGTTTCGATTCTCACCTTTAACCGCCGATCGCAGGTTCGCCGCGGAAGAAGAGGCACCGAAGAAGAAGAAGGTCGCGGAAAAGCTGTTGACGTCGCGGATCGTGCGTCGTCGGATTCCGGTTCCGGCGTTCTTCGCGTTCTTCGCGTTCTTCGCGGAGAGGGTGGAGGAACGAAGATTCTCTCAAATCCTTTCCAAGGATTTTTAGGTTGGTCTTATTTTATAAACATGCCAACACGAAACCGGTTAAGAAACGATCCATCAATTCGAAAGAAACGACCCATTTAATTCACGAAGAAACAGTCCATTTAATTTACGAAATAAACCGCCCAATTAAATGGTCTGTTAAGAATTAAAGAAAACGCGTCGGTTGACTTTTCAGTTACTTTGACGGGTTTTCGCGGGTGCGTTACTTAGCGAAAGAAACGGCGGGGCTCGTGCGGGTCCCACCGCACAAATATCCTACCAAGGGGTAGGATATTTCTGGATAGAATCCTATCCAGTTCAACTCAGTTCAAGCCGTCTTTAAGTGACTTTAAGTGGCTTCCAAGCAGTTTAAGTGAAATAAAATAAAGTTGTCGCACAACTTTATTTTATTCTGACTTAAAGCCGCAAAATTTAAAAACCACGTCTTGAGCAAACGCAACTCCGGAAGAGGCGTTTCTAAGCAAATACCAGCGCTGCGATTTCATCGGTGCCCTCAGAATTCGATTCCGGGCACCGGTTCAAAAGATAGAAAAACCCGCTCGTCCGTTCACTGAACGTACCTGAGCCAAACTTCGGAAATTGATTCCGGGCACACCGGGCCTCGGAATCAGGTGCCGTCTGAAGCTGCGCCCTTGTAAAATTCCAAAGAAAATTAAGAAAAAAAAATTTCCTTGAAATTTGCGGGTCTTTACAGGCGTAGTCAACGCCAAGGGCACTGGAAGCCTCTCTACATCAAGTCCCAAAGTGTGGACAAGGGTAGGGGATATAAAGGAGTGTGTCACTCCTGAATCAAACAAGGCATACACCAAGGTAGAAAACAAGCAAAGGGTACCTCGGACGACGTCTGGCTCGCCTGGAGCTGGCAACGCTAGAGCATGAAGCTGACCACGACCACCTCTGTGGCCTCTCTGACCCTGATGACGACCACCACCACGGCCACGCTCTTCTCTCTGAGGACAGGGAGCGTCATGGGGCTGTCCTCTGCCTGCTCCATCTACCCTTGGGTGATCTAAAGCTGGTGCAACCTGCTGCTGCTGCCTCGGCTGGAACTGCCTCAACGGAGGAACCTGGAGTGGAGCGCCTGGTGCATGATGACTGCTCTGAAAAGTTGGGCACTCCCGCTGCTGATGACCACGTCCACCACAAGAAAAACAAGCGCCTGATCCCTTTGCATAGGCCTGAGAGTTGCTTCCTCTGGAGAAACGAGATGGAAAGGGCTGGGACCTACCCCCAGGTGAACGGAAACTCTTCTGCCCTGAAAACCGGGAACCTCGGACCACAGCTCTGCTTCGTGAGGAATCATGACAATTCCCCTCTCGTGATGATCCGGTCCTTGCCAAAGTCCTTTCAACAACCTCTGCCCTCGCCAGCACCTCTAGATATGTCTTCAGCATAAATGGGGTGACCTGGCGCTGGATCTCTGGACGCAAAGCCTCCTCGAAATGCCTCGCCCTGGCCTCATCATCTGGTAACAGGTCTGAAGCATATCGTAGAAGGTTCCTGAAACAGATTCCAAACTCCCGAACATTGGAGCTCCCCTGTCGAAGGGTAAGAAGCTCCTAGCGACTGGACGCCTTCGTAGTCGAAGAAAGAAACTCGACTCTAAACCTGTCTCGAAACTCCTCCCATGATATCGCTGACTCCTCACGATCCCCGAGGAACAAGAACCACCATTGTCTCACTGCTCCACGCAACATCGTCACAACCAAGGACACCCAGTGTTCCTTCCGAGCACGAATCGAACTGAAGCCTATCTCGACCTCCTCCAACCAGTCTTCTGTGACTACATCTGAAACGGAGCCCTCGTACTTCTGTAGACTCTGGAGCTGAAACTCTCGGAGTGTCTTCCTCCAAGTGTCATCGTCGTCAACCTCTACCCGGCGGCGATCTGCTGGAACAGCCTGCTGGGCACCTTCTGCGCAAACCTGACGAGGACGTCGACCTGGAGCCATACCTGTAAAATAACAACTGTTAGAGCTCCTAAGCCTGGAATATAGAAGATTCAGCATTAATTAATTAATTATTTTGTTTTATTAATTTTAGGTTACCTATCCCAAGGTCTACCCATTCAAACACAGGCGCAAAGAATAATGATGCATGATCCTTTCCTAGGTCTCTACCCTGCAACCAGTATCACTTTGTTTAGTAGCCATCGTAAACTTAAAGGTCCATGCAACAGATCATAGGGGGCCCTGAACGCCTATGTCTCTGCCGGTCTCTAGTGTTTACCCCACTTGCTAAACACGAATGACACTGTTTTCCTACCATCCCATGCATCCTCACCTGTGCTTAACTCCAAACTCCATCCTATCCCTCAACCTCCCTTTGATACCACTCTGTCACGACCCCCTCCCCACAAAGTGTACCCCTCCTGGGCCGGAAATGTGAAAAGGGAGATAATGACCCCCGAGTCCCGCCTCCAGTAGGCCCCGGGTTGGCGACTAGCACCGAGGGTATAATAACGTACAAATGGGAGGCATTACCCTCTAAGAGAACACATGCAGAAGAGAGAGATAGAATAGACTCCAATCAACTCCAACTCAGAACTGAAATATAAAAGGGAACCAAGTACATATTTGAAATGTCATGAAAAAGTACTACAACTGAAAAGGGAAACTAAAAGTACCCAAAAGAAAGTAAAACGACAGCGACCACAAGCCCGAACAGCTCCTCCTCCAACCGCAAGCTAGTAGTAACCAGCTTGATCTCCAACCTGCTCCAAGTGACCTGAAAAACAGTTTATATGCACATAGGGTGAGTATAACAGTATACTCAGTAGGATCCTCCCCAAGACTCTCGTGCAAAAGTAAAGAAAGCATGCTAAAGCCCAGTGAACAATAAGTGAAACTAACTCATTATCTAAACAGGTATACTATGTTCCCAACCTCACCATGGCTACCCTCACCAAGTAACGCATACAATAATATAGCATATAGTAAAGAATATCAAGGGTACCCCGCTACTACTTCCCCACTGGTTTGCCGCTTTTCCCCAACAACATACGTCCTGTGCATCTCTCTCCAAAGGCTTGCCCGTATCAACATGGGTCAAGCTCCACAATCTGCACCTCGTGCACCACAAAGGCTTGCCCACAGACACCTGGGCTAAGCTCCACACAATCCTCACAACCAAAAGTAACCAGGTATTTTCCGGGAGCCACCACAGCTCGCATAACGTGTATCATACGTCGGGTATTATACCTCAAGCCATTACAGCCCATACACCGAGTAAGGATCCTCAAGCCATCACAGCCTATACACGTTACACCTATAGTAGTCCATAGGATACTATATCCAGAATATATGTGTGTGAATAACCACAAGCCATTACAGCCCTCTACACACATATATGGGGTAACTAACCACGGTGCCTCATGGAACAAGTATCCACCAAGAGAAGAGCGCGGGGCCAAAGGGGGTAGTCAGCCATTCAACCTCCCATCAGAATGTTGGGGAAAACACCCCCCCAGGGCTCAGAATCCCCGGGGTGTCAGTTGCCCTTACCGACAGGGTGGAGTAGCATATACAAACACAAAAAGTACAGAATATATAAGTAACTCACATCCACACTATGGGCATTACCTAGTCTTAGATACAACTGCAGCTAACGTCTCTCAGACTCCAGGCTGCTACTTCTAAGACTAGGTATCCTATAAGCACACAAACAATGAAGAGCTTTAATAGATTACTCCATTCTCATTTATCAGTTCCACTGTACATTAATTAATTCTTTAAACATTAATTAAGAATGAACAATTCCACATTAAACTGAAATGGCATCACTTTCAAAAACAACTGCTCCTTTTTAAGATTCACATCACCTTTAAATTCCAGCATCTCCATCCCCATGGATTTTCACCATTTAATCAAACATTCCTTACAGAATTACTTTTCCACATTCCCAGGCATTCTAGAAAAACATCCTATGCTTCTAAACACAAAGGAGGCTCAACACGGTGAGTAGATATACTACCCGTCGAGTCTTTGCCGCCTATAGAAAGAGCATAGACCCATCCTCCATCGAGAGGCTAAACACGGAAAGCACGTGGCATACCCCGCGTGTCTTCGCCTCCTTCAGGAAGAGGGTAAGCAAGACCAGCTGCCTTGAGAAGTGGGGAAAAGTAAAGCAGATAAACAACCAAACCAAACCACCAACATCAAACCATCACATTCATATCATACCATCACCCTTGGTGTCCTCCCCGACACCCATATGCATAAACCGATGCATCTTGCCACACTAGGCGTCATTCGCTGCCACAACCACAAGTCTCCATGCCTCCACATATCACAACAGCCTTCCAGGCTCACATCACAGCACAAGCAGCAGGAAAACAAACATCACAAAATGGGCTCTCGGCCCTTTAACAAACAAGAGGGTAACTCAGAACCCTTTTAGAAATTCCCACATAATCTGTTCTCTAATCCATATTGAATTAACAGATTTGTTATTCGTAGGTTCCAATCATGGATACCTAATCGGAAAGCTATCACAATTAAATAACCATGCTTACTTCCCTAATTTGATTATCCTCAAATTAGAACAACTACAACAATGACAATAACCAGATTAATTTACATGCCTCTTTATCTTTGCCAATTAATTATCAATTAATTCCGGCTTTACGTTCGTTATCAATTTCTATCATGAACGAACAACGAAACAAGGAAACATAGATATCACTATATCTAGGAAAACATGAGGCAAATCGTTATCACGGTATAAAGAAACAACATGCGATCAACCAATTCTTTTAATCCGGTTCAAGTATTTAATTAGGTCAATTCATTGTGATCCAAAGGAATAAATCATGCTAATTCTACAATTGCACATACAGAATTAGAGAAGCCATGAATCCCCTACCTCAAACAGTTCCTCACGTTCTTTATCCACACAACAGGTCACGATCCTCCCCTCGCGACAACTGCATCCACCGGAGGATGCTGCGGTACGACAGTACCAACCAACCCCAAGAAAACCCATTATAATCTTGGAGAATACATGGTATAATTATTGAAAGGAGGATAGGAGAAGATGAACCCCAAAAGAAAGATGATACAACATACCCTATATAGAAGATTGATCGACACGGCTCAGTTGCATCCAAAACAGAACAGAACCAATCCTCGGGGTAAAGATTGATTGTGCAACTCCTACGGAAAGGATTGAAAGTTTCTAGCGTCTCTTAGCCGAGAACAAAGAGAAAGAACAAGGAAGAATGATATCTCATCCCTTTTTTAAGATTAAATGGGGCGACGGTTTAAGATTCGGTTAATTCTCCATTAAAAACGGATCACATTAACCCACGCGGTTTGACCAAGTAAAACATTCCAAGCATTAGGAATAATTAATATAGGATTTATGGCATTTTAAACGGCCTTAAGAACCCTTAAAATAAGGCTTTAAATGCTTTTTACGTCAAAGGAAACGTCAAAAGAGGCAAAACTGTAGGAGTCTGGAAACATTGTTCACCTACCGTTACTGTACACCTACCAATCTGTGCTACCGATTTGTGCTACCGATCTGTGCTACTGATCTGTGCTACCGATCTGTGCTACCGATCTGTGCTACCGATCAGTGCTACCGATCAGTGCTACTGATCAGTGCTACCGATCTGTGCTACCGATCTGTGCTACCGATCTGTGCTACTGATCTGTGCTACCGATCAGTGCTACCGATCAGTGCTACTGATCAGTGCTACCGATCTGTGCTACCGATCTGTGCTACTGATCTGTGCTACCGATCTGTGCTGCAAATCTGTGCTACTGATCTGTACAACCGATCTGTGCTACCGATCTGTGCTACCGATCTGTGCTACCGATCTGTGCTACTGATCTATCCTACCGATCTGTGCTACCGATCTGTTCTACCGATCTGTGCTACCGATCTGTGCTACTGATCTGTGCTACCGATCTGTTACTGTTCATAAAACTGGAAACACTGTTCACAGAACTAGAAAATTGGCAAAGTGTTGGGGATAAGTCCCCTTGGACTCCCAGAACACCTCCAACACCAAAATTCCACAAAGTAATGGACTGGAGAGGTCCGGGCCATTACAAGTTACTTTTTATGGAATTATTTTGATCATATCTTCCATTATTTGTAATTTGGACATTTATTTGATACAATTTTAATGGAAAGCATTTTGATGGAATTAATGTTAACCTAATTTAAAATAGTGTCACTCCTCATCTACTATAAAAGGCCTCCTCTCCTCCTACATCCTTATACCTCTAAAGTTACATTATCTTGAACAATATCTACATAAATATCCCCTAGAATCTCCCCATATCCTATAATAATCAACATGTTCAGAAATCAATCCACGGATGCCTTTTGGTACAAACCAAAATAAGTTACCATATTAAGAGGTAACATCATTCTTTAATCTCTCATGTATTTTTTTCATTCTTCATCCCATAAAATCATCTTGTTGCATTATTATATAATAAAAACACAATAATAAATATAGAAGGGTTTTTTATGTTAGTTTTTCAACTAAAACCTACACAAACTACCATATAATGGGTAATTTACATAATGTTTACGCGTATGAGAAGCTACCACCTTAAAAAATGAGGACTATTCATTTTTCTAATACCACCTCTCATAATGGCCATTATGATAGAATACCTTTTCATATATTATATACATGACAATTAATATTTCATTAATATTATTTAATTATTTTACAAAAAATACCATTATAGTTTCCAATTTTTTTAAATACGATAACATAGTTTGGGAATGTGTGGACTACCCCCCCCCCCCTCAAAGTAAAGTGATTCATTCTCAATTTAACTAAAATTATAAAGGAGGGTTATATTTAAACATATGTGACATAATGAACCAATATTTTATATTCGTGACTTAATTAAATCTCTTTAAATAAAATATATATCATTTTCATTATTACCCTTTTAGACACACCTAAAAAGTGACAAACTTCGTCTGTGAACATGTAGACTACCACCTCCTCGACAAAATGTGATTCCTTTTACCGAGAAATAATTATATAAATAATTTTATATGAATAAATAATATGGTATTTATGATATAATGATAATTATTGAAAATTTTAAGTTACATACCTATTTTCTATAATGTACATTGAAAAATGAGAACTTTTTTCATGTGTGAGTACAACCTATTATCACCTTGATTATATCTATTGTTCATTTTTCATAACCATATTTATTGATTTGTTTTATATTTTTAATTTATCTATAAATATGATATTTATTTCATGATAATTATTCAAGATATGTTGAATAATAATTATTTTACTATTGTTGACCTACCAAAGTTGTTTTTTTACTTATAAAACAAATTTTATCCAAACACTTGACATAAAATTAATCGTTCAAGTAGTTGTATAGAAAATGGTATTAAGTGGAATAAAATTTTTGATAAACAAGAAAAATATTTAAAATAAATTAAATAATTATAATAACATTATAATTAAAGAATATAAAGACACATGGGATAAGTTATATACAAGTTATGGGATTTCATCTCAATTTAGATTTCATTGAGGCTAATTTTAGGTTTTTTACCTATTTTATTTTATAAGATGTATATATTATCATTTGAGTTTTTATATCATGAAAATATTGATTAATATGATATTATAAAGATAATTTAATGAAAATAATTCATAGAGATTATGATTCATATATTTCATCGTGGTATGGGACACATTAGAATGTTTAAATATTAATATCTTATATAATGTTTTTAATGACTATAATTTCAATCTCAATTCCTTTTGTGATTATTATCATTATCATGAAACAATCACTTTAATTTTGTGCACCTAATTTCATATATATGGTGAAGATACATCCAAATTCTCTTATAATATCATTATTCAATATATTTTCATGAAATGTTTGTTTTAATTTGAATTATTTCATCTCAGGGTATTTGAGTTAAAAGTAAACATGTGGAAAAGAATGTCATAACCCAATTTCTTTTCATTGGGATATATTACATCCATGTTGTCCTTAATATTCTTTGATCATGTGTATAATATATTTCTCTATATATTAATGTATTTATTCTTCAATATGTTGACTTACAATTTATACACATAATATACTCACTGAATGATTCTCACTCCATCATTATAATAATTTCAAGGTTTTATATAACAATATCACTTTGTTTGTTATAGGTTAAACATAAATTTACATCAGAGTAAATTATTTGATCCATATATAATAAACCACTTAATTTTATTCTCATATGGTTATTAATTACCTTAATTAAGTAATATTTTAGTTTTACAACTCTTTGGTACTCAAAATGTTTTGTAAAATGCTTTTAAGAAACCCGACATCATTTCTCTCTTTAGAAGAAGAACATGTTTTCTTCTCAAACACATGTTTTACTAAAATGTATTTAAAATGATTATGTAGATATATTTTTACCCATTTTTCTTTTATCACGGTTTTCAAGGGAATCTTCTTGTCAATTTTGGAACACAGAATTTTTTTTTCAAACATATACTTTGTTAAAGGAATATTATTTTTACCTTGTACGGTATGTAAGGATTTACATTCCATAATTTAACTAACTTTAACATTTTATGTTTAAAATAAAATTCATAAATATGTTTTTCCATAAATATTTTAAAATAAATGGGTTTTAAAAAGGATTTTTCCAAACAAATTATATTTCTGTCAAAAATTATTTTTGATATCTTTTTAATTCTATTCATCAATGATAACTCTTTATTTTACTCAAAGTAGGATAAATTTTATTGCTATAATTTTTATTCATACACTGGATGGTTTATTATTTTTATGTCCAAAAATAGTATTCATATTCACTTATATGTATTATTTAATCATCCTCATGAAATATAAAATCTCCTATGATCATTGAAAATTGTATTCCCTTTAAATTATCGATTTTAGTTAACATGGATATTATTATATCCCAATTTTTATTCCATTTTACATATGGTGTATACATTGATAGTAGTTTAATTATTTTGAGAAATATTGGTACTTTTCTATTCTTTTATAAATACAGATATTTAATAAGGTATATTTTCTATTTTGGTTATTCAATATAATTAATTCTTGGGAGTGGTAATTATGGGGGGATCCAGAACATTTTGTAGCTCCTTGATGCATCGTTAGGTTCTCATGAGAAAAATTACTTACACATATAATTATAGTTGAAACCTTCTTATGAATGGTCTAAACTGTATAGTTTTTCATGTGCCTCAGACACAACATTCATTAATAATGAATTTCCCTCATTCAGTTCTTGTTATTATTAATCCTTGAGATTTTATGTCCACATGTCTATGCATACATTTCATTTTCATTTCATTGATTAAATGGAATTTTTTTTTTATATTATTGACTTTCTATATTATTTTTTACGTATCTCTTTATTTTAATGGAATTTTTATCATTTAATTTGTGTTATTTATTATTCACTTCATTTTAAGACTTTTTGTTACATGGAATGTGCATTCAAATATATATTATGTGATAATTATTATTCTCACTGATTCATTATTTATTCTGTTATACTTTACCCTTATTGAGAATTTTGGCTCACCCCTATTTTGTTTCTATTTTCCCATGAATCCAAGAAGCATACTATAAATGACATTCATGGATATACTAGTTGGAATAAATTTACTCTTGATGATATTCTTGATGTTATTTATAAAAAAATAACTTATAATTAGTGGATTATTTTGTAAAACGACACTTCTGTATGTATTTGGTTTACCAAGACTACTACACTGATCAATAAATTGAGATTTTATTCCTTCTTATCATGCCAATGTAATTTCTAGAAGACACATGCTCCAAGAATTTTGGGGTCTATTCACTGTATTTGTTATCATATGAAGTTTAATAGAAACCTTAGGTACTAGATTTAAGAAACTATAAGTTATAGAACAAATCCATAAGGTATAATTTTAGGATAATAATAGAAGAACACCCTATAATGATGATGAAGTAAATATTATGCAGGTCTTCCAAGAAAATCCTTTCCTAGATACTAAAAGTGGACATGGTATTGGAACTTAAGTATCTATGAGTAACAAATATGACAATGTTTGTTGGTATTGACTCAGAGTAACTTAGTACACAATAATGGGAATTATTGTACACTTGGTTTGACACTCATAGGGGATTTTCTTAGGATAATTCACATTTAATTAACAAACCATTATAACTGATTTTTATAGATAATAGGATTTAATATCCTAGAATAAACCAATGTTGTTTTAGATTGAGGATTAGGTGTCATGATTTTAAAACCCTATGAATGATATCATAGATAAACCCTAGGCAATGTAAGGACCTATGTGAAAATAAATTTATGAAGTATTAATTTATTAATGTTTTATAAAAAACATTAGTTAAAATTATATTTAGTGATTAACTTTATTTTTAGGATATCCATCGATTTTTTTGGAAATTATATTACTATGGTTTTATACAAGGACATCCAGTATGATGGGTGGAAGACAATCATGTCTAGAAAGGCCGCGGGACATGAACCCATGGTCGAAGGATAATAAGGGTTTAACTCCAAACACTGACCTATGGAATGCCCGGTTTAAATTGTTATTCTCTTTAGTTGTACAATTTGATGAAAAAATATTATTGATGAAACATTAGTGTAACTTTTATGTTTTATTGATTATGTTATTCACCATATTTTTTTTAGAATATAGTTAGAGACAAATAATTGCACATTTCAGTCATTTATGGTATATAATATCATTTAGAAATATATTTTTATCGTTTTGGGAAAAAATTAATTTTCAATGAATTGTACAATTGATTAAAGAATTATAAAATTTTTAAAATATATTTATAGAAATATATCAAGAATTTATACATAGTCTTTAAATGAATTACCAAACATTATGAAAAAATACATTGAATGAAAATATTTTCCTAATAAGTTAATTTATGTTGAACCGATGGTCTTCTAAATCATCTCAAATTTATGGCTTTGAGGTCCTCATAATTCTATTTATAATTCACATTCTTGTGATTGATTATATTAATAACTCAATATAAATATTTAAACTCTTCATCTAATTATGTATCTCTACTTTCCAATAACATTATTATACATAGAAACCCATTCTTATTTATTCCATCTAACCTTTTTAAATTCTCATTTTCTCTATTCTAGTAGATGTTTTAAAAAACCGTCTCACAATGTGGGATTTCAAACATAGGAAATATCTAACAATATATCACTATGACTGAGATTAAATTATGAGGATGAAACTTAAAAATGGTGGGGATAATGTGATTCCCTGAAAATATTATTTAGAAACATTATATTAAATATTGTGTATGACATAAAACACCTACCGTGTAAGGGAAAATGGTATCTCATTAATATATATATATATATATATATATTATTTATGAAACTAAATATAATTTATATCTTTAAATGCATGTGATACTTTGTTAACATGTGACATATGAACCAATTAGTATCTTCAATGTATGATGTTACACACAACACTGAGTTTTATCGAACAAAAATATATTATTCCAATATTATTATTTTATATAATAAGATATAACCTAGCCATAAAATTAGTGGTTATGAATAGTTTTAACTAACTTATGAAAATATAATATGAATTCATTGGTTTCACATTAATTATAAATGAATATTAGAACCAATTGAATACAAAAAAATGTATTTTTATATAGAACTGATTTTATGCTCACAATGATGTTTTATCCTAATATATTAAATTTATTAAAATTACTGAGTAATCTTAATGAAATATATATATAATATATAGAATAAAATATTTTGGATAATCATAAAATTGGTTTGAGATACATAAGATAATGATAAACTAAATATCACATGTAAAAACCTATATTTTTAATAAAACACTTTTCCGGCATTTTAATGGATAACCCAGTTTAAATCCATTAATTGACCATTTTATAAATTTCATATTTAAAAATGAACATAATCATTGAAATGGAAACTCCAAAAAAAATTTAGGCTGATCTTTTTGTATTTTTCTCTGATGTATCAATTTTTAATGAATAGTGAAATTACTAAATTTTAGTTAAAATTTCTTTTCCATAAAATTTATTTATAAGTATAAATTATAATTTCAATAGATTTTAATGTTTAAATAGATATTACTTTTATCAATTAAACCAAATTAGTTTATTGGAATCCATATCACTTTGGAATTAACTATAATAATTGAGCAATCTTTTTAACATTTTTACTTTAGAAACTATCGTTGTCGTCACATTTGTAGGATAAAATTTAAAATAATTTCTACCACTTATATTATTGGAATTAGGAATAATAGATTCCTTATTTGTAATGAATATAATTTATAATTCCTAATCAGGTCAATATATTTTTCTAACAAAAATTTTAGTGAATGTAATTAAAATTAATTACAACAATTAAGGTAAAATTATGATTAATAAGGGACTAAAACTTAATCTTAAGGTCCCAAATGACCTATAATCTTTTCAAATGGAAATATTATGGAAATATTTAGACCCTAGTAGTAATTTTATAAATTTTTACTATTATTTTATCCACTTTTAACTGGAAAAACATTTTCTGAATTCTCATTCCCAAAAATTACAAGAGTGTCACTCCTCCTTCACAATAGAAATACCTCCTCTCCTCCCACATCTGCACACCTCACATGAAACATTTTTGGGAAAAATATAAAACAATTTTTTTACAAAAAATACCTCCACTAATTCTATAATCCTCAACATTGTCATATATCAATCCACATAATTAGTTTGGTAGAAACAAAATTAAGTTACCTGATTAAGAGGAAACATCTTCCATTAAGCTCTTGAGTTTTATTTCCATTATAAACAACATGAAATATTATTATTCCATTATTATATAACAATAATACTACACTAAATATACAATTATTTTTTTATTTTAAGGCATTTACTGTCACTTGTATACACATCTATTTAATGGGTAACGAACAATCTTTTTATGTTTATGGTGAGCTGCCACCTTATGAAACAATGATAGATCAACATTACGTTACCACCTATAATGGTGTAAATAATGATAAAAAGTCTATTTATAAGTTATAAATATTATATTTATGATGTCTCAAACTTATGTAATTCATTTACATCAAAATCCTATATACATTCCATTTTTTTTAAATATGATAACATCATTTATGGAAGTGTTGACTATTTCCCCCTCAAAGCGATGTGATTCATTCACACTATACATTGAAAATATAAAGGATGAATTTAATTAAAAAATGTGGCATAAGAAACTATATATTATATTAAATAAAAAATTTTCCTTCTGGAATTATAATATATATCATTTTCTTTATTACAATTTCACACATAGTTAAATACTATAACATTGTTCTTGGACGTGTGGACTGCCACCTCCTTGATATGTTCTGGTTCCTTTTACATTACAATAATGATATAAATAAGTATATATGATTAAATAATATGATATTTATGATATAATGATCATTTTTAAATAATTTATGTTACTTACCTTCTTTTCATAAGGATCGCTGACAAATGGGAACGTGGCTCATGCATACATACGACCTTCCATATCCATGATTGTAACATTGTGTCATTGTAAATATATGTATTTAATGATTGGTTTCACAGGTATAATTGATGTATAAATATGATAATTATTTCATTATTATTATTATCAAGAAGTTATATAATTACCACTTTAACCATTGTTGATCAACAATTTTTTTTGAAACATAAACCGACTTTCGTCAAAACACGGGATGAAAAATTAATTTGTTAAGTAGTTTTATAAAACGTGGTTATAAGTGAAGTAAAGGTTATGATAAACATGAAAAGGTTTATCAATAAATTAAATAACTAACATATTTCTATTATTTAGGAATATAAATTCACATAAGACATGGCAGACACAAGGTAATGGATTTTGTAACAATTTACATTTCATTGAGAATTGTTAATTGTTATACACCTATATTAATTAATATGGGGTATATAAATCCATTTGAAATGTTATATCATGAATGTCATTGTTCTCATGATATTATAAGTTTCATTTAATGTTATTCCTTTATGTATATTATGCTTAAAATGTTTAAAAGGTGGTATGAGACACTTTGGAATGTTTAAATATTAATCTCCTCAAGAATGTTTATCTTCACAATCTCACATATTTTGTGATTATTACCTCTCTATTGAAATTATCAAATTATTTTTTGGGACCTAATTTGTTATATATGGTTCAAATACTTCCACTTTTTCATATAATATCATTAGTCAATAATTATTCAGGATATTTTAGTTTCAATTTTATTTATTTCAAAGAAGGTGGTTTAAGTTAAAAGTAACCATGTCAAAATAAATTCCATTTCACAATTTACATTCATTAGGTTATATTACATCATTTTTGTCATTAATACTCTATCATCATATGTGTATTGACTTTTACTATCAATTTATGTATCTTTTTTTCTGTATTTGGATTTACAGTTGATACACATAATCTACTCTTTGATTAATTCTGACACCAACATTTTAATATTTTCAAGTGATTACATTATAATATCATTTTATTTTGTATTATATTCATATAAATTTCCATAATAATAAATAATATGATCACTGTTAATAAGACCATTTAATTTTATTCTCTTATGGTTATTCATGACCTTTAGTAAGTAAGAGTATCATGTTCCAAATCAGTACTACTCAAAATGATTTAGAAAATATCATTATGAAAACCAGATATCATTTAACTCTTTTGTCAAAGAACATATATTCTTCTAAAAAATAATGTTTTATTGAAATTTATTTCAAAAGTTTATTTAAAATGATTTGGTAAATACATTTTAATCATTTTTTCCATTATCAATGTTTTCAAAGGAATCTTTTTATCACGTTTCAAATAAGAAAACTTTTCATAACCATTTTATCATGAAAAAAGTAATTTTAATTTTATCTAATATAGTATATATAGATTTAATCACCATCATTTTTTATGATTCCTTTTCACATTTAAAATGTTACATTTTATATAGAATGTTTTCAAAAGCTATTTTCATGCAAAATAAAAAAAATAAAAACTAATGATATTTTCCGCAAGAATTTTATGAAGAGGGATTTTAGTTGTTTTCATAAATGAAAAAAAGTCCCTTCATTTTACTCCCATTTGGGTATATTTTATAGATACCATCATTACTCTTATATGGATTGTTTATGGTTTTTTGACCAAATATAGTATTAACATTTACTTCCAATGTATTATTTGTTAGTCCCCATGATATGTTAAATCTTCTATAATATTTAATTATTGAATTCCCACAAAATTATCCATTTCAGTTATCTTGGATTTTAGTATTGCCTAAACTGTATACCATTTAACATACGGTTACTAATTTGATAGTTATATCATTATTTGTGGAAATACTGATAATTTCATATTCATTATTCAATATGGATATTTGATCAGGGATATTATTTATTTTCATTACTTTATTTGAGGAATTCGTTGGACTGGTGATGATAGGTGAATCTTGATCATTATATTACTCCTCAATGCATCGATATGTTCTCATGAGACAATTTTTTGTGAAAATTAGAATAGTTTAATCTGTCTTGTGAAAGGTCTTGGTAGTATATGTTTTCATGTTCCTCAGACATGTTGTCCATTACAAAATAATTTCCTTCATTTATTTCTAGTTATTATTAATTCAAGAGATTCAGTGTTGATATATATATATATATATATATACATTTAATTTTCTATTCATTTATCAATTGTCATGTGTTTTAATTTCATACTATATCATATTTAGTATCCCTTATCTAGTTATTTTAATGGAATGTGTTTTCATTTACCTTTCCTTATTACATATTCACATCCTTTTCATCCAACTGGTTACTTTGAATTTGTGTTCAGTTAATTACCATGCCATAATTATTATAATCATTGATTATTTATTACTTCCTATATACTTTAGCCTTATTGAGCATTTGAGATCACCATTATTTTGTGTCCTTTTCCCTAGAAATCCTATATTTATTCTATAAAATATATAGTAGGATCTACTAAAGGGGGTAAATTTTATCATGATGCTATTCTATAAGATATTAAGAAAACAATTATGTTGTAATTAGTGTATTAATTTGAAATACTATAATCTGGTTTTTATCCGGTTAAACCAACACTACTGAACTGATCAGTCCTTTGGGACCTGATTCTTTTTAATCATGCTAATGTAATTGATTGCAGACACTGGCTCTATGATTTTTGGGTAGGGTCACTATAATGTAGGTAATTGAAGGATATTATTGAGGATGTCACTTATTCCAAGCATGATGTTATTTTAACTCATAGATTCTACTAACTTCCATAAAATTATAGAAATGTGTTCATCACATAATTAAGAGAAACCTAGAGATTGAATATTAAAAACATGGCATAGACTCAAATATTAATGTCATGTTATACCAATAAAACATACAATCTGTATTCATAGTTTCATTCCAATATCAATGAGGGGGGGGGGGGGTTCTTGACTGATTGTATTATGAGACAAAGGGGGGGAAAATATTATCCAATTGAACATTTTAATGTTTATATTGAATTAAGATAAGTACTTGTCATTTTATTTATAAATCTATTATCTTCTATCCCATAATAGGAGAATATTTTAGCATGATTGGACATGCATGGTTGTTTATATACAGTATTGAAAATCAAGGGTGTACCTACCTTACTTTCTACACTTCTTTTACAACCCATCCAAGAGTGTCACGTGTCACGAATCCCCAATCCCGCATCACATATGCTAGGTGTTATTAACTAGAACCTAGTAGGAATACCACTAACATGGGAGGCCATAGCCTATGTATATGTACACACACACACACATATCCAAGCCTATACAATCCTGAAATATAAAAATATCTAATCATCCATGTATGCATACATCAACATCTCTCAACCCGAGAATGACAGGATGTAATGGAATGTAAATAAGAAAAAACACAATCACACCACAATGTTTCTGAACACAAATCCAACTAGAATGTAAATCTAGGGCATCTATTAAAATACCACATGGAAACACCTCGGTATTTCTGGCCTCATGAAGTATCCTCTAATCATGGTTCATCATTATATCTTGTAAATGTTTCATCATATGCACAAGACATGATATGTATAGGTAAATACCATCAGGGGTGGGTATAACAATACTCATTAAGACACCCCCACAAAACAAATCATTCAACAAAGAAAAATAATAATATCTACACAAGTATATGACTATATCACATATAACAATAGTATCAAGATATACTCAACATAGACACATAGAACAAAAGTAAGTCACAGCCATAGTATACTAGTCTAGGATTCCATCTCATAGATTCCTCAAAGCATTTACCTGGGAAAACAAACTCATGAGTCTGATAGCATTGATGATGTTTTCCTAAGAGGTAGTTCTCATTAGGTCTAACCATTTAGAAGTACATAAAAATGGTTGTAATAGATATGACACACACAATTGGAACACTCCTGAGGATATGGGGTGATTCCAACAACCCATTATATATTAACCCTATAAGTAGGGGATTGGATCCCGCATATTGGTGGCATGATGATACCAAGAACTCCAACTGGGGGATGAATATGAAGAAAGGATCTCACCCTTATCCTCACAGAGAAACTCCAATGACTCTATCCATAAAGTTATACTAAAGGGATCATAATCAAAGGAGTTTGAGATGATTCCAAACTAACCCTCATGGAAAGGATAATATGGATGTACCCTATAGAATGAAGGTAAAAAATATAGAGGAAAATAGATCCAATATAACATCAGAGTACACATCATGTAGTTGTGTTACACGTCGTGTCCCTTAACCCAAAGTACATACCATGTAAAAGGATCATGTCTCATTTCTTGTCTTTTTCCATGTAGAAGTACCTTATTTATTATAAGACGGTGTAATCTACCCATGTTCTATTACATAGAATTCCATGTGTACTTGTCCAACCAATGTCCATGTAGGGGATTACACAGCATGTTCTCAACCATGTACTCCAACATGTGTGTATGTACCCTTCATGGTATATGTCGAGTCACTAGGGAAAGGAAACTCTCCATGTGATATTTTCAACAGATGTGTGATTGTTAATTATTCAATAAAACCCTATCCTCCACATTGGGGAACCCATATGGTGTGTGGATATGTATTACATGTTGTGTAGTGAAGATTTTTATTGAAAAAACAAATCTAGAATCAGCTTTGTATTACAATCATCCATTCTACAATATAGATACCTCATAAACATAAAATGGTGAATCAATCCCCTAGGATCCATTCCATCATCGAAACACAATATTTGACCCATAAATTCACTTAGAAAATAGCTTTATACATCTTTCTTAAATGCGCACTGAAGAACATGAAATCGGGTATATAAATCATCAAATCCATTATTTTGATCCACCATAACAGCACCTTCATGTCATGTTAATCCAGACTCTATGATATCAAGTAGTTTCATCAATAAAACTATGGGCAATTATATATTTCATCAGGATATGTCAAAATGTGGTTTTAACAAAAAATTTCTATGATAAATAAATAATCGTGGGAGAAAATTTCAAAAACAATCAAGAGGAATAGACCTTTTTCAATGATCATGTATATCATTTTTCATTTTCATGATAACAAAAATCATAGAATAAATAATAAATTATAATTCTCTTTATAAAAATCCTGAAATAAAACCCATCCTACAAGGCACATGATCCCCGAATCAATTTTTTAGTCAGTTGGATCATGTTCACCGTAGAAATCATGAATGTGGAAGAAATAAAAATAAATAGTTTCCTACCTCAATTCGGATCAACCACTGAAAAAGAACAAATATTCCCCATTATCATTGGTGATATCCTTTGAATATTTTTAATTTCGATCCTCAATCCATGATCTGGTTGCTGTTATTCTATGAAAAATCCTCCATTTCTCTCACTCCAACACCTCTCCAATAGTTTAAAGGCTATGTGGTTAATAATAGAATTCCAACAAAATGGTATATTTAATGAATCTCCAATAATTCTGTCAAAAACGAATTAGAATAATTTATTTAATTTATTTATTCATTTTTGCACCTGTGATGAATTTTCCACCAACAACCAATGATAACCAAGGTTTTGTCACAGCAAGCGTAGAACATTTATTCCAAATTTAAATTCTCCATAATATTATCTGATACATGCACCTATTTATATGTTATTTAACTTTTTCAGGGAAACTTCTCATCTGTGTTATTTAATATATTCCAATCATTTATTCAAGGATCATTGGGCCTTATACTCTCACACATTCTTAGTTCCTATTCTCAATAATAATCCATACAATATCCAAAAATAATACATGTTAAATATGAGTGATTATATTCTCCCCACATTGGGACTTTACATCTTGAAAATCCAAAATAAGGGATACACAAAAAGATATTAGTACTGAGCATGAAAATGAGACTCTCACTCCCATTTTCTCTCCTAATGATTCTCATGCTACCACTAAAACAAACTAAAGGAATCACTTGCCTATGGGGGATCATCTCGTTATGATCCTCAATATCTAATAGGTAATCATTAAAGGTGTCTCCATCCTCAATTTCCAACTCTCCCCATTTGATAAAAATTGATGGATCATGGACGTATGTCCTCATCTGTGAAACATGAATGATGTCATGTACCCAGTCATGAAACAGAGCTAGAGCTAAGAGATATTCCTCTTCCCTAACACTACAAATTATCTGGAAAAGACCAATGAATATTGGAAATTTATTTCCTCCGTAGCCAAATATCCATAATCAACATTGTGGTGAAACTCATAGAAACACATGGTCCCCTTTTAAGAACTCCAATGGCCTCTATTTTTATTCCACATAAAACATTTTACAACTCGGTATAGTCATTATCCACTTCTGAATCTTCACCTTCACAGTAGTTTCTCACCGTATTTTTAGGCCCATGAGTGCAAACTATCCTATGTCATTCCTCAAAGTTATGACTAATATTGTAATTCACACAAAGATGCTAATGGAGTCATACCAATGGTGTAATGGTCGATTTTGTTTTACATGAACTCCACCGTTGGTAGGTCATCCTCCCAACTATGGAAAAATTCCATCATGCAATCTCATAGCATATTCTTGACAACTCAAATGGTCTTCTCAGGTTGGTCATTAGTTTGGTTGTGGAATATTATGCCCATGTTTTGTAGAGTTTGAAACACCACCTAAAATCCCTTTCACAATTGTGATTTGATGTATGCATCAAATTAAAAAATTATCATCAAAGAAACTCCAAGGAGTCAGAATATTTCTTGAACATATTAGTGTCTCAATATCTCTATTGAACCCTTTTCCCGAAAAGAAAATAAGTGGACCGGAATGCCCTTCATGGCTCACTACGGCAATGGGAACCCCTTACAGGTAGAGGCAAAGGTGTTTTTGACTAGTGTTTCCCACTGCATGCAATAGAATATCAGTCGATCCCATGTGAAAATAGAATCTAGGGTGGTTCATAGCTCCTTGCATGGGAAAATAACCATTTGGTGGTCAATTACCTACACCATCCTGATGTGGAAATCTCTCATTAACAACAACATAAAGGTCAGACACATGTGGAAGGTGGGGAATAAATTAGCGGATCATCTTGCTTCCCGGATGATCAAACATTCAAATATATCTATCTCGATAAAATCACTCTCCAAAATCCTGAGGGTGTGAACTTGATTTGAGGGGATTCCCTTGGACTGCATTATTATAGGCCTCCTTAGGCCCGGGATCCCTACAAGGCTTGTACTCTTTAAAGGATTAAAAATTATAAATGATTATGATGATGAAGTTCCCTAAAAATATGTGGTATTCCTGTCATTATTTCTACAGATATACCATCCCACATCAATTCTATAAACTCATGGTGTTTAGATAAACACACTATTACTAGGTTCCCAGCCATCTCTTGATTAAATGTAAGGCATCAAGAGACAAACTCTTCAAATCATTTCTTTTCCCTCGACACCAAAACTGATGTCGATTGTCTAGGTATATCTTTTCCAAACCTAGATGTTCTACAAAAGGAGATGTATGAATCTCCCTTAGAGCCTCGTCATATAATTTCATTAGTTCCATAATGCTTCCATTGATGATAACTACACGCTTTATACCATTATAAAATCCCTCATGGGAATATTAAGAGGATATATGGCTATGTAGGGTATCATAATCAGCATCCACATGGTATTCCTCTCTGAATTGATGTTAGAGTGGAGTGCTGACAACCATCTACTTAATGTAAGCATCTCCATCTCCATCCAGAAAAGATAACTACCATGAGTCCAACTTCTCTGATTCCTTGTTCAGAAACTGCAAACAAGTTCTCATGTTGATGTCATATGCTACAGAATTCCCCATCCTATTATTATATGCAATTACGAATTCATAATCTTATAGGAACTCTACCCATTGCATCTATCTCATGTTAAGACCAATCTAAGGGATGATATACATGAGACTCTTTGGATCTGAATAGATGATATACTGATCTCCCATAAGGTAGTGTCACCACAGATTTAGTGTAAAGACTATTGTTAATAACACAATATCACGGGTTGTTGTGTTATTTTAATGTGGTCACAACTACTATGATCCATAGTTAATAATTTCTTACCTCTACATCAGAACACAACCAATATTTATTACTGATGCATCATTGAACACTGGCTAATCAACACACTCATCTAGAAATATCAGGAAGGGTGAACTCATTAAACTTTACCTCAACTACTGAATAGCCTACTGGAACCTCTATGTCCACACAAAAGGATGCCCCTTTTGAGTCAATTCTTTCATGGGTTCTTCTATTCTAGAGATATTAGGTATGAATATTTGTTAATATCCTTCTATCCCATGTAATCTCCACACTTCAATCACACACTTGGGTAGAAACCAATATGACACTTCCTCGACCTTGACAAGGTCCACTTACATTCTATCTACATAGATAACATGTCCCAAAATGTGGACTGCCTGAATCCATAATTGGATTTTTGAGGGATTTCCCTAAATATGGAGCACTTAGATTAAATCTATAACTATCTAAAATTTTATCATGTGATCTTTCTGATACATGGAGTACATATGGATGTCATCAATAAAGACCACCAAAAGTCGATATAAGAGAGGATGAATAATCTTGTTAACGAGTCCCATGAAAATGTATTGGTTTTTCACAATACCAAAAGAAATCACTAATTACTCATAATGACTGTAGCAATATATGAATTATGTTTTCATCATATCTTCATCCCACACTCACAACTGGTGATAGTATGACATGAGTTCATCCTTTGAGATCCATTTTTCCCCTCTCAATAGATCAAAGAGGTCAATGATCCTCGGTAGTGGATTCTTCTTCTTCACAATAACCCTGTTCAAAGTGCCACTAATCTACACATAACCTCAAGCTACATCCCACTATCATGGTTAAAAAAAATAGGGCTTATTAGGGAGAAAAAAACAAGATATAACTATCCCTTCCTCTATAAGTCCTCCAAATTCACCATCATATTGAAATGATCTATAGTATCCATTCAATATTCTAGTACAGAAATAAGTTCCATATTGGGGTGTATATCAATGAAGAAATTTATCTCTCGATGGGGTGTTAAACATGGAACATCCTCCATAAATACATCCTCTTAATCTGTTACCAAATATAAAATGTGGGAACTCAAAATTAAACTACACTAAGGGTTATCTTATCTTATATATTTTTAATCTGATGAACCATCTTATGAATGAAGGTATCATATGATTCCTTGGTTTCATTTTCACTGACAAATTAGAAAATGGTTTCATTACAATGGACATACTGCACCAACCTCCTAAAATACTCAATATGAGAATGAACTATGGATAATCATTCCATACCTAGGATTACATTGTAATTCCTCATTGCTCTTATAAAGATATCCCAATAGAAACTCTTGGATCCAAAATTATGGCCACACCATGTTCAAAAGTTTTTCATCACTGAGTCATTTCCTATAGGAGTCTCCAATAATATGGTTTGATCCATGGGTTCAAACAAAATCATATATCTCAAACAAGGTATGTGGAATGAAAGAAATGACTAGCACCTATGTCTATCAGTACTATAACTATGGTAGAAAAAATATATATTATACCTTGAATTATTCCTGGAGCCTATGGTTCATAATCTTAAACTACCAATATTTGTCCCCACCCCTTTCCTCATGCTCTATCATCCCATCATGCACCACATGGTGTGGAAGTTATAACAATTCAACATGTCGACCATATCTAGCCCATCCTGAAGCTCCTCTAGAACATGAACCACCCTGAGAATGTATCTTATCTTACAACTACCTCTACCTCAGTTTCCCACCAAAGGTCACTCTATCTATTTTAAGAAGGGTCATATAATCTCTTGCATGATGTCCCCTACCATCACAGGAGTAACACCACCTCTCCCAGGGTTGACTGGAAAAATTGTGTGAGCCTTGAACCACATACCCTCTATAAAGGGACCTCCTCTTGAATCATATCACACGTCTAGTTCCATAAGACTTATGTCAGCTACCTACATCTGAGGTCTCTTTCCCATCATACCCACTTTCAGAAACCCCTGGTTGTATCTTCTAATCCATGATACTCTCAACCACCAAATCTTTCTCTAGCACCCCAGCAAACATAGAATTTCATATATGGATTACATGCTCATGGATTTATCTATATAGACCTCACTGAAAAGGATAATCACTGATGGACTGGTAAATAATCATATCAATTGATAACCTAGATATCTTAGTAAACATAGATGAAAAATAAACTATTATCACATTGTCCTGGTGGAGCTACATAAGCTCATGGATACGTACATTCCTCATCATAGTTGGTCAGAACTCTTATTTGATAGGGAGTTCAAACAATGATCTTTCTAGAGTATCCTCATCATAAAACAATGTCACTAAACTCCACTATTTATCTACTAATCAATGAATATGGATCACTACCAGGACCATCATCTGATCTTATGGTTCCCTGAACAGAAAGAAAACGCAGGTCCCCAACTAAATCTAGTCTGTGGATGCCTATTGGTCAATCATTCATTAAAACCTAGGGGTTATCTATCCTTGATACTTCTAAAGAATGATCATCCTTCACAACTCATCTTATTGTATTGCAAGTACCATGTTCACCTCTATATGTGGGGGTATAGAAGGTGCACCACCTAGAGGTAACATCTTAAGACCTAATCCTTGTATCGATGCCTCATCACTTATTAGAAAATGCTAATGATTGTGATGCTAAATCCCATATAGCATACATCATGGGGGAATCGTGAAATAAAAAAGATATACAATGTTTAATAATAATATTTGGAGAGAAGACACAAATTGTACATGAAAAAAAACTCATTCCAATATAATACATTTACCATTTTTTCCTACAAATAGTGTTATTGTGTGCTGATTTGAAAATATGATAATCAGAGTCCTTGTGTTTGGATACACTAGCCACCTCACCATCACCAGAGTCCCTGGTCTGAAAGTAGAACATGAGACACTTAACAGCACTACAATCAAAAAATCTTTCATACTCTCGGTTCTACGGTCAAAATGATTCCTCTAATACCACTCTATCACTACCCATCCCAGATGATCCCATTCATTGACTCACAAAGCCCACCTTTAATAGGTAAAGGGCTAGTGACTAACACCATGTTGGCATAGCGCTAAAATGGGATCCCTTATCCTAAGTACTTATAAACATGAAATCATATATAATCCTACAAAATGATTAATTTTAAAAAAACCAAACAAACATGCATGCATACATCTATATCCCAAAATCATATTATAATAGGTAGTAAGGTAATGTAAATAGGTCCCAATACAAGACCAAACCAATGATTCTGAAAAAAAAATCCATCATAAATGTAGAACTAGGACTACATTCAAAATACCATAGGTACACACCTCGAACATTCTTGTTTCACTAAGAACCATCTGGTCCTAGTCCATCAAGAACTCTATTAAAAAGTAAATCATCTTCATAAGACATGAAACACGAATGAAAAAACATGTATGGTTGAGTAAAGAAACAATCAATGAGACAACCTGAATGCACAAATCATACAATAATGGAAAATATTTTCAGCTCTATATAGATATATGTCTATTGCACATATAACAATAATATCTAGATATACTAAATATATACCCATATTAAAATTTTAAGTCACAACAATAGAATACAAGCCTAGGATTCCAGATCAAAGATTCCACAATACATTCATTTAATTGGACACAAAACTGAGTCTCATAGAAATATTGACATATGTCCAAGTGGTAGTGCTCGTCATGTCTTTCAATTTATATGTATGAAATAATGGTATGAAGATATAAGATACACATATTAAGATCACTCCAAAGATTGTGGGGTTATACCAACAATTCAAAATGGATTATTTTTCTATGTAAATATTTAACACCCATGTAGTATCGGTCACGAAAATACAATGAACTACTCCTAGAGTACAACAATGAATATTGCATCTCACTATGATCATCATAGAGGGATTCCAATGACTCTATCCAACAGTTACTTCTAAAGGCGTCATTTTCCAAATATTAGGAGGTGATTCTATAATAACCCTTTGGGAAAGGAGAAGGGGGATGTACCCTACTGAAACTTATGTAAGATACATTAGACAAGAGATCCAATAAAACATTTAAGGAGAACAAGGCATGTAGTAGTGTTTCATTCCATGTCCCATAACCCTATAAACATCTCAAGAAAATAGTCTATGTCTCCTTCCATTTACATTTTTATACAGAAGAATATGGCGTTTTAGATAAATGTATACTCTACCCGTGTTCCATTACATGCCTTAACCCATGTACTTTTCTAACCCATATCTATGTAACAGAGTACAGGGCATGCTCCAACCCCTGTACACGAACCAGTGTCTGTGTAGCATACAAGGTGGACAATGAGTCATTGGGTATGGGTCAGACACCATTGTTTAGGGTCACACTCCATGTCATACATAACTATTCTCAGAAACCTTATCATATGCATAGGTGTCCGAACATGGTGTGTGGATCTGCTTTAAATGTCTTCCAATGTAGACATTTCCATAATCACTTATCTGGATTCTATTTTATTGTCTTCTAATCCATCCTTCGATCCAGAGAACACATTGCTAGAAAATCATGATTCAATCCGCAATGAACAATTCCATAAAAAACTAGATTGAACCCTTCTATGGACTCAAGAAATTGATTTATAAATTATTCCTCATTACTCTTTGATGACTGAAGAATCATTTATCTAATTCGTCGAATATTCTATCACTACCACAATTTCACCTCCTTCCTGTTTTGTCAATCACAAATCAAGGAAATCAGATCATTTTTTCATTAAAATATGTTTCCAATGATAGATTTCTTTAGGATATGTCAAATCACAGTCAAAACAAAGAATTCTTGCAATGAAATTATAATTCAGGTAGAAAATAACAAATACATTCATGAGAAACAGTCCCTGATTAGTGTTCTTATCGATCTCAGTTCATTTATTTAGAATAAATATCTAGGATTCTACAGTCACAAATAATTCTCCCAGTATGAATCCTAAAATAAAATCTATCTCTCAAAACACAAGATCCAGTAATTAAATCATTATTCAATAGGATTGTCTTCTTCATAAAAATAAAAAAATAGGAAGAAATTCTAATAATCAATCCCGTATCATAATTTGGATCGATCACTAATGAAGAATGGGGTCGTGTAGTGATTGTTGGAGATATCCCTTTAATTTTTTTCACTTTGGTCATCGACCAATGATCTGTTCACCATTCGTCTAAGAGTAATCCTCAAATTCTCACTCTCTAATAGCTCTCAAATAGTTTCAGGGTTTTGTGGTTAACCCAGTAATTCTAAAATAAAATTAAATTTAAATACACTCTATTCATTAAAACAAATAATATAATTAAAATACTTTATTTAATTGTTTTATGAATTTCCACACCCATGGTGACTTTTCGACAATTGACACTCTCTGATCATGGTAACGTCACACATATAATAAAAAACTGCATTCAGAACTCAATAGTGCCCTGAAATTTCTGATCCTGGAAATGTTTTATAAGTTATTTCAATTTTTTAGTAAAACATTTTGTTCATTCTCTATAATATATTTCAAATATTTTGGAAATTTATTGAGAACACACTAGGTCATAGAATTAAATTTTTTCTTAGTGCCTAGTTTCGAAAATATTCCTTACAATATACCAAAATAATATAAAAAAATACGAGTCATAACAACATGGTTAGCCCATGTATTCATATATTTGATTAACTAAAGTATCCTTTCTAATATTACCAACAAAGATCATCCTTCCCTTTGAATTGATAAATATATTTTTTTATTAGGGAGAAGATCATGTTTTATTTGAAAAAGATGTAAAGAGAGGACCCCCAATTTATCCTTTTCATTTTATTTCAAATTAGTGGGATAATGTTTGATCACACATATTGACTTTTAAATATTCTATGTGATATTTCATATATATATTTAATTTTAAATATTTGAAAACACATTGGAAACCAAATATAAATGGGGTGATTTTTTAACCCTTATTGTATTTGTTTTCAATCATTCAATATGCAGATAAATTGGTGATACATGGATAATTTTTATGGATTAATTAAATTTAATTGTATTTCATTTTTGGAAAAATATTCATACAAATTTTATTATTTTTAGTTGATATTAAATTTCAAACACATGTGCTAAGTAGTATGTGCATTGGATACAACAATTGAAGATAAACATGCAATTTGTTTTCTTGAATGATTATGTGAAGAACATTCCAGTTAGAAATAGTGAAATTTCATGATGTTATTATAGGTTACCTGGAAAATATTGGGGCTTTGAATTATGTTCTACACTTATAAAATATTCCATGAAATAATTTATGCCTCACTAAAAAAATAATTTCCAACCCACAAGACATTCAAGGAAATGATCAATCAAGGATGCCTAGGGACTAGTGTCTACAATTCCAAGGGAGCCATTCTTTTCTAGAAAATGGGTGTATGTTTTATATGGTGGGAAATTTATAATCCCAAAAATAGTGAGACTATGTATAAGGATTATAGGATAATGTTCCTAGAGGTGTGGATGATCTGGATAGGCATGTTGGACGGAAGCCCCTATTGTGGTGTGTGATGGGTGTGCGGGCGATAATCCCACTATGCCAGCTGGAAGAGTTATTGGGAGGTCTTGAGTAATTATAAAATCCTCAAACTATGGAAAAATAAATTTCGAGAAATAGCAATGCGTGTATAGTTTCCCCATTAAAAATACGTGCATATAATATTTTTTTATTTGTGTGATCGAACCCATTCATATGTCTTATTCCTCCATTTGTGATCAAATGAATCTATAGAAAGTATTTCATCCACCATTGATGGTCCTCAATGATATTTCCTCAAAAAATAATTCCACACTACCCATTAAAAGTAAATTCATGATGATCTCATTAATAACACAAAAGATAGAATAATGTACCACACATGGTATTCATGCACTACCACACATGAATAGTTGAAACCAGAGCCGTGATTTCACCATTTATGAAGCCAAATTTCTCAGATTGAAATATAAGATGATAAGTACATGATATGTGTTCGAATTTCTCATCCATGCATCTCTACATTTCATAGATGAAAACCAAATTAAAAATTCAATGTAGTGGATTATAATAAGGAAAGTACTAGCCATGGATTTTAAAGCTACGATGCTAGGATAAGGGGTGATATGTTAATATGAGAGTTAGTAAAAGAGATTCATTATAATTAAATCATCCATAGGGTATGAATACCTTTTATGACGATGGGATTTCAATATTCAGGTTTTCTAAATTGAATATACCAATGAATGAATGAGAAATTCTTTGAATAGGTTAATTTATTATAACAATGTGTTTTAGATTACAATGTGGAGAAATATTGAGTTAAATATAATTCATGTATTTCTAATGTATGTTATGATATTCGTGTATTAATAATTATTGGTGATTCATGGATGATCACCATGTAATTTGACGAAATACCCAAACTCTAAGAGAATTTGAAATTATGTGCACTACATGAAAGAATTAACCAAATCATTCAGGTATACCAAATAAGAATGAATTAAATAACAATAGCATATAGGGAATTTATTTTCTGAAGTATATTAGCAAATAATTGTTGAGTGTTAATATTTTATGGAGTAAAAATTAATGTGTTTTTTTATAAACACATTTAAATGTGGATTTAAATGTATTTTTTAAAATGAAAAAAATATTAATGATATTAAATCTTGGAATAATTGATATTCCCATGAACCATATTATTATATATAAATATGTGAATGTAGTTTAATGAAAAAATGTATAGTTTTTAATAAACATTTACATTGGAATAAAATCTTGTATCAAAGATAGAAATGGTTTTGATGCTATGATTCTTTTGAAAAAGAATCAACATGTGTGCTCATGCATCCAAAGATTGAGGTGAATCCAGATTGAACCACATCTGGAAGGGGTATTAAGAGTAGCATTGTTGGAGTTCCAAAGGATGTACACAAGAAAGTTTGATCCACCGATATTGTGGCGTAATATCAGATAATTAACCTATAGTTGATCATCATTTAACAAAGGTGAAGACTCTAGTCAGATCCAATAGTAAATGGAATGTCTCTGTTGGAGTTGAACCATGATGTCTTTTGGTTGGATCCAAAATAAAATAAATTCTATCAATTTTATTCATAGAAGAATAATCTCATTTGAATATTTCAGCATGGTAATCACTTATTAATCAGGGAATAATCCATGTTAGGTTAGAAAAATAACATGGTAAAGAGTATGTATTTATGCCAATCCTTTTAAATGCATTTTTTGTTCTCTCTTTTATTATTTATATAAATGAAGAGAGACTATGTTAATCTATAACTATATGGATAATTTCAACAGGTTCAATAGATTTTATTCAAAATAAACATTACTCATAAAATTATTGTACCACTAATCCCTCCCAAATTAGTGGAACTTAATCCATCCCGGGGCTTTAAAGAATCCAAAAATGAATGAATATTTATCATATTTTACTTGTATTAGTCATAATAAATTTTATGAGATATAACTTCCAAAAATTCAATATATTAAATTTTTTAAAAATTTATTTTAAATCACTAAATACATTTATATTTTATTCATACCTTATGTTATATATTTATTTGTATGGTAACATTATAAATATATTATGTTCCAAATTTACGATTTGGTGATGTTAGTTCTTATCATAAATATTAATTTATATGAAGCTTATATATATTTAGAATGGAAATTTATATATAAAAAATTTTTATCATTCAATATAAAGTAACAATAATAACATAGAAATATAATCATTGTAGTAAAATATTAGGTGATTTAAATGTTTATTAAGATAATTGAATATCAAATAATGAAAGGGAACCATGGTTACACTAACGTTGTTTTTTGGGATTACACAATTGGATTGAGTCTAAATCCATTATAATTAGGACTTATATTGGGAATATGTCATTAACCACGTTAAAAGATTAGTTGAAACATATTTTTCTGAAGATATTTTTCAAAATAAATTGTTTTGGAAGTGAGTAGAAATTGGTTGATGTGGTGTGTATATCTAGCATAGGGGGAGAGGTATGTTTTAATAAAGTATTGATTATTTGTTTATTTTGACTTAGGACTACATATAGTGATGAATTGAATGATGTTTATTGTTTTATGATGAAAATTTTATGGTATAATTTATATTTCAAAGCACCAAAAAATAAAAAACATAATAAAATTATTTAATATAATGTTAAGAATCAATAATATAATTTATTTAAAATAAAATGTTACATACATTTTGAAAATTGATTCACATCTTTGAAAATTAATATTATTATTTTTAAATACATTTTTTCTCATTAAATTAATATAAATTCATGAAAAAGTTTTATAAATTATGTATTCATATTTATAATATGTTTATGTCATAAAAATTACGGTGTTCATAAAAACTAAATTTTCTGCTCTTAGCTAAAAAATCATCATGTTCAAAAAAATTACAACATTCCACTCTATGATTACATTAATATACTTATTATAATTAATTAATTTTATCTTGTAAAGTATATTTTTTTAATTTTAGACATATATCATTTAAATATAATCATATAATAAAAATAGAAATATTTTTTCTAAAATCAAGAGAATTTAATTTTGTATGAGTGAGAAAATTTCAATTTGTATGTTTTTCTAAATTATGGTATACCGTTTAACAAAAATAAGTTTGAAAATTAATTATTTATAATATTTTCATTTTAATTTGAAAAAATATTTTACTAAATTAGTTAAAACTTATATTACTAAAATGTATACTTTTATTCGGTATAAGATACATAATTTGATGAATCATTTTATAGTGTTCTAATATTTACAAAAAACTACATTAATATTTATAAATGATATTTATTAATAATGTAATAGCATTACTCATTTAATTTACTATTTTAATGGTCAATTATTATTTTTATTTGTCAATTAATATTCTAAAGGATATAATGTTATTAAAATTATTGTAGATACCACTTATTTGCATCATTATTTCTTCAAAAAAATTGCTATTAAGGTTATTTTCACATTTTCGAAAAAATAAAACTATACTTGTAGTATTTTGTTTTCAATTTACATTAATTCCTAACTCATTAATAATACTATATGATCATAATGAACTAGATGATATAATTATAGTTATCTTATTTGTATATTTTCATTTTACCATTGTAATTATTTTTATTTTATGAAGTATATTTACACTTATGTGATTTTAAATTCTTGGTCATCATATTCTATATCCATTATAAATTTTATCACTGAAATTAATAAAAAACACCAATGGTGAAAATATGTGAGGGTACCATTATATAATTACATATTTAGGTTCCCCAGTTTCCTTTTTTTAATTTTGATTTCTCAATAGTACATTGACTAGATAAGTTTTCTTATTTCATAGTACTTTAACGCTATCATTCTTTATTTCAACACACACAAGAAACATTCTAAAACTATACCACCATTACATTCAATGCATGTGAGGAGTATAGTGTATGAAATTGAAAAGGGAATTTTGGAACACATTATGTACTTAGGATTGGTTTTGTGTAATGGAATGTTGATATACCATATCCTCAAAAAGAACAATAATCTCAATGTCATCTATATACTAGGGAAATAGCATTACCATCTTCCCAAACCTCAGAAATATCAATAAATAATGTATTATAAAGAATAATTTAACCACAATATAATATTATATGTCCCATCAATGGTAATCATCATAAAACATCACTTAACTCTATTTTTTAAAAATATGTTTCTAAATTCCACGAACTAACTCTAAAATTAATTCCCTTAATAAGAATTTCAATAGTTTCCTTTCTCTAATTTCATCCATGTGTCTTAATGTTCTACATTACATCCACAGAGGGCATCAAATGGAACCCTTTAAATTCATGAATGGTGTTTTTTTAGAACATCGTCAATAGAATATATTGGTCACAACCTTATTGAATATTAATAAAGCATGATTTGACTATTTCATCAAGAGATTATTTATATTGTATGACTTTATTACGAGGATATATCACACTAATGTTTCAATCAATGTAAAATTACTTTTGGAGATTCCTCCATGACATTTTAGAAAATACTTGATCTCAATTAAATATAATCTATAGTGGTTTTACATAAATCTTCAAAATTTCTCTGATATATATCTTTACAAATTAATCAAGTGAAAAGACTTTTTTAATGGAAAATAAGTTATTTCTCTTTATATGATGTTCCACCACCACCTATATATCATTGATTCCTTTATATGTAATTTTATGTCCTATTAAAATGTTTATAATGATGTTATCACACTTCCATATTTTAATTGGTAGTGGTTGCGCCATCATCATGAAATTTTGTTTATATATCAACTCATGGACATAATATGAACATTGACATATATTCAAAAATATCATCCATATTATCCTATCAAAAATTTCTTTTTTAGATATAAATATATCATTATACTCTATTAGTAGATTCAGAATTTTGATCAATGGGATAATTTAATAGGTCATTCCCTATATAATGTTCTCATGATATACATAATCATATAAAATATATTTTAAATCCATCTTTATTAGTGATTAAAATTTATATTTTTTCATTCTTTAATGCCACTGCGTTATTTTTTATCTAAAATTCATAACTTTATAGAAGCTAAATAATTTACAAGATGTATGGTTGAGGAATCATTTTAGTATGATAGGATATAAAACCGTCCTTTAGGATTACTATTTCCATCCATTTCATTGATTGGAATTTTGGATCTACCTAGAAACTTATCACGGATACACTTTTAAAAAAAACTACTCATGGAATCTAATACAATGTTTTCTTTTCTTGGATTGTATGTGACTGAGAAGTCGTAGTCTTTGATCTTATCTAACCTTAATTATTGGTGTATATTGAGCTCCATATATGTGAACGTATACTTTTATATTTTTTAATAAATATATAATACAAAATCTTATCTATAAAATTAATTCTTCTAAATATTGAATGAAAATATTTTTGTATCCAATTTTAGATTATGAGTCAGGTATTTTTTCTCATGTACCATCAACTATGTTGAGGAACAATCATTCACATTGTAATTCATCCAGATTATTTCAACCAAACCTTTTTCAGGTACTATATATTTCCAAAATCCTCCCCTATTTTTGAATATCTAATACAGTTATTATGCTTTAATTCACATCCTTGAATAACTCTTCTATATTTTCTATCTATAAAAACATTTATAATTTTTGAGATATCTGGGTTAGTGGGTTTAAAAATCATGAAAAATTACTCCAAACCACTTTATAGTACCTAGAAAGTTATACTGAACTATATATATATTTATCTAATATAGTTCAAGTTCATTCATCAATCACCTATTTCATTAAAGGATCAACATATGTCTTTTTACATGTGATAACATTTTGCACCCTGAATGCCTATGAAATTTTTTTCCAAATCAATATAACCAATTTAATTAATTTAATTATATATGAAAAAAATTCCTTAATTACATGAAACTAGGATTTTATCTTGAAAAACCTGCAACACCTATTTTTTAATTCGTGAAATGAAAAACCGATTTAAAATGAAACACGACATACAATTAAAATATTATTATTTAATATGTTAATAATCGCTTATATGTTAGAATGATGGGTGTGTAGAGGATTATCTAAATAAATAAAATACAGGTTTTACATATGTATATCAAATGAATTCATTGGTGACCAATAAATTTTAATTGAATATAAAAATTATTTGAAAACAACAGAAATGTTTTTCTAGAATACTATTGTTATGAAAACAAACTTGTTCTAACTTAATAAGTTAAAAAAATTCTAGATAATTTTAATGAAATATATATATTATATATTCAATAAAAAAATTTAATATTCATCTTATGTTTCATATATACAATAGATAATAATAAAACCAAATTTATGCTCAAAATTTCTTTTTTCCAAAAAGAAGTTTTGTCACCATAGAAGTACATAGTTTAAAAAAATCGAAACATTTCAAAAATAAATTTGATAAAATAAAATAAAAATTAATTCAACATTTCAAAATTATCTTCGGGTGAATTTTTTATTTTACTAAAAAGATTGTTTTTTGGATGAATAATGATATATTAGTTTTTATTAAGAATTTTCATTTCTTTCAAATCCTTTAAAAACACCAAAAAAATAAATATTTTTTAAAAGATAAATTTAGCTTATTGTATATCTGTTATTCAAGTATGTTTAATTGGAATAATTTTTATAATTAATTTTTATATAAAAATTTGTTAACTATTTGAATAAGTTCTCTTTGAAGCCCATGTTTCCTTGACGCATCTTCCAGATTAATTTTTTATTAAATTCTTCCACATATGTAAATAGACTTATTAAGAATGAATTAAATATTTTTAATCATAATAATTTAAATTATCTAATATGGTAATATTAATTTTTGACCAAAATTAATAGTAAAAATGTAAAAATTCATTATAATGGTTATTGAAAAAAATTATTTTATTAGTGGTTAAACTACGAAGATTAGGGTTAAAATGACATAAAATCTACTCCAAAACCTTTTCATGGACATATTTCGACCCTTATCACCTTAGGATCGAATTTTATGAGTTATTGGTACACATCTCCATGAAAGTGACCTTTATAATAATTTAATTAATGAAAAAGACAAAACAACACCCTCTTTATTTTAAAAGATAATTATTTGGGCACATATTGAATAAAAAAAATATGTGGATGAATATGATTTTTCATTTTAATAATAATTTATTTAATATCTTGATGTTATTTTATTTTTAATTTATATCATCATATAATTACATTAAATTTTTATGTAATGCCGACACAATAATTATTTAGTTAATGGAAAAATATTATAAGTGATACTAAAAAAATTAAAAGTAAAATAAATTGAGTGAATTATTATTTTTCATTTTAATTTTAGAAAATTATATCAAGTTATATAGTTCTAAACATAATATATTAAAATTCTATTTTTTATCATATTCATTAAATTCACCTTAAATAAATAATGTCAAAATTAACATTGATGTTATTTAAAGAAAATGGTATCTTATTAAATGACTTGATTATCCTAAAAGACAAATATTTTTAAAAATTATTTTTAAATGTTTTAAAATATAAAATATGTAACATAAATATAAAATTATTCATTTATAGTCACTATATTTACCCCTAAATAGTAAAAACACTCTTATAAAAATCAATGTCAAAACATTGCTTTGACAAGTCCTGTGCACTTGTATTTAAATTAATTATACAAAATCATATAATTTTTTTTATAAAATGATAGTACATTTATAATCACTGGTGTAAATTATATAATAAAATTCATTTTATTTTAGTCTTAAAGGATAAATTACAAATGTTATATTGAATATCTATCACAATGAAAAAATAAAATAATAAAAGAAAATAAACATATAAGTTAAAGAACAACATGTTTAAAACATTTCTTTTGTCGTGTAAAGGATCGACCACATAATCCCACCAACCCTTAAATAATCAATTTTGGTTCAACTTTCGGTGATACTGAATTCTCATTGTTGAATAGTTTTGGGTATTTACAAAAAGAACAATCCTCTTATATTATAAAAGGGGACTCACTCTCTTCACTTAATCCCACATCCCAAGCCATATGACTTGACCAAACCCTTCCAAAACATATCCCAAACATCCATAGACACATTATATATTTGTTGATCCTCCATAAATACAAACCCCAGGGTCCATAAGATGGGATCAAAATGATGTTTTCCTTAGAGATTATGCTTTTAATGTGTACAAAAGAATTAGTGACATACTATAAGGGATTTCAAATATCACATTTAGTTCTGTGATAAACATTCCATATTCACCAATTTTTAACTTTTTTTCATTTACTTACACAATGATATTTTATATCATGAATCTATTTATATTTATGATATTTAATGATTCATTTGATAACAATTTCTTTTTTGGAGCTTACGATTCAGAATCTACAAAAGTGGAAATGGTTTACTTCACTACCTCATCTTCCATTAATATTTTTATGTTTACATATCCCATATACGATTTTTTTATATTTATATCTTAAAAACATCACTCACTTATTGTTATTCATGACCATTTTAGGTAATTGTGTCGTTTCTTACTAATTTGTTCTCAAAATTGTGGAGAAATTTCTTTTAATGAAATTGACTTCATTTCTCTCTTTGGTTGGAAAAACCAGTTCATAAAATTATTTTTTTTTTAAATTGAAAATATTTTTATGCTTCTGAAAATTAGTTCATTAATACATATTTACACATGAATTAATTTTTACTAAAAACATTTAAAATAAATCATCATGTCATTTTCCAAATAATGCATGATTGGGTTTTACTAAAAATAAAAAAGTAATACTCATTATAATGTTTACTACATGAATGGAATTTCTTACCACCATAACCTGTCACGACCCGTCCTCGGGGCCCGTGTCGTGACTACCCCAAGCCCGCCTTCCATAGGCCAGGGGCTGGCGACTACCACCAAGGCGTAAATCCCAACAAAAAGGGGAAGGCATTGCCTTTGAAAAGTAAACAAGCACCACAGAGTAAGCAAGCGGAAAAGTAAACACTAAGTAAAAACTGTACAAGCTGTGCCGAAAGTAAAAGGGGCCGGAAATACAAGCCCAACTGTAAAGTACCACTGAAAAGGAAAAACAGCAACTAAAAGAAAAGCCGCAGCATCGTGCCGTCCTCTAGAAGTCCCACCTGAAGGGTGGGTACAGATAGCCTCCACAGCTCCTCGGTCCCGTCGTCCGCTCCGAGTACGTCCCGCCCAGTGGTCCACCTCAAGGTACCATCCTGCTCTGCACGCCTCCACCTCGATCAGCGCTGCCCGTCGTCTGCAACCAACACCACGAAGTGCGGACATAGCCCGTGCAGGGGTGAGTATAAGCTACTCAGTAGGGATCCCGAGACCCCCGAAGGTCTCCCGAAATCCACAAAGGAAAGATACAATCATGAAGTAACATCTGACACGGCTTAGGTATATGCCCATACATATACCTAAGTCATCAATTCCCGTTCGGCTCCAACGTACGAGACCAAGCACAACCCAGCCCACACAGGAAAGAAAAATGTATACTCACACAGGATAGCACAACACAATCCACAAAGGAGAGTAAACAGTAAATCCAGACAGGATAGCTCAACACAATCCACAAAGGAGAGTAAACAGTAAATCCACACAGGATAGCTCAACACAATCCACAAAGGAGAGTAAACAGAAGAATCAGCTCACACAGGTATACATCATCGAAAAGGTGAAAGAGATGATCAGACATAGATACTGAATCATCTAAGCTGGGACCCACATAGGATACATGACCAGCCGTCCTCATTGTTTCGTTTATGTTGGGACCCACATAGGATACAAGACCAGCACGGCTGGGACCCACATAGGATACAAGACCAGCACTGAGTCATCTAAGCTGGGACCCACATAGGATACAAGACCAGCACTCTTCATTGATTCATCTATACTGGGACCCACATAGGATACAAGACCAGTATTGAATCATCTAAGCTGGGACCCACATAGGATACAAGACCAGCATAGCTAGGACCCACATAGGATACAAAACCAGCTATCTTCCTTGACTCATCTATACTGGGACCCACATAGAATACAAGACCAGTAGTGAATCATCTAAGTTGGGACCCACATAGGATACAAGACCAGCACTCTTCATCGTCGCAGTCCACTAAGGATCTCTGCACAATCGTCGTCGTCGAAGTCGCAGCCAGCACTAGGGTTCCCGCACATAGCATGCTCGTTCGGGAGGGTCCGCTCCACGAGCCGAGAGGCCGACACATCAACTATCACAAAGTCCGAAGTTGATGTCTCCAAAAGTTCTGCATCATCAACAGGAACTCAATGTCGCAAACGGCGCGTCAATCGGACGCCTGGTCTGATAGTTATTGGCTTTTTCGTCCCGGGGGCCCGGTTGGTTTTTAAGGAAAAACCAACCCGACCGTACTCCTCCTGCACCAAAACTTCGTGTGGAGTATTCCAAAAGATCCGTCTCACATAGAGGAACTCAACAAAGCTGACGGCGCGTCAATCGGACGTCCGTAGCTCAAGATATGAGTGTTTCTGCTCCGAGGGCCTGGTTGGTTTCGTGTATGAACCAACCCGACCGTACTCCACCTGTGTCCAAAACTCGGGCAGAGTATGCCAAAAGATCTTTCTCACTTAGAGGTAATCAACAAAGCTGACGGCGCGTCAATCGGACTTCCGTAGCTCAAGATATTAGCGTTTCCGCTCTGAGGGCCCGGTTGGTTTCGTGTACGAACCAACCCGACCGAACTCAAAGTATTCCGAAACCTTGAGTGCGGTATACCGAAACGACCGTCTCGATCCAAGGATCGTGTTTCCGCTGACGGCGTGTCGTTTGGAGGCCCTTAGCTCAAGATATGGCCATTTGAACGAAAACTGTCCGAAGATGGGGGGTCCGGGCCCGGGGCGACCCCCCCCCTGGATCGGCCGAACCGGGTCGACCCGGTCGGACCCCGTCCAGCCCAGCCAGGGTGCGGCCCGGCCGGTCGGACCGGCCTGGCTCGGCCAGCCCGGCCCGGCTCGGCCGAGCGGCCGACGCGGGGGGAGCCGCCGCCCCGCGTGACACCCCCGCGGCACCCGCGGGGTGTCGGCCAGACAACCGGGCGCGGCTGAAGCCACGTCCCGAGTGATGCGGGGGGAGCCGCCGCCCCCGCGTGACACCCCCGCGACACCCGCGGGGTGTCTCCCTGGAGGCCGGATGCGGCTTCAGCCGCGTCCCGCGAGCGCCGCCGCCGCGGCCGGTGCCGCGGCGGTCTCGTCCGGCGGCGCGCCGGGCGCCGGAGTTGCTCCGGTGGCCCATTTTTCTTCTCATATGTGTCGTTGTCCCTCCCGGGATTCGTTCTTCACTGCGGGATCATCAAGATGCTCTTGCGTCATGTTCCGTCATCGCCCGTCAATTCCGCACAATCACGAAGAACGGCGGAGGGTTGTCGGGCCGTGTTAGTTTGGCCCGCACCCTCTGTGTTAGAGATAAACGACGGGAGAAACAAATTCAGCATATGAATTCAACAATTTTAATGGAATAAAATTGTTCTTATTTTTCCGGTTCTTTACTTTTAAAAAAAAAGAACGATCACGGGAAAAAGGAATAAACTCACATCAACCCCTACCTCGTTGGTCGTCGTCGTACGCACGTCCTTCGCGGAATTGCTCGTCGCGGAGGGTGGAGATCGTCGCGTCGTCGCGGAAAGGCGTCGCGTCGTCACGGAACACGGCGTTGAGTCGGCGAACTCAACGGAGCATGAAACAACAGATTTAATTTAATTAAATCATTAAACCCGTGTTTTGGTAAAAACCACAAGGGAGATTTAAAAGAAAGTCCGAGACTCTTACCTCAAGCAGCCGATCGAAGATCCGTCGCGGAGGAAGAGACGTCGCAGAAGAACGTTGCAGGAAAGGAATGTCGGCGTCGCGGAACACGGCGTCGCGTCGCGTCGATTTCCGGGTTCGGCGTTCTTCGTCGGAGACCGTCATTCTTCGCGTTCTTCGCGTTCTTCGCGAAGAAGGATAAAGGTACGAGAACTCTGTCAAACCTCTCAACGAGTAATCCTCCAAAATACTGGTTGGTCTTATTTTATTATTATGCCAACACACGAAAAAGGGGTAAGTAACGACTCATCAATTCGTTGAATTAATTCAATGAAAGAAACAGCTCATTTAATTCACGAATAAAACCGCCCAATTAAATGGTCTGTTAAGAAATAAGAAAACGCGTCAGTTGACTTTCATAAAGACGAGTTTTCACGGGTGCGTTACTTAGCGGAAAGAAATGGCGGGGCTTGTGCAGGCCCCACCTCACAAATATCCTACCTAGGGGGTAGGATATTTCTGGATAGCATCCTATCTGTTTTAACTCAGTTTAAGTGGCTTTCAAGTGCCTTCAAGTAGCTTCCAAGTGGCTTAAGTAAAATAAAATAAAGTTGTCCTAAAATTATTTTATTTCTTAACTTTAAGCCCAAAAAATAAAAACCACTCCCGAGCAAACGCAACTCTGGAAGAGGCGTTTCTAAAAGAATACCAGCGCTGTGATTCCATCGGTGCCCTCAGAATTCGATTCCGGGCACCGGTTCAAAAGTTAGAAAAACCCGCTCGTCCATTCACTGAACGTACCTGAGCCAAACTTCGGAAAATGATTTCGGGCACATTGGGCATCGGAATCAGGTGCCGTTAGAAACTGCGCTCTTGTAAAATTCCAAAGAAAATTAAGAAAAAAAATTTCCTTGAAATTTACTGGTCTTTACATTACTCCCATCATAGGGCTTTACGTCCCCGTAAAGCTTCAACACAAACTAGGGAAACAAAGGCGGTACTGAGCACGCAACTGAGCCTCCCACTCCAAAGTGCTCTCTGGAGGTTCTCGTGCTGCCATCTGATGCACACTAGAGGAATCGATCATCCACGTAGGACCCGCTCCTGTCGATCCTCGATCTCCACTGGGACCTCCGCAAAAGTCGCCCCATCATCCACGTCTAGCTCCCCATAGTCAAAGGTTTGTGTCGGGTCGTGCACGTATCTTCTCAGCTGGGACACGTGGAAGACGTCGTGCACCAGGTGCTACTGAGGTGGCAGACCCAAGCGATAAACCACCTCGCCAATCCTGCTGAGGACCTGGAATGGCCCGATGAAGCGTGGAGACAACTTTCCGCCTCGGCCAAAACTCCGCAAACCATGTCGAGGTGAGGCCCGCAAGAAGACGTGGTCGCCATCCTCGAACTCTAGTGGCCTCCGCCTCCTATCAGAATATGACTTCTACCGGCTCTGAGCTCTACTCATCCACCCCTGGATGACCTGGACCATCTCAGCTGTGGCCTGGACCATCTCTGGCCCCACAAGAGCTGTTAAGATTTCTTCTTTGCTGATAAGAGAAATCTGGTCCCATCCCCTGGATGAACCACATTCTTTGCCTAATACAGTCAATCCCGACATGGATGATACTAATCCATACCAAGGATGACGTCGTAAAGCCTTGACGCTACTACCAAGAGATCCAATCGTTACTCTCGCCTCCAAGGGTTGAGTCACACTATCGGCGTCAGTGTGTGGTAACTGGGTCTCCTCCAGTAGATGTCTCACAAGTGAGGGTCAAGTCAATAGTCAAACCTGGAACCTCTTAGTAACAACACAAAAGAGGACCGGAATGAAAACATCACAAAGGTATGTGTCTTTTATTATTGCAGCTCATAATACAAAGACGCTACACAATAGGAACAAGGAACTAGAAGTACAAAGGACGTATCCACTAGTTCCGCTCCTGTCCATCTGCTCCCAGAGCTTCATGATCGAAGGCCTCGGCTGCCTGAAGCTGAGCTCTCGCATGTCCACCTACTCCCTGCAGTCGGGGTGGACCTCCCGGTGGTGGTGGTGGCAACACCTCGAAGTGTCTCCCACCACCGGCTACTCGGCCAGCTCCTCTGCCTCATCTGCCTACACCCTGCAGACCACCGTGGCCGAACCTCTGTCTGGGAGGTCCCTCTACCACCTGCTACTCATCTGCAAGACGAGTTGGGAAGTCTCGAGCCATGTGACCTCTCCCACTTCATGCGTAGCAATGTTTTCCCCTTGCGTAGCTGGCTCTCCTTCGGGTACCCCACACAACCGAATCTTCATCCTGAGACTGGCCATCTGATGGTCTAGCCCGTTTGAACCTCTGTGTCACCTGTCTACTGCCAGCTGCAGAAGAACCTGCTAGGGGCCGTCCTGTGGAGGGTCCTTTCACTGGAGCCTGCTCAGCGAGAAAACTCTCCACTATAAGGGCTCTCTCCAACACCTCTGCCTGTGTTGGAATGTCGAGGGAGATCATCGAAGCCCTGATCTCATGCCTCAGTCCCTGCTCGAAGGTCCGGGCCCAGAAGAACGGGTCCCGTACCATATCTGTGGAGTAGCGCGAGAGATCAGTAAATCTCGCCGAGTACTGGGCCACTGTCATACTGCCCTGCCGTAGCTGTAGAAGCTCTTGGATGTGCACCGCACGGAGGGTGGCTGGGACGAACTTGGAGCGGAAGATTCTCTCAAAGTCCATCCAGAGAAGAGATGTCTCATCATGCACCTGGAGCATCAAGCTCCACCATCTGCCTGCTGCTGCGTGCAGGAGGCTCACTGCGAGGATCACCATGAGGTCTGCTGGTGTCCTCACTAGCCTGAAAACTTGCACGACCGCCTCCAGCCAGTCCTTAGCTGCCTGGGGGTCCGTCTCCCCACGAAACCTGGGTGGTCGTTGGCGCTGGAACTCATGCAGAGCTCCAAGGCGACGTGCATCGTCAGCGGTCGTGGCGTGAAGCATCGGTGGCTCGGCGGGTAAAGGTACCGCTGGTGCCTCTGCTGACAAGGAGCCCTGCACCGAGGCCTCGTCGCTCAGTGGGCTGTCATCACGCTCTACTCTCGGAACCCTAGCTGGCTGCCGTCGTGGGGTCATCCTGAAAAGGAAACAAGTGCACCACGGTCAGAACAGTATACCTGGTGAGCTGACACAAGTAATCACGAAGAAAACTTGAAACACACATGCAATCAATGTTTTTGTGCATTAAGTCGGAAATTAGAATTCAGGGTCCTGGTGTACGGATACGTCGGCCGCCGCACCAACACTGGACTCCCTGGACTGATAACCACACTAAATACGCTGAACACTATTGCTTCACATAGAAGAAGAAAGATCAAAGTCTACGGTAGAACCGACCGCCTCTGATACCAATTTATCACGACCCGTCCTCGGGGCCCGTGCCGTGACTAGCCCAAGCCCGCCTTCCATAGGCTAGGGGCTGGCGACTAGCACCAAGGCGTAAATCCCAACAAAAAGGGGAAGGCATTGCCTTTGAAAAGTAAACAAGCACCACAAAGTAAGCAAGCAGAAAAGTAAACACTAAGTAAAAACTGTACAAGCTGTGCTGAAAGTAAAAGGGGCCGGAAATATAAGCCCAACTGTAAAGTACAACTGAAAGGGAAAAACAGAAACTGAAAGAAAAGCCACAGCGTCGAGCCATCCTCTGGAAGTCCCACCTGAAGGGTGGGTACAGATAGCCTTTATAGCTCCTTGGTCCTGCCGTCCGCTCCGAGTACGTCCCGCCCAGTGGTCCACCTCCAGGTACCTTCCTGCTCCGCACGCCTCCACCTCGATCAGCGCTGCCCGTCGTCTGCAACCAACACCACGAAGTGCGGGCATAGCCCGTGCAGGGGTGAGTATAAGCTACTCAGTAGGGACCCCGAGACCCCCAAAGGTCTCCCGAAATCCACAAAGGAAAGATACAATCACAAAGTAACATCTGACACGGCTTAGGTATATGCCCATACATATACCTAAGTCATCAATTCCCATTCGGCTCCAACGGCCGAGCCCAAGCACAACCCAGCCCACACAAGAAAGCAAAACGTATACCCACACAGGATAGCACAACACAATCCACAAAGGAGAGTAAACAGTAAATCCACACAGGATAGCTCAACACAATCCACAAAGGAGAGTAAACAGTAAATCTACACAGGATAGCTGAACACAATCCACAAAGGAGAGTAAACAAAAGAATCAGCTCACACAGGTATACATCATCGAAAAGGTGAAAGAGATGATCAGACATAGATACTGAATCATCTAAGCTGGGACCCACATAGGATACAAGACCAGCCGTCCTCATTGTTTCGTTTATGCTGGGACCCACATAGGATACAAGACCAGTACGGCTGGGACCCACATAGGATACAAGACCAGCACTGAGTCATCTAAGCTGGGACCCACATAGGATACAAGACCAGCACTCTTCATTGATTCATCTATACTGGGACCCACATAGGATACAAGACCAGTATTGAATCATCTAAGCTGGGACCCACATAGGATACAAGACCAGCACAGCTAGGACCCACATAGGATACAAAACCAGCTGTCTTCCTTGACTCATCTATACTGGGACCCACATAGGATACAAGACCAGTAGTGAATCATCTAAGCTGGGACCCACATAAGATACAAGACCAGCACTCTTCATCGTCGCAGTCCACTGAGGATCTCTGCACAATCGTCGCCGTCGAAGTCGCAGCCAGCACTAGGGTTCCCGCACATAGCAAGCTCGTTCGGGAGGGTCCGCTCCACGAGCCGAGAGGCCGACACATCAACTGTCACAAAGTCCGAAGTTGATGTATCCAAAAGTTCTGCATCGTCAACAGGAACTCAACGTCGCAGACGGCGCGTCAATCGGACGCCCGGTCTAAGAGTTATTGGCTTTTTCGTCCCGGGGGCCCGGTTGGTTTTTAAGGAAAAACCAACCCGACTGTACTCCACCTGCGCCCAAACCTCGGGCGGAGTATGCCAAAAGATCCGTCTCACATAGAGGAACTCAACAAAGCTGACGGCGCGTCAATCGGACGTCCGTAGCTCAAGATATGAGTGTTTCCACTCCGAGGGCCCAGTTGGTTTCATGTACGAACCAACCCGACCGTACTCCACCTGTGTCCAAACCTCGGGAGGAGTATGCCAAAAGATCTGTCTCACTTATAGGTAATCTACAAAGCTGACGGCGCGTAAATCGGACATTCGTAGCTCAAGATATGAGTGTTTCCGCTCCGAGGGCCCGGTTGGTTTCGTGTACGAACCAACCCGAACGAACTCAAAGTATTCTGAAACCTTGAGTGTGATATACCGAAACGACCGTCTCGATCCAAGGATAGCGTTTCCGCTGACGGAGAGTCGTTTGGAGGCCCGTAGCTCAAGATATGGCCATTTGAATGAAAACCGTCTGAAGACGGGGGGTCCGGGCCCGGGCCGACCCGGCCTGACCCCCCCCCCCCCCTGGATCGGCCGAACTAGGTCGACCCGGTCGAACCCGGTCTGGCCCGGCCAGGGCACGGCCCGGCCCGGCTTGGTCGGGCGGCCGAGCGGCCGACGCGGGGGGAGCCGCCGCCCCGCGTGACACCCCCGCGGCACCCACGGGGTGTCGGCCAGACAACCGGGCGCGGTTGAAGCCGCGTCCCGAGTGACGCGGGGGGAGCCGCCGCCCCCGCGTGACCCCCCCCCCCCCCCCCCCCCCCCCCGCGACACCCACGGGGTGTCTCCCTGGCGGCCGGACGTGGCTTCAGCCGCGTCCCGCGAGCGCTGCCGCCGCGGCCGGTGCCGCGGCGGTCTCGTCCGGCGGCGCGCCGGGCGCAGCCGCCTCCGGGCGCCGGCGCCGCCGGCTTCCGCGGGCCGCCGGAGTCGCTCCGGTGGACCGTTTTTCTTCCTTTCTACGCCGTTGTCCCTCCCGGGATCCGTTCTTCACTACGGGATCATCAAGATGCTCTTGTGTCACGTTCTGTCGTCGCCCGTCAATTCCGCACAATTACGAAGAACGGCAGAGGGTTGTCGGGCCGTGTTCGTTTGGCCTGCACCCTCCGCGTTAGAGATAAACGACTGGAGAAACAATTCAACATATGAATTCAGCAATTTTAATGGAATAAAATTGTTCTTATTTTTCCGATTCTTTACTTTAAAAAAAATAACGATCATGGGAAAAAGGAATAAACTCACAACAACCCCTACCTCGCTGGTCGTCGCCGTAAGCACGTCCTTCGCGGAATTGCTCGTCGCGGAGGGTGGAGATCGTCGCGTCATCGCGGAAAGGCGTCGCGTCGTCGCGGAACACGGCGTTGAGTCGGCGAACTCAACGGACCATGAAACAACAGATTTAATTTAATTAAATCATTAAACCCGTGTTTTGGTAAAAACGACAAGGGAGATTTAAAATAAAGTCCGAGACTCTTACCTCAAGCAGCCGATCGAAGATCCGTCGTGGAGGAAGAGACGTCGCAGAAGAACGTTGCAGGAAGGGAACGTCGGCGTCGCGGAACACGGCGTCACGTCACATCGATTTTCGGGTTCGGCGTTCTTCATCGGAGACCGGTGTTCTTGGCGTTCTTCGCGTTTTTCGCAAAGAAGGATAAAGGCACGAGAACTCTGTCAAACCTCTCAACGAGTAATCCTCCAAAAGACTGGTTGGTCTTATTTTATTATTATGCCAACACACGAAAAAGGGGTAAGTAACGACTCATCAATTCGTTGAATTAGTTCAACGAAAGAAACAGCTCATTTAATTCACGAATAAAACCGCCCAATTAAATGGTCTGTTAAGAAATAAGAAATGGCGTCAGTTGACTTTCATAAAGACGGGTTTTCGTGAGTGCGTTACTTAACAGAAAGAAACGGCGGGGCTCGTGCGGGCCCCACCTCACAAATATCCTACCTAGGGGGTAGGATATTTCTGGATAGCATCCTATCCGTTTTAACTCAGTTTAAGTGGCTTTCAAGTGGCTTCAAGTGGCTTCCAAGTGGCTTAAGTAAAATAAAATAAAGTTGTCGTAAAATTATTTTATTTCTTAACTTTAAGCCCAAAAATTAAAAACCACTCTCGAGAAAACGCAACTCCGGAAGTGGCGTTTCTAAGCGAATACCAGCGCTGCGATCCCATATGTGCCCTCAGAATTCGATTCCGGGAACCGGTTCAAAAGTTAGAAAAACACGCTCGTCCGTTCACTGAACGTACCCGAGCCAAACTTCAGAAAATGATTTCGGGCACACCGGGCCTCGGAATCAGGTGCCGTCAGAAACTGCGCTCTTGTAAAATTCTAAAGAAAATTAAGAAAAAAAATTTCCTTTAAATTTATGGGTCTTTACATAACCATTATTTTTTTAATCCTCCTTTATATGTTTCCATATTTATATTCAAATAAAAGGTCTTCTAAAAAATATTCAATTTTATCTATAAAGAAAGTGACTTTTCTTTGAAAAGTTATTTTCCTTAATAAATGTTATATGTGATCAATAAAAATCATTTTTCATCTAATATGACATCTTTTTCTGCTATTTATTCTTTATTTATTATATCATCCAATTACACTATTCCAATTATCTCTTAATATTATTTATGTTTGTGATAAAAAGTTGTTTGGGAAACCTGTTTCTTTTCCACAGGTTATACCTGGTGATAATTCTTATTAAACCCTCATTTCTATCTATAGGTCATATAATGATATAATTATTATAAAATTGACTTATTTTTCTATCGGTAATACTTTAATGATATTAAGAAATCATTAAAATAGATTTCCCTTTGTCACAGAGTATGATAGAATGAAATTGTAATGGAATAAATATCATTTTATCTGTTAGGATAGGATGAATGTTCTATGATGTAATAAAAAAAAGTATGATTTTCATTATTTGATGGATGGGACCTAATTCTCCCACCAATAAATTTGGTGTAGATTTATATGTCATGATATATTCAAGAATAAAATAGAGATTGAACCTAGTTCCGTAAGGGACTAAGTCCTCTATAATGGTCTTCGGATTGAACCTCGGCTATTATGAGGCTTTATAGAGTGAAACCATTAAACTATGACAGCCTTGGACATGTTCCATGACTACTATGGAAAAGAATTTCTATGATTATATGTATGACACAATTTCATTTCTTATTAAATTTGTTTTCTATGATGGCTCGTGATCATTGATTCTTTTTTATTCGTATCTTAGGAATTGTTATGCTATTTTCCATGTAACATGGTTATGATCTTTGATTTTTAGGGTATGTTTTTTAAATTCAATGGTCATTCTATCATACTCATATTCTCAATTCATGCTTATGCAATCATTGATATATATCATTCTTACCCTTGTTAATTATCTGAGCTCACTCTTTCTTATGCGTCCTTTCTCTGGGTCATAAATAATAATTTTTCTTAATGATAGTTTGTGATAGTAATAGATGATAAGATCCTTATATAATATGTTAACCTTCATTCAAAATATTATAATAATAGGTACCAAGTCACTAAAGACACTAATCTATTGCAGTACTCCATCATGTGTTTTTTGTAATATAATTAGAATTTATTTAAAAAAAGTAATATATGGATATCAAAATCCTTGGCCACTATATTTTTTATCATTGGAAAGGTTTAGTTAGCCTTTTGAATCTAGGCTGGGAAAACATTACGGAGATTCCTAAGTACATTACTAAGGATAATCATAATGATGAGTCAAGTATAAGAAAATGTCTTGGTATTTTGTTAAAGGATACAAAGACTGTTTTCTAATCAATAGCATCTACCTATAGATACTTCAATTAGATATGTATTTTTTATAGAGGTAGCTATGGGTAATAACTCTGAAATAGTATCATTGATTAGGACTCTATCATCGCATAGTGCATGATAACAGGCCTTTCTTAACACATGGTTTGACACTCTCTGGGGATATACATTTGAAATTCATGAACTATTTACACACCATCAATAAGTATTTAAATAGATAATAACCAATGATAACCTCAATCAATAGTAAGGTTTCATATATTTAATGTATGGGTTCATGACATAGAAATACTATAAATTATTTTTCATAATTATGTGGTTCCCCACTATGAATATTATTAGTCACACTATGTATTTTGTTTTTAGTAAATGGTTGGAACCCAATAGAACTCAGTTAACATTGATTTCGATAGAAAATGGATTGATGAGTAACTGATTGTGATTATGATTATAGTGTAGGATATTTTTGTTGAAATAGTGGGTTCCCCAGACCCAAATATTATGTGCTTTGGTTATCATATCGTGTATAGAGTAAAATATGCATGATTTCATCTTCCAATTATAGTGTATACTTTTCTACGTCCACCATTGAAATGGTAATGTCCAAATATTAATTGTCATGTCGAAAGGTTATAGCAGTTCCCATGATATAATGAGAACCTCTACAACTATGACATTAATCTTAAATATATATGTTCTATGGTCTAGATAAATCTTAATAATTGGACATAGTAGATGTCTGACCATCAGGTGCTGAGGGCTCCTAAGCATTGAGATAACTTCTCATGAAGTTCACACATGGTGATCTCTCGTAGTGAGATCGTGAGGACTGACCCTTCAATAGGAATACCACATGATTCGGGTGTCAATGAATGTTTCTATCTACAATCATTTGTAATGGTATCCTAACATGATATCATTACCAATGTATGTCACTTGATTACATACTTTTATGCAAGATGAATACCATGGCGAGGTAGTTTTTTTCAGGTGTGTCGTTAGTGGCATGGCGTTGGTTGAATGGTTAGGAATGGATTTGCCTCTTCTGGGTTATTAAAGTAATATATCTCTGGCCATGTTGATATGGATGGCAGTACCATTATAAGTCCATGGCCACGACAGTTGAGGGTAAATCCATCCAGTCACATCAACAATCAATAATTCAAGAAAAAGGTGATGACACGAGAGTGTGTCCTGCTTTATGGTATATTATAGAAAAAGAGATTATGTTACACAGTGCGTGTTCATAGGTTGGTTGTCATTGCTGTGACAATCCTTATTTTTTTCAGGGACCATGATGGGTTTCTATATCCAGCTCTTGGTCTGTGAATACTATTCGAAGATGTCGAAATAAGGTCTTAGAGGGTCACACACAATAGTGTATTCAAGAATTTTCCCTATTCAGTTGAATAGGATTTTTGGACATAGTGGGCCCCGCTATAGGGGTCCGAGATTTGTCCAATGTTACACGATCACCAATGTAATAAACAAATTCATATTATTCAAGTTTAGAATAATTAGTATTGAATTTATTTATTAAATGTATTTATGAGTTTTAAGTAAATACATGAAAAAATATTAATTGACAAATATTAAATTATTCAAGGTTCAATTAAAATTTATGGGAGAGATGAGTCGGGTTAATGACTTAATTATTATCATGTAATATATTTTAATATAATATAAGTAAATGATAATAATTTTTATGGCTCAGTTTAGTAGTCATAAAATGTCGTTGATAGTGCGTTAAGTATTCGGGGCTGGTGAGGCGATATCAAGTATTTTAATTGGGAACTATAAATAGAAGAGGAGGGGCATTTTCTAAACACTATTCATGGAGCTTATATATCATCTCCTCTCTCCCACATTCTAGAGAGAGATACTCTAGATCTAAGGAGCTCGGATGGAACTCTCTCTCAAGTATCGCTAGCAATGCAATTCGGTGGTCGTTGGAGTGTCAAATGCATCGTTGAAAATCCGCGCTATCACCCGGAATACGACGAACAATGCTCTTGCGGATTTCTTGAAGCATGTGTGGACAATCTATATGAATTCGACATCGGATTCTTTGAGCAGTGATCACCAACAATGATCAGATATCGTGCATGGCTTTGGATTTAAACAAGGTATTTTACGGTTTAATTTTGTACTTAAAACTCTTCACAAGAGATCCTTGGATTTAATCGGGCTGCTCTGCACCGACGTCGACAAGTTTACGGTGATCGTCGGTGGAAATTTTTAAAAACCCACCTGTTTGGGGCTTCCGCTACACACCTGGTTCGAACAAGTCATATCATAGCGATGCATGTTGATTTTAAGACACAAAAAATTAAATTTTCATTAATTATTAAATAGGGTGTCGATACGGTCCCAACGCCACAGATGGAATCCGAATCGGACATCGGATGGCCAGTCTGCAGCCATCCAAAGTTTTGAATTCAGATTTGAGATTAAATTTCAGTGATGTTTCGTATTTCGACCAGAAATCCCGTGTTCGAAATAATCACCGGAAAATCATTTTTTTATTAATATATTATAATTAATTGTATTATTATTATAATAATAAAATTAGTTGATTTTGTTATAATAATAATACTAATTTTATTATAATAATATCATTATTATAATATTAATTTTATGTTTCCAAAACCTAATATAGGCTTTAGATATTTTTTAAAAGGGATGCAAGACTTGTAAAAAATGGGGGGGGAGAAAAGAAAGACTTGCAAAAGCAAGTCTGAAATGTTTAAAAAAAGGGCGATGCACCGCACCGGAGCCCCGGTCTCCGCTGCCTGCTCCCTTTCCATGTCTAGCTGCCAAGAGCCACTACCAACCTGATGCATGTCACCCCGAGCACCACAGGCCAACCTCGCTCCCTCCTCTTGCCCTGGATAGTTGGTCAGCGCGCCGACCACCTCCCCTCCCTCCCACAGAGCCAACCTGAACCAGGGGATGCAGCCACATCGGTACCCAGACCACCCAGGCTGCCGTACTGGCTCCACCTGCCGAGGTCGCCTCTCCCTTTTCCCACGGAGACCAGCTTCTAGCACCCAAGAACCCCATACGCTGCATCTCTTCTGTGCCTAGCAGCATGCCCGCACCCTGGCTCCTTCAGCCCCACCTCCCCTCCAGGCTCCTCTCTGAGCCACTTTCCACGGCCGACCAGCACCGAAGCTGGCCTCCAGCCTTCACGGCACTGCAACCCCATCCCGAACAAGCCCCTGCGGAACTGCTCCAGGTGCATAGCACAATACCACCTTTTTCAACCAGCCTGTGCGGCTCCTTCCTTCCACTTCAGCTACCCTCCGCACCTGTAGAACCAGCGCGGAACCCACCCGTGAGGTTCTGGTTTAGTTCAGCAGCCCTTCCGGCCAGCTTCCCTCCGCTCCCTGCTAGCCAACTCCAGCAAGCGCTCCAATCCCGGTGCAAGTAGAACCCCACTAAGGTCATGATCTCCTCTGGTGAGGTACTCATTTGGTTCTCCACACTGTCAGACCGGGCCCGAAATGGGTATTCGCAGGTCATCTCTCCCTGAATTGGGCTTGGGCAGACCTTCCTGGACCTATTCTCCCCCGTATGAGTTCAGCTTAGCCCGGGATGGGCCTACGCAGGTTTTCCCAGACCCGCACAGCCCCTGATCGGGGTTTAAGGGGCTTAGGAAGTTTATTTTTTATCAAACTTTAATTAAAACAATTAATTTAATTACAGTTGATAATTAAATTAATTAGATATTAATTTTTGGTTGATGTGGCATAATTAATTGATTGGGAGATTAATTAAATTAATTAATTAATTTAATTTTAAGTTTTTTTCTAAATTAAATTATTTAATTGGGACCGAACGACGTTAAAATAGAATTAAAAACAAGAGTGAAGTTTTTAATTCGATTAAATGCCCTTAGAATTTATTTGATGCAAGTTTAATTTTTAATTCTGCATTTATTTAATATAACTGGGTTTGATGCGTATGTAACGCCCCGACCCTAGTTACCCAGAGTCGGTGCATTATTACATAACATTGGCATGATCACAAGAAAGATCAAATCTCGAAAGACCGATTGGTTTAGTAGCCTTGGAAACACTAGATATATTCATAAGTTTTACATTACATCATAAATTGAAAAACTACTATAACAACATAATGTCTCCACAGTCCACACTATTATCCCCTCATAATATCCCTGCAGGTCATTCATAACTTACTTCTTCACATCCTGGGAAAAATAAAACATAGAAAAGGGGTGAGCTCAAATGCCCAGTAAGGATAACAATATACCGGAAACTTTCATAAATAAGAATAAACATTTAAGGCTATGTATAACTAAAACAAAATCCTTTTAAACTTGAACTTCAACATAGTATGGAAAAAGTAAAATGAAATAATTCCATTTACTTGTTCCATGGATATTCTACTAATCGAATAATCATATGCAATATCAATAACCACTTTCATAATGTTGGAATGCATAATGCCAGCCTATCATAACCACATAGCCAAGGCCTCGTGCCAAGACTACAAATAAGATTTTGCCAAGGCCTTGTGCCAAGACACTAGTTTGTCTAATGAGACCTACCGATGCATCGAGGAGCTATAGAGGGATCCACCCGTCACATATTAAGTCCAATTCATTCCCATATGAAAAGGTTTAAACATAACATAAACATTCGTATTAAAACTAGCATACGAAATGTCAATAATTTCACCATAAACTATGAATGGTATAAAAATAGCACATCCACAGTCAAACATATCACAAAACCTTCAATACAATATAGATGTTTTGTATCATAATAAATCAACTTAAATAAGCGTAAAATCCATCAAAGGATGTTGACATAGATGAAATCAAAACACTTTTTGGAGAAATATCACTTTCTATTTTTGAAAGCATTTAAGAGCCATATGAAATAAAACATTTTCTTGAAAATATTCTTATAATCTTGTAAGGAAATATTTGAAGATTTTATAACAGCGGAAAATATCCGCACTCGCCGTATAAGTTAAAAAAAATATTCTTACCTTAATTCTGTCGAAAAGGTTAAAAAGGACCTTGTTTTGAAAACGACGGAAAGATTCCTCTTATAAAAAGTCAAACAAGGGTATAAATGACTTTAACCCATATTCTTGTAAATAATAAAAATGTTTTGAAATACATTTTGAAGAAACATGGATGTGGATGATAAAGAGATCCCAGTAGATTATTACGTATAAACAACCTCGGATAATGAAGAGATTGTGAAATAACCCTTACCAATTTGGTAACTTATGAAACATACAACCCATGAAAGAGGTATCATACAATAAATATGTAAATACACATAAATTATAGTGTATTACACAAAGAATATAATTATGGGCAGTACATACACCACACAAAAGGTGATGGTGACAATATGGCAAGAATCTCACGGGAATAAGGAGTGAGATGAAAACCTCTTAACACGTTGTAATCAAATGAGTCGTATGAACAAAATTTAATAACCACAAAATTATTTACATAATAACATGAATATAAAGATAATCATGATAATATATATCAAATGGAAGTACACAATACACCACTTTCAATAATTTAGTGGCGAACAATGGAAATCTCACGGAATTGAAAGTGAGATAAGAAAATCCCTTACCACGTTAATCAACTGAGTCATATGGACAAAAGTTAATAACCACCAAATTATTTCCAGAATAAAATGAATATAAAGAGAATCATTATAATATATATCAAATGGCAGTACACAATACACCACTTTCAATAATTTAGTGGCGAACAATGGAAATCTCACGGAATTGAAAGTGAGATAAGAAAATCCCTTACTTTGTACTTTTTCCTTGGTCGACGGTAGGTTTAACTCCTGTATAATGGTGAAAAAATTGTTATTGAATTATACAAGAATCATTTACTTTAATATGATATCATATATGATCTTTTAACATTGATTTGTTAATAATATCTTAGAATTATCGTCATTTCGGGTGTTAACGGGTTCATTTTACTTTATATTCTTTGTTATGTGAGCCATATTTGTTATTAATGGGATGTATATTATTAATATCTAGAATGATATCAAGTCCTTAGATACTATTTTTAAATCATCAAATTATAATTATACTTGAATGGATATGATGGAGAATGAATCTCATCGCGTTTCGTGGAGACGGTAGTCCGTACATACGCACGAGCGACAATATCATTATTTTGATATTAAAATAATATATAATTGGATGTTATATCATATATACAGAATTTTTATCATGTTATATTTATTATTTACATGAGTTACACATCATTATTATACCCATCCAAATAATAATATATTGAATAACAATTACACCACGACGTGGAGACGGTAAGCCGTACGTACGCACGTATGGTGACATGTTATTCAAAGGATGGATAGAATACTGAATATGGTTGTACCATATTTATAATAACATCACAGTATATATATGATACTGGAGTTATTATTTTATAATGGTAATAACAAAGAAAGAGGAAGTGGAAGAAGAAAGGAACTTGAAAAGGGGTGGTGAAAACATTACCTCTTCTTCGGGTTCTTCATTTTGATTTGATCAAAAGGGCTCCATAGGTTGGCTTTCGGATCAAACTAAGGCCTTTAGGTTGTAGTGAGGGAAGTTGAGATAGTATTTGGGCAGGGTTTGGCCGAACCAAAGGGATTTGAAGGTGTGAATAAATGACAAGTAGGAGTGCCCTTTTATAAGAGGGGTGAGGGGCACCTTTGGAAAAGCTAGAAATATTAATTTATAATAAATTTATATTCAGTTTATAATGGCTCAAAAGTTTATTATTTAAATGTTAAGGTGAGGATGGGTCGAAAACAACTCAACCAATATAATTTAGACAGGTTTGGGTCATTATATTAACCTTATCTTTAAGTATTAACTCTTAGTTAATTAGTTTTACTTTTACAATGTCTCTTTGTATTTTTATATTATATGGTTAATAAACGTACTATATACATCCAAGTGACCCCCAAGTGGTACATTAATAATGAACCTATCATTATATAAGTCTCTTGGCCGAAACTTAGATTTTTAGGAATTTAATATCAATTAATAATATAATATTTGTTTTAAGAACTCTTTTATGTCAATTTTGACACTATTCAATAGTTGATTTTTTTGAAACTCATAACAGATTGATTACTTCGAAAAAAGTCAATTAAATAAATCCTAATATGTCATATTATCCTAGAAAATTATTTTAATTCCTTAAAAGTTTCATATTATTTTTATTTGGGTATTTATAATATCAATTATTGTAATTTTTGACTATTAAAGTAATTAATTCATCATCATTGTGTCATAAATAAATTAAATTATTTAAAAAATTATATATAAAATATCATTATGTAGGAAATCTTTTTATCTTTCTAATGAATATTTATAATCTAAAATACAACATATATAACCCTCTGTAACAATTGTTTTGTAAAAAGATATATGCTTGTGTCATTTTTGTATTTATTTTAACTTAATTAAAATAAAGTGTCATTATCACTTACAGGTGGATCCATGGGGTCCCAAAATCGACCCGAAGATGCCCATGGTCGACCATATATCAACCAATAGGGTTAAGACACGTTTTAGGGTAATTTAGTATTATTATAATATTATTTTTTAACCCTTGTTTACCGGATTTACCCTTTAACCATGGTAAATAAAATATTTACCGAAGTAATTATCCAAAATGTTTAAAAATAAAAGTTACCTATTTACACAATTTGAACATCCTGATTCCAAATATGGAATCCATTTTTCCAAATTCAAAACACAGAAGTGGCAGAAATTAATTTAAAATTAATTCCCGCTGTCAAAACAAAAAGCATGTTTTTAAGAGATAATAACTATCAAAAGATTGACACTTGTTTATGTTCGGTTTAATTGTAAAATTATGTCCAATGACCAACATTATATTAAATGATAAAACTATATTCTAAATATACTTTAAAACCACTCAAATTCATAATTTATCACTATTAATTATTTTGATTAAAAAAGTTGTTTTTAATTAAAATTTAGTAATTTTCACTATTCATCAAAATATGAAAGTTATCCGAAAAGTACCAAAATTTCACCTTAGGCTAAATTCGATATTCCGAATCCAGAAATGAAGTCCATTTTAAAATATAAAATATATATAATTTTGAAAAGTAGGTATTACTATTCATAACGGCTAGTTTGATTGGTTGTGGTGTGTGTTAAAACTCAAGGTTGCGTACAACACACGCTACTGTATTATTCAAAGAAAGCGTACCGTAGAAGCTTGGGATGTTTCAATTTAAATTTTTCATGTCCCCATTTAGTCAAAAAGTTTAAAATATTGTATTTAAAAAGGGTTCACTATTAAAAGTTGATAAAAGTGCAATACTGAAAATGAATTTGTTCTTGCATTATATCTAAGAAACTCATAATATGGATTCTAAAATTATAAGGATTATATAAAGTTTAAAATTTAGATAATACTATTCATAACCTCTTTTGAATGGATTTTTTTTTGTAAGTCATGGTGTGATTGAACTCGGTGTTGCGTGTAGTGCAAGTTATTGAATTATTTTGAAGAAATAACACACTATGAAATCTTGGGGTGTTACATTCTCCCCTCCTTCAATAAATTGCGTCCTCGCAATTTGAAATTATTCTTCAAAAATAAAAGGTTGAAAATAGAAAATATATTTGTGGGAAAACCCACATCAGAAATTGGGTTACTAAAATTTAGTCTTAATATGAGGAAAAGAGAAATGAAAGGGTCACCACCAAATTATAATCTCGATTAGGAGAACATTGGTGGCAATTAGAGACATATAATTGGAGGAAAAACGTAAATATTTACAGGTAGTGATTGAGGTCATCAATCACAAACAAGTATAAAATTAAGGTCCTTAAATTCATCAATCTATGATGATTTGAAATACCATTGGTTCAACAAAACATAGGGTATTAGGATAACACATTTTTGACGTTTCAAAATATCTTAGTTGAAATCCCACATCGAAAAATGAATTAATGAGGCCTCTATTTAAAATAAAGAGTAGAAAGTATGAAGATTACCGAAAATAACACATACTAGGGTTCCATGTAGGAAAATATGGATATGTAAGAAAAATCTAACCATCAATTATCTGATGGAGAGTGGTAGAGAACATGGCTATGAAAAGGCCAACAATCCCAAAGCCATAAATTAGGGATGATTTAAGGTACCATCTAGGAAAACATTTTTGTTCTAAGTTGCTTTTCTTAATATTGAGGAATTTATTTATGAGATTGGATAAGATCATAAGGAGATATACTTACTTTATAATTAGAGTTTTATCCATTAATAAATTTCTACCACAAACTCATCTTTCACTCTAAAAGATAATAGAATGTAAAAAAAAATCTATTTACACTATTCGTATAGGGTTCCAAAATAAACGAATTTATAATTCATCTACAAGATCTTTTAATAAAAACTACATTATTTAATCCAGGACATCTCGTGGGCCAGTGGTAGGTGATACACCCTTGTCGCCCTTCGGTTGCGGGTTCAAGTCTCGCAGCCTTTCCGGACGCGACGGGTTGCCGCCCGACCTCCGGGTTGTCCTTTTATGGCAATCCAAAATAATCCAAACTAGAACTATCCAAAATACTTCTATCCAAACTCACAGTCCAACATTTATAAGGAAGGTAAACATAATATAGATCCTTTTTACCCCGTAATAGCATATGAATACCTTCATCATGTATTACCATATTCCTTATTGATTACATTCATGCTCCCTTATTCCATATAGAATGCTGGATATAATTCATTAATCCAAAAATGTTTTAAACCCCAACAATGATGGAATATACAAATCATTAATCAGTTCCAAGGTAGTCAAGAATATCCAATATAATTTATCCAAAACAATCACATATTATTCCAAAATCACTACCTCAGTATCAGAACTATATTATGATTTATCATTCTCTCAACCATATATTTTCCAAAAATTTATCCTGCTATTGAGTCACTTTTCTTTGTTCCACACAATCTCAAGTCCTTAATGAAATAGTACTGCAGTACAATCCTTATATACTCCATAATTATTATAACAAGTACATTGTTGATACAACACTCAATTGACATAATCAACATAAGAACTCTAATCATTCCTCTTCATCTGTGGTAGTATCATAACTGGATTATTATCCAATAACATCATTTGTGGCATAGTCTGATGACTGGGACATAGGTTCGCGTAGTGTCCAAACTCCTTGTAAATGAAGCATTGTACATTTAAAACCATTTTCTTACCCTTGCAGTCACGTACTCTGTGCCATTTTCCTCCACACTTATAACAAACTCTCATTCCTTTCAGGAAAGTTCCATGGTGTTTCTTTCCACAGTTACCACATATGGGAAAATTCTTCTTTTCCCTCTTCCCTTTATCCATCTTTCTCTCTTCCATCCTTTTCTTCTCTTTCTTCCCTTCAAAGCCATAGGACTCAGTAAACTCTTTACTTATCTTATCAACACATGATATTATTTCTTCATATGATGATAATACATGGGAGACTATTTCTCTTATAAATTCTAGCTTAAGACCATGAAAGATATGATCCTTCCTTCTCTTTGGATCATGTGCATTTCTGGAGTTCTCATTCCTTCTATTGGGCACCATTTCTAAACAATGGAATACACTAGATCAGTTTATGAATCAAAATACATAATCCCATACTTATAAAACACTTAACATAAATTGAACTATTTATAGATATAATACATAATCATAAAAATGTCTCCTTTTAGGATGTATATACTCACAAACCCTTCATAATTGTTTGTAAATAAAATGAGAATTATCCTAAGCATATCCCCCGGGAGTGTCGTAACCAAGAGTGCAGCAAGGCCCGTTGCCGTGCACCAGTTCCCGTTCGAGTCTAGCTCAAAGCGGTGTTTTTGGGTTTTACCCCTAGGTACATCTGTTCCAGAGCCGCCTCTACCTGCTCGTATCCAGATAGGGATGTATTGCTCGGAAAACTCATAAAATCTCTACAATACCAAAATTCTAGGAAGTTCTTCTACACTAATCCTCAAAGTTCATCTTAGGTCTATGTGCTCTAATCAGAGTTTATCTAAATCTAGCTTCCAAGGTTTGTACTAAACTTCCTCTGATACCAAATGTAACGCCCCGACCCTAGTTACCCAGATTTGGTGCATTATTACATAACATTGGCATGATCACAAGAAAGATCAAATCTCGAAAGACCGATTGGTTTAGTAGCCTTGGAAACACTAGATATATTCATAAGTTTTACATTACATCATAAATTGAAAAACTACTACAACAACATAATGTCTCCACAGTCCACACTATTATCCCCTCATAATATCCATGCAGGTCATTCATAACTTACTTCTTCACATCCTGGGAAAAATAAAACATAGAAAAGAGGTGAGCTCAAATGCCCAGTAAGGATAACAATATACCGGAAACTTTCATAAATAAGAATAAACATTTAAGGCTATGTATAACTAAAACAAAATCCTTTTAAACTTGAACTTCAACATAGTATGGAAAAAGTAAAATGAAATAATGCCATTTACTTGTTCACATGGATATTCTACTAATCGAATAATCATATGCAATATCAATAACCACTTTCATAATGTTGGAATGCATAATGACAGACTATCATAACCACATAGCCAAGGCCTCGTGCCAAGACTACAAATAAGATTTTTCCAAGGCCTTGTGCCAAGACACTAGTTTTTCTCATGAGACCTACCGATGCATCGAGGAGCTATAGCGGGCTCCACCCGTCACATATTAAGTCCAATGCATTTCCATATGAAAAGGTTTAAACATAACATAAACATTCGTATTGAAACTAGCATACGAAATGTCAATAATTTCACCATAAACTATGAATGGTATAAAAATAGCACATCCACAGTCAAACATATCACAAAACCTTCAATACAATATAGAAGTTTTGTATCATAATAAATCAACTTCAAATAAGCGTAAAATCCATCAAAGGATGTTGAAATAGATGAAATCAAAACACTTTTTGGAGAAATATCTCTTTATATTTTTGAAAGCATTTAAGAGACATATAAAATAAAACATTTTCTTGAAAATATTATTATAAGCTTGTAAGGAAATCTTTGAAGATTTTATAACAGCAGGAAATAGCCGCACTCGCCGTATAAGTTAAAAAAACATTCTTACCTTAATTCTGTCGAAAAGGTTAAAAAGGACCTTGTTTTGAAAACGACGGAAAGATTCCTCTTATAAAAAGTCAAACAAGGGTATAAATGACTTTAACTCATATTCTTGTAAATAATAAAAATGTTTTGAAATACATTTTGAATAAACATGGATGTGGATGATAAAGATATCCCAGTAGATTATTACGTATAAACAACCTCGGATAATGAAGAGATTGTGAAATAACCCTTACCAATTTGGTAACTTATGAAACATAAAACCCATGAAAGAGGTATCATACAATGAATATGTAAATACACATAAATTAGAGTCTATTACACAAAGAATATAATTATGGGCAGTACATACACCACACAAAAGGGGATGGTGACAATATGGAATGAATCTCACGGGAATAAGGAGTGAGATGAAAACCCCTTACCACGTTGTAATCAACTGAGTCGTATGAACAAAATTTAATAACCACAAAATGATTTACATAATAACATGAATATAAAGATAATCATGATAATATATATCAAATGGCAGTACACAATACACCACTTTCAATAATTTAGTGGCGAACAATGGAAATCTCACGGAATTGAAGGTGAGATAAGAAAATCCCTTACCACGTTAATCAACTGAGTCGTATGGACAAAAGTTAATAACCACCAAATGATTTCCAGAATAAAATGAATATAAAGAGAATCATGATAATATATATCAAATGGCAGTACACAATACACCACTTTCAATAATTTAGTGGCGAACAATGGAAATCTCACGGAATTGAAAGTGAGATAAGAAAATCCCTTACTTTGTACTTTTTCCTTGGTCGAAGGTAGGTTTAACTTCTGTATAATGGTTAAAAATTGTTATTGAATTATACAAGAATCATTTACTTTAATATGATATCATATATGATCTTTTAACATTGATTTGTTAATAATATCTTAGAATTATCGTCATTTCGGGTGTTAACGGGTTCATTTTACTTTATATTCTTTGTTATGTGAACCATATTCTTTATTAATGGGATGTATATTATTCATATCCAGAATTATATAAAGTCCTTAGATACTATTTTTAAATCATCAAATTATAATTATACTTGAATGGATATGATGGAGAATGAATCTCATCGCGTTCGTGGAGACGGTAGTCCGTACATACGCACGAGCGACAATATCATTCTTTTGATATTAAAATAATATATAATTGGATGTTATATCATATATACAGAATTTTTATCATGTTATATTTATTATTTACATGAGTTACACATCATTATTATACCCATCCAAATAATAATATATTGAATAACAATTACACCACGACGTGGAGACGGTAAGCCGTACGTACGCACGTATGGTGACATGTTATTCAAAGGATGGATAGAATACTGAATATGGTTGTACCATATTTATAATAACATCATAGTATATATATGATAATGGAGTTATTATTTTATAATGGTAATAACAAAGAAAGAGGAAGTGGAAGAAGAAAGGAACTTGAAAAGGGGTGGTGAAAACATTACCTCTTCTTCGGGTTCTTCCTTTTGATTTGATCAAAAGGGCTCCATAGGTTGGATTTCTGATCAAACTAATGCCTTTAGGTTGTAGTGAGGGAAGTTTAGATAGTATTTGGGCAGGGTTTGTCCGAACCAAAGGGCTTTGAAGGTGTGAATAAATGAGAAGGAGGAGTTCCCTTTTATAAGAGGGTTGAGGGGCACCTTTGGAAAAGCTAGAAATATTAATTTATAATAAATTCATATTCGGTTTATAATGGCTCCAAAGTTTATTATTTAAATGTTAAGGTGGGGATGGGTCTAAAACAACTCAACCAATAGAATTTAGACAAGTTTGTGTCATTATATTAACCTTATCTTTAAGTATTAACTCTTAGTTAATTAGTTTCACTTTTACAATGTCTCTTTGTATTTTTATATTATATGGTTAATAAACTTACTATATACATCCAAGAGACCACCAAGTGGTCCATTAATAATGAACCTATCATTATATAAGTCTCTTGGCCGAACCTTATATTTTTAGGAATTTAATATCAATTAATAATATAATATTTGTTTTAAGAACTCTTTTATGTCAATTTTGACACTATTCAATAGTTGGTTTTTGTGAAACTCATAACAGATTTATTACATCAAACAAAGTCAATTAAATCAATCCTAATATGTCATATTATCCTAGAAAATTATTTTAATTCCTTAAAATTTTCATATTATATTTATTTGGGTATTTATAATATCAATTATTGGAATTTTTCACTATTAAAGTAATTAATTCATCATCATTGTGTCATAAATAAATTAAATTATTTAAAAATTTATAAATAAAATATCATTATGTAGGAAATCTTTTTATCTTTCTAATGAATATTTATAATCTAAAATACAACATATATAACCCTCTGTAACAATTGTTTTGTTAAAAGATATATGCTTATGTCATTTTTGTATTTATTTTAACTTAATTAAAATAAATTGTCATTATCACTTACAAGTGGATCCATGGGGTCCCAAAATCAACCCAAAGATTCCCATGGTCAACCATGTATCAACCAATAGGGTTAAGACACGTTTTAGGGTAATTTAGTATTATTATAATATTATTTTTTAACCCTTGTTTACCGGATTTACCCTTTAACCATGGTAAATAAAATATTTACCGAAGTAATTATTCAAAATGTTTAAAAATAAAAGTTACCTATTTACACAATTTGAACATCCTGATTCCAAATATGGAATCCATTTTTCCAAATTCAAAACACAGAAGTGGCAGAAATTAATTTAAAATTAATTCCCACTGTCAAAACAAAAAGCGTGTTTTTAAGAGATAATAACTATCAAAAGATTGACACTTGTTTATGTTCGGTTTAATTGTAAAATTATGTCCAATGACCAAAATTCTATTAAATGGTAAAAATATATTCTAAATATACTTTAAAACCACTCAAATTCATAATTTATCACTATTAATTATTTTGATTAAAAAAGTTGTTTTTAATTAAAATTTAGTAATTTTCACTATTCATCAAAATATGAAAGTTATCTGAAAAGTACCAAAATTTCACCTTAGGCTAAATTCGATATTACGAATACAGAAATGAAGTCCATTTTAAAATATAAAATATATATAATTTCAAAAAGTAGGTATTACTATTCATAACGGCTAGTTTGATTGGTTGTGGTGTGTGTTAAAACTCAAGGTTGCGTACAACACACGCTACTGTATTATTCAAAGAAAGCGTACCGTGGATGCTTGGGATGTTTCATTTTAAATTTTTTATGTCCCCATTTAGTCAAAAAGTTTAAAATATTGTATTTAAAAAGGGTTCACTATTAAAAGTTGATAAAAGTGCAATACTGAAAATGAATTTGTTCTTGCATTATATCTAAGAAACTCATAATATGGATTCTAAAATTATAAGGATTATATAAAGTTTAAAATTTAGATAATACTATTCATAACCTATTTTGAATGGATTTTTTTTTGTAAGTCATGGTGTGATTGAACTCGGTGTTGCGTGTATTGCAAGTTATTGAATTATTTTGAAGAAATAACACACTATGAAATCTTGGGGTGTTACAGCGTATATGGCAGATCATGAGCTGGTGTCTGACCAATGCATGTCTTGTTTTTTATTTAATTAATTATTTAATTAATTATTTCATGTGGTTTTGTAATAATTATTTTAAATAAAAAGGTGATATGTGTGTCATCTCAGAGTCGTTATATGTATAAGGGCATGTGCACCCATTCTCAGAGTTGTAATTTTACTCCCCGAGATCCCCTTGCCTGCGTGTGAGTACAATTGTATAATGATGAGATGGCCAGTGACGCACTTCGCGCCAAGTGATGGCGACACACCAGACAGAAGTTAGATTCATTGGAAGAGCAGACGATGCTTTTCAAGTTGCGAGCCACGCGACTAAAGGTACATACTACTAGGGTTTTGGTTGGTCCATTATTCACTCAGCGAATCAACCAATAGTACCGGATCATGATCAGATTTATCATTTTTTGCATGTTTAAATTATTTTGTGAATGTGCAGTATAGCGTGATCACATAGAATAATAATAAACAAGCATGCAAGATAAAATGAACATGTGACGCGATGAAATTTTTATTTCTTGCACGGTCAGTTGTGAGTGCGATCACATAGTGCGTGATTATAAAATTAGAAAATGATTTCATTCATCACATTAAAAATAATAAAAGCCCTCAAATATATATTAAGTCTAAGTAGACTTCCGTCATTCAAATTTGGATAGAACCAGTTGTTTGAGGTGTCGGTCATGCCTTAGTTGAGGGTGCCTCTTACTACTGGGGAGTCCTTATAAGAATGATGGGTTGAATAAACTAAAATTCTAGTAAGGATTATCCATATCTATCTTACTATCATTTTAGAGGCAAGCGTTGAGTAAATAAAATTTTTATTTTAAGTAGTTGGGACTTAACTCAACAAGTCAAGGAACCACAAGTTAAAGCGGTCGGCCAGCCAAAAGCCTACCTAGAACCCTCCAAGTAGTGGCGTAGCCTTAGGTTGTAGACTTTGAGGGGTGGTTCCAGGATACATTCCACTAGAATACTCAAGCGACAGATTATTATGGTTCTTTCATAGAGGGTTACTAGAATCCGATAAAATAGTGGGAGACATAAATTGATTTAAGTAATTAATCAAAAATTTTAAACCGGTAATCAAGATAAAAGGCACTCGTCTGCTAAAATTTATTTGTGTAGAAAAATAGAAAGTTATACCACAAGATTAAAAATGCGATATTAAAATGGACAAAGTAAATTCCCACACTAACATGAGTGTCCATGAATAATACAGGCGTGTGCACATAGTACTATGATATAGTAAACTCAAGGTGTCATTGTCCCCAACACTGTTAAACTACCTCATGAAGAGAGAGTGAAAATTTCTTATAGGAGACTAATGTACAAATCATATGATATTTATATCATTATGATTTCATCAACGTCTGGTGTTAGTTGGGGTTGGTACACCAGGACATAGATGATATAACATAATGTCTCATCTCCAAGAAGTTTACAAGGAGAAAGCGAGGCAATGATATGAATAAGGCGATGTACACCAGCATCTGTAAATTGAAATATCGATCATGATCTTTAAATATCATTTTCACCAATTACTGAAGTCTCATTTTATGTTAAAAAACGAACAAGTATTGAGTAAGCGCTTCATTACCTATCTAGGTAAGGTTCTCCAAGTGAATAAGAATAAAAGACAATTAAGCTTTAATTCTTATGACAGATAAATTGAAAGACAATGTGAAAAGTTCAAAGGAACTTAATGCCAATGACATATTCGTGACGTCCTTCAATTAATGATTTATTAATAGAGGATATTTTCATTTCATATTATAAAATAATATTACGAAAGTTTAAAAAGAATAACCTGATTTAAATGAGCAAGTTTCTACTTCTACATCAGAAATATTCATTAATGTAATGTTTCTCTTTTACTACTTGGGTATTAAATACAATATGTTGGTAACATATCTGTATTCTAATATGATAAACAAGTTAGTATAGAAAAATTACTAGAAGTCAGGTGTATTCTCCAAGTGGCTGTGAAAAGGTGATACCTAGGCTAGTGGTGAGAAGTACACAACTTCTTTAATTGCCACGTGAAAGACTCCTGTTGAACTATTGTTAAGTATAACCACAAACATTAATCTCATGTGTCCTTGGACGCAAGGAGACATTTTTTTGTTTATGGTATGAATGTTGTTTTTGGTAAACTCAATCACTTGTTCAATGATACATGAATCATAGGCAATTAGTGATGAATATAAATATAAGACCTATAACCAGTTGTGATAGGATAATTCTTTGTCTGGTAATACTAAAAATGGAAATCATTAATATATCAAGTATTGTATTTAGGCTTGGCACAGCTAAATACTTATGGTATTATCGATGTATTTAGTTTGGATAAAAGAGCCTTTAGAAATAAAGGTACGTCACAAATATTTTGTAAATTGTTCAACAAGAAAGTGTGAACTATTCTTAGTATAATATAGAGGTATATATACATTATGAGATTATTTTAAGTAATTAAGGAATATCCAAGTGAATTATTTGCATGGTCAGGAGTTGCTTCGGGTTGGGATACCGAAGAATATCTCAACCAAGCATTCATCAATCATGATAATGTAGCGTGGAGAAATTCCAAAATTCACATTACCTTATCAACATCACGACATTGATGTTAATTGGGAGTATTGATGATGAAGTCTTACATATCAACATTGATCAACAAAATGTAGTGTGGATTAATTCCTAAACTCACATTTTATACATCAATGTTTTGATGTAAGTAATATCAATGTTGGAACAAGTAGAATCTTCCATTATATTTCATGAAATTCTTTGCAAATAACTGTGATATCCCACAACCATATGCCAAATATAATAACAAATGGATATCATATGAGTCATAGTATGATGTAAACCCATTATTTCATAAAAACATGTGTTTGGATGCAAAGAGTTTGTTAGGACATAAAAAAAACTAGTGTCAAGACAAACCCATTGTGAATTTAGTGTAATAATCCTAACAGTTGTTTAGGATGTTACATAAATCCCTAAGATATAAGAGTAGGTATTCAAGCAATAGACTACACTTTTATATAAGGGTGCACATATCTATTATATATAGTGAGATCTATATTGAGTTGTGTTTAGTGAATGCTCAAAATGCACAAGTAGTTGGCATAGGAACTAGTTCCACAAGCGCATGTGGAACAAACTATGTTCTAGAGACACATACTGTGTAGGAAGGATAAAACCCTGGGGATGGTTTTTATATTCACCACGATCGGTGATCTATTATTCAATGTGAATAAAATTTCCTACAAGTAAGAGGTGTATGGAAATTAGCTAAAATTGATAAGACCAACAAAAATTCAATTAATGGATTCCATGTATCAATGTGAAAAAAGGGGCCATTATTTTGAATACTACGGTGGGTATTCAAGTGAGTTGATATATGGACGGTATGAGTTTAGTACCAATAAGGCTCATTTGGTTTCAATAAGTTGTTATGCCTAAATCCGTTATAATTTTACTTATCATAGCTAATATCTATGATCAATTTATTTAGCATTGGATGTCATGAACACCAATTGTGGATGGTGTCTATACGACGCAACCAGAAAGGGATGGTCACATCACAGAATGCTAATAAAGGTACAAGTTACTAAAATCCGGTTTATGATTAAATTAAGCAACATGATCATAGTATATACTTTTAAAAAATATGTTTTCCATGTGTCTACCAGAGGTTAGTGGGAGTGCTAAGGTTTTCCAATAAGAAATATGTTATGTAACATATGGAATACAGACATTGGTCTGACAGTTAGTTAAGACCAAAATGAAAATTTACACTCCAATGATTGACCTAAAGTATAAACCTATGTTCTAGGGAAAAGGATCTACTAAGGTAGATCTATAGGTTGTTTTCTCCTAGTAAATCGTACATATAGTGAAATTGTATTGAAAAAGTCATGTTGGAACAATTCAAGAGATGAATTGTTGCCTATGTCACAAGGCATAATCTCTCCATGTTGACATGTTCGTGACATGGGAAGAGATAAATGCGGTGAGTTGAAATCCATGAGTTGGTGAGATGGATCAATCATGTATGTCATGATATGTACAAGAACCGATATTTCCAAGGTATATTTTACAATAAGAAAATATAAGTTATATCCAGGAGCACTGCAAGGGATGCAGTCAGAACATTCTAATTGTACTTCAGCAAGTACAAAAGATATGTACCTGGTAAGTGGAGAAGAAAGGATACTAGTTTTTGGGGATATGAACTAGTCTTCCATTGATCAATGTGATCTAGTATTGTAGTTAGGCTAAAGGCGATGATCGATTCAAGCTCATATCAGCCAGTGGTGGCCATTCCTACAAGACTAAGTATGTTGCATCTTTTAAGGCAGCTAAGAAGTAGATATGAAAGAATTTTTTCTAGTTCTTGGAATTTCAACTTGTCAGAAAAGTATTATCATAATCTAAATTATGATATTCTTACTAGCCAACATGTCATTTAATGATAGTGGACAAAAGAAATAAACTCGAGATACCATCTCTTGAGAAGTTTTAATCAATGAGATGAGGTCACTATAGCAGAATAGCCACATGGAAGAACCATGGAAGACCCATTATCTAAGGCCTTTACTCAGTAGAAACATGATTCTTATCATGTGAGTAGCTAACACGTTTGGTTAGAAAGTTGTCTCTAGTGCAAGTGGGAGTGTTGAAATAGTGGGGGTCCCTAGACCCAACTATTATGTGATTTTGATTACCATATCATGTATAGAGTAAACTATGCATGATGTCATCTTACCATTATAGTGTATACTTTCTTACGTCCACCATTGGAATGTTAATGTCCAAAGATTAATTGTCGTGTCGAAAGGTTATAGCAGTTCCCAGGCTATAATGAGATCCTCTTGAAACTATTACATTAATCTTAAATATATATGTTCTATGGTCTAGATACATCTTACTAATTGGACATAGTAGATGTCTAACCATAAGGTGTTGGGGGCTCATAAGTATTGAGACTTCTTCTCATGAAGTTCGCACTTGGTGATCTCTAGTAGGGGGATCATGAGGACTGACCTGCCAATAGGAACACCACATGTTTCGGGTGTAATTGGATGTTCCTATCTACGATCATGTGTAATGGTCTCCTGACTTGAGATCATTACCAATGTATGTCACTTGATTACGTACTTTGATGAAATACGAAAACCATGGCGATGAAGTCGTGGTGAGGTAGTTTGTGTCGGGTGTGTCGTTAGTTGCATGGAGTTTGTTGAATGGTCAAGAAAGTATTTTTTTTTTCTTTTGGGTTATGGAAGTAATATATCTTCGGCCATGTTGATATGGATGGCAGTACCTTTATAAGACCATGGCCATGGCAGTCGAGGGTAAATCCATCCAGTCACATCAACAAACAATAATGCAAGAAAAGGGTGATGACATGAGAGTGCATCTTGCTTTATGAGATATTACTGACAAAGAGATTATATTACATAGTGCATGTTCGTAGGTTGGTTTTCACTTCTATGAAAATCCTTATTTCTTTAGGGGTCATGATGGGTTTCTAGATCCCGCTCTTGGTCTGTGAATACTATTCACAATTGTCGAAATAAGGGCCTAGAGGGTCACACACAATAATGTATTCAAGAATCTTCCATATTCAGTTGAATAGGTTTTTGGACATGGTGGGCCCCGCCACAGGGGACCGGGATTTTTCAAAAGTTACACAATCACCAATTCAATAAATAAATTCATATTATTCGAGTTTAGAATAATGAGTAATGAATTTATTTATTAAATGTATTTACGAGTTTTAAGTAAATACATGAAAAAATATTAATTGAAGAATATTAAATTATTCAAGGTTCAATTAATATTTATGGGAGCGACGATTCGAGTTAATGACTTAATTATTATCATTTAATATATTTTAATATATTACAAGTAAATGATAATAATATTTGTGGCTCAGTTTAGTAGTCATAAAATTTCGTTGATAGTGCGTTAAGTACTCAGGGCCAGTGAGGCGATACCGGGTATTTTAATTGAGTACTATAAATAGAAAAGGATGGGAATTTTCTAAACACTATTCATGGAGCTTATCTCTCATCTCCTATCTCCCACATTCTAGTGAGAGATTCTCTGGATCCAAGGAGCTCAGATGGAGCACTCTCTCGAGCATCGCTAGCGATGCGATGCGGTGGTCATTGGAGCGTCAAAGGCATTGTCCCAAATCTGTGCTATCACCCGGATTATGATGAACGGCGCTCCTGTGGATTCCTTGAAGCATGTGTTGATGATCTAAGTGAGTTTGACTTCGGATTCTTCGATTTGCGATCGCCAATGATGAGCAGACATCATGCGTGGCTTCGGATTTAAAACAGGTATTTTACGGTTTAATTTTGTGCTTAAAACACTTCACGTGAGATCCTCAGATTTAATCCGGCTACTCTTCACCGACGTAGACAAGTTTACGTTGATCTTCGGGGGAAATTTTTAATAACCCACCTGTTTGGGACTTCCGCTGCGCGCCCGGTTCCAACAATTGTAATAATTCCTAATTTGTTATCACGGTATATAGTTAAAAACATTCACCCAAACTAACTCTAAAACTCACCAATGAATATAATGATATATTATTTTTAGAGAGATTTAGTGTTTTACATCATAGATGAGAGAATATTTTGTTTTCTTTATCTAAATAATGTAGGAAAATCACACTAGTGTATATCATAGTTGAATGAGATAAAGTTTTATGTGATGAGAATAAGGTAATATAGTAAGGAATATATGAGGTAAAATGAAATGTTTAGTTATCCTAGAGTATGGGAATATTGGTCTCCCTAATGAATTATTAGTGGATTAATGTTTTTGTTAGGACAAGTATGGGAATTTTGAAAATGGTTGTCCTAAGGGAAATTATCATGAAGAGAAATAGAAATGTGGTAGCATTAATGGTCATACTATTGATGATTAAGAGATCATGAATGAAATGTGATTAGTGTGGTCTATTCAAAAAAAAATTTAACATTAAGCGTAGGATGCATTGTTGAATATACATTAAATAATCTTAATACATGATTCATATTTCATATTTTATAAAATATTTTTTGAGGAATTATATGAGGAGGTTTAGTTAATGGTTTAATAATGAAGTAGGATGATTCAAGTTTCTATGTATCAGAATTAAATAATTATGTTATTAGAATCTTTAAATATATAAGGATTGTTCTTCAAAACATTTTCATTAAGAATTTTCCAACATATGAATAATGATGCTAATAAACTATTAATTTGATTTAATGAAAATGTGATATTCATGGGAAAACTATATTAAGGGAAAGATAAAACATAATATATTCATGTCGCTGAGACAGTGATGTTGGGATAAATGGAAGATTTATATGGAAAAATAAATTTGACTCCACTGATTTCCTTGGATCTAATTACTGATATTTTTTGAAAAGTGAATTATGATATAATTGAGGTATTTTACAAGTATTTTTGAATGAAAGAATATATACAATTATATGTGACTTATTTATGGAATGAGGTAGAATGTATGTTTTTAATAATGTTTTATGGTAATTCATGTTATCACCACATTTCAAGAGAATACACTACAAAGTATTCACATGTTTGGTATTTGATAATTTTTATCTACTACATGTTTTTTGAGGATTAATAGTATATTCATCAGGGAAATTTAGTGAAAGTCTTTCTAATTTCATAGATTATAATCTTTTGGATGGGTCACAAGGATAACCATTTATGAGGTAGTTTAAGTTTATCAAAAAATGAGAATTTAGAGATTACTATATTAATTACCCATATGAATATTTTTGTTGTAACACCCTAACCCCAGTTACACAGAGTCGGTGCATTATTACATAACATTGGAATGATCATAAATGATCAAGTCTCGAAAGACTGATTAGTTTAGTAGCCATGGAAACACTAGATAAATTCATAAGTCTTAAATTACATCATAAATTGAAAAAGTACATCAACATAGTCTTCATAGTCCACCCTCATATCCCCTCATACAATCCCTGCAGTTCAGTCATAAAATACTTATTCACATCCTGGAAAAAATAAAACATAGAAAGGGGTGATCTCAGACACTGAGTAAGCATAAAAATATAGCAGAAACTTTCCTAAATAAACATAAACATTTAAGGAAATATATAACTAAAAAAGCCTTTTAAACATGATCTTCAACATAACATGGCAAAAATAAAATAAAATAATTCCTTTTACTTATTCACATGGATATTCTACTAGTCTAATAATCACATGCAATATCAATAATGACATTCATAATGATGGAATGCATAATTCCAGACTATCATAACCACATAGTCAAGGCCTTGTTCCAAGACTACAAATAAGATTTTTTCAAGGACTTGTGCTAAGAAACAAGTTTGTCTCATGAGACCTATTGATGCATTGAGGAGCTATAGTGGGCTCCACTTGTCAATTACTAAGTACAATTTATTCCTCATATGAACAGGTTTAAACATAACATAAACATTTGTATTAAAACTAGCATACAAAATGTAAAGACTTTCTTCATAAACCATTAATGGTATAAAAATAACACATCCACAGTCAAACATATCACAAAACCTTCAATATAATATGGATGTTTTGTATCATAATAAATCAACTTCGAATAAGATTAAAATCCATCAAAGGATGTTGACATAGATGAAATCAAATATATTGGAGAGAAATATATATTTTTTTTAAATCATTTAAAACCCACATAATTATTGAAGAAAACATTTAATTTGAAAATATTGTTATAATCTTGTAAGGGAAGCTTCAAAAATGATATAATGGCGGAAAATAGCCACACCTTCCGTATAAGTTAAAAAAATACATTCTTACCTTAATTTAGTTGAAAAGGTTATAAAGGAACTTGTTTGGAAAATGATGGAAATATTCCGTTATAAAAATCATATAAAAATTAAAACAAGGGTATAAATTACTTTTACAATTATTCTATAAAATATTGAGAAAGTTTTTAAATACATTTTTAAGAAACATGGATGTGTATGATAAAGACTTCCCAGTATAAAATTACGTATAAACAAACCTTGGATAATAAAGAAAATGTGAAATAAACCCTTACCTCGTAATTTTCCTGGGTAGAGGGTAGGTTAACCTCTTGTATAATGGTGAAATAATTGTTTTTAAATTATAAAAGAATCATATACATTAATATGATATCATATATGATCTTTTAACATTTCTTCATTATTAATATCTTAGTTTTTTTCGGGTGTTAACAGATTCATTTTCCTTTATATTTTTTTGTTTTTTGAATCATATATGTTATGGATGGGATGTATATTATTCATATCCATATTTTTATCAAGTCTATAAACATTATTTTTAATCATATAATGAAAATTATTCTTGAATGGATACAATGGGGGATGAATCTCATCGTATTCGTGGAGACGGTAATCCGTATGTACGCACGAGCAAAAATATCATTATTTTGGTATTAAAATAATATATAATTGGATGGTATATAGTATATACAGAATAATTATCATGTTATATTTATTATTTACATCAATTAAACATCATTATTATACTCATATAAATAATAATGTATTGAATAACAATTACACCACGACATGGAGATGATAAGTTGTATGTACACACGTATGGTGACATGTCATTCAAAGGATTGATAGAATAATGAATTTGGTTGTACCATATTTATAATAAAATCATAGTTTATATAATATAATAGAGTTTTTATTTTATAATGGAAACAACAAAGAAAAAGGAAGTGGAAGAAGAATGAAATTTGAAAGAGGTGATGAAATATTTACCTCTTCTTCGGGTTATTCCATTTGATTTGATCAAAATGAATCCTTAGGTTGGATTTATGAATAAATTAGGGACTCTAGGTTGAAGGTAGGATAGTTGAGAGGGTATTTGGGAAGGTTTTGGACTAGCCAAATGGCTATGATGTTGTGAATTAGAGAGAAGGTGGATTTCCCTTTTATAATAGGGGTGAGGGGCACCTTAGGAAAAGCAAGAAATATTCTTTTATAATAAAATAATTTTCGGTTTATAATGTCTCCAAAATGTATTATTTAAAGCATAAGGTTGGGATGGGTCTAAAACCACTCAAAAAATAGGTTTTATAGAGGTTTGGGTCACTATATTAACATTAACATTTAGATTTAAGTCTTAGTTAAATAGTTTGACATTTATCATTTCTCTTTGTTTTTTTACATTATATGGTTAATAAACTTTCTATATACCTCCAATAGAACCCCAAGTGGTTACTTAATGATAAACCTATCATTATATAAATCTTTTTCTGAACCTTATATTTTTAGGAATATTAAATAAATTAATAATATAATATTTGTTATAACATTTCCTTTATGTCAATTTTGACACTATTTAATAATTGATTTTTTTTAAAGTCGAAACAACATTATTAATTCGAACTAAATTCATTTAATAAATACAGAAATGTCATATTAACGTAGAAAATTTGTGTATGGCATCTAGACTTTCAAATTGTATTTATTGTAATATTTATAATACCATTTATTTGATTGTTTCATTAATAAAGAAAATAATGCATCATTATTGTGTCATAAATAAATTTAATTATTCAATGTCTAAAATTTTTAAATAAAATACCATTATGTAGGAAATCGTTTTATATTTCTAATGAGTATTTATAGTCAAAATTATAACATATATAATTGTGTGTAAAAATTGTTTTTCTAAAAGATATATTCTTGTATCATTTTTTTATTTACTTTAACATAATTAATATAAAGTGTCATTATCACTTACAAGTGGCTCCATGGGGTCCCAAAATCGACCCAAATATTTCCATGGTCTGACATGTATCATCCAATAGGGTAAGGACATGTGTTAAGATAATTTAATATTATTATAATATTATTTTTTACCCTTATTTACCAGATTTACCCTTTAACCACGGTAAATAAAATAGTTATCGAAAAAAATTATTCAAAATATCTAAAAATAAAAGATTCATATATACACAATTTTTACCTCCTGATTCTAAATATTGAATACAATTTTCTAAATTAAAAATACATAAGTGGCAGAAAGTGATTTAAAATTAATTCACGTTGTCAAAACAAAAAGCGTGTTTTTAAAAAAATAATAACTATCAAAATATTAACACTTGTTTATGTCAAGTTTAAATGTAAAATTACGTACAATTACCAAAATTGGATTAAATGGTAAAAATATATTCTAACTATACTTTAAAACCACTCAATATTATAATTTATCACTATAAATTATTTGGATTTAAAAAGTTGTTTTTAATTAAAGTTTAGTATTTTTCACTATTCATCAAAAACATGAAGTTCTGAAAAAAAATAACAAAAACACACCCTAAGATAATTTTGATATTAATAATCCAAAAATGAAGTCCAATTTGAATAGTAGAATTTATAAAATTTCAAAAAGTGGGTATTACTATTCATAACGGCTACTTTGATTGGTTGTAGTGTGTGTTAGAACCTCAAAGGTGCGTACAACACACGCTATTGTGTTATTCAAAGTGAAGCGTACCATGGAAATTTGGAGTGTTACATTCTCCCCTACTTCAAGAAATTGCATCCTCGCAATTTATGCTCGTTATTGAAAACTTGGGGTTGACATTTAAAAATATCTTAGTTGAAATCCCACATCAAAAAATGGATTAATGAGGCCTCTATTTTGAAATAAAGAATGGTAAGTATGAAGGTTACCTAAAATAACACATACTTGGTTCCATGTAGGAAAACATGGATATGGAAGAGAAAAATAATTTTCATGTTCGGATGGAGAGTGATCGAGAATATTATTAGTAGAAAGTTAATGATCCGAAAGCCATAAACTTGTGATGGGTTGAAAGGTCTTTGAATACCCCCTAGGAAAAGTAAACGGACAATGTTTTTATTCTATGTTACTTTTATTAATGTTGATGAATTTATTTATGAGATTGGATAATATCATAAAGAGATATACTTACTTTATAATTAGAGTTTTATCCATTAATAAATTTCTACCACAAACTCATCTTTCACTCCAAAACATAATAGAACTCAAAAATACTCTGTTTATCCTAATCGTGTAGGGTTCCAAATATAAACATATACCATTTAAATGATGAAAACTATATTGTAACAACTAGGGAATTCCTTTAGACTAGTGGTAGATAATAATGGCTTGCCGCACTATGATTGTGTGTTCGATTCCTGCAGCTTTGTCCGATGCGACAGGTTATCACCCGACCTAAAGGTTGTCCTTTTCCAAAGACTATAGTATTATAATAATCCAAAAATAATCATAAGAAATGTTTTAACCTTAAACAATACTATCCAAAGTTCAACTTAATCCTTTAAAAACATTATAGTTATCCAAAATACCTCTGTCCAGACTCTCTATAAAAGGTATCTAAATTCCAAAATCAATTGTAACATCAGATTCCCCAAACAAAGTAATGTTTCTCTTATTTTCACATACTGAAAATATGATTACCTTAGTCATATTAAAATATAAATGGAAACATCAAGTACCATAGTGAAATCCTTATATATATGACATTATTCTTATAACCAGAATATAGTTCTTGATTCCAAAAACAAAAATACAATAATTATTCAACTTTAACTATATTAACAGCATAATCTTGGCCTTGCTCCCTTTGCCTTTTCTGAGGTATGTTTCATGGTAACTTAGGAAATTCATTTGCATAACACCCTATTTCTATACAATTATAGAATTCGACGTTGACCTCAACTTTCTTTCCCTTGAAATCATGTGCTTGGTGGCCTTTTTTACCACACTTGTAAAAGACTCACATTCCATTTAGGAAAGTACCAGGGTGTTTCTTCCCACAATTATCACAAAATGAAAAATACTTCTTTCCCTTTTTCCCATTACATGTCTCTTTATCCACCGTTCTCTTCTTCTCTTTCTTTACTTTAAAGTCATAAGACTTAGAGAATTCTTTTTCTGTATTGATAGCACATGAGACAATATCTTCGTACGAAGAGAAGGATTGTGAGACTAATGCTCGTTGAAGAAATGGTTTTAACCCATCAAAGAAATGATAAATCTTACTTCTTGGGATATCTATATAATCTATAGGATGCCTCACTAACCTTTTAAAGTTAGCCTCATACTTTGTGACATTCTCATTTTCCTTTTACCTCAGACTTAGAAATCGTCTTTCCATATATGCTCGATGGTCATGAGGAAAGTATTTTTCTAAGAAAATATCATTAAACTTGTAACACCCGAGACTTTTATGTTATATAAATCATCAAAGGAATCTTTTTCTACACAACACTTGCTTGGCTTGCTTTACACGCAATCACGACCTTCCTCGATAGCTTGCGTCGTACGCAATACCGAGTTTCACTAAACAACGATATGCTATTAAAATATTATTAAAACTAGCAGTTATGAATAGTAATAACCAATTTTTGAAATTTTTTAAATATTATTTTTCAAAATGGACTTCATTTTTGGATTCGGAATATCGAAATTAGCTTAGGGTGAAATTTTGGTAATTTTCGGATAACTTTCATATTTTGATGAATAGTGAAAATTACTAAATTTTAGTTAAAAACAAATTTTTCAATCGAAATAATTAATAGTGATAAATTATTAATTTTAGTGGTTTTAAAGTATATTTAGAATATATTTTTACAATTTAATACAATGTTGGTCATTGAATGTAATTTCACATTTAAACCAGACATAATCAAGTGTCAATCTTTTGATAGATATTATTTCTTAAAAACACACTATTTGTTTTAACAGCGGGATTTAATTATAAAATTAATTAATGCAACTTCTATGTTATGAATTTGGTAAAATAGACTTCATTTTTGAATTCGGAATATGAAATATAGCTTAGGATGAAATTTTGGCATTGTTCTGAAAAAACATCAATTTTTGATGAATAGTGAAACTACTAAGTGGTAGTTAAAAAACTGAATTTTTCATAAAACTTAATTTTACCACTTCTGTGAATGGAATTTAAAAAATCCGAGAGACACGGTTGATGTCAGTAAGTAAAATGTGGTTCAATGAGATGAAAATAATTTTTGGTGAATAGTAACTTTTTACTTTTATTTACCACAGTTAAAAGTAAATAGGGTAATTAAGGGTAAGAATGATATTAATATTACCCTAACACATGTCCTAATTCTATTGGACAAGTTTATCTCGATCAAAAACAACCTTAAGTGTAAAATATTATCATTTAGGCCCACTTTTATTAGATTAGGACATTTATTATTATTTAATTCAAAGAAGAGTTAAAAGAGTTAAAATCAAAGTATATTTACTAAAACATTTTTAATATAGGGTTGTACATAAGATAAATTCGATTGTAAATATTCATTAGAAAGCTAAAACGATTTCCTACATAATGGTATTTTATTTGTAATTTTTAAACATCAAATAATTTAATTTATTCAAGTCACAAAGATGATGCAGTAATTATCTTATTAATGAAATATTAACACAATTGATGTTATAAACACCAAAATAAATGTAATTTGAGACTTTTTAGGAATTAAACTAATTTTCTAGGTTACTATGATATATTAGTGTTGATTTAATCAACATGGTTCGAACATATAATTCTGTTATGACTTTCACAAAAATCATATATCAAATAGTGTCAAAATTGACACAAAATAGTTTTTAAATCAAATATTATATTATTAATTGTTATTTTATTCCTAAAAATATAGGGTTAGGCCAAATGACTTATATAAGGATATATATATTAATAATAAACAATTTGGGGTTCGTTTGGCATGTTATAGTAACTGTATTAACCATATAGTGAAAGAAAACCAAAAGACACGGTAAAAGTTAAATTATTTAACTTAGAGTTAAATCTAATTGATAAGGTTAAAATAATACCCTAAACTTGTCTAAATCTTATTGGTTGATAGGATTTCGACCCATCCCCACTTTAACTCCGAAATAAGACCCTTTGGAACCATTATAAACCGATTTTGACTTTAATATAAAATAATATTTTGAGATATTCCTAAGGTGCCCCTCTCCTCCCTTATAAAAGGACACCTCCTCCCCCTCCTCCTCACACCAATTTGAGCACTCAAGCTCGGTCAACCCCTGCCAAAATCTCTTCTCCACTTCCCTAGAAACATCCTAGAGGTTCTGGTCTTCCTCAAAGATCAATTTTAGTTCCCTAAGAGGAGGTCTCAAAGAGGCGCTTCAAAGAAGAGGTAATTACCGTTACCAATTCTTTCATCTTTATTTCTTCTTCCACTTCTTCTTCTTAGGTTGTTTCATTATGAAGTAATAACATCAGTATCACTAATATACTGATATGTTATTATAAGTATTAAACAATCCTAATTCACCATCTATCCATCCTACGGAAAACGAAATCACCGCACGTGCGTACGTACGGAATACCGTCTCCACACTGTGGTGTAATCTGTTTTTCCACCAACACCTTACATGGATGGGTATTATGGTGTAAATAATGACTATACATAGTTATTATAACATCATAATGATTATGATATATTGTATCATCCACTCCAATTAAATTCAATAATTATGGAAATGATATCATCGCTCGTGCGTACGTACGGACTACCGTCTCCACGACGCGATGAGATTCATTCTCAATGATTAACCATTCATGAATGATTATAAAGTATATATAATAAGTACTAATGAAATATATGACATAATAATGATACTGGATTTATGTATATTTAAATGTATGTCATCTACTTACTTCCATTCAAGACAATAAGGAAAGAAAAACAGTGTTCATGCGTACGTACGGACTACCGTCTCCATGAACGGTGTTTTTCATTTCATTTATCTATCTATTATATATATATATACTGAATATATATGATATATAAATAATATTTTATATTCTGGAAGTAAGTAAATCATGATATAAGTAATAATAATGTCAAGAACAACAAGTCAAAACACCTACGATAAATGAAACGATTTTACCCAAAACGCTCTTTAACATGGAATTTACAAAAGAACGGGTAAAATAAAGTCATAAGTGAACCATATATGATATCATAACAATTAGTATGATTCTGGAATAAGTCAATGACATTATTTAAATCATTATACAGGAGGTTCGGACACTTACGAAGCAAATCGGACCTAAGGTAAGGGAAATATCACAATCTCATTTTTATCCGAGATTGTTTATTCGTAAGTATTTACTGGGGTGTATTTTATCATCCACATCCATGTTTCCTCAATATGTAATATTATTTCCATCCACCTATAATTGTTTAAATCCAATTTTACCCTTCGGTGACTTTTTAGTAAAAGATATGAAAGGAATCTTTTGTCGTTTTTCGTACGAGGTACTTTTTGACTTTTCCGACAAAAGTACGAAGAATGTTTTTTTTAACTTATACGGCATGAATGGATTTTTAAAAAATTATTTCCAAGAAGCATCCTTTAAAAGTTTTCAAGTTTATTTTTAATCAACTTCTTTTATTTTAAAGTCGTATGACATGTTATGAAAGGAAAAATGTTTTTGAAGTAGAAAGGATATTTTTCTCAAGAATGAAGTTCAAGTATTTTATCAAAATTATTTTCCATCTAAGATAATAAAAGGGTTCTGTTTTTATCCCTATTATTACATGGATTTGATTATGTTGTGATGGAAATATTTTTACGAATTCCTTTATCTTATATGAATTGTTTTATGATGTCATGTTGTTTAAGAATCCCATTTTTATTACATGGGTTATGCGATAATGTATGATTTATGATTATGTGGCACACATAAGAAAGGATTCATTATAAGATGGGTCGGACCTATATCTCCCTCCAATGCATTGGGTAAAGATTTTATATCTCATGAGATAGACATGGCTGGAATGGTAGGTTATACCGGTTCAGTGAAACAGGACTGAAACGAGGGTTACTCGATTCAGAAAGGGACTCTGTCCACTAAGATAGTCTTGGCAGTGAGTCTTGACTAACAAGAAATGATTCTCTATGATTATGTGTGAATTCCACAAAGTTTCATGTTTTAAGTTATGATTATTGTGATTACATTTCACTGCCATGATTTATCCCATGTTATGAAATTATGCTCTCTTTTGCAGGTTAAGATTTCCAAAATGTTAAGTTCTTTTGAATATGATGTGATTGATATTTCTGTTGTTTACCCTTACTGAGCATTTGAGCTCACCCTTTTATGTTTTCTTTTCCCTAGGATATAAAGAAAGGTTTTAGGTAAAAAAAAAGAAGATCTTTATGGGAGATGTTGAAGATATTTCACCAGGATTAGAAGATTATATTCCGAGTTTCCAAAGACACTAAACTATTATGATCCTTGCGTGTGTGTTTTTGTTATGTACTAAATATTCCGAAAATGTAATGTAATGTCAATGTACGTCAGGCTTCCGGTCTCTACAGTTGGTATCAGAGGAAAGGTTTAGTCAACCTTTGGAAACTAGGATGCGAAAACGTTAGTGAGATCCCTAGAGATATTTCTAAGGTATGTCTAGGGATGTCCCTAAGGATAAGTATACATATAGGATATAGTCCTAGAACTACGGTAACGATCATAGAATTTAACCTAAGATGTTATATATTGAAGTTACTCCCCCGTTATTATGATTTTTGCCTCTAACACTATTCTTTTTGGGTTTTAGAAAATGGCTGGAAACAAGATGATTCACGATAATGGAGGATATGATGGACAATGGAATGATATTCTTCATAATGAAATGGGATTTGGAAGTCCAAACATCATTATTATGCTGAATCAGCAATCTCATAATATGATCAATAAAGTAAAATTTGGTAAGTTTCCTGACTCGGCTAATAAGAGAAAGATGGAGTTTCATGATGATCGTAGAGGAAAGAAAGTTCAATTTACCCTATGTAAATCATGTGGGAAGAGGCATCAAGGAGAATGTTTCAAAGGAACTGGAAGATGCTTTGGGTGTGGAAAAGAAGGACACAAAGCAAGTAAATGCAAAGGAAAAGGTTCAGTTAACAACATGGATGAGGATAATGGTATTGCTACGACATCAACAATGGTTAAATGTTTTAAATGTGGAATGTGTGGGCATTATGCAAACCAATGCCCTAAGGGAAAGTCTCATGAAGATAATCAGTATGGTCGTATGGGAAGTATTTATGTGGATGATGATGAAGAGACTACAAATGATATGTGAGATGAAAGAATTGTTGAAGCTCGGTCAATGGTTTAAGAATGTAGTGGAATGATTACATGTTTATCATGTGTAATGTTGTATAAGTAATCTCATGGTACTATGGAATAAAGAGACATCTAAGGATTGTTACATTGTTGTCTTTCCTTGAGTTTTAAAAGTGTTTTATTAATGTTACCAGTATCCATGAAAGGTTATTCAGATATTTTTGGAATGTAGATGATATGCGCATAATGAAGGGATAAGGAGAAAATTAAATGTTTAACAGTATTCATGAGCTCATGATTGATATAAGGACTAAGTGATATCATTATTTGAGTATATATAATTTTGAGGATTTTGGTATGTGGAAAGTGTTAACTTTTAACTGCATTCATGTTTTCACTAAGGTATTCAAGAGAATACATGATTAAGGACTTTGAATGTTTGGAATGTGACCAACAAAACATATCTTATGATATATGGGGATCGACGATGGTGTTAAATCTCTGGTAATCGTTTTCACTATTTTATGAGAGTGGACTGCAGTATTATGGATAAGCCTAAAGATTGGAATGGATTATGTTGGACATAAGTTAGTATTGTTTAAGGATAGAAGTTTTTTTCGATGGGATGTTATAGTAATATAGTTTTAGAAAAAGGACAACCTGCAGAACGGGCGACAACCCATCGCGTCGGACAAGGCTGTGGGAATCGAACCCACAACCGAAGTGCGACTGGCCTTTATCGCCTACCACTGGCCTACAGGAAGTCCCTGTTTAGTAGAAACTAGTTTTATTATATTAAGCAGTATGATATATGAAGTATAAGTCCATTTTAGGAACCATATATGATTAATCTCACTATAGATCGACTTATGTATATAATTTTTGCTAACCTTTTGTTTAAGACAGATGGAATGACCCGTCATTCTATCACATGATCTGCTAACAATTCACGAATAACAAATTCAACTTCATTTATTTAAGAGATGAAGTTGAAATTGTTAAAGGCACGAACAACAGTGAGGTTGTACCAACATAAAGTAAGTATTTATTCTAAAACTTTAGGGAAACGATCTTGAAAACCAAAAATGTTGTCCTAGTGATCTTATATCTGATGAATCAGATGGTACCTTATATCGTCACAAATTTATGGCTTTGTGATTACTGGCTTTTCCATAGTCATGTTCTCTACCACTCTCCATCAGAACATGATGGTTAGATTTCTCTTTCATATCCATATTTTCACCTATGTGGAAACCCAGTGATTAGTTTAATTGGGTAACCGTTAAGTTTCATACTTTTGTTTTTAAATATTGGTTTTGGTATTCCTTTTTACGATGTGGGTTTATATTAAAGAAACTTTCGAATAGTAAACCATTTATAACCCCGACGAATTTCGAGGGCGAAATTCTTTTTAAGGGGGGTAGAATGTAACACCCGAGACTTTTATGTTATATAAATCATCAAAGGAATCTTTTTCTACACAACACTTGCTTGGCTTGCTTTACACGCAATCGCGACCTTCCTCGATAGCTTGCGTCGTATGCAATACCGAGTTTCACTAAACAACGATATGCTATTAAAATATTATTAAAACTAGCAGTTATGAATAGTAATAACAACTTTTTGAAATTTTTCAAATATTATTTTTCAAAATGGACTTCATTTTTGGATTCGGAATATCGAAATTAGCTTAGGGTGAAATTTTGGTAATTTTCGGATAACTTTCATATTTTGATGAATAGTGAAAATTACTAAATTTTAGTTAAAAACAACTTTTTCAATCGAAATAATTAATAGTGATAAATTATTAATTTTAGTGGTTTTAAAGTATATTTAGAATATATTTTTACAATTTAATACAATGTTGGTCATTGAATGTAATTTCACATTTAAACCAGACATAATCAAGTGTCAATCTTTTGATAGATATTGTTTCTTAAAAACACACTATTTGTTTTAACAGCGGGATTTAATTATAAAATTAATTAATGCAACTTCTATGTTATGAATTTTGTAAAATACACTTCATTTTTTAATTCGGAATATGAAATATAGCTTAGGATGAAATTTTGGCATTGTTCTGAAAAAACATCAATTTTTTATGAATAGTGAAACTACTAAGTGGTAGTTAAAAAACTGAATTTTTCATAAAACTTAATTTTATCGCTTCTGTGAATGGAATTTCAAAAATCCGAGAGACACGGTTGACGTCAGTAAGTAAAATGTGGTTCAATGAGATGAAAATAATTTTTGGTGAATAGTAACTTTTTACTTTTATTTACCACAGTTAAAAGTAAATAGGGTAATTAAGGGTAAGAATGATATTAATATTACCCTAACACATGTCCTAATTCTATTGGACAAGTGTATCTCGACCAAAAACAACCTTAAGTGTAAAATATTATCATTTAGGCCCACTTGGATTAGATTAGGACATTTATTATTATTTAATTCAAAGAAGAGTTAAAAGAGTTAAAATCAAAGTATATTTACTAAACCATTTTTAATATAGGGTTGTACATAAGATAAATTCGATTGTAAATATTCATTAGAAAGCTAAAAAGATTTCCTACATAATGGTATTTTATTTGAAATTTTTAGACATCAAATAATTTAATTTATTCATGTCACAAAGATGATGCAGTAATTATCTTATTAATGAAATATTGACACAATTGATGTTATAAACACCAAAATAAATGTAATTTGAGACTTTTTATGAATTGCACTAATTTTCTAGGTTACTATGATATATTAGTGTTGATTTAATCAACTTGGTTCTAACATATAATTCTGTTATGACTTTCACAAAAATCATATATCAAATAGTGTCAAAATTGACACAAAATAGTTTTTAAATAAAATATTATATTATTAATTGTTATTTTATTCCTAAAAATATAAGGTTCGTCCAAATGACTTATATAAGGATATATATATTAATAATAAACAATTTGGGGTTCGTTTGGCATGTTATAGTAAGTGTATTAACCATATATTGAAAGAAAACAAAAAGACACGGTAAAAGTTAAATTATTTAACTTAGAGTTAAATCTAATTGATAAGGTTAAAATAATACCCTAAACTTGTCTAAATCTTATTGTTTGATAGGATTTAGACCCATACCCACTTTAGCTCCGAAATAAGACCCTTTTGAACCATTATAAACCGATTTTGACTTTAATATAAAATAATATTTTGAGATATTCCTAAGGTGCCCCTCTCCTCCCTTATAAAAGGACACCTCCTCCCCCTCCTCCTCACACCAATTGGAGCACTCAAGCTCGGCCAACCCCTGCCAAAATCTCTTCTCAACTTCCCTAGAAACATCCTAGAGGTTCTGGTCTTCCTCAAAGACCAATTTTAGTGCCCTAAGAGGAGGTCTCAAAGAGGCGCTTCAAAGAAGAGGTAATTACCGTTACCAATTCTTTCATCTTTATTTCTTCTTCCACTTCTTCTTCTTAGGTTGTTTCATTATGAAGTAATAACATCAGTATCACTAATATACTGATATGTTATTATAAGTATGAAACAATCCTAATTCACCATCTATCCATCCTACGGAAAACGAAATCACCGCACGTGCGTACGTACGGAATACCGTCTCCACGTTGTGGTGTAATCTGTTTTTCCACCAACACCTTACATGGATGGGTATTATGGTGTAAAGAATAACTATACATAGTTATTATAACATAATAATGATTCTTATATATTGTATCATCCACTCCAATTAAATTCAATAATTATGGAAATGATATCATCGCTCGTGCGTACGTACGGACTACCGTCTCCACGACGCGATGAGATTCATTCTCAATGATTAACCATTCATGAATGATTATAAAGTATATATAATAAGTACTAATGAAATATATGACATAATAATGATACTGGATTTATGTATATTTAAATGTATGTCATCTACTTACTTCCATTCAAGACAATAAGGAAAGAAAAACAGCGTTCATGCGTACGTACGGACTACCGTCTCCATGAACGGTGTTTTTCATTTCATTTATCGATCTATTATATATATATATATACTGAATATATATGATATATAAATCATATTTTATATTCTGGAAGTAAGTAAATCATGATATAAGTAATAATAATGTCAAGAACAACAAGTCAAAACACCTACGATAAATGAAACGATTTTACCCAAAACGCTCTTTAACATGGAATTTACAAAAGAACGGGTAAAATAAAGTCATAAGTGAACCATATATGATATCATAACAATTAGTATGATTCTGGAATAAGTCAATGACATTATTTAAATCATTATACAGGAGGTTCGGACACTTTCGAAGCAAATCGGACCTAAGGTAAGGGAAATATCACAATCTCATTTTTATCCGAGATTGTTTATTCGTAAGTATTTACTGGGGTGTATTTTATCATCCACATCCATGTTTCCTCAATATGTAATATTATTTCCATCCACCTATAATTGTTTAAATCCAATTTTACCCTTTGGTGACTTTTTAGTAAAAGATATGAAAGGAATCTTTTTTCGTTTTTCGTACGAGGTACTTTTTGACTTTTCCGACAAAAGTACGAAGAATGTTTTTTTTAACTTATACGGCATGAATGGATTTTTAAAAAATTATTTCCAAGTAGCATCCTTTAAAAGTTTTCAAGTTTATTTTTAATCAACTTCTTTTATTTTAAAGTCGTATGACATGTTATGAAAGGAAAAATGTTTTTGAAGTAGAAAGGATATTTTTCTCAAGAATGAAGTTCAAGTATTTTATCAAAATTATTTTCCATCTAAGATAATAAAAGGGTTCTGTTTTTATCCCTATTATTACATGGATTTGATTATGTTGTGATGGAAATATTTTTACGAATTCCTTTATCTTATATGAATTTTTTTATATGTCATGTTGTTTAAGAATCCCATTTTTATTACATGGGTTATGCGATAATGTATGATTTATGATTATGTGGCACACATAAGAAAGGATTCATTATAAGATGGGTGGGACCTGTATCTCCCTCCAATGCATTGGGTAAAGATTTTATATCTCATGAGATAGACATGGCTGGAATGGTAGGTTATACCGGTTCAGTGAAACAGGACTGAAACGAGGGTTACTCGATTCAGAAAGGGACTCCGTCCACTAAGATAGTCTTGGCAGTGAGTCTTGACTAACAAGAAATGATTCTCTATGATTATGTGTGAATTCCACAAAGTTTCATGTTTTAAGTTATGATTATTGTGATTACATTTCACTGTCATGATTTATCCCATGTTATGAAATTATGCTCTCTTTTGCAGGTTAAGATTTCCAAAATGTTAAGTTCTTTTGAATATGATGTGATTGATATTTCTGTTGTTTACCCTTACTAAGCATTTGAGCTCACCCTTTTATGTTTTCTTTTCCCCAGGATATAAAGAAAGGTTTTAGGTAAAAAAAAAGAAGATCTTTATGGGAGATGTTGAAGATCTTTCACCAGGATTAGAAGATTATATTCCGAGTTTCCAAAGACACTAAACTATTACGATCCTTGCGTGTGTGTTTTTGTTATGTACTAAGTATTCCGAAAATGTAATGTAATGTCAATGTACGTCAGGATTCGGGTCTCTAAAAAACTCCCTCCATATCATATTTTATACTTCATCATCTTCCTTCGTGTTTTGAATCAATGACCACCATTGATCAGCCTCTTCAGTGAGGCGATAAACTATAATGACAACAATTTCCCTTTCACTACTCCCCAAATCCTGAAATATTTTTTCTATGTAACTTATCCATTACTTGGCTACCAATGTATTTATATTCCCTTTTAATTATGGTGTTTTTTGCATCATTAAGTGATCTAACATTGATCCTCCATGCTGTGGATCAGGGTGCTCCATACATGTAACGCCCCAACCCCAGTTACCCAGAGTCGGTGCATTATTACATAACGTTGGCATGATCACAAATGATCAAATCTCGAAAGACTGATTAGTTTAGTGGCCTTGGAATCACTAGATACATCCATAAAGTTTACATTACATCATAAAATGAAAACTATAACAACATAGTCTCTGTATTCCACACTCATAACCCCTCATACTATCCTTGCAGTTCATTCATAAAATACTTCTTCACATCCGGGGAAAAATAAAACATATAAAGGGGTGAGCCCAGATGCCCAGTAATGATAACAATATAGCGGAGACTTTCATAAATAATCATAAACATTTAAGGCAATGTATAACTAAAACAAAAGCCTTTTAAACTTGAACTTCATCATAATATAGAATAAATAAAATGAAATAATTTCATTTACTTATTCACATGGATATTCTACTAATTGAATAATCACATGCAATATCAATAACCACTTCCATAATGAAGGAATTCATAATGCTAGACTATCATAACCACCTAGCCAAGGCCTCGTGCCAAGACTAAAAATAATATTTTGTTAAGGCCACATGCGAAGACACTAGTTTGTCTCATGATACCTATCGATGCATGGAGGAGCTATAGCGGTCTCCACCCGTCACTTACTAAGTCCAATGCATTCCTCATATGAACAGGTTTAAACATAAAAAAAATCTTATTAAAACTAGAATAGGAAATGTCAATACTTTCTCTATAAAACATGAATTATATAAAAATAACACATCCACAGTCAAACATATAACAAAACCTTCAATACAATATGGAAGTTTTGTATCATAATAAATCAACATCAAATAAAATTAAAATCTATCAAAGGATGTTGACATAGATGAAATCAAAACTATTTGATACAAATATCTCTTTTTTGAAATCATTTAAAAGACTCATAATTATAAAAGAAAAAATTTACTTTAAAAATAATCTTATAAGCTTGTAAGGGAAGATTCGAGGATTTTATAACGGCGGAAAATAGCCGCACCTGCCGTATAAGATAAAAGACATTCTTACCTTAATTTTTTCGAAAAGGTTAAAAAGGACCTTGTTTGGAAAAAGATGGAAATATTGATTTATATACATATTATAAATAGTCAAAAAAGGGTATAAATGATATTAAACCATATTCTGTAAAATAGTAAGAATGTTTTGAAATACATTTTTAAGAAACGTGGATGTGGATGATAAAGATGTCCTAGTAGATAATTACGTATAAACAACCTCGGATAATGAAGAGATTGTGAAATAAACCCTAACCTTGTACATTTCCATGGTTGAGGGTAGGTTAATCTCCTGTATAATGGTTAAATAATTGTTATTAAATTATACAATAATCGTATACATTAATATGATATCATATATGATCTTTTAACAATGATTTGTTAATAATATCTTAGTATTATCCTCATTCCGGGTGTTAACTCACTCATTTTATATTATATATTTTGTTACGTAAGCCATGTTTATTATGAATTGGTTTTATATTATTCATATCCATAATGATATTAGGTTCTTAAATATTATTTTTAATCATCAAATGAGAATTATAATTACATGGATACGATGGGGAATGAATCTCATCGCGTTTATGGAGATGGTAGTCCATACGTACGCACGAGCGACAATATCATTTTTTTGATATTAAAATAATATATAATTGGATGGTATATCATATATACATAATAATTATCATGTTATATTTATTATTTACATCAATTACATTTCATTATCATTCCCATCCAAATAATAATGTTTTTGAATAACAATTACACCACGACGTGGAGACGGTAATCCGTACGTACGCACGTATGGTGACATGTCATTCAAAGGATGGATAGAATACTGAATATGGCTTACCATATTTTTAATAACATCAAATTATATAGAAGATACTATATTTATTAGTTTATAAAGGAAATAACAATGAAATAAGAAGTTGAAGAAGAAAGGAACTTGAAAAAGGGTGGGGAAAACATTACCTCTTCTTCGGGTTCTTCCTTTTGATTTGATCAAAAGGGATCCTTAAGGTGGATTTCTGATCAAACTAAGGAATCTATGATGAAGTGAGGGAAGTTGAGAGAGTATTTGGGCTGGGTTTTTCCGAGCCAAAAGGCTTTGAAGGTGTGAAAAATTGGTTAGAAGTGGTGTCCTTTTATAAGGGTGGGGAGGGGCTCTTTAGGAAAAACTTAAAGTATTATTTTATAATAAATTAATATTAGATTTATAATGGCTCCAAAGTAGATTATTCAATATATATGGTGGGGATGGGTTGAAATCCTTTCATCTAATAGATTTAAGACTGGTTTGGGTCATTATATTAAACTTATCTTTTAGTTTTAACTCTTAGTTAATTAGTTTGACATTGACCATGTCACTTTGTATTTTTATATTATATAGTTAATAAACTTACTATATATACATCCAAGAGACAGCCAAGTGGTCCATTAATGATACACATATAATGATATATGTTCTTTGGCTGAACATTAGATTTCTAAGAATATAATATCAATTAATAATACAATATTTGTTTTAAAAACTCATTTATGTCAATTTTGGCACTATTCAATAATTGATTTTTGATAAAGTCTTAAAACTTTATTAATTAGAATAATATTCATTTAATAAATCCTAACATGTAATATTAAACAATAAAATTCGTTTATGTCATCAAAACTTTCAAATTATATTTATTATATCTTTTATAATAACAATTATTTGATTCTTTTATTATTAAGGAAAATACTGCATCATTATTGTGTCATAAATAAATTTAATTATTCAATGTCTAAAAATTATATATAAAATACTATTATATAGAAAATATTTTTATATTTCTAATTAATATTTATATTCTAAAATATAACTTATATAACACTATGTAAAAAAAAATTTTCTAAAAGATATATGCTTACGTCATTTTTGTATTTACATTAACTTAATTAAAATAATGTTCCATTATCACTTACAAGTAGATCCATGGGGTCCCAAAATCAACCCAATGATACCCATGGTCGGCCATGTATCAAACAATATGGTTAGTACATGTTTTAGGGTAATTTATTATTATTATAATATTATATTTTTACCCTTATCTACCGGATTTACCATTTAACCATGGTAAATAAAATATTTACCGAAATACTTACTCAAAATGTCTAAAAATAAAAGTTACCTATTTAAATAATTTGGACCTCCTGATTCTAAATATGGAATCCATTTTTCTAAATTCAAAACACAGAAGTGGAAGAAATTAATTTAAAATTAATTCCCGTTGTTAAAACAAAAAGTGTGTTTTTAAGAGATAATAACTATCAAAAGATTGACACTTGTTTATATCTAGTTTAAATGTGAAATTATGTCCAATGAACAACATTTTATTAAATGGTTAACATATATTATAAACATACTTTAAAACCACTCAAATTAATAATTTATCACTATTATTTATTTTTATTAAAAAAGTTGTTTTTAATTAAAATTTAGTAATTTTCACTATTCATCAAAATATAAAAGTTATCCAAAAAGTACCAAAATTTCCACAAGGATAATTTCGATATTCTGAATCCAAAAATGAAGTCCATTTTGAGAGATAAAATTTATAAAATTTCAAAAATTGGGTATTACTATTCATAACGGCTACTTTGTTTGGTCGCGGTGTGTTAGAATCTCGAAGTTGCGTATAACACATGCTACTTTATTATTCAAAGAGAATAGTATCGTGGAAGCTTGGGGTGTTACATTCTATCCTCCATCAAATAATTTTGTCCTAGAAATTTTTAGAATACTTCTGTATAAAAAGACTCATGTGGTTCTTCATCACAAGTTCCTCGGGTTCCCACGTTGCCTCTTCCATCTTATGGTTTCTCCATAAAATTTTTACCAGACGAGTCATCCAGTTTCTCAGCACTTGTTCTCTTGTATCAAGAATCCTGATGGGATCTTCGCAATAAGATAGATCTAGTTCCAGTTCTAATTCCTCATAGGTGAGTACATGCATTGGGTCAGTCATGTATTTTCTCAACAATGATACGAGGAATACATCGTGAACTTTGGAGAGATTTGGCGGCATTTCCAAATGGTAAGCTACATCCCCAATTCGTTCTATAATTTCCAATGGTCCGATGTACCTGGGACTCAATTTTACTTTCTTAATGAAACGTATAACACCCTTCCATGGATATACCTTCAAGAAAACATGATCTCCTACCTGAAATTCCAAATCCGTCCTTTGATTATTGGCATAGCTCTTCTTCCTAATTTGAGCTGGTTTGATGTGGTTTTGGATTACCTTCACCTTTTCCATCGTTTCCTCCACCAGTTCTGGGTCAACGAGTTTTTTTCCCCAATATCATCCCAACAGGTTGGTGTGCAACATCTCTTTCCATACAACGCTTCATATGGTGCCATCTGAATACTTGAATGGAAGCTATTGTTATAAGAAAATTCTACCAGAGGTAAATACTGATCCCATATACCCTAAAAGTCAAGTGAGCATGATCTCAACATGTGTTCTAAGGTTTGAATAGTCCGTTCTTATTGTCCATCTATTTGAGGGTTATAGGTAGTGCTCAAATGAAGTTCAGTATCCAAGGCCTTCACAAGACTCTTCCAGAATATTGTAGTAAAACGGGGATCATGATCTGAAACAATCAATAGGGGTACTCCATGAAGTCTCGCAACTTCATTAATATATAGCCTTTCTAGACGTTCAAGTAGTAAATCTTTTTTTATAGAAAGAAAATGTGCTGACTTGGTTAGACAATCAACAATGACCAATATTTCATCGTTCTTTCTAGGAAACTTTTTTAGTCTCATGAAAAAGTCCATCGTGATATTATGTTATTTCAACTCAAGTATGGGAAGAGGTTGCATGACTCCTCCAGGATGTTTCCTTACATGTTTCACTTGTTGAAAAACCATACATCTTGACAAAAAATCAGCAATATCTCCCTTCATTTTTTCCCACCAAAAATGTTCCTTCAAATCTCTATACTTTTTGGTACTCCCAGGGTGTATAGAGAAATTGTAACTATGAGCATCATCCAATAATTCCCTTTTTAGATCAAGTATACCGGGAACACAAAGTCTCCTCCCAAATTTCAAAATTCCATCTTCATACACAAATTCACTCATTCTCCCTTCATTCACAGCTTTAATCTTTTTTTTAAACTCTTCATCGTTGACCTGAGAACTCATTTTCCTTTCTAGTAATGATGGTTTGGAAACCATTTGAAAAAGTATTGATGTTTCACCTTACATGGTGATTACCATATCTATCTTTACTAGATCCATGAAAATAGTATTTCTTTCTACTCTCATCTTGTTTAAAACTCCATTATCCTTTCTACTCAAAGCATTTCCAACCTTATTTGCCTTCCCGGGTGGTTGTGTATCGTGAAATCATAATCCTTGAGTAGGTCAATCCATCTCCTTTGCCTCATGTTGAGTTCTTTATGTGAGATAATATACTTCAAACTCTTATGATCGGTATATATCTCACCTTTTTTACCATATAGATAATGTCTCCATATCTTCAAAAAAAATATTATAGCAGCTAACTCAAGATCATGAGTAGGATAGTTATGCTCATGAATTTTCAGATGTCGTGATGCATAGGAAATAACTCAATAATTCTGCATAAGGACCCAACCAAGTCATTTCTTTGATGCATCACTATAAATAACAAACCCATCATTCCCTGATGGTAGATTCAATATAGGAGAATTGACTAATATTATCTTTAGTTATTCAAAACATTCTTGACACTCTTTTTTCCAAAAAAAAATTAACCCCTTTACATGTGATCTTTGTTAATGGGTTAGCCAGTTGGGAAAAATTCTGGACAAACCGTTTATAATAACCTGTTAAAACAATGAAACTATGTACCTCGGTTATACTTGTTGGTTCTGGCCATTCATGGATTGCTCTTGTCTTAGCAAGATCAATAGATATTCCATCCTTAGAGACAATATGGCCAAGAAAAGAAATCTATTGAAGCCAGAATTCACACTTGGTAAACTTCCCATATAATTCATGTCTTCTTAGAGTATTCAGGATAATACGCAGGTGATTTTCATGATCTTCGTAGATTTTGGAGTATAACAAGATATCATCAATAAATACCACAACAAAATCATCGAGATATTCCTTGAAAACTCTATTCATTAGATCCATGAAAACAGAGGGTGCATTAGTCATCCCAAAAGGCATTACTGTAAACTCGTAATGCCCGTACCAGGTTTTAAAATGTTGTCTTCAGAATGTCTTCCTTCTTCACACACAACTCATGATATCCAAATCAAAGTTCAATCTTTGAAAAGTATTGAGATCCATGCAGTTGGTCAAATAAATCATCAATGCAGGGTAGGGGATACATGTTCTTTATTGTTATAGAATTGATCTCCATGTAGTCAATACATAATCTCATAGATCCATATTTCTTTTTAAAAAAACGAACAGGGGCTCCCCATGGAGAAACACTAGGTAGAATAAATCTCTTATTACTCAAATCCTCTAGTTTTTTCTTTAGTTCAACTAGTTCTACAGTGGCCATTCTATAAGGGGTCTTCGATATAGGCCTTGATCCAGGAATTAAATCAATGGAAAATTGAACTTCTTGTTCTGGGGGATGTCCTAGTAAATCTTCCAGAAACACATATACATATTCTTTCAGAATAGGTACATCCTCTATTTGAACATTCCTTTCCTCACCCAGAGTCATTTCATTCTCTTCCTCCCCAATAGTTGAATTTAGTTGAGCTACTGGGGGTGGATCTAGATAAGAATTAGGTGGTGACGATTCTGCTCTAAAGATAAGGTGTTCCTTATCATCATCACCAAAAATCATAACCTCCTTCTTCTTAAAATAAATCTTTTCATCATGGTCTGAAATCAAATCCCTACCGAGGATTAAATAAAACTCAATCATAGGTATGACTATGAGATCAGCAGATAAAGAACATTTATGTTCTCTAATGGGGACTGATTCACAAAACATTGTTTCAATGATACTTCCCTTATGAGTTTTAACTGATAACTCCCTTGTTAAATCAAATTGGAAATATCTAATTTTCTTAGAAAATTGGGAGGATATGAAACAATGCGATGATCCAGAATCAAATAATGCATTTTCTAAACTTGAGGAAACCATTAAATTACCTACCACCATGTCTTTCGGAGCTTCTACCTCAACATTAGTGATAGCATAAGCTTGGTCTTGATCCCTTGTCCTTTTCTGAGGTATGTTCCCCTGATACTTCAGACATTTATTTTCATAATGTCCCATATCTCTGCAATTATATCATTCCATGTTGACAACAACTCTCTTTCCCTTGCAATCATGAGTTTGGTGGCCTTTTCACCACACTTGTAACAGACTCTCATTCCTTTTAAGAAAGTACCAGGGTGCTTCTTCCCACATTTACTACAGGATGGATATTCAACTTTTCTCTTCTTCCCCTTATTTCCATTTCCAGATTGATTAGCAGATCTATTCTTCTCCTTCTTTGATTTAAATTCATAAGACATTGATAATTTCATTTTTGTCTTGATAGCACATGAGACAATGTCTTCGTATGATGAGAAGGATTGTGAGACTAATGATCGACGAATAAATGGTTTTAAACCATCAAAGAAACGATCAATATTACTTCTTGGGTTAAGTATATAATCTACAACATACCTTACTAACCTTGCAATGTTAGCATCATACTTTGCGACATTCTCATTCTCCTTTTGTCTCAGACTCAGAAATTGACTTTCTATATCTGCTTGATGGTCACGAGGAAATTATTTTTCTAAGAAAATCATTTTGAACTCCCTCCATTCAATATTGGATACTTCATCATCTTCCATTGTGATTTGAATCAATGACCACAATTGATCAGTATATCCAGTGATGTGGTAAACTGTCATGATAACTTTTTCCCTTTCACTACTCCCCAAGGCATGGAATATTTTCTCTAGGAAACTTATCCATTACTCAGCTACTAATGGATTTGTACTCCCGTTTAATGTTGGTGGTTTTTTCCTCATGAAGAGATCTAACATTGATCCTCCACACTATGGATCAGGGTGCAACATACAAGAAAGGTTATTATTCATAACCTAGGTGAGTTGTCCCAGTTTGGTGATTAGCAGATCATCACAAGTTGCATCACCAGCTCCACTATAATTATCTTGAGAAGGTGGTAAATCCCTACATGGAGTGAGTGCATTGATACAGTTTCCATTATTTCCCCTAGGCGCCATTTCTAAACAATGGAATAAACTAGATCAGTTTATGAACCAAAATACATAATTCCATACTTGTAAAACACATAACATAAATTGAACTATTTATGGATATAATACATAATCATAAAAAAGCTGTTTTCTTGGAGGAAGTATATACTCATAAACCCTTCATAATGGATTGTAAAGAAAATGAGAATTATCCTAAGCATATCTCCCAGGAGTGTCGTAACCAAGAGTGCAGCTAGGCCCATTGTTGTGAACCAGTTTCCGTTCGAGTCTAGATCAAAGTGGTGTTTTTGGGTTTTACCACAAGGTACATCTATGCCAACGCCGCCTCTACCAGCTCATATATAGACAGGGATGTATTGCTTGGAAAACTCACAAAATCTCTACAATACCAAAATTATAGTAAGTTCTTCTATACTAATCCTCAAAGTCCATCTTAGGTCAATGTTCTCTAATCAGATCTTATCTAAATCTAGCTTCCACGATTCGTAGTAAACTTCCTCTGATACCAACTGTAATGCCCCGACCCCAGTTAACAAGAGTCGGTGCATTATTACATAGGATTGGAATGATCACAAAAGATCAAATCTCAAAAGACAGATTAGTTTAGTATCCTTGGAATCACTAGATATATTCATAAAGTTTACATTACATCATAAAATGAAAACTAGAACAACATAGTCTCCATAGTCCACACTCAAAACCCCTCATACTATCCCTACATGTCATTCATAAAATACTTCTTCACATCCTGGGAAAAATAAAACATAGAAAGGGGTGAGCCCAGATGCCCAGTAAGGATAAAAATATAGCAGAGACTTTCATAAATAAGCATAAACATTTAAGGTAATGTATAACTAAAACAAAAGCCTTTTAAAATTGAACTTCATCATAATATGGAAGAAATAAAATGAAATAATGCCATTTAATTATTTGCATGGATATTATACTAATCGAATAATCACATGCAATATCAATAACCACATTCATTATGAAGAAATGCATAAGGCCAGACTATCATAACCACGTATCTAAGGCCTCGTGCCAAGACTAAAAATAAGATTTTGTCAATTCCTCGTGCCAAGACACTATTTTGTCTCATGAGACCTACCGATGCATCGAGGAGCTATAGCGTGCTCCACCCATCACTTATTAAGTCAAATTCATTCCTCATATGAATAGGATTAAGCATAACATAAACATTCGTATTAAAACTAGCATACGAAATGTCAAAACATTATCCATAAACCATTAATGGTATAAAAATAACACATCCATAGTCAAACATATCACAAAACCTTCAATACAATATGGAAGTTTTGTATCATAATATTTGAACTTCAAATATACTTAAAATCCATCAAAGGATGTTGACATAGATGAAATAAATACTATTTGATAGAAATATCTCTTTTTGAAATCATTTAAAAGTCTCATAATTATAAAAGAAAACATTTTCTTTAAAAATATTCTTATAATCTTGTAAGGGAAGCTTAGACTATTTTATAATGACCGAAAATAGTTGTACCCGCCATATAAATTTAGAAGACATTCTTACCTTAATTTTGTCGAAAAGGTTAAAAAAGACCTTTTTTGGAAAACAACGGAAAGATTCCTTTATAAAATTATTATAAAAATTAAAACAATGGTATAAATGACATTAACCCATATTCTGTAAAATAGTAAGAATGTTTTGAAATGCATTTTTAAGAAACATGGATGTGGATGATAAAGAGATCCTAGTAGATAATTACATATAAACAACCTCAGATAATGAATAGATAGCGAAATAAACCCTTACCTTATACTTTTCCTTGGTTGAGGGTAGGTTAACCTCTTATATAATGGTGAAATAATTGTTATTAAATTATACAAGAATCGTATAAATTAATATGATATCATATATTATCTTTTAACATTGATTTGCTAATAATATCTTAGTATTATCATCGTTTCGGGTGTTAATTCACTCGTTTTCATTTATATATTTTGTTACATAATCTGTGTTTGTTATGGATAGGTTTTATTTTATTCATATCAAGAATTATATAAATTCCTTAAACATTATTTTTAATCATCAAATGATAATTATAATTGCATGGATACGATGGGGAATGAATCTCATCGTGTTCGTCGAGACGGTAGTCCGTACGTACACACGAGTGACAATATCATTATTTTGATATTAAAATAATATATATTTGGATGGTATATCATATATACAGAATCATTATCATGTTATATTTATTATTTACATCAATTAAATATCATTATCTTACCCATCCAAATAATAATGTTTTTGAATAACAATTACACCCCAACGTGGAGACGGTAAGCCGTACGTACGCACGTATGGTGACATGTCATTCAAAGGATGGATAGAATAATGAATACGGTTGTACCATATTTATAATAACATAAAATTATATAGAATATACAGGAGTTATTATTTAATAAAGGAAATAACAAAGAAATAAGAAGTTGAAGAAGAAAGGAACTTGAAAAAGGGTGGTGAAAACATTACCTCTTCTTCGGGTTATTTCTTTTGATTTGATCAAAAGGGCTCCTTAGGTTGGCTTTATGATCAAACTAAGGCCTCTAGGTTGAAGTAAGGGAAGTTGAGAGAGTATTTGGGCAGGGTTTTTCCAAGCCAAAAGTCTTTTAAGGTGTGAAGAATTGATTATAATTGGTTTCCTTTTATAAGGCGGAGGAGGGGCTCTTTAGGAAAAACATAAAGTAATATTATATAATAAATTCGTATTCGGTTTCTAATGTCTCAAAAGTGTATTATTCAAATTATAAGGTGTTGATGGGTCGACATGATTTCATCAAATAGATTTTAGGCAGGTTTGGGTCATTATATTAACCTTATCATTTAGTTTTAACTCTTAGTTAATTAGTTAGACATTTACCATGTCACTTTGTATTTTTATTTTATATAGTTAATAAACTTACTATATACATCCAAGAGACACACATGTGGTCCATTAATGATACACATATCATGATATAAGACCTTTGGATGAAAATTATATTTTTAGGAATAGAATATCATTTAATAATAAAATATTTGTTTTAAAAACTCATTTATGTCAAATTTTAAACTATTTAATAATTTATTTTTGTTAAAGTCTTAACAACTTTATTAATTCCAATAAAATTCATTTAAGAAATAAAAAAATGTAATATTATCCATTAAAATTCTTTTATGTCATTAAAACTTTCAAATTATATTTATTATAACTTTTATAATACTAATTATTTGATTCTTTTATTATTAAGGAAAATACTGCATCATTATTGTGTCATAAAAAAATTTAATTATTTAATGTCTAAAAATTATAAATAAAATACCATTATGTATGAAATATTTATATATTTCTAATGAATTTTTATAGTCTAAAATATAACATATATAACTCTATGTAAAAATAGGTTTGCTAAAAGATATATGCTTATGCCATTTTTTTATTTACTTTAACATAATTAATATAAAGTGTCATTATCTTTTACAAGTGGATCCATGGGGTCCCAAAATCAACTGAAAGATTCCCATGGTCGGACATGTATCAACCAATAGGGTTATGAAACTTTTTAGGGTAATTTATTGTTATTATTATTATTATATTATTATTATTCCCATATTTACCGGATTTACCCTTTAACCATTGTAAATAAAATATTTACCGAAGTAATTATTCAAAATGTCTAAAAATAAAAGTTACCTATTTACACAATTTGGACCTCCTGATTCTAAATATGGAATCCATTTTTCTTAAATTCAAAACACAGAAGTTGCAGAACTTAATTCCTGTTGTTAAAACAAAAAACGTGTTTTTAAGAGATAATAACTATCAAAAGATTGACACTTGTTTATGTCCAGTTTAAATGTGAAATTATGTACAATGACCAACATTGTATTAAATGTTAAAAATATATTCAAAATATACTTTAAAACCACTCAAATTTATAATTTATTACTATTAATTATTTTTATTTAAAAAGTTGGTTTTAATTAAAATTTAGTAATTTTCACTATTCATCAAAATATAGAAGTTATCTGAAAAGTACCAAAATTTTACCCAAGGATAATTTTGATATTCCAAATCCAAAAATGAAGCCCATTTTGAGAGATGAAATTTAAAAATGTGGGTATTACTATTCATAATGGAAACATTGATTGGTCGCGGTGTGTTAGAATCTCGAAGTTGCATACAATACACGCTACTGTATTATTCAAAGAGAATCGTACCCTGGAAGCTTGGGGTGTTACAATACAGGTGTTATTATTATTCATAACCTGAGTGAGTTGTCCCAGTATGGTGATAAGATGATCAACACCAGTTTTATCACCAGCTCCACTATAATTATCTTGAGTAGGAGGGCAATCCCTACATGGAGTACGTGCGTCGATATGATTTCCATTCCTTCCACAAGGTTCCATTTCTAAACAATGGCATAAACTAGATTAGTTTATGAATCGAAATACATAATTCCAAACATGTAAAACACTTAACATAATTTGAACAGTTTGTGAATATAATCCATAATCATAAAAATGTTTTCTTTCAGGAAGTATATACTCATAAACCGTTCATAATGGTTTGTCAAGAAAATGAGAATTATCCTAATCAGATCCCCTGAGAGTGTCGTAACCAAGAGTGCGGCAAGGATTGTTGTCGTGCACCAGTTCCTGTTTGAGTCTAGCTCAAAGTGGTGTTTTCTAGTTTTACCCCTAGGTACATCTTTTCCAGAGCCTCCTCTACCTGCTCATATCCAGACAAGTATATTTTGCTCGGAAAACACACAAAATATCTCCAATACCAAAATTCTAGGAAGTTCTTCTATACTAATCCAAAAAGTCCATCTTAGGTCTATGTTCTCTAAATAAAGATTATCTAAATCTATCTTCCAAGGTTTTTACTAAACTTCCTCTGATACCAACTGTAACGCCCCGACCCCGGTTACCCAGGGTCGGTACTTTATTACATAACTTTAGCATGATCACAAATGATCAAGTCTCTAAAGACCAATTTTTTTAGTAGCCCTGGAAACACTAGATACATTCATAAGTCTTAAATTACATCATAAAGTGAAAAAATACAACAACATAGTCTCCATATTCCACACTCATATCAACTTAGACAATCCCTACAGGTCAGTCCTAAAATACTTCTTCACTTCCTGGGAAAAATAAAACATAGAAAAGGATGATCTCAGATGCTCAGTAAAAATAACAATATAGGGGAAACATTAATAAATAAGCATAAACATTTAAGGCAATGTATAACTAAAAAAAGCCTTTTAAACTTGAAGATCAGCATAACATGGAAAAAATTAAATGAAATAATGCCATTTACTTATTCACATGGATATTCTACTAGTCTAATAATCACATGCAATATCAATAACCACATTCATAATGATTGAATTCATAATTCCATACTATCATAACCAAATAGTCAAGGCCTTATGCCAAGACTACAAATAATATTTTGTCAAGGTCTTGTTCCAAGACACTAGTTTTTCTCATGAGACCTACCGATGCATCTAGGAGCTATAGCAGGCTCCACCCATCACTTACTAAGTCCAATTCATTCCTCATATGAACAAGTTTAAACATAACATAAACATTCGTATTAAAACTAGCGTACGAAATATCAATACTTTCTACATAAACCATGAATGGTATAAAAATAACACATCCACAGTCAGACATATCAAAACACCTTCAATACAATATTTAATTTTTGTATCATAATAAATAAACTTCAAATAAGCTTAAAATCCATCAATAGATGTTGACATAGATGAAATCAAATCTATTTGAGAGAAATATCTCTTTTTTTAAATCATTTAAAAGTCAGATAATTATAATAGAAAACGTTTACATTGAAAATACTCTTATAATCTTGTAATGTAAGCTTTGATGATGTTATAATGGTGGAAAATAGCCTCACCCACCGTATAAGTTAAAAAAAGACATTCTTACCTTAATTTTGTCGAAATGGTTATAAAGGAACTTGTTTGGAAAATGACAGATAGATTACGTTATAAAAATATTATAAAAATTGAAGCAAGGGTATAAATGACTTTAACCCTTAGTCTATAAAATAGTAAGAATGTTTTGAAATACATTTTTAAGAAACATGAATGTGGATGATAAAGAGGTCCCAGTAGATAATTACGTATAAACAACCTCAGATAATAAAGAGACTGCGAAATAAACCCTTACCTAGTACTTTTCCTTATTTGATGGTTGGTTATCCTCATTTATAATGGTGAAATAATTACTATTAAATTATAAAATAAAAATATACATTAATATGATATCATATATGATATTTTAACATTTCTTCTTTAATAATATCTTAGTATTATCGTTGTTTCGGGTGTTAACAGATTCGTTTTCCTTTATATTGTTTGTTTTTTGAATCATATTTTTTATGGATGGGATGTATATTTTTCATATAAATAATTATATCAAGTCTTTAAACATTATTTTTAATCATATAATGAAAATTTATCTTGAATGGATCCGATGGGAAATGAATCTCATCGCCTTCTTGGAGATGGTAATCCGTACATACGCATGAGCGAAAATATCATTATTTTGATTTTAAAATAATATATAATTAGGTGTTATATCATATATAAAGAATAATTATCATGTAATATTTATTATTTAAATCAATTACACATCATTATTATACCGATCCAAATAATAATGTATTGATTAACAATTACATCACGACGTGGAGACGGTAAGCCGTATGTACGCATGTATGGTGACATGTCATTCAAAGGATGGATAGAATATTGAATTTTCATGTACCGTATTTATAATAACATTACATTATATATTGGATACTGGATTTATTATTTTAGAATGGATACAACAAAGAAAAATGAAGTGGATGAAGAACGAAACCTGAAATAGGTGATGAAATATTTACCTCTTCTTCGGGATCTTACTTTTGATTTGACCGAAAGGGCTCTTTAGGATTGCTTTATGACTAAAGGAGGGCTTATAGGATGACGGTAGGATAGTTTATAGGGTTTGGATGAGCCAAAAGGCTTTGAAGTTGTGCATTAAAGAGAAGGGGGAGTGCCCTTTTATAACAGGGGTGAGGGGCACCTTAGGAAAAGTTAGTAATATTATTTTATAATAAAATCATTTTCGGTTTTTAATGGCTAAAAAACATATATTTTAAAGTATAAGGTGGGGATGGGTCGAAAAACACTCAAAAATAGGTTTTAGATAGGTTTGGGTCACTATATTAATCTTAACATTTAGATTTAACTCTTAGTTAAATAGTTTGACATTTACCAGGTCTCATTGTATTATTATATTATATGGTTAATAAACATACTATATACCTCCAAAAGAACCCCATGTGGTTCATTAATGATACACATGCAATTATAAAAGTCTTTTTTCTGATCCTTGGATTTTTAGGAATATTATATAAATTAATAATATAATATTTGTTTTAAAAATTCCTTTATGTAAATTTTGACACTATTAAGTTATTTTTTTTGTTAAAGACATAAAAACATTATTAATTAGAAATAAAATTATTTAATCAATAATAACATGTCATATTAAACTAGAAAATTCGGTTATCACATCAAAACATTCAAATTATATTTATTGTACCATTTATAATACAATTTATTTGATTCTTTCATTAATTAAGAAAATAATGCATCATTAATGTCTCATAAAAAATTTAATTTCTCAATGTCTAAAAATTATAAATAAAATACGATTCTTTATGAAATATCTTTATATTTCTAATAAATATTTATATTTTAAACGATAACATATATAACCGGATGTAAAAATTGTTTTTATAAAAGGTATATGCTTTTTTCATATTTGTATTTACATTAACTTAATTAATATTAAGTGTCATTATCACTTAAAAGTGGCTCCATGGGGTCCCAAAATCGACCCAAAGATGCTCATGGTCGGACATGTATCATTCAATAGGGTTAGGACATGTGTTACGGTAATTTACTATTATTATAATATTATTTTTTACCCTTATTTACCAGATTTACCCTTTAACCATGGTAAATAAAATATTTACCAAAGTAATTATTCAAAATGTCTGAAATTAAAAGTTACCTATTTACACAATTTGGACATCCTGATTCTAAATATAGAATCCTATTTTCTAAATCCAAAACACATATATGGTAGCAATTATTTTAAAATTAATTCCTGTTGTCAAAACAAAAAAGCGTGTTTTTTAAGAAATAATTATTATTAAAAGATTGACACTAGTTTATGTCTAGTTTAAATGTGAAATAATGTCCAATTAACAACATTGGATTAAATGGTAAAAATATATTCTAACTATACTTTAAAACTAATCAGTATTATAATTTATCACTATAAATTATTTGGATTAAAAAAGTTTTTTTAATTAAAGTTTAGTATTTTTCACTATTCATCAAAAATTGGAAGTTCTCAGAAAAATACCAAAACCTCACACTAAGATAATTTTAATATTCTAAATCCAAAAATGAAGTCATATTTGAATAATAAAATTTATAATATTTCAAAAAGTGGGTATTACTATTAATAACGATTAATTTGATTGGTTGTGGCGTGTGTTAGAATCTCGAGGTTGCGTACAACACATGCTACTGTATTATTCAAAGAGAAGTGTACTGGGGAAGCTTGGGGTGTTACATTTTCATATTGGATAGCCTATATATACCATTTTTTATAATGATAGAAAGTAATATATGGAATGAATTATCATTCTATTATGGATATGATGATCCTTTAGTCCATTAGGCATAACAAATTCACATTTTATTAATGGAGTAAGAGATAAAGTGGAAATTGATAATTTCACATCCAAAGGGTGATATTGTGCTTATGTAATGGAATGAAATCATGTATGTATATCATTATCTAAAAATTCTTTAACATTAGGAAATAATTTCAAAATAAATTTTTATCCCATTAACATTAATTATAATAAAAACAATTAACTTTTAAAAATATTTGGTTAATGGATTGTGGTTTTTGATTTTTGAATTATTATTCACTTTCATGAGGTGAATGATATTTTTCAATCCCCATCATTATTTGTAAATTACATATTACTTCCAAGCCCATATCTCCACATCACACCAATGTCCTCCTATGTGGAATCCTAGTTATAAGTTACATTATGTATCCTATATGTTTCCAACATTAATTTTTTTGGTGAGTCTTATTATTCATTTTTTTTATTTGGGTTTCAGTAAAGGAATTTTTTAATGATAACCCTCTGATTATCGAGATGATATTAGACGGTAATATTCACTTTAATCAGGGCAGAATGTTACACTAAAAGAATTTTTGAAATATATTTTTTAAAATAAATTTAATCTCTTCAATATTTTTTATTATAAACATAACCACGATGATATTTAATTAAAAAAACATCATGTTTAGCTTTTATTACACACATAACAGAGTTGGTCTTGTGTTGCACATATAACTAATTTTAAACCAAATGTGACATGCTATTAAAATATAAATATTTGTTATTTTAATTTTCACCTAGTTGTTAGAATGAATGGTATGAATAGGATTAAATAAATTAGAAAAATAAATATTTTACATTTTTAGATAAAATAAATTATTTGGTGACAAATTATTATTAAATGAAAATAAATACAATTCGAAAAAAAAAGACATATTTTTCTGAAAACAAATATTTTTATGAAAAACAACATGTTCTACCATAATAAGTTAAAAATAGTTTGAGTGAATGATATTAATTAAAATAATTATAATAAATGAAATAAAATGTTTGAAATTAATTTTTTTTCAATAGATAATAATAAAACCAATTCAATGCTTAAAAATGTATTTTTATAAAACGTATTTTTTTTCCTTTTATGTACATAGGTTTAAATTTTCATTTTTACACTTTTATAAAAATACCTTTATAAAATGAAATTTATTTTTTAAATATTCTTTTAATATTTATATTAGTAATTTTTATTATTTCTCTAGAAATATAAATTTTTAGGTGAATATAATAAATTACAAGTTTTTATTACAAATTGTCATTTACTTTAATGTTTTTAAAAGAATATGATATTTTGTAACAAAATATAAGTTTATTTATATATCTATTATTTCAATTTAGTTCATTATGATAATTTTAAGGGTGAATTTTGGGATAAAAATGTTTTTAACTATTGAACATTTTCCATTTGAAACCCCGCTTTCTAAATGAATATGAAGGACAAATTATAAATTAAATATTTTACAGTTAATGGAATTTGGACAAATATATTCAATATTATGAATTAGAATTATTTTTATTATAAAATAATATCTATATATTTTTTAACCTTATGAATAGTAATAAAATTAAATATTATTTATTATGATAAATGTAAAAATGTGTTTACTAGGGGTTATAAAAAGGAGATAACTGTTAAAATGACCAACAAAATTGTAGATCACCAACTACTATAGCCATATGTTTTCCCTTATCATTTTAGTCATTGTTTTTTTATATTTATGAGAACTTTTCCTAGAACTATACATATATATATAATAATTCATCTAACAAAAAAGGAAAAATATCTTACTCTTTCTTTTAAATATCAATTTTTTGTTCACAAAAGTAAAAAGAAATTTGGGAAAAATATCGAATTTATTTTTGAACATAATGAAATAATTTTAAAGAGGGTAATTTATTTATAGTTTTTACTAATCTTATAATTATATTAATTTCTTATAAAACACTAATGGAGTAATTATTTAATTAATTGAAAAATAAAATATATGATACCGAAAATATTAAACATAAAATCATTTCAATGAATTATTATGAAACATTAATCTTTTGATAAAATAATAATGTTTTATGGTTAAAATATATTATATTCTAATTCCATAATTGTCATTATATTTTTTAAATTCAAGTTAGATGAATTTTTAAAAAAATTGTCATTAATGTTATTTTGTAATAAATGATATTTTATTAAAAGATTTATAATTCCTAAAAATACTATATAGTTTCAAGTAATTTGTACATGTTTTAAAAAATAATATATTGTCCATTAATATAAAAATAATTCTTTTATATTTATAATATTTACCCATAATTATTAGTAAATATGCCATGGCATTTAATTATAAAATGGTGTTTTTGAATGTTACATGCACATGTGTTGAAATTAATTTCCAAAACACATAGTTTTTTTATTTGATAAATTAAATTTTGTATTTTGAATAAGGGGATAAAAATTATATAATAGTGCACCATTTTTTTGGAATTGAGGATAAATATTAATGATTAAAAATCTTAGTTATCTTCGTGAAAAATAATAAATTGTAATAGTAAAGAAACAAACAAGTTATGGAAAAACAAGTTTAGACAAATGTGTTTTTTTATTTAGTGGAGATTTTTATCGTCCATATCATCTCCCCAATCCTTTAATTATAAACTTTTTAACCAATTTTGGTGATAGTGACTTACCATTATTGAATAGTTTCAGCTTTTTACCAAAGATTACACTACTCCTCAATTATAAAAAGGCACTCATTCACTTCACTTCTTCACACCTCCCAAGCCCTTTTACTTAATCAAACCCTACTAAAATATATCTCTAAAATCCCTGATTATATTTTATAACTATTTTTCCTCTAAAAACACCGCCATATGGTCCTTAACTAGATATATAATGGAGGTTTCTCTTAGATAAGAAGATTCAAATATGTATGAAGGAAGTCAAGCCTTAGGATAAGGGATTTCTCATATCAGTCTTAATTTCAAGAGAGATATGTCATACTAACCCCTTATTAACCTTTTGGGTATTATATAATTACCATTTGATAATTTATATCATGAACCTATTTATCTACAAGGTATATAATATTTTATTTGATTATTATTTATTTTATGGTGCTCAAAATTTATAAGATACCAATGTTGTAAAGGATTACATCAGATTCTCACTATTTTTTGGGACACTATATATTTATATCCCCAATGGAGGAATTATTGGATATTTATATCATAAAATACTAAAATTTTGTTCACTACTTATTATTTATGAACTTTTTCATTTAATAGTTCAAATTATCCACTCTTTGTTTTTAAACATAATTGAGAAAATGTATTTAATAAAATCCAACAATATTTCTAGATTTAGTTATAAAAACCATTTCCAAAAATATAAATGATTAATAAAAACATTTCTAAAAAGTTTCTAACATTATAAATAGGATTTATTAAAGATAATTTTACCCATGTTTAGTTTTAAATAAAATGTCTAAATGGAATATTAATGTTGTTTTCCAAACAATGTTGGTTTAGATTTTTCTAAAAATGTGAATGAAATAATTATTTTAACATGTGTGGAATTAACAGAATTTCCCTCAATAATAACCATTATCATTATTGATTCTTCATTTATATGTTATAATTATTATTTAATATGAAAATTATTTCAAAAATATTTTTTGAATTTTTAGTTTTAAAAAATCTATTTTCAAACAAAAGTTATATTTCTCAAGAAATTATCCAACTGATCTTTCAAAATAATTTTTCATCTCAGATGAAATCATTTGATGCTACTTATTATTTTTTGGGGATATTAAAAACGATACCATTATTATTGTTTATCCATATGGTTTATGTGTATGATGACAAGATATTTTTTAAACTAGTTTTTCTTCCATGGATTATAAAATGATATAATTATTATGAAACCTGTGTACCATTCCACAAGTTATAACATGAAATAATTTTTATAAAATGTACTTCATTTTCCAATGATTATACTATGATTAAATATTTAAATTATTATGAAACATGTCTATTTTTAATGTTTATGATATGAAAAAAAAATCTGAAAATCAGGTCATTTCGTGGGTATTTATATGGTGAATGATTTTGGATTTTGTGGAACACAAAATTATGATATCCATTATATTTTGGGTGGGGACTATATCACCCTAAAATTCATTAGGGGAAGATTTATATATCGTGAGATAGAATGGAATGGAATAGAAAGTGAACCCAGATCATTAAAAGAAATTTTCTTCTATGACAGTCCTGTTAGTGAACCTTGAATTAAATTATTACACCCCAACCTAGTTTCCCACATTATATATGCTCCGGGAAATAGTTCCATTTATCCTTAGGTTCACCTCCACATATTTTGAATGCTTTTGACTTGTTGTGAGGGTCTAATAGCTAATATTATAGAGAATATACTCTCTAGTGATGATTAAAATAATGTCCCATATATATGTATAACATATTAGAAGAAGGACCATAATAATAGAAGAAATAGAATATGCATCTAAATAATAAGAATTAAAAAAGAATAATTTCATTTTTAGATAAATACACATGTCATAGAATTCATACAAAATTGATATTTCAGATCTCATGTGGCTGGCTGTAAAGGTACATGTATAAACATTTTCCAAGAAGATCCATATCAACGAAGAGAGACCACCTGGACCATTTATATCCATCCTATAGTCAAGAATTTCATCCTTGATCACTAATATCTAGCACCATAGCCTAATATCTTATCTGATATCATGTCTATAATGTCAACATGCATCATGAGGGGCATGTGTAGGGTGTCTGTATGAACTTAGTAGGTTACCACCGATGTGTGTCTATATTACATCAATAATTATACATTTTATGCATACGTTAATAAATAAAATAAACTCAAGATTCATAATAATCAACTACATACCCTTATTCTCAACAGAAACAACTTAGTTTTCTACATACTTTGACAAAAACCAGAGTGTAATGACATATCCATGGTAAATCATAAAGAAGGAACCTCATTATCTCATACCATACCATTTAATCATGCACCTTTTTATAACCAATACCACATACAACCTCGAATCGAGTTCAACTTGAATCTCAAAGGCATGCCCAAAATATAAATCACATGTTTCATAATCATCCTTTAAAAATTCATTATCATCTCAACAACCGGATTTATTGAGGAACCTAGATATTCATGCTCCAATTAGCAATAAAACACCATCAACTCAATAGCCTAACATATTAGGGAATGATGATATGCATCATCCAATAATCATGTCCCATCGTCCACAAATACGATGGTGAGCCTCATCCCCCAATTGATGGTCTCAATCATGATCCACAATGGATCTCTAAGGTGACCACTTTCTCCATAACCAAAGATCAGAACCGTCCCCTATTTTGTGATAACTATAGAGTAATCCACCTAAAATGAGTGGTCAATAACTACTTAATTGAGTCATCTCTATGTACACATAACTCTGAAAAAAATATCTGCCAACAATAGTGATCATAAATCAAAAATCAGTACCGAAGACACACCATCTGGAAACCTCAATGCAACATTTGAACCATGTTGATGAAGTCCTGATGGTCAAAAAAATCCCCAATCTTGTGTCTATGACATCATCATGATTACCTCACAAATTTATCTCATAAGAACCATGTCTCATCAACCTAGTTATCAACATCACCTCATGTATCTTGGGTCATGTCCTCATTTTGAAGACCCATGTCACCTCAGTCATAGTGATTAGAACCACCCCACATATACGTATCCAAGACCAACATGTTCCCCTATAACTCGTATAATAATCATATAAATTTAACTTATTATTTACATAATTAGATTTAATAACCTACACATAAAATCCCCAAAACCCCATTAAACCATTTTATTAAATATATGGCTAAATTCATTTATTTATAAAAAATTATGAGACATTTCACATATTTCATTATAATTATAAAAGAAAACATTAATTTATTATTGTCTACCAGACCACCCACACATGAAAATTTCGAAACACTGCCAATAATGTGTATAAAAATATCAGAAAATAAAGGAACTACCTACCATAGACTCATATATTATCACTCATTGAATGTCATCCACTAATTTGAGCCATGTTAGAATATGGATGGGAGGTTAAAGCCTATAAAGTGGGATGGGAGAGCTTAATGGCTTGCTAATGAAGTTCTATACATGGGTGGAATGAAAGTGGCATGATACTCAAACAGAAATAGGGGTAAAGGAATTTTTTTCCTCTTTAAAAACAATGATTTGAAAAAAAAAACTCCATTCCTATGGTGAACATTGTGCAATGGAAAGACACATTACCAAGGTTGGCTACACAGATTTACAAACCATGAAAAAAACATGAAGGTTTCTCCACACATATTCACTCTAGTGCATGAATTCTAGGATGGGGATGTACCGTTTTTCAAAATTTTCCCCTTAACAAAACATGACAAATAATTTATGCTGCATGATTATACCAATTGTGTGCTAGTAGTGAGGCTCTTCCTATCTTTTCCAAAACTATACATTCTGATCATGACACTCAAAAAACCTATACAAACTATCAAGTAACTCATCATTCATTAAAACCCATATAAAAAACATTTTATTTTTTTAAATCTCAAAATTATATTTTGAAGGTAAAAATAAAAGTTGGAATATCCAACAAAAAAATTCACATTACCAAGGAGAAAAAACCAGTTAAAAACCCATAATGTTCCAGTCTACCCACCGTACAATATCTCATAACATAGTATTATGGATTTTGAAGAATATTTTGTCAAACATATCTATCTCATCCACATTATCATGGACTACCCCAGTTATTTGTCATGATCAATTCCCCCGGTGGAGCTCCCAACATGGAAATTACCTACCAAGTCATTTTTTGACACAAAAATAGCATTTAATATTATGATGGTTCCACACAAAAAACCCTATATGTACATTTCCTCTGATATAATACCTTGATTACATCAACACATATTGTTACCTATTCATTCTTGTGTTATACATTACTCACTTCAAGTCAGGCATCTCATCATATGATCATTTCATAACCATGCCATATATGAAACCCATCAAGTGATGCATCTCATATGATTCCCAATGTCCTAGATTGTAGAATGATTATCAACAGTAATCGCGAGTCATATATATTCATTCCCTTTATAGTGATTATTCCCGCACAACTCATAAAAAACATTCATCACAATCAATGTGGAGAAAATAACGAGTTCATGGTTAGTCCAATGACAATATGTGTAGCTCATGCACCAATATCTAGAATCCCAAAAACAATAGGTCACACCATTATCATGGTGTACCTATAACAAATTCAAATCCTTTAAATATTATAATCATTCCAGATAAATAAAATTCACTAAGCGTGAATCCCATACACTCATGGACTAACCTCCTTGTAGAGTTTCACTAGCTACCATCCACTAACCCCACTTCTAGGTCTCCCTATCACTTCCAAGACCTATGCGCATAGTATAATCCTAACAACCTACTTCATGAACCACTATTGTTCCTTCCTCATATCCCTGAGTCTGACTATATCCTTAAATCCCAACTACCAAAGGTTCCTTTATATAGAACCTCTATAAGTTCCCCATCTGCATGCATTCTCATCACTCCTTCGGAGTTCACCCACACTGAGTCTGAATTTATCTCAACAATTCACACTAGAACCACACTGTCAAATTCCAACTCCTCAGTGGTCTTCATGAATCTCAAGATTTAATTTCCTTTTTAGACTCCACATGACCTATATTTTGGATACCTATAGCTTACATATAATGATAACCTAGCACTATCACCAGACTCTATTAAGACATGTTTGTCATGTTTTTCCTAGGTAATAAATGTTTCATTCACTACCTCTAAGAACAAGTTTAGTCTAAAAATATTCTCATGAACCATTATGTAATTACATTATTTATACACATACCATCTCACCCATGATATTTATTCTCCCACCATAGTTGGTGTAAATATGGTTAGGTATATGAAATTCACTACATATTTTATAATAGAAGTATCACACTACTGGGGGTTCATGAAATCACAGTCTCTATCCACCGTCGACAACTCATGGAAGATATTCTCAATGATAACAGCCTCAGAATAATTCCATGATAGTTCTTCAAGCCTAACATCAGACATCAATATATCCCACCTATTATTTACCAGTCCCCTGAGCATATAAATTTTCAACTACACTCTCTGTCATGGGGGTGTCTCATTCTAATCAAATATCATTTACCTAGAATTGATTTAGTTCTGGGTTGCATAAATTCCACACCAAAGTAGATATAATTATGGGATCTGGATTCTGGAACTCATGTGTTATATAATCCATGGAAGGCTTTTGTCCAAGAGCTTCCCTATCAATATATTGTATGACTCCCAAAAAACTCTCCATGATCTTCACATCTAGCCATGGACCAAAATATTCCATTTTATAGAGCTTACTCACCTATAATGGATCCTATACCTATGTCTCATGATCATTCCAAACATTAGGTCCCTAATACCAACCCTCATTGGAATCATCCCATGCATTCTATTGCGTAACAACAACTCATCCCTCCTGATGCTCCCCTAGAAGTCTATTAGGTATAATCCTTCTCATGCCAAACAAGATTGTAAAAACCACCATAATATATATATATATATAGGAAAAGCTATAACATGCAGTGAATATCTCCACCCATCACTCCCCTAACACACCCATGTCATTTGGCGTCCAACCTCACGGACCCTTGCCAACCCATATCAGAGTTAGACATCACATTTCATTTTTCATCATGTCCCCTTTCTTAAATATAAAATAATCAAATGTAACATATTGTTTGGCCTCACTTCCCCATTCTTACACATAATAGTTTTAGTAATCATATATCATGTATATCAAAATATCATCAATTTGGGGTGGTTGAGTGGACTTCCACCAAGTGGCTATCCTGAGAAACATTGGTTATATTTTTGTTGATATTTTTAACGACACAACCCATTTTCAGTATTCCTTCCCAACCATAAAAGAGGTTTGACCACATACCAAATACATATAAAATAAAATACTAATTTCATCAAAAACCACATACCAAGGATGGATGAGTAGAATTCCACTTAATGTATATGTTGTAAAACATGTTTTGTAGTTTTATTAAAACATTAAGCAATCTAATCCCTCTAAGCATATTCCAGGTTCCCAATTACAATCCTAATAATGTAGACACAGCATATTAGAATATGTGCCTACCAGGATGCATTAGTACTCCTCCCTTAACATACTAGGTCAAGGTTCAAAATATCAAAATCTAGTAACATCACTCCCAATTGAAACAATATAGGTGGAAATTAATCAATTTTATAACAAAGACTAAATTGAATTTCCCACCCTTGGAAACATGGTATCTCCCCCATGCATGGGGTTTTAGATTTCCAAGAAGGAGCTCATTACAATGTTCTGACTATATCATAGTCTCCATTGTACCATGTCTAGAATAATAAAACCAAAGTGGAAAAGAAAAACCTTTGATACCATTTGTTGTGAACCACATGGGTTTACTACTTTAACTATTTTCCATGCCAGTGGTCCACTGGGGATTATGTGCACATCCCCATAACCCAAAGTTTAACGACTAATAGTTAGGGTCTAGTAAGTTATATTAGAGAGACTATTACCCGCTGGTGAGAATAATAATAATGGAATATATATATATATATAATTCAATGAAAGAAGGACCATGACATTTTAAGTAACCGAATAACCATAGAAGTGATAAGAAGTCCAGAGGAATTATAACATTTTCTAAAAAATACACAATTCATAGAATTCATAGAAAATAGACATGCAAGGTCACCTGTTGGTGACTATAATGGTAAATATATAAAAATCACAATGATGGTCCAACTAGATCTAGAGGGACCACCTAGTCAACTGTCATCCATTCCATGATAAATTTGTACATCTCTAATCATTAAGGTCATCCTACTGACCCTAAACCCTTACCTGATATCAATTCCATAAAGTCTACACGAATCTGAAGGGAGTTGTATGGGGAGTTATTATTAATTCTGTATTCCCCCGTCAACATGTCCCTATCTTACATCCATAATTAGAGTTTATGAAAAAATAAATAAATATTACCAACTTCGGCATAATAATAATAGACTCACTCCACTTGTTTTCAATAGCCACGAGTGGGTGTTTTACCATTTTCAGTCAATATCAGAGTGGAACCATATATCCATGGTTATTCATACTAGAAATACCTCAGTATCTATTAAACTACCATGTGACATGACACCATATACTAACCAATACCACATGAATCCTAGCATCTATTAAAACTGGTATCCCAAAAACATGCTCATAAAATACATCACATGTCCCACAAACATCCACTCAAATCCATTCTCATCTCAAAACTAGGTTGTTTTAGGGAACTACTATATCTCTCACAAAATAATAAATAAAACAGTATCATATTGATTCATTGATGTATTGATCCCTTGTGACACTGATCCTCCAAAAAACCCAGTCCATCATCCTCAAATACAATGAAGATCCATAACCCCCAATTAATGGTCTCATTCACTATCATACATCAGTTTATATGGTGATAAACTAATCTATAACTAATGTTCCCAACCACCCCCTATGCTATGAAAACTATAGAGGAATCCACGCATAATACGTGGTAAAAACATCCTCAACTAAGATTTATATGTGTGCACATGACTCCAACGACAACTTAATTCATCAATGGTGATAATACTTCCCCAGCATGTACCTAAGGCACACCATTTGGAAACATCATTTACATATGAAAACCATGTCACCCAAGTCCATATCGACAACACCATCGAAAATCTAATGGTCCATTCCATCATCCTAATCACCTCATCACATTAATATTAATAAACCATGTCTTCTCAACATGTTGACCAACATCAACCCATGTATCTAAAGCCACACCCTCATCCTGATGAAAAATGTTGTCTTTTCCTCACTGATTAACATCACCCCATGTATACTAGGAAAATAAAAACATGTTCTCATGGAACACATTTAATCGTTAAACAAATTTTTTAATTTATTTAGTTTATTAATTGGAATAACCTTCCCAACTCAAATCAAAAGCCCTTTTGGTCATTTTAGGGTATGTATGGGTCAATGTATTTATTTAAAACATGGAAATTACATTACCCGTAATCCATTATAGTTATAAAAGAAAATATTATATTATTAAGGTAACATGGAGCAAATACATGTATAAAAATATGAGAAAATAAAGGCTCCACATACCTTAGGCTCTTAGATGATCACTCATCAAAGGTCGTCCTCTAATTTGATCCATGTTAGAATAAAACAATGTTTCAGAAAGAAAACTTCACAAAATATGAAAAAAAATATCTAAGATGGATATATCAATCCATATAAGTAGATAAATAGGGGTAAAATGATGATTGAATCCCTTATTGATAATAACCCATTACCACCGATGAAACCTAACTCGGAGCTCAAATGAAGATGAGAGGCCAAAGTCTTGGAAGATAGAAGGGAGAGCTCCACAAACTACTAGAGGGGTGTTATTCTTGGGTGGTTGAAAATAGGGGTATTCCTATAATAGAAAGAGGGTGAGAATGGTTATTTCTTCCACTTATGTTAGAAAGATGGTTACCATATGGTTTGCTAAACCGTGCACCAACCATGTGGTGGTCATTGTCCAAAAAATAAACATAATTCATGGTTTGGATACACAGTTTGAAAACCCATTTAATAAACATGTGGGTGACTATTCACACCTACACTTCACAAAATTATTTCCAAGAAGGGTCCACATACTTTTAAAAATTTGTTCCCTTTAATAATAAACAATTCACATTTTAGGCTTCTTAGTTAAACAAATTGATCACTAATTATGCACCCCAATATATCATTCCCAAAATTGGATTTTATATATCAACACTCTTGAAACACATACAATGTATCGGGAAAATATCTTCGCTTTAAACAAAATCTAATAAAAATACCTTAGAGTGTTAAAGCTCTCATATTTTTGTCCCAACAATCAAAATCAAAATTGTTCCCTCAACCAAACATGAAATATTAATTACCCTAGAGAAACAATCGATTTTTATACGTAGTACAATAAAACTATAATGGTTTGGGATGTGAAATCAATCCACTATTATAACCATGGTATTTATACTTTAATATTATAGTATTAATTTTCTATGCTTATGTTTATGTCACAATTCCATGACATATTCCAATGTTATTCCCTCATGGCACTTGTTCTTTGCTTTTTTATACCTCATGTCTCCCAAACTACCAAGCATTATTCCATATCTTTATATTTTGATATTTAATTTTGTAGGTTATGTTTTTTAAATTTTAAGATCAGGATCTCAAACCTTTATTCTCTTTCATTCTTATGTAATCATTGATATCTCACTTTGTTTCCCTTACAAAGCATAATAACTCAATCCTTTATCATATTTATTTCCATGATTATAATGAAATGTTTTAATTATTATATGTTTTTTAGGAGTTTTAAATGGTAAAATAAATAAAATATATGTAGAATATCATACCCAAATTGAAAAAAAAATTTGTTCCTACCGTTGAAAGACAATAATATATTGCAGTCCTCATGTGTGTGTTTGTGTAATGTAATGAATATTCATATAAAAAAACGCAATATCTATGTATGAAAATCCAAGGTCCCTATATAAATTCCCTATGAATGTGACTTGATCTATCAAGAAGTCATATTTATTAAAAAATTTATATAAACTATCCTTTCATATAATCTAATATGTTTTCAATTTCTCTTTATATTCTTCAATTTTTTTCTAATATATTAGAATATTATCGGCATAGATTAAATTATATTTAATGATGTAATATATATTGATTCTATTCATAAATTTAATGAATATAACTAGAGAATTATTGAGTTGAAAAAGAATTACTAGTTACTCATTATTTCAAAATGTTTTAAAAAAGGTTGTCTGGGGAATATCATTTTTTTCACCATAGTTGAAGATATCGAGATCGATGATACCCCATAGAGAACAATTATGATTCATGTTATTGATCAGGAAAACATTATGTTTTGGTAGGGGATAATCTTTATTGTCATCGTCTTTTTAATATCAATTAAATAAATATAGAGACAAATTTTTCTATCCATTATCTTCAAAAATAGGACTTGGTAACCAAACAGATTATCACTCGGGTGTATAAAAACATTGTCCTGGTTTTCATAAAGATTCATCATCAACTATTCCATTTCCCTTAGGGCTATTCTTCTTGATGTCTTTGATATTATATGAACTCTTGGTATAAGTAATATAGATATATTTGCCTCCCTATCGAAAGGAATGTTGGGAAACTCTTTAGAAAATACATCAATATAATGCCTTATAATGGAAATGTATTGAAGGGTATTCCTTTATATTGTTTCACTCATTTTTTCATGATATTCTTCCTCATAATAGAATAATAACCAAACTTGAGAATTACTTTCATATATAAATTCATAATTTTATTTTCACATATATAAAAGCATAGGACGATTTTGGTATAGAAAGTGATTTCTATCCTCGGGATGTTTATATTAGCTTTATATAAGGATTACCAACACATTCCCATTATAGTATTCAGTTCATCCAAATAACGAATAATTATATATATATATAGATATTTTTTCAAAAAAGTTTAATTCGAAAATAGTTTTATACCTGAGAAGTAATTATTTCACAACTTAATGATTTCACTAATTACTCTACCTCAATGCCTTGAAGTGATTCTTAAAATTTTCTAGAGAACTTTCATGGTAAAGATGAAGGTGTAGAACTATAATAAATTACTACATTTGATGTTTAGGAAAATATAATAAGTTAACTTGTCTCCATTTTATTATCTTTTAAATAATTTAAAAAAAATTCAACATCAGTAATACAAAATATTATCATTTTATATTCAAATTAAAATATTATAAGAATATTAAAATTAATCCCAAGGATATCTTATCACGTGAAATTATTATTCCGCCCTATGACTCATTCTAATTAACTTGTACCTATTTTCGATTAACCTAGGTTTCTTGAATGATTTTTATACTATAATTTTGAATCTAATACCTAATATTATCTATTAAATTCATTAATACCAAGTATAATGATCCATATCTCTTACACATAATATTACTTTATTTTATACATAAATATAAAAAAACCAAAAAAACAACACGTCTAGTGTCATTTGGAAATTATAAACATAATGAAACTATAGTATATTTTTTATCCATATTATTTAAATTATCCTACATATCACTATATTATTATCACTCAATATGGTATCCTAGGGATATATATAAGAGAAGGGGAGACACATAAATCTCAATAAGGGGATAAAATATTATTATAAAGTTGTCATATATCATAATATTAAAAAAACATAGCATAGAATAATAAATTAAAATTGTTATAAAACATCAAACTTAAATATGGAATAGTATGTGAAATATAATGATAATTAAAAATATGGCACATACATACCTCATCCCATAATTCACCTAGAATAAGTCTGATGGAAAACACATCTGAATATTACAGAAATATCTAAAATTGTATTTAATGAGCATAAAATTGTATGAAAATATAACCTCATATTTATCAGCAAAATCATTCATGAATATGCATTCCATATGTAAAAGTAATATACATAAAGTATAAACTTGAAATAAACCCATCAAAAAAACTATAAAATAAAACAAACCCAAAAATATTTCACCATTGATGTATCATAAAAAATCCAATAAAAATATGTTATTGGGGAATATAGGAATAATTTACCAAAAAATGATTATTGTTCATGAAAATAGATCTTGAAGTTAGAGAAATTAATAAGATAATATAAATAATATATTTTGAAATTAAAATCCTTTATCTAGATTTTTAGTAAATGGAAAATAATTAATAAAAAAATATAATGGAATACAAGTTTTCCAATACTAGAAATAACCAAACAGATTTTATTTTAAAATAATAAGTGTTTTAATAAAATAAAATAAATAAAATAATAATTATAAGAGTGAACCATTAAAAAATAATGAATATAGATATTTTCCCATTGTTGGTTCTTATTTAAATATTTGAAATGGGACTAGTTGATTGCATATCTCTACAAAATAAAGGGATAATGAAGTGTTAAAAAAAGTAAAATGATATAAAGAATTTATTAATGATATTAATTAATGTGAAAATATTACGAGGGATATATATATTTATAGTAATAGAGAATATGACCTCAAGAACATAATATAATGAAATACCCCATACCTCTAGTCTCGACTAGCTTTTTACCCTCGAATAACCTCATGAATAGTAATTGTACATATATTAATTGCTTTATTTAGAAATTTATTAATAAACATTTCTTCTATAATAATATATTTTTCATCATATTTTTTAATAAAATAAATTCTTATTGTCCTCATCGATTATTTTGACATTGTTCAATTAATAATTCGAAATCAACATCGATATAGTAGAAATAATAAATATCACTTTTCTAATCATTTAAAAGTGTGTATTACTATTACAGTATCTGGTTCATGTCATTACAGATATAATAGAGTGTAATAGTTCAATAAATTATTACAATTCAGTAAATGTTCTTGGAAATTATATTTTAAACAATTAAAAAGACATTGATTTATTATTTTTAACATCATTTTTATATTGGATTTTTATCATTATATAATTAACCTATTTATATTATTTTAATATGAATTTAATTATTATTCCTAAAATAAATCATTAAGAATAAAAAAATACATAATATAATAAAATCAAAATTCACTTAAGTATGATAAAACCGATATGGGTGAGCATTGTTTTTTTTAAATACTCTAAAAGAAGTGAATAATTTATAAATGATTAAGATTTATAAATACATTAAAGTTTAATTAAAAAAGTATTTTTTCTGTTTATTTTTTAGATTTATTATGTTATTCAAAGGGGTAATAATATAATATAAATAAAAAAACGTGAAATTTTAAACTCATATTTCAACATAATAACATCTTAAGAAAAAGGGTTTGGTTAGTGGGAATGAGTAGTCTCTACTATGTAAATGGTTAATGTGATGTTATTTCCATGTAAGTTCTATCATGGATAAAAAATAATATAAGGATATATTTTTTTATGAGAATGTATTATTAACTAATAATAAAAAGGGTCTATTGGGAACCATTTATTTTCTTTTCAAATATCTGTCATCTAGTTTGATAAAAGGTGGATTTTGTTATAACTAAGGCCGTAGGATTTTTTATATGGTGTTTGAGGGGGATCTAGATGATATTTTGAAAAGTAATTATTTTTTGCGGAGAATATGGTGGAGGAGGGAGTTTATACAGCCATAGGGAAGAATGAATTTTAGAATTAATATTATTTATTTTATTATTTAGACTCAATACATGGATAATATTGGTTTGTTCGACTACTATTAGTGTATGATTAAATGATTTAGGATTTAATGATATTTTAATACAACCAAAACCTATGTAAAAATTAGAAATAGTTGATACCATGTAAGGAATCAAAACATATTTTCATTTGAATAAAATATAACATAGGATTTGAAAATTGATTTTTAGTAATTTAGGTTAGTTTATTTATTTTTAAATTATTTATATTACACCATAAAAACATTTTAATTCAGAAAAACAAATTTAAAACTCTTTTTGGTCATATTTATTTCATGATGATGTTAGAAATTTTATAATATTAGAAAAACCATCATTTTTTAAATTTGACAAAATATAAAATTGAAAATATAAATATTGAAATTCAATCCTATGTAATTTCAATGATATAATTCCAAAAATGAATTATATTTTATCAATTTCTATATTGAAAATATTATATATATGACTTTTAAATAAAAACATATAATACATGGAAATAAAATTTCTCAAATACAGACTGTTTTTTTTTCTATTATTTCCTAATATATAATATGTATTATATCAACATACATTTCAAAAGTAGGTAATTATAATATTTAAATTTTTTAAATAAATATTAATATTTTACTAATTATTTTAAAACATACTTTATTAATATATATAATTTTCAATATTTGAGTTACATAATTTGAGAAATAATTTTTTACATTTATACTATTATAAATTATTATTTGAATAATTATAAATATTATTTTTTAAGAATTTTACGAATTTAAATAGTCATGATTCAATTTCAATTGATAGTAATAATTATAAATTTTCATTTACTTTTCCATCAGTCGTATGGTAATTATAATTCCAATAAACACCCATTATTTACTTCATTATTCATTCACAAAATTTTTTATCAATGTTATTTGCATATAAATTACAAAACTGAAATCTAATATATTATTTTAAATTTTTAGTTTCTTTGGGTATGTGATTTTTTTTAGACCATGAGGCACCTAAATTTGAAACACTAGTTATGTTATTCAAAAGTGTTTATTACCCTATAATATTGTTTTAAATTTTATATTGTATTTCCCAAATTTATATGTACTATATATTTTTTATTCAAAAAAATTGATTTTTTTATTAGTTAATTAATTCCAAATAGATAATAGACTTAAATATGTAACACATATATTTTAAAATAATTAGTCAATTAAATGGGATTGATGATCAGATTTTGATAAAGGGATCGATTATTTAATGTATGAGTAATGACATCATTACTTTCCCCTATTTAACTTTTTGGTCAAAATTTAATCAACTAGATGGTGGTTATTAGTTATTATTTCTTATATATTGACTACTAATATAGATATTTGTGTATTTGATACCTTTACGTGAGAGTGGGTTGGTTGGGCTAGAGATGTGCCCAGGTGATATAAGACCTTTAGGTCATATGGTGTATATAGATTAGTGAGATTCATTGCATAGGGATACCCCCATAGAATGTCTTATATATATAAATATTACCCTATATTGGGTTGAATAGGTATATGTATAGTCGTTATTAATGAGATCCATTAAATTAAATTATTTTATTTGGGTTTCCTTGATATATTTAAGATCGAAGAATGAGATCTTATTCATGGGATATGACTTCTATGCTATATGGATTATAGAAAAGGTGGTAGAGCCTAGTGATTATGATATATGTATTTACATATAAATATGTCATTAATGTAAGTAGAATAGAATGGAGTATTTGCTATTATTTATCCAAATGTGTGCGTAATTCTAAGGGTGTCGCTAGAGATATGGGTTACCTTGTAACTACGATACTAACATTGTTTAAAATAAATGGTAGATAATTTGTCTCTTATTTTCAATGTTTGGTATGTGTGATCATGTATATGATAGAGGAAGGTGATGGATTTAACCATATATATGGGTAATAGAACCATGGATGATACTTTCTCAATGTATGGTTTTTGAAAAACATTTGAATCACATTCATCTAGGGGTTAGATATGATAACCTAAGATTGATGAAATATGTCTTGGGATGAATTGTGATGATGGGTAGCATGATGGTGTTCTTCGGTATGGTACATGGGTTGGTTTGACATAAACATTAATCTTCAGATCTTGACATTAGGGGTTCATTGGGTGTGATCAGCCTAGGAAGAAATGTGGGACATGATGATTGGTGTATTTTAGAAAAAAAAATTATGATAAATTTATAATAGCTAAGGGATATTTGACTCCTTAGTAATATTAATAATTATTCTTGGTAATATATAATTATTACATATGATTCCTTCATTGGGTGTGGGTTAGTTTTGTGGGGTGTATTCCTGGTCCCTTCCAAACATGTATTGAGTGTAGAACCTTGGGAGGTTTTATATGTTTGGATAGGTTGTAGGACTCCATGGTTACTAATTTCATGAAGAATGGGGATGGGGTTTTTGGGTGATTGAATTTATTATTTCACTTGAGGTTGTGACTATAGATAATAAATATCATTTAAAGCCATGAGACACTATTTTTTCATGAACTGGATATTGTATTTATCCATTATCCTACTATGTTGTGCATGAATGATATATTCTCTAGCAATAATGGTGAGAGTATAACTCTAGTGTTAAAAATACTGATGGATGACTGGTAGAAAAATGGGGGTGAGATGAATTGAAGAGTATTAAACTATATTTTAAGACCCATGGGATGGGTCTTCTGAGAAAGTACGATGAATTATTAGGAATGTTAAAATTATATTCATTAAAGATTTTGGACGGATCTCACTCCCTTTGGGGTGATAATTATATTCCAGTGATAAGGAGTACACTATATGATTCAATGGTATAAAACATATTTTGGGGATTAATTATAGAAATTATGAATGGTGTGTATGAAAGAATCTAATTGGTTGTATTTATAGCTTTACATCAACACATGGAGGTACGTGTCTGTGTTATTGTTGATAAACTAGAAATACCAAGATAGATCAATAAGGATTTGGTAAATTCATTATGTTCAGAAACTAACAAGTTTGAGCTGTAATTTATTTTCTAATGGAATTGTAGGGTATTATTTAGGGATAATGAATTGTTGTGTGACTATTTCTATGAATTTCCATAGATTCGATAAATGTAAGATAACATATTCAATTGTGATAGGCTTCATAATATGGTTTAATCTCATTTTTTAGGTGTTGGGGTTAAGGGTAAGATGTTTTGGAGGCACATAAAAATATTTTATAGTAGTTGATGTTATAATTTAGGCCAAACCCTCATCAATTATTTTATGTTATCATAAATTGTAAATTCATGAATATATCTTAGAGTGGGGAATCCTAGTGGAGTTGGTGAAATTTGTCAATGTTGATGGGTGTGGGCAATTTGAATTTTTAGAAATAGTTGATTTGTATGGCCATAAGTTATTTTGTTTTGAAACCAATCAAGTATAATTATTTAGATAAGAACCAATGTATATTTTTTAGGGAAATAATAGTATTTATTATGAGATATAATTAGCGGCATCTTGGGTGATATGATGTTTGGTTATGTTGGGATCCATATCATCCCAACCATAACTAGTGGATGATCAAAATCATAGGATGCATTAGATATCACTAACTAGTTTAGTTCCATGATTATAAACATGGAAACTTCAGGGTAATGATAAGTATTATGGTGGGTAATTTTATATGACCAACAAAAGTATGATTTAGTATATCCATAGAAAAAAATGTTCTAATGAGTATGAAATTAGGGGGGATTTTGTATTTTTAGTTTCAAATTGGGAATTTGAATAGGTAGATTTTTTTTATATTATAAAGGAAGGTCATGAGGTTGTATCTTGGGTGATAAAGGCTAAAAATGAGTTTCAATGGTTCTTGTGTTTGAGAAATATAGGATGGTGGCCCTAGTAATCCATTGGGTACATAGTTTTGTGTAATTGGGAACCCGATGGAGGTCCTGAGGGAGGTACCCATTGTTTGGGACCACCAAGAGGTTTATGACATTAATATGGTATGTACTAGGAGATCCGGTTTCCAATACATATGAATATGCTCTCAAGAATCACCCAATGTTTTTTTAAAAATAGTTGTATAATGGTTATTATACACCCATATTTTTTATCACCCAACTTAGGGGTTTTATTCCAGAGATGATCAAGGGAAGCGAGGACCTTATTGTTTCTCATATCCTAATACCACCTTCAACCCATTCAAATTTAATAGAGCTGGAGTCCTTTTTTTATTTGGTTTTATGAAATTTTATTACCTTCCCTCTTCTCATTATATACATATTCATTTATATCTAATTTCATTTGACTAAATCGAGGGATTCATGTGATAATTTTTTGGTATATGGGGAAATCATCCTATTATGATGGGCCTTTGGCATGAAATTATTGTAAGAGGCATGAGAGAGGAAAATAAATATGTTTTAATATCTTTTTTCAAGGTTCAAGTCACTATCCTAATTTATTTGTTATATTAATAAAACTGTAATAGATTTCTCTAACTTATCAATTCCATATTTTGTTATTTGGTTTGTAAGTGGACTCAGGGGAGTTTTGGGGGTAATTTTTTCTTCTTTGTTTGAGGTTTTAGTGATGATATATCATTGACTGAGTTTCAACTCATTTATTCATAAACAAATCTAAATTATTTACATAAACTAATTATATGATGTATATAAATAATTTGTAATACTCTAGGATGAGTTAAGTGTATAAAATCATTGATATTTTTTGGATATTAATTTTTCTATGATGAAGAAATATTTATTCAAGGGATAAAACCATTACATTTAGAAATAAATAACCTTAAACCATCCATAAAATTGATTAACTATAAAAAAAATTCATTCAATTAATTCTTAGAGATATTTTTCCATTATTGTTATATATAATTATCTCAACACCCATATAAAAAAAAATATTACATCCCAAACTGCAAGCTTCCACTGGGTATCTATTTATCCCATAGAAAAAATCTTTTTAAATATATTTAATTTATTATTCATGTAATATATCTTCAAAATTTTCATCGCTACCTCATCATTTTCTCTACATCTCCATTAAAAAGCAAGAAACTATTTTACAATGGGAAATGAGGGAGAAAATATCAATAATTCTCATATTAAAAGAAAAACACATTAGTTCATTATTATAAATAGAAATTAAATTTTCAAAAAAATATTGAAATCCAAATAAAAAATTTCTTAGAGAAGAAATCAACCTCTCTGCCCATAAATTTTCAAAAAATTATTCATAATAATTCTTAGTGTAAAAAATAAAAATAAAAAAATTATTAATATTCCTAGAAATCTCGTGACTTTTTTTCATAATGTAATTAATTTCTCCCTTAAGTTTTATTATAAACCACCCTTTAATAATAAGAATAATTTTTTACCTTGTAAAATCATAATATTTTCAAAAACCCAATAAAATACATTGAAAAATATGTGAGAAACTAGATAAATAATTATCAAATAACTCATACAAATATAAAAACCTACCTGGTAATATCCAATAATCTGTTAGGAGAAACCAAATAGGTTAACTCTATCCCTTTACCAAATGTATTAGATAGATATATCAAGATCACCCATTTCTGGTCTATAATGGAACCACCCAAAAAACTTTATAACAAACATATCGATCCATAGTTAATAACTAAACTACATATCATCCTAAAAAATCCCAAAAACCATAACATAATAATAATATATTAAACCTTGAATTATAATAATATTCTTTTCACCCATAAGAAAACATTTATTTATATTTAAATATTCATTCCTTTTTAAAGATTCTTATAGAATACATGCAATAAAGGGAAGGTGGTTTTAAATTTGAATGAAACAAAAATTATTATAAAGTAAGAGAAATATTATATAATGTTTATGGTTTTGTAGGAAACTATTGATGCTTTATATGTTAAAATAAAACATTCTATTTCCATTTTAATCCTAATGTTGAATATAAAATATGTAATAATATTCATTTTTAATCCCTTTGAAATAATTTAATAGGTGAATGAATATTCATATTATAATTCATCATTGTTCGTATAAATTTATTGATAAAAGGATTTTTTTTAATACGGAAATGGAATAAATAATATTTTGAAAATATATCGTGAAAACAATTAAAATGATGTTTTTAATGTAATGTGTATTTTACCTATTGTATGACTCGCCACAGACAATATTTATATTCTATAATGATAAAAATATATTAATTATTTAGTTTCATAAAATAAATTTCAATTTTAATATTTATTTTATTTTATTTATTAAAGCATTATATACAATTACTTAACTAGTTTTGTTCATGTTGGTTGTTTTGATGATATCTGACACATGTGTCCAAAATGAATTTGGAATGTTCTACATGATAATTTTGGTTAGTATAATGTCATATATTGATTAATTATAATGAAATAATTATAGTTTTTATAAATCAATTTTAGGTTCTTAAAACCAAAAATTATATACGATTATGAAAAATGAACTACCTTACAACCATAGAGACAGTAAGTCGTACGTACTGAAGAGTAATGTTTCCATTTAAAATGATCTTGAGGGAAATAAGGTAAGAATAATTTTATCATTATTAATTCATTATTATATATAAAATATCATATTATATATTTAAATAAACTTATATATACCACACAAGTGAGAGATGATGAAAAATAAATCACATCACTTTGTGGAGGTGGTAATCCACGAATACGCACAAACGACATTATCACTTCACATTGGATTGAATAGTCAGAAAATAGATGATATATTGTACTAAAATAGTTAAAAATATTCCATTATTATCATATTTATACATTAAATCAATCATTATAACCATATTTTGGAGGTGGTGATGTAAAATTATTTACATCGATTCTTGATTTGGTGGTTTTTTGTACACACAATTGAAGGTTATGTTTCCCATTTGAAGGATAAATTACATGTATATAGGTTATGAAATTAATATAAATAAATATTAAGTATATTATTTGTATTATTTTCGAATGTTTAAAGAAAATTTTGGGTAGATAGAAGAAGAAAAAATTAAAAATGCTCACTTAAATACTATACCACCTCTTTGGACAACCTCATTAGGTTTATACTAAAGACTCCAAGGATTGGTTTTATTAAAAAACCAATATATTTATGATGCGGGTATGGATGTATGTAATATAATTTTTTAGGGTTTTTTTTTGAATATAATGAATTTCTACCTGCATAGAGTAGTGGATAGAGTGGGTCCATTTATTAGTGGGGGAGAGGACACACTTCCAATTTAAAAAAGGAATAATATTTAAATTTCCTACTAAATAAAAATGGATTCATAATGGAACATTGAAGAAATGTTGATATAGGGTCTAATTAAGGCTATAAAATAGAATTTATAATTTTTTCTGGGTAAATTATTCCTTTATAACTATTGTTTAACCCTTTATAAACATGTTTTAACCTTTAGAATTGTAATAATTTTTTAATTATTCGATAATCATTATGAAAAAAAAATTAAGTTTAACGTATTAATAAAATATTAATTAATATAATTCCAAATATTTAGTCAATTATATCAAAATTAATTCCAATAACCGTCCGAATTTAATTTCAAATTAATTCTCCAAAATATGATAAAAAATGGCTTTTCAAGAAAATGCATTTTAGGTAAAAAATTATTTTCTGACAGAACTAAAGTATAATGAAGATTTTAATAAAAATAATTATAATATTGTTAATCAAAATGGACTAATGAAACTTTTAATCATATCTATAATTCAATGTGAATGTGTAAATACATGAAATGAGAAGACAATTTTCATTAAGAATCAGTATTTATCACTATTCATTTAAAAACAATTTTTTATAAACTTATAAAAATATCATCCTAATATATTTTTTACATGATGTATTGAAAATTAATTTAATATTCAAAATCCAAATTTTTTAAATTTGATGTATATCTTTCAAATAAAACCATATAATGAAATAAAAAATCATTTTGGTTAGAAATAATGTTTTTTTCTTTTGATTAAAAAATTAACTAATATTCTTATGATGTATATTAATCTAAAAAAATAATTAATTAATATTAACAATACATGAAAAATTATTTATTTTAACATTAAAATGGATGTTACATTCTTCCACCTTTTTAAATTTGTGTCCTCACAATTTTAATTTTAATTTATACAAGTGTGGATATTTTTCCTCATATAATTTTTAGATTCCCTCGTTTCTTCTTCATTAATATGGTTTACCAAAAATACATGACCTAATAAATCTCCCTATTCACTAACACATTTTCCATATATTCAATAATAAAAAAAGTATGATCCTCATATGAAATATTCTATTCAAACTAAACTACTTTATGTATCCAAACATGAGATGAATCTGACACATATTTTCCTAAAAATGATACATGAGATACATATTTTATTAGAGATAAACTCAGTGGAAAGGCCACTCGATGTGAAATTGATCCCACATTCTCCAATATTTAATATGATCTATTTACCCATGGACATTACATTCCATTTTTACCAAAGCACATAACACTTTTCCATGGAGATACTTTAAGAAATACATGATTGCTGAAATCAAATGAAATAACATTCCTCTAGTTATCTACATCAATTTCATACATACTCATAGACATCCTTATAAAGACCTATATTTTCCTTGTAATTTTTTTATATTATATAGAATTATTAGAAGTTTGTGAAAATTGATGGTGCATGCTATTGAGGCCTGCTGTGCCCGAAACAAATTTCTAAACTTTTTTTTGGTACGTTTAGTAAACGCGTGGGCGGAGTTTTATAGCAATCAAACCAATTCATGGATTAAATATGTGAGGGCATCGTTGAATCTGCACCGCTGGTATTCACTTAATGAATACTTCACTTCGACCGCAGCATGTCTGGACAAAAAAGTTAGATTTTAGGAATTTTAAAAGAATAATAAAATAATTTTGTATTTTATTTCTTTCTTTCTTTTCCTCCAACGGACATGTGGCAGTGGTGGGAAAAATGACGTGTTGAGCCATTAAATTGATTGACTCCGCAAAAACCTTGCAACAACGCCGTTGGAATTAGAAACGTTTTTTTAAATGAACCCACATCAATTAGACAAGTGTTACTCACCCTCCACTCTCCTATTTATATGGAGCTTCAGGAGGGGTATTGGAATGACTTCACCATGCAAAAAAGTTCTGATAAATTGCCACAATACCAATCACATGGAGGAAGGAAATGGTTCCAAAGAGCGGTTACAAGCGCCACCGAATCAAAAACCGTGGAAAGACAATTGAGCAACATTGTTGAAGGCTTATTGCAGAAATGATGAACACTGACTCTTCCTTGAATGCAACGTTATCCAATGATCGTGAGGTAGAGATTTATCATGTTTAATTCCAAGATATTTTTGAATCCTTTTTCCTTCACTCAAGATATTAATCAAACACGGAGGGCACGGTCCAAATGAACAAGGCCCGGACCCTTCGTAACCTTGCTGATCTATGCATTCTTCACGAACTTTTCCTGGGATTGAAGGAACCCAGAACGGTTGGTGAAGCAGTGAAGAGCACATCCCAGAGAGGCCGTTGGTATCTTTGGATGGAAATAAGTGCCACTAGAGCTCACCCAGTTTACCCATGGAAGACTGCCGGCATGAAACCGGAACGAAAGCACCGACGATTGGCACCGGTGGGTGATGGTGGCGGCCGACAATGCTCGTCCATGTAATAAAGGGAGGTGGGTTGTCATATGCCACCGGTGGAGGAGGTTGCAGCCGTAGTCGCAGTGGTCGAGCAGGGAGGTCGGCACGGGCCGACCATGGAGGAGGAGGCAGAGTGGTGCGTCATCGTGCGCCGTAGGAGTTGACCGCAGCACAAAGCCACGACGGAGGTTTTGGGACCTACCATTGTGGGTCCTCCGACGATCTGTCAGCACCATGTGCCACCACCTCTTCAGAAAACAAATGTTCACTCAACATTTCAGGAAAATCCGGGGAAGCCGCACCCCCCCCCCCCCCCTCTCACCCCTGCCAACTAGGGGGCTCACTCCGAGCTGCACCTCCGCGAGCTGGGCCGAACGATCCCAACAGGCCGCAACCCAATGGGTCGAGCTCGCCACGGCCTAACCCAGCCGGTTCGACCCAAGACCAGGTCGGCCTGAACCAGGTCGGGTCGGCCTAGGCCACGTCGGGCCATGTTAGTCTGACCGGCTCAGACCGGACCCGGACCCTTCCCAACCCACTTCCACTAATAGATCTTAACATGAAAACTGAGAGTCCATTTGACGAACTGTCTACATCGCTGGGAACCTTGGAGCGAGAAGGTCCTTTTGGTATAATCCACATGAGTTTTGATAAAATTTGGAGTTAGACTAGGTTGGATTGAAACTGAATCCAACCGGACCCTCGGAATTAAAACGCTTATTAGTCAAAGAATGTGTGTATAATTGACATGCCATGTATTGCGTTTGAACCATTACAACATGGAAGTAATTTTTGATACTTCTTTGTGTAACTTTAACCCAGTTGAAATATGACCGATGACTTCTAGAGTCGTTCTCCCAGAATCAACCATACTATGATTGGAAATCCAGTGGCTGGCGATGAGGTGGAGGTTGGAGAAAGATCATAGGGATGATAGTACCGAGAGATCCTATGTGTGTGAGCACTGATCCTATGTGGGTTAGATCCTATGTGGTTCAATGCTCAACAATCCTATGTTTGTCAGTGCATACTAATCTTGTATAGGTCAGATCCTGTGTGGGTCTGAGCTCAGCGATCCTGTGTGGGTCAGTGCATACTGATCCCATGTGGGTCAGATCCTGGGTGGGTCAGCGGAGGTTAGTACCTATCGATCCTGTGTGGGTTAGACTCTGATTAGTTAGCAGTAGTGCCTCTCGACATAATAATATGACATAGCTTCTCGGTTAATCATCCGAACTTCTGTTCCTTACTTATATACCTGGTGCGAGCTGAGTCTGTTACCTTTGTGTTACCTTTGTGTTACCTTCACGTTCATGTTGTTGTCTTTTTTGGTGTTACCTACGTGTTACTTTTACCTTAGTGGTGTTATCTTTATGATGTTACTTGTGTGGTACTTTTATCTTCATGGTGTTACCATCATGGTGTTACCTTTTTGGTACTTTTACCTTCATGGTGTTACCTTTGTTGTATGCTTCCCTCATGTATGAGATGGGTATATCATGATAACTTAGCTATATGTATGGGAATATACCTAAGTAGCGTTGTTTACTGCTTCATGATTGTGGTTGATATCTTGCTTTTTGGTTTTTATTTGTCGAACTTTGGGAGACCTTCAGGGGACTCAGGGCCCCTACTGAGTATCGTTTTTCTCACCCCTGCACGGGCTACGCACACACCCTGTTGTGTCTTGTGTAGATGACAGACAACGTTGATCGAGGCTGAGGGAGCCAGGACTGGACGGTGCTCAGAGGTGGACCTTTGACATGACATGTTGCAGTGACTACTAATTTTTAGTTTTACGTACCCTTCTTGTAGGATCCTTGGTGGAGGATCCAAGATCTGTTTTTCTCTTTTTTTGTTTTACTTGTACACTTTAGTTGGGCTTGTATTCCGACCCCTTTACTTTCAGTACACTTTTTTACTTCAAAATTACACTTCATGGGTGCTTATTTTTGTACTCGTGGATTTGTCTATTTGTATAGGTTTAAAGGCAATTACATCTCGTTATAGGGATATGTCTTTTTGGTGCTAGTCTCCAGCCCCTGTCCAATGGAATGCGAGCATGGGGTAGTCACAGTATTTTCCCAGGGGGAAGGGTTGTGACAAAGTGGTATCAGAGGAGCCTGTTCTTCTAAAGAACTAGGACTCTACTCTTATCTTTGTGGAATTGGTGATGAGTTTTGTGATTGTGGTTTTCAATTTGGGGAGTCCATTGTCGGTGTGGCTGTCAACATATACATACACCAGTAACCTAAATTCTGATTTTCTAGTCAGTGCATGAAAACACTAATTGTGTGTGTTTTTGAAATGTCTTTATTTTGATTTCTTTGAATCAGCTCTTCTGGTATAACTTATTGACCATGGCGTGCCTGATTTCTTTGAGGATGCTACCACGTAGATAGCCAGCCAGGATTCCCGAGAGAGTAAACAATGTCGTCCCACTGAGCGATGAGGCCTCAGTGTAGGGACCCATTACTGTGTTAGCACCTTCAGTGGTGTACCACCAGTACCATGACTTGTTGAGTAGTCATTCCACTATCCCCACCAACAGAGGGTGCACGCTGACTGAGCATGTTACACGAATTTCATCAGGAGTGATCTATGAGGTTCTGAGCCGAGATGGATTTGTTGGTGGCTAAGGACTTACTGGAGGCTGTGGCCAGAGGTTTTTGCATAGTTGGGACACTGGATGATCTGATAGTGATCCTAGCTTCATGTATCTTCTAGGGAGTATCAGGGAGATGGTGGAGTCGGACACTCCAGTTACACGATAAGTCATCCCCTTCCTGGGTGGATATCGAGGGCTTTTTCTGGGAAGAGTTTTTTCCAGTGACCCTATGCTCTGTGTGTTTACAAGAGTTGTTGTGCTTACAGCAAGGCAACATGACCATGGCCTAGTACTCAGTGAGGTTCACTGATCTCTACCGCAACTCCACCGACTATTACGGGACTCTTCGGTCGGGGACCAAACCTTTGAGCAGGGTCTCCGACGGGAGATCAGAGCAACGATGATATCACTTAGCATTCTGAAGTAGGTTGGGGATCTAGAATGAGTACGTTCGGTGGAGAGCATCCTAGCTAACCAGGCACCGATAGTGAGATCCTCCACCGGATGTTAGGTAGAAAATTCATCTGCACTATGCAGTAGACAGACAATGCATGGGGCCCCAAGCGGGCCATACCTTCTCGTGCATGACCTTAGGATACAGGGTCGGTGGTGAGGGGCTCATGGGAAAGAGGAGGATAGTTTAAGATTAGGCAGTACTACTCATTCTACAGGTAGGGTCACATGGTTTGCGACCGCCCGACCCACCATACGGATGACCAGAAGATGGTTGAGGGACCTCTGAGGCAAAGGTAGAGGTTCAAGTGAGAAGGTCTCAAAGGTTACGGATGTGGTAGAGGATCTGGTCGTGCAGTAAGTGGTGGGCGGAGATTCGAGGTTCTACCGCCAAACCTCCATTTGATTCACCCCGACTACAGGGTGTATGAGTATAGGGGTGTGCTCAGCTCCAAGAAGATCAGGCCTATGACCACTACACTCCAGATCTAATTAAAGGTATGATCTATGTCTACTCCTCTTAGCTACAGTACTTATAAACGTAGCTTCCAGTCACTCTTTCATTACCACGACTCTCGTTTGGAGCTCAGAGATTCCAGTGCAGTTGTTGGATCGATTCTTACTATTAAATACTCCCATGGGAGAAGATTTGACAATTACACACGGGTTCAAGCAGTGTGAGATTTCTCTAATAGGTGAGATATTCGGCTGGGATATTATTGTAGTGGTGTCGAGGCCTTACGAAGTTATCTTGGGTATGGACTGCTTATCCACAATCCATGCTCAGATTGACTATATTAGGCATAGAGTGTAGTGTGTCCATATGGATAGGACCAGGTATTCTTTCACCAGAAATAAGGGAACCTTTAAAGGCTAGAATGGGCTTACCCCGAGGAGGATACAACTGATCACACATCAGTTGGATAGCCTTACCATTGGAGCAGTTGATGTTGGGAGTCTGATTCATCCTATAGTTGTGGAGCAGTATGCTGATGTCTTCGCTGAGGATGTCCCAGGACTACCTCATCGCAGATATGTAGAATTTCACATTGACATGTAACCTGGGACAACACCGATATATACAATAGCATATTGGATGGATCCCACAGAGCTTCGTCAGTTACGAGTACAATTGGAGGAAATGAAGAGGAAGGGGTTCATATGGACCAGTGTTTCTCCATAGGAAGCCCTGATTTTTGTTCGCCAAGAAGGAATATGGGAGTTTGAGACTCTGTTTAGACAATCATCAACTGAACTAGGTGATCTTGAAGTAAAATTATCCACTTTGGAGTATTGATGATCTTTTCGACCAGATTAAAGGAGAGCATTGATTTTCGAAGATATAAATCTTATCGGGCTATCTTCATATCAGGGTACATGATGAGAATGTGTAGAAGATCGCATTCTGATGTCGGTATGGACACTATGAGTTCTTGGTTAAGCCATTCTGAGAGACCAACGCCCATGTAGTGTTCATGGGACTCATGAACATGATCTTCTAGCCATACCTCGATGGATTCGTGGTGGTCTTCATTGACGACATCTTGGTATACTCAATGAAAGAAGAGGAGAAATATTATCATCTTTAGATAGTTCTAGATACACTCCGAGAGAACCATGTTTATGGTAAACTCTCGAAGTGCCAGTTCTGTATATGAGAAGTCCACATTCTAGGACACGTTATGACAGAGGCTGGAGTAGTGGTAGATCTGATGAAGATAGTGGCAGTGCTTTCTTGGGATCCACTGAGCAGTATGATCGAGGTGCATAGTTTGTTGGGATTAGCTGGGTACTACCAGAGATTCATACCTGAATTTTCCAGAGTTGCCGCACCTTTTTCAATTTTGATGATGAAGTGGGATCCCTTTGTTTGGATGGAAATATTCCATCAGAGTTTTCATGAGCTGAGGAAGATACTGACGAGTTCCCCTATCTTGAGGGTACCAGAAGAGGGTGTTGGGGATGTATTCTACTGCAATTCATCAGGGACTGGACTTGGGTGGGTCCTGATGCAGGAGCAAGAATTGATCACTTACAGTTCAGGACAGGTGAGATAGAATGAGAAGAACTAACGACACCCATGACCTGCAGTTAGCAGTTTTGGTCTTCACCATGAAGATGTGGAAGAATATATTGATGTTGGAACTTTTTATAGTCTACTCTGATTACATGAATATCAGGTATATCTTCTCTCATAAGGACCTAAACCTAAGACAGCGACGATGGTTATAGTTCCTCTAGGACTATAAATTTGAGATTGTCTACACTCATGGGATGGGGAACATAGTGGTAGACGCACTTAGCCTAAGGTCCAGTTTACAACAGTCGTTTGATGCGACAGAGAATCTATCCATGTTGCAGATATCCATTGTGGATAGAGATGGAGTAGATTTCCTCTAGTCTATGATTTCAGTCCCATAATTCTTTAGAGAGTTCAAGAGGCACATCTTGGGGACATTGACAGTGAGGCTCGAAGTACACAGATATCCTAAAGATAGGCACCTGATGAATTTTTTGAAGGTGGGTAGCACATCATCCTCTTTAGAAGATGCACCATGGTACAAGTGGCGCTACATGAGGAGGTGTTTAGAGAGTTCCATACATCCCCTCTAGTAGTACATCCTTGTGTGGTGAAGATGTATCAGGACCTCTGGTATTAGAACTGGTGGCCTAGGATGAAGAAGGCAGTGGCAGAGTTTGTTTTATAATGCCTCACATGTCAACAAGTAAAGTTTGGGCATTATGTTCCAGCAGGCTTAACTCAGCCACTGGAGGTGCTGTAGTAGAAATGGGATGGTTTCCCCATGGACATTGTGATAGGGCTTACATGTACATCCAGGGATATGATACCATCTTGGTGATCATTGACCGACTCACCAAGTCGGCCCACATCCTACCCATCCAAGAGCAGTGATCAGTAGAGCGCTTGGGATGCCTCTACCTACAAGAGATTGTACGAATTCATGTGGTGCAATCGACGATCATCTCTAACTATGATGCACATTTTACATCCCAGCTTTGGAAGGGATTACATGAGTTATTTTGAAATTAGATATGTTTGAGCACCGCCTTTCATCCCCAGGAAGATCGTTAGATGGGGAAGACCATTTAGACACTAGAGGGCATGGTTTGTGCTTGTGTCCTAGATTTTATTTGTTATTGGGAGGTTCCCTTGTACTTGGTGGAGTTCACATACAACAACAGCTACCACTCCACCATCGTTATGGCACCATTCGATGCCTTATATGGTCGACCTTGAAGATTATCTTTATCCTAGACAGACCCAGGGGAGTCAGCACTTATGGGTCCAGAGATGGTATGGGCTACCACTGAGAATGCGCGGATTGTCCCGGAGTAGATGAAGACAACATAGAGTAGACTGAAGTCTTATGATGACATGAGACTGAGACCTTTGGAGTTCTAGGTGGGAGACCATGTTTTTCTATGGGTCTCACCTCGATGAGGTTTGAAGAGATTTGGAAGGTGCGGAAAGTTATCTATGAGGTTTATCAGATCATTTCTAATACTGTGAAGCATCGGTGAGGTGGTATACCTCTTGGCACTGCCACCCTAGTTGGAGAGGGTGCACAGCGTCTTCCACGTATCCCATCTGAGGGGAAATGTGCATGACTCATATCACATCATCGACTATGGCGAGCTGGACATTGATGTTGGGGTAAAGTTTACAAAGGTTCTAGGGGAGATTGAGGATCGACAGTATCAGGTCCTTTGTGGACAATCAATACCACTGGTGCATGTTTGTTGGTAGCACGAGAACCTCCAAGAGAGCACATAAGAGGGGGAGGCTCAAATTCATTCTCAATTCCCCCATTTGTTTCCTTAGTCTATGTTATGGATTTCAGGGATGAAAATCCCTATGGTGGGTAGAATGTAAAGTCCCAGATTTTCCATATAATTTTTTTTAATTATATGAAATTATTATGAGTCAGGTAAAATTGACGGCGTGTGATTCCATGTCCCGCTGTTCTCGGAATAAATATCTGAACTTTTTTTAGGTATGTTCAATAAATGTGTGGGTGCCATTTTCTATCTTTTGAACTAGTGTGCAGATTAAAAATATGAGGGCACCATTGAATACATAGTTCAGAGATTCCCTTAAGGAATGATTCACTTCCACTGCAGTAGTTCTGGAGATAAAAGTTAGATTTTGAAACTTCTAAAATAATAATAAAATAACATTGTTATTTTATTTCTTTCTTAATTTTCCACCAACAGACAAGTGGCAGTGGCGGGACCAACGACGTGTCAAGCCATTAAAAGTCTTGAATCCTCGAAACCTTTGTAATAGTGCGATTGGAATTAAGAAGGTTCCTATTAAATGAACCCCCATTGATTCCACGTGCGTTAATCAGCCTCCCCCTATGCTATTTATATAGAGCTTGCGGAGGGGTATTGGCATGACTTCACCAAGTGAAGAAGTTCTAATAATGTTCAGTGATGTCAATCACTTGGAGGAAAGAACCAGTTCTGGAGAACTGTGAAGAACACCCCAAAATCATGAACCAAGGAACGATGATTGAGTGGCGTCATTGGATGCTTGTTGCGGGAACGATGAACACCAACTCTTCATCGAACGTGATGTTCTACAATGATATTGAGTTAGGAATTTATCTTTTTTAATTTAAAGAGATTATTGAATCATTTTTCCTCCCCTCATGTTATCAATCTAACGCGAAGGGCGCAGGCCAATCAAAAAAGGCACGGACCCTCCACTACCTTGTTGATCTATGCGTTCTTCATGGACTTTTCTTCAGAATGGAAAAAACCATGAGCGGTGGGTAAAGAACCAAAGAGGGAATCATTGAGAGGATTTTGGTATATTTTGATGGATAGACGGGCCATTGGAGCACACTCGGTGACCCGCAGAAGACCGTCGGCATGACACAGACTGGGCAGCACAGGCGACCGATGCTGGTGGGTGACGGCAGCGGCCGGCAATGGCTGGCCGCAGAAGAGAGGGTGGTGCACCGTCGCAGGCTTCCAGTGGAGGAGGCCATGTTTGTAGCCGCGATGGTCGAGCAGAGCGATCAAAACGGGCTCACCGCAGAGGAGGAGGGATAGAGGTGCGCCGTCGCACGCTGCTCGAGTGGACCACGACATGAAGCCACAACGGTGGAGGAAGGACTCGCCCTTGAGTGTCCCACGGGAACTGGAATGTGCTATGTGCGTCCCGGCTTCACAAACTGAAGGTCTTCTCAGCCATTCGGGAAAACTAGGGGGAGACACACCCCCCCCCCCTCACCAGCTAGGAAATACCCCAACGTAGGTCAGACCGCGCGTTCCCAGTGGGCTGCGCTGGGCCTTGCGAGCAAATTTGGTCGCGCCCTTGCGGGTCAGGCCTGGCCGAGCCTACCGTGGCCCAGTGATGCTGGGTCGGACTCAAACCGGGTCAGGTAGGCCCAGACCTGGTCGAGCTTGGTTGGTTCGACCGGGTTGGACTTGACCCAGACACTTCCTGGCCTAGTTTCACTAAAAGGATAGTAACATGAAAACCAAGAGTCCGTTTGACGAACTGTTTGCGGTGTTGGGACCCTTGGAGTGAGACTGTCCTTTTGGTATAATACACTTGAGATTTGGAAAAAGTTGGAGTAAGGAAGGGTTGGATCTAACCTGAATCCAACGGGGCCCTCGAAACTAAGACTCTTATAAGTCACAGACCGGGAGTTTGATTGACGTGTTTTCTGTCATGTTAGAACCCTTATGACATGGCGGTCCATTGGGATACTATTTTGTGCAATTTCATGTTGTTTGATAAATGAACAATCGATTAAGGAGCGGTTCTTCCAAAATAAAGCCTACTGTGAGCGGGAATCCATGGGATGGAGTTGAGGTAGAGGTTGGAGATAGATCATAAAGAGGTTAGTATTGAGAGATCCTATATGGGTCAGCACCGATCCTGTGTGGGTCAAATTATTTTTGGGTTAGCACTTAGAGATCCTTTGTGGGTCAATGCATACCAATCAAGTGTCGGTTAGATCATGTGTGGGTTAGCGCTCAGCGATCTGGTGTAACCCAACTCATATTGATCCTCTATGGGTCAGATCCTGTGTGGGTTAGTGGGGGTTACTACCTATCGATCTTGGGTTGGTTAAACTCTGTATAGTTAGCAGTAGTGCCTCTCAACAGAATAAAATGACCTAGCTTCTCGACTAATCATCTGTACTTATATGCCTTACGTATATACCTTCTGTGAGCTGAGTCTGATACCATTGTGGTACCTTCACCTTTGTGGTGTCATCTTCGCGGTGTTACCTATGTGATACTTTTACCTTCATGGTGTTATCTTCATGGGGTTACCTGTGTAGAACTTTTACATTTGTGGTGTTTCCTTTGTGGTGTTACCTATGTGGTACTTTTACCTTTATGGTGTTACCTTTTTTTTATTATTTCTTCATGTATGAGATGGGTATAACTTAATAACAAAGTTATATGTATGGTCATATATCTAAGAAGAGTTGTTGACTAATTTTTTCTTCTAGTTGAGGTATTACTTTGTGGTTTTACCTTTGTGGAGCTCTGAGTGACCTTCAGGGGTCTTGAGGTCCCTACTAAGTATCATTATACTCACCCATACATGGGCTACACCCAAACATTTTTGTGTCTACTCTAGACAACGGACAGTGTTGATCGAGGCTGAGGGGGCAAGGACTAGACTGTGCTTTGAGGTGGACCTTTGATGTGACATGCTGCAGTGACTACTGAAAGTGAGTTGTACCTACCCTTCAGGTAGATCCTTGGTGGATGATCCCGGAGTTGTTTTTCTCTTTTCAGTTATACCTGTACTTTTCAGTTGGGATGGTATTCTGACTCATTTACTTTCAGTACACTTTTTACTACAATAGTTTACTTCATGGTTTCATCTTCTTGTACTCTTGGATTTGTGTGTTTTTATAGGTTTAAAGTCCATCCCTTCCCATTATAGGGATATACCTTTCCAATGCTAGTTGCCACCCCCTGGCCTATGGAAGGTGGGTGTGGGGTAGTCATGGTATAGGCCCCGGGGGGATGGGTTGTGACAATCCTCAAGTTATTATGAATAATAATTATAATATTTAAAATTTATTAACCAATTATGGTCCCAAAAATATTTTCTCCAAACAGCATCCCCACAAGATTTATCCCAATATTTCTTCCCATATAATGATTCAAAAGATTCCTTCTATATACTTGAGTGAAAATTTTTATTATAAGAAAACTCAACCAAAGACATATGTTAATCCCAAAAATCATGAAGATAAAATGATAAATCTAGAATAATATCCTCTAAAATATGATTCATTAATTTTTAATGCTCGTAATATTGATGATGTAAATTTGTTCTGAACTATAATTCAGTACCCAACAACTTCTGCTGACATTCCACAAAATTAAAGGTAAACCTTGTATCACAAATTCATACCATAGAAAATTGAATCCATATTATTTTAGTATCTATACAAAATAAATTCAGGTAATTTTATCCAAATACATATTATCTCAAATGGGATGAAAATTGGATGATTAGTTTAATTAATCAATAATTACCCAAATCACACTATTACCTCAAGATGACTTTAATAATCCGATAATGAATTCTATAGATATATTTTTCCATTTCGAATAAATAAATTGATACATAAAAAGAATCCTACTTCGTAATATTAATTCTTATTTAAAATATTGATAATTAAAACAAATCATAGTAATGTCATAAATATATATCTTTATTCATTCCCTTAACAAATGTTCTCAATTGTCTATAAATTTTTTTTTTCTACCATGATGAATAGAAAAAGAAGAACTATGATCCTCACTCAATAGTTATTTCTTCAACAGAGGGTCACATGGAACACATGTCCTCTTTATGAATCTCAAAACACCATCTTTTTCATCTTTGATATTTGGTAACTTGCACTTCTTGGATTTTTCAAACAATTCCAAAAAAAAATTTCTTCCTTATAAACTTGATAAATTTTTACTAATGGAGATTATTGTACTAACACCTAAAATAAAAAAGTGGAATTTCTCATTTTTCACAAATTATAATCCAATATTAATCAATTAATTATCCCAATGATCATGATCCAGACATAAAATATTTTATTTATCATTATATTTTCGACTCAAATAATCAGATATTCTTTTCCATTTATTAAAGGGTAATGAATTGTGCAGTTTTAATCATTTATCAATTATATCTATCTAATTTATCTCATGTTCAACTATTTTAATCTGAATATATACATTAAAATTTTATGATCATAATTATTCCAAACATTAATATTAAAAAATGATGTTTCCAAACATTAAAATAAAACACTATAGTTTCCAGTTCAAGGTTAGGTGTTGGATTATTTCTATCATGGGTTTTTAATTTACATGAAGCATGTAAAATTACTTGGAAATTCTAAATTAATGAAAAACCTAGTCGATTCAAAGATGCATAAAATTAGATAAAAAAGTACCCATTTCTAGATGGTAGATCCAAAAAAGGGTTGTTCCTTATTCTAATTTAAAATTACAATAAATATTCATCAAATAAAATTGTCTTTATGTTCCTAACTTATTTTCATGTTCACTCCTTTAGAGGATTAGATAACCAAGTAATATTTCCCTCAAACCACATTTATGCAAATATTAATCAAATGAAACTAAGCATTCTGGAAACATTTTAAGGTATTGGTCTTTCATCAACCACTGGAGTTTTATTGGAATCAACAATTATGCCATATTAACTTGTGATATGTCCATTGAATGAAATTTACTATAACCAAAAATCACATTTACTAAATTTTCCATTTTACATATATTATTTTAGGGTTTTTGAAATAATTCTCATATTTTTTTCTTATCCTCATAACTTTTTGAATGAACCCAAACATAATCAATAAACACAACAAAAAACTTATCCAAATATTCACAGATAACTCTATTAATAGGATATACAAATAATACTAGATAATTCATCAACCTAAGAGATAAAATAGAAAAATCATAATGAATATACCATGTATGAAATATTGTCTTAGGGTTTCATTTTCATTTACCTTTAGTTGATGGTCCCCAAACATTACATAAACCTTTGAGGAATACTGATATCTTTAGATATGATAATATAAGTCATCAATATGAGGAAACAAATACTTATTCTTAATATTAATTATATTCGATGCTCTATAATCATGTAAAATCCTCATGGAACCATCATTTTTTTCAAAAACAATTGTGTCACGCCATGGTGAGATTCTAAGATGAATGAATGATTTATAATGAAAAACCAAATACTTCTTTCTCAATTCATGGATCTCTACTTAAGACATTCGAAAAGGGTATTTTGAAATTAGCTTAGATTCATGAACTCAAAGATCAATAAACTCAAATTACCTGTTAGGTATAACACTAGAAAATTTATTAGGAAAATAACTGAATATTTATTTTACCACCACATCATTAGTCTCAAAAGTTTATTTATTTTCATCAATATATGAAAGATAATATACATTTTAATATCTTATCATTTTATCATCCCAAAGGAATGATATCAAAGTAATTAATTAATTCTTATATATAAACATCAAATCATTTATAAAAATATATTATTTGGCTCTATAATATATCTTATCATGATTAATTGAATGCCAATCCATACTATGAAATATATAAAAATATACAATGGGAATGAAAAAAAATACTATAAAAAAAATTCTTCCACATACGATAACATAAATGTGTATTGTATATCCTTATTTTTTTAAATCTACCACATATAATTTTAAAAATTTCCTCACATCATTTTTTGAGGTAAAATTTTAATTTTAACAAAAATATACTCATAAAATAAATAAATAAATAAATATATAGTTCCCAAATCAAATAATGCATTAGTAAAATATGCATAAACTAATAATGTACATGTTACCTCATCATTTAATGGGCTAACATCTTCTAATGTAGTTTCAATGGATTTCAACAACCCTTTTTCATATAGTTATAGTAATTCCCATAATTTATTCTCTTCATAAAATATAAACATGTGTGATGAACCATCTCATTACACTTAAATTACTTTACTACCAACTTATTATAATTTTATTTAGTAATAAAAATATATTATTATTTCCGATCATGATCTATATTAAAAAACTAACAATAACATAATCACTTCCCACATTTTATATAATATTCTACAATGTTATTTTTACCATACACACCCCAAAGAGAAAACATTATTTTATTTACTTCAAATTCCATCAATGTATTCATCTCATCTTTCATCCACCTAGGCATATTTTTCTACATGTTTTAATATTACACATTGTAATTAGAAAACTCTATTTCCACCTTCTTGTCACATCAAATAAGATTCCCAAAACATTTAAATTCATGTAAAGCTAAATATCTTCAGTATCGTGGCTTTATAACTTATTATAACTGATTAATTATACTATCAATATCATGGAAAATACTTAGAAAATACTTATCATAAAAAATATTCTTAAAATTATCATATAAAATATCTAAAGTCAAAAATCATTTAGAAAATACTTACCGTAGAAACTATTCTTGAAATTATCCTATTTAGAGGAATTAATCTCTTCTATTTGTCTGATATTCTTATCGATTGACCAACATTAAGCTATTTATCCTTAAAAATGGTAAATATCTAGAGGTACTATTTAATGATATTAATAAACCATGATTTGGAATATATTTTTCAATTCATAAATACAACCATTATTTATCACTGATTCATAAGATACATAGAATATTACAAGATATTTTATTTTAAATTATCCACTATATACATATTCGTCAATTGTAGATTTGGCTCCTCTCTAACATGAATTCCACCACCTTGTATTGAATGTGTCAATAGATCTATCAAAAAAACTATATCAACCCAGGTAATGATGTAATAAATAATTTTATTGTTTATTAATTTTCAGAGATTATATTTTTATATTCATTATGAAAATATAATGTGTTTTTTAATCAAAAACTAAATAACTACTTTAAACTATTTTCCTTTAAGGTTTAATTTAAATGATTATTTTCTAAATTATTTTAATTTAATTTGGAAAAATGTTTTTCCTTTCTTAATTCAGCATGTTAAAAATATCTAAGAATGTAGTTTTTAATTTTTATTAGAATGTTTGATTTTTCTATGAATACTGAAAAATGTAGATTTATATTTTTATAAAAGATATTTTAAAGAATTTAAAAATTAATATCTTATTTTGGATTAGTTTGAAAATTTAATTAGTTCCTTTTTATTAAAAAACAAAATTTTTCATTGGAATTAATATTATATATGAATTTTTTATAAAACATTTTTATACATAAAATTAATTTTTATGAATATTTATATTTATTCATGTATTATAGGTTTAATATGAAATAAAAATATACTACTTCTATAAATTAAATCTATAAAAATATATTTAATATTTAGAATTATGTGGTTAAAATTGGATAATAGTTACCTTTTACTTTTTGCCTCATGATAAGTAACCATAGTAAATAAATGTCTCCTTGGTAAGGTTAAATTGGGTAATAAAGGTTAAAAACAATATGATAAGCCCTAAAAATGACTGTAACACTTTCTGTTATCCAATAAAATGATTTAGGGTCTTCTATTCCATACATGTTTCTAAAATATGAAAACATAGGACTATATATCTTTTGTTTTGACCTTCACAATATTTAATAAAAATATAATATAAAAATATAACATTTCTATTTTCATATCAATAACATTTTGCGATTGTTATAACATAAAAATTTGTTTTTTTAATTGAATACATAAATATAAATTGGTTTATTTTTTATGGTAATTTATTTATAATTTTTAGTAATTAATTAATAAACTTATTGTCTTACTTGACACTTACATCATATTTATCCAATTAATAGATAAAGAATATAAATGGACTTAAAAATTTTGTAGGTTTTATAATTTGAATGAATTATTATATTATAAAAAAAATTAGATAAATGTAACATTTTAGGTATGGGTGAAAGTATTATATGTGAATTACATTGTTTCCATTTTTCATCAATGTTATGTCAAATACAGTGTTCCAAAAACCACATTAATGGTTTTTTATATTAAATAATTTCTAGTTTAATGATTTAAAATTAATATAAACATTAGAGTTGAAAAATATATTGGGATATTGTTCAAAATATATACCAAAATCCTTTTATGGGACAATTTCCATTTTATTGTTACTATATCTATCTATATAGAGTAAAAATGTTATTATTGTGTCAATCATCGCGAAGGGTTAATGCGGGTTAAATCAAAATATAATGGTAAAAAAAAGTGAACCTATTAAAATTATATTGGATAATTGTATTTACACTCATACTCATATTATCTTTGAGTGAAAACAATTACGATAAATTTTTTCCAAAATATTAATTTATAGTAATTTGATATATTATGAAATTCAAGGAGTACCCCTCCCTTCACCTATAATAAAAAACCACATATCCTCTTTTCAACACATTGAAAAATAATTTTGGCATTTACAAGACCTGCCCAAATCCCATTATAACATACCTATCAATTTCCTAAGGTAATAATGTGATCTAAAAACTAGCCTATGAAATCTTTTGATGTGTACCATAAGAGGTTGTATGAAAATGCGGTATAGTTTTTAACAAAGTGGTTTCATTTTATTTCATATTATAAATCCTTAAATCCTCATTATAAATTAATAATTAAAATCATAAGTATATTACATATACTCTTTGTTTATTATGTTAATTTATTAACATATATCCATCTCATCTTCCATATAATGTAATTTCTGGTCATATATATGAAGGATTAACTCCCCACGAAGTGATGTAATTCCTTTTCCATAATCATCCCTAAAAAATGGTTCTAATTATTCAATTAATTTGTAAATATATATATATATACATATGTGATATTCATTAAATATTTATTATTTATTATATATATTATATCATATAATTTCTTATCAATCTATTCATGGAAAAATGATATTGTGGTTTGGGAGTATGTACAGACAACCACCTCAACGAAGTGATGTGATTCATTTTTCATCACCATATAATATAAATGGTCTATATAAGAGTATTTGAACAAATAATGTGGAATTTCATATAATATTATAATTATTTTAAAAAAATTATACTTACTTTCATTCTATAATGAATGTTGAAAATGGAAACATTACCCATACATAAGTATGATCTAGAATCTCAATTATTGTAACATAATTCATTTTTTATAACCATCATTAATGGTTGTTTTTAAAAGTATAGTTGATATATAAATATGATAATTATTTAATTATTATTATTCTATGTATGATTGAATAATGAACTCATTTTCCATATTAATTCTACCAAATTCATTTTGGACATATGTGTCGAATATCATTAAGATGTTCAACATGAACATAATTTATTATGTAATTGAATATAAAGAGGAATAAAAAATATAAAAGGAATAATTTATTATAAATGGTTCTTAAGAAAATAAATTACTAACATACATTTTTTATTTAGTATGATAAATAATATATGTACCGAGTTGGACTTGATGTATGGGACACATTGATATTAAACCTAATTTTAAATATTCTCAATATTTAGTTTCAAAATAATTCCTTCCATATACATATTCATGAAATTAATTTAATTATATTATAATATGGAAATAAATGAATTTAAAATGAAATTCAATGTCACAAGTTATATTATTTTAATTTTTTTAAAATGGTAATATTTTTATGGAATGTTTTTTCCAAAATATAAAACGAATGCTTCATTTTAACGTATATAGTATCAATAGTTTTTCCTTACGACTATAAACATTATCTGATTTTTAGATTAAATTATAATATTTCATGTTTTATTCAAAGAAAATTTGTTTTTAAATTATTTCTATCTATTTAAGCTTTAATTTTTTTATAAAAGTAATGTGTATTTAGATATCTCAAAGTGTTTTGCATATGGTTTTAGTAGAGTCTTCCAAGGGTTTATGAAGAAAAGGTGAAACCAAATATAAATTTATTCCACATTCAGTTATTAAAAATTATATATGATTAGTGGGTTATCTTGATATATATTATATGATGGTTGAGCCTAATATTTCTTATATGATGGGTGAGCTCGATGTATATTATATAAATGGGAACCCCATTAAAGATCTCTAGTGCATTGGGTAATTTTCCTTGATTTCATGGAAAATAAAGAGGGAGTAAACAAGTTTTGTTTCTCCAATGTATTTAATTTTGTTCATGAAATTTCTAAAATGGGTTAGGAGTATTATTCTCTATGTAACCTAAAATATTTATCTTTTTTTTTAAATGAGTTTTAATGTTTTTTTTCAAAAAAACCATTTTTTCATGTGGAAATGATTTATTTCATATTATCAAAGAATAATGTGATAAGGGTATTCTATTTATACTTTTTTTAAATAAAAAAATAGATTAATTATTTTTATTTCTATTACGAATATTTTTTTTCTTATCTCATGATATAATATTTTTTCTATAGGGTTTATGTATAGTAAATAACAAAGAAGAAGTCAAGTTCAAATTCATGAATATTTTCTCTAAATGGGAAATGTGGTTCGTCTTAAATGTTTTATTTTTCAGAAGAAATTGATATTGAAAATAATTTAACACTTTTTAAAATATGAGTTCGTATGTAATAGTTGTGACCTAATTTAATAAAACTCTAAAGTATAATGATTCGCAAAATGTAAAAAAGTGAAATATTGAATAAAAACTCAAGAATGTAAAACTTATTATGGAAAATATACTATAGTTTGTATAAAAGTAAATATTTAGATACAATTACATTTTAAGATAGTGTTAATAATATACTCATGTATGATTTTACATTATGGTTATGTTAAAAAAATAGTATTTAAATATTATATTGTTTCATTATATAATTTATTTCTATTCAGAATGGTTTTCTATAAAGGAGAGAAGGAAGATGAAGTAGGAAGGAATCAAGAAGAAAATTTACATCACAATCAATGTCTGAGAGTGGTGGAGATCGGAACAATAAATTTTTTTCCCATTATGGCTAAATTTATGTGGGATATAAATGGGGGTTCCATACCTATTAGATAGAAAATGGATTTTTCATTGAATAAATTGTCAATAGATGTGGATTTCATGAAATGAATCCCTCTATATTTTAGTGTATCATAATATCTAGTGTTATCTGAAGGATGGATCAACGAACTAGAAAACACCTTTAATGTCATGGGATATTTAGAACATAAATATGTAAGTCTATCATTTTAAAATTTTCATAGTGAATATGGTTATAGAATAATAGAGATATAAATGTTATTGAATCCATAGAATGGGATAAATTAAAAAATAGTTTACAAGATAAATATTTCACTATTTTTTTATGATTAAAATAGAGATATAATATTTTGAATTTTTGAAAAAAAAGTTAAAGATTCAGTAGCCACGTATGAAGAAAATTTTTCAATATTGGCCAGGTATGTACCAAATTTTATTCTGGAGTATAATAGAAAAAAAAATATGTTTTACTCCAGATTAAAACCTTTTTTATAAATATCTTTTTTTAAGATAATTAAAATTTTATAAGAAATTTTTTAATTATGTTGAGAATTTTTAGTTGGATATTTTTAATAGATATGCTCTATGAGAAAAAAAATATTAATGAATGGTAAAAGTGGTAGGAAATGGAGAAGAATCTCTCTAATAATTCAGGTGGTAAGAATGTAAAATATTCTACGGGTGTTAAAAAAACATATCAGGGAATGTTTTTCAAGATCATAAAAATTTTACTAGTGTGGTATGATTAGTCATAAAGATCATGACTGCAAAAAAAGAGTCTTGAACAGTCCAAGAATAGGGTAATAGATATCAAGCCAATAGTGATATGTTTCAATTTCATTATGTATGAAAATTATGCTAATATTTATCTAATGATAGTTGATCGGGTTGTATATTATCATGATTGAAAACAAAAAGGTGAGGTAAAATCGTTTTCTACTACTATGGTTAATGGTGGGCTATCAAATGAAGTGGTGAGAGATATTTTTCTTGTCTATTAAATTTATAAAATTTCCAAATTATACAATGTAAATTCATATTCCTTCATTTCATATAAAGTTTCATGAATAATTGGAATATAAACTCATAAAATGAAGATATAACTTTTCTTGAAAACAATATATGGAAATATTAAAGAAACCATGATTTAATGGAATTTTTTTATTGGTAATAGTGGGAAGGATTTCCTAAAAATCTTTTCAAAATTTGTACATTAGAGTTTGATAATATTTTGGGTATGGATTAGCTTTCATTTTATCAAGCTATGATAGATTTCAATTATAATAACTTTATATTCATTGATTTCATACCATTGATAAAATACCACGAATTTGATAAATTGATTACAAATGGCATTAAAATTTACTTAGCACATATTGTTAAAAAAATATGAAATTGTTTATATTTGTGATATATTATTAGTAGATGAATTCATGGATGTATTTCTTGATGATTTACCTTATGTTATTTCTGAAAAGGATTTTATATATAATGTTGACTTATTATCAAATGATCAATTTATTTCAAACCCCCTTATTGAACTGCTCAAGTAAAAATTTTGAGATTGAAAATGAAGTTGGTGGAGTTTCTTTATAATTATTTTATAAATCCTACCACATCAGGATGGAGTGAAAATTTTATATTTTTCAAAAATAATGATGGTTTAATGAGACTTTAAATTGATTATAGAGAAATGAATAACATCACTATTAAGAAGAAATAACATTTACCTTATACCAATGAATTTTTCGATCAGGTCTTGGGGGTACGTTATTTTTTGAAGATTTAAGTCAAGTGAGGGTATCATCTGTTGAAGGTGGAGTAGGATGATATCATGAAGAATACTTTTGGGACTAGACATATGCAATATGAGTTTGTAGTTATGAAATTTGGCCTTTCTAATACACTAATTGTATTCATAGAACTTTTGAATATATTTTTCCAAGCCTATTTAGATCAGTTTTTAGTTTTCTGTATTGATTTTTTATTCATATATTCTAAAAGTCATGAGTTTCATGAAAGACCCTAGTGGAATTTTTTAAAACTATATAATAAAAATAAATACATAAGCAATTTACTATGTTTGAATTTTGGTTTCAAAAAGATTCTTTCATTGAGAATATTATTTCTAAATATTTAATAAATTTTAACATTTACAAACAACTGTTATTGATAAATTAAGAACTCTAAAAAATAATGAATAAACATGGATTTCATGGATTAGGGGGTTTCTACCATAGTCTTATTTAATATAGTTCTTGATTGCATGCCCCACTGATTATGTCAACATAAAACAGGGTTAAATTCATCAGGATAAAAGAGTGTGATTTTCTATCAAAAAAAAAGAAGACTGTTGAATGCTCTAGTTGTATACCTTCCCTCTAGAAATGGTGATTGTTTATCTACAATTATTCTTAATTGATGTAACATTGTCATGTTTGGATGTATAATAACACAATAATTTTTTTTATTGTTAGTAAATCATCCCGAGTTAAATTATCCCTCAGATGATATGGAATAAGATTTTGGGGTTTCTACTTTAAAAATTTAGAGGCATCATTTATATGGATTAAAGTGTTAGATATAAACTAATTATAGAATTTTGAAGTATATATTCACTAAAAAAGAGTTGAAAATGAGACATAATTTTTTTTTGAAACTAACATAGTATTATAAATGGATAATTAAATACCACATTGTAAAAGTAAACAAATTAGTTGATAGTTTAATTTAGAAAAATAATTCTACATTGACCACGTTCTATTTAGAACATGGAAATTTGTATAATGATACGATTAATTTTGAATTTGAATTTGTACATTTAGAAACAACCAATGTTTTTATCAATTATTTGTGTTACCTTCTATCACAGAATTAATTATGAAATCTTATAAGGAGTATCATGTTTTATTGGAAAATTTATAATGTATTTAAGAGGATGAATTTCCAGAGGTTAATATTGATGAAAATGAATTTATCAGGTTTGGGAAAATTTAATGTGTGAAATTTGATTCTCATTTGAAGAAACATTTATTGAGTAAATGTCATAATTCAACTTTTTTCACTCGTCCATGTTTCACTAATATGTACACAGATCTTCAAGAGTGTTACTGGAAGTATGGAATGAAAATTTACAATTCTAACTTTACCATGTAATGTTTGTCTAGTTAATAGGTTAAAGCATAAATATTGTTACAGAGTGGGATGCTTCGTCCTTATCCCGTGACGAAGTGGAAATTAGAAAATATATCTATGGATTTTATTGTGGTATTTCCATTGACTTCTCAAGTTAATAATGAAATTTCTATTTTTTAACAACAAATGTTGCCTAAACAGTTCCTTCACAAACAAGATACTACATATTTCAATTTTCTTTATGAATTGTATCTCAAAGAGAAATCTTATTTACATATATTTCCACTCTCTATTTTTTATGGACAGGAACCCACGTTCAATACGAATTTTTAGAAAGGACATTAGAATCTATTGGGAGATTAATTAATTTTTAGTACATATTTTCATCGTCAATCTAATGGATAGTCCAAAATAATGACTCAAACCCTATAATACAAGATTCATTCATGTTTAATTGATTAATAATAATGTTTTCGATCACAATATTTCATTTGTTTTTTTCTTATAAAAAATCATCATTCCAATATATAGATGGAACCGTTTAATGAATTATATGGAAATTGGCGCCAGAATACATATTGTTTAGAGGAATTACGAGAATAAATGTTGATGAGGCCAGATTTTGTAAAGGAAGTAGTTGATAAAGTGAATAATATTAAAAAATCATATTAGTTTATCTTAGAGTAGGCCAAAACCAATGAAAATAACAAGAGGAAATATATTTGTTTGAGGTTTGGGAACATTGTTTTAAACTATCTCCATAAAAACTGGTGTGCATTTTGTAAAACATGGGAATATATTCCAATGGTTCATTAGACCATATGAAATACTTTAGATATATAGATAATTTTCTTATTGATTTGTATTTCCACTGATTTTATCCTATATAAAAAATATATTTCAAGATTTGATGACAATAACATTGGTTTCAGATTAATCTCATGTTTTAAGCCCTAAAGTAGTACAGTTGGAAGGATCATTCCTTATAAGGAATATCATATATATATTCATGAAAATATCGAGATTATATTGGAATAATGTAATCTATCTTGTTAATTATTTATGGAAAAACCCTATGGTTGATGAATGATCATGGGTATAAGAAAATTCAATGAGCCAAATATTTCCCCACTTGTTTAATAAGTGAATATAATTACGTGGGAAAATTTTCCAAAAGAGTTGAATAATCTAACCACCTAGTTGATGATATATAAAAGTTTTTTCATGTTTTCCAGTAATCCTGATTTAGGTATATATATTCATTAAAAAAATATAAAAAAATTATGTTAAAAAGGAAATTGTTTTTTTTTTGTTTCTTATAAGGATTTATTTAAAATTTAAATTTCTAAATTATAGAATTTTAATTTGAAAAAAATTTATTTTTAAATTCATAATTAAAATATTATCTTAGGATAATGGTTGGAGAATTTTCTAGAAAGGTTGAATTCCTAATGAATTGTGAAAATTTTGATTTTTATTCAAAACTAAATGTTCATTTAATGTACCTGTAAATATATTTCTATTTTAAATTAGTTTGAAAATTAAATCATTTTCATAAGATTAATAATAATTTTAATATAGTTTTATGGAGTGATTTTTATAATTAAATTTAATATAATAACATTTTTATACTTCTGATGGAATTTTTTTGAAAAACCCTTTTTCAACACCTTTTGTGAGATAAATTTTAAATTAAATTATTCAACTTCTATGAAATAAATATTTAAACATTAATTAAATATTTATAATAATGATGTTAAAAAATTTAGAATATTAAACTATTATTTTAGTCGTATAAAAAATAAACATAGAAAATAATTGTCACCATTGTATGGATAAATCAAGTAATTATTGTTAAAAATAATTTTATAAGGAGTAAAAAATGAAAACAAATACTTTAATTTATCCTATTTAAGGGAATTTGTTCATATAGTTCCATCCACCTTTTAAAAATATGGAATTGTGAGGCCATATTTATTGTTTTATTACATTTATAATATTCAAATAAAAGAAAATGTCCAAATTTTAATTTCATGATTTTAATACCAATAATATTTTTTTTACTCAAAAAAATGTTAAGTTATAAATATTTATTTATAGCATAAATTATTTTTTCTCATGTTAATTTATATCTAATTTTTTTGATGAAATAATTATATTAAATGCTTACCGACTACCGATAAGGTATTTATTAAATAAATAGATAAATATTGTAAATAATTTCAAAATATTAAAATTAAAATAATTTGAATGAATTATTATGTTACACAAATTATTTAGATAAATATAACAATTATTTTATGTTTTTGAGGACTATATTCAAATTATTTCTATTTCATGTTGTATTGAAAGTCAAATTGAATTAATTATTCTAAAAGTGAAAATAATGATATTTTATTATAAAATAATTTATTTTATTTTATTTTATTTTAAACCCATATAAAGACTATCATTGTCAAATTGAATTTAATATAGTGGAATCTATAAACTATAATCCATTTAGTGTAAAATATTTCTTTTATATAAACTATCTAGACCCCAATGATTAAAAGCCATGTAATCATGGTAATCCTTAAAAAGGGTTCACGTGGATAATAACTAAAATATATGGATAAAAACATAATATTGCCTTGGAAAAAAATTTATATGATGATTTTATTTCAACTATTATTTATCTAATATTTTAATAATATCAATTATAAATCATTTTAGGATTTAAAATAATTTATATTATTTTAATACTTTAAGAAATTCCAAAATTGACTATCCCATCACTTATAAAATAGAACCAATTCCCCAAATTCTTCACAAATAAAAAGAATATAAGAATATTTAATAACTACAAAAATACATTCCTTACATACCACTCTATATAAAACGTTCATTAGATGGATCATAATTCCAACATAGGGAATATTTTTGTGAAAACCCTGATAGGCTGTCTGAAGAAGAGGTATTGTTCTTAACCAAGAATTTTTATTTTATTCCTTCTGAAAAATCCTTCAAATATTTTTAAATGAATATGAAATAATAAAATTTTAATATTAACTATTAATATATATTTTTATTTATGTGGTACAACCCGTATATATCTTCTCTTAAATCAAATGGGAAACAAAACTACCATTCATGTGTACATTGGACTACCACGTCACGAACCAATATAATAAATTATTTATCACCACCTCTAACAACGAGTGATAATTATGTACTAAATTTATATATATTTTATTCATAGAAGATTAATATTTCTAGAAATATAATATAACTCCTACCTTCTTACTATACAACTAAAGTAAAATTATAATGTCGTTTGTGCATATATGTGGACTACCACCTCCACAAAGAAATTGAATTCATTTTTGGTTCCTGAATCGTATGGATGATATATATATATATGTGGATTTAAGCATGTTTATTTAATTTATAATATTATTATAATTCATTAAAGGATAAATTGTACTTATCTTTAATCTATAATTATCATTGAAAAATAGAGACATTACTCATACATACGTACGACCTACCGCCTCCATGATTATACTTAGTTAATTTATCATAACTATAATTCATGGGTATCTTTAAAAGAATAAGTAATGTATAAAATTAATAATTATTTCATGATTATTTTATTTAGATGGTGTAATAATTTCATCATTGACTTTATTCGTCATACCAAATTCATTTTGGACACATGAGTTGAATATCGTCAAAATGTCTGACATAAACTTAATTGATTAAGTAATTGAATATAACATGGTATTAAATAAAATAAAATTAGTGGATAAATTGGAATGGTTTATTAATAAAAAAAATAATTAAGATAAGAAATGTATTAGGAATATAAAAAAACTATGTTAAGATTTAGACTCTATTTAAGGGACACATTAACTTAAGACCTCATATTAAATGTTTTCAAGAAATATTTTTTAAATATTATTCATCCATTTACATATTATTAAAATTAATTAGTGGATTTATTTTATTCACAATAATGTATTGAAAATAATTTTTTTTAAAATTTTTACTTTCTTTATAAGGTTTTCAAATGGAATTCTTTTTATGGATAGTTTTGAAAAAAAGACAAAAGGGTTGTTATATTTTAATGTATATAGAATCCATGGTTTTTTCCACAAAAATAACTATTATTTTATGAGTAGATTCATTTAAAATATTTTCAAATAATAACATTTCCCCCTTTTATTTTGGTATTTTATTTTTTAGAATATTTTTTAATAGGAAAGGATATTTTGTTATTCTAAAGTATTTTTCATGTGGGTTTAAAATAGTTTATCAATGCTTTGATGTTGTAAAGGTGAAAGCATAAAAACTATTATTTATTATTTGGTACATCACTAGTATATATGATAAACAATTGAACATTGTATAGATAATTTTATTATGTATCCTAATATAGTTTATATGATGAGAGAGTTCCATTATAGCTCTCTAATACACTAGGTAATGTTCCTTTTATTTAAATTCAATAAGGTGGGAGTTAACTGGTGTTGTATCCCATATCGATTTAACAAGTCTCTAATTATTTATGGAATAGATTATGAATTTCATTCTTTATGTCATAAAAATTGGGTTGTTATTTTCATATAATTAATCTTATCATTTTTCTATTGATAAAATGTTTTGGTTTTTCATATAGAAATGGTTTATTTCATATTCTCAAAGAATCATATGATATAGGTATGAATGTTGTGGGGTTTCATGTTTTACATTTTTATAATATATTCCTTCTATTAATTTCCCTTTCTCTGATTATTTTTCTCATCCTATGTCTTAAAAAATATTCATAGGGTTTAGGTATAGGAAAAAATAGTGAATAAGTGAAGTTGAAAGTCATGATGATTTTTCCTGAAAAGAAAATGTGTTTCATTCGATGAGATTTATATCACGGGAAAAATGGATACTGAGGAGAAGTGTCCAGACTATATAATATGGGTTTGTTATGTAAAATTTATTAATAAATTCACAAAAACACGAAACTATACATATACTCAACAAGTAATAAAGTAAAATTGTGACTAAAAACATAGTTATAGGAAATATGTTTTATGATGGGTCCTTGTTGTAATAAATTGATAAGATTAAATTACAACCATTATAGGTTTCCTATTGGGAAAAATATTGTCATTCGAGTGTCTTTCATTTTCATCTTCTAAGTTTCCTCTATGGAAAACAAATCTTAATTGACATAGTTTAAATTGTCAATAGATGTGACTTTCATGAAATGGATCCCTCTATATTTTAGTGGAACATAATATCTATTGTTATCTGAAGGATGGATCAATGAACTAGAAAACATATTTAATGTCATGGTATATTTAGAAGATAAATATGTAAGCCTATCATTTTATAATTTTCTTCTTGAATATGGTTAAGAATAATAGAGATATAAATGTGATTGAATCCATAGAATGGGATAAATTTAAAAATATTTTCCAAGATAAATATTTCACTATGTTTTTTAATATTAAAATAGTGATATAATTTTTTTAATTCTAGAAAAAAAGTTAATGATTAAGTATCCACGTATGAAGAATATTTTACAATATTGACCAGGTATGTACTGGATTTTATTACAGAATATAATAGTAAAACCAATATGTTTTACTCAGGATTAAAACCATTTTCATAAATATATTTTTCTTTAAGATAATTTAAATTTTATAAGAAATTTGTTAATTATATTGAGAATTTTGAGTTAGATATTTTTAATACATATGATCTATGAGAAGAAAATAATAATAAATAGTCAAGGTGGAATGAAATGGAGAAGAATATCTCTAAGAATTCAGGTGGTAAGAAAGTAAAATATTCTAATGGTGGTAAATAACATCTCATGGAATTTTTTTCAAGATCAAAAACATTTTACTAGTGTGGTATGATTAGTCATAAGGTTCATGACTGAAAATAAAAGAGTCTCGAACAGTCCAAGAATGGGGTAATAGATATCATGCCAATAGTGATATATTTCAATATCTTTATGTATGAAAATTATTCTAATATTTATCTAATGATAGTTGATCGGAGTGCATATAATCATGATTGAAAACATAAAGTTTAGGTAAAATCGTTTTCTACTATTATAGTTAATGGTGGGCTATCCAGTGAAGTGGTGATAGATATTCTTCTTATCTATTAAATTTAAGAAATTTCCAAATTATACAATGAAATTTCAAATTCCTTCATTTCATATAAATTTTCCTAAGAAATTAGAGTATCAACTCATAAAATGAAGATATAACTATTTTATAAAACAATACATGGAAATATTAAATCAACCAATATTTAATAGAATTTTCATATTATTAATAGTGGGGTGGATTTCGTAAAAATCTTGTCAAAATTTATAGAGTATAGTTTGATAATATTTTGGGTATGGATTAGATTTCATTTTTTCAAGCTATGATAGATTTCAATTATAATTACTCTATATTCATTGATTTCATTTCATTGATAAAACATGATGACTTTGATAAATTGATTATAAATTGGATTAAAATTTACTTACCTCGTGTTGTTTAAAAATATAAAATTGTTTAGATTTTTGGTATATTAGTAGTAGATGAATTCCTGGATGTATTTCCTGATGATTTCCATTATGTTATTTTTGAAAAGGATTTTAAATATAATGTTGACTTATTATCAAATGCTAAATTTATTTCTAAACCCCTTTTTGAACTTTTCAAGTAAAATTTTTGAAATTGAAAATGAAGTTGGTGGAGTTTCTTTATATTTATTTTATTAATCCTACCACCTCATGATGGAGTGAAAATTTAATTTTTTTTCAAAAATTATGATGGTATAATGAGAATTTTAATTGATTATAGATCCCTGAATAACATCACTATTAAGAAGAAATAACATTTACCTTATACCAATGAATTTTTCGATCCGGTCTTGAGAGCATGTAATTTTAGGAAGATTGAAGTCAATTGAGGGTATCATCTGTTGAAGGTGGAGGAGGAGGATATCATGAAGAATATTTTTGGGACTATAAATATGCATTATGAGTTTGTAGTTATGAATGTTCGATTTTCTAATACACTAATTATATTTATAGAACATTTGAATATAGTTTTTCATACCTCTTTAGATCAATTTTTAGTTTTGTGTGTTGATTTTTTATTCGTATATTCTAAAAGTCATGAGTTTCATGAAAAAAACTAGTGTATTTTTTAAAACTATATAATAAAACATACTACATAATAAATTTACTAAGTTTGAATTTTGGTTTCCAAAAGATTCTTTCATTGAGCATATTATTTCTAAATATGGAATAAATTTGGACATTTAAAAACAAATGTTATTAATAAATGAAAAATTCTAAAAAATATCGAAGAATCATGGATTTCATGGATTAGTGGGTTTCTACCATAGTCTGATTTAATATAGTTCTTCTTTTTCTACCCCATTGATTAAGTCAACATACAACAGGGTTAAATTCATCAGGATAAAAGAGTGTGATTTTTTTTTAAATAAAAAATAATAATACTGTTGAATGCTCTAGTTGTGTACCTTCCCTCTAGAAATGGTGATTTTTTATTTAATATTATTTTTAATTGATTTAACATTGTTGTGTTTGGATGTAGAATAACCAAAAAAAAATTTTTTTTACAGTAAGTAAATCATCCCGAGTTAAATTATCCCTCACATGATATGGAATTAGAATTTTTGGTTTCTACTTTAAGAATTTACTGGCATCTTTTATATGGATTGAAGTGTTAGATATAAACTAATTGTAGAATTTTAAAGTATATATTCAATTAGAAAAAGTTGAAAATGAGACATAATTTTTTTTAGAACTAAAATAGTATTATTAAGGGAGAATTAATTACCATATTGTAAAATTAAACAAATTAGTTGATAGTTTAACTTATAAAAATATTTCTACATTGACCATGTTCTATTTATAACATGACCATTTTTATAATGATATGATTTAATTTTGAATTTGAAATTGTACATTTAGAATCATCCAATGTTTTTATCAATTATTTGTGTAACCTTCATGCTCAAAATTAATTATGAAATCTTATAAGGAGGATAATGTTTTATTGCAAAATTTATAATATCATTAACAGGATGACTTTCTGGAGGTTAATATTGATGAAAATGTATTTATCAGGTTTGGGAAAATTTTATGTGTGACATTTGATTCTCATTTTTAGGAAAAATTATTGATTAAATGTCATAATTTCCCTTTTTTCACTCATCCATGTTTCACTAATATGTATAGAGATCTTCAAGAGTATTACTGGTAGTATGGAATGAAAATTTATATTTCTGGCATTACCATTTAATGTTTGACTAGTAAATAGGTTAAAGCATAACTATAGTTACAGAGTGGGATGGTTTTTCCTCATCCCATTATGTAGTGGAAATTCAAAAATATATCTATGGATTTCATTGTGGTATTTCCAACGAATTCTCAAGGTAATATTGAAATTTCTATTTTTTAACAATAGACGTTGTCTAAACAGTTCCTTCACAATCAAGATACTACGTATTTCAATTTTCATTATGAATTATATATCAAAGAGAAATATAGTTTACATATATTTCCACTCTCCATTTTTTCAGGCCAAGAACCCATGTTCACTATTAATTTTTAGAAAGGACATCAGAATACATTGGTTGATGAATTAATTTTTAGTACATATTTTCATTCTCAATCTGATGGATAGACCAAGAGAATGACTCAAACCCTAGAATACAAGATTCATTCATGTTCAATTGATTAATAATAATGTTCTTGATCAACATATTTCATTTGTATTTTTCTTATAAGAAATCATCATTCCAATATAAAGATGGAGCCGTTTAATGAATTATATAGAAATTGGTTCTAGAATACATATTATTTCGAGGAATTAGTAGAATCGATGTTGATGTGGCCAGAGTTTATAAAGGAAGTAGTTGATAAAGTGAATATTATTATAAAAACATATGAGTTTATCTTAGAGTAGGAAAAAACCAATGAAAATAACTAGAGGAAATATATTTTTTGGAGGTTGGGGAACATTTTTTAAACTATCTCCAAAAAAAAGTGATGTGCATTTTGGAAAAAATGGGAAAATATGCCGAAGGTTTATTAGACCATATGAAATCCTTTAGATATATAGATACTTTTCTTATTGATTTTTATTATCTACGATTTTATCCTATATATGAAACATATTTCAATATTTTATGACAATAACATTGTTTTCAGATTAATATCATGTTTTAAGCCCTAAAGTAGTTCATTTGGAAGGATCTTTCATTATAAGGAATATCATATATAGATTTATGAAAATATAGAGAATTATTTTGGAATAATGTAATCCATCTTGTTAATGTTTTATGTAAAACCCCTATGGTTGATGAATCATCATGGGTGTATGAAAATTCAATGAGCCAAATATATCCCCACTTGTTTAAAAAGTGAATAAAATTACGTGGGAATATTTTCCAAAAGGGATGAATAATCTAACCACCTAGTTGATGATATATGAATTTTTTTTCATGCTTTCTAGAAATCCTGATTTAGATATATATATTCATTATAAAAATATTAAAAAAATTATGTTAAAAAAATTGTTTCTTAATGTTTCTTATAAAGATTTATTTAAAATTTGAATTTATAAATTATAGAATTTTAATTTGAAAAAAAACTCATTTTTTAATTCATCATTCAAAAATCATCTTACGATAATGGTTGGAGAGTTTTCTAGAAATATTGATTTCTTAATGAATTGTGAAAAATATGATTTTTATTCAAAACTAAATTTTCATTTAATGTAATTATAAATATATTTCTATTTTAAATTGTTTTTAAAATTAAATTAATTTCTTTAGATTAATAATAATTTTATTATAGTCCATGGAGTTATTTTTATAATTAAATTAGGTATTATAATATTTTTATACTTATGAAGGCATTTTTTTGAAAAAATATTTTCCAACACCTTTTGTGACATAAATTTTAAATTAAATTATTCAACTTATATGAAATAAATATTTAAACATTAATTAAATATTTATAATAATGATGTTAAAAAAATTTAAATATTAAACTATTATTTTAGTCATATTAAAAATAAACATAGAAAATAATTGTCACCATTGTATGGATAAATAAAGTAATTATTGTTAAAAATAATTTCATAAGGAGTAAAAAATGAAAACAAAAACATTAATTTATCTTATTTAAGGGAATTGGTTCACCTAGTTCCATCCAAGTTTAAAAAATATGGAATCGTGGTGCCATATTTATTGTTTTTTTACATATATAATATTAAAATAAATGAAAATTTCAAAAAATTTAATTTCATGATTTTAATATCAATAATATTTTTTTACAGGAAAAAAATGTTTAGTTATAAATATTTAATTATAGCATAAATTATTTTTTCTCATGCTAATTTATATCTAATTTTTTTTATGAAGTAATTACATTAAATCCTTACCCACCACCGATAAAATATTTATTAAATAAATAGATAAATAGTGTAAATACTTTCAAGAAATTTAAAGTAAAATAATTTGAATGAATTATTATGTTACACAAATTATTTAGATAAATATAACAATTATTGTATGTTTTATGGACTATATTATAATTATTTCTATTTCACATTGTATTCAATGTCAAATTGAATTAATTATTCCAAAAGTAAAATTAATAATATTTTATATTAAAAAAATTACTTTATTTTATTTTAAACCCATATAAAGACTATCATGGTCAAATTTTAATTAATATATTGGAATCTATCAACCATAATCCTTTTAGTGTCTAATTGTTCTTTTATATAATCTATATGGACCCCATTGATTAAAAAATATGTTATCACGGTAATCATTAAAAAGGGTTAACGTGGGTAATAACTGAAATATAAGGATAAAAACATAATATAGCCTTTAAAAAATTTTAAATGATGCTTTTTTTCAACTCTTATTTATATAATATTTTAATAATATCCGTTATAAATCATTTAATCATTAAAATTAATTTATATTATTTTAATACATTAAGAAATTCCAAAATTGATTATCCCCTAACTTATAAAATAGAACCAAATCCGCCACATTCTTCACATATACAAAGAATTTAAGAATATTCAAATAACTACCAAAATACATTCCTTACATACCACTCTATATAAAAATTTCATTGTATTGATCATAATGCCAACATAGGGAATATTTTTGTGAAGACCCTAAGAGGGTGTCTGAAGAAGTGGTATTGTTATTAACCAAGAATTTACATTTTATTTCTTCTGAAAAATACTTAAAATATTATTAAACGAATATAAAATTATAAAATATTAATATTAATATATTAATATTTTTTTATTTATGTGGTACAACCCGTATATGTCTTCTCTTCAATAAAATGGGAAACAAAACTACCATTCATGTGTACATTGGACAACCATGTCACGAACCAATATAATTAATTATGTATCACCTCCTCTAACGACGAGTGATAATTATGTACTAAATTTATATATATATTATTCATAGAAGATTTATATTTCTAGAAATATAATATGACTCCTACCTACTTACCATATAATTAAAGTAAAATTATAATGTCATTAATTAATATAAGGGGACCACCACATCCATAAAGCAATTGGATTCATTTTTGGTCCCTGAATCGTATAGATGATATATATATTAGTGGATTTAAGAATTTTTATTCAATTTATAGTATTATTATAATTAAGTTAAGGATAAATTATACATATCTTTAATCTATAATGATCATTGAAAAATAGAAATGTTACTCCTACGTACGTACGACCTACCGCCTCCATGATTATAATTAGTTAATTTATCATAACTATAATTCATGGTTATCTTTAAAAGAATAATTAATGTATAAAATTAATAATTATTTCATGATTTGTTTTATTAAATGGTGTAATAATGTCATCTTTGACTATATTCGACATACCAAATTCATTTTGGATACATGAGTTGAATATCGTCAAAATGTCTAAAATCAACTTAATTGATTAAGTTATTGAATATAACATGGTATTAAATAAAGTAAATAAAGTGGATAAATTGGAAATGTTTATTAATAAAAAATAATTAAGATAAGAAATGTATTAGGAATATAAAAAACGTATGTTAAGATTTAGACTCAATTTAAGGGACACTTTAACTTAAGACCTCATATTAAATGTTTTCAAGACATATTTTTTAAATATTTTTCATTGATGTTAATATTATTAAAATTAATATATGGATTTTTTTAATAACATAAATTTATTTAAAATAAAATTTTATTTAAATTTTTTAGTTTTTTATAAGGTTTTCAAATGGGATTGTTTTTATGGAATGTTTAAAAAAAAGACAAATGGGTTGTTATATTTTAATGTATATAGAATAAATGGGGTTTTCTACTACTATAACTATTATTTGAGGTTTAGATTCATTTAAAATATTTATTTTTCCTCAAATAAAAACGTCTCCCCCTTTTTTCCTGCTGTTTTAGTTTTTAAAATATTTTTTAATAGAAAAGGATATTTTTATCCTAAAGTCTTTTCCATGTGGGTTTTAAAGAGTTTATTAATTCTTTGATGTTTCAAAGGTGAAAGCATAAAAACTATTATTTATGATTTAGTACATCACTATTAAATATGATAATCAATTTAACATAGCATAGATAATTTTTTTAGGTATCCTAATATAGTTTATATAATGATAGATTCGCATTATAGCTCTCTAATATACCAGGTAATGTTCCTTGTATTAAAATGAAAGAAGGTGGGAGTTAACTACTATTGTTTCCCGTATAGATTAATCAAGACTCTAATTATTTCTGGAATAGATTATGAATTTCCTGCTTTATATAACATAAATTGGGTTATTATTTTCATATAATTACTTTTATCATTTTTCTGTTGATAAAATGATTTTGTTTGTCATATAGAAATGGTTTATTTAATATTCTCAATGAATCATATGATATAGGTATGAATGTTGTGGGGTTTCATGTTTTACATTTTTATAATATATTCCTTCTATTAATGTCCCTTACTCTGATTTTTTTGCTCATCCTATGTCTTAAAAATTATTCATAGTGTTTAGGTATAGGAAAGAATAATGAATAAGTGAAGTTGAAAGTCATGATGATTTTTCATGAAAAGAAAATGTGTTTCATTCTATGAGATTTAGATCATGGAAAAATGGATACTGAGAATAAGTTTCCATACTGTAAAATATGGGGTTGTTATGTAAAAATTATTGACTACTTCACTAAAACACAAAACTCTACATATCCTCAACAAGTAATAAAGTTAAATTGTGACTAAAAACATAGTTATAGGAAATATTTTTTATGATGGGTCATTGTTATAATAAACTAATTAGTTTAAATTAAAACCATTATAGGTTTCCTATTGGGGCAAATATTGTCCTTCGAGTGTCTTTCATTTTCATCTTCTGAGATTCCTCTATGGAAAACCAATCAGAATTGACATAGTTTAAATAATTCAACATAGTAACCATAAATATATATATATATATATCATGATAATCGTAAATTATAATTTCTAAAGAGTATTAACTACCATTATACTAATTTCTAAAATTATCTAAACCATTCCTCTGATGACATATATATGGTCCTCACCAAATATATTCATTAAAATTGACCCATTAGTCAAGAATTCGTTTTTGGAATTCTTGAAGATAATTTATGTTTATAGTTTTATAAAGTTAGTTCATCATCCTATATAAATAAATAATACATCAGAAAGTAACTCACTGTCCATTTTTCCCACTCCCAAAACATTTAAAATATTATATGTCTTCTTTTTATTAAATATCTTTCCAATATTTTTATTCACCTCTTCCATGTCCCTACTCGACCACAAAATCATATTAAATACATTTTCAAAAATTTTATTACTATAAAAACCTCTGTATCTTGCATAAAAAAATACATTTTTAGTCCCTGAATAATCATAAAAAATTTCATTTACAGAAATGTAGAGCTGAAAATAAATATTATTTTACCAAATAAATAGTCTTATTTTCCGCGATATTTTCATAAAACATTCCATAATAATTCATAATAGGGAAAATATACTCCATAACATTTTATTTTTAACCATTCCTGACTCATTCAAAAATGTTATAAATCATGTACATTTCACCCTTATGAAGTAGATTAAACATCCCTTTAAACATAAGCTCAATACTTTACCTTGTAAATTCATATAATTTTAATAAAAATACATAACAATATATGATAAATCATGTACGTGAAATGGGACATAATTTTAAAATTACTCTTTCAAATGGTATAAAATATATAATAAATTACAATAATCTCTTAGGAAAAACCTAATGGGTAAACTCTATCCATTAACCTAATGCATTGGAGAGGAATATACGGGTCATAATCTTGTTTTATAATAGAAAGTCCCATACTATTTTATAATTGAACAATCCATCCATGAATCATACAGGAACCACACATCATCATATGAAATGACCAACAACCATAACATAATCATGACACACTAAATCTCGTATCATGAAAATATTACTTTTATCCATAAGAAAACATTTCTGGATTTTAAAATATCACTAAAATTTAAAACCATTTTTTTAAGAAATATCCATTACAAATGGAAGGTTTTTTCGTTAAATAAAAAATAAAATCTTGTAAAAAATCCAAATATAAAATAATTTTATGGTTTCATGAAAAACATTGGACATTATGGATGTTAAAATAAAACATTCCATTTTCATTTTTATCAAAACATTTTGTATAAAATACGTAGAATGATTCCTTTATGAAAAACCTTTAAATAAAGTCAAAAGTAACATTAAATGTCATATATAATTCATTTATATCTATATAAATATATCCAAAACATTATTTTTAATAATTTTTACATGGATGAAAATTGATTTTGAAAATAAATATTAAAAAAATTTAAAATGATGTTTTAAATGTAAAGTGTTCCTTACATTCACTCTAACTCATCACATATGTTATTTCTATTCATATATAATAGATGTATTATAATTAATTCACTTATTAACAAACATTTTGATGTTTTTTATTCCTTTTATTTTATTTTATACCATATTATATACAATTACATAATCAATTATGTTAACATCAGAAGTATTGACAATATTTGGCTCAAATATCCAAAATAACATTGGTAAGTTTAGTATAAACAAAGGGATAGATATTACATCATATCCAAAAGAATAATCTTAAAATTATTAAAAAAATATACTTAAATTATTCTTTTAAAGTAACTATTAATTATTTTTATGATAAATGAACAATTTTATAATTAATGACATAGTAGATCATATATATGAATGTGTAACATTTCTATTTTTCAATGGAAAATATTGAAATATGGAAAGTATTATTTTAACCTCAAAAACTAAAAATATATAGTAAATATATTATTCCTGATTTAAATAAGGTTATATATACCGACGATGTTATGTGTTCATGAAAAATGAAACACATCGCTTTGTGGTGGTGGTAATCCACACTTACGCAGAAACGACATTATCATTTTGAAATTGATTAATTAGATTAAAAATAGATTATAGATTATATATTTAAAATGATAATTATTTCATCATTATTATATAAATATATATTAAATATATTTTTATAACTAGTCATTAGATATTGTGATGGATTACCAACTACATTGGTTTTTGAGGTGATAATCCTCCTTACACAAGAACGATGGTTTTATTTCACATTTGATGGGAGAATGGGATAGATATTGTTTATTTCAATAATATAAAAACATATCTGCATATGGAATAAACTGGTGTTATAATTTCATCAATTTTGAACAATATTTCAATATTTTTGAAGAATAAATTAAATGAGAACATTTGGTCGAAATTTATACCTCTTCTTTGAGAAACACTTTATTATTATACATAAATACTTCCTAGATTGGTATTTTTATAAAATAAAGGTCTATAGGACATGTTGAGGGACATAATTAATTTATTTGGGTAGGTATGGGCTATAAATAATTCTTTTTATGTGGGTATAGGAAAGGATGTGGTTTCCTTTTATATGTAGGGAGAGGAAACACTTAGAATTTTAAAGAAAAAATTAAAATATATTAACATATTACACTATTTGAAATGGAACTAAAATTCACCATTTATAAATAATAGATGATATAGTTTCATTTTTTTCATAAAAATATAATTTAAACTTGTCGCCAGGCTAATTTATACCCATATCACTATATTTTAATTCCAGTTAAACCAATTTTAAATTTAGTTTTGGCAACATATTTTTAAAAAATTTTATTTTTCATTATGACCAATAATTAATTTAAAAATACTATCTAATATTTATTATTATGACTAATAATATTTAATACATTTTATAGAACTCGATTTACATATATTTTATAATTAAATTTAATATTAAACCTCTCAAAGGCTATGAAAAAATGGTTTTCCATAAAAAAAATTACGTCTAAAAATATATTTATAATAAATTAGAGTACAAATTTGAATCCCATAATATTTATTATTTTATTTTTTATCTAAATTAACTATTTAAATTTGAAAAATCATCTAAAATACAATGTTTCTTTGTAGATACTTGATAATAAAAGACATTTTTTTAATAAAATCCATTATTATTTACTATTCATTGAAAAATAAAACATTTTGAAAAAAGCTAAAAAAAAATTTCTATGATGATTTTGACATCATGAATTAAAAACTGATGTTCATTTTGAAAAATTAAAATTATATAAATGGAAATAAATATTATAAATAAAACCATATAATTCATGTAAATCCAATTTGGTAGAAATATATATTTTTTCCTTTTGAAAAAAAATTGCAATATATTCTTATATAGAATATATCTATAAAACTATAATGAATGAATATTAATCAGTAACGAAAAATATTTTATTTTAACATTTTATGGTCTTCAACACCTTTAGTTGGTGGTTCTTAATATTACTATATTATATGGTTATATATATAAATATATATTATGTGAATTATAATAATGTCTAAGTTGGTGTGTAGCCCAAATAGGAGTCAGGGGTGGTGCACCTTATGTGAGATAATGATTCCAAAACGGGTGGACTCTTTTAGATCCCTTACTTGTTGTGTATAATGTTATAAACACTGATATCAAATCTGCATTTGTCACAAGTTTGACTCTAATTATATCGGAACCCATGACAGGTGTCTATTACTTGTCAATGGCTCTATCAACCATGAGTGGTTTAGAGGGAAAGATATTCTCATTGATATTAAACTCTAGAGGTAAGCCTATTGAAAAACATGGGAATGGACATTCTTGATACATGAATTTGAAGGCATATTATAATTACTTAATATGGAAAGATATAATGTTCTTCTACTTGATTATAGATGAGTATGAGTAATATATATCATGATAGCACCTATTAACCCAAAAATTTAGGCATGTAGTAATGAATGGAAATATATCCCTATGTATGTGATCGGATACATTAAAAATTGATTCATTAATGGTTTTCTTATCCCCAACTAATTTTTGGGGAATTTCATGGAATCCTATTATCTTCCTTTGTGGTAGGAACTCATGTATTATTTATTTAACAACCTCGACTATAGTAACCCAGAGTCCATGTATAAGGCCCCGGCCTTAAACATTACTTAATATTGAATTAAATGAATAATTCACATTGAGGATCTTTTCAGGTTTAGAGTTTTAGAGAATTAGGACATAACTTCTACATCTCAAAATATTACAAAGTAGACACTTCTACTAAGTTTCCATAGAATAAAAAACTCTTAAAAAGAAACATGTCTAGTTCCATGTTTTATATAGCACGACTTTCCCATGATCCCATCCTTGACCCTATTCCACATTAAGTCCTGTGAAAAACATTTCAAAAAAACTTGGGGTGAGCATAAAATGCTCAGTAAGGGATACACAAATAATGAAAACTGTTAGTTTTTCAAACATCTTGTAAACCATGTATACTTTATCAAAGTAATACCTTCACCTTCATGAAGTAGTAAAAACTCTTCACTGAATAAAATATCATTACGTACCCTTTTGTAACCAAAGGATTACCATAAAACCCATTAAGAACACATAATATATAAAGGTAACTTGGGACATAAACATAGTTAAGTGGAATTACCATACGGTCGACATCCACACATATCACTTAATGGAATAGCCCTATGCCAACTTCCATACATACTTAATGGAATAGCCATACGGCCGACTTCCATACCCAATGCATTAGAGGTTATAACGTAACCACCCATCCTGGTATTCACGGCACCACCCGTCATATGGTTTATCACGTAACCACTCGTCAAATGTCCAAATACCATTATAAAATCATAAGACATAAAACAAATATAATGGAAAGAAAACATTTCCACACTTTGATCACAATATATCACTCAAATATATTGACATATCAAATCCATTATAAAAACCATTTTCAATACCAAAATACATAAAAGAGTATATGGTATTTATTTCATTTTAAAAACATCACGGCTTGTTGAGGTAGCCAAATACCAAATAATACTTGCGGCGGCGGAAAAGGTCGTTGTCACCGCGTACGTTAAAAGAAACATTCCTTTTTGTCGTTTTGTAAAACTCTTCGTAGAAAAAGATTCATTTTTTATAAAAGTAAAAGTCAAAGGGGTTTATACACCGTATAAAATATAGTTGTGTATAAATATAAATATGCCTCAATGAAAGGAGATTGAGACGAAGTCCCTTACCTCGGGTCTGACTTGACTCGATCATTCTTAAACGTCCTGAATAATAAACTTGAGTTAATTTATATTTGATTAAGAACCTTTTTCAAGTTCATTATTCCTTTTTTATCAATTATTTCCACATTATAAACATTATGTAATCATTTATGTTAATAATGTTTATTTTTTCGATATTTGGTTCTTAAGTCGAAAGTGGACTTCTTACAATTACATATTGTTCGTGTGGTCAAAGGTTCTTTATATCCAGAATGAAATTCCTGATTTGGATATCATATATATCATATATATCTAGCATATACATGTATTTATAATATCACATAATCATTTAGAGGTACGAAATGAAATGCACCGTTCAAGGAGACGGTAAGCCGTACGTATGCATGAACGCTACTTTCATTTCTATGTCGTATTAATGGAATTAAAACTAAATGAGAGGTATGTATATGTTAATTCCAGAATTATATTAATCATTTATATGTAACATAAATCATATATATCCATTATATATTTTTAGTTATAATAGTACATTACATTTGGGGATAAGAAATGAAATGCACCATTCATGGAGATGGTAAGTCGTACGTACGCATGAACACTGCTTCCATTTCTATTTCGTATTTTATGAAATGGAATCATAATGATATAAAGGTATATTATAATTACAGTGTAATATTATATATAATCTCATAACTCCATCCTTTATACGTCCCACATATGGTATTAACGAATCAAATCACTTTGAGGGGGTGGTAGTCCGCACTTCCTTAAATGAAGATATCGCGTTTACCCATAATGGAAACCATAAAGTTATGCCCAAAATGAAAAATACAGAATCGTAAGGAAAACATAAAAATATTATATATCATATATAAATATAGTGTCATCTTAATGGACACCTTTGAAGGTGTTAAAAGAATGTTGAACAATCCTCGTTTTGGGAGGCAGAAATTCGCCATCCACGGAAACAGTATGTTCTTTAACCATTAGATGTATGTGTGTGTAAGTGTAGCTCGAATAATTATTATAAAAACATCCAAGTATATAGAAGATACTGGTGTTGTTACAAAATAAATGAATAAAAAGAGTTTAGGGGGTTGGAAAACAAAATAAGACAAAAGAACACAAGTGAAGACATTACCTTAAAATCGGGTAACTCCCTTTGGTTTGAGCTCAAAGTCTTCCTTGGGAAGACTTCTTCCCAAAGTGAGGCTTCAAGGAGTAAAAGAGTGAAGTGGAGAGACAAAATGGGCAGGTTCTGGCCGAGCCAAAGGCTTTGGAAGTGTGGGTAAGGAGGTAGAGGTGGGGGCCTTTTATAAGAGGAGAGGAGGGGCACTCTTGGAAAGTAAAGAAATGTTACTTTATTTTAAAATGAGTTTCGGATTCAAAAGTTACCACATTGATATAATTAGAGGGTAAGGTGATAAGGGTTCGAAATCCACCCATCCAATAGGTTTTGGACATGTGTAGGTCATATATTTTACATTATCGTTTCATTTTATTTAAACCCTTTATTAATGAGGTAATCGCTGCATCATCATGATGTCATAAATAATTTAATTTATTTAATGTATAAAAATTATAAAAAAATACTATGATGTAGAAAATCTTTTTAAATTTCCAAGGAATATTTATAGTCAAAAATCGGATTTGTATAACCCCATGGAAAAATTGTTTTAGTAAAACAACTCATGTTTGTGACATTTTTATTTTAACATTAAATAAAAAGATATTAATGTCATTTTCCAACTAAAGTGGCTCCATGGGGTCCCCAAGTTGACCCATTTATTTTCTTGGTCGGACATGACACATCCAATGAGGTTAGTACATGTTTCATGTTCATTTCATATTATTAAAACATTATATTTACCTTAAACTACACTAATTACCTCTAATCGCGATTAAAAACTTAAGAAGTTACTATTCACCAAAAAAAATGTTTTAATCCCATTGAACCACATTTTACTTCTTAATGACAACCATGTATGTCGGATTTTTTAAATTCAAAACACAGAGGTGGTAACATTTCATGTAAACGAAAAATCAGTTTTTTTAAGTACCACTTAGTGGTTTCACTATTCATCAAAAATTGATGTTTTTCAGAAAAATACCAAAACTTCATCCTAAGCTATATTTGATATTCCGAATTCAAAAATGTAGTCTATTTTAAAAAATTCAAAACATATAAGTTTCATTAATTAATTTAATAAGTAATTCCCGCTGTCAGAGCAAATAGCGTGTTTTCATGAAACAATAAGTATCAAAAGATTGACACTAGTTTAAGTCTAATTTCAAAGTGAAATTAATTCCAACGACCACTATTGGATTTAATGGTAAAAATATATTCTAATTTCACTTTAAAACCAATTCTAATGATAATCTAATCATATAAATAAAGTATATTAAAAAGAGGTTTTGAATTAAAATACAACATTTTTCACTGTTCATTAAAAAATGAACTTTATCGGAAAAATACCAAAAATTTACACAAAGTAAATTTTGATGTCCCGATTCTAAAAAATAGTTTTATTAGGTCCAATGGAATGTATAAAAGTGACCAAAACTATATTTAATGACGGTTCTCCATCAAAAGGCGATAAGTGAACATTTAGTGAAAATTAGGGTATAAAAGCCTAAAATTGAATTATTTCCGTATTTTAAGCCTTTATCTTTTATTGGATAAATGTAAAAACATTTAAAAACATATATAATCATATATTAGTTATTTATATCCATTCCCGCCAATACAACGGCTATGTGTTAACTACCATTTAAAATAATATTATTTTATTACTAGTGTGCAACGTAAGATTTCAAAGAAACTCTTTGTTGCGTATCGGGTACGCTATCGAACATAGCAACCCCTTTAAAGAAAAATTAATATTTAATTCATAAATATTAATAAATATGAAAATGTTTTATTCATTATTTACCTTGGATGTTACATCCTTCCCCCCTTTTGGGAATTGCGTCCTCGTAATTTTATTCACTTATCAAAATAAGTGGGGGTATTTATCCCTCATAGCATTTTCAGATTCCCCCGTTTCCTCTTCAACAATATGGTTTTTCCACAAAACATTTACCTGGTGAATTACCTTATTCCCTAACACTTTCTCCCTGTGGTCAAGAATCTGGACTGGCTGTTCTTCATAAGAGAGGTTCTCTTCCAGCTGAACTACCTATGGACTCAAAACATGAGATGAATCTGGCATATACTTTCTCAACATCGAAACATGAAAAACATTGTGTACCTGAGATAAACTCGGAGGTAAAGCCACTCGGTAAGAAACTGATCCAACTTTATATAGAATTTCATATGGTCCAATGAACCTTGGACTCAACTTTCCTTTCATACCAAATCGCATCACACTTTTCCATGGAGAAACCTTGAGAAAAACATGATCACCTACCTCGAAAGATAGATATTTCCTCCAGTTATCTGCATAACTCTTCTGCCTGCTCTGAGCTGTTCTCATGTGTTTCTGAATCAACTGAATTTTTTCTACCAACTCTTCTATCAATTCTGGTCCCATCAACTTCCTCTCACCCACTTCATCCCAAAAACCTAGAGTTCGACACCGCTTCCCATATAATGCCTCAAACAGTGCCATCTGTATACTAGAATGAAAACTGTTATTATATGAAAACTCAACCAAATAAAGATGTTGGTCCCAACTTCCCTGATAATCTATCGAACAAGAACGTAGCATATCCTCTAAAGTCTGAATTGTTCATTCTGACTGCCCATCTGATTGCGGATGTAAATCTCTAGATGTCTTCGATAATCCCACGACACAATCCATGGATATATTTTCTCATTTCCACTCTGGCACTGGTAAAGGCTGAAGCATCCCTTTTGGTAACTACCACTCTGCTTTAACCTACTAACAAGTCAAACACTTCATAGTAAAATCAGTAATATCCCTTTTTATTCCATCCCACCAGTAATACTCCCGTAGATCTCTGTACATCTTAGTACTACCAGGATGAACTGAAAACGGGGAACTATGAGCCTCACATAACAACTCATTCTTCAACTGTGAATCACAAGGCACACATAATCTCTTCCCAAACCTCAAAAAATAATAATTATCAATATTGATTTCAGGCAACTTACCCTTCTGAACCAGCTCTACCTTTTTCTGCAACTCACTGTCCTACTTCTGTTCTTGCTTGATTCTGTCTGATTGGGAAGACATCACTGATACCTGAAACAAAACAGAAGGAATTCCCACACAAACAACTTACATGCCAAAGGTCATCAAATCCTTAACCAAAGGATCACGTTCCAAACGCAACATTGTTAATGAAGCATTACTTTTTCGACTCAAAGCATGAGCCACTTTATTTTCTTTTCCCGGATGGTAATGAATTGTACAATCATAATCCTTGATTAATTATAGCCACTTCCTCTGTCTCATGTTCAATTCATTCTGAGTGAATATATACTTTAAACTTTTGTGATCGGTATATATTTCACACTTTACTCCATACAAATGATGCCTCCAAATTTTTAGAGTGAAAACTACAGCAGCTAATTCCAAATCATGTGTAGGGTAATTTACCTCATGAGTTTTCTACTATCGTGAAGCATAAGCAATTACCTGATCATTCTGCATTAGGACACAACCAAGTCCTTTCAATGAAGCATCACTGTAGATAACAAACTCCCCATTCTTGGAAGGTAGTTCCAAAACTGGAGCATTCACCAATCTTCTTTTCAATTTCTAAAAACAATCATCACATTCTTCTGTCCAGATAAACTTAACACCCTTCCGAGTTTTCTTAGTCATTGGACTAGATAACCGTGAAAAATTTCTAACAAACCTTCGGTAATATCCTGCCAAACCAAGGAAACTACGAATCTCTGTTAAATTTGTGGATCTTGGCCATTCTTAAACAACCTTTGTTTTTGCAGGATCAACAGTTATCCCATCTTTAAAAACAATGTGACCAAGGAAAGAAATTTGTTGCAACCAAAACTCACACTTTCTGAATTTTCCATACAATTTATTTTCTTTCAAGGTTTGAAAAATAACCCTTAAATTCCTTTCATGTTCCTCTTTACTTTTAGAAAACACCAAAATATCATCAATAAAAACAACCAACATTTTTCACCTGAGTCAACTGAGTCATCACTGCAACAAACTGTTTAGTTCTGATTCTGACCATCTCAAGATACTAATTTGAAAGGTCATTTCCCTCTGTATGCCTTCCCAGAAAAGCTGTTTTGTTTCCTCTATGAAAAACCATTCTTAACATAGAAATATCTTAGGCGAAGCAACATGGTAATCTTCAAATGCTATATCATTTCAATCATACCATAAACTAATTTATAATTTAACAATTTTCTAACTCCTAAAGTTGTCTAAACTGACCTCTGATACCAACTATATGGCCCCGACCTTAAACATTACTTAATATTGAAATAAATAAATAATTCTAATTGAGGATATTTTCAAGTTTAGAGTTTTAGAGAATTAGGACATAACTGCTACATCTCAAAAGATTACAAAGTAGACACTTCTACTAAGTTTCCATAGAATAAAAAACTCTTAAAAAGAAACATGTCTAGTTCCATGTTTTATATAGAACGACTTTCCCTTGATCCCATCCTTGACCCTATTCCACATTAAGTCCTATGAAAAACATTTCAATACAACTTGGGGTGAGCATAAAAAGCTCAGTAAGGGATACACAAATAATTAAAACTGTTAGTTTTTCAAACATCAAGTAAACCATGTATAATTTATCAAAGTAATACCTCACCTTCATGAAGTAGTAAAAACTCTTCACTGAATAAAATATCATTACATACCCTTTTGTAACCAAAGGATTACCATAAAACCCATATAAAGAACACATAACATATAAAGGTAACTTGGTACATAAACATACTTAAGTGGAATAACCATACGGTCTACTTTCACACATATCACTTAATGGAATAGCCATACGGCCAAATTCTATACATACTTAATGGAATAGCCATACGACTGACTTCCATACCCAACGCATTGGAGGTTATAACGTAACCACCCATCCTGGTATTCACAGAACCACCCATCATATGGTTTATCATGTAACCACATGTCAAATGTCCAAGTACCATTATAAAATCATAAGACATAAAACAAATATAATGGAAAGAAAACATTTCCACACTTTGATCACAATATATCACTCAAATATATTGAAATAACAAATACTTTATAAAAACCATTTTCAATACCAAAATACATAAAAGAGTATATGGTATTTATTTCATTTTAAAAACATCACGGCTTGTTGAGGAAGCCAAATACCAAATAATACTCGCGGCGACGGAAAAGGTCGTTGTCACCGCGTACGTTAAAAGAAACATTCCTTTTTGTCGTTTTGTAAAAATCTTCATAGAAAAAGATTCCTTTTGTATAAAAGTAAAAGTAAAAGGGTTTTATACACCGTATAAAAGATAGTTTTGTATAAAACAAAATATGCCTCAATGAAAGGAGATTGAGACGAAGTCCCTTACCTTGGGTCCGACTTGACTCGATCGTTCTTTAACGTCCTGAATAATAAACTTGAGTTAATTTATATTTTCTTAAGAACCTTTTTCAAGTTAATTATTCCTTTTATATCACTTATTGCCATGTTATAAACATTATGTAATCATTTAAGTTAATAATTTTTGTTTTGTCGATATTTGGTTCTTAAGTCGAAAGTGGGCTTCTTACAATTACATGTTGTTTGTGTGGTCAAAAGTTCTTTATATCTAGAATGACATTCCTGATTTGGATATCATATATATCATATATATCTATCATATACATGTATTTATAATATCACATAATCATTTAGAGGTAAGAAATGAAATGCATTGTTCATGGAGATGGTAAGCCGTATGTACGCATGAACGATACTTTCATTTCTATGTCGTATTAATGGAATTAAAACTAAATTAGAGGTATGTATATTTTAATTCCAGAATTATATTAATAATTTATATGTAACATACATCATATATATCCATTATATATATGTACTTATAATAGTACATTACATTTGGGGATAAGAAATGAAATGCACCGTTCATGGAGACGGTAAGCCGTACGTACTCATGAACGCTGCTTCCATTTCTATTTCATATTTTATGAAATGAAATCATAATTATATAAAGGTATATTATAATTCCAGTGTAATATCATATATAATATCATAACTCCATACTTTATACGTCCCACATATGGTATTAATGAATCAAATCACTTTGAGGGGGCGGTAGTTCGCACTTCATTAAATGAAGATATCGCGTTTACCCATAATGGAAACCATAAAGGTATGCCCAAAATGAAAAATACAGAAGCTTAAGGAAAACATAAACATATCATATATCATATATAAATATAGTGTCATATTAATGGCCACCTTTGAAGGTATTAAAATAATGTTGAACAATCATCGTTTCGGGAGGCAGAAATTCGCCATCCACGGAAACAGTATGTTCTTTAACCATTAGATGTAGGTGTGTGTAAGTGTATCTCGAATCCTTATTATAAAAAAATACTAGTATATTGAAGATACAAGTTTTGTTACAAAAGAAATTAATAAAAAGAGTTTAGGGGGTTGGAGAAACAAAATAAAACAAAAGAACACAAGTGAAGAGATTACCTTAAAATCGGGTAACTTCCTTTGGTTTGAGCTCAAAGGCTTCTTTGGGAAGCCTTCTGGCCAAAGTGAGGCTTCAAGGAGTAAGATAGGGAAGTGTAGAGACAAAATGGGTAGGGGTTGTCCAAGCCAAAGGCTTTGGAAGTGTGGGTAAGGAGGTAGAGGTGGGGGCCTTTTATAAGAGGAGAGGAGGGGCACTCTTGGAAAGTAAAGAAATGTTACTTTATTTTAAAATGAGTATCGGATTCAAAAGGACCAACATTGATATAATTCTATGGTAAGGTGATAAGGGTTCGAAATCAACCCATTAAATAGGTTTTTGACATCTTTAGGTCATAGATTTTACATTATCTTTTCATTTTATTTAAATCCTTTATTAATGAGGTAATCGCTCCATCATCATCATGTCATATATAATTTAATTTATATAATGTCTAAAAATTATAAAACAAATACTATGATTTAGGAAATATTTTTACCTTTCCAATGAATATTTATAGTCAAAATTATGATTTTTTAAACCCTATGTAAAAATTGTTATAGAAAAACAAATCATGTTTGTGACATTTTTATTTTAACATTAAATAAAAAGATATTAATGTCATTTTCCATCTAAAGTGGATCCATGGGGTCCCCAAGTTGACCCATGGATTTTCTTGGTCGTCCATGACACATACAATGAGGTTAGTACATGTGTCAAGTTCATTTAATATTATTAAAACATTATTTTTACCTTAAACTGCACTAATTACCTCTAATCGTGATTAAAAACTTAATAAGTTACTATTCACCAAAAAATTATTTTAATCCCATTGAACCAAATTTTACTTCTTAATGACAACCATGTATGTCAGATTTTTGAAATTAAAAACACAGAGTTGGTAAAATTTCATTTAAACGAAAAATCAGTTTTTTTAAGTACCACTTAGTAGTTTCACTATTCATTAAAAATTGATGTTTTTCAGAAAAATACCAAAACTTCACCCTAAGCTATATTTGATATTCCGAATTCAAAAATGAATTCTATTTTAGAAAATTAAAAACATATAAGTTTCATTAATTAATTTAATAATTAATTCCCACTGTCAGAGCAAATAGTGTGTTTTCATGAAACAATAAGTATCAAAAGATTGACACTAGTTTAAGTCCGATTTCAAAGTGAAATTAATTCCAACGAACACTATTGGATTTAATGGTAAAAATATATTCTAATTTCACTTTAAAACCAATTTAAATGATAATATAATCATATAAATAAATTAGATTAAAAATAGGTTTTGAATTAAAATACAACATTTTTCACTGTTCATTAAAAAAATGAACTTTATCGGAAAAATGCCAAAAATTTACACAAAGTAAATTTTGATGTCCCGATTATAAAAAAAAGTTTTATTTGGTCCAATAGAATGTATAAAAGTGACCAAAACTATATTTAATGACTGTTCGCCATCAAAAGTCGATAAGTGAACCTTTAGTGAAAATTTGGGTATAAAAGCCTAAAATTGAATTCTTTTCGTATTTTAAGACTTTATCTTTTATTGGGTAAATGTAAAAACATTTAAAAACATATATAATCATATTTTAGTTATTTCTATCCATTCCTGCTAATACAATAGCTATGTGTTAACTAACATTTAAAATAATATTATTTTATTACTAGTGTGCAACGTAAGATTTCAAAGAAACTCTTTGTTGCGTATCGGGTACGCTATCGAACATAGCAAAACCTTTAAAGTAAAATTAATATTTAATTCGTAAATATTAATAAATATGAAAATTTTTTATTCATTATTAACCTGGGATGTTACACCACGGTAATTTTTTACCATGTAATAGAATAAATATATTATGATCCAAAAGATCCAATAGTCTACTAGAATCAATATAATTGATACACATATTATCAATACCTTACATAAGATATTAATATTACATTATAACTATGAATTAAACATTTTTAGTTAGCTTTTTGTATCCTTATGTCACATGTAGTAACATTCATGGATCCTTGGGAAAATTGGGAAACTGAGGAGAGAAATAAAATATTATATTTGTTTTCAATATGTAAGGCTGCCATCATATCAACAACATTCCAATATATGTTCAAAAACATGTGAAGATAAGAGTGAGTTTTTGAAATCATAAATGGAAAAGGGAATTTAGGTTTCCTATTGATGGTCTCATATTTATATATTTAATACAAAACCAAACAAATGTGGAAATGAAGGACATAGAGAAATTAACTACCAAAGGGATATAAAGAGTTCATCTGGAATAATCGAGGTTCATAAATTTATTCCAATCATATAAATTAAATTTTTTAGGTGTTTTGAGTATGTGAATTATAAAAATTGATGTCTTTAGTGGAAATCTTGAGAATGGGATTATCAAGATCATATGAATAATGGTTTTACATCAGATGATGGAGAAAATAAAAATAACATATAAAGTGTATGAGTAATTTTAATACTTTTTCAAGTGTTTAAAGTTTGAAAAATGATTATGTTAAGAATGGAGAAATCATGGGAATTTATTTATATTCCTATTTATAGGATACATTTATTATGGAATAAGATGTAAAATATGAGATAATGTTTTATAAAGGATGTTAAATATTTAATTTATTTACATATAAGGTTTAAATAGTTATGATATAATGGTATTTTGTTTAAGGATTCATAAGATTTAATATTTATCTTATGTTTAATAGTACATGTTCTATTTTTTGTTCTTATCTGATTATTTTCAAAGGTGGTTAATTAAATATTCGGAGATTTTCTTTTGGTTTTTTGGAAGAATACTTGATTGATGTAAAGGGAATAGTTTGAATTAATATGTGTTTTTATGTATATATTATTATTGTTATTTAAGATATTGGGTTAGTACATTTTAGAAACATACAATTCATCCTATTTTTGATTAGGTGATTAAAGTTAGAATAATTTCACTATATTGATAAAATTGTTTTATTATCTTAAAATTATTTTTTAGGTAGTATGCTATTTTAGGTCAATGTGGATGATATTAATTCAATAATAAATATTTAGTTAACTTTTAGAAGAATTTATTATTTTATTTTGTATTCATGGTGATTCAAGTTAATTATAGAAAATATAATAATAATTGATGAACATATGATTATGGAATAAACATTTTCTCTATATAAATTAATGATTGATTGATTTTGTTTGAAGATAAAATATTTTTATAAGAATTTGTGATCAAATATGTAAATATTTGAGTTTTATATTTTGGTCTCGTATGTTTTCGATAATCTTATGGTTAGTTATTTATATAATGTTATAAGTCAATGTTTTAGTGTTATTGTTGACGATATACTGATTCATTTATTATTTTCCATATAATGGTTTATTTATTTTAAAACATGCTAACTATTTTGGTTTCAATAAATATCTAGAAGAAAGAAAAATGATTTTTCATTTTTTTTAATTGGTTCTTATGATATGTTAAATTTTAATTTTAGTGCTAATGGATGAAAAATTAAACATGATAATTTCTAATTTAGAATATTAGATAAACTAAAGGTGGAAAACTACCCAAATGAAATCAAGGATGAAACTTTGGAATGAAATCAAGTGACTATATTTTCTAAAATTATCTGTATAAATTGTGTAACATATCAAGATTTTGAATGGGTCGAATTTATTAGTAAAATTCATCTTTTAATTTTAGGGAATGGGTCAAAATTTTACTTGTGATTCATGTCATAATTTATAGAATCAAAATTCATTAGTAAAATTTTACTATATGTATTAAGTATCAGTAGATGTCTCATGGGTTCAGTATGATTTCAGAAGAGGCATACATAAAAATGAAAATCCAGCAAACAAAACACTGGGTATAAGGTTTGTGAATAGTTTGTTCTAATTGTATAGCGCAACCATGTGGACCATTTTCTAAAGGTTCATGACTTTTTTTAACCATGTGAGTATGAAAAAAATCTATGTGAAGAACCTATATAAAAACAATGACAAGGAAAGATAGATATTCACTGTTTGAACCCCCATGTGCTTAGTCGTGTGAGGGGTGACCTAATTGGAGAATAATTTTACAAGGATGAAAGTCAATTATCCAAACAGTGGGGCCTAACCTTGTGCCTAATCAAAAAGTGTGAAATTATGAATCAAAACGTCCATCTATTATGTTTTATTCTTCCCTTTTTTCACCTCACTCATACACAAAGCATGGGGGTCTCCCATTTTATATCATTTATGAATTTCAAGTGTCCATACTATTCGGCCTCTAATTCGAGTGACATCATGTGCATTTGATATCTAGTGTTATGTATACTTAATATCATGCGTCTATTATTCTTTAATTATTTTATATGTGATTCTATTTAATATAATGTATTTTTATCTATTTACATGGTGTATTTCACATTCTTTGTTTTTGTTAGATATGGCTCGAGTTAGCAGATAATCTTTGATGAGTGGGAACCAAAAAGAATATATTCAGTGGTTCCTATCATTCCCCGTATTTATATGCATTCAATGGGATTTTTATTTAAATTTTATATGTTGGCTTGTTACGGGTGAACTTTTAATTAAATTATTCATTTCCCAAACATTACTTGTTTATTGTATATTGTATTATCTTTTTTATATGTTTCCTTCATTGAATGGCGTAGTATATGTGAATCTGTATTCTAATTTGGTATGTAATGAGGTGAAAATTGACTAAATTAAATTAAATTTAATGTTACACTAAAGGTTTCCTGGGAACATGTTTCTATTGGATCAAGGGTCTTGGGTGATATTGATCACATGAATTTAGGTGATATTATATATCAGGATGAGGTGAACAATGATTACATTACTATGTTTGGGTGATGAGGCTCACATGTGGTGATGGAGTCTGACCAAGTGGTGTGTCTTAGTTATTCATGGTGATTTCTAATTTTTTCATTTCTTCCAATCGAACTATTAGAGTTGTGTTCACTCAAGAAAATAAATTGTGTTGTATTATTGACCACTCGATGTGGGTGGAGACCTCTATAGAATTTTTGGCTTAAAGGATGGTGTTAAAATTAATTCTTGGAAGATGTTATAACAATAGAAATAGAGTATTAGTGATGTGAAATTATTGGTTGGGGGATGAGGCTCACCAAATATGTTTGGGTCTATGGCACATAATTATTGATGTTTGGATATTATTTTTCGAAAGGATGTCGAGTTATTGAGACGATAGTTGTCATTTATGGGAATATTGAGGGACTTTTGATTGACTTCTGGACGTCAAGATGTTTATCTGATGATGTTTTAAATAATGGGAGTCCAAGAGACCAATGAAATTATAATGGGTCTTCAGATGGGATTCATTTTGAAAATATGAATATAAGAGATGAATGTGTTGTTGGGGTACTATTGAGTTCATATTCATACTAGGCATGGGCCCCTTGGGATGTAATAATAATTTATGTCATTTAGATCACGTAAGTGATCAGGCGCATGGGTTGGACTTCGTTGATATGGGATGTACTGAGGTCTATGGAATTATTAGTATTTGGGCCAGGGGATCCACTATTGCGGGATTTAGTTTTTCATAGGCCTTTTCATGAGTACTTATATGATAATACTTAGGGTCATAATGTATTTTTTGTATGAATATTATCACATTAACACATTATTTTATGTGGACGAATGATAAATTTTAGGATTTTTATTTTTGTTGTTTATATTATTCAGTCCGCAAAGTTTGATCACATTTTTTCATAGTTTTTTTTATGATGATTTTTTTATCATAATCATCACCTGAGGGTATAGTCATGCCAATATAACATAATTATAACCTCACTATTAGTTCAAATCCTTTTAAATATAGGGAGGGGAACATAAGGCCCAACCTACCTCTGACATAGAGCACTGGTTGACTGTCACCCGTGTCAGGGTGTAGTAAGTAGTGTCTGATCCCCTAGGATTGGTAATAGTATAAAAATAATTATTCCTTCTACTAAGAGGAATTAAAATATATTTATAAAAATGGGTTATATTTGGGTAATATTAGAATAAAGACTATGATCTAGTTGGAACAAGGATAAGAGATCGTTTTTGGTTGCATGAATCCCCATGCATTGGGGATTGACTATGTTTGGAATGGTGGGAAATGATGTTATTGTTTTGAATTTTTATAGTTAACTTAATTCAATATTGAGTAGTACACATGGTTTTGATGTTTTATGGTTTATGAAATTTTAACCATTATAATAATATGGGAAGGGTGGATATGAATTCATACATAATTATAGGCACATGGGTTTTAAATAATTTTCATTTCATATTATTATCACTGGGGACATGAAATATGTGAAAAGGTGTTGGTCTATTTAGAGTGTCAACAACAAGCTAATAAGTGTTTTCTCACATAGCTTCATGGAGTAATTCTAATCATCAGGCCCAGGTATTTGGTTCTTAATTAGATGATATGTGATATAATGTGTATATAGTATATATAGTCTTTATCTGGGTAAGGGGAAGTAGGAATAAATGAAGGGGTGAGTTATTTAAAGTGTCAAAAACATTATAAACAGAGATTTCATAAATATATTCTTGGTGGAATTATAATAATCCCCCTAGGAAAGTGGTTTTGGTTAATCCTGGTACATGATATGTAACTACGATATGGGAAGGGAAAGGGCCAATATTTTAGATAAAATTTAATATGTGGGTATTTGGGAACTGCAATGGTGGTGAGATGTTATTTCTATTATAGATTTCCCGATTTGTTATATATAATTATTATGATTGTCACTACTAACCATAGTTTATAGTCTTTATAAAGATTCTTCCAAGACATATTATTGAGGAGAGTAAGGAGGGAAGAGATGTGTTGCATCTAAAGAGTGTATATGATAAGGCCCCAAGGGTCTATATGGGGCCCTTGATGGTCAAGATAATCATGTTACATAGGTAGAGTCTCTTAGGAATTTGGTGTAGAATCAAAATATAGAGGGTTTTGGGCCATGGATTGATGAACAACTCATGATAAGCTTTATTTGGGTTGTGTATAGTATTGACAGTGAATCTCTGAGAGCTAATCCATTCATAGAGTATTTGACATGTGAGTTTGAATCGCAAAACCAACCTTTGTTTCATGGATAGGGAGGGGAATATGATGAAAAATATTGTATCTATTAGGTACAATAAATATTCTATAAGATCAAGATGCCCCCAAGGAAACAGGTGATGTTAGCTACATACAAGCTCTAAGGACTAGTAAAGTGGTGGTGGGATGTATAGGTATATAAATGTAGGAATGATGAGATAACATGGATAGATTTTTAGTCCAGGTAACTTAATCATTACATTATGGATACATTTAGGGTGGTTTGAGACTTTGAGTTCATGAACATTCCATTGGGGGATACACCCATCTTGTATTATTTTGGGTGTCCATGGACACGTCCCTTTTTTTCACCTTATACGGTATGGGATGGAATTTCTTGGGGCAGGTGATTTGAGGAAGACTTAAGGCATGTCATCATGGTTCATGTAATCATTTCCATGTTAATATTTTTCTTGGAAGTTGTGAACATTTCTTTGATAGATGAATAAAATATGGCAGAGAGGACTTAATCGAGTTGGGAAACAAGATCATGTGAGGTAGGTAGTGGTGCTTTGGACAGCTGGAAGCAATTCCCTGTAGAATTTCAGCTGGTTATTTGTGCAAAAGATTCAGAAAAAACATGGAGTTGTTAACCTATTGTATGATTCATTTATTAGTTATTAGTTCATGTTTAGACAATGTGTGATCGACTACTAAAAGAGTGACAATTGTGTCAGTGGCTAGGACATTAAAGATGTTATAATGGAAAAACTATCATACTGCTATGATTCAAATACTAGGTCAAGCTCAGGGATATAGGGTAGGACTGGGAGTGGTAACAGGATATGGAATCCAGGATACTACTACATGGACGGTTCATGAAATAGGGAGAGATACCAGGTTATGGGGGCAGTGGTTTACTATTCGAGTAGCTCCATAGGGAGGACAAGATTTGGGTAGTCGAGCTTTAATCCATGTGTATGTAGTTGATCAGTAGGGTTTGATAATGTTGGGGATCCAACGATGGTTAGAGGTACACCATGATCATAGAATTTATTCCTTTATTGTTTTTCATATGACTAATTTTGGTGCACGAGGTGCACATGTGATAGCTGAATTAACCAATTATGGGTCAATAAGCGGGCATCATACATGATGACTGACATTTATGAGATGCATAGGCATCTGGATGTTTTGTGGGTATTACATATAGATATATATATAATATGGGAACACTTGTGAGAAGTAGGTGTGAAGCATGACTCTCAATAATTGGTTACAATGTAGGAATATATAGGTTTCATGTGTGAGACAACCAAGAAATGAGCATCTGATGAGATACATGAGTGATGATAATTGGTAATTAGGATATGTGTGTCCAGATTATGGTTTATTGAACAATAAAAATCATTATAAATTAGGTCAGGTTAAATTTTGGTAGGTAATTCTTAATGTGGGGATCCACGAGAGATATAGACTAGTGATAGAGTAACCAAGGATGACCATAGTGATGTTTCTGTTATGTGTATCTTTAGTAACATCTTATTATGAGACCAAATAGAATGGGGATGATCTATTGTAAGGTGAGAAGGTTATAAGTTCCCAATTTTTCGAATTGATTGATGTTCTGAGGAAATTTGATCATTAATGTTTAGTGGGAATTCCATCATTTAAATTGTGATTCATCGATTAATTTTGAGATTCACAATGTTTTAGTAGATTGAATATTATTGGGGATTAAGGATCAATAATCTTCTTGGAAATCTCAGTTTGGTTTTGGAAGTGGTGGGAATCAAAAATTAAAATCATTGAGACACAACACTAAGAATATTTTCGGCTTATAGATAGAGGTAACCATACAACAAAACTATGTGACCCATTTTCTAAAGGAGAACATTTTTCACAAACAATGTGATGTGGCTAGAAAACATTCTAAGGATCCTGAAATGAAATGAAGAGAGAGTGAATGGGATATACATGGTTTGACAAAATGTGTCCCTAACCATGTGATGGGATGACCACATTGGACAGTGGGTGGGAATGTTTTGTACATAGTTATCCAAATAGTGTACCATAACTGTGTGCCTCATTAAAAAGTTTAAAATTATAAAACTAACACTCCCATCTTTAAATATTAATATTTCCCTTTTCCTCATCACTCACATGAATTGTTGGGGGTTCTATAATTTTATCTTATTAATGTATTTTATGGATATTCTTTAATCGGGCTCCAATTCAACCATTGATAGGTAAATTTGTTAGTGAGTGATATGGTTACTAATCATCTTTATTCTATTGTTAGTTTATCATGATGTTTTGATTTCTATTTCCATCTGTTTTCATTTCCCCTGTTTCTAAGTAGTTTGTTAAATTATTTATTTTCATCCATTATGGATCATGTTAAAGGTATTTCTTCATCATATGTGAGCCTATTACCATATGATAGGATGTTCTTAGAATTCTATTTATTTATATGAATGCTATAGGATGTGTATTTAATTTTTCATAAGTGAGGTGGTCTTGGATGATCGTTAATAAAATTATTTCTAAATTTAGTATTGTTTTTTAATTACCTGGGGTCATAGAATTTTTTTTAACTTTGTTGAGCCCTAGATGGAATCTCAATATGCTTTTAATTTGGTTTTTACAAGGTTTCAGTTGATTTTATTATTTTACATCTAACGTGAATGTATGGGTTCCAATAGAATGTGTTGAGATTTTCCAGATGTGTTTGGGTTGATTTTTTTCATAATAACATAGGAAACATGCATCATTGGGTTGACATGGATGGTAATTACCATACCGAGTTAGGGTAACATTTTTCACATGTAGTTAATGAGTTCTACTAAGTGTCAGGGCATAGTTATTGCAAGAAATTTTCTCTCACCATCATTGGCTTATAGGTCTATTGGAATCATGTGGACACAAGAGAGGTCTCATTGAGGAGGTCTTCAAAACTCAATGCTAGTATATTAATCTATATAATATTCATCATATGGGAAGTTTTAAACCATAGTTTTTGGAGGAGGTTATCACCATAGAATTCCATGATTGGTGGTGTCAAACCATCAGTTTTGAGATGATGCTTTTTATTTTTTTTGGAATATGGGATTAAATTATTAAAGGTGGGATAAAACTGTTCACTTTAATGTCAGTTTGTTAAGATTTTGGCAGTAATTCATGTGGAATTTTGAGGAAATGTTTATTGGCTTCGGGATTTTGAGTTTCTTAGTTGGTGATGGAGTGAATAACGGAAGTCTAAGGGACTTGTGAAATTATAATGGGTGTCTTGATGGTATTTTTGTTATATTTGACAATTGATACCTAGGGAATCAGTTGGCACGTGGTGCCAGGGTGGTATGAAATGAGATAAGACCAAGGGTTCTATGAGGATGACTAACCATGTATACATTATTACATTACAGTATTAGCGAGTGTAGGTAAAATAAACCTTCTTGTTGTTGGTCACAATTGAAAAATTGTATGTATTTTATGTTTTATTTGATACTAATCATTTATGTATATATAAACTATAATAAATATGGTATAATGATAGGCACACATCGGTGGTGGACTTCATTGTTCACACTCATACCATGTACGGGCCCCGTATAACCCCTATAGACTTTATGTATTTGAGATGGTGTAAGGGATCAGACAAGTGGGTTGGACCTTATTGAGATAGGATGTTTTGAGGTGAACAGGAAGATAGAAAATGGGTTAGGGGGATCCACCATTCCATGTTGCTTTTTATTTAGGTATTTTTCGTGCCTATATATATGATTGGGCTCTGAGTGATCCTATATGTATTTTATGAATGTTATGACCTGTATAAATTATCTTTTATTGATCTATACATACTTTTAGTCTTGTTATTTACTATTTTTATATTATTTATTATGCTATTTTAAATTACATGCTTTTGTAGTGTTATCCTTATTGTCATGTTGATTACAAATTTCATCATGAGAGTGTATAGTTTTCATAAAATCACATAATTATAACATTGTTTCTAGTAAAAAACCATTGGAATATCGAGGGCCATGCCTAAGGCCCGGTGGCCTTCCATACTGGGGAAACTATTGTGTGTCTTTCAGGTTAGGGTGCTAAAAATGGTGAAACAATTCCTCAACTAAAGAAATAGGAAGATTAATCAAATTTATATTATGCTTTAAATGCAATCAATTATTAATATGTATTTTTATAAACTCATTCACAATTATGAGTCTCATAATGGAAAAAATATGTTTTAACAATTATTTAAGAAATGCTAATTTTCCTAGTCTTATAACTTTCATTAATGTGTGTTTTAAACAAAAATTTTTTGGAAGTAGATTTGAAGTTAATTCTTGCCACTTATGTATTTTTATTTCATGATCATTATAATTTATTATGATTTTTTTTAAATGATTATCAGATGTGGGATAAAATTATAATGATGAAATTTATTTTAGGAGGTGGAATGTAAGGCCACGAGACATTATAATGTATATTATTTTTAGTAAGTATATTATAAGTTAGCCATTGTATTCATATGTATAATTATAAGTAACTCAATTGTGAAATATATGTTTAATTTTTTTTGCTAATAAAAATTTAGTAATTAATCCCTAGAAAATATGTACTCATTTTTAAATGATAATAATAAAATCATATAACTCTAAATCCTTTTAATGTTAAAGTGGTAATTTTTCTATAAAAGTGGTCTTTCATCATAATTTATATATTTCATTTAAAATATAATTTTATCTTTTTATAAATTTAAATTTATTGAAATTTTATCTTTTCTAAATCTGATCTAATTAATAATAACTAATAAATTTATTATATATATTTTTTTAAAGGTTAAAAACATTTTATGTTAAAAAATGATATTATTCATAAAAATATTTATGTATACAATGTCTTTTATTTTAATAAGTTAATAGATCCTTATTAAATGATTATTTTTAGAAAAATTAATGATAATATATTCAATAAAATAATCATGCAATGATATAATGGTTATTATATGGAAACACTTGTGAAGAAAATCTTTTTATTCTTTGAAAATAGTTTTTTTTTTTAAAATATGGTTTTTATATGAATAATAGAATTATTTTACACCACCTTAAAAAATTAAAATTGATAAAATTAACTTTATTTTTGGATTTTTCATAATAAATTTACCCAATAGTGTTTTTTAAGATTTTGCATAAAAGTTTAATTCATGGGTGAATAGTGAAAAAAACAATTTTTTTAAATTATATCATATATCATCATGTATTGAAAATGTCCCATTATATTTTGTATTCATTTAAAAGTAACATTATTCTTCATTTAATGTGAATAATCCAATTAATTTCATAGGAATCATTATAATACTTTATTTTTTTGTAAATTTAGGTTTATGATTAAAAGCTTATTTTTCTATTTTTGTAATGAGTTCAATTTAATTTTAGGATATAATGTATTGTGAAAATGGTAAATTTTTAGCACCACGATAAAGGTTAAAACTGATTAATTAGAATTAAAATATATTGACAAGGACAAAACCCCTAATATTAAATCATATTGGATGAGAGTATTTTGATCAAAATCACCTTCACATTAAAGTTAGATAGATTTAGTTCCATAAAACAATAATTAATACATTTATAATATTTTAAAGATATGAATAATTATAATAATGAAACATAATTAATTATCAAGGTGAACCCCCTATTCTCAATTATTCAATGGATTTTTTAACTCTAGCTTGGCCAATCCCCACCCAAATACCTCCCTTAATATCCTCCTTATATCATAGAGATTTTTTTCTCATCAAAATAACATCCTAGAAGTCTTAATTTTTTAACCAAACAAGTTTTTTCATTGAATATGAGTCCAAAATCACAAGTGGTGATTCAAACTCGTGCAAAAGGGCTTCTCAACTCAATTCTCTTTCTTTGAGACTTGAGTAATTTTGATCACATGTTTTTTATAGTTTATAGACATAAATGTAGATATGTTTCATCATTAATTTCCTAAAATCCATGTAGTTTAAAAATAAATTTCCTACTCTATCCTTCAATGATATATTTATTTAAATCATGCCTAATTGGTGAGGGATTTTAAATTAAAAAATTTTTTAAAATGTTTTCAAATATTTTTTCTCCATATCCATGTTCTATTAAATGATTCTAGAATTTTCCATATTAATTTATAGAATATTATTAATGGTTGTTTTAAATTAATTTGGACTTTCCTTATAATGATTTAAAAAATCATATCTTAAATGAAGTCCTTATATTCATAGTGTGAAAATAATTTTTCTAACATTTAAAACATGATGATAATTTCATGACCTCATGACCATTATTAATTTAGTATATTTCTATATATTTTTTCTTGGTTTTTCATATAATTTCTTCTTGTTTTTTCTTTTGTTTTTTTATTTTTTTTAATATTTTTAAGGTTAAAAAGTATTTATAAACTTTTTTTATCATGTAGACTGAATGTGCTTCTATATGTTTGTTAAATAGAACGATTTATGAGATTTTTTTATGTAAATAATATATTCTATGTGTTTTATATATTATATGGTACTTGTTCATTATTCAGGATGATGGTTTATTCCAATATCTCTCTCTAATGATTTTGTAATGATTTTTTTCTTTGAAGAATATATATTAGAATTATCAAAGTAGGTTATTCAATTTAAAATGTTCTTTTAAGTGTGATTTTAAGTGTTATATGAAGATAATGACCCAAGGTACCAAAAATAATGTTTCTATTATTTTATGTGTTTTCAAAGGAAATTTTTTATTTTAAAATATAAGATAATGGTATTATTTTTAAAATAATGTTTATGACCTTTTTTAGGGTGAAGAGTATGTATTTGATAAAATATTTTAATTAGTATTCATTTATTACAAGAATACCAAAGAATTATGATTTTTCCTTTATTATTTATAGTAATGTGACTTATGGATTGATCAGGAAGTGAATTTAATTAATTTATGTAATTTAATATTTAGAGTATATTGTTATTTCTATAAAAGAAAAATTTTATTTTGGATTTCATTATTTTTTAAATGGTCCAATGGGTTTCTTTTATTTTGTATCCCTTAATGAGTTTTTTTCTCAACCAACACATTCAAAAAAAATCATCGGGCTTAACATTGATTATGAAATATAGAAATTTCTTGTCACGACCCGTCCTCGGGGCCCGTGTCGTGACTACCCCAAGCCCGCCTTCCATAGGCCAGGGGCTGGCGACTAGCACCAAGGCGTAAAATCCCAGTAAACAGGGAAGGCATTGCCTTTATAAGTAACAACCACACAGAGTCAGCAAGCGGAAAGTAAAGTGCAGAAAGTAAAGGGAGCCGGAAATACAAGCCCAACTGTAAAGTACAACTGAAAAGTAAAGTACAGCAACTGAAGAAAAGACGGCGGCCTCGTGTCGTCCACTGGCAATCCCACCTGAAGGGTGGGTACAGATAGCCTCCAGGCTCCTCGGGTCCCACGTCCGCTCCGAGCACGTCCCGCCCAGTGGTCCACCTCCAGGTACCGTCCTGCTCCACGCCCCAACCGTGATCAACGCTGTCCGTCGTCTGCAACCAACACAACAAGGTGCGGGCATAGCCCGTGCAGGGGTGAGTACAAGCTACTCAGTAAGGACCCCGAGACCCCCGAAGGTCTCCCGAAATCCACAAAGGATATAGCACAAAAGAAAGATGCAATCACGAAGTAACATCTGACTCGACTTAGGTATATGCCCATACATATACCTAAGTCCCCAATTCTAGCTCTGCTCACGAGCTCAAGAACAACTCAATCCACAAAGGAAAGCAAGACTCAAATCCATAAGGAGAGTAAACGGTAAATCCACAAAGGATAGTTCAACACAATCCACAAAGGAGAGTAACATACGATTCAGCTCAACCAGGTATACTTTTTCAGATGACGTCAAAGATGATCACTGATCCATCTAAGTCGTCGGACCCACGAAGGATCGATAGGTACTAACCCCCGCAGAAGACCCACACAGGATCGGGCTCACACAGAACCTGTAGGCAGTGGCTCACACAGAACCGGTAGTAAGGACCCACACAGGATCGGGCTCACACAGAACCTGTAGGCAGAGGCTCACACAGAACCGGTAGCACTGATCCACGTAGGATCGCTGAGTGCAGTAGTCGACGCAGTCCACTGAGGATCTCTGCACAGTCGTCGCCGCAGTCCACGAAGGATCTCTGCTCTGCCGTCGTCGCAGTCCACGGAGGATCTCTGCTCTGCCGTCGTCGCAGTCCACGGAGGATCTCTGCTCTGCCGTCGAAGTCACAGCCAGCGCTAGGGTTCCCGCACATAGCGAGCTCGTTTAGGAGGGTCCGCTCCACGAGCCGAGAGGCTGATACATCAACTGACACGTAGTCCGAAGTTGATGTATCCAAAAGTTCCGTATCGACAACAGGATCTCAACGCAACAGACGGCGCGTCAATCGGACGCCCGGTCTGAGAGTTATTGACATTTTCGTCCCAGGGGCCCGGTTGGTTTTTAGGGCAAAACCAACCCGACCGTACTCCGCCTGTATCCGATCCTCGGGCGGAGTATGCCAAAAGTTCCGTCTCACTTAGAGGAATCTACCACAGCTGACGGTACGTCGATCGGACGTCCGTAGCTCACGTTATGAGCGTTTCCGCTCCGAGGGCCCGGTTGGTTTCGTGTACGAACCAACCCGGCCGAACCCAAAGTCTTTCGAAACCTTGAGTATAATATACCGAAACGACCGTCTCGATCCAAGGATCGCGTAGCCGCTGACGGTTCGTCAATCGGAGGTCCCAGGCCCAAGATATGGGCGAAAGACCGAAGAGGGCCCGAAACGGGGGTTCTGGGCCCGGGGCGACCCGGCCCGAACCCCCCCTGGGGTCGGCCGAACCGGGTCGGCCCGAACCGGGCCGGCCCGAACCGGCCCGAACCGGCTCGGCCGGGTCCGGTTCGGCCTGGGCGCGGCCCGGCCGACCGGACCGGCCGGCTCGGCTTCGGCCGAGCGGCCGAACAGGCCGCCGCCGCGGGTTTGACCCGCGGCATTTGAAGAAACGCGGCCCCCGCGGGGGGCCGCCTGTCACGCGGACGCGGCCGGGCCGCCGCGTCCGTTCCCGGTTCCGCGCGGCCGCGGAACCGGCCGCCACCGCCGCGGCTTCAGCCGCGGCGGAAGATCTCCACGGCGGCGCGCCGGGCGCCGCCGCCTCCGGTCGCCGGCGCCGCCGCGCCGGCGACCCGCGCCGCCGCTGCCTTCCGCGGGCCGCCGGAGATGCTCCGGTGGCCCGTTTTGCCTCCCGTCTGCGCCGATGCCTCTCCCGGATGCCGACCTTCGCTGCGGAATCAACGGATCGCCCCTGCCGCGCGGTTTGTCGTCGTCCGTCATATCCGCACAACAAAAGGGATCGGCGGAGGGTTGTCGGGTCTTGTTCGTTAGACCCGCACCCTCCGCGTTAGCCATAATCAACGGGAGAAAAGAAAAAGGATGATCAACACATGATCCAACAATTTTATTTAAAGATAAAATTGTTCGTTTGAAACCGACTTTTTAAATTTTCAAGAACGTTCACGAGAAAATTTAAAAAGGGGTAACTTTTCCAAAATAAATCCCTACCTCGAAGTCGTCGTCGGACGAGAGGTCGTCGCGGAATCGCTCGTCACGGAAGAAGGAGATCGTCGCGTCGTCGCGGTATCCGGCGTCGCGTCGCCAATCTCCGGATCAAGAACAAACAGATTTAATTAATTAAATCCGTTGTTGTTGAAATTAAGAAGGGAGGATTTAGAAGTTTCGATTCTCACCTTTAACCGCCGATCGCAGGTTCGCCGCGGAAGAAGAGGCACCGAAGAAGAAGAAGAAGAAGGTCGCGGAAAAGCTGTTGACGTCGCGGATCGTGCGTCGTCGGATTCCGGTTCCGGCGTTCTTCGCGTTCTTCGCGTTCTTCGCGTTCTTCGCGTTCTTCGCGGAGAGGGTGGAGGCTCAGAGGAATTGCACAACGATAGCAATCCTCCAAATAGACAAGTTGTCTATTTTATTATTTTGCCAACAAACGTAAAACGCGTAAGTAACGACCCATTTAATTCGTTGAATTAATTCAACGAGCGAAACAGCACATTTAAATGGTCTGTTAAGAATTAAAGAAACGCGTCGGTTGACTTTTCAGTTTCTTTGACGGGTTTTCGCGGGTGCGTTACTTAGCGAAAGAAACGGCGGGGCTCGCGCGGGCCCCACCTCACAAATATCCTATCAAGGGGGTAGGATATTTCTGGATAGCATCCTATCCAGTTCAACACAGCTCAAGCCGCCTTTAAGTGGCTTCAAGTGGCTTCCAAGCAGCTTAAGTGAAATAAAATAAAGTTGTCGCACAAATTTATTTTATTTCTGACTTAAAGCCGCAAAATTTAAAAACCACGTCTGAGCAAACGCAACTCCGGAAGAGGCGTTTCTAAGCAAATACCGGCGCTGCGATTTCATCGGTGCCCTCCGAATTTGATTCCGGGCACCGGTTCAAAAGATAGAAAAACCCGCTCGTCCGTTCACTGAACGTACCCGAGCCAAACTTCGGAAATTGATTCCGGGCACACCGGGCCTCGGAATCAGGTGCCGTCTGAAGCTGCGCTCTTGTAAAATTCCAAAGAAAATTAAGAAAAAAATTTCCTTGAAATTTTCGGGTCTTTACATTACTCCCACCTCAGGGCTTTACGTCCCCGTAAAGATACATCAAAAACTAGGGGAACAAATGGGGGTACTGAGCACGCATCTGAGCCTCCCGCTCCCAAGTGCTCTCCTGGAGGTTCCCGTGCTGCCATCTGATGCGCACAAGAGGAATCGACCGCCCACGTAGGACCCGCTCCTGTCGATCCTCGATCTCTACTGGGACCTCCGCAAAAGTCGCCCCATCGTCCACGTCCAGCTCCCCAAAGTCGATGATGTGCGTCGGGTCGTGCATGTATCTCCTCAGCTGAGACACGTGGAAGACGTCGTGCACCCGGTGCAACTGAGGTGGTAGAGCCAGGCGATAAGCCACCTCTCCTATCCTGCTGAGGACCTGGAAAGGCCCGATGAAGCGTGGAGACAACTTGCCGCCTCGGCCAAATCTCCGTAAACCACGTCGAGGTGAGACACGCAAAAAGACGTGGTCGCCATCCTCGAACTCTAGTGGCCTCCGCCTCCTGTCAGCATATGACTTCTGCCGGCTCTGAGCTGTCCTCATCCTCTCCTGGATGATCTGGACCTTCTCTGTCGTGGCTCGGACCATCTCTGGTCCCACGAGTGCTGACTCCCCAGGGTCTGTCCAGCACAACGGTGATCTGCAGGGTCTGCCGTACAACGCCTCGTATGGTGCCATCCCGATGGTGGAGTGGTAGCTGTTGTTGTACGTGAACTCCACCAAGGGTAGGTGGTCCTCCCAGCTGCGACCAAAGTTGAGAACACATGCACGGAGCATGTCCTCGAGTGTCTGTATGGTCCTCTCCGTCTGACCATCCGTCTGAGGGTGGAAGGCTGTGCTCAGATGGAGCCGCGTCCCGAACGCCTCCTGCAACCCCTTCCAAAGCCGGGAAGTGAAACGAGCATCTCGATCGGAGACGATAGACGATGGCACACCGTGAAGCCGTACGATCTCCTGGACGTAAAGACGTCCCAAGCTCTCCACTGAGCCCTGCTCTCTGATGGGTAAGAAGTGTGCCGACTTGGTGAGTCGGTCGACAATCACCCAAATGGAGTCGTGACCTCTGGAAGTGCGTGGAAGTCCAGTCACGAAGTCCATAGATATGCCATCCCACTTCCACTCCGGGACCTCCAAGGGCTGTACCAAGCCTGCTGGTACCTGATGCTCTGCCTTCACCTGCTGGCAGGTGAGGCATCGCGAAACGAACTCTGCCACAGCTTTCTTCATGCCCGGCCACCAGTGCTGTCGCCTGAGATCCTGGTACATCTTCTCCACTCCAGGATGTACCGCCAAGGGAGAAGTGTGAAACTCTCTCAGCACCTCCTCTCGCAAAGCGACTGGTACGAAGGTACGTCCTCTGAAAAGGATGATGTGCTCTGCTCCAAGGGTGAAGCCATCAGGCGCCTGACCTGAGGATATCAGTGCACGCCGGGTCTCACAGTCAGCGTCCCCACGCTGAGCCTCTCTGACTCGCTGTAGAAGTGGAGGAGAGACTGTGAGAGACTGAAGAAAGGCTGCTCCGTCTCTATCCACGAAGGATATCTGTAAGGAGGCCAGCTGCTCCGTCGCCTCCTCAAGTAGCTGAATGCCCGTCCTCCTGCTGAGGGCATCGGCTACCACGTTCCCCTTCCCAGGAGTATAGACTATCTCAAAGTCATAGTCCTGGAGGAACTCAAGCCATCTCCGCTGTCTCAGGTTCAGGTCCTTCTGAGAGAAGATATACCTGAGACTCTGGTGGTCTGAAAAGACTGTGAAGCGCTCGCCCATCAGATAGTGCCGCCAAGTCTTCAGAGCGAAGACCACTGCTGCCAACTCCAGGTCATGAGTGGCGTAGTTCTGCTCATGCGGCCTCAACTGACGTGATCCGTAGGCGATCACGGCCCGCTCCTGCATCAGGACGCACCCGAGTCCAGTCCCTGACGCATCGCAGTAAACTACGTATCCAACTCCCTCCTCAGGCAACCTCAAGATAGGTGCGCTGGTCAACCTCTGCCTCAGCTCCTGGAAGCTCTGCTGACATCTGTCTGACCACACGAAGGGTTTCCCCTTCTTCGTCAACGCTGAGAGTGGTGCCGCAACTCTGGAGAAGTCCGGCACAAATCTCCGATAGTATCCGGCTAGGCCCAAGAAGCTCCGCACCTCCGTCACGCTCTTGGGTGGCTCCCAAGCTAGCACTGCCTCGATCTTCGCGGGGTCCACTGCAACTCCCGCCTCAGAAATGACGTGCCCCAAGAAATGGACCTCACGTAACCAGAACTGGCACTTTGAGAGCTTGCCATAAAGCTGGTGCTCTCGGAGTGCGTCTAGCACAACTCGCAGGTGGTAGGCATGCTCCTCCTCAGTCGTTGAGTATACCAAAATGTCGTCAATGAAGACCACGACAAATCGGTCGAGGTATGGCTGGAAGATCCTGTTCATGAGGCTCATGAACACTGCTGGAGCATTGGTTACGCCGAACGGCATAACCAAGAACTCATAATGGCCATACCGACACCTGAAGGCCGTCTTCTGCACGTCCTCGTCTCGAACTCTGAGCTGATGATAGCCTGACCGGAGGTCTATCTTCGAGAACCACCGCGCTCCCTTGAGCTGATCGAAGAGGTCATCAATCCGTGGCAGCGGATACTTGTTCCTCACTGTCACCTGGTTCAGGCGACGATAGTCGACACACAGTCGCAAGCTCCCGTCCGCCTTCTTGGCGAACAATATCGGGGAAGCCCAGGGTGAAACACTGGGTCGGATAAACCCCTTGCTCTGCAAGTCCTCCAACTGTACCCGCAGCTCTCGAAGCTCGGCGGGGGCCATCCGATATGCTGGAGTAGATATCGGGGCTGTCCCGGGGTACAAGTCGATGTAAAAGTCTACCTCTCTACGAGGAGGTAGCCCTGGAACGTCGTCGGGAAAGACGTCCACGTACTGGTCCACCACTGCAGGAAAAGCCGGACTCCGCACGTCCACTGCTCCCAGGATGAGGCTAGCCAACTGATGAGAGATAGGCTGCACTCTCCTCCGCGGAAGTCCATCCTGTGCTGCAAAGGTTCCCTTCTCGCCGGTGAAGGTAAACCTGCTCCCGTCGGTGCGAACACATCGCACCTTGCGCCTAAAACAGTCGATCTGGGCATGAACCGTGGATAGCCAATCCATGCCCAAGATGACGTCGTAAGGCCTCGACGCCGCTACAAGGAGATCCCAGCCGAAGCTCTCGCCTCCTAGAGTAAGCTCACACTGCCGGCACCAGTGCGTAATCGTCGAGTCTGCTCCCGTAGGAGTCTCTAGCCGTAAGGATCGAGCCAACGGCTCAGTCGGAATCTTCGAGCTCCGAACAAGGGCAGAGGCTATGAAAGAGTGACTCGCTCCTGTGTCTATAAGCACTGCAGCAAGGGTGGAATAGACACAGATCGTACCTCGAATCATCTCTGGCAAGTCGGGGTCGTAGGCCTCCACTGCCTGGAGCTGGGCCTGTCTCTGCCCGCCAGCTCCCTGTGGTCGAGGTGGCCCTCCTGGTGGTGGTGGGGGTAGAGCCTGGAAGCGTCGCCCACCACCCGCTGCTCGGCCAGCTCCTCTGCCTCGTCCGCCTCCTCCCTGCGGACCGCCACGGTCGACCCTCTGCCTCTGCCTGGGTGGCCCCTCCACCGTCTGCTGCTCCTCTGGTCGGCGAGTCGGGCAGTCACGAGCCATGTGACCCTGCCCGCCGCAGGTGTAGCACAGCCTGCCTCTCGGAAGGCTGGCACTCCGCTGTGTGCCCTGCACTGCTGAGCCAGTGTCCCGGGGTCGCCTGCCGGAAGGTCTGGTCCGCCTGGAACCCTGGGTCATCCGTCGGCTACCCGCTGCCGAAGACTCAGCTACCTGCCGCCCTGCGCTAGGTCTCGCCACTGAAGAAGGCTCTGTCAGGAAGCTCTCGATCAGGAGGGCTCGCTCCAGCACTCCCGCCTGGGTCGGAATGCTGAGGGAGATCAGCGACGCCCGAATCTCCTGTCGCAAGCCCTGCTCGAAGGTCCGGGCCCGGAAGAAGGGGTCCCGTACCATGTCGGTCGAGTAGCGAGATAGGTCCGTGAACCTCGCCGCGTACTGAGCGACCGTCATGCTACCCTGGTGCAGCTGGAGAAGCTTCTGGATGCGCACCGCTCGGAGGGTGGCCGGGACGAACTCAGAGCGGAAGAGGCTCTCGAAGTCCGCCCAGAGCAGGGATGCCTCATCGTGAACCTGGAGCATCAGGCTCCACCATCGTCCTGCCGCCGCCTGCAGGACGCTCGCTGCGAGAATCACCATGAGATCCGCTGGTGTCCTCACTAGCCGAAAGATCCGTACCACCGCCTCTAGCCAGTCCTCGGCGGCCTGGGGGTCCGCCTCACCGCGAAACCTGGGCGGTCGCTGGCCCTGAAACTCGTGCAGTGCCCTGAGTCGACGTGCATCGTCAGCGTCTGGTACTGGCAGCATCGGTGGCTCGGCGGGTAAAGCTACCGCCGGTGCCACTGCTGGCAAAGGGCCCTGCACCGAGGCCTCGTCGCTCGGTGGGCTGCCGTCGTGCCCTACACTCGGAACCCTAGCTGGCTGTCGTCGCGGGGCCATCCTGAAAAGGAGAACAAGAGCACCACAGTCAGAACAGTATACCTGGTGAGCTGGCACAAGTAATCGCAAGGAAAACTTGAGACTTTCATAAAGCAGATCAGTATACCCGGTGAGCTGACACAAGTAATCACAAAGAAAACTTGAAACACACACGCAATCAATGTTTTCATGCATTAAGTCGGAAATCAGGAGTCAGGGTCCTGGTGTACGGATACGTCGGCCGCCGCACCAACACTGGGCTCCCTGAACTGATAACCACACTCAATACACTAAACACTATTGCTTCACATAGAAAGAAAGGACGATCAGAGTTTGCGGTAGAACCGACCACCTCTGATACCAATTTGTCACGACCCGTCCTCGGGGCCCGTGTCGTGACTACCCCAAGCCCGCCTTCCATAGGCCAGGGGCTGGCGACTAGCACCAAGGCGTAAAATCCCAGTAAACAGGGAAGGCATTGCCTTTATAAGTAACAACCACACAGAGTCAGCAAGCGGAAAGTAAAGTGCAGAAAGTAAAGGGGGCCGGAAATACAAGCCCAACTGTAAAGTACAACTGAAAAGTAAAGTACAGCAACTGAAGAAAAGACGGCGGCCTCGTGTCGTCCACTGGCAATCCCACCTGAAGGGTGGGTACAGATAGCCTCCAGGCTCCTCGGGTCCCACGTCCGCTCCGAGCACGTCCCGCCCAGTGGTCCACCTCCAGGTACCGTCCTGCTCCACGCCCCAACCGTGATCAACGCTGTCCGTCGTCTGCAACCAACACAACAAGGTGCGGGCATAGCCCGTGCAGGGGTGAGTACAAGCTACTCAGTAAGGACCCCGAGACCCCCGAAGGTCTCCCGAAATCCACAAAGGATATAGCACAAAAGAAAGATGCAATCACGAAGTAACATCTGACTCGACTTAGGTATATGCCCATACATATACCTAAGTCCCCAATTCTAGCTCTGCTCACGAGCTCAAGAACAACTCAATCCACAAAGGAAAGCAAGACTCAAATCCATAAGGAGAGTAAACGGTAAATCCACAAAGGATAGTTCAACACAATCCACAAAGGAGAGTAACATACGATTCAGCTCAACCAGGTATACTTTTTCAGATGACGTCAAAGATGATCACTGATCCATCTAAGTCGTCGGACCCACGAAGGATCGATAGGTACTAACCCCCGCAGAAGACCCACACAGGATCGGGCTCACACAGAACCTGTAGGCAGTGGCTCACACAGAACCGGTAGTAAGGACCCACACAGGATCGGGCTCACACAGAACCTGTAGGCAGAGGCTCACACAGAACCGGTAGCACTGATCCACGTAGGATCGCTGAGTGCAGTAGTCGACGCAGTCCACTGAGGATCTCTGCACAGTCGTCGCCGCAGTCCACGAAGGATCTCTGCTCTGCCGTCGTCGCAGTCCACGGAGGATCTCTGCTCTGCCGTCGTCGCAGTCCACGGAGGATCTCTGCTCTGCCGTCGAAGTCACAGCCAGCGCTAGGGTTCCCGCACATAGCGAGCTCGTTTAGGAGGGTCCGCTCCACGAGCCGAGAGGCTGATACATCAACTGACACGTAGTCCGAAGTTGATGTATCCAAAAGTTCCGTATCGACAACAGGATCTCAACGCAACAGACGGCGCGTCAATCGGACGCCCGGTCTGAGAGTTATTGACATTTTCGTCCCAGGGGCCCGGTTGGTTTTTAGGGCAAAACCAACCCGACCGTACTCCGCCTGTATCCGATCCTCGGGCGGAGTATGCCAAAAGTTCCGTCTCACTTAGAGGAATCTACCACAGCTGACGGTACGTCGATCAGACGTCCGTAGCTCACGTTATGAGCGTTTCCGCTCCGAGGGCCCGGTTGGTTTCGTGTACGAACCAACCCGGCCGAACCCAAAGTCTTCCGAAACCTTGAGTATAATATACCGAAACGACCGTCTCGATCCAAGGATCGCGTAGCCGCTGACGGTTCGTCAATCGGAGGTCCCAGGCCCAAGATATGGGCGAAAGACCGAAGAGGGCCCGAAACGGGGGTTCTGGGCCCGGGGCGACCCGGCCCGAACCCCCCCTGGGGTCGGCCGAACCGGGTCGGCCCGAACCGGGCCGGCCCGAACCGGCCCGAACCGGCTCGGCCGGGTCCGGTTCGGCCTGGGCGCGGCCCGGCCGACCGGACCGGCCGGCTCGGCTTCGGCCGAGCGGCCGAACAGGCCGCCGCCGCGGGTTTGACCCGCGGCATTTGAAGAAACGCGGCCCCCGCGGGGGGCCGCCTGTCACGCGGACGCGGCCGGGCCGCCGCGTCCGTTCCCGGTTCCGCGCGGCCGCGGAACCGGCCGCCACCGCCGCGGCTTCAGCCGCGGCGGAAGATCTCCACGGCGGCGCGCCGGGCGCCGCCGCCTCCGGTCGCCGGCGCCGCCGCGCCGGCGACCCGCGCCGCCGCTGCCTTCCACGGGCCGCCGGAGATGCTCCGGTGGCCCGTTTTGCCTCCCGTCTGCGCCGATGCCTCTCCCGGATGCCGACCTTCGCTGCGGAATCAACGGATCGCCCCTGCCGCGCGGTTTGTCGTCGTCCGTCATATCCGCACAACAAAAGGGATCGGCGGAGGGTTGTCGGGTCTTGTTCGTTAGACCCGCACCCTCCGCGTTAGCCATAATCAACGGGAGAAAAGAAAAAGGATGATCAACACATGATCCAACAATTTTATTTAAAGATAAAATTGTTCGTTTGAAACCGACTTTTTAAATTTTCAAGAACGTTCACGAGAAAATTTAAAAAGGGGTAACTTTTCCAAAATAAATCCCTACCTCGAAGTCGTCGTCGGACGAGAGGTCGTCGCGGAATCGCTCGTCACGGAAGAAGGAGATCGTCGCGTCGTCGCGGTATCCGGCGTCGCGTCGCCAATCTCCGGATCAAGAACAAACAGATTTAATTAATTAAATCCGTTGTTGTTGAAATTAAGAAGGGAGAATTTAGAAGTTTCGATTCTCACCTTTAACCGCCGATCGCAGGTTCGCCGCGGAAGAAGAGGCACCGAAGAAGAAGAAGAAGAAGGTCGCGGAAAAGTTGTTGACGTCGCGGATCGTGCGTCGTCGGATTCCGGTTCCGGCGTTCTTCGCGTTCTTCGCGTTCTTCGCGTTCTTCGCGGAGAGGGTGGAGGCTCAGAGGAATTGCACAACGATAGCAATCCTCCAAATAGACAAGTTGTCTATTTTATTATTTTGCCAACAAACGTAAAACGCGTAAGTAACGACCCATTTAATTCGTTGAATTAATTCAACGAGCGAAACAGCACATTTAAATGGTCTGTTAAGAATTAAAGAAACGCGTCGGTTGACTTTTCAGTTTCTTTGACGGGTTTTCGCGGGTGCGTTACTTAGCGAAAGAAACGGCGGGGCTCGCGCGGGCCCCACCTCACAAATATCCTATCAAGGGGGTAGGATATTTCTGGATAGCATCCTATCCAGTTCAACACAGCTCAAGCCGCCTTTAAGTGGCTTCAAGTGGCTTCCAAGCAGCTTAAGTGAAATAAAATAAAGTTGTCGCACAAATTTATTTTATTTCTGACTTAAAGCCGCAAAATTTAAAAACCACGTCTGAGCAAACGCAACTCCGGAAGAGGCGTTTCTAAGCAAATACCGGCGCTGCGATTTCATCGGTGCCCTCCGAATTTGATTCCGGGCACCGGTTCAAAAGATAGAAAAACCCGCTCGTCCGTTCACTGAACGTACCCGAGCCAAACTTCGGAAATTGATTCCGGGCACACCGGGCCTCGGAATCAGGTGCCGTCTGAAGCTGCGCTCTTGTAAAATTCCAAAGAAAATTAAGAAAAAAATTTCCTTGAAATTTGCGGGTCTTTACATTTCTATACTTATTCTGTGAGAATTATTCTAAAAATAAGTGATCGTGTTTTGAATAAAATAAAAATTTAAATGTAAGAATTGTGTTTCTATAAAAAATAGACATTGAGTGGAATTTTACACTTTTTATTATAAGTATTCAATATGTAAGAGTTTTCCCTAATTCCATAACACTCAGATCCTAAAACATCATTGTAATTTAGGAAAATTTAATCCTTAATATTAAACATATAATTATGTTTTGATTAAGGAACAATTCCTTATAAAAATGTACTTGGTGGTTCACCAAAGGATCTCTTTATAGAATGTTTGAGGCTGTTAGGACTTGTCATGAGGTCTGAGGAGTATGAGATAATAATAACTACTATGAATACAGAGACTATGTGATACAAAATAATGATACACCAATGGGATACTTTATCACATTGTTGGATGCTGTTTAAGAATGGTTTAAGACTATTAGTGGTTTTCCATGCACTCTAGGGTCCATGGTAAAACAATCCAATTATAACAACTTATATTTATAGTGTAGAATATTTCATTGGGGTATCTAAATAATAACAGTAAGGAGTAAACTATAATATTGAGGGAAAACCATATAAATCATTGTATTTTTAAATTTATTTATTACATTTCCTAGGTTAGGTTGGGAGACAAAAATATAAGAGAATCGATTTTATAACAAATCATAGATGTTGAATTAAAAAATAATAATTCATAAAAACAGAACATTGACTCACCCTTCAATAGGGATCAAACTTACATAGGATCCTTAATTGGTGTCAGAGCTAACCGGGTTTTCTCTTAATGATACAACATTAACTAAAACATTTATGATACCTTATTTACTGTTCAATAAATTCAACCCTATAAATAAAAATATATAATGTTCAATTGAAACTCTAAAAAATAGATCAAATAAATATGAAAAAATGTTCTGGAATAATTATAAGAAAAAAATGGGTTACCACTAATAAAGGGTAGTTAAATTTTTATTAAAATTGATTTGCCTCTCAGGAATCATCATATTCAAGAAATAAGATCATTTAGTGAAGGGGAAGAATATTTCGGATCACTTTAAAACCTCTATTATGATGTTAAGGGTTACATAATGATGGTTCTTAGTGATTTTTTACTCAAATAATTTACTTTATTTAATAAATAGTAAAAAGAATTACATCTCAAAAATGTAAATTTTATTAAAAAAAATTTAATTAAAATTTTAACTATGGTTCTCTCATCTAAGAAATAAAAAACTAGGGTAATCTATATTGATCAGTTGTTAAAAAAACAATTATTGGATAATTATAACAAAATTTTCATAAAAAACTAAAGAAAAGACATATTCTATTAAATAAATTCACTATGATAGTAATAGAGTCCCTAATACTCAGTGGGATTTCAAAGACACAATTATTAAAGGCCATAAAAATTCTCTAATACAAAGTATCAGGTAATATATATATATATCGGATTGAGATGCAGAAGGGAAATTCTGAATAATTTTTTAGATCATTTAAATACTAGTATAACTCTCATTACATAAATTTCCTTAATCTAGAATTCGTACTAAAAAATTTAAATGTTAACTATCTGGAAATTTAGAAACTATAAAAACGAGATATTGGTCAATATAAATTTTTAATAAGATTAATGGATCTAACAAAATTCCTGCCAGTGGTAAGAATAGATTAAATCATCTTCAAATCAAGATACAACAATGTCTATGTATAATATATCCTATGACCCCATTTTATTATATTGAAGAAGTTTCAAATTATATTACAAGATTATTTTCCAAATATGGCCAAGATAGGGTGGGTAAAAAATATGAGATGTTAACTACCACGTCAATGGTGAGCTTACTCATATCTAATAAAATTAACATGCAATTTTGTTCTGAAAAGGGTGGTTTTTCAACTCAAATATTGATAATATCTATATCTAGATACACTACATCTATAAGTAAAATAATGAATCTTAAAGGCCACTATTGGTTCTATTGTATGTTTGGGAACTGGGCCGTGGAATATTGAAAAATATTTTTAATTTATAAAGAAGGTATAAGCCTTAATTTATGGGGGAGGAAGAGATGAATAATGAAGAAACCCAACCATATATAATTAGGTCGCAGATCTAGGGTTTTCACTAGGTGTCGATCCGGAGGGGGAGGCCCGATCGCTATCGTCAGCGTTAAATCGGAGGGATTTTCTGGGGTCGCCTCTTCCTCCTCCTTATTTCAGCGTGTCTTGGCATGGTTCGTTGTAGGTTCTCAAGCCCGTGTGGAGGATCTCGTTCTGTTGTCGCTACCCATGAAGATTTATGAACTGTGCTGTCGCCTTCTCAGTCCCCGGTGTGAAGTTGTTCTGTGCTTCTTTGCTGTTGAAGATGAATGAATTTTGGTTTTGAATCTGTGATGCGGGAGTCCCTTGACCGCGGTGGTTGTCAAAGAAATCATGTTGTGTCTTCGGTGCGGACGTCTTCCGACGTTCCCTTCAATGAGGCGACGTCGCCTCATCTTCTGGCGAGGGCCTCATATGGAGTTTCTTTAACGGAGGAGGTACTCGCTGTCAAGGATTCTCTGGAAAATCCAAGCCACTTCGGTTTGTAAATCTGAAGGTAACCCTGTTTGTCATTCATTTTTATTGAGTTTTTTAGATCTATGAGTTCCAGTCTGGATTTGTGAAAACTGAAAGGGATGTGTGTCGAGCTGATCATTGGTGCTTCAGACGTGATTTTATGCTTCTGCATTGTTTGGGATTTTGCAAGCGTGGCCATGGGTAGATTTTTTATTGCTGGAATTGTTGATGTGATTTCGTTTGATGGTGATTGAATAAAGATGTGGCTGGATTCTGGAATTTCTTTTGGTGGTTTTGAGGGGTTGACGGTATTGGATTCATCATGTCTTGCTCTTGGCTTCTAGGTCCATTGCTCCTTTCCTGGTTGGTTGGGTGTGATGGATTCCAAGGAGGTTTTGCAATGTTCTTGTGAGCGGTATGGTGTTCCAAGAAGCATGAAATGCTATGACCTTCTCCTTAAGGTTTTTTATTTTTCAATTTGACGTTTTGGGGAGCTGTGGAGATGGGCCCTATTGAGGGCCATGGCCACGCAATCCTCTGCTCTTGCTCCAAGATTTTGTCACTCTCTCTAAGGTGGATTCGAGTGGTTGTCTACTTGGTTCTTTTGGATGTGAGGGTGATCGACTGATCGTGTCTTCTATTGTCCCTGTCTCCCATGGCTCCCGGTGATGTTCTTGATGGTTCTGATGAGGTTGTTACATTCGAGGATGAAAGGCGGTCCTTTTGACTTTGATTTTTACATTTTAATCTTGCCTGTGCACGACTCCTCATGGTTTGTATCACCATGGTTGGTCTTTTGTGATTTTGTGATTCGGATATGTGAAAGATTCTCGATAATCTAGAAGGATCTTCTTCATATGAGGTTTCAGAGTAGGGAGCTTTCACCAACGTTTGACCATCTGGATTTGGAAGAGTGAGAGGGTATGGCTTTTACCATCGGTATCGGGCCCATGCAACCTTGCATGGGATAGCTAGCTGAGCGGCCATGTGATGGTGGAGGTTTGACATAAGGATATAATCTCTAGGGAGGGGCATTTCATGTAGTCTTTTCTGGGTTGTCTTTCATTTTATGGTTTTTTTGGCTGAAGTTGTTAGGGTTCAAACTTAGCCTTTAAATGTGTCATTTGAAAATACAAAAAAAATGGATTCTGACCAACCATATATAATTAGATATCACATAAAAAGATTTTTTTTTTCTAATTACAGATTTAATTACTTGAAATAATTTTTTAATTACTCCCTTAAATTATGTCATAGTGAACATGTTCTATTATAAAAATTAACATTGAAAATCATCAACTATAACAGAAAAATGAAACCATTGTATAAAAAAATTAATTTAAAATAGATGAATCTACCTTGGGAAGTAAGAAAAAGAAGATAGGTTCTGAAAAAATAAATATATTTTAGAAAAATACTCCCAAAATGTCCAAGAAAAAATATAAGGAGGATTTCTCAAGAATGAAAATTTTCTTATACTCTAGTAATATAGACCACATTATGAACCATTATAAACCTTTTATGAAGATAAATAATAACTAAAGTAAGATAAATCCCCACGGAAAATCAATCTAGGAGAATAAAAGTAGGACAAATTGAGTTACTTGAATCCCTAATGAAATATTAGATAAGTTTCCAATTATTGTAATCCTAAAAGATTATAAAATTATGTTTCAAATCGTTAAAAATGTACAGTCTCCAAAAAATCCCAGAACATTATCTCTAAAGTGTGGGAGTTACTTGAAAATAAATGATAGAACTGGTAACAACATGTACTCTAATGGAAACCATGGAAAAATTAGTTTCTAATCCTGAAAATGGATGAAGATGATAAAGAGGAATTTTTGTCCAAGGAAATTTAGAAATGGAACAACTGGGATGGTGTATGAATTTAAATTATAACGAATTAGAGCAAAAATGAATTGAATTTTGGGTTATGATCATAACATCAACCGGATGTTCTTATTAGGAATCCAATTGGGAATAATATTTATTCCTCAATTTATTTTTTGTTTATATTAACATGCTTGGAATTTAATGAGATGTCTTAAGGGGGAGCTAGATGACAATAATACTAATATAATATCAAGAAATAGGTGTCCGGTATATAATATTGTTGAAGTAAATCATCCATGGTGAAAAAGTGAGTATATCCCTAGAGGGGGGGGGGATACCCAGTAGATGATGTTATAAAAAATAATATCTATTTGTATTCACCTATGATCAGGATAACACCAAAATAAAATATGATGACATACTTTATAATCACACTTCTATACTTTCCATGATACTGATAAATATGATTATTTAGGGGGTGTTTCTTCATGGGTATGCCAAGAGAAATGGGCAGTTTTATGTCTTTCACATTAATAATTTTGATGAATATTTTGAATGAGTACAGGTAACATTTCATTGTTAATATATCTGAACATCCCTAAACATTATAATGTGAGAGTGCAATCACATGTTAGACATACTAATGGAAATATTTTTTGTCCTAGTTAATTCATCATGTTTTCTAAATTTTGTTATCCATTAATCCTTGTAGTTGGTTAACTCATAACTCATTGCCAATATTTATATGATGTCGTCCTTTACTAAAAAAACATGATCAGGTTGAAACTCTGAATAAACATAGGAAAATAAGTTGTTTTGAAACATCGATGAGTATGGAAATATATGAGATCGGTAAGACATTCCATTGAATTTCACATTCATTTTTTTCAATAATGTGTGGTAAAAAGAGAAAAATGCATATATTTCCATGGATAAAAAATATTATTGACAAAGAATTCAATGTGGGACTAAAGTTCCCAAGTGAATATTCTATTTATTTTTAATAAATATGGATTCCATTATAATGAATAATATGTCAATATATATTTGTAAACATATGATGATATATTTATGATCGTATCATCATAAATTGAAAAAGATGATGAGTTTGTTGCTTGAAGATATCATATAGAAATACTCAAGATAGTATCATTAAAATGTGACTATTTTTTAGCTAATCTCAATAGAAGCCATTATAAGTTATATTTTAGGATATTTTATAGTCTAATTTTTTTTAGAATGGGATTTAAAAGAACCTAGAAAAAATATATTGAATGATCTATGATATTAATTAAGTTAAAGCTAGATGGAAAGTAAAAAATGCATGCATGGATTCATGAAAGTGAAAGCTATAATATGAAGTGATAAAAAATATTTATAAAATGATTTGGGTTCATTTGGGTGATAGATAAGTCCTTGAGATGGATTTAGATAAGATGTATAATTTCTAGATATGATTTTATCATGAAGATCATGGATTGTGTATGGATCTGAAACTATTGTAAGGATGACTTTATGACTCTTAAAATTAATTATATTCTTCACAAGAGAAAATCATAAAAGTCAATGAAATACCATATAAGAATAACAATCATTTATAATATTATATTTAAATTTGGAAATGACATCGAGCCTTTCTAAGGTTGATTTAAAGCTCAACAATGATCATCTATCAATAACATATGGATTAAAACCTTTACAAGGATAAATCGAATTAGGGATCATATGGACATGCATAAGGATAACATTTCCATACATAGTTAATTCATTTAAAAATTAATTATGGATGAGCCATGTAAGATTCAAACATCCATAGAGTGATGTTAGATTCATATTCATGAGGATTATTACATTAATTTATTACAGAGTGACATAAGAGAGAAAAATGTAAGAATCATTTCAATTTTTTTTTATAAAATGGAAAAAATGAAAATAAGGTATAGAATTAATATTTTGAGAAAAATAATTTAGATGGTATTTTTCATATATCATCAAGGATCTACCCATAATGATCATTCACAAGGATCATCATATAATCTATAATTTTTAGATTCTTTACCTTACATAAAAATGTGACATTCATTCCCTGCATGTTTCCATATAGATATGGACAAGTTCAAACCAAATTAATGAAGTTAGATTAATGGTGATTAAAAAAGGAAATATCATATGTTTTTGGGATACATTAATGAACTTATTGATTGGGATTTTAAATGAGTATGAATTATGAAAATTTCACTCACCAAATAATATTTTATATATTACCAAATTGAAATATAGGAAGATAGTATTCCAGAAATATTAAATGATAGTAAAATCATAGGATAGGAAGAAGATTTGGGATAGAGAGTGACCCTTTGATGTTACAGGGATACTAAATAAAAGAAAAACTATTCAAATAATTAGAAACTACTACTGAACTCAAAAAAATTACACTTTTGGGATGAAAAATGTAAGAGAACATATATGAGGAATATTTTATAACTACATCATGGAAGTTGAACAAATGAGAAATTTTTTAGTTGTTTTAGAGTAAGTACAAAGGATGATGTAGTTCTTTATCAAAAAGAACGAGTACTCAAAGCCTTATTTGATGGATTCCAAAAGTATACATTCATGAACTATGTGAGGTAGTTAAGACCAGTTGCAAGGACTATGTTGTGTGATAGAGAAGGAACCATTAGGAATTTAATGATAGTGTGATACAGTATATATAGAATCTAATTGCATGTTGGAGAACATGATGGAATATTTGGTAAGAATGGAATGAGTATAATCATAGTGCCTTATACACCATATGGTCAAACATAAATCATTCCCTTCATAATAAATTGTGTCTATAGTAGATAATTTGTTATTGAAGTATCTAACCTATCATAATATGGATTTTACTCTCCCATAGAGGTTGAGATTTTTAAATCACTAAATATTACTCATTTATTTGCCACATTATCTGGGTAAGTTTTAGAGACCCATAGATGAGAGGATCAAGATATTAACCAATCCCCCAAGATGAATTAAAAAAATTTAAAAAAATTGTGTCATGGATCCCCCTATATCTCTACAGTGATCATATCAAACCTAGGAATGTAAGAAACAAACTAAATCAGTGAGTTCAAATACTCAGTAAATGAATAACATTTATTTGAAAACATAATTAAATAAATAATTAATACATAATATATCAACAATAAATAATCAAATAATTCAAAATAATTGATAACATTATCATGTTATATCTGTTGATAACATATCAATGGAGATAATTGATAAAATGGATTAGATTAGATGATCATGTAATTATGGAATTCATAATTTCAAACATCATAACGATATCGTCAGGGGCTCATATAATACATTATACATAACTACATAGGCACGCTCCAAATACCCTAGCTAGTTGTTCTTATTAGACCAACTAATGCATTGATATGTAATATAGATTTGTTCCCCACCCATCGCATAACAAGTCCAATTGATTCATTAAATAAAAATAAGGGTTAAAATTACAAATCATATTATTCCCTTAGGAACATGACACATAATCATCATTAAGTAACTAAATTTTAGCCTTATGTAAGTCATAGGTATTAGGATTTATAATAAATCTAGAATTAGTAGAATAATATGTCTATCTCAATGAATTTTTATCCATTTAATAAGAAAATATAGGATATTCACAATAAAATTTTATGAATCCTTGTCAAAGAGATGACAATGGATACATGTTATTTGAAACATTCCTGGTATAACAATATCTATAGTAAGTGGATGTTGGATAAATTATTTTAAGAGACCATAAAAATGATATTAAAGTGCCTCCAATAAATTGGCATTATCTGACAAAAAAAATTAATACACATTGGAGGTAAAAAAAATTATTTAAGGATAAACATCCAATTAATTATTATTTTATAGAATATGAGAATATGTAAAGAAGATAAATTTTAAAACACTAATGTCTTAAAGAAAGATATAATATATATCACAATTATATTTCCTCATAAAACACCCCCTATTATAAACAATACATCCGTAATAGAAAAAACAGTATAAATAGGGATTTGGATGATGGAGTTTAAGGATATGTAAATACATTAACATTATAATGAAATATGAAGGTGGAATAATGATAATTATTAATGATATCTAATTAATATTACAATAAGTAATTTAAAACATCATTCATCACAACATTTCATATTGGAATGAAAAGGGATTATATGGGATTATAAAAAATTAATGAAGAGATTTGATTATAAACCCAAACCTTACTAAGTAGATTCCTAGAATTTCAAAAAAAATCATCAAAATCATAATAACTATCTATATGGAATATTGAAAGGGGATTTGAGATTATATCCATGATTAACTAATTTCGAGTGAAAATGAATGTGTTGATAGGTGGGTATTTATATTTATTGAGTAATAAGTTTTTAATAATATAACGATATACTTTTTAGATTTCTATGTTGTAACACATTTAATAACATGGGTTTAAATGTGGTTTTAAATAATTGTATTTGACATTTAGGGGATTATTTTTTATATTTTTATTTTTAGTAACCTAAATAATATTAAATTTTTATATTTTCTAGGAAATATAATTTTCTAGAAATGTCTTGTATATAAAAAATTATTCTCGATTTTTTAATTTGAAAATTCCATTATAAGTTTAGAAAATGATTTTAATATTTAAAATAATCTATTTTAAAAAATGAAAATATATTTAATCATGTATTCATTTATATTAATTATTATATATTTTTTATAACATATTAAATTCATTATAAATACCATATATGCATACCATATATTACTATTTACTTAAAAATTTCTATTGTCTCACAACATTTTCAGAAAAATATCCATAAGAAATCTTTATTTTATAATTATAAATTTGAAATATTTTTTATGATCATGCGTTTTAAATTATTATAAATTTAATTATTAATTAAAGGTCTTATTGTATTTTAAAATTAGGGTTTTGGTGATTAAATTTAGAAATCTATTAAAAAAAATTATTCTAAGACATATATGTATTTATCTACTTGTTTCTTGAACAATCTGTATTATTTGTTATTATTGAAAATTCTAACACAAAATTATTTTAGGTTATTCTTTGGAGACATTATTTTATAATAGTTACATTACAATGCTAATGGTTATATTTCTAACTTACTATATTTGTAGTCCCTATACCCTTCGAGTTGTCAACCTACTTATTATAAATATAGACCACTATAAATTCTAAATTCTTTCAAATAATTCTCATAGAGTCTATATTATATCAATTCAATTTCTTATCAGTTTATTCATAATAGAAATCTGTCTTTTATTTTTATTTTTATTTTTAAAGTGTGAACATGTAGTATTCATGGTTATGGTCATTCCCTATATTTTTATATGTTACATTATAGTGGTTTTAGTAATTTTATTTTATGTTCATTTATAGTTTTCATATTGTATTATTATGAAAAAATAACATGTATTTCTAGATTGATTATTTAAATGATGTTTTACTTTTTATATAAATAATATTTATTGCATTCTCCCCCATTAATTAATTTTATCTTTAAAATTTGGAGTGTGAAAAAATAAATGAAAAAATGAGGGTAATTCTCCACATGTTCTTCCCTAATCCCACATAGCTTTGTCCAGTATTTTATTCCTCTAATGTTCTTTCACTAGGAATATTATTTGATTTTGTAGCACTTGAAATCGCTTGTGAATAATTTTGATATGCTCTTAAATATATTTAAAGTAAGGATCTATCCATATTTCATTGGTGGTGAGTAAATTCATTGGTTCTATCATTAAATATTTTAACATCAATACATAGAAAACATTATAAAATTTAAATAGTTTGAGTGGTATAGAAAAATGATAAAAGATACCTCCAATTCTTCTAAAATAAACAAAATACCCAATTTGTTATAGAATTAGATTCCATGTATTAACAAACTATATACCACACTTATATTGATATTCCTTTTCTATAAGAAATAATCCCTAACTTTAAATTCCAATTTCGTGTTATGATTATTAGTATAGCTTTTTTGACTACTCTATTCCATTTATAATATTTTTGATGTCTTGAACATACTCAATATCCATCTTAACGAGTTATTGAACAACTAAAATCATTTACCCTAATTCCTTCTAGAATGTTAGAATATTATATCTTTACCCATACATATTCACATATACTGAAATTTTCATGTTCATATGAAAACAATTATTGAATTAAAATTTTATCAGAGTTAAATACTGTTCCTGAAATCCTTATAGGTCTAGTGAGCAAAACCATAGAATATCATGAAATGTTTAGATTTTCCTTCCCATCAATTTTAAGAGAATTTTTTGTTGTCAAATTAAACTTGTTTTTTATATACTTATGAAAACTCCTCTAGAATTTTGACGTGAAATTAGGAAAATATCTCCTTTTACATCATTATCATGGATATAACTCTATGATCATTCATACTCAACGAATACCCCACATTGACTTCCTTAATATTTTTATATCTCATCATACATTCATAGTCATTAGATGGTTCAATCTGTATCCTTGGTTCATATTGATATCATTCTGTTTAAATATTTAATAAAAACTATTGTGATTTGTATATATTTCACATAATTCATTATAAAGGTAGTACCATCATATCTTCGAGGATAATATTTTATATTTTAAAACAACAATATTATTTTGATATTAGTGTTCATGGGTATTTAATTTACTTAATGTATTACTAATAATTCAATCATTTTAGAAAAGGAAACACCTAGGTCCTTTATTTGATGCATAAATATATATAAAAAATCCTCCCCTAGTGGTAATTGTAATAATTTTACATTAACAAATATCTTATTTAATTCCTAAAAAAATTATTTAAATTCCTTTGATAATGAAAATTTCACCCCTTTACATTTAAAATTAGTAAAAATATTTTCTATTTAGGTTGAATTTCAAAAAATTATAAATAATAAATAGTTATGACTAGTAACATATGTATTGTGGTTATATTCATATTTTTGGGATATTATTTAAAAAACATAGTCTTTTAAAGGTTATCAAATATCCCCTAATAAGATACATATATAATATAAAAGAAACTTATTAAATCCAAAATTTAATATTTCTGAATTTTCTATATATCTCTTTCAATATAAGAGTAAAAAAATTCATAAATGGTTCTCACACTGTTATGTGATTTTAGAGTATATTAGGATATCATTAGTAAATATTGAAAAAAAATTATCATTGAACACTTTATTCTTCAGATTAAAAAATATAGAGTTAATTTGTTAATCCAAAATTCTTTTCTTTGAAATTCTAATATCCATACCTCACACAGAAATTCATATTTGGTATATCATCTATTTTATTAATTTATATTGATACTATATAAAATTATGATAAATCTAGGGGATGTATGGAGACGCTTGATGTTGATCAAATAGATCCAAAATTCATGGGAAATTGTACATGTTCTTTATAGTAATGGTATTAGTTTCACTATAATCGATGAACAAACTCATACACTCATAATTATTCATAAAAAATATGATTAGCTTCAAAAAAAGGTGAGATAATATGGTGTATATGGAGACACATCCCATTTACACATATTATAAAATGATATATAAACAAATGTATCCATTAAATAAACAATAAGTTTGTAATGTTCTAGTATCTCTTGAAGGCTAGGTTTATATTACAAAAAAGGAAACATAAACATGGATTCATAATTTTCTCATCGATAGTGAGAACCGATATTACATGTGAGATCCAAAATCTATATTGGATAATTTTGGGAATACATCAAAGAAAGGGGATAGCATAAAATCCCAGTGAGGGAATAAATATGATGTGAAATAATGACATGTGATTCAACGGTATAATGTGATATCATAAAATATATGGTACCTGAGTACTCAAATGGGGGAATAACATAAATGGAATTGTATCATACGATCATGGAAGCAAGTGAAATTGGTAATGGAATACAACATTGTATAAACCTAAGTTAAGTCCAAATTCTATGATGACATCACATGGTTGAGAGAGTCCTGTAATGGATTATTGTCACTCCCTAATACCATACATGACTTCCCAAGTGACTGGAATATTACCCTCTATATTAGAGTGATATATAATTTTGGAACTACCCATTTTAGTTATTTCATTTGAATTCTTATGGGTGCCATCTAAGGATATCAACCATAAGGAATAAACATAATAATTACACATTGAACGAAACTAGTTACAAATTCTTATCTCTTGACATTAAAAAATGTATTCATTAAAGAATGAATTTAAGAAATGGTCATAAGGCATGTATTACCCCATAAAAGGAATGTTGAATAACTTAGGTATATATGTGAGATATATATATATAAGTTATAAGTATTCCATAACATTAATAGAGAGAAAAAGCGAGTTTGAGAGAAAATGATCATAACATGAATGAAATTATGGTTTATAGATGTCATTTACCTTGATACTTATTTAACATGTGTGTTTTTTATTTTTCATGAGAAAATATCATATAGAACCTCAAACAACTAGTATTGAATGAACCAAACATATGAACCATCCTGAAAGACCATTATGGGTCTGATAAAGCGGTTGTGCGCTACACCCAGTGAGTAAACACAATTATAAAATTCCATGCACAGGAGACTTCTTTTAAAAAATCGATATACAGTTCAATAGATTCACTAAAGGCTAACATCATGGATAATGCAAGTACAATAAAAAATGAAGTCATTCACAAAAAATATTGATTGTTTCTCCAACACATCATGAAACCATTCATGTTTCATTCCAAACAAAATGTCAAACTATAAATATTTCACATCCAATACCAAACATTAAAAGATGGAGAAGTGCATAAATCCAGTTACATGCCCAAGGAGATGCACACCAATATATAGGGATTTTGACTATAAATATAATCTCACCCACACCCTTAGGCATGATTTTTGAAAAAAAATGTAATCTTTTGTAGTATTCAACTCCATCTATTCCCCAATAGTGTTGAAAACTAGTTATGATAGACATTTAAAGGAAAATAATTTTCACAAAAGATCTCATGTGGGACCAAACGTGACTTCTCTTGTGGTATAGGGTCCCTCATGCAACTACTCCATAAGAGTAGTTGAGTTTATTTAAATATAATCCTCCTAGATATATATCTAATCTACGTCAATGCTTCCACGAAACTATACCTCAATAATCAATTAGTTTTCCTTATTCTAGATCCCCTTCTCATGTATATTTTTCATAGAACACCATAATGTTGTGTGAAGAAACATCTTAGTCACCTAACAAACATTATTTATCTCTCTATTGAATCCATTACCCTACTTGTTTCTTCTTAAAAGAGGTACCATACTGTTTGTTACTCATATCAATAGTGACCATTACATTGGCACTCTTGATTGAAACCAATACACTATAGTTAAAATGTCATTTCACAGCTAATAGTGCCCGAGTGGTGTTCACGTAATCCCTATAGGTCTCATCTTTGAGGGGAACTATGCATCTATCTTGGTTTAAGGGTCCATATTCTGGATCTTCACCATACCATAACATAGTCCCCCTTGAGGAGTGAGTCCCCCCATGTCCAAGATGCAGGATGTCAAACTATGTATCTCTATGTCCTAATCATGTAATGTTACACTAAACCACAACATCCTCAGTACATGACATAAAACTATAGACCTACCTTGTGTGTGGAACATAGGATTCCCCATATACTTTCAACTTGGGATTACACCATCTCCCCCACAATGGGATGATCCTCCTCTAAATAGAAACTTCCTTGAATATTCCATATTCTTTTCCCAAAATACTGATCTCCTTGCTAAGGGTACCTACCACATGTAATCCCTAAAACATTCCTCATTGATTCCCCTTCCACAACAAGAGCATCCATATTGCATGACATTAAACTGAGTGGATTAGTCCTATCACCCAACCTCAAATTGTGGCACCGAAGTACATTGGTTTTTTTTCCCTGACTCTTATATAGGGTATGTAGGACACCTACAAGAGGTTCAATCCAAACATTGGAAAACTCTGGTGTGACATCATCCCTGCTATGGGTGCACCTCATAGATCAGGCTCCATAAGGCATTCTGACACATTACTAAACTCATGTTTGACATCTTCCCTCCTGGAGGGACCTCTCAAATCTGCCTCTATGGGGTGTTTGATCGATTGATAAATTTAGGTTTGAAATCTTCCTTGTTATTCACCTCTGGGATCTGCATGCATGGGGCTTTCTAATCCATCAATAATCTTATGAGTGACATATTCCCTCATACGGATGCACCTCCTGATCTACCTCAATAGGGTGTTCAGATCACCCATCATATCCCTACAAAACATTAAAACAATTCAAAACCTATCCCAACAAAATAAATTAACCATATTCCCATCTCCAAATTTTTTTTAACTCATACCCTTTCCAATATCACATATTCCATGTTATAAACATGGGATACTTTAGGTAAAAATACATGTAAGACTTATACCTCTAACATCATTACCTCATGATCGACAGATGTTTCCTTGGGTTCCATACCCAATATGCCTTATATGAGATTCCCTTTAAAGATAAATATTCACAATTTCACAATATACCAAATGTATATACATGTCTATAACTTCCCAATATGACTACTCTTCTGACCCAAGGTTATGGCCCCATTGATATAGAAGTGGTGTAATTAACCAGATTCCACCTAGGTATTGAACTGGGAACAAGTTCCAATAATATAACTATCAAGGATGGAGACCTGGACTAGATAATAAACTCCATGGAGGAATCCATAGAAGGATGAACTAGCATCCCATCATCTTATTTTAATCTAAGAGATGACAACACTGATGAAAGTGAAGAATGTCACCCACATTTAGAAATCATGAATTTTTGGAAATAGAAGCCATCACGCAATAACATGCAGGTGGCCCTAGAGAAAGTTTCATAAACTGAATATTGTGAAACCAAGATGAAACTCTTCTCATAAACCATACGTACTCGTTGCATCTAGTGAATCTGCATACTTTCATGCCAAGGAGGTCATACATTCGACACCATGCCCCACTATGAAAATGGTGGGCCTATCATGGAACTCACCAAAAATCGAGGGGAGTTTTCATTAGGAATACTCAGTCTATTACATCCTTAGATTGGATCCCACTATACTTTAGAAGATTTTATTTCTTTGGTTCATTGGTCATTTAATTTCCCATACCTATACCAATGGCTAGATCCACATGGTTTATTAGACTCATGTTATGGGAAACCATCAACTATTAGAATGTAGGGGTCAGGGGTAGAGAAACCTTTAAATGATAATATCCAACAACCACACCTCATATGTGGCTTCCACCTCTGCTTTGGCTACTCGGTTACAATATCACATCGTTCCATATGATATTATCCAGTGGGGGTGGTCAATTCCCTCATGCTCTGGTATGAGAACGAAGGGGTTATTACACCCAAGGATGTGTCCTTTTTGGACATAGAAGCAACATCATGTCATTGAAATCACCACCCTTGAGATTCTCACAAGTGGAAACCGCTCCAAGTTATGATGATGATCTACTACGGGAGTCTCTCCACGAGAACGTGGATGATTAAAAACCTCTTACCAAGGAGGATGTGGATTTTAGGGCCACCCCAATAGTTACTACTACATTAGAGCCATCGTGGATGGATCCCACCTGAACTCTTAAACACCATTCCCAATCAGTATCATAGGGAAATGTGAGGGTGGTAATTACCACATCTTTTCTAGCCTTGATCTACGGAACCCATTGCAGTAATTAGAGGAAAACTAAAGATGATCCCTAAAAGTGGGATATCTTCTGTAGCTCCTACAACCATACCACCATCAGTGTATCCCACCATATCCCTACAACAGGAGAATAAGGATCCATTTCCGCAAGACTGGAATCGATACCCAAGATACATCATTGGATGTCCCGGTAGATAATCGCAATCACTGGCACCATAGATTGTTTCTATGGGCTATACTGTAATGAGTATAATTGGTGTGGGGTCCTCCATGCATCATAACCAGCCTGTACAGAGTTCCTCACCAAGTCATCAATGATCCAAGTGGAGTTCCTCCCCACTATTTCAATGACTAGTATTGAGTTCCTCCCCCTAATTTGACCAATCAACTCGGTGGACCTCCCAATGTCATTGCTACTCGGTGTAGAGGTCCTTCATACATCATCACCAACAACACAATCAAAGGTACTCCCCACTCAGTCAATAGTAAACATATAGGTCCTCTCTATTCAATTGAGAAAAAATTGTAGATTTCTTCCCCACTAAATTAGCATCCAGTATATAGGCCCTCCCCATGCTACGACAAACAATATGAACTAAATTCCACCTCCTATCACAACTAAACAAACAATAGGTCCTACCTACTCCAACACCAACTAGCATGATGATTCTCCCCAGGCTAAAAATGTTCCCTACCCTAAATAACCTTTACAGGGTAGAAGTTAAAATACTCCCCATCTGAGTTGAAACCCTATGAAGCACCACATCATTGTTGATCTTATAGACCACCCATATTTTTAGGTAATCGACAACATGATGATGGGGCCTTCACCAAAATGACCTGAGTTTTGTGCGGGATCCCCACTATTGAGATTCAGTATTTGAGAATCGAAGGTCCAAAGGATCCCTATATCTCTCTGCATGTACTTGTAGGAGAAAGAAATTACGGCTCCCTTCCTGGGGCACACAGTGAATCCTTTTTTGTTACCACCAATATCCCTCCTCTCTACCACTACTCAAGAAGATGGAGAGATGTGGCAATCTAGGATGATGCCTCAAATCATGGGGAGTACCACGCTAAGACAAAAATTAATGATGTCTCTCTAAAACATGAGTCAATGGTCCACAACCTATCTTACATTTATGTGATGATGAGTTTTGAAAATTCATCTAGAGAGGTTATAGAAATTAAAATAAATTTGGATCGTGTGGTTTCTCCTCTCCAAGTAAAACAGTTAGATAAATACTCTCTATCGGTGTTTCCACCCATATGTCTACCCACCCCAATCAGGGCTTCGGCTGACCCAGAGTAAGACCATTCCTCTAAAAAAGAGATCCTTTGGGAGGTTATGGACATTCACCAGTTATTGATTCTGTTCTGGCTACCTAGAGCTTCAATGATTGACATCCTAGTGTCCCATATAGAGGATCAAGATTTGTGTTTTTTCTCGATTAACTGGGATAAATATTGCCACATCTACAATTATCAGATGGTCTACCCAAGGAATAATTTTAAATTACATTTTTTATTTTCATTATCACTTTAAATGATAATGTGAGAAACTGAACTTGTTCAAACAACAAAATATCATACACCAAAGATTTAAAATAATTGTTGAAATAAATTTTGAACCTATTAGGTATGTTCTCCATATTAATGTTTCATTTAAGGGAAATTACCATGGTATCAGGGTCATCCTTGATGAAGTATTCAAAGTGATAATCCATCTTGTCCGATGATTGAAAAAATTCCTCCACATTTATCTTTTTTTCATTGAAGCGTATTTTCAAAATAAGATATTTCTTATTGATCCAACCACATTTCTAATAGTTATCCTACACTAGGATAATTCTAATGAGCATTCTTTTAAGATCCACTATGGAGTAATTAATCATAAATTCCCCATCTTACATTTATTCCTCAGATGCATGATGATCTCCCATAATTTATCCTTGTTTTAAAACTCTTTATCCAACTACCACTACTAATTGGCCATTATAGAATTATTAGGATCGGTCCTCTCATTTTTATACTCAGTATAAAAATTATCCACCACCAATGAGCCTCACTACACCTGATTAGGTACATTCATTATATCACCAACCTTTACTTATTCCTTAGAAATTCCACAACTGATCAATTCAGTTCCACAATGATTATTTTCATTCTTCTTTTGGTCCTAAAAATGCAATTGGGTTCAAATTAAAACTCTATGTCCCTCATATTCTTGATTGACTATGTATCCATTGTTTTAGGTCTATATGATTCAGTCTAGAAACCTTTGGATTTCTACATTTTAGTCATAATGTATCTTCTTAAATCCTAGTTCCCCTTCTACCCTTTATTCCTCCTTAGGCTATGAGGAACCCAACTATGAAATCATCCAAAACTATCTTCTTGAAAATTGGATATTTATCTCATTGATTTCCCCTGCCCAAGAAAAACCACACCCTTCAGTGAAAACCTATTATAAGACAAGTTTTATTTGTTCCTGGATAGTCCCTTCAAATTCCAATGATTTGAATTTATTTACTTTCTTAATAGATGACCTTTCCTTTCTAAGGATTTTCCCATTAACTGTATTCAACCCACTTCCTAAGATCAGTATCTCATATACCTTGAAATCTATAAAACATCCCTCACTTACATCCTTAATCAGCACTTCATGAGTGGGATCGTAGCCCAGATGAATTATTTCATCCACATATATCCCCTACTTGATATTAGTTCATTTTTTCATTGTGCTCCCTCCTCACAGGATGTGTCCTTATGTGAATTTATTAGAAAAAATAGTGATGTTTCATAAAACCCCTCAATCTATTCAGAACTAGAGCAGATATTCAAAACTGCATCACCATAACTAATTTTAATCTACCATGTAAATCCAATATATTAAAATCATGATTCAAAGGACATGCCTTTTTATTGGTGGGAATATATTTTTCTAATTAATTCTGTCCCAACTGATCATATGCCTCGAAAAAATGGAGATTGTGGTTTGATTCTATGTCAGTCTGGTGATTCATCAATTTGAACAAGCTCTATCATATGTGTATTAGACACAGATTCGAAACCATTTACACTAGGACATGACCCCTCTATTTCTATCTATTGGTAAAAAATGAGTGAATGGGACTAGACACTACTATCAGATGTCCTAGTATTTTTCATGATAAATTGAGTAAATATGGCACCATCACAATGCATGATAGTGAAGATTAGGCTCAAGGGGAAATGAAGTACCAAGAAGGCCCTGTTATAGTTTCCCTTACTCATCAACAGTGGTAGGAACTTGGCTTAATATTCCCTATATTAGGAATCATTTCTTGACCTTTGGAACATCAAAAATGGAGAGAAGCATGTGGAAACCTTCGATCCATTATTGGTTTTGCTGAAAAAAGAGATGAAGCCCTTGGTAGCTTCCTTACACTTGGAAATTGAGAATTGTCATAGTTTTTCTTCTTACCTCACTACTGAGTGACACAAGGATTATGTAAGATCTCTATGTGACCCCATATCATCCTTAGTGGTGAAAAGTTCCTTCTTGTCTAGATACCAGAATTCGATCTTAATGGCCCCTTGCATATAGTCAAAGAAGATGATATAGTATATAGAAAGCAATTGAGGAATGATTCACTAAACCCTCCTGTGTAGTGTAATTATCCTCCATTTGGATCAAGGTTGTTCTGATCTCCAAGTTGATGAGATCACTCCCTGATCTAATGTTGATATTAATTCCATGGTGCTTGGAGACCCTCTCAAGGATGACTTGAATGTTTTTTCCACCATTAGTCTGGAGACCCTAGGAACACGGCTCGTGGATATCTAACATGATAGAATCATTCATCCAATATGGGTGGACAATGTTTGAGCAGCACCGACATTTGGAAATCCCACCTTTTCCCCATTCAATGTGTTGGGTTACCCACTCTAACACCTAAACCACATTATCTGATGGTGTGAACCGATGACGGGGACCCTAAAACAGTAAGAAACCTCTAGAATATGTTTTTTCTGATTCAAGAAGGATGTGCATTCTTCGGGACCACAAGCTTCCCACAGAGTACATTTCCAATTAGAAAGATCATTAGGGGTAGTTCTACTATCATTTTACCACCACCACATACAAGATAAGTATTTATAACCTTTTAAGTGTAAGAAAAGTAATGATGAGAGAGTCGAAGAATTGTTTCCTTGGTTTGAGGGTATCACATACTCACTTGAAATTTTGTTGTCATAATAAAAGGTGATTACGATGTGCATAAGGAAAATTAACAATGATCAATTCCATACCCTCATCACAGAAAAACTAGCCAGGTGGATTCTAGAAGTACTCTAAAAAGGATGTGTCTCGAGGAATATTTTTAGTATGATAGAAAACACTGACACATATTTCCTCTTCTATCTCCGATGAGGAGACCCTCAAATGTAGATATTGTCTCCAATATGTATGTTGTGGTTCCCAATATATTTAAACTACTGGATCCTTTTCTAGAAGGGTCTCACTGCGTGAAACCTTACCAAGAATGGCCTCACCGAAGACAAAACTAGCCGACATCACCTCAATATGTAATGTCCCCTAAAAGATAGAATCTGGCTCCAACCACCAAATAAGGCTAGGCTTCCAGGGTTACTTTCCTAGAATGACGGAATTTGACCTACTCCTTCAAGTATTCTTGGGTTCTGTGCTACTTTATATGCACCCAAGATGAGTGTATCATGAAATTTCCAAAGTGTAGGAAGTCCTTGGAGGTCGGACTCACAGGATACTCTAATCATTTATCTTACCATAGAATCCTTGGATAAACCATTCACGAATGTTACGTGCTAAAATATTATACTCATGACTATGTGGATTATGGTTTTCTCAATTTGGTATAATATCTAATGCAAGTGAGTCATGTATTAAACAACCCCAACAGTGACAATGAAATATCTAGTGAGTTTATGTTGAGTTATAGCTGTGGTATAGATAAATATTATGACCGTTTGACATTCATGGAAGTCGCCCATTCTCATTGTGTCGTAATTTATCACATAGGAAGTCTAGAACCTCCTGTAGTTTCCAAACCCACATTGGATTTTGCTTTTTCATTTACATCACATCCTTTCATATCATAGAAGAATATGTATCAATGGAATAAGGAAAATCAGAGTCCCTAATGGGTGAAAATTCCTTCTCTCACCAATGATGACTCCATGCCTCATTAGCTAGGAGATGAATCAATGATTTATCCAGCACTATATGACCTCACTGATTATGGGAATGAATATCCCTCAATGAATTCCATTGATTTGGCGGACCACATCATAGTACATGATAGTGAAGAATTCCATGAAAACCCCTCTATTGCCTCTGGATGATTCCATCAATGTAAGGGGAGAGGACATGTGATCAATAACAGCCCAAACAATACATATAGTCATTACTTAACCATTTCCGTATATTTAATACACAACCTAACGAAAACCATTCCAGGACATTATAGGTTTAGAGTCATTAGAAATAGCGAAACATAAACAACCAGTTCTTAAAACATCCACATTGTCTCCCACTTATTTCTTCATAACTAGTCTCATTTTTGAGATATCTTAATTAATAAATTTATTCATGACTTGGAGTAAAACAAATTAGAAATAGTGAGCTAAAATTTCAGTAAGGGAAAACAAATGAAATTTCAATCTTATCATAATCATAAAAACATAACATTTGAAAATCTTATCCTGGATATAAATGATCATAATATCATGTCATGGGAAAAATTATAAAAGAAAAATGTAATCACAATATTCATAACAGAAGACCTGAAATATCGTGGCATACACACCTATTCTTAGAAAATAATGTCATATTATTCTCAACTCATTGTCGAGACCATCATAGCTGACAGAGTCAATTACTAATCCTAGTTCTCTCCTTCTTCCATCCCTATATTACTGAACTAGATTTAATTGACATTTTTTTCATGTATATCTCTTGAGATATAAATATTTACCCAATTCATTGGAGGGAGATATTACTCCCACCCATCTCATAGTGAAACCATCCATATGTTTTCCACAAAAACATAAAATCATTCACCGTAGCATGACCTATGAAATAAAATGGGTTCCTTAAACATTATTCCATATAAATTTATATAAAACATATGGATTTACTAAATTACACACAATAAAATCATAGTAATAATAGGGTTAGAAATATAACCCTATTTAAAGAGTATCATCTTAGATGGAAAATAATTTTGAGAAAACACATGAAATTAATTCTTGAGGAAAATAACCATTATTATTCAAAAACAACTCCTTACTCAAAATGAAATACAATATTAGAAGAAATAATTTTATGTGAAGATAAAATTTTATTTTTGAAGGGAAAGCTTCATGGAAATAAGGAATTATGAATGTGTAAAAATATGTTCAGGTCGTACAAGATAAAAAATACATTCTTCTCGAATTTTTACCAGAAAAGTCAAAAAGTACCTCATACATAAAATGAAAAATGATCTCATCCATAATGTTTAGTAAAAATTTACCAATAATTAAAATTATAGAAGGATATAATGAATATTTTGAAATAATTATTTAGAAAACATGGACGTTGATGATAAATATACCCTAGTGAATACTTATAAATAAACAATCTCAGATAAAATTGGGATGTTCAAATTCATCCCTTACCTTAGGTCTGATATGCTTCATAGTTATCTGAACCTCCTATATAACGATTTAAATAATGTTACTGATTTATTCCAGATTCATAATAATTTTTTTGATAACATTTATTTTCATATTTTCTTCTTTTTGTTTATAACACATCATTGTTACTAGTTATTTGTGAATTACCTACTTTTTTTTCTTATGAATGTTTTGTCAGACATGTTATCATTCCTCTTTTAAATTTATAATTATACCATTTATATAAGGGTATTAGTGTAATATATATCATATTTATTCATTCATTGTATTTATATAATCATGCAAATAATGAAGATTATGTAAAACTAATCACATCGCACCATGGAGACGGTAAGTCGTATGTACGCACGAGCGACAATATAATTCCCATAATTGTTGAATGGTTTTAATGATAATGGTGTATAGTATTTAAGAATCAATATTATTTTATATTAATCATATATATGTTTATTGATTCCATCATTATACCCATCCATGTATGGTTGTGGTGAAAAACGGATTACCCCATGACGTGGAGACGGTAAGTCATAGGTACGCACGCGTGATGATTTCATTTTTCATGGGATGGCTGGAAGATAGACTATGTTTGTTTCATAATTATAATAATATCAATATATATATGTACTACTGGAGTTATTACATTATGATGAAATAACTCATGAGGTAGAAGTAGAAGAATAAATGTTTGAAAGAATCAGAAAATGATATTACATCTTTATCGACATGACTCCTCTAAATCTCCTCTTAGAGAACTAGATTTGATATTTGAAGAAGATGAGGACATATAGAATATTTATAGGTAAGTCTATGAGGTAAATTTCCTAGTAATTGTCAGTATTGAAGGATAAAAATAAAGTTAAGAGTTGAGGGAGGAAGTTCCCTTTTATAATTGAGGTGACAGGAACTTTTGGAATCCTCAAAAATATTAATTTATAATAAAATAGAAAAACATTTAAAACCCATAGAAACGTCCCAATATCAAATATTAAATGAGATAGAGTTGTAATATCATCATATAATAAATTTTAATGAATTTTTATGTCAATTTAATCATATATTTCTTAATTAACACATAGTTATTCAATTTAATTTTAAAATTTTTAATAACATTATATATATTTAATGGTTATAAATATTTACTTATACATTGTTAAATGAATGTAAATGGATATTTCATGAAATTTTAGACCTTGTAATTATCTCTTTTAAAATTTTAAATAATTTTATGATTTTTAAATATTTTAATAATATGTTATTTTTATAAAATATCAATAGTGTCAATTATAACATTGTTCTTTTATTTGATTTTAAATAGCATCAACATAGATGATCAATTTGAAAAAAATATTTTATTCACTCCGAATATGTCGTATTCACCTATAAAATTTTTGGAGAACATATTTTAGTTAATATTATATTTCTATTAACATTTTGAAAACCATATATTTGATATTTCTATTAATAAAATATTTTCTACATCACTGTTGCGTCATCATTTATTGTAATCATTTAATCTCTAAAAATTATAAATAAATTTCTATGATGTAGTCAATTAATTTATATTTCCATATACTATCTATATTTTGTATTATCTCATAGTTATCCAGATATTTAAATTAATTTACTTATATAAAATAAGATTTTGAAATCTTGTCACATTCATTAGTTTTTATAATATTCATGTTGTATTCATAGGTAAGTGGCCATTAAGGGATTCCAATTCTAAAAACAGATGTATATATTTGAATTTAGTCAAAAAATAGTATTTTTACAGGTTTTATAGAAATTTTATTATTTTATTTTTACCTTTAAATACATTATTTACCTTCAACCATAGTGATAAAAATAATTATCAATGTTACTATTCATAATGCCCAAACATAAAAGTTTCCTACTAACATAATTTGTCCCTAATTATTCCTAATACAGATTCCATTTTTAAAAATTGAAAACTCAGAATTTTCAGTACTTAATATAATATTAATATTATTGATGAAATGAGAAAATATGTTTTAAAAGTTAAAATATTACAAAAGATTCCAATGTTTTTACATCTGAATTTAATGTCCAAATAATTGCAATGAACTAAATTATAATAAATGGTAAAAATATATTAAATTTATGATTTTAAACCATTAAACAATAAAATTTATCTATATAAATTATTTCAATGAAAAAAATTTGTTTTTAAATTACAATTTAGCTTATTTTTTTATTTAGAAAAAAATAAAAGTTGTCAGAAAAATATCGGAAATTCATCCAATGTAAATTTTTATATACTGAATCAAAATATCATGTTTATTTTGTTATATAAAATTTATTAGGGTATCAAAATATTAATTTAAAAGGGGTTCATATTTAATGTTGTGAAATAAGCCTTTTTAAAAAAATAGGTTTGTGTATATCAAATATATATTTTATCATACCCTATAACTAAAATATACATTGGAAGAATATAAATATTATTTTATTATGCATATAAACGAAATATATCTCATTAAATTCATTACCAAAATTAATTCATTCAATAATAAATATATTTAATTGATTTATATTTTTCATACACAATTGATAGTCAATGAATTCAAACTGCATTTTCATAAGTTAGTTATTATTATTCCCACTAAACCAATGGCCAAGCCACTACGATAATATTATATTAAGGTAATCTCATGGTTTTTTATACTCACTATTGGGTGAAATAAATCTAATAAAGAATAAAAATTATTTAATGAAAATATTTCTTAAAAACATTCAGGTGTTGCATTCTACCCCCGTAAACTAAATTTCTCTCTCAAAATTCATCACTTGGAAACAAACTATTCAGGATACCTCTCCTTAATCATATTCACAAGTTCCCATGTAGCTTCTTCAAATTGGTGGTTCCTCCATAAAACATTAACAATGAGAGTGTTCTGATTTTGTAGAACTTTTTTACTATGATCCAGAATCTCTATTAGTTGTCATTCAAAAGAGTGATATTTATATAACATCATGACTTATGAGCTTATTACATGTGATGGATTGGGTATGTACTTTCTCAGGAGAGATACATGGAACAAATTGTGTACTTTAGAGAGACTCAGTTGAAATTCCAATTGGAAAGCTACCTTCCCAACAAGATCCAGAGTTTCAAAAGTACTGATATACCAATGGATCATCTTTACCTTCATTCCAAATATCATTACTCTCTTCCAGGTATATATTCATAGAAACAGCTTATCACCCACTTCAATCTCTAGGTCTTTTTTTCGGTTATGAGCATAACTTTTCGGTCGACTTTGAGCAACTCTTATGTGTTGTTGAATAAATCTGATCTTTTCTGCCATTTCATCAACAAGATCAAGACCTAATAGATTTCACTCACTAACGTCATCCCAGCAAGTTGGAGTTATACACTTATTTCTATAGAGGGATTCATAAGGGGAAATCTGAATACTATAATGAAATATATTGTTGTAAGAAAATTGCACCAAATATTTATCCACTACAAGGTAGTGGGAGATCATATGCACTGGATAACCATCTTTTTATTATTGAAATTCGATTCAAATTCATCCATATAATCGAACAATACTCCATTATGAGTCATCTTGGTGATTGGATTAGATAATCATAAAGAACATTTCAAAAAAATTGGAAAATATCTATCCTGACCAAGAAATCTATGGATATCAATTATCATTCGTGGTCTCTACCATCTTTCAATAACCCTTATTTTTGTTGGATCTCCGGATATCCCCTCTCTTGAGATTATTGGATCCAAAATTCACACTTGGTATATTTGATATATAGTGTCTCCTTTCGCAAGGTCTTCAGTACAATTATCGTGTTATCTTCATGTTCTTCCTTGATCTTTTAATAAACAATAATATTTTCTATAATGACTACCAAAAACTGATCAAGATTATTTCCAAAGACTGTATTCATTAGATCCATGAAGATAGAGTGTGCATTAATAAGTCCAAAAGGAATAACTATAAATTCATAATGCTTATACCTTGTATAGAATATATTCATTGGTATATCTTCCTTTATTACCCTTAATTGATTTTATCTTGAATGAAGATCAATCTTTGAAAATTATTGAGCTCCACATAGTTGGTCAACTAATTCATCAATTCAAGAAAGAGGATATTTATTCTTGATTGTGATCTAGTTAAGTTCTCTATAATCAATGAAAAGTCTCATTGATCCATATTTATTCTTAACAAATAGAAAAGGTTCTCCCCAAGGTGGTCCACTAGGGTGTATGAATCCCTTATCAAGATTCTCTTGGCGTTTTTTCTTCAATTCCTCCAAATCAATCAGGGAATTTCCATAAGGTTTATTTTAATTACACATAATAACAAGTATGAGTTCTATTGAGAACTCAACTTCAAGATTTTGTGGAGGACCTAAAAATTCTTATAGAAAGACATCATCAAACTACTAGGTAGTGGGTGTGTTATTAATCGTGAGTTTCTCTCCATCCATTTGAGATAAATAACCATCATTTATAGGAATCAACACCAATAAGATGGAACAAATTTCTACTGGAAGGTTATATTCACCCATTCATAATAGATGATCATAGATTGATCTAGAATATTAAATGTGACGTCCCTTCCATGGAAATTGATATGATCTCTATATAGATAAATCTAATCAATGCCAAAAATCACAACAAATTCCACTGTAGGATGGATCACAGTATTTACCGGATGCAATTTCCCCCAAACCTCAACTGGAGAGTAATTATGAACTTTTGAGGCGACTATTGTGCCATTAAGAGTTTTCCCAACTAACTCAATATATAATTGTTGAAGAAATATGAAGATACCCATAGAAAATTCTTCAGAAATAAAAGACAAGGTGGATCCAGAATCGAATAAAACATTTTATACCTTAGAGTGTATGGTAAGTGTACCATTCACCACTTCATTATCGTAATCCACATCATTGATATAGATTTCATGTTACTTTCCATTGTATTTGTCCTTAATATTTTTTTATGTTGATCATCATCAATAACCCTTGGATTATGGAATTGATTAGCATAATTCCCCATTTCCCACCACTTGTATAATTGAAGTGTATGAGGTTCATTTTGTGTATCCTTTTCATTTTTTCTCTTCATTAGACTTATTTTTTTCATCACTTATGCATTCACATTCCCAATGTCCTTATTTTACACACATAAATCATTTACTAGTCTATTTAATAAAATTTATTCCTTATTTATTTCTACACTTTGAGGATAAGGGAAAACTCATCTTCTTTTCAGTTTGGTCTTCATAATTTCAATTGAATTCCGGTTTTCTCTTCATATCAAACCCATAAGACTGATGGGTTACGCCAATAACCATATCAACCTTGATAGATCATCGAAAAATTACCTCATAGCTATTGAAGTCCATTATGTCTAATTACCTTAGAAGACATAGTTGTATGCCACTAAAGAATCGATCAATTTTTATCTCAGGTTGGATAATAATTCCAGAAGAATACCTTGCATGTCTTGTAAAATTTCCTTCATAAATACCAATAGATTCATCATCCATTTTCTTGTGTTCAAGAAACTTATTCTTTATATTTGTTTGAAGAATAAGAGGAGTGTATTTATTGAAATATAAGTTCATAAACTCATCCAATTCCACGGAATCAATTTCATCTATTTGCCTCATATTCTTGATAAAATTCCACCATTGATTGGATTCTCCTTCCCAATGATAGGCTGTTAAGATAAATCTATCATGTTCATAACTTTTTAGTACCTAAAATATCTTTTCAGTGGTACTGATCCATTGTTAAACCATTAATGAATTATAAGACCTGCTGAATGAAGGTGGACATTACCTCATGAAGGAATGAACAGAATTTTGCTCCTTAAATTGCTCATTTGGATGTCCTATATGATTCATATCTTGAAAAAGTTGTGTTATCATGGATACATGATTTCTCATTCCATCTCCCCTAACATTTTGTTTCTCATGAGGATAATCATTACATTTCCCATCACATTCAGCATTAAGGTGGTTCCTTTGGGTTCCAGTCATTAACTAAAATGAAGAAGCATAGTGTGGGAATCACTAAACATAAAAGGAAAGCCACATAATAATGAATAAGATTTCAATTTATGAAACATTATGTTTAGTCCAAGTTTATTATTGAACATATCTAAAACATTATGATAGGATTGTAACCTATACATAGTCAAATACATAGGGTTCTTATTAAAATTCTCTCATCCTAGTTTCTAATGGTTTAATATACCTTTTCAATGATACCAACTGTAACAGCCGATACATTCATATATAAATTACGTCAACATTGGTGAATATTTTTTACATAACAAATAAATCCACACATGAACATTATAGGTTTATTGTCTTTAAAAACTAGAAAACATAAAAAACTATTTCATAAAACATCCACATTTTCTCTTTATTTGTTCATAACTAGTCCTCTTTTTGAAATATATTACTTACTACCCTTCTTCATGACCTGGGGAAAATAAATATATTAATGGGTGAGCTCAAATGATCAGTAAGGGTTAACATGGAAAATATCAATTATTTCAAAATCATAAAAACATAACATTTGAAAATCTTATCCAGCATATAAAATATCATTATATCATATCATCTTATAAATCATAAAAGTTCCATGTAATCACAATATTCATAAAATAAGACATGAAATTTCTTTTCTTACACACATAATCATATGAAATCATTTCATATTAGTTAGGGCTCATTGCTGAGACCATCATAGTGGACAAAGTCTATTACTAAACCCAGTTTTCTCCTCGTTCCAGCCCTATATTACTGAATCGAATTTACATAAAATTCCATTATTGTCTATATCATGAGATATAAATCATTATATAATGAAATAGATATAGATATAGGTCTCACCCATCCGAAAATGAAACCATTCATATGTATGCCACAAAAAATAAAAACATTCACCATAGCATGACCCAAGAAATAAATTGGGTTTCTTAAACAATATTTAATCATAATTGCTATAAAAGAAATGAATTTCCTAAATTACACTGAATAAAATTATAATAATAACAGGGTTAGAAATATAAACCTATTTAAAGAGTGCCATCTTTGATGGGAAACAATTTTGAGAAAACACATGAAATTAATTCTGGAGGAAAATATAATTTCTTCTTTAAAATTGTTCACCTTCATCAAAATGCCACACAATTTTAGAAGAAATAATATTATTTGAAAATAATCTTTAATTATTGAAAGGGATTCTTCATGTATATAAGGAATTATGTAAGTATAAAAATATGTTCTTGCCATACAAGTTTAAAAGAAATATTCTTCTCATTCTTTTGTCGGAAAAGTCAAAAAGTATGTCGTACCAAAAATGGAAAAAGATTACATCCAACCCATTTAGTTAAAATTTACCAATTGGTAAAATTATTGAATTATATAAAGAATATTTTTAAATTTATGTTAAGAAATCATGGACGTGGATGATAAATATACCCATGTAAATACATACGAATAAATGATCTTGGATAAAAACGATATTTGAAAAGTAATCCCATACCATAGGGCCGAGATGATTTATATATATCTCAACCTTTTTATAATGATTTTAGTAGTGTTATTTATTTATTCTAGAATCATAATAATATTTATGAAATCTATTATGGTAATATTTTCATTTGTTTTTAATAACATTTCATTGTTACTCGTTATTCGGGTATTAACTACTTTATGTTCTTATGCATATTTTGTCGAATAAGTTTTTATTCCATTTTTAGGTTATAGTTATATCATTCACATGATTGTATTAATATAATATATATCATATTTATACATTCAAACTATTTATATAATTATTCTTTAATGATGATTATCTAGAACAAATCACATCGCACCGTGGAGACGGTAATTCGTACGTACACACGAGCAACAATACCGTTACCATAATTTTTTAATGGTATTGAAGTGTATGGTGTATAGTTTTTCATAATTAATATAGTTTTATATTAATAATATATATATTTATTAATTCTATTATTATACGCATCCATGTAATGTGGAGGTTCAAACAGATTACACCACGACATGGAGATGGAAAGCAGTACGTGTGCACATGTGGTGATTTCATCTTTCATAGGATGGGTAGAATGTGGACTATGGTTTCTTCTTAATCCTAATTAAATATCATTATATAACAAGTAATGGAGTTATTACTTTATAATGAAAAACTCAGGATGTTGAAGTAGGAGAAGAATGAAGTTTGAAAGAATCAGAAAATGATATTACCTCTACTTTGGTATGCCTCCTCTAAATCACTTCTTGGATCACTAGAGATGGTTTTGGAAGAAGTCCCAGAACTCTAAAATATTTCTAGGAAAGTTGATAAGTGAAATGGACATGGTACGGTCTACATTGAAGGCAAAAAAAGACGTTAATCATTACGGAAGGAAGTTCTCTTTTACAATTGAGGGGAGGGGCACTTTTGGAAACCTCAAAAAAGGTAATTTATAATATAATAAAACCCAACATAAAAACCACCAAAATGTCCCAATTTGAAGTATGAGATGATACAGGGTTGTAATATCATCATCCAAAAAAATTTAGACAAGGTTTTATGTCAATTTAAGCATTATCAATTTAATTAACACTTATTTATTCTATTAAATTTTATTTGTGGTGATAACATTCTAAATATTTAGTGGTTATAAATATTTACTTATATATTATTAATTTATCATAAATGGATATTTAATAAAATTTTAGACCTTATAATTATCACTATGTAAATTTTAAATATTTTTATTAATTTTTAAATTATTTAATAAAATGTTATTTTTAAAAAATATCAATACTGTCATTTTTGACACTATTCTTTTATTTGACTTTAATTAAAATCCACACTGAATATAAATTTGATCCAAAGTATGTACTACCCTAATAACATGTAAATTTTACCTAAAATATTTGTGTAACACATTAATTAGATCATATTATATTTTATTTATTATTTTTAAAAGTATTTATTTGATATTTCTACTAATAAAATAATTTCAACATCACTATTGTGTTATCATTAATGGTAATATTTTAATATATCAAAATTTAAAATAAATTTCTATGATATAAGTAATTATTCGATAATTCTATATAAAATCTATTGTATATATTATCTACTATTTATCCATATATCAAAATTAATATAATTATATGAAATGAGATTATGACATTTTGTCACATTCATTAGTTTTAACTGTATTCATTTAATATTCATAGTCAAGTGGCCATTAAGTGATTAAATTTTGAACAATGGATTATAAAGGTATAATTTAGTCATAAAATAGGATATTTAAAGGTGTTAAGATAATTTAATAAAAATAATTTCCTTTAGTTACCCGATTTACCTTCAACCATGGTAATAAAAATAATTACCAGAGTTACAATTTATAATTCCCAAATATAAATGAAGCTTTTTAACATAATTTTTACCTAATTATTCTAAATATGGAGTCCATGTTTAAAAATTAAAATCACAGAAGTTGATGTAATTAATTTAAAGTTAATCTTGTTGTTGAAATGAGAAAACAAGTTTTAAAAGATAAAATATTGCAAAAGATTGAAAAGTTTTTACATATGAATTCAATGTCTAATTAGTTCTAATGACATAAATTATATTAAATGGTAAAAATAAATTCTATTTATTCTTTGAAACCATTCAATAATTTAACTTAACAATATTAATTATTTCAATTAAAAAAATTAATTTTCAATTTAAATTTAGCATATTTTTTCTATTCAACCAAACATGAATGTTATCAGAAAAATATTATAAATTCATCCAATGTAAATTTTTTATTTCCTGCTTCAAAATACCATTTTTTTTTGTTTTTGTATAAATATTATTAATGTTTAAAAATATTAATATAAAAGGGGTTCTCCATTCAATGGTGTAAATCTATGATTTAAAAAAATAGGTTTTCATACATCAAATAGGGTTTTATTCATACATTATGACTAAAATATACATTGGATGAATATAAAAAATATTTTGTTAAGTATATAACACATATAAATCCTAATTATTTCATTACCAAAATTAATTAACTCAAATATCAAAATATCTAATTTATTTATATTTTTCATAAAAAAATGTATATCCAATGAAGTCACAATGCATTTTCATAAGTTAGTAATAATTATTCCCACTTACCAAATTATTAGGCTATAATGGTAATTTTATAATAAGGGTGTATTGCGGTTATTTTAAACTCGGGATTACATTCAAATAAATATACTGAAGAATAAAAATTATTTAAAGAAAATATCTCATAAAAACATCATGGTGTCACATGATCCACCTGAATTCTCAGGCCAGTGTCCCAAACTAGGTCATTAATGCTATTTAAACTAGATTTTAGGTCTTGAGAAGGGATTTTAATTGTCCTCCCATCCTACTTTTTCAGGCACTCTTATACATCTATATAAAATAGTTGATAGAGGGGCATATTTTAGACCTCGTTTTGATCAACGACATCCCACCAGATCCAAGCCATAGCCATTAGAACTTAATCAATCAGTTAAGGTTAGGCTAGTTAGTTAGTAGAAGAATACTACCAACACTAGGAAAAACCAAATTTTTTAGCTAGAAGCATATGTTAGACCCCCCCCCAACCAAGGAGATACCATCTATGGGACCAAATATGGATTTTGTGGGTATATACAATGTGTTAAATAACCCCACTAACATACTCCTGAGGATTTAATTACATGAGCCTCTGTGTATAGTAATGGGATGTACAAAGTCCTTACATAAGCTTTAAAATTACCTCTACACATTGAATCTGAAGTAGCTACCGCATATACCTACTATGTTCTGAAATCCAAGAAATATGAATGTTTTGAAATCGTCTCGTTTTATAGGAAAGATGAGGGTGTCCTCGGGCTGGGGAACATGCATCTGTGGTACATAAAAGAACAGTTCAATGGTGTGGAGATCTTCCATTTCATGGTAGAATCTAGTTACTAGATCAATCAAATTTTTATATAAATACTCTATAAGCTGAGACTAATAGAAGTAGATCTAACTCTTTTCAACCATATAATTCAGGCTTATGAAATGATATAGAATAAAACATATAAAATATTTCGAATGAAGACCCATTTTGGTGGCTTGATGTCATTCCTTAAATTCATGGTAGTATCATAGGATACCTTCTACAATATACTTTTGGTTAGGCCCAGGATTTCTTTTCATGCAGTAGTACTCTACTCATATCACAAGTGCCTCATTTGCCCCTTCAATGGTCATGTAGGCATCCCCTAAGGTGGTGTATCCTCCATTGACACCAGAGAAGCTCACTATCCCGATTCCAACTACTACAAGAGATAAGGGGAGCATATTCTATCTGACTAGGTTGAGCACATAAATGATCCCAATGATATAAAATCCAATTCATTAAATATATTGAAATTCACGAATGACATTATTATTCCCCCAATTCATCGTTTAGAGGCAATGACACCAGACCTAGTGGATATTTTGTTTTCTCCAAAAACATGGTTTTGGATTCCAAAAGTAGAAGTAATATTTGTGGTTTTCCTCATACGCTTACACTGGACAGGACCAGCTGATACTCAAAGACACTTCTCCTATAAATATTGAATATGTTCACCTTATGGAAACCAATTTATGACATCTTCAAATGTTCATCAAAGAATGACTGAATTGAAAAAACTAACCTACTACCATTACTTCGACATCAATCTTGGACGCCGCTGCGAGAGGGTGAATGGAATTGGCTGGAAAGATTCTGTGTAAATAGTTACATTAGAGTGGGAACCCCTCAATGAGAATTTTTTATCCTCCCAAGCCGAAACCATTTCTTAAACAGAGTCAGATGGCCTGAAATATTCCCATCCTCAAGATAATTCTGTCATCTCATATTAATATTATATTTTTATGATACATGTCTTATAATTACAGAGGGTGTTTCCACCACCATTAATAAGATAATTCATATGAACAATGTTATTGAGGAGGATCTGATGCAGACATTTATCTATATGACCATTTCTCAAGAGCGGCAGTAGTAGTATGTGGACATCCTAAAACAACATCATGATTTTTTTCCTGGATCGATTATGAGATTAAATGACTGGACACTCATGATTTTTTAACCATCTTGCCCTCTGATCAGGTCATCATGAAATCAATGAGTCCCCAGAAATATTCACTCCTCTCATGGTTCCATGGTCATGGTCGATGTTGAAAATCATATCAAATCCAACATCATTAGGGAAGTATGGTACCCCATATGGATAGCCGGTATTGTTCACATTAGGATAAATAATGGGAGTATTAGAGTCTTTTTCAACTTCTTAGACCCCAACCATCATTAACTAAAGGATGAATTTCCCCTTCTTCATGACATAGTTTTAATTGATACCACGACTATGTTTCATGCCCTCTCTATTAGGGATAGATACTCCACATTTAACCATATATGGATATTCCATGAGGATTTGGATTCCACTACCATTAGGGTGTTTTGAGGGACTGTTTTATATCAAGTTATTCTCTTTTCCTTGAATAATGTAGGATCGACTTACTGGTGGTTTAGGAACCACATCTATAAGACAATTCAAGAGACGTTGGAATAATTCTACATTAATGAAATGGTAGCAAAATATCACTAGCATTAAGACCATATCAGGGATATTGAGAAACTTTCCGGCTTCCACCACTCTTAGAATAGGAAGATGAACCCCTTGGTTATAAATTTGTGTATACATTTAAGAAATTTATCATCATTCACATTAGAAACAATGGAATTGATATTTACTAAGAAAATATCAAGGTTATCAACCATATACATCCCCTGAGAGACCTCTAAGAGCTATGAGTCCTCCAAGGCCACATAGACTATATATTCTAATTTATTGAAAGACTGGCCAGCAAGTGTAAGGCCTTTTTGAGGGTAACGAATAAAGGCACCATTTTCTAGTTAATTGAGGAGTGTTAGGAAATCTTCAAATATATCTAGTAGTATCTTCCAATACCTTCAGTCTTGAGGATTCTTATTTATAGAAATACTATATTTCATTAAATAGTGATCCTTGAATAATACCTTAGTTCTCTTCTATCCCAAAAAATAATGATTGATTCTAAAAAATTTATACTATATAAGTCACATTATCCATGACATAGAGACCAGATACATCCATATCTAAAAGAGATGCCTTAAACTGGTTTTCATAGTGAAAGTGTTGGATCATTATCTATATCAACCCCCTATTAACATACATTGACATTACATCATGTTTTTTGAATAATTAAGATGTTATAAAAATAGACACCTAAATACTATTGTAGTTTAGTCCCTTTAGAAACATGGGAACATAACCACTGGTACATTAGTGAGCTTCATTATCTCCCATTGGGTTCTCCATGACTAGATCCCTTCTTACACACATCATATGTTATACATATCTTCACAACTATGATAAATTAGAAATATAGTAATGGGTGAGATTAGATACTCATTAAGGGTAAACAAGGGATACATGTAAGAATAATAATGAACACAATGGTATGAGAACATGGGAATAAAATTATAATATCATACCCTTCACATCAAATATCATGTAAACAAGTGATGGCATAAATTTTTTTTAGAAGACATGAGTCATGAGGGAATCAATAACATAATCTTTGAAAGAAAAAAATAGGAATAATAAATGTAATTTTGGAAGACACATAAACATGTAATATCATTCCCTATAAGTAACGTCTCACTTATTAAACTTATCAATGAATATCATGGACACTACAACTATTGGGTGGTATATATAACCATCCCCATTCATCTCTATTTCCTTATTGTCGATCTGATTACACGTTCTTCCCATAGTGGATCAGGTTTCCTCTTCTTCCCATTGTGGATTTAGTTTCCCCTTATTAACATAGTTGATCGAGCCTGTATAATTTTCTCTTATCATTATCTCATAAGATATAAATCATTACCCAATTCAGTGGTTGGATATATAGGCCCCCTCTATCATATATTATAATCAATGATATGAGTGCGACATGATAATATAAAATTCTTTATAACATAAACTCTAAAATGAAATGGAAATAATAAACATGGAGTCATGTTATAACCTATGGAAAAGATTCAGGTATCATTATCATTTCATCAAAGAATAACCCATGAAAAGAAGTGGGTTTCAAAAGTGCATAACCTGTGAATAGAAAATGAATCACATAACCAACATGTCATCAAAATCATTAACCATTTAGAGAAACAATAAGAATGTTATCCATGGATCATATCCCAGTATGAAATAAATAACATCAATTTATTTTATCTCACATGAAGAATAATCTTGAATTATTATTCAAAACATTTATATATGAAAATATCATTCCTTATTTGAAAAATTCATTTTAAACATAATTTTTTTTGATAATTTTGTTCATTAAGAAAATATTTTAAAACATATAAGGGAGGGGTTGAAAAATGTTTAATCCTTTTCAGTGAAAATAATTTTCAAATATCACCTAAAATATTTATTAATATATTTCTTGAAAACATGGTTTTTAAGTAAAATAGATTTCTGACCAGTGATATAAATAAAAACATATTTCTAAAAAAACATTTGTTTAATATTATTAAGTACCCTAGATAAGTGCAGTAGTATCAATAAATAAATATATCATGAATAAAAAAAGGATAAAAATTATCATGAGATTTTGGACATATGGTTCTTGATATTTTCTCAATTGAATAATAATCAAAATCAATACAGATAAACAATGAGAGTGTAGCAGTGAACTCTTACAACTTTGGTAATAGTAAATCAGAATCCCTTTGAGAGAATAACATTACATGAATCTTATAATATCATTAAAATAATAATATTAATGATATAACATGTAAAATGGATAGTATATACACCTCATGAATGAATATAGTTTCATAGTAAAACATGTATCTCAAAGAAAGGAACTTGATACAAAATTACCTTACCGGTTTGGAATCTTCTGAAGCGTAAACCCCATGAAATGTAGATTATAAAATAAATATATAAATACCCATAATATAATTATAATAATTATATAATAGATTCATGGTAATTATATACACCACACAAAAGAAACAAGTGGTGAAGATGGAAAAAGTATAACAGAAATAAAAGGGATTCTAGAAATCCCCTTACATTATGTCTTCAATATCTTCATACTCAATAAAACCTCATGTAAAATATATATAAGTTTATTATACATCTTATAATAGTCCTAATAAATTATTTAATAACATATATATGGCTTACTTATGAGCTTTCATTTTCTATTTATTATCAATTACTTATTAAAGTTACATTTCAAGTAATAAAAGCTTTGTTTTTCTCAAGCGATTTGATTTGTAATATTTTTAGTCCTCATAATTATATCACACATTCAACATCAAAAAAATTATAACCATGATATAAATATAATATATATAATTAGAATATATGTATTTATGATAATCTATAAAATTTTACGTAGAAAATGAAATACGCCAATCATGGAGACAGTATGTCGTATGTTAGCATTAAAGATGTTTCAATTTTCTTATCATATTTACAGAAAGAATGTAAATGATATTTATGAATATACATATATAATACCATTAATGTAACACTATTATGTTATATATATCTTTCACATTCACTAAACCCATAAATTTAATTTAATGTATGAATGAATCACATTACTTCGAGGAGACTGTAGTCCACACGTCCACAAATGATGTAATCATATTTAGAAAAAATAGAATTAAGGAGGGTATGTGTTAGATAATAATTTCAAAATATTAAATAAATAACATATATCATATATATAATATGTATAATATTAAAATATATGCCACGTCATTATTCTCAACTATGCAATGTGGCAATGGAAAAAATGACCAGCATTGGTTCTCAAGGCGGTAGTACGCCATACACACGAACGATTATTGCATATACCATTTGATGGAAGTGTGTTTGAGTGTATCTCATACACTTAAAATAAAAAACTCATTTATTTATTATACGGAGGTTATTATATGGTCATGGAATAAGAAGTGTCTATAGGGTGGAGATATAAATAACGTAAAAGTTATTGTTGAATTGTGTTACCTCTTCTTTGGGTATCCCCTTTTGGTTTTCACCAAATGGATTCCATGGTTGTATTATACCCAAAGGGGGGAATCTAGGGTGAATAAAGGGAATTTATGAGGGTATTCGGATAGGTTTTTGAAACTAAAAAATAATTCAGATGTGTGACTATAGGAGAAGGTGTGGTGGCCTTTTGTAATAGGGGAAACTAAAACATTGGGTATTCTTGAAAATATTGGAGTGGTCCCCGTGTTTTTATAGTAAAAAAGGTTTAAAAATGAACAATTATATTTCTTTATAAAATTCACAGTCAAACTAAGGCCATTAAATAATTCATAAAAAATTTTAGAGTCATTTTACACCTTATATTTTAAGATTAGTCATTAATTAATCTCGTTTTTTACATTAATTACTGTAATTAAATTAATTAACATTCACTTATATTTTTGGTCAAATAATAATTTTACCAAAATATAAATACTATATTATTCGTTTTCTAAATATTGAATCCATTTTTTCAAAATTATAAAAATATAAGTTGATGAAATTAATTGAACATAAATCTCAGAGACTTGTCGCAGATGTGGGTTTTTTAATGTAAAATGCTCAAAAGTGTTAAATATTTTTATATACAATTTAATGTTAAATTACATCCAATGACAAAAATTGTATTATTAGATGTAATGAGGATCTTTGTACACTTTAAAATTGAAAGAAAATATTAATTTACTATATGAATATATTGGATGAAAAACTGTTTTCAATTAAAATTCAATATTTTTTAATATTCATCCAAAAAATGAAATATTTCAGAATATTCACAAAAATTTAGCCTAAAATAATATTTACATTGTGAATTAAAAAATTAATTGTTTTTATATAATTTAATTTATAAATTAATCTAAAATTTATTTTATTATTGTCCGTAGAAATATGCAAAAAGAAGTTCTTTGGATAAAATAGTTTTTTAAGACATATATTGACTTAACAAAAATAATATGTTTTATTTTTTATATGTATTATTTATATAAAAAAAATTATATATCATATTGGAAAATTTGTTATTACTATTCATATTACTATGTTTAATGGAAATGTAATAACAATATCATTTAAATAAGTATAACAATAAAATTTTATATTGAAGAAACTTGGTGTTGTGTGAATCTCACAATAAGTTGGAAATGCATGTATAACAGACTTAAATTGTTGTAGAATGAAATTAAATACATAAGATATATTTAATATGTTAGAAAAATCCTAAAATATTAGTTTTTAAGATTCTACTCCACTAAGAATAAATTTCTCCATCAAAATTAATTATTTTGATACAAACAAATGAGGATGCCTCAACCTCATCATATCCTCTAGTTCCCTTGTAACTTCCCCTATCTTTTGGTTTCTCTCTAATAATATATTGTGGTGAGTGTTCTAGTTATTTATAAAATTATCTATATTATACATAATTTTAACTATCTATTTCTCATAAGAAATATCATTTTCCAGCGGTATGACCTCTGTGTTCAATACATGTGAAGAATCAGGTATGTACTTCCTTACGAGAGATACATAGAACAAATGATGGGCTAGAGAGAGTTTTATTTAAAGTGTCATGTGATAAGATTCCATCCCAATAAAACTAATAATCACAAAAGAGTCAATATTTCTAGGTCTTAATTTCCATTTCTTAGCATATCTCATAACCTTCTTCAGTGGAGAAATTAATAGAAAAACCATCCCAATGACCTTGAATCCTAGATCATGCCATCGGTTATCGATATAACTTTTCTACCATCCTTATGCTTCCTTTATATGTTGTTGAATGGTTCTTTCCTTCTCTACCATTTTATCACGGATCTCAAGTCCCAATGCCTTTCTTTCTCCAACTTCATTCTAGAACATCTGATCTCTATATTTATTTCCATATATGGATTCATAAGGATCCATATGAATTCTTAAGTGAAACCTATTTTTGTAAGAAAAATCAACTACTGAAAGGGGTTCATCCCAACTACCTTTGAAATCCCACTAAAAATTTATAAATATATCCTCTAGGGTTTTAATTTTAATTTTATATTTTTCATCTATCTGAGGATGATATGATGTTCTCAAACTTGATTACGTACCATGGAGTTGTTGAAGAATATTCCAAAACATTGATGAAAAAATCAGATCCTGATCAAATACAATATAATGTGCCAGTCCATGAAACCTTTCCTCTTTTTTAATGTATAACCTGGCAGGTTGATCATGATAAATGTATTATCTGAGAGCGATGAAGCGTTCAGACTTAGTATGGTGGTCAACTACCACCCATATATCGTAGTTCCCTTTTTGATGTTTTGGGAAGTCCAATGAAAAAATACATATCGATGTTCTCCCATTTCCATTATGGTATGGTTAATGAATGAAAATTCCCCTTATACATTTTACTTTCTATCTTAACATTCTATCATAACATAAACCAAGAAAAAAACTCTATGATATACCTCTTTATGGAATACCAACAGAAGTATTCATTCAAATATCTTTAAATATTCATACATTCTATAGGAATATAGAATGAATAATTATGAACTTCCTCTAACAAATCCTTCTTCAAATAAGGTATGTAATGAATGCATAAACAGTGTGTAAACCATATGATTTCATCATTACCAAGGATTAACTCATGAACATTTCTAACCATCTATGATATATCAGAATTTTCTTCATGTGCCTCTCTGATCTTCACTGAGATAGATGGTTGAACATTCAATTAAAAGAGGTAGGATTTTTCAATTTACATGAAAATTTATAGTTTCATAAATTTTAAATATAGAAATATTGGATATATTGTGATCCTCATCATGGATAATCAATCATGATCATTTCAACTCAATGCATCGTCCACCATGTTCAATTGACCATGCGCGTAATGTATTCAGAAATAATAATATTTATCATCTCTAACAATATTCTCTGATACATATTCAACTTCTTCTTTGTGAATATATATTTCAAACTTCTATATTCGGTATATATGTCATAGTTTCTTTCATAAGTATAATAACTCCATATATTTAATGAAAAAATTAACGCTACTAACTCCAAATATTGATTTTGGTAATTTTTTTCTTTGAATTTAAACTATTGAAAAGAATAAGAGATGACCATGTCATTATACATAATAATACATCACAATTCTTTCTCATATGCATATGTATAGATTAAAAACCATTTTTCACAATATTTTAATTTAATCATAGGGGTGATTACCAACCTTTTCTTTAGTTTCTTCATATTTTCCTCCCATTCAATTGTCTAGAAGAACATAGCTCCCCTTCAAATTAACTTTGTCATATGATTAGATAGTCATGATAAATTATCCAAAAACCATTTACAATATCTGTATATATCAAGCAATACCCATATCTTTGTCACCATGGTTATTTTAGGAAAGCATTCAACATCCGTCAGCATGGTTTGGTATACTTCAATACCATCTCTTGCGATTATGTGTCTAAAAAATGAATCCTTATTTCATCCAAAACTTGCACATTATAAATTTCTCATACCTTTTTTCTTTATTTATCGTCTTTATTACAATTCCCATGTGGTCATCAAGTACATTCGTGATATTTGAATAGATAAGAATATCATCTATAAAGGCTACCAAAAACTGATCAAGGTAATCTCTAAAGATTTAATTCATTAAATTTATAAAGATTATAGGGGAATTAGAAATATGGAAAGGAATCACTATATATTCATTATGTCCATACCCTATACAAAATGTTATCTTGGTTTTATCCTCCAACCTTACCATCATTTGGTGATATCCCTAAAAATTAAATCTTGGAAAAATATTGAGCTCTAATTAGTTGATCAAATAAGTCATCAATACGAGGAAAATGATACATATTCTTCACTGTGATCTTATTCAACTCCCAATAATAAATTAAGGTTCTCGTTGATTCATATTTATTTTTCTCTAATATAGTAAGTGCACTCGAAAATGAAACATATGGATGAATGAGTCCATTATCATGGTTTTCTTGTAGTCTCATATTCAATTCCTACAACTCAAAGAATAGGAATATCATCAATTTCTAGTTTCTCCCCAACCAATTAAGACAAGAATTCCTTCTGAATGGGAAATAAGACCCATAAAATAGATTTAATATCCATATGAAGTTTATTATTATCATTACATGGAGAGAAAATCATAGGTTGGAATTAAAGACCAAACTTAATTTCCATTCCTAAACAATTGAAGTGGTGTTTATATAGAGAAAGCTAATCCATTCGTTAAATGACTTCAAATTCAAAAATTTGGAGAATTAAAATATTTTTAGGAAGAAAATTTCATAAAACATATACTGGAAAAGAATTATATACTTAAGAAGAAATCCTCATACCATTGGGGGTTCGCACTGCTAATTTAATATCTAATTGATTGAGTGGAAACTTAATGACCTTTTAAAATTCATTACATTTGAATGATTAGATAGATCCAAAACCATATATGGTGTTAGCAGTTATATATTGCATGTTAAGTGTACCTTTCACCAAGTTCGTATCACCTCACTCGATAGAAACTGGGATCACAAGTGATTTCTACTTTTCCATTAGCCTATTAGGTCATTAACACTAATCATCTTCACTAACCCTCAGGTTTGGACATGGATAATCATAATTTCTATTCTCCTTGCATGTGAAGCACCGAAGTGTGGAAGGTGAATACTGGGAAGCTTTCCCTCTATTCACATCATTATACGACTTCTTTTCATCAGTTTGTAGATCAATATTCTTATTTCCTTCCTTTACATGCATAAAACATTTATTAGACCCCCTATGACAATTTACTTTATTCATTATTCCACACATAGATAATAAAGAAATGATCATATTCTTATCTCTATTATTTTTATATGTCCCTTTGGACTCAATCTTCCTTTTTTTGTCAAAACCATGATATTGATACATAACTCCAGTCACTATTTTAGCCTTATTTTTATAATCTACAAGATCTTCATACCTATTGAAAACTCTTATTTTTATAACCCTTTTGAGAGTTGGATTTAATCCCCTAAAGAATTATTTGACCTTAATTTCATATTTGATGATAATTCTAGAAGTGTACGTCACTTTTCATGTAAAATTATCCTTGTATGTACTAATAGATTCATTATACTTTTTAATTATGTTAAGGAACTCATTTCTTATCCTCATATGAAGAGCATGAATAAATTAGTTATTAATGAATTTGTTTTTGAAATCATCCCAATCCATGGATTCAATTTCATCAGGATTCCTTATATTCTTGATTAAATTCCACCATTGGTCCACTTAAACTTATAAATGATAAACATTCAATATGAATTTATAATGTTCTAAACACTACATAATGGAAGATATCATTTTTGTGGTACTGATCCATTGTTCAACCATATGTGGATTAGAAGACCTACTAAAAGAACGTGGATTTTTCCTCATGAAGGACTCAGCAGAATTTTGTTCCCTCCATTTCTCATTTGGGAGTCTAGAATGATTCATAGATTAGAAATTTGTGTGAGAATTACAATGAAATTTTTCATTCTGTCTTCCAAATCAATTTGTTTCATAGGAAGAAAAAACATTTCATTTTCCATAGAAATAAAAATTAATATGGTTCCTTCTAGTTCCATCCATTGACTAAAACCAACAAGCATAGAGTAATAAACAATTATCATACTGAGGAACCAAATAATCATGAAAATAAATAACTTATTGGATTTCAAAATTATGACACCTTATTTAATACATGAAACCTTTGGTTTTTCAAATTTAATTCATATTAATAATATATTTAAATAATTTATGATCATTCATAAAGAGGTTCATAATTCCCAAATCATATCCCACTAGAGTGTCAAACTAGTTGCGCAGTAAGGCCTATTGTTGTGCACCATTTTCAAATCGATTCAATCTAAATACAATGTTTTTAGGGTTTTACCCCTATTTAAATCTATCTTAGATACACATCCACATTCATTATCTTGACAGGTATGTATTTCTAAAAACCACATTCTCTATCTTTTACAAAAAATTAAAAAAAATATCCTCTACTTTTCCTCATCCTTAGAATTTTCCTTAGACATGAAATTAAGGTTCTCACTAAGGTTTTCTCATCCTAGTTTCCAAATATCAACTAAATATTTTCTTTGATACAAACTATAGTGTCCCTAACTTAACATACATTAACATAAAATCATTCTTAAGGAATACTTAATTTATTACACAAGTAGATTCCCAAGAACTATGTTAGGTTAGTGCCTTAGGAATCCTGCTATTATAAACATTGATACATAAATTAGATACATTCTCACCCACTTGGTTATATATGAATAAAAACTTTCTTAGACATATCATACATTATAGTTATCATAATTTTATATGTAATGGGAATATGAGAAAGGGAGTTCTCAAATTCGTAGAAAGGGTAAACAAGGGAGAAACGTAAGAATAATCATGAATATCAGGGTATGAGAACTTCGCATGGAATTAGAAAATTATACCCTTCATATAAAATATTATATAACTAAGTCATGGTATAAATATTGGTATATCATAAAACATTAATCATGGTGGATTCAAGTGAAAAATCAGTGAAAAAATAATATAGGAGTAAGACAGGGAATTTCTGTAGACACATAAACATATAGAATCACTCAGAATAAGTTAAGGCACCTTGAGGAAACTTTTCAAAGCACTTCATAGGGACTACACCTATAAGGATGGACACACAAAAATCCTTAGTCAAGGTCCTTTCCTTATAGTTGATCGGGTTACACCTTTTTCCCAGACTGGATCAGGTTTCCCCTTCTTCCTATAGTGGATAGGGTTTCCCCTTGATCTCATAGTAGATCAATCCCATCAAATTCTTTCCCTTCATTATCTCATGAGATATAAATATTTACCTAATGAATTAGAGGGGGATATAGTTCCCACCTATCACATAATTAAATCATTCATATGTGTTCCACAAGATTAAAAAACATTACTCATATCATGACCCATGATATGAAATGGGTATTATAAACATTTCATCATATCATAACATGTGGAAAATATATTGGTTTCATAATCATTTCATCGAATCATAACCCATGAAAAGAAGCAGGTTTAAAATTCATATAACATGTGGAAGGGAGATGAGTCTCATAAACAACATTTCATCAAAATCATAAACCACTCATAGAAATAATCTAAATGGTATCCATGTATTTTAACCTAGTAATGAATAGGTAACATAATCAGATTTCATCTCAGATAGAAAATTATTTTTTGAAGTTCATTTAAAACATTACTTGTGGAAAAGATCATTTGAAAAACAATTTTTAAAACATAAAACATTTTGAAAACATTTTTCCTCAATAATAGCTTTGGAAAATTATAAAGGAGGGTTTGAAAGAATTTAAATAATTTTCATTGAATATAATTTTTAAATATCCTTTAAAAATTTTCGAAAATATTTTTAGAGGACATGGTTTTTGAATAAAAAAAATTTGACCGATGATAGAAATAAGGTCATATTATATCAAAAACATTTACTTAATCATCTTATATACTAAAGAGTGGAATAATCATATCAATACACGATGTTATCATGACTAACCAGAGGGTAAGAAAATTCATGATATTTCTTGATAGATTGATCGTAATTTTTTTCATAAATGAAATTATAACCATAAAAAATCCTGATAAACGATGAGATTGTTGGAATAAACTCATACCACATTGGAAACGTTAAATTATAATCTACATGAGAGAATAAAATTAATTTAAACTCATACTATCATGAAGATAAAAATATTCATGATATAACATGTGAAAGGGATATTATATACACCTCATAAAATAATATAGGTTCATAGAAAAACATGTGTCCTAACAAAAGAAAAATGGGAAAAATTTACCTTACTGATTTGATAAAAATTTGACTATAAACCCCATGATAGAGTGGTCAAAAAATAGACTTGTAAATACCCATAAATATTAGGATAAGAATCATATAATACAATAATTGGTAGTATATAAACCTCACCAAAGAAATGAATGGTGAATATGGAATATGTCTCGATTAAAGAAAACCAAGACAAGACATCCCATACCCCTATGTATTCCCCCTTTTAATGATAATTCAAACCTCCTATATAATGTTATTTCAAGTAGAGGACTAGACACCCTAAGAGGTGCGTGAAATAGGGTATTGATATTAATTTGGAAATTATTCCTTCCCCAATGAATCTTGACATCTTTTTTAGAAGGAGAACTTTATTTTATCTTCAATGTCTGTATTTACCTTATCATTTCTATATTTATCTTCACATGATGAATAAATATTAAAGAACGAAATAAAACAAAATAACACACATATTTTTTCATGGTTCACCCTCACTTGAAAACATCCAAGGAGAATAAAATGAAAATGTGTTGATGTATCGATTTTACTATGGATCACTTCCAAATCTATGCTCAAGACTGATCACTTATACACCAAGGATCATTGCCTTTACAATGGTTAAGGTATGATCATTGCTTTCCAAAGGGTCACTCCCCAAATCATCATCAATTTATTATTACTGGTGGGAAGGATTACTTTATTCCTCTTACTTTTCCCACTACTCTAAAATGGATCCCCTCAATGTTTATGGACATGTAGCTCCCATCATTAGTGATGATGAATGCATCCACAATTGTAGTTAGATGTTTTTTTAACATTATTTCTGGAATTATCATTCAATTCTATGAAAACACTAGGATGGAACACTTCTAATTTCTAGAAAAAAAGAACAATCTTCTCTTAATAATTGAAACTGCAATTACCGCTTCTTTGGATTTATCCTTAAGATATTCCAAGTCATCCCTTCACTACCATGAATGAAGTGTTAAATAAAATCCTTATACCGAAATAGTAACATGATGCCGATCCTCTATATTATTTTTATTCAAAATTTATTTATGACAATGATATTTTTCACTAGGTAACCTTGACATGTATCTCCTTGCATCAAAACCATATAACAGATTCACATTTAAGTGTTCCATGAATTCATGTTTGAACTTTATAAATGAAATGAACTTTTCCACATACAGTTATTTTTTAGAATTTTTTTCTTGAACTATTTTCTTCCCTTTTAAAAAATACATATAAACACCGAAAACTATCTTTCATCCTTCTTGAACTCCCTTAAACCCTTCGTGAACTATGTTTTCCCACATGGTGTGAGTGCATTGTGGTCCACTACTTATTCATAGACAACCCGTAGATTTCGGATGGATGATCCCTCATGGGGAGCTTGTACTATGTGGAACCTTTTCATTTGTGGAATACAGATCCCCACAAGACCCTTTTGTGAACTTACATCATGAAATTCTTCTTCCTTTGTAGAATTCTTCTTCACATACTCTTCTCCATCACAGAATTCTCCCCCGAAAACTACTCCAGACCTACCCTAATTCCTCCAGTAGTGATGATCTTCTATAATTAAATTCCATTGGGTTAATTAAATTATTTTGGGTATTTATATAGGTATATAAATCTGAAACAATGAAAATACGAAATTACCCAAAATATCGATTTAGTATAGCCTTTACTACAAACAATGCTATGTAATCCACATGTCACATTAATCCTTTGTGGTGGCCCATTTCGTCCACGAATGAAAAAAAATTATAGACCCTTAAATCCCCACCTCATAACCACAAATTATTATCCTCCCAAAAGTAGTTTTCCTCCCCTGAGATACAAACATCATGTGAACTGATTTTGCTATGCAGTCTGTGTAACGTGCTTCGCAATCTGCATACCACTACTATGAGGAAGTGTTCCCTTCCTGATTTTTATTTTTTGTTCTGTATTGATCCTTTTCAGTTTGTGAACTATGTTTCATAGTCCATGAACTATAAGTTCTGAACACCTTTATAGAAAACCTTCCTTTTCTAAAAAAACCCGATTTAGAGGCCCAAAAAATTAGAAAACACTAGTAAACTGAACCACCTAAACCATATGATTCGGTATCACCAACTATACGGATCTGTGGTCATCTGGATTTTTCAATAATGGCAATAACCTAAAAAATACCGAGACAGAACCTAAAGGGATTTTTTCTCAAAAATCTCCCCCTTATCTAATAAACCTTAGGGTCACCTAGTTGTGGTCAACAATAGGGTAAAGAACATATATTAGCACATTAGATAAAACACACCATTACTCATGGAGAGGAGGTACCACATCCACACGTTTTAATTTACGGTGAGTCAACTGAACTCCCATAGCAAGTTTATGCCTTTCAAGTCCTTATTTGGGTAAGGAATTTATCAAATTATCTATAACCTGTAGTTCTGTAGGCATATAATCCATCATCAAAATACCTTTCTCCACCTTCTCCATGATAAAATTATAATTAATTTCATGGTTCATTTTCCTTGACTAATGGACAGGGTTTTTTTTTAATATTTATAGCATATGAATTGTCACAATAGATTTTGATCGGAATTTTCACTAAAATATCCATATCACCAAGTTGTTTCTTCATCCAGAATAAATATCTGCAAACATTAGAAGCTAAACTGTATTTATATTATGTGATTCTCAACAAAATGAAATCAGGATTTTTTTTCTTATCTAAGAGATACACACCCCACCAAGATAGAATGCACCACTGAATGTTGATTTTCAATTATCTGTTTTACTGGCCCAATATTCATATTTATATCCTAATAACTCTTGCTAATATTTCTCATTTTGTAGAATACCAAAATCCACTACGCCCTAGATATATAGAAGTATTATTTTCGAATAAATAAAGAGGATTACATTGAGATTACATTTATATGTTTCTTCTTATTATTTTTAAAAAACAATATCAGATCTTGTTGTTGTCAAATACAACAAACTTCCAATGATTTTCCTTATTCTGGGAATTTAACTATATTTCTTTAATAATCTTGTAATAGTTTTATATTGGTAGAAAACAGAGTCATCGTCTCCTTTGAATTTTCCATTTCAAATATTCTCAAAACATCTTGGAATATTTAGATCTAGAAATTAATGTGTTATTATTTCCTTGTTTTACCAGCACCATCATCCTATTATTATTTTCATCATTGGCATATAGATTATAATCAACCCCACTATGCTCAAAATCTATCTTCTTAAAAATAACTAATTTATTCATGAATACTAAAGTCTTGGTGATTTTTTCAAAACATATAGCATCTTCTTCAACAACAAAATATATTTTCATCTATTGGCCTTGAAAAAATATCCCAAAAAACCTCCATCATTGGACTGATATAAATAGATAATGAAAAATTTTATACTGATTTTTTAAGTTGGATTACTCTATATAATGGAAAGTCTAATTTATGGAAACACATTTCATCTTCTCTTTCATCTTCTTGGTAAATTAAAACCGTCCTCTAATAACATATTATTAAAACAGAATAAATATCCATGAAATATATGAATTTTGTTGCTTCTCTAGTAACTAGTAATCATAATGTCAGACCACATAAACATTTATAATTTTTATACAATTGAAATATTGCATCTGATTAGGTGACAAAATGTTCCTCCTATGATATGACACACTTCTTATTAATAGGCCCACAATTTAGACTTACATACATTCCTCTTCTCCTATATAATTTCTTCACATGTGGCTCTTGGTGATGAGCTATCATTAAAACCACTAAGCTAACTACATTAGAACTCACTATATGAAACAATAGATATATTTAATAACACCATCATTTTCCATTACACTCAATTATGTCCATAAAAATCAAGAATCCACTAAACATTTAATCCATTCCATGAATTCTTCTATATTTCTTATTCAAATATAGAAACTGATATGAATCTATTGACATTCTTGAGAACATCACATTACAACATTTCATCTTTCGATGAATATTCCCGTTGGATTATATCTCCCCTAAAGCACGAAACACTTCAATATCAGTTAATATCATTTAAACACATATGAAAAGTGGAACATACAGAATCCTAAAAAAAAGATGATTTTGGTCGATCCTGATGGATCTAACCATCAATAATTTATTTAAAATAATTGTACTACTTTTGTGATTGTTCCAACAAACCATCAAAATTAAACTATTATAGCCATACGACTAAGAATTCATTACCAACATACTAAGTCTTCTTTTAATATTTTTATTATGTAGTCTTGGACTTTGTCCCAATTTTATTTTTAAAAAAAATATTTGAAGAATTTCCCTTAGTTGATACTCCATAAATATTCCTTTCTTCAAGAATATTTCCATGATCATGAATAATTCCCCATTTCATATACTCCTCATTCTTATTCCATTTTTGGGTTCATTAATTTTCCTAGACTTCTCTCCATGTTCCATGACATGTTAATTTTTGAAGGCATTGTTTAATCATTTCTCATTCATTAGTTATCCGAGTCATGTCCCCATTTCTTGTTGGGGTAGAGTCTTTTAGTGCATTTACATACTTCTAAATCACAAAAAGAGCATATCCATCCTAGTTATTCTAGGTCTGATCACATTCATTACAAGTGAGTTATTTTTATTGTAACAGAGAAGGTGATTGAAAAAATAATTTGAACTCCTTGTTATCCCACTAAGATTGTAAACCTATTTTGAAACTATTCATATTGTCATCTAATATAGGATTTCTTGTTATCCCTGCTATAGTATGGGATCTCCTTTTGAGTTCCTTTTTCTTCCATTATCTCTTCCTTCAGCAGTATATTTTCTAAATTCTCATTATTAGGAATTACAAAACATCTTCCGTTAAAGATAATCCACATTTCATCATTTCTTGACATAGATGCGGTTGCAGGAATAGTTCATATTCTAACAATGATCCCTTGTGCATCTTGACACATACACATGGTGTGTCCCAATATTCCACAATAATATATTTTAAATATTAGTTTCATCTAAGATAATTTTTGTTCATACTTTTAATTAATATTATTCTATTGTCATGTTTATAAATATTTCCCCCTTTAGAATTTAAAATATAGTCAAAGTATTCTGAAAAAAATAGATGTATGACCATGCATCCCAAAATAATAGAGCAGTTAATCATTACTTATTGTAAAATCACTTCTTTGTCTATCACTAGTGCCTACATCATTTTTCATATTTTTGGAATTGTTCAAATCTCTCATCTTATCATCCAGGGGGATGGTTTATCATATCCAATAATAGTTTTTCCACTCTGAATGGAATTTGAGTAGAGGCAATCATTTCATGTTCTTTCATGGATGTAGCATATTTTCTTTTCATATTGTTATCTCCTGCCGAAGGATAATCAAATATTATGTTAAAATAATCCTTCATTTCAGGTTTTTATTTGGAATTATATTTCTCAACTTCTTTCATGACTCATTCCATCTATTCTCCTAGTTGTTTAATATTATTATCTCTCGATTCAAGATGAGGATTATATTTTATATTTACTGTCTTCCAAATAGTTATCTCATCTTCAAATTCTTGCGAGACCGTATCTATCATGGTATCTTCATCTTTAATTTTAGAATTTTCTTGAGAAACATAATCATTACAACAATAATTCTCTTGATGTAGTGTTTTGATCTCAAGAACTAATCTGTACAGTTGTGTGGAAAGTTATTCATTTTTGGATTTAAGATTTTAAATATCTTATGAGTTCTCGTTATTTCTCTAGTCATCATTTTTGTGATTGTCTATTTTTTAGACATCTTTTTCAGTTCATCACCATGGGATTAATTCTTCTCCCTTATTTCTAAGGAAAATTATAATTTTTTTTATTTAAACAGTTCAACTTTTTGACTTTAATTTTTTCCCTTGGATCTGGATATCTTTTTATTTATTTTCTTCTATAAGTTTTTGATCTAGTTCCACTTTTGTGGAAAAAATTCACCTTTGGAAATCTTAAAATTTATTAATCATTAGTAGCACCAACATAAATTGGAATACCAGGTTGTTTCTTCATTCAACAAAAACTATTGATTGAATAAAAATTATCATTTTATGATTCATCCAATCCATTCCATAGTACACTAATTTTTCCCTTAAACTGAAGAAACCTGTTTACAAAGACACTTCTACTCTGAGGAATACTACTACACTTTTTATTCTTTTTTAAGTTATTTCCTTTTCAATGGAATATAAGATAAGTCAAAATTGAAACTCTGATCTCAAAATTCTACAAGAAAAAACATAGAGAAAACAAAACTCATAAAAGAAACTAATTCTCTGATAACCATTGTTAGGTCCAAAGTAGGATTAGATACCGTAATATGAGGGTGAATCAGGGTATGGATATTATTTTAGAAATTATTCCTTCCCCCAATGAATCGTGACCACATTATTATAAGGGTCACTTCATTTTCGATTTAGTTTTTATATTTATCTCATAATTTTAAACATTATTTAATGGTGATACATTGAAAGTAAATCTAGAAGTAAACACAATAACAGATAGATTTATAATTGGGCCACCCTCACTAGGATACATATAAATAGCACACAAAGAAAATTGACTGATGTGATTCTTTTATAATGAATCACTTCTGAATCAATGTTCATGCTAGATCACTTATATTCCCATGGTCACTACCTTTATATTATTTATAGTAAACCCATTGTTTTACGAAGGGTCACTCCCTAAATGGCTTTCAATGGATGACTACTAGTTGAAAGGATAACATTATTCATCTTTATTTTCTCACTACTCTGGAAAATATCCACTCATAACATAGGGACATGTAGGTCCCTTTATTGATGATAATGAATGCATCACCAATTGAGGGTAGATGCTCTATTGATGTTCTTTTGGGACTGCTTCTCCACTTATGTGAAAACACCATGATGCAGAACATCCACATTCTAGACAACTAAAACAGACATCTCTTTACTATAGAAACAATAATTTTCACCTCTTTAGTAAGATAATCAAGATATTACTAGTCTTCCTTTCACTTACTTGAATGTAGTGGTTAATAGAATCTTATGAAAAAAATTCTCTGATGATGTAGATCATCTATCTTCTTCTTCATAAAAATTATAATATTAAAATGATATTTCGGAGGCTTTGGTTTTCTATTTAAGTGTTTCCAAAATTTCTATGAATATTTTTGGAGATAGGAACTGAGACGACACATGATTACAAGGGATAGTGATCTAGGAATTAATTTTATGAAAATATTAAAAAAAATTATTAAGAGCACAAAATGTTTCTAAAAAAGTGTAATATCTCATTAAATGAGTCTCAAGTTAAAAATATGAGACCAAAGTTGAGTCCATAACATGGTTTTTATCCTAATCGCGACATAAAATGGATTGAGATGAGATGTTTAGGGCCATCGCTCATTGGAAGTCTATTTAATGAGTTAGTGAATTAGTTAATTATTTATTTAATTGTTTTCTAAAGGAAATGTATACTCAATAAAAGTATTATGTGGAATATATCTCTATATTTATATATAAAATCCCTAATATAAATCTAGAGATCTTCACCCCTTATCCTTTGAAGGATTCCCAATAAATTTTGTATCATAAATGACCAGGATGTAGTGAATGCATCGGCTCCTCCCAAATAATTGATGAACACATTATCCACCAATTATATATCCTTAAATGAGTTAGGGCTCATAAATTTTGTGCTTTATTACCTTTTGGTAAAATTATTGAGAAGATCAGACATTGTTCATCGATTTGTACCCTTCTGCAGTCTTTTCACCTTCCCATGTATAGAAATTAATTTGTTGTCAATTATTTTCTAATCATGGGATCCTCCTTCTTGATTGACTGGCCAAGAATGGTTGGCCTTGATCCATAAACTGTTTTTATTCAGACTTTGTTCCCATTTTTTCGCTATTTTTATAATTGGTTGGATCCTTCAGGTCCCAATTTGACATTTTCGGGAGGTACCATGCCCGATCATACCCCCATATTTGTGGTGAATCGGCGATAAGAGAACATATCGATTAACTGAGCATAGATCTAGGAAGCATGCAGTGTTATAGGGTTGATTCTGAGTGGAGTACATGTGCAGAGTCTCATTGAAGATGATACTCGACCTGAATGTGATAGTGGAATGGCTCGTATCTTTGATGGGGTGGTGGGACATGGTCAACACAGTGTGCATTAAGAAAAATAATAATTATTTTTACTAACTGTGGAATAAAATGTTTAGTTAGTTTAATTAAATGGTCTTAATTTAGAAAAATATATTGTTTTAAAATAATTCGTTTCAAATTAATTTGATATGAGATATAAGGATAGATTGGAGATAGTCATGGAGTATATGTAGAGATAGGAGAGATAATAAGATACAAAATAAATGTAATAAAAGTAAAAGTTATAAAGAAAAAAAATGAAAATAATGAGGGTAGGGGTGTTCAATGTGATAATAGGGGAAGGGCACTCCCATCAATGTTTAAAAAGAGTTAAATTGTAGTTTCCCTGACCTGATTAGCCAGTTGAATAAATCTATTATTCTAGGTGCCACATGCCTTTGGCACACCTTCTCGAACACCAAAGGCAGCTAACTAGTAGTGAGGGTGTAAAAAGGTATAGTGGGGAGGCTGTAACCTATGGGAATGATAATATACAAGTCCAGCTAATAATATATTACATGCAGTGGAAAAAATAAGACTCACTAGACTTAAACCAGACCTTCTAATGGAGGGCGTAATAAATAAACCACTACAACAGAATATAAATACACAGATCGGTATGCCACTTATTGCCACTAACATAAAAAACAAGTGAAACATTAATTTCATAAAATTACATTAATTTAAATATAAAAAAGATGTTCACCAATGGATAACTAGTTCGAGTTATACATATATAGCATGCTGATATAGAAAGAAAACTAAACAAAAACTTCAACTAGTAATGACCTCAGGGTCCCGTGTCAAACTCTATGAAAGAAGCTACTATTATCTAGCTCCTAAGGATGATCTTTTACCTAAATGAAAATTAATCAAGTCTATATGCATACCAAAATACCCCTACATGGTGTGGGATGAGTCTTAATAGGATAAAAATCAATGGTTTTTTACTAAAATATTTGTTTAAGAAAATGTTTCATTTATATAAAAGTAATTTTGTATGATAAAATAAGCAACCATGTCTTATTTAGTTCTCAATAGCCACTAGGTAGCCATTACCTGCCTCAGCTAATACTAGAATCCAAAACATAGAATGGGACCTTGGCCCATGGTCCATGGTATCTTTGATGTCTCATATATTATGTTATCCCTCAAGTTCCACCTCTATAATATATCTCGATACCACATTCCTTCCTAGGCCTCATGTCCCAGAATGTACCAACATCATGAAGGCTTGCCCGAACTATTCACTATTCTCTCAGACCCCTGCTCAAAATTATACGTCGGCCCGGGGGCTGAAATCTGGAGGCACACTAATTTATTTTCTCAAAATATAATTACCTTCATCCAATGGATCAAATTATAGGGGAATGGATATATCTGTCCTTCAATATATGTCAAGGCCTAGAAACTCAATCATAGTAGGCCTCAACCCCCAACTGCGAGTCTCAATGCTAACATTTGAAGGCTCCTCACCTTCTATGTGGATTTCTATGGAAGTAACTCAAAATTATTTCCTAAATCACAAATATCAATGGCTTCTACACACATGAGTGTTCAAAACCACCTCATCAACTAAGTCATCATATGTGTGCAAGACTCAATTCATTTCATTGGCCATCACGAGTGAGCGGAAAGAACAAATATAAAATCCCAAAGCTAAACCAACATGGACCTTGTTCCTATATGACTATGTTTCTCAAATATAATGCTCTTTCTATCCCAATATCATGGGACGTGCCCAACCTGGTCCCCCCAACTCCTCAATATGACATCTTTAACACCCAATATTATGGTCAAAACAACTCAAGCGGTTTTGTCCAAACCCAACCAGTGATCCACATCACTCAATCATGATGGCCATGCCATCCAAATTTGTCTGGTCCACACTCATTAGGACCCCATGGGTATAAACTACTCATCTCAAGTAATGAATATAAATACAATTCATTTTATATCAACAATAAATTCAATGGAATTGATTTGGACAACTAAAATTCAATATAAATGAACAATTCAATTAAAATAATTCAAATTATGTGAATTAAAACCCCTCAGAAAATTTTTCCCATGTAGAGATGGCCTCTAACCCATCCACACTAAAGGAAAAAAGTTAATTGTATTCCCAATGACAGCCCATGGGTCATATATTAAAATAAATACAAAGAAGTGGGGGTATTTATCAATTTCTCCATGGTGCGCTAAAACACACACCGCCCAAAAGTCCAAAAAAGACATATCAAGATATGTACCACCTACTTTGGACTCATATACATTGGTATTTCTGATTCTGATCACCAATTTGAAGTGGATTGTTGTAGATATAAGTTTCCATCAAATGACCTAAAAATAAGGTGAAATAGAAGAAATCGATTTAGTGCTCTATGAAAAGAAAAGAAAATGAAGAATAAGAATAGATGAGGTTATCCTTAATGATAGATTTTTATAGCATCCAAATGATATGAATTATTGCACTGATGAAGGAGGTAAAGCCATCTGATTGAGGATAAGAGGATGAGGGTTCCTCCTAAGTAGAACACAACCATGGTAGGAGAAAGGGGATGAATAAAGATAAAAGGAAAAAAGATAAAAAAATAAAAAACCATGTATAAGATATATGGTTCACCCACATATTTCTCCAAATTCTGTGAAAAATGTGTCTGTTATAGTGTCGAGTTACTGCCTATGTGTATGTACACATGCGACCTTCCGCACAGTTTCCTCGAACTATGAACAAACTATGTGAAAGCCTCTAAAAAAAATACAGACACCCATGAATGGTTCTTCACCTCCCTATCATTGATTACACAAACTTTTTGGTACTTCAAAAATGCTTCGCATGGTTAACTAAAAGGGCCCTCACATTTTCCCTTTAATCCTGTTCCATGACATACTATTCCAAAATAGGCCATTCCACCACCACCAATCCATAAACATTTTCTAAAAATCTAAGAGTTCAGATAAAGCATAAAACCCATGTATAAAGTGTCATATGAATCTTTTGGAACACACTTAATTTAATTCCTATCATTGGATTAGAAAAATAGAAAATCCACTATTTGAAATGATAAAATCAGGAGTCGTTCTTCAACCCATCTCAAAAACCCATGATGTTACAATCTCCCCACGTTAACATAGATCACCCTCAAGATGTTAAATGAAACCCAAATATGGTATAACTAATACCCATAACCATTTAAAACAAACCTATGCTACTCCATTCTAAATGGTTTAGGCCAATTACCTCAAGGGCTATCCCCACCATAGGAATTTCCGAACTCGGTCTCAACCATACGAAAAGATCTAAGAAAGAAAGTGTCCACCAACCTATTTCATGTCCCCAAGGTCCTCCTATGATGCATTGTGACTCCTGAACCACATCATATTTTCCTATCCCATTCCAGATACCTAATTCATACCCCATACTGCATCGATGCCCACCACGGTCCCATATCACATACAACACTATGAGGTCCCACATCACCTAGGATGATCAAATCAATCGTAGTTCCTCACACCTTGATCATGTACCTCACCAACATTGTTCCCAAATTCCCTACACCACATATAAACTGTATCCTTGAAGCCTTGATGCCAAATCACCTCAAAATTACACATCCAATGATTCTGGTGATGCCGAGAATATCAAAATACATTACCCATGGTGCTCATGTATAGAACTTGGTGCCTCAAACCTCACATATATATACATGATACGTCCGATATGATACCAACCTACTTATAAGAGTCTTTTTATTCAACATATAAAATGTGGGCACCTCTATTACCCATACATGATTTCCTCAAAAAGCCATGCTAGAAAAAAAATCATGGTCATGCCCACAATGTACATCTAACTGTCATTGAATCACAAGAATTCTCATCCCATTTAAGCCCCACGACATGCACCTGGCTTGAAACACTACTTTTTGAAGCCTAGCCTCCATGTGGTGTAGCTTTATCCACTAGGAAATAACCCAAATTTTGGGCCCCACTATATCTACTATGACCTCCATGCGTAGCTGAACCTCAGATACCCTCTCCTGATATTGATCCTGAACTGACCTCAAAGTTCTACATATTCCCCTGAATATAGTTTCTAGGTTAATGAAAATACCTCCTACAAAACCTCTAGAGATTCCTTACCTACTCAAATGACTTAAACTAGTTTATAATCCCCTCACATTGAGACTAGACATGTCATGTCTTCCCAAACTAGTATAAAACTATAAATGAGCCACTAAAAGCTGGTCTCCTAGAGTCCTTGTGTTCACCCCCCATGTTTGACCTCATCACTTCCTTACTTCCATCCATATAAACCATCTCCACTAAGATCAATTGAAATTGAATCACGAATATAGTTGGACCTATTTTTCATGTTTTTATTGGCTATAGGTTCCTAGTTCACTTCCAAAGATAATGGGGCCAATATAAAGATTTTCACTTGCACTTGAATGCCATGTCATAAACCATCCTCAAAGAACCTCACCCTAGAGGATTCATCACATATCATACCAGGTGTAAAGAGATATAATTCAGCCAACATATCTACATATTACATGATGGACATGTCACCCTGCTGAATGTATAGGAACTCTTGAGCTCTTTTATCCCTCAACATCCTCCGCAAGAAATTCTCAATGAATCTAGCCTCAAAATCCTTGTAGGATAAACCCACATGTCGAATAGTCTAAACCTTAAAATCCCAAAAGAATTTTCTTGATTCTATAATCATGTACATCACCATCTTGACCCTCCACCTTGACGTTGTACTATGCTTCTTTAAGATCATATGCATGATCTCAATACCATTCTTATCCACCTATAGACCACCCTCACCCTAAATAATATGAGGGTGCTACAACTTGAACTCCCTTGTCAAGTATTCCATTAATAGATAAACTCATAAACCATCCTTCTTGATACCCTGGATAACCCAATATAGGATCCATCAGAGCTACTCAGGGAGCCACTAACCAAAATCATTGACATCTAGTGGCTTTCCCACCTACGCTAGAACCTGTACCTAGGCATGATCCTATCCTATAACATGTTCATGTTCTAACTTTCCCTCAGGGTATTGAACCCACTCGTGCTCCTATGGAACCAATCCATCACCCATATGACACTCCATTCAATCTGTCAATTAGGACCCCGCTTATTACCATAAATTTTCAGATATCCTATATATAAATATATCTAAATTTATGGAATGTAGTATGGAGAAAGTGTCATCTCTCTACCCTTAATATATAATACCACAACCATTAACCATGGTATCACAGCCTCATTGACTCCTTACCCATCCTCAACAATGCCAATTATCTATAGTACCCTAGGCCTCACCCGTTTTGACAACCATTTGATGACTCAAGCCAATGATTGAGTCAACCAACCAGGTGATAAACATCACCCCATTACATGCCACTTTCCTAATTGTATAATATCAAATCCACTTTCTCATACCACATGATATATATATATATAACATGGAATACCTCATTTATCAATGCACATGACATTTATCACATGGTATAATCATTTTTAAAGGCATACATGAATTTAAAATATTGAAATACCCTAAAATGTTCTTATAAAACCAAAAACAATCAAGAAATCACAATCAAACCTTACGATATTGGTCCAAGGCTCCAAATCTCTCTTATATCACTAGGTCATGGGTACCATGTCACAAAAATTTAACATTTCACATTTCAAATATTTCACTCAATGTTGAAATTTTATAAACCATAAAATTATAAAAATGGAATCAAAATTCCCACCTCTGGAAACTATGTCTGTCCCTCGTAAATAGGGTTGTAGGAACCTAAGAAAAATTATAAACCATGTTCTAACATAAAAAATTCCCCATCCTACCAGAATCCAAATTTTAATACCAATAAAAGAGGTAATATAATATCCTTTACTTCCATTTTTAGCATTCTCGACATGATTAGCCACCCGGATATTGCTACAGGGTCATGTGCCATAGGCTTTAGGCACGCCTCTGCGAATTCCAAAGCCTTCTAACTAGTAGAAATGTTTTAAATATGTATATTGAAGAGGTCATACCCTCTGGGAATGATAATATACTAGATTGAGTTATAAAAGATATCATACATGGAAAAAAAGAAGACTCAGCAGACTCAAACTACACATAACAATGGTGGAAGCAATAAATAAACAAATGCAGTCGAAGATAAATAAATAAATCATCATGCCACTTGTAGAAACTTCCAAAAAAACAAGAAAAACATAAATTTCATAATAGTACATACATGTCAATATAAAAAATAGGTTTACTTATGGCCAACTAGTACAATTCATATATTTATAGAATATTATTACAGAAAGGAAACTAAAGAAAATATACAATTAGGATTCACCACAAGGTCCCACACCGAACTCTAAGAAAGAAGATATAATGATCCATCTCTTGAAGCTAATCCATTACCTAAATGTTAATTCATAAAGTCTACACACATCTTGTAGGACATGGGTAGGGTATGAGATGAGTCTTAGTTGGATACCACATGAAGGTGAATACCTAGAATATTTGTTTTAAAATGTGTGTAATATGAATAAAAGAAAATCAGTATGATAAAATATAAACCCAAGGCTTCCTTAGTGCTCATTAACCACAAGGAAGCCAATACCTGCCTCAACTAATGTTGGAATCCCACATGTAGAATTGGTCAATGCCCCATGGTACAAGGTACATATGAAGTCTCATAGCTCATTTCAACCCTTGGGTTCCACCTCAATAATGTATACAGGCCCCACATTCCTCCTGACACCCCATGCCTCAATAAGTATGGAAATCCTAAAGGCACGCTCGGACAAGTCACTTGCCCCTCAAACCCCTTCTGAAAAGCATAGGTCGGCCCATGGCCTGACATATTGAGTAATAGTGATGTCTTTCATCAAAATAAAATCATCATCTACCCTTGGAACAACATCACAAGGAACACATTTTTTTCCTCCAACATAGGTCCAGTCCCACAACCTCAATCACATCAGGCCTCAACACCCAACTATCAGCCTCAATGCTGATATTCAATGGATCCTTCCCTTCCACATGGCATTCTATAGAAATAAAACCCAAACTATTTCGTAAGACACAAATATCAGGGGACTCTACCATTATGAGTGGTCAAAACCAACTCATCATCGGTGTCATCCTATGTGCAGAAGACTCAATTCAATACTTTGACTATCACGGGAGAGCAGAAATCACCAATATACAATCCGTATGCCACATCAACTAGAACCTCACTCCCATGTGACTATGTCACCAAAATATAGTGGCCTTTTCATCACAATATCACAGTCCATGACCAACCTGACGGTCTTAACGCCTTAATTTGACATCCATGAAGACCAATCCTACATTCAATTCCACTCATCCATACCATGACAAGCCCAAACATTCATCAAAATCACTCAATCTCGATGGTCTGGAATTAACAATTTCCTTGGTACATTCCCTTCATAATCCAATGGGTCTAAACTTATCCTATCAATAAAATCCTATATATACAATTCATTTTATTTCAATAAGGAATTTAATGAAATTTAATTACATAACTAAAATTCAATATAAACAAATAATTCAATTAAAACAATTCAAATTTTATGAATTAAACAACCCTAGATGGTATTCCGCATAGATTAATGTAATCTAACCATACCACACTCAGGAAAAAAGGTAAGGGTGTGCCCAATGGCATCTCATATTTCATACGGTGGAATAAATACCATGTAGCGGGGGTCTTACTCAATTTCACTAATCTGCGCTAAAATATGCACCACCCAAACAACCAAAAAAATCAATATATGAACCACTTAACATAGACACATAGATGTAGGCACATTCAATTCTGATCTCCAATTCAAATTGGATTGGCCTATATCAGTTTTTTTTTCAAACACCCTAAAAATAGAGTGAAGTGACTGAAACAAATTTAGAACTGCATGAGGGGAACTAAAAATTTATAATAAAAATATTTGGGGATATCCTTACCAAAGGGGTTCTATAGAATCCGACGGATCTGAAATTGGTGCAATGAAGAAAGAGGGAGAGAAATCCAAAGGAGGAGATGAGAATGGGGGTTCCTCCTTTGTAGTGTGTGACCAAGGGAGAAGATAGGGAAATGAAAGAAAATGGACAAAAAGATAAAACCATAATATAAAAAAAATGAACACCTTATACCAGACATATGGTTTTACAAATTGTGTAGTAACAATGGGTGAAACTGTGACAATGTTATTCCTATGTTGCATTACCCATGTGGCATTCCTCATAGTTTTCTCTATCCCTGAGAAAAACATGAATAATTCCCTATAGCATTTGAAAACACCCATGCATGGCCATTCACCTCCCTCACATAGTTCCCCGAAACCATTGGCAGATCCAAAATTTATCGCATGGTTAAATGGAGGAGGCCATAATGTTTTCCCCATAATCGTGCACCCAATATACTATTCTGAAAGGGACCAGTTAGCCTCTTATTCTCCCAAACCCACAATTGAAAACCTGAGGCTTCAACTAATGCTTGAAATCCATGTAAAAACATGATATGGAGATGATGTAACTCTCAGAATTGGGTTCTGATAATTGAATTTGAAAATGGAATAGGCACTATTTGAAATGTTCAAATCATGAATAGTTTTTCAACTAGACTAAAAAAACTAGGATGTTACATAAATAATATTAAAATAATATTATTTATCTTGGTTATCAAACATTAATCCACTCGTAACATCTCCATGAGGCTTCCGTTAGAAGAACCATCTCCTGTAGTTTGATCATTACTTTATAATGGTCATTTTCTGAATGATTTTGGATAAATGTTTTAGACCTATGCCTCAAGTCAACAAAACACCATATAATAATAAATTTATTATTATTATGGAATATTGTATTTGAAATATAACTCTAATTCAGTGTCATAATGATAAATCATCTGTAACACTACAACATTGAAATTAAAGAGGAGGTTTCATGCAAAATTTGGGGCACTTAATTTGGACTCATGGCTCAGGCCCATGAAACTCTATTTGTGCATGAGGCCATGAAATGCGCCTTTTTTACTGGGTTTCCAATTGATTCAAGTGAATGTCTTATGTTGAGGATTTTCCATGAGGATCACAATAGTGTAATTTTTTCCCTTATGGGGCCATTTAAAGAGTCATATTAGTGAAGTTACATTTTTCCCTTCACACCGATGATAAACTTGTTTTGTTCATTAGGATTTTTCTCGATAAATGTCATATAGTACCATTACACACTGTATAGTACTACATGGTTAGAATTCCATGTGCCAGAAAGGAAACTTCCCAATAATAGAGTGGGATCTCACTCTATGTGGGTCCCTTACATGTCGCACACTTCTTTATGAATCTTCATGCTACTATGTATCATTAATTTGGATAGGGATTTTAGTCCACAAGTATCCAATATAGTGTTTATTTAGTGTCGAACATGATGGTTATCTCCACAATAGATATTTAGATATGAAGTGTGACATTCTGATCATGATTCTTCTTTAGGCAACGCTTGGGGATAATAGTTATCAATTAGGTTATTCAGAGATATCAAAGAGTAATGCTACTCCACTATCATATTGGTGTGTAGGTACTATATCCATGGAGATAATACTCCCTTATTGTATTAGGGTGTGGATCCTCTATACTCGTTTTTCATATAAGTAAGTTACTCCCCTAACGCACTAGAGTGGGGTTCTATTATTCATTGATATGGTTCACCCCTATCAAATCATGCATGGGTCATCCATACTTGTTCTATAGATAGAGGTTGTACTCCCCTATGGCACCAGGGAACAGGTCCTCTATCTATGGATATAGTACTTCCATGTCGCATCAGGGTGTGGGTCCTCTATACTCATTGTGTGAAGAGAGACGGTACTCTGCTATCGTAAGAGTGTGTGGGTCCTCTATTCAGGGAGATGATACTCCACTATCATATCAACGTGATGGTCATCTATACATCATATCTTGATGATTTTACTCCCCTATTGTACCACAAAATGGGTCCTCCATTCTCATGAATTCAATGGGGTGGGAGATCCCTTGTCACAACAAGGTGTAGGTCCTCTATACTACATTTTAGATAGGCATGTGGGATAATGGGAATCGTTGATGGATGTTTGGAGCCGTTATCTACTCTTTTTCGCAGGCTATGTTTAGTGATTTAGATCCCCTAACTCTCTTTTTTGAGATTATTTGACTGATCATATTTATACAATTTCTTATGTATCCACGCCTTAGATTTGGACACTCTTCTTCCATGATAGTTTAGGATGCAAGGGGTATACAATGTGCTTTCTATTTTTAGCATCTCATGGTTGAATGAGAATACTCTCTAGATATATTTGGAGAAGGATAGAAGGGTAGTTCATATACTGGGAAGGTTTATCCCCTTTTTCTTGGATGAGTTTACTTTCACTCTTGATTGGATTGAGCTGTACTCTTTGATTATATCATGAACCTATTGTCTCTCTTTCTTCTTGTATCTCTTACTGCTCTACCTTTGGTTTTCAGGGTGTCATAATGGGTATGTATATACTCAACCATGGATGGAATTTTCACACATGTGTCAGGTATTATATAGATGTCCGATATGTCTACCAAAACTTCTGATTAGCTTATTGATACTGGGTACTTAGACTGCGAATGGTGGTTGTAGTTTGCGATTCAAGAGATGGACTCTCTTTCAGTTGGTTTATTTTCTAATTTTTTCATGTTGGGACACAGAACTAGTTTGGAAGGTATTTTTCCTCTTTACTTTCAATTTACAGTACCATAATTTAATACTCCCTAGAGCTTCATGCCTTCTTGGTTTGTTTTATAATAGTTTTGCATCTTTTTTCAATTCAATCCGCACTTTTCTACTGATTTGGTTTTGTGTGTTTGTATAGGTATATAGGCAAAGGAATCTCTATGTAAGTTATGCATTTGATAGTTGTCTCCACCCCATAGCCTATGGAGGAGGGATTGGGTAGTTACAGGTTGAGCCCCAGTATGGGTCAGGTTGTGACATACATAGTTCACTAGGTAACCCTAGCACGTATCTCCTCACATGAGAACTTCATAATAGTTTCACATGTAAGTGTCCCATGAATTATTGTTTTCAACTATTAGATAAAATACACATTTCCACATAATTTTGTTTTTCAAAAATTTATTTCACAAACTATTTTAGTCAATCCTCTAACTTTTATGTACCCACTGTGAACTATCACTTGTATAAAAAAAAATTTCATTGCTATTTTATCATTGGTTCTTCAAGACAGACATTAAATGTATTCTGTGAGGTATTTTAACATTTTAGATTTATTAAACATGGCTAAAATAGTTCTTTTAACATCATTTTTAGATAAATTGATTTTAAAATACCTTGTTGAAAGATTTTTACATTGGTTTTTTACTAAAGATCCTTAAAAGATATTAAAAATATCATTTTTTATGTTGTTATGTTGATAACAACTGTTAAAAGTCATTAGGAAATGTTTTTTATGTCGTTTATTATTTAACCATCATGAAAATATATTAAAAATATCAATTTTCACTTTAGTTTTGTAATTAGTTTCCTAAAAAAATATTAAAAATATCATTTTTCACTTCAGTTTTATAATAATCAATGTGAACAACTAACATTTGATGTCATTTTTTTTGGGAATCGATGTAAAAAAGACAATTTCCCATTGATTTTTCAGATAACTAAAATTAAAAGTGTAAAAAAATTGTGTTTGATTTCCAAATATTATATTTTCATGGTCATTAACCTCAAATAGAGTTACAAAACAAAATTTATATCCATCTAATGTCGGACTTCTCTAAGACTTCGTTTAGAGATGGTCAACTTCAAACATCCATAAGTTTTTATTCGTAAGTCCGATTGAGCTCCACGACCACACAAATCAATGATTTGAAAATAAAATAAAAATATTAATTTATTTTTATTGTTTTTTTAAATGACATTAAAAATGAATTTTAATGTCGGTCCCTAAAAATAACTGAAATTAAAAGGCTTCTATAAAGAATTTTAACTTCATTTTATTAAAACCCAACTTTAAAGGTAAATTTTCAAGTTAGTTTTTCGAATAACCAACATTTAAAATCTTTAAAATATGGTTTTAATTTGATAATATTTGATTTTAGTGGTTGGGGAGCTTAATTGGAGGTATAGATTATAAGTTATGGGTGTCAGATGTTGGACTTCTCTAAGACATCCTTTCGAGATGATTAACATTTGACATCCATAAATTTTTATCTTTTAGTCCATTATAGCACCATAAAGAATAAATAGATTATTTTGAAATAATATAACACATTATCAACATTATTAATTTCATTATTTCAAAAACAAATTTGAAATGTGACATTTAATGTTGGTTTTCCAAAAAATGACTTTAAAATTCCACAAAGAGGGAAGCTAACGTCGGTTTTTTCTAGAATTGAGGTTAAATTTCAATTTTCCTGTCGTTTTTTCAAAATATAATAATATAAAAATATTTATATATTCTTATTGGATTTTCTATTCTTGTATTTTAGTGTTTTTGGATCTAAATTGTTCTGATGAATCGAAATTTATGGAAAAAAAGTTGATCATCTCTAAATGATGTTTTAATTATTTTTAAATTTCAAAGGCCATATCATTAGATTTTTAAATGAATTTGAGCTCCACGACCAATCAAATAGAATATTGGGAAATAAAATACATGCTTTTAATCCTTATTAACAATTGTTATTTAAAAAACCCTATGAAATTTGTTTTTTAATATCATGTCATGAAAAAAATGACATTAAATTATTTTTTTTCACAATGGTTATCATAAAACTGACATGAAAATTGAAACTTTTAATATTTTTTCATGAAGGTTATAAAAAATGAATTGAATGATAAATTTAATATCCATACAATTTGGAATTTGATGTTTTTTACAATGCAGTCTTAAATTTAATAATTGATGCCTGAAATTTATAATACAACTTTTTCTTTTCTTGAGTCATTTATAGGATTTCACACCCTACATATGTTAATTTCATGATCAAATCTTTAGACAGGCATATTTACACCAACACAACTCATTTGATCTTCCTCATCCACAGTATTTTTTATTTTAGTGATCTCTTAATGTTATTAGTTATTATTTTTCCATAATATTATATTTGTTATTATTTTTGTAAATTTATATACGGGTAAATGATTCCATTTTTCTAATAATGTCAAATACACCTTTTCATAATGTTAAAAAATTAAAAGCTTCATTCAGATTCTAAAATTCATTCTATGAAAAATTATTGTTTATCTTTTGTGATACTTCCTCATAAGAAAGCTTCATCTACTATGACATCGACCACTTTGTAAATTATGTCAATGTTTTTCTAGATTTCTTATCGTTTATATGATTTCTTTATCGATATTATATTTTCCATGGAGGTAGTAAACCAACATGAATAAATATTTTTTAAAAAATATTTTTCACTATAAGTTTTTTAAAACCAACATGAATGACCGATTTTTCACTTTTCTTTTAAGAAAATATATTTGAAAAACCTATTTTCACATTGTTTTTTAGAAACGTGACACTCAAAAACTATTTTCACATCAGTTTTTGGAAAACCAACATGAAAAATATAACATTCATGCAGGTTTCCTAAGACAAAATATGAAATATAATTTTTTAACATCACTTTTAAAAAAAACCTATGTTCAGATAGACATTCACATTTTTTTTAAAAAAATCAACTGGAAAATTCATTAAAAATTCCTTTTAAAGTTAATTAGTAATAAACAATGTTAAAAAATATATTTCGAGTGTTTAATTAAAATATATCTGCTAAAATAAACATTACAAATATAAAATAACTAACGTAAAAGACTGTTTATTTACAAATATGACTTGAATTTCTTGTGAAACCCTATCCACCACTTAAGAGGAACCACACAACATCTATATCCGGTTTACAGGCTGTGTGTGTCGGGATTTTCCTGAAATAATGTTCTTCCTTTCATGATGAGTCCAGCACCTCCAGCCTTCGATTATGTGATATTTTCATTATAAAATCGAAGATACAAGATCATCAAAGTCATTCCATCAACAAACAATGTGTTTCATCATCATATCTTCTTGAAAAATGGATCAGATCATTGTTCTTTGTTGTGTATCGAAGAAAGTCTAAGAACACCAATTCTGGTATCCTCTTTCATCTAAATCGCTCTGCCTCCCTCGTTACAACTCTATCATTTAGTGTTGATGCCAGATTTTTGATATCATATCATTGAACTATGAAATGGGTGTGCGACTATTGACTCATTGGGATTAGTTGATTCATGGTACAAACAAAGAATGTCTGCGATTAACAGACCAATGGGGGAGAAAATAACAAATCAATCAAGAAGAAAAAACCTCGATCATTGTTTTTGTCTATATTAGATCATTTACATAAGAAGAAAAATTGAATTAATAAACAATTTAATCATTTAGATATTTATCCTATCAACCCTACACAAAATAGACTCATCCTACAAGATGATCAAACTGAAGATCAATCAACTCATGGATTTGTTATCATTCATTATAGAAGTCAAGAACATGGAAGAAACAATTTAAAACACATGCTCGACCTCAATTCGGTTTGATTGTTGATGAAGAAATATATTTCATTATTTCAATTGGAAAGATCCATCAAATCTTAGGTTCATTGACCATCAATCCATGATCTATAACCCTTATCCTAAGAGGGAATGCATGAATCTCTCTCTAATGGTTCCTCAAGAAACTGCCAAAAAACTGGGTTTCTGCAGCACCACCATTTGTCATCACAAAAAAAGCACTGATAAAGGGGTGCCTTTATCCGAACTAAAAAAATGCTGATAAAGGGCCCTTTTTAATAGCGCTAAAAAATAACTGTTAAAAGTGACCCTTTATCAGTGCTTTTTTTAATAGTGCTGATAATGGGGGGCTTTATCAGCACTTTTTCCTAGCATGGATAGAGTGTATATTTCAGAAAAAATAATAAAAAATAAAATATTGAGAAATAAGTATATTTATATTTATATAAATATAATATATATTTTTTAAATACGTTTTAGATAAGTATAAATAGACTATTACATTTAATATATAAGAAATTTAGTGAAAATGGATTTCAAATATTTCAAAAAATATTATTAATTAATAATTTTCTAATTATTATCGACTAATAATCATTTAATAACAATTTGAAGACAAAAAAATTAATAAATGAATTAAATATTAGTTAAAAATGAAACTCAAACTTCAAACGGCCATAACATTTGATTAATGTGTTTGTTTGAGGTCTATAACATATCAAATCGAATCCTGTGATGAGCTCTAAACACTAATAACTAAAGGAAATCATCTGTCACACTTTTTGTGGCCAAAAAAGGCCCTGAAGGCCTCCAATATTGAGTTTTTAGTCAGGATGCCTTGATTTTTTAACACTCAAATAGATATAACTTCTTGTCTGGATGTCCTCTAGGCCTGTACCACATCTCATATCGAATATTGTTTCATTTTTTCGATTTGACTGGTTGTGGAGTTGAAATGGACTATTGGATTATAAGTTATGGTCATCTTAACATTCTATGGCTTTCAAATACACTTATATATGTATTTATTTGTAAATATATATTTGTGTGTATGTGTTTCTGGGTTTGTGTGTGTTGTATATAAGTATATATTTATTTATTTATGAATTTATTTCTAAACACACCTAAAAAACATATTTTATAAATGTATTTAAAACTAATCTTATAAATATATAATAATATACAATTAAATATACGAATAAAAAATTATTAGTAAATATATATATATAAATATATATTAATAGACGAATATATATATATTAATATATGAATAAATATATATGTATTAATATCACAAAATATATTTATATTATTATGAATCTATATGAATATACGAATAAATATAACTATATATATATCATCAAATGTTTTAAAAACTAAATGGCTTAGTGGTAAAGGTGTAGGCCAGTAAGGGAGGTCTCGTGTTCAAGTTTTGGTTGATGTAGGGGCACGCAAGCAAGATGGAGGGGGTTGCGTGGGCAAGTGAAGAATGATGTTAGTGGGAGGGGGCTTCGCCTAGAGCTGATAAAAGCGGGGGTCAATCACTATTAAAAAAATCTCTCCCGAGTATTATATATTCTTTTTAATTTTTAAAAATTTATTTTACATTTATCAGTGCTTAAAATAATGGGCTGATAAAAGGTGTCTTTTATCAGCGCTAAGAAAAGTGTTGATAAATGCTGTTTTTATCAGCACTTTTTTTAAGCGCTGATAAAAGGGACCTGTATCAGCACTTTTCTCAGTGTTGATAAAAGGGACCCCCTTTTTGTTCATCTCGATTAACAGAACTTTTTTAGCACATATAAGGGCCATATTTGAAGTAGTGAGATTTCCGAAGTTATGTGGCTAACACTGGAAATTATCCATAATAGTCTTTTTAAAATACAACCAATCACCGTATCCACACAAATGAAATAAAATAATTTTATTTACTTAATTTATTCCTTTCCATGTATGTGTCGAATTTTCCACAGAAGACTTACACTAACTAATATTAAGTCACTCTTAGAGTAACTCTTGTGCTTTTAACTCAATGATTCCCTCAAATTTCTAATATGGGAACCCATTTAGATGTTTTTCCACTTTTAAAAAATATATTAAGTGTTCTATTTAAAAAATTTAACATATTTCAATCATTTATTCTATGAACACCAAATCTCAGAATCACATGTTGTCTTATCACATAGTCTCTATAATAAAACATATAAAATAAAAAAATAATACAAGGAAAATCTGATCCATTTCATTCTCCTTACATTGGTTCTTTACATCCCTCAAAAGGAAAAATACGGTCTATGTAAAAATATGTTGGTACTGAGCCCAAATTTGAGCATCCCACTCCTATGTATTGTCCTAGAGATTCCTGTATTTCCACCAAAAAAGAAAAAAAATAATTGATCTCCCATGTATTATTCTCTCTTGTTGATCCTTTGTCTATATGAGGTATTCATCAAAGGTTTCTCCATCCTAAATTTGAATATCACCCTAGTTGATAATGTGTGACGGGTCATTCATGTACACCCCAACTACAAAGCGCTGAAGGAATCATATACCTGGTCTAACTGTGGAGGTAGAGATAAGTGGTATGCCACCTCACCAACTATACATAGTATCTATAAAGGGCTGATGAACCTCATAGATATATTTCCTCCCCATCAAAATCTCTACAATCCACATCAAGGTGAAATCTGTAAGAACACATTGTCTACTTCCTCAAACTCAAAAGGCATTTGTTTCCTATTATCATAAGCTTTATGATGGATCTATTCAGTCCTCGTCCAGTCATGGATGATCTCTTCCATCTCTAGAGTATCTTCCACCATCTTTAGCCCGTGATGGATAAATCTCCTAGGAGTTTCTAATAAAGTGGTGACCTATAGGGTTGCATGTACAAATCCCCAAATAGTTCAATAATGATGTTGGAATGGTTTTTGTTGTATGAAAACTCTTCTAGTGGTAGGTGATCCTCCCAACTATAACCAAATTCCAAAATTAAATCCCACATCATGTCCTCTAGACTCTAAATGGTTCGTTCAGTTTGGCCTTCTGTTTGGGGGTGAAACGTAGTGTCTAAGTGTAATTGAGTCCTTAAATACTCCTATAATCCCTTCAACAACTGGGATGTGAATAGATTATCACATTTCAATGTTATCATCAATGGAATGCAATGGAGTCATACTATCTCTTATATGTAGAATCATTCCAAGAATCCTACTGAACTCTTCCCCTAAATTGATATGAATGGGCTAACATGGTGAGCCAGTCTATAATAACACAGATTATATTGTATCCCATGGATGTTCATTGTAATTCTCTCATGAAGTCCATAGATATCCCATTCCACTTCTAATCTTTATCCGTAAGGGGTTTAGCTAAACATTCCGAATCATTTTCCTCATCCTTCACTTGATGAAAATTAAGGCATCGAGAGACAAACTCTATAACTTTTTTATTAATACATGGCCACTAAAACTGATGTTTGAGGTCCTAGTACATCATTTCCACACCTCTATGTACAACCAAAAGATAATTATAAAACTCTCTTAGAACCACATCTTGTAACATCACTAGTACAATAGTCTGTCCTATGAAAATAACGACGTACTTCCAACCTTTAGAAAATCCATCAAAAGCATGCCCTTAGGGTATCTGAGTATACATGGTCTCATATTTGGTATCCCCATGATGTTCCATCATGATTATTTGTAAGAGAAGATGGGAAACAACCATAGAATATAGGAAAATTGCTCCATCTCCATCCATAAATTACCTCTGCTATGAGGCCAACTACTATGACACCTCGTTTGGAAACTACGAACTTGATTTTCTGCTGAGATCTTTAGTTACCATGTTTCCATTCTAGACAATACATAAAATATAAAAATCATAATATCGGGGGAACTCTAGCTACCACCTATATATCTTGTTAAGATCCTTCTTATAAAAGATATGCATGAGACTCTTGTGAATGTAAAAGATGATAAGTTTCCCACCCATCGGGTTGTGTTTCCATATCTTCACAGTGAAGAATACTAATGCTAACTCAAGATCGTTGGTCATGTAGTTCTTCTCATGTAGTATCAATTGGAATGAACCATAGGAAATAGCCACTTTCCACTACATCAGTTCATACTTGAGCACAGTTCGTGATGCGTCGTAGAACACTACGTACTCGACACCTTCCTCTGATTATCCCAAAATGGTAGAGCTCATCAGAATATACCTCAACTATTGTAAATTCAATAGTAACCATTCCATCCAAATGAAAGGATACCCATTTTACTCAAATATGTTTTTGGTGATGATATTATGGAGAAATCATGTATGAATATTTGATAATATCATTCCAACCCAAGGAATCTCTACACCTCCACCTCACTCTTAGGTGCCTCAAAATATAACACCTCCTCAACCTTAGTTGGTTCCAATGCTACTCCATACATTGAGATAACATGTCCAATAATGTGGACAAACTAAATCTAGAATTGGAACATCAAGAACTTTCTATGAAGTTGGTTATCTTAGAGTACATAAAAACTATCCTTAACTGTCTCACATTATCTTCCTCAGAAATAATGTACACATGGATATCATTGATGAAGACTTCCATGAGATAGCCTAAATAAGGTTTAAATATCTAGTTTAACATTCACATGAACACTTTTGGGGTTTTCATCACACCAAAGTGCATCTCCAAGTACTAATAGTGACCACTGTGACATATAAAGGTCTTCTTCGGTATATCCTCATCTTGCACTCATAGCTGGTGAAAGTCTAGTTTTAGGTCAACCATCAAGAACCATCAAGATCAATTTAATTAGTCAAAGAGGTCATTGATTCTTGGTAGTGAAAACATGTTCTACGCAATCACCAGATTCTAGTGCTAGTACTCCACACAAAACCTCAAACACCCATTTACTATTTTGAAAAAAACTGGGGTTTACCAGGGTGAAACATTTTGTCTCAAAAATACCTTCCTCTGCAAGTCCTCCAAATAATCCCTCAATTTTTGACTCTATGCGGGAACCATATGATTTTTTTGGTGTAGATATTGGTGTTTTCCTAAGGTGTAGATAAATGTATATGTATATCTCTAAATGGGGAGGTAATCATGAAAAAAAACATTGAGGAAGATGTCCTCATTCTCTTCCACCACAACAATAAACTAGAAACTCACAAAATCCACTGAACCAAGGGTTATTCTAGCCAACTGATGAGTAATCAGCTATACCCTCATACGCATGACTACTCTATATGTTGTCTCAATTTCCTTTTAACCGACAAAAGAGAACCATGTTCTTTCACTATGGACCCACTACACCATTCCCCAAAAATAGTAAATTTCATCACAAACTATAGATAACCAGTCCAAAACAAAAATAATGATTTAAGAACATGAAATTTCTACAATGATACTCCAACAGAAACTCTCACATCTAAGTGTCATGTAACACTATCGGCACAAGTGTGTGATCACTAACTCCTCTCCAGTACGAGTCTCTAGGAATAAGGTTCAAGCCAAAGGTTTTACTGAAATCTATATGACTCATACAAGGTATGTGTATAGAAAGGAATGAATATCACTTATACCTATTAATAATGCGTCTAAGGTAGAAAAGACACAAATTTTATCTTGAATCATTCTTGGAGCCTCTAGTTCATAAGCATTGACCACATACAACTATCCCTACCCCTGTCCTCTATCTCCCTGAGCCTGTATTAGACCACATGGGGTGGTGGTGGTAACATGTAAAGACATAGGCCACCTTCTGCGACTCTCCCAACTCATTTTCTATGTCCTCCAAACTCCGAAGATTTCTTCTCTTGAAACATCTTTTGCCTCAGTATCCCATCTCTGATATCCCTGTCAGCCTTACAGTAGGTTAGGTAGTCTTAGGCGAGATGTCCACTTCTGTCACGTGTGTAACACCATCTCTCTCTGCTCTAATTGGACCCACCATGTGAGTCTGTGAGCCCAGAACTGTATATCCTTTATTCTAGTCCCTCATCCTAAAACTTATCACACATCTAGGTCCCTGAGATTAATGTTGTCTCCCTTCAGTCAAGGTCTCTGCTCCCACATTCAAACTGCTGAAAACCACTAGCAGTATCTACTCATTCAAAAAACACTCGACCCCCAAATCTCACTATAGAACCTTACATAGGTAGTAATGAACATAGGGATGAAACTGAAGTGGATGTCTCTAAAAAGACATCACTCAAAGGTCGAAGACTTAAAGAACTAATCAAGAACCATATCCATTGAATACCTAGAGATAGTGGTAAACTAAGATAAATACTCAACCATTTCCTGATACAAAATTGGAGCTGTAGATTATCTAAGATATGTACATCCCTCACCATATCTAGTGATAAATACTCTCTAAATATGTGCTTGAACTATTTCCATGAATGATTCTCTTAATCATAAGTTTGGGTATCTAAACCCCACAATTTCACAGTCGAGCCATGAATACGGATTTCTACCATGACCACCATCTGATCTGATGGTGTCCAAAATAGAAAAAAATCTCAAGTTACCACCTCAAGACAATAATTTTCCCCATGTAGGTCAGGCTCAACTCAGAACTTGAGGGGTCTTTGCTGTTGAAACTCATGAAGTTCACACAGCCCACACTCCTCATCTTCCAGTACACGAGGTTCCACATGATTCTCCACATGAGGTGGTACGGATGGTGCACCACCTGATGGTAAAATCGTCAGAACTAGTACTTTTATCAACGCCTTTTCACTGAGGGGATTATCCTCATGAACATCTTGCTAAATCCTTGTTGGTATATGTCATAGAGAAATCCTAAAACAAATAATTTGTACCATGATCAATTATTTTATCTCAATATATGACTCAATGAGGACATGGAAACCACAACCCATTACTATAAGATGAATGTACCATTTCTTTCCCTATAAACAATGTGCTAATGTTCCATGTTGAAAATCAGTTGATTAGAGTCCTGATGTATGGATATTTTGGCTAATGCACAAAAATTAGAGTCCACATCCTGAAATCCGGACTTGAAACACTTAACACTATTATTCCAAACAAATGTCATGGAATTTTATTCATAATTTATAACCAACCCACTATGATACAACTCAATAACGACCCTTCCAAGTGGGTCCATTATGCAACTCCCGAATTCCACCTCTAATAGGCCAGGGGCTGGTGACTAGCACTAAGTAGGAAAATAACTAACATGGGATGAATTGTCAAAGTTCATGTACACATGAACACATCTCCAATCCCACACAAAAAAACAAAATTTTTAAACAAATTGAGCGACAACTTCATGAATATATCTATATCTCACAACCTGAATAATGAATGATGTAATGAATGTAAATAGTGATAAATACAAGCCCACCACAAAGACTCTAAAACAAATGTATAACATGAATGTAAGGGGACTATTGTTCAGAAGTCATTTGAACACACTTTGGTCTATCTGATCTCACTATGTACCACCTAGTCCTGGTCTGCCTAGGAATCTATCAAAATTTCGATTATCAGCATATGACAAAACATGTGTAGGAAAATATTGTGTTGGTGTGAGTATAAAAATATTCAGCAGTAAACCCCATGAAGACAAATAATACAACAAAGGATGTACATTCATCTCTACAGTGGTATATGTCAACCGTACATAAAAAAAGAATATCCAGATATACTCAACAAAGACACATAGTCTGAAGGTAAAACAAAAACATAGTATACCATAGGTACTTCTCTTTAGGTCACATCATGATAAAATACATGCTGATATTCATAAGAGAATATGACACATAAATTTGGATCACTTCTAAGTCCATGGGGGTGATGCCAATAACTCAATTTGGATTAACCTACTATGTATAGGATCAAATTCTTTAGTTTTGGTCAATTTGATAACAAGAACTCCACCGAGAGCACAAATTTGAATAGAGGATCTCACTCCGGACCTCTCAGATGGATTCTAATGACTCTATCCTGGTTGTCCTACCAAAGGGGTCATAGTATTATGAGAATGAAACAATTCCATACTAAACCTTAGGTAAATTATAAGGTGAATGAACCCTAGTGAAACACTTCCATGATATGGAGTAAAAGATCTCTAAGCCATGTAAAAGAGTAAAAAACATGTAGTGGGGGTCACACATCGTGTCCCTTGACCCCAGGTCCATCCTGTGTAAATGACCAATGTCATCAAATCATGTCTGTGTAGTAGTAAATTCCATATAGCCATCCTATGTTGTCACAAACTAACCCTACCCAGGCTCGAGCCACAACTACCCCAAGCCCGCCTCCATAGGCCAGGGGCCGGCGACCAGCACCAAAGGCACAACAACTCGGGGAGGCCTTTTCCTATGTACCTATACACACACATGCAGCACACTCAATGCAAAAGTGCAGAGTAAAAGGGAAAGAAAAGTACCAAATTCTATAAACAACCACAAGAGTGCATCGACCTCTAAACAGTACAAAGAAAGTACTGAAGGTAAACTGAAAAGAAAAGGGAAAAAACACGTTCCAAACTAGAAAAGTGCCACAACCCGTCAATATGTAAACAAAAGTAAAACAGCTGGGAGCGTCCCACACCTGGAAGTCAACTATGACCACCGCACGCGGTCCAAGCTCCTGATCTCCTATGCTCTGTTGAAGTCACGACCAACCTGTCTATCATCTACAAGGGCACACCAAGTGTGGGCAAATCCCAAGTAGGGGTGACTATAAAAATACTCATTAGGATACCACGAAGGATCGATGGTGTAAAAAAGGAAGTACCAAAGTGTAAGCAGTAGATCGAACAGGGGAAAGTAAAAGAGTACAATTGAGAGTGCAGTAAAGAGTAAAACAAGGAGTGCAGTAGAGTAACAGTAGAGTGTCCAGCTCAACCCAACAAGATAAAGGAGGTAGACTCATCCAGACACAAGGAGAAGGAAATGGTGACAAGATGAACTTCTTGTCGAGTCTTCGCTACCTATAGCAGGAGAGTAGCCTCGTCCAACCACGAGAAACTTGACACATAAAGCACATGCCATACCCTGCGCCTCTTCACCTCTCCTGGATGGAGAGTAACCAAGCCCAATAAGTGGGTACTAGAACAAGGTATACATATTTATATGCTCTGTCAAGAAACCTGAACAAGATCGTAAGGGGATCTTCGTCCTGTAGCTCAGCCCAAAAAAGTGAGTAGCCAACAGTCCCAGAAGTTAACACCATTTATGCCTAGTATCCCGCACGTTTGCTCCAAACTTCATGTCAAGTGGCTCAAATAACCACACCTTGACACTATGCGCTTTGGGCGACACTGACTCACCCGCACAGTTTTAGGTCACGTCTCAAGGACGCGTCTCGGTGGGGAAAAAGCCCCTCGTAATGGAGAGTTCTGGGGAACGTCAAACCACACCTCATTACTGCCCCTCAGTCAAGAGGTCTCCTCAAAGTCGATAGGTGACCCCCTACCCAGCCCCATTGAAGGGTAATCCCTGGAATTCAATGGGTTCCCACTAGAGGGAGACCCGGAAAGAGTTGACGGGTGCCACACTACCCAGTCCCGTAAATGGGTAAACCACTGGAGGGATACACATCTAAAGTCATCGACGAGTACCAATGCCCAGTCCCCTAAAAGGGTAATCCACTGGAGGGAGGCTCGGAACCGTCATCGGGGACCACTTCCCAGCCCAACTGGAGGTAAACCTAGCATCGAGGACCACTTCCTAGCCCCGCTGGAGGTAAACCCGGAACTTCTCTGGTCATCCCTGTTGTATGGTACTGCTCGGTGAACACCACTGTACTGGCCATCCCTACTAGATGGTAACCCTCCGGCCATCCCTGCTGGATGGTACCGCTCCGGCCATCCCTGCTGGATGGTACTGCTTCGGCCATCCCTACTTAAAACAACCTCCTGGCCAGCCCTGCAGGAAACAACCTCCTAGCCAGCCCTGCTGGAAACAACATCCTGGGTAGAGGATCGGTGCCTGCATAATGTGTTGGTCACACCGGATCCACAAGAAATCTACCAGGGATCACGAAGCAACACTGTCGGCCAAACCATAGAGAACAGAACCAGGGGAAAACCACTCAACCCTGCTGGTCGAAACCAACGTGAACAGGGCCAGGGGGAACCCACTCAACCCTGCTGGTCAAACAAACGAGAACAGAACCAGGGGAAACTCAACCCTGTTCGTCAAACAAACGACAATAGAACTAGGGGAAACTCAACCCTGCTGTTCAAACAAATGAGAACAGAACTAGGGGGAAACTCAACCATACTGGTCAAACAAACGAGAACAGAGGGACCCTCTACGTCGTGAGAGGTCAAGGGTATGCAAATCAGAACACGACACACACATGGGGCCCACATGAAGGGTGGCCCCAAGTTAACTCCAACCAAGAGCACAAACATTCTCAGGTAAAAACAACCACATGTACCTCCAAGCATTCTCGTATACTCCTAGAGTATACTATGCTTCCATCCCAAAGGATATCGTGCACACGGAACCCAACATCAACACGAAGGGCGTAAACATAACAACACCAACTTGCCACCTTTTCGGCCCAGGAACAGCCAACTACATCTCTTCAAAAATTTAATTCACTCACACGAGAGTGCACACGATAACACGCCAAGTGTCCACTACAAACACAGTGGGACGAACCACCACCAGATCACCTTACATGCTTCCGCGTTTAAATGAGTCCTCGAATGAGGCTCCTCACATCCAAACGGTTTATACCGTTGTGATCCTCACAGAACAACATGAGAGATAGAATATTTACTCGCCTCCAATGGATATCCGATAGAAAAGTCACCAACACCACTTTATGCCCGAATGACGTCCTATGATCTCGAGCCTTGGTCTCGAAAATAGTCGAGCGCATCACACCATTTCGACCCCCTCGGGAAAACACTTCAAATTGAATTCTCACTTGAGTGCAACAGATATCTAGAGAAAAAGATGCATTTCATCGTATTGCACACAAGCGGTGCTTTGTGGGACCCGTATCCCAGTCTGGAATCACAATGAATGGATCGCACCATTGTGATTCTCTCGAAAAAGTACACAAGATAGACTATTCACTTGTCCAAAATGGACACCCGGTGATAAAGCTAGAAATCACCGCCAACTCCCAAAACGGCCCTCGTGGGGCCCGCAACACCATTCGGAATTAAAGCGGGGTGGATATTTCCATTACAATGCCCTCGGAAAAGAACCCAGAATCGACTGGTCGCACGCCCCGAATGGATGTCCGATGAAGAAGTTATGAAACACTGCTCGCAGCATAAAGGATGGGCCGTGGGGCCAACATGTCAACTCCGGTTTCAACGCCCAAAACCATACTGGAAAACATCGCCTCGTCACCAGGGTCCCAATGTCGCTGACGGTGCTCAAATCTAACATCAGATGTGTTCGCGCCGCTCAAAACACGAACCCCTAGGAAAACTTCAATCCTCTTAAAGGCATGACACGCCACTGAGGCCCTCGTCTCTGGAATTAAAAATTCCTGAGGCCATCTCAAAAAGTCCGCCTTGATCCAAGGATCGTGTCTCCCCAGACAGAACGCGAATCCAACACCCGGATTAGGAGTTACACCAGCTTAAGTGTCATCGGACGCAAGTGGGGATGGACCAGACCGGTTCGGCCGGTCCACACCCCCTGGACCGGCCCAAAGCCGGCCGGCCCACAGCTCAGCCGACCAAGCTGCCATGGGCCGGCCGTTAACCCGCGCGGACCGTGGTCCTCCAAACCGACCGACCACGAGGCCAGTCGGTGTTCCACGCGGAGACCCTCGTTCGGCAGGTCTCTGTTTCCCGAGCGGGGTCGCGCACCGTGACCTCGGTCCTCCACCTGAACTGGCCGGCCCAGCCAGCTGGTCCTACCACTCCGCGCCCCCCAGCTGGCGCCGTCGCTACTTGGTCCGCCTCTAGCTGCTCGTGGCCGCTCTGCCTCCGCCAACCGCTGACGCCGCCCGTGCCACCGCCTCCGTAGACCCCCGGACCGCTCTGCTTCGTGTCGCCGCCACCTGAGCCCCTGTCGCACCGCCGCTAGGCCTCGCCGGAGAAGCCAAAACCGCCAGAAAAAACCCACAAACACCCCAGACATTGACTCGTAGCTACGGATGCCTCGGAACTCCAAATTTAAATCCGAGACATGCGCCAGGAAGCTCAGAAAAAGTACTACATAACCGTTGGATTTTCTCTGAAATTAAAAAGAAATTCGATGCCAAAATTGAACTTGAAAGAAAGGTTCCGAAATAAAAACACAAAACGTAAACTCCTACCTGTTGGGGTGTAGCCCGATGCTTCACTGTTGGTCCGACGGGATCACCGCGCCTAGCCAGAGCAGTGGAGAAGAGTTTGTTGAAGGAGATTCCCTGTTTGAGAGCTCTTCATCTAGGAGAAACCAAATGTAGAAGGGAAGGGGTGGGTTTGGTTTAAGTAGAGATTTAATTAAACATTAATTAATTCTTTAATCAACCACGTAAAGTCCCACATCCAAAACTCCCAACGGGGTCAAGATTAAGCCTCCCCTAGGGTAAACACCACCTCCAGAGAATAACGGAAGTCTTGGAATTAATAATTTGAGCCTCCGTTCGAAAGTTATAGAACTCAACGACCGAGGCTACTAAATTACGAAAACACCCATTGTGGCATTTTTCACAGAAGGCCCGCGCCCGTGAAAGTTACACCCTCCCTAGGGTAAACAACACGTTCCAGACTCAACGGTGCCCTCAGTTTTCCCATCCGAGCAACCGTTTAAGAGATACTTTGGTTTTACCATTAAAAGAATAAATTAATTATTTTATTTATTCGTTTAACAGTCTATTAACGGGAGATGGGTCCCAACGCCCCGCACAGACATGTTTTATGTCGTTTCTAGGTTAAATAGACCATTTTGGACCCATCCGTACCCTCATATTTAGGATCTGAATTACCGTTTATGAGTTATCCCATTTATTTGTCCTGCCTAGTGTGAACGCACTAAAAATTTAATTCCAGACACACTATGACTCGGAATCGGATGCCTTCTGAAGGCGCTTCTCTGGAATAACATAATGAATATTCCAAAGTATTTTATATCCAAAAACTGGGTTCTTAGATCATTCCCTCCTCCAAGATTTCCATCCCCAAAAAGATAAACTAGGGAACAACTCAGGTTACCAAGCCCACACATGGCTCTTCCATACCCAGAAGAACTATTGCACAGTCACGCATCACCGCACATAGACCAAAGAGTTTTATCTGTTCATGTGAGTTCTGCCCTTTCCGATGACATTCATAGGATCACACATAGTTCTTCTCGGGTGAGTCACACGAGAGACGTCGTGCACCCACTCCCAACCTTGGGGTTAGGGCAAGGTAGTAGGGAACCTCGCCATCCCTTCGCACAGTCTCAAATGTCCCAAAGGCTCTCGGGGGTAGCTCACCTCCCTGACCGAACCCCTACACGCACTCTATGAATAGAATCACCATTTGGACCTAGGACAAAGCCCGGTGATTCCCTCCTTTAGAATATCCATATGGTGAAACACATAAGGATATCTGGTCATTCAAGGTTTCACGATCGATGTCTCGCAACCAAGACTCTCTTACACGCTCGGAAAGATATGGAGTCGACATCATCGACTAAGGGAAAATGTTCTATGAATTTTACCTTACCAAAAGAGGGTTACACCGACGCCATGTGCCACCCTGGTAACACCTCAAGCAAGGAGCAGGAAGAAAAGTCTTTCACACACAGAGTATAACAATTCTACTGAAAAAAGTAGAAGAGTTGTAGAGTATACCTCTAGTCACCTCATGCTCTGCAGGATCGTAGACATCCAAAGCTCGCGGTTGTCGGTGCTCCCAACTGTCAGCCCATGGAGCCTGACGTGGACCGCCTGGTGGTGATGAGAAGACCTCATAATGTCATCCCCCACTACCAATTTCTCCCGCTCCTCCACTAGCACCACCTCTCTGGACGCTACTTCGATCACGACACTGCCTCTGTCATGGTGGTGCACCTGCTGCCTGCCCGATATTCTCTACGTGCTTGGTCAGGCAGTACCGCGCCAGGTGACCTCGCCCGTCGCATGCATAGAACTAACTCTCTCTGGTCTGCACTGGTGACCTCCGGTGCCACTGTGGTGTATGACCACGCCCCTGAGTCCAGTTGTCAGAAAGCCAGATGCGTCGAAGTTCTTCTTGTCGACGCCCGCTAGCTGCGGCAGATATCTCGGTTCCATCATTCCGGCTGCCACCACCAACTATATAAAGTGACAGGAATCTTTCTTTCACCAGTGGCTACTCTAGCACCCCGGAATAAGTGGGAATTCCCAAGGGTACTATGATAGCATGAATCTCTCAGCAGAGACCCTGCTCAAAATTTTGTACTCGGAAGTTGTCGTCATGGACCAAGTCCGGGTAAAAGCATGCACGGTTTGTGAAACTAGTCGCGTAATCGACCACCGTCATCCCTCTCTACTGAAACTGTAGAAGATCCTGAATCCGAACGAAGCGTAAGCAGGAGGGGCAAAATTCCTCATGAAATAGCAGCTGAAAGTCGACCCACGAAAGTGACGACTCGTCAAGAAACAGATCCACCAGAATCCACCAACGCTAAGATGCTCCACGGAAAAGGATGGCGGCCAAAGAAACCATAAGATCTTCCAGCATCTGCACAAGCATGAAAAGGAGAACCGCCGTCTCGAGCCAATCTTCTTCTGCCTGAGGTTCTGGCTCACCACTGATCCTCCGTGGTCTTGGTCGCTGGAACTCACGGAGTGCGCTCAACCTGCGCTCAAACTCAGTCTGCTCTATTTAAGCTCTCTGCTGCTCAGAAGGTGAGGGTGCTGCTACCTTCCCACCCGGAGAAATGGACCAGCGTGATGGGTCCTGGACTGAGGCCTCGTCACTGACATGGTCGTTGTCACGAACCAAAGCTGGTATCCTGGTTGGCTTTCTTCGCGTGGACATCCTAAATGTTATCAAGAATTTCCACAGTCAAATGAGCATATGTGTATATAACAGTAAGAAAAATGGGGAGCTGACTCAAAAAGGACAGTTAAGACTCAATCCTATGTAATGCATTTACCAATTTCCCCTGAAACGAGTGTCTCAGCATGCCGAGTCCACAAGCGGGTTATCAGGGTCCTGGTGAATGGATACGTCGGCCGCTGCACCATCACTGAACTCCCTAGCCTGATAGCCGCTCTCGAGACACGTTAACACTATTTCCCTAAATCCCAACCAATTCCTTTTAGGGACGTTCGAACAATGTCCCAAGGAACTAACCACCTCTGATACCACTTTGTCATGACCCAAACCTACCCGGGATCAAGCCGCAACTACCCCAAGCCCGCCTCCATAGGCCAGGGGCTGGAAACTAGCGCCGAAGGCACAACAACTCGGGGAGGCCTTTTCCTAAGTACCTGTACACACACATACAAGATAATTATTGAAAAAGTGCAGAGTAAAAGGGAATGAAAAGTGCCAAATGCTATAAACAACCACAAGAGTGCATCGACCTCTAAACAGTACAAAGCAAGTGCTGAAGTTAAACTGAAAAGAAAAGGGAAAAAACATGCGCCCAACCAAAAAACTGCCACCACCCAGCAACAGGTAAACAAATTTAAAACAGCTGGGAGCGTCCCACACCTGGAACTCGACTACGACCACCGCACGCGGTCCAAGCTTCCGATCTCTTATGATCTGCTGAAGTCACAACCAACTTGTCTGTCCTCTGAAAGGGCACACCAAGTGCGGGCAAAGCCCAAGCAGGGGTGAGTATAAAAATACTCAGTAGGATACCCCGAAGGCTCAAAGGAGAAAAAAAGGAGTTACCGAAGGGTGAGTAGTAGATCGAACATGGGGAAAGTAAAGGAGTAAAACTGAGCGTGTAGTACAGAGAACAACAAGGAGTGCATTAGAGTAACAATAGAGAGTCTAGATCAACCCAACAGGAAAAAAAGGTAGACTCGTCCAGACACAAGGAACAGGAAATGGCGAGAAGATGAACTTCTTGTCGAGTCTTCGGTACCTATAATAGGAGAGTAGACTCTTCCAACCATGAGAAGATAGACACGGAAAGCATGTGGCATACCCCGCGCATCTTCGCCTCTCCTGGAGGTAGAGTAAATAAGCCCAAGAAGTGGGTACTGGGACAATTTATACATATATATATGCTCTGTCAAGAAACCTGAACAAGATCGTAAGGGGATCTCCATCCCGTAGCTCATCCCAAGAAAGTGAGTTGCCAATAGTCCCAGAATTAAACACCATCGATGCCCAGTATCCCGCACGTCTTCCCCAAACTGTAAGTAAAGGGGCTCAAATCACCACACCTTGACATTATCCTCTTTCAGTGGAACTAACTCGTCCGCACGGTTTTAGGTCGCGTCTCAAGGACGCATCTCGGTGGGGAAAGCACCCCTCGTACTTGAGAGTTCTGGGCAATGTCAAAGCACACCTCGTCACTGCCCCGCAGTCGAGAGGTCTCCTCAAAGTCGACAGGAAACCCCCTACCCAGCCCCTCTGGAGGGTAATCCCTAGAAGTCGACAGGTTCCCACTGGAGGGAGACCCGGCAAGGGCCGAGGGGTGCCACACTTCCCAGTCCCGTAAAAGGGTAATCCACTGGAGGGAGACCCGGCTAAAGACGTTGAAGAGTCCCAATGCACAGTTGTCACGACCCGCCCTCGGGGTCCATGCCGTGACTACCCCAAGCCCGCCTTCCATAGGCCAGGGGCTGGCGACTAGCACCAAGGCGTAAATCCCGGTAAAAAGGGAAGGCATTGCCTTTGTAAAGTAAACAAACACCACAGAGTAAGCAAGCGGAAAGTAAACACTAAACAAAAGCAGAGTACAACTGAAAGTGCGGAAAAGTAAATGGGCCAGTATACAAACCCAAACTGAAAGTAAAGTACAACTCGAAAGGGAAAACAACAACTGAAAGGTAAAAGCCGCTACACCGAGCTGTCCACTGGAAATCCCACCTGAAGGGTGGGTACAAATAGCTCCTCTGCTCCACGGGTCCCGCCGTCCGCTCCGAGCACGTCCCGCCCAGTGGTCCACCTCCGGGTACCGCCCCGCTCTGCAAGCCTCAGCTAAGATCAACGCTGTCCGTCGTCTGCAACCAACACAACGTAGTGCGGGCAAGCCCGTGCAGGGGTGAGTATAAGCTACTCAGTAGGGACCCCGAGACCTCTGAAGGTCTCTCAAATCCACAAAGGATAAACCACGAAGAAAGGTACAAACACGAAGTAACAACCGATACTGCTTAGGTATATGCCCATACATATACCTAAGTCATCAATTTCAAATACGCTCCAACCTCCGAGCCCAAGTACAACTCAGTCCACACAGGAAAGTAAACGTATTCCACACAGGAAAGCAAAACGTAATCCACACAGGATAGCACAACACAATCCACACAGGAAAGAAACAGGATTCAGCTCACACAGGTATACTTCTTCGAAAGACGATAAAGATGATCTCTGATCCATCTAAGTCGTCGGACCCACGAAGGATCGATAGGTAACTAACCCCCAGAAAAGACCCACACAGGATCGGGCCCACGTAGGACCTGTAGGCGCTGGTTCACACAGGACCGCTGAGCGCAAAGACCCACACAGGATCGGACCCACACAGGATCGGGCCCACACAGGACCTGTAGCACTGATCCATGTAGGATCGCTGTGTGCTGTAGTCGTCGTCGTCGAATCCACACAGGATCTCTGTACTGTCGTCGTCGCAGTCACAGTAGCAGTAGTAGCAGTAGAAGTCACAGAACAGTCGCAGCCAGCACTAGGGTTCCCGCACACAGCAAGCTCGTTCGGAGGGTCCGCTCCACGAGCCGAGAGGCTGATACATCAACTGTCACAAAGACCAGAGTTGATGTATCCAAAAGTTCCGTATCGTCAACAGAAACTCAACGCAACAGACGGCGCGTCGATCGGACGCCCGGTCTGAGAGTTATTGGCATTTTCGTCCCCGGGGCCCGGTTGGTTTTTAAGGCAAAACCAACCCGACCGTACTCCACCTGCGTCCAAACCTCGGGCGGAGTATGCCAAAAGATTCGTCTCACTAAGAGGAACACAACACAGCTGACGGCACGTCAATCGTACGTCCGTAGATCAAGATATGAGCGTTTCCGCTCCGAAGGCCCGGTTGGTTTCGTGAACGAACCAACCCGGCTGAACTCAAAGTAATCCGAAACCTTGAGTGCGATATATCGAAACGACCGTCTCGATCCAAGGATCGCGTTTCCGCAGACGGTTCGTCAATCGGAGGTCCGTGGCTCAAGTTATGGCCAAAAGACCGAAACTGATTCGAAACGGGGGGGTCCGGGTCCGGGCCGACCCGGCCCGACCCCCCCCCCCTGGGTCGGCCCGAACCGGTTCGACCCAAACCGGCCGGCCGGCCGGCCGGCGGCGCGGCGGCCTGGCGCCGCACGGAGGTAGCGCGCGGGGGGAATCAAGCCCCCGCTTGATTGGAAGACGGCGCGGCTTATGCCGCGCCCTTTGAAAAAAAACGGCCCCCCACGTGGGGGCCGGCTTGAAGAAACTGGGGGGCCTCCTGCCCCCCCTCAAGGGAACCGCCCCCATCATAAATGAGGGGGGGGGGTTTGAGCTGGCCGGGGGAATTTATTTCCCCCGGCCTTTGACCTTCCGGCCGGCCAACTGCCGGCCGGTTTTCTCCAACGGGACCGGAAAATCCGGTCCCCTATTCGGCTTCCGACGCCGGCGGCCCTGCCGCCGATCTCATCATTCCGCCGCGGCCCGGAACCGGCCGCGGTGTTCGTCGTCCAGCGCGGTGCGACGGCACCGCGCCCCTCCTCCGCGCCTTCGATTCCCCTTGACGCGGCGCGACGGCGTCGCGTTCTTGATGATTCTTCCCCGGCGTGGCGCGACGGTGCCGCGCAAAATAATTGAACGATTATCCGCGTGGTGCGACGGCACCACGCCACCTTGTTTCCACCCGCAAGGTAAGTCAACAAGAACGATGGAGGGGGTTCGGCCGTGTTCATGCGGTCCGGCCCCCTCACGTTATACAATAACACTTATATAAAATCCTTACGTTAGTCATGCAAGAACCACGAACAAGGATAAATAAATAAACAAAACAACAACCCCTACCTTGGGTATAGGTTCGAAGATTTGTCAACGTCCCGCAGAAGACAACGTCGCGGAGGTCGGGCGTCGCGGTAGTCGTTCGTTAAATCCGTTGACGAAGAGATACGCCCGAAGAGATACGTCGTTGGCGAATCTTCGTATGCCGACGAAGAAGGTCCGATGATCGATAATGATTCGCGGAAGTCGAGCGTCGCGGAAGAAGAACGTCGATGTCGCGGTTATGTCGTCACGGAAGACGGTTCCCGAGAACGTGGAGTTCTTCGTCGAAGTTCGAAGGTTCTTCGTGTTCTTCGTCAGAGTTGAAGAAGAAGAAGAATAAGGAGAAGCTCCAAAATTCCTCTCAAGGTGGTAAAAGAATTAACCTAGAATAAAATAAGCTTTAAGCTTATATTATTACACAACTTTACCACATGAAATTCAAAGGTTTGAATTTGAACAACTCACCTCAATTAATACTTTAAGTTGTCAAACATTAATTAAAAGGAGAGTTAAAGGGAGGTGGAATGTTGGGTTTCATGTGGCCCCCACCTCACTTAATCCTCCCAAGGGAGGTTAAGTGGATGTGGGTCCCACTCCCAACTCCCTTTGGAAGAATTAAAAAAAAACATCAAGTTAAAATAAAATTTTGTATTTCACAAATTTTATTTAACTTAATCTAAAAACCCAAAAAAATAACTTTCAACCCGCAACAAACGCAACTTCCAAAAAGGTCTCCTTAAGCGAATATCGGCGCTGCGAGTTCATCGGTGCCCTCGGATTTCAATTCCGAGCAACGGATCAAAAGTTAGGAATTCCCGCTCGTTCGTTCACTGAACGTACCCGAGCCAAACTTCGCAAATTGATTCCGGGCACTCCAGGCCTCGGAATCAGGTACCGTCTGAAACCGCGCTCTTGCAAAATTCCAAATAAAATTAAGAAAAAAATTTCCCTTGAAATTTTACGGGTCTTTACATTACTCCCACCTCAGGGCTTTACGTCCCCGTAAAGATACATCAAAAACTAGGGAAACAAAAGAGGGTACTGAGCACACATCTGAGCCTCCCGCTCCCATGTGCTCTCCTGGAGATTCCCGTGCTGCCATCTGATGCGCACAAGAGGAATCGATCGCCCACGCAGGACCCGCTCCTGTCGATCCTCTATCTCCACCGGAACCTCCGTAAAAGTCTCCCCATCGTCAACGTCAAGCTCCCCATGGTCAATGATGTGCGTCGGGTCGTGCACGTATCTCCTCAGCTGGGATACGTGGAAGACGTCGTGCACCCGGTGCAACTGAGGTGGCAGAGCCAGGCGATAAGCCACCTCGCCAATCCTGCTGAGGACCTGGAAGGGTCCGATGAAGTGCGGAGATAACTTGCCGCCTCGGCCAAATCTCCGAATACCACGTCGAGGTGAGACCCGCAAGAAGACGTGGTCGCCATCCTCGAACTCCAGTGGCCTCCGCCTCCTGTCAGCGTATGACTTATGCCGGCTCTGAGCTGTCCTCATCCGCTCCTGGATGACCTGGACCTTCTCTGTCGTGGCCTGGACCATCTCCGGTCCCACAAGTGCTGACTCCCCAGGGTCTGTCCAGCACAAAGGAGATCTACAAGGTCGGCCGTACAACGCCTCGTACGGTGCCATCCCGATGGTGGAGTGGTAGCTGTTGTTGTACGCAAACTCCACCAAGGGTAGGTGGTCCTCCCAGCTACGAACAAAGTTGATAACACATGCGCGGAGCATGTCATCGAGAGTCTGAATGGTCCTCTCCGTCTGACCATCCTTCTGAGGGTGAAAGGCTGTGCTCAGACGTAGCTGCGTCCCGAACGCCTCCTGTAACCCCTTCCAAAGCCAGGAAGTAAAGCGAGCATCTCGATCGGATACGATAGATGATGGCACGTCGTGGAGCCGCACAATCTCCTGAACGTAGAGACGTCCCAAGCTCTCCACTGAGCCCTGCTCTCTGATGGGTAAGAAGTGTGCCGACTTGGTGAGTCGGTCAACAATCACCCATATGGAGTCGTGACCTCTGGAAGTACGTGGAAGTCCAGTCACGAAGTCCATAAATATACCGTCCCACTTCCACTCCGGAACCTCCAAGGGATGTACCAAGCCTACTGGTACCTGATGCTCTGCCTTCACCTGCTGGCAGGTGAGGCATCGAGAAACGAACTCTGCTACAGCCTTCTTCATGCCCGGCCACTAGTGCTGTCGTCTGAGGTCCTGGTACATCTTCGCCACTCCAGGATGTACTGCCAAAGGAGAAGTGTGAAACTCTCTCAGCACTTCCTCTCGCAAAGCGACTGGTACCATGGTACGTCCTCTAAAAAGGATGTCGTGCTCTGCTCCAAGGGAGAAACCATCAGGTGCCTGTCCCGAGGATATCTGTGCACGCCGTGTCTCACAGTCAGCGTCCTCACGCTGTGCCTCCCTGACCCGCTGCAGTAGTGGAGGGGTGACTGTGAGAGACTGGAGGAAGGCTGCTCCATCTCTATCCACGAAGGATATCTGCAAAGAGGATAGCTGCTCCGTCGCCTCCTCAAGTAGCTGAATGCCCGTCCTCCTGCTGAGGGCATCAGCTACTACGTTCCCCTTCCCAGGAGTATAGACTATATCAAAGTCATAGTCCTGGAGGAACTCGAGCCATCGCCGCTGTCTCAGGTTCAGGTCCTTCTGCGAGAAGATATACCTGAGACTCTGATGATCAGAAAAGACTGTAAAGCGCTCGCCCATCAGATAGTGTCGCCATGTCTTCAGAGCGAAGACCACTGCTGCTAACTCCAGGTCATGGGTAGCGTAGTTCTGCTCATGCGGCCTCAACTAACGTGATCCATAGGCGATCACTGCCCGCTCCTGCATCAGAACACATCCGAGTCCAGTCCCTGATGCATCGCAGTAGACTACGTACCCTACTCCCTCCTCGGGCAACCTCAAGATAGGTGCGCTAGTCAATCTCTGTCTCAGCTCCTAGAAGCTCTGCTGACATCTGTCTGACCACACGAAGGGTTTCCCCTTCTTCGTCAAAGCTGTGAGTGATGCCGCAACTCTAGAGAAGTCTGGCACAAATCTCCGATAGTATCCATCTAGTCCCAAGAAACTCCGAACCTCAGTCACGCTCCTGGGTGGCTCCCAAGCTAACACAGCCTCAATCTTCGCGGGATCCACTGCAACTCCCGCCTCAGAGATAACGTGTCCCAAGAAGTGGACCTCACATATCCAGAACTGGCACTTCGAGAGTTTACCATAAAGATGGTGCTCTCGGAGTGTGTCTAGTACAACTCGCAAGTGATAGGCGTGCTCCTCCTCTGTCGTAGAGTAAATCAGAATGTCGTCGATGAAGACCACGACAAACCGATCGAGGTATGGCTGAAAGATCCTGTTCATGAGAGCCATGAACACTGCTGGAGCATTGGTTACACCGAAAGGCATAACCAAGAACTCATAGTGGCCATACCGACATCTGAAGGCCGTCTTCTGCACATCCTCGTCTCTGACTCTGAGCTGATGACAGCCTGACCTGAGGTCTATCTTCGAGAACCACCGTGCTCCCTTGAGCTGATCGAAGAGGTCGTCAATCCTCGGTAGCGGATACTTGTTCCTCACTGTCACCTGGTTCAGGCGACGATAGTCAACACAAAGTCGCAGGCTCCCGTCCACCTTCTTGGCGAACAATATCGGGGAAGCCCAGGGTGAAACACTGGGTCGGATGAACCCCTTTCCCTGCAAGTCCTCCAACTGTACCCGTAGCTCTCGAAGCTCGGCGGGGGCCATCCGATATGCTGGAGTAGATATCGGGGCTGTCCCGGGGTACAAGTCAATATAAAAGTCTACCTCTCTACGAGGAGGTAGCCCTGGAACGTCGTCGGGAAAAACGTCCGCAAACTGATCCACCACTGCAGGAAAACCAGGACTCCGCACGTCAACTGCTCCAAGGATGAGGCTAGCCAACTGATGAGTGATGGGATGTCCTCTCCTCCGCGGAAGTCCATCCTGTACTGCTAAGGATCCCTTCTCGCCGATGAAGGTGAACCTGCTCCCGTCGGTGCGTACACATCGCACCTTGCGCCTAAAACAGTCAATCTGTGCATGGACCGTAGATAGCCAATCCATGCCCAAGATGACGTCGTAAGGCCTCGACGCTGCTACAAGAAGATCCCAGCCAAAGATCTCGCCTCCTAGAGTAAGCTCACACTGCCGGCACCAGTGCGTAATCGTCGAGTCTTCTCCCGTAGGAGTCTCTAGCCGTAAGGATCGAGCCAACGGCTCTGTCGGAATCTCCGAGCTCCGAACAAGGGTAGCGGCTATGAAAGAGTGACTCGCTCCTGTGTCTATAAGAACTGCAGCAAGGGTGGAATAGACACAGATAGTACCTCGAATCATCTCGGGTGCGCCGTGGTCGTAGGCCTCTACTGCCTGGAGCTGTGCCTGTCTCTGCCCGCCAGCTCCCTGTGGTCGGGGTGGACCTCCTGGTGGTGGTGGTGGCAGAGCCTCAAAGCGTCGTCCACCACCGGCTGCTCGTCCAGCTCCTCTGCCTCGTCCGCCTCCTCCCTGCAGACCGCCACAGTCGACCCTCTACCTCTGCCTCGGTGGTCCCTCAACCGTCTGCTGCTCCTCGGCACGGCGGGTCGGGTAGTCACGAGCCATGTGGCCCTGCCCGCCGCACGAGTAGCACTGTCTGCCTCTCGAAAGACTGGCTCCACGTTGTGTGCCCCGCACTGCTGAGCCAGTGTCCTGAGGTCATCTGCCCGAAGGTCTGGTCTGCCTGGACCCCTGAGTCATCCGTCGACTGCCTGCTGCAGATGACTCTGCCACGTGCCACCCTGCGGTGGGTCGCTGTGCTGGTGTAGACTCAGCAAGGAAGCTCTCGATCAGAAGGGCCCGCTCCAGTACTCCTGTCTGAGTCGGTATGCTGAGGGAGATCAGCGATGCCCTGATCTCGTGTCTCAAACCCTGCTCGAAGGTCCGGGCCCAGAAGAATGGGTCCCATACCATGTCGGTCGAGTAGCGTGAGAGATCAGTAAATCTCGTCGAGTACTGAGCGACCGTCATGCTGCCCTGCCGCAGCTGAAGAAGCTCCTGGATACACACCGCACGAAGGGTGGATGGGACGAACTCCGAGCGGAAGAGGCTCTCAAAGTCCGTCCAAAGAAGAGATGCCTCATCGTGCACCTGGAGCATCAAGCTCCACCATCGTCCTGATGCTGCGTGTAGTAGGCTCGCAGCGAGGATCACCATGAGGTATGCTGGTGTCCTCACTAGCCTAAACACTCGTACCACTGCCTCCAGCCAGTCCTCTGCTGCCTGGGGATCCGTCTCCCCGTGAAACCAGGGCGGTCGCTGGCGCTGAAACTCATGCAGTGCGCTGAGGCGACGTGCATCGTCAGCGGCTGCTGCTGGAAGCATCGGGGGCTCGGCGGGTAGAGCTACCGTCGGTGCCACTGCTGACAAAGGGCCCTGCACCGAGGCCTCGTCGCTCGGTGGGCTGTCGTCACGCTCGACTCTCGGAACCCTAGATGGCTGCCGTCGTGGGGCCGTCCTGAAAAGAAAACAGGTGCGCCACGGTCAGAACAGTATACCTGGTGAGCTGATATAAGTAATCACAAAGAAAACTTTGAAACACACACGCAATCAACGTTTTTGTGCATTAAGTCGGAAATCAGAAGTCAGGGTCCTGGTGTACGGATACATCGGCCGCCGCACCAACACTGGACTCCCTGGACTGATAACCACACTCAATACGCTAAACATTATTGCTTCACATAGAAAAGATCAGAGTTCGCGGTAGAACCGAACTCCTCTGATACCAATTTGTCACGACCCGCCCTCGGGGTCCATGCCGTGACTACCCCAAGCCCGCCTTCCATAGGCCAGGGGCTGGCGACTAGCACCAAGGCGTAAATCCCGGTAAAAAGGGAAGGCATTGCCTTTGTAAAGTAAACAAACACCACAGAGTAAGCAAGCGGAAAGTAAACACTAAACAAAAGCAGAGTACAACTGAAAGTGCGGAAAAGTAAATGGGCCAGTATACAAACCCAAACTGAAAGTAAAGTACAACTCGAAAGGGAAAACAACAACTGAAAGGTAAAAGCCGCTACACCGAGCTGTCCACTGGAAATCCCACCTGAAGGGTGGGTACAGATAGCTCCTCTGCTCCACGGGTCCCGTCGTCCGCTCCGAGCACGTCCCGCCCAGTGGTCCACCTCCGGGTACCGCCCCGCTCTGCAAGCCTCAGCTAAGATCAACGCTGTCCGTCGTCTGCAACCAACACAACGTAGTGCGGGCAAGCCCGTGCAGGGGTGAGTATAAGCTACTCAGTAGGGACCCCTAGACCTCTGAAGGTCTCTCAAATCCACAAAGGATAAACCACGAAGAAAGGTACAAACACGAAGTAACAACCGATACTGCTTAGGTATATGCCCATACATATACCTAAGTCATCAATTTCAAATACGCTCCAACCTCCGAGCCCAAGTACAACTCAGTCCACACAGGAAAGTAAACGTATTCCACACAGGAAAGCAAAACGTAATCCACACAGGATATCACAACACAATCCACACAGGAAAGCAACAGGATTCAGCTCACACAGGTATACTTCTTCGAAAGACGATAAAGATGATCTCTGATCCATCTAAGTCATCGGACCCACGAAGGATCGATAGGTAACTAACCCCCGCAAAAGACCCACACAGGATCGGGCCCACGTAGGACCTGTAGGCGCTGGTTCACACAGGACCGCTGAGCGCAAAGACCCACACAAGATCGGACCCACACAGGATCGGGCCCACACAGGACCTGTAGCACTGATCCACGTAGGATCGCTGTGTGCTGTAGTCGTCGTCGTCGAATCCACACAGGATCTCTGTACTGTCGTCGTCGCAGTCACAGTAGCAGTAGTAGCAGTAGAAGTCACAGAACAGTCGCAGCCAGCACTAGGGTTCCCGCACACAGCAAGCTCGTTCGGAGGGTCCGCTCCACGAGCCGAGAGGCTGATACATCAACTGTCACAAAGACCAGAGTTGATGTATCCAAAAGTTCCGTATCGTCAACAGAAACTCAACGCAACAGACGGCGCGTCGATCGGACGCCCGGTCTGAGAGTTATTGGCATTTTCGTCCCCGGGGCCCGGTTGGTTTTTAAGGCAAAACCAACCCGACCGTACTCCACCTGCGTCCAAACCTCGGGCGGAGTATGCCAAAAGATTCGTCTCACTAAGAGGAACACAACACAGCTGACGGCACGTCAATCGTACGTCCATAGATCAAGATATGAGCGTTTCCGCTCCGAAGGCCCGGTTGGTTTCGTGAACGAACCAACCCGGCCGAACTCAAAGTAATCCTAAACCTTGAGTGCGATATACCGAAACGACCGTCTCGATCCAAGGATCGCGTTTCCGAAGACGGTTCGTCAATCGGAGGTCCGTGGCTCAAGTTATGGCCAAAAGACCGAAACTGATTCGAAATGGGGGGGTCCGGGTCCGGGCCGACCCGGCCCGACCCCCCCCCCCCCCCCCGGGTCGGCCCGAACCGGTTCGACCCAAACCGGCCGGCCGGCCGGCCAGCGGCGCGGCGGCGCGGCGGCCTGGTGCCGCACGGAGGTAGCGCGCGGGGGGAATCAAGCCCCCGCTTGATTGGAAGACGGCGCAGCTTATGCCGCGCCCTTTGAAAAAAAAAACGGCCCCCACGTGGGGGCCGACTTGAAGAAACCGGGGGGCCTCCTGCCCCCCCTCAAGGGAACCGCCCCCCATCATAAATGAGGGGGGGGGGTTTGAGCTGGCCGGGGGAATTTATTTCCCCCGGCCTTTGACCTTCCGGCCGGCCAACTGCCGGCCGGTTTTCTCCAACGGGACCGGAAAATCCGGTCCCCTATTCGGCTTCCGACGTCGGCGGCCCTGCCGCCGATCTCCTCGTTCCGCCGCGCCTTCGATTCCCCTTGACGCGGCGCGACGACGTCGCGTTCTTGATGATTCTTCCCCGGCGTGGCGCGACGGCGCCGTGCAAAATAATTGAATGATTATCCGCGTCGTGCGACGACACCACGCCACCTTGTTTCCACCCGCAAGGTAAGTCAACAAGAACGATGGAGGGGGTTCGGCCGTGTTCATGCGGTCCGGACCCCTCACGTTATACAATAACACTTATATAAAATCCTTACGTTAGTCATGCAAGAACCACGAACAAGGATAAATAAATAAACAAAACAACAACCCCTACCTTGGGTATAGGTTCGAAGATTTTTCAACGTCCCGCGGAAGACAACGTCGCGGAGGTCGGGCGTCGCGGTAGTCGTTCGTCAAATCCGTTGACGAAGAGATACGCCCGAAGAGATACGTCGTTGGCGAATCTTCGTATGCCGACGAAGAAGGTCCGATGATCGATAACGATTCGCGGAAGTCGAGCGTCGAGGAAGAAGAACGTCGATGTCGCGGTTATGTCGTCACGAAAGACGGTTCCCGAGAACGTGGAGTTCTTCGTCGAAGTTCGAAGGTTCTTCGTGTTCTTCGTCAGAGTTGAAGAAGAAGAATAATAAGGAGAAGCTCCAAAATTCCTCTCAAGGTGGTAAAAGAATTAACCTAGAATAAAATAAGCTTTAAGCTTATATTATTACACAACTTTACCACATGAAATTCAAAGGTTTGAATTTGAACAACTCACCTCAATTAATACTTTAAGTTGTCAAACATTAATTAAAAGGAGAGTTAAAGGGAGGTGGAATGTTGGGTTTCGTGTGGGCCCCACCTCACTTAATCCTCCCAAGGGAGGTTAAGTGGATGTGGGTCCCACTCCCAACTCCCTTTGGAAGAATTTAAAAAAAACATCAAGTTAAAATAAAATTTTGTATTTCACAAATTTTATTTAACTTAATCTAAAAACCCAAAAAAATAACTTTCAACCCGCAACAATCGCAACTTCCGAAAAGGTCTCCTTAAGCGAATATCGGCGCTGCGAGTTCATTGGTGCCCTCAGATTTCAATTCCGAGCACCAGATCAAAAGTTAGGAATTCCCGCTCGTTCGTTCACTGAACGTACCCGAGCCAAACTTCGCAAATTGATTCCGGGCACTCCAGACCTCGGAATCAGGTGCCGTCTGAAACCGCGCTCTTGCAAAATTCCAAATAAAATTAAGAAAAAAATTTCCCTTGAATTTTTACGGGTCTTTACAACAGTCCCGTAAAAGGGTACTCCACTATAGGGAGGCTCGGAACCATCATCGGGGACCACTTCCCAGCCCAGCGGGAGGTAAACCCAGCATCGGGGACTACTTCCTAGCCCCGCTGGAGGTAAACCCGAAACTGCTCTAGCCATCCCCATTGGATGGTACTACCAGTGAACACCATTGTTCTAGCCATCCCTACTGGATGGTAACCCACTGGGCATCCCTGCTGGATGGTACCACTCTTTCCATCCCTGCTGAAAAAAACCTCCTAGCCATCCCTGCTGGAAACAACCTCCTTGAAAGCCCTGCTGGAAACAACCTCCTGGGTAGAGGATCGGTGCCCGCGTAATGTGTTTGTCACACCGAATCCATAAGAACTCTACCAGGGAACACGAAGCAACACTACCGGCCAAACCATCGAGAACAAAACCAGGGGAAAACCACTCAGCCCTGTTGGTCGAAACCAACGTGAACCGGACCAGGGGGAACCCACTCAACCCTGCTGGTCAAACAAATGAGAACAGAACCAGGGAAAACTAAACCCTGCTGGTCAAACAAACGAGAACAGAACCATGGGGAAACTCAACCCTGATGGTCAATCAAACGAGAACAGAGGGACCCTCTATGCCATGAGAGGTTAAGGGTATGCAAAGCAGAAAATTCCACGCACATGGGGCCCACACGATGGGTGGCCCCAAGTCAACTCCAACCAAGCGCACAAACGTTCTCACGAAAAAACTACCACATGTACCTCCATGCATTCTCGTATACTCCCATAGTATACTATGCTTCCTTCCCAAAGGCTATCGTGCACACGACACCCAACGTCAACTCGAAGGGTGTAAACGTAACAACTCCAGCTTGCCACCTCATCAGCCCAGGCACGACCAACTACATCTCTTCAAACATTTACTTCACACACACGGGAGTGCACGCAATCACACGCCAAGGGTCCGCTATAAAAACAGTTGGACGAACCACCACCGGAGCACCTTACTTGCTTCCACGTTTAAATGAGGCCTCTAATGAGTCTCATCACTTCAAAATAGTTCATACCGTTGTAATCCTTGTGGAAAAACATGAGAGATATACTATTTACTCACCTCCAACGGATATCTCACAGAAAAGTAGCCAACACCACTTTATTCCTGAATGACGTCTAGTGATCCCGAGCGTCGGTCCCGAAAACAGGTGGGCGCATAGAACCACTGAGAACCCCTCAAGAAAACAGGCCAAATTGACCGCTCTCTTGAGTGCAATAGATATCCGGGGAAAAGGATGCATTTCGCCGTACCGCACACGAGAGGTGCTTCGTGGGACCTAAATCCCGATCCCGAAACACAATTAATGGATCAAACTGTTGTGATCCTCTCGAAAAAGTACACAAGATGGACTATTCACTTGTCCAAAACGGACACCCGGTGATAAAGCTGGAAATCACCGCCAACTCCCAAAACGGTCCTCATGGGGCATGCACCACCATGTGGAATTAAAGTGGGCAGATTACGCCATTGTAATGCCCTCGGAAAAACACCCGGAATCAACTAGTCACACGCCCCGAACGGACATCCTATGAAAAAGTTATGAAACTCTGCTCGCAGCTTAATGGACAGGCCGTGGGGCCCACATATCAACTCTGGTTTCTACGCTCGAAACCATACCTGATAACTTCGCCTCGGTACCAGGGTCCCAACGCCACTGACGGTTATCAAATCGGACATCGGATTCGTCTATGCCACTCCAAACACGAACCCCCGGAAAAATGTTAATCCGCTTAAAGGCGTGACACGCCACCGAGGCCCTCTTCTTGGGAATTAAAAATTCACGAGGCCATCTCAAAAAGTCTGCCTCGATCCAAGGATTGTGTCACCATAGACGGAACGTGAATCTGAAACCCAGCGTAGGAGTTACGCCAGCTTAAGCTTCATCGGGCGCAAGTGGGGGTGGACTGGACCGGTCAGGCCGGTCCCCACCCCCTGGACCGGCCCAAGCCGGCCAGCCGACGGCTCAGCCGGCCGAGCCGCAGTGGGCTGGCGGTTCACCCGCACGGACCACGGTCCTCCAAACCGACCGGCCACGAGGCCGGTTGTTGTTCCACGCAGAGACCCGCGTTCGGTGAGTCTCTGTTTCCCGAGCGAGGTCGCACGCCATGACTCCGGTCCTCCGTGTCAACCGGCCGGTCCTCCCACTCCGCGCCCCCCAGCTGGCGACGTCGCTGCTCGGTCCGCCTCCAGTCGCTCGCGGCCGCTCCGCCTCCGCCAACCGCCGACGCCGCCAGCTGAAACTCTGCCCGCACAACTGCCTCCACAGACGCCCGGACCGCTCTACTCCGTGTCGCCGCCACCTGAGCCCCTGTCGCACCGCCTCTAGGCCTTTCCGGAGCACACAAAACCCCCGGAAAAACCCACAAACACCCCGGAATTCGACTCGCTGTTGCGGACGCCTCAGAACTCCAAATTTAAATATGAGACATGCATCAGGAAGCTCAGAAAATGTACTACGCAACTGGGGGCTTTTCTCAGAAATTAAACAGCAATTTGACGCCAAAATTTAACTTGAAATAAAGGTTTGGAAATTAAAACGCAAAACGTAAACTCTTTCCTGTTAGGGTGTATCCAGACGCTTCACGGTTTGTCCGCCGGGATCGTCGTGCCTTGCCGGAGCGGTGGAGGAGAGTTTGTTGAAGGAGCTTCCTTGGTTGAGAGATCTTTCTCAAGGAGAAACCAAATGGGGAAGGGAATGGGTGGGATTGGTTTAATTAGAGAATTAATTAAACGTTAATTAATTCTTTAATCAACCACGTAAAGTCCCACGTCCGAAACTCCCGACAAGGTCGAGATTAATCCTCCCCTAGGGTAAACACCAACTCCTGAGCACAACGGAGGTCTCAAAATTTTAATCCGAGCCTCCGTTTTAAAGTTATAGTACTCAACGACCGAGGTCGCTAAATTATGAAAACGCCCCTAGTGGCATTTTTCACAGAAGGCCCGCGCCCGTGAAAGTTACACCCCTCCTAGGGTAAACATAACGTTCTGGACTCAACGGTGCCCTCAATTTTCCCATCCGAGAAACCTTTTAAGAGATACTTGGGTTTATCCACTAGAAGAATAAAGTAATTATTTTATTTATCCGTTTAACGTTCCGTTAATGGGTGAGGGGTCCCAACGCCCCGTGCTGACATGTTTTATGTCGTTCCTAGGGTAAAAACCCCATTTCGGACCCATCCGTACCCTCAGATTTAGGATCTGACTTACCGTTTAAGAGTTATCCCATTCATTTGGTGTGCCCAGTGTGAACACACTGAAAATTTAATTCTGTCCACATCGGGGCTCGGAATCGGACGTCGTCGGAAGGCACTACTCTAGAATAACATCAAGAATTTTACAAAGTCTTTTATATCCAAAAACCGGGTTCTTACATATGCAATATACCTATATTGTATTACATAGATTTAGCTTGTGTTCCCATGTCCATGTACCAGTACAAGACTTAGCTCGTGTACTTGGTCCAACCCGTGTATGTGTGGGGGAGTATACGCCATGTTGGCACCCCTTGTACTCCACCCCATGTTTCTGTACTTCCAAAATTAAATACTAAGTTACTTGGGAGATACCATGTGTCATGTCATAGGGGTACATGTTGTTTTATACAGAAAATTCTCCTAAAACCCTCGCTGCCTCTCTCGGGGGGCCCACACAAGGTGTAGATCCATTTTACACACCATGTGTATCAGGATTTTCCCTAAATCATGTTTTTCATCCCGTGTTTAGTCTAGAACATCCGTACATCGATCCAGTGAACTCTTTTCAAAAAATAAAATATAAAAACTTGTACAAGCCTTTCCATCAACGACAAATCTGCATCATCATCAGATATTATGGAAAAATGGTTCAAATTTTCATTCTTCATTATGCACCGAAGAATGTGAATTCAGATATCCTATATCATCTAAACAAATCAAACTTCATCATCAAACCTATTTCATTCTATGTCGATCCCCGATATTCAATATCAGATCATTTCACTTGGAAACAGTTGTGCAATGACCGAGTGAATAGGATTAGTCGAGTTGCATTCCAAATAAAGAACGCCCGTGACAAATGATGAATGGGAGGATAAAAGTGCAAATCAATCCAGTGGAAATGATATTGATTTATGTTGTTCTTAATCTTTCTTTATTTACATTGTAACAAAAATTTAATTAATCAAAAATTTAATCACAATGATATTTCTCATATCAAAACGCCAAAAAATAAACCCATCCGACAAGAAGATCAAACTGCAAATCCATGAATTCATGGATTGAATAACATTCATCATATTAATCAAAAAGGTGAAAAACAATTAAGAACATAAGACATAACTCGATTTAATTTTATTTCTCATGAAGAATGATTTGGTGTTGTTTTGATTAAATGATCCATCGAATCTGAGGTGTGTTGATCATCCATCCACGATCCATCACCATTTGTCTGATAGGGAGTCCTAGAATTTCTCTCCAATTGATCCTCAACATTTCTAAGGTAATTCATCTAACACTATAAATTCTATATAATATTATTTTTAAAAAAAAATCAATCGATGCATCAACAAAAATGAAATAAAATAATTTTATTTAATTAATTTATTCATTTCTGCTCCCACGATGTGGTTTCCCCAAACGTCCCATGCTGACTGATGTTAAGTAACAGTTTGGGTAAGACTCATGTTCTAAACTCAATGGTTCCATTTGATTCCTAATCCCAGAACCAATTTAGATGTTATTTCAATTTTTAAGGAAAATTATACGCCGGTTCTATTTAATATATTTAATATTTTTCAATCATTTATTACGAGTACACTGGGACTCGGAACCATTCGTCTTCTCAACGCCTGGCCTCAAAAATATCTATATAATACCCAAAAATAATACATGAAAAATATGAGTCATTACATTATATTATTACTTTATTCATTAATTAAAATCATTTTTACCTTAAATACTGTTTTTAATTTCAAGTACATTCATCATTTTTTTTCGAGAACTATGTTGTTCATATAAGACATTATAAATTATGCTGATTCAAAATATGAAACCCATTTTTCTAAATTATAAACATAGAACTACAATAAAACTAATTTAAAATTTATCTCACAAACATGTCATTAAAGTATGTTTTCTATCATAAAAGGTTCACAAATTTTAAATGTTTGTATATCCAATTTCAATTTGAAATTTTTTCTAATTACCTAAATTTGATTTATATATGTAAAATCTATTTAATTACACATTAAAATAAAACTAAAATTTAATTTAACTATATAAATAAATTAGACAAAAAACCAATTTTCAATTAAAATTCATAAGTTTTCACTACTCTACCAAAAATGAAATATTTCATAAAAATCCCAAAGATCCGTGCTAAGAAAATTGTAAACTTTTGAATTCAAAAATGTAGTTATTTTTATATAATTAAATTTCTAGTAGTTTCTAAAATTAATTTTATAATTTTTCGCATGAGGACTGAAAAAAAGTTATTTTGGGTAAATAGTATTTTCAAACATATAAATACTTTACCAAATATTATATTTTTTTCATATGTTTTATTTATATAAAAAATTTAAAATATATATTTAAAATTACTTATTACTATTCATATTTCTATGTTTAATGGTTATGTTATAACTATCACATTTAAATAATTATAACGATGAAAAGATGTTTTCTAGAAACTCAGTTTTTCTTGTAACACAAGATATGATGGAACTATTTGTTGCACAACATTAACTTGGTGTAGTTTTCCACGCAATCCATCAAATATATTAAATTATTTTTGAAAATAGTTCATAAAAACTTAGGGTGTTACAATATCTTCAAAATCTTGAGATACATATGATGTCCCGAGCAGACCCACTGACGTATAATCTCAATCGCACCTTATTGATTAATCTATTTGAACATTATGTAGTGATACTCTAGTTGTTAAACACAAGGTTTTTTTACCAAATCTCATTAAAGGGAGGACCTTGGAATAATTCCAGTCTATAGATACATCCCTTGAATACAAATTATGGTTGTTGATTTACATGATAAAGTTGTTCTCTTAGTGGAAATGGTTGTGAAATATTGGAAAATGAACTTCGATGGTACCTCTGGAAGCCTAACTGGTAGAATTCTCAGAAATATGACACTCAACGTAATAGTCATGGGAATTTTCTTCATCACCCCATCACAATCCACCCTTCCACAATTCTTCCTCTTATCGGAAGGCTATAGCAGCAATGACGTAGAGTATCAGGATCATATCACTGGTCAAATGATGTCTCTAGAGATTGATATCTCCCACTTTCATGTTAAGGGAGACTATGAACTACTCTTCATGAATATAAATGGTGGCTACGTCATTAGAAAACAAGATCTTTCACCCCTGCTGAAGCATGCTCATTGCCAAATGGCCAGTTTCTTACCCATACAAAGGTTACTTCTATTCCCCGATCATATAATTTTCAATACCATGCATTAGGAAGCTTCATCGCATCTCTAGAAGAGCATGTTGTGGATGACCTAAGATTCCATGTTGCACATTAGAGGGTCATTTCACCTTCCATTTAAGATGATAATGAAAGATAATAAGTAAACCAACAGGATATCAGTCTTTCTTTTCTAGGAAACTTAGTTTTCACCATAGTAGGGGAACACCATATTTGTAAACTCCCCTTTTTGAGTATCTCAATTGTGGAATTCCCCCATCAGACTGGTCCAAGCATGAGAAAAACCCTCAAAATCCAACACAAATTACCCTCTAGTGTGGTCCTGAACTAGAGATAACTCTCTAGAAACATAGGTTTTATAGAATACTCTCCCATTTCATCCAATGAGACAAGGTTCCATATGTTGTTTAGGAATTCTATGTTGGGTCATGTGGTACCCATCAGTTAGGGTTAAATATCTCTAACCGTATTCGAAGTATTAGATTCTTCTAGCCCACTATGTTCCACGCCTGCATCGGGTTCACCGAGATAATTAACATGTGTCATATCAATAATAAATGTTAGCATCGACCACAATATATTCTCCACACCCCATGTTTTCTTAACCCTTTTCAATATAGAGACTCAAAATCATGGGGTTATAGTTCAGGTTCATTTTGACCACCACTGACTTCCACTCAAAATGGGAATAAGCAATTCCACTTTATAATGTAAAATCATATAATTTTATTGAGTTCATGAGCTCCCATATCATCTATTAATTTTATGTCCCACAGGGTATTCTCATAGAAATCTGATGCACACCTATCATAGGGAATGGTCAAAAGAAATTATAATTTTTCCTGGTGTAGCATAGTGGCACATCGGGGTCGTCTAACATGAGGATCCCTCTATGTTTTTCTTCACTTATATTATATAATTCACCTAAAATACTTTCTTTTGTTGTTTTCTGTATTTAATGAAAAAAATAAAAATATTTTTTTTTGATTTTTTGAATATTAAAAACAAATGACCTATTAAAAAGAATAATTTAAACTATCATGCAATTTCTAGATAGAATGAGTTATGGACGTAATGACATGGTCTTTGGTTCTGTTATGGATTCAATCATTATTCTCGTTTATATTTGTGATTTCAGTTTGGTAATCCTAGCACGAAATCTCATGTTTGAACTATTATTCTTCATTTTGATATTTTTTAATATAATTTAATGCCAAATAACAATTAATTCCACCTCCTCATTTAATCAAGGATGATGACACTCCTTTTTCTAGGAGGTTTCATCTTCTAGTAGCCATATCAATCAATGTTATTTCATCCATTGATTAGTTTCATTGTTATCATATGAGGACATAACCATTAGAGAGATGGACAATTTTTTATATAAAATAATAGAAATAAATTAAGTTTCATGTCATTGTTGGGAAATCATCCAATAAAAGAAATTCGCCTCACCATACATGAAACCCAAATTTATCTACAAACCTAATATTAAACATTAAAAAAATTCATGAACACCTTGACCTCCCACTAGGCCAAGCCTCAAGGTTATCCTTTTATTTTTTAGAGTAAGAGATCACTTGGTGAAGTGGTTGGAAAAGAAATATAATATATAGAATAAAATGAAAGAAATAAATCTTAAAAAAATTGGTGATGAGATAATAAATGATTAAAGTAAAATAGAATTTGGATGGGAGAGAGAAGAGAAGTGAATATAAGAAAATAAATAAAAAATTAAAAAAAATTAAATTTATATAATTTATAAAGAATATATTAATAATAATAATAAATTATTGTTATTATTATTAGGATAACAATAGATTAAGAAAGAATGAAAATAAAACAAAAAATTTAAAAGTGTATTAATAATAATTACAGTTTTATTAATATTATTATTATTAATTATACTATTAATAATAATAATTCTAATAATAATAAAATTACGAATAAGAAGAAGAGAGGAATGTGAATAGCTGGAAACATAATTTTAAAAAATTATAAAATATTTAATTTAATTTAATCATTAATTTAAATTACGATTTACAATGAAAAGGTAAATAAAACCCAAAAATTAACAAAGAAAATAAATAATGAAAAGTGGGAGAAGGGTGATGTAGCTGGAATAACATGGTGTATATTTACTCAATGGTGCCTTGGATGATTTTGAAAGGAGGGTTTCAACTCCTTTTATAGGGGAGGAGTGGGCTATTTGGCTTCATATTTCTTCCTCCAAAATATTGTGCATGTTTTACCCATTAAATAGATTAATTATGACATTGTGTTTTCATAATATTTGATTGAAATTGTATTTATCTTATGTAATTCATATTCCAACTTAATCATTCACATGCAGAAGAAGCTATAGGAAAATTACTCTATGTTTTTATTTTGTTTGAATGCATCTTGAATCATCCTTTAAAATTGGGCATCCAATTTCTACATTAAGGAGTGAATAACTATTTAAATATTAATATATAAATCATCCTATGATTTATTTTTATAATACATCTATAATCACCACAATTGGAGGAATGTGTCTTGATTTATTCGTATTTTCTGGTATAGGGTCCACTCTGTATGCCTAAACAATTTCTCAAATTGATTGATTTATTCCAGGCTCTAGATGGTCAAATCACATATTAGTCCATAAGAAAGGTTCTATCCCATAAATCAAGAAATCTAACAACAAAATAACTACATAAATTTCATTGTTAATTTCAATGTTATGATCACAATATCAGAGTTATTATAATATTTCTAAATTATAGAAATAATCATTTTTTCCTTTTTTCCCATTTTCATTCTATATTTCAAATTACCCATTATTTTAATAAATCATTGAAATAAATGTGTTTTATCATTGAAATTGATTAATAAATCATCATAGTTTGAATAAAATTAAGCACATAATTTTGGTATATCATAAACCCCCACATCTAAACCATTCATGTCCTTAAGCATAAAATCTAAAAAATAGTTAAATAGGGCATCAATGTTATCAATATTCAAATTTCAATGTAATAAAATAAAAAAAATTGTTAAGGTCAAATAAAATTTTCAAATTCAACATAAAATACCAATTCAATTTTTCATTTTATATTGAAATAACCAATCCATTTATTTTAATTTTCCAATTTGAAATATAATTGTGTTTTCCCTTTCATTCATTCATGTTCCTCAATTCATTGTTACGAAAATTATGTGTTATGATTTATCTCACATTTTATTCTTTTCTATAATTACACATGACCCAATTAAATTATAGTTATTATCATTTCCTGAGAATATTCTCTTTATCCATTGCCTTATAGAGGAAATATATTCTTTACATTATAAAGGAAAAAAACCGCATAAAATCATGAGGTCATGTAATAAAGGATCAAATGTCTCTGAGGATTAATGTTTATAGGACTTGATGTTTAAAATTAATTCTCAAGGAAGATCTTTACCTCTTAAATCATAAATAATTATATTCAATGTAAAAATTTAATGAATTTTTCCCACTCAATTTATATTAACTCCCAACATCCCTAAAAGTCCAATGAATAGATTATGATCTGTTTAAACATAATGAATGATTTCCTCCATCTCATGAATATATATATTCATATTTTGATTCTTTTTTTAATTTTTCAAATATCTATTTAATTATTTTTTTAGTTTTTTAGAAATTTAATATTAGAAAAGACCGCACATCCACCACCTCATCACGTATTTTAAAAATCATTAGTCCAATAATGTTTTTTTACCCAAATGAAAACCCATTTTCTTGTTTTTTTAGTTCTTTTTTTAATTTTAATTTATTTAAAATTCAAGAGGGGAAAAGAAATTGATTAAAATGACAAACTCCGCACCCTTTTAAAATTACCACAATAATCACCCCCAAATATATTCCATATGATGTAAATCTTCCCATTTACCATAATTCCATTCACCCCCACACTTCAACAATAAAATATCATGAAAATACTAAGAGTATGGTAGTAATGGATAAAAAACATTTCAAAACATGGGTTATTAATCTAAATTTCATTCATTGTATCTATGGGATAATGAAGTATTGATGAAAATAGAGCCTTTTTTGGATAATTTGTTTTCAAAATATACCTCAATCCTTTAAACAAATTCATAGTCATAGAATTAACAAGTTAAAATTATAGCTCTAGCCAGTGGAATGTTCCAAGATAACTCAAGAAATATTCTCAAGATAAAGTAGTAAGTACTTGGTCTATAAATCCTCTTGATAATGGACATGTGATTTGGGACAATCACTCAGGTCATGATTAATAATAATAAATTGATTCACATAAATTTCATAAAATAATAATAATGAAAAATGGTTGGGAAATTTTATTTACAAGAATTGATCAATTACATTACATGGTGAGTCCAAATTTAAGTATACATTATTCACTTTAATAATATAATTTTACATTTTACTCATCATATTTTATTATCAATTGAAATATAAAACCTCGAATCACTTGATTCATAAAAAATAATGTATCCTTGGTATATCAAGTAATGCATAATTCATGTGTGGGCATGAAATTTAATCATTAAATCTAAAAAAATGTTTTTAAAAAAATATAGGGAGGTTATTAGATAATAAAAAGTGAACTCCTTTTCCCATGATGCTTGGTCCTTACCCTACACTATTTGAGGATTTTTTCTTCCATTTCAAACCAAAAAAATAGAACTACCCAATTAAGAAAAATGATCATGTAATTAAATCTCCAAATGATCGGAGGGAGTGGACTTAATGCTGAAGAACTTCCTAGGAAATGAAATTGAAATCTAAATTCCAAGAAATCTTGTAATGATAAATCTCAGGATGATCACCTAAGTGGGCCCAGAATATTTACTACCTCTAGAAGGGTAGTACTAGCTATTATCCATAATCTATCAGTTTGTGGATTTTGGTAGATTTTAACCACCACATAGGGCTCATTCCATATTGGTATTCTTCTTCTATATTGAGGAGGTATCCATGGATAGATTACACTAGATATTCCACCTTTTTATTGTGGTATAAAATTCATGGTAGGGGTAGGATGTAGAATGGAACCTCATCCTCTTTGGTTGTGCAATCTGCAAACTTTCTGTCTCTATCTAGTGTCAGATCTATGTATACTTCATTTAAATAGTAGTAAAATAGAGATTAATATGTCACATCTATTATACCAAAACAATAATTGGAAAATTAAATATCATATTCTCCCTCTTTTATGAAATCATCGTGCATCTCTAGTATCTGAGGAAGATCCATTGGTATCTATTCATGGTCTTCCTCTAGTAGATTTTAAATATGTTCATGGATATCCATGAGTTCATAAATATGTACATTTTTTTATTATCGTCTTCCATAAAAAATATTATTTTTCCAAATCCATAAAATAAAAATAGTAGGGAGTGATACTAAATATAGTTTCAATGAAATTGAAGATAAAGAATTCATGAAAGGGTCAACTCCCAAAATAGATTAGGATTGAATATCTTCTTCAATTGAATGTTACCCTTGAATTTGATCTTAACTAAATGGAGGTTGTTAGTCTAGATCCTCAATTCATTCTTTAAATCCACCCACTTTTTTGGTTTATTCATCTTCCACAGCAATAGAGAGTTGCAGTGATGGTGATTCTTATAATTTATAAGAAATTATAATATCATGTTGCATTTTAATTGTTCATTAATTGCTCCAAATTTTAACCAAATTCACATGATATCTATCTTGTACATCAACAAAAAATTACATTTTATCTTTTACACGCAAAATGGATGAGCGAGGTGGAAGGAATCTTTAGGTACTTCAACCATTACCCCCATAGGTTCATTAATTTCAAAGATGAGTTGTTAAATTTCTTAAAACACAACATCAGGTTCTTGTTCTGGCTTAGGTTCAGGTTACTCCATTAGTGCATGAACAAATGCTAATTATCTTTCATATTTTCTCGTCACTTGATCTATACATTCTCTGTGTTCTTGAAACTGAACTCTATTATAATCTTCCCCTTCTTCCTATTTTTGTACCTGTGAGTAATATACATATGCAGAATAATATGAAGTTGAATAAATCATTAATTTGAATTTTTACGGGTTTTTTTCAAAAAAACAATGAAAAACTGTCTATAATTTGAAAATATAAAAAAATAATCAAACTATTGATTATCTCCCTATAAACGGTGCCAATTTTGATGCATTCCTATCACAGGGAATGGTTCAATGAAATTATTGTTTTTTCTAGTGCAACATAGTGGCTAACCAGGGTTGTCTCACTTAGAGAGCCTTCAAAGTATGGCTCACATACATTATCTAATTCACCTAACCACTTACCTTTTTACATATTCATATAAAACAACGACAAAATTTTACTTTTATTTTCAAATATTTAAAAAAATGACATGTAAAAAATCATAATTTATACAACCATGTAGTTTAAAGATAGAAATAGCTGTGGAAGAAAAAATTTGGGATTGGGTTCAGCTCTAGATTCAATCATTATTCTCATTTATATATATATTATTTCACTTTGGTAACACAAACATTAAATTTAATTTTTGAACTACGTTTCTTCATTTATAAATTTTGTAATATCATGAATTACTAATCACACTTAATTCCACCTCCACCTTTAATAAAGGTTGATGAAACTCCTTGGTCTAGGAGGATTCATCTTTTAGGACCCAACTCAATCAATGTAGTTTCCACCATGGATTAGTTAAACTCATATCATCTAAATATTCAACCAATGGAGATAGGGAAAATGATTTATATAAAATAATATAAATAATTTTAGCTGCAATTCATTGCTGGGAAAATATCCAATCAAAGACATTCACCTCACCATGTAAGCTACTCAAATTTATCTACACAATTAAAATTAAACATTGAGTAAAATTCATTAACATCTTAACCTCCCCTTGGGCCAAGACACATGTTTTTCCTCTCATTTACTAGATTAAGATATCACTTTTTAGAGTGGGTGGAATATAATAATAAAAAATAGAATAAAATAAATGACATAAAATCTAAAATGAATAGTGATGAGAAAATAAAATATTTAAGTACAATATAATTTGGTTGATAGATAGAAGTGAAAATAATTAATGAAATAAATATAATAAAAAAATGAAACTATATAATTTATAAAGAATATAATAATTATAATAATATTAAATTATTAGTTTTATTTTTATTGAGAGAATAATATTTTAAGAAATAAAGAAAATAAAATAAAAATGTCAAAATAATAATAATAATAATTTTAGTAATAGTTATTATAATATTAATAACAATAATAATGATAATCATAATGACAATAATAATAAAATTAATAGGAATAATATGAGAGGAGAGAGAATTGGTGGAAAAAATTAAAACATGCATGAAAGAACTATATAAAATTTAAATTATAATATAAATTATAATTTAAAATGTAAATTTAATCTAAAAAATAAATCAATGAAAAAAAATATAATGAATTAGGATAAGGGGAGAATGTTTCATTATCTTGACTCCCTTTTTGGAGATCTCCTTCTTCATGTCCATGTTCAGTTTGAAAGGTGGGGTTCACCTCCTTTTATAGGAGAGGAGGTAGATTTTTTTTCACTTGAATTCATCCTCTGTAATATTTCACGTGTTTGGCTAATTAGTTGGATGGATTTCGACATGGTGGATAGAGAAACTTTAATAACAATTTTATTTCAAATTTTACCTCAACATTTCAGCTTAATCTACCTCATGTAGAATGAGTCATAGAGAAATTACTCTAGAATTTTATTCTAGATGAATTCATCCTTAATCATCCTTCAATGTTGAGTGTTAAATAGATGACATATGGGTGAATAACACCTTAAAATTTAATATAGAGATTATCTTATATGTACTCATTCAAATCTATCTTGAATCACCTCAATCAGAGGCATGTATCATGATTTATGCCACTTTTCTGGAGTGGGGACAATTCTGTCCACTGGAATGATTTCTCTACATGATTTATTTATTTGCTCCTATATATGTTAGAATCAAATCGTGTTCTAGAAGACAAGGTTTGATCCCAAAAATCAAGGAATCTTTAAAAAAATAATCACATAAATTTGATCAATAATTTAAATATTATGATCAAAGTACCAATTCTTTTAAAATCTATCTATATTTAAGAATTAATCAGTTTTTATATGTAATCCTATTTTCAATATATGATTCAAATTACCCATTATTTTAAAACAAAAACAAAATAAATTTGTTTTATCATTTAAAATAATGAATAAATCATCATAACTTGAATACAAATATGCTCATATTTTTTTCCTATCAACAATGGCACCAAATTTGGGGCTTTTGAGATGAAGAAGTTGTACAATAAGTACAACATCTAGTATAACCATATTTTTCACTTCCATGCAAAGGAAAATTGTTGTAACGCCCCGACCCTAGTTACCCAGAGTCGGTGCATTATTACATAACATTGTCATGATCACAAGAAAGATCAAATCTCGAAAGACCGATTGGTTTAGTAGCCTTGGAAACACTAGATATATTCATAAGTCTTACATTACATCATAAATTGAAAAACTACTACAACAAAATAATGTCTCCACAGTCCACACTATTATCCCCTCATAATATCCCTGCAGGTCATTCATAACTTACTTCTTCACATCCTGGGAAAAATAAAACATAGAAAAGGGGTGAGCTCAAATGCCCAGTAAGGATAACAATATATCGGAAACTTTCATAAATAAGAATAAACATTTAAGGCTATGTATAACTAAAACAAAAGCCTTTTAAACTTGAACTTCAACATAGTATGGAAAAAGTAAAATGAAATAATGCCATTTACTTGTTCACATGGATATTCTACTAATCGAATAATCATATGAAATATCAATAACCACTTTCATAATGTTGGAATGCATAATGCCAGACTATCATAACCACATAGCCAAGGCCTCATGCTAAGACTACAAATAAGATTTTTCCAAGGCCTTGTGCCAAGACACTAGTTTGTCTCATGAGACCTACCGATGCATCGAGGAGCTACAGCGGGCTCCACCCGTCACATATTAAGTCCAATGCATTCCCATATGAAAAGGTTTAAACATAACATAAACATTCGTATTAAAACTATCATACGAAATGTCAATAATTTAACCATAAACTAGGAATGGTATAAAAATAGCACATCCATAGTCAAACATATCACAAAACCTTCAATACAATATAGAAGTTTTGTATCATAATAAATCAACTTCAAATAAGCGTAAAATCCATCAAAGGATGTTGACATAGATGAAATCAAAACACTTTTTGGAGAAATATCTCTTTCTATTTTTGAAAGAATTTAAGAGACATATAAAATAAAAAATTTTCTTGAAAATATTCTTATAAGCTTGTAAGGAAAGCTTTGAAGATTTTATAACATCGGAAAATAGCCGCACTCTCCGTATAAGTTAAAAAAAACATTCTTACCTTAATTCTGTCGAAAAGGTTAAAAAGGACCTTGTTTTGAAAACGACGGAAAGATTCCTCTTATAAAAAGTCAAACAAGGGTATAAATGACTTTAACCCATATTCTTGTAAATAATAAAAATGTTTTGAAATACATTTTGAAGAAACATGGATGTGGATGATAAAGAGATCCCAGTAGATTATTACGTATAAACAACCTCGGATAATGAAGAGATTGTGAAATAACCCTTACCAATTTGGTAACTTATGAAACATACAACCCATGAAAGAGGTATCATACAATGAATATGTAAATACACATAAATTAGAGTGTATTACACAAAGAATATAATTATGGGCAGTACATACACCACACAAAAGGTGATGGTGACAATATGGCATGAATCTCATGGGAATAAGGAGTGAGATGAAAACCCCTTACCACGTTGTAATCAACTGAGTCGTATGAACAAAATTTAATAACCACAAAATGATTTACATAATAACATGAATATAAATATAATCATGATAATATATATCAAATGGCAGTACACAATACACCACTTTCAATAATTTAGTGGCGAACAATGGAAATCTCACGGAATTGAAAGTGAGATAAGAAAATCCCTTACTTTGTACTTTTCCCTTGGTCGACGGTAGGTTTAACTCCTGCATAATGGTGAAAAAATTGTTATTGAATTATACAAGAATCATTTACTTTAATATGATATCATATATGATCTTTTAACATTGATTTTTTAATAATATCTTAGAATTATCGTCATTTCGGGTGTTAACGGGTTCATTTTACTTCATATTCTTTGTTATGTGAGACATATTCATTATTAATGGGATGTATATTATTAATATACAGAATGATATCAAGTCCTTAGATACTATTTTTAAATCATCAAATTATAATTGTACTTGAATGGATATGATGGAGAATGAATCTCATCGCGTTCGTGGAGACGGTAGTCCGTACATACGCACGAGCGACAATATCATTCTTTTGATATTAAAATAATATATAATTGAATGTTATATCATATATACAGAATTTTTATCATGTTATATTTATTATTTACATGAGTTACACATCATTATTATACCCATCCAAATAATAATATATTGAATAACAATTACACCACGACGTGGAGACGGTAAGCCGTACGTACGCACGTATGGTGACATGTTATTCAAAGGATGGATAGAATACTGAATATGGTTGTACCATATTTATAATAACATCACAGTATATATATGATACTGGAGTTATTATTTTATAATGGTAATAACAAAGAAAGAGGAAGTGGAAGAAGAAAGGAACTTGAAAAGGGGTGGTGAAAACATTACCTCTTCTTCGGGTTCTTCCTTTTGATTTGATCAAAAGGGCTCCATAGGTTGGCTTTATGATCAAACTAAGGCCTTTAGGTTGTAGTGAGGGAAGTTGAGATAGTATTTGGGCAGGTTTTGGCCGAACCAAAGGGCTTTGAAGGTGTGAAGAAATGAGAAGGAGGAGTTCCCTTTTATAAGAGGGGTGAGGGGCACCTTTGGAAAAGCTAGAAATATTAATTTATAATAAATTCATATTCGGTTTATAATGGCTCAAAAGTTTATTATTTAAATTTTAAGGTGGGGATGGGTCGAAAACAACTCAACCAATAGAATTTAGACAGGTTTGGGTCATTATATTAACCTTATCTTTAAGTATTAACTCTTAGTTAATTAGTTTCACTTTTACAATGTCTCTTTGTATTTTTATATTATATGGTTAATAAACTTACTATATACATCCAAGAGACCCACAAGTGGTACATTAATAATGAACCTATAATTATATAAGTCTCTTGGCCAAACCTTAGATTTTTAGGAATTTAATATCAATTAATAATATAATATTTGTTTTAAGAACTCTTTTATGTCAATTTTGACACTATTCAATAGTTGATTTTTGTGACACTCATAACAGATTTATTACTTCGAAAAAGTTCAATTAAATCAATCCTAATATGTCATATTATCCTAGAAAATTATTTTAATTCCTTAAAAGTTTCATATTATATTTATTTGGGTATTTATAATATCAATTATTGTAATGTTTCACTATTAAAGTAATTAATTCATCATCATTGTGTCATAAATAAATTAAATTATTTAAAAAATTATAAATAAAATATAATTATGTAGGAAATCTTTTTATATTTATAATGAATATTTATAATCTAAAATACAACATATATAACCCTCTGTAACAATTGTTTTGTTAAAAGATATATGCTTGTGTCATTTTTGTATTTATTTTAACTTAATTAAAATAAAGTGTCATTATCACTTACAAGTGGATCCATGGGGTCCCAAAATAGACCCAAAGATGACCATGGTCTACCATGTATCAACCAATAGGGTTAAGACATGTTTTAGGGTAATTTAGTATTATTATAATTTTATTTTTTAACCCTTGTTTACCGGATTTACCCTTTAACCATGGTAAATAAAATATTTACCGAAGTAATTATCCAAAATGTTTAAAAATAAAAGTTACCTATTTACACAATTTAAACATCCTGATTCCAAATATGGAATCCATTTTTCCAAATTCAAAACACAGAAGTGGAAGAAATTAATATAAAATTAATTCCCGTTGTTAAAACAAAAAGCGTGTTTTTTAGAGATAATAACTATCAAAAGATTGTCACTTGTTTTTGTCTAGTTTAAATGTGAAATTATGTTCAATGACCCACATTGTATTACATGGTAAAAATATATTCTAAATATACTTTAAAACCACTCAAATTCATAATTTATCATTATTAATTATTTTTATTAAAAAAGTTTTTTTAATTAAAATTTAGTAATTTTCACTATTCATCAAAATATGAAAGTTATCCGAAAAGTACCAAAATTTCACCCTAGGCTAATTTCGATATTCCAAATCCAAAAATGAAGTCCATTTTGAGATATAGAATTTATAAAATTTCAAAAAGTAGTTATTACTATTCATAACAGCTAGTTTGATTGGTTATGGTGTGTTAAAATCTTGAAGTTGCGTACAATGCACGCCATTGCATTATTCGAAAGGAAACATAACGAGGAAGCTTGGGGTGTTACATTCTCCCCTCCTTCAATAAATTGAGTCCTCTCAATTTTTAAAATTGTGCTTGGGAATATAATGGAAAGTCCCACATCAGAAAAAGAGTCAATAAAACTATCACTTTAAAAGAAAGAAAGAGAGGTATAAGGGTCATCCAAGATAACCCATACTCGGATTCCATGTAGGAAAACATGGATATGGATGATAAACTAAGTGTCAAGTTTTTATGGAGAGGGATAGACATCATGATCAGGAGAAAGTTAACAATAAGAAAACCACAAACTTGTGTTGGGACAAACGACCATTAGTCTCCTAGTAGGAAAGTAAACAGACAACATTTTTTTAAGTTACATTACATAAGGACGGGGAATTCATTTATGATATTGACTAAGAACATTAAGAGATATACTTACATTTTAAGTAGAGTTTCATTCTTTAATAAATTTCCACCACTAACTCAATTTTGTTTTTAAACGATGAGTATTCAAGAAGACTTGGTCACACTGGAAGAGATAGAATAAACTTCTATAGAATCACATGATCCATGCAGGATAAACTATATATTTACATTGTCTTTGAAGATTAATCAAAACAAAAATGGTTAGTGAATGATCTAATGATCCCCTAAAAGGATATTCCTTGAGATAAATATGCACTAATCTTAATTTCTAAAATTAAACCAACAATACCCCAAAGTTAAATAAATACCATTCAATAATAAATTGTCCTTAAAATCCTTCAATATAATCCAAACTAATATTGAAGCCCAAAACATAGAAGAATTTGATTATGTAGTCTCCCATGTTAAATTGTATCTCCAAATGACATCAAATACTCTTAAAGTCACATACTTAAAAGTAATTAACATCATCACATATTCTCTGTTATAGGTTAATCATTTCCATAAATAACCCAAATCACTATAAATCCACAATAAAAATGTTGATAAAAATCTACCATTACTCTACAAATGAAACCCCATTGTATTCTATTTTCCTTGGGCATGTAGTGTTCCCAACAAAGCGAACATCTTCCAAAATAACATTTATCACTTAATCACCAAATCATTTTCCTATACCAAGGGTATTCATTTGATAATACATAAGAAACCAAATCAACTTATTATTGATCAATAAAACCATTTAACTAAAAAAAAGTCACACTAACCAGGGACTTCACGTAGTCCAGTGGTAGGCGATAAATCCCAATCGCACTTTGGTTGTGGGTTCGATTCCCACAACTTTGTCCGACACGACGGGTTGTCACACGGTCTACGTGTTGTCCTTTTTCAAAAACTATATTTTATAATATTACCAAAATGAGATAAATTCCTCAAAATAACATAATTTAACCACAAATGTTATATCATACCTTTCATTTTCATCCCAAATTATAATAACTTATAATTTTCTCAAACCCCAATGATCATATAAAACCAAATGGTTATTTATACCTATATCCACAAGAGAAGAGACAATTCTTCCTCAAATATCATTCTCACATGGCAAAATGCGGGGTTATAAATACAAGAGAAAATTATTCCAAAGTAAACCCATCAATAAGGAGTGCTAATACTTTTTAAATTTTTCTCCAACCATTTATTTCCACATATCTTCTTCTTTGACCAAGAAAATATCCTATACAATAGGACATTCACTCGGGTAATGGCCAGGTCCCCTACATTTACGGAAAATGACTGTAAATGGACTCTTGGGACCATTTTTATCTTCTTACATAGTACTCTTCATTTTTCTTCAGCAATTCTTCACTTTATGTCCTTCCTTCCCACACATAAAACATTTCATTGTCCCATTGAGACACTTTCCTGGGTGTCTCTTTCCACATTTCCTGCATGATGAAAATTGAGGGTTCTTTTCTCCATGGTCTCCATTGCTGGAGCTCTTATCATTTATCACCTTTCTCTTCCTTGTTGAGTCCGGGAGTTGGTTAATATATATGTTGTTGATCATATTTTTGGAAAACTGATTTGGCATAAAGACGATATCTTTTACGCCTATCAACATTCCATTTTTTTGCTCATTTCCACCACTGTTCCCACCTTGTACATCATTCTCAAAGTCACTATGACTTCCTTGGAATCCAGCCATTGACTAAAACCAGAAAGCATTGTGTGAGTAACAGTAGTCGTAAAATCATTTAGAGATTAAAATGTCACCATATTCTCAATTTGAAACATATTAGGATTAAACAAGGTCATTTACTCTCATCTTATATATATATTACTTAAATCGGTTTGTAAAGAAAATGTAAATTATCCTAAGCATATCCCCCGGGAGTGTCGTAACCAAGAGTGCAACAAGGCCCGTTGTCGTGCACCAGTTCCCGTTCGAGTCTAGATCAAAGCGGTGTTTTCGGGTTTTACCCCTAGGTACATCTGTGCCAGAGCCGCCTCTACCTGCTCGTATCCAGACAGGGATGTATTGCTCGGAAAACTCACAAAATCTCTAAAATACCAAAATTCTAGGAAGTTCTTTTATACTAATCCTCAAAGTTCATCTTAGGTCTACGTGCTCTAATCAGAGTTTATCTAAATCTAGCTTCCAAGGTTTGTACTAAACTTCCTCTGATACCAACTGTAACGCCCCGACCCTAGTTACCCAGAGTCGGTGCATTATTACATAACATTGGCATGATCACAAGAAAGATCAAATCTCGAAAGACCGATTGGTTTAGTAGCCTTGGAAACACTAGATATATTCATAAGTTTTACATTACATCATAAATTGAAAAACTACTACAACAACATAATTTCTCCACAGTCCACACTATTATACCCTCATAATATCCCTGCAGGTCATTCATAACTTACTTCTTCACATCCTGGGAAAAATAAAACATAGAAAAGGGGTGAGCTCAAATGCCCAGTAAGGATAACAATATAACGTAAACTTTCATAAATAAGAATAAACATTTAAGGCTATGTATAACTAAAACAAAAGCCTTTTAAACTTGAACTTCAACATAGTATGGCAAAAGTAAAATGAGATAATTCCATTTACTTGTTCAAATGGATATTCTACTAATCGAATAATCATATGCAATATCAATAACCACTTTCATAATGTTGGAATGCATAATGCCAGACTATCATAACCACATAGCCAAGGCCTCGTGCCAAGACTACAAATAAGATTTTGCCAAGGCCTTGTTCCAAGACACTAGTTTGTCTCATGATACCTACCGATGCATCGAGGAGCTATAGCGGGCTCCACCCGTCACATATTAAGTCCAATGCATTCCCATATGAAAAGGTTTAAACATAACATAAACATTTGTATTAAAACTAGCATACGAAATATCAATAATTTCACCATAAACTATGAATGGTATAAAAATAGCACATCCACAGTCAAACATATCACAAAACCTTCAATACAATATATAAGTTTTGTATCATAATAAATCAACTTCAAATAAGCGTAAAATCCATCAAAGGATGTTGACATAGATGAAATCAAAACACTTTTTGGAGAAATATCTCTTTCTATTTTTGAAAGCATTTAAGATCCATATAAAATAAAACATTTTCTTGAAAATATTCTTATAAGCTTGTAAGAAAAGCTTTGAAGATTTTATAACAGCGGAAAATATCCGCACTCGCCGTATAAGTTAAAAAAACATTCTTACCTTAATTCTGTCGAAAAGGTTAAAAAGGACCTTGTTTTGAAAACGACGGAAAGATTCCTCTTATAAAAATTCAAACAAGGGTATAAATGACTTTAACCCATATTCTTGTAAATAATAAAAATGTTTTGAAATACATTTTGAAGAAACATGGATGTGGATGATAAAGAGATCCCAGTAGATTATTACGTATAAACAACCTCGGATAATGAAGAGATTGTGAAATAACCCTTACCAATTTGGTAACTTATGAAACATACAACCCATGAAAGAGGTATCATACAATGAATATGTAAATACACATAAATTAGAGTGTATTACACAAATAATATAATTATGGGCAGTACATACACCACACAAAAGGTGATGGTGACAATATGGCATGAATCTCACGGGAATAAGGAGTGAGATGAAAACCCCTTACCACGTTGTAATCAACTGAGTCGTATGAACAAAATTTAATAACCACAAAATGATTTACATAATAACATGAATATAAAGATAATCATGATAATATATATCAAATGGCAGTACACAATACACCACTTTCAATAATTTAGTGGCGAACAATGGAAATCTCACAGAATTGAAAGTGAGATAAGAAAATCCCTTACTTTGTAATTTTCCCTTGGTCGATGGTAGGTTTAACTCCTGTATAATGGTGAAAAAATTGTTATTGAATTATACAAGAATCATTTACTTTAATATGATATCATATATGATCTTTTAACATTGATTTGTTAATAATATCTTAGAATTATCGTCATTTCGGGTGTTAACGGGTTCATTTTACTTTATATTCTTTGTTATGTGATCCATATTCGTTATTAATGGGATGTATATTATTCATATCCAGAATGATATCAAGTCCTTAGATACTATTTTTAAATCATAAAATTATAATTATACTTGAATGGATATGATGGAGAATGAATCTCATCGCGTTCGTGGAGACGGTAGTCCGTACATACGCACGAGCGACAATATCATTCTTTTGATATTAAAATAATATATAATTGGATGTTATATCATATATAAAGAATTTTTATCATGTTATATTTATTATTTACATGAGTTACACATCATTATTATACCCATCCAAATAATAATATATTGAATAACAATTACACCACGACATGGAGACGGTAAGCCGTACGTACGCACGTATGGTGACATGTTATTCAAAGGATGGATAGAATACTGAATATGGTTGTACCATATTTATAATAACATCACAGTATATATATGATACTGGATTTATTATTTTATAATGGTAATAACAAAGAAATAGGAAGTGGAAGAAGAAAGGAACTTGAAAAGGGGTGGTGAAAACATTACCTCTTCTTCGGGTTCTTCCTTTTGATTTGATCAAAAGGGCTCCATAGGTTGGCTTTATGATCAAACTAAGGACTTTAGGTTGTAGTGATGGAAGTTGATATAGTATTTGGGCAGGTGTTGGCCGAACCAAAGGGATTTGAAGGTGTGAAGAAATGAGAAGGAGGAGGGCCCTTTTATAAGAGGGGTGAGGGGCACCTTTGGAAAAGCTAGAAATATTAATTTATAATAAATTCATATTCGGTTTATAATGGCTCCAAAGTTTATTATTTAAATTTTAAGGTGGGTATGGGTCTAAAAAAACTCAACCAATATAATTTAGACAGGTTTGGGTCATTATATTAACCTTATCTTTAAGTATTAACTCTTAGTTAATTAGTTTCACTTTTACAATGTCTCTTTGTATTTTTATATTATATGGTTAATAAACATACTATATACATCCAAGAGACCCCCAAGTGGTCCATTAATAATTAACCTATCATTATATAAGTCTCTTGGCCAAACCTTAGATTTTTAGGAATTTAATATCAATTAATAATATAATATTTGTTTTAAGAACACTTTTATGTCAATTTTGACACTATTCAATAGTTGATTTTTGTGAAACTCATAACAGATTGATTACTTAGAACAAATTCAATTAAATCAATCCTAATATGTCATATTATCCTAGAAAATTATTTTAATTCCTTAAAAGTTTCATATTATATTTATTTGGGTATTTATAATATCAATTATTGTAATTTTTCACTATTAAAGTAATTAATTCATCATCATTGTATCATAAATAAATTAAATTATTTAAAAAATTATAAATAAAATATCATTATGTAGGAAATCTTTTTATCTTTATAATGAATATTTATAATCTAAAATACAACATATATAACCCTCTGTAACAATTGTTTTGTTAAAAGATATATGCTTGTGTCATTTTTGTATTTATTTTAACTTAATTAAAATAAAGTGTCATTATCACTTACAAGTTGATCCATGGGGTCCCAAAATCGACCCAAATATGCCCATGGTCGACCATGTATCAACCAATAGGGTTAAGACACGTTTTAGGGTAATTTAGTATTATTATAATATTATTTGTTAACCTTTGTTTACTGGATTTACCCTTTAACCATGGTAAATAAAATATTTACCGAAGTAATTATCCAAAATGTTTAAAAATAAAAGTTACCTATTTACACAATTTGAACATCCTGATTCCAAATATGGAATCCATTTTTCCAAATTCAAAACACAGAAGTGGCAGAAATTAATTTAAAATTAATTCCCGTTGTTAAAACAAAAAGCGTGTTTTTTAGAGATAATAACTATCAAAAGATTGTCACTTGTTTTTGTCTAGTTTAAATGTGAAATTATGTTCAATGACCCACATTGTATTACATGGTAAAAATATATTCTAAATATACTTTAAAACCACTCAAATTCATAATTTATCACTATTAATTATTTTGATTAAAAAAGTTGTTTTTAATTAAAATTTAGTAATTTTCACTATTCATCAAAATATGAAAGTTATCCGAAAAGTACCAAAATTTCACCCTAGGCTAATTTCGATATTCCGAATCCAAAAATGAAGTCCATTTTGAGAGATAGAATTTATAAAATTTCAAAAAGTAGGTATTACTATTCATAACGGCTAGTTTGATTGGTTATGGTGTGTTAAAATCTCGAAGTTGCGTACAATGCACGCCATTGCATTATTCGAAAGGAAACATACCGAGGAAGCTTGGGGTGTTACAATTGTAATATTGAAGCATTAAACAAAACCCTCTCTAACATTTTGTTGAAAATGTTGGGCAGGAACAATAATATGTGTTTGGAGATAAACCCAAACCCCTTTTGGACTATCGAATAATGACTAGAAATTCACATCAGGTGACCCCATACTCCCGAGTATATGGAATGTTTATATTTTTTACTACCAAGGTTCAATTTCCATAACCTTGAACAGATTTCTATGACCAAAAGTCACCATACAGAATGAAAAAGAATGTCTAACTGGTTGGGATTTACTTTAGTGAAACTTTATCTAGGCCTAGAACTATTTAAAGGGGCACTAGAAAATGGTATGATATCATTCAACAAGAAGGTTCACCTCAGCTCCTTCTTCCAGGGTGGAGTGGTACTATCTCTCATAATACTAATGATACTTGAAAAAATAGACTGAAGTTGGAACCCAAGTGGGAAGGAACTTACCTCATTCCTAAGGTCATTTCAAATAGATCATAATATTTGGTCTCCATAGATAGAGAGCATATCACACCTCACACAAAAACTACATTTTTCATCTAGTACTTCATGTGAGGAGCTTTAGTTTTTGGAGTTCTGAGACCTTAAACTATGAGTTCAATTCCAAGAATCATGAATTTAATATTTATTCCCAATTTATAAGCATTATTACATAATAAAATTTCAAAGGTATATATAATATGGCCTTAAAATATTTACAATATGTCTAAGCATTATGAACTTAAAATATTTTTTACCCCTATAGTCCAAGTTACATGACATTAAACTTGCATTGGCCATAGCCTGAGTTGTACAACATTAAACTATTTCATTACCCACTGCAATGTATCATGGTGTTTCATAAAATAAGTATGGGATAATTAAATTCTACCCCATATAAAACTAGAACCCCCTTTGTTAAATGTATGGGATTATCAAAAACTAATTTCCTCCTCACAATAAAATAAATTGTAGCATTTCCCCCATTTCATGAATATGGGATTCCCTCATGAGAGATAACTATCCCTTATATTTTTTAACTATAGAATCATGTTATAGAACTAAATATTGATTTTTTCCAATCCTCATGGTTAATTTAGTGATTCCTAGACAACATGTCTTCGAGGCCATCCATAAATCCACTCATATTTATCCCTTTGGCCCCACTGTTAGTCTACGAAGTGTAAAATTAAAGTTTTTTCTCTTTGTTTTGAGGTATTTAGGTAGAATATAGGACTGAAATACCTCTATACGCATCAGTTTTTACCTCATTCATGCTTCACAAACACCTTCTTGAACAAACTCCCCCTTATGATCCAATAACATCCTTAAACTGTATGAAATTAGTCCAAGATCTATGACCTCAAATTTGAAGCATCATCGTTCCTTTTCCTACCTCAAGACCCTTTTCCATGAGATGGGTTTGGCTTCCATTCTCCAATATGGCCTATTTTTGTTCTCAAATGTGCTATTGAATAGGACCTCTGGTGTTGTGTTCAACAATGGAATTCATATGATCCATATCAACACATAGAGTGTTCCTTGATTGTGATCCTCATCATAATTCAAGTAAAATCGGGCCCCCAAATGATGATGGTGCCTAGACAAAAAAGCTCACCTCTAGTCCTAGGCACACACCTTGATGTATCTTTTATGAAAAATAGTAGTTCCTATATTTCAAACGTTGATAATGGTTGATTCTTTATTTTCTATCCCTATCCATGCTTGATGTGGTTGAGGGACCTATGTTTAAAACCATGTAAAAAATTATTCCATACCAATCGATCACCCCCTTTTTAGCCCAAATCTCAGAAGACATGATTTACCTCCCTTTCACCTCCCTATGTACTGGTTTAATTATAACATTCTCGTTGTTACACCCTCTATGCATCTGAGTGCATTAAGTAAAAAAGGTAGTGTCATTGGGACATTCTCAACCCATTATATCTCTTCCCCGGATGTGTGCTTACATATATATTGGAAATGTTCTTACCACTCCTTGTTTCCAACACCAAGCATGACTTATGTTGTCTTGGGAGTCATGGTAAGAAGTATATGCTTGTTTTTAAGCCGCACAAAGCCATGTTCCATTCAACATTGCCCTCTACTGTTTCCATGATTATAGGCTATATGACCATAAATTATTTTCAATCAGTCCAATTATTATGACCTTAAAATAATGTCATCCCCTATATTCAAAGTTGTATGACTTTAAACTATAAATCCTTACATCCTCAGCACATGAAATTAAACTGTAAACATTATCCATCTAAAACTATGATCCCATTAGTTGGAGATAATTATACAAAATATACAACTGAGATGCCTCATAAAATAAGTTTGGAATGATCCAATAGTTCTTAACCCATATAGAACTGGGATCCCTCATCTGATGAGTATGAAATCCTCAAAAACCATACCATGTATGAAATTAGGATGCCTCATATGATATGATATGATATGAGCCACACTAATTTATTTAGAACATGATGATAAATTTTAGCCTTACAACGTATAATAATAATGATGATTCCCCATTGTAATTTAGGGGTGACTTAATTCCATTATTATAGATAATTTCCCATATCTTATGTGTTAGTCTTCTATAATGAGAAGATTCATAACTAGGTGTGGATTGATTCCCATTCTTATGGGATATATAGAGTCATCTATGCTTCTCATATTTGGTACCAACCACAAGTTCATCAACCCTTCAGCCCCTTGGCCCCATTTGTGGTCCTAACATCATGAAATTAAATTTTTTGTGGTTCATCTCATGGTGTTAATGTAGAAATCAAGCCTCCATGTCTCCAATTATGTCAGGTATTACCTTTTCTATTCCACATAGAAACCCTTTAAACTGATGTTTTTCTGTTACAAGCATAACAAATCTAAACTATTATTCATCATCTCTACAGTCCAATCATTAGGACCTTAAACTATGTTCCTTTTTTCTTGGTATTTCTGTGGTGTATGGTCTTGTATTCTCTCCTTTCAAATCGAGTTATACCTTTTTAATTACATTAATGTTCCCTCAAAAAAAAATTCCCCTAGTCCAAGAATCTTGACATTAAACTGTATCCCATGTTTTAGTAGTATGACCTTAAATTTTGTGAAACCATCTTCAATATTGTTGCATGTGGTTTAGGGCCTCTTTGGTTTATTTATATTAGGTGTTAACTCTTTTATACTAGAATAACATATTCAATAACCCCCTCTTTGGTCTAATCATTAAAAACTTAAACTATTTAGAAATGATTTAAATTATTTGACCTCAAACTGGGATCCATGGTCCAATCATTTGGACCATAAACTATGTTCATTCACATCATTTTCTTCATCACATTTATTTCAGTAAACCTATTATCCTATCATTTCCTAGAACGACATGTGGATTGATTCCTATACTTATGGGACACATAGTAATAAAAATACTATATTTCTTTTTTTCCAGTATTAGATTCACCACAAAACACTCTATTACATGTGGTGTTATCACCCTGAAATACTTCAATGTGCCTTTTTTTAGGAATACACTCCATTCATTTACCTTGACACATTAGCAGGCTGAGATTACCCTCTAACATTATATGATGAAGAAAATTTTGATAAGCTAAATGTATAATCCCCTTTAAGATTATCATCATGTAAAATTAAACTGAAATCTTACCCCATGTCAAATTGGTATTCCACATACCCGAATAAGATAAGATTCATTTCCCTCTCTTGGGAGGTAAGGCCCACTGGCATTGGTCTTATACTACCCAATATTTTAGAACAAAATATGGATTTATTACCATATTTATGAGATATAATGTGATGCATGGATATGTCAACCTAGGCCATACCCATCTTTGACTCGTTTTGAGGATTCCTCTCCCTCAACAACCTGGTATTGAATTGTGGTATGTTTTTCATGTTTTTTTTGTAATAAGGAACTATAGGCCCTCTATTAACATCAAGATATCACTCTTTTAATACATAGAATCGGACAAGGGATACATATACCCTTCTTTAGTATGTGTTTTATGAATTTAAACTACCAATAATACCATCATCAGTGCACAATGTTAAACTATAGCATTATCCTGCGCAATGAATGAAGGATTCCTCATGTAATAATTATGGGATGTTGTTAAAATAAATAACCACATATGAAAATTTGGATTCATCAAATGAAAAATGTGGGAGTACCATAAATATTTCCTGTTATACAATTTGGATGCCTCTTAATATGAGATTAATTAATATTCTTATAAGAGGGGATGACACTACATTAGTACTGATATCCTACCACTCCACTTCTTAGATGAATGTTATGAATTATTACTATCTTGATGGGATACATAGTGAGATATGAATATTTTAACTTGAGATAGGCCCTTTCATCAAATCCATTTGGGTTCTTCTCCATTTGGTCCAATCATGATTCCTTCCTACATACTTGGTTTTTGGTCTATTCGAGCACATGATGAAGGAGCACCAAACGTTCCTATTTTCCTTTAGATAAATACACCACTAATATCTATAAAAATCATAATTTATCCTTCATTGATAATCGTCATCATCCCAATTTGAATAAATTCTCTAATTAAATGTACTCATGACACAATCTCTCACCTACCGTCCCTAGCCTATGCCTCGTAGGGTCTTCAATAGAAAATAGTGGATCTCGTGTTTAAAACATGGTTTGTGGTTGATCCTATGTTTTTTATCCATGTTTCCAAAAGACATTGGTATTGAACACGTCTTTAAAAATTTTTCAATATTTTTTTCACCTCCTTTAGTTAGTCACCTATCTCACTGTCAAGGTCATGAAATTCATGATCACCCTAATTAGACTTATCAATCACTTCCATCCATGTTGTGTTGTCCCTCAAAAATAATGGAAAATCTATACTGCTCCATGTTTATCACACTGATAATGAAACAAGTTGGATTAGGGGTTGTGTGGAAATTATCCATATGCAGGATTGAGATGTTAGTTCATTGACATGAAGTGTTTTTGAACCCGATGAAATTCCAAAGGAGTTTGAATTTTATTATTTTCTGGATGATCCATTATCCTAAGTAATATTCATAATTAAATTCTAAGAGATAAAACACATTAATGTGTTTTTTAGATTTGTTTTAATTTCCTAGAGTTTTCTTGGTTGTCCCATAGAGTTTTGGGAGCACTTAACCTAGAAATCAAAATCCATAGAATGGTAACAGAGGCACACCGTCAGTTTGAAAAATGTACATCCCTTCCAAGGAACCATAATGCTTTCAAAGAGGGGATATGTTTGTTTCAGGGATTTTTATAACCATATTCACCATTCCATATGGTCATGTGGATTACGTCATGTCTTTAAAGGAGGAAAAAATATGGTTTGTGAATTCTTTCCCAAACTATGCGCATGAACTGTGAGGCCTCCCTTATTGGGCAGTGGCACTTGCATGGTTGGGACACGGCATAGCCAACCATGATGCCAAATAATAAGCCTCATTGAATGTTCTCTAAATTAAAAAAATACCTTAAATATAATATTTAATTTCTCTCCTCACTTATTCCTTCTTTGTGAGCACTGTGAGGCTCCTCTATGAGCTCCTCCTTGCCTCTCTTAGAGATGGATAGATCTCTCTATTACGTTGACAGTTTAATGAATCTTCAAGTGCATTGGAGTACTCTTGGTAATTATATGACTCATATTTCATCATTTATTCATTTATATTTTCATCTGTCATGATAATTTCTTGTGATATAATTATCCCAATTTTTAGGCATTTTTTCATTTGTTTGATTTATTTCTGACTATTCTGAATCAAGCCTCGATATGGGATGAGTGGTCCATCCTTAACAGAAAGTAGGTTCTCTATATATTTTTCATAAAACTCCCCAAATTATTAAAGGAATACATTATTCTATGTGCTAGACATACCTAACATGACTTCAAAATAATAATTTTTCCTTGAATTAATTTTCCTAGCATTTCTTGTGAGGTGTTTATACCCTAATTGGTGTGGTTTGAGGTTATGAACTCAACCAGACCCCCCCTTAGGTTGGTTTCATTTACTCTACCTTTTTTAACATTCTATTATCTTTTTTGATCCACCCCTTTAGGTGAGTTTTTTATTTATATGTTAAATTTTTTAGAATCATCTATTTTAAAACAACTACGAAGGTTCATTGATATTCATTATGACAGAATTGGATTTCCTAAACTGAGAAAAATAAACTGTTTGAACAACATCATCTTGTTTTCTAATAAAAAACCTCCATGTGGTTCACTATATTTAAATTGAATATATATATATATATATACACAACTATATATGTGTGTGTGTTATATTCCTTGCTTGGTTTTATGGTATAGTTGTTCTGATGGCTCTCTTTTGTGTTATTTCTTCTTAATGTGGATTTCTTGTGAATGTGGCCCATTTTTATTGTAAAATGAAATGGAGAATTTATGTGGCCCAATTAATGAATCCTTCTTTAATATTATGTAACACTAACTAATAGGTCATTTTAAGAAAAATAAATTAAATAGATTATTTATGAAATTTTGTAGTGATACATGGTCTTCCTTCAACAGAATGCCTATGAATTCCTCATCATTCTTGTGATCAGCATCATTGATGAATTGTTCATACATCGAGAGAGATACTGGAATGTCAGGGTGGGCTCACCTCACATTATACTTACCTTGGAATGAGTAATACTAGTTCAATAAGAGGGACACCTTAGATAGGATCAGTGGATATATATTTACACCAAGCCACCAGAAAGTCTCAGTCACCTATATATTGTTTCATGGTATGGGCTCCATGGTGGTTATCTCATATTAGTCTATAATTGATATTTTTGAGTCCAATCATGGATTTTATTGAACAAAATATGATGTAACTGTGCATATATGGCCCTCCAAGTTTAATACATGGGTTCCCTGTTCAGGTTCACCTCCGATGGGGCTAGAATGATTCATATTTAATTTTTTGTTGATACTTTTATAATAAAGGTAGATTATTCATATTGAGTATCTAAGGGAACATTAGCCAAGAAAAATCCCATCCTCCGGTTTGTCCCATCTCCTTACACCCACTTTTAAACATTTGTTATTTTTTCCCATATCTCATGAGAATGATTTTATCATGGTTCATTCATTTACAGCTTATGATGAGGCATGTATAGTCGGTCCAGGTGTCCTCTAAGAACCATACATGAGTGGGTTATTTATTTATTTCACATTGTATCTTTACATTTGATATATATACACACAGATTATTTTATATGCATGAAAAGGCTTATAATTTAGAAATTTTTTGAGTTGGATTACTTAGTATATCACACACCATGATCTGGGATTCCATTGCAATTGGGTACCCATGAAGATCCACTTATTCGTAGGCCTCGAATCATTTTCTTAGGTTGTGCGTTGTACCTAGGATTTAGGAGAATGGGAGTGACTTAGTACTAAAGATTGTCAATCATATCACCCTCATGTCCTTTTTTATAATTTATCTTTGTTCTTCTATTGTATAATATCACCTTCTGTATATTTCCAACATTTTTAGGTAACATAAAATGTATAGGATTGCATGGTTATATTTGGAATCAGCTATTTATTATTTAGTTATTATATTTATCATCTATTTCTTTTTATTTCCATGAATACTACTTCTTCTAATGTTTCTTTATTTATTCTGTATTATACTATTTTTCTACTTTGACCCTCCTGGTATAGTATCCCCGTCATACCATCATTAGAACCTCATTACTATTCGGAAGTCTATTGCATATGGGGAGGCATGCTTAGGGCCATGTAGAGAATAGTGTGTTTATTGGTATAGTATTTTTTTGTTGGGACATTACAAAGTGGTATTAGATGTTATTTTCCACTGTATTAATTTTTTTGGATGGAAGGCATGAGACTATGAATATGTCAGTGTTTGATAAATATTCATTCTTGGGAGTGATAAACCCACATATGGGTAAACATTAAAGTGGATAGTGACGGGTTTGTTTTCCTTATTGTTTATTATTATAGTTGAATATTATTACACCATTTGTGATTAGATTATTTTATTTTGCTTAAAAATTTATGAGATTTATAGAATTTACCCTTGGCCTAATCTGTCAGGGGAAAAGATTTACATGAGTCATTATTAGAATGTAAGGAATTCATATATCATGTTTTCCATATTTCATTTCTAGGTTGTTTGGATTTTAGGATATTCCTTTTGTGTTTTATTGGAATACCTTTTGTATGTTGTGTTAGGAATTTTAATAACATGATTTTATTTTACCTTCATAGGTATTTTATTACGATGTTGAGTGATTAATTATAATATTTTTTATCATATGTCGGTATCCTATTCTTAGTTAGTTAGTTTATTTATTTAATACTTATGTTATCCTTCACTAATATTATTACTATTAATAGGTGAGTTAAATAAAATGACAGAAACAATTTAAGTGGTATTTTTCTTCATAGATAGATTTAGAAGTTCTATTTTACAATCCAAACTTTACATGTTTATGCCATAAACCATTGGTTTCATGGGATGAAACATATTAGTTTGGATTAAATGGGAGAAAAATTATAATCTATGAAGTATATGGGAACTTTATTAATTAAAAATTGGTGATCCAGCCAATTGAAGAATAATTATGAGCATACTATATCTATATATATATAAACTATTTTATAAATATTAACATTATTAAATATTGAAAATTGAAGGAATTTTCCCCTCAAAATAGCCTATAATTTTATACCTTTGGAATGAAAACCCATATGACCAATTACTTAAACACACAACTGGACCCGAGTAGGCTTGAATCAACATATATAGGTCTCTCATCAAGTAGAGGAATATAATATGCACTCTTTAAGGGTGTTATTAATAAATAATGTCTTAAATAAAAATGGTGTTGCATTTAGTTGAACCTAAATTAGATTAACATGACCCTAGTATGATCTCCTTTATTTTATTACATCTGATATTAATCCCCATGGGGGTATACCCATACTTATTGGTTATGGGCATTTAATGTGTCTGTAGACACCTATATAGATGTAAATATAGGTTTCTTGTGATATATTACTTGATAAATTCCCTATATGATTCGAAAAAGTCATATTTTTTACCATCTGAGCTATAATTATATGGTATTCTAGTTAATTAAAATTCCAATTGCAACCAAAAGGATTATTTAATCTTTACATTTTAATAGAAAATTTCATTAACTGAGAGAAAAATAAAAATTTATAATTAAATTAAGGGTGTTTATAATTGCAGTTTGTGAAACCAATTGCATAATTATTATGGGAATTCAAATAAATAATTGATGTTTAAAAGGTTGATTAATATAACTTGACGATTTCACCCTCCAAACATAGTGAAAAAAACTTCCATAAGCGTTTTCATTATGATTGGTATTAGATGTTCATTAAAGATAAACGTTGAAATGATAAATTATTTAAATGAGTTTTGTTTAATTATTTTATATGAAATCTTAATAAGTGTTCTTAACCTTAACCAGCGTATAAGATTAGATAAAATGCTCTCCTTTAGTTCTATCATGAAACAAAACACAAGTATTTTTCCATGGGATTCTTCTTTCTTGGTATGAACCAAAATAATAGGCCCTTAATCCTAGAAAATTTTTGTCTAAATGACCTTTTTTAGGGTCGAGGATTTGTGTTTCAGTTAGGGATAGCCCATTGTAGGTAGCATCCTTAGATCTTAAATTTTTTTACTTGTTTCTTAAGTTCAAGTTCTATGGTATAGTTTTGTTTGGATGTTGTTTTTCCTCATAGGACTCTTAGATTTTAAAAATTACCCCTTGTATTGATGGATGGATACTCATTTTTTTACCCTCATTGTGGGCCTGAACATATTTTAGTGGTGAGTTTCAGTATTCTGGTCATTCCTCGGGCATGGTCATTTTTTTAGTCAGTCTTGTGACCCATATTTTTTCTTTCTTGGTGATAGATGACTTTGTACATCATCATCCAAGATAATAGTAAAAAAACAAATACTAGTATGGTTTAAAGATATTTTATAGGTTTTTTGGTACTAGAATCTATATGGTGGTAAACCTAGGGATAACATTGAGGATGTGACATTCTTCTGTGAAACCTTAGGGTAGTATGTGTTGATACACATGGTACCCATTGAGTTTCTAAAAATGGTTCAAAAACCTGTTTGAGTTCAATGATAATTAGTGATGATTTAGAATGGTACACTATATTTTTTTGTCATTAGTGGAGTGGAGATACCTTGAAATTAAATAAGGAATGTCCTACTCTTAAATCTAGGGATGATATTTTAAAGAGGATTGGGTGTTTAGCATGATATCCATTTTTTGGATTTTACGAATTCTTCTATAACATATAGGAGAATGAATCATAGAAGCATCAGACATACATCTAGATAAAATATGTTTAAGAACACTATTAATTTGATGCTTTGATTTTCATTTCAAGTTATTGATTCATAACAGTTTTTTGGTCATGTCCAGGACCCACAATCATCATTCAATAGATCTAGTGCCAGGTTATGAGCCCCTTTTCTATAAATCTTCACTTTTAGGACACTCCTAAGTTGGGGAGTGTTGCATAAATTCAGGTAAATCATGTCCTTCCATGTAAAAGGGACACCAACTAGATGGAAAAAATATAAATTATCAACACTGCTTTGGTAATCCATTGGGATGATGAATTTCAATCCATGCTAGTGATTGTAAGGAAACACGATGATGAAATGTTGGTTTTGTGGGAAACAATTTTAAATCGTTAGTTATGGATAGACTTTTATGGTTGTCCATAAGAATTAATTTTATTCCTTCAGTGGTAATGGTTTCATGGTTAGTTTTTGGAGATATTTTAGTAGGTGAATATTGTAGTTTATCATCATAATTCCTCTATTAGTGGTTCGTCTATTCTTCCCTTGAAACTATTGGGTATGGTTGGGAGGAAACTATACCGACCACCTCACTTTGTGTGTGATCAGTGTGTCTATTGTATTCTATGTAACTCTTAATACCCGCTTAGTTTACTCTTGATTGATATGATCATATCCCATATCTTGAAATTATCTATGGTACACTGAGAGGGCATTGGTTGTATGTCATGAAAAATTTAAAATCAGTGGGGATTGATAAATAGACTCCATAATAGTTTCATGCTATATGAATAGTTGTTGTTGAGGCGTGGATAGTCTGGAGTTATACATGGCTTCATGAGTAGTAACCCCTTGGAAGGACTCATGGACACCAACCAACGCATTGACTTGATTTCTAGGAATATTCCACTTAGGGAACAATCAATATTCTTAACGATTGTTTGTTTCAGATATGTTCCAATATCTAACTTATAAACACCAGTGTATAGAAAAACCTAGATTTCCTACATGGTTTCTAATTAATGATTCTGATATTACCCCAGAATACTGTTGGGATCTAATAATTTTTTTTAAGGTTGTTGACCCATGTGTATTAGATCATTTAATATCCATGTTTATCCTAGAGCATGAAAACATAAAACATCATTTTTATTGAAACGTCATATGGTTTTTGGTACATAATTTGGTGTTCTTTTTCAATGAAACAATTAGGTTCCATGGATAAAGGTATCATGTTTTGGTTTGTGTTACACTGGGTGTTTGAACTAAGTGTTTGGGTACCAACGGAAGGAAGTGTATTGACCAATTACCCTTTGGTCCTATTTAGTTTAGTTAGTAAGGAATACATCTAGGAATTACATTATGTTATGATGGATGTTCCTTGAATATCGGGTGAGGCCTTTCACGGAAATCTTGGCTCTACCTAGCTAAGAGAGGCCAATTTTTAATTAAACCTACTATCAATTTTGAAATCATGGACATTTTTATAATGTTGTGGGAATGTTTATATGGATATTTCCAACAATATAAACACTATAAATTTGAGAAAATATACATTAATTTCTAGAACCTTTGGATGTAAATTACATAGGTTGGATGTTTAAAGGGAAATGATATGATAATGTATTGGGTAGTCTATATATCAATACTTATATTTTGAGTATGAACATTGGATTGAGTTTTTATGGCTTGTATATTTTATATTTCTGTGATGCTCAAAGGTGAATTTGAAACCTTGAAATGAAACATGCTTGATTAAACATAATATAAAATCCCAGGTAGGTTTTTTTTTCTTCTATTGTTTTCCAAAGGCGTATTGGTGAAGAGAAGTTCTATGGTTGGATGAACCTAGAATCTCGTGTTTTTTAAATAGATGAAATTATAGAGGAATTTAAATTTTATCATTTTTTCGATGGTCCATTCTTTAAATCGATCTTTGGAATGAAAATATGATAGTTGAAACTCTTTAATGTGTTGTTTTGAGACTTAGTGTAAGGATCAAGAGTAGTCTTAAGTGTCCTATTTTGTTTCCAGATCATCAAACCCCAAAATCAAAATACAGAGATGGCTTATAGGGGTGCAAATTGTTTTGGAATTCATTGTGTCCCTTCAGCAGGAACTATGCGGCCTACTCAGAGGGGATGGGGGTGTCACACAGTTTGGTATAGATGTGTGGACTAGGATACATTTTCCTGTGGATTATAACATGTCTTAAATAGATGGTATTACATATTTTTATCTAACTATGGGCACTATGCCACATATCTGTATGACCTACTATAGGTCTTAAATTGAGGGAAACTTCTAGTTTGTGCGCAGTTCCCCAAACCTCATGCATGAACAATGTATCCTCCCTTTTTCAGAAGTGGAACTTGCACAGTTAGTACATGGTTTTGAAACATCAGTGGCCAATATTTGTACCATATTAAAATCCCTTCAAATTAACAAAATACCACTCCATCCTTATTTCCTTTATCCCTAGAAATCTTCATCTTTAATATTCTCCAGGGGTCTCCCACTCAAGCTCCTTTCATCCTCTCCTATGGATCAAGAGTTCTCCCTAATACGTTGTCCAATTAGAGTGCTGACAAGTGCATTGGATATCTTATGAAATGTCTATGACTATTCTTTACCCTTTTATTTAGTTATATTCTCACATATTGTTCTATCTTCATGGAAGCTAATTCACCCATTTTTAGGGCATTCATCTGTTACATTTATTTCTCTCAAATCGAACAAAATCATTCCTTGACATTGAATAAATGGGTCATCCTAAGCATGATCTCGGTGGTATTTAGGTTTTAGCCAAAATTTATCAACATTTTAAAATGTTTTTTTGTGCTACATTGTATACTTACCTAGTGTCAGTTCAATATAATAATTTTTATTGAATTAAATTTCTTGGAATTCCTTTTGATGTGTTTATCCCCTACTCGTTGGTATGTGTGGTTATTACATCAACCCAAAACACCCCTTAGGGTGGGTTCTTTTAGTAAAACTTTCTATGTGTTGTATTCCATTGTTAGAGCCACCATTTTTTGTGTGTTTTTTATTTATTTGTTAAATTGTTATGATCGTCTATTGTAATACTACTGGGATGTTGGGTTTCTTATATCTTGTGATCGAACTAGATTAGATATGGTGAACTAAATAAACTATTTGAATAGAAATGTATGTTTTTCTAAAAGAACCCCTCAATGAGGTGCACTTTCTTCAAATTTGAAAAGTGTTATATAGTTATTATTATGTTCACTTTATGGTTTGGGTGTTTCCATGAACCTCTTTTATATTATTTCTACTTGATGTGGATTGGTTATAAACAGGCCCCCTTTCTATTCTATGAAATGTAAAATGGGTGTGACACACTAATTTCTTCCTTGTTTCATATTATATAATTCTCACTAACATGGACTTACAAATTTTTTAAATTTAAATTGTTTAAATTAATTATGAATTTTTGATAGATACTCAGGTTTACATTCAAGGAATTCTATGGACTGGCTCATCGTTCTTTTGATCAGCTTTATTGGTGGATTGTGAGTACCCAAATGCAGATACTATTACACTAGGATGTACTCACCGCCTATTATTCTTACCTCAAAATTAAAAATACTGGTTCCCTATGTGAGACACCTTTTAAGGGCTTATTGGATAGATGATTTCACCAGGCCATGGGTGAGACTCGCTCCTCTTTATGTTCATACCTAGTATGATCTCATATGAAGTTCTCTGACATTTTTTCAGGTATGATACTTGTGAGGTCATTCATGGATTTCATTTGATGTACCCCAATGGTTGTGTGCATATATAGTGCTTTAGGAGTGATACATGGTTTCCTTGTTCATTTTCTCCTCGAACAAACCCATGATGCAATCTATATAATTTTTCCTAGTTAATTTTATATTAAAGGATGAGGATTCATATTTGTTATCTAAGGGAAACAACCTCTAACACATATCAAATTCATTCATTCATCTCATATCAAGACACCCACATATGAACTTTTGTTATTTTCTCCCCAAATCTCATGGGTACAGGTTTCATATGGTTCAAACATTTTAGGCTTCAGAAGAGGCTGGTATGGTCAGGTTAGGTGCCCTAAGGAACCTAAGACCAACATGGTTATATATATATTTCCCATTTATTCATTACTTTTGATATACAAAAACTCATTATTTTATATGAATGAACTAGATTATGCTTTAAAAACATTGGTGGTGGACCAAAAAGTATATATCAAACCCTTCATAGGTCACCATTACATTGTGGTACACAAGAAGATCTTTTTGTTCATATGTACTTGATCTTTTACATGTTTTGTGCATTGTACCTAGGAGTTAGGATCACTTGACAGGTCTATTACTCAGGATTCTTGAGGGGAGAACCCTTGAGGGACTTCTTATTCATTCTATTTTTATTTACTTTATCATGTTGCATATTTTATGATTCTATCATTATTAGTTAGCATCACATGTACATGCATTCATGATTGTACTTGGCGTTGGTGATTTTTATTGAGTTATTGTTTTTTACATCCCCTACATCATCTTTCTATACATAATACTTATACTACTAACAATTGATTTAAAAATTATTATACTGATGTATGAATATGATATTTTGGGTATAGTCTCCCCATAATATCATAATTAGACCCTCAATTATAGTAATATACCTCTAGAGTATGGGGTGGCTCTCTTGAGCCCATGTGGATACTGTTCTGACTACTAGTTTAGTAATCATTCAGTCCATGATGTTACATGAGTTTCAAATATAATGAACTCTACGGCCATAAACTATAAGTATAAGAATAATAATTATGCCTTTAATATCTATTTGAGTTTCCCTAGGGGAATTTTGTATGGAATCTAGTGGACTCATAGGCCCCTCCATTCACATTAGTTAATCTTTCATTGATGTCATGTATGTTCCATGAAGACACCACCTTCGGAAAGAGATTTATGACCTTAATATAAAATCCATTGTCCTAAAATCACTAATTTATAATGTTTTCATCCTTCAACTTATGTTTTTCATGTAACATATCCCTCCATTCATGATGGATTAACATTTTAGGGTACACTTTGGTCAATACTCTATGAACTTAATGTAGGAGCTAAGATCCCATAGACTGAACACTATGACCTTAAACTATGAGTCAAAGTATAATCATAAATGGCTCTAATATGTGCATTTCTAGTATTGGTAATGAGTTTTTTGGGTTTTGGGGTCCATGGATCTCAATTCATGTAGGATTTGTCACTTTTCTACACTACACATCTCCATTCGAGATTCAAATCCATATAGTCCAAGCATGATGACCTTAAACAGTGTGAAAACCATCCCAAACCACTTCTCTTTGTTTGAGGTCTTCTAAAGACCCCTTTTTTCTTGTATACCCCTCTAGGGAGTTTTCCTATCATGCTACACTCCCACACCCTCCACCGCTATGGTTGGAAATTTATTCCTCACATCTATTCAGTGACATCCTTTCACATGACTCTAAACTGTAACCCTACCACATGTAATAGATATGGAACACCGTATTGAAATAAAATGATGATGAAAAGAGGGGTATCACAGTGAATTACACCACAAACTACTTCCCAATCAAACAACAATAAATTGTGTGACACATCAACCTCACCATATGATGATAAATTATGTGTACATATTCCACACCATATGACATTAAACTATGCATCTATCATCCTTATTTCATGATGTTAAAATTCTACATGTCTCAAGACCTTTCCATAAAAGGCCCTTACTTTAGTGATGGTCACCTACTACAATTTTCACATCGTTAAACCATCACTCAACTTCTGAGACATCCCTCCCCCAAAAGGAAGGTTTTCTTTTGTTCGGAATGGTATGCTTATCCAATGTTCTCAAAACCATATTGGAATAATTTAGTGTGTTTTGGAATCCATTAAAACATGACATCACTTAATTTAAATGTTTTTCATATCCATTTATTGGGACCCCATACTTCTCCAAATCTGAATGGGTCCACTTAACAAGAAATGGTGTTTGGACATAATAGATTGACAGCCCTCTTGGGAACACACCCTGTTGGACTTTGGATGACATTGTGAGATAGGACCCATATTAATCACGGTCAATGGATGAGACACCTTTTTTTGTCCTCATCATAGGAAATATGATAATTGACTCTATTTTTTAAAAATTTCAACTCTTATCCTATGTCATCATGCCACCCCCTGTTGTGTTCAAGATATAGGGCATCATGATTCACACTATTCATTCCCCTTTTATCACGTAGACAAAAATGTGCCTGTTGTAAACCTATTTTTTCACTAATTCATGTTGTAAAATAAAGATAGATTTTTAGAAGATATCATTCTCTAGATGTACCCTCTCGTGGCCAGAACACTCTCAGTGGTCAATCAATAAATGCTTACCCTGGGTGCTCGATAATTGTATGTCACTCTCATATGTATGAGAGTCAAATGAAAATCTCTTGTTTATCACACTAATAATGATTCATGTGAGCCCCTAGATTAATCATTTTTTGACTCAAAACACTAATTTTAGTGTGTTAATAAAATACGATGAAAGAAATGTGTCCATGTATGCCAGAAATTTTAAAATATAGAAACTTCAGTGTTTGGTGAGGGTCATCAAAACATAAGATCCTATCTTATGTCCTAGAAAAAACACCTACGGATCCACCCTAGTGATAGAACACTACAGTATTTCCAGCATTTATAATGTGGTTTCAAGTAAATTTTTTTACCTCCCGATCTCTACTTCATCATCCCCGACCATAAGACTATGCTCATCCACCCGAATCCATACTCGGTCTTGGACATCTGGTTACTTAGCCATCAGAGGTAATACTTTATTTTCATGATCCTTGATCACCTCCATATGAAGCTTCAACTGGATGATGAACCTTACTAGAGCACTGAGGAAGGTTGTACACCCATTCACATGTTCCTCCAGATACTGGAGTTTTTTATTGGATCTAGGAGTTTCCTGTTAATGTCATATTTCTCATTATTCTAAGAGAAAACCCGATCAAGGCTCATTGCGCGCACACATAGAAACGTATTCAAAGACCAACACATGTTTTTCACAAGCATCCACCCCGCTGATGCATAGGTTTTATAGATAGTGGAAAAGGGACCCCAATGGAATTATGAGGTATAACTCTATTTTCTGAGTGATGAAATTAGGCATGCTCCTCCAAGCCCTATGACGAAAAATATTGTAATATTCAGTGATGTCAAACCCAAATATTTTTATCTCTTGAGTTGGCGATGGATCATGTTTAAGTAAATATGCATAAAAAATCCATAGCATGGTCCTCCCTCAAGATCCATTGTGTCAAGTTAGTCTCTATATCAATAGGCCAGTAATATTTATCTGACCATTTCTTGGCAGTATCACCACCACCATCCTTAAGCTCCTCCCCACCATTTGTGTCACCATTGACCACAAAAAGTTGTCCTCTCAAGACTAATGATGGGTCATCTTGAATGACCTACTCCCCAATAGTTTTAAAATACATCAATGAAGGTTCCTCAGATTCCCCATCCACAACCTCTTATTTGTAGCACACCGACTTGAGAATTTATTGAAGTAGGGTCATGTTAGTCAATTTTATCAATAATAATAGTTTAGAAAAACTTATCTCATATTAGAATGAAATAATTTTAGAGAACAATTGATTTATTGAGGCATTGTATTAGAATATTGAAATGGAGATCCCCCACAGGAGAAAAACGACACCAGTCATCACATTATTTTTGATCACTGAGCCCCCTCCTTCATTTGAGTATGAGATGTATGAGAAATAGAAGAAAAACAATTAATGAAAAATGTCAATATAAATTTTAAAAATGGGGAGGTGGATTGATATTTATTCTTACCTTGAGGAAGGATAATTTTGATGATAAAATGCCCTGGGAGATCGTCTTCACCAATAGTGGACACTGCCATTAGAATGACAAGACATAGTCCCCCATCAATGGATGGGAGTTTTAGAGTCTCTAAAACCACCACTTCAACCTCCTCAATTAGACCACTGTTAGAAATGAAATCAAGCACAAGAATCTAGAGCATTCTCTCAAATAACTCGTGGAGAACCTTTATCCCATCCAATAGAGACCAATTATCCATTTTCATCTTAATCTTTTATAATTAAAATTTTTGGGATATCCCCTAAAATAGAAGAGGGGAAAATTGAAGAGACAATATGTTAAGTGGTGTACAATGAGGAATTAGACCAAGCTGACATCATCTTTTGAAGTGACTTCACCACTTTCCCAGGGACATGCTTATTTAGTGAATGACCCACTAGATTCTCAATCACTAGAGCCTTATGTGTCATCATCAGCTGATACATCCTTAATTTAATTCTCTAATGAAATCTCCTCACGATGTTTCTTACCATTGATCATTATACACACCATTCCAAGGGGATTCTCAAGTGCTCCATGCTAGTGGGAAAAAGAATACATAGAAAACAAGTTTTCAAAGATAATAGGAAATTCCACCATGTAAGTGATTAAAATGTTCCCTATATCTAGAAGATCAATCCCATCATGGGTAAACATATTCTAGAGCTTCTCCACTCACATTTTAATCCTCTACATTCCCCTGGATGACCAAATTGTGGTGAAGATGACATCAACATTAAACTCTATAAGATACCATTGCTTCTTCCATGGATCCTCCCAAGAACTGTATCAAGTAGCCATAGTGCCCACTTCCTACTCCCAAGACTGCTTTTGGGAAAGGACCACCCCTCCAGGAGGAAGTGGTGTAAAAACACCTTGTGCCTCCACCACTATAGAATTATCCTGAGTCACTTTTTACACATGAATCACCCCATGGAGAGCATATCACCTACAACATTGATGCTCCAACACATCGCTGGCTTGTGAAATCACAATATTGCATTGTTTCAAGACTGCTCCAGGGTATGCCACCACCTTGTTGTTGGCATAATATTGAGACATTCCATCATTGGCATTTGTTTATGGAAGAATAATGGTCTCCCATGATCCTTGACCAATAAATATCCCCCACATATCACAAATGTTACACTTATTACTCTATTCATGAACCTCTATGTAGAATCTCCCCATTGGCTACTAGATGAATCCGAATTATGGGGTAAACCAAGACAGAGTGTATAGAATATAGTAGGTGTTGTGTCAATTCTGGACACCAACACTCTACCTTGGATAGAATCTAGTTATTCCCCCTTCTCCGGTTTCCTCAAATATTTTTCCACCGTTACATCGATTGGGTCTTAGAGTCGTTGGAAATTTTAATTTGGGTAGTTTTTTATCCCTCTTGTTACCCTATTATTATATAGAATTACCAACTACACCCCATAAAGGATTTTCAAAAGGCGTTTCATGACATCCTTCAGTGGGGTGATAGAATTTGGAATCTTATAGCCTCTAATGTGTGATAAAATTCATCCACATAAGAATTAGATTATGCCAAAAAAATCATCCTTGACATGCCTCCCCACACCATAAGCCACATATTGCTGTAGATCCATTCCATCATCAGTACAACCATGTCTACCCTGTTTTTGGATACCATAATCATTTCCATAACCAGAATCCCTGAGCACAGGGTCAAGTGAGCATCTCTGACTGAGAGAAACTATCCACTATGTAATGTGGCCAGGAATGTAGTGTATCAGGATCATGTCTACTAGACATCCTCCTAATTTGATCTACATATCTTTTAAGATCCCTCCCCAAGGATCAGCCAGTATGAGTCTAGCCTCTTCCTTCGCAGCACTTCCGGACACTTCTTTGGCCTCCCTGACATCATCACAGCTAAATATTTCTTCAATGACATGTCCAACCATGTATTCTTTGTGAAATCCTTATATTATGGTATATAAGGATCCAAATTTACCTTCAAGTACACTATAAGAATCTATACTAGGAGAGGATTCAACTTCATGTTTGACTAAGCATTTAGTGCTTGAAAAACTCATCATAAATGAACTCATTTATTAGGATTCCACCCATGTAGTGCACATACCATAGGATAATTTCCACGTCCCCTTAGTGAGGGTAGAAACTATTACTGTTAGGATACCAATGATTGAGTATCTCTGATAGTAGCTCCTATTGGTGGTGCATGTAGAATTGGAGCATCTATACTACCTTGAATAAACTAATATGATGCACCTCGCCCTCATACTCTATGATGGTGTACCGTACCCAATACATTGAGTCTCATTAATTGGTGAAGATTCATCCATCATGTATGTCCCATTATTTATTATAGCAATTTTTTACCTATGATACTGCTTTAGAAGATGTTGGTATAGCATGTTGGTTACTCTTCTTCCTTTGTTTTATTTCTGGTAACTATCCAATTCTATTTACTCACCATGTAAACATCAACGTCCCTATATTCTAAAGTAGGGTGACCATGAATGGTTATTTTATATAGGTTTATCCCATCCTAATTCTTGAAACAATTGTGTGGAATGTTTACTTCAATACAAGGGATTCCCACATCATCCGTCATCCCAGAATTTTACTGTAGGAGGCGGTCACTAAACAAATAATTACTTCTGAATTTTTAACCATGCCTAAAAGAACCTAGTTTTTGGAAACTATCCTTATAAATTTATGGATCTTGGGGTTTCCTACCATTTTAACCCTCCTTGTGGTGGAAATCGCTTTGATCTCAATCGAGTTTGTTTGGAAGATATTTTGGATGATTCTAGAATTTCAAAGAAAGTTGTGTAAAAATTCAGTTGTTGGCACCCAAAGGATGATATGGATGAAAACATTGTATTTTTATCATAAAAAATAATCCCTTGTTTGGAAAAGTGGTTTCAATAAATATGTTGTTTAAAAAAACATGGTCGAAGCTTTGGTTTCCTTAGAAAGTCTGAATTTCACAAATGAGAGAAAATGACCTCTCACATGAGAATCCATGTATTGTAAAAGGGGGCCACCTAGACCTATTTATCGGTTCTGCCACTAGTTTGTGTTATATTTTCAACCTATGTTTCATGAATCGAATGATTTTTTTCCTCACATGGGAATAGAGTATTTTCTTTACTTTTTTCCCTTGAAACCTATCTTTCTAGTCCCCTATTAGTTTAGATTCCAAGGGGGGTTTGTGGGTGACAAAATCCCATCTTGGAACCCAAAAGGACACTTTCGAACGAACTAAACATGATAACCACCTTGATGGACCATACCCGATTTTTAAGAGGATGGGTACAAAATTTAGTGACTTCTTGAAAAGATAAAATTCCACACGCAATAGACTTGCATGCCAAAAACAACATTCCAATTTGCAAATTTTCCAAAGGCTAACATAATTCATAAATTTGATGCACACAAAAACAGATTCATGTGCACAATAGATTTTATTTTCATGAAACCATTAATGTTTCATTCCAAATATGACATCGAGATAAAAAAAACACTTCCAGGCCAGAGTGGACAGGGATGGAGATGAGATAATTTATGTTTCTTGCCTAAGGAGTTATGGACCAGCAACCATTGATTTTTTCTATAAATAAAATCACAACCACAACTATCGGGAGGCTCTCTATAAGATAATGTGATTCTATTCTATGTGAAACTCCCTGTCCTCTATGAAAACACACAACACCAGTGATCCAAGACTTTCAAAGGTAGAGAACTTTAGTGATAGACCTCATGTGGGCCCAAACATGGCATGGCCTATGGTATAGGGATCCTTATGTAGTGACTCCAAATTCAAGTTGGGTGTGTTCAAAGAGAAGTTTCATACACACAACCTCGATCTACACCCAACTCTAAACCTTGTGTGAAATTCTTCTTGCTGAATAAATAATTTTTCCTTTTGTTACAACCCTCTTCTCATGCAACATCGGTACACGACACCATAAAGTTTCATCAAAAAACATTTTGGACCCCTTCCTAATGTTCATTATTCCTATTGTACGAAAATTACCCTACATGTTTCTCCTAAGAATAGGAACCCTAATTTCCATTTATTCTATGCATAGGGACCCTAACACCGGGTATCCTTATTACAAATCCTCCACAACAGTGTCGACGCCATGTCCCACCCAAAGGCACATGAGTGGTGGTGATATAAGTCCTTAAGGTGGAATCTTAGAGGGATACTATGTATATATCATGGTAGAGGGTCTCTATCCTAGATATTCCCCTTACCTTAACTCAACCCACCTTGATGAGTGAGTACCTCCATGTCTAAGCTATATGAAATAAAACATCCTAGCTCCATGTCCTAGTTATATGATGTTAAAATACATGAAAATATCCTCATAACATGATATAAAATTTTATCCCAACCCTATGTGATTAAAATAGGATTACCTATGTTATATCATCATAGGATTCCAACTTCTCCCACATCATTCTTTGATCCTCCTATAAAGGCTTATTCCATGTGTAAGCCCCATACAATTCCCCCAATAGTGATCCCCTCTCAAATTATGGATTCCATGCATAAGACCCACACCATACTTCATTGACACTCTTTTTATGACACTTTAATCATTACCATTTGATGTTAAACTGCATGTATTGTTCTTATCTCATGACCTTTAAATATAGCATCAAACTAAGTGGGTTTTTATCTCTATTTCTTAAACAAGGTATGTAGAAAACCCCCATGATGTTAAATCCCTAAAGTATAAAATTAGGTGTAGCATATTTTTTTCTTGGGGTGAACCTCCTCGATCTGAATCCATGGGGAATTATAATTAATTGGTAAACACATTTTTGAAATCTTCCCCTCTAGGGGAACACCTCCTGGATCCACCTCAATGGGGAGTTTTGATAGACACATAGAATTTGGTGTGATGTCTTTTCTCCTAGTGATGAACCTCCCAGATCAACCTCCAAGGGAAATTATGATCCATATGTAGATATAATCATGAAATTTTCAATCATAGGGATGCATATAATTTTTATGTATGCTTGTGGACAGAGAGTGAAGTTCGACAATGACTATTTTGCAAACCCTACATCATAGATCTCCGATATGACTACTATTTGGTTTGAAAAATTTGAACTAAAATAGCATCCTTCAATCCAGATTAGGAATGAACCTTTAAACATGAGGCACCTATTTTAAAGGTGGTCACCGCCACTCCTGAATATGTCATTCAGAACTCGCAACAAAAAACAAGGGTATTTATTTTTGTTGAAGCTCTCAAAGGCCTGGATCTATAAAAGTCTCCCTAGACGATGCCTCCAAGGATTAAAAAACATGATGAAGGAGATTTTTTGGTATAAGAAAACTCCGATGCACTATAGTAGAGGGAGAAAATGTGTAATTTTTCTATTATCGACTGCATTTCTTACCCTCAAGGTGATAAGCCATGGCCAGTTAATGAGATAAAACCTAGGATTGTGCATTGTTGGAGATTAAAAAATTGGAATCTGGTTCCATTTGGGAGGGGCTACTTCCATATTATCCTACACACACATGAGGAATTAGATTGAGTCTATAAGAATGGAAATATACATATGAAACAAGGGTTGAAAAAACTCCGCTTTAGTCTTGTTCCCCTGTCCTCTGATGGCGTAGGGCATGTCCGCGACGTTGGTCTCCCCTCCTCGATCCGCTTAGGCCGGGGAGGGGAGTCTCAAATTCTTCCTTGTGCTCTCTCCCTTATCATATCCATTCGTTCTCCCCTTTCACAAATTCTTCCTCCCTCACTCCGTTTCCATCAATTGAAATAATCCCCAACGTGCAATCCTACACGAATGGTGTGATATCGGTCTCTATTTCCCCTTTGGAGTTCACAGATGCTTTCTCTCTACTGGATCTCACTCTGGTTTCCTGATTTGGAAAGAATCGTCCATCGGTTGATGTGTTCGAATGGTTTGTATTTTCTTCTTGGAATTTATAGGATTGCGTGATTGTTGGCCTTTTAGATGCAGGACATATTCTGACCCATTTCTCAAATGAAGAAAACCTAATCTATGCTTGGGCCTTTACTCCGTGATATATGGAGGGATCTAGGTTTTCTCTATTCCGGTGGACCTTCGATTTCTACCTAAAGCATGAACCTCCACCACAGCACTCTGGATAACTCTATCGGGACTACCTCTACCATTTTAGAACCCGGAAATCCTCCGGTTGATTGGTAATGTGTTAGGCCACTACCTCTATTCGGATGCTCGTACCAAAGATATTTTTCATCCAGTCGCTCCTAGGATATGCGTCAAAGATGATATTTCTAATGGCCCTCTGAAATATATCATCATCGATATTGAGGGCGAGCTTTGCTGGAATCAGTTGGTATGTTACGACAACTGGATCCCTTTCTATTTTGGTTGTTGTCTAATAGGTCATGAATTTTCCAAATGTTGTCGTAAAGTCGGTTTCCCAAATATTCCACCCTTTTCTACGAAGGGAGTTGCGATGGCAGTCAACAAGGCTACTGATTTTCAGCCAGTGATGGGAGATGTTGTTTCTGGATTGCAATCAAATATAGCTGATTTGGAGGAGAATCAAGGGGAATCGGATCATCCAGCTACCATGTGAAAGGAGGAAGGCCGAGCGACATTCCAAAGGTGGAATATATTTTTAATCATTCGAAACAGGACCTATGTATACTCCTCTAAGTGGAGGATCCGAGAGAGAATGAGGGACAATTCCCTGGACATCCTAGCTATAAAATCTCAGTCAATGGTTCATTAGAGGAAAAGGAAGCGGTCACTAGGGATGTTACCAGAGTAGAGGTCGAGCCTTCTTGATTTTTACAGGAGTCATCTGATGCGATTTCATATCAGGAACAAGGGAGGCAGGGTGAATTGGGAGTATTGGGTCCATTGGACCCCAACATTTCCACTATAGAACTCTCTTCCCATATGCAGACTTTCAGTAAGGGGAAGATGAAGGGCCTTGAAACAGGCAAGGAGAAGGCGCTGGTCAGACAGAGTCCTTCCAAAGAAGGCCTAGTGGTCTAGTTGGGAAACCTCTTTGAAGGTATGTATTTCCAAGGACCAACACTTGATCAAGAGGAAGATGATTCAGGTGATGACAGCTATAGCCAATTATCAATGGACAGTTTGGAAAGAATTCAAGGGAAAGGTCTTCACAGCCCCAGAAGGAAGAAAGGGAAAAAATGAAATAGAGACTCAGGGAAATGTATTGTGGTCAAGGAGAAAACCAAAGGGACACAAGGATTATTCACACTTTCCTAAACCTATGGAAACTAGGTTGGAAAAGAAAGAAGGAAACAAGGAAGGCAAGACTTCTCATGAATGGGGAAGGTGGCGAACAGAAAGGGAAAACCGGAACTGTTAAGAAAGAGGAAGGGGAGTTCTTGAAGCTCCACCTCTATTCCAATGAAGAAATGATTGAAAAATAGGTTAGGGTAAATGCTTCAAAAGAGGAGATTGAAAGAATATATGAAAGAAGACTGTGGGTTTACTCCAAGGAGGAGCAAGAGGCGTGGTTAGACAAACATGACCGAATACTAGCTCGTGGCTTCAACCAAGGTATAATAAACTCATAGGAATTCATCCAAACAATGGACAGAATGGCTACACGCATTTAATATCTCATCAGCATGGATCCAGACATCCAGGTTAGTACTTTGCACTAGGAATTATATAGATTTTCTAATTCTAATAATCTCAGTATTTTTTTTAATAAATTTGTAAGCTCTTTATGCACGTAGTGGTACCCTTGTTTTGTGAACCCTGGTTTCCCACTTCTTCCTTAAATTATCATAATAATAAAAATTATATTTGGTGGTGGAAACAAGGGTTCCTTTGATTATCCACTTGGGATTACACGTTCAATCCTTTCACTCTTAGGAATTTCATCGCTCGGATTTGGGTCTGGTTACATGGACTAAGCTAGTACTTTTGGAACCCTAAGATTTTAAATGATCTTACCTCTTGCATAAGATCCCCCATAAAGGTTTATCATAGAACATTTAATAGTGAATTAGGACAATATTTAAGGTTCATGTTGGAGGTGAATCAATAGTCAAAATTGCTTAATGTCATTACCTTCAATTCTAAGGATTATAGGACTGAGGTCATAATTAAATAGGAACATAGCCCCCCCCCCTTTTGTGATTATTGAAAAATCATTGCTCATACTTTTATCAACTATAGACTAATTAAAAACATAACACACCCCCTACTAGGAAGGATTGTCCAAAAGTCAGGTTGAGAAAGAAGGTTAATAGAAATTACATAGAAAAATATGAGATACATATGAAGAAAAAATAGAAATGGATTAGGATGGGTGATGGCCCATCTACCTCAAAAGCACCTGCTAAGCAGTCCTGGGAAGACATAGTTGAGCTAGAAGAATTTGAAGAGGAGGAGAAGATTATTTTTTAAGAAATAAAATAAATGGTTATTGAAACTCTAAATTATTACATACAAGCTGATATTAGTGACCTGAACCTAAATACTGGGTGAAACGTAGATGTGAAAGCTGATTCAGCATAGGATTTGAAAAGGCCCATTGAATTCAATACACACTCATGGGAAGATGAATCTCTTTATCTAAAACTTAATGGTTTACATAAGGGTTTAGAAATATTAATCCTCAAGCCACTGGACTTCCATTATGTGAATGCACAATCCACTAAACAAACTATCTTCAATGACCTGCATTGCAATAACACCTTCAAGGTGATTTACGATTATCCTACTAATGATACTTGTGGCTCTAAATGCTCCAATATTGAAGGGATTAGTTCAGAAGAGGCTTTTACATCTCAAGCATCTTTTTTCACAAAAGATAAAGGAGAAACAAGGATCACTCATGCAGAGGAACCGAGCACCCATGCTCACAAGCTGCTAATGCTGCATACTATACAGAATATGCAGCTTCCTGCACAAACTTCACCTGAAGACAGTGCTCTGGGCATGCACAATGAGAACTAGAAAGGTGCTGGAATGACCACTTCATCCATTAACTCTTTTGCTCTTCCACAGATAAAAGGAAATGGGCATGTGGAGTTAATGAAGGGAGAGGAATACAAGAAAGTACACCAACATGATGGCTCGGAAGGTACAAAAATTAAAGATTTTTCTCCTAACACTTCCATGAACATGTAGGGGGAAAATTCAAATAAAAATAAGGACTCTCCAAATAAATTAAAGATATATAAATAGGGAAAGTACTCCAGAGGTAACAAAAATAAGGGGCCCATCCCCAAGCATAAGTGTAAATGAATATTTTCTGCTGGATTTTTCAGGTAGTTGTTAAAATTGATGCCATCACAACTTTAAAAAAATTTCTTATTATGCATAAACCTTTAATTTTTTCTATATCTGTGCCAAAAAACCCCTATGATTTGTCCTTTAATAGTTTTGATACATATAGTTATACTTTTATAGGTGAATCTTATAACAATAGAAATTTTGATTCCTTATGGGAATTTTCACATATTTCTATCAATAATGTGGTTATTTATAATATAGATCCTTTATCCCTATCATGTGATATAAATTTTCATAATGATACCTTATTTTGAACTTTTGGGAATGCTTGAAATAGATACCAATATAGATGAACCCTTTGGTATAATATATCCTCCCTTTACAATATTATCCAGGCTCATTGGGTCATAGTTGGTGACTTTAATGAAATCCTTGGTCCTAGAGAAAATCTAGAACAATTTCAATCGACCACCTCCACTAAGGACATTAATATATATATTGATGATAAAAACCTTGTGTAAATTTGTCTTGTTGGTTCTAAATACACTTGGTATAGAAGACACCATAATAGAATCTTAGCAAGTATGATGGATAGAGCCTTCACAAATTTCTCAGCCATTGATTAATGGAATAACATATCCAGTATTACTTTTCCTAAGCGAAATTATGATCATCATCCAATTTCCCTAAGTCTCATAACTAGGGATAGTAAACCTATACTCCCCTTTAAGATTAAAAATTCATGGAACATTGTTTTTGATTATAAAAAAATTTTCAATGATACTTGGAATTCTATTTACTCAAATGAAACATTTTCTTTCATTATGATGCACCAAATTCTATTTTTTTTTGAATATCTAGTGAAAAGACAAGGTCCAAAAAACTAATAATGAAATTAGTTCCCTAGAATAGTAACTTAATCTAATTTAAACTGATTTAAACCATAATTATTTTACTATGCATCTAACTAGAAAAAAAGAGATTAGCAATAAACATAACTCCCTTCTTGTTTAAGAAGAAAATCTCCAGAAACAATCTCTTAAAATCTACTATCTTAAAGATGGAGATAGAAACATGAAATTGTTTAATGCTATGCAAAGATCCATAATGTCTAGTTTACCTATTTCTATACTCAATGATGGGGATAAAATTATTGATAATTAGGAGGATTTGGCTAATCATGTCACCACCTACTTAAGTAACATTTATAATGTCAATGCATGGAATAAGGATATCAAACCTGATATCATCCCTCTACTAGTTTGAGAATCTGATAATGATCAATTGAACAGTACTCTAATAGACCGTGAAATTATGGAAGGGGTTTTTAGTTTAAATCCTAACAGCGCACATGGCCTTGATGGTTTCTCTAATTCCTTTTTCCACCTCATTGGGACTTTTTATGCAATGATGTTTGTCCCATGGTTAAATACTTTTTCACTAACGGTTACCTCCCTTATGGTATCAATGCTCATTTTCATACCCTCATCCAAAAACTATACAATGATTCAAAAATCCATCTTTTTAGGCCAATTTCTCTAATTAACACTATGTATAATATTATATCTAATCATTTAGAAAAAAATGGACCCTATCACCAATAAAAGTATTTCATGGAACAAATTTGGTTTCTAGGCTGGGAGGAATATCTAGGATGGTATATTCCTTTCCTTAAAAGTAAAAACTTGTTAAAAAGGTGTCTAAGAGGGGAAGCATTTCCATCAAACCAGATATGAGGATAGCTTTTGATACCATTTATTTGAGTTGTATCTTCAAAATTCATTATAGATTTAGTTTTAATGTTAAACTTGTAAGAAAAATAAATAACCTTTTTAACTCCACTCACATTTCTGTTCTGATCAATGGTTCCCCAAAAGGTTATTTCACTTGTACAAATTGTGTTATAGAAGGAGATACTCTTTCTACCATCCTTTTTTTTTCATTCCTGAATACTATCTTAGTAGACTTATCACTGATTCGGTTAATCTGTGTAATATAAAACCCAGTTTTTCTCTAAATATATGAAATTACTCTCACATATTTTATATGCTAATGATATAATTCATTTCCGTCAAGGGGATAAAAAAATATAAAAAACCTCAAAGATGTACTCTCTTAATATGAGGATGTCTCTGGTCAATCCATAAGTTAGGGAAAGTCTTTTATTTTCTTTGGTAAGAATTTCCCAGTCAACCGAAAAGCGGACGTCATAAATGAACTTGGGATAAATGAGGGTTCCTTCCCTTTTACCTATCTTAGAGTACCCATCTTCTGGGGAAATCCCAAAAGCACCTAATTATCAAGAATCATTGATCAAATCAGTAGTCAAATCTCATCTTAGAAATGAAAAACATTTTCTATGGAAGGATGAATCTTTCTTGTCAAGAACACCATTGTTGCTAAAATGGTATACTCTATGATGGTGTACAAAGGTCCTGGTGATTTAATCAAGAGTATCATTTGACGAATAAAAAATTTGGTTTGGATTGAAAGAATTATTGAAATAAAACATGTCATTATTCCTTGGAAAACTTGTTTCACCCCCATTAATAATGGAAAACTTGGTATTAAAAACATCAACCATTTCAATGAATCCCTCCAAGCTAAACATACATGGAATATTATGAAAAAAATCCCCTAAAAATGAGTTATTTTGTGGTAGATTCTAAAATAACCTTAGAAAATGTAAGAACTTTTACATGGACTCGTCAATATGGCCTTTTATAAGACATACTTCTTCAAAAATCTTATCTAACTCTAGATGGGTGGTCAAAATAAATTCCTCTCTTATTTTTTCATTAGATAACTAGAATGGAATACCTCTCTATAACATGATTGGCCCCATAAACTTCACCACATATTCAATCATCACCATAAATGATTTTTTAAACTCCCATGATTTTAATTTACCAGATGAAATCTCTTCTATTATCAACTGCTACACCTTTTTCAGCACTAAGGTTTTCTTAGTTTGGGAACCAGCTCATAAGGGGGTGCTAACATGTATGATTTATTATAATCATAAGGTTAATGCCAATAATAATTAATTTTTTATGGTAAAAGAATATTATCAAAATATAGGTTAGACCCTCATGTTTCACCCTATTTTGGATAATTTCTCATAATAGAATTCCCACTGATTGAGATCCCCATATGTGTGGTATTCAACGATGTTATAAATGTGTCATGTGAAATCAACATAGATAGGATACTGATCACCTAATTTTATCCTCTGCTACTTCATCTGCATTATATAATTTCATTTTGGACATTTTTTATCTCAAATGGACTATTTTGGACTCTATTGGTTTACAGCTTAACAATTCACCACTATGGATACCTCTCACCAAATTCAATATCTCTTCATTGCCGTTGTGGAAGAATTGATACATCTAATCTGGTATGAAATAAATTCAATAAAGCACAAATATAATGCTTTTAATTTTTGTGTAGCACAAATAAAGATCCACATCGCGATTAAGGAGGCTAGAATCATGCAAACCGGGACTTGCCACAATTTAGTTAAGGATTTCTGTATCCTGAGAAGAATTGGAATTAAAGGAATATGTAGCCCACCAAGAGGTCTTCTGGAAATGTTCTGGTATCCACCTATTCCTGGAAAGATAAAAATTAATGTGGATGGAGCCTCAAAAGAGATCATAGGTCCTGTAGGTTATGGTATCATATGCTGAAATCACAACAACGACATTCTTGGATGCTTCCATGGTTCGTTTGGACATTACTCCTCCCTTGAAGCTGATATGTATAGTTCCATCAATGTAGTTGATCTGAAAAGGCAACAAGGATGGAACAATGTCTGGATTGAAAGTGATTCAACTACCATCGTTCAGGCTCTTAGACATGGAACAAATCACCTGGCCTGGACCCTCTTTAGGAAATGGATAATCTTCCTACAATACCAAGGAGGTCTCAAACATGTTATCAATCACACATATAGAGAGGTGAATAATTTGATGGATGGAATTTCCAATAAAGGTTTCGATAACAATAGAATGTGAGCAGAAAATCTTCCTACTGAGTTTGCCTATCTTTAACAGAATGATTGTAATAAAATCCCATCAATTAGACTATTGTGTCTTTTATTTTTATATATTTTAGTTCTTTGTTCCTTTGACCATGTCATACTATTTTAAAAAAATCATAAGGATTCACCTCTATATCTTCCTTAATAGTTCATTTTGATCCCCCATACAAGCCTCACAAGATGTTAAACCTATTCCCAACACATCTGCAGAATAATTTAACACTGTTATTATTGATACAAGATGTCAAAATCATTCTCTATCTAATAACACATAGCCTATAGTATAATCATGTGATGCCTAATGTAAAACAACCATGGAAGACTTACACCCCTTTCATCATTACCATGTGAGTGACATAGGATTCCATGTGTTCTATGTCGAAGATACATCATACAACATTCCCAACAAGGAGTAAGTTTCATAGGTTCCCAGTATACCAAATGTCTAGAAATTCCCAGAAATTACCAATATGTCTACTCTTCTAACTTAAGGTTTCTAACCTTTTTAGATATAAGTTGTGTAATTAACTGTAATCCACATAGAGGTGGAACTGGGAATGAGTTCCACAATCATGAAATAATTTTTAAAGGGGACTGAGACTAGAAAAAAAATGTTGATGAGAAATATATGGATGGAGAAAACAATATCCCATCATTCCATTTTGATCAATGAGTATACATCACTGATGAAAGTTATGAAAGTCACCCTCTGGTGGAAAACATGAATATGTGTCAACATAATCCAACACTGAAGGATGCACTGAGGGCCATGATGAAAGCATCAAAAACATTTATCTACATAAATAATAAACATAAGTTAATTATTTATTTTATTAAGAACCTTTGTCAAGTTTTTTATTATTTTAATTTTATATTTTAGCATATTATATTCAATTACATAACCTATTAATTTGACATCATAACTTTTTATGATAAATGGATCATGTGTCCAAAATCACTTTGGTAAGATAAATGAGGTCAAAGAGTTTATTAATTCATCATATAAAAAATGTTAAACAATAAATAATTATTATTTTTTTAATTAATTATAATTTTTAAACCAACCATGAAGTATGGTTATGAAAATTGTAATATGTTACAATCATGGAGATGGTAGGCCATACATACGCATGAGTAACATTTTCATTTTTTTAAGTTCATGAAAGAAATAAGGTAAGTGTTATTTTAATTTATAATAATTTTAGTTTTTTCATAAATTTAAAATTATTTATTTAAATTCCCTTACACATACCATCAATTTTATATGGTAATAAAAATAAATCGCATTGTTTCACGAGGTAGTATTCTACCATACACATGAACGAAGTTGTCATTTATTCAATAGAAGATAAGGTAAGAATGTATATGATATGTTTAACTTCAATAATGATTAATATTTCATCATTATAATATAGACGTCAAATTAATCCTTATTAACTTTCATGTAATGAGTATGTGAAAAAAAAATCACATCGCTTTGCAAGGCGGTGATCCACTGTACACACGAGTGAAGTTATTGTATTTTTTACCGAATGGAAAGTCAGAAGGTATATATGATTTTAAAATTTATAAGTAAAATTATATATTAAATATAATATATAAATATTAGATACTTCATTATATCCATCTTTTAATAAGCAGTGATGGAAAATGAATTATGTCGGTTCGTGAGCCGGTAGTCCATTGTACACAAGATCAACAGTTGCATTTCCACTTTGGGGGAGGAGGAGATGGTTTTAGGTCATGAACATAACATTAAAACTTCTATGTAACGAATATTATTTTATCAGTATGGATGAATAACATTTCAATGATGTGTAATAAGAAATATTATAAAACACTTGGTTAAGGACATTACCTCTTCTTTGGACAACTTCATTTGTGACTCACCAAAAGCCTTCCATGGTTGGAGTTTTGAAAAAACTAAGGCTTATTAGATGAGGGGAAGTAAGGAAGTCATTTATGTATTTATTGAAAAAAAAGGTTTTTTATGTGTGGAGTCGAGAGGATAGTATGTTTCCATTTATAAGTGAGGGAGAGGACATGCCTGGAATGTTTTTGGAAGGAATGAATTCCACACATGATTTTCTCAATAAAAAGGCTCTAAAATGGACCATTTATCAACCTAATAATCTATAAGGATGAAATAAGACCATAAATGGGAAATATACTCGTTTTCTGTGATTTTATACACTTATCCATTTAGTTTAACCCCTAGTAAAACCGTTTTTACATTAACCCGATAAAATAATTTTTTAGTTTTTCACTATTAAATATGGGAAAAAATTATGTTTAACATATTATAAAATATAAATTTTGATAATTCTAATTATTTAATCAATTTCTATAAATTAAAATAACATAATTGTCTGAATTTTATTTAATATTATACCTGCGGATGTGTCGAAAATAAGTTTTTCAAGAAATGCATTTTATTTTGAAAAGAAGATTTTATATTAATTATATGAAAATTAATAATAATTTTATGAATTTAAATTAATATTTTAATATATATATATATATTATTCATTTCATTAAAATAATTCTTGATTAGGGGTCACATTAATTATTGAAAATTTGATAAACATTAAAAACATTATAATTGTTTTCTGAAAAAATGTGTTTTGATGCCAAAATATTAATTTATACAGAAATATAGAATAAATATGATTAATGTGTAATTAATAAGATTTAATAAAACAAAATAATATATATTTTAATCTTATATGAATTTAAAATAATAATATTACTTAATTTATTAAAATAAATGTCAATTTTATAAAAAATAGTATTTTTCACTATTCACTAAAAGAATAATATTTTTTGGAAAATTAAAAAAATTATTCATAAGTTAATATTTATAGGATAATTTAAAAAATAATTTTATTTTCAAATAAATTTTATAAAAGTGGTAAGAGATTATTTTAATTTATTTATGCAATGCTTGACAGAATCTTCTTTTAGAAAAAATATTTTTTTTTTCAGAAAACATTTCTTTTTCATTCAAATATTTCTTATATTATATCTACAAAAATATAAGCATTAAATTTATATTATACATGATTAAATAATATAGGTTTCATAATATAATTTCTCATCTAAATTCCCTCTGACTTAACATCTAGGTTATAAAGGTTATGTTCAAATAATATTATTTTAATAGAGAATCTAGTTTTGATTAAACATGGTGTTTTCTGCATCACATTTTATAAAATAGATTGAATTTATTAAAATATAAATATATTATAAATTCTTGGGGTGTTATAGTCTACACCCTTAAATAAATTTCATCCTCATAATTTGAACTTCTTCTAAAAAATAAAGGGGTTGGCGATTGAAAATTCCTTTTTGGAAAAGCCATATCATAGAAAGGGATAATAATATTTCCCCTTAAAAATAGGGAAATAGAAATATGATGGTCATAAAAAAACTAGGCTTCTACATGAGATAAAATTGTTTGGAATGGAAAACATAGATTTGTAACTAAGATCTCTTTAAGAGATAACGTTATAACCTTTCTAGAGAGATTAGATAATCGATTTATTGCGAATTGATAACATTAATTTTTATGATCCTTTTACTAATGTTGAGGGATAATTTTACAATCTTGATTAATACCATAATGAAATATACTAACTTAAATTTTATATTTTAATCCTTTAATCCTTTTTCAACACAATTTCTTCTGTTTATCAAAATAATGAGTTTTGAATTTGAATTGTTTGTGTTTAATACACTAATGTTAACTTTTAACCGATAAAATTACCACAAAAAATTAATAAACATATTCCACTTATCATTATACATTAACCAAAACCATAAATGTTCAAAAAATGGTATGATAATACCCAAAATGTTTATATTAATCACCAAAATTAAACAATAAAACCAAATTCTATACAAATATCCTTCCTTAAATAAATAACACAATATCTAAAATAACCACAATAAACTCAACATGAAAGAAGGTTTCAACCTCAATGGTAATATCAGTCCACTAAATATACATATCTGAAAACATAATAGTATTCTTCCCAAATAATCCCATATGTTAAACCTAAAGGTTATATATATATATATATATATATATATATATATCATGACTCAATCACACGTTTCCCAAAAAATAAGATGTATATCCTTAAAATAGAATTATTCTTTAAATCATTTTGTACCCACTTAGGCTTTCTATTCAGCTTATCATTCCCATAATATAAACTAATTTAATGTGGCAATAATTTCATCAACATCAAGAACTTATCCAAGATTATCATTTACTCAATTTTTTATTTTCCAATAGATTATCCCATATAACATTAAATAATCTTCCTACAACATCAGTACTATTAAACATATTCTTTTAAATCCTTTTTGAAAACCTACCACATTAAAATCTGTAGATGTTTCATTGTTCTAGTAACTAGAATTTCATTTATAAGAATACTCCATCAACATGATTCTCATGTTAAAAAAAAATCTCTTATGTCACTCTACTTCAATTATTTTCTAAACATAGGCCCTTAGGAATTAATCCTTGGATTATTAAATTGAATTAGGTAATGACCAAGTTCCCCACATTTACAATATTGATGTTTCTAACATTTATTAAATACACCTCTTAAGCTTGCCTTTGGTTTAACTTTTTTTCACTATATATTTTTAACTAGACTCTTCATTTTTCTTTATAAATTATCTTCTTTGTTTCCTCATTTTATAAACATAAATCATCTTCAAATTACTCAAAGTAATTTTTCATTGTGCATCTTCCCACGTTTTTGGCATATATGAAATTGAATTATCCTTCCTCTTTCATATTTAGTACTTGAACTTCAATGAGATACCACCATTATCTTCTTTATTTTTTTCTAAGTTTAGATATGTTCTAGTTGTTTATTATAAGTCACGATTGCTCATTTTTTGTGATCATAAGATATATAAAATTCATTTCTATTAGATACCATCATTTTCTTCTTTAGTTTTATTATTATTCTTTCTTATAATTCCTACCATTAACTAATAATATTAATTGAAAAAAGATGAGAATCAGTTAACACACCAAAGGGAATCTTATAAAAAAATAAGGAATAAAATATATATGATAGGTATTCATTTACTTATGCTCCTATAGGCTTCAATATATTTTATAAATGGTAATTATTCCTCTTATATTTTCTAAACTAACAATTAATTCATGTCCTTTATAATGGTTCACAAATATTTTTTGAATCTCCAAAGCATTTCCCCTCAGAGTGTCAAATTATGCGCATAGTAAATCGCATTTTCATGTACTGGTTAACACTCAAGTAAAGACTAGAATTCCTTTTTTGAGTTATTACCCCTCTATGTAATCGTACCAAAACAACACCCACTTTTATATTAAGATAGGGATGCAATTTCCCAGAAACCACTCTCTTTATACATCACCAATATTTTTGGATATTTCTCTATACTAGGTATTATCTTTAGACTTATCCCTATGGTTTTCACTAATGTTATCTCATACTATTTCAAAAGGTTATGTGAAAATATCTTATGACACCAAATGTGGAGATCCAATCCATTTACATGTGTTATTATGTGATTCTTAAACTTAAATATATATTAATTCAAAATAAGGATCATAAAGTCCTAGTGTCTTTGGAAGGCTGTGTTTATATTACATAATAGAAAACATAAACCTTGAGACATTATTTTTCCCCATATTGAGCTCATAAAATCCATTGGACCTCCTAGATATGTTTAATATGACACACAGAATACATAAATTAAAGGGTTGATCTAATAATCTCATTAAGGTTTACAAAAATGATAAGGAATAATAACATATGAGTCAAATGTATAACATGACATCATAAAAGAAAACGTACATGAGTAATCAAATTGGAGAATAACCTAATCATCATGGTATCATAAAATCATGGAAATATAAGAAAGTGTAAATGGGAAAAAACATGAAATTAAAATATGTCAATGAAAATTTCCTAGAAAACATTACATGGTGGATAAAGTCGCATAATGGATTAGGTTCTCTCTCTAATCATGTACGTAATGTCTCATGAGACAAAAACATTAACCAATGCATTGGAGGGATATATAATTATGGGACAATGAATCATATCTATTTTATATCCTGTCATATGTGTTCCAAATAATTATATTAATCATAAGGCATAAACATAAGGATTCCCCATGGAAAGAAATGGGTTGCATAATCCTATGTCATAACATAATCAAAAGAAAATCCTCAAAGAAAGAATTTAATAAATGTAAAAAGGATTCTATTACCCCATAAAATAAAGGTAGAATAAGATATTTATATATATGAGAGAAATATATACATAATTTAGGATGTATTCAATAACATTAAGAGATAGATATAGTGAGTTTGAGAGAGAATTTTGATAACATGATGGAAAGGGTGGTTTAAAGAGACCCCTTATCTCGATATTTATTTTTCATGTATGTTATTTAGCTCCATATATAATAAAAATATGTTCACTATTAACATTATTAAAAAAATAATGTTTATTATTAATTTTATTTTAATTTTTACCATGTTATATTCACATACATAATAAACTAATTTCCCATCCCATGTTTTAACAATAAACAGCTCATGATTCCAAAATAATATTGGATGATTGATCATGGATAAACGGTTTTTTAATTAATAGTTTATAGAATGTTAACCATGATATAATATTAATTTATTTTTTATAAATTATACTTTTTGAACAAACCATGGAATATGGTTATGAAAAATCATCTTTGTTATAATCATTGAGAAGGTAGGTCGTATGTACACATGGGTAACATTTATATTTTTTATGATCATGGTTGAAAGAAGTTAAGTATTATTTTATATTTAAAATAATATACTTATATCAAAAATATAATATCATTTATTTAAATACCCCCCACACATACCATCCATGTGAGGTGTTAAAAAATAAATCAAATCGATTAGTGGGATGTATTCTTCCTTACACACGAACGACGTTATCATTTATTTATAGGATGATAAGGTAAAAAGTATATGATATATTTACATAAAATAATTTTTTATGTCATTAATATAATATATAAACATTAAATTAGTCTTTATTACCTTCAATGTTAATTGTAAGTGAAAAATGAATCACATCGCTTCGTGAGGGGGTAATCGGCTACACATACGAGGGATGTTACCATATTCTCTACAGAATGGAAAATAAGAAGGTATATATAATATTTTAAAAAAAATTATAATTATATAACAATTATATTATTTAATCATTAGTTACTTCGTTATATATAGCTGTAAGAAGCAATGACTGAAACCGTATTACATCGGTTTGCGAGGCGGGAGTCCACTGTACACACAATCAGCAGTTTCATTTCAAATTTAAGGGATAAATAGATTGTTGTATATCATTACCATGAAATAAAATAATATTAATATATTTATGATAATTTATTTATTATATAATAATGGTTTAATAATATTTTATATTGGTGGAGGAAGAAATCAAATAAAACTCTTGGTTACGGACATTACCACTTCTTTAAAAAACATATTTTGTTCTGGAAAGAATGCCTTCCTATGATAGATTTATGACTAAAAATAGAATTTATGATGAAATTTTGGAATTAAAGAAGTTAATTTTCTAGGTATTATCTAAAACAATTGGTTTTGTATTTGTGTAGATTATAGGAGATGGCTAGCCTTTTATAACTGGCTGAGTGGAAACACATAGAATTTTTGAAAAGAAGCAATTTCACACATGTTTTTCTCATTAGACAAGGATATGAAATTGACAATTTAAATAATTTTAATTGATAATATATCAATATTACTATAAAATAGGAATTATAAAAATTTTGGTTCATTTTAACCAATATATTTTTAGTTTAAATGCTATTAATCATTGTTTTAGATTAACTACAGTAAATAATTTGTACAATTTTCATGGTTCATTATGGTCAAAAATAAATTTTACATTATTAAATAATGTAAATTATTATCATTAATAATATATAATACATTTTTGTAAATTCAACTCACATAATTGGAATAAAACAATTTCAAATTGAACTCACAAATGTGCCAAATAAAAAGTTTTTCAATTAATGGGGTTTTATGGAATATATGATCTCATATTAAATATATGATAAGTAAAAATATTTATTATAATTTAAACTCATATTTATAGAAATATTATATATAAATTTCATTTAAATCATTTGTGATTAAGGGTTTTTCTAAATATTTAAAATTGATAAACATTATACATATTAAAATGATTTTTAGAAAAAAAAATTCAGTTTTAAAGCCTAAAAATACACTTATACTAAAGTTTAGTAACAATATTATATATATTTAATTAATTTGATTTAATATAAAATAAATACTTATTATTATAATTTCCAATAAAATTAACATAATTATTGTAATTAATTTGTTAAAAATGATGATAATTTTATAAAATCAATATTTTTTACTATTAACTAAAAATGTATACGTTCTGAAAAATTACAAAATTTCACCATAAGTTAATATTAAAATTATGATCTTAAAAAAATTCAATTAAATTTTCCTAAAGTGATAAGAAATAGTTTTCAATTATGTGCACAAATAGAAAATAAATCACATTTTAGGAAAAAAATCAGAAAACATTTATTTTTCATTCAAATGAATATTATGTTATTTAAAATCAATAGATGACCATTTAATTAATTTATAAATGTGTACATAATATAATTTTCATAATTTATTTATGTAATGCCCAAACCCTAGTTACCTAGTGCCAGTGCATTATTTTAATACATCAGTATGATTACAATAAATAATGTCCTTAAAGACCGATCAGTTTAGCAGTCTTTGGAAAATTGATTACATACATGAACTTTTCATTAAAATTTGTAACATATTAAAAATCATAGATAATCCTTTGAAAACTCCAGTATTCCCCAAGCTTAACCCTGCATATCAATAATCATACACTTCTTGGCATCCTTGGAAAATAAAACATGATAAAGGGGTGAGCTCAAATGCTCACTAAGGGTAAATAATTCAGCGCAAGCTATAAAAATTTATGGAAACATGTGTAACAAAGACACTAGACATTTAAACATAAACATGAACATAATATAGAAAAAATAAATGAATCCTTACCATATAAACATGCACATGAATATTCTACTCATCAAATAGTAACATTTAATATCAATAGCTAATCTCACAATGATGGAATGCATAATTCCAGACATCATAACCACATAGTCATGGCCTCGTGCCAAAACAAGAAATAAAAAGATTATTGTCATGGCCTTGTTCTGAGACACTAGTTTTTCTCATGAGACCTACTGGTGCCTCGAGGGGCTATAGCGGGCCCCGACCATCACTTACTAACGCTAATGCTTTCCTTATATGAAAAGGGTGAAACATAACATAATCATTTGTATTAAAACTAGAATACGAAATGTCAATAATTTAACCATAAACTATGAATGGTATAAAAATGGAACATCCATATTCAAACATATCATAACACAAAAAATACAATATGGAACATTTTATTACAATAAATCAACCTCAAACAAGAATAATATCTAGTAAAGGATGTTGACATAGTTGAAAATGATTAGTAAAACTCTTTGAGAGAAATATCCATTTTTCATAAAATCATTTTAAATTAACACAATTTATATAGAAGGTCATTTAAAAGGTATTTTGGAATCAAAGTGTACCATACCATTTTGATGATTTTTGAAAGAATTAACATTTTAAAACAATCATGTTCATATAAATAAATCGTTAAAATCATTTGTAAAATGAGGACATTAATTAAATATATTTATAAAAATAAATCTTTAAAAAAATTAAAATTATGATATAGTTCATGAGTAACTACCATAAAACCTTAAAAGATTCCTTTTTAAAAAAAATTTATGAAATAGGGACATTGATGATAAATATTCATAGTAAATAGTTACACATCAACAAACATGAATAATAATGAGATTATGAAATTAACACTTACCTTAGGTTTGATACTCTTCGTACATATCTGAAACTCCTTTATGAAGTGTTCGAACATATTATTAAATTATATAAGAATAAAAATAATATTTATTATATTATATATGATTGTTTAATGACATTATATTACCTGTTTATTAACAATTCCAAGTTAATGTATCATTTCGGGTAATAATCACTCTGTTTATCATAGGTGTTTTCAATTGTTAAACATAGATCATGATTTACTTATTTCTAGAATATAAAATATTATTTATATATCATAAATATAAATATATATAATAAATTGATATATAAAATGGAATACACCGTTCTTGGAGATGGTAGGTTGTATGTATGCATGAACGTTGTTTCCATTTTCGTATCGTATGGAAGTAAGTGAATGACATGTGTGTGTGTGTGTCTATATATCATCCCATTAGCATTATTATGTCATATATTTATTAATTATTAATAATATTTATTCTTATAATCATTCTTGGATGGTGAAATTGGAAGATGAGTTGCATCGCGTCGTGGAGACGGTAAGCCGTACGTACGCACAAGCGATGGTATAATTTCATTAATGGTTAAATTGTATGGAATTGGATGGAATATTAATTTTTAAGAAACAATATCATTATATATTAATCCATTATATTCATCGTGATACCCAAATAAATAATGTGTACATTAAAAACAATTTACACCACGGCGTGGAGACGGTAAGTCGAACATATGCACACATGGTGGTATTGTTTTTCATAGAATGTGTAAAAAGATGAATATGGTTGAACAATAATCTTATTAAAGTATTAGAATATATTATATGATGGAATTATTATTTTAGTATTATGAAAAATTATTAATAGGAAGTAGAATAACAAATGAACTTTGAAATAAGGGATAAACAATTACCTCTTCTTTGGGTGTCTCCTATTGATTTTCAAAAAAGGACTCCATAAGTTGGATTTCTATCAAATGTTTCACCTATAATATGAATTGAGGAAATTTGGGAGGGTATTTTGGAAGGTTTGGATGATACAATGTGATTTTGAGGTGTTAATAAATGGGTAGAGGTGGTGCCCTTTTATAAGAGGCAGGAGAGGCACTTTAGGAAAGTCTCGAAATGTTAATTTATTATAAATTCAAATTCAATTAAAAATGGTCAAAAAATAATTTAATTCTATGATAATATTATTCTGGTTTGAATACCCACCATCCAATAATTTTTAGACATGTTTTTAATATATTTTTTTCCTTATCTTTTTTTGTTTAATCCTTAGTAAAACAGTTTAACACTTACCATGTCTTCTTGTATTTTTATACTATAAGCTTAATTTAGTTAATATAAAATTCCAAGGGAACCTAATATGGATAATTAATAACATTTGAACTATTATCTAATTCTTTCGACTGAATATTATATTTTTAGGAATTTAATATTATTTAATAAATAATTTTATGTTTTCTGTTATGAATTGTGTCAATTTTGGACACTATTCATAGATGATTTTTTTAAAAATTCATAATGACATGATTCCTTCGAACCAAAGTCGTTAATTAAAGATAAGTTTTTAAAATCATCCATAAAATTCCTGGATGATATCAAATTAACTAAACTAAATTTATTTTAACATTCATAATATCATTTATTTGAACTCTTTATTAATGAAGATATCATTACATCGTCATTGTGTCATAAATAAATTTATTTATTTTATATCTAAAATTTATAAATAAAATACCATGATGTAGGAAATATTTTTAGATTTATAATGACTATTTATAGTGAAAGATATCACTTATATAACCCCATATAAAACTTGATTTATTAAAAGATACATGATTAGGTTATATTTTCCTTAAATTTATATTACAAGTAATTAAATGTCATTTTCTAACACAAATGGCTCCATAAAGTCCTAAAATATACCCAAATATTCCCATGGTCGGAAATATATCATCCAATAGGGTTATTAAAAGTGTTAGGGTAATTTAATATAATTAAAATATTATTTTTTACCCTTATTTACCAGATTTACCCCTTAACCATGGTAAATATAATATTTACTACAGTTACTATTCATAATGTCTATAAATAAAAGAAACTTATTTAAACAATTTTGAACTTTTGATTCGAAATATGGAATCCATTTTTCAAAATTCTAAACACATATGTTGTACTAATTAATTTAAAATTAACTTCTGTTGTCAAAACCAAAAAAGTGGGTTTTTAAGAAATAAAAACTATCAAAAGATTGAAATGTTTATATTTCTAATTTAAATGTGAAATGTAACTCACCGACCACAGTTATCCAGAGTCAGTGCATTATTACATAACATTATCATTATACAAGGAAATCATGTCTTGAAAGACCGATCAGTTTAGTAGCCTTGGAAATACTAGATACATTCATAAGCTTTACATTACATTATAAAATAAAAAACTACAAAAACATTATTTCCATAAATTAAACTCATATCCCCTCAGAATATCCATGTAATTCAGTCATAAAATAAATCTTCACATCCTAATAAAAATAAAACATAGAAAGGGGTGAGCTCAGAAGCTCAGTAAGGATAACAATATAGCATAGATTTTCATAAATAAGCCTAAACATTTAAGGAAATGTATAAGACTAAAACAAAAGCCTTTTATACTTGAACTTCATCATAATATGGAAAATATAAACTCAAATAATTCCATTTTCTTATTCACATGGATATTTTAATTATCGAATAATCACAAGAAATATCAATAGCCACTTTCATAATGATGGAATGCATAATACCTGACTTCATAACCACATACTCTTGGCCTTTTTCCAAGACTACAAATAAGATTTTGTCAAATCCTGGTTCCAATACACTAGTTTGCCTCATGAGACCTACCGATGCATCAAGTAGCTATAGAATGCACCACCTGTCACATACTAATTCCAAATCATTCCTTATATGAAAAGGTTTAAACATAACATAAACATTCATATTAAAACTAGCATACAAAATGTCAATACTTTATCCATAAACCATGAATGTTGTAAAAATAACACATCTACAGTAAAACATATCACAAAACCTTCAATACAATGTTGAAGTTTTGTATCATAATAAATCAACTTCAAATAAGCTTAAAATCCATCAAAAGATATTGACATAGATGAAATCAAAACCTTTTTTAGAGAAATATATCTTTCTATTTTGAAATCATTTAAAATTCATATAATTATAAAAGAAAACATTTATTTTTGAAAAATTCATATAATCTTTTAAGGTAAGATTTTATGAAGTTATAACGGTGGAAAATAGCTTCACCTGCCATATAAGTTAAAAAAACATTCTTACCTTAATTTTCTCAAAAATGTCATAAAGTACATTGTTGGGAAAATGATAGAAAGATTCCTTTAAGAAAATATAAGGTAAAAAATGGGTATAAAGTACTTTAACCCATTTTCTAGTAAATAGTAAAAAAAATTTGAAATACATTTTTCTGAAGCATGGATATGGATGATAATGAGGTCCAAGTAGATAATTACGTATAAAGAACCTCGGATAATGAAGAGATTGTGAAATTAACCCTTACCTTTTTTCCTTGGTCGAGAGTAGGTTGAACTATTTTATAATGGTGAAATAATTTTTATTAAATTATACAAGAACCATATACATTAATATCATATCATATATTATCTTCTAATATTGCTTTGTTAATGATATTTCAATAGTATCATCGTTTTGGGTGTTAACTGATTTGTTTTCCTTAATATGATTTGTTAAGTATGTAATGTTTGCTATAGCTTTGATGTATATTATTCATATTCATAATGATATTAAGTCTTTAACCATTATTTTTAATCATAAAATGAAAATTATTCTTGAACAGATACGATAGGGAATGAATCTAATCGCGTTCGTGGAGACGGTAATCCGTACGTACGCACAAGCGACAATATTATTCTTTTGATATTAAAAAAATATATAATTGAATGTTATATAATATATAAAGAATAATTATAATGTTATATTTATTATTTACCTCAAATATAGATCATTATTATACCCATCCAAATAATAATGTATTGAATAACAACTACACCACGGCGTGGAGACGGTAAGTCGTACGTACACACGTATGGTGACATGTCATTCATAGGATGGATAAAATAATGAATATGGTTGTACCATTTTTATAATAACATCACAGTATATATAAGATACTGGATTTATTACTTTTGAACGGAAATATTAAAGAAAAATGAAGTGGAAGAAGAAAATAACTTGAAAGAGGTGATGAAATATTTACCTCTTCTTCGAGTTCTTCCTTTCGATTTGATCAAAATGGATACTTAGTTTGGCTTTCTGACTAGAGTATGGCCTCTAGTATTAATGGAGGATATTTGAGAGGATATATGGGCAGGTGTTGTCTAAGCCAAATGGCCTTGAATGTGTGAATTTTAGAGAAGGGGAAGTTCTCTTTTATAAGAGGGGTGAGGGGCACCTTAGGAAAAGATTAAAATATTATTTTATAATAACATAATTTTCGGTTTATAATGGTTCAAAAATGATTTATTTCGAGGATAAGGTGGGTATGGTTCGAAAACCACTCAACCAATAGGTTTTAGATAGGTTTTGGTCACTTCATTAACCTTATCTTTTAGATTTAACTCTTAGTTAATTAGTTTGACATTTACCATGTCTCTTTGAATTTTTATATTATATTGTTAATACACTTACTATAAAATTCCAAGAGAATATCAAGTGGTTCCTTAATGACATATATAATATAATTTAAGACCTTTTTCAAAACCATATATTGTTAGGAATAGAATATCAATTTGTAATATAGTATTTGTTTTAAAAAATCTTTTATGTCAATTTTGACACTATTTTCTATTTTGTTTTTGTTAAATTCTTAAAGGAATTATTACTTTAAAAAATTAATCTAACCAATTTCAAGATGTCACATTAACTTATAAAATTCATGGATGGCATCAAAACTTTCAAATTATATTTATTTTAATATCTATAATACCATCTATTTGATTCTTTCATTAATAAAGAAAATATTGCATCATCATTGTGTTAGAAATAAATTTAATTATTCAATGTCTAAAAATTATAAAAAAATACTATTATAAAGGGAATATTTTTATCTTTATAATTAAAATTAATAGTTGAAGATATAACATATATAACCCTATGTAAAAATTGTTTTACTAAAATATATATGCTTATGTCATTTTTGTATTTACTTTATCTTAATTAATATAATGTGTCATTATCACTTACAAGTGGCTCCACGGGGTCCCAAAATCAACCCAAGGATGCCCATGGTTGGAAATGTATAAGAAAATAGGGTTAGAAAATGTGTATGGGTAATTTAATGTTATTATAATATTATTCTTTTTACCCTTATTTACCAAATTTACCCTTTAACCATGGTAAATATAATATTTACCGAAATAATTATTCAAAATGTATAAAAATAAAAGTTACATATTTACACAATTTGGACCTCCTTATTATAAATATGGGATCCATTTTTCTAAATTCAAAACACTGAAGTGGCAGAAATTAATTTAAAATTAATTATTATTGTCAAAACCAGAAAGCGTGTTTTTTAGAAATAATAACTATCAAAAGATTAACACTTGCTTTTGTTCAGTTTAAATGTGAAATTACACCCAATGACCAACATTTGATTAAATGGTAAAAATATAATATAATTATACTTGAAAACTACTAAATAGTATAATTTATCACTATATATTATTTTGATTAAAAAAGTTGTTTTTAATTAAAATTTAGTATTTTTCACTATTAATCAAAAACTGATTGTTTTCAGAAAAATTCAAAAAAATTCAACCTAAGCTAATTTCGATATTCTGAACCCAAAAATGAAGTCCATTTTGAAAGATAAAATTGATAAAATTTCAAAAGGTGGGTATTACTATTCATAATGGCTAGTTTGATTCGTCGTGATGCGTTAGAATCTCGAAGTTGCGTACAACGCAAGGTATTGCATTATTTAAAGGGAAACATATTGTGAATTCTTGTGCTGTTACATTATCCCCTCCTTCAAATAATTTTATTCTCAAAATTTCTAGAATATTTCTACCTAAAAAGATTTGGGTGGTTCTTCATCATAAGTTTCTTAGGTTCCCACGTTGCCTCTTCCATCTACAGGTTTCTCCATAGAACTTTTACCAGACAAGTCGTCTGGTTTCTCAACAATTCTTTTCTTATATCAAGAACCTTGACACGCTCTTCTCAATAAGATAGATTGGGTTCCAGTTCTAATTTCTTCATAGTTAAGTACATTTGTTGGGTCATGCATGTATTTTCTCAACAGTTATACGTGGAACACATCATGAACTTTGGAGTGACTTGGCGGTATTTCCAAATAGTAAGATATAGCCTCAATTAGTTCTAGAATTTCGAAAGGTTTAATGTACTTGGGAAGAAATTTACCCTTCTTACCGAAACGTATAATACCATTCCTTGGAGATACCTTCAAGAAAACATAATCTTTTACTTGAAATTACAAATCCTTTCTTTAGTTATTGTCATAGCTTTTCTGCCAACTTTGAGCTGCTTCGATGTGGGTTTAGATTTCCTTCATCTTTTCCATCGTTTCCTCAAAAAGTTCTGGGCCTAGAAGTTTTCTTTCACCAAAATCATCCCAATAGGTTGGTGTGCGAAATCTCTTTCTTTGTGACGCTTCATATGGTGCCATCTGAATACTTAAATGGAAGCTATTGTTATAGAAAATTCTACCAGAGGTAAATATTGATCCCACATACATTGAAAGTCAAGTGGGAAAGATCTCATCATGTCTTATAATGTTTGAATAGTTCGTTATGATTTTCTATCAGTTTAAGGGTGGTAGGCAGTGCTCAAATGATGTTCAGTATCTAGGGATTTCTGAATACATTTCCAGAATCTTGATGTAAAATGGGAATCATGATCAGAAACAATTGATATGGGTACTCAATTAAGTCTTACAACTCCATTAATATACCATCTTTCTAAATGTTCAAGTGGTAAATCTTCTCTTATAGCAATAAAATGTGCTGCATTGGTAAGACGATCAACAAATAACCATATTGCATCATTCCTTCTAGGATTCTTTGGTATCCCCATGAAAAATTCCATCGTGATATCATACCATTTCCACTTAGGTATGGGAAGAGGTTTCATGACTCCTACAGGTTGTTGCCTTCCAGCTTTCACTTGTTGGAAAACCATAAATCTTGACACAAAATCAGAAATCTCCCTCTTCATGTTGTCCCTCAAAAAATGTTCCTTCAAATCTCAATACATCTTGGTGCTCCCAGGGTGTATAGAGAAATTGGAGCTATGAGCATCATCCAACAATTCTCTTTTTAGATCAGGTATATCGTGAACACAAAGTCTCTTCCAAAATTTTAAAATCCCATCTTCATATACGAAGTCACCCAATCTCCCATCATTCAAAGCTTTAATATTCTTTAGAAACTCCTCATCATCAGCCGGAGAACTTTTAATCCTTTCTAGTAAAGATGGTTTGGAAACCATTTGAAAAGGCATTGATGTTTCACCATCCATAGTTATTCCCATATCCATTTTTACTAGATCCATGTATATAAGATCATTTTCAACTCTCATTTTTTTCAAAACTCCATGATCATTTCTACGCAAAGCATCTGCCACCTTATTTGCCTTCCCCAGTTTGTAGTGTATAGTGCAACCTTAATCCTTGAGTAGTTCAATTCATCGCCTTCACCTCATGTGGAGTTCTTTTTGTGAGAAAATATACTTCAAACTCTTTTGATCAGTATAAATATCACATTTTTCACCGTAGATATTATGTCTCTATATCTTCAAATCAAAGATTATAGCTGCTAACTCAAAATCATGAGTAGGATATTTTTTCATGAATTTTTAGCTCTTGTGATGGATAGGAAATAACCCTATCATTCTATATAAGGAAACAACCAAGTCCTTTCTCTGAAGCATCACTATAAATAACAAACCCATCATTCCCCGATGGTAGATTCAATATAGGATCATTGACTAATCTTCTCTTTAGTTCTTCAAAACATTATTCACACTCTTTTGTCCAAACAAATTTAACCCATTTACGTGTGATATTGGTTAATGGGTTAGCCAATTGGGAAAAATTATGGAAGAAACGCCAATAATAACCTACTAAACCAATAAAACTACGTACCTCAGTTATACTCATTGGTGCTGGCCATTCTTGGATTGCCTTGGTCTTTGAAGGATCAACAAGTATTCCATCCATAGAGACAATATGGACATGAAAAGAAATCTCTTGATGCCAAAATTTTCAATTGCTAAACTTTACATATAATTCATTTATTCTAAGAGACTTTTGGATAATGCGCAAGTGATTTTCATGATCTTCATAGATTTTTTAATATACCAATATATCATAAATAAATACCACTATTAAGTCGTCAAGATATTCCTTGAAAACCTTATTCATTAGATCCATAAAGGCCGAGGCTGCATTAGTCAATACAAAAGGCATTACTCTAAACTCATAATGCCCCTACCTGGTTTGAAATGCTATCTTCCGAATGTATTCCTTCTTCATGCACAACTGATGGTATCCAGATCAAAGGTTAATCTTTGAAAAATATTTATCTCCATGAAGTTGGTCAAATAAATCATCAATGTGAGGTAGGGGATACTTGTTTTTTTATTGTTATAGCATTGATCTCCATTTAGTCAATAGACAAACTCATAGATCCATCTTTCTTCTTAACAAAAAGGACAGTGGCTCCCCATAGAGAAACACTAGGGTGAATAAATCCCTTGTTACTCAATTCCTCTAGTTGTTTCTTTAATTCCACTAATTAAATAGTGGCCATTCTATAAGGGTCTTCGATATGGGCCTTGAACCTGGAATTTAATCAATGGAAAACTCAATTGCTTATTCTTTAATATGTCTAGGTAAATCTTCTAGAAACACATCAAAATATTCATTCACAATACGTACATCTTCTATTTGAACATTATTTTCCACATGAATAGTTATTTCATTATCTTCCTCCCTAATAATTGAATTTATTTGAGCTACTGGGGGTGGATCTAGATAAGAATCAGGTGGTGACGATTCTTCTCTAAAGATAATGTATTCCTTATCATCATCATCAAAAATAGTAACCTCTTTCTTACAATAAATTTCATGCATCATGGTCCGAAATCCAATCCATACCGAGGATTATATCAAATTCAATCATGGGTAAGATGATGAGATCAGTAGACAAAGAATAGTTATATTCCCTAATGGGAACTGATTCACAAAACATTATTGCAATGATACTTCCCTTAGGAGTTTTGAATGAAAACTCCCTTATTAAATCAAATTGAAAATATCTAATTTTCTTATAAAACTGGGAAGATATGAAATAATGCAATGATCCAAAATCAAATTAAGAATTTACTAAACTTGAGGAAACCATTAAATTACATGCCACCATGTCTTTCAGAGATTCAACCTCAGCAGTAGTGAAAGCATAATCTTTTCCTTGATCCCTTGGCCTTTTTGAGGTATGTTTCCTTGGCGCTTAGAAAATTCATTTTCATAATTCCCCCTTTTTCTATAATTATAGCATTCAGAATTGACAGCCTATTTCTTACCATTTATATCAAGAGATTTGTGGCCTTTTGACCACACTTGTAATAGACTATCATTCCCTTCGGGCAGGTACCATGTTTTTTCTTCCCACATTTACTACAGGATGGATATTAAACTTTTCCATTCTTCCCCTTATTTCCATTTCCATAGTGGTTAGCAGATCTTTTCTTCTCTTGATTTTCTTTAAAGACGTAAGACTTAGAGAATTCATTTTCTATCTTGATAACACATGAGACAATATCTTTGTATGACGAGAAGGATTATGAGACTAATGATCGATGGAGAAATGGTTTTAACCCATCAAGGAAATGGTTAATTTTACTTCTTGGGTTATGAATATAATATGCTGCATGCCTTGCTAACCTTGTAAAGCTAGTTTCATACTTTATGACATTCTCATCCTCTTTTTTCCTCAGACTCAAAAATTGCATTTCCATATCTTCTCAATGGTCACAGGGAAAGTATTTATCTAAGACAAGCTCTTTAAACTCCCTCCATTCCATATTTGATACTTCATCATCTTCCTTTGTGTTTTGAATCAATGACCACCATTGATTAGCATCTCCAGTGAGGCAGTAAACAACAATGAAAACTTTTTCCCTTTCACTACTCCCCAAGGCTTGGAATATTTTCTCTAAGGAATTTATCCATTGGTCAGCTACTTATGGATTTTTACTCCCATTTAATGTTGGTGGTTTTTGCCTCATGAAGCGATCTAGAATTTATCCTCTACGTTGTGGATCAGGGTGCTCCCTATAGGTAAGGTTATTATTCATAACCTGAGTGAGTTGTCCCAGTATGGTGATAAGCTGATCAGCACTAGTTGCCTCACATGATCCACTATATTTATCTTGAGTAGGAGGGAAATCCCTACATGTATTACGTTCATTGATACGGTTTCCATTCCTTCCACTAGGAACCATTTCTAAACAAAGGCATAAACTAGATTATTTTATGAATCGAAATACATAATTCCCAACTTGTAAAACACTAAACATAAACTGAGCAGTTTATGGATATAATCCATAATCATAAAAATGTTTCTTTGAGGATTTATATACTCATAATTCCTTCAAAATGATTTTTAAAGAAAATGAGAATTTTCCTAAGCATATCCCCCGGGAGTGTCCTAACCAAGAGTGCAGCAGGGCTCGTTGTCGTCCACCAGTTCCCATTTGAGTCTATCTCAAAGCGGTGTTTTTTGGTTTTACCCTTAGGTACATCTGTGTGAGAGATGCCTCTACCTACTCGTATCTAGATAGGGATTTATTGCTTGGAAAACTCACAAAATCTCTACAATTCCAAAATTATAGGCAGTTCTTCTATACTAATCCTCAAAGTCTATCTTAGGGTAATGTGCTCTAATCAGATTTTATCTAAATCAAAATTCCATGGTTTGTACTAAACTTACTATAATACCAACTGTAATGCCCCGACCCTAGTTACCTCGAGTCGGAGCATTATTAAAAAACATTGGCATGATATAAGTAAATCATGTATTGAAAGACCGATCAGTTTAGTATCCTTGGAAATACTAGATACATTCATATGTTTTATGTTACATTATAAAATGAAAAAATACAACAACATTATTTTGATAGATCACACTCATATCCCCTCAGAATATCTCTATAGGTCAGTCATAAAATACTTCTTCGCATCCTAGGAAAAATAAAATATAGAAAGGGGTTAGCTCATATGCTCATTAAGGATAACAATATAGTGGAAACTTTCATAAATAAGCATAAACATTTATGGCAATGTATAAGACTAAAACAAAATCCTTTAAAACATGACCTTCACCATAATATGGAAAATATAAAATCAAATAATGTCATTTACTTATTCACATTGATATTCTAATATCTAAATAATCACATGAAGTATCAATAGCCACTTTCATAATGATGAAATGCATAGTTGTAGACTTCATAATCACATAGTCATGGCCTTGTGCCAAGACTACAAATAAGATTTTTTCAAGGCCTTATTCCAAGACCCTAGTTTGTCTCATGAGACCTACCGATGCATCGAAGAGCTGTAGCGGGCTCCACCCATCACATACTAAGTCCAATGCATTCCTCATATGAAAATATTTAAACACAACATTAACATTTGTATTAAAACTATCATAAGAAATTTCGATACTTTATCCATAAGCCATGAATGGTGTAAAAATAACACATCAATCGTCAAACATATAACAAAACCATCAATACAATATAGACGTTTTGTATCATAATAAATCAACTTAAAATAATCTTAAAATCCATCAAAGGATGTTGACATAGATGAAATCAAAACATTTTTTAGAGAAATATCTCTTTATATTTTAAAATCATTTAAAATTCATATTATTATAAAAAGAAAACATTTATTTTGGAAATATTCTTATAATCTTGTAAGGGAAGCTTTGATAATGTTATAATAGTGAAAAATAGAAGCACCCACCATATAAGTTAAAATACATTCTTACCTTAATTTTGTTGAAAATGTTATAAAGTACCTTGTTTGGAAAATGACAGAAAGATTACTTTCAGAACATATAAGGTAAAATAAGCGTATAAATGACTTTAAACCATTTTCTAGTAAATAGTAAAAATGTTTTTGAAATATATTTTTAAGAATCATGGATGTGTAAGATAACAAGGTCCCATTAGATAATTACTTATAAACAACCTCGGATAATGAAGAGATTGTGAAATAAACCCTTACCTTGTTATTTTCCTTGGTCGAGGGTAGGTTAACCTCATGTGTAATGGTGAAATCATTGTTATTAAATTATACAAAAACCATATACATTAATATGATATCATATATGATCTTTTAATATTGGTTTGGTAATTATATTTCAGTAGAATCCTTGTTTTGGGTGTTAACTGATTCGTTTTCCTTCATATGATTTGTTACGTAAGTAATGTTTGTTATGAATATGATGTATATTATTCATATTCAGAATTATATTAAGCCTTTAAACATTATTTTTAATCATAGAATGAAAATTAGTCTTGAATGGATACGATGAGGAATGAATCTCATCGCATTCGTGGAGATGGTAATCCATATATACACACGAGCAACAATATCATTCTTTTGATATTAAAATAACATATAATTTAATGGTATATCTAATATAAAGAATCATTATCATGTTATATTTATTATTTACATCAATTATACATCATTATTATGCCCATCCAAAAAATAATGTATTGAATAACAACTACACCACGACGTGGAGACGGTAAGCCGTACGTACGCACATATGGTGACATGTCATTAACAGGATGGATAAAATAATGAATATGGTTGTACGATTTTTTAATAACATCACAGAATATATAATATATTGGAGTTATTATTTTATAAAGGAAACAACAAATAAATAGGAAGTGGAAGAAGAAAATAACTTGGAAGAGGTGATGAAATATTTACCTCTTCTTCGGGTTCTTCCTTTTGATTTGATCAAAAGTGCTCCTTAGATTGGATTTATGACTAAATTAAGTCTTATATGATGAAGGGAGGATAGTTTAGAGGATATTTGTTCCCGGTTGGTCTGATACAAATGGCTTTGAAGGTGTGAATTTGATATAAGGGGAAGTGCCCTTTTATAAGAGGGGTGAGTGGCACCTTAGGAAAAGATTGAAATATTATTTTATAATAAAATTATATTCGGTTTCTAATGGTTACAAAATGATTTATTTAGAGGATATGGTGGTTATGGGTAGTAAACTACTCAACAAATAGTTTTTAGATAGGTTTGGGTCACTATATTAACCTTATCTTCTAGGTTTAACTCTTAGTTAATTAGTTTGACATTTACCATTTCTGTTTGTATTTTTATATTATATGGTTTATAAACTTACTATAAACATAAAATAGAACCTCAATTGGTTCATTAATGACATCTATAATACTATTTGAGGCCTTTGGCCGAACCTTAGATTATTAGGAATAGAATATCAATTAATAATATAATATTTGATTTAAAATCTCTTTTATGTCAATTTTGACAGTATTTGTTATTTTGTTTTTGTTAAATTCATAACAGAATTATTACTTCAAAAAAAATTTAATCAATCATAAAATGTTAGATTAATATATAAAATTCTTGGATGGCATCAAAACTTTCAAATCATATTTACTTTAACATCTATAATACCATTTATTTGATTCATTGATTAATAAGAAAAATATTGCATCATCATTGTCTCATAAATAAATTTAATAATTAAATGTCTAAAAATTATAAATAAAATACCATTATGTTGGTAATCCTTTTAGATTCCTAATGAATACTTATAGTCTAAAATATATCATATATAACACTTTGTAAAAATTTATTTACTAAAAGATAAATGCTTATGTCATTTTTGTATTTACTTTAACTTAATTAATATAAAGTGTCATTATCACATACAAGTGGCTTCATGGGGTACCCAAATTTACCCAAGGATGACCATGGTCGGTAATATATCATCCAATAGGGTTATAAAATGTGTTAGGGTAATTTAATATTATTATAATATTATTTTTTACACTTATTTACCGGATTCACCCTTTAACCATGGTAAATAAAATATTTATCAAAGTAATTATTAAAAATGTCTAAAAATAAAAGTTACCTATTTACACAATTTATACCTAATTATTCTAAATATGGAATCCATTTTTCTAAAATAACAAAATATAAGTGTCAAAAATTAATTTAAAATTAATTCTCATTGTCAATACAAAAAGTGTGTTTTTAAGAAATAATAAGTATCAAAAGATTAACACTTGCTTATGTCCAGTTTAAATGTGAAATTACATCCAATAAGAAAATTTAGATTAAATAGTAAAAAAATAATATTATTATACTTAATAACCACTAAATAGTATAATTTATCACTATAAGTAATTTTGATTAAAAAGGTTTTTTTAAGTAAAATTTAGTAATTTTCACTATTCATCAAAAACTGAATGTTTTCAGAAAAATACCAAAAATTCACCCTAAGATAATTTCGATATTCTGAACCCAAAAATGAAGTCCATTTTAAAATATAAAATTGATAAAATTTTAAAAAGTGGGTATTACTATTCATAACAGCTAGTTCGATTGGTCTCGATGTGTTAGAATCTCGAAGTTGCGTACAACGCAAGCTATTTCATTATTCAAAGGAAAACGTACCGTGGAAGCTTGGGGTGTTACATGAAATTACTTCCAATGAAATAAATTATATTTAATGATAAAAATATAATCAAATTATACTTTAAAACTACTCAAATTTAAAATTTAATGCCATAAATTATTACTATTAAACAATTAGTTTTCAATTAAAATTTATTATTTTTATCTATTCATCAAAATATTAACGTTATCAAAAAAGTACCAAAATTTTCTCGAAACTAAATTATTATGTCCTATTTCTAAATAAGAGTATAATTTCATTAAATTGAATATATAAAATTTCCAAAAATTTTATTTAAAATGGATCACCATTAAATGGCGGAAAAACAACATTTTTTAAAGATACTTATTTATCTAAAAAATTGAATTTTTGTTTATATTATCTCTACGAAACAATAAATATAAATGTTAAAATTATATAGGAAATATATAAAATTGAATATTTTGTTAATATTATTCATAACCACTTTTAAAATAGCTAGTTTGATAGGTCGTGGTGCGCTTGAACTCGGTGTTGTGTGTGTCACATGCTATTGAATTATTTAAAAAGGATGCATAATGTGGAAGCTTGGGGTGTTAAATTATCCCCTCAACCAATAAATTGAGTCCTCACAAATTAATCTTAGGATTGAAAACTAATGGTTTGAAATTTCAAAATATCTTGGTAGAAATCCCACATCAATAAATGGATTAATGAGGCCTCAATTTCAAAATAAATAAAGGTAAGTATGAAGATTACCGGAAATGACACTTACTAGGAGTCCATGTAGAAAAAAAAGGATATTTTATATAAAACTAACCAAAATGATCTGAGTGAGGGTGATAGAGAATATTATTTTGATAAAGTTGACAATCTGAAAGCTATAAATCTATGATGAGATAAGGGACCATTTGATTCATCGCAAATGAAGGTACTAGGAAAAAATTTTTGGTTTTATAATCTCTTACCTAGTTTTTTACAATTAATTTAATTCAAAGACTAAGAATGCAAGAAACCATTATTAATTTACATGTAGAGTTTCATCCTTTAACTAATTCCTACCATAACATCATATTTCTCTTCAAAAGGTAACACTAAAAAAATATTCTATTTATCTTAATCATATAAGGTTCCAAACATAAACATATAACATTTAATTGAAGAAAACTATTTTATAATAACCTGGGACTTATTTTGGGCTAGTTTTAAGCAATAAAGACATGTCACACTTCAAATGTGGGTTCGATTACCATAGCTTTATCTAACGTGACGGGTTATCACCCGACCTTCAGGTTATCCTTTTTCTAAAACAATATTATTATAACATTCAAAAAATAATCTTAAATAATATTATCCAATGTTCAAATTATTCAATACCAACCCTTTGAGTTGACCATAATACTTATGTCCAATATCAGTTCAAATGGTCTTTAAGTTTCCGAAATCAATTATAACATCAGATTCCTCTAAAAATGTAATGCTACTATTATTGTCCCATAATGAATATATGATTACCATTATCATATTAAAACCTTAATTAAAACAAAAATTACTAAAGTACAATCGTTATATATATCACATTCTTCTTATAACCAGAATATAATTCTTGAATCCAAAAACACAAATACATTTATTATTCCACCTTGACTCTAGTAAAAATATAAGATTGACCTTGATCCATTTTCTTTTTCTAAGTTATATTTCCTTGATTCTATAGATAATCATTTGAATAATTCCCCATTTCACTACAATTGTAGCATTGAACATCGATAGCCTCTTTTTCCCCATGCAATCACGAGCTTGGTGGCCTTTTGATCAACACTTTTAATAGACTCCCATTCCCTTCAGGAAAGTACCGAGGTGTTTCTTCCCACATTTACTATAGGATGAAAATTAAACTTTTCCATTCTTCCTTATATCTGTAAGTTGCTCCACCATTCTATTATTCTCTTGATTTACCTTAATGTCATAATACGTAGAGAATTAATTTTCTTTCTTGATAGAAAACGAGACTATATCTTTCTATGATGAGGACATTTGTGAGACCAATTCTTTCCAGAGGAACAGTTTTAACCCATAAAATAATATATCAATCTTAATTATTGGGTTACATATGTAGTCTATATAATTCCTTGAGAATCTTGTAAAATTAGCCTCATAATTTTCAACATTCCCATCCTCCTTTGCCTAAGACTCAGATATTACCTTTCCATATCCAGTCTATGTTCACAAGAAAGTATTTTTCTATGAAAATTTCTTTAAACACCTTCAATTCCATATTTTTACTTTTTCATCCTCATTTATGTTTTGAATTACTGACCACTATTGATCTGCATCTCCAGATAGGTGATAAACTTCCATGATAACCTTTTCCCTTTCGCAAGTTGACGAAGCATGTAATATTTTCTCTAATGAACTTATCCAATGATCAGTTATAAATGGATTTGTAGTCTCTTTGAATATTGGTGGTTTTTGTCTCATGAAGCGGTCTAACATTGATCGTTCGAGTTGTGGATCATGATGCTCTGTACTGGTAAGGTTATTATTCGTAACTGGATTCAAATGTACCAATATAGTTTTAAGATGTTTAGTACCAGTTGTGTCACCAGCTTCACTATCATTATATTTCATAAGAGGTAAATACCTACATGGATTATGTGCTTTGATATGATTTCTATTTCTTCCACTAAGATACATTTATAATCAATGGCATGCACTAGATTAGGTTATCAATCATAATTCACAATTCCAAACAATTAAAATTCATAAAATAAATTCAAAAATATATGCATATCTAATCGATAATCATAAATATTGTTCTTTTGAGTCCATATTTACTCATAAATCCTTCATAATAGTTTCTAAAAAAATATGAATTATCCTAATAATATCCCCCAGGAGTGTCAAACTAGGTGTGAAATAAGGCGTGTTGTCATGTTCTAGGTTACATAGAGTCAAACCCGAAACACTTTCTCAAATTTTTCACCCCACAGTACATCTATACCATAACTACGTCCACTTGTAGTATCTATACAGTGATGTATTTTCTCGTAATACCCACAAAATATTTTTTTTAATTATCAAATTCTCTTCAATACTTATCCTCAGTTTCTATCATAGGGTTATGATCCCTAACCTTTTTTTTGTAAATATATTTCCAAATTTCTTTCTAAACATCATCTGATACCAATTATAATGCCCAAACACTAGTTACCTAGATCCATTGCATTATTTTAATAAATTTTCATGATTACAAGAAATCATGTCTCAAAAGACCGATCAGTTTAGCAGTCTTGGAAAATAGATTACATACATGAACTTTAAATTACCATATCTAACATATAATACAACATAGATAATCCTTTTAGAACATCACTATTCCCCTATTTTTACCCTTCATATCAATAATAATACACTTCTTTGCATCCTGGGAAAATAAAACATAAGTAGGGGTGAGCTCAGATGCTCAGTAAGGGTAAATAATTCAGCTAAAGCTATAAAAATTTAAGGCAAGATGTATAATAAAAACAACATATTTTAATCATAAATATGAACATAATATGGAAAAAATAAATCACATATTACCATATAAACAAGGACATGGATATTCTACTAGTCGAATAGTCACACATAATATCAATAGATAATCCCATAATGATGGAATGAATAATGGCGAACATCATAACCACATAGTCAAGGCCTCATGATAAGACTACAAATAAAATGTGATTGTCAAGGCCTTATTCCAAGACACTAGTTTTTCTCATGAGTCATACCGATGCATCGAGGGGATATAGTGGGCCCCGCACATCGCTTACTAAGTCCAATTCATTCCTCATTTGAAAAGGGTGAAACATAACATAAACATTCATATTAAAACTAGCATTCTAAATGTCAATACTTTAACCATAAACCATGAATGGTATAAAAAAATCACATCCATAGTCAAACATATCAAAAACCACTCAATAAAATATGGAAGATTGTATTACAATAAATCGATATCAATCATGTATAATATCCCATAATGGATGTTGAAATAGTAAAAAATGATCAGTAAAACCCTTTGAGTGAAATATTCATTTTTCATGAAATCATTTAAATATCACACAAATTATAAAGGAATTCATCTAAAACATATTTTTGAATCAAAGTTTCTTGTACCAATTTGAAACTCTTGAAAGGAATTAACATTTTAAAACAATCATGTCCATATAAATAAATCCTTAGAATCATTTTGAATACGTGGACATTTATTAAATAGAGTTAGAAAAATAAATCATTAAACATTTAAAATAATTATATAGTTAAAGGGTACCTTAAAAACCAATAAAAATATTCCTTTCAAATACATATTTATGAAACATGGACATGGGTGATAAATATGTCCCGGTAAATACTTACACATCAACAACCTCGAATAATAATGAGATAGTTAAAGTTCACCCTTACCTTAGGTCTGATACTCTTTTTACATATCAAAAACTCATGTATGAAGTGTTTGAACATATTATTAACTTATATTAGAATCATAATAACATTTATTATTTCATATATTATAATTTTATGACATTATATTACCTGTTTATTAAAAATTCCAAGTTAATGTAACATTTCAGGTAATAATCGCTTTGTTTATCATACGTGTTTTGACTTTTTATTCTTAGATCCTGATGTAAACACCTCTAGAATGTATAATATGATTTATATATCATAAATATTAATATATATTATAAATATATATGACAAATGGAATACACCGTTCATGGAGACGGTAGGCCGTACGTACGCATGAACGATATTTCCATTTTCGTATCATATGGAAGTAAGTGAATGAAATATGTGTGTATATATCATCCCAGTTGCATTATTATTTCATATATTTCTTAATTATTAATAATACATATTTATATAATCATTTTTGGATGTTGAATATGGAAGATTATTTTATTCGCATCTTGGAGACGGTAAGCCGTACATATGCCTGAGCGACGATATCATTTTCATAATGGTTAAATGTTATGGAATTGGATGGAATTTGAGTTTTAGAGAAACAATATCATGTTATATTTATTTATTATATTCATAATTATACCCATTTAAATAAATTGTACCTGAAAAAGAATTTACACCATGGTGTGGAGACGATAAGTTGTACGTACGCTCACATGGTGGTATTGTTTTACATCGGATGGGAAAAAAGAGGAATGTGGTTGTACCATAATCTTAAGAAAATCTCATAATATAGTATATTAAGTATTTTTTTTATTTTAGTATTGTAACAACATAGTAAGAGGGTGTAGAATAAGAACTAAACTTTTAAAGAAGGGATAAAATGATTACCTCTTCTTCGGGTATCTCCTTCTGATTTTCACAAAAAGACTCCTTAAGTTGGATTTCTATCAGTTTTTTGCCTTTAAGATGAAGTGATTGAATTTGGGAGGAGATTTGGGCAGGGTTTGGTGGAGAAAAATGGCATTGGTGGTGTTAATAAATGCGTAGAGGTGGTTCCCTTTTATGAGAGGGAGGAGAGGCACTTTAAGAAACTCTACAAATATTAATTTGTTATAAATTCAATTTTGATTAAAAATGGTCAAAAAAATTTAATTATAATATAAGATGATTTATTTTTGAATAATAATAATCCAATAATTTTTTGACATTTTTTAAATATTTATTTATCTTTATCTTTTCAGTTTAACCCTTATTTAAACACTTTAACTCTTACCATGTCTTCTTGAATTTTTCAACTATAGGATTAATTTAGTTACTATAAAATTTCAAGGGAATCTCAAGTGGATAATTAATGACATTTTTAACATTATCTAACTCAGTTATTTGAATCATTGATATTTAGGAAATAAATATCATTTAATAAATGAGTTTTTGTTTTATGTTATGAATTATGTCAATTTTGGACACTATTCATACTTGAATTTTTTAAAAATTTATAACAACCTAATTCCTTAAAAAAAAGGAACGAAATAAAAGATAAAATTTAAATATCTAGCATAAAATCCATTGATGATATCAAAATAACTGAATTATATTTATTTTAACATTTGTAATATCATTTATTTGAATACTTTATTAATGAAGAAATCATTGCATCATCATTGTGTCATAATTAAATTTATTTATCTTATGTATAAAAATTATATATCAAATTCCATAATATTGGAAATATTTTTATCTTTCTAATGACTGTTTATAGTTTAATATATCACATATATATAATATATAAAATGTTTTTATTAAAAGATGCACGCTTAAGTTATATTTTCCTTAACTTTAAATTAAAAGTAATTCAATGTCATTTTCAAACAGAAGTGGCTCCATGAGGTCCACAAATCAACCCAAAGATTTCCAAGGTCGGAAATATTTCATTTAATAGGGTTAGTATATGTGTTATGGAAATTTAATATTATTATAATATTATTTTCTACCCTTATTTACCATATTTACCCTTTAATCATGGTAAACAAAATATTTACTAATGTTGCTATTCAAAATGTCTAGAAATAAAATATACTTTTTTTAAAAATTTGGACCTTATTATTATAAATATGGAATCTAATTTTCTAAATTCAAAACCCAAAAGATGTAGTAATTAATTTAAAATTAATTCCCATTTTAAAAACTAAAAAGTGGGTTTTTAAGAATTAAATACTATCAAAAGATTGAAATGTTTTTCTGTCCAATTTAAATATGAAATTACTTTGAATGACCTAAATTATACTGAATAATAAATATATAATCTAATTATACTTTAAAACCACTCAAATTTAAAATTTCATGCTTTAAATTATTTCTATTAAAAAGTTATTTTTAATTAAAAATTATTATTTTTCTCTATTTATCAAAATATAAAGGTTATAAAAAAAGAACCAAAATTTTATCCACACTAAATTTTTTTGTCTTGTTTATAAAGAAGCATTTAATTTCATGAAATTTAATATATAAAATTTTCATAAATTATATTTAAAAATGGATCCCCATTAAAATGGGGGAAAACAATATTTTTTGAAAAATAATTCTTTTATCTGAAAAATTGAATTTGTGCTTATATTATTTCTAAGAAACAAAAACTTTGAATGTTAAAATTATATAGGGAATATATAAAATTGAATATTTGGTTAATGTTATTCATAACGACTTTTTAAAAAGTTAGTTTGATAGGTTGTGGTGCACTTGAACTCAGTGTTGCATACATCATACGCTACTGATTTATTTAAAAAGGAAGAATACCATGGAAGATTGGGGTGTTACATAATTCCCTCCTTCAATGAATTGGGTCCTCGCAAATTTATCTGAGGATTGAAATCTAGATGTTTGAAATTTCAAAATATCTTGGTTGAAATCCCACATCGAAAAATAGATTAATGAGGCCTCTATTTTAAAATAAAGAATTGTAAGTATGAAGGTTACCAGAAATAAAACTTACTAGGATTATAAGTGGGAAAACATGGATATAGTATAGAAAAATAACAAAAAAGTTCTGAATGAGATTGATATAGAATATTATTTGTAGAATGTTAACAATCTGAAATCCATAAATCTATCATGATCTATGGGACCGTTTGATTCATCACAAATGAAGGTACTGGGAAAACATTTTTGGTTTTATGATCCTTTACCTAGTGTTGTAGAATTAATTTAATTAATAGAATAAGAACGAAAGGAACCATTCTTAATTTACATGTAGGGTTTTATCCTTTAACTAATTCCTACCACAACCTCATCTTTCTCTTCAAAAGGTAACACTCAAAAAATATTCTATTTATCTTAATCATATAAGCTTCCAAACATAAACATATAAAATTTAATTGAATAAAACTATTTTATAATAACTAGGGACTTCTTTTTGGATAGTGCTTGGCGATAAAGACATGTCACACTTCCAATGTGGGTTCGATTCCCATAGCTTTATCCGACGCGGCGGATTATCACCCGACCTGCAAGTTTTTCTTTTTCAAAAACTATAGTATTATAACATTACAAAAATAATCTTAAATAATACTATCCAATGCTCAAATTAATCCATACCAACCCTTAGAGTTGACCAAAATACTTATTTTCAATCTTAGTCTAAAAGGTCTCTAAGTTTCCAAAATAAATTGTAACATCATATTCCCCTAACAACGTAATGATGCTCTTATTGTCACATACTGAATATATGATTACCTTCATCATATTAATGCCTTAAATAAAAAAAATTAATACAGTACAATCCTTATATATATCATATTATTATTATAACCACAATATAATTCTTGAATCCAAAAACACAAATACATTAATTATTCCACCTTGATTGTAGTAACAACATAAGCTTGACCTCGATCCATTTTATTTTTCTATAATATATTTCCTTAATGCTTTGTAAAATCGTTTTCATAATGCCACATTTAATTGCAATTGTAGCATTGAACATCGATAGTCTCTTTCTTCACCTTCCAATCATGAGCTTGGAAGCCTTTTTATCCACACCTATAATAGACTTCCATTCCATTCAAGAAAATACCGAGATGGTTCTTCCCACATTTACTACATGATGTAAATTCAAATTTTCCCTTCATCCTAATATATGCCTGTTTCTCCACCGTTCTTTTCTTCTCTTGATTTACGTTAACGTACTAAGACATAGAGAATAAATTTTCTATGTTTATACCACCTGAGACTGTATCTTCATTTGATGAAGAAATTTTTTAGACCAATTCCTATCTGAGGAATAATTTTAACCCATAAAATAATATATCAATCTTACTTTTTGTGTTACGTTTGTAGTCTGTCGAATTCTTTGATAAACTTGTAAAGTTATCTTCATACTTTGTAACATTCTCATCCTCCTTTTTCCTAAGACTCATATATTTCCTTTCCAAATACACTTGATGTTCACGAGGAAATTATTTTTCTTGGAAAATCTATTTAAACTCTATCCATTCCATATTTGATACTTCTTAATCCTCATTTTTGTTTTGAATTAATAGCCATCATTGATATGCATCTCCTGAGAGGCGATAAACTGCCATGATAACCTTCTCCTTTTCACAACTTGCCAAAGCATGTAATATTTTCTATAATGAACTTATCCAATGCTCAGCTACAAAATAGATTTGTAGTCCCTTTGAATATTGGTGGTTTTTGTCTCATGAAGCGGTCTAACATTTTTCCTTGGCGTTGTGGATCAGGATGCTCCATACGGGTAAGGTTATTATTCATAACCTAATTCAACTGTCCTAATACAGTTATAAGATTTTCAGTACCATTTTTGTCACCATCTTCACTATCATTATCTTTCATAAGAGTGAAATAACTATATGGATTTTGTGCTTTGATATTATTTCTATTTCTTACATTAGGCTCCATTTCTAAATAATCACATACACTATATTAGGCTATGAATCAGAATTCATAATTACAATCTATTAAAATAGTTAAAATAAATTGAAAATTTTATCCATATCTAATCCATAATCTTAAATATTTTTATTTAGAGGATATATTTACTCATAAATCCTTCATAATGGTTTGTAAAAAAATATGAATTATCCTAAGAATATCACCCAAGAGTGTCAAACCAGGTGTGCAGCAAGGATCGTTGTCATGTACTAGGTTACCCCGAGTCTAACCTGAAACACCTCCTCAGATTTTTTACCCCATGGTACATTTATACCATAACTACGTCCACATTTAGTATCTATAAATTGATGTTTTTTCTTAGAATACCCACACAATCTTTTTTTAATTCTCAGATTCTCTTCAATACTTATCCTCAGTTTCAATCTTAGGGTTATGATCTATAATCTTAGTTTTCTAAATATATTTCCAAGGTTGTTTCTAAACATTCTATGATACAAATTATAATTCCCCAACCCTAGTTACCTAGATCCAATCCATTATTTTAATAAATTTCCATGATTACAAGGAATTAAGTCCCGAAGGACCGATCAGTTTAACAGTTCTGAAAAATAGATTACATACATGAACATTACATTACAATTTCTAACATATAATACATCATAGATAATCCTTTTAGAATTCCACTATTCTCCTATTTTTAGCCTTCACATCAATAATAATATACTTCTCTTCATCCTGAAAAAAAACATAAGAAGGGGTGAGCTCAAATGCTCAGTAAGGGTAAATAATTCAGCTGAATCTATAAAATTTTAAGGCAAGATGTATAATAAAAAATATTTTTTAAACATCAAAATGAACATAAAATGGAATAAATAAACAAAACATTACCATATAAACATGCTCATTGATATTCTACTAGTCGAATAGTCACATGTAATATCAATAGCTAATCCCATAATGATGGAAGGAATAATGGCGAACATCATAACCACATAGTCAAGGTCTCGTGCTAAGACTACAAATAAAGAAATATTTTCATGTCCATGTTCCAAGACACTAGTTTTTCCCATGAGACATATCGATGCATCGAGGGGCTATAGTGGGCCCCTCCCATCACTTACTAAGTCCAATTCATTCCTCATATGAAAATGGTGAAACATAACATAATCACTCATATTAAAACTAGCATATGAAATGTCAATACTTTTACCATAAGACATGAATGGTATAAAAATAGAACATACATAGTCAAACATTTCATAACTCACTCAATAAAATATGGAAGAGTTTGTTATAATAAATTAAACTCAATCAAGAATAATATCTTGTAATGGATGTTGACATAATTGAAAATGATCAGTAAAACCCTTTGAGGGAAATATTCGTTTTTTGAGAAATCATTTAAATATCACACAATTTATAAAAGAAGTCATTTAAAACATATTTTTGAATAAAATTTTCTCATACCACTTTGAAACTTTTGAAAGGAATTAACATTTTAAAACAATCATGTCCATATAAATAAATCCTCAATATTATTTTGAAAACGTGGACATTAATTAAATAGAGTGAGAAAAATAAATCATTAAAATATTTAAAATGATGATCTACTTAAATAGTATCTTAAAACCCATAAAATATTCTTTTAGAAAACATTTTTATGAAACATGGACATGGATGATAAATTTTTCCCAGTAAATACTTACACATCAACAACCTCGAATAATAATGAGATTGTTAAAGTTAACCCTTACCTTAGGTCTGATACTCTTCATACATATCCAAAACTCATGTATAAAGTGTTTTAATATATTATTAACTTATATTACAATCATAATAATATTTATTCTATCATATATTATAATTCTATGACTATATATTACCCGTTTATTTACAATTCCATGTTAATATAACATTTCGGGTAATAATCGCTTTGTTTATCATATGTGTTTTGACTTTTTATTCTTAGATACCGAGGTAAACACTTATAGAATGTATAATATGATTTATATATCATAAATACTAATATATATATAAAATAGATATACCAAATCGAATACACCGTTCATGGAGACGGTAGGCCATACGTACGCATGGAAGATATTTCCATTTTTAAATCGTATGAAAGTAAGTGAATGACATATGTGTATACATATTATCCCAGTAGAATTATTATGTCATATATTTCATAATTATTAATACTATTTATTCTTATAATCATTCTTGGATGGTGAACCTGGAAGATGAGTCTCATGGAATCTTGGAGACGGTAAGCCGTACATACACACGAGCGACGATATCATTTCCATAATGGTTAAATTGTATGGAATTGGATGGAATATGAATTTTAAAGAAAAAATATCATGTTATATTTATCCATTATATTCATCATTACACCCATAGAAATAAATTGTACATGAAAATAAATTTACACCACGGCGTAGAGATGATAAGCCGTACGTACGCACACATGGTGGAATTGTTTTTCATCGGATGGGGAAAAAGAGGAATATGGTTGTACCATAATATTAAAAAAATCTCTGAATATGGAATATTCTAGATTTTTTTGTATTGTAACTACTTAGTAATAGGAAGTAGAAGAATAATTGAACTTTGAAAGATGGGATAATATGATTACCTCCTCTTTGGGTATCTCCTTTTGATTTTTACAAAAAGACTCTTTAAGTTGGCTTTCTATCATTTTTTTACCTTTAATATGAAGTGATTGAATTTGGGAGTAGATTTGGGCAGAGTATGGCTCAGGAAAAGGGCGTTGCTGGTGTCAAAAAATGGGTAGATGTGGTTCCCTTTTATAAGAGGGAGGAGGGGCACTTCAGGAAAGTCTAGAAATATTAATTTGTTCTAAATTCAACTTTGATTAAAATGGTCCAACAAATTAAATTATAAGATAAGATATTTTTTTTGAATACTAATCATCCAATAATTTTTAGACATGTTTTTAATATTTTTTTCCTTATCTTTTCGGTTTAATCCTTAGTTATACAGTTTAACTCTTACCATGTCTTCTTGTATTTTTCTACTATAAGATTAATTTAGATACTATAACATTCCAAGGGAACCTCAAGTGGATCATTAATGACATTTGAAACATTATCTATGTCATTTTTTTGAATCTTATGTGTTTTGGAATTTAATATCATTTAATGAACTTTTTTTTGTTTTAAGTAATGAATTTTGTCAATTTTGGACACTATTCATACATGAAGTTTTCAAAAATTTATAACAAACTGATTCCTTCCAAAAAAGGAATTGAATAAAATATAAAATGTCAATATCATCCATAAAATTCATTGATGATATCAAAATAACTGAATTATATTTATATTAACATTTATAATATCATTTATTTGAATCTTTTATCAATGAAGTAATCATTGCATCATCATTGTGTCATAATTAAATTTATTTATTTTATGTCTAAAAATGATATATAAAATACAATAATATAGGAAATATTTTTATCTTTCTAATGACTATTTATAGTTTAATATATCACTGATATAGCCCAATATAATTTTTTTAGTAAAACATACATGTTTATGTTATATCTTCCATTACATTAAATTAAAAGTAATTAAATGTTACTATCAATCAGAAGTGGCTCCATGGGGTCCAAAAATAGACCCAAATATTCCCATGGTCATAAATATATCATAAAATATGATTAGTATCTGTGTTAGGGTAATTTTATACTGTTATAATATTATTTTTTACCCTTATTTACCAGATTTACCCATTAACAATGGTAAACAAATTATTTACTGAAGTTTCTATTAAGAATGTCTAGAAATAAAAGATACTTATTTAAAAAATTTGGACCTTATGATTATAAATATGGAATATAATTTTCCAAATTCAAAACACAAAATATATAGTAATTAATTTAAAATTAATTCCCATTGTCTAAACTAAAAAGAGGATTTTTAAGAAATAAAAACTATCAAAAGATTGATATGTTTTTATGTCCAATTTAAATGTGAAAATACTTCCAATGACCTAAATTATATTTAATGATAAATATATAATCCAATTATACGTTAAAACCACTCAAATTTAAAATTTAATTCTATAAATTATTTCTATTAAAAAAGTTGTTTTCAATTAAAATTTATAATTTTTCTCTATTCATCAAAATATACAAGTTATCCGAAAAGAACAAAATATTTATCCAAAATAGATTTTTATTTCCTTTTTTGAAATAAGAGTTTAATTTCAGGAAATTGAATATATAAAATTTCTAAATATTATATTTCAAAATGGATCTCCATTAAAATAAAAAAAAACATTTTTTTGAAAAATACTTCTTTTATCTGAAAAATTGAATTTGTGCTTATATTATGTCTAAGAAACAAAAAATATTAATGCTAAAATTATATGAGAAATATATAAAATTGAAAATTTGGTTAGTACTATTCATATCCACTTTTTAAACAGCTAGTTTGATTGGTCGTGGTGTGCTTGAACTCGGTGTTTCATACATCACACGCTATTGAATTGTTTAAAAATAAAGCATAACATGGATGATTTGGGTGTTACATTATCACCTCCTTCAATAAATTTAATCCTCGCTAATAAATCTTAGGATTGAAAACTAGATTTTTAGCATTTCAAAATATCTTCGTTGAAATCCCACATTGAAAAATGGATTAATGAGGCCCCTATTTTAAAATAAATAAAGGTATGTGTAAAGTTTACCAGAAATGAAACTTACTAGGATTCAATGTAGGAAAACATGGATATGGTAGAAAAAACTAACCAAAAAGTTTTGAATAAGAGTGATAGAGAATATTATTTGGAGAAAGTTAACAATCTGAAAGTCATAAATCTAGGATGATCTAAGGGACCATTTGATTCATCACAAAAAAAGGTAGTAGGAAAACTTTTTTGGTTTTATGATCCTTTAACTTGTGTTGTAGAATTAATTTAATTCATAGACTAAGAATGAAAGGAACCATTGTTAATTTACATGTATAGTATCATCCTTTAACTAATTCCTACCACAACCTCATCTTTCTCTTGAAAAGGTAACACACAAAAAATATTTTATTTATCTTAATAATATAAGGTTACAAACATAAAAATATTCCATTTAATTGAAGAAAACTATTTTATAATAACTAGGGACTTATTGTGGGATAGTGTTAGGAAATAAAGCCATGTTGCACTTCGTATGTGGGTTCTATTCTCATAGCTTTATCTAACGCGACGGGTAATCACCCAGCTAGAAGGTTTTCCTTTTTCTAAAACAATAATATTATAACATTCCAAAAATAATCTTAAATATTACTATCCAATGATTAAATTATTCTATACCAACCCTTAGATTTGTCAAAAATACTTATGTCCAATCTCAGTCTAAAAGGTCTTTATGTTCACAAAATCAATTATAATATCAAATTATCCTATCAACGTAATGCTAATCTTATTGTCACATAATAAATATATGATTAACTTCATCATATAAAAACCTTAATGAAGACAAAAACTACTATAGTACAATCCTTATATATATCACATTCTTATTATAACCAGGATATAATTCTTGTATCCAAAAACAAAAATACATTAATTATTCCACTTCGACTTCTGTAACAACATAATCATGGACTTGATCCATTTTATTTTTCTAAGCTATATTTCCTTGGCACTTTGGATAATAGTTTTCATAATTCCCCATTTAATTACAATTATAGCACTGAAAATCGATATCCTCTTTCTTCCCCTTGAAATCACAAGCTTGGTGACCTTTTTATCCACACCTATAACAGACTCACATTCCCTTCAGGCATGTATCATGGTGTTTCTTCTCACATTTACTATAGGATAGAAATTAAAATTTTTCCTTATTCCCTTTATCTATCTCTTTCTCCACCATTCTCCACTTCTATTTCTTTATTTAAATGTCATAAGACATAGAGAATTCCTTTTTGTCTTGATTGCACAAAATATTATATCTTCATATAATGATAAAGTTTGTGAGACCAATTCCCATCATAGAAATGTATTAACCCATCAAGTAATTGATCAATCATACTTCTTGAGTTATGTATGTAATATGTAGAATGCCTTTCTAACCTTGTGAAGTAAGCCTCATACAATGAAACATTCCCATCCTACTTTTTTTGAGTCCTTGAAATTGCCTTTCCATACCCGCTTGATGTTCACAAGAAAAGTTTTTTTCTATGAAAATATCCTTAAGCTCCCTCCATTCCATATTTGATACTTCTTCATCCTATTTTGTTTTTTTAATTAATGACCAAAATTGATATGCATCTCCTGAGAGGTGATAAACTGACATGAAAACCTTTTCCCTTTCTTTACTCCCCAAGCATGAAATATTTCTTCTATGGAACTTATCCATTGCTCACCTACAAATTTATTTGTTTTCCCATTGAATATTGGTGGTTTTTGTCTCAGGAAGAGGTCTAACATTGATCCTTCACTTTGTGGATCAGGATTCTCTTTACGTGTAAGGTTATTATTCATAACCCGAGTCATCTATCCCAGTACGGTTATAAGTTATTCAGTACCAGTTGTGTCACCAGCTCCACTATCATTGTCTTTAATAATAGGGTAATCCCTACATGTATTACGTACGTTGATACAATTTCCATTTCATCCACTAGGTTCCATTTCTAAAAAATGGCATACACTATATTAGGTTATGAATCATAATGAATAATTCCAAACTAGTAAAATACTCAACATAAATTGAAAAATTTATTCATATCTAATCCATAATCATAAATATGGTTCAATTAGGGACATATTTACTAATTAATCCTTAATAATGTTTTGTAAAGAAAATATGAATTATCCTAAGCATATCCCCCAGGATTATCAAACATAGTGTGCAGTATGGCCCGTTTTCTTGTACCTAGTTACCCCAAGTCAAACCTGAAACACCTTCTACGATTTTTCACCTGTACTATAGCTACATTAACTTTTAGTATCTATTAAGCAATTTATTTTCTAGGAATACCCAAAAAATATTTATTTTAAAATTATAGGGTTATCTTCAATACTTATCCTCAATCTCCATCACAGGGTTATGATCCCTAATATTAGTTTTCTAAATAGATTTCCATGGTTGTTTATAAACATCCTCTGATAACTACTATAATGCCCAGAATCCAGTTTCCTAGATCTACTGCATTATTTTAACACATTGGAATGATTACAAGGAATCATGTCCCGAAGGACCAATCAGTTTAGTAGTCATGGAAAATAGATTACATACATGAACTTTACAGAAAAATTTCCAGCATATAATATAGATTACATAATTATTTGAGAATGCTGTTATTTCCCTATCTTAACCCTTCATATCAATTATAATACACTTCTTAGCATCCTGGGAAAATAAAACCTAATAAAGGGGTGAGTTCAGATGCTCAGTAAGGGTAAATAATTTAGCAGAAGCTACAACCATATAAGGGAAGATGTATAATACAAACACTAGCCTTCTAAACCTAAACATGAACATAATATTGAAAAAATAAATCAAAAATTACCATATAAACATGCACATGGATATTCTACAGGTCGAATAGTCACATGTAATATCAATAGCTGATCTCATAATGATGGAATGCAAAATGTCAAACATCATAAACCCATAATGAAGGCCTCTTTCCTAGACTAAAAATAAAAAAAATATTTTCAAGTCCTTGTTCCAAGACACTAGTTTGTCTAATGAGACCTACCGATTCATCAAAGGGATATAGTAGGATCTGCACGTCACTTACTAAGTCCAATGTATTCCTCATATGAAAAGAGTGAAACAAAGAAAAATCATTCATATTAAAACTAGCATACAAAATGTTAATACATTAACCATAAAACATGAAAGGTATGAAAATAGAACATCCTTAGTAAAACATATCATAAATAACTCAATAAAATATGAATGATTGTATTATAATAAATCAACCTCAATCATGAATAATGTCTAGTAAATTATGTTGACATAGTTGAAAATCATATGTAAAACCCTTTGAGAGAAATATCCCATTTTCCTAAAATCATTCCAAAGGCGCACAATATATAAATAAAGACATTTTTAAGATATTTTTGAATCAAAGTTTCCCATACCACATTGAATCTTTTGAAAGGAATTAACATTTTAAAACAATCATGCCCATATAAATAAATCTATAAAATCATTTTGAAAACGTGGATAGTAATTAAATAGATTTAGAAAAATAAATCATTAAATAATTTAAAATGATGATCTAGTTAAAGAGTACCTTACATAAAACCTTAAAATATTCCTTTTGAAAACATTCTTATGAAACATGGACATGGATGATAAATATGTCCCAGTAAATACTTACACATCAACAACCTTGAATAATAATGAGATTGTGAAATTAACCCTTAGATTAGGTCCAATACTCTTTGTACATATACAAAACACTTATATGAATTGTTTGAACATATTATTAACTTATATCAGAATTATAATAATATTTATGATATAATATATGACTACTTTATGACTTTATATTACCCGTTTGTTAACAATTCCATGTTAATGTAACATTTCGGGTAATAATCGCTTTGTTTATAATACGTGTTTTGACTTGTTATTATTAGATCATGATTTACATACTTCATGAATGTATAATATGATTTATATATCATAAATATAATTATATATAATAAATAGATATATGAAATGGAATACACTGTTCATGGAGATGGTAGGTCGTACAAACGCAGGAACGTTGTTTCCATTTTCGTATATTATGGAAGTAAGTGAATGACATATATGTATATATATAACATCCTAGTAGAATTATTATGTCATATATTACATAATTATTAATAATATTTATTCTTATAATAATTCTTGGATGGTGAACATGGAAGATGAGTTTCATCGCGCCGTAGAGACGGTAAACAGTACGTACACACGAGCGACAATATCATTTCTTTAATGGTTAAATGGTAAAAAATTGAATGGAATAAAAACTTTCATGAAACAATATCATGTTATATTTACCCATTAAATTAATCATTATACCCATGTAAATAATTTTTCTATAAAAAACAATTTACACCACGGTGTGGAGATGGTAATCCATACATACGCACGCAAGGTGGTATTGTTTTTCATATGATGGGTAAAAAGAGGAATATGATTGTATCGTAATCTTTAAAACATATTAGAATATTTTATATGTTAGATTTATTATTTTATTTTGGTAACAACTTATTAATAGGATGTAGAAGAAGAAATGAACTTTGAAAGAGGGTATAAAATGATTGCATCTTCTTCGGGTGTCTTCTTTTGATTTTCACAAAATGACTCCTTATGTTGGCTTTATACCCAATGTTTTTCTTCTAAGATGAAGTGAGGGAAATTTTGAGGATATATGTTCTGGTTTTTTCTATGAAAAAGGGCTTTGGAGGTGTGAATAAATGGGTAGAGTTGGTTCCCTTTTATAAGATGGAGGAGGGGCACTTTAGGAAATTCTAGAAATATTATTTTATTATAAATTCAATTTCAATTTAAAATGGTCTGAAAAACATTTTATTCTATGATAAGATAATATTTGTTAGAATAACCATCATACAATACTTTTTAGACAATTTTTTAATATTTTTTAACCTTTTTCTTTTTGGTTTAACCCATTGTTAAATAGTTTAACTCTTACCTTGTCTTATTGTATTTTTAGACTATATGATTAATTTACATACTATAATATGCCAAGGGAACCTAAAATGGATAATTAATGAAATTTTTAAAATTATATGAGTTATTTGGTGGAATATTATATATTTACTAATTTAATATCATTTAATAAACTATTTTTTGTTTTAAGTTGTGAATTATGTCAATTTTGGACAGTATTCATACATTACTTTTTTCAAATTCATAAAACATGATTCCTTCGAACCAAAGGAATTAAATCAAATATAATATGTCAATATCATCCAAATTTTTTTGGATTACATCAAAATAACTAAATTAAATTTATTTTAACATTTATAATATTATTTATTTGAATTCTTTATTAATAAGTCAATCAATTCATCAATATTGTGTCATAATTAAATTTATTTATTTTATTTATAAAAATTATAAATAAAATACCATGATGTAGGAAATATTTTTATATTTCTAATGAAAATTTATAGTCTAATATATCACTTAAATAACCCCATATAAATAATATTTTAGTTAAGGATACGTTATTAAGTTATATTTTCCTTATCTTTAATTTAAAAGTAATTAAATGTCATTTTCAAACACAAGTGGCCCCATGGGGTTCTAAAATCGACACAAGGATTCTCATGGGCGGAAATATTAAATATAATAGGGTTAGGACATGTTTTAGGATACTTTAATATTATTATACTATTATTTTTTACCCTTATTTACCTGATTTTCCCTTTAACCATGGTAAATAAAATATTTACTGAATTTACTATTCATAATGTCTAAAAATAAAAGTAAATTATTTAAGAAATAAATAACTTATGATTCCAAATATGGAATCCATTTTTTAAAATTCAAAACACCAAAGTTTCCTTAATTAAATTAAAATTAATTCTCGTTCTCAAAATTAAAAAGTGGGTTTTTAAGATTTAAAAATTATCAAAAGATTGACATGGGTTTTTGTCCAATTTAAATGTGAAATTACTTCCAATGTCCTAAATTATTTTAAATGATAAAAATATAATCTAATTATACTTTAAAACCACTCAAATATAAAATTTAACACTATAAATTATTTCTATTAAAAAAGTTGTATTCAATTAAAATTTAGTATTTTTCACTATTCATCAAAATATGAAACTTATCCGAAAAATACCAAAATTTTATTCAAACTAAGTTTTTATATCCCAATTCTAAATAAGAGTTTAATTTAATTAAATTGAATATACAATAGTGTCAAATATTGGATTTAAAAATGGTTCTCCATTAAAAGGTAGAAAATATTCATTTTTTTAAATAGTTCTTTTATATGAAAATTTGAATTTGAGCTTACATTATGTATAAGAAATAGAAAAGATTAAATTTAAAATTATATGGGATATATGTAAAATTAAAATTTTGGTTAATACTATTCATAAGTTATTTTTTAAATAGATATTTAGATAGGTCGTGGTGTGCTTGAACTCAGTGTCGTGTACATCGCACGCTATTTAATTAATTAAAAAAGAAGCATACCTTGGAAGATAGGGGTGATACAACTTATTTTTATTTATACCTTCCAACTATATTAAAATGTTATAATGTTAATTTTTTTAAAAAAAATATTTTAATAGGGTATCACATTTCATTTAAACCATGTGTATCTTTCATTATAATCTTTTGATGAGAAATACATCTACATAAATATAGTTTTTTCATCAAGGATAAGGTCAATAGGGAATTCCATTTCATGATTTCATGGATATACAATTTTTTAAGAAATTCGTCAACATAAAATTGTATAATTTTTAAATCCTATATTTTTAGTATATGTTTCTCATTCATTGATTGTATTTGGCCTTCTTTGTATCCTATAATTTCATTATGATTATCCACTATACGTTATTATAGAAAATAAATTTAACACCCCAATTTATCTATTTTTTCCAAATAGTTATCATAATAATATTTTTTCTTATTAAATAGTGGTATTCTTAAAATATTATCATTGTTTTGATAGGTTCATGGTTAATGAATGGTTTGGTAAACCATGAAATTCATTGTGTACGATATTTATCCTGAGACAATATTGGTTTCACTATTAGTGAAAGAAATTGAGTACCATACATATAACCCTGAAACTCTAAGGGATTTTCTAAAACTACATTTTTCAAGTCTTAGATTCTAAATATGTGTCATAATTCACTATTTTAATTTTTATTGGATTATTTTTTATGGTGTATCTAATCAAAAAATTAAAGGAAATTGTTTTAACTATTTACTATATGTTTCCTTACAAAATATATGTGTGATAATAATTATATAAATTTTAGTTAATGATATTATTATATAAATATTATGTTTTATTTTAATTATCATGTAATAATGTTATAATTTTACTTGATAGGTTATTACATTACAGAATAATAAAAGGGTATTATGAATTAAAGGAGTTCCTAGAATTATTTTTTGAAAAAAATATTTATATAAAAATATTATTTGTAATTAATATGGTTTCCATTAAAAAGATACTATATTCCCTATTTATCTCCCCCCCAATAAATTTAACAAATAATGAATGGATTATGTAATAATTTCCTCCTCCCATTTTAGTATCCCCTCCTCTAAAATTCTTTATAATAAAATAAAGGTCAGTCTTCCTCTACTATCCATCTTCTTCCTCTCCTATAATTTTTCTTCTTTTTCCCATTTTTTATCCTAATATTACTTTATTGGTTGAATGGATTTCTCAATATCATTTATAAATACCCAATACTAACTAGTATTTTAATTTTTTTAAGTGATAGGATTCATATATAAACTATACATACTTCATTATATGTGTTATTGTCACTCAGTAGGTTTCAAGAAAATAACTCACCCTTTATGTCCATATCAAATTGTCTAGTTCTTGATTAATTACACTAAAAAACTATTTTACTGGTTGTATAGGTTATGAAAGTTTGGACTTATATTCATACCTTCCTTCGGAAATGGATGAGAATTCCTAAAGGTAGGTGGATTTATAAAATTCCCTTGATAATTAAATCATGATTTTCTTTCTTTATTTCAATCTATGTTTTCTATTTTTATGACTTATATAGATTATTTATATTATTAATTTTTTATAGAATTATGTCTCTAGTATCTTGCTGAAACTTCATTTATTGTTGGATTTTTTTTCTAAACTATGAATTTTTTATTTAATTTAACACCAATACAGAGTTTCAAAAGATAACATATTTATTTATTTATTTATTAATAATTTGAATTGAATATTTAAGTTGGTTTATTTATAATTATGATGAATTATTTAAGTGATTTCATAATTAAAATTATTAGGTCAAGGGTGTTTCTCTAATTAAGAAATTTCATCAATTATATCTATTTTATTGATTTTTTTATGTATTTATAAAAATGAAAATGTATAGCTATTTTATAATGATGTATGATTTTTTTATAAAATAGAGGATAGTTGAGTTATGTTTGAACTAATAGACAATTGAATTTAGTTATTTCATCATATTAATCCTCTAATACATAGTTTTATTTTGGGAAACATACCACACTATGTTAGGGAACATTCCTTTTAATTGAGAACATTTTTTCTATCTGTTATGGGTTCGATTGTGGGTGGGAAACATCACTCCTAGTTCATTTTAGTAGTCCTTCTCGATATGAGTTCATGATTGTTCGTGGTGTGTCATGAAATTTTTATATAATGTAATTATTCATATATAGGTCTTATGTTATTCCATGATGAGACTTCCTTGAGGATCTTATAGTCACTTAGATAGTTTCATATAGTGACCATAGATTTCAAGAACATAAATCCCAAGGTTATTTCCCATTACATTTAAATGATTTTTTATTTAACAATATAGTTTTAATATATGTATACATGAGTATAATTTCATTTATATATTTATAATATTAAAACATATCTCCTTAAAAGAATGCTTGTTTGATAAATCATCATTTTATTTTTTATTAAAATTTAAAAATGTAACATTTATATTAATCATTATAATGGTTTTACATATATTGTTGGGTGAAGGGTGACATGGTATGTTGGGTCACACCTTACAAATACCATTTAGGTGTATGTAGATATCTTTTTCATATTTTGATATATATTATATGGGAATATAAAAGACTTGCTGTTTTATGGTAGTAAAACATTCTCTCATTTACTGAGAAATGGAGGTGGTGGTATAAAAAGTTATTATCTATCACTATGAGTTAGTGGGGTGTCTATTTTATTTTCATTTTGGTATTGTGACCTTTTAATTGGTTTTATTTATTTTTCAATTCAAGTAATGTAATTTATTTTTTGTTTTTTATGTTCCATGTCAATATTCAATTGGTTTAAATTTGATATCATTATTATGTCTCAATTATTTTTTTTAGAAAAAATCCTTATATTCATTAATAATAACCATGGAACTTGTTTTCAATCTAAGAAATTGATAATACTACTTCATATATGTGATGAACTAGATCGGGTATCAAGAGAGGATATCATAGGTCATTTTATTGCAATACTCACGTAATTAAGTCTCTCCTCTAAAAATTGGTGATTTTATTCAAGCCTCAAAGATTATTATCTCATTCACTCAATAATAAATTCTTTCATTATACATTGAGATACAATCCACCCCAAGAATTATACATTCATATAATGATTATTTTTTCAACTAGACAACCGACATGTATTATAATAGTGATAAATAAATATGTTTTTGTTTCACTAAAATTTAAAATAGGAATTTAATTAAACACTATTTCTTTTATGTATCTATAGATTGTTAAATATTCTTTGAAAAACCTAAAAATATAAAAGATTAGGTAGTTATATAACGTAATAATTTATTTGTGACTTTTTATTATATGATAAAGCTACCTAAAATGACATCATTTGGAACCTGCACATCTATTATATAACTTTATGAACACAACCTCTCTCACCTAGCCTCTTCTAAGGTACATCCCCTTGATGCTTTGTAATTAATTAGAATAATTCCACATATCATTACAATTAAATCATTGGAAATTATTGGATTCACTAATTACATTGAACTCATTGGATTAAGGGACTTCATATTGAAACATTAATCAAAGTATTATTCCATTTATGAGATCCTAATGAATTTATTTCCATAGTTATTACATATTAAAAATCCTACCCTTCCATTATTCTCATTTACCAAATTTATTTCTACATGTAATTTATCTGGGATCTTATTTTCTTGATTTTTATCTAAAATAACTGATTAGGAAAACACTTTATAATTACTTATAAAAATTGATGATATATCATCAATTGATGAAAACATATGAGAATATAATTTTATTTGAAGTCTTGGTTGTATCCCATCAAAGAATCGATCGATATGTATTCCTTGATGGTGTACATTATTCATAGTATGTCTAGTTAATATTTTCATGTCGTAACCACACTCCGAAATAGTTTACTCCTCCTATTTTCAAAAATTGTAGAATTTTATTTCCATGTCAACTCTTTTCTCCCACATAAAATACATATCAATGAATATTTATTTACAATCATTCCCTAGCATTATTTTCACCACTTTACCCTTATTAGTGTTTCATATAAATGATAACCAATGACAATAATTGATCATTATATGTCATAAAACCATGATAATGGTCATCCTTTCACTACATCACAAAACAAGAAATATATTCTTCAAATACAATATACATTGGTCTACTACTAGTGGATTATTGGTTTCATTGAAAGCTTAAGGAAGCAGACTCATAAAATAATCCATAAATTTTTATGAATTATTGATGTGAAATTGATTATTACATACATTAATGGTTATTTTTCATATCTTGAGTCGACTACATCAATATTGTGATAACTTTCAATTCTTCATCATCGACATCATTGGTTTTTTCGGTAGGGTGGTACCTAAACTGATAACGGGTGATGCACATTTTTTATTCCTTTTATTAATCACAATTCATAAATAGTTTCGCATACATAATATTTTTCATGAATAATACTTAATTATAAATAATAATATATAATTACTACACATTTATTACAAATTAAATTCAATCATAGAATATATTTTTTATAAATTTATAATGTTTTGGAAGGGGTTTTCAAAAGGATTGATTGCTTAACTATATTCTTGTAAATATATTTCCTACTATAATAATATCAAATCTAGTTAACTAGATTATATGTTTATTTAATTATAATGGTAAATAATACATAAATCAATATATATAGGATCCAATTTTTTATTAGTCATGAGAAACTAGACACATAATTGATCAAGACATTTTATTAGAAATTCAAATAATATTGTTAAAATACATCAATCCTTATTAGTTCTACATTCATATCTTTAAGTTATGAGTATTAATCTTTATAGTTAAATTGTAAAATGGGTAAAGGATATAAATGGGTGATCTTAAATACAATGTAAGAGGGTTTCAAATAGTGGAAGCCATCATGAAATAAACAAGGAATGCACACTATGATTGAAATAAATAATTAAATAATTCAACATAAATGATAAAATAAGAAAAATATATCCATTATGACATAAAAATATTAATAAATAAGTTCACGATTAACAATAACAAATATCATAATGATGGAATGAATAGTATCAAATACCATAACCATAATACCAAGGCATTTTTCAAGTAATCATACATAAATGGGAATCTATACACCAAATACCATGGCCATATTTTCTCATGAAACCTATAATTGAATCTATTGGATATATAATTCTCAGAATCATCTATCATGTTGGATGTGTAATCCATCCATAATATGAAAATAATGGCTCACATAACATATAATATTTTTCCCTAAGGAAAATCTTTTGAAATCATGGATAACTAGTCATTATTTATCCATATTGAAATAATGAATATAAATATTATTAATATTTTCTAGTAAATAAAATAGTATTACTATCTAGGTGAATATCAATCAATTAAAAAATAAAATATATCATATTCATAATGAAATATAATTTAACATTATCAAATGGATGATATTGGAGTAGTGATGTAGGATAATTTTATCATATAAAGATATCAACAAAAAAGTAATCATTGTATAAAATATATTTAAATATTAATATAAAAATCTAATGACATAAATTCAACCTCTAAAAATTAGGATTATAAAAACAAAAATTCGATATGCATTAGATTTACAAAATTTCATTAAGTAGAAATGTTACGCCCCGACCCCAGAAGCCCAGAGTCGGTGCATTATTACATAACATTGGCATGATCACAAAAGATCAAGTCTCGAAAGACTAATTAGTTTAGTAGCCTTGGAAGTACTATATACATTCACAAGGTTTACATTACATCATAAAATGAAAAACTAAAACAACATTGTTTCCTTAGCCAACACTAAGATCCCATAGACTATCCCTGCAGGTTAGTCATAATATACTTCGTCACATCCTGGGAAAATAAAACATAGAAATGGTTGAGCTCAGATGCTCAGTAAGGATAACAATATAGCGGAATCTTTCACAAATATGAATAAACATTTAAGGTAATGTGTAGAACTAAAACAAAAGCCTTTTCAATATAAACTTCATCATAATATGGAAAATATAAATCAAAATAATGTCATTCACTTACTCACATGGATATTCTACTAGTCAAATAATCACATGCAATATCAATAGACAATTTCATAATGATGGAATGCATAATGCTAGACTTTCATAACCACATAGTTAAGGCCTTGTTCAAATACTACAAATAATATTTTGTTAAGGCCTTGTTCCAAGAGACTAGTTTGTCTTATGAAACCTACCTATGCATTGAGGAGCTATAGCGAGCTCCACCCATCACTTACTAAATCCAATACATTCCTCATATGAAAAGGTTTAAACATAACATAAACATTCGTATTAAAACTAGTATACAAAATGTAAATAATTTATCCATAAACCATGAATGGTATAAAATAACACATCCAAATTCAAACATATCACAAAACCTTCAATAAAATATGGATGTTTTGTATCATAATAAATCAACTTCAGAAAAACTTAAAGTCCATCAAAGGATGTTGACATAGATGGAATCAAAACCTTTTTAGAAAAATATCTCTTTCTATTTTGAAATCATTTAAAAGTCACGTAATAATAAAAGAAAAAATTTATAATTGAAAATATTCTTATAAAATTGTAAGGTAAGCTTCGAAGATGCTATAACGGTGGAAAATAGCCGCACCCTCCGTATAAGTTAAAAAACATTCTTACCTTAATTTTTTCAAGAAGGCCATAAAGTACCTTGTTAGGAAAACAACGGAAAGATTCCTTTATAAAAATCTTATAAAACTCAAAAAAGGGTATAAATTACTGTAACCCATAGTCTATAAAATAGTAAGAATGTTTTTAAATACATTTTTAAGAAACGTGGATGTGGATGATAAAGAGGTCCCAGTAGATAATTACATATAAACAACCTCTGATAATGAATAGATTATGAAATTAAATGTTACCTTGTACTTTTCCTTGGTTGAGGGTAGGTTAAACTCTTGTATAATGGTGAAATAATTGTTATTAAATTATAAAAGAACTATATACATTAATATGATATCATATATTTTCTTTTAACATTGCTCTGTTGATAATATCTTAGTATTATCTTCGTTTCGGGTGTTAACTGATTCGTTTTCCTTTATATGCATTATTACTTAAGTAATTTTTTTATGGATAGGATGTATATTATTCATATTCAAAATGATATTAATTATTTAAACATTATTTTTAATCATCTAATTAAAATTTGTCTTGAATGTATATGATAGAGAATGAATCTCATCGCGTTTGTGGAGACGGTAATCCGTACGTACGCACGAGTAGAAATATCATTCTTTTGATATTAAAATAATATATAATTTTGTGGTATATCATATATGCAGAATCATTATCATGTTATATTTATTATTTACATCAATTAAACATCATTATTATACTCATCCAAATAATAATGTATTAAATAACAATTACACCACGATGTGGAGACAGTAAGCCGTACGTACGCACATATGGTGACATGTCATTAAAAGGATAGATATAATAATAAATATGGTTGTACCATATTTATAATAACATCAATGTATATAAAAGATACTGGATTTATTATTTCATAATGGAAACAACAAAGAAAGAGGAAGTGGAAGAATAAAGGAACTTGAAAGAGGTGATGAAACAATTACCTCTTCTTCGAGTTCTTCCTTTTTATTTGATCAAGAGGGATCCTTAGGTTGGCTTTATGACTAAATAAAGGCCAATAGCATAAATGGAGGACAATTGAGAGGGTATTTGGGAAGGGGTTGGCCGATCCAAACGGCTTTGATGGTGTGAATTTGATGGAAGGGGAAGTTCCCTTTTATAAGAGAGGTGAGGGGAACCTTTGGAAAAGCCAGAAATATTATTTTATAATTAAATCATTTTCAGTTTCTATTGGATACAAAATGAATTATTTAAAGGATACGGTAGGGATGGGTCGAAAACCACTAAACCAACAGGTTTTAGACATGTTTGGGTCACTATATTATCTTTATCTTTTAGATTTAACTCTTAGTTAAATAGTTTGACATTTACCATGTCTCTTTGTATTTTTATATTATATGGTTAATAAACGTACTATATACTTTCAATAGAACCTCAAGTGGTTCATTAATGATACACCTATAATTATATAAGTCTTTTTTCCAATCCTTGGATTTTTTGGAATATAATATCAATTAATAATATAATATTTGTTTTAAAAACTCTTTTATGTCAAATTTGACACTATTTGGTATTTTGTTTTTTATAAATTTATAACATCATTATTACTTCAAAAACAATTCATCTAACCAACCCTTACATGTCATATTAACCTAGAAAATTATTTTAATTCATAAAAATTCTCAAATTACATTTATTTGGATATTTATAATATCAATTATTTTAATATTTCATTAATTAGGTAATTACTGTATCATCATTATGTCATAAATAAATTAAATTATTTAATGTATAAAAAATATAACCAAAATACCATTATGTAGGAAGTATTTTCACCTTTATAATGAATATTTATAGTCTAATTTATCTTATGTGTAGCCCTATATTAAAAATGGTTTTGTTATTAAACTTTGAATTTAACACTTTTAACTCTTCTTTGAATTAAATAATAATAAATGTCCTAATCTATACCAAGTGGACCTAAAGGATAATATTTTATTCCTAATGTTGTTATTGGTTTAATTATACTTAGCCAATAGAATTAGAACATGTGTTAGGGTAATAATAATATCATATTTAACATTAATTACCTTATTTAATTTTAACCGTGGTAAATAAAATTAAAAAGTTACTATTCAAAAAAAATATTTTCATCTTATTGAACCAAATTTTACTTACTGATATCAATAGTGTATCACTTATTTTTAAAATTCAACTCACAGAAGTGTTAAAATTATGTTTTATGTAAATTTGAAAATACTCCTAGGAGGTGGGTAAAAGACGGTAAAAAAATCAACAAAATTTTTATATATCTAAAATTATTATAAAATGAATCCAATTAATTACATTGAAATTATATAGGTATTATGTATCTATTTTGACTAAAAATAAATTTAAATAAAGTAAATAATTATTTAAATATAAATTTAGTTTTAAACTATAACTCAGTGTTTTTCACTATTCATAAAAAATTGAATGTTTTCAGAAAAATACCAAAAATTCACCCTAAGCTAATTTCAATATTCTGAATCCAAAAATGAAGTCCATTTTGAAAGATAAAATTTATAAAATTTCAAAAAGTGGTTATTAATTTTCATAACTGCTAGTTTGATTCGTTCTGGTGTGTTAGAACTCGAAGTTGCGTACAACACACGCTACTGTATTATTCAAAGAGAAGTGTACCGTGGAAACTTGGAGTGTTACATTCTCCCCTCATTAAAAAAAGTTCATCCTCTAAATTTATAGAGTATTACTACGTAAAAAGAATCGGGTGGTTCTTCATCATAAGTTCCTCAGGTTCCCACATTGCCTCTTTCATCTTATGGTTTCCCCATAGTACTTTTACCAGATTAGTCATCTGGTTTCTCAACAATTATTCTCTTGTATCAAGAACCTTGACAGGATCTTCGCAATAAGACATATTGGGTTCCAGTTCTAATTCCCCATAGGTGAGTACATTCATTGGGTCAGGCATGTATTTTCTCAACAGTGATACGTGGAACACATCGTGAAATTTGGAGAGACTTGGAAGCTTTTCCAAACGGTAAGCTACAGCCCCAATTTGTTCTAGAATTTCAACAGGTCTGATGTATCTAGGACTCAATTTTTCCTTCTTACTGAAACTTATAACACCATTCCATGGAGATACCTTCCAGAAAACATGTTTTCCTAACTGAAATTACAAATCCTTCTTTTGGTTACCAGCATAGCTCTTTTGCCTACTCTGTGTTGCTTTGATGTAGTTTTGGATTAACTTTACCATTTCCATCATTTCCTCTACATGTTGTGGGCCTATGAGATTTCTTTCTCCAACATCATCCCAACAGGTTGGTGTGCGGCATCTCTTTCCATATAACGCTTTATATGGTGCCATCTGAATACTTGAATGGAAGTTATTATTATAGGACAATTCTACCAAAGTTAAATATTGATCCCACATACCTTGAAAGTCAAGTGAGCATGATATCAACATGTCTTTTAAGATTTTAATAGTCCATTCTAGTTTTCCATCAGTTTGGGGGTGGTAGGCAGTGCTAAAATGAAGTTTAGTATACAGAGCATTCTGAAAACTTTTCCAGAATCTTGATTTAAAATAGAGATCATGATAAAAAAACAATCGATAGTGGTACTCCCTGAAGTCTTACAACTTTATTAATATATAGTCTTGCTAAATGTTCAAGTGGTAAATCTTCCCTTATAGAAAAAAATGCGATGACTTGGTAAGATGATCAACAATGACCCATATTGCACCATTCCTTCTAGGAGTCCTTGGTATCTCCATGACAAAGTCCATCGTGATATCATCACATTTCCACTCAAGTATGGGAAGAGGTTTCATGACTCCTCCAGGTTGTTTCCTTCCTGCTTTCACTTGTCGAAAAACCATAAATCTTGACACAAAATCATTAATCTCCCTCTTCATGTTGTCCCACCAAAAATTTTCCTTCAAATCTCTTTACATTTTTGTGCGACCAGGGTGTATAGAGAAATTGGAGCTATGCGCATCATCTAACAATTCCCTTTTCAGATCAGATAGATTAGAAACACAAAGTCTCTTCCCAAATTTCAAAATCCCATCTTCATATACAAATTCGATCAATCTCCCTTTGTTCATAGATTTAATCTTCTTTGGAAATTCCTCATCATCAGCCTGAAAACATTTTATCCTTTCTAGTAAAGATGGTTTGGAAACAATTTGAAAAAGCATTGATGTTTCACCTTCCATAGTTATTCCCATATCCATATTTACTAGATCCATGAAAGTAGGATCCCTTTCAACTCTAATCTTGTTGAAAACTCCATGATATTTTCTTCTCAAAGCATCTACCACCTTATTTTCTTTCCCTGGGTGGTAGTGTATCGTGAAATCATAATCCTTGGGTAGTTCAAGCCATCTTCTTTGCCTCATGTTGATTTCTTTCTGTGATAAAATATACATCAAACTCTTGTGATCAGTATATATCTCACATTGTTCACAATAGAGCTAATGTCTCCATATCTTCAAAGAAAATATTACAGTAACTAACTCAAGATCGTCAGTAGGATAGTTTTATTCATGATTTTTTAGTTGTTGTGATGCGTAGGCAATAACCTTATCATTCTGCATAAGGACACAACCACGTCCTTTCTTTCATGAATCACTATAAATAACAAACCCATCATTCCCCGATTGTAGAGTCAAGATATGACCATTGACTAATACTCTCTTAAATTCTTCAAAACATTCTTCACATTAGTTTTTCCAAAAAAAAAATCACCCATTTACGTGTGAGCTTGGTTAATTGGTTAGCCAATCGACCAAAATACTGGATGAAATGCCAATAATAACCTGCAAAACCAACAAAAACTTTGTACCTCAGTTATACTGGTTGGTGTTGGCCATTCTTGGATTAATCTTGTCTTAGAAGGATCAACATATATTCCATCCTTAAAAAAAATATGGCTATGAAAAGAAATCTCCTGAAGAAAGAGCTCACACTTGATAAACATCCCATATAATTCATGTCTTCTAAGAGTCATTAGAATAATGCACATGTGATTTTCATGATCTTCGTAGCATTTGGAGTATACCAAGATATCATCAATAAATACCACTATATATTCATCAAGAAATTCCTTGAAAACTCAATTCATTAGACCCATGAAGACAGAGGGTGCATTAGTCAATCCAAAATCCATTACTGTGAACTCTTAATGCCCTTACATGGTTCGAAATTTTGTTTTTGGAATGTCTTTATTCTTTACACACAACTGATGATATCCAGATCGAAGTTCAATCTTTGAAAAGTATTGATCTCTATGAATTTGGTCGAATAAATCATCAATGAAAGGTAGGGGATACTTGGTCTTTGTTGTTATAGCATTGATCTCCCTGTAGTCAATTCACAACCTCATAGATCCATCTTTAATATTAACAAAATGAACAGGGGCTCCCCATGGAGAAACACTAGTGAAAATAAATCCATTATTACTCAATTCCAAAAGTTTTTTCTTTAGTTCCACTAATTCTACAGTGTCCATTCTATAAGGGGTCTTCGATATGGGCCTTGATCCAAGAATTAAATTAATGAAGAACTCAATTAATTGTTCTGGAGGATGTCCAGGTAAGTCTTTTGGAAACACATCAACATATTCTTTCATAGTAGGTACATCCTCTATTTGAACATTCTTTTCTTCACCCACAGTTATTTCATTCTCTTCCTCCACAATAATTGAATTTATTTGAGCTACTATGGGTGGATCTAGATAAGAATTAGGTGGTGATGATTCTGCTCTAAAGATAATGGGTTCTTTATCATCATTATAAAAAATAGTAACCTTTTTATTTTTACAATAATTTTTAGCATCATGGTCCCAAATCCAATCCATATTGAGGATTATATCAAATTCTATCATGGGTACGATGATGAGATCAGAAGATAAAGAACATTTATATTCCCTAATGGGGACTAATTCACAAAACTTTTTTGCAATGATAATTTCCTTAGGATTTTTGACTGAAAACTCTCTTGTTAAATCAAATTGAAAATATCTAATTTTCTTAGAAAATTGGGAAGATTTGAAATAATGTGATGATCCATAATCAAATAAAGCATTGGAAAACTTGAGGAAACTATTAAATTACCTGTTACTACGTCTTTCGGAGCTTCAACCTCAGCAGTAGTGATAGCATAATCTTGGCCTTGATCCATTGGCCTTTTCTAAGTTAAGTTCCCCTAAGGCTTAAGACATTCATTTGCATAATTCCCCCTTTCTCTACAATTGTATAATTCAACATTGAGAACCTCTTTATTCCCCTATCAATCAAGAGCTTGGTGGTCTTTTTCACCACACTTGTAACAGACTCCCATTCTCTTCAGGAAAGTACCAGGGTGTTTCCTCCCACATTTAATGCAGGATGGATATTTACCTTTTCATTTCTTTCCCTTATTTCCATTTCTTGAGGGTTTAGTAGATCTCTTCTTCTCTTTCTTTTCTTTAAAGTTGTAAGACTTAGAGAATTATTTTTCTATCTTGATAGCACATGAGACAATATTCTTCAAACGACGAGAAGGATTGTGAGACTAATGCTCGATGGAGAAATGGTTTTATCCTATCAAGGAAGCAATCAATATTATTTATTTGGTTATATATATAATCTGCAGCATGCCTCACTAACCTTGTAATGTTAACTTTATACTTTGCGACATTCTCAACCTCCTTTTGACTCAGACTCATAAATTGCCTTTCTATATCTGCTCGATGGTCATGAGGAAAGTATTTTTTTAAGAAAATATTTTTAAACTCCCTCCATTCCATATTTGATATTTAACCATCTCCCATTGCATTTTGAATTAGTAACCACCATTGATCAGCATCTCTAGTGAGGCGGTAAACTTCAATGACAACCTTTTCCCTTTCGCTACTCCCCAAGGAGTGGAATATTTTCTCTAAAGAAGTTATCCATTGCTCAGCTAATAGTGTATTTGTACCCCCACCCATTTAATGTTGTTGTTTGTTTCCTCATTAAGTGATCTAACATTGATCCTCCATGCTGCGGATCAGGGTGCTCCATACGGGTAAGGTTATTAATCATAACCTGAGTGAGTTGTCCTAGTATGTTGATTAGCTGATCAGCACCAGTTGCATCACCAGGTCCACTATAATTATCTGGAGTAGGAGGCTGATCCCTCCATGGAGTGATTCTATTGATACAGTTTCCATTCCTTCCACTACGCACCATTTCTAAACAATGGCATAAACTAGATTAGATTATGAATCAAAATACATAATTCATAACTTGTAAAACACTTAACATAAATTTAACAGTTTATGTATATAATCCCTAATCCTAAAAAAATTCTTTGAGGAATTATATACTCATAAACCATTCATAATGGGTTGTAATGAAAAATGAGAATTATCCTAAGCATATCCCATGGGAGTGTCGTAACCAAGACTGCAGCAAGGACCGTTTTCGTGCACCAGTTCTCGTTCGAGTCTAGCTCAAAGAAGTGTTTTTGGGTTTTACCCAAAGGTACATCTATCTCAGAGCCGCCTCTAACTTCTCGAATCCATAAGGGGATGTATTACTTGGAAAACTCACAAAATCTCTACAATACCAAAATTTTAGGAAGTTCTTCTATACTAATCCTCAAAGTCTATCTTAGGGCTATGTGCTCTGATCAGAGTTTATCTAAATCTAGATTCCAAGGTTTGTACTAAACTTCCTTTGATTCCAACTATAATGCCCCAACCCCAGAAGCCCAGAGTTAGTGCATTATTACATAACATTGGCATGATCAATAAAAGATCAAGTCTCGAAAGACCGGTTATTTTAGTAGCCTTAGAAGTACTAGATACATTCATAAGGTTTATATTACATCATAAAATGGAAAACTAAAACAACATTTTTTCCATAGACAATACTGAGATCCCATAGACTATCCCTATAGGTCAGTCATAATATACTTATTCGCATCCGGGGAAAATAAAACATAGAAAGGGGTGAGCTCAAATGCTCAGTAAAGATAACAATATAGCAGAAACTTTCATAAATAAGCATAAATATTTAAGGAAATGTATAGAACAAAAATAAAATCATTTTCAACATAAACTTCATAATCATATGGAAAATATAAATCAATATAATTCTATTTACTTACTCACATGGATATTCTACTAGTTAAATAATCACATGCAATATCAATAGCCACTTTAATCATGATGGAATGCATAGTGCCAGAATTTCATAACCACATAGTCAAGGCCTTGTGCCAAGACTACAAATAAGATTTTGTCAAGGCCCTGTTCCAAGACACTAGTTTATCTCACGAGACTTACCGATGAATTGAGGAGCTATAGCAGGCTCCACCCCTCAGTTGCTAAGTCCAATGAATTTTTCATATGAAATGGTTTAAACATAACATAAACATTCGTATAAAAACTGGCATATGAAATGTCAATAATTTATCCATAAACCATGAGTAGTATGAAATAACACATCCATATTCAAATATATCACAAAAACTTCAATTAAATATGGACATTTCGTATCATAATAAATCAACTTCAAACAAACTTAAAATCTATCAAAGTATGTTGACATAGATGAAATCAAAACCTTTTTAGATAAATATCTATTTCTATTTTGAAATAATTTAATAGTCATTTAATTATAAAATAAAACATTTATATTTGAAAATATTATTATAAGATTGCAAGGGAAGCTTCTACGATGTTATAACGGTGGAAAATAGCTGCACCTGCCGTATAAGTTAAAAAACATTCTTACCTTAATTTTGTCGAAAAGGTCATAAAGTACCTTTTTTGGAAAAATATAGAAAGATTCCTTTATAAACATCTTATAAAAGTCAAATAAGGGTATAAATGACTTTAACCCATATTCTATAAAATAGTAAGAATGTTTTTAAATACATTTTTAAGAATCATGGATGTGGATGATAAAGAGGTCCCAGTAGATAATTACATTTAAACAACCTCGGATAATGAAGAGATTGTGAAATTAACCCTTACCTTGTACTTTTCCTTGGTTGAGGTTAGGTTAACCAAATTTATAATGGTTATATAATTTTTATTAAATTATACAAGAATCACATACATTAATATGATATCATATATGATTTTTTAACATTGCTTTGTTAATAATATCTTAGTATTATCGTCATTTCAGGCGTTAACTGATTCGTTTTTCTTTATATGATTTGTTACATAAGTAATGTATATTTTTGATAGGGTGTATCTTATTCATATTCATAATTATATTATGGATTTAAACATTATTTTTAATCATCTAATGAAAATTAGTCTTCAATGGATATGATGGGGAATGAATCTCATCGGGTTCGTGGAGACGGTAATCTATAGGTACGCACGAGTGACAACACCATTATTTTGATATTAAAATAATATATAATTGGATGTTATATCATATATAAAGAATAATTATCATGTTATATTTACTATTTACATCAATTACACATCATTATTATACCCTCCAAATAATAATGTATTGAATAAAAATTACACCATGACATGGAGACGGTAAGCCGTACGTACGCACGTATGGTGACATGTCATTCAAAGGATGGATAGAATAATTAATATGATTATACCATATTTATAATAACATCATAGTATATAAAAGATACTAGAGTTATTATTTTATAATGGAAACAACAAAAAAGAGGAATTTTAATAAGAAAGAAACTTGAAAGAGGTGAGAAAATATTTACCTCTTCTTCAGGTTCTTTTTTTTTGATTTGATCAAAATGGATCCTTAGGTTGGAATTATGACTAAAGTAAGTCCTCCAGGTTGAAGTGAGGATAGTTGAGAGGGTATTTGGGTAGGTATTGGCCGAGCCAAAAGGATTTGAAGGTGTGAATTTGAGGGAAGGGGGGGTTCCCTTTTATAAGGGGGTTGAAGGGAACCTTAGGAAAAGCTAAAGATATTATTTTATAATAAAATCATTTTCGGTTTATAATGGCTCAAAAGTAAATTATTTAAAGTATAGTGTGGGGATGGGTCTAAAACCACTCAACCAATAGGTTTTAGACAGGTTTGGGTCACTATATTAACTTTATCTTTTAGATTTAACTCATAGTTGAATAGTTTGACATTTACCATGTCTCTATGTATTTTTATATTATATGGTTAATAAAATTACTATATACTTACAAGAGAACCCCATGTGGTTCATTAATGATACAACTATCATTATATAAGTATTTTTTCTGAACCTTATATTTTTAGGAATAGAATATCAATTAATAATATAATATTTGTTTTAGAAACTCTTTTATTCCAGTTTTGATACAATTTGGTATTTTGTTTTTTCTAAATTCATAACAACATTATCACTTCTAAAACAACTCATCTAACCAACCTTAACATGTTATATTAATCTATAAAATTAGTGGAATTCATAAAAAGTCTCAAATTACATTTATTTGGATATTTATAATATCAATTATTTTAATATTTCATTAATTAGGTAATTACTGCATCATCATTATGTCATAAATAAATTAAATTATTTAATGTCTAAAAAATATAAATAAAATAAAATTATATAGGAAATATTTTTATATTTATAACGAATATTTATATTTGAGTTTATCTTATGTTTACCCCTATAGTAAAAATGGTTTTGTTATTAAACTTTGAATTTAACACTTTTAACTCTTCTTTGAATTAAATAATAATAAATGTCCTAATCTAATCCAAGTGGACCTAAAGGATCATATTTTATTACTAAGGTTGTTTTTGGTCGAATTGTACTTATCCAATAGAATTAGGACATGTGTTAGGGTAATAATAATATCATTTTTACCCTTAATTACCCTATTTACTTTTAGCCTTGGTAAATAAAAGTAAAAAAGTAATTATTCACCAAAAATTGTTTTCATCTTATTAAACCACATTTTACTTACTGATATCAACTGTGTCTCTCAGATTTTTTAAATTCAACTCATAGAAGCGGTAAAAGTAAGTTTTATATAAATTTACAAATACTCCTAGGAGGTGGGTAAAAGACGGTAAAAAGTTCAATAAAATTTTTATATATCTAAAATTATTATGAATTGAATCCAATGAATTACATTGAACTTATATACGTATTATGTATCTATTTTTACCTAAAATAAATTTAAATAAAATAAATAATTATTTAAATAAAAATTCTGTTTTAAACTTTAACTCAGTGTTTTTCACTATTCATCACAAATTGAATGTTTTCAGAAAAATACCAAAAATTCACCCTAAGCTAATTTTGATATTCTTAATCCAAAAAAGAAGTCCATTTTTAAAGATAAAATTTATAAAATTTCAAAAAGTGGGTATTACAATTCATAAAAGCTAGTTTTATTGGTTGTGGTGTGTTAGAACTTGAAGTTGCGTACAACACACACTACTGTATTATTGAAAGAGGTGCGTATCGTGGACGAATGGGAAGTTACAAGAAACTTCCAGGTCAATAATCTTAAATAGAGAAGGCTCACTCGTGCTAAAATTATGTTTAATGTGCTTAGTACCCTATAAAGTCTCAACCATATATACATCAATATCATAATTCCTTAGTAAAATTCCCCCACTTAGAAATAATCCATAAATAATACCACAGATACATGGAATATGAAAAAAATGTAATAATAGAGTTAATAGTTATGGAAATACTTTAGAATTATAAAAACTTATTAAGATCCTATAATGAGATGGACTAATGATATCTCAATAATATTCTAATAATTATTTTATTTCAATAAATCACAAAAACATTTTTTAATATAAAGAATATAAATTAGAATAGATTATACAAATTGATGTATGGGAAGTGCTAATAAACCATTTCCCAATAAAGTTTCTTATAGAACATGGGAACCATATCCATATATCCACAATAATTCCATGGAAGGACTCTTGAAAAATAATTTGATTGGATAAAAATTCTCATTGATTTTTGGGTGAAGATTAATGTGAGGATGCATCGGTATTTATAGTAAATACAGAAACAATGTTTGTTAATTTTGTGTATGAAAATATAGGTTGAGGAAAATGAAATATCATGGATATATCCATTTATTTAAAAATTGGTATTTAACATTTATAGCATTGTTTTTTACCTTATTAAGAATAATAACCTAAATCCATTTTTAATTGTTCTTTTTTCACTGATACATAATTTTTACCCAAAGTACATTTTAAAAACATAATTCACATTTTAGAAGATAGAAAGTCAAATATATATCTCAAAATAGATTTTATTACTTAAAAATACATTATTTCAAAAAATTAACATATATTTTTCATTGATTCATTTATATTAATTATTATATAATTTTTATACCATAATTAATGTGTAATAAAAACCATATATGCATATCATATTTCACTATTTACATAAAAATTAAACTATCTTAGAAAATTATGAAATATTCAGTTTTTGATAATTTTGATGTGATGATTATAATTCTTTATTATTTTTTATTTTATTGTTTTATGTATATTAAAAAATATTTATTAATTGAAATTATTTTTTTAATTCAAAATAATGTTTTTTGGTAATAAAAATTCAAATAAATTTGTAATAAATTTTATTTTCATTCTAAGTAATATGTAGGTATTTATATTTTTATTCATTGATCAATCCAAAATATTTTTAATTACTGAGTAAACTTTTACAAAATAATTTTCTCTATTTTATTTTACAATTGTATATATAATGATCACATTAATATTAAAATTGTTATATTGTCAATTTATTATTCCAATAGTCCCCTTAACCTTCAAATGGTCATATTTACAACTATAAATACACTTCACACAAAATTATACAATCATTAAAATCACTATCATTATTTATATATAATTTCTATTCGATTTAATATTGTTTTCTTTATAATTATAATATATATTTATTTTTTATTATTCTTTGTAGAGAATGATTCCATAGACTTTATGATTTTGGTATTTCCCTATAATATATATAGATATTTCCTAGAATATGTTTCACCTGTTTTAGTTAATGTGATTTTCAATTTTTGTTTTGTATTATTATGATTTAAAAACATGTATTGTCTAATGGTTTAATATAATGAAGTGTTGATTTATAATATTAGAATCTCATTCATTATCGGTTATGTTAAAGGGGTTATCCATTGTGAGGAACATCAATATTATGAGTTAACTTTATAGAATTTATCTTATGGGTCAGATAATGGTATGTAATTAAAATCCTTCCTAGGGATAGGTTTGATATAGTAAATGAGTTCTAATTGTACTATATCATGTCCATCGGTATTGTATGGAGGACTTTGGATAATAATGACTAATGAGATACCTTATTCATTGTGGATACATGATGGGATATTTTTTATAATAACACCAATATTCTAGTACAAATTAATTTGGTGGTAGGTCAGATATCCACCACCTTGGTTGATTGGTGAATTTAAATTATTTATTTTGAACTGTTGAATAGGAGTCATAGTCGTGTTCAATATGAATTATTAGATTATTCCACTTGTTATAGTTCAATGTAAAAGAACATGGTGTGATATTTCAAGTGTCGGAGGAGGGAGAAGAGAGAGGGGTGGATATAAAGAGTCAATAGGTACCCAATTTAATTTCAACAAGTATATTGTTTGGTAGCCATAGTGGATTTCACTACAATTTGTCCACTATGTGGTTGATTCTTGATAACATGTACCAAAATGTTGTCATTATGTACCCTCTGAGGGAAAACAGGTTACATATTTGGTTTATTACCTATTTTTTAATGGGGGCATAATCATCATTTAATAATCTATCTTCATTTCAATTATAAAGTGTGATTCACTCAAGGGAGTCCATTTTTTCAGAAACCTCCCCCACTTATTCCCCCTCATAGTAACCTTGTGGTTATCAATCACTTAGAGGTTGTTCTATAATAGTACCTTACATTTATTTGATGGAAACCCACCTCCTCCTGGATTTTGTTCAATTATTTTGTTTAATAGTAGTGTTTCCCCACAGGGTTTTAATTGTTTTTATTTCACTAGATCATAATTGAATCAATTTTTGTTTAATGGGGTTTTGTATATGGTTTATAGAGGAGGTTTTTAGACGATTTCTTTATATATATAGTCTTTATTTATATTACAATACATTTCCTAATGCAATTAATTGTGGATTTTAGTGAATTTGGGTAAAATAGATCATTTATTTTGTGTTATAATGGTGGGATTTTGTGTGGATTTGGATCAAGTGCATACTAGGAGTGGATGTCACTACTTGTTTTATGGTTTTTGCGTCATAATTCATCTTGGTGATTTTAGTGTTTCTTATGACATCATGGTATTTTTACTCAAATGTTTTATTTATTAATTTAATGTTGTTTTTATTGAGATATGTCCCCTTGGGATAATGTTAAATGGTACAAAGTTGGAATCTATTATGTATCACTGGTTGAGGTAGGTGGCCATTAAATTATATATTCTCTGGATTATTTGGATTTAATTATATTACAGTGATAATTATTTAGTGTTCTTAAAATGTTACATGATTTGTGTGATACCTCCCCATAAATTGTGAAGGGTTTAAAAAAGTTTAATATAAAATATGGAATACATAGAATTCAAAATATAATTTTGGGGGTTCCTTAGTCAACTAAATGTTGGTAGCCTTTATTCTGGGTTGGATAGTGGTGTGGGTTGTTGTTAGAGTGAAAATGGTCTTCCCGGGATTTAAAAATATGATTTTTATATAAAATTGATTTCTAAAGGTAATTATATAAAATTTAATTTTATGTTAAAAATGGTGGTTCATTATGTTGGTTATGAAATGGAATCTCAAAACAATTATAGGGTCCTACAAGGAATTTTTCTTTAGGATTTTGGCCAGGGTCTAAGAATGAGTAAAGACCCCTTGTAAATGATTTTAGTATAATTTTAAAAAGTAAATTTAGAAGGTATTTATTGATACTTGATTTGGTATTTTTGACCTCATATGGTACATTACATGTTCTCCAATCTTGAATTATTTTTTAGGTGCTTCCTGATTATAGTGGCATGGAATGATATTGTTTAAAAGGTCCCAAAAAGATCACTGAGAATTGACTGAGTGGGGTTTAAATAAGTGATTTCACTTCCTTTTCGTGTTTCTATAAAATACTTCCAAGACCTATTAAACTGAATTAATATATTATTTTCACACTTACCAGATAAAAAACGTAGCATGAATAATTGTTTTATTATAAGGTTCCCCAATAACAAATTTTACAAAATATTTAGAATAATTTAGAATAACCTATGAATAAATTATCCACTACATTCATCATGTTTGATACAAAAAAATGGTCAATCCAAGAAAAATTAATGAAAAAAACTATCTCTTTACTTGTGTGATGTTATTATATAATAAAAAAAATGTAAAATCTATTTTGAAACAATAAGATTGTATCTGGCCATACTAGAAATCCATTTAATTTTCAATGTGATTATTCTAAATTTCTTTCCTCTTCTTTCTTTATATACATATATAACTTCATACTCTCCAATATAATCTCCTCTTACACACAATTTCCCTTTTGAATATTCGTGTATGAACCTTGTTCACATATATCTAACACAATATGATACCAATCACCATGTTTGAATATGAATTTAAAATTAATATTCAAACAACCAAATTCCTTAAAATTATCTTAATCATCATAATTTCTTAAATCTATCCAATTCATCAGGCATGGAATCATTATTTTATATGTGATAAATTTTTTCCATTAAATTCCTCAACAATATTTTATCAATCTTTGGTTTTAAAATATTCTATATAGGGAATCATGTATCTTAATTTCTCTAGGAATTTATGTTCATTATGGGAAACCATGCATTCTAGCCTGATACATCTGACCACCTCCAATAGTGATGATAATAATGATCATGTATTTTTTTCATAGAATGAATCCATACTATATATCAAACTTCATTCTATATTGTGATGTGTACTTATCAGAATGCTGTGATTGTCCCTGATTTCATAGATGCTGCTACATGCCTCTATACATTTATAGCTTGCATCATGGTTTGATTAAAATCTTCACAGTGAAATTCTTTTTCTCTAACTCGAACATTACCTTATAGAAAATTAAGAATCCATATATTTGATAAAACACCTTAAATATCATAATTATAAATGATACATATGGAAAATCTCACCTATGAAAAATCTCACACATTAACCCCTCTCTTCGAGGAATTCAAAAAAAATTAACACTATAGGAAAACCAAATTAATCAAAAATAATTATATATCATATGTAAAATAATAAATATTATGGAACATATTGAATTTATATACCAATATACTTCTAGTAACTATTTTTTGATAAATATTAAATTCTTATATATTGTATTATGTTTTTTCCCTATTGATTTATAGCTCTTAAAAAAATAAAAACTTATGTATCACAATAATGAAAACAATTTGGTTAAGGACTTTACCAATTTCATTAAATGATTTTCCCAACACCATAATGACCCTTATACATTTTCAATGTTACTCATACATATTGGGAATAGAATTCCTATATATGAGAAAAGTTATTCCTAAATATTAAGGACATTTCCACATTTCGTACCCAAATTTTCATCAATCAAAAAATCATCCCAACACTTTCATACTTCATCTATGCTATTTTAATCACTCAAAAACATTCAAAAAAATTCGTTCAAATGAAACATTACCCAAACTTGATTTTAAAAATGAATTATGTATGGTAAAAAATAAAACACCAAAACCCTTTTAAGTTCACCAATTACCCAAATTTTATATCAATAAAACAAAATTCTAGGGGATTAATATTAAACTCCAAATCTATAAAAAACACTCCATTAGTCTCAATAAATTAAAAAAGGTTAAGACCACTGCAGATGTCGGTATATTCCTTAATAATCTATTATCCTCAACATTCTCACCCATTGTATTTTTTTGAAAACCATTGAACATAAATCATTCATCAAAATAAACACACATTGAAATGAATCCTAAATAAATAATTTCATTCCTATATGAATGGAATCAATATGTAAATATAAAATATGAAATAATATTGTATGTTTTTATATTAAAATGACTAACATCTAATTATTTGTAGCTCTTTAAACCAAATGAGATCAAATTTTCCCAAGAAAAAATTTCATTCACTTCTCAAAAATATTTCCTTAAACCAATGTATAACATGATTTTTATACATGTTCACCAAACATGTTAGAACAGTTCGGAACACACAATACCATGTTGAATTCATATCTTAACCATTTTAAAAAAACCTTAAAAATATATTCCTCTATAAAAAATGAGATCTATCTTCCATTAGGTTAAAACATATCTATATATTTTCCCCTTATATAGTTTTTCCAACAATTTAAAAATATATTAAAGGATAAAAATAAAGGTATTTATGCTTCCTACACCACCCCCTAAAAAAATAACCAATGAATAACTAAGAGAGTGATTATATAACATAATACCTTATTCCTAATAAAAATGTTGTCGAAGTCTCATCATCGTCCTCAATAATTAAAATGATCACTTTTACTTTATGTTGGTGGAGATATTTGTAATCTTATCCTTATTAGGTAAAAATTCCAGCATAATAAATCCTTCCACCCCCAACTCCTTGATAAAGTTATATTTTATATCAATGGGTTTTGATTGATAATTTTTAACCAAATTTACTAATATATTAATATAACATTGATTACCACAGCCCACCAATAATGGGAATATTACATGCATTTTGACATCATTAAATTGAGACATCATCCAAATCAATTAGGATTTTGTATGATTATCAGTATGTTATTCTACTTTAGGATTATTCAAGGTCATTAAATAATCACTTCATTATGTTCCAATATATACAACATTCTATAAAGAAGAAAAATACACTGAATATTGATCTTATATCATAAGAATTTTCATCCCAATTTATCGTCATATATCTAAAGTGTTCAAGATCTCAATTTTTCCATATTATAGTCCAAAATACATAATTCCATTATTATACTTTATAATTATATTTCCAAAAATGAAATGATTTGACTTTGGTAAAATTTAATATATGGTATATAATTTAACAACATGCACTATATCTAGTCTTGATGTAGTCAAGTAAAGAAAAGTCTCAATTATCTTCCTAAATTATCATATATCAAAATTATTTCCTTTATTATCTTACAAAATATCTATTCCAAATGAAATTAGGGGTAGAAACCATCTTTTAATCCTTAATAAAGACTTCTTAATATGTTATAATGAATAATTATCTTGATAAATAAATATATGAACCTCCCATTAAGAAATTTGAATGCTGAAAGAATACATCATTTTTGCAAGCATGAAAATCTAAAACATATTTTTATATCCAAATAAAACTCTATGAACATATAAATTAATGATAGTATCATTAAAATATTAAATAATAATAAGTGAAACATTTTTTCATCTTTAATATAATGTTTTATATCCACTATTATCTTCATGAAATTTAGAATCTTTTAGAAATTGTAAAAGAAGTAATACCATTATATTGTGTCTTTTTTAACCCATATAGTGGCTTCTTCATCCTAAAAACATATCATTAATTTTTTCCAAGAAATAATACATATATATTCATAATATAAACATCCTCATCTAAGTCTTCATTGAATAAGGTTGACTACATATCCATTTAGGAGATCTTATATAGACTTTGTGTTTTAATAGAAAGAAATTCTATAATGGCCTTAGACCAAGAAACTTTTAAGAATTTATCTTCAAAATCAATTAATTTAACCAATTAAAACCCCTTTAATGTAATTTGAACCTTATTTATTACCAATTTTCCTCTATCATTTAGCATATTTTGAATCACACACATTATTCTAAAAGAATTATTGTGTTTTTGGTTGGGTAAAAATTCTAAATGGTAATTCTTAATTATATGATCTAACTATTAATTCATAGTATCAATCCAATCTTAATTCCTCAAAGTCGTATTCATATCTCTTATTTCTACAAAAGAAAACATTGATCAAAGTGTTTTTTTATAGAATGTTCTCCTAGTCTAAACAAATATCCTAGATAATCCAATGATATTTTGGATCCACATCTACTTTTTTAAACGTCTATATGTTATAAAATGTTGTTCTTAATCACATGAAATTTCTATGTTATCATCTAAAATATTCACTTCTTCTAGATTCTCATTATTTTTAGGAAATTCACCATACTTCTCAAAAAAATATGCTTCATTATATTTATTTATTAAACATTCTCTTTGATGTGTAACTTTATTATTTAGGTGGTTAAATGCCTTATAATGTCCACAATATAAAATACATTATTTATATATGTTGTGAAAATGATATATTCATGAATTTGGAGGATAACCAAATAATATACCATCAAATAGTCACTTTTCCAACATCCCATGGATATAAACTTTTACTTTGAACATAATATGGACTCAAAAAAACCTTAATTAATTAAATCTTAAGTACTTTTTATAACATATAATTTATAGTGGCATATCATAATTTTTCCAATTAAGAAAATGGATTTTAATATTAAAGTTTATATCAATTTCTTGTCTCTTAAAATAAAGAGATGTATCAAGATAAATCAACATATTATGAGAAATATCCACAAAAATATTATTAATCCTCTCAATGAATCAATTTTCTTATGGGGATCACGGTGAGAAAAATTTATGGTGAAAACAATTCTTCTCAAGATAAGTTTAATTATTTCACTAATATATTCAAAATAATTTTTCCCATTTTTTATTCATGAAAATAACCCTCATCATAAACACTTCTTTTAAATTTCTTCATCATCTTAGAGGCATTAAATTATTCTTTATAAACATAAGTCATGTTTTACAAGTGAATTTATCTATAAAAAATACAATATTAATCACTATTTATAGGTTTCTTCTTTTTAGGCCCACAAATATATAAATTAACATGCTCAAATTGGTGTGAATTCTGAATCTATACTCTCTTATGTAAGAAATTATTAATTTTCCCTTTTATCATATATAAAACATCCAATTTTTTTTATTATTCAGCATATTCACGTGATGAATATTATATCCTCTTATAATATTACTCATGTTCTATTTATTAATATTTCCAAGGATTTTATTCCACAACTGATTTTCCTCCCTTAAGCATAAGCTAAAGTAATTTTAAGTATCAACAACCTAAAACAAGTTTCTTCATAATATATTCCATCACATGAATACACATCTATATTTTAACCTCTTCATTAAGAAATGAGACATGTAAAAAACTACTTCATTTACTTAATCACAATGGTCAGATACACATAATAAATTTTTTTAACCCATTAATATATAACATGTTCTTTCACATAAACTTATCATTTACAATAATTATTAATCCAACTCCATCGATATTAATTACTTCATTGTTTTTAAATATCATTGAGGCACAATATAATTTATTAACATCCTTCAATAGCATTAAATATTTCCCTATGATTGAATAACGTTAAGTATCCAAAATCTATGGGCATTCATTTTTTTAATATCTAAAGTAAAACATCAACCACTAAAACATTATCTTTTTTTTCCTTGATTGTCTTCAAATAAATTTTATCATTAAAGATAATACTCGATTGGGAAGGTATAATTGTGATAAATTATTTATAAAAATGACTTGGTAGATCGTATATTATAGAAATCTCCCCTAATGGTAAGAATGTGTTGCCAACCTTATACTTGGAATTTTCTAACTACTTCTGATTTTTTTTTATTTCATAGTGTTATATCCCTCTCAAAATATTTATCTTCAATCTTCTAGACACATAAAAATATTTCAAATTAAAATAAAATCCCCTTCCCCATTGCCTAATTTCACCACAATGTAATCATTATCCATAAAATGCATATTATCTATGAAATATATTGTTGTCTAATATTTCTAATTAAACTTATTTAAGATTTTTAAAATAGATTTTGAAACCATTTTCATAAACCAATATTTCTATTCGATATCAATTCATCCCAATTAACTCTATATTTTTATTTCAATTTTTAATGTCACCATTTATAAAAAATGTTCAAATAAAATCATCTTTCTAAGAATTTCAAATATTTTAGAATTTTTTTTCCTAAAATTTGACATTGTTCAATTTTAACTTTCACTAATCCTTTTTCATAAAAAAATCAATACCTTTTTCAACAATTTTATAAGGACCCATCATTGAACATCACATAATATGTTGTTTTTTTAGAATTCATTATCTTACATACCCGGGGACCTATACTATTAAGAGTTTTAGATAATTAGTTCATGGGTCATACTTAGTAAAATAGTATTCTCTAAATTGGTCACTTATTATTTTTAACCATTTTTAAATATATATATATATATATTTATTTATTTATTTAAAAAAGTTTCATGATTATTTTTTCAAAAATATTCAACATTTTTAACTTGATTTTTTCTTTGTTATTACCCATCCTTAAACCAATGAAAAATTATGAAACATTGGATGAGAGAAAATAATCAGTAGAAGACATAAAAACAATAGTAAATACATTTTAGTCTATTTTAAATGCATAAAATAAAAAAAAATTATCCTTTAACATAATAAACCCTAGACTAAAAAATAACAATTTACTTATGCAAGAAATCAAAATTTCTACCCAATTGTTTTCATAAAACTCATTGAATTGAAATATAAATGAAAAATTAAAATCATGAGGGATAGTTAGTAAAAATGATAACTCATAAAAAAATTCATAAAAATATACCTTTCCACCAAAAAGGGGCATAATCATTTCTTGAAAACAATATAACATTAACCCACCTTTTGGAATAAATTGATTTTCCTAAAAACTGTAAAAAAATTATAGAAAATTAATGTAGGTCACTTATGAAATAAACTTCATAGAACCCTTAAATTTGTAATAACCACACATTTTACTTCCAATATATTTCTCTAGAGAACATAATTATTAGCCTATGCATTAGTGCACCATATGGGCACTCCCATTGAATAAGATAAATTAGGGTCCCCCATCATTATGAGTTATATCGAGCCCATCCATCATCAAAAACAATACCCAAGTACCATATCATGAATAAAACATTTTTATCCAGAACATTTTCAAAATAAACCATTGAAAACCTCTTTCGAAGCAATACGTAAACCACTTTTGGATAGAGAAATGCCTTTTCCATTATAAAAACACATTTTAAAAACTAAAATTGCTATAAAAATGTAAATAAGGATTTTCATTAAATAAAACATAGAATATTATAAAGGAATAAAATCAAAAAAATAATTTTTATGATAATGGGAGTATCTGTTGACATTTTATACATTAAAATAGAACATTCATTTGGTCTTTTGTAAGGAATGTCAAAATGTTCCGTATAAAATATGTTAAAATATTCATATTGAAAACCATTCTAAGAAAGTAAAAATATGTGAAAAATGTACCTTTATAATATATTTATGTCCATGTAAATTCACTTATAACATAATTTTAGAAATATTTACATGAATAAAAATATTAATAAAATAAGTTTTTAAATAATAAAAACAAATTTTCAATGTAATGTGTTTCTTATTTAAAAACATTAAGATATTAATTTTATAAAATAGTTTAAATAAAGATAAATTTTTTCAAAAAGACCTTCATCATCCTTTTATTAATAAATAATTATTATATTTAAACATTTATAAGAACATGGTTAGTGATGAAAATGATCTCAAAGGGAATGTTTAAAATAATATTTTCTTTAAATAAAGTCACTTACATTGAGTGTGACTCATTGCATACTTTTTTATCTTCCATAATAATAAACATAAGTATGTTTTTTATTTTCCAAAGAAAATTTTTCAAGATTATTGTTTCTTTTACCATTTTATAATCAATTAATTAATCAATAAAGATCATGTCAAACGTTTTGATGATATTTGGCTCATTTGTCCAAGATGGATTCAGTAGGTCTACTAGAGAAAAGTGGTCATTATTCCACTATCTATAGAATAATAATAATAATAAAAGAATTTAAATTTTTACCCATAAATTATACTTCTAAAACCAATCATAATTGATGGTTATGAAAAATGAACTACATTACAACCATGTAGATGGTAGGTCGTACTTACGCATGAGTAACGTTTAAATTTTTCAACCATATTTATGAAAATATTTCAAGTGTTAATTTATATTTTCATAATTATAATAATATATAAAATACCATATTATTTATTTCAATATAATTATACATATTATTCATGTGATGTAGTGACAAAAAATGTATTACATATCTTCATGGTGGTGGTGATCGACACATACGCAGGAATAATATTTTCATTTTTAATTGATTGAAAAGTTAAGAAAATAGATGATATATATCTTACAAATAATAATAAATATATCAGGATTATCAAACGTATACATTATTTCCATCTTTATGACCATCCATGAGAGGTGTTGATGGAAAAAATTTACATAGGTTTGTGAGGTGGTAGTTTTTCGTACACATTGTTTTTGGTCTTGTTTACTATTTAATGAAACAATGATACGGACATTGGTTATGAAATTAAAATTAAAATAGCTCATTTTATGTTAGATAATAATTTTATTTTATCATCATTTTTTAAGAATATTTGAATGATTTATAAGAATAAATAAAATTAAAATGATGGATTAAGAAATATACCTCTTCTTCGAACAAAGTCTTCAGGATTTCACCAAATGCTTTCCTAGGTATGGTTTATGATAAAAAAAAGTCATCTATATCATGTAAATGGATTTAAAAAATTCATTTGGGATTTTTTAGGATGAAAACAAATATTTATTAAGTGTGAATAAAAGATGATAGGGGTTCTCTTCGATAATATATGGGAGGGGCACTCTTGGAATTACATAAAGTATTAAATAAGTATATATAAATTTTTATATTGAAATAGACCCAAATTGTTATGATTCAAATATAATAAGTTTTTGAGTTGAAGGACTCTAGTATAATAAAAATTGTACAATTCTAGGTTATTTTTTCATAATTATATTTTTTTCTATCCCGTGTTAACTCCTACTAACCCATTTTGACAATTACAATGGTATTAATGTTTTCAATTCTTATCGGTAAATAATGATACTATAAAAGAAAATACAGCCCATAAATAGAACATGGATGATATTTTCAACCATTTCTAATTCACATGGCCTTATAAATTTTTTTTACGAATTTTAAATCATTTAATAAGTCATTGTTTATTATGAAATATCATTACTGTCAATTTTGAGAATATTAATTAAATTTGACATTAATAACATCCATAAAAAAGAATAATTTGACTATAAACCATTCAACCATTAAAAATATTTTATAATTATCTCATAAATTCATAGGGAACTATAAATCAATAAAAATTTTCCACATTTAATACTAAAAAAATCATTAATTTAATTTCTCTATTAATTGAATTAATATAATAGCGTCATTTCATAACCATTTAAGTTGATTATTTCATTACTAAATATTTGAAATAAATTACCAGGATAAAAAATATTTATATTACAAATTAATAATTTTAATTAAACATAATTTTATTTATCCCTTTCATAAAATATTTTATATATTTAAAGAAAGAAAGTGACATTTTTTCATTGTATTTTACTAAATTATTGAAATGATTACAACCATGTCCATATGAAAATTAGAGACATATATTAAAATAAAAAAGTAATATGGGAAAAATATAATCATAAAATAATATTAAAGAAAGTGTTTAGGTTTCTTTTTAGTCTTTATAAATTTATTTCATCCCTTTATTAACTCATTTTACCTTTATCGTGGTAACAAATATTTAGTAAAATTACAATTAATACTCAACAAAAATAAACCTTCCCTATTTTAAAAAATTGGATCTACTAATTCTTAAAATAAATCCATTTTCTAGAATCAAAACACATTAGATATAGAATTTATTTAAAATCAAACCTGAAAAACTCAATGAAAATATTTTTTCTAGAAAATACCTTTTAAGTATAAAAATATTAATATAAATAATCATGAATAAAATTGTTTTCATTGAACATACTTCTATTAATAATAATATTTCAAAATTAATATTACTTTTAAGCTATTTAAAATTTAAATGGATCTTTTTTAATTATAGAAATAAAAAATTGTTTTCTATAAAAATATTATATTTCAAAATTTAATAGAAATCAATATTTTTAGAAAATTACCAATAATTAACTCTATAAGTAATTTTTGACAGGATAATATAAAAAATCATATCGTTTTTATTAAATACATTTCCTCAAAATCAAAAAATTTAATTATATTATTTTCTCAAAAAAATAATGAAATATGTTTTTTAAGAAAATGTATTTTTAAAGAATAAAATGGAATTACAGTTATTATTTAATAAAAAATTATTAGCATATTTATATTGAGTAGAAAATTTATATATGTTTCATAAATTATATTATCATATTCATGCCTTTTAATTTAACTGCTAGGTTATAATAGTCGTATTCAAATAATAATTTTTGAAGGTTTTATTATGCTTGATGTTGCATGTCGTATATTCAATCGAACACAGTTCTCATTTTAAGATATAAGGTTTTTATATTATCTTATTTTTAAAAGATTTCATTCTCATAATTTGAAATTGTTCTTGGAAATTAGTGGAATAAATTTGAAAAAAAAATTAAATCCAACATCATAAAACGGTTAATTAGACTTCCTTTTGAGAAGAGGGAAATAAAGATACAAATCTCATATCATAAATAGGTTTCAAAATATGAGAACATTAGTGGAAAGTGAAAAAATATACATGGAGATAAAAATTAATGTCCAAATTATTATATAGAGTGTTATAGATAATTTATCATATGAAATTGAATGGCCATTTCTTTATCAATGACCAAAAAACTATAAACCAATTTGGTGTGAAAATGACCATCTATTCAATGAAATTGAAGGAAATATGATAGAATTCACTCTCTAAGATCCTTTTCCTAGAGTTGAGGAATTATTATACATTTTATATCAATAAAATAAGGAAATATACTTACTTGAAATGTGTAATTTCATCCTTTAATAAATTTCCACCAGAATGTCGTCTTTTTATCCAGATGATGATAATTCAAGATATTATTTCCCAAAAAAACTAAAATCAATGCCAAATAGAACACATAGTCTATAAAGATATAACAAGATATTCTTCAAGTCTTTATATATTAAACAAAAACAAAATGGTTATCATAATGTAAGATAATTCCCAAAATTAATAAACCTTCATACAACATTAATCTCCAAAGCCTCAATAATAACACTCAAAGTTCAACATAGATAATTTGATAAATGAAAAATCTAAAAATTCATAAAAATATTCTTTAATAACATTAAAACTAAAATTTTATAATTATTTTATGACATATTCATCTAATATAAATTTTACATTTATCTCTCAATAACATCAATCGCTCTTAATTTCTCATTCCAAAAATATATATTCCCAAGTTATGTAATATCCAAGATATTATAATCATTTCCACAAATGACCTGAATCACTATAAAGATTCACTAAAATTACTTGTACCATAAAAAATATAATTTAAACATTCTTCATAAAATAAAACCCTTAATATTCTATTTACCTTAACCATGTAATCTTGTAAAAAAATATAGTGATATTTTCTAATATAACATTAGTCACTTAATTGCAAAATAATTGTTTCCCACATCAACTTAATAATTATTTGTAAATTAATACTATATAGAACATCACATAGGCTAGTGGTTTTTGTTGCACCCATGTCTCCCTTTGGTTGTAGGTTCAATCACTATAAACTTTTTGTATGTGATATGTTGTCCTTTTTACAAAAAAATATATTAATATAATTAAAACAAAACTACAAAAAAATATGATAAACATCCTAAAAATAACACTAATCATGAAATAAAATTTTAAAGTATATGATTTTCTAGAAATCTCATAAAATTATAATTATTGATTATTATTTACATATCATTAAGAAAATATTATTTCAAAAAATTTATTTCCAATTTATCATATATCCTTAAATGATTTTCTCCAAAAATTATAATCTTTTTTCTACACCATACTTACAATGTAAAAAATCTATTAAATATATGTTTCAAAATTTTGGAAACAATATTTTCTATATAATAATCCTTAGTCATTTCATAATTCACATAATATTTAGAATATATAATTATATCCTAGATAAAATATAACTACATCAGAATTATGAAAACCCAATGCATAAAAATATTCTTCATTAAACTTCCATCTTAAACCCTTAACAATTAATTGTGTCCTTAAACCCCGTAACTTCACTCCTACAGTCAAGGACCTGATCTTAAACATTATATAATATTCATTTTTAGTCAATACTTCACTTTCATACATATATAAGGTTCTTTATAGTATATTGTTTAAAGAATTAGGTCATAACTCATACATAAAAACCCATATTTTGAAAGGTAGAAACTTCTAACCATTATCTATTTTCCCAATAATACGAATAATTAACAAATAAACATGTATTCCTTTCATGAAAAATATAAATGGTTTGATAATTGACTAATTATTTGTTCTTACATATCCTTAAGTCCTATGGAAAAAAATTGAAAACATGGAATGAGAAAACAAATTGAGTAAGGGAAATAAAATGAAAGGGAGAAACCTGTTAATATTTTTCCAAACCATGAAATCATAAAAATAAAATCCTTTAACATATTACAATTTAAACTAAACAATAATAATTAACTATCATGTGAATTTAGTATTTCTTCAATAATATTTTCATAAATCACTTTTTAAGAAAATATAATGTTCAAATAATAATCATTAGGGTTTCTTAGTAAACATGAGATCCCCTGATTTTTTTTTAAAAAATATAACTTTCAACCCGAAATGGGAATAATAATTTCATTAGTACAAAATATCTTTAGCTTACGATTTGAAATCAAATAATTTCAATGATAATATTATGAATGTATATAAAATTTATTTTGGTTCCTTGGAACATCATCTCCGTATAACCCTAATAGTAAAACATATAATTGGAATTACCATATGGTCAACTCCCAATATAATTCTCTAGAGAAAATAATCATTACTCAATGCATTGGAGTGTAGTACAGGGACACCCATCATGTAACCTATATCTGTATCACCCATTATTATGAAATATATTATGCTCATAAACTGTGCAAGATCATTCCATTTAAAATATAATTAATAAAACATTTTAATTTTGAAACTTTTCATCATAAAACCTTGAAAATGTATTTTACACCCATTTGTAAATCACTTTTGAATATTGTAATCCCATTTCATTTTTAAAAACCCATTTTCAATACTAAAATTACTAAAACAAAAAGGAAATAAGTTTTTTCGTTAAATAAAAAATTTAATCTTATAAATGAATACAAACACAAACAAAAGTTTTAGTACTAGGAAAATTAATTTCCACTGTATACGATAAGATTGAAAATTCTTTTTATCATTTATAAATATTGTCAAAATGTTCCATATAAAGTACATTAATATATCCCTCCTGAAAAACATTAAAATAAAATAAAAAATAGACTTAAAATTTCCATTTTAATTCATTAATATACATATATATAAATTCCTAAAATTATTTTAAAAATATTGACTTAGAAGAAAAAGATTTAGAAAATAAATCAGTAAATAATTTAAATGACGTTTTTTTAAGTAAAGATTCCCTTACATAAATCATTAAAAATATTTCTTATTTAAAACATTTTAAATAATGTTAAATATTTTTAAAATTACCATTATTATACATTAAATCATAAATAATAATTTTCTTCAATCATTTATAACAACAATGACATGAAATAAAAATTGATGGAATGGAAAATTTTAAAGAGGATATTTTTTTTAAAAAATCCCTTACCTTGAGTCTAACTCATCACATTTGTTCTTTATCATCCTAAATAATAAATTCTTGTTAACTATTCTCATTCTTCAGAATATTTTTCATGTTTTTTGATTCCTTTTACCATGTTATAATCAATTACATTATCAACTAATCTAATGCCAGATGTTTCGATAATTTCAACTAATATGTCCAATATGACTTCAGTTGGTTGACTGTAGTTGAAGTGAAAATTATTCCATCATAACTGGAATAATAGTAATGGAATCTTTATCATTTTATATATAAATCATACTTGTAAACCAAATCATGAAATATGGTTATGAAAAATGAACTATGCTACAATCATGGAGACGGTAGGTCACGCATACGCATGAGTAATGTTTCTGTTGTTCAATTGTTATTATGAATAGAAGGTAAGTATTATTTTATATTTCTATAATAATAATAATATCACAAAAAAAAATATTTTCTCATTAAATATACTTATATATATCATCCATGTGATGTGGAGGTCAAAAATGAATCCATCACTTCATCAAGGAGGAATTTCACATGAAAGCATGAACGCCATTATCATTTTTCAGTGATTGAAAAGTTATAAAAATATATAACATACCTCCCCCCACAATTGGAATAAGTCGATGAGGAAATTCCACACAGGCATAAGACATTTCCCAATGAAACAAAATGCTGGAAAAAAATCTAAGGGATTCTATTACATTTGTGGATGATTTTCCCTTTGAAAATAAAACAACCTACCAAACATCCATAAATAAATAAACCACTAAATGATGCATGAGAATAATGAAACACAACTCATACATTATAATATATCAAAACCAAATCTAAATAATACCTGAGTGAAGGACTAAAAAACAAACAAGTACATAGTGGAAGACTACAACACTCGCAAAACTCAATGAAAACATAACTCAAAATCTCTAATATGATACATAATCCTCTCCACAATAAAAACCCAAGTATCACTAAGAACCACCAGAGAGGACTAATACATTACCCTCAATAATTTCCTAAAAAAATCCTTAAAAGTACCAAAGTTCCAAAGAATTGGTAAGTAATATAACTCAATTGGTTTTTGCTAAATGAATTCCCTAATCATGAAAGTTGGATAAAACATGTTAGAAAATTAATATAAAATGGTTTATATAAAAATATTCTAAACAATCATATCAGAATATAAAAAAAAATTCATAAAAAATTTATTTCTCACATAATATCATGTTCCAAGTAATGAAACCAAACAATGTTCTGAAACCAATTCATAAATTCCATTTTACATAACCCATTCTAATCCAAAAACATGTACATCCACCCATGCGTACTTCATTATGATAGTTCCATACTCATGACCAGTTTGACATAGATATAAAAATTCATTACATGGTAATTAAATCACATGTTCCATTTCACATTTCATACTAAGAACCATTTCATAATTCAACCGGGACTTGAAAAATGTAATAATAACACACAAAACCTAGAATGCCAAAAAACCATGACAATATCGTCATTCTATAAAAAAAATTAATACCAAAACCATTTCAATAAAAATAAATTTTATTGAAAACCATTTTCCAAAAATCGAAAAAAGAAACTATATTAAAATCATTTATCAAAGTACATTGCACTAAATTTCCCCAATTTCAAAGAAATCCAAAAACAATCCCAAAAAATGTTTTTAAAATTATTTTCACACAAATTTCATAGTAAATTTCAATAAATTTAATCAATTTGAAACTAAGACTTCATGTCCAAAATAGTGGAGTCGAGGGCCAATCCACCTACATTAGAAAACATGGTGAAAAGGTAAAATAGCATGATAACGTCTATGGAATGGGGTTTTAAAATCAAAACAACATATTATATCTCCTACCCTAACAACAAAAAATCAAAATCTAATAACATTTGGCATAAACTACCATATATATATATACAAAGCAGACATAGATCTAAGAAAATGATAGACATGAATAAGTATATCTATGGAAAACTACAATAAACACTATCTTTCTGAAAGAATCTAGTTTCAATGCACTAAGAGAATCCCTCGAATCACCTCTGTATTGATTGGAGAATATACCTTAGCCTTTGAGTGGAATAAAAAATGAGTTATAGTAGGTTTGGAAAAAATAATGGGTGAAATCATAATCAAGAGCTAGATCCACTTTTTTTGGATGTAGTTTTCAAACCATGCATGGTTAGTCACACAGTTAGAAAACATGTTAGATAACCATCCCCCAGCTTTTGTCCCATGTAGGAACCTCACACGGTTGGATCACATGGTTTCCAAACTATTCTCCAACCATGAAAAATCCAACTATATTGCTTTTAACTGTTTATCCTAACCATCCATGTTGTTTGGAAAAACTGTGTGCCTTCACGTATGACTTCTCTTTATCAGATGTCTCATTTTTCAAGGTTTCCTTTAAGATTTTCATAGTTTACCCTAACTGTGCACCAACCATGAACCATTAAAAAAATTAATAAAACATTCCAAACTTCTCCTAAACCCTCCAAAACTTCACCCAAATACTATATACACTATAAAATACATAAAATAATGGTTTCTTAATTGGAAATAGAGGTGATACATTCTCTCCAAAATTTTCCTTTCCATTCCCAAAAAGTAAAAACATCTATTTTCTTAAAAGGGTTCTAGAAATTTCCCTTTCATTTCCTTCTCCCATTACAAAGTCTCTTTGTAGTACCCTCATTTTCTGGTAAGTAACCCTTGTTTCATCTTTTTAAGTACATGAAGCATATGGGAGATGGTTGGGGAAATTTTGGAGACGTTTAAAGAATAAAAGGGGAAAAGTGGTGATGCATGGGCTGCGCATGGTTTTCCCAAACTGTGTGGAAGCCGTGCAGGTGGTGTCACTTTGGACAGAGGAGACCGCACAGTGTGCTCATGGTTTGGGCAAACCGTGTGAGGAGGCCCTGCAGAGCACCCCCTCTAAGCAGTGACTACCAAACGGTTAACGCATGGTTTGCCTAACAGTGCGGACTAACCGTGCGTGAAGTCAACTTAGATCCTATTTTTAAGGATCTAATCTATTTTATCCTTAAACCCACTCGTTTTTGCTCCTAAATGGACCTAACTCAGATTTCTATTCTGGTGAAGGTGGGAGAACACTTACCAGGCGTTTTGGAAGCGATCTGGAGGCTTTCCTTGGCGTTTAGAGGCTGGTTGATCGTTTTAAGTCTCGTTTCCTTTAGTTTAATTATATCTCCTTCTTCCCTCTTGATGTATCCTTAGATATATGCCCAAGGTGGGTAGATCTAAGGTATTGGATGACTTTTAAGTTGGATTTTGGTCTTTTTGGTGATAGGGGAAGGAATCTAAGGAGGTTTCGTGGTGTTTTGACCCAGTTCTTGGTCGTTTTTTCATATTTTGTTGAGGTAGGTGGCTTCACTCTCGATTCCTCTCTCTTAGAACATGAAGGATTAGTTCCAAATTCTTTTCCATGATTGAAATGGTTTGTTTATCTATTGTGAAAGAATGGTTGAAACCCCTTTTTAGTAACGGGTGATGGAAATTGGGTGTTTTTGGAAAGTGGTTGTTGAAGTAAATTTAAAATTGTGATTTTAAACTGGCAATGGTTTTGCTGCTTGAAAGAAATGGTTTTCAATAAAAGGGTGATGCTTTATTGAATGTTTTTGAACACTCTTGGTTTTGGGCATGGACTTTCATGGTTTGTGGTGTGTTTATATGCATTGGGATGGATAAGGGCGAGAAGTACCCCCATCAAAAAGGTTGGGATGGATAAGGGTGAGAAGTACCCCCATAAAAATGGACGGATAAGGTCGTGAAGTACCCCGTCAATGTAGTTCACTAAGTGAAGACTTAGTGGAAGGATAACTCACCACTTGGGAGTATAGGGAGGTCCATGTTTCATGCAATGTTGGTTGTGTGGATTAGTGAAATGGAATGAATGTGACAAATGGAAATGTGAATTTTATTGGGAACTTTGCTTGGTTACTTTTCTTGAGAAATATGGTTTATGTTGGGAAATGATTTTTGATATGGGACTTTTTATATTGTGAAATATTTTGGAATTTTTTTATATAATTTTTTTTAAAAATGTGATAACATATTTTATCCTAGAGGCATGGGTTGGGAATTCATCGGGGAAAACCTACTGAGTTTCATTACTCACCCCCAGCTTTGGTACGTTGTTTCTTTTGCTGATGTCATGTACTAGGATGTTGAAAAGGGTAAGGGTTGCATACTGCTTCATGATGCTTGTGCTGGTTTGTGATGTTAGAGCTTGGAGCTTGTGGTGAGTGGAGTTGGGTGGTTTTCTTGTAGTATTTGAATTTTCTTTCCGCTATTTACTCTGATTTAGTGTTGGTTTCCGCTATGGTACTCTTGGTTGGTTTATGATAAAATAAATGGTTGAGTTGTCTTAGCTTTTATCATGCATCATTTAGTTGATTATTTTGGTTATTTTTATTGGTTTTGTGGTATGTTCAAAAAAGGGTAAATCGTCCCCCACTTGTTTTGAAACCCTTCGTCATTTATTTCCAGCCTTTGGCACCTTGAGGATGTCTCTTAAGGCCTGGTAATGACTCGTTGATCTCTCTAGCCAATGAGAATTGGTGGGTCATTACAAATGGTATCAGCTTGTTTGGTCCTTGCTAAACAAGTGGTCATCGATGTTCTAGGTCATGGAGATGAAATTTCTTTTCGTCTATTCCTTGGGTTGGAATCTTAAACAGGAGTAGAATTGTCGGAACTTGAAATTTATAGCATACAAGGATGTAGCGAACCCGTTTATGCTGAACTTCAAGTTACCAGGGTGTTGGGTACATAAGTGTTTTGGATACACTTCTAAAATCTTGAAAATCTCATTGTCATGGGTTTATCCAATGAGATGAGCATGACATGCATGGTAGAGAAATGAATTCCCACTAGGATTTCATATCTCATTGTGAGGAATGAGAAAGGATTCCAGGAAAGGTGTGATTTTTTTATAAATGTAGAAAAAAAATTCCACTAAAAAGATTTTGAAAACATGATATTTGGTGTATTTTGAAAATGGTCTGATTTTCAAAAAGCATGTGGAATGTTTTCAAAAATGGTTGAACATGGGAAAATGTTGTTTTGAAAAACAATGTGGTGATAGTTTATGTGATAGAATTTGAAATTCTAAGACTTCAGTTGCTAGGAAGTGAGACTAACAAAGTGTGTTGTTTGTATAGAAAATGGTACCCATTAGGCGTTGTAGAAACCAACCCAAAAAACCTGTGGAGAATATGGTTGCCCCTGAACCACATGTGAACCAAGAGCTGGTTTGGAGTATAGTTCAATCATTCCAGGCTATGGACACAGGGAATCAGAGGGATGAGTCAAGGCATGTAGACCATTCTGTCCAGTTCCAGAAGCAGAATCCATCCATCATTCAGGGTGATTCTGAACCAGAAAGGGAGGATGTGTGGCTGAGTAGGATGAAGCTTATCTTCGATTTCATCGGCACATGAGCAGAACTGAAAGTAATGATGGCGACGTATATGTTGGAGGATCTTGCACGACAGTGGTGGGAGCTGGTGGTGCAGGGTAAGGTGGATCAAGGAATGGGCTGGGTGGAATTTTAGGAATTTTTCAATAAACAATTCTACCCTCACATGATCAAGATTCATTGGATGAAGTAATTTTTCATCCTGAAGTAGGAGAATCTCTCTGTCATGAAGTATGCTGCTAAATTCATGAATTTAGTGTGCTTGGTACCGAAAGTTGTTGCAAGTGCGTCGCTGAAGACATGCATCTTTGAATCAGGGTTGCGACATGAGATTCGCTCAAAGATAGTTGTGCTCTGTATTACGGATTATACGGAAATGGTAAATAGTGAAACAGTAGCTGAAAGAGACATATTTGGAGTTATGGGAGGAGGAAGTATGATGATACCCGCGGGAACGGGTGGGAACTATAATGTTGGGAACAAGCGGCAGAGGGACACCTACATCCAAGGTGGGAGTGAGAATCAGAATCATACGGATGGATCGGTGAATCTTTCACCATGACCTATGACGAAAGCCATGTGTTTTCAATGTGTATCGACTGATCACATAAATCAAGGGTGTACGACGTAACCTAGACAATGTCACAATTGCAAGAAGATGGATAATCTACAGCTCTATTGTAGAAATACTCCGAGGTCGGGTGCACATGACACTTCCCAGGTGTCGCAAGCATCGTATGCTTTGACAGGACGAGGATAGCAGAGTCAGTCTCGTCAGCATAACAGAGCTAGCTAGGGTGCCTCTCGAAATACCTTGACTCCTAAACCAGGGAAATCTCAACAAGGCAACAAGGAAAACAGTGAAACGATGAAGAAATTCTATGGAGCTGAGCAGATGATTGTTGATGATTAGGCTGAACCATCAACAGTAAGAGGTACGATTATTTTGAATTATGCCTTTGTGCAAGTGTTTTTTGATACTGGTGCATCACATTCCTTCATTTCTTCTCGTTCTGTTGACTTGTTATGTTTAAAATTGGAAATGATGCCTTCTGTCTTGAAACTAAAAACTCCTCTTAGTGAAAGAGAATTTCAAGCCTTCATGTGTCGAGCATGTTATATAACTATTGATAGAGCTGAGCTGGAATGGGACTTCTCCATGTTGGATATGAATGTCTATGATGTAATCATGGGTATGGATTGGTTGGAAAGGTTTAAGTCTCACATCGACTGTTATGGGAGAAGAGTTAGTTTCACGACTGAGGACGGCATTGAGCATCTCTTCAGAGGAGAGACGATGGTAAATAAAGGTGCAAAGAGCTTGTTGGAACCAATTGTTGGAATGATTTCTTACCAATTGGAAGCGTTGACTTTGGAATCATTATAAGAGATCACATAAAATAGTATATCAGCTGTGGTGGGTCAATTCCTTATTTTTTTTTCTTGAAAAAATCATAGGGTTACCACCTGTAAGAGAAGTGGAGTTTACGATTGATCTCCTTCCGGGGACTATTCCTATCTCACTTCCATCTTATAGGATGGCACCAACAGAGTTACGGGAATTGAAATTGCAATTAGAGGAGATGGAAAGCAAGGGTTCTATTTGTCCAAGCATGTCTCTATGGGAAGCACCGGTTTTGTTTGTAAAGAAAGCAGATGGAACTTTGAGGCTATGTGTGGATTATTGTAAACTTAACCAAGTTACGATGAAGAATATATATCCACTTCCATGCATTGAAGACCTGTTTGATCAATTGAGGGGAGATTATTGGTTCTCTAAGATTGACTTGCGGTCAGGATATCACCAATTGCGAGTTCGGAAGATGGATATCCTGAAGACATCCTTAATAAGAAGATATGGCCACTATGAATATGTAGTCATTCCTTTTGGTCTTACAAATGCACCATCATTTTTTATGGCCTTGATGAATCAGATATTTCAGCGATATCTGGAGTCTTTTGTTGTGGTGTTTGTGGATGACATATTGGTGTATTCAAGAACATGGGCTGAGCATGAGAAACACTTGGCGATAGTGTTAGAAATCTTGAGAGACCATCATTTGTATTCCAAATTATCAATGTGGGATTTTGGGATACAAGAGGTACGCTTTCTGAGCCATTTTGTTTCTTGGAAAGGTGTTTCAGTGCATCCAGAAAAGATAGAAGTTGTTCTTTCTTGGCAACAGTCAAAAAATGTCTTTGAAATATGAAGTTTCCTTGGTCTAGATGGTTATTAATGACTCTTTGTGTGTGACTTCTCATGACTAGATTCACCTATGACTGCATTGACAAAGAAGAAAAGTTCATTTCAATGGACTAAAGAATGTTAGAGATCTTTTCAAGAGTTGAAATTTCTCCTTACATCACCACCCATCTTGATATTTCTGAAATCAGGACAGGGGTATGTGTTGTATTGTGATTCTTCGGGAATAGTGTTGGGTTTTGTTCTCATGCAAGGAGACCATGTGGTTGCTTATGGCTCAAGGAAGTTGAGGTTTCCTGAGAAATATTACCCAACACATGATTTGGAGTTGGCTGCAATCGTCCATTCTTTGAAAACATGGAGACATTATCTCTTTGGTGAGAAATGTACTGTGTTTACGGATCACAAAAGCTTAAAACACATCTTCTCACAGTGAGATTTGAATCTGAGGCAGTAGAGATGGATGGAGTATCTTCAAATGTTCAACTTTGACTTGATGTATACACCTGGTAAGGGAAATTCGGTGGCCGATGCATTAAGCATTAAGTCGTATGCTCAGTTGGCGAAAGAAGATTTAGATGAGTGGCAGTTGATGTCAGACCTAGCTGACATGCATATGGAATGTGAAGAACGAGCTGATGTTGCGGTTTTATTTCCATTTGCGCTTGTTTATGATTTGGTGGACATGGTAAAGGAGACACAAGCATCTGATGTAGACTGTGTTGCAATGAGTTCAAAACTCTATTGTGGGGAGACCATTAAGGGATCGAAGCTGGATGGGTGTTCAGTTTTTTGGTTTCGATATCGGATGTTTGAACCTTTAACTGCTCAGGAACAACTCCTTCATGCTTACCATCATTCCAGATGGGCTATTCCTCCAGGAATATAGAAGATATATAAGGCGTTGAAGGCGCAGTTTTGGTGGAGCTTCATGAAATGGAAGGTAGCTGAATTTGTTTCAAGGTGTTTAACTTGTTAGCAAGTTAAAGTAGAACATCAGTGGCTAGCAGGTATTTTGCAGTCTCTACCAATTAAAGTGTGGATATGGGAGCAGATAGCTATGTATTTTGTTACAGGTCTTCCAAGAATGGTCTGGAAACACGATGCCACTTGGGTGATAGTGGATCGTCTAACAAAGTCGGCCCATTTCAGCCCTATTCATGAAACTTATACGGTTGAAGATATTTCAAAATTCTATATCCGAGAAGTGGTAAAGAGGCATGGTGTACCAGTTTCTATAATCTCAGATATATATCCGAGGTTCACATATCGTTTCTGGCGATCCTTACAGAAATCCCTGCGAACTGAGTTGAATATGAGTACGGTGTATCATCCTCATACAAATGGACAATCCGAAAGGATGATAGAGATGTTGGAAGACTTGTTGCAGGCTTGTGTAATTGATTTTGGGGGCTCATGGGTGGAGTATATACCCTTAGTGGAGTTCTCATACAATAACAGCTATCAAGCCTCGATAATCATGGCTCCGTTTGAAGAATTGTATGGGTGTCCCTGTCGTTCTCCACTTTGTTGGGTAAAAATAGGTGAGACTTCACTAGTTTGGCCGAGCCTTGTCCAAGAAAAAACAGAGAAGATTCAGTTGATAAAAAAGAGGATAGAGATGGCATAGAGTCGTCAGAAATATTATGCGGATCATCGCCAAAGACCATTTTTGTTTGTGGTGAGTGATCGTGTCTTTTTGAGAATCTCTCCAAGGCTTGGACAACGTCATTTTGGGAAGCAGGTCAAATTATCTCCTCGATATATAGGCCCTTTTGAGATACTAGAATGGGTTGGCGAGGTGGAGTATCGGTTGGCATTACCACCATGGTTCAGTGCAGTGCATGTAACGCCCTGACCCTAGTTACCCAGAGTCGGTGCATTATTACATAACATTGGCATGATCACAAGAAAGATCAAATCTCGAAAGACCGATTGGTTTAGTAGCCTTGGAAACACTAGATATATTCATAAGTATTACATTACATCATAAAATGAAAAACTACTACAACAACATAATGTCTCCATAATCCACACTCATATCCCCACATAATATCCCTGCAGGTCATTCATAATTTACTTCTTCACTTCCTGGGAAAAATAAAACATAGAAAAGGGGTGAGCTCAAATGCCCAGTAAGGATAACAATATAGTGGAAACTTTCATAAATAAGAATAAACATTTAAGGCAATGTATAACTAAAACAAAAGCCTTTCAAACTTGAACTTTCAACTTTGTATGGCATAAATAAAATGAAATAATGCCATTTACTCATTCACATGGATATTCTACTAATCGAATAATCACATGAAAAATCACTAACCACTTTCATAATGATGGAATGCATAATGCCAGACTATCATAACCACATAGCCAAGGCCTCGTGCCAAGACTACAAATAAGATTTTGTCAAGGCCTTGTGCCAAGACACTAGTTTGCCTCATGAGACCTACCGATGCATCGAGGAGCTATAGCGGGCTCCACCCGTCACATATTAAGTCCAATGCATTCCCATATGAAAAGGTTTAAACATAACATAAACATTCGTATTAAAACTAGCAAACGAAATGTCAATACTTTCACCATAAACCATGAATGGTATATAAAAAAATAGCACATCCACAATCAAATATATCACAAAACCTTCAATACAATATAAAAGTTTTGTATCATAATATATAATCCTCAAATAAGCATAAAATCCATTAAAGGATGTAGACATAGATGAAATCAAAACTCTTTTTAAAGAAATATCTCTTTCTATTTTGAAATCATTTAGGAGACATATATTTATAAAATAAAACATTTTCTTTGAAAATATTCTTATAAGCTTGTAAGGGAATCTTTGACGATTTTATAACGGCGGAAAATAACCGCACCCGCCGTATAAGTTAAAAAAAACATTCTTATCTTAATTTTGTCGAAAAGGTTAAAAAGCACCTTGTTTGGAAAATGACGGAAATATTCCCTTATAAACCTCTTATAAAAAGTCAAATAAGGGTATAAATGACTTTAACCCATATTCTTTTAAATATTAAAAATGTTTTGAAATACATTTTGAAGAAACATGAATGTGGATGATAACGAGATCCCAGTAGATTATTATGTATAAACAACCTCGGATAATGAAGAGATTGTGAAATAACCCTTACCTTGTACTTTTCCTTGGTTGGGGTAGGTTAACCTCCTGTATAATGGTGAAATAATTGTTATTAAACTATAAAAGAATCATATACATTAATATGATATCATATATGATCTTTTAATATTGATTTGATAATAATATCTTAGTATTATCGTTGTTTCGGGTGTTAACTTACTTGTTTTATTTTATATGTTTTGTTACGTAAGACATGTTTGTAATGGATAGGTTGTATATTATTCATATTCCGAATGATATCAAATGATAATTATACTTGAATGGATACGATGGAGAATGAATCTTATCGCATTTGTGGAGACGGTAGTCCGTACGTACACACGAGCGACAATATCATTCTTTTGATATTAAAATAATATATAAATGGATGTTATATCATATATACAGAATAATTAACATGTTATATTTATTATTTACATGAGTTTCACATCATTATTATACCCATCCAAATAATAATATATTGAATAACAATTACACCACGACGTGGAGACGGTAAGCCGTACGTACGCACGTATGGTGACATGTTATTCAAAGGGTGGATAGAATACTGAATATGGTTGTACCATATTTATAATAACATCAAATTATATGTGAGATACTGGAGTTATTATTTTAGAATGGTAAGAACAAATAAAGAAGAAGTGGAAGAAGAAAGGAACTTGAAAAGGGTGGTGAAATCATTACCTCTTCTTAGGGATCTTCCTTTTGATTTGATCAAAATGGCTCCTTAGGTTGGCTTTCTGATCAAAATAATGCCTCTAGGTTGTATTGAGGGAAGTTGGGAGAGTATTTGGGCAGAGTTTGGCCGAACCAAAAGGCTTTGAAGGTGTGAAGAAAAGAGAAGGAGGAGTGCCCTTTTATAAGAGGGGTGAGGGGAACCTTTGGAAAAGCTAGAAATATTAATTTATAATAAATTCATATTCGGTTTCTAATGGCTCCAAAGTTGATTATTTAAATTTTAAGGTGGGGATGGGTCGAAAACAACTCAACCAATAGAATTTAGAGAGGTTCGGGTACTTATATTAACCTTATCTTTAAGTATTAACTCTAAGTTAATTAGTTTCACTTTTACAATGTCTCTTTGTATTTTTATATAATATGGTTAATAAACTTACTATATACATCCAAGAGACCCCAAAGAGGTCCATTAATGATTAAAATATCATGATATAAGTCTCTTGTCAGAACCTTAGATTTTTAGGAATTTAATATCAATTAATAATATAATATTTGTTTTAAGAACTCTTTTATGTCAATTTTGACACTATTCAATAGTTGATTTTTGTGAAACTCATAAAAGATTGATTACTTCGAACAAAGTCAATTACATCAATCCTAATATATCATATTATCCTAGAAAATTAGTATAATTAATTAAAAGTTTCATATTATATTTATTTGGGTATTTATAATATCAATTATTTTAATTTTTCACTATTATAGTAATTACTACATCATCATTGTGTCATAAATAAAATAAATTATTTAATGTCTAAAAATTATAAATAAAATATCATTATGTAGGAACTCTTTTTATCTTTCTAATGAATATTTATAATCTAAAATCCAACATATATAACCCTATGTAACAATTGTTTTTCTAAAAGATATATGCTTGTGTCATTTTTGTATTCATTTTAACTTAATTAAAATAAAGTGTCATTATCACTTACAAGTGGATCCATGGGGTCCCAAAATCGACCCAAAGATGCCCATGGTCGACCATGTATCAACCAATAGGTTTAAGACACGTTTTAGGGTAATTTAGTATTATTATAATATTATTTTTTAACCCTTATTTACCGGATTTACCCTTAACCATGGTAAATAAAATATTTACCGCAGTAATTATTCAAAATGTCTAAAAATAAAAGTTACCTATTTAAAAAATTTGGATATACTGATTCCAAATATGGAATACATTTTTCTAAATTCAAAACATAGAAGTGTCAGAAATTAATTTAAAATTAATTCTCGCTGTCAAAACAAAAAGCGTGTTTTTAAGAGATAATAACTATCAAAAGATTGACACTTGTTTATGTTCGGTTTAATTGTAAAATTATGTACAATGACCAAAATTATATTAAATGGTAAAAATATATTCTAAATATACTTTAAAACCACTCAAATTCATAATTTATCACTATTAATTATTTTGATTAAAAAAGTTGTTTTTAATTAAAATTTAGTAATTTTCACTATTCATCAAAATATGAAAGTTATCCGAAAAGTACCAAAATTTCACCTTAGGCTAAATTCGAAATTCCGAATCCAGAAATGAAGTCCATTTTAAAATATATAATATATATAATTTTGAAAAGTAGGTATTACTATTCATAACGGCTAGTTTGATTGGTTGTGGTGTGTGTTAAAACTCAAGGTTGCGTACAACACACGCTACTGTATTATTCAAAGAAAGAGTACCGTGGAAGCTTGGGATGTTTCATTTTAAATTTTTGATGTCCCCATTTAGTCCAAAAGTTTAAAATATTGTATTTAAAAAGGGTTCACTATTAAAAGTTGATAAAATTGCAATACTGAAAATGAATTTGTTCTTGCATTATATCTAAGAAACTCATAATATGGATTCTAAAATTATAAGGATTATATAAAGTTTAAAATTTAGATAATACTATTCATAACCTCTTTTGAATGGCTTCTTTTTTTTTTGTAAGTCATGGTGTGATTGAACTCGGTGTTGCGTGTAGTGCAAGTTATTGAATTATTTTGAAGAAATAACACACTATGAAATCTTGGGGTGTTACATTCTCCCCTCCTTCAATAAATTGCGTCCTCACAATTTGAAATTGTTCTTCAAAAATAAAAGGTTGAAAATAGAAAATATATTTGTGGGAAAATCCACATCGGAAATTGGGTTACTAAAATTTAGTCTTAATATGAGGAAAAGAGAAATGAAAGGGTCACTACCAAATTATGATCTCGATTAGGAGAACATTGGTGGCAATTAGAGACATATAATTGGAGGAAAAACGTAAATATTTATAGGTAGTGATTAAGGTCATCAATCACAAACAAGTATAAAATTGAGGTCCTTAAATTCATCAATCTATGATGATTTGAAATACCATCGGTTCAACAAAACATAGGGTATTAGGATAACACATTTTTGACGTTTCAAATTATCTTAGTTGGAATCCCACATCGAAAAATGAATTAATGAGGCCTCTATTTAAAATAAAGAGTAGAAAGTATGAAGATTACCGAAAATAACACATACTAGGGTTCCATGTAGGAAAATATGGATATGGAAGAAAACTCTAACCATCAATTATCTGATGGAGAGTGGTAGAGAACATGGCTATGAAAAGGCCAACAATCCCAAAGCCATAAATTAGTGATGATTTAAGGTACCATCTAGGAAAACATTTTTGTTCTAAGTTGCTTTTCTTAATGTTGAGGAATTTATTTATGAGATTGGCTAAGATCATAAGGAGATATACTTACTTTATAATTAGAGATTTATCCATTAATAAATTTCTACCACAAACTCATCTTTCACTCTAAAAGATAATAGAATGTAAAAAAAAATTCTATTTACACTATTCGTATAGGGTTCCAAAATAAACGAATTTATAATTCATCTACAAGATATTTTAATAAAAAATACATTATTTAATCCAGGACATCTCGTGGGCCAGTGGTAGGTGATACACCCTTGTCGCCCTTCGGTTGCGGGTTCAAGTCTCGTAGCCTTGCCGGACGCGACGGGTTGCCGCCCGACCTCCGGGTTGTCCTTTTATGGCAATCCCAAATAATCCAAACTAGAACTATCCAAAATACTTCTGTCCAAACTCACAGTCCAACATTTATAAGGAAGGTAAACATAATATAGATCCTTTTTACCCCGTAATAGCATATGAATACCTTCATCATGTATTACTATATTCCTTATTGATTACATTCATGCTCCCTTATTCCATATAGAATGCTGGATATACTTCATCAATACAAAAATGTTTTAAACCCCAACAATGATGGAATAGAAAAATCATTAATTAGCTTCAAGGTAGTCAAGAATATCCAATATAATTTATCCAAATCAATCATGTATTATTCTAAAATCACTACCTTGGTATCAGAACCATATTATGGTTTATCTTTCTCTCAAACATATATTTTCCAAAAAATTAACCTTATATTGAGTCACTTTTCTTTGTTCCACACAATCTCAAGTCCTTAATGAAATAGTACTGCAGTACAATCCTTATATACTCCATAATTATTATAACAAGTACATTGTTGATAAAACACTCAATTGACATAATCAATATAATAACTCTAATCATTCCTCTTCATCTGTGGTAGTATCATAACTTGATTATTATCCAATAACATCATTTGCGGCATAGTCTGATGACTGGGACATAGGTTCGCGTAGTGTCCAAACTCCTTGCAAATGAAGCATTGTACATTTATAACCATTTTCTTACCCTTGCAGTCACGTACTTTGTGCCCTTTTCCTCCACACTTATAACAAACTCCCATTCCTTTCAGGCAAGTTCCAGGGTGTTTCTTTCCACAGTTACCACATATGGGAAAATTCTTCTTTTCCCTCTTCCCTTTATCCATCTTTCTCTCTTCCATCCTTTTCTTCTCTTGCTTCCCTTCAAATCCATAGGACTCAGTAAACTCTTTACTTATCTTATCAACACATGATATTATTTCTTCATATGATGATAATACATGGGAGACTATTTCTCTTATAAATTCTATCTTAAGACCATGAAAGATATGATCCTTCCTTCTCTTTGGATCATGTGCATTTCTGGAGTTCTCATTCCTTCTACTGGGCGCCATTTCTAAACAATGACATACACTAGATCAGTTTATGAATCAAAATACATAATCCCATACTTATAAAACACTCAACATAAATTGAACTATTTATGGATATAATCCATAATCATAAAAATGTCTCCTTTGAGGATGTATACACTCATAAACCCTTCATAATGGTTTGTAAAGAAAATGAGAATTATCCTAAGCATATCCCCCGGGAGTGTCGTAACCAAGAGTGCAGCAAGGCCCGTTGTCGTGCACCAATTCCTGTTTGAGTCTAGCTCAAAGCGGTGTTTTTGGGTTTTACCCCTAGGTACATCTGTGCTAGAGCCGCCTCTACCTGCTCGTATCCAGACAGGGATGTATTGCTCGGAAAACTCAAAAAATCTCTACAATACCAAAATTCTAGGAAGTTCTTCTATACTAATCCTCAAAGTTCATCTTAGGTCTACGTGCTCTAATCGGAGTTTATCTAAATCTAGCTTCCAAGGTTTGTACTAAACTTCCTCTGATACCAACTGTAACGCCCCGAACCTAGTTACCCAGAGTCGGTGCATTATTACATAACATTGGCATGCTCACAAGAAAGATCAAATCTCGAAAGACCGATTGGTTTAGTAGCCTTGGAAACACTAGATATATTCATAAGTTTTACATTACATCATAAAATGAAAAACTACTACAACAACCTAATGTCTCCATAATCCACACTCATATCCCCACATAATATCCCTGCAGGTCATTAATAATTTACTTCTTCACTTCCTGGGAAAAATAAAACATAGAAAAGGGGTGAGCTCAAATGCCCAGTAAGGATAACAATATAGTGGAAACTTTCATAAATAAGAATAAAAATTTAAGGAAATATATAACTAAAACAAAAGCCTTTCAAACTTGAACTTTCAACTTTGTATGGCATAAATAAAATGAAATAATGCCATTTACTCATTCACATGGATATTCTACTAATCTAATAATCACATGCAAAATCACTAACCACTTTCATAATGATGGAATGCATAATGCCAGACTATCATAACCACATAGCCAAGGCCTCGTGCCAAGACTAAAAATAAGATTTTGTCAAGGCCTTGTGCCAAGACACTAGTTTGCCTCATGAGACCTACCGATGCATCGAGGAGCTATAGCGGGCTCCACCCGTCACATATTAAGTCCAATGTATTCCCATATGAAAAGGTTTAAACATAACATAAACATTCGTATTAAAACTAGCATACGAAATGTAAATACTTTCACCATAAACCATGAATGGTATATAAAAAAATAGCACATCCACAGTCAAATATATCACAAAACCTTCAATACAATATAAAAGTTTTGTATCATAATATATCATCCTCAAATAAGCGTAAAATCCATTAAAGGATGTAGACATAGATGAAATCAAAACTCTTTTTAAAGAAATATCTCTTTCTCTTTTGAAATCATTTAAGAGACATATATTTATAAAATAAAACATTTTCTTTGAAAATATTCTTATAAGCTTGTAAGGGAAGCTTTGACGATTTTATAACGGCGGAAAATAACCGCACCCGCCGTATAAGTTAAAAAAAACATTCTTATCTTAATTCTGTCGAAAAGGTTAAAAAGCACCTTGTTTGGAAAACGACGGAAAGATTCCCTTATAAACCTCTTATAAAAAGTCAAACAAGGGTATAAATGAATTTAACCCATATTCTTTTAAATATTAAAAATGTTTTGAAATACATTTTGAAGAAACATGGATGTGGATGATAACGAGATCCCAGTAGATTATTACGTATAAACAACCTCGGATAATGAAGAGATTGTGAAATAACCCTTACCTTGTACTTTTACTTGGTTGGGGTAGGTTAGCCTCCTGTATAATGGTGAAATAATTGTTATTAAACTATAAAATAATCATATACATTAATATGATATTATATATGATCTTTTAATATTGATTTGATAATAATATCTTAGTATTATCGTTGTTTCGGGTGTTAACTTACTTGTTTTATTTTATATGTTTTGTTACGTAAGCCATGTTTGTAATGGATAGGTTGTATATTATTCATATCTAGAATGATATCAAATGATAATTATACTTGAATGTATACGATGGAAAATGAATCTTATCGCGTTTGTGGAGACGGTAGTCCGTACGTACGCACGAGCGACAATATCATTCTTTTGATATTAAAATAATATATAAATGGATGTTATATCATATATACATAATAATTAACATGTTATATTTATTATTTACATGAGTTGCACATCATTATTATACCCATCCAAATAATAATATATTGAATAACAATTACACCACGACGTGGAGACGGTAAGCCGTACGTACGCACGTATGGTGACATGTTATTCAAAGGGTGGATAGAATACTGAATATGGTTTTACCATATTTATAATAACATCACAGTATATGTGAGATACTGGAGTTATTATTTTAGAATGGTAAGAACAAAGAAAGAAGAAGTGGAAGAAGAAAGGAACTTGAAAAGGGTGGTGAAATCATTACCTCTTCTTCGGGCTCTTCCTTTTGATTTGATCAAAAGGGCTCTTTAGGTTGGCTTTCTGATCAAACTAAGGCCTCTAGGTTGTAGTGAGGGAAGTTGGGAGAGTATTTGGGCAGAGTTTGGCCGAACCAAAAGGCTTTTAAGGTGTGAAGAAAAGAGAAGGAGGAGTGCCCTTTTATAAGAGGGGTGAGGGGAACCTTTGGAGAATCTAGAAATATTAATTTATAATAAATTCATATTCGGTTTCTAATGGCTCCAAAGTTGATTATTTAAATTTTAAGGTGGTGATGGGTCTAAAACAACTCAACCAATAGAATTTAGACAGGTTCGGGTACTTATATTAACCTTATCTTTAAGTATTAACTCTATGTTAATTAGTTTCACTTTTACAATGTCTCTTTGTATTTTTATATAATATGGTTAATAAACTTACTATATACATCCAAGAGACCCCCAAGTGGTCCATTAATGATGAACCTATCATGATATAAGTCTCTTGACCGAACCTTAGATTTTTAGGAATTTAATATCAATTAATAATATAATATATGTTTTAAGAACTCTTTTATGTCAATTTTGACACTATTCAATAGTTGATTTTTGTGAAACTCATAACAGATTGATTACTTCTAAAAAAGTCAATTAAATAAATCCTAATATATCATATTATCCTATAAAATTAGTTTAATTAATTAAAAGTTTCATATTATATTTATTTGGGTATTTATAATATCAATTATTTTAATTTTTCACTATTATAGTAATTACTACATCATCATTGTGTCAAAAATAAAATAAATTATTTAATGTATAAAAATTATAAATAAAATATCATTATGTATGAAATATTTTTATCTTTCTAATGAATATTTATAATCTAAAATCCAACATATATAACCCTATGTAACAATTGTTTTGCTAAAAGATATATGCTTGTGTCATTTTTGTATTCATTTTAACTTAATTAAAATAAAGTGTCATTATCACTTACAAGTGGATCCATGGGGTCCCAAAATCGACCGAAAGATGCCCATGGTCGACCATGTATCAACCAATAGGGTTAAGACACGTTTTAGGGTAATTCATTATTATTATAATATTATTTTTTAACCCTTATTTACCGGATTTACCCTTAACCATGGTAAATAAAATATTACCGCAGTAATTATTCAAAATGTTTAAAAATAAAAGTTACCTATTTACACAATTTGGATATACTGATTCCAAATATGGAATCCATTTTTCTAAATTTAAAACACAGAACTGGAAGAAATTAATTTAAAATTAATTCCCGCTGTCAAAACAAAAAGCGTGTTTTTAAGAGATAATAACTATCAAAAGATTGACACTTGTTTATGTTCGGTTTAATTGTAAAATTATGTTCAATGACCAAAATTATATTAAATGGTAAAAATATATTCTAAATATACTTTAAAACCACTGAAATTCATAATTTATCACTATTAATTATTTTGATTAAAAAAGTTGTTTTTAATTAAAATTTAGTAATTTTCACTATTCATCAAAATATGAAAGTTATCCAAAAAGTACCAAAATTTCACCTTAGGATAAATTCGAAATTCCGAATCCAGAAATGAAGTCCATTTTAAAATATATAATATATATAATTTCGAAAAGTAGGTATTACTATTCATAACGGCTAGTTTGATTGGTTGTGGTGTGTGTTAAAACTCAAGGTTGCGTACAACACACGCTACTGTATTATTCAAAGAAAGCGTACCGTGGAAGCTTGGGATGTTTCATTTTAAATTTTTGATGTCCCCATTTAGTCAAAAAGTTTAAAATATGGTATTTAAAAAGGGTTCACTATTAAAAGTTGATAAAAGTGCAATACTGAAAATGAATTTGTTCTTGCATTATATCTAAGAAACTCATAATATGGATTCTAAAATTATAAGGGTTATATAAAGTTTAAAATTTAGATAATACTATTCATAACCTCTTTTGAATGGCTTCTTTTTTTTTGTAAGTCATGGTGTGATTGAACTCGGTGTTGCGTGTAGTGCAAGTTATTGAATTATTTTGAAGAAATAACATACTATGAAATCTTGGGGTGTTACAGTGCATAATGTGTTCCTTGTATCTCATGTGAGGAAGTATCAGCCCGATACTGACCATGTGATCAGATGGGATAAAGTTGACTTAGAGACGGATGCTTCGTTGATACATATCTTAGTACGGATTTTGGATAGGCAAGAGAAAGTCTTGCGTGGAAAAAACATCAGTCTAGTGCGGGTTTTATGGCAGCATGCTCAGATTGAGGAAGAGACTTGGGAACGTGAGAAAGAAATGAAAGACCAGTGGCTAGAACTCTTTCATGTAAGAAACGGTTTTCTACTTTCTAAGGACAAAAAGGACAATGGTGGGGAGAATGTAGTACCCCCGATTTCTGGTAAGTAACACTTATTTTATGTTTTCTATGTACATGAAGCATGTGGGAGATAGTTGGGAAAAGGTTGGAGACTTTTAAAGCATAAAAGGGAAAAAAGTGGTGATGCACGGGCTTCACACGGTTTTCCCAAACCATGCAGAAGCCGTGCAGGTGGTGTCACTTTGGACAGAGGAGACCGCATGGAGTTCACACGGTTTTGGAAAATCATGCGAGGAGGCCATGCGGAGCGCCCCCGCCAATTAGTGACTACCGCACAGTTAGCACACAGTTTTCCTAACCGTGCAGACTAACCATGCATGAACTCAACATAGATCTTATTTTTAAGGATCTAATCCATTTTATCCTTAAACCCAGTAATTTTTTCTCCTAGATTTCCTTAACTCGGTATTTCTCTCTGGTGAAGGTGGGAGAACACTTACCATGCATTTTGGAAGAGATCTGGAGTCTTTCTTTGGCGTTTAGAGGTCAGTTTATTAAGGTAAGTCTCATTTCCTTCAGTTTTCTTATACATCCTTCTTCCCTCTTGATGGATCCTTAGATCGACTCCCAAGGTGGGTAGATCTACTCCCAAGGTGGGTAGATCTAGGGTATTGGATGAATTTTAAGTCGGTTTTTGGTCTTGTTGGTGATGGGGGAAGGAATCTAAGAAGGTTTCATGGTGTTTTGACCTGGTTCGTGGTTGGTTTTGCCTATTTTTTGGAGGTAGGTGGCTTAACTCTCGATTCCTCTCTCTTAGAACATGAAGGCTTAGTTTCAAATTGTTTTCCTTGATTGAAATGGTTTGTTTATCTGAAGTGAAAGAATGGTTGAAACCTTTTTTAGTAACGGGTGATGGAAATTTTGTGTTTTTGGAAAGTGGTTGTTGAAGTAAATTTAAAATGGTGATTTTAAATTGGCTATGGTTTTGTGTCATGAAATAAATGGGTTTCAATAAAAGGGTGATGCTTTATTTAAAGGTTTTGAACACTCTTGGTTTTGGGCATGGACTAGCATAGTTTTTGGTGTGTGTTTATATTCATTGGGATGGATAAGGGTGAGAAGTACCCCCATAAAAATGGTTGGTATGGATAAGGGAGAGAAGTACCCCCATCAAAAGGGATGGATAAGGTCGTGAAGTACCTATGTCAATCTAGTTCACTAAGTGATGACTTAGTGGAAGGATAACTCTCCACTCGCGAGTATAGGGAGGTCCAGTTTGCATGCATGGTTGGTTGTGTGGATAAGTGAAATGGAATGAATGTGCCAAATGGAAATGTTAATTTGATTGGAAACTTTTCTTGGTTACTTTTCTTGAGAAAGATGGTTTATATTGGGAAATGGTTTTTGATATGAGACTTCTTATATTATGAACTGTTTCGGAATTGTTTTATATAAATTGTTTTATATAAATGTGCTAACATGTTTTATCCTAGAGGCATGGGTTGAGAATTCATCGGGGAAAACATAATAAGTTTCATTACTCACCCCCTTCTTTGGCAAGTTGGTGCTTTTGCAGATGTCATGTACCGGGATGTTGGCAAAGGTAAAGTGTTGCATACTGCTTTGTGATGCTTGGGATGGTTTGTGATGTTGGAGCTTAGAGCTTGTGGGGCATGGATTTGGGTGGTTGTATTGTAGTCTTTTAGTTGGCTTTCCACTGTTTACTCTGATTTAGTGTTGGTTTCCACTGTTGTACTCTTGGTTGGTTTATGATAAAATAATTGGTTGAGTTGTCTTAGCTTTTTTCATCCATCATTTAGTTGATTAGTTTGGTTATTGGTTGTTGGTTCTATGGTATGTTCAAAATGGTTAAATCATCCCCCAATAGTTTTGAAACCCTTCGGCATTTATTGCCAGCCTTTGGCGTATCGGGGATGTCCCTTAAGGCCTAGTAATTACTCGTTGAGCTCTCAAGCCAATGAGAATAGGCGGGTCATTACACTCTTTCTAAATCTGACCATGTTACCAAAAACCCTTCACTAGACCAATTCTTTTTCTTTTTAATACTTTCTCTTGCCTATCCACATTCTGAATTGGTATATGTTCCAACAACAAATCTGATCCTAGTTCTACTTGGTCCCATCAAATCATATGGTCAGGTTCAGACTAATACTTTTTCAACTGAGATACATGAAATAAATCATGAATAGAACTAATCCATGGGGAAAATTCCAACCGATACAGCACCTCCCCAAGCCGTTCAGGCATCACAAAAGGGCCTATGTATCGAGGAGATAACTTTCCCTACTTCCCAAAACGTTGATTTCCAATCCTTGGAGATATCCATAAGAACACATGATCACTCATCTATAATGAAAACGAACATTGATGATTATTTTTATATAATATCTAACAACTCTAATCCATCTTCTTCAATTTTCTGAACAACTTAATCTTTTTTATTGTTTCATGGACAAGTGTTGTACCAAATAGATAAGTCTCTCCTATTTCCACACAACAATATAATTAATTATAAGGATTCCCATACAATTTTTTAAAAGGAGCCATATATATTGATTCTTGATAACCATTGTTATATGATAAACCCATTAACAACACATGCTCTTCCCATGATCTAACAAAATCTATTACACAAGACCACAATATTTCATTCAATGTCTGTATCATCCTTTTAGACTTCCCATCCATCATATAATGATACACCAAAATCATTATGAACTGAGTTAAAAGGCTTTCTATGAGGATTTCTAGAAATGAGATGTAATCCTTGAATCTATGCCTAACACTATTGAAAGTAGTTTTTAAATCCTCTTTACCACTTCTCAAATATTTTTTTTTGAAAAGTCTTCCAACATATGAGATTCACGAATAGAAATTAAATGATCCAAATTTCTGAGTTGGTCCACTATCACCTATATGACATCGTGTTTCCAAACTGTTCTTGGGAGACACGTTACAAAATCCATAACTAGTGTCTCATATTTTCACAATAGAATAAGTAAATACTACAACAAACCTACTTTTCATTGATGCTCTACATTAACTTTTTGACAAGTTAATCATCTTGAAAAATACTTATCCACCCTCCATTTCATATGGACCCACTAAAAGAATGATTTCAACGTCTTAACCATCTTTTGTATTCCCTGATGAACATTACATCTTGAATGGTGGTAAGCATAAATATGTTGTTCCTAATAATCCATATGTACGACAATATTATTTCTAAACCACAGCACTAAACTCTCATCCATCTATTATCCTTATGTTATCCCCACCATTGAGTTTTGAACTCATAGAAACACATTTTTCATCGGATGTTTTTGCCTCTTTATCCATCTTTCCCAAATTGGGAATAAATGTAACTGTAAAAAAGGCCCCTACATCACCATAGTCTTCACATTCAAAGAACATGTTGGCTAGGACTGACAATAATCGCCACTCATCTAAAGCTTGTTTTTTAAAATGAACATTGGATTTCATGCTTAATACATCTAACACCAAATTTACTTTAACCAATGTATAAATTGAGTAAAATTCAAACATTTTTAGATACTCTATCCATTTTTATTGTCTCAGATTCAAATCCTTTCCTGAGAGAATTTACTTCATGTTCCTATGATCCATAAAAATAATTAATTTCTAACCAAATAGGTAATGATTCCATGTATTCAAATCATGGACTTCAAAAGAAAGCTCCAAATCATTTATTGGGTAATTCTTCTCATGAACTTTTAACTGCCTTAATCCATATCCAATAACCTGATATCCCTACCTGAGAAAACAACCTATCCCAGACCCCAAAACATGAAAATACACCACATACCCTAGTCCTTATTCTAGCAAAATCATGATTGGTGCTATTGTAAGGTGATCCTTTAGCTCTTGAAAATACTTCTATTTTTTCTTGTCCCATTGGAATGGAACATTATTCCTTATCGATGCTATCATTGGTGAATCCAGTCATGAAAAATAAAGAATAATTCATCAGTAATAACTATATAGACTAAAGAAACTATATATCTCAAAGATATTCTAGGGCAGATAATAATGGATAATGGATTATACCTTTTTTAGGTCCATAGAAACACCTTTCTCAGTGATTACACGACCAATAAAGAGTACCTATTATATCCAAAAATCACACATTGATAGTTTGGAATAGAGATGATTATCCATCAAGATTCACTACACTATTTCCATTGGTTGCTGATTCTCAGCCCTTGTCCTTGAATACAATAATTTATCATCCATAGAGACCACCACAAAAAAATTTAGATATCACTAATATATTTTATTAATCAATGCCATAAAGACAATTGGTGAATTAATAAGATCTAAAGGCATTACCGCATATTCTTAATGGCCATATCTACTCCTAAAATATATCTTTGGAATATCCTCCTTCCTAACCCATAATTGGTGAAATCATTATAACAAGTTAATTTTATAGAACCACTGAGATCCAAAAAATTGACTGAAAAAATAATCAATGCATTGAAGTGGATACATATTCTTTATTGTAACTTAGTTATGCTTACGATAATCCACATAGAGCCGAATTGTACCATCCTCCTTTTTGAAAAACAAGTCTGGTGATTCAAATAGATTCATTCTCTGTCAAATAAACCCTTCTCTTTCTACAATTTCTAACTGCACTTTCTGTTCCCCTAATTTTTTAGGTTCTATCCGATAATTCCGAAGTTAAATTGAACTATTCCCGAGTATGATATCAATCATAAGCTCCACATATCATATGGGTGAAAACTATGAGATGATTTCGAGAAAAAACATCTCGAAACTAGTCGACCACTGCTGAAAAACTATTATTCACAATATGATTCATCAATGCTAAAGACAACACCACCAACTGCTCCAACATAATTCATACTAATGGTTCAAAAAACCTTTTTCATCTGCCTTTACATTCATGTATGTATGATGGAGATGCTCAACACTTTAATCAGTTGTAAAATTGACCATTCTTGTTTAATGGTGGTTGTGAGCTTGAATGTTGTCATCCATTCTAAGCCTTGGATTATATTATAGAAATCTAACTCATTTTATGAGAAATACTATTTCATCATCGCTCTATCACTACTTATAAAACATGATCTAACAAAACATCTCAACATTATCTTTAACAAAGAGGAGTTTGTATTTTTAACACATAAGTCATAATTTCAACTTTTAAACATAGAAAATCAATATCAAGATAGGAAATAAAGGAATGGGACGTACCCATATCATAAAAATCTTATATAAGAGTAGAATTAAAAAAGAACCATACCTATCACTATAGATAGTCTATACTAGTAATCTAGAATAACCTATTCTACATCATATAATTTCATACTAGTCGCATGTTGTTATCTATTTCCATATTGAGAATACATTACATGAGGTGTCATGGTATTCTTTGAATCACCATGGCTATCTATATTATTCTATAGATATTGATTTTTTTTCCTCGCCATATCAAGGAAAACGATGGTTGCGGCACCTGAGAAGTGTCTCAAACACCCGACCTCAGAGAACTGCAACAATATCACTAAAGATGAGCCATTTTTTTACAATTGTGGAATACTCTCAATGGTGGGGTATGGATTCACTTAATGTGACTTAGTTTACAACACTAAAACCATCCAGGCTTGGTCTTTGTCCATGGAGGAAGGTTAATTGTTCTAGTGGTGGGATTCTGATGTGTTCCACCTCTATGAGAAAGGTTCCCCTCTTCCTCTTTTCTTGATTTTTAGAGTTCTCATGACTTCTCATGAAGACAATAATACATTCTCCATATTGATTTTTAGTAGTGATAGATATCGTAGAAAGAGAATCGGGTTGCAGTCCTCACTCAACAGATTGAAAATTCTGAGTGATTCTTTAGACTAACTCTTGGTTAACCTATGGCTTAGGTGAAACCACTTTCATAATGGCCTCTTCAATCCTATTCCTACGATGTCAACCATATGAAATTTTCTTGAAACACAATAGACACCATAACTCTCACACTCTATTAACTAATGTCTTATCCTTTCATATTCTACCACATAATAATATCCAAACAATGATTTCCAAAATCAACCTTTTCCATGTTCAATAATTTGGGAAAAATCAAACTTTATTCTAAAAAAAATCATTTTCACAATACAACATCCATATTATATTAAAAATATTCCACCTAAAAACATGTTGAATAGTTTTAAGAAATAAACACATTTCCATAAATCATTACTAAAAATAAAATAAGCACTCCTAGTGGGAAATCAGTTTTATAAAGCATTCCATGTTCTTATCATTTGATAAACCCATAACAATGAGAATCCAAATCCTATAAGTGACTCAGAATCACTTATGTAACCAACTCCGTGGTAACGTAAAATTCACCATAAAAATCTCACCTATGTCATTTTTTTTCTCAAAATTTCATATCCTAAAAATCCATCTCCTTTCTACTAACCTGAAACATGGAATAGACCAGAATGAATTTCAACTACAAGAACAAGAGAACTAAAGATATCTTGTTTGGAAAGGACCGAACAAGAAAATACCACTTGGTGTATAATAATAATTGGAAAGAGAAAAACAGATACCTCTTGTAACATCATTCCCCTCCTCATTGGCTTGAGTTTAGGCTGAATTACTACTCGGCCTTCAGTGACATCCCCAAGACGCCAAAGGCTGGAAATAAATGCCAAGGGATTCATTTTTTATTTTGGGGATGATTTTCCATTTAAAAATTAAATAACCAACCAAACATTCCATAAATAAATAAACCACTACATGATTCATGATAATGATGAAAGACAACTCAAACATTCATTTATATCAAAACCATCTCTAATGTGTACCGCAACGAATGACTGAAAAAAGACTCAGAGAAAAAATAACTCTAAATCTCTTATATTCTCCATCCTCCACTATACAGAGAAACCCAATTATCACTAATAACCACTAGAGAAATGTGATACTTTATCTTTTTTCATTTTCTAATAAAAACACCCAATAAAGGACCAATGTTCAAAATTAGGGGTGAGTAATTAAACTTAGTAGGTTTTCCCCAATTGACTTACCTACTCATGCCACTAGGAGAGAACATGTTATCACATTTATATAAAATAATATTTATAAAACAATATATATTAAAATATATAGAAGTTATATAAATTTTTTTTTCACAAAACAATATCACGTTCCATATAAGGAAACCAAAAAAATTTCTAAAACCATTTCATAAATTTCATTTTGGAATAACCCATTCCAATAAAAAAACTCAGGCACCCACCCTTGCTAGATTTTTTATGACATTTCTATAATCATGAGTGTTTTTTTGTGAATATACCAAGTCATAAAATGATAATTAAATCCTATATTCTATTAATACTTTGGTATCGAGTAATAAATCAATTTTCAACTAAACCTCATAAAAATGAAATATGAACACACAATACCATGTATACCAAAAAACCATTTCTATAAAATCAATCCAAAACCATTTCAAAAAAATAAATTTTTTATTGAATACCACTTTTCACAAATCAAAAAAATAATCTATTTTAAAATCTTCATTTTTAACTCATTTATCAAATCACTTTTTTCAAAAAATCCAAAATTTCACACAAATCAAAAAACCATAATTAATGATGGTTATTAACATTATTTGAACACTAATTTTTCAATAAATATCAATCTATATAGTCAATTTGAAACTAATACTTCATGTTCTTTATAGAGGAGTCGTGATTGAATCCAAATACATCTGAAAACGTGGTGAAAACCAAAAACAGCACAAAAACGTCTAAACAATCAGGCCAAAACTCCAATACCCGACTTTATATCTCTTCCCATAGAAACAATGAATGAAAATATAATCATATTTGGAATCAAATTCCCTATATCTATCTATAATGGACAATTATCTATGAAATCTGGAGGGAGGGAGAAGTGGATTAATGGAAAACCCATGAAACCCACCATAAATGATGAATTACCCCAAGAACCTGTCTTCAACGTACCAAGAGAAGCCTTAAAATTTCTTTTGGATCGATGGGAAAATACTCCTTATCCTTTGAGAGGATGAGGTATGGAGTTAGGGTCAGTTTTGGGAAAACATTATGTGTTAAAACATAATCTCACCCTAGATCTACTTTTAGGGGAACTAGTTTTTTGACTGACCATAGTTAGAAAAACAATTCTCTGACCATTCTATAGTTTCTTTCCTAATAAGGAACCTCGCATGGTTGTATTATAAATCTTACAAACCATGTGCTAATAATTTCAAAGATGACTATCTTGCATTTTAGGGTTTCTCTTCAGAGGCCACATGGTTTAGACAAATCGTGTGCCTTCCCCATATACCTTGCCTCATTGTGCACGATTTTCTATAGGTGTTCCAGGATTTCTAATAACTATTCACCAATTTTTCACCTTTATAAAACACCCAAAACATTCCTAAATTTATACAATCCTTCCCAAAATTTACCCAACAAATTTATACCATTAAAAATAGTTAAAATAAAGGTTACATACATGAAATTTAGGGTTCTACATAATCCATGTTAGATTAATTATCTAGAGTGTTAAATATTTCATGAATATCATATATATAAAATAAATTCATGATTTTAAATATAAATGAGTGGTGGTGATGGAAAATGAATTACATCCATTCACAAACCTGTAGTATTTCATACAGATGAACAGTGGTTTCATTACCCATTTAATGGAAAAATAATACAGATGTAGATTATATAATTGACAAAAAAACATATCCATATATATTATATACTAATTTTATTATGTATTCGTGTCTGAATAAATTTTAAAGGAGTTAAGAGAATAAATAAAACAAAAGTTATTGATTTATATCTGTAACTCTTCTTCGAACAACCTCTTATGGTTCACAGCAAAAGCTTTCCAAAGTTGGGTTTCCATTCAAGAAAATTTCTCTAGTAAATAAGGATATATGTATTTATGTTATTTGGGTAGGTATTTAGAAAAAAAAAATTTTAATGTGTGAAGGATATGAGAGAGGGGTGATATTTTAAAAGAGAGGTAGGTGACCTCTTGGAATATTATAAATTACTAAATCAATATAAATTAATTTTCATAATAAAATTAATCCAAATTGGTCAGATTAACATTTTAAAAGAGGATGAGTGTATTTCCTATCATCTAATAAAAAATGGACAATTTCCTATGATGTCTTCATCAGAAGAATTTTATTTCAACCCATGTTAACCCTTCTTGACAGTTACCTCAGTATTAATGTTTTTTCCCTTTAGGGTTCAATAAATGTACTATTGATGGATAAATGAACTATAAATGTACCGTTGTTGATATTATGGAAAAAATAATATTATCTTAAAATAGGTAACTATTTTTAGGAGTTCTAAATAATTTAATAAAACATTATTTATTATAAAATATAGTTAATTTAAATTTTAAAACTATTCAGTTAATATAACTTTTAAAACACCATGATAGAGATTAATTTTGATTATAAGACTTTCACATAACCCAAATATTTTATAATTGTCAAAAAAAGTGGGACACTATAACTCACATAAATTATACTTCTTTTACTATTTTTAAAATTATTTATTAAAATTTTCTATTAATTTAATAAATATGGTGTCAGGATTATGTAATCATTCAAGGAAATAATTATTTTTCATAAAATAGGAAATAGATTTACATGATGAAAAATATTAATTTATATTTCAAATGAGTCTTTACAACTTATCATAAGTTGTTTTTAATCCCTGACACAAATATTATAGTTATTAAAAGTAGGAATGTAACATTTGTTTGCTTTATCCTTTACTCAATTATTATAAATTTCAATATCATGTCCATATAAAAAATGTTCATATATTAGATGATTGGATGAATATTAGAATAATATACTCATTAAATAAAATTGATGGAAGTGATAGGGTTACTTCTTAGTCATTTTCAAATCATTTTTACCATTAATTAACCAATTTTACCTTTATCGTGGTAATATATATATATGAAGATTAGTGTTCACAATAACCTAATATAAAAGGGAACTAATTAAAAAAATTTAAATCCAAATTAAAAATATGGAATTCATTTTTCATTATTAAAAACATACAAGTAAACTGATTTAATTTAAATTTAAACCGACAATACATTATAAAAAATAATATTTCAAGAAAAAACATTTTATATTTTTGATTATTTTTTTAGAAAATTCAACAACATAATTGATTCCATTAAACATAATTTAATTATTATAAATGTAATAGAAATAATTTTACTTTTAAATAATTTTAAAATAAAATGTATCATTCTAAAATTTTGAAACAAAAATTCTAATTTTCTATAAAAATAAATATTTTCACAACTCCCTAGAAAATCATTGTTTTCATAAATAAACTCTAAGATAATTTAAAATTTTATCATTTTTATCATATAAAATTTCTCAAATTATTGTAAATTAATTATAATATTTTCTCACAAAACCAGTAAAACCCATTTTCAATAAAATATATTTTATAAAATAAAGTGAATTTCCTAAATTAGAGTGATTATTTACTAAGAATTTATTAATAAATTTATATTTAGAATGAAGTTAATATATACTTTTGAAATTATTTAATACTTCTCAAACCTATCAATTTTACATTAGGGTTATAACAATTATATTTATATAATAATATTTCATCGTATGTTTAGGATTCACATTACATGTCATATACGCTATCAAATAATATTTTATTTTTAAAATAATATGGTGTTACACATTTAAAGTTATATATATTCAACCACATACTATTCATAATTCATTTAAACTGTATCATTAAGAAAACTATTTTGACCTTTCTCTAACATCTTATATGGAATTTGTATAATGATTTTTTATTTTTTAAACCCATTCTAGCCTCTAAATATAATTTTCAATGAATTTAGAAACATTCACATTTTATTTAATAGTTTCTTCCAATTAATCTATCATTATATTCTCTTTAGTGAGAAACTTATTGAATTTATTGATCTCTTTCATTAGCCTTGAATAATTTTCGACATTTGTATAACCATTATTTCATGAGTAATGATTATATTTATTTTATATTTTTGTCCTTTATATCAAATTTTAATATCTTCTAAAGGTTTTCCTTAAGTTTTTCCACCAAAATATTTTTTTGTTATTTTTATAAAGTTAACATTCTAGGTGAAGTGGGAACCATGGGAAACCATTGAAAATTAAAAAACATACCACAAAAACAAAATTCAAATGAAAAGAGCTCACCGTGAAAACCAATGTGTCGTAGTAGGTCCCGAAAATCAAATAGCCACTTGAGAAATAATCAAATACTATGTCATCGCTTTGGTTATAAAATCAACTAAACCATCCACACCATCACTTCCGTCAACACATCTCCATAAATACATCACCATCATCATGACTTGTCTTCGCCTTCTACTCCACATATCATCATCCACCACCATGTCATTGATGACGCCCAACCCCACCAAATCTAGAGACACATCACAATCCACCACCCCCATCACATCACCGGAGAGAGCCCGACGACCCACACCCCACTACATCATCAAACTGCCATCAAACATTTTCATAATCACATCACCTATAATTAAAATCCTTCATAACAGAACTCATCACCTTTTTCAAAAACTGAAATCCATCAAAATGAATGGGGTCAACCACCTGAATCTTTAGTCCACCATCACCGAAGACACCTTCATCCTCATGAGTGACATATCATTATTTCACCTTCAAATTGAACCAAAATAAAAAAACAGAACCTCCTCGTAGTGTCTTGGAACATAATCAACTTCATCAAGGCTATAAATAGGGATTTCATCCACACTTAAAACCTAAATCTTCAAACCAATGAAAACATCACGAATGAAGCACCATCAGAAAAGGAAAAAAATCAGATGATGATTGCAACACCAAGATGTTGTTGACCACCAAAACACCACCTCCCAAAACCTCCAACATGACCACCATGCCAAAACAAACATAGTAGGAGTGATGGAGAAAGAATTCATAGTAGAGTTCAAGGCATTATAGGGCCCTAAAATTAAACCAAAAGCTAAAACTAGAACATGAATCTCCACTATAGGGAACCAAAAAAGGAGTTCATGGATAGTTAAGGGCCTCACTCCTAGGAAACCAATGTTCGCTCAACTAGAAAAACCCAAACTACCCTGAAGGAACCAATGTATAGGGCCGGAAACATGGTAATCAAGTAATAAGAGTAGAGAAAGAACCGAGGAGTGCATCAATATAGAGAATCAAATGCAGAAGAAAGCCAAATTCAAGATGTCGGTGAATCAAGTTTATGAAATAGAACCATGTGGAAAATCCATCATAAGAGATGAAAAAAATAGGAGAGGAAGGAAAGAGGGAGGCGGCGCAGAGGAAAACACACTGCCCCCCTGAATCGCCACTTGAGAAGAAACCCAAAACTGAGAGTATGAAGGAGAGAATCCATTCAAAGTCCCCTTAAAACGATAAAATAATTTATTCTGTTTTTGATTAATCATTTAGTTTTTTACAATTTTATTTTCATTATCAGCACCACTAATTTGATTTCTAATGAACATATCATCGTTCTCTTTTTCAATCAGTAATATTTTATCATCTTCAATAGAAGCCTCAACATCCTCTATATGGTCGCTGCTATTATTAAATTATAATATTCATAAGAAATTTATCTTCAAGAGTTTAGATAAGTTTATACTATTTTCCATTAATAAAAATGTTGATTTATCAAAATTTTAATCCTTCTTCTATGATAATATCCAAGGATTTCAATATTCATCCACATAATATTCTACTCTATTAAAAATTGGAATATTTTTTGTGAACATTCCAATAAAACGACACTTCAAACACTATAGTTATATATTACCCTACGAATATCATCTTCCACTTCTCACACTTATTAAAAATAACAACATTTTTTTGATAAATTTTTCTTCAATATCTTCTTCTTCTCACACATTACCTTCTTCCAATGATACTTATTCCCTACTCTTCTTTTTTTAAAATAATTAAATTAAATTTCATTTTAAAACATCCTCTTCTTATTTAGGAAACATTTATTTTAGATTTCATAAATAATCATAATATTTTTAGAATCAACTAATGAACGTTGAATAGAATCATAACCTTCATGAATCAAGACATTTATAAAAAAACCTACTAGGAAAACTACAAAGTACATTCTCTATAACCATGGAATCCTCCATCATCAAACCAAAACCATTGATGGTGCTCATAATTTCATTAATTTAACATAATAATTAATCTACAATTTATTCATTATTTATTCATGGGGTATTTATATTTCAACATCCAAATATGTATCTTGGCATGATTCACATTTCAATTTCATTTATAAATTCTTCTTAATTATTCTCAAATTCACATTATAATATTTAATAATTTTAATTAGTGAAATTAATTTTTTAAAGGTTCTAAAATATTGAATTTCAAAAATAGCCATCGTTTAAAAAAATAGCAGTTTCTATCATATAGTGTCTTTAGAATGATGCACAAATCCATCTGTAACATCCTCCAAAATGTAAACACTATCTAAAAATAATCAATGTCAAATATGGTCTTTTCATATATACTAATATTTTATATATAATGTGTGAATAACATTTTTATCACAAAATTGTTTTTTTCTTTCTATTTTTATAATTTACATATAAATCATGTATCTTATTATATAAAGAAACCCTTTTCCAATCAAACACTAGAGATATGATCATCTTCAAAGCAAACTTGAATGATTTGATCCCTCTTGAAAATGTCCTACAAGATCTGTGAGAATTAAATAAGAGAGGGTCTGAATTGGTCATTTTAATTCTTTATTATATTCATTTAGAAACAACCTTATACACTTGTAAAATTTAATCACTAGATTTTCATCATAAAAATTAATTCATAATCACATTAGGCATGGTATATTTTTTACAATGGTTACCACTAAAAATGATCATATAATCCTTGGGTTGATCTAACAAAACCAATGATCACATGATCTAATAGAATCCCCATATTGGATATAATAAGAATTTTTTATCCATGAAATTTAGATACACAATAATTTATATTTAATTGTGTGAAGTGATTAGGAACACACAAAAATTGCAGAATATTTTTCTGAGAAATAAGATATTCTCTAACCAAACTAAACATTCATTTAATTTTCATTGTAATTCTTCTTCTTCTACATCATCTTATTCTTATATACGCACTGTTATGAATATATTCTCCCAAAAAATATCCACTTCCACTCTCACTCTCTCTATTGAATAATCATATAAAATCATTGTACACATATATCATACACAACATGACACTCTTCTTAAATTTCAAATATATATTCGATATACCAACTACATTTAACTCTTCTTCAACTTCTTTTTTTTAAACCTATCTTGGTCATCAAGGAACGAATTTATACATTTCAATTTGATAAAGTAGTTCCTCTAGTTTCTCCTAAAACATTTTCACTCTATCTAGTATGAAAATCTTATACACAGTGTAAGAAATATGTTATTTTCCCTCAATTTATATGATCATGGTGTGATACCATACACTGTCACATATTACATAAAACTGCATAAAATAGTACATATCATAATTATCACATCATTGAATCATAGTTTGACTCTATCCTGCATATCACACTAAATGTTTTTCTATATTGCGGACCTCTCATCATGGTGTTACTATTTCTTAATTCATATGGGAAGATTCAAACCTCTAAATATATGTTCCTTTCATCATTGAATGATTATCATCTTCATGATTCAAATCTTATTCTATAACTCATACATTAGTTTTTAGAAAATTAATATTCCTGGATGATAAAAAAATTACATGATATAGATAAAATATTATATAATCAAATTCTAATATATGAAAATTCCAACATATCTATCCTGGCCTATGAGAAATTTGTTAATTTTCATCCAGTGAGAAAACCCTCACATATCAAAAATACTTTTATTTTAGATATTAAATCATATATATTGAGGGATATAATAAATTTAAAACCAATTTACTTTATATTAACTCTGACATACTAAGTATGAAATCTAAAATATTGTATTGAGATTTATTTATATTTTTAATTTATCATCTCTTAGAAAAATAAAAACATTACATATATTAATAAGTAAAAACCTATATTTAGAGGAATTTCAAAATTTTCTGATCCAATATACTCAACAATAGAGTGACCCTTATGTGTTATCAAAGTTTCTGTTGTGTTTTTTGGATAAAATCCATACATATGAGTGAATTTACTCGTATATATTTTGTAATTTTTAAAATTTCATACCCAAATCTATTTTGAACAAAAATGCTTCCAAAATTTATCTAAACCCCTCCATCCATCTTCTGTGTTCATCTAATCAGAAAAAAACCTAAAAATAAGCTTCACTTAAATTAAAAAACATATAACTATTTATTTTAATAATTATTTATGTGTTTAAATCAAAATAAAACACAATAACTATATCCAATTATTATTTTCTCCAATTTGTCATCCCTAGAAAAAAAATTATGGGGAAATAATTTTCAAATCCAAATTTTAAAAAAATATCCTTGAATGTTAATAAACTCACAAATATCACAACCAATCAAATTCTAAATATCGTTCTTAATTATCATTTGACCTTAGTTGTTCTAATTATATGATGATACATGCTAGTTTTAGACCCTTGTGAGTGACGTTCTCATGGATTTTTAGTAAGATAGGTTACCCGTAAATAATCATTAAGTTTCCTTTTACATTAGTCTATCAGAACCTTAAGAAACCCTTTGGATTGGTGGTAGGAACTATGAATGACTATGTAATTATTGAAAAAATTCCATTAGGCTTTGGTCATTTTTTGTCATTATTGATGAGTTATATATACCACTTAGTTTTTTAAAGGGTATACTTTGGATTGGTCTTAGTGTTTTAGATGGGAATTTATATCAGTGTCCTTAAATTAATGTTTTATTCTATATTTTTAGTAATGTTCCATGTAGCTTGAAAACACATGGATTGGAACTAGATTGATTATAGGAGATGTTTGGTTCTTCATATAGTGTTTAGCAGAATATTGTATGTTTACCTCCCAATTATGTAATCTAAATCCCTTTTTGAGATGGGGTGATGATAAATGTAGATAGAGAGGACGTGTAATCATAATTTAACACCCCTTTGAAGGTGTGATCCTATATATGGGAATTGGAATCATAGATGGTTTTTATAATTGATGTTAATATTAAGAGAATGATTTTATTCGAGATATTAGGTGTGGTGGAATTTTTTAGGATGGGTTATGTTGAGATATTATTTAGTAATTATTTGGTGGAGTTCTATATAGAGATTAGTCACTAGATAGAATATGGGTATGTGATATGTGTCCTTATTTTTTTGTTCTACGTAACCATATTGTATAGTTGTTTATGAGACCTGAACATGAGTAAGAGGGTTTTGTTATGTTATGTGAAAAGTAATTTTCTATGAGAGCCCAACATTATTGAGAGAGTAATGGTATGTGATGTTCAATGTGATATTGTTTGAGAACTCACCCTGAGTTTTAGGGTGGAGATATTTGATATTATATGTGATATATATGAGACCACTCCCTAAGTGAGACAGTCGATGTATGTGAATTTGTGTAAGACCTCTCCTTGAGTGAGAGGGAGAAGGTATGTAATGTGGTATGATACATCACACTTTATGGGAGGTTATAGTTATGTTATATGTTATCTGGGGTCGTATGAGACCCTACCCCGATTGAGATGGTGGGGATATGTCACATGGTATATGATGCCATTAGAGACCCCACCCTAAATAAGAGGGTTGTAGTATGAGATGGGATATAAGATCAGGAATTTGTACAAGAATCTATCCTACTTGGGAGGGTAGTGGTTGGAACATAGTTGTTGGTCCTTACCCTGAGTGATTGTTCATGGTTTAGGTTGTGTTAAAGGTGGAATTATCTCATTGTTACTAGCCAATGAATGTATGTTTAGGTGTCATGGTGGCACGGTTAGCACACAATGGCCTAATGATATTTGTTTCATGTTCATTCAATATCATGTTTTTTGGTGGGTGAAATGAAATGGGAATGACATTAGATCACCTTATATTTTCATACATGTCCAATTGATCATAATAGCACTCAGTGTCTCAAGGTGACCAAGGTAACCTAAATGGGTCAGTGGACTCACCCCCTAATCACATACACAGAATGGGGTTTCATGTAAGTGGGTAGGCCAACATGGTTACTTTATGGCATTGGTATTTCTTGGATATGTACATTTGGTTAGGGTCTATCAGGTTGTGGAGGCCAATTATTATATAAGAATAATCTTGTGTGTTGGGTTAGTGTCTATTATTATTTACTTTTACTTATTACATTACATCGATATTAGATAATTTTATGGTATATTCATTTTTATTATTGATTATTTTTTTCATATCGGATGCTTTATCTTCATTATATTTTGAATCATTATATATAATATTTACTAATTTTCTATTATGGATTGTGGTAAAACACTTGACTCCATGGTTATTGTCTACAAGTTTTTGGGATATTTGTCATATAAATGTTTTGAGATATTTTTTTGAAATAATTGGGTTTCACCTTACTGATTTTATTTTGAGGTAAAAGTCTCCAAATAAATGTTCCTAGACCTCCCCACAAGTTGGTAGACTCTAGCATATAGAGAGGCATGCATGATATCTTACATCACACTCTACATAGTTTTCATTTAGGGAATTATGACTGAGGTGTTACATTGGGGTATAAAAGTATATGTTTAGTTAGAAGAACTTTAATTAGATATGGGGATAGGATTTCAAGGCATGGAAGGTAAACTAAGAGCATGACATGACAACAATGCATCTGTTTAAATCTATGTTACCATGGGACGTCTGATGTCGAGAGTCAGTACAAATGGTATAATTGAGGTGTTAAATAATAAATCCAAATAAAGGATGGATGTGACATGGGATGAGTCATAGGTCATAGATATGAGCTAGGGGAGTATTCGTGAATAATTATATTATAATTATTATGAAATGATACATTCACCTACAGAAAGTGTTTTTTTTCATATTACTTCATTAAGATCCACTATTAATTAATAAAACATATAATCTATTCACTTTTCCCAAAAAATTATAATAAGTGATTATTTTAATAGGACTTAAGGGTATTATTCGATTCATTATTCTTGTTTTATTCAGATTCCATAATGAAATGGTTTTTATGTGTTTGAAATTTTTAGTATAACTCCATTTTGAAAGAAAACTCATGTAGTTAAATGAGGCATGGGTAAAATTGTTTTATAAAGTAGTTTTATTTTACATTTATCATTGAATAATCTAATTTTAAATGATTTATAGTTTTTTTGTTTTGATAAAATCTATGAATACTGGTTGTTAAATTGGATTTTCAAAGTTTTTGTGAAAATAACATCAGTTTTTTGTAAAACTAAAATACCATCTAGGTTATAGGTTTGCGGTTTTCAGTCACTTTGGTGAAATCCATGGATTGTAAGGGGTGATTTAAAAAAACATACATGATTTTTCGCCCGCATTATATTATTTTAGATTGTTTTGAAAACATAATTGGGTCTTGTATAGAGATGGTTTTCTTTATTTCTAATGGTAAGCCTAGGAGTAACCGTTGAGTTATGAATTGAATGTTTTCTTACTGTGTTGTGATAAAGTTTGAGTGATATTTAGGTATCTATAATAGAAAAAGGATACTTGGTGTTTGGACTGAGTATCGAGATGTGAGTTTTTATTATTTTTTAATTAGGAATATTTTATTTGGGTTTCAATAGGTAATTTATATGGTGGGAGAACCGTAAGTCAAAATCAGCCCTTGGAACATATTATTTATGTTGGGTAGTTTCATATGGCTAAAGATTTATAGTTTGATGGTATTTTAGTGTTTTGTAATTTATGTGGGAATTCATGGAATATTTTATAGCATTGGTATTGGATGTTCATGGGGTGATCGAGCGAGTGGTTTTGGGTTTGATGAGTGTTAATGGAGAACTCGAAGAAAAATGAAACCAGTGAACTGAAAATGATTGTGGATTGATTTGTGGGAGCCTTGATGATTTTAATGGGTATTTTAGTGAATAACATGCTTTGATATTTGGATTATCACAATTAGAGAATGTTTCGTTTTTAGCTATAAAACATGGTCAGTTGTAGATGAATTAATAATAGATGTAGGTTGAGAATTATAGTCAAAGGATAACCACAACTTCTTGTGGATGAGATGAATTATAGGGGGAGTTTGTAACAACCTATGTATTTTAGTGTTGATTAGCTGAGAGGTAGTTTAGATCATCACTACCTCAGTGGATATACCAAATGAAGTAGATCAGACTAACTCAACACATCACCAACCTGGACCGCCACTAGCACCAAAAGGGCATTTCTAGTCTCCACAAGCTAGAAACTAGTACCTAGTTATCATGTATATACAAATTGGGAGTGATTTTACCCTATGAAAACAAACAACCATATCATTTATCCCACATAGAAATTTGGTAGCACCAATCTAGGTATTAGAATCGTATGAAAAATTTTATAACTAGTTTTCATTAAAAGAAACAACCAAATAAAAATATATGAGCTCCAGTATTAATAAAAATATCATAAACTACATCAATGAAATAAATAGAAAAAATGTAAATATCACATACATAAAAAAGTAAAGGAAATATTTTTCTTGGAAAGGATGATACATAAGCATCCCAAAATCAAAAAATAACCATAGAGCCTATCAACATATTAAATGAGGCCCATGGTCATACACCACCTTATAGTGGTATCCCTAATAGAAAAACCCAAACATTAAGACCCAAAAGGGTGATTATCATTGGAACTAAAAAGAAAAAATGAGAGTTACGTACACCCAAAGGGGTATTCAAGGTGCCAGCTAAACACACACTCTAGGAGTTCACAAATTATTTTGTGTAATTCCCTTATAAACACATTCCACTAATACTAGTTTAAAAATAATCACATAAAACAGTTTTTCACATTTGATTATACGAAAAGCCAAATAACATACTAATGTAACCTTTGTAAAACATCTATACTTATCACATTAAATAGGGGATGAAACTAAATTATTTGAGAAAAAAACATAAAAATATCAAAGGAGAAACTCAATTTGATTGAAATCCAAAACCAACCATTTATCATCCTCCTACCGTAACTCATTTTAAATTCCACTCAAACACCGTAAATAAGATTCAGTACTTATATCAAAACTCTTCTAAAAAATACATTAAAATGATTGAATTCTATTTTCATTATAAATAAATTTCTAAGTCACATTAACAAACCATTTAAATACCAACCAAATAAGAAATATAAAGAATAAAACTCAATAATTAATCATAATATCAATAATTAAATAAGAATGATTGACCATAACTATAGAATTACTCCATAAACTATTCAAGTAAAAAGGATATAAATAAATCATAAAAGAATCTGATAAAACAATTCTCATTTGAACACTGAAATCATAGGATTCACAATAGGATCTAACATGAATGACACTAGATCGGGTTCCCTCAGTTTAAATCACTCTAGGCCACCCAACAAAAAACTGGAACAATCTCATTCGGCACCCCTTCTGTTCACTAATTAAAATATACACCCCTAGGGGGTAAAAATCTCATAGGTAACTAGGTAGGGATTTCAAACCAGGCTATTGTTACATGTATCTATACCTTCTACATAGATACATGGAGTCCCTTGATATGACACAGTGGATTTGAGAAAATAAAAAATCACTAACATCAACATATAAATTAATAATAAAAATATTTTTATTAAATATCATCTCATATCTAGATTATTGAAAATAAATAAACCATTAAATTCCACAGTAAGATAATGATCACATAAATAATTTGGAATCCCTTTATTTTGAAAACTCTCATATCCAAATTAGAATGGACCAAGGGAAAACCTTTCATGTATAATGTACCTTAAAAACCTTTTTGAAAGTTCTAAATAGGCATTTTGGAAAATATGACTCATAATTTCAAGTCATTCCTCCACCATTCAGAACACAGTTTTGAAAACCATCACATAAAATGAATCATAAAATCCACACTTAAAATCATTTAACAACTAATCCCCATTTCAATTAAAAAATAACTTTTCATTTTAAATCATAAAAATTATAAAACACTCTTCTATTTAATAATTTTCTACAAAACCATGCATTTTATTCCATAAAAATCCAAATTGGGTTAAATACCATTAATCAAATATTTCACTTTCAACATGTCCCTTTGGACTTCATGTATCTATATTGTATTTATAAAATCAATTTTAAATCTATAAATTCATTGAAATAACTTTATTCAATGTATGGAAACCATGATAAACATGTATTTAAATAATAATAGTTTTCACATATATATTTAAATTGATCATTGAAAACATTAAAAATCACTAATCATTCAATGGAATTTCTTTAAAAGAAATTTCACCAAAACACCAACCCCATTCTATGAAAAATATTCTCAAATTACATCACCATCAACATATAATGTCCTAGTTAGCATTGAAGAACCCTTTGTAAAACCTAAAAACATAAAGTATCAAGCTAAATCCACCCCCGAACCCTATTCCTAGACCAATAACCCCTATAGTTTCCTAGAGGAAGATAAAATAATGAGAAAAATGGTGTATGATAAAATTAGAAGGTATAACAAGAGAAAATATGGACATCCTTTGATAAAAAAATGGAATTAAAATAGGTGGGAAATAATTTATAGAACAAAACATCGATGAAAGACCCTTAATTTTTCATTGCTTTGTCCAAATAGGACAAAAATAAGAGAGGTTTTACCCATAAGAAATATATAGGTGTAATTTTATAATTTTAAACTTTTAAGAAACTAAGAAGCTTTCATGGTTAGGTTTTATGATTTTTTTAAACCTTGCACCAATCTTGTGGTTTATGCAAGAAAATCATTGGCCATTAAAATATTTTTGGCCCCATAATTACTCTAAATAATTCACCAACCATATGGTTCCCACCCACTCCCATACTAGGTTACATATCCTAAAATAAATAATATATGTTTATTTGAACCATTCAATAAATATATAAATAGAACTACTAAAAACTATATAAACATTCATGGATTTCTCACATAGTTACTCTTTACTAGGTGGTTACCATGTGATAGAATAAAATATTGAAAAATAGAAATTTCAATCCAGAAGCATCCAAAAAATTTAAATATGGAAAAAAATTAAAATAATAATAAAATAACATAGTCACATAACGTGTAAATATTTTCTCTACTATTACACTTTCTACACTCATAAAGTTCTTGAAAAAAGTAAAACAATATAAATGAAACTATCAAGACCCATTATGATTATAGACAGGTAAGAAAAAATAAACTTGAAAGGTTCTAATCAATGGAACCATCAATTGCTAAATAGAATCTCAAAAACAAATAGTTAACTCCTTAAAAATTTTTAAACATCTCAAAAAGTAACGGATATATAACCCTGAATCACCAAGTATAGGGAAAATGAAGAGCATAAATTATTCTCCTTAATAATTGGAATTCACCTATAATGGTGAATTAATGGGACAAACACTCCTCAAAATGTCAAAACATCAATAAATAACTGAATCTCTCCAATATTACCAACAATAATGTTAAATTGATATTAATAAAAACATCTAAAAACAACTAGCTACCAAATCCAAAAAGATAGTTATGACCTAAGGAAGGATCAAAATAATCATAACCTTAAAAATCTCCCAAGATTCAACTGATCAAGGATAAACCATCCATCATCATCCCATAACACCTAATAGAAGTGATACATAATATAAAAGACATAAATGATATAGAAAATATGGGTCTTCACCCCCGTTTAAGAGCTAGGAAGATGGGTAAATCAAGACCTCATTAATGGGACACCACACCTAGTGATACTAACAAAATCATGTTGAACACTACCTAATGCATAATCTCAAGTGGAATCATATATGTCCTTGTCACCAAATCCCTCACACATGTCTTCCCACATGTTCTCCATTAAAACCCAAATTAAACATCATTACAACACTACCATAATCCTAAAACCCAAAGGGACACAATAACTAATGTGGTACACAAAATCAACAACATCCAACATCCCAAAACATAGAAACCCATGAAAATACCCAGTGAGGAAATAATCCAAAAATAACCTCAAAGGATACAATACTCTCTGAACATATATCATTTGTATTGAAAAATAATTACCCATCCTTAAACAATACATAATCTTGATTTCTAAGTCAATAATTCTCTTTCTTTCATTTTGAGGATATTTTCAGGATTAAAGTTTTAGATAATTAGGAAATAAACTATACATAACAAAAATGATTAAAAAGTGGAAACTTGTAAAAAGTATCCATTTTCCCAAAAACATTTTAATTTTAAAAGTAAACATGTTTTCTTTTCATCATAAATATTTTTGACTTCCAACATGACTTCTTATTTTTTATTACTCATACCTAAATATTTTGAAATGTATTTTTAAATGTGGGGTTAGAAAAACTTTTCAATATGGGACATAAAAAGAATAAAGAAATTTTTTTACTTCATATTAAAATCATGAAATCATAAAGAACATGAGCCTCAACCCAGTTGGTGAGGTATCCTTAAGTTCATCCATGAGACCCATGTTTGAAACCAGGAAGAGGCATGTTTCCTGGTATTGTATCAGTACTGTAGCAGAATTGTAGGAGACATTGTCTGGGAACTGTAGTAGGTAGTGTAGAAGTTACTATATGGCACTGTAGTAGCGAAAACTATTCACCTTGTGCCACCATTTTGGGATTTGAGTCCTTAAGGCCTTCTGGCCACCCAAGACTTCGGATCAATAAGGTTTCTAGATCACCTTTAAGGCCTTCGGGCCACCTCAAGGCCTTCGGGCCACATGCAGTTTCCTCGGACATACTCTCCATAAAGAAGCATCCCTAGAGGAGGATTCGGAGTAGGTGCACTAACCAGAGTAGAACCAATATATTTATAAGAATGAGAGGGTATGGATATGCCATTGGGACCATCCTGTGCTTGCACGAGAATCTTAGCCAGACAGCCAAGTGAATGTGAAGAGCTACCATCCCGATATAGATGCTGGGGAGGGGCATTTCCTTATAGTTATAGTCTGGTTGAATTCCATAAGACCTTAGGGTCATGTAATGTATATTAAGGCTTTTTTTCCATGTAATCAATAAGACTACGGTCCTGGTAAGGGTTCCCCCTCATCCCTTGAAAGGGGGGTAAACAAAAATCAATAAAAATGAAGGCCTTCTGGCCATTCAGGCAAGACATCATAAAAAGAGTTTTCCATTAATATAAAAACCATTGATCTCAAAATAATCATTTACATACATATAAAATCAACTTTACTCATAATTTTTTTCATAGAAAACTTTATAAGAAAATATAAAATAAGAATCATAATCATGAGGGTTTCATAGAAAGTCGTGAACCCATGAAAAAAATTCTAGAAACTTACCTTATTAACCTAAAATGGAATAATCATTAATTTAAAACAAAAACCTTTATATTTCAATTTTAAATCAAATATTTTACATAAAAAATCATGTGGAACCATCGAAAATTCATATATATACTTTGGGGCATCACCTTCATAAAACTCTTACAAAACCCTTACAAGAACAAATACAATTGGAAAAACCATACGATCAGTCCCCAATATAATTCTCTAAATAACTTAATCATTACACAATGCATTATAAAGCTAAGTATTGGATAACTCATCATATCGTGAGTTGTAATGGGGCTCAACCCATCTTATAATGAGCTATTATGATTCTCAACCTGTCAAATCATAAGATATAATAGGGATCAACCCATCGTATAAGATGTATTGGGTTCATCGGCTATCAAAAAAAATATACAAGGACTATATAATGAATAAAACATTACAATCATTAAATTTTTTATCAAAAACCTCCTCAAAAACACTTTTGAACACATATACAGAACACTTTCGGATATAGAAATTCCCCTTCCTTTGAAAACCCCATTTTGAAAAAATAAATTATAAAAAAAGGAAGTAGGGTTTTTATTTTAATAATACATAAAATAATGCAATGGAATATATAAATAAAATAATAGTTATGGAATTGGGAAAAGGCGTTCTCACATAATACATTAAAATAAAACATCCCTTTTCTCTTTTGTAAAGAATGGTAAATCATTTCGTATAAAATACCAAAATATATAACTATTTAAATCAATATAAATATTGTAAAAATAATTTTAAATTATAATTTAGTAATAATTTATGTCCATATAAAAACATACAGAAAATAATTTCACGAATATAGACATGGATGAGAAATATTTTTAAAATTAATCTTTGAAAAATTTAAAATTGTGTAGTTAAAGTAAAATGTCCATTACCATGAGTCTGACCTATCGCATATGTTCCTTATCATCTTGAACAACAAAATTATACAAATTAAATTCTTACTTAACAAAAATTTTCATGTATATTATTCCTTTAATTTCACTTATTATTTTGTTATATATAATTAAATATTCATTTAAGTTCACACCTGATTGTTTGACGATATTGGGAACATATGTAAAAACTGGATTCAGAATGTTGATTATTGTCAATAAGGACATTATTACATCATTTATAAAATATTCATCATGAAATAATTATCATTTTTATACATCAGCTATACTTTTAAAACCATTCATTAAGGATGGTTTTGAAAAATAAACTATGATACATTCATTGAGACGGTAGACTGTATGTATGGATGAATAATGTTTTGATTTTACAATGATTATTATGGAAGGAAGATAAGAATAATTTTACCTCTATAGAATTATTATCATATAATAAATACAATATTAATTCTTTAAATATACTTATATATATATATCATCCATGAGATGCGGTGATGAAAAATGAATCACATCACTTCGAGGAGGTGGTAGTCCACATGTGCACACAAATGATATTGTCATTGTTCAGTGAATGGAAATGTAAAAAATAAAATAATATATTATATGTTCCGAATGATAAATATTTCGTTAATATTTTTATAATCATTAATTCCATCAATAAAACCACCCTCAAGAGGTGTCTATGGAAAATTAATTATATCAGTTCGTGATGCGGTAGTGTGTCCTACACATGAATGATGGTTTATTTTTCCATTTTATGGAATATGAGGTCAATATATATTATTTACTTAACAAAATAACATATAAATATATGGGATATCATTTTATTTATATTTGATCATGTTTGTATAATATTTTATGAAGGGGGATATGAAATAAAAAACACTTGGTTAAGAACTCTACCTCTTCTTCGAACAACCTAAAAAGGTTAACACCAAAGTATTTCTTGTATTGTTTTAATAATCAAAGAAATACCACTATAATATAATTATGTATTTATATAATATATTTGGGTAGGTATTTTATTTACCAAAAGTCTTTGGATGTTTGACTAAAATAATATAAGATGTTTCCTTTTATAAGTGACAAAGTTTGGCATTTTGGTAAATGCCTAAAACAATTCAATAATGGGGAGTCACTCTCAAACCAAGTGCCTAAAAACATGATAAATAATGGAGTATAGGAAATATAAGGTCTATCCACACATTTAGAATAAAAAAAGAATCATTTTTTAACATTTTATTTCTTAACCTCTAAGGTTACTCACTTTTACTATATTATTTTTCCCCTTTGGTAACTAGTTTTTACTCTTAATGGGTCAAGTTAGTTATTATAAAAATATAATTGAAACATAATTGAACCGAGATTAATATTTTAAACTATATCCGGATAAATTCGATGATTTTTTTATATATTTTAAATCATTTAATAAAATATTATTTATTATAAAATATCATTAATTCTACATTTAGATCTATTTAATTACATTGACTTTAACAATATCAATACAAGAATTTATTTTAAACATAATCAATTAAAACTTCTGTTATAGGTTATATTTATCTAAAAAAATTGGAACAAAAAAAAATGATTCATATTATATTACATTTTTATTTATAAAATCATTTATTACATTTTATTCTTAATTAAGAAAGTATTGTGTCGACATTACGTAAGCATTTAATGTAATTATTTAGGCACTAAAAATTTGAAATAAATTACCATAAAGAAGGGAAATATTTTATATTTTAAAAAATTTATAACCGAATATAGGTTGTTTTTATCCCTATCACCAAATATTATTGAAATTATTTGAAGAAAGTGTTATTTTTTACTTTTCCTTATGTAAAGTAATATAAATGTTACAATCATGTCCATATCACAAAAAAAGGTCATGAATTTTATTCTTGGATTAATATGGAAAAAATATATTAATAAAATAAAATTATTTCATGTTTTAGAGTAACATTTTAATCCTTAACATATTATTGTTAACCTTAGTTAACCCAATTTACTTTTACCATGGTAAAAAATATTTACTATAGTTACTATTAAAAATCTACAAAAATTAAGTTGACTATATTAGATGATATAAATTATTCTAATTAAATATTTGGATTCAACTTTAGACAATTTTATCTATATAAGTTGGAAAAATAAATTTATATTTTTCTAAAAAAGTGTGATTAAGATGTGATTTTTCAAAAAAAATCATTTTTCATAGAAAAGATGATTTTACATTAACTCTATGTCTAGTAATATTAATTATAAGAATTTAAATTCATAAATATAGATATGTAATATATAATTTTACTTAAATAATTCCCCATTATGGATTATTTTAATTAACTAGAGTGGAAAAAACATTGTTCTCTTATAAATAATTTTTAGAGAAATGAATTTTTAAGAATAAAATTAAATATACACAAAAAACATGGAAATGTTTTATTAAAAAGAAATTAATTATATTATTATAAATATAATGGATCATATTTCATTTTATGAACAAATTGAAAATATAATTTATTTTTTAAATTACTTTAATTAATGATAACAAAGAATAGTATTTGAAAAATCAAAAAAAAATTATTATTCAATGAAAAATAAATAATTTTCAACAATATATATATATATATATCAGAATATAATTTGGATATGATTATTTAAATAATTATATTAATTTTATAAATAAAAATTTCTAAATAATCTAAAAAATAACAAAAAAATTTCTAATGAAGAAAATAAAAAAACATTTTTGAATAAGGGTATTTTTTATGTATAAAATTACTTTACTAAAAACTCAGTTATTATTTACAATGATTTTATCAATATAATATTATAAAGTAGAATCTTAAAATATATTTTGTAAATTAGTTAATCCTATTCATACCGACATATTTTACTACAAGGATTTAGCAGTCATATTTGAATAATAATATTTCAGGTTTGGTTTTGGATTGGCGTTTCGTGTTGTAAACGATTTCGAACATAGTTTTATTTTTTTAAAGATCAGGGTGCCAAATTATCCCCCCCAATAAATTTCATCTTTGAAATTTTAACTTGATCTTTGTAATCAATGGTTTTCCATCTAAAGATACCTTTTTTGAAATCTCACATTGTAAAAGGGTTAATAAAACATCATATTGATAAAAGGGAAAGGGTAGTATAAAGGTCATCTAGAATAACACATAATATGGACTCCCTGTGGTAAAAAATTGGTGAAAATTAAAAATATGGACATGAAAGAAAACTGTAGTGCTTATATAATGATGGGTAGTGACTGAGATAATTAATCCCCTGAAATTGAATGGTCATGAAAATGTTATCAACCACCAAACCATAAACCAAAGACGTGTTAATAGGATTATCAAATAATTGAAAAGTAAGGTATTAGTATAAAATTTTAATTTCAAGATCATATTTCATTGCTTGAGGAATTACATTACTATATAGACTAAGAACTTCAAGAAATATAATTACTTGATATGTTTAATGTCATCCATTGATCAATTTCTACCACACACTCATCTTTTTATCTAAATAATTAGTATGGAAGATGAATTTCATTAAGTTTTAAGTGCTAAAATAAACTTTAAATGAATCAAACAATCCACCAAAGGATAAAATAATCTTCCAACTATCATTATACATTAATCCAAACCAAAATGGTAAGTACAAAATAATTCTCATAATAAATAAACCCTCATATTATAAAATAAAAAACTAATCATCAAATCCTCAAGAATAATACCCAAGTTCTACATAGATCATTCAATAAAATTTTATCCTTAAAAATCTTTTTAATATTCCAGATTAATATTGAAACCAAAATATTATAATGAATTTATCACATATTATTCCAAGATAAATTTAATATATATCTCTAAATTAATTCAATAATACTTAATGTCTCATTCTAAAAATTTATATTACCTTGTAATATAATCTAAAATATATTAAAATCAATTCCATAAATAACATGAATCACTAAAAATCCCCATTAATTTCATATATGCTTCCAAAAGATAATTCATCCATTATTCTTCAAATAAAATCCCATATTTTCTATTTTTCTTAACCATACAAGGTTCCACAAAAAGTGAACTTCTTCTGAAAAAAATTAATCACCTAATTACCAAATCAGTTTCAATCACATGGTTATATCTATGATAAAAAAATTACTCTAAAATTAATTTAAATGTTTATCAATCATATAATGTAGATAAAAATAAATTTCATACTAATTAAGACCTCATTAAGGAATCTTGTAGGAATTTCACCCTCATCACACATCAACTGTGGGTTTTAGCCCTAGTGTTTTTCATGATGCAACAGGTATCCCTTTTTCTAAAACTGTATATTGTATATAATGGTCCTAGAAATTTTAAGAACATCTTTAAAAAGAACCTTAATCACCCAATATTATATAATCTATAAAGGTTATCAATACATGAATAATTAGGTTAATAAAATAAAAAGATTTTTCCTCTTCAAATCACATATTCACATGTTAAACATAAGGGTTACATATAACTCAAATTTCTATCAAAACTAAATAAATTTCACCCAATGTCTACCTTTCACAGATAAAGTCATCAAAAAGATTAATAAACTTTTTAACTTATGATCATTATTAAATCATAATTCTAGAAACCCTATATATATATACTTCAATCATAAAATGTTCATCAAAATCCATTAGGCATGATTTTATATTTTACTAATTATCACTTTATTCTAATAATTTAAAAGATGAATAATGTTCTAAGATTCATCAATACCAAAACATAAGTAAAAATATAACACAACCCATTCATATTTCTTTCACTGTTTCCATATCTTCCATTATAATGGAATTTTACATTTCTAGATATTTATATGTGTGGTATTATTTATCTTATTTTTTATAATTCCTCCTATGATGTAGATTTTCAAAATTTAGATACTCCCCAAATTTAAAAAATTCAATTGAAAAATTAGGATGAACTTTAATCGCATTCATTTCATTAAAAGAACACATCATTTTTTCCCTTGGAATATTATTTCATTATTCACTCTGTTACAAAGTAAAAAACATCTTCCATTTATATTAATCCATTTCCCTTAGTGTTTCTACCCACATTATGGTCAGTGGTCATTTAATATTTTTACCTTTATGATCTTCATCACCATAACATCCATGGAGAATCCTTAATTTCTTATTTAATGTGTTTGGAAACTCACCTAGGTTCATGTTTTTAATTATTACCCATGATATATGTTTAAGAATAACTGCAAGAACATTCACTATAGCTTCTATTAATTTTGGTTTCTCTTTTATACAACCACTACATTTTTCTTCACTTTAAATATTAAATTTTTTCCTACTCATTCCACCCTTTTACTAAAAACATATTTTTTGGGTGATCTTATCAAAAACTATCTTAGGAAGAGTATAAATAGAAAGTTATACCTAACCATGCTATCATCAAATTTTCTAATTTTTCCAAAAACATCTCCCTAATATATTAAGATTTATGGTTGTAGAGGAATTTTATCTTATGATCAAAAAAATCATAACCTATAAAGAAATATTATCATTTATATTCAAACAAATTATAATGAAATGACCTTAAACAATACATAATCTTGATTTTTATGACAATAATTAACTTTATTTCATTTAGGGGATCAATTAAAATTTAGAGTATTAGTGAATTAGGTCATAAATTATGCATAATATAAACAATTTTTAAAAATATGACACTTCTATTAGTATCCATTTTATACCACAATATGTTTATTATTATAAGATAATTGTTTTCTTTTCATGAAAAATCATCGCAATATTCAACTAGACTTCTTCTTTGTTCTTACCCATCCTTATCCCTTATAAAATATTGTTTAAATGATAGATGATTACAAAAGATCAGTAAGGGACATAAAAATAATAAATAAAAACATTACTTCATTATAAAACCCTGATATTATAAAAAGTATTTTCCTTTAATATAATAATATTTTATCTTCAAAAAATCATTTACTTTTATATGAATTCAATTATACTTCCAAAAGTTTTTCATAAAATTAATTATAATAAAACATAAAGGAAATATTATAATCATGTGGGTTTACAAGAATACAAGAGAACACATGAATAAAAAACATAAAACAAAACCTGTTATCCTAAAGGGGAATAATCATTGACATTAAATTATGAATTTTACATTCCTTTTTTAAATAAAATTATTTTAATAAAAACATGTGATAAATCATAGAAAATTCATATACGAGCCTTAGGATATCATATTTATAGACCCCTTACAATTGGAATAATGATATGGTTGACTTATAATACAGTTTTATAGAGAACATAAACATTTCTCAATTCATTCTAGATCTATAATGGGTCTCACACATTATATCTTGATATATAATAAGTATAAACATGTTGTATCATGATCTATAATGGGGATCAACCCATTGTATCCTGAACTATAATGGGGATCAACCCATTATATAACCTATATCGGACTCACCCATTTTCTTAAAAAATCTCCAAGGACCATATCATGTATAAATAAATCATTCATTCATTTTTTCACCATAAAACACATGAAAAACTCTTCAGGACCCATATGAAAATAACATTTGAATATTGAAATAACCTTCTCATAAAAACCCATTATCAAAAAATAAAAATCAATAACAAGTGATAGATGGTTTTAATTTGATTAAAATGTTAAATAATATAAATTAATGCCAAAATAAAATCACTATTATGGTGGAAAATGGATTTCGCACAATATATGTTAAAATACAGCATCCCTTTTTTATTTTGAAAGAAATTAAAAACATTCTAAATAAAATATTTAAAAAATATTCATTTTGAAAAAATTGTTCAAGAAATTTAAAATATACATAAGATGTGTTTTTTAATTTAATTATTGACATATAATGACATCCAAAAAATAAGTTTAATAATTTTGACTTGGAAGAGAATTACTTAGAAAATAAATCTCTAAAACATTTAAAATGTTGTTTTCAAAGAAATGTGTCCCTTAATTTCAGTCTAACATGCCATGTATGTTCCTTATCATCCTAAATAAAAAATAGTATGTTAACTATTTAATTTATTTAGAACCCTTTTCATGGTTATTTATCCATTTATTTCACTTATTAACTTGTTATAATCTATTATTAGAACAGTTATGTTAATGTCAGATGTTTTGATGATATTTGTATCATATGTCCAAAATTGATTCGTTGGGAAAATGATGGAAAATGAGGTAATTATTTCATAATCTATAGAATAATAATAATGATATAATTATAATTTTTATACATAAATTATACTTTTAATTCCTTTCATAATATATGGTAATGAAAAATTAACTACACTATAATCATGGATACGGTATGGCATACGTACGCATGAGTAACATTTTCTGTTTTCAGTTCTCTTTATTGAAAGAAGACAAGTGTGATTTTATCTTACCAAAATTATAATAACATCATAAATGTAATATTATTTCCTTAAATATAAATATATATCAACTATCTAATGTGGTGATGAAAAACGAATCACATTGCTTCATGAAGGCGGTAGTTCATACATACGCATGAACGATATTATCATTTTCTATGAATAGAAATGAATGACATTAAATTATTTATTACCTTTTAAAAATAAAAAATATGTCATTAATATAATGTATATATGTTAAATATAACATTATAACCAACCATGTGTTGTGGTGATATAAAAGGAATTATATTAGTGCGTGAGGCGGCAATCATCATACACAATAAAGATCATTTCATTTCCCATTTAAGGGAAGCAAATATTGATATAGGTTATTCCATTAAAATAATAACATATAAATATATTGAAGATACTAGTGTTATTATTTCATAATTTTTGAATAATATTCCAAGGTTTTTTTATTATAATTAATATAATAATTCTTGGATTTTAATTACACAACTTCTTCATAAAACCTCTTATGGTTAACATCGAAATCATTATTATATTATTTTTTTGATCAAAACCAGGACTCTATGATGTGGAGAATAATTTAATTAAGTTATTTTGGTAAGAATTTTTAAAACCAATATGATTTGTAAGTGTGAATATAAGAGAATATTATGTTCTATTTTATAAGTGAGAATGAGTAGTATTTTTGTAAATATAAAAAGCTATTAAATAATGGATATTCACTCTCAAAAAAAGTTCTAAAAAAATTAAACCAAATATTTCATAACCTCTATGGTTACTCAAATTTTCTATTTTAGTTTTCACCTATGGTAACTAGTTTTTTACACATAATGGGTCAAGATAGTTACTATAATAGGGAAATTAGAACAATTTATGGCCATTATAGATATTCAAAACTATATCTTAAACCCATGGATGTGATTTTGTTTTATAAATTTTAAATCATTTAAAAATATATGATTTATTATAAAATGTCTTTGATGTAAATTTTAGAGCTATTCATTTATATTGACTCCAACAACACAAGATAGAAAGGGATTTAGAATATAATAAATTTAAACATCCCTTAAATGAAATATTTATATAAAAAATTCATAGCACACAAAAATTTATTAAATTATATTACTTTTTATATTTTTTTAAATCATTTTCAATATTTTTTTTAAATATATAAACACTTGTTCGGCATTACGTAAGAATTTAAAGAGATTGTTAAATCCCTAAAATTTATAAATAAATTAAGATGATGAATAAAAAAAATGATATATAAAATTAATAAATATAACCTAATATATGGTTTTATATCCCAATCACAAAATATTACACAAATCAGTGCAAGAAACTGAATTTTTTTACTTTTCTTTATATAAAGTAATACAAAGGTCACAATCATGGCCATATGACAAAAAATGACATATATTTGATTTTTGGATGAATATTGATGAACGATACTCATAGAATAAAATTAATTCAACTATTAGGGTTATCTTTTATTCCCCATCATTTTATTTTTAACCTTAATTAATCCAATTTACTTTCACCATGGTAGCAAATATTTAATACCTATTTTATACATAATTTAAAAAAATTAAGTTGATCCTATTAAGAAAAATTAATTTTTATTATTAAAAATGTGGAATCTATTTTACACTATTCCATCCCTATATGTGGTATAAATTCATTTTATATGTCTCTCGCAAAGCATCGTGAAAGAGCATATTTTAGGAAATTTCATTTTTCAAGGAAAATATTATTTTAAATTCACTCTATGACTACAAACCTTCCTTGTATGAATTTAAATTCATATATATTAATATATAATATATATATTTCATTTAAATAATTCCTCATTATGTGTTATTTTTAATAATTAAAATGGAAAAAACATTATGCACTTAAAAACATTTTTGAGAAAAATTGGTTTTTAAGCATAAAAATTGATTTATACAAAAAATAAATAAAATTACCAGTTAAAATGCAATTAATTATATTTTATAAATATAATGGATCATATATCACTTTATTTCCAAATTAAAAATTCAAAGAGACTTTAAATTACATTAATTAATGATAAGAAATGAATGTATTACAAAAATAAAAAATTATCACTATTCATAAAAAAATCAATCATTTTAGAAAGTATCCAAAAATTTAATTATAAGATAATTTTGATATTATAATTATAAAAATAATTTTTTTTATAAAAAAACTGAAAACTTCCACATTTTAAATATGAATCTCACAAAACGGAATAAAATTTGTTTTTGAATAAATGTATTTTTACAGCATAAAATGACTTTAATAAAGATTGAGTTATTGTAAACTAAGTATTAATCAATACATTTATATATATTAGGTAATTTTTATGTATTTCATATATTAGATACCAATACTCATACCCTCTAATTTAATATCTATTTTTTAACAGTCATTCTTAAATAATAATATTTTTGGGTTTGTTTGGGCATAATGTTGCATCTCATATACTCTATCAAACATAGTTTTCATTTTCATAATATCATGGTGTTGCTATAACAGACCCTGATATATAAGCCACATCATAGGCTTCCCAAATGACAAGGAACCAAATCCAAAAAAAACTAACTGTGAAGTCTATCTAATACTTCTTCCAAAGAAATGATCAATCACTATTATTTTTATGGGTTCTAAGATAATTTTTGTTCCCCTCTATCCTTTTCAAAAACTTTATCACCTCATGAATCCTAGTCACCCTGAAAATAAAAAAGAATGGTTATCTAATAAATCTATTTAAAAAAATCTCAAGGTCATACCAATCAATTCTAATTTTGGGAAAAGAAAATTTTTATGAGGGTTACTCATCTATACTGAGAGAATTCACTATACAAACCAATAAAATTATATGGTATATTGAAATTATCATTAAGCCCATTCCATATTCCATATTAAATATAGCCTAAATATATTTCAACAGAAAATTCAAAACATAACTCCACCAAAAAACATCTTAAAGATTGTTTTTCTAAACCAATAACACTCATCAGGAGTTTGAAAACACATTTCATATAAGATCTCCCATATTAAAAAAATAATTTTTTTAAAGCATTGTATCCTATTTAAAAATAATATTACAAAAAAATTTACATCAATGTGAAAACCACCACCTAATTTTGAAACAAGGTCTCACATAAACTATTATAAAATCCAAGCATTATTTAAAATACTATAATAAATTCTAAATCAAAATAATTCACTTTATGGACTCCTATCAAGTTATATCACCCATAAAATATTCCAAAAAAAATAAAGAAATGTCATAAGGAACCATAAAACATTATTCCACTTTGAAAACCACTACAGAAACCCATTCTTATTTACTATAAACCCTAAGGACTCATATTAACCCAAATCACTAAATAAAATTTCAATATAAAACAAATAATACTTTACAATTCACATTAAAATAGTGATAAACTAAAAAAACATTCACCAAAACACGTATCAAATTTATCAAGCATCCTGAAAAACTCCCTTAGATTCGTTACAACTCGATGATAAACATTATCAAAATCTATTCGAGGGTAATAAGATAAAATAAAAAAAAATAGGTAAACACATAATTATGCCTCGTTTGATATCATAGTTTCATGAGAAATATTATATTCATACAACATCCTCTTTAATGGTTTACATACCCATATTCGAGGTCTCTTCATAGTGTTTTCAAATCGTGTGAGTTAATTATGCATCTTATGTTCTCCTATATTTTCACCATAAAATCTTGTTTAGGCCCCCAAAATTAAAATATTTCTCAATGGGGGACAAAACCCCATCAATACAAGTCAAAATAAATCATATATAATTAGAAACAATAATCAAAACACGAAATTAAAATATCAAATACTCAAAAAAACATGAGGCTTTGGGAGAGAAGAAGCTAACTGTACTCTTTTCATACCTACATCTCAAGATATAACATCCAATATCTATACTAATAAACATAACAAATAATAGGAGAGTGATTATAAGATCTATTTCCCTTTAATAACCAAGGCTTTAATACAGTTTTTAATTAACCAGTTTTGTTTGACCCAACACATCCCCAGATATAGGCCTCCATTGGCCCCAAAGTATTTTCTTGATCCCCACGATCCATTAACGATTTCCAATGCATCAAGGATATGAAAATTATGAATTATATAACACTATAAAATAAAATAACAACATCATATATCCCAATATAAGATTCTTATATGACATAGTGTGTTGAATACCCATGCACAAAATCAAATAGTTCTAATAAATGGAAACTATCAAAAAGGGTGATAAGAGGAATCAAAATAAATAATAATCTCATAAACTAAATCATTTAAGTAATTAAGATAATGTTAATATAACCAATATAAAAAAAAGGAAATATTCATAGTATAAATTCCAACACATAAGCACCCTAAAAGAAAATAAAAAACCAAACATGAAGCCTACCAACCACCTCCAAGTTATCTATAGTCACTCATAAACATCACAACACCCTTAATCATTGGAAAACCCAAACATAAAAACAAAAAGTGAAAAAATTGTAATCACCCGAAAAACAAGGGAGATATATACACCCAATTGTGTATTTATAGTGTAATCTAGACACGCCTAGTAGAATGTTTCAAAATATTTTGTGCAATTCCTTTAAAAATACAAGTGATTAATTATAGAATGAAAAAATATAATGAAATAGGTTTTCATGTAAGAGTATAATGATAACTTAATAGAATACAAAGGTTAAAATTTCAAACATCCACCCATCCTCACATGTATTAAGGATATGACTTGCATTTATGATTAAACATATATAAAAATTTTATAGGATGGAATCATGACAATTGAAATCCAAAAACTAACTACTAACTCCCATAAAACACTACTCATTTTAAATTACACTCATGCACCTTAAAACAATTTTCTTAGTTATCATAAAAATATTCTCAGATCATATTAACAAATCATGCATTCATTTTCCTTTGATAAACACTTTTTATGTCACATTTACAAAGAATTTAAAACCACATTAAAAATAGAACAATAAATAATGAAAATCAAGAGGGTACCACAATATCAACAAGAAAACAAAACATGAGAAACTAAAACCAACGGATTTGTATCTAAACTAATCGTGTACTGAGAGATATAAACAAATCACTAAAGAAATCCCCAAAAAAATCCTGAATAGAATTAATATATCATTAGAATCACACAAGACTTTAACATGAATGATATTAGACCTTATTTCTCAGTTCAAATCTCTATAGGATCCCCCTAAGTGATATCAAAACACATCCATTTGAAACCCATTTAGGAAACTATGTTAAATTTAAACCCATGGGAGGGTTCTACTCTCTTAGTATGTTATCTAGTGAGGGAACATTGGGATACTATACAACGCATATAGAAATTATATTTAGCTACAAAGTGTTAAATTATAAAATATTAAATGGATGAGAAAATGAGAAATAAATGATATTATCACATAAATATATAATAAAACTAAATTTAATAAATATACCCTTGCTTTCCACAACCAAACATGAAATATACCCGTATATAACACAACACAATAAGGATCAAATAAGGTTGAATGTATCCCCATATAGTACCAATTACCATATCACAAACTGCATAAACCAGGGGATCAACATTGGGGGTATAATTTAATCTAAAAAATCATTATGACATGTTCAAAATAATCATTTCAAAAAGAAAATTAAAAATTCCATGTCATTTTTTCACCATTAAAAACTCATTTTTTATGTGAATCCTTTAATAAAAATTAGAATCCACACATGAATTTGATTAAGAACCAATCCCTTTTCTATATAAAAAATTTACGTCCCAAATTGAATCATTTGAATACTAAATCAATATTCCATTTATTAAAAATTCAACAAATCCATCCATTTTCTTCCTTAAAACAAAAAATGGGGTCAAATTCAGTTTATCAATATTTTCACATTGAAAAAGTCCCTTTGGGCATTATTCCACTACTTAGAATATATAAAATCAATTTTAAAAGTATGATGACTTTGAAATTTCTTATATTCATTTACATAAAACATTATAAATACATATTTCAATTGAGATGGTTATCAAATATAAATATAAACTGATCATTAAAATCATATTAAATTTTTAATTATTAAATTCAAATACGTTTAAATAAATTTCATAGAAACACATACCTCATTCCAAGTGTAACCATGTCACACCGCATTTCTTTTAATGGAGAATTTCCCACCGAAGATGGAATGACACTCCACAACACATAAAAATATAAATACCCAAGTTATAACCACCATATAACCTTATTACCATCCCAAATTACCCTAATATTTTATGGAGGTATCCATTCTAAAGATCAATGGGGTATTGGAGAAATATATAATGTTTAATAAGATAAAATTTGGATTGGATTGGAGAAAAAAATCTTAGAATCAATACAGATTACAAATAAAATTAGAATAATAAAGGTAGGGATGTCTATCCATGAACCCTATCATTATTCGAAAGAGCATGGATGTGATTTAATCCTTAAAAATAAAATGTTCTCATTGGTAATTTTTAATTTTTAAAAAATTGGGTAGCTTGCACAGTTAGGACACATTGTTTGGTAAACTGTGATCTAACCATATAACTTGCAAAGATAAGTACTTTTAATTCGAAAAATGTTCCACAAAATTAATCCTAATCATATTTTAACCATGAAATTCACATCCATGATCAAAATACGACATGTGGTCTCTTGGAAACCCCTCATAGTTTGAAAAATAGTTACTAAATATGAAACACTACTGCTAAAACAGGGAGAACTACACTCATCTTAATTTCATGATTATTCATAACCATGGGGTAATAGTGAGATAGAAGAAAAACATTGAAAAACTAAAATTTTATTCATGATAATTCCAAAATATAAATATACGAAAAAAATAAAATAAAATAAAACACAAGACACACTAATAACTTAGGGGTGTCACAACAGATGAATTTCAATGAATGATTTTAGATCATGTAAATGGAGTTCGGATCATGTTTAATGTTAATTATTATGTGTTTAGAGTGGTCATATTTTTGTGTAAATTCACCCATATTTTTATTTAGGGTGATGTTAAAGGGATAGGGGATAGGTTTCACTCTCAAAAGTCATGGACTACCTAGTTTAATTTCACTAGGTCCCCAATGTGGCAGTTAGAGAAGTTGTCCCTCTATAAGGGCCACCATGTGGCTAGTTACCTATGGGTAATCATTGAGGGTATACTAGGTTCCTATTGAAGATATATCACATTATTTTAGCATGATAAGAACTATATTTCAATAGTCAGATCCGCATTTTCTTCAATGTAGTGGGCCACCTGAGGGTATGATATTTTAAGAGAATTATCTCCCACTTTCGTCCCCCACTTGTTTCCCCTTTCGTGTAATTTCAATCATAGTTTGTTCTAGAATGATTACATGTACATATTTATGGTAAATAACCTGAATCCCACTCTTCTTATCTTCTTTTACATTTTTTATTCAATATTATTGTGGCCTTTAAGGGTTTTCAAGTTTGATTCCGTAGATTCATTGTGGAATATCTTCATATCAATGGGGATTTCATAAGCAGTGCATAAAAAAGTTCATGAGAAGAGATTTTATATCACTTTTTATTATTCATCTTAAACGTTGTTCCCATGTGATTTTTTTTAGTGAATAGGGATGAAATATTTCATTGTATGGTCATTATAATTTATATATTCTTTATATATTAATGTTAGGTTCATGTTGGGTGTGGATCCCAACCCTTGGATTATCATTTCATCATGTTAGGGTCATCGAATGAATTTTTAATTAGTTATTAAATTATATTATTTTCCTAAAAATGTTTGTATTATTAATTAAATTGTTCTTTTCTTTAGATAAGTTTTCTTTGACTCATGGTTGATGTTATGATATTGGGATTGATTATAGATCACCTATTAAGGCATGTGGAATTTAGATTATTGATATTATTTGTTACTTGTATTTATTTATGTTTGTGTCAACATTATTATTATTATTTCCTTATGACATTAATTGTAATGCCCCAACCCGAGCTACCCAGAGTCGGTGCATTACTTCGTAACATTGGCATGATCATAAAAGATCAAGTCTCGAAAGACCGATTAGTTTAGTAGCCTTGGAAACACTAGATACATTCATAAGTCTTTCATTACATCATAAAGTAAAAAAAACTAATAACAAATTCTTCATAGTCCACACTCATATCCTCTTCTGACTATCCCTTCAGGTCATTTATAAAATACTTCTTCACATACTGGAAAATATTAAAACATTGAAAGGGGTGAGCTCAGATGCTCAGTAAGGATAACAATATTGCGGAAGCTTTCGAAAATAAACATTAAAATTTAAGGAAATGTATAACTAAAACAAAATACTTTTTAAACATTAACTTCAGTATAATATGGAAAAAATAAAATTAAATAATTCCATTTACTTACTCACATGGATATTCTACTAGTCAAATAATCACATGCAATATCAATAACCACTTTCATAATGATGGAATGCATAATGCCAGACTATCATAACCACGTAGCCAAGGCCTTGTGCCAAGACCAAAAATAATATTTTTTCAAGGCCTCGTGCCAAGACACTAGTTTGTCTCATGAGACCTACCGATGCATCGAGGAGTTATAGCGGGCTCCACCCGTCACTTATTAAGTCCAATGCATTCCTCTTATAAATAGGTTTAAATATATCATAAACCATAACATAATCGTATCACATAAAACATGCATAAAGGAAACATAACATTTCCACATTTCAATCACAAGATATAAATACAACACATTGATATAATAAAAATGCTTTCAAAACCATTTTCAATACCAAAATAAAATAAAGTTAAAACTTTGTATTTATTTTTCATTAAAAAAAGTGATGGCTTGTAGAGGAAGTCGAAACTCAAATAATGGTCACGGCGGCAGAGAAGTCGTTGTCGCCGCATAAGTACGGAATGAAAAACATTCCCTTTTTGTCGTTTAGTAAAACGCTTCGTATAAAAAGATTCCTTTTGAATAAACATAAAAGTCAAAGGGGTTTATACACCGTATAAAGGAAAGTTGTGTATAAAACCAAATATGCCTCAATGAAAGGAGATTGAGACGAAGTCCTTACAAAGATCATTTTTAAAATAAAATAGATCTATTATGTGTATTCACTATAAGTACACATAAATAAAGTACAAATACAAGATAAGACATAATAATATCATGACATAATTTGAATGTAGCAGATTAACCCAAAGAATGGTAATTGGGTTAAGAAGTTCCCTTACCTTGCGTCCTGTCCTGAATCGACCGTTCTTTAACCTTCTGAATAATAAACTATAGTTAATTTCTATTTAATTAAGAACCCTTTTCAGGTTAATTATTCCTTTTATATCCCTTATTACCATGTTATGAACATTATGTAATTATTTAAGTTTATAACGGTCATTTTGTCGATCTTAGGTACTTGAGTCAAAAATAAAATTCTTATAATTACAAGTTGTTCATGTGGTGATATATCCATTATATCCAGATTTATGTTCATGATGTATATATCATATATATAATATATATCAAGTATATACATGCATTTATAATATTAAATAACATTTAGAGGTAAGAAATGAAATGCACCGTTCATGGAGACGGTAAGCCGTACGTACACATGGACGCTACTTTCATTTCTATTTTGTATTTAATGAAATCATAATGATATAAAGGTATATTATAATTCCAATATAATATCATATATAATATCATTTACTCCATCCTTTATACATCCCACATATGGTATTAACGATTCAAATCACTTTGAGGGGGCGGTAGTCCGCACTTCCTAAAATGAAAATATCGCGTTTACCCATAATGGAAACAATAAAGGTATGCCATAAATGAAAAATACAGAACCTTAAGTAAAACATAAACATATTATATATCATTTATAAATAGTGTCACATCTTAATGGCCACCATTGAAGGTGTTTTATGAGTGATGAACAATCATCGTTTCGTGAGGCAGAAATTCGTCATCCATAGAAACCGTATGTTCTTTAACCATTAGATGTAGGTGTGTGTAAGTGTAGCTCTAATACTCATTATAAAAACATCCTAGTATATTGAGGATACTGGTGTTGTTACAAAAGAAAGGAATAAAAAGAGTTTAGGGGTTTGGATAAGCAAAATAAAACAAAATAACATATGAGAAGACATTACCTTAAAATTGGGTAACTCTTTTGATTTGAGCCAAAGGCTTCCTTGGGAAGAATTCTGCCCAAAGTGAGGCTTCTAGGAGTAAGGGAGGTAAGTTGGGAGAGTATTCGGGTAGAGGTTGGCCGAGCCAAAAGGCTTTGAAAGGGTTAGTAAGGTGGTAGTGGTGGGGGCCTTTTATAAGTGGAGAGGAGGGGCACTCTTGGAAAGTAATGAAATATTACTTTATTATACAATGCTTTTCGGATTCTAAAGGTCCCAAACTTCTATAATTCGAGGATAAGGTGATAAGGGTTCAAAATCTACCCATACAATAGGCTTTGGACAAGTGTATTCCTTGGAGTTTACATTATCTTTTCATTTTATTTAAATCTTTAATTAATGAGTTAATCGCTGCATCATCATGGTGTCATAAATAATTTATTTTATTTAATGTCTAAAAATTATAAAAAATTATGATGATGTAGGAAATATTTTTATATTTCTAATAAATATTTATATTCAATAATATGACTTGTATAACCCCATTTAAAAATTTCTTTAGTAAAACAACTCTTGTTTGTGACCTTTTTATTTTAACATTAAATAAAAAGTAATTTATGTCCTTTTCCTACCAAAGTGGCTCCATGGGGTCCCCAAGTTGACCCATGGATTGTATTGGTCGTCCATGACACATCCAATAGTTGTTGGATAAGTTTAAAGGTCATTACATATTTTTATAATACTATTTTTACCATAAATTTCACTAATTACCTTTAATCGCGATTAATTAAACTTAAAAGTTACTATTCACCAAAAAATTATTTTAATCCCAATAAACCACATTTTTCTTCCTAATGACAACCATGTATGTCGGATTTTTGAAAATCAAATCACAGAAGTGGTAATGTTTCATTTAAATGAAAAATCAGTTTTTTAACTACCACTTAGTGGTTTCACTATTGATCAAAAATTGAAGTTTTTCAGAACAATGCCAAAATTTCACCCTAAGCTATAATTTATATTCCAAATCCAAAAATGATGTCTATTTTAAAAAATTACAAATATATAAGTTGAATTAATTAATTTTATAATTAATTCCCACTGTCAACAACAAATAGCGTGTTTTTAAGAAACAATATATATCAAAAGATTGACCATTGTTTATGTCCAAATTCAAAGTGAAATTAATTCTAATGATCACCATTGGATAAAATAGTAAAAATATATTCTAATTATAATTTAAAATCACTCAATAGTATAATTTATCACTATAAAATACTTTGATTAAAAAAGTTGTTTTTAAGTATTTTTCACTATTCATAAAAATTGGAAGTTCTCAGAAAATTACAAAAAATTCAACTTTGGATAATTTCGATATTACGAATACAAAAATGAAGTCCATATTGAAATATAAGATTTATATAATTTTAAAAGGTGGGTATTACTATTCATAACGGCTACATTGATTAGTCGCGGTGTGTTAGAATTCGAACTTGCGTACAATGCAAGCTATTGCATTATTGAAAGAGAAGCGTATCGTGGATTCTCGGGGTGTTACATTCTCCCCTCCTTCAATAAATTGCGTCCTCACAATTTGAAAATGTTCTTCGAAAATAAAAGGTTGAAAATAGAAAATACCTTTCTGGAAAACCCACATCGGAAATAGGGTTAATAAGAATATAACATTAAAAGAAAGAAAGAGAAGTACAAAGGTCACCCGAGACAGCCCATACTAGGATTCTATGAAAATATGGATATGGAGGAGAAACAAACTATCAAGGTCTGATGGAGAGTTGTAGAAAACTGGATTAGGAGAAAGTTAACAATAAGAAAATCACATACTTGTGATTGGTTAAACGGTCATTGAATCCCCAGTTAGAAAAGTTAACCGACAACATTTTTGTTTTAAGTTACCTTTTATAATGTTGAGGAATTTATTTAGGAGATTTACTAAGAACGTAAGGAAATATACTTACTTGTCGTGTAAACTTTCATCAATAATTTTTTACCACAAACCCATCTTTCACTCCAAATGGTAACAGAACTCAAAAATATTCTATTTATCCTAATTATATAAGGTTATAAATATTACCACATACCATTTAGATTTGGAAAACTATTTTGTAATAACCAGGGACTTCCTGTAGGCTAGTGGTAGATAATAAATTCTTGTCGCACTATGGTTGTGGGTTCGATTCCTGCAGCTTTGTCCGACGCGACGGGTTATGCCCTACCCTGTAGGTTGTCCTTTTCCTAAAACTATAGTATTATAATATTCCAAAAATAATCTTCAGAAATTTTTTAACCTTAAACAATACTATCCAAAGATCAACATAATCCATTCCAACCTTTATAGTTATCCAAAATACATCCGTCCAGACTTTCTCTAAAGGGCCTTAAATTCCAAAATCAATTGTAACATTAGATTCCCTAAACAAAGTAAAGTTTCTCTTATTGTCACATACTAAAAATATGATTTCCTTCATCATATTGAAACTTTAATTATAACAACAAGTACTGCAGTACAATCCTTAAATATATCACATTATTTTTATAACCACAATATGATCCTTGAGTCCAAAAGCACCAATACATTAATTATTCTACTTCAACTGTAGTAACAGCATAATATTGTCCTTGATCCCTTGGCCTTTTCTGAGGTAAGTTTCCCTAACGCTTAGGAAATTTATTTGCATAATGCCCCATTTCCCTACAATTGTAGCATTCAACATTGATAGCCTCTTTCTTTCCCTTGCAATCACGATCCTGGTGACCTTTTTCTCCACATTTATAACAAACTCCCATTCCTTTTAGGCAAGTACCAGGGTGATTCTTCCCACAATTATCACATAATGGAAAATCCTTCTTTCCCTTTTTCCCTCTTCTCTTGCTTTACTTTATTGTCATAAGACTTAGAGAATTCCTTTTCCGTCTTGATAGCACACAAGACTATATCTTCGTATGTTGAGAAAGATTGTGATACTAAAGCTCGACGGAGAAATGGTTTTAACCCATCAAAGAAACGATCAATATTACTTCTTGGGATACGTATATAATCTGCAGCATGCCTCGCTAACCTTGTAAAGTTGGCCTCATACTTTGCAACATTCTCATCCTCCTTTTGTCTCAGAATCAAAAATTGTCTTTCCATATCTGCTCGATGGTCGCGAGGATAGTATTTTTCTAGGAAAAGATCTCTGAACTCTCTCCATTCCATATTTGATACTTCATCATATTCCTTTGTGTTTTGAATCAATGACCACCATTGATCGGCATCTCCAGTGAGGCGGTAGACTGCCATGATAAGCTTTTCCCTTTCACTACTCCCCAAGGCATGGAATATTTTCTCTAAGGAGTTTATCCATTGCTCAGCTACTAATGGATTTGTACCCCCATGAAATGTTGGTGGTTGTTGCCTCATGAATTGGTCTAACATTGATCCTCCACGTTGTGGATTAGGGTGCTCCATACGAGTAAGGTTATTATTCATAACCTGAGTGAGTTGTCCCAGTATGGCAATAAGTTGATCAGCACCAGTTGTATCTCCAACTCCACAATAATTATGTTGAGCAGGAGGGCAATCCCTACATGGAGTGCGTGCATTGATACAGTTTCCATTCCTTCCACTAGGTGCCATTTCTAAACAATGGCATAAACTAGATTAGTTTATGAATCAAAATACATAATTCCATACTTGTAAAACACTTAACACTAATTGATCTATTTATGGATATAATCCATAATCATAAAAATGTTTTCTTTGAAGAAGTATATACTCATAACCCTTCATAGTGTTTTGTATTGAAAATGAGAATTATCCTAAGAATATCCCCCGTGAGTGTCGTAACCAAGAGTGCAGCAAGACCCATTGTCGATCACCAGTTCTCGTTCGAGTCTAGCTCAAAGTGGTGTTTTCGGGTTTTACCCCTAGGTACATCTGTGCCAGAGCCGCCTCTACCTGATCGTATCCAGACATGGATGTATTTCTCGGAAAACACACAACATCTCTACAATACCAAAATTCTAGTAAGTTCTTCTACACTAATCCTCAAAGTCTATCTTTGGGCTATGTGCTCTAATCAGAGTTTATCTAAATCTAGCTTCCAATGTTAGTACTAAACTTCCTTTAATACCAACTGTAACGCCCCGACCCCAGCTAACCAGAGTCGGTGCATTACTTCGTAACATTGGCATGATCACAAAAGATCAAGTCTCGAAAGACCGATTAGTTTAGTAGCATTGAAAACACTAGATACATTCATAAGTCTTTCATTACATCATAAAGTAAAAAAAACTAATAACAAAGTCTTCATAGTCCACACTCATATCCTCTTCTGACTATCCCTTCAGGTCATTCATAAAACACTTCTTCACATCCTGGAAAATATTAAAACATTGAAAGGGGTGAGCTCAGATGCTCAGTAAGGATAACAATATTGCGGAAGCTTTCGAAAATAAACATTAACATTTAAGGAAATGTATAACTAAAACAAAAGCCTTTTTTAACTTTAACTTCAGCATAATATGGAAAAAATAAAACTAAATACTACCATTTACTTACTCACATGGATATTCTACTAGTTGAATAATCACATGCAATATCAATAACCACTTTCATAATGATGGAATGCATAATTCCATACTATCATAACCACGTAGCCAAGTCCTCGTGCCAATACCACAAATAAGATTTTGTCAAGGCCTCGTGCCAAGATACTAGTTTGTCTCATGAGACCTACCGATGCATCGAGGAGCTATAGTGGGCTCCACCCGTCACTTATTAAGTCCAATTCATTCCTTATATGAATTGGTTTAAACATATCATAAACCATAACATAATCGTATCACATAAAACATGCATAAAGGAAACATAACATTTCAACATTTCAATCACAAGATATCAATACAACACATTGATTTAATAAAAACGCTTTCAAAACCATTTTCAAAACCAAAATAAAAGAAAGTTTAAACTTTGTATTTATTTTTCATTAAAAAAAGTGATGGCTTGTAGAGGAAGCCGAAACTCAAATAATGGTCACGGCGGCGGAGAAGTCGTTGTCGCCGCAAAAGTACAGAAAGCAAAACATTCCCTTTTTGTTGTTTAGTAAAACACTTCGTATAAAAAGATTCCTTTTGAATAAACGTAAAAGTCAAAGGGGTTTATACACCGTATAAAGGAAAGTTGTGTATAAAACCAAATATGCCTCAATGAAAGGAGATTGACACAAAGTGATTACAAAGATCCTTTTTAAAATAAAATAGATCTATTATGTGTATTCACTATAAGTACACATAAAGAAATTATAAATACAAGATAGGACATAATAATATCATGACATAATTTGAAAGTAGGAGATTAACCCAAAGAATGGTAATTTGGTTAAGAAGTTCCCTTACCTTGCATCCTGTCCTGACTCGACCGTTATTTAACCTCCTAAATAATAAACTAGAGTTAATTTCTATTTACTTAAGAACCTTTTTCTTGTTCATTATTCCTTTTATATCCCTTATTACCATGTTATGAACATTATGTAATTATTTAAGTTTATAATGGTCATTTTGTCGATCTTAGGTACTTGAGTCAAAAATAAAATTCTTATAATTACAAGTTGGTCATGTGGTGATATATCCATTATATCCAGAATTATGTTCATGATGTAGATATCATATATATCATATATATCCAGTATATATATGCATTTATAATATTACATAACATTTAGAGGTAAGAAATGAAATGCACCTTTCATGGAGATGGTAAGCCGTACGTACGGATGAACGCTACTTTCATTTCTATTTCTTATTTAATGAAATCATAATGATATAAAGGTATATTATAATTCCAGTATAATATCATATATAATATCATTTACTCCATCCTTTATACATCCCACATATGGTATTAACGATTCAAATCACTTTGAGGGGGCGGTAGTCCGCACTTCCTAAAATAAAAATATCGTGTTTACCCATAATGGAAACAATAAAGGTATGCCATAAATGAAAAATAAAGAACCTTAAGTAAAACGTAAACATATTATATATCATTTATAAATATATTTACATCTTAATGGACACCTTTGAAGGTGTTTTATGAGTGTTGAACAATCATCGTTTCGTGAGGCATAAATTCGCCTTCCACAGAAACCGTATGTTCTTTAACCATTAGATGTAGTTGTTTGTAAGTGTAGCTCTAATACTCATTATAACAACATCCTAGTATATTTAGGATACTGGTTTTGTTACAAAATAAAGGAATAAAAATAGTGCAGGGGTTTGGATAAGCAAAATAAAACAAAATAACATAAGAGAAGACATTACCTTAAAATTGGGTAACTCTTTTGATTTGAGCCAAAGGCTTACTTGGGAAGAATTATGCCCAAATTGAGGCTTCTAGGAGTAAGGGAGGGAAGTTGGGAGAGTATTTGGGCAGAGTTTGGAGGAGCCAAAAGGCTTTTAAAGGGTGAGTAAGGTGGTAGTGGTGGGGGCCTTTTATAAGTGGAGAGGAGGGGAACTCTTGGAAAGTAATGAAATATTACTTTATTATACAATGCTTTTCGGATTCTAAAGGTCCCACACTTGTATAATTCGAGGATAAGGTGATAAGGGTTCGAAATATATCAATCCATTAGGTTTTGGACAAGTTTAAGCCTTGTATTTTACATTATCTTTTCATTTTATTTAAATCGTTAATTAATGAGGTAATCACTGCATCATCATGGTGTCATAAATAATTTAATTTATTTAATGTCTAAAAATTATAAAAAAATTATGATGATGTAGGAAATATTTTTATCTTTCTATTGAATATTTATAGTCAATAATATGACTTGTATAACCCCATTTAACAATTGTTTTAGTAAAACAACTCTTGTTTGTGACCTTTTTATTTTAACATTAAATAAAAAGTTATTTATGTCCTTTTCCTACCAAAGTGGCTCCATGGGGTCCCCAAGTTGACCCATGGATTTTATTGGTCGGCCATGACACATCAAATAGTGGTTGGACAAGTGTAAAGGTCATTCCATATTTTTATACTACTATTTTTACCATAAATTTCACTAATTACCTTTAATCGTGATTAATTAAACTTAAAAGTTACTATTCACCAAAAAAATTATTTTAATCCCAATGAACCACATTTTACATCCTAATGACAACCATGTATGTCGGATTTTTGAAAATCAAATCACAGAAGTGGTAATGGTTCATTTAAACGAAAAATCAGTTTTTTAACTACCACTTAGTGGTTTCACTATTCATCAAAAATTGATGTTTTTCAGAACAATGCCAAAATTTCACCCTAAGCTATAATTGATATTACAAATAAAAAAATGATGTCTATTTTACAAAATTCCAAACATATAAGTTTCATTAATTAATTTTATAATTAATTCCCGTTGTCAACAACAAATAGCGTGTTTTTAAGAAAAACAATATATATCAAAAGATTGACCATTGTTTATGTCCAAATTCAAAGTGAAATTAATTCTAATGATCACCATTTGATAAAATAGTAGAAATATATTCTAATTATAATTTAAAATCACTCAATAGTATAATTTATCACTAAAAAATACTTTGATTAAAAAAGTTGTTTTTAAGTATTTTTCACTATTCATAAAAATTGGAAGTTCTCATAAAATTACAAAAAATTTAAATTTGGATAATTTCAATATTACGAATACAAAAATGAAGTCCATATTGAAATATAAGATTTCCATAATTTTAAAAAGTGGGTATTACTATTCATAACGGCTACTTTGATTAGTCGCGGTTTGTTAGAACTCGAACTTGCGTACAATGCAGCTATTGCATTATTGAAAGAGAAGTGTATCGTGGAAGCTCAGGGTGTTACATTAATTTTTTACCTTTCCCCTAAAATTGGGATGAGATCGTGTTATCCTATTGTCAACAAGGACCACGTAGATTTCGAAACAATTCGTTGGTGGATCATTACTCAAATGAGTGTAGGTGTTCTTATATATCGATTTTTTATTATAGTGATTTATATTTTCATGGTAAATTGGTTTTCCTCATTAAATATTTATTTATAAATGGTTGTTGATGTAAATTATATTTCTAATGGGATTTTTTATAAATGGAATTTTAAGGTAAAAGGGTAATTTTAAAATATATTCTCACAAAATGTGGGGTTTTCTATGGAATATATCACAACAATTTTAGAAAAGGTCCAAGAGTGATAAAATATGTAATTCTATTCATTTATAGATGGTTTAAAAGTGGTTTTAATTTAGATTTAAAAGTAAAGATTAAATGGATTGATTCAGACTTGTTTTTGTCTATTTTACCAATTTTAGATGATACCCTATTCTCTTAGATTATCAGTTTTTTATGTTCTTCTTGAATATTCTATCAAATAATTTTTTATGATTTCATGATGATTCATGATACATTTGGACCGTTTTAGGTGATTGGTATTGTATCTTGGTTGAATATACTTATTAGGAGTCATTTTACATTAGTCCATAGGAGCCTTGGGACACCCTTAGGATGGGTAGAATATATTACTATTAACTAACTGAAAGATGAGATGTTTTTTTTCTTATATAATTTACATAAATTCATGGTGAGTTCAATATCCCCTTTAGTTCCATGGAGGAGAGCCTCGAGATTGGACTTAGTTTTTAAGAGAGTAATTTTTTCCAGTTTTCTTTTATTGATGGATTATGTCATATTATGTGTTGTGGATTATGTATCTTGACAATAATTGGATAGAAAAAAGAGAGAGGAAAAGAAATGTATGATTAAAAATTAGGGTTTTCATATATGATTGTTGATTTTCCCACCAATATATTTTGGCTTATCCCATTTTTTAGATGGGGTAACGAGGCGTGTAGTCGCCAAGTCAGAGTAATCATATGTGATTGACTTCTTGATATATTTTTCATTCCTATGAGAGGTGATAATTAAGATGACCTTCATAATATATGATTATCTCAAGGATAAAAACCCCTCTCTACGTCTATAAAAATTTATGGGACCTGAAAATATTCTATGTACTCAACTATCAAACTAATTTGGGAAAGTCCCAAATGAACCATCCAAATGGAGGTAGACTATAGAGAGAGGGAACGACACTGGAGAAAATCTTAAAGAGTATGAAATTGAGCCTAATGTGTCGATGTGATCTGATGTTCTACTACCACATTTTTGTATTACACTATTTATCACCAAATAAAATAGTAAATCATGTATAAGAGAAAGTGAATGATACTAAGGAAATAATACACAACCTATGGAGAAGTTAGAGGTATATGGGATTTTGAACTAAATGAGATCAACTTCTTGGATATTTGAATGAGTGAGTTACAGATGGAATATCACATCTATAGTCAAGAGTGTTCCCCAAAGTACACACATGATGTAATGACTTTTTTTCTCTCATTCTCCATTTTTATATATTTCACTATGTCTATTTGGGGGGGTTTTATTATAATGTGGGATTGGTATTATAATATATTTTTTATTTTTTTAATTTAAATTGTTTTTTATTATGAAAATTATTCTAATAATATATTTCTTATTTATATGGTTTGGTGAGGGGCTCGCATTGACTAAGAGTGAAGCATTGAATGTAGAATCCCACACATCCACTAAGTATGTGTAAATTATTTCTAGGGAGTGCAATATGAAAATAGGGTAGAAATAAATGTTGAACCTACAATAATTATATTAGGAATAGAATTATAAATTTTGGTTAGGTTATTGTAAAATGACACATTTCACAAATTTTATTTACAACAAGAATAGTAAGGAACATATAAACTGGAACAAATCACCTTAGTTGAGAGTGGTATTCATAACAATCACCTAGGAAATGGGAACTCATTTAATCCTTTTAATAGATTTAGGTAACCATAAGTGAGGATATATTCACATTAATATGTCTTGTAGATGGAATAAAAATGGAATCAAAATGGAATATATAGGTATTTAATATTAGTTTCTCAAGAAAATGGAATATAAAGTATGAAGAAATAGGTGATTGATATTGATTTCAATTTTCTAGTAGAAGTAAAAACCACTCATTTTGAAGTTAATATCCTTAATGAAAAAATCTATTCTGGGATCATTTCTTTCTTCTTTCCTATTTATCTTCACAAATTTAACTTAGAAGCCTTTTTATTCTGTTATTTTACCAAAACATGAAAAAGAGCATTAGTGATCCACCCCTATCTGTATGGAGAAATGATGGTGATAATAATTGGTATTTCTCACACCCACATATTTTATTGTATGTGTTTTATTAAATATATTCTTTCAATATCTTATGTTGTAAAAAACACAGAGATTAAATGAATAGTAATATACCATTAAATAGTAAATTGACTGTTTAAATGGTAATATGACTATTATGAATAGTAATGTATCAATTAGAATAGTAAAATCACCTAAGAACGTATAAATAATATTTATAAATTTTATAAATTTTAATATGATATAAATATATCAAATTTTATGTAAATAAATGTTTAATAAATTATTTGTTAAGTGTTAATATTTTTTATAAACATAAATCATTATTTTCAAATTTTAATTAATATAATGATTTAAAATAAAATTTATTTTCATAAAATGTATTCATAAATTAATAATTTTTTCTTATGATTATAAGATAATTTTATTATACCTTAATTAATTTTTCAGTGTGTTATAAAATCAGTTATAATTTTAAAATTAGTATTTACCATGTAAATGATAATTTTTATAAAAAAAATAATTTTTGCATATTTATCAAATTCTTTTCATAAAATGTAGTTAATTTTTTAATTCTTCACATTGAAAAATTCTTAGGGTGAGGTTTTTGTATTTTTCTGAAATACATGAATATTTTGTGAAGAGTAAAATACATTAATTTATGGTTTATATACATTATAAATTTAATACACTATTCTTTGAGTCATCACTGATGCCAGAACCATAATCTAGAATTATCCTTATCTATTTAATTTATTTATTAATGTAATCATCACGTTTTATTATCTTGATCCATAAATAATAATATAATTAATAAAATAATCAAAAACCGACTCCTCGCTTCCACTAAAAATTATACCCCTCACAACCTCTTCGATTCACACATCTTAATCCATGAAGCTGTCCAATTTTACCCCAATACACTTCCCAAGCCTATTCCCCGCATCTATAAGTTTCTACACTCAATTAAATACCCAAAAAAAAATGTCCCTTAAGGAGGTTCTCCAGGAGAAGAATTCAAGAGCTAAAAAACAATTTTATTTTATTTTAATTTTTTTAAAATTTATTTTATTTTCTGATGATCTACCAAAATCCTCCATAAAAGAATGCATGATAACTCTAGTATCTTATATATACTCTAATTTTAATATGTAAATTTAAAATCCACCATCATGTTTCTTCTCCTCTCCCCTTTTATTCTAAAAATGAAAACATCATCTATGCGGTGCTAATTTACTGCCTTCATGCATGATGTGTTTCAATTTTTCAATTAATCCTTCAAGTGTGGTAATAATAATATTTACATAAAATAAATTTATTATAGCTTATTTGAGGTTCTGGAGCCAGTATATACATAATATTAATTAATAATACCAAATTAGTTTATGATGATTGAAAAAACGCCGAAAAAATCTAAATGATTATCTCTAACATTTTATATAATTATTGATCCTTATAAAATATTACCAAATGAAATGTATAAACATTTAATATTATTTAGGTTCACTAATAACATATAATTTCAATTTGGGGGAACTATTCTCATTTTACATGATTTTCTACACATGTATACAAGTAATCCAATCATGAAAACCGAGGAAACGGATGCTCCTGAAGAATAAAATTGTATCTTATAGATCATAAAAAATCCCATGAATAAACTTCATAAAATAATAATCAATAAAATATATCTTAAAATTTACTTAACTAATTAATTATTGGATTTAATCAAGTTATCCATGACATTAAAATAAAGTTCCAAACACATTTCTACCTAATATAATGGATTCTCCATGAACATCCATTTTTCATTCAGTTTCTGATTTCTCTATCACTAATACCAAAACGGGAAAGGGAAGTTCCACCTTTTATCAGCGCTAAGAAAAAAGCACTGATAAAGGTCAATCTTTTTCAGTGCTAATTAAAAGCACTAATAAAGGCTCCCTTTATCAGTGCTCTTCTAGGACTCATAAAGATTCCTTTATTATCACTAAAAAGGCACGGATAATGTAACGCTTTATAAGTGCTAAAATTTTAGCACTTATAAATGGATGCTTTATAAGTGCTTTTCAGCACTGATAAACAGTTACTGTAGCAGAACTGTATCACTCACTGTAGTAGTTACTGTTCGGTATTGTAGCTACTGGAACTATTCACCTGATTTGGGCCTTCAGGCCACCGGTTTGGGCCTATGGGTCTCAAGGGCCTTCGGGTCATCAAAGGCCTTCGGGCCACAGGGCCTTCAGGCCACGTAGATCATGGAGTAGCCCAATTCACATAGAACAAACCTTAGAAGAGGATCAGAGCAACATGAGTAGCAGCCACTAGATGCAGAGCTAATAGGATTGGAAGAATGAGAGGGTATGGCAGCCGCCATCAGGACCAGGTACCATGAATCTTTGTATGAGGAAATGCTAGCCGATCAGCAATGCAAGGTGGGGAGCTAGGTGATCAATGACGCAGAAAGCTGGGGAGGGGCAGTTCAAGTGGGATGGGCCTACGAGTCATATATTGGGCATGGTATGCCTCTGGGCCTCCGGGTCATGTATTGCGGGTTTGTAGGGCCATGTGCCTTGGGCCTACAGGTCATGTATGGGTTCCCCTTCAACCCTTAAAAGGGGGATTATCCATAATAAAATAAAAAAAAGGCATTCGGGCCATTCATCCTATCAGCGCTTTTTTAGCACTGATAAAACCATAGTCCCATATTTTATAATATCGGGTGCACAGTATCCATTGTTTTTCATGCCCTCAAACTCTCACAGTACTGTACCCCTGCAAACCCCCCTGATCTTCTCTTTGTCGGAACTCCAACGCTAGCCTTTATCTTCCGCTTGCTCTATTCCTTATCCCCCCCCTTGAACCCCTTCTGCGAATCCTCCACCCCATGAACTCTACTTCTCCTCCTCCACGCTGAACTCTACTCCTCCATTTCACAATGGTTTATGGCTCCTCCCATGCACCTCCCCCTCTGGCGGTCGCACCTTCCCCTCCCGACGTAGCGTAGAAGGCTCCCTGACCGCTCGATGCTTCTTCTCTCCATCCATCGCGAGTGTGATCTAATCTAGTTAAGTATACCACTTCTCCTTTTAGGATTATTTTTGGTAATGTTTCTCCCTTATCTACTTGTGTTCCTCATTTTAATTCTCATTTGGCCAATGATTCAATAAATAATTGGTGACAGGTCATTCCACATTCCATAGTAGGAATCACGGATCACTCCATGTGAAAATGAGACATGGGTAGTGCTAGTCTTTTTTAGACATACCGTAGACCCCTAGAGACACATCATGCCCTCCTTTGAGGATATTTTTGAGATATATTTCCTTTCATTTCAGTTTTGTTGTGAGATTTTTGAGCATCCATGGACTAGTATTGGTGGATTGTGTTCCCTTGGTCTATTCATATAAGGAATTGATGCAACTTCATAACCTCATCCAAGGATGTTGGCTTCTCTATATCTTCTTAATGATCAGAGTAGTTTTGGTGAGTTCTATTAATCTTGATCGAGTTTTCGTAGTCTACTCATATGAGGGTTATTATGGAATTAGGTCCTGTTCATTGGAACTCATACCCCTCAGTGACTTGGAACATGTATCAATTCAAGGGACCCTGAGCAATCCTCATTTCATTCATGTTGTCCCTATATTGGGTTTGTAGAATTATAATCACCAACACTTACATGGTCATTGATCCTCTATATTAGAGGATGTTTCAAGTGGGGTCTATTGTCCCCCATGAAGTCTTTGGAATTAACCCCCTCTCTTTGTATAGAGATCATATATTTTAGATGGTGTATTATTCTGATGGAGAATGTATCTCAGATGAACCCTCTCAGTTTTCAATATACTTATTCTATAGTTAGTGGTCTTATTTCACTTTTATGGGTGTTAGTATGGAATATGATCCTGAGAAATGGACCATAGGTTACTTAATGACCTGAAACATGTATCCCTCCGAGAGGCATGAAGCAAACCTTATTTCCAATGTGTTTTTCCTATGTTGGGTTTGTTGAATTGGCATGAACAACACTTACACAAGTGTCTATACCTTGTCTTGGAGGATTATTGCAGTAGACTCTAGTATCCCCCATCAATCCTTGGGTGTTGACCCCCTATATTTATATCACGAGCTGATTTTTCTGATGGGGTATTAGTATGATGGAGTGTATATCTCCAGTGAACACTCTGAGTTTCTAATGTGATTCTTCTTAGCTAGATTGGATGAGTGTGACCTCTAGGATGAGTGTCATCATTGGAATTATATCTTAGGTATAATTTCTTCTCGAAGGAGTGTTACCATGAAACCCTGAGTGGATCTACAACTAGAAGTGGTTGAGACATTTTTTGACATAGAGTCTTTTATGAGTGAATTTAGGATATCCTTGGTTATCATTATGTCTCATATATTGTTTGGAATACCATTTTTTAGTGACATGAATACTCTCAATGCTTTATGTATGGTGTTTTTGGGGTGTTATATTGGGTATTGTAATACTCATCCCTAAAAGGGATCTTCCCATACATGTCATGTCTTATACAGACAATGGAAAATTTCACAAAGTCTTTTGTGGACTTGGATAAGGTAGAGATTAGTTTTGGATACATAGACTGAGGTTTATACCAATAATGAATTAAAATATGTCCCCTCCTATGTAGGTCATACATTATTTTCCATTTTTTGGTTGGATTGTATTTCAAATATTTTTATTAAATCCATTAATTTATGTTGTTCAATTTATAGATCGGCATCTAGTGGTTTTGAGGAATTCAACATGTAATACTAATCTTTGGATGGCTATATTAGAGTCCTATGATTATGCCTATGGTTTGAGTTCATGTCTTAATCTTTTAAGGTGGAGATATTCTAGGATGTAGGGTTAGCATCACCCACCCACAGTAGGTGTGTGTTGCAAGTCTCATCTCAGGAGGCACTATCATTCATAGGTACCTCAAAGATATCCCATTAATCCAAGGAATTTAATATGATTGTGATGGGTAAAGACATATCCCATTTCATTTTCATAACATTCAGGCTATAGTCAGGGAGGCAGTCGACGAATAGCCTAGGCAGAGGAAGGAACTGGAGAAAGGGGGTCTGTGTAGCACTAAAGTGATGGAGGAGATCGGGGAGCAGCATGAGGTGGATGGAACATTGGTTTGATTCTACTAATACTAACCCTAAGTAGACCACTCCTATATTGGTATGTTAGTGGTTAGAATCTTATATTGTTGTTGTAACTAGAGTCTTTTTACCAGGAGGCTCCATGAGTGTTTGGAGGTATGATCTATGTTCGTTATACATTTCTTATAGTACTATTATAAATAGGTACAAGAAACTATTTTTCCTAATTTTTTCAATTATTTTATTGGTATATGGTAAGCGTTGGTAGATCCCCATGTTAGTGATGTTTGGTATGAATTTGGACTTGCAAGGATGATGAACAATTCTCCCATCAAGATGTGTTCTTGAGAGGCGATCCAAAAACATGTGGTCAAGTCAGTGACTCCTAAACTGGTAACTATATAGGTGTTATATATGGGGTCCTTTTAATAGGGTGTTTGAGGCCCTTTTCATGTGCTAAGGTGTCATAGAAATCCATGTTTTTAGGGAACTAATGTGAAATTAAAAGGGTGTGTTCCAAGAAATAGGATATTAAAGAGGCTTTGAGTGAGGTTCTAGGTATGAGTTTGGGGAAGGTGAGGAATAGTTATTACATATCCTTTAGAAGTTCAAGATAGAATTTATGTTCATTATCCTTAATTTTCTATTTCTTTTGTTAATTTGGGTAACACAACCTATGGTATTCCATAGTACTTTTGGATAACCCTATGTTATGTAATAAAAATTAACTATTCAGCCACTTTTGCAGATAATGACTTCTCTACATTCTGGTGCTCCTAACCTCGAGGCTGAACAAGTCTCTCAGGTAGCAGTAGCAGCTGATGCTCACAGTGCAGAGCAACAATAAGTTTTTGAACATTTTACTTCTCCAAGTGTTGAGGTTCAACAAACATCAGCACATGTCTTTGCTACCATTTCAAATGAACATATTGATGATTTTTTTATCAATGAAATGGTCAGGGATGAAGGACCAACGTTGTATAAAACACATGTTCTTTGAAGTTTGATTGTGTTAGCCAATGTTCGTAAGGTGAAAAGAAAAGGCATCAAATTTTCTGTCGGATGGAATTCACGAGGCCAACATGTGAATCCCAACAAGGATATTTTTAGTAGTTACATTACAATTTTCACTCCGAAATGCATGCTGATTGACATAGATTCATGGCACCAGTAGTGTCCAGGCTGATGTCTGTGATCTGGGAAGAAATTATGGTAACATTATGATATTATTTATTTAATTTACTAGAAAATAAAATAATGAAATAGTGTCTTAATCTTCTCAATATCTTGAAGAGTACATTTATATTATATGATTCGCACAATAATTATGTACTAAGTCTTGTAGGAAGGATTCATTGAGGTTTTTGAACTATTCTAACAAAATGTCACCTAAAAGATTCCAAAGGTAAAATAAACATGCACCCACCCCTTCTATACACTCACTTGATATCCCAAGAAGCATGGATGAATTTATTGGACACCATGGTTATGAGAATTTTCAGGTACATTTTGGCTGAAAATATGTTGTTTGAGGATACGTGTATTTACCACTATGATTGTCAATATTTCTTTGGACTTTGGATACGAAAAAACTGTTAAATATCCAAAATAACTTCATATCTGACCAAATGATTTTGTAATGTGTTTATACCATAGGTTAATGATTCATGGGTCATTTGTGAAAATTATGAGTCAAAACCACCTCAATCCGAGGGACAGTGTGGCCGGTATCACTCAAAGTGTCTCTCTTTTGTTTAAAATGGACATAATTTTTAGGGAAAACAAAAACTGACATACAAAAAACTGACCAAACACATTATTATTGTGTTTATACTTTAGGAGAAAGATACATGGGTCATTTTTGACATGTATGAGTCAACCCCACCTCAATCTGAGGCATGGTGTGGCCGGTATCACTCAAAGTGTCTGTCTTTTGTTTAAAATGGACAGAATTTTATGTGAAAACAACTACTGATGTATGGAAAACTGACCAAATGCATTTTTATTGTATTGATACATTATAAGAACGATCCATGAGTAATATCTGACATTTAAGAGTCAACCCACCTCAATATGAATCACGGTGTGGCCGGTATCACTCAAAGTGTCTCACATTTGTTTAAAATGGACAGAATTTTAAGTGAAAACAACAACTAACATACATAAAGTTGACCAAACACATTTTCATTGTATTTATACATTAGGAGAATGATCCATGGGTCATGTGTGATGTGTGATATTCAACCCTGTTTCAATTTGAGGCATGGTTTTGCTGATTTCAGTCAAACTGTCTCTCTTTTGTTTAAAATGGACTGAATTTTAAGTGAAAACAACAACCGACATATGGAAAACTGACCAAACACATTAGGTTTGTGTTGATACTTTATGATAACAATAAATGGGTCATTTTGGACGTGTATGAGTCAACCTAACCTCAATCCAAGGCATGGTGTGGCCGATATCACACAAAGTGTCTCTCTTTTCATTAAAATGGACATAATATTAAGTGAAAACAAAAACTGACATACGGAAAACCTATAAAAAGCATTATGATTATGTTTATATCCTAGGATAATAATCCATGGGTCATTTGTGACACGTAAGATTCAACCTTTCCTCAATCTGAGGCATGGTGTGGCCGGTATCACTCAAAGTGTCTTTCTTTTGTTTATAATGGACAAAATTTTAAGTGAAAACAACAACAGACATATGGAAAACTAACCAAACGCATTCAGATTGTGTTTATACTTTAGGATAACGATAAATGGGACATTTTTGAAGTGTAAGAGTCAACCCCACATCAATTTGAGGCATGGTGTGTCCTGTATCACCCAAAGTGTATCTCTTTTGTTTAAAATTAACAGAATTTTAAGTGAAAACAACAACTGACTTAAAAAAACCAAAATAAAGCATTAATGTTGTGTTGATACAATAGTAGAACAATCCATGGGTCCTTTGGTACATGTAAGAGTCAACCCCTCCTCAATCTGAGGAACAGTGTGGCCGGTATCACTCAAACTGTCTCTCTTTTGTTTAAAATGTACCTAATTTTAAGTAAAAACGACAACTGACGTACGGAAAACCAACCAAAAACATTTGGATTTCCTTGATACGTTAGGAGAACAATACATGGTTATTTATGATGTGTAAGGGTCAACCCCATCTCAATCTGAGGCACAGAGTGGCTGGTATCACTCAAAGTTTCTCTCTTTTGTTTAAAATGGACAGAATGTTAAGTGAAAAGAACAACTGTCACATGGAAAACCAAAAAAACGCGTTCTGATTGTGTTGATACTTTAGGAGAATGATCCATGGGTCATTTTTGACTTTTAAGAGTCAACTATGCCTCAATCCAAGGCACAGTGTGGCCGGTATCGCTCAAAGTGTCTCTCTTTTGTTTAAAATGGACAAAATTTTAAATGAAAACAACAACTGGTGTATGAAAAACCAACCAAACACATTTTTATTGTGTTTATACTTTAGGAGAACGATCCATGGGTTATTTGAGATGTTTATGTGTCAACCCTACCTCAATAAGAGTCACGGTGTGGTCGGTATCACTCAAAGTGTCTCTCTTTTGATTAAAATGGAAAGAATTTTAAGTGAAAAAACAACTGATATACGGAAAAATGACCAAACGCATTCGGTTTGTGTTGATAATTTATAATAACCATCCATGGGTCATGTGTGAGGTGTACGAGTCAACCCTTCCTCAATTTGAGGAATGGTGTGGCCGGTATCACACAATGTCTCTATTTTCTTTAAAATGGACAGAATTTTCAGTGAAAACAACAACTGACATACGGAAAACTGACCAAATGCATTCAGAATGTGTTGATACTTTAGGATAACGATACATTGGTTATTTTTGATGTTTACGAGTCAACCCCACCTCAATCCGAGTCATAGTGTGGCCGATAACACTCAATGTGTCTCTCTTTTGTTTAAAATGGATAGAATTTTAAGTGAAAACAACAACTAACGTACGAAAATCTCCCTTCATACCATACACACCAAAAGCATTAATTTTTTCTTAAATACACACAAACTATTGAATTAAACACTATTCCAAAAACATTTTAAAAATACCAATGATCTTAAAATCCATGAAATTCATTCCATTAAAACCTTTAAATCCCCTACCCCCGAGACACCACCCCACCCCCCTTGACACCACCCCACCACCCCTAGTCACCCCAACCCCCCGGACCCCCCACCCCACCCCTAGATAGACACCACCCCTTCTAGACACCACCCCACCACCTGAACACCCCCACCCCCTGGACACCCCCACCCCCATGGACAGTCACCCCCACCCCCCTAGACACCACCCCACCCCATGGACACTGCCCCCCACCCCCCCTGGACACCACCCAACTCCCCGAACACCCCACCTCGTAGACACCCCCACCCCTGGACACCCCCACCCCTAAAAATCCCCCCCCCCAAACACCTGGACACCCATCCCTCCACCCCTGGACACCCCCAACCACATGGATAGCCCCCCACACCCTGGACACCCCCCATCCCTCCTAGACACCGGCCACCCTCTGTACTCCCCCCACCCCACCCCCTGGACACACCTACCCTCTAGACACCACCCCACCACCCTTGGAAACCCCCCCCCCCCCCCCTGGACACCACCCCACCACTAGACTCCCCCCACCCCCTTGGACACCCCCACCCCCTGGAAAGCTACCCCCAACCCCCTGGACACCACACCACCCTCATTTACATCACCATGGACAGACCCCCCCCCCCCAACCACCACCACCTTAGACACCCCCACCCCCTGGATAGCCCCAGCCCCTTGGACAGCCACCCCAAACCCCTGAATATCCCCCCAACCCCCTGAATTCTGAATTGAATTCCTTATGTATTAAATTAACGTATGAATTATGTGTTAATGTTGTATGGGTTTACTTATTGTATGGGTATACTTGTTGTATGTTTATTCTTGTGTTAATTAACTTATAAATTATGTGTTAATTTTGTATGGGTATACTTGTAGATATGATGGTTTTTTTATAGGTCTTATTTGGGTCTGCTACTATTGAATTTTATGTTACAGCAGGAAGGGCATTTATCAGTGCTAAAGAAGTGCTAATAAATGATCCCTTTATCAGTTCCTTTTTAGCACTGATAAAGGCTCTCCTTTTCAACGCATTTTTAGCACTGATAAAGGCGCCCTTTATCAGATATTTTTTATCGCTAATAAATGAAACCATTATCATCTATTTTATTCACTGATAAAGGGGACCCCCTTTATCAGCGCTGAGCTTTACAGCACTTTTGTAGCACTGTTAAAGCCTGTTTCGAGTACTGATAAAGCCCGTTTTTGTAGTAGTGTATATTTTCCCCAATTTAATTATTAATTATTATTATTATTTATGAATTATACATGATATATTTATGCCTCAAATATATTTACCTAGATCAATTTTTCATTCTTTTATGGTAGATACAAGTTTTATAAGGATCCCATCTAAATTATTCATGATTAGTAGGCTCGATTAAAGGGAACTTCCTAATCTCTTACCAAAATTCATGTACCATCCATATTCTATTAAAATATACAATTTTTTTAATCACCAATTTTAATGTGAAAAACTATCTTTGTTCATTTCTGGTTTTTTACAAACAATTATTCCTTTTTCTATTTTAAAGTTTCTTTAGTATTTTCCCTTAAACCACAATAAAGAGGATCATTTAAAAAGTATATTAAACACTCCTTTTCATGTCTTCACTTCATTTGGACTTCATTATTAATGATAAATGCCTATTTTCAATTATTAGTGTCCATGTATGATTGAATTCAATTCATTAGTACACTCTATTATGATATTCCATTTATGTCTTTCTCTATTAATTCCTTATGTGTGGTGTATTTATACTTCCCTTTATTTTATGATCATCATTAAGTGAATATTTAATAAAATTTGTATATTAAATTTATCATGGATATTATTATATCCTTGGAAATGATCTATTTTTTACATTTGCTATTTTCTTTAAATGATTATAATTTGGGGAAATATTTTAGAATCTGTGTCCTCTACTCAATACATATATTTTTATAAATCTTATTGTTAAGTAATTTAATCTTTGTATGAAGAGTTATTTGGAAATTTGGTGATAGGTGGGGCTTGTTATAGCTACTCAAAGCATCAAAATGTCTTATGAGACTAAATAGTTTTCAACAAACCCTTTCTGTTTGTTTCCAAACTTAATCTGGTGAGTTTTTACTCACATACTTAAATATTCTTGACGGTATAATGCTTCATGTGTTAGATACATGATGTCCAATTAATAATAAGTTTCTTCATTCAGTATTCAATTATTATGTTACAAGTGGTTTTCAAAATGATAAATTATAAGGATGAAATATCATTATAATTGTATTTATTGTATGTGTTTTACATATTAGTTACCTTTCCATAATATATATTCCATATTTACTTTACTTCACTTATTATAGTTTCATATAACCCTTACTGAATGTTTAACCTCATGTTTTTTTCTTCCCTAGGTTTTGAATATGAAATCTTTGAATAGGTGAAAATAATGAGGTTTTTTTCTTTTATTATGTACTGGTTTAATTACCAATGAAATAAAGTAACCATGTATATATCTAGTTTCTTCCATACTACTAAACTAATCGATCCTCGATGACTTGATATCTTTAATCTAGGTCATTGAAATAAAATGAACACCGATTCTAGGATATTGAGGTCAGGGTTGTTACAACTAGTATCAAAGTAATTTTTTATAATCCATGGGAACTAGATTTATCAAACATATTTTAGGGAACATTAATCTATGATATACAATGAAGATAAGAATAAAATATTATCCTAAAATTTTGTTAAGCTAGTGATTATTTGGTTCTTACTATAAATATATCCCTATCTAGATACTACAAGTGGATGCAGTTCTGACATATTTATACATAAGGGTAAAAACTCTTAAAATTTTTGTTGGGCCTAATAGAGGTTATGATGAATAACCATACTCCACCTATTCTTCACCATTTCATGAGGAAGAATCCCCAATCTTTTAATTGGACTACTTATCCTGTTTTAGCAGATTAGTGGATCAATCCCTTGAAAATATATTTCTAGAATTGTTATTAATTGAAAATAAAAATGTAGTACAAGAATTATATAACCTCAAGGGAGATATTGATAAATCTTTTTATTTGATCCTAAATACTAAGGAGTAAGAACAAATAGAAGACATAGAATAGAGAAATTTTAAATAAACATTTTTGATAAATACCTCCATCGTGAGAAATGAACTTAAATGAACAAAAAACTCCTCAGCCTAAATAAAAGAGAAGAAGAGAGCGTTTTGGAATATGAGGCTTCCTTCACAATACAATCCATGTTTTATTTTTATTAAAAATGTGATTCAAATTATATGATTTATCATTTCATTAATGTTCTTAAATTAACTCTCCTAAGGGCACTGGAGTCTCAAACATTTTTAACATATGATGAAATAGTATTAACCAATAAAAAAATAGATAAGAATTTTTCTAGATCCTATATATTCAAGGGAAATCAATAAAATAATAGTTTTTTGGGTAATCTTGGAAAATATGAAGCATCAAATATGAAAAAATAAATAAATATATTTTAATTATTTGAAATTTGGCGAAAGAATCATATATGAAAGTACTTGTGAGGAATGTGTGTTTTCTAAATGTGTAGAGAAAATCATCAATGAGATCATTACTATAAGGGGCTAAAATAAATCAATAGTTTCCAATGATTCCACTATAATGAAATGAGATATAATTCATGTAATTATCCCTTGAATTAGAATAATCTATCATAGGAGAGGCCAAGCATAGATAGAAGATCTAATGTGATCACCAGAGATGAAGTAGAAGTACCCAATGATGTGGTGGTAGGTACATTAATCCTATCTTCAAATCTATACAATGATTTATTTCATTCTGGATCGTCACACTTATTTATATCAACCTATTTTTTCAAAAAAACTAGGCATTTTTCTTCTAATTTTACAAGGGTTTTATTAGTAAACAATACTAAGGAAAATCCCATTAAAACAAAAATGTGACAGTTAGCCCCCTTTATGATACATAATGCACTTTGTTTTACGACCTTATCATTATACCTATGGTTAAATTTTATATAATCCATGGTATGGATTTTATTTCAAAATATGATGCGAGAATTTATTAAAAAAAGAAGAAAATTATGATTTTGGATGAAGATGTAGAATCCATTATCTTTATAGAAGAAACTTCGTCATTTTATTCTTATCTAGATACTTCCCCAATATCTATACTTGATAAAACACATTACGAGTAAGATAAAGAAACATATATGGATGATGAATGTCATCTTGAAATTAAGAATGCACCAACTATATAGTAATACACTACTATATTTTCTGAGGATTTACCTAGACACCCCCCAGAGCTGGAAGTTGAATTTATCATTCATCAAATCCTTGAAGAGCGACCAATATCAAGGACTCCTTATAGAATTTATAGTTTGGAATTAGTGTGGTTGAATGACCAACTAGAGGTTTTGATTAATAAGATATTTATTCACCATAGTGTTTCTCTATGGGGGCCCTATTCTTTTTATTAAGATTAATGATAGATCATTGAGGTTGTGGATTGACTATTGAGAAATCAGTGTTATTAAAATAAGTAAAAGGTATCATCTTCCTTGAATAGATGATTTATTTTATACAATTCATGAGGATCAATATTTTTCAACGATTGAACTTAATTTTGGATATCATCAATTTCTTGTAAATAATGAATGTATTTCAAAGATAGAAATTTGAACCACGTATAGACATAATGAGTTTACATTAACTCCATTTGGAATGACTAATTTACCTCTATTTTTAATGATCAAATGAATATATTTTTCAAATAATATCTTGATAATTTTTTTTGGTATTTATTAATGATATCATGGTGTAATTAAAAATCTATTAGGATCATGAAAACTGCATGTGGATTGTTCTGAATACTCTTAGAAGAAAATAGTTATATTTGTAGTTTATCATGTGTGAATTCTAGCTTCAAATTGTTTCTTTTGTTGGCCATATTGTCACGAAGTATGAAATCTCAGTTGATCCGGAAAAGACCAAATCAATCCAATAATGGTCTATACAAATGAATATAGCTGAGCTATATAGTTTTATTGATATAGTAGGTTACTATCAGTTTTTTTTTCATAATTTTTCCCATTTGGATAACCCATTAACTAATATCACATGTAAACTTGTTATGTTTTTATTTAAAAAATAATTTAAAAAATATTTTTGAAGAATTGAAGATAAGAATGTTCAATGAACCAAATTTGAATTTTCTATTAGGAAATGATCTATTTGTGATATAAAGTGATGCATAAAAGAATGGAATTGTTTATGTCTATATAAAAATGATAAAGTTATTGCTTATGAATCAAGGAAGTTGAAGACTCCTCAACAAAATTATCCAACTCATAATCTTGAATTAGTAGTCATAATATTTTCAATGATGATATGGAGAACCTATCTATATTTTTAAATATAACAGATATATATGGATAAAAAGATTTTGAAATAGCTTTTTACATAGAATGAAATCATAATGATCCAGAGGCAATGGATTGATTTAATAAAATATTATGATTTCTCTATATACTACCAAATAGCAATGGACAATGGGGTAGAATATGCATTAAGACGGAATGATCATGGACTTCTGACCCATATGAGGATTAAGAAAGATTTCATATTTGATGATTTAGTAAGAATAGATATCCGAAATTTTAAGGAAAGGTAAAGATCACTCCTTTTTCAAATTATTTGTAAAACATCTTTACTGGAGAAGATAGAAATTTCTAAAATTTATGATGAGAGTATTCAAAAGAAAATTAATGATATTAGGAAAGGAAGATTAGAAGACATCATGTATGAGGATGGAATTATAAAATTTGGAAAGAGGTTATGTGTCCCATAAATACCATATCTACAAAGGGAACTATTAAATGATTCTCACAGTTAAAACTTCTCTAACACTCTAGTAATATCAATATGTATAGAGATATGAAGGAACATTTTTGGTGGGATAACATGAAGTTGGAAATTACTGACTTTCTGTTAAGGTTTCAAGTTAGTCAACAAGTAAAGGATGAGAGGAATAATCATAGAGGATTCATGAATCCTCTAGATATTCCTATTTAGAAGTGTGATGACATTATGATGGAATTTGTAATTAGACAATAAAGGAAACCTATAAATAATGATTTAATATTGGTTATAATTGAAAAGATTACCAAATCAGAACATTTTTATACTATAAGAGAATATGTACCTCATGAGTGCCTAGAAAGTCTCTATATTAATGAAGGTGTTAGACTTCATAGTGCACCTCTATTGATTGTGTCTGATCGAGACCCCTATTTTATGTCAAAATTCCGGAAGAGGCATCATAAGACTCTAGATAACACGCTTCATTTGAGTACTACTTATCACCCTTAAACCAAAAAACTATATGAATGGACTATTCAAACATTGGAAGACCTATTGAGATCATTGTCACATGACTTTCAAGTTATGTGGGACCAATATTTAACTTTGGAAGAATTTTCCAATAATAATTGTTTACATTCTATTTTTTCAATTGGCTCCATATGAAGCATTATAGGGCAAGAGATTTTGAACTACAACTTGTTGGGATGAAGTTTTTGAAATGAAATATATAGTCCTAGAACTTATTGAAGATCCAAAGATGATGGTAAATTCTATTAGGGCTCATATTAAATAGGATCAAAGTATGCCACATATTTATTCTAAAAATTGGAGAAAGAAATTGAAATTTTAAAGTGGGATATCAGGTATTTATGAAAGTATCTCTATGTAAGGGTGTCATAATGTTCGGTAAGAATGGGAATTTGTGCCCTAGGTACCTCATAAAACTTGAAATTATGGAAATAATTACAGATGTAGAAATCTGATTAGATATTATATAATGTCACTTTGAAATTCATGATGTGTTCCACTTATCAATGTAAAATAAGTTCATGCCAGACCCAACACATATACTCACCTATGTGAAAATAGAACTAGAACCTGATTTTCCTTACTACAAAGAGCCTATAAAATTTTTTCCAAGAAGATAGAAAGTTTTGATAAATCAGATAACTTTAATCTTAAAGTTTCATTGGAGAAACTATAAAATTGAAGAAGAAAATTTGGAACCTAATGATGTTATGAGTAAAAACCACCCTCTTCTGTTTTGAAGGTATTATTCATGTAAAATTAAAAGGATAAAATTTCCAAAGGACAGAATAACACAAAAACACTAGATTTTATGGTATGTATATTATTAAATAAATAAATTTCATAGATTCTGTTTCACAAAACAATAATCTTTTAACACCCCAATATTTCATAGTACGTTATTTCTTCAATGTAATTCAATAACTTGCACTACACGCAACACTGAGTTCAAGTACACCACGACTAACCAAACTAGTCATTTAAAATAGGTTATGAATAGTATTAACTAAATTTTTAACTTTATATAATCCTTATAATTTTAGAATCCATATTATTAGTATCTTAGAAATAATGAAAAAAACAAATTCATTTTTTTTCAGATAAAATAAGTATTTTTTTTTAAATGCAATTTTACTGCCTTTTAATGGTGTACCCTTTTTGAATCCAATATTTGAGACTTTTATATATTCAATTTGAAAAAATAAACATATTATTTATAATCAGGACATGATAATTTATTTTCAATAAATATTTGGTGTTTTTCTGATAACTTTCATATTTTGGGGAATAGTAAAAAATACTATATTTTAACTGAGAACAAATTTTTTAGTCAAAATAATTTATAGTGTTAAATTATACATTTTAATGGTTTGTAAGTATAAATAGATTATATTTTTTCCATTTAATCCAATGTTATTCATTGTAAATAATATCATTTTGAAATTGAACATAAACAAGTATCAATCTTTTTCTAGTTATTATTTCTTAAAAACACGGTTTTTGGTTTTGACAGTGGGAATTAATTTTAAATTAATAAATGAAACTTCTATATTTTTAATTTGGTAAAATATACTTAATTTTTTAATTAATAATATCAAAAGTATCTTAGGGTGAAATTTTGGTATTTTTTTGAAAATATTCATTTTTTGATGAATAGTGAAAACACTGAGTTATTAGTTATAACTGGCTTTTTATTTAAATAAATATTTATTTTATTTAAATTTATTTTAGGTAAAAATAGATACATAATGACTATATAAGTTCAATATAATTCATTGGAGTCGTTTTTTAATAATTTTAGATATATAAAAATTTTATTGACCTTTTTACCGTCTTTTACCCACCTCCTAGAAGCATTTGCAAATTTGCATAAAACATAATTTTACTGCTTCTGTGAGTTGAATTTCAAAAATATTAGAGACACGGTTAACCTCAGTAAGTAAAATTTGGTTCAATAAGATGAAAATAATTTTTGGTTAATAGTAACTTTTGACTTTAATTTACCGCGGTTAAAGGTAATAGGGTAATTCAAGGTAAAAAAATATTATAATAATACAAAATTACCTTAACACTTGTCCTAACCTTATTGTATGAGCCATGTCCAACCATGGGAATCCTTGGGTCGATTTTGGGACACCGTAGAGACACTTATGAATGATAATGACAATTTATTTTAATTAACTTAAAGTAAAGGTAAAAATGGAAAAAACAAATATCTTTTAGTAAATCAATTTTTACATGGGGTTATATAAGACAAATTTTTTACTATAAAGATTTATTGGAATTATATAAATATTTCCTACATTATGGTATTTTTTATAATTTTTATAAATCAAATAAAATAGATTATTTGTGACACAATAATGATGTAGTATTTACCTCAATAATAAATGATTTAAATAAATATTTTTATTAATATTAAAACTATATCCAAAAACTGTCCAATTCTTATTCGATGTTTTATTTCGACCATGAGTCATCTTATATTTGACTTTAATTAGTTTTGGACCTTTAAAAACTGAATATCACTATATAATAAAATAATATTTTCACACTTCGTAAAGAGCCCCTCCTCCCCCTAATAAAAGGACACCACTTCTAACTCATTCCACACACCTATCAAGCCCCTTGGCTCGACCAACCCCTTCCCAAAAAATCTCTCAATATCCCTATATTACATAGAGAAGCCCTACCTTAGGTATAATTTTCTTCAAAAAGTCATTTTGGTTCAAACCAATGAAAGTTACCCAAATTAAAGGTAACAGTTTCTCTTAAATTTTTTTCTTTTATTTTGTTTTATTTTACTTCTCCAACCCCCATAAACTCCTTTTGTTTTTTTCTTTTATTACAAAACCAGTATCCTAAATATACTAGGATGCTTTTATGAGAATTATTTGAACTCATCTTACACACACCTCCATCGAATGGGTGAAGAACATACAGTTTCTATGGTTTGAAAACTAACGCCTCACGAAACGATGATTGTTTGATTATCTCCTACCGCCTCTCATGATGGCCATTAATATGGAACTGTATTTATGTATGATATATATATATTATGTTTATGTTTTATTTGTTCTTGTGTATTTTCCATTTATATCATACCTTTTTGGTTTCTATTATGGGTAAAACGCGATAATTTTATTTGAGGAAGTGGAGACTACCGCCCCCTCAAAGTGATATGACTTGTTAATAAATTATGTGGAAAGTATGAAGTATGGAGTTAGTGATATTATATATGATATTATACTGGAATTATAACATACCTATGTATCATTATGTTTTAATTCCATTAAAATAAAAAATAGAAATGAAAGTAGCATTCATACGTACGTACAGCTTACCGTCTCCATGAATCGTGCATTTCATTTCTTATCTCCAAATGTTATGTACTATTATAAATACATATATATACTAGAAATATATGATATATATGAAATATTAATGGGTAATATCATTATATATATAATGTACTTTTGACCACATGGACTATTTATAATTATAACAAGTTCATTTTTGACTCAAGGTCCGAACATTGACAAAATGTCCGATATGAATTCAAATAATTAACTAATTGTTATAACAAGGTAATAAGTGATATAAAAGGAATAATAAACTTGAAAATATTCTTAATCATGTAAAAATTAACATAAGTTTATTATTTAGGATGAATAATGAACATACGAGCGAGTCAAGTCAGATACGTGGTAAGGGGTTTCTTATCTCACTTTTAATTCCGTCAGATTTCCATTGTTCACAAATTATTTATTTCATGTGGTGTATTTTTTACTGCCATTTGATATATATTATCATGATTCTATTTCTATTCATGATATTCTATGATTCATTTGGCTGTTATTGATTGTTGTTCATACGAATCGATTGATTACAACGAGGTAAGGGTTATTTCCTCAATCTCATTATTATCCGAGATTGTTCATGTGTAAGTATTTTCTGTGGCATACTTATCATAAATACCCATATTTTATAAAAATTATTTCAAAATTAATCTTTTAAGGTTTTATGGGAGGGTATATTTAACTAGATCATCATTTTAAATGTTTTAAATATTTATCTTTCTAAACCCTTTTAATTAATGTCCATGTTTTCAAAATCATTTTAAGGATTTGTTTATATGGACATGAATGTTTGGAAATGATAATTATTTTAAAATGTTTCAAAGTGGTATGGGACACTTTGATTCAAAAAATCTTTTTTAAATGACTACCTTTATAAATTGTGATAATTTTAAACGATTTCATGAAAATGGGGCATTTCTCTCAAAGCATTTTACTAACCAATTTAATCTATGTCAACATCCTTTAAGGGATTTTAAACTTGTTTGAAGTTAATTTATTATGATGAAAATATTCTATAATGTATTGAATGTTTTGTGATATGTTTGATTGTGGATATGTTATTTTTATACCATTCATGGTTTATGGATATAGTATTGACATTTTGTATGCTAGTTTTTATACGAATGTTTATGTTATAATTCAACCTTTTCTTATGAGGAATGTATTAGACTAGTATGATTCAGGTTGGGGACCGGTAAAAGTAAGCCCTCCGGGTTGGGGTCCGGTTACAGAAGACCCCCCGACTTGGATTTCGGTTATAGAGGCTCTCCGGGTTGGTGTCCTGTTACAGAGGCTCTTTGGGATGGAGTCCGGTTACAAAGGCTCTCTAGGTTAGGGTCCGGTTAAAGTTATCCCTTAGGTCCTGCCATGGGGCCTTGACACAGAAATTAAAGTCTGGTACTATACATTCCCTCATTATGAATTTCGTTATTACATGTGATTGTTCTACTAGTATAATATCCATGTGAATGTTTAAATGGTAATTTTTGATTAATTGTTTCCATATTATGTTCAAGTTTATGTTTAAAAGGTTGTTGTTTTGTTACACATATTACCTTTAAAGTTTATAGCTTCCACTAAATTATTTACCCTTACTGAGCATCTAAGATCACCCCTTTCTTATGTTTTATTTTCCCAATATATGAAGAAGTTAGTTATGAGTGAATTGTAGTCATAATCTAGGAGGCTTGGACGTTTCTAATTGAATAAATTACAGTTGTTTTTCTTTTCAAGTTGCAATGTTGAACTTCATGTAAGTAATCTATTTTCCAAGACTGGTAAACTGATCAGTCCTTCGGGACTTGATTCCTTGTAATCATGTCAATGTTATTTAATAATGCAATGACTCTGGGTAACTGGGGTCGGTGCATTAAGGTTGGTATCAGATGATATTTGGAAAGAATATAGGAAACTAGATATAGATAAACTCTGATTAGAGAACATTACCCTAAGATTGACATTAAGGATTAGTATAGAATAACTTCCTAAATTTTGGAAATGTAGAGATTTTGTGAGTTTTCAAAGAAAATACATCCAAGTCTGGATACGAACAGGTAGAGGAGGCTCTGGGATAGACGTACCTAGGGGTAAAACCCAAAAACACCGCTTTGAGGTAGACTCAAACGGGAACTGGTGCACGACAACGGGCGTTGCTGCACTCTTGGTTACGACACTCCTGGTGGATATTCTTAAGATAATTCAAATTTTAATTACATGCCATTATGATGGATTTAGGATTAAATACTTTCTCAAATAATACATTTTATGATTATATATTATATGCATAATCATTTCAATTTTCATTAGGTATTTTAAAAGTTTGGAATTATGCATTGTGATTCATAAACTAACCCAGTGTATGCCATTGTTTAGAAATGGCACCCAGTAGATGGAATGAGACCTCCAGCAATATTCATGATCCAAAGAGTAAGAAGGGTCATATCTTTCATGGTGTTAAGCCAACATTTTGAAAGGAAATATTCTCCCATGTATTATCATCATCTGAAGAAATAGTATCATGTGTTAATAAGATAAGTAAATTTTTTTCCAAATTCTATGTATTTGAAGGGATGCCAGAGAATAAAAGGATGGTTGAAATAAATATGGATAAAGGGAATAAGGGAAATAAGGATTTTCCCATATGTAATAACTGTGGAAAGAATCCCCTTGGTAAATGATTGAAGGGAATGGGATATTGTTATAAGTTTGGAGAAAAAGGACAACAAGTACATGATTGAAAGGGTATGAAAAAGGTTTCAAATGTACAATGCTTCATTTGCAAAGAGTTGGGACACTATGCAAATCAATGCCCAAATAATCAGAGTATACCCCAAATGTTGTTATTATATAATAATCAAGTTATGATACTACCAAAGATAAAGAGGAATGATTAAGAGTTCTTATGTTGTTATTAAAGTATTGTGTTATTTGAGTATTGTATTAATGATGTACATGTTATAAGAATTATAGAGTATATAAGGATTGTACTGCAGTACTATTTCATTAAGGACTTGAGATTGTGTGGAACCAAGAAAAGTGAATCAGTATTAGGTTATATTTTTGGAAAATATATGGTTGAGAGAAATATAAACCATAATATGATTCTAATACTGAGGTGGTGATTTTGGAATAATATATGATTGTTTTGGATAAATAATATTGGATATTCTTGACTACCTCGAAACTGATTAATGATTTGTATATTCCATCATTATTGGAGTTTTCAAAAATTTTGGATAGAAGGAGTATATCCTATATTCTATAAATAATAAGGGGGAATGAATGTAATCAATAAGGTTTTATGATAATTCAGAATGTTGTAGTGTTTTAAAAGAATACATGATGAAGGTGTTCACATGTTATTACGTGGAAAAAAGGATCTTCATTGTGTTTACCTTCCTTATAAATTTTGAACTATGAGGTTGGAAAGAAGTATTTTGGATAAGTCTAGTTTGAGATTATTTTTGGATTTCCAAAAAAAGGACAACCCGGAGGTCGGGCGACAACTCGTCGCCACCGGCAAGGCCGCAAGACTTGAACCCGCAACCGAAGGGCGACAAGGGTGTATAACCTACCACTGGCCCACGTGATGTCATGGATTGAATTATACAGTATAAGGTACGGTATATTAATTATAAATTCATTTTTTTAACCCTATACAAATAGGATAAATAGAAAATATTTTTTAAGTTCTATTATCTTTTAAAGTGAAAGATAAGTTTGTGGTAGAAATTAGTTAAAGGATAGAACTCTACTTGTCATGTATATATTTTTTTCTTCTCTTATTCTATGAAGTAATTAATTCATAAAATTTAGGTAAGGGATATTAAAACTAAAAATGTTCTATCCTAATACCTTATGTTTTGTTGAGCCGATGATATTTTAAATTATCATAGATTGATGGCTTTGAGGCCTTCAATTCTACAAATGTTTGTGACTGATTACCTCAATCACCCCTATAAATATTTAAGTTTTTCATCCACTTATGTGTCTCTAATTTCCACCAATATTCTCCTAATAGAGATCATAATTTGTTGGTGACTTTTTCATTCCCCCTTTCCACTTATTAAGACTAAAATGTTTTAACCCAATTTCCGATGTGGGTTTTCCCACAAAGGTATTTTCTATTTTCAACCTTTTATTTTAGAAGAACAATTTCAAATTGTGAGGACAAAATTTATTAACGTAAGGAAGAATGTAACACCCCATGATTTTATAGTACGTTATTTCTTAAAAGTAATTCAATAACTTGCATTACACGCAACACTGAGTTCAAGCGCACCACAACTTACCAAACTAACCATTCAAAAGATGTTATGAATAGTATTAACTAAATTTTGAACTTTATATAATCCTTATAATTTTAGATTCCATATTATTAGTTTTTTAGACATAATGAAAAAAAACAAATTCATTTTTTCAGATAAAAGAAGTATTTTAAAAAAAATGCAATTTTACCGCCTTTTAATGGGGAACCCTTTTTAAATCCAATAATTGAAACTTTAATATATTCAATTTGAAAAAATAAACTTCTTATTTAGAATCAGGACATAAGAATTGAATTTCAATAAATTTTTGGTGTTTTGCTGATAACTTTCATATTTGGGTGAATAGTAAAAAATACTATATTTTAACTGAAAACAACTTTTTTAATAAAAATAATTTGTAGTGTTAAATTATACATTTTAATGGTTTGGATGTATAAATACATTATATTTTTACCATTTAATCCAATGTTATTCATTGGAAATAATTTCACTTTGAAATTGAACATAAACACGTATCAATCTTTTTTTAGTTATTATTTCTTAACAATATGCTTTTTGGTTTTGACAACGAAAATTAATTTTAAATTAATAAATGAAACTTCTATGTTTTGAATTTGGAAAAATAGACTTAATTTTTTAATTAAATACATCAAAATAAGATTATGGTGAAATTTTGGTATTTTTCTGAAGACTTTCAATTTTTGGTGAATAGTGAAAAACACTATCATAATGGTTAAAGCCGACTTTTTATTTAGATAATTATTTATTTTATTTAAATTTATTTTAGGTAAAAATAGATACATAATACCTATATAATTTCAATATAATTAATTGGAGTCATTTTATAATAAGTTTAGATATATATAAATTTTATTGAACTTTTTACCGTCTTTTACCCACCTCCTAGGAGCATTTGCAAATTTGCATAAAACATAATTTTACAGCTTCTGTGTCGGTAAATAAAATTCGGTTCAATAAGATGAAAATACTTTTTGGTGGATAGTACCTTTTGACTTTTATTTACCGCGGTTAAAGGTAAATAGGGTAATTCAAGATAAAAAGAATATTATAATAATAAAAAATTTCCTTAACACTTATTCTAACCTTATTTTATGAGTCATTTCTGACCATGGTCATCCTTGGGTTTATTTTTGGACCCCATAGAGACACTTATGAATGAGAATGATAGTTTATTTTAATTAACTTAAAGTAAAGGCAAAAATGACATAAAAAAATATCTTTTAGTAAATCAATTTTTACATGGGGTTATATAATTAATATTTTCAACTTTAAATATTAATTGGAAAGTTAAAAAGATTTCCTACCTTATGGTATTTGTTTTATAATTTTTAGACATCAATTAAATTAAATTATCTATGACACGGGAATGGTGTAGTATTTACCTCATTAATAAATGATTTAAATAAATAAGATTATTAATATTAAAACTATATCCAAAACTTTTCCAATTCTTATTGGATGATTTCATTTTGACCATGATTCATCTTATCATCGACATTATTTATTTTTGGACCTTTAGAAACCGAATATCACTATTTAATAAAATAATTTATTCACACTTACCTAAAGAGCCCATCCTCCCTCTTATAAAAGGACACCACTTCTAACCCATTCCACACACCTCTCAAGCCCCTTGGATCGTCCAAAACCTTCCCAAATAAGCTCTAAATATCCATATCTTACACCAAGAAGTCTTACCTTAGGTATAAGTCACTTCAAATATTCTTTTTGGTTCAAACCAAAAGAAGTTACCCAAATTAAAGGTAATGATTTCTCTGAAATTATTTTCTTTTCTTTTGTTTTATTTTACTTCTCCAACTCCCCTAAAATCTTTTTATTCCTTTATTTTTTGGCAACACCAATATACTCAATATACTAGTATGTTTTTAGGAGAATTATTATAACTACACTTACACACACATCCATCTAATGGGTGAAGAACATATTATTTCTGTGGCTGGCAAACTAACGCCTCAGGAAACGATGATTGTTCGATTATCTCCTACCGCCTCTCATGGCGGTCATTAAGATGGAAATGTATTTATATATAATATATATATTATGTTTTTTTTTTCTTTTTGAATCTGTATTTTCCATTTATATCATACCTTTATGGTTTCTATTATGGGTAAAATATGATAATTTCATTTAAGGAAGTGCGGACTACTGCCCCCTCAAAGTGATATGACTCATTAATTACTTATGCGGGACATATAAAGTATGGAGTTAATGATATTATATATTATATTATACTAGAATTATAATATAACTTTTTATAATTATGTTTTACTTCCATTAAAATGCTAAATAGAAATGAAAGTAGCGTTCATGTGTACGTACAACTTACCGTCTCCATGAACGGTGCATTTCATTTATTATCTCCAAATATTATGTATTATTATAAATACACATATATATATATATATACTATAAATATATGATATATATGACATATAAATGATTAATATCATTATATAGATAATGGAATTTTGACCACATGGACAATTTATAATTATAACAAGTTCATTTTTGACTCAAGTTCCGAACATCGACAAAATGTCTGATATAAACTAAAATAATAAACTAATTGTTATAGCAAGGTAATAAGTGATATAAAAGGAATAATAAACTTGAAAATATTATTAATCAAGTATAAATTAACTTAAGTTTATTATTTATGAAGGATAAGGAACATACGAGTGAGTCAAGTCAGACACGTGGTAAGGGGTTTCTTATCTCACTTTTAATTCCGTGAGATTTCCATTGTTAACCACTTATTTATTACATGTGGGGTATTTTGTACTGACATTTGATATATATTATCATGATTATCTTTATATTCATGATATTTTGTGATTCATTTGGTGGTTATTTACTATTTTTCATACGACTCGATTGATTACAATGAGGTAAGTGTTATTTCTTCAATCTCATTATTATATGTGATTGTTCATGTGTAAGTATTTTCAGGGACATACTTATCATAGATACCAATATTTTATAAAAATTATTTCAAAAGGAATATTTTATGTTTTTATGCGAGGGTCTATTTAACTAGATCATCATTTTAAATCTTTTAAAGATTTATCTTTCTAAACCCTTTTAATTACTGTCCATGTTTTCAAAAATTATTTTAAGGATTTATTTATATGGACATGAATGTTTTGAAATGATAATTCTTTTAAAAAGTTTCAAAGTGGTATGGGACACTTTTATTCAGAAAATACCTTTTAAATTCCTACCTTTATAAACTCTAAAAATTTAAACAATTTCTTGAAAAGGGGGTATTTCTCTCAAAGCATTTTACTGATCATTTTCATCTATGTCAACATCCTTTAATGGATTTTAAACTTGTTTGAAGTTGATTTATTATGATACAAATCTTCCATAATATATGTAATGTTTTGTGATATGTTTTACTGTGGATGTGTTATTTTTATAACATTCATGGTTTATGGATAAACTATTGACATTTAGTATGCTAGTTTTAATACGAATGTTTATGTTATATTTCAAACTTTTCTTATGATGAATTTATTGGACTAATATGTTCCGAGTTAGGGAACAGTAAAAGTAAGCCCTCTGGGTTGGTGTCCAGTTACAGAAGACCCTCTAGGTTGGAGTCCGATTACAAAGGTTCTCTAGGTTGTAGTCTGGTTTCAGAGGCTCTCTAGGATGGAGTTCGGTTACAGAGGCTCTCTAGGTTTGGGTCCAGTTACAGTTTTCCCATAGGTCCTGGCATGAGGCCTTGACACATAAATTAAAGTATGGTACTATGCATTCCCTCATTATTAAATTAGTTATTACATGTGATGATTCGAATAGTAGAATATACATGTTCATGTTTATATGGTACTATTTGATTTATTTTTTCCATATTATGTTCAATTTTATGTTTAAAAGGCTGTTGTTTTATTACATATCTTGCCTTAAAAATTTATAACTTACACTAAATTATTTAACCTTACTGAGAATCTGAGCTCACCCCTTTCTTATGTTTTATTTTCCCAGGATATGATGAAGTTAGTTGTGAGTGACTTGCAGGAATAATCTAGGAGGCTTGGACGTTTCTAATGGAATAAATTACTGTTGTTTTTCTTTTCAAGTTGTAATGTTGAACTTCATATATGTAATCTATTTTCCAATACTGCTAAATTGATCGGTCCTTCGGTACATGATTCCTTGTAATCATGCCAATATTATGTAATAATGCACCAACATTGGGTAACTGGGGTCGAGTTGTTATTATTGGTATCAGAGGTAGTTTAGTAATAACCTTGGAAACTAGATTTAAATAAAATCTGATTAGAGAACATTACCCTATGATAGACTTTGAGTATTAGTATAGAAAAATTTTATTAGAATTTTGGTAATGTATAGATTCTGTGAGTTTTCTAAGAAAATACATCCCTATCTGGATACGAGCAGGTAGAGGCAGCTCTGGTACAGATGTACCTAGAGGTAAAACCTAAAAACGCCGCTTTGAGTTTGACTCGAACGAGAATTAGTGCATGACAACGGGCCTTGAAGCAATCTGGGTTACAACACTCCCGGTGGATATGATTAGGATAATTCACATTTTCATTACAATCCATTATGAATGATTTAGGTGTAAATAATTTCTCAAAGAATAAATTTTATGATTATAGATTATATGCATAAACATTTCAATTTACGTTAGGTATTTTACAAGTCTGGAATTATGCATTGTGATTCATAAACTAACCTATTGTATGCCATCGTTTAGAAATGGTTTCTAGTAGATGGAATGAGATCTCCAGCAATATGCATGATCCAAAGAGTAAGAAGGATCATATATTTCATGGTGTTATGCCAACATTTAGAAAGGAAATAGTCTCAAATGTATTATCATAATATGAAGAAACAATATCATGTGTTAATAAGATAAATTAAGAATTCTCTAAGTCCTATGGATTTTAAGGGAAGCCAGATAAGAAAATGATGTTAGAAAGAAATATGGATAAAGGGAAATTTTCTCATATTTGATAACTGTATAAAGAATCACCTTAGTAAATTCTTGAAGGGAATGGGAGTTAGTTATAAGTGTGGAGAAAAATGACACCAAGTACGTGATTGCATGGGTAAGAAAAAGGTTTCAAATGTACAATGCTTCATCTGCAAGGAGGTGGGACACTACACAAATCAATGCCCAAATCGTCAGAGTATACCCCAAATGCTGTTATTGGATAATAATCAAGTTATGATACTACCGAAGATAAAGAGGAATGATTAAGAGTTATTATGTTCTTATTAATGTATTGTGTCATTTGAGTATTTTATTAATGATGTACATATTATAATAATTATAGAGAATATAAGGATTGTATTGTAGTATAATTTCATTAAGGACTTGAGATTGTGTGGAACCAATAAAAGTGACTCAATAGCAGGTTAAATTTTTGAAAAATATATGGTTGAGAGAAAGACAAACTCTAATATGGTTCTGATACTGAGGTATTGATTTTGGAATAATACATGATTGTTTTGGATAAATTATATTAGATATTATTGACTACCTTGAAACTGATTAATGATTTGTATATTCCATCATTGTTTGAGTTTACAAACATTTTTGGATAGAAGGAGTATATCCAGTATTCTATAAGGAATAAGGGAGCATGAGTTTAATCAATAAGGTTTTATGTTAATTCAGGATGTTGCAGTGTTTTAAAAGAATACATGATGAAGGTGTTCGCATGTTATTGCGTAGAAAAAAGGATCTTCATTGTTTTTACCTTCCTTATAAATTTTGGAATGTGAGTTTCAATAGAAGTATTTTGGATATGTCTAGTTTGAGATTATTTTTGGATTTTCATAAAAAGGACAACCCGGAGGTCGGGCGGTAACCTGTCGCGTCTGGCAAGGCTGTAAGACTTGAACCCCCAACTGAAGGGAGACAAGGGTGTATCAACAACAACTGGCCCACGTGATGTCCTGGATTGAATAATGTAGTTTTTTTAATGTTCTGGTAGATGATTTATAAATTCATTTTTTTAACCCTTTATGAATAGGATAAATAGAATATTTTTTTAAGTTCAATTATCTTTTAGAGTAAAAGAAGGGTTTGTGACAGAAATTAGTTAAAGGATGGAACTCTACTTGTCAAGAATATATTTTTTTCTTCTCTTATTCTATGAATAAATTAATTATTAATCTTTAGGTAAGGGATCTTAAAACTAAAAATGTGTTATCCTAATAACTTATATTTTTTTGAACCGATGATATTTTAAATTATCATAGATTGATGGTTTTGAGGCCCTCAATTCTACAATTTTTTATGAATGATGACCTCAATCACCCATATAAATATTTATGTTTTTTTTCAGTTATGTTTCTCTAATTTCCAGGAATTTTCTCCTAATCGAGATCATAATTTGGTGGTGACTTTTTCATTCCCCTTTTCCTCTTATTAAGACAAAATTTTATTAACCCAATTTTCGATGTGGGTTTTCCCACAAAAGTATTTTCTATTTTCAAACTTTTATTGTTGAAGAACAATTTCAAATTGCGAGGACACAATTTATTGAAGGAGGGAAGAATGTAACACCCCAAGATTTCATAATATGTTATTTCATCAAAGTAATTCAATAACTTTCACTACACACAACACCAAGTTCAAGCACACCATGACTTACCAAACTAGCCGTTCAAAAGAGGTTATGAGTAGTATTAACTAAATTTTGATCTTTATATAATTATTATAATTTTAGAATCCATATTATGGGTTTATTAGACATAATGAAAAAAACAAATTCATTTTTTTCAGATAAATGAAGTATTCTTTTAAAAATGCAATTTTACCTCCTTTTAATGGAGAACCCTTTTCAAAACCAATATTTGAAACTTTTATATATTCAATTTTACAAAATAGACTTCTTATTTAGAATCGGGACATAAGAATTTAGTTTCAATAAATTTTTTGTGTTTTTATGATAACTTACATATTTGGGTGAATAGTGAAAAATATTATATTTTAAGTGAAAAACTTTTTTCATCAAAATAATTTTTTGTGATAAATTATACATTTTAATGGTTTTTAACTATAAATATATTATATTTTTACCATTTAATCCAATTTTATTCATTGTAAATAATTTCACTTTGAAATTGAACATAAACAAGTATCAATCTTTTGTTAGGTATTATTTCTTAAAAACACGCTTTTTGGTTTTGACAACGGAAATTAATTTTTAATTAATAAATGAAAATTCTATGTTTTTAATTTGGTAAAAAAGACTTAATATTTTGAATTCAAAATATAAAAATTATCTTAGGGTGAAATTTTTGTATTTTTCTAAAAACATCCAATTTTTGATGAATAGGGAAAAACACCGAGTTATTGGTTAAAACCGACTTTTTATTTAAATAAATATTTACATTATTTAATTTTATTTTAGGTCAAAATAGATACATAATACCTATATAATTTCTATATAATTCATTGGAGTCATTTAATAATAATTTTAGATATATAAAATTTTATTGAACTTTTTACCGTCTTTTACCCACCTCCTATGAGCATTTTCAAATTTGCATAAAACATAATTTTACGGCTTATTTGAGTTGAATTTCAAAAATAAGAGAGACACGGTTAACCTCAGTATGTAAAATGTGGTTCAATAAGATGAAAATAATTTTTTATGAATAATATCTTTTGACTTTTATTTACACTGGTTAAAGGTAAATTCGGTAATTCAAGGTAAAAAGAATATTACAATAATTAAATTACCTTAAAACTTGTCCTAACCTTATTAGATGAGTCATGGACGACCATGGACATCCTTTTGTCGATTCTGGGTCCCCATGGAGCCACTTATGAATGATAATGACACTTTATTTTAAGTAACTTAAAGTAAAGACAAAAATGACACAAAAAAATATTTTTAGTAAATCAATTTTTACATGGGGTTATATAAGTCATATTTTCAACTATAAATATTATTTGGAAACCTAAAATGATTTCCTATATTATGGAATTTTTTTACAGTTTTTATTCATCAAATAAATTATATTATTTATGACACAATAATGATGTTGTATTTACCTCTTTAATAAATGATTTAAATAAATAAGATTATTAATATTGAAAATATATCCAAAACCTGTCGAATTTATATTGGATGATTTTATTACTACCATTAGTCATTTTATATTTGACTTTAATTAGTTTTGGACCTTAATAAACTGAATATAATTATATAATAAAATAATATTTTCACACTTTCATAAAGAGCCCCTCATCCCCCTTATAAATGGACACCACTTCTAACCCATTTCACACACCTCTCAAGCCCCTTAGATCATCCAACCCCTACCCAAATAAGATCTAAAGAACCCTATCTTACATCAGGACACCTTACCTTAGGCACAAGTCACTTCAAATAGTCCTTTTGATTCAAACAAAAAGAAATTTCCCAAATTAAAGGTAACTGTTTCTCTTAAATTATTTTCTTTTCTTTTGTTTTATTTTACTTCTACAACCCCCCTAAACTCTTTTTATTCATTTATTTTATGAAAAAACTAGTATCCTCAACATACTATGATTTTTTTTATGATAATGGTTCGAACTAAACTTACACACACCTCCATCTAATGGGTGAAGAACATACTGTTTTTGTGGTTAAGAAACTAACGCCTCATGAAACGATGATTGTTCGATTATCTCTTACCGCCTCTCATGGTGGCCATTAATATGACACAGTATTTATATATGATATATATATTATGTTTATGTTTTATTTTTTCTTCTTTATTTTCCATTTATATCATACATTTATGGTTTCCATTATGGGTAAAACGCGATAATTGCATTTGAGGAAGTGCGGACTACCGCCCCCTCAAAGTGATATGACTCGTTAATGAATTTTGTGGGATGTATAAAGTATGGAGTTAATGATAATATATATTATATTATACTGGAATTATAATATAACTCTGTATCATTTTGTTTTAATTCCATTAAAATACAAAATAGAAATGAAAGTAGCGTTCATGCGTACGTACGGCTTACCGTCTCCATGAACAGTGCATTTCATTTATTATCTCCAAATCTTATGTACTATTAAAAATACATATATATACTAGAAATATATTATATATATGAAATATAAATAAGTAATATAATTCTATAGATAATGGACTTTTGACTACATGGACATTTTATAATTGTAATAAGTTTATTTTTGACTCAAGTTTCGAACATCGACAAAATGTATAATATGAACTCAAATAATTAACTAATTGTTTTAGAAAAGTAATAAGTGATATAAAATGAAAAATAAAATTGAGAATATTCTTAATCAAGTATAAATTAACTTAATTTTATTATTCAGGAAGAACAGGGAACATACGAGCGAGTCAAGTCGGACACGTGGTAAGGGGTTTCTTATATCACTTTTAATTTCGTGAGATTTCCATTTTTCACCACTTATTTATTGCATGTGGTGTATTTTGTACTGCCATTTGATATATATTATCATTATTCTCTTTATATTCATGATATTTTGTGATTAATTTGTTTTTTATTGACTACTTTTCACTCAACTCAATTGATTACAACGAGGTAAGGGTTATTTTCTCAATCTCATTATTATCCGAGATTGTCCATATGTAAGAAATTTCTGGGACATACTTATCATAGATACCCATATTTTATTAAAATGACTTCAAAATTACTCTTTTAAGGTTTTATGGGAGGTTCTATTTAACTAGATCATCATTTTAAATGTTTTGAAGATTTATCTTTCTAAACCCTTTTAATTAATGTACATGTTTTCAAAATGATTTTAAATATTTATTTATATGGACATGAATGTTTTGAAATGATAATAATTTAAAAAAGTTTCAAAGTGGTATAAGACAATTTTATTCAAAAAAAATCCCTTTAAAATGACTACCTTTATAAATTGTTATAATTTTGAATGATTTCAGGGAAAATGGATATTTCTCTCAAAGCATTTTACTGATCATTTTCATATATGTCAACATATTTTAATGGATTTTAAAATTGTTTGAAGTTGATTTATTATGATAAAAATCTTTCATAATGTATTTAATATTTTGAGATATGTTTGACTATGGATGTGCTATTTTTATACCATTCATGGTTTATGGATAAAGTATTGACATTTTGTATGCTAGTTTTAATATGAATGTTTATGTTATATTTCAACCTTTTCTTATGATGAATGTATTAGACTAGTATGTTCTGGGTTAGGGACTAGTAAAATTAAGCCCTCTGAGTTGGGGTCTAGTTACAGAAAACCCTCCGGGTTGGAGTCCAGTTACAGAGGCTCTCCGGGATGGATTCCGATTACAGATGCTCTCCGGGGTGGAGTCTGGTTATAGAGGCTCTCCTGGTTTGGGTCTAGTTGGAGTTATCCCATAGGTCGTGGCATGAGGCCTTGACATAGAAATTAATTTCCGGAACTATACATTCCCTCATTATGAAATTAGTTATTACACGTGATAATTCGACTATTAGAATAACCATGTGCATATTTATATGGTAATTTTTGATTTATTTTAGCGATTTTATGTTCATGTTTATGTTTAAAAGGCTTTTTTTTATTACACATCTTGCCATAAAATTTTATAGCTTACACTAAATTATTTACCCTTACTGAGCATATGAGCTCACCCCTTTCTTATGTTTTATTTTCCTAGGATATGAAGATGTTAGTTTTGAGTGACATACAGGCATAATCTTGGAGGCTTGGACGTTTCTAATGGAAAAAATTACTGTTGTTTTTCTTTTCAAGTTATAATGTTGAACTTCATGTATGTAATCTATTTTCCAAGACTACTAAACTGATCAGTCTTTTGAGACTTGATTCCTTGTAATCATACCAATGTTATTTAATAATGCACCGACTCTGGGTAACTAGGGTCGGGGCATTACAAAGATCAAACAAAATGTGATATACCATTAAATAGTAACTTGAATGTTTAAATATTAATGTGATCATTAGGAATTTTAATTTGACCATTAGAATAGTAACCACTCCTATGAAAGTATAAATATCAATTTAGATATCTTATAAATTGTAATATGATATAATTATATCAAATTATATGTTAATAAATGTTTTAGAAATTTTTAGTTATGTGATGTTATTTTTCAAAAACATAAATGATTATTTTCAATTTTATAATTAATATAACGATTTAAAAGAAAATTTATTTTAATAAAAAGTACTCATAAATTAATATTTTTGTGTCTTATGATTATATGATAATTTTATGAGACCGTAATTAATTTTTGAACATGTTATAAAATCTGTTATAATTTTAAAATATGTATTTTCCAATTAAAATATGATTTTATTTGAAAATTAATTTTCTCATTTTTGAAATTTTTTTTCAAAAAATGGAGTTTATTTTTGAATTATACACATCAATAAATGGCTGGGTTGAATTGTTTGGCTTTTTCTGAAATACATGATTTTTTTTGAATTGTAAAATATAGTGATTTACAGTATATATACATTATAAATTAAATACACTAATTCTTGATTCATCTCAAATATAAGAACTATAATCTAGAACTATCCATATCTCATTAGTTTATTTATTAATGGAATCATCACTATTTTTTTCTTGATCCAAAATAATAATCTATTAAATAAAATAACCAAAAAACTTCCCTCTCCACCTCTATAAATAAAACCCCTCACCATCGCTTCTCTTCACCCCTCCTATGCCATGAATCATATCAAATTTCTAAAGAATCATCTTCCAAATCCACTTAAAATGTACAAGAGGATCTGTTCTCAAAAAAGGTCCAAAACCAAAGTCCCATAAGGGGGTTCTCAAGGAGAATAATTCAAGAGGTAAAAACATCATTCCTTTCATTTAATTTCCATTTAATTCAGTTAATTTTCTTATGATATCCTCATTTCCTCTATCCAAAAATGAATAATAAATCATTTATCATGTATATAATTACATTTTATTATGTTACTGTAAAATCTACAATCAAGCATCTTCTCATCTTCCCTTTTATTCTAAAAATGCGAACATCGTATGTGAGGTTCTGATTTACCACCCTCATGGATGATGTGTTTTCATTTTTAAATTCCTATGTAAAGACTTTTCATAAAAGAAATTATATTTTAAACCATATTATAATATATTTATTATAGCTTATTTAATGTTCTATATCCAGTATATACATAATAATAATTTGAAAAACAAAACTAGTTCATAATGATAAAAAAATCAAAATAATCTAAACAGTTATCACTAATGTTTTATCTAATGATTCATCCTCATACCATATAACAGAATAAAATCTATAACCATTTAATATCTTTGAGGTTAATTAATAACAAATAATTTCAATTCCAGGTAAATATTCTAATTTCACATGTTTTTTCATACATATATACAACTAAATCGATCATGAAAACCAAGGAAATGGACGCTGCTGAAAGATAAAATTGTATCTTATAAGTAATAAAAAAACCTATAAATGAACATAATACAATTATAATAAATAAAATAAAATTAAAAAAATTTCTTAATTGATTAATTAATGGATTTAATATGATTATCCAGAACATTAAGAATAATTAAAGAACACATTCGGACTTAAGGTTAGGGATTATCCCCGAACATCCATTTTCCATTCGGGTAATGATTTCTCTCTCTTTACCCAAATGAAAATTTTAATTATTATTATGTAATATTCCTAAATTCTATGTGTATGTTCCAATGATATTTACTTATATAAATTATACATTCCTTTATGGTAAATACATGTTTTATAAAGATCCCTTTTTCAATTCTTCTTGATAAGAAAACCTGACTAAAGGGAACATCCTAATATCTTACAAATTTTCATGTAAAATTCATAATAAGTTTATAGTTTCCAATAGTTTCCAAAAAATTACATTAAACAGCACTAAAGACACCAATTTCAAATGTTTCTTAAACACTCCTTTTACATTTTTTCACTTCAGATGGACTTAATTTTTCATGATATATGACTATTTTCAATTATGAATGTACAAGTATGATTTATATCCATTCTTTCATGGACACCATTATTGTATTTCCTTTATTCCATTCTCTAATTATTCCTTGTGTGTGGTGTATGTATACTTACCATATATTTTTAATCATAATTCATTGAAGATTTCATGAAATATACATATTTATTGTATTATGGATATTATTATTTCCTTATCCAGTTACCATTTTTACATATGGATTCTTCTATGAATGATTTTTTAATTTGCGTAAATATTGATGAATCTGCATCCTCTATCCAATATAGATATTTTGATAAGTCATATTGTTAATGTATTTAATCTATATATAAATAATGATTTAGACATGTAGTGATGTGTGGGGCCCTTTATTGCCCCTTAATTCATCAATGGATCTCATGAGAGAAGTAGTTGGTGACAAACCCTTTGCATTTGTTTCCAAACAGAATCATACGGATTTTTACCCAAAGACATAAGATGTCATGATGGTATAATGGTTTATGTGTCTGATACATGGCATCCAAATGATAATAATTTTCTTAATTCAGTATTTAGTTATTACTATCCATAAGGTTTTAACTATGATAATGTAGCACCCTTAGTTTCTCATAAGTAACCCTTTCTTTATGCTTTTTAATCATTTAAAGTATTAGTGTGAACTTTATGAGATTTTAGAGAACTTTTAATGTGTTTTGGGGATTTTATATAGGTGAACAGGTGGTGCATGGTTTGTAGAAACCAAGAAACATTTGATGAAGATCATTCATATTTAGATAGGGGAAAAAGAGAAGGTGCATGAGCGACACACAATTTTTCCAAAATGTACGACTGCCTAGTAGAAATTGTGGACATTGAAAAATGGATTCGGCTATATTAAGGTAGTGCCTTCAGCATGGTGGAAGCTAGGTTTGGACACCGTGTGGGATGACCATGTGAGGTTCATCCTTATGGTAGTGTCTAACACACGGTTAGCACACGGTTTCCCTAACCGTGAAATGAAAATGTGCTCAGTTAAAAACAAGATCCTTAAAAATTTTATCTAGATGGGCTTAAGGTTTTACCCCTTGCTTTTCCTCTTATGTGGCCCTTACTTAGTATTTTTCTCTCTCAAGTGTTAAGGAGGGTTCTTAAATCAATCTAGAGGCGATCTGAATTCATCCCTTGGTGACTAGAAGCCAATTCTTTATGGTAAGTGATTGTTCTTCATCATTATTTATGATTCTCTTAATTCAATTTCTTTATCTCTCTACTTTTCTTAGATATATTCCCATTATGGTTACATATAAGTTCATGGATTCAAGATAATATTTCATTTGGTATTTTTTTGATAGGGGAGGAGATCAATGGTAGGTTTATGGAGATTCAACTCGGTTTTCTGATGTTTTTAATGCCAATTACCATTTTAACCAAAACTCTTGAGGTAGGTTGCATCACTATCAACTACTTTATTTATAACATGAATGATTAGTTTAAAATTGACTATTTTGATTGAAATTGGATATGATGTTGATGTGAATTTCTTATTGGAAACCCATTTTAGTGACGATTCATATAATTGTGGATTTTTTGTCATTTTGAATAAATGTTAAATTGGTTTCTTGACTTAAAATTGTTGATTTTAAAATATATACTTTATTGAATTGTGGTAAATGGTTCCATTGAACTATTTTCTATAAAATTATGGTTTTATTTAAATAAATTTGAAATGGTTATTCTAATTTTTTTCAATAAAATTGATGTTTTATTGGAATGGTTGAAATGATTGGTTTGTCATTGTGATTGGTCTTGAAAGGTTGTGTGTGTTCATGTGCAGTTAGGATAGATAAGGGTCAAGAGTTCCCCCCATAATTGTTGGGTGGATAAGGGGTAGGGATATCTTTTTTCAAATATTCATGTTCATTTGGGAGGGATATGGGTTAGGAGTATCCTCCATCATTACTGGGATGGATAAGGGTTATGGCTATCCCCATTCAAACATGAATGTGTATTTGGGTCGGATAATAGTAAGAAGTTTCCCCTATCATTTATGGGATGGATAAGGGTCATGCTTTCCCCCATCTTTCAAGTTTCTTGCATGGTAAGTTGTGTTGATATGTGGAATGTAATGGTTACACCAAAAAGGAAAGCTAAATAATTTAAGGAAATGTTTCTGTTTTATCCTTGTAATACTATTTATTATGGCTTTTGTTTATATAAATTTATAAACTGGCTTATAAATTTTTTTATATAAATTTTTTATATAAAGTTTAATAAAATGTTCTATCCTAGTGGTGTGAGTTGGGAATTCATTGGGGAGAACCTACTGTGTTTTAATACTCACCCCTACTTTTGAACTTTGGATAATTTGTAGATTTCATTTACCAGGACATGGGAAAAGTTAAAGTATCACATGAATTTAGCACTACTTCTTGGTACTTAGGTTTTTAGATGATGTTGGATTATAGATCTTGTAGAGCTTAGAGTATGAGTATTATTCATTTATCTTCCTATGGTTACTTTGATATTGTATTTTTTTGATTTGAAACAACATTTCTGTATCATTTTGATAATGAAAATTTGATTTTTTTTTCAATGTAATGATGCATCATATAGTGGTTGTTTGGTTTTTCCTTATTTTATTATTTGTTTTTTTATTAAAGGGTAAATCATCCCCCGCATGTATTGAAACCCTTCAGAATTTGTTTCTAGACTTTCGCATCTTAGGGATGTATCTTATGGAATAGTAATGTCTTGCCACCCTATCAGGCCAATGAGAAGGCTCATGATGTGAAAAATTGTATCAGTTTTGTTCAGTCTAAAAATTTATTGAGACAAGTGGTATCAGCTTGGTCCTTAATTTATGGAACAAGTTGTATTTAGTTTCCCATTCTTGGAGATGATTGTTATTCGGGAATATTCCTTGAGTTGGGTTGGTAGAAAGGAGTAGGGTTTTTTGGACATGACATGTAGAGCATAAAAATAAATAGATAACCTTTTTATATTGAAATTCATGTTACCAAGGATTTGGGTACATAAGTGTTTTTAAGAAACTTAAAAGAATTTTGAAATCATATTGTCATGGGTTTAGCAAATGAGATGAGCATGCCATGCATTAAGGGAATGACTTCCCACTTGTAATACACACATCATTTTGAGTAATGATTTATGTTTTTTAAAAAAGTTATTATTTTTGAAAAATAATTGACAAACTTTTTTCAAATGAAATATTTTGAAAAAGATTTTTATAGAGGTATTTTGAAAATGGAATGATTTTCAAAAAGAAAGTAATAGTTTTAAAAAAATTTATTGAATGTAGAAAAGGATAGTTTTTGAAGGTAATGTTCTGATATTTTATGTGGTATAATTTTAAATTGTTAAGCCTTAAGTTGCTAGAGAGTTTGACTTATGGTGTTTGTTGTTTTTTTAGAAAATGGAAGATAGTAGTCATCGTAGAAACCAACTAGAAGAAGTTCCGAAGAACCTTGTTTAACCTAAACCACAGTAGAAACAATTACTGGTTCAGAGTGAAGTCAATGAGTTTCCAGCTACAGACACAGAGAATTGTTCAAATGACCAAAGTCAAGTGGGTCATTTAGTCTAGTTCCAAAAGTATATTCCACCCATCTTCAGGGTTGATTCTGAACTAGATAAGGTAGAGGTGTGTATGGAAAAGATGAATCATATATTCAATTTTATCGGCACACCAGTAGATATGAAATTCATCCTAAAGATTTATATACTTCAGGAACTTGTACGCCAGTGGTGGGATTTACAGTTACAGGTCAAAGTGGATCATGGCCTTATTTGGGAGTATTTTAATGAATGTTTCAATATACAATTTTATCCACACATGTTCAAGATTCGGGGAATGATAGATTTTTCATCCTGAAGCAGGAAACTCTCTCCACCCTATAGTATAAAACTAAATTTATGAATTTAGTATGCCTTTCACTTGGGGATATGAATAGTGCATCCTTAAAGGCATGCATCATTTATTCGGGGATAAGGTAGGTGATTCCCTCAAAGATAAATTTGATTTGCATCATAGATTATACAAAGATGGTGAATAGAGAGATGGTGTCAGAAAGAGACCTCTCATAAGCTATGAGAGGATGAATTATGTTGATACCCACTAGAAATGATGGACAATATAATTCTAGGAGTAAGAGGTAGTGGGAAACCTCCTTCCGAGGTGGGAATGTGAATCAGAATTTGATTGATTGATCGATAAACCTTCCTTCCTGACCCAATAGAAAATAATTTTGTTTCTAATGTGGGATGATTGACCACATAAAGATATAGTGTATGAAACAATCTAGACCATTCCACAGTTGTAACCATATGGGGAATCTACATCACTATTATCAAAGTTCTACATAGTTAGGTGCTTGAGACACTTCTCGGGTGTCACAAACATCATATGCTTCGACTGGATGAGGATAGTGGAACAAATCTTAACATCAAAAAAGATATAGCCACTATAATTCTAAGAATACCATGACTCCTCGGGTAGGAAAATATCAATAATAAAACAATGAGAAAATTATAGTGGAGAAGAAATTATATGCAGATGATAATGTTATTATGGATGACCAGATGAGACCATATATAGTGAGAGGAATGATTCTTTTAAATTATACCCTGATTCAAGTGTTGTTTAATACTATTATGTCACCTTCCTTTACTGTTTTTGTATTTCTGATTAGATAAGTTTGAAACTTGAGATGATACCCTCTATGGTAAAACTTCAATCTTCTCTTAGGGAAAAATAATGTTGATCCTTTCTGTGTAGATAATTTTTGATAGCTATTGATAGAGCTAAGTTGAAATTGGATTTCTCTATTCTAGAGATGGATGTATATAATTTAATCCTGGGTATGGATTTATTGAAAATCTTCATGTCTTATATAGACTATTATGAAAGAACAATTAGTTTCGTGGCCAAGAATGGTGTGGAACATCTCTTAAGAGGATAAATAGATGTAAAGAAAGGTAAAATGGCCTTGTTGACACCAGTTGTGTTAAAGATATCTTACCAGTTGGAGGATTTTTCTTTCGAATCAATGAAAGAGGTAGAGAGAAGTGATTTTCTAGAATTTTTTGCTCAATTTCGGGATGTCTTTCCTAATCATATATCAGGGTTTCCACCTGTTAGACAAGCATAATTTATGATATATTTCATTCTGGGGGCCAGTACTATCTCACTTCCATTTTATCGAATAGAATTAACCGAATTAGGGGAACTAAAAGTGCAGTTTTAGGAGATATAAAGAAAAAAATTTATTCATCTGATCATGTCCGTGGGTAGCCCCAATTTTTTCATTAAGAAAATGGATATTTATTGCTTTGTGTGGATTATTGTAAGATTAACCATGTTATGCTAAAGAATACGTATACAATTCCATGAATTGATGATTTGTGTGATCAATTTAGGGAAGCCTAGTGCTTCTAAAATATTCACCTTCAATTTGGATATAACCAATTATGATTTTGGAAGAATGATATTATGAAAATAGCTTTCTATAGTAGATATGGGAATTATGAATGTGTGGTAATTCCTTTCGGTCTTACGAATTCCCTAGTGGTATTAATGGAATTAATTAATTTGATATTTCAGTGATATATATATTCTTTTTTTGTGATATTTGTTGACAACATCTTGGAGTATTCATGGACAAGGGCTAAGCATGAGAAGCACTAAGTGATATTGATGGAAATTATGAGAGAACATAATTTTAATGCCAAATTATCAAAGTGTGTTTTTTATATAATAATTTTTCATTCGTGGACAGGTAATTTCAAAAAGAGTTGTTTCAGTGGATTCTAAAAAGATATAATTTGTTACCTCTTACAAACTTCCAAAGAATGACTTTGAGATATGCATTTTTCTTGGCGTAGCTGGTTGTTATAGACCCTTTTTGTGTGACTTTTCATCGCTATCCATTCCAATGAAAGCTTTGAAAACGAATAATTTTCCATTCCAATGGATTCAGGAATTCCATAAATATTTTTCCAGAGATAATGGTACAGCTTAAATCTGCATCGATCATAATTTTTTCAAAATTAGGATAAGGGTATGTATTGTATTATGATGCTTAAGGATATAGGTTGGGGTAGATACTCACAAAACAAAACCATGTTATTTCTTATGGATCAAGGCAGTTATGTGTTCATGAGAAAAACTACCCAACACACGATTTGGAATTTGTGGTACTCATCCTTGCTTTGAAGATGTGGTTTCGTTATCTCTTCGGTGAGAAATTTACTATGTTCATAGATCATAAAATCTTGAAGTATATTTCTCACAAAGGGATTTGAATCTGAGGTAGATAATATGGATAGATTATCTCCAAATTTTCATCTTTGAATTAATGTATAAACATGGTAATGGAAATTCGGTGGCCGATGCATTCTGCAGAAATTCATACGATCGGTAGGAAAAGAGAAGCTTCAGATGATTCAAAGTTGATGTCGATCCAAGCCTAAATGCATGTGGGATGTGAATGCTAAGATGAAGTTTTAGTTTTCATTCTTGTTCCTATTATTCCAATTTTGGTAATGATTGTATAGGAGTAACAAACATTTAAGTTAGAACATGTTTCTACGAGATTAAAACTCAATGGTAGGGAGACCACTGACTGCTAGAGGCTGTATTAGAGTTTAGATTTGTGGTTTTGAGACCAGATGGTTGAACCTATGACTTCTCAGGAGAATTTTCTTAAGGACTACCACCATTCAAGATATGTTATCCATAATAGAATAAATAATATGTATAAGTCATTAAAGGACCATTTTTGTTGGATCTCTTGAAAAGGAAGGTGGATATGTTTGTCTCCAGATGATTAACTTGTCAGCAGGTTAAGGTGGAACATCAGCAAACAGTAGGTATGTTATAGTATTTACCATTCCTATTATAGAAATGGGTGTAGATAGCTATGTATTTTGTAATAGGTCCCTCAAGATGGGTTTTCAAACATGATTCCATATGGGTGCTTATGGATTGGCTCACGAAGTCATCCCCTTTCATCTCTATTCAAGAAACTCATATGGTGGAGGATCATTCCAAAATCTATATCTAAGAGGTGGTAGAGATACCTGGAATACCAGTTTCAATCATGTTAGACACAGATTCAAGGATTACCTCCCATTTCTGGAAATCCATCCAGAATTCCTTGGGACTTAGTTTACTATGAGGATTGTGTATCATTCTTAGATGTACGGAAAATTTGAAAGGATGATACAAAATTTGAAGAAATGTTGTGGGATTTTGTAAGGTATTTTTTTGGCTCTTAGGAAGAGCATGTGTCATTAGTAGTGTTCTCAGATAACAACAGCTACCATAACTTGATACATATGGATCTGTTCAAGGAATTTTATGGGTGTCTTATTTATTCTCACCTTTGTTGTGTGGAAATAGGTGATACTTCTCTGGGTGGACCGAGCCTTGCCCAAGAAACAAAAGAGAACATTTAGTTGATCCAAAAGATGATGGAGATGGCTCAGAGTTGTCAGAAATTACCTGAACAGTGAGTGATCATGTGTTCTCACAGATTTCTCTAATGCCTGGAAATAAATGTTTTGAGAAGAATTTCATTTTATATCCTAGATACATAGGCCCATCTGAGATACTAGAATGGGTGGTAGTGGTGGAATATCGGTTGGCATTACATCCACGGTTCATTGTGGTGCACAATGTGTTCCATGTTTCATAGGTGAAAATGTAACAGCCTAGTCCAATCCATGGGATCAGATGGGATCACATTGAAAAATATTTGGATTCTTTTTTGGTATATTTTTCATTGCATAATTTTTATAGGAAAGAGAAATCCTTGCATTGAAAAAGAATCGGTCTAGTGCAGGTTTGTTGGAAACATGGTCAAATTCCAGAAGTGACTTGGAAATGTGAGATGGAAATGAAAGGGCAGTGGTTGAAACTCATTTATGAATATGATATTTTTTCTACTTTTTTGGATGGAAAGACCAATTGTGGGGACAATATTTCAGTCTTGTTTTCTAGTAAGTAACCACGTTTTATGATTTCTAAATATATAATCTACAAGGCTGATGCTTGGGAGATTTTAGAGAACCTTTAAAGTGTTTTTGGGATTTTATACTGGTGAATGGGTGTTGAAAAGTTTTTATAAATCATTCAACACATATAGAAAATAATTCATATTGATATAGGGGATAAGAGAAGGTACACGGTTGACACATAGTTTTTCCAAACTGTGCGGCTACCTTGAAGAAACTGTGCACTTTGAAAATTTTCTTTGTTCATTTAAGGGTCTATCATCATCATGGATGAAGGATGGTTTGAATATCATGAAAGATAATTGTGTGACATTCATCCTTAAGGCAGTGGCTAATGCATGGTTTGCACACAGTTTTCGTAACTGTGTGACTAAATCATGTGCAGTTAAAAAAAGATCCTTAAAATGTGGATCTAGGTCGGTCTAAGGTTTTAACCACTCATTTTTTCTCCAATACATCCCTAACTCAGTATTTACAATCTCAATGGTCTACTAGGGTTATTCCATCAATTTAGAGGCGGTCAGAAGGCTTCCCTTTGTGAAAAGAAGTCTATTCCTCATGGTAAGTGAATATTCTTCATCATTCTTTGTGTTTCACTTAGATCTAAATTACCATCTCCCTTGTATTCTTATATATTCACTTTTTGTGGGTATATCTATGGTTATGTATTCCAAATATGTCTATATTTAGTCTTTTTTTTGATAGGGTAAGAGATTTATGGCGAGTTTCTAGAAATTCAACCCGGTTTTGTAAAGTTTTTCATGCCACATATAATTTTCACCAAAAATATTGAGGTAGGTGGCTTCACTCTCATATCCTCTATCCAGAACATGAAGTATTGGTTTCAAATTTATTTTTTTGAGTGAATTTGGTTGTGATATTGATGTGAATTTATTGTTGGAACCCCTCTTTTGTGAGGGTTTGGTGAATTGTGTGAAATTGGGTATTTTTTTTGGAAAGTTAAATTTGTTTCTTGATTTTAAAATGTATATTTTATAGAATTTTGGAAAATGGATTCATTGAAATGTTTTCAATAAAATTATGGTTTTATTGGAATTTATTTTTAATGGTTATATTAATGGTTTTGAAAAAATATCTTTTTTTATTGAAATGGTTTAAATGATTGGTTTGGCAATCAGATTGGGCGTGAAAGATTGAGTGTATTCTTTTTTATTTGTGATAGATAAGGGTAAGGAGTTTCCCCCATCATTTCAAGGATGGATAAGGTTTAGGGATATCTGGTATCAAACATTCATGTTCATTTGGGATAGATATGGTTCAGGAGTCTCCCCCAACGTTACTGGGATGGTTAAGGGTTTGGTCTCTCCACGGTCAAACATTCATGTGTATTTGGGTCAGATAATGGTAATTAGTGTCCCCCGTCATTTCAATAATGGATTAGGGTTAGGTCATCACCCCTTCTTTTAGGTTTTATGCATGGTCAATTTTGGGGATATTTGGAATTGAATGGGAACACCAAAAAGGAATGTTAAATAATTTAATGAAATGTTTATGTGCTTCCCTTGTAAAATTGTTTACTATAGCTTTGTTTATATTTATTTATAAAATATCTTACAAGTTGTTTTATATAAATTATTTTATATAATTGTTTATAACATGTTATATCCTAGTGGAATTATTGGGGATATCATTGGGGAAAACCTACTGAGTTTTAATACTCAACCCTACTTTGAACACATTGGTTCTTTTGCAGATGTCATTTACCAGGACATCCAAAAAGGTAAAGTATAACATGTCTTTAGCACTACATAATGGTACTTGGGTTATTTGGTGATGTTGGATCATGGAGATTATGGAGCTTGGCGTAAGAGTATTGTTAGTTTTTCTTCCATTATATACTTTGATATTGTATTCATCTATTGTGAAACATGATTTTTGTATCATTTTAATAATGTAATTTTGAATTGTATTTCAATGTTATGATGCATCATATATTGGTTGTTTAGTTTTGGAATATTTCGTTAGTGATTGTATTCTTAAATGGTAAATCATCCCACACATGTATTAAAACCCTTCAGAATTTATTTACAGCCTTTGGCATCTTAGGGATGTCTCTTATGACCTAGTAACATCTCAACTCCCACTCAAGCCAATAAGAAGGGGAATGATATTAAAAATGGTATCAATTTTTTTTGTCCAAAAGTCTATTGAGACAAGTGGTATAATCTTGTTCTTTACTTTCTAGAAGGGGTGGTCTTAAGTTTATCAGTCTTGGAGTCCACGGACTATTCCTAGGGTTGGGTTGGTAGAAAGGAGTACGATTTTTGGGAAATTAAATCTAGAGTATAAAAATACATAGCTAGCCTTTTTATAAAAGACTTTATGTTACTCGGTATTTGGGTACATTAGTGTTATTATGACACTTATAGGATTTTTTAAATTTCATTGTCATGGGTTTAGCCAATGTGATAAGCATTCCATGCATTAAGGGAATGACTTCCCACTTGGAGTGATTAAATCATTTTTAGTAATGATATATGTTTTCTGTAAAAATGAATATTTTTGAAAAAAGAATAAAAATATTTTCAAAAGAAATATTTTTAAAAAGATCATGATAGAGGTATTTTTAAAATGGTTTTATTTTCAAAAGGCAAGTAAAAGTTTTCAAAAATTATTGAATGTAGAAAAGGTTGGTTTTGTAAAGTAATTTTGTGATAGTTGATGTGGTAGAACTTTAAATTGTTAATCCTTATGTTGTTAGAGAGTGATGCCTATGATTATTACTATTTTTTTAGAAAATGGAACCCAGTTGGCATCTTAGAAACCAACTAGAAGAAGGTTCAGAGAATGTGGTTTCACCGAAACCAAAGGATAACCAGTATCTGGTTCAGAGTTACATCAATGAGTTTCTATCTAAGAACACAGGGAATTGAAGGAAAGAGCAATGTCAAGTGGATCAATTAGTCTAGTTCTAGAGGTTGAATCCACCCATCTTTAGGGGTGATTATGAACTAGAAAAGGCAGAGGTTTGGTTGAACATGAGGAATTTTATCTTTAATTTCATCAGCAAACTAGAAGAGATGAAATTAAAACTGGAGATGAATATGCTTGATGAACTTGTACGCAACTTTTTGGATCTAGAGGTACAAGAAAAAGTGGATCAAGGCCTTAGTTGTGAGTATTTTAATGAATTTTTCAACAAAAAATTCTATCCTCAAATGTTCAATATTCAAAGAATGAAATAATTTTTCAGCGTGAAGAACAAAAATCTCTCTACCATATAGTATGCAACTAAACTCATGAATTTAGTATTACATTCACTTGAGGTTACGAATAGTGCATCCTTCAAGGCATAGATCATTGAATTAGGACTAAGGCAGGAGATTCATCCAACGATAGTTATGATTAGTATCACATACTATACGGAGATGGTGAATAGAGAGATGGTGGCTAAAGGAGACATCCCATGAGATATGGTAGGAGGAATTAGGTTTGTACCCATAGGAAATGGTGGAAAATATAATTCTAGGAGTAAATGGAAGAGGGACACCTAAATCCAAGGTGGGAGTGTGAATTATAATCAGACAAAAGGATCAATAAAACTTCCTCCATGGACCAATAGCAAAGAACTTTATTTCCAATGTTGTATGCATGACCACATAAAGACAGACTATATGAAACAACCTAGAAAATTCCACAAATGCAATCGGATGGGGAATCTTCAGCACTATTATCACGGTGATCCATGTTCAAGTGTTTAGGACACTTCTCAGGTGTCATAGACATCGTATGCTTAGACGGTATGAGGACAGTGGAACCAATCTCAACATTAGAAAAGATATATCTATGGTTATTATATGAATACCATTACTTCTCGAGTAGGTAAATATCAATATGAAAATAGAGAGAAAAGTACAGTGGTGAAGTTATTATGTGGATCTTAGAAGGTGATTGTGGATGACCAGATGGGATAACCTACCGTGAGATGTATGATTCTTTTGAATTTGACCCTTATTCAAGTATTTTTTTGATACTAGTGCTTCACATTCCTTTATTGTTTCTTGTATTGTTTATTTTTTAATTTTAAAACATGATATGATTCCCTCTATGGTAAAATATCTAACTCCTCTTGGGGAAAAATAATGTTGAGGCTTTTTATGTAGTGAATTTTCTATAACTATTGATGGAACTAAGTTGAAATTTGATTTCTCTTTTATATAGATGGATGTATATGATTTAATCTTGGGTATTTATTGGTTGAAAACATTCAAGGGTTGCATTGACTGTTATAAAAGAACAATTATTTTTGTGATTGAGGATGGCCTGGATCATCTCTTTAGAGGATAAAGGGATGTAAATAAAGGTGAAACAGCCTTGTTGGAACCATATATGTGAAATATATCTAAACAATTTGGGGATTTTTCCTTTTAATCAATGAAATATGTTAGAAGAAGCTCTTTTTCAGAAAATTTTGATCAATTTTTAGAAGTCTTTTCTAAGAAAATATTAGGGTTTCCACCTGTGAGAGGAGGAGAATTTATGATTGATCTATTTCCAGGGACCAGTCTTATCGCACTTCTATATTATCAAATTGAACAAACTAAATTAAGGGAATAGAAATTGTAGCTATATGAGTTGTAAAGAAAAAGTTTCATTCAACTGAGCACATCTCAATGGACAAGCCCAGTTTGGTTCATGAAGAAAGAAGATGAAAATTTACAGCTTTCTGTGGATTATCATAAACCTAACCAATTTAATCTAAATAATATGCATCCAATTCCATGAATTTATGATCTATTAGATCAATTTAAGGGATACTAGTGGTTCTCAAATATTTACTTTCAATTAAGATATCACCGATTATGAGTTTGGAATAATGATATTTTGAAGAAAAATTTTTGAGGTAGATATGGGCATTATGAATGTGTGGTAATGCCTTTTGGTATTATGAATTCACTAGTGGTATTTATGGAATTAATGAATTGGGTATTTCAATGATATATATATTATTTTTTCGTGGTGTTTTTTGAAAATATCTTGGTGTATTCATGGACAAGGGCTACGCATTAGAAACACTTGGACATAGTGATGGAAATTTTTAGAGAACATCATTTAAATGGAAAATTGTCAAAGTGTATTTTGTAATATAATTATTATTCCTTAATGGCCATGTAATTTTTTAAAGATGTGTTTAATTGGATCCTAAAAATATAGAATTTGTTATCTCTTAGAAACTGCCAAAGAACGACTTTGAGATATGAAGTTTTCTTAGCCTAGCTAGTTATTATAGACTCATTTTGTGTGACTTTTCATGGCTATACTTTCCAATGATATCTTTTACAAAGAAGAATGTTCCATTCTAATGGATTGAGGAATTACATAAATATTTTCAAGAGATAAAGGTTCATATTACATCTTCACTGATCTAAATTTTTCCAGAATTAGGACAAGGGTATATAGTGTATTATGTTGCTTAAGGATATGGGTTGGGGTTTTTTCCTCATGAAACAAGGCCATTATTATCTTATGGATAAAGGTACCTATGTGTGCATGAGATAAACTACCCAACACATGATTTGGATTTATCAATAGTAATCCATGATTTGAGGACTTGGTGTCATTATCTCTTCTGTGATAAATTTATTATGTCCCCGGATCATAAAACTAGGAAACATATTTATCACATAGGGATTTGAATATGAGGTAGATAATATGGATAGAGTCTCTCAAAATATTTAAACTTTGAAATTATGTATACACTGGGAAATGGAAATTCTGTGGATAATGCATTATGTAGAAATTCTTATGATCAGTATGAAAAAGAATCTTCAAATGAGTAGAAGATGATGTCAGTCCTAGCCTACATGGATGTGGGATGTGAAGACTGAGGTGATTTTTTAGTTTTCATTCCTATTTCCATGGTCCCATATTTGGTAATGATGTTAAATTATGTTCAATAATCTAATTTATAATTTGTTTCTATGAGGTTAAAACTCAATAGTGAGGAGACCATTGAGGGCTAGAGGATGGATGAGAGATTAGTTTTTTGGTTTCTAGAAAGGATGGTTGTACCTATGACTTCCCTTAAAAAAAATATTCATGACTACCACTACTATAGATGGGCTATCCATCATAGAATAAAGAATATGTATAAGGCATTGAAGCCCCATTTTTGGGGTATCATAGGAAAAGGAAGGTGGGTGGGTTTGTCTCTAGATGATTAACTTGTTAGCAGGTTAAGGGAGAAAATTTGTGATGGCATGTATGTTATATTCCTTACCATAAACATTATGGAAATGGGTGTATGTAGCTATGGATTTTGTAATAGGTATCCCAAGAATGGTTTAGAAACATGATTCCATATGGGTTGTTATGGATTAGCTCACAAAGTTATCCCATTTCAAATCTATTAATGAAACTCGTACGATGGAGTATCATTCCAAAATTTCTATCTAAGAGGTGGTAATAATACATGGAATACCAGTATTGATCATGTCTGAAATAGATCTGAGGTTTACCTTCTATTTTAGGAAATCCATGTAGAAATCCCTAGGAACATAGTTGACTTTGTGTAATGTGTATCATCCTCACATGGATGGGAAATCTGAAAGGATGGTATAAACATTGGAACACATGTTGTGGGATTGTGTAATGGATTTTTGTGGATCTTGGGAAGAGAATGTGTCCTTACTGGTGTTATCATATAACAACAGTTATCATGAATTGATACATATGGCTCTGTTCGAGAAATTGTATGGGTGTACATGTCATTCACCACTTTGTTGTGTGGAAACATGTGATACTTCACTAGGTGGACAGTGCCTTGTCCAAGAAACAACTGAGAAGATTCAGTTGATCTGGAAACTAATGGAGATAGATTAGATTCATCATAAATTGAATGAGGATCATCATCGATGGTCATTTTCATTTAGAGTGGGTGATCATGTGTTCTTACAGATTTCACTAATTCATGGACATTTATGTTTTGGGAATCATTTCATGTTATATACTAGATAAAGATCCATCTTTGAGATACTAGAATTGCTGGGATAGGTGTTATGTCGATTGGAATTACCTCCACAGTTCAATGTGGTGCATAATTTGTTCCACATTTCATAGTTAAGAAAGTATTAGCCTGGTCCTAGCTATGTGATCATATGAGATCACATTGCAATAGATTTGGTTGTTTTTCTGGAATATTTCTCGATGTATAATGTTAATAGGAAAGAGAAACACTCGCATGAAAAATGAATAGGTATAGTGTGGTTTTTATGGAAACATGGTCAAATTCATGAGGGGAAATGGGAATGTGAGATAGAAATGAAGGATAAGGGGTTGGAACTCTTTCATGACTCGGATAGTTTTCTAATTTTTTGGGATGGAAAGACCAATGGTGGGGAGAATTTTTCACCCCTGGTTACTGGTAAGTAACCCTTTGGTTATGATTTCAAAGTATATAATGTATAAGGATGATGTTTTGTAGAGTTTGGAAAACATTTAAAGTGTTTTTGGGTATTTTATACTGGTGCATAGGTTCTTGCAAAGTTTTTATAAACCATTCAATACATACATGAAATAGTGCATAGTGAGATAGAGGAAAAGGTAAGGTGCACGGGTAACACACAATTTTTCAAAAGTCTATGGATACCTAGTAGAAACTGTGCACTTTGAAAAATATATTTGGTCATTTTGAGGTAGTAGCTTCCACATGGTTGGATAATGGTTTGAATATCGTGCAAGATAAATGTTTGAGGTTCATCCTTAAGGTAGTGTCTAATGAATGGTTAGTGCATGGTTTTCCTAACCGTGTGACTAAATCATGTGTAGTTAAAAACAAGATCCTCAAAACATGGATTTATGTCGGTTTAAGGTTTTAGCCCCTCATTTTTCCTCCAATACATCCCTAACAAAGTATTTTTATCTTTCAATGGTTCTGTAAGGTTCATCAATCGATCCATAGGTGATCTGAAGGCTTATGTTGGTGACTTGAAGTCAAATCTTCAGGGTAAGCGACTTTTCTTCATCGTTCTTGGTGTTTCTCTTAGATATACATTTCCATCTTTCTTTTATTCTTATACCTACAACTATTGTTGGTAGATATAAGGTTATTTATGATAAATATTTCTATATTTGGTTATTTTGTTGATTGGTTACTATATCTAAGGTGGTTTTGTTGAAATTCAACCCAATATTGTGATTTTTTTTCATACCATATACCATTTTCACCAAAAATCTTGAGGTAGTTGGATTCACTCGTGGATCCCTAATCTACAACATGAAGGATAAGTTTTAAATTTGTTTTTTTAGTGAAATTTTTTTTTGATTATGATGTGAATTTATTGTGGGAAACCCAATTTAGTGATAGTTTATGGAATTGTGTAAAATTGGATATTTTTATGGAATGTTAAATTGTTTTCTTGATTTTAAAATGATGATTTTAAAATGTATATTTTATAGAATTGTATAAAATAGTTTCATAGAAATTTTTTCAATAAAATTACGATTTTATTGAAAAAAATTGAAATGGTTGTCTTAATGGTTTTCAAAAAAATATTGTTTTATTAAAATAATTGAAATGATTGGTTTGGCATTCTAATTGGGAATAAAAGGATGTGTGTGTTCATGTGAATTTGGGACGAATATGGGTCAAGAGTATCCCCCATCATTTCTAGGATGCATAAGGGTTAGGGATCTCCCCAGTCAAACATTTATGTGCATTTTTGATAGATAAGGGTCAGAATCCTCCCCCATCATTACTAGGATGGATAAGGTTTATGGTTATACCTAGTCAAACATTCATGTGTATTTGGTTTGGATAAAGGTAAAAAGTCACCCCACCATTTACAGGATGGAAAAGGGTCAGGGATTTCCCCCCTCTTCTAGGTTTCATGAATAGTCTATTGTGTGGATATGTGGAATGGAATGGTTACACAAAAAAATGAATACTAAATGATTTAATTAATTGATTATGTGAATTCCATGAAAATATGTTTACTATGATTTTTTTTTTAAATTTAGTTTAAAAAAAATTAGATATCATTTTATGTAAAATTTTTTAAATAAAAGTTGTTAACATGTTTTGTCCTACTGGAGTGAGTATGGATGTCTTTGGGGATAACCTATTGTGTTTTAGTACTCACCACTGATTTGGAATATTGGTGCATTTTCATATGTTATTTATTGAGACATGGGAAAATGTAAAGTATCATATGTCTTTGGCACTACATCATGATACATAGTATTTTTTGTGATGTTGGAGCATAGATATTGTGCATCTTTGAGTCTTGTGGTTATCTTGGAGTATTGTTAGATTGTCTTCCACTGTTTACTTTTATATTGTAGTCTTCCACTATGAAACTTGATTTTAGTATGAATTGGATAATGGAATTTGGAATTGTATTTAAATGTTATCATGAATCATGTAGTGGTTATTTTGTTATGTATTATTTGGTTAGTGGTTTTATTCTTAAAGGGTAAATCATCCCCCAGATGTATTGAAACCCTTAGGAATTTATTTCCTGCCTTTGGCATCTTTGGGATGTCCTTTAAGTCCTAGTAATGTCCAACCACCCACTCTTGATAATGAGATGGGGTCGAATGTTATAGATAAAATTATGGATGCATTATCATTATCAGTTTATTTATGGCATGTGATTCTTAGATTATTTATCTTTCCATAATATAAATTCCTTGTTGACGTTTATTTTCTTATTACTATTTCATATAACCCTTACTGAGCATTTGAGATCACCCTTTTTTCCTTCCCATGGTTATGAAGATTAATTCTTTGAATACATGACAAGAATAATTTTACATTGTTTTTTTATGTTCTATGTTTAATTTCTAATGTAATAATGGAACTATGTATGTATCTAATTTCTCCAAGACAACTAAACTAATTGATCATTGGTGATGTGATCTCTTGTATCTATTCCATTGTAATAACATAACCACTAACTCTAGCCTACTGGGGTTTGTTATAATATTATTCAAGAATAACCCTATGAATTTTAAGGGTAATAAATATGTAACAAAACACATTTAAAACAATAATATTTATCCAACATTGAAGTAAAACGTGAATCTATATTCAGATCTCATGTCATCCATGTCAGTTTGAAAACTAACTGATGCATAACCCCTTACAATTTACTCATCCTCTCCCCTAATGATCAAGAAACTTTTATTAGTTCTATTTAATTGTTATTTGTTTTCATGAATGAAATCTAGTGACACTCACTTAGATTTTATTCATGACTACTAGTTATTCCAAAATCATATGATATATCAAATTGACTACAAAAAATGAAATACAAGATAAATCCAATGGAATATGTGTAAGGAATTTTTTCAATTATTCTAATTTCTAAATTCTTAAAAGGGTATTGAGCATTTTTTGGACTCATGTACAAAAAAGAAAGTATGGACAAATTTTTGGAGTTTTCCATGTTAATACTATTTTGAACTTTATCAGTGTATATATACACTCAATATAAGTAATCATTTGATTAATCTGGATAGATATTAAGATATATTATAATAGAATATTAACCCATGTATTTTATTGAAAATCACTCTCCCTACCGTACTATTATAAAAACAATTTTGTGATATCATTTTTAATGGGCAGTATTTTAACCACATAAAACACCAAAAAATATCATATCATTCCCATTAACCCTATTATATGAAAAAATAATCCATGTTCATGATTAAACTAATCACTATGATTAAATCATCAAACCAAATGTTTTCACTCCAAAATTATTTATTCAATCTATAAATTGACATTATCTACTATAAAATCTTAATAACAATATTTCGAACATTAAAACATTTTGGTTTAATCACATTCATGTCCTAGAATATATTTTTATTAAGAAAAGTGGTTTTGAATCAATTTATGTGGTACAAAATATCTAAATTGAATTTATCGGGAAAACTAATAAAAAAGAATCTTATTCATAAATACAATAACTTTATTTTTAATAATTTCCCTTAAATAATTTTTTGTAGGTAGAAACTGTAATGACATAATATTTTATAAATGAAATTCCCCTATTGAATGAATAAATGCATTATCATGAATTATATTTATTGAAAATACATAACCTACTATAGTTATTTGTATGGATATTTTATATATGAATTAAATGAATGGTATGAATCACAACCATTGATAATGTAACTATTTTATAGTGAAAATTAATATTAATATATTAAGTGTTATAATAATGTTAAATTGACATAGTGGGAAAAAGTTATGGCCTTGACAAGTAGTATCATACCCTATTGAAGCATATTTATCAGAGATTTTAAGGGAGATTTCCCTATTTGTATTTTTCCATGATCTGGACTAAGATAATATTTAACAAATAAAGCACAAGAAAATCCATTTGTAGTAGAATTTCAATATCATTGATATCATATCTCAAAAAATGTTCGTTGAACCACCCCTGAAAGTCTTGCCAAAGTACACCTTACCTTTAGGGAATTCACTATTGTAATAAAGGGATATATATCTAGACCCTAATAGTATGAATTTATAAATTTTATTTTTAACAATACAATTGTTATTTTTTTTATTTTTTTATTACTTTTTAAATGATTAAAACATGTTTTCAATAAAAAAATATATTTTGTTATGATGAAACACAGATTGTATTTTTGGAAAATATTTTATTTGAAAAAAGAGACCCATTTTTATTAATCATTGAATTTTTGAAATAAATGGTATATTAATCAAATATTATTATTAAATAATATTTATTAAATATAAATACTAAAAAAAATTTATGATGTCAAATATAATTTTTGTAAGGGTCAGAAAACTATTGTTGTCAAAAAACATATAATTTCCAACAAAAGGGGACTTATGATGTTAGAGAATAAATTATCATATTTAGTGAATTATTTTATTTAAATAAATATTATTTTTAAATTATCACATCAAAAGTATCCAATGGTTAATTTTTTAAAATTTTCTAAGAAATGTTAATTTTTAGTAAAAATAAAATATAGTATAAATACATGGTATGTATTATAACATTATAATAAAAAAAGTGGTACAATATATTCCATAAAATTTATTACCAAAAAAGTTTGTTTCACCTTAAAATAATGTGTTCTTGATGTTATTTGAATAATTTAATAAACCTATAAATAATCCCCCAAAACCTATATTATATTTTATGGTTTTAAAATCATTTATTTATAAATGTGACTCACTTTTAGTTCCCCAAGAGTATTATTTTATTGTGTTCTATTCATATATTTATAAAATAATTGGAAAAAATCCTATAAGGTTGAAACCATGGGAAAACCCGTGGGAAATATTTTGGTTTTTATTACTTTATCATATAGATCCCAAAACTTATTTTTGGAAAGGAATGAAGATTTGTCCTTTATTTTGATATATAAACCACCCGAAACACTCATTACTCTTCAAAAAAACATATATCATGAAATTAATCTCCCTTTACCTCTCTAGATTCCTATTAATGTTCCCCCAAACTATTAATAAGATCATCCCAAGATTTTAGAATCACCTAATCAAGGTAAGAGATCGTCTCCTTCTCTTTATTCAAGAACCTTCTTTATGTAATGCCTATTGATTTCAAAATTTTCAAGTTGTTGTATTTTTATATATATCCATTTTACTATTATTATTATTCCAATGTAATTATATAACACTTCCTCTCTTATTATCCCCATTTATAAACTTTTATGTAAACATGTTATGCTGCTATAGTTATCATGTTATTTTCTATTACAAAAAATTTGTTTACTTAATACCCATCTCCATTTACACTAAAGTATATTCATATAGTTGTAACTATCCTATATTTAATAGTTATTTACATGTATTTCACTCAAAACCTTTAATAGTGGGGTGTAATTTTCTAAAATATGTCCTTGTTTTGTATGATCTCTATGCCACACTTATGCATGTGCAGTGTCCCCATTCTCTCCATACTCTCCCCCTCTTCTCTACCTAAGGTTTCCTCATGAAACCATTCACCACGGATCATTAGTGCATTTGTTTCATCCCTTATTCCCCAATTTTTTCTCTTCCTTACTTATTCCTTATTCTTTAGTGATGCTCATATATGGTTTCTACCCCCCCCCCCCAACCGTGTTTCTTTCATATATATTATTTTCCCTTTCAATATTATCTTATCCCTTCTTTCCTGATTCTATATGCTGGTGGAATAATGTATTCCTCTCACCACCCCTATATTTTCCTTAACCTATGCATCAAACTTCTATATTGGGTTTATGTGAAATTTTGTAGATTTTTTGGGTCCGAGATGGTGGTGGAATTCAATGTTCTTCTTCTACAATACCCTTATTTTCTAACCCATCATCCTCCTCCCCATCTTAGATGGTATAGATGAAGGATTTTATACTTATTAGGATGGTGTAGGAGGAAAGACGGAAGCATTCCAAGTGATATTTCTTTGAAGACATTGGATTTACTGTCTTTTTTGTTCCTTTACTTTATTTATCTTCTTTATTGTTTCTTTTTTTTGACATTTCTCAACTCAGTTGGATTATTTTTAGACTGTTATATTATTGTTCAAACAGTTTTTTTGTAGTTTATAGTTCTGTTTCTATGTGGAATTTTGTTATGTTTTGTCCATTTACAATGATGAAGTTGATGCTACTTATGTTGGCATAGATGAATAAGATATTATATCTATGACGTATCAAGATACCACATTGATGGTTTTGGGTTGATTCATTTTTGTGCTAGATGTTTTTCTTGTGGGGTGTTGTTTCTAAATGAGGTTATAGTTAATGATTTATGTTCAATTCAAGTTCAACAACATGGTGATGAGTTTTTTACAGTGGATCCATGTACTCCAACAGTCTATGTTGTAATGGTGTGGTGTTTAGATGGAGAAGATTATAGTTTTGATTGGAAGACAATGATGACAGTGGTGGTTGTTGATGATATTTTCAAGGGACACGACACAACTAATGTGAGTGAATCATGAATCATGATCTTCTAAGAATTAATGATCTTAAAGTGTTTTTTTAATTTTTAATTTCAAATAGGGTTTCATTTTTTGAATTTTAAATGTGAATTATCTTATCTGTGGTTTATTTATCTTGTTGGGTGTGGTGGTTACCGCTCAACCATAAAGAGGGTTTTTTTAAACCAAATAAAAAATGAATTTTTGGTCACTCATACATGTGCATGATGTGCATGTTATGGATGTGACCAGAATTATTTATCTCTCCAATGCATTGGGTAATGTTTTATCTGATGGTATTCCATATAAGTCACATGGGAGGTTATCCTAAGAATAATATCTTATGTTTTCTTGGAAGTTATCCCTGACTTATGTTTATGATGTCATGTTTTATGTTGTTTCAACATTCCTATGTTGACATTATCATATCATGTTATATCATGCATATTTTTTCAAGAATATGATTCTCACCAATATTATGTTACTTTAAAATTCATATTTGTTCAGTTTTGATACTTTACCTAATGTTATGCTTTGATTATTCCCTTTATATGATTTATAGCTCACTTATTTCTTATTTACCTCCCTAGTTTATCCCGTTCATTTTTTGAAGAATGATGGAAATGTATGAAATTTTTTAGGAAGATTTAAATAATTTCTTTTTATTTTTATTTTATGTTGTTATGTTATATACCTAATTTCACAAATATACTAGGCTTAATTATCTTATGGGATTATATAATGTGTATAGTTTTGTAATAAATAACAAAATAATGTTTATTAAATATATGAGTCATCATAGTTGTTATCAAAGGCATGTCCAGTTATTGTTTTATAAGGATTATAACTTCATTTCAATAATTTCTCAATTGAATCAGGTTTTTAATAGAATCCCAAATCACGAGGAATGCCCAAATCCCCCTATAAATTATCATGTGGTAAATGAAACCTTTATGCAATAATGGAATCCAACATTTAGTGGATCTTTTGATACCATAATAATGAAGAAATGCATTAACTTTATTGAAAATATCTAATATATCCTAAAATTATCTGAGGAATATAATTTCATGTCATTTTATTACTGTATGGAGGAATAATTCGATCAATGTTGGACATTGGTCAAAAATATGAAGCCCAACCCGAGATTTTATGAAAAATATTCTTTTTAATTTCATTAATGTCTTGTGTTGTACGCTACACCAAAAGGAGCTTTCACAACACACATCCTTGAATTGCCTTGCATTAAATTCAATCGCGACCTTCCTCGATAGCGTGTGTAGTACGTAATACCGGGTTTCACTAAACAACGATATGCTATTAAAATATTATTAAAACTAGCTGTTATGAATAGTAATAATCACTTTTTGAAATATTGTAAATTTTATTTTTCAAAATGGACTTCATTTTTGGATTCGTAATATCGAAATTATCTTAGGGTGAAATTTTGGTACATTTCGGATAACTTTCATTTTCTGATGAATAGTGAAAATTACTAAATTTTAATTAAAAACATTCTTTTTAATCGAAATAATTAATAGTGATAAATTATTAATTTGAGTTGTTTTAAAGTATATTTAGAATATATTTTTACAATTTAATACAATTTTGGTCATTGTATGTAATTCTACATTTAAACCAGACATAAACAAGTGTCAATCTTTTGATAGTTATTATCTCTTAAGAACACGCTATTTGTTTTGACGACGGGAATTAATTTTTAAATTAATTAATGCAACTGATATATTTTTAATTTGGTAAAATAGACATCATTTTTGAGTTCATAATATCAAATATATCTTAGGCCTAATTTTTGGTATTTTTCTGGAAACTTTCATTTTTTAAAGAATAGTGAAACCACTAAGTGGTAGTTAAAAGAAATGAATTTTTCATAAAACTCAATTTTACCGCTTCTGTGAGTGGAATTTCAAAAATCCGAGAGACACGGTTGATGTTAGTAAGTAAAATGTTGTTCAATGAGATGAAAATAATTTTTGGTGAATAGTAACGTTTTACTTTTTTTTACCACGGTTAAAAGTAAATAGAGTAATTAAGGGTAAAAATGATATTATTATTACCCTAACACATGTCCTAATTCTATTGGACAAGTGTAATTCGACCAAAAACAACCTTAGGAATAAAATATGACCATTTAGGCCCACTTGGAATAGATTAGGACATTTATTATTAATTTATTTAAAAAATGGTTAAAATAGTTAAAATCAAAAATTAATAAGAAAACCATTTTTAATATAGGGTTATACATAAGATAAAATCGAATATAAATATTCATTAGAAAGCTAAAAAGCTTTCCTACATAATGATATTTTATTTGTAATTTTTAGACGTTATATAAGTTAATTTATTTATGACACAAATATGATGCAGTAATTATATTATTAATGAAATATTTACATAATTGATGTTATAAATACCCAAATAAATGTAATTTGAGACTTTTTATGAATTCCAATAATTTTCTAGGTTAATATGACATGTTAGTATTGACTTAATTAACTTTATTTGAACTAATCATTCTGTTATGAGTTTCACAAAAATCAATTACTAAATAGTGTCAAAATTGACATAAAATAGTTTTTAAAACAAATATTATATTAGTAATTGTTATTTTATTCCTAAAAATCTAACGTTCAGCCAAATGACTTAGATAAGGTTATATATATTAATAATAAACAACTTGGGGTTCTTTTGGCTTCTTATAGTAAGTTTATTAACCTTATAGTATAAGAACACAAGAAGACACGGTAAAAGTAAAATTATTTAACTTAATGTTAAATCTAAATGATAAGGTTAAAATAGGAACCTAAACTTGTCTAAATTCTATTGGATGAGAGGATTCGACCCATACCCACCTTATATTCGAAATAAATCAATTTTGATCTATTTAAAACCGAATTTGACTTTATAATAAAATAATATTTTTTGTTATTTCAAAGGTACCCCTCTCCTCCCTTATAAAAAGGCACCTCCTCCCCCTCTTCCTCACACCACATTGAGCCTTCAAGCTCGGAAAACCCCTAAAAATTTCTCCTCTCCACTTCCCTAGAAACATCCTAGAGGTTCTGGTATTCTTCAGATACCTTTTTAGTTCCCTAAAAGGAGGTCAAAAAGAAGCACTTCAAAGAAGAGGTAATGTCCATTACCGATTCCTTCATCTTTATTTCTTCTTCCACTTCTTATTCATTAGTTGTTTCATTATGAAGTAATAACATCAGTATCACTAATATACTGATATGTTATTATAAGTATGAAACAACCCTATTTCACCATCTATCAATCCTACGGAAAAAGAAATCACCGCGCGTGCGTACGTATGGAATACCGTCTCCATGCCGTGGTGTAATCTATTTTCCACCACCACCTTACTTGGATGGGTATAATGGTGTAAATATTGACTATATATTACTATTATAAAGTGATATTCATTCTGAAATAGTATACATACACTCCAATACAATTCCACGATCATAGGAATGATATCATCACTCGTGCGTACGTACGGAATACCGTCTCCACGATGTGATGCAACTCGTTCTACATGATCTTCATTGAATAATGATTATATAAATGAATTGAATGAATTAATATGATATATATTACACTAATACCATTTTGTAAATGATGTATCTATAACCTAAATAGAAGAATAAGAGTTTATTCGACAAAACACACATAAGAACAAAAAGTAATAAACACCCGAATAACAAGTAGTAATGAAATATTACTAATAAGAAGCTAAGAATATGAAAATATATGATATCATAACAATAAGTATGATTATGGAATAATTCAATAACATTATTTAAATCATTATACATGAGGTTCGGACACTTACGAAGCAAATCAGACCTAAGGTAAGGGAAAATATCACAATCTCATTTTTATCCGAGATTGTTTATACTTTGGTATTTACTAGGGTGTATTTTATCATCCACATCCATGTTTCCTCAATATTTAATATTTTTTCCTCCACCTACAATTTTTTAAATCAAAATTTACCCTTCGGTGAGTTTTTAGTAAAAGATATGAAAGGAATCTTTTGTTGTTTTCATACAAGGCACTTTTTTGACTTTTCCGACAAAAGTACAAGAAGAATGTTTTTTTAACTTATACGGCATGAATGAATTCTTAAAACATAATTTACAAGAAGCTTCCCTTACAAGTTTTCAAGTTTATTTTTAATCAACATCTTTTAGTTTAAAATTTTATGACATGTTAAGAAAGGAAAATGTTTTTGAAGTATAAAGGATATTTTCCTCAAGAATGGAGTTCAAGTGTTTTATCAAAATTATTTTCCATCTAAGATAATATAGGGTTCTGTTTCTATCCCTATTATTACATTGATTTGATTATGTTGTGATGGAATTATTTTTATGAATTCCTTTATCTTATATGAATTGTTTTATGATGTCATGTTGTTTAAGAATCCCATTTTTATTACATAGATTATGCAATGATGTATGGTTTATGATTTTGTGGCACACATAAGAATGGTATCATTATGAGATGGGTGGGACCTATATCTCCCTCCAATTCATTGGGTAAAGATTTTATATCTCATGTGATAGACATGGCTAGAACGGCAGGTTAAACCGGTTCAGTGAAATAAGACTGAAATGAGGAGTGAACTCGGTACAAAAATGGACTTTGTCCACTAAGATATTCTTGACAATGAGTCTTGACTAATAAGAAATGATTCTCTATGATTATGTGTGTATGCCACAAAGTTTCATGTTTTAAGTTATGATTATTGGGATTACATTTCACTACTATTATTTATCCCATTTTATGATATTATGATCTCTTTTGCAGGTTAAGATTTCCAAAATGTTATGTTCTTATGAAAATGATGTGATTGATTTTTCTTTTGTTTACCCTTACTGAGCATTTGAGCTCACCCTTTTATGTTTTCTTTTCCCCAGGATATAAAGAAAGGTTTTAGGTAAGAAAAAAAAGGGAAGATCTTTATGGGAGATGTTGAAGATCTTTTACCATGATTATAAGATTACGTTCCGAGTTTCCAAAGACACTAAACTATTATGGTCCTTGTGTGTGTGTTTTTGTTATGTAATAAGTATTCCACAAAAGTAATATAGTGTCCTTGTACGTCAAGCTTCGGGTATCTACAATTGGTATCAAAGGAAAGGTTTAGTCAAACTTTGGAAACTAGGATGCGAGAACTTTAGTGAGATCCCTGGAGATATTTCTAAGATATTTCTAGGGATGTCCCTAAGATTAAGTATAAGTATAGGTTATAGTCCTATAATTAAGGTAACGATCATAGAATTAATCCTAAGATGTTAGATATTGAAGTTACTCCCCCTTTATTATGTTGTTTTCCCTAGTATGATTTTTGCCTCTCACACTATTCTTTTTGGGTTTTAGACGATGGCTGGAACCTGAAGGAACCGTGTTGATCAATGCAATGGACAATGCAATAATTTTCATCCTGAACAAAAAAATGTTATGGGAGATGGAGTGCAAAATCTTATTGCTATACTTACCCAAGCTATGAATCATTCTGGACTTCCAAATGAGCAGAGAAGGGAACAATATTCTATTGAGTCCTTCATGAGGCAACGTCCACCTTCTTTCAGTGGGTCTTTTGATCCACTTGTTGATGAACAATGGATCAGTACCACTGAAAAGATATTTTCAGTTCTTGAATGTTCTAAACACGATAAAGTCATCTTAGTAGTATATCGTTTGGAAGGTGAAACTGATCAATGGTGGAATCTTATCAAGAATACGAGGCAAAGAGATGAAATTGAGTCCATGGAATGGGACGAGTTCAAAAATGTATTTTTCAATAAGTACTTCCCTCGTATTATTCGAACAAATATGGATAAGGATTTTCTTGAACTAAAGCAAAAGGATGATTAATCTGTTGGTATATACGAAGCGAATTTTACAAGGCTTGCAAGGTATGCATCTGGATTTATCATCCAACCTGAATGTAAATTTGATTGATTCTTCAGTGGCTTAAAACCAAATCTTCAAAGGGAATTAGCTATAAGAGACTTCAGTAGCTATGAAGAAATTGTGCATTGTTCTATCAAGGTAGAAATGGAAGTTTGTGTTACTTACCCATCTCAAATTTTTGACAAGAAACGAAATATGGAGTTCAAGGAGAAATCTCAGAATAATGGTGAAAAGAAGATGAATGTTTCCTTATACTCAAAGTGTGGAAAGAAGCATGGTGGAGATTGTCTTAAAGGGACAAGTAAATGTTTCAAATGTGGAAAGGAAGTTCATCGGGCATTTGAATGCTGCAATGATGGGAAGAAGATGTCTAATGATTCAAATAAAGGAAGGGATACAGAGAATGAACCTACTACACTTCAATTCTTTAATTGCAAGGAGATGGGGCATTATGCCAATCAATGCCCAAATCCAAGGGTTAGTGATGATCGACATGAGAAACCAATTAAGGCAAAGGACAAAGGGAAGTCACATGCGATCACCGTTGGCGATGTTGAATATGATAATGATGTGGTGGAATGATTAAGTGTTTATGTAATGGGATTCCAAAATAATGTTGTATATAGTATCGTGGAATATTGGAATATTTATGTATTGTTCTATTGTCGTTTTCAATAATTTTATGGTACCGGTAACCATGGAAAGTGATTGAGATATTTGTGGAAAAAAGATGATATGCGCATAATGAAGGGAAATTGAGAAAATGAAATATTTGACAGTATTCATGAGCTCATGATTGATATAAGGAATAAGTGATATCATGGTTTGAGGATATAGAATTTTGAGGATTTTGGTATGTGGAAAGTGTTAACTTTTAACTGAATTCATGTTTTCACTAAGGTTCAATGGGTATTCAAGAGAATACATGATTAAGGACTTTGAATGTTTGGAATGTGACCAATAAGACATATCTTATGATATATGGGGATCAACGATGGTATTAAATCTGTGGTAATTGTTTTTAATATATTATGAGAGTGAACTGCAGTATTATGGATAAGCCTGAAGATTGGAATGGATTATGTTGGACATAAGTTAGTATTGTTTAAGTATAGAAGCTTTTTTTTCGATATTATTGATGGGATGTTATAGTAATATAGTTTTAGAAAAAGGAAAACCTGCAAGACGGGCGACAGCCCATCACGTCGGACAAGGCTGTGGGAATCGAACCCACAACCGAAGTGCGACTGGCGTTTATTGCATACCACTGGCCTACAGGTAGTCCCTGTTTAGTAGAAACTAGTTTTATTATATTAATCAGTATGATATATGAAGTATAAGTTCATTTTATGAACCATATATCATTAATCTCACTATAGATGGACTTATGTATTTTTTGATAACTTTTCTAACCTTTTGTTTGAGGCAGATGGAATGACTCATCATTCTATCACATGATCTACTAACACATCATGAATGACAAATTCAACTTCATTTATTTAAGAGATGAAGTGGAAATTTTCCAAAGAACGACCAACGGTGAGACTATACCGAAATCATGAAAGTATTTCTTCTAATTCCAATTTCATCAACTTTAGGGAAACGATCTTGAAAACCAAAAATGTTGTCCTAGTGATCTTATATCTGATGAATCAGATGGTACCTTAGATCGTCACAAATTTATGGCTTTGTGATTGATGGCTTTTCCATAGCCATGTTCCCTACCACTCTCCATCAGAACATAATGGTTAGATTTCTCTTCCATATCCATATTTTCACCTATGTGGAAACCCAGTTATTAGTTTATTTGGGTAAAAATTATGTTTCATACATTTGTTTTTAAAGATTGGTTTTGCTATTCCTTTTTACGATGTGGGTTTCTATCAAAGAAAATTTCAAATAGTAAACCATTTATAACCCCGACGAATTTCGAGGGAGAAATTTATTTTAAGGGGGGTAGAATGTAACACCCCGAGATTTTAGGAAAAATATTCTTTTTAATTTCATTAATGTTTTGTGTTGTACGCTACACCAAAAGGAGCCTTCACAACACACATCCTTGAATTGTCTTGCATTAAACGCAATCGCGACCTTCCTCGATAGTGTGTGTAGTATGCAATACCGAGTTTCACTAAACAACGATATGATATTAAAATATTATTAAAACTAGTCGTTATGAATAGTAATAACCACTTTTTGAAATTTTGTAAATTTTATTTTTCAAAATGGACTTCATTTTTGGATTCTAAATATCGAAATTAGCTTAGGGTGAAATTTTGGTACATTTCGGATAACTTTCATTTTCTGATGAATAGTGAAAATTACTAAATTTTAATTAAAAACAACCTTTTTAATCGAAATAATTATTAGTGATAAATTATTAATTTGAGTGGTTTTAAAGTATATTTAGAATATATTTTTACAATTTAATATAATTTTGGTCATTGGATGTAATTCTACATTTAAACCAGCCATAAACAAGTGTCAATCTTTTGATAGTTATTATCTCTTAAGAACACGCTATTTGTTTTGACGACGGGAATTAATTTTTAAATTAATTAATGCAACTGATATGTTTTGAATTTGGTAAAATAGACATCATTTTTGAGTTCATAATATCAAATATAGCTTAGGCCTAATTTTTGGTATTTTTCTGGAAACTTTCATTTTTTGATGAATAGTGAAACCACTAAGTGGTAGTTCAAAAAATTGAATTTTTCATAAAACTTAATTTTACCGCTTCTGTGAGTGGAATTTCAAAACTCTGAGAGACACGGTTGATGTTAGTAAGTAAAATGTGGTTCAATGAGATGAAAATAATTTTTGGTGAATAGTAACTTTTTACTTTTTTTACCACAGTTAAAAGTAAATAGGGTAATTAAGGTTAAAAAAGATATTATTATTACCCTAACACATGTCCTAATTCTATTGGACAAGTGTAATTCGACCAAAAACAACCTTAGGAATAAAATATGACCATTTAGGCCCACATGGATTAGATTAGGACATTTATTATTAATTTATTTAAAGAAGGGTTAAAATAGTTAAAATCAAAGTTTAATAAGAAAATCATTTTTAATATAGGGTTATACATAAGATAAAATCGACTATAAATATTCATTAGAAAGCTAAAAATATTTCCTACATAATAATATTTTATTTTTAATTTTTAAACGTTATATAATTTAATATATTTATGACACAAATATGATGCAGTAATTATCTTATTAATGAAATATTTACATAATAGATGTTATAAATACCAAAATAAATGTAATTTGAGACTTGTTATGAATTCCAATAATTTTATAGGTTAATATGACATGTTATTATTGATTTAATTAACTTTCTTCGAACTAATCATTCTGTTATGAGTTTCACAAAAAACAATTACTAAATAGTGTCAAAATTGACATAAAATCGTTTTTAAAACAAATATTATATTAGTAATTGTTATTTTATTCCTAAAAATCTAAGGTTAAACCAAATGACTTATATAAGGTTATATATATTAATAATAAACAACTTGGGGTTAGTTTGGATACTTATAGTAAGTTTATTAACCTTATAGTATAAGAACACAAGAAAACACGGTAAAAGTAAATTTATTTAACTTAATGTTAAATATAAATGTTAAGGTTAAAATAGGAACCTAAACTTGTCTAAATTATATTTGATGAGATGATTTCGACCCATCCCCACCTTAGCTTAGAAATAAATCAATTTGGAGCTATTTAAAACCGAATTTTACCTTATAATAAAATAATAGTTTTAGTTATTCCAAAGGTACCCCTCTCCTCCCTTATAAAAGGGAACCTCCTCCCCCTCTTCCTCACACCACTTTGAGCCTTCAAGCTCGGCCAACCCCTGACAATTTCTCCTCTACACTTCCCTAGAAACATCCTAGATGTTCCGGTCTTCTTCAAAGACCTATTTTAGTTCCCAAAAAGGAGGTCTCAAAGAAGCACTTCAAAGAAGAGGTAATGTCTGTTACCGATTCTTTCATCTTTATTTCTTCTTCCACTACTTCTTCTTTAGTTGTTTCATTATGAAGTAATAACATCAGTATCACTAATATACTGATATTTTATTATAAGTATGAAAAAACCCTATTTCTCCATCTATCCATCCTATGGAAAAAGAAATCACCGCGCGTGCGTACGTACAGAATACCGTCTCCACACCGTGGTGTAATCTATTTTCCACCACCACCTTACTTGGATGGGTATAATGGTGTAAATAATGACTATATATGACTATTATAAAGTGATATTTATTCTGAAATAGTATACATACACTCCATACAATTCCACGATCATAGGAATGATATCATCACTCGTGTGTACGTACGGAATACCGTCTCCACGATGTGATGAGACTCGTTCTACATGATATTCATTTCATAATGATTATATAAATGAATTGAATGAATTAATATGATATATATTACACTAATACAATTCTGGAAATGAGGTATCTATAACCTAAATAGAAGAATAAGAGTTTATTCGACAAAACACGCATAAGAACAAAAAGTAATAAACACCCGAATAACAAGTAGTAATGAAATATTACTAATAAGAAGCTAAGAATATGACCATATATGATATCATAACAATAAGTATGATTATGGAATAAGTCAATAACATTATTTAAATCATTATACAGAAGGTTCGGACACTTACGAATCAAATCAGACCTAAGGTAAGGGAAAATATCACAATCTCATTTTTATCCGAGATTGTTTATACTTTGGTATTTACTGGGGTGTATTTTATCATCCACATCCATTTTTCATAAATATTTAATATTGTTTCCATCCACATACAATTTTTTAAATCCAATTTTACCCTTCGGTGAGTTTTTAGTAAAAGATATGAAAGGAATCTTTTTTCATTTTTTGTACGAGGTACTTTTTGACTTTTTCGACAAAAGTACAAGAAGAATGTTTTTTTAACTTATACAGCCTGAATGGATTTTTAAAACATTATTTCCAAGAAGCTTCCTTTACAAGTTTTTAAGTTTATTTTTAATAAACTTCTTTTAGTTTAAAATTGTATGACATGTTAATAATGTAAAATGTTTTTGAAGTAGAAATGATATTTTCCTCAAGAATGGAGTTCAAGTGTTTTATCAAAATTATTTTCCATCTAAGATAATATAGGGTTCTGTTTCTATCTCTATTATTACATTGATTTGATTATGTTGTGATGGAATTATTTTTATGAATTCCTTTATCTTATATGAATTGTTTTATGATGTGATGTTGTTTAAGAATCTCATTTTTATTACATGGATTATGCAATGATGTATGGTTTATGATTTTGTGGCACACATAAGAATGGTATCATTATGAGATGGGTGGGACCTATATCTCCCTACAATGCATTGGGTAAAGATTTTATATCTCATGCGATAGACATGGATGGAACGGCAGGTTAAACCGGTTCAGTGAAACAGGACTGAAACGAGGAGTGAACTCGATTCAGAAATGGACTTTGTCCACTAAGATAGTCTTTGCAATGAGTCTTGACTAATAATAAATGATTATCTATGATTATGTGTGTATTCCACAAAGTTTCATGTTTTAAGTTATGATTATTGGGATTACATTTCACTACTATGATTTATCCCAAGTTATGATATTATGATCTCTTTTGCAGGTTAAGATTTCCAAAATGTTATGTTCTTTTGAAAATGATGTGATTGATTTTTATTTTCCTTACCCTTAATGAGAATTTGATCTCACCCTTTTATGTTTTCATTTCCCCAGGATATATAGAAAGGTTTTAGGTAAGAAAAAAAGGGAAAATCTTTATGGGATATGTTGAAGATATTTCACCATGATTAGAGGATTACGTTCCGAGTTTCCAAAGACACTAAACTATTACGGTCCTTGTGTGTGTGTTTTTGTTATATAATAAGTATTCCGCAAAAGTAATGTAATGTCCTTATACGTCAAGATTCGGGTCTCTACATGGAGTGTAAAAAATTCCAAAAACAAATTGAAAAATATTTTTGTCACAATCTAAAATATAAAATGGAAATGGATTTCTTAATCCTTAATGAAAATAATGAAATATTCATCGGGGCACACAATTCTAAATTCACAAGACTAGCATTATATGCCTCCTCCATTGTAATTTTTCCCCAAAAGTAAATTTTATCACTTCATTGGTTGGTAAAATCAAAATCAATGAAGAGTGAAAGCAATTCAATAATTTGGAAATAATTATAAAGTTGTATGATGTTACATCAAAGTTGAGATTTAGATCTGAGAATCTCAAGGGTATCTTGGGACTAAAGATAAGATGAAAATATTAGATACTAATATTGAAAAATTGATGTAAAAGACTCAAGGGGTATGAAATTATATCATACCTTGTGGAAAAATTATGGGAAGAAACATCATAGAAATTTCATTAAAGGGACACTAAAATGTTTAAGGTAAAGGAATAAAGTCCACCTAGAGAGAAATTTCTAATGGGATAAACCAAAAAATGTGATAGAATAAAAGAAAGATTTAGTAAACCCTCGTCATATCATCTAGTGTTTCAACTCCATTGAATAGAGACACTATGTGAATAAATTCCCTAATCCAAGGATTTATAACTATAACCATGGATAATAGCCTCCAAGGCATAGAGAGGAAGGGTGAGCATATACCATCACAATTGTTGATGTGAATCCTAACAATAAAGAAGTGATAGTTATGTTAGTTATTCATTCATGGATAGTGAATGTATTATTTAATTCTAGTTCTACTCATCCTTTCATATTATACATGTTTAGTTGAACAATTTTAAAAGCACAATATATCATTGAAGTCAGGTTATCTATGAAGATGGAAAATTGGACAATTATTGAATCCCAACTATATAATTCACCCCCTGTCCAAAAAAATTGGCTAATTTTATAATAAAACATTGTGATACTCAACTTAGCATAATCTGATGTGATTCTGGGAATAGATTAGATATCCTTTTATAGAGCCAATATGAATTTCCAAGAGAATGAAATAACCCTTTGAATCAAAAATGACCCTCAGATTCCATACAAGTGTAAGGATGATGGTGAATATTTTTTGGTATGAAAATATCAAGCACAGATATTATTTATCTTCAAGAAAGCGTAATAGTCCCAAATGGTTGATACTGATGAAAGAATCATTTTTGATGAAATTCTCATTATAAGGGAATTCACTAATGTGTTTCTAGAAGAATTTACAAATATTCTTCCTATTTCTATGGTTGATTTCTCAATCCATCTCATACCTAGAGATTTTACAGTATCCAAGATTCCATATCGATTTCACATTATTGTGAAAGGCCTTGTTTGATCACCGATAGGTGGAGTGGGTGAATCATTTAACTTTTTTTCAATTTATTATTTCTTATGAAACAATGTTCGAATCTTGTTAAATATTTATAACTTTTCTGAAAAATAAGCATCCAAACACAACCACAGAGACACAAGTATTTAAAAGTTTCTCTACTCAATAGTATTAGTTACTTCTTTCCATGGATTTGAAATAATCAAATACCCCACAATAATCAAGAAAGAAATATTCTTTTATGTGGTTGAAACAAGTATGGAATATTCATATAATTTCATTATACATTGAATAGTACAACATTTCATGTGATTCTTATCACAAAATATGTAACAAATATTTTTTTAGAAAATTTTAGAAACCTTCCCCAACATTCTCAAAATGTTGTCACTATTTTTCTTGTACAAAGTTATCTTTTTCTATTCTTGAAAAAATTCTTCACATTCTTACCCAACAATGAGTATGGACATTTTCAGTCTATCAGTTGGACATTAGGATAGTTCATTCAGAAAAGACAATTTAGAATTGTTCATCTACAAAGGTCTATACATAAAGATTAATCTTTTACCCTCTGGAAAACTATGTTACTTCTATATGAAAAATCCACCTGATTTTAATGGTCATAAAATTTCTTTCAGTAAACCCTAATAACAACCTCTCTATTCATTAAAAACCCATTCTTCCTTAATTCAACCAATATATTCCTTTGTTGGAAACATCCTTCTCAAAACTATGGCTAACATAATTTATTTCAATTTCATGCTCATATGATTTATATTTATAAAATAAATTCATTAACACTTCATCATTTTTTAAATGCATGAATAGTACTCTAACACTAAAATCATGCTTTCTCTCCATTTATATAGATTCACCTAAAACATAATATATGGGAACTCCAATTTATTTTCCCTCCCAATTAAAACTCAAAATTCAAAAATCCACCTCAAAATAATTTCCTCAAATATTCTCAATTATTCTATAGTATTTATAAATCTTTGTGAAATAACTATAAGCCAATTTTTTCCGAAAATTTACTTAATTATAATGTTAAAGAACATTAAAAAACATCATTCTCGTTTTTGATCATCACAAAATTACTTTATGATTTATAATAATATTTCATGAATATATCAGAATATTCACATTATATATCTTTATGAAACATTCACAAATAAATTCACTTCACAACATTCCTACAGAAAATATTTATTTGGATCTATAGAAATTATTTGTCTAAAGAGAGTCCACCTGATTATCCAAAAAAATATAATAGGGAAATTTTGGTAAACATATCCCGGGAACATTATTCATCTGATCAGTATAATTGAATACACTATTTTTTTCTTTATTCATCAACTTCTATCCATTTAACATTATACAAATCACTCATCCAATAATCAAGAACCTACTTATATCATTACTCAAAACATTATACCACATGTTTCTCTAGTCATATTGAAGGAACTTCATCTGAAGAAATTTTTAAATGGTTGTCTAATGTACATTTTACCAAATTTTTTCTGATTAAATTTTTAGGAGTCTTTGTTCCACTAAAATTGATCCAATTCATTTCCATTTCAATATTTTAAATATAAAAAACATTACAATATCCACTTTAAAACTCAACCTTTATATTGTAGCAACTTTCAAACTTATAAAACATTTAATTTACTTTTGTATAATACTAAATATCATTTTCGTAACACAAACAAAAAATAACCTCATTAAAATCTCCATCTGATTTTATTTTTCTAGTTAATTACACATTACTTCATAAAATAACACTCTATATCCAAACAACTAAATTTATCCCCTGTCAAAAATATTATCAAATCACTATATTCTGTAATTCATGATGTTGGAAACCATATACATTGAAAATCATTTCTATATTATTTTTTCCGAACAATGTTTTTCAGAAAATTTTTTGTTTGATAAACCTTTGTAAAATTTTATAGAAAAACCGCCAACACACAAACATCAACTGGTGGACTTTTAAAAAAAACATATGATCTTATTCATTCAAAACCAAATTTCCCTTATCACAAATATTTAATGCATGAACAAATTAATGTGATTTTTGAAAAGGCAATAAAATATAATTCTTCCTATAGACTTCTTATGACCAGTAACATTAAAAATTACTCAAAATGACTTTCAGCACCTACAAAAACTCCTTCAACCAATATATCCCAAAAAATATCCCCCTTTTGATTTTTTTTATTCAAAAATACTTAATCAATGAAACATTTTAAATCATGTTATGGATTTCATAACCAATAATTCTAGTCCATCATGAGTGAACTCAATGTAGGAAATAATAATAAATGAATATAAAAACCATATTATCCATATGCAGTGTTTTAAGAATCTTTATCTTCCACACATCCTCAATAAAAATTTCCTTAATCCTTGACCGTATAAAAAAATTTCGAACAAGAAACATGTTTCATGCACCCACATAAATAATATGTTAAAATAGTTCACACATACTCAAACCACTGTATTTCCCATTTAAAAACTCACCCTAAATATATTCCTTCCTTAAAAGGTTAACAACATAATAGTGAATAGTTTTATATAAATTTTTATCCCCCATTAAAATAAAATCCAAAGATAATATGATACAGGATATGGATTCATATACCATAACCTTTAAAAGAGTGATAATTTATGCCTATATTCAACCTCAAATTATAAAAATGTTCCTTTATCAATGGTTTGGTAAATATATGAGAAACTTGTTCCATTATAAGAATATATTCTAGATTCATTTCATTTTTCTACACATTCTCTTGGATGAAGTGATATTAGATATCAATATTTTTTAAATGAGAAGGTTTCATTGGATTTTTAGTGATATTTATAGAACATTGATTATCACAACCTAGATTAGGGATAAATTCACATCCATCGACAAATTATCCAAAAAAAATTTCATCCACATAAGTTGTGTTGTAGATTTAGTAATAGAAACATACAAAACATTATACACAATTATTTTTATTGAATTTTTATTCTTTATATGTCATCTTAATCAACTTTCTTCAAAAAATAAAACTCCATCATATGTAGATCTTCTTTCATAAACACTTACTACCCAATCAGTATCTGTATAACCAAACAAATCATTTCTTCTTAAGCTATCATAATTTATACCTAAATCTATTATGGATCTGATATATATGATAATTTATTTTCCTTTCATGATATGAGATTTTTTGTAGAACTATATTATCTTTTACACAATGTAACATCTTGTACAATATCAATTTTTAAAGTCTTATCCTATTGAAAACTTCTAAACAACTACATACATTTTTTAGGATTAACTTAATTAAATTAACTATATTTTTATAATTTGATCCCCATTGAAATTAGTGTAGAAACTAGTTTTGAATATTCTCTTGCAAACTTACTTATTAGTTCATTTTATTACTTATCATGAGAAATGAATATATATTCCTTATTTTGTGAAATTTATAACCTATGGAAATATTTCATTTCTCTAAGAATGTAAATTTCAAATTAATTCTTATCCTACTCAAAAAAACATTCACAAGTTTCTTCATCATTCCTATAAAAGATATTATCATCATTCTAAAAAATCATAATGAGGGAAACCACATGATTTTCTTTAATGTGGAGATTTTATCAATTCTTTCTTTCTTGATGTTCAAATTCCTTGAGAAAGTTTCTAATTTTGAATACCAATCTCTCATATCTTACTTCAATCTATAGAAATACATAATAAATTTATACAAATAACTTTCATGTTTCTTAATCACAAATCCACATGGTATTTTAATATAAACTTCTTCATAAATAACTACATTAATAAAAAATAACTTTAAACCCATATAAAAGAATTATAACATCATCATATTGTAATATTGAGAAAAACTATTTTTGTTCCTATCCATGTTACAAGATAAAATGTATCATAAATAATCAGTTCCTTTAATCTCTGATTAACCTTTAAACACAATTTTTCCTTGTTTCTTATCACATTATCTTCTCCATTCATCATTTTTTAAATCACACACTTTGAACCAATAACCTTTAAACTATTGGGTTTCGGTACAAGTTCCGAAGTATCATTATTTTCAATTTCTTATAGCTCTTTATTCATGGTATCAATACCCTCTTGGTGCTTAAAATGTTCATTAACATCTTTTGGCTCAACTTTTGAATATAAAAAATTATGTGAAATTATCCATGATGTTATTCTAGACTGAACATGTTGGTGTTGATCACCAATGATGTTTTGAACTAAAATATTCTTTATCAACTTATGATGAGATGTATGAAGTTGTTCATCATCACTAGAAATATATGAGTCAAAGTGTTCAATTCAAATAAGTTTTTAACTTTTCTCAACTGCAATATTGATATCTTTTCATACATTCACATCTACTTCCATTTATTAAACATTATTATCACATTTTTTATGAATATTTACATCTATAGAATCAACTATATTTTCTTCTTCTTTATTGAAGAATTTTTATCCTCTATAATTATGTACATTTCCTAGAAATATTTCATCAACAACCCTCTGATCAAATTTTCAAAGACTTACACCCTTGATTTTTATAATGTTGGGAATTCCAAACACCCTTAGGTGCTTCAAACATGGGGTTTCATTTTAGAACATTTCATAAGGACCAATATCATATTTTTCCTATATATAAATTTATTCTAAATATACATTCTTGTAATAATATCATACCTCCAAATATAATTAGAAGTATCTTACATGATCAACATTGGTCACCCCATTTCAACCAGACTTATGTTCTTTCTTTCTGTAACACTTATTTTCTATGTTCTGTAGAGTGAGAAAATGTAGAGATAATTGTATATTTTTTAGGATAGTAATTTAAATCATCATATTCATAATTACCACCATTATCATTTTGTAACTTCTTCCCAGAATTTCCATATTCTTTCCCTGCACTTATCCTACAACTCTTAAATTTTGTGACAACCTATAATTTATTATTCAAATACATAATGCTTGTAACTAAAGTAAATTAATCAATGAATGAAATAATATAATTATCTTTTTATGTTGATTATTTACTCAAATATATGAAAAATATCAGAATTTATTAGATCTAGGGGTTGAGTTGAATGAATACATACTTTCTTATGTACTGAGTTTATAATCTTACCTTTCTAAAAAATAGAGAAACACCAATCTCTTCTGATTTTCAAGTTAGGAAATATTATTTTTATTTTTTAACTTACTCATATTCCATTGACACATGTTTCTAATCCTTTTATAAAAAAGATGACTTTATCCCATAATGCTGTAATAGCATAAAATTTCTACACAGCCTTCCTGAATCAAATTTACCTTGGTTTATTGGACATCGGTAAACATTTTCCCATCATATATTATTTTCCAAAAAAAAATAATATTTCTTAAAAAAATATTATTTCCTTCATTAAAATTGTTTTTAAAAATTTAAAAAAAATGTCAACCCATCCCAAACAATCTCTTTTGGGTTTTAGATTTTCCTTCCCAATGATGGAAGATCCAAAACCTTTGATTTTGAGCGACACTTTATTGTTAAAAGTCACTACACCTAAATTAAAATATTTTAAATTCTTTAACTTCATTAAATATCATTTCATATGGGAAGAAAACCAACTATTTAAAATTCAATGTCATTCTTTTTTAGGATCTCTCAGAGAAGTTTCCACAATAATAGATTTTCCCTTTCCTTTTTCATTATTCACATATGACTTTTTTTATTTTGTTATAAAATATTTTTTGATTTGTTATAATCACAAGATATTATATTTTAATATGTATAGTATGTTCATATCTTGCAATAAAAAGTTCCAGTTGTTTATGGATTTTCTCAGTTTTCACTCCAACTTTCTTAGGCTGCATTTTTTGAGTGGGTAGACACCTTATCAAACTTTTTATCTAGTTTCTATTACGATTATTGTAATATTTTTGGTTGAAACAAAAAATATTTTCTCTTTTTGATATTCCACTATAGTTCCATCATTATCTAAATAATGATTATTTTCCTTTGTAACTTCCTTACTATCAAGAGTTCTAGTCAATATTTTCATCAACAGTCTTACTTTGTACATTAAAACTTTATTTCACCCCAATGTTTTTGTTATCAATTGAAACTTTATTCTTCATTTTAAACTTCTTTTCATCCTCAATATAATCACTAGTAGTAGTAATTTTGGTTTTACACATCAAAATCATAGACCCTGAAAGAATTTTTAAATTTATGGACTTTGTCTCCATATATTATTTTTTAAACATTCTTTCACTTCTAAACATATTCATATTTCTCAAAAAACTTTGACATAAATCATTGGTAATCCTCTTTAGGCACTCACATCTCAGATCATTCACCAAATTCTATAATAATTTTTTGGAAATTGGATATTCCTTAATCAACTATAGAATGTTTTCATTGATTAATTTCTTACTCTTCCTCACTTACCTTCAATTATTATTCAATCTAAAATGTTAGGTTTTATTTCCCATAAACCAAATTCTTTAGTTTTTTAATTTTCCTCATCAAATAGATATTTTATTCAATAACATATTATTGATTTTTTTCTATAGGATTTTCAATTTTCAATTTTTTTATCTCTATTTCATGTTTTAAAATCTTTCAAATAGACTATTTCAACTATCTATTCTTTGAAAATTGCAACCAAGTTTATTATTATTCAAAACTACTTATTTAATCATTGGTGAACTTTTCATCATCCACTTTTTTGTAGAATTATTTACAATGGAAACATCACTAATTTTTTCATATTATTTTTCAATATTATGATCATTAACATATTTAGACAAAAATGTTCTTCTTTTTCGTTGAGATAAAATTTTATATTTTATCTTAAAATGGTATTTGGACTTGTATGAATTTTTATTAAAAAAATATTCTTATGTCTTGTTCATCACTATTATATTATTCATCTTCCTTTCTTTATGGGAAATTTTCTTAAAAGTTCCCAATATCTCCGCAACCAAAACATTTTAGTGGTAACTTCTCAATTTAATTATGTGCGCCCCTTTTTACATTTTCTGAAATTAATGAAAAAAATCATCAACATTATTACTAACCTCACCTTCATTTTTGTATCCACCAACATCATCATAATCAATAAATTTATTGTATTTTCCATTCTTGGTATCTTTTAATTAAATCACATGATCACCATTTTCTTTGATTTTAATTATATTCAATCATCTAATTTTATTTGTGATGAGTTAGATTTGTAAATCATCCAGATATAGGGTATTGAGATCAATTTCTTCCGATTATAAAAATTTGGCATCATCCATAATGTGAAGAGATCATAATATCATTTAAAAAATTGTTGAATATTATAATATCTCCCCAAGACATCTTATAACGATTACAATGTCATTCACCCTTGTAATGAAGATAGCAATAGATTCGTGCTCACCCATTTTTAGACCTTCATACATCAACTAATAGATTTGTAACTTATATTTATTAAATTTTTAATTTCCTTAATAGATGTTATTAAACTCTTCCAAAACTCCTTTAATAGTTATAAATCCATTAACTCTAATAAAATCAATATCAGAAATTGAGTAGTGTGTGGCATTCTGTCCCACACATCATTCTCCCTATTTTTATTATCTACAGTTTTTAGATGAATATTCTTAGATGTAGGAGAGAAACCATCTGTCACAAGTTCAAGATTTAAAAACATTTTATATTTCTATATATTATAGTTTTTTATAATGAAAACTGGGATCTATTAACTAGTCAATGAATTCTAAACATAAATAAAAACCATAATTTTTCATATTTACTATTTATTCAATAACGAAAACCTTCACAATGATACTTATTGAATGGACCTCTATGATCATAGATAGGGGGAGTGGATGAATCATCTATCTTTTTCTTTTTATAATTTCTTTTTTTAAACAACTTTTAAATCTTGTCAAAGAGTTCTATTTTTTTTCAAAAATAATCATCCAAATGAAACCGTAGGAACCCAATTATTTACAATGATCACTACTCAAAAAAAGTATCTAGCCTTTTGCATGGTTTGGAAAAAATAAAATATAGAATAATAAATAATACAAAAATCCATTTTTGTGGTTATGATAATAATGGAATATCCATACATTTGTTTTGTACTGTTAATTATACAATAGTTCATGTTATTTGTAGAAAAAAATATAAAATTTTTATTTTTGTAACAAATTTTATAAACCTTGACCTCCATGCTCAAAATGTTGTCATGATGCTTCTAGTAAAAAATTGTTTTTCAATTATTGTAAAAAACCTTCACTTTAGTACCAAAAAATAGGAAATAACCTAGTTATCTTGTTGGTTTTCCATATAAAAAGTTCATATAGAATGATACCTCATGAATTTTATATCTGAAAAAGTCTATCTATAATGGTCCATCTTGTTCCCTCAGGAAAACACTACAACTTCCATACACTCATTCTTTTTGATTTCACCATTTATAAAATTTCGCATTGTGAACTCTAATCACAACCTCTATGTTCACTACAAAATCCATATTCTTTACTTCAAACAATATATTCCTTGGATGGAAACAACCCTCTCAAAACTATGGAAAATAAAATTTCATCTGATGTCATGGACATTTGATGTATCAGTATTTAACCAATTATGTAATACTTCGGACTTTTTTCACACACAATAATAGTACTCCAACATTGTACTCCTTATTTCACCCCTTTATAATATTGAAATAGAAATAGTAATTGTGGGAAATACAATGTATTTACCTTCTTAATGAAAAATTGATTTTCAAAATTACCACTCAAACCAATTTCCATAAGTCTTCTTAAATATTCTAGATTATTCTTGAAACTTAGAAAAATATATGAAACACTTTTGTTTTTTAAATTTACAGAATTATATTATTGAGGAACTTTGCCAAAATTAATTCTCATTTACAAGCCTAACAAACATACTTCATTATTTTTATAAACAATGAATTTTTATCTCGGAATTGTCACATTAGATATCCTAATGAAACCATCATAAAGAACTTCACTTGAAAAAATAACATCTAGAAAATGTTATCCCATAAAACCCCATACAAATTTTTTGTCTCATGAGATTTCATATGATGATCCAAAGAAATCATATGGATATTTTTGTAAAACAACTTCCAGATATTTTTTATCAAATCATTGTAATAGATAACTTTGTCCACTATCTTCCTTCATCAACTTCTATCTGTTGAAGTTTATACAAAACAATCATCTAATCATGAAAAACTAACTTATATATTCATTTGAAACATTATACCACAATCTCCTATGATCATCATGAAGGAACATCAACCTCATAACATCATATATGTTTTTTTAATGGAAATTTTATTGAAAGTTTATCTGATGTACTTTGTCTGAATACATTGTTCAACTGAAATTCATCTAATACTTTTCCATATAATTACATTGAACTTCATTAAAATTACTCTGTCTTCTAGAAAACACAACCTTCATACCATAATAATGTTTTAGCTTTATAAAACTTTAATTCACTTATGTATCAATCTTAGTAACTCTCTTATAAATCAAATTAAAACTATACTCACAAATTTTTTTGTCTGATTCTATTATTCAATTAAATTTCTTAGAACATCATAAAATAACATTGTGCACCCATACATCCAAATTTACCCCCCCCCTTAAACAATTATTGAATCATGATATTTTATAACTCATGATGTTGGAAACATTCAGAACATCAAAGTATCGTCTTATTTTAATATTCAAAATAATGTTTCTTTCTAATAAAACTTTAAAAAAATGCAGAAAAACTTCTACCACACAGACTTTGACCTAGATAATTTTATAAAAAACCATCATCTGATCTTATTCATCTGAAACCACATATATCAAATCACATATATTAAAAAACTGAACAAAGTAAATTTAATTTTTAAAATACAATAAATGGGAAAATTTTCAACAAAATTAATATGACCATAAACATAATAACATATTCAAGAAAATATCCATCATCCCTAGAGACTCTACTATCCGAATTTTTTCCAACAGGTTGAACATGATGAGATAATGAAACAATTATATTAGAATCTTGATAAATGGTTTATATTCCCAATTTCATCACCATGGGGTACATTATGCCTCTTTCTCAAGATGATATATGGGCCAATGAACCTCTCTATTGATTATTATGAGCTCAAATATATCACAATACAGAACATGTATCCTCTACCACAAATTGATGAATTTTTCGATCATCTATGGGGAGCACAAAACATCTCTAAGGTAGATCTTAATTTATAATATTATCATGTAAAGTGTAAGAATAAGTATATCCCCAAAAATAAATTTCATACAAGGTGTAGGGATAAATATTATATAGTGATTCCATTTGGAATCACTAATGATTAGACTATATTCTTAGACATAATTAATAGATACATTCGGGGTTTTCCCATAAAAACTATTGTAGTATTTAATGTGGATAGTATTATCTACTCTAAAATAAGGGAGTAACATGAGGAGAATTTAAATTCTATACTCAAGACCTTACGATAGGAAAATTTCAATGAAATGTACTATAATTGTGAGTTTTGGTTAGGGAAAGTAACTTTCTTGTTCTATGATATCAACAGAAAAAGGTATATCTATGGATCCTTCACAAAAAGAAATTGAAGGATGGTCCAAACCAACCTCTGTGACTGAAATACGTAGTGTTATTAAATTAGCTTGTTATTATCAATGATTCATTAGAAACTTCTCATGATTTTCAATCACACTAACTGATCTTAATCTAAATGGATTCAATTTTTTATTGACTGATGAATGTGAATAAACCTTTAAAGAGATTTAGAATAAGCTAATAACTATACATTTTATCCTATTACCAACCAGTGGGGAATGATTTATGATTTGATTTTATGTGTAATAAAAGTACATGGGTTGTGTACTCATGCATTATGAAAAAGTGATACCCTATACCTATATCAATTTAAATATTAATAATAAAAAATACCCAACACATGATCTAGAATTGGTAGTACTTGTCTTCTCATTGACGATTTCGAAACATTATCTCTAGGAAGAAGAAAAGTATGACATATATACATATTAGAAAATCATCATGTATATATTCACAGAAAAGGAACTTAATATGCACCAATGAATGTTGTTTGGGTCGATCAAGGATTATGATTATTCAATCCATTACCACCCTTGAAAATAAAACAAAGTAAAAAATTATCTGCATAGAATAGATCCATCAAGATTATTGATGATGAGGATTGCAAGGGAAACAATCATTTTGGAAATTAAAATGACAGATAAGGGGATTATAAATGGATATTTATCATATCATTCTAAAAAAACTTCTCAACTATCTATTATTTAGAGGATTAAGGGTTCTTATAAAAATTATGAGTTTCTATTGATAAATCATAAAATATTCTAGAGTTCTACTTTGTTGAAGATGGAGTTATAAATTTTATTAATTGGATATGTGTCCCATAAAACCCAAAATTTAAGAGGGAACTTATAGATATTTCACATAGATCATCCTTATATATTAATACAGTAAACTATTATAGGTGTAGATATTTGAAGAAAACCATTTGGTGGGATAACCTAAAGTGGGATATCACAGAGTTTGTATCCTGATGCTTTGTATGCTAACAAGTCAAGGGTGGATGATATAATTCTAAGTGTATGATAAAACCATTTCCCATAATAGTATGTAAATGGGAACATATAACCATGTATTTAGTTGTAGGACTCCCCATGACCCCTAAAGTAAATAACACCATCTTTGTGGTAGTTGATCACGACACAAATTCATCACATTTAATTGCTATTAATGAATATTTCTCTCTCAACCAGCATGAAATTATAGAAATATGGTAAGTTATAATAATACAAGTAATTATATTCCTTATTTTATCATATATAATAACCCAGGTTTGTCTCATGGTATTGGAGAATCCTTCAATAAGAATAGGATACAAAACTGTGCTTTATCACTACTTATCACTCTCATAAGGATGTAAATAATGATTGTCCTTTCAAACTATGGAGGATATAATGAGATCATATTCAATGGATTTCCTATTATTTTTGGATCAACTCCTTCTCTTAGTTGATTCCTCATATAAAAAATTCTATTCTAGCATCCAAATGGAACCTCATGATGATCTATATTTAAAGAGGTTTTTGGACTCCAACATCCATTGGTGGTGTTGGAGAGCATAAGCTAATCGGACCAACTCTTATACAAGAGAAAATAGTGACGCTTAAAACCATTAAATATAATATGATATTCACAAAAATTCTACAGAAAATATATGAATATAGTTATTTAGGAGACCTAGAGTTTGAGGTTAGAGATAATTTTCCCCTTCATATAGTGCCTTGAATGAAATTTATAAGGGTTGGGAAGAATCAAAATCATAGTTCTAGATACATAAATATCATTTTTATCCTTGATCGTATTAGAGTGGTGGCTTATAGACTATCACTCCCATCTTACCTATCTCAAGTAAATGATGTATTCCATGTATCCCCCTCAAGGAAGTACATACCAGACCCACATATGTACTAAATCTATATGTGGTACCATTGGATAATGATAATTCAAATGAGGAGAATCTTATGATGATCTTAGACCATAGATTCAAGGTTATATGAAAAAAGACAAATCACCTTGTCAAAGGGTTTAGGTGTAACCACATGTTTGGGGAAGAAACATGGGAACCAAAATAGGAGATGAAATAGAAGTACTCTCACCAATTTTAGTGTATGAAATGAAAATTTAAAGGAAGAATTTTCTAAATGGGAGAAGAATATGACAACCCAAACATTTATAAATGAAATTACCTTTTTAAAAAAATAAATTCCTTATCTAGTAATCTATTTATAGAAAACACGTGAAATAATTTAGTTATTTTGTATAAGGATAGCTTATTGGGATTAAAAGGATGTTGAGAATCATAACCACTAATACTATAGCTATTTTGTAGTGAACATTAAAATTATTATATTAAGTATTATGATAAATTCCAATTTTCACATATGGAGTAATTGATGGCCTTGCCATGAAGTATCATTGCCTATAAAGGCCATTTATCATATTTTCTTATTGAGATAGAATCACTGGTATTTGGCCCTGACCAATCCCAAGCCTAACTATAATGACTAAAGCATGATATAATCTTTTTTGAGAGAAGTTCAAGCTTATATTGATCATGTCCCAAACCATGTTCATTAAAACACACCTTGAAAATATCACTATCACACACTATACCCTTAGGGAATTCAATGAGGTAATAAAGGGGTATGTGTCTAGACCCAAATGATATAGATTTTTATATTTCATTTATAATAATAAAATGATTATATTTATCCTTTTTTAATATTTATATAAAATATTAAATAATGAGTTTGATAAACATTAGATTTTGATATGATGAAATGCAATTATACTTCGAGGAAACATATTATTTCAATCAAGACACTATTTTTAATAAATTTAAAAAAATCTATTTAAGTAAAATATTATTATTAAATCATATTTATTAAATATAAATTATAATATAATTTATAAAAGTCAAAGGTTACTTTTATAAGGTTTATAAAAATGCTATTATTAAAGAACCAGTATTTTTCAATAAATGGGGATTTTTCATTTAATAGTGTAAATTATCTTATTTAAAGAATTATTTTGATGAAATAAAAAATAATTAAATCATAACATGAAAATTATCTAATGTTTAATTTACCATAATTTTATAATATAATCAATCATTTTGTTTTAAATTAAATTTCGTATAAATACACAGTAGGTATTATGACATCATATTGACCCAACAAGTGATGTAATATATGATAATAAAAAGATATCCAAAACCAAAATAATTTTTCCCTATTAATTTTTTTTTGAAATTTATTTAATTAGTTTCATAAACCCTTACTTATTCTTCCAAAACCTATAATATAATGTAAGGATTAAAAATAAATTCATTATAAACACGACTCACATTCACATTGGAAGGGTTTTAATTTAATGATTTCATTTATTATCATTATAAATTAATGTAAACCACTCATAATTGGAGTAAACCATAGTAAAAACCCCGTGGAAATGTTTATGATTTTCATTACTTAAGTCTAAAATCTAATTTTAAAATCAATGAAGAGTTTTTTTTCTCTTTTTCTATATAAAATCGCCCAAACTCTCATTCCTCTTTAGTAAAAATCCTTAGAGTATGAAATTAATGTTTCATTCCCTCTATATAGTCCTCCCAAGGTTCCATGAATCTATTAAGAATCTCCTCTCATGTTTTGAGAATATTCCTATCAAGGTAAGGGATCCTCACATTCTACTCTTTATTCAAGAACCTTCTTTATGTGATGTCTTTTTATTTAAAACCATTTAAGTTGGGATATGTTTTTTATACATCCCTCATACTATACTTATGATTCCCATGTAATGAGAGACCTCATTCTCTCTCATTAACCCCTTCTATAAACCATTATGTACACATGTTATGCTACCAAAATTATCATGTGATTTTCTATTCCAAGAAATTGTGTAGTGAATACAAAGGTCCATTTCAACTCAAGTATATTCACCTAGTTGTACTTATCCTTAATTTTTTGGGTATTTAAATTTATGTAACTTACACTCCTTAATCATGTGGTGTAAATTTATGAATGAAATTATTTGGGCATGTATTGTCCCAATAATGCTCTATAAATCCTTTTGATTTCGATACTCACAAATACCCTTGTTTTCTTTACTGATGATATTAATTAAAGTTAGTTTCATGAAATTAAAATTATTTTCATTATTTTGGAATTATATTCACATTTTTTATCCTCAATGAATTATTTTGAAGGTGTTCATAAAGTTTTTTAGTGTTTCGAGAAACATTGTTCATACCCTACATTGGTAAGCATAACGTAAGGTATAAACTCTACACATAGAACAGTTTGTATGGATCATGAACACTGTGTTTAGAGTGGAATATATGGGTTTTCACCCCTGCACCGAATAGTTTAAAAATGGATCAACAACACTATGTTTGAATAAACATATAGAATATCAACCCAACATTTAAGTTAGGAATCATTGTTCAGACACTACATTTAAAGAATGAACATATGGTTATTCAAACATACATTTTTTAATAAACCATACACCGGAAGGATGAATGTATAGATTCTTCTCCAAAATTTACACTTGTTCCCTATTATATGAAATGGAACCCTATGATATGTAGTTGAACCCAATGTTTTTCTATTCAACAGTGGTGGTTTCATCCCGCAATATAATCTTAGATTGTTGCAATGGTCATGATAGTACTTAAGAATAATTAAATTCATCTATATAAATGATTCAAAATCCATTTTTGATTAACCCTATTCAACTGAGAAAATCACTCTTATTCTTAATGGAAGTTAGCACTCCCCTGATCATTTCGATTTTGAATTTCCACATATATTCGGAAATTTTCATAAATCTAGAATAACGAAGAAATTCATATTATCTATATATTCTATCAATTTTTTAGAAAATATAAACATATTAATGTATACCAATGAATATAATTTTTATAGTGCTTCTATTGTGAATGATAAAAAAATTGAAGGAGGCTACACTTGGGAGACATACATTTTCTACCTCAAACTATTGTATGTTTTTTTCTTCTACTATTGAAGAACATTTGAAACATAGGATCGCTTCAGAGTTATTATTTCTTAAGGAATTTATTTTTTGATGAAGAAGATCCATAAAATGTTAGTTGTTACTAGTGAAAATAGATAATCAACTTAAAGCATAATCAAATCAAACTCGTTTGATTTATTGGAGTTTCGACTACTCAGACTTAGTAATGGTGGATTATTAGCTTCATGGTCTAAAATGTGGATAAATGGTTCCCTGTAAAAAACCAAAAGGATATATTTTATACTTTCTATAATGGTGTCAACTACCTTCACTCAGTTTCAGATTTAATGGTCTTGTGATAAGAGGAAGTTTCTTGTGAAATTATCCATGATCGAAGAGACAATGTTGATAGAGTGTACTACAAGATCTGTGTGCCCCGAACCACTATAAGAATAATGTTTTCATTATTTTGGTTTATATACTACTCATACTTATCCCATAAGAGAACTCTACATATCTGTATAAATCTAAATGATATATAAAAGCCAGAATATAACAATATTATACACAATGCATCCATCTATTATTTATATTTGTATTATTCCATCCTAGAAATTAGTAACAGATGTGAGATTTTTAATAAACACTTCAAAAAATATGGGCTTTAACATCACTTTTAAAAGAGATTTATTGTCATAATAGAAGTGCTGATAATGTAAGTGATGTTAAAGTATTAGCTTTAACAGTTCTCTTAAAAAGCACTAATAAAGGTCCCCTTTATCAATTCTAAAAAAACTACTAATAAAGGGTGCCTTTAGGTATTAATTTTTAGCATTGTTAAAGGCCTCCTGTAACCGTCCTATAAAAGTTAGGATAAAGTCCTTGTTAATAATGGGTATAAATTTTTTTTCATGTCCCGCACACCCCTATCAGTGCTCTCCCTGCCCCCTTTATCAACACTTCTCCCACCCCTTTATTAAAACTTCACCAACCCCCTATCAATGATTTAGAAAATACCACACCCAGTGCGTTCCCTTACCCCCAGTGAGTTTTGAACATGAGACCTCCAACTTATACACCAGCACCTTTTCCACTCCCCTATACTGTGTTGTTTTATGTTTTTTGATATATCTATGTATTCAAATATATTTTGTTATATATTTTATCCATATATTTATATATTTTCATATATATGTTTATATATATAGTAATATATATTATTTGAAATACATTTTTATTTATATATATTTTTTAAAATGGATATTAACACTGAATATCTTTAAAACACATAAAAAAGTTATGAAACATTAAAAATCCTAAAACCCCTAAAAATCATGAAATAACCATAACATATGATCTTGTATTTCCTTTCAACTCCACAACTAGCCAAATATATTCTCATGAAACAAGATTTGATATGATATGCAGTATAGTCCAAATGGACACCCGGATCAGAAGTTATAGCCACTTCAATTTTAGGAAACTGGGGTTGGCGACAAAAAAAAAACTCAGTTTTGGATGGCTTCTTGAATTTTTGGGGTTTCAATGTTGCACAACATTATTTGACCTAAATCTATGACCATTTGTTTCCTATATCTCATTGTAATCCTGGATTTGATTTGTGGGGAATCCCAAACAATCACCCAAATCGAAATTTATGACTTTTTGAAGTTGGTATTCAATTTATGACTTTTCTACACCTGTAATATGTTTTATTCCTTTGATTATAACAATTTTTAAATATCATATTCCTTTATCTCATTTCAGAAGCATTGAGTTGATTATTGGTGGAGCTAAAACAAACTATAGAATCAAAAGTTTTTTTTTGGATTTTATGGGTTCTTAGGGTTTTCACATTCGATTGTCTTCTGAAATTCTAAAACATATAAATTTGGTGCTAGTTTTTCCTCTAACGCATGTCAAATAGAATCTTATGATGAGATATCTTCCTCGGTGACCCATGTAAACCCTCAATTACCATTATTGAGGCCAAAAATTGACCAGAAGGACTCCAAATGTCCATAATATCTACTACGATTATCCTCTATTGATTTTTTTTTAAATATTTTTTTATTAGTGACAGTAAAAAAATCACTGATAAAGACCCCCCTTTATCAGCACTTTTTTAGAAGCACTTATAAATTCCAATTTAATTAGTGCCTTTTTACTAGTGGTGATAACGGGGTCCGTTATCATTTCTTTTTTACAATATCTACTAAAGGAAACCCTTTACCAGTGCTAAAAATCACTATTAATTTTCACCTTTAATAGTGCTCAAAAATCACTATTAAAGACACCCTTTAACAGTGATTTTTATATCATTGTGAAAGTGGAAGTTTTTCATTTTTTTAGTTAGCGCTGGATGACCCCTATTTTTTAGTATATAAATCTATAGAAATATTAAAGGAATAAGTTCTATAAAAAACGGATAGAAACAAATAATAAAAAAGAAATTATGCCTATGGTTCATTCTCTATATTTTAATGGTGACAACTATGGTTTATGGAAATCATGTATAACCATTTATCTGAAAAATTTGTGCTTTAATTTCTTTTCAAAGATCGTCGCTCATTATGTAATTTTGGAAGAACCAAAAAACCTGGGATTCTGCAACAAAATAAGAATACGACATCAGTTCAAAAGATATGAATTCTATAATCTATGGACTCATACCTGAATAATTCAATCGAATCTCACACTGTACTACTTCCTATGAGATGTGGAATACTATTGTAGTTTCTTATGAAGGAACAGGTAACATCAGACAGATAAGGCATGAAACTTCCAAAATAAATTTTTACACCTTGAAAATGTTTTATGTTGAATGCATAAAACAAATGAATGGATAGTTAAAATAGAATTTCAACAATATTAATACCTTGGGAGATCACATTAGTCAATCTATTCAGGTGATGAATGTACTTACTGTACAACACTCTAAATGGAATGGCATACCTATAGAAATTTGAAAATCATAACCTATCAAGAATTTGACTATGGAAGAGCTTATTAGAACATCGATAATTTAATTAGAATAAATTAAATATGAAGATGAAGATGAAAAAATTATAGTAAAAATGGAAAATAATGCCTTTAAGGTGACATCTCAGAAGCATGAAATAAAATCAAAACAAGAAGTCAAAATCAAAAAATCAGACTCTTCAGATTATGAAATGGAACTAGACTAACAAGCAAGACAATTCAAAAAATTATACAAGAAATAGAGAGTATTCAAAATATCCATTAAGAAAGAGGAATTAGAACCTATGATAAGTGAGATGTTACAAAAGTTAGAAGTTGGATCACATAAGACCTGACTTCCACCAATTAAAAGATCAAAGAAGAATGATAGAAACAAATATCATAAGAATACAGATTGTGTGCAGAAAGGAAAAAAGGATCATTAAATCAACATGGAGTGTATATAAATACTCTATTAGATCTTAAAAATCTGATTTAGAAAATGAGATAAAAAATATAAAATCCAATATGTGCTTTATGGTTAAGAAAGAAGAAGAGGTACATAATTACTATTATTCATCCTCTGGCTACGATAGTTGTTCTAATGATAAATTACTAGATTATTGTTCTATGTAAGATGAAAAATATTATTCTTTAATAAAGAAACTTAAATTATTAAAAATTATACATAATAATGTTTTAGGTGAAAGAGACACAATGCTTATGAAAATTCAATATCTAATTGAAAAAATCAATTCATCTAAAACAGATTGTATTGATCATGAAAAAAGGATTAAGGAACTTCAGGATGATATAGAATCTTATAAAAGTGTTTCATATATTTTAACTAAAGGATAAAACTATATGAATGAAATTCATGGAATTAATGTTATTAATAGTGAAAATTTTGGAATAGGAATCAAGGGTGAAAAATCAAACTTAAATAAAAATTATTTTGTTCCCAATTCAAAAAAATATATAACTGTTATTATTGTGGGATAAATGGTCATTTCACTAACAAAATTTATTTTTGAAGTACTTAAATTAGATAAATTATAAATATTTTTTTTCAATATATATCTGAAGAATGGAAGGATAAGGCATATTTGAATTCCAATATCGTTGCTCGCTGGCATAGTAGGACGCATAAAAATATGGGTATAAAAACAATCATGTGTTTAATTTCTTTTATAGTTAAAAGTCTAGAGTAATAGAAAATATATATGGTATATGTCAACTGAATTCTCTATACACATGATTCAAGACTCATCAAATATCCATATATTAACTCAAATGGATGGAGTTATAGTTAATTTTGGTGACAATGAAAAATGAAATATTTTTAGAGTTGGAACTATTGGAGATCCGAAGACTATCTCCATCAATAAATCACTATTTATACAAGGGCTAAAACACAACCTAATAAGTATTTCCTAAATTTTTTATTACGTCTATTATGTTTATTTCCCTAACAATTCCTTCTTAGTTTTCCTAGATATACTTCTTACATTTAGATCACCTAGAACTGAGAATTTTAATAATTTGGATCTTAATTCCTTGTGTAAATAGAAAAGTATGCTTTTTGACTAGTAAGAAAAATGATTCATGGATATGTCATAGAATACTAGGAAACTATAATATACATTATTTACTCAAATTATATAAGAAATAGTTTGTTTCTGATTTTCCAAGACATAATTTTGAAAATGATAAATTCTATGATACATGTCAAATATGAAAACAATACAAATCATCTCTCAAATCAATTATAAATATATATACATCTAAACCACTAGAACTTATCCATATGGATTTTTTTACCATCTAAAGTAGAATGTTTGGATGAAAAATTATATGTTTATATTTTAGTTGATTATTTCTCTATATTTACATTGGATTATTTTCTAAAATTCTAAAGTAAATTAGTCATTGTTTTTAATTTTTTTTCAAAATTGTTAAAAATGAAAAGGATTTTGAAATAATTTCATTGATAAGTGATCATGGGGGAGAATTATAGAATCAAGAATTTAACTCTTTTTTCTCAAATCAGGTTATTAAACACACCTTCTTTGCACTAAGAACACCTCAAAAAATAGAACTATTGAAATAATAAACATAACTACTCTTGAAATAGTAATTAATATATAGAATTAATACAGCCTTCCTAACAATAACTATATCTGGAAAGAATCTATAAACAAATCATTCTATATCATGAAAATAGTTTTAATAAGACCAATTATTAAAAATGTATATTATGAACTTTTTAATAATATAAAACCTAATTTAAATTACTTTAATATTTTTAGATGCAATGTTTATATCTTGAATACTATATAAAAACAAGGTAAATTTGATCCAAAAGATAATAATTGATTATTTCTAGGTTATTCTGCTACTAATAAATCCTATAGAGTTTTCAATAAAATGTCAAAGATTATTGGAGATTCATTTCATGTGAAGTTTTATGGAACTTACAATTTTAATAATGAGAAATAAAAAATATATTAAAATACTGGTTCTTTTGACAACATCAGACATGATGCTCTGAAATCTGATTTTGAAAATGATTTAAATAAAATTAATCCTTGTCCATAAGAACATGAAACTGAATAACCTCAAAGTGTCTTACCTAGACATTCTAGAACCTTAAAGAATAATCCTTTAGAAACTATTATAGGAGTCTTAGACCTAGTAATTAGAATTAGAAGATTTGTAGGAAAACTAGTTTATTTCTCTAGCTTTTTATCTCAATTATAACCTAAATCTATTAAAGAATATTTAAAAGATGGGATTTGGATGTTATACATGCAAGAGGAAATAAAACAATTTAGAATTAATTATGTTTGGGAATTAGTAGAAAGACCATATAATTATCAGTTAGTAGGAACTAAATAGATCTATAGAAATTAACAGGATGGTCAAGGGATCATAATTAGAAACAAATCAAGATTTGTAAAAAAATGATATAATCAGTAAGAATGTATAAATTATGATCAAACCATTCCCCCTATAGTTCGATTAGAATACATTAGAATCATTTTAGATTATGCATCTCATATTAAGTTTAATTTATATCTGATGTATTTTAAATCCTCCCATTTAAATGGTTAATTAATTAAAGAAGTTTATGTTGAATAAACCCTAGGTTTTAAAAACCCTCGTATACCAAATTATTTTTTAAAACTTACCAAAGTTATTTACGGAATTCAATAGGCACCTAGAACTTTTTATTAAATATTATGCTCTTTTTTATTGGAAAATTGATTATCTATGGGATTAATAAATCCTAACATTTTTAAGAAAAACTTTTTTCTAATATTTTATTAGTACAAATTTATGTTGATGATTTTATTTTCAGTTTAACAAATAAAATATTTGAAATGATTTTTCAAATATAATTAAAAAAGTATTTGAATTGAGTATGATGGGAGAACTGAATTTCTTTTTAGCATTTCAAATTTACCAAAAATATTATGGAAATGTATTAAATCAAAGTAAATATATTATAAATTTATTGAAAAAATTATGACTTGAAAACAATAAGACCTATACAACTCCCATGCATACAAATATAAGAAAAATTATATGAATATATAAAACTAGTTTACAACATGTTAAATAGAGGTATGATTATTAGTTTATTTTATCTTATTACCAGAAGACCAGGTATAATGTTTTATGTATGTTTATGTGCTAAATTTCAGTCAACCCCATGAGAATCCAATCATACTGAGGTTAAAATAATTTTTATATATTAAAATAGAACAATTTCAAAATCTATTCTTTACCCCCAAAACATATGGTTTTAATTTAATTATATATTCAGATGCTGATTTTGGAGGTGTTAAATTAGATAAAAATTATATTTAGGAACCTATCACTTTTTAATAAAATATTTAGTATCATAATCATGTAAGAAAAAACACTCATACATCCAATCAACAGATGAAGCAGAATATGTGTTTGTTGGTAGTTGTTGTGCATAAGTTTTCTGGATGAAACAAACACTACTATATTTTAGACAAAATTCTACTAATATAAATATTTTATGTAATAATACTAGTTGAATTAATATTTCAAATATATATATAAGTCTGTCCAAGACTAAGAATATTGATATATGGCATCATTTTCAAAGGTATTGTGTTCTTAAAGAGGATATATCTTTAGAATTTTTAAATAATTAGTATCAGTTATCTAATGATTTTACTCAACCACTCCCCACTATATGTCTTGATTATATTTAGGGGGAGTTAGGTTTATTTAATTATTAAATAAAGGTTTATCAATTTAGTTCAATGAATTTGTTTATAGTTTTAATTTATTTTAAATTATTTTATTTTGTGTTAATTTTTCTAAAAAATTGTTATTTCATTTATTTGTTTAAATAACTTTTTGTTCGTATTCTACTTTTATAACACGTCTTTTAAAAATTAAAATTTTAATGATTACACCACATATTTAGCACATGAAGCTAAAAACTAAACCATCATACTTCTCCCACTCTCATTCCTAATCCTTCATGCCCTTTTTGATTTTAGAGAATCTCTCCTTCTAGATTACCAAAACCCTAACCTTTAAACCTTTAAACGTTAAACATTTCAAAAATGGAAACTTCAAGAAGAGTTGAAAAAGTTAGACCAAGCGAGCCTATTTGGCACTTGAAATATAAATAAAAATCTTCATGTGAAGTTATTTTATTTTGATTGGATAATCAAAACGATTATATTTTTATAGTCTGTAATAAGGTTTTGAGGCCTGGAATTCATTTGTGGTGATATAAATATGAATTTTTTTTATATAGAACAACAAGAGTTCAGTTTAAATTCTACTTTTTGTTTTGGAAATGATGAATATTCAGTTATATTTATGATTTATAATGATGAGTTTTATATCTCTTATATTCAAATTGCAATGATATTTGAATTTCCCCATGAGGTGGAATTAAATTTTGATCTGAGAATTATAGAATATGGGAAATACATATTAGAGGATTTAATTTTTTCTCTTTTTGGATAAAAAAATAGTCAAGAAAATGATGAAAAGATATCCAATGATGATTAATGAGTCTTTATGAAGTTTATATAGTCTAGAATTATTCTAAGTATGGATAAGATATAGAATGTTATTTCTCAATATATTTATTTTCTATTTTTGGTTTTACACAATATTAAGCAGAACATCAGTAGGAATATGTTAAAGTATTTGAACCACTTCCATTAAAATGAAGAAAAGATGGTTCTTTACCCTTATAGAATAATATTATCCCTTTTATTGATAAGTATTGGAAAGGTAATAAACATCTATTTTGGTCATATATTTCATTATATAAATATTCTAAATTCTAAAAATGTTTAGAAGCTATGATTTTTCTAGACTGAATCTTGCAATTAACATTTACTAGTCGGTGTAGAAGAACCAAAAAGGATGATGGTTGGTGCTTAGGGGGAGCATATTTTATTACATTATTTTGGTTCTTTGATACCAAGGCTTGATGAATAAGGGAATAAAGAGTTGATTATGATAGTATTCATCAATGGAGAAGTATTTCAATAAATATTTCTGAGTGTGTGGTAGTTTCACAATCAAGAGAGGAATAAGATGTTGAGAAGGTGGCTCAAGTAACTAAGAATATTAAGCATGTTGCTCAAGGGGATGATCAAACCAGTGAAGTGGTTCCTAATGATGATCATGCTTCCCCTGAAAATATTTCTTTACTCATTATTGTTTATGTTGATGTATGAGTATCTGTATTGAGAGGGGAGGAAGAGCCATTTTTGGTTGTGATGAAAGTTGGTCAAACTAGAGCACAATGTACAGAGTCATCAAACTCATTGGAAATAAATACATAAGATTTTTTTTGTAGTTAAAAACAAATGAATGAACATAATTTGACTATAAGACGATAATTAAGGACTGGTAGTAATAATTTTTAAGATAAAAAAAGATTAACTATGCCTAGGGATGAGTTTGAGGCTCTTTAAACACATTTAATAGAAGTTTAGATAACTCTTGTGTTAGTGGGTGACCTTAAAGAGTTCATCATAATCTTTTCTACTGAGTTTAGATCTATAATGGAAGAATCTTAAATGAAATCATATTTCTATGAGTTAAAGATATAGTTAGGTAGAGAGTTTTATTCTGTTAGAGAGAGTCATTAGGATTCAACCTCTCTCAATAGACTCTTCCTAACTTGTTAATCATATTTGAGTCAATGACTACTATATTAGCTGATTACAATGATAGACTACACAATATTCAATGTGAAAATACACCGTTAAATGTTCTTTTAGATAAATACAGAAATTTGTAAAATCAACTGACCTCTAATGATTCTTAGTCAAGACTGGTGATTCATCAAGTGAAAGATAAGTTGGTTTCTTTCATTCAATCTGAAAAAAATAGTTATTTAGTTTTTTAAGGTGAATTTGGTTGAAATCGTGATGATATTACAATATTCAAGGAAATTCTTCAGCATTAGAAAGATGTGTTCAACAATCATTTTCAGATCTTGTTGATGAAACTCCATGATATTCATGGTGTTTTTCAATCCATTCCTCATCCTATTGAACCTTCTATCAATGGAGATTATGATAAAAAAAACTATCTGAACCAATCCTATCATTTTGAATATTACATTAGTTGATTGTGTGTTGTACTCATTTTTTTCAAAAACATTTGATCGATATTTTATTTTACCTTAATTTTATTTTTTTGTTATATATTATTATTTATTTTTTTGTTCAAATTTATACTACCATATCACATGTCATATTTTTTTCTGAGTAGACTATAACACTCATTTATTTCTTGGTGAAAATTTAAATTTGTCTTAATCAATTTTTCATATTCTTACTTTTTGATATCACAAAAGGGGGGGAATATGTGTGAAAACAATATTCTCTGTTTTTCAACAATCTATTTTCATTTCAATCAAAATAGTTCTATGAAATCAAAATACTACTAAAAATAATAATTTTCAAAACAACAAGACATCCTTTAAACATTTTTTTGTGTTTACAGTTCCTATATTTTCTATAAATTAGGTTGTGGGTGTTTTTCTCATAAAAAAGGGGAGATTTTTGGGAATGTGTTGTATCAATAATGCTCTATAAATGTTATTGATTTTTATGCTCACAAATACCCTTTTTTTGTTTCTGATGATATTACATTAAGTGAGTTTCAGTAAATTATTATTCTTTGCAATATTTTTTATTCGTAATGAATATTCATCAATGTGATTGGAAAGAGTTTTAGTGTTTTTGGAAACACTGTTCATACCCTACATTGGTAAGCTTAATATAGGGAACAAAACCTATTCTTGGAACATCTTTTATGAATCATAAACCATATGTTTATAGAAGAAATTATGGTTTATCATCCTTATACTGAAATGTTTTGTATGTATCTACAACACTATGTTTGAATAAACGTATAGAATATTAACCCAATGTTGAAGTCATCAATCAATGATCATACCCTGTGTTTGGAGACTAAAGGTATGGTTAATCAAACATATATTTGTTTTCAACCGTATACTAAAATGATGAACGTATGGATTCTTTTCCCAATGTTATTTTTGTTCCCTACACTATGATAAGGAACCCTACTCTAGGTAGATGAAACCAACATTATTCTATTCAATAATGGTGTTTTAATGATTCATTATAATATGATATTCTTGAAACAATATTTAAAATATTTTAGGATAATTGAAAGAATCCCTATGAATGATTGAAAAGCATGTTTTGATCGACCATATTCAATGGAAAAAATCACTCATATTGTTAAGGGAATGTATGACTCGCCTAAACATTTTTAATTTAAATTTCTATGTTTTGTTAGGTGATTTTATTGGATCTAGAATACCGAAGCAAGCCATATTCTCTATATATTATATCACAATTTCTTTGAAATATACACACACAATTAAATCCCTATTATTATATTTTTACAATACTACTTCAAAAAATGGTTGACTCTATTTTTTAATGGGGCTATACTTTGAGGACATGCTTTTTCTACCTCGAACTGCTTCTTTTTTTTTGTTCCTTGTATTGATGATCATTTGTAACCAGGATCGCATTGGAGTTATTTTTTCATGAAGACTTTATTTTTAAAAGAAAAAGATCCTTCTACGGTTATTTCTTTCTTTTAAAACAGTGAAGTTCAAATCAAACCATCATCAAATAAAACTCATTTTATTTACTAGAGTTTCAACTGCTCAAACTCTGTCATGGGGGAGTATCAACTTCTTGGTCTAATTTGTAGATAAGTGGTTCCCTTTAAAAGAACCAGAAGGATCTGTTTTAGCCTTGTTGTAAATGTTCCAACTTCATGTACTCAGTTCTAGAATTAATGGTCTTGTGATAAGAGGAACTTCCTAGTGAAATTCCCCAATCTCGTAGAAAGATCATTGGGGGAGTGTGCTAGGGGATCATTGTGCCCCAAAAAACTATAATTTTTTTATTAATTATATTTATCTATCTACACATACTTTTCATAGAAGAGACGATTCCATATCTACATAAATCCCAAAGAGATTTAAAATCTAGAATCTTCCAAAATTAGACACAATTAAACCCCATCTTTTGTATATTTGTAATATTCTATCCCAACAAAATCTTCATGTTGTATGATATATGTGACATGCTTATGAATTTTCATGATATGAGAGTGATGGGTTGGCCCAGAATTATATATCACTTCAATAAATTAGTTAATTTTTAGTCTCGTGAGTCTCCATGTAAGGTTAATAAGAGGTTATCCTAATCGCACTATTTTATGTTTTCTTCGTGGTTATCGTTGACTTATGTTCATATTTTAATGTTTTATGTTGTTTCCAAATTTCTATATTTTAGTTATACAATAATGTTATATCATGATTATTTTTTCAAGATTATGATTCTCACCCATATTTTATTACTATGTTATACTGCTTGGATCACATCTATTTCTTTACCTAATGATATGCTTTGATTATTACCTTAAAAAGATTTATAACTCACCCCTTTCTTATAGACATCACCAGATTATCCAATGTAGTTTTAGAATATTTATGGAGCTTTAAGATCATGTTAAGTAATTTTTCAATAATTTCTTTATCATTTTGTTTCAATTTTTCATTATATACAACCAATTTCCCTAAGAAACAATACTTCACGGTCTACTGGGATTTTATAATTTGTAATTTTATATACTAAATCATGAAATAATTATTATTAAATATATTAGTTGTTATAGAATCTATATAATAATTGTTATTTTTTTGTTTGAAACCAACCTACCCCCTAAATGTATCACCCCTTTAAGTGCATCAACAGTTATCAGAATATGGTTAGTGTATATGTATTTTGTCTAAAATCTCGTAGCCTTAAATCATTTTCCAAAATTAGAACTCAGAATTATCTGTCAATATGTAATAAATTCATCATATAAAAAAATTAATTTATAAACATTTTATATAAGAAATTATAGTCTCTTAGGACCCAATGAATCCTACCAATCTATCAAGGATCATATGTAACAATACTCAATTTTTCTTTTATAACCCTTTATGAATCTAGACCGCTTTCCATCTCAATAACCATTCCTATTTGTTGGTTTAAACTTCTACAACATCAATATTATACCCACTAACTACCCAATTCATGCAATACTTCTCAAGTAAATGACCATATTGATAATCAAAAACATTATATTCAACATCATTATAGAATTATCCTATGATTTCATTGGAATTACAAAAAAAATAATTTATATTATTTAGGGCCAAATGTTTAGAATCCATAAAATGTAAATATTTTTTACAATCCCAAAACCTCAAGAACATATAAATAATACACCTTCAAATCAATATATATGTATATATATATATGAGGCATATTGCATTAAAATAAAAAAACTAAACACACATAATAACCCTAATGGGTCAAACCTCATCTATCCCCACCATGAATGGAACTCACTCAAAATACATATTTTATTACATATAAGGGATCAAAGTCCCATGTTCAAGATTTCCTAAATGACTAGATGATTTTGTCCCAAAATCCCTTCAAAAAACCCAATTTTCCGAAATAGCATCTTGAATTATTCCATGTCACCAATATTTGCAGCTCATTTCCCTCGTTTCAGTAATAATCACACCAAACCTCTCCTCTAAAGTTTTTTTCTCCCCTTCCATGAAATATGTCCATCCATACTTCCCAAATATAAAATCTATGAGGTAGGAGGATCAGTTTGAAGTGACTCAAACTTCCCATGATTAAATATTACATATCAGTAGATGAATATTCATTACATAAAATAAAGATCCTTTTAATAATCATTTATTTCTAGTGCCTTTGGAAACATGGAAACCTAAACAACAAGTTAATAAGTGAGATATTTCATCTCCCACTAATTTCTTCATAACTATAACCTTCTTTAAACATATAGTACATAATAAATATGTTAATATGCTAGGTAATTGAAATGTAACAAAGGGTGACCTCATACGCTTAGTAATGTTAAAAATTTATATATCCTTACAATATGATAAAATTGTTATGAGAACATGATAATAACTATTGAATACCATAACCAGCATATCATAGATCATAAACATGATTCATGGCATAAATTTTGGTAATTTATAAGACATGAATCATAATGAAATCAAATAACATGATCCATGAGAGATAAAATCGTCATACGATATAGATTCTTGGCATACACATATGCATAGAAAATATTATGTCATGGATATCCACCAAGACATTCGTAACCCATTAGGCTTAGGAAAACCACCCATGTACCTACTTCAGGTTTGGGATAACCTCTCATGTAACCTCTTTTCAGGCATGGTATTACCTCCCTTGTACCCTTTGAGCTCATAGAAGAATAATCATTACCCAATGCATTCAGGGGAGATATGAGTCCCACTCATCATATAATGAAAATCATATATATGTGTGCTACAAGATCATAAAATATTCACTATATCATAACCCATGAAAATAAATGGGTTTCATAAAAAAATTATCATATCATTACAAAAGAACCCAATGAACAAGGGAATAATTTTCATAATTATCTTTTCATAATAAGCATAAAAAATTTACAGAAAGAATAAGAATGGTATCCTTGTATCGTATCCCAAGTAAATAATATATTACATAAAAGGAAATTATCTAAGATGGAAAAAAATTTAAAGAAAAATATCAAGGAATATTTCTTCATATAAAACTATTTCTTTGAAAATCACCTTTTTAAAACTTGAAATTCATAAAAAAATATGAAAATACTTTTCATTGAAAATAACCTTGAAAATATTTAAAGGATGGTTTCAAAATCATTTAAAAAATTCCTTGGGAAAATAAATTTTCTTTGATAGTCACCTTTTAAAAAATATAAATTCATAAAATGTTGTGTAAATCCTTTTATTCAAAAATAACCTTAAAACATATAATGAAATATTTAAAATTCATTTAAAAACATTCTTGAGGAAAATTTTATTTTCCACTTTGAAAAAAAAAATTAAAATGTAAAATATTTTTTGAATCCTTTTATTTCAAAATACTATTTGAATATTATTAATTAATAGTTAAAACATTGAGTTTCCCGGATTATGGTAATGGTCTAACACATTAAAATAAATATTCTTTTCACAATTTTAGTAAACCCCAAATGTCTATTGCTTTGAAAAAAATGAATATTCCTTTTAAGAAGTTTTTAGAAAATTAAAACAAGGGTATAAATATCTTTATAAAATTCTATAGGATCTTTAAAACATTTTTAGAAACCATGGATTTGGAAGAAAAAAGGGTTTTCGACCGAAGTTAAAAATAAAGTCGACTTTATTTCAAAGCATTATTTTAAAATAACAAGTACATAAAGAGAAAAAAATGAATGAAAAACAATTTTTCTAATGCAATATCTTTAATATGTTAAAGTATATTAGTTTCTTGAGATATGGATTATAATATTTCATAATCAAAAGTGTAATCATAAGAAATCTCGATGAATAATTAGATCATGACATCAAACCCTTACCACTTACAAAACTATTGTTTTGTAAGTACCATTAAATAATAACATGAATGGAGAAATTAAATATCATTAACATAAGTATATTCATGATATAACATTTAAAATGAAATTTATAAAGATATCATAAAATTATATAGGTGTATAACCTAACATATGTCCAAAAGAAGAGAACTTAAGAAAATAATCTGATACAGTAAGTTTCAATATTATTAATGAACATTTGAACCTCCTACATAAAAATTATTAGTTTATTATACAAATATTGTGGAACCATAATTATATATATCATACCATATATGATTTTACTATGATATTTTGTTTCTCATTTATTAAAAATTACACGTTAAAATAATATTTTGGGTAGTAACTACTTTGTATTTCATGTATGTTTTTATTTGTTATTTTAGGACCTCTTAATTTAATCATGGTTCATTAATATACAAATTTTTAACAATTATATTGATATTATAAATATTCAGTATATATTTATTGAGATAAATCCTTAAAATTTAGATATAAAAAATGAAATGCACCATTCATGGAGATGGTAAGCCATATATACGTAAGCATGTTGTTTCCATTTTATAGAAATTTTAAATAAAATAATGATAAATAATATAAAAAGATAATAGAATAATTTTTATTCCATATATATCACATAAATTTATTTAAATTACCCTAATTTCATTCCATGTAAAGTGCTAGTGAAAAATGAATCACATCCCTTCATGAGGTGGTAGTCCGTCGTACACACGAATGTCGTTATTGTATCCCCCTAAAATGGAAAGTTAGAATGTGTATTTGATATCATAATAATAAAATTTTAATTATTTTAAAAATATCATATATTTTCATTTAATATATTCTTATTATCTTCCATGTAAAATAGAAATGAAAAACACATCACACCGGTTCGCGAGGCGGTCGTCCACCATGCACACAAGAGACATTATTATTTTACAGTAGTTTGTAAGGTAATAATTTATGTGTGATATTATAATTACATAATTATAATAATATCATAAATATATTAAATTAACATTAAATCCATCATTATATCTAGTCATGATAGGTCATGATAGAAAATTAATAACATCGTTTAGTATAACAGTAATTTTTCGTACAAATGGTAGACGAATTTATTTCCCACTTGATGGAAGTGGATACGGATATATGTTATGAAATTAATATAATTAAATATTATTATATTTTAGATACTGTTTTTATTCTTTAATAATATTTCAAAAAATAATTGATGGATGTGGAAGAAGATATAAATAAAAAAACACATGTTTTAGTAATTTCACCTCTTCTTTGGAGAACCTCCTTAGGATTATACATAATTAATTATTAGGAAGGTTTACTAATAAAAATAATTAATATAAGAATTGGATAGTGAATTAGGGAAGATATTTGGTTATCTATTGTCCTAAAAACATGGTTTTACATGTGTGAATATGGGAGGATAGGGGGTGGCCTTTTATAAGTGGAGGATAAGACACACTTCAATGTTTTGAAAAGAATCTTGTGTACCTGCATTTTTCACATGAAAAAAATATATTAACCATTGTACATTCTCAAAAAGTAGAGGTTATAACATCAAAATATGTCCAAAAAATTGATCTTTTACATGTTTATAGTTCATTTAAACCCTTATCAATTTAGTTTAACCCCCGAAAAATCCAATTTATCCTTAACCACATTAATTATTTTTACATTTTTTACAATTCATTTTTCCAGAATATAAGTTGACCTTATTATATATAATAAATTGTGATGATTATAAATTTTGAATTCATTTTTCGAAATTCTATTCAAAAAATAGGTAAAACCTAATTTTAAATTAAAATTGTAGATGCGATGCGAAAGCGGTTTTCCAAGGAGAAAATTATTTAAAAGTTTAAATCATTTTTATATCATAATTCATTAGGAGATTAATTAAAATGAAATAAATTATGTTAATAAATATTTAATTGGTATAATTTCACTTTTTAAACCATTTAAAAAAATAAACCATATATATTATTTAAAATAAATGACATTTTTTAACAAAAACCTATATTTTAACTATTCATTGAAATAATAAACTTTTCAGAAAAATCTTACAAATTTACCCTGAGCTAATTTTTACATATATATTTAAAAAATGAACAATATTTTTTATATTAGTTTTATAAAATTTTCAATAATTAATTTTATTTCTTTTTTAGAAAAAAATATATTTTTTTGAAAATATTATTCTCTACACATATAAATACTTTACCAAAAATGGAGTTCATTTTTAAGAATATTTTTTCTTTTTATAAAGCCATTATAATTAAAATTTTAAAAAATTATTCCTATTAATGTTTCTAAATTTAATAGCTAAGTAATAATAGTGTTGTTTAAATATTAATATTAATAGTTCTTCATGGTTTATCAAAACATGGTGTTTCATGTGACTCAAGCTATAAATGAAATTAAATTTATTAAAAAAATATTTCATAAAATAGTATGGTATTACATATTTGATAGATTCCAATGAACTCATATCCCTTCAGAGTTTCCCACTATGTTATTATTTCGTGTCTCTCTATTATACCACCTTCTATGTCTCATCACACTGTCTAAAAACTTCCAATATATTGATCATCATGTGGCAGGTCACCCCTTCATCCCACATTAGGTTTTTGGGTACCTAGAGGGATGGATGATAGAAATAAATTCACCCATCACTCTTTTGAGTCACCCATCTGGTGATTCTTCCATATTTTCATGCTACACCACCTACATTTCACATCACACCATCTAATTAATCCCTCCATGTTTCCAGATTACTATCATTAGTATCCCTTAGGCCTAATGGTCCAAAATATAAATAATGGCTCAAAAGCCAAAAACGGTTTAATAGAACTTCTGTTATAATACCCTGTACAGTACATGCTACATTGTTATAAAAGTACCAATAGAAATCTTTCACTTTTTATATTTGAACACAGGATTTTCTGGTAGGATTGTAGAGTTTGTACCCCTAAGACAAATCTCAAATAACCAAATCCATATCTCATATATTATATTTATAAATTTATAGATAGAATGAGATTAATTATTAATGGAGTAATTTCAAGAGAGTATTAAAAAATGATTTAAAAATATCACAATGAACTTTCATAAATAAAATCAGTCCCAACAAGATATAATTCCTCCTCTCAAACACACTATTCCACTACAGTTACTTAGGAGGAGTATGTTGTAAAAAACAAATCGAATATATCTCTAAGGATCAGTGAAACTTTATCTCACCTATTCAGAACCAAAATCTGATTAAATAATCATAACTATTTTTATTTGTTAATTATATACTTTAAGTTTAATCACATTGAACTTTTCAGTGGTTTAAAACATATTTCTCATAAAAAATAACAACCATACTAACTGAAATAATTAGTAAATATTAATAAGAAAATATAGACAAATACTTCATTATTACACATTGGTATATATACATTAATTTATATTACATATAATAGTTTAGTATCCCTATAACATTTTTATATAAATAGATCATTATTTATTTTACCTAATAAAAAGTATTAATAATTTTCATATAATTTAAAATCAAATGATATCGAAAAAACATAACTGTGAAGTCTTTGAATTCACTTATCATTTATATTCTTAATGATACATTTCGAAAGATAAGTGGTGTCAAAAAACCAACATTGACCTTATTTTCCTGAATATTATAGAATGGATTATTCATATCCAGAATCCAAGAACCACTAACCATATTTCCATTTCCACAAATAATTTCATTTCTGTGTGTAGAATGTCACTCATTCTAAATTAGGAATGAAAATCCACTCTTTTCTAAACAATATATATAGTCATATTTTTATTTATAGATAAAAAATATTAATAGTCTTCCCATTCCAAAATTTATCCACTTCGTAAACATAGATCATAAGTTCCATCTTTTAAGTTAATAACTCTTTATTCGTTTCCAACACATAGATCAATTTGTCCATTTATCAATTCTACACTAATTATGATTCTATATTTTTTAAAATAAATCTATGATTCACACAATATTCACACTAACGGAAAGTAAAATATAGAAAAAAATTATTTCAATAAAATTCACATCTATATTGTTAGAACTATTCTCATTGAGAACACTCATCATTAATAAACTCCAATATAATAAACTATAGGTCTCAAAAGTTAGATATCTCAAAATAATGTTCGTGACGCATTACATTGTCTACAACAAGACATATATTTGGGTGAATATTATGTTTTATCTCATTTCAATAAAATATTTTATTTAATATACTCACACTAAAAATAACAACCCAAAACTTTATATCAATTTAGTGAACCAAGATCTATATTTCATGAAAAGTTCAATTCACTTTACTTTTACCCTAAAAAAAATTCTTCATATATACTTTATCATTACAATTATATCACATATGATAATAGGATATTTGAGTGGAAAAACCTTTTCTAAAACAAATTATGTGGATAAATTTATATTTATTCATTTAATAACCTAACTCATAAGAATTTAAAATTTAAATTCATCAAAAGAATACAATGGGTTATCATTACTTAACTATTTGGGTTATCCATATCCACCATGTCTTACAAAATGTAATCTATGGGCACCCATATTTAGCATAATCTGAAATGTTTATATAACTATGGTCCTTACATATGGGGAATTCTGAATTAATTCAATACAAAGTAATTTTAGGGTTCTCTTAGATTCAACATTTACATATACATCATATGCATATCATATGTAACTACTTAATCCCATGAAATATTTTCACTTCATTAAATCCCCATTGAATTTACCATAGTTGTTTGCTTATATTTATTATCCATTAGGCTATAGAATGTAATAAATTCAAAGATTATTTGGGTAATTGATTGGAGTATCCACCTTTTATGAATGATCTAAAGTTGTCCATAATTTTTAGTAATGGTTTATATATGTGATCCCATGATGTGTTTAGTGTAAATATCATTGAAGAGGTTTCCACCCATATATTGGGAAAATATAAATATAGAACTAATTTACCTTGAATATATTATAGGAAAAGTTATAATGGTATCCCATAAATTACATGGTTCTTGAGATAATTTTTAGGTCTTATACAATAAATAAAGTGGTTGAGTATTATCTAAAATGGTTCAGAAATTGGTGAAACAAGAATGAGAAGCCAGATACTAATCTGTTATGGATAAAAAAATTATCAAACTATATTTTAAGGGAGTAAAATATATTCAAAGAGTCAGAGAGCATGATGAAGCTAAAGGATCCATCTTTGAGTAATCGTGCCTAAGTGATGTTGACTATATTGTTTCATAACCCTTTAATGATGATTTATAAGGGTAGAGGATTTACCAAGGTATCCTTAATTAAAAATTAATAAAATCCATACATTATTCCAAATTCATGGTTCCATGTACATAAAATTCTTTCAATGTTGATGAATCCACATAGGTAAAGTCACCATGTATGAAAATCCACCGCATAATTGAATTTTGATACATGAAGATCGACATAATTGAATTTAGGAAATATATGGGATTTTACAAAATGGTTCTATCCAATGTGTAGGAATCCACATAATCATCTCTTGTTATATATATCAATTTATATCCACATACTCAAATGAATCTCTACATAGGAAAATTTTACTAGGGTACCAAATTTCAAAATTATAATATGTGGTGTACCATGTAATGAAATCCATCAAGTATCTGCTTTTATTAACGTGAAGTTGACTGTCAGGAAACCGAATTTCCCTTACGTCCTAGGTGAAAAATAAAAAACAACATAATGATGATTTATAATAGGATAATCAAATCCTTCAATTCTCATGTTGGGTATTCAAGATTAAAGAATCATGAATCATATTAAATCTATGATCTGAGCCCCTTTTTAGGAAGATCATATGAGGAGAACCACTATATATATTTCTTTATGTATGAAATGAAATTACTAGTTCTATAAGAATAATTCATATGAAGAAACATTAAAGGATGAATTTCCATCTAATCATAAACATATTTTGGTATGAGGCTATTTGGGTAGTATTTTATAAGGGTGGATATACTACATTTTCCACAGATTCAACTCAAATCAATAAAATATTTCACTGAACCACTCAAGAAACCTGAAATAATTTTAGCACAAAATGATATGGAGTGTTGTATATTTTATATTGATATAGAAAATTCAAATGTTTGGTGGATATATTTTTAGCAACAATGAGTCAAATATATTGGGGATGTTATCTAAAAATATATTTTTCCAAGATAATAAAAATGATATGAAAAAACATATGACAAAAAGGTTGTTATTTTGATGAGGAAAACCATTGAAAAATGAAAAATATAGATGATATAATCGATGGGTGTGACATGTACATGTGTTTTATATCTATGCATTGGCTATAATATTTCCTATTTTAGAAATTTGAGGCACCTCCCATAAATATATCATTCCCAACTTCACAAAAATGAAGATAATGGGATAATTAATTGAGATATATGAAAACATGGGTCATCAAGATAAATTCTAGTGACCTATATATAAATAGAAAAATATACAATGAGAAGAAGAGTTTGAAAAATTAAGAAAATGAGTGTTGTGTGTTGTTGGATGATATCTAAATAATATATCTCAAAGAAAAATATGATAAATTATTTGTGGCATGATGTAGTTAGTAACAGTAAGGAATTCGATAATACAAGTAAGGTTGCATCTATTGGGTATCAAATCGATGGAAAATAGTGAATTCGGCCATCATTCTATGAGTTGTTTGAGAGAGTCATAGTAGTAAGAAGAAAAATAGAGAAAATACCAACTTTGTTGTTATGATTATATATGGTTACAATCCTTTCAATTTTCAGTGAGTTTAGAATATATATAAGTAGTTTATAAAGAAATATGAATATGAGTTTCAAGATGTGACTAATTTAACGTGTTTTATTAGTGGTATTATGGAATTCAATGGAGTTTTTGACTAAAGGATATATATTATATTGGTGTCTAAGAATCATATATTGATTAAAAATATAATAAAATGGGATAAAATCAAAGAAAAACTTGCATATATATGAAATGACTATATAGAACCAATGTGGCCCAGGGTAAAAATGGAGATCACAACAAGAATTGGTAACTATAATGTGAAGCTATTTTGGATGTCTGGTAGGATGTAGTAAAGAGAATTTCTATAAAACTAAGTAATTTTAAACACTATGAGACTAATTTTTTATGGGAAACATGACCCATTATAATAAAAAAACTAATTTTAGAGGATAATCTATTTTTGGGGTTCATAATAAATCAGGGAACATAGTAGGACTTTATGCTAAACCTTTCAAGAATATTTTATTCTAAATTGAAAACATACTTATATTTCATGTAGTTGATGATTTCTTGGTTCAACATAAAATAGATCCATATTCACTAATCTAAAAAAAAATCAAATTCCAAATGGTTTTTTGGATAGTTTTGAATTTCATTAAAATTTTAAAAAAAAATGATTCACCCCCCCCAATGTATCAACACTGATCAAAGGGGTGAATAATTTACTATAGGAGATATCACAGGCTTAATTTGATTATAAAATTATTTTACTTGTAATATTGTTATTATTATTATTTGATGATGTTTATATTATCGTTGTTTAAATAATATCCTCAGTTGATGAAATCTAAATCTATCTCTATTAAAGATGAAATGAATGCTTCTTCTTGGACTTAGAAATATAAGATGAAGAAAGATGGAAATAAGAAAGGTAAAATCATGAATAATGATAGGGAGAAACCATTAATTTAATCATTTTCAAAGTGTTATGTTCTTATTAGATCAATCTAATCTCAATAATCTTTTCTATGATTATATCTTATGTTATGATGAAAACTAATGTATTAGAGCTCCTAATAATCTCTAATGTGAGGTTGCGAATCAATTTATGGAAGTTAATGTAGAAATATTTACTCACATATTTCAATATATTCAGGATATTGATTCTGAAAAATAAAAACTATATAAAGAAGTTGATTCCTTGGAGGAAGAATTAATAATTAAAATTGGAAGACGTATCAACCTCACAACACTGGTAGTTGCTAAGAGTGAGACAATTTCACATTGTAATGAAAAAAAATCCATGATTTTTTATGAAACTAAAAGAAGATTTATTGAGAAGTATTTATTTTAAAATTATATTAATGATATAATACATGCATTTAAAAATATAAACATGGTGATTCTTAATTTTAATGATGCACAGATAGATGTAGAATCCAAAAAGTTGAGAGAACATTACAATTAACTTCACAAGATAAGAAGGCTGTATTATGAAGAATTTTATAATCTATATAAGTATTAGGATTACATGTTAATATTATTATTCGATGATAAATATATTCTCAACATCTTGTTCTTGTAGTTAGAGGTGAAATTGCGAGATCTTAAAAAAACCCAAGATGGAATATTCTAATATAATATAGAGAAGAATGAAGTGGACAACTATGTTTCAAAATTAATTCATGTTTTATAGAAGAAACAAAATAGTGAAAGAGAGATCATGATATCGTGTGTAGAAGTATCCACCTTAATCTATATGAAAAAGTTAAGGCACAATGTAGATAAATTAACTCACACTAAATCTTGAATTTACGAAAGTATAGGAAAATAAGAAGAATATGTACAAATGTAGAAGGATAAAAATGTGGGTACATCCACCAATAATTCAATTGTTGTGATGATAAGGTAAAAGATAAACCTTTACCAAAAATAAGACTAGAAACCTGTGGTCTTAGTCCAAAAAATCGAGTATATCATGTTATATAGCCTGCAACTAATGTGAGAAGAAAAATACTTACTGAAAGGTGTTGGTGTTATTATAGATTCGGTCATTGGGAGTTTTTTTATTGGTATAATATGTCACTATATGAACTTTAAAGATGTTATAAATCAAGGGAAGTAAGGTTACATAAATGGGAAAAATGGTTGTTGTAAAGTTTCAAACATCACAGAAAGGGAATAATCTTTTTTTAAACAGATTTGAAAGCTTGAATAATATATTTGAGATGTGAAACATAAGAAGTCATAAAAATTATTAATATTAGTATAACCCTTTCAGGTACTAAAAATTTATTGAATATAAAAGTTAACTGGATTAGAAAAATAAGTAGGCAAACAAATTAATCGAATTAACCATTGGATGAAAATATGTAAGGAGGAATGATAAATCATATTCTCTCAAGAAGAAATATAAGACTAGTGAAAAGGAAGTCAACCCTATTAGAAAGATATTATTCAATTAATTCAAGTGATTTCCCATCATAGTCCAATATAGGATTCCCATAAATTTGAATGAAAATAAAATCCTTTTAAGGGAAATATAATAATCCCTCCAAAGAGATATTCTTTGATTGGATTAGTGGTTGACACTCAATGTGAAAAAATTAAATATGCTTCTAAATAATAGTGTTTTAATGACGAAATAATATTTTTTGTATGGTGAATTCTAATTGGAAATGCTGTAAAAAATTAAAAACTTCTCAACTATAATAGGTGGAGATATTTAAGAAAATGGGAAAACAACATTGGTCCGTAGTTTCAAATTTGATTATATTAATAATTAGTTCACACCATTAAAGAGGGTTCAATATTTCAAAAAATAATTCACATTTAAATAACCAAATTAGTTGTAATATTATAAAATATTCGAGAAATATGAAATTAATAAATCTAACCATATATATATAGACATATTAATTTTTAATAATTCTATAATTATATATAGATTTGATAAAAAATGAAGAATCATGTATGACTTTCATTCTATCATAATTATAAAAATATCATTATCAAGGGGTGAATATCTAGGAAAATGCTTAATAAACTATATCCCCTTTAATGTTTTTATGTTTATTTTCAAGTGAGTATAGGTTATTAAACATTTTTTAAAATAGATTTTATCATAACCAAATTAGATAAATAGATTAGTTGGTATCACATAATTATTAGTTTTTGATAGATTTTGTATCTAAATTAATCACTCATGTTTTCCACAATGGGTTAGCCCATGTGGAATTTGAGTTGATTGATTGTTGAAACATAGTCAAGAAACATGTGATTCAAAATAAATTTTTAAAATTTTATGTTGATCATCATTTATATTAATCACTTGAAACTGGTGAGCTATCCCAAAAATTGAATTTATTATCCCAAGTAATTTCTAGATATTTTAGAAAACTAAATAAGTGTATAACATGTTCTAGGAATGATCTTTTACTCACAAATTATATCAGGATTTATAAGTTTTAGTTGGTATCAAAAAATACACCAATTACTCAAGTAGAACATATTAGGAGCCATAATGTTGGAAGATATTAATGAAATCCTCTTAGATATAAATAATAATAGGGGGAGTAATTGGAAGATGAGCCTCCCCATTTATTTTAATTGGTATCATTTTTCATTTCGACTAGTATTTCAAGTGGTGTCATATTTCAATTGGTATCATATCTTAAGTTGTATCAATCATAAGTAGTATAAAACAATGATTGGAGAGATGAAGTTGATTAATATCCTGACCCTATGATGTTAATTAGGGGGAGATGAATATCATCCCCATTTAATTATTTATAAAATAAGGAGAAACAAATTACATTAAAAAATTTATACTATTTGTAATTGAAAAAATGGGGTTATTGAAGTTCCCAAAGGTTTTTGCTAGTATTTTTAATGTAGGCATTTCAATATAATAACTACATAGATGAGTTTTGGGGCGTAATGGAGTATCCACCCTTCAAGTAAGAATTTAATTGTCCTAGAATTTTGGGTTATGGTTTTGTGATTTTATCATGTGATTCGTTCATGGGAAAGGGGATTGAAAAAATTATATCCCACATATTGGGAAAAAATAAAAGTACAATTGACTTCCCTTGAATATCCAGATGTATATGTTCTAAGGGAAACCTCTAAATAAGACAATTTTTAATTTGAACTTCATTTCATAGAAAAGTATTAAAGTAGTTGTGTAATGTATAAAATTGTTTTTGAAATAAAGGAATGGGAAGAAGAAGGTTGTTATAGATCTGTTGTGGGAGAACAAATTATCGAGCATTATCTTACATGGGGAAAATATATTCAAAGAGTTGAAGAGACAAGTAAAGATAAATGATAAATCATTTAGTAACCATGTATAAAGGCTACTAATTATTGTTTTTTATATTTCTTTGATGATTATTGATAATGGATGGATATAGACCAGAGGATTTATGGTTGTAAATTAATGAAGACTACAAAATCTATGAATTTATGGGTTCTATGTATTTGAATTCTATAAATGTAGTCAAATCCATATTTCCAAAGTCACCACATATGTGAAACCACCATGTAATAGAATATTCATACATGAATATCAATTTAAATTAACTCAGAAATACAGGATTTGACATAAGGGTTATAGCTGACATATGGGAATCCATGTAGCTAAATTAGACTATATATCTGAATTCAGATCCATGTACTCGATTGAAGTTCCATGTAGGTAAATTGGAATAGGAGTACAATATAACCAATTTTTAATATGTGAATCACCATATTAGTGAATCCATCAGGTATGTAGGTATATAAATGAAAATTTTAATGTCAGGTAAATTAATTTCCATTATGTCGAGGTTAAAAAATAAAAAAATTCAAGAATGATGATTTTGAAGAACAAAATAAAATCAATCGATGCTTGTGTTATGAATTAATGATTAAAACATCATCAGAATTATTTACTCCATGGTATTATCATATTTAAAAGGAATATATAATGATTATAAACTCTTCATTTATTTCTATATAGATAAAATTAAATTATTAGGGTTCAATGAATAATGCAGATTAAGAAACATCAAAGAAAAATTGTTCATCTAAGCATAAAAATATTTTGATATGATGTTGTTTGTGTGATATTAAATAAGGTTTAAGATACTAAAGTTGTGTTCAAATTCATGTATAGTATATACTATAATTCATTTAATCTCTCATGAAAAAATTTAATATTTTCTACACCACATGATCTGAATTGTTATAGATATTATACAACTGTGGAAAATACAAGATACATATTTGAGTGGATAAATTTTGAGGAAGAGTGATTATATATTGATGTTGATATTATATAAAGATATATTCATCAAATAAAATAAAAAATAGATGAAAATAATGATAAGGGAAAGGTTTTCATTCATATCAACGTAGCCTTTGAAAAGGAAAAAAGAGATCATGACAATCGATTGATAAGGCCAATATATGCTTTTTTACTACATGCATTTACAGTAATATTTAAATTCTTAGAAATATGATTTTTCACCCAAAACATACCATATCCATATATATTGATATAAATATAATGGGATAATCCCATGTATTAGCTATTCATATTTGTGAAAAAGTGGGCCATTGAAATAAATTTTCCTTACCTAAGTGTAAAAAGAAAATTATGTTGTGAGAATAAAAGTTCTTAAAAATATAAGAAGTGTGTATTGTTGGAAAATATTAGTATAAGATATATTGAATAATAAGTAGAATAAGTATCTTCTATATATTGTAGAAATTAATTAGAATGAGGCTAATTTTTTATGTGAACCTGCATCTACTAGTTATTGAAGGTGAAGAAAATAAAAAAGTAAACTATCATTTTGAGATTAGTTTTATAGAAACAAAGTAGTGATAAGAATAATAGAGGAAAGACCAACTGTTTAGTTATATATTTTCCTAGTTTTAATAAATTTTTTGTTTGGTTAGTATGTAATCACAGTGAGTAGGTTTTAATGACCTATGAATATGAGTTTTAAGAAGTGACCAAACTGTAGAGTTTTCTTAAATATTTACTATCATGAAAAGGATATGTAGTTGAATTGAAGTAGATTTATTTTCTTTGTGTAGAAGCATTCAGTATAAAATTTAAGATCTTATTTCCAGTAATAACATCCAAGAAACACATTAATATATATTTTTGGACTCCATGTAACCTATGAAACTCGGTTTTTATAGAGAGTTCGTCGTGACTCTCAGTAAATATAGTGTGATGCTATTGTGGAAGTCCTATGAGAAGCAGGAAAGAGAATTATTATGGTAATTTGGAAATTTAAAAAACATGAGACTATGTGTTTTTATAGGAAAACTTCTCATTATAATCAATATCAAATTGTGTAGAGAATCCATAATTCGGTTAAACAACCAATCAAGGAAAATAATAATTCTTTATAAAGAACATTATAAAAATATTGGGGGATTATTTTTTTTATTTACATGTATTTCAAGAAGTTTATTATCAATAGGTTAAATGTAAAATAAATCCATATTATATGACTGTAAAGATAGGTTAAAATATAATGGGGTTTCAGGATAGTTTTGAATTTCTTAAAAAGTTGGTAAAAACTGATTCACCCCCCCCCCCAAGGTTTCAACACTAATCCAAGGGTTAAATCACAAATATATATATGAATGAATCTAATGATTTAATTTATGAATTGTAATCCCCCAACAAAATTAGAATTTTCCAAATATGTTAAGGTATACAAACTTATAAAACTAGTGATTTTTATTACTTATCTAATAAAAGAATTATTATGTCTTAACATGTCAAAAATAATCTCATGAATAAGGTATATAAAACACTTTTATGTAAAGTATTAGAACCATAAAAATCCAATATTTCCACATGAAAAATAATTATGATATGGGTATTCATCCCTCACTTTTCATAAACACAAATTAATCCATTGTGTTATTGTGAAGTCATACCTAGTGTCCCGCTATCTAATTATTAATACTCCTAAGTGGACACAATTCAAATACTACTCTAATATCTAATATGTATAAATGATAACTAGAACTTATAATAATATTCATAACTAAAATAATTATTCATAGTTGTTTTTTAATGAAAAATAAATCTTTTATTTAATAATTAGATTGAAACTCTTATATTAATAACATTACAATTATTTTATGTAGAATAAAAAACATTAACTAAACCATAAAATATTTATAATATAAAAATTTATACACCTGAATATTGAATAGGGATTTTACAAGTAAATGAATAGCTGAAATATTTAACATTAAATATGGAATATAATAACTTTATAAACTATATTAATCAAAACCACTTTTTAATTTATTGAAAGTCAAATAGATATTACATGATCCCTTCAATTATGCACTTAAAAGAGATTTGAAGAAAACATTTTCTTAATTTTTTTTACAAAACATGGAAAAGTACCATATCAAATTTTTTATTCCAAATAAATTTTTTCAAAATAAATTCTATAAGGTCCCACCTTGAACCAAGACATATTTTTCAATCACAAGGAATATTTTTTATTTAATCATACTATAAATCCTTCCCACAATACATTCTCTTTGATGTTTTTTGTTATATAAATCCTTTATTCATAAACCTATGCTACATAGTCTTGAAACCATGATGTAAAAATTTCAAAAAATGATTCTCTATTTTAGGATAAAGAAACCATGATTTTTTCCATGAAAAATGTTGTTTTTCAAACAAACACAATTTTTTTTATAAAATAATATATATATAATTATATAATTTAATGAACTATGATTTTTTTAGAAATGTGGTATAATAAATGATGTAGTTCTATAATCTTAATATTTATTCTAGAAAAACACTAAAATATTAATTTTCTCGTACTTAATCATATTAATTATCCATAGGTAATGGATTAGATACCATAGAATAGGTTTTTGGGTAATCACTATACCTATAAAAGATAGAAGAAATAAACTCTATAAATGTGATAAAATGGAAGTGGAATCAAAACTAAGAAAATAAAAACAATAAATTAAACCACACCTCTCTATCCTTATTAAATCGTTTACAATAGTGATCTTACAATAGTTTCTTTAGTAAAATATAATTAATTACTACCTCTAAAGGTATCTAGTGGGAATTTTAAACACAAATTTATTAAAAATAACCCCTTCCACAAAAATATTTACAAGCACCTACTCTATAATTATAAATATAGAGATGAAAAATATAGAGAGATTAGGTTTAAAGAGAATGGTTTGTAGCTTCCAATAATAAGATCCAAAAACTAAAATTCATATAAATCCTTCATTTAATGAACTAACCACATAGATTCTAATATTTCATATGTTATAAAATGGAAACCCCATGAATCCACTATAAAGACTCATATAACATTTCCTCATTTATGTTATTTTATTTATTAAAACCTTTAAAAATCTGTAAAATATATACATATCATTACATTATGTTTCAATATATGAATAAAATATAAAAGTATTTTTTGGATATTTAGCTAAATAAATACTATTATCATTAATCATATAATACAAAATATTTTTTCAAGAACCAAAAATCAATATAAACTATGAAATAGTGTCCATCACCAAGATTTAGGGCACATTTCTAACATGAATGATACTGACAGGGTTATATTTTGAACATATTTTTGTATGTAAAATATAATTTTTTACACTTTAATTGATTATTATTGGAGATATTTAATTGTTTTAGTGATTTATGGAAGGATAATAAAATAATTCCAAATTCAAAAAAATTGAGAAAAATATAGTATACAGAAAACACTTCGCAGTGAGCCGCTTTATGGTGTGGTGTGACACCAAATTTGTGAAGGGTGATTGTAGTTTTATTATATACAAGTATGAGTAAAGTCCAAAGACTGTCACTCTAAAATAAATAACCGGGTTTATTCGGAGTGAAACTAATAGGAAAACTAAATCACACTTTGTGTATGTATTTTACACGACAAGAATCAATCAATTAGGGCTCAAAAATTTTATTTTTTATGAAATTTAATGCATAAACCACACATTTAATTACCCCTTATAAACCAGGACCATGAGAGACCCATTTATGATGAAATTAATGGCACTGAGAGTTGCTTTTGAATCTTATAAATACAAGGACAGGTCAAAGAGAAATGGGGTCAGTTCCTCAAGATCCACTATTGTGTTGCACTATAGAGATGATGTTACTCTAGGATTTCATTCAATTAATTTTATTTTCATTTTATTTTAATTTTATTTTCCCATGTAACACATTCATTTATCTTTTAATTCTAGTGTTTCCATATTCTTCCATATCTCCTTCTTTTCCAACCCAAATATCATTCACACATTCGTATCTTCTTCCACTATGATCTCTTTTCACATTGCAATGGAACGTGACTAACCTGAGCCGTGTCCCTAGGGGAGGATTCATGGAGTTCTTAATTATTGAACTTGAAATTCATTAATATTATGATTATTTTTTTGGTTGATGAAAATGAAATTCACAGCTTCAGTGAACATCCACCATGACATGAATATCTAATTCATTCATACTTCATACCAACAAAGTTGAGGTTTTTTGTTTTTATGTTGTCTCTTATCCAAAAAAAATACCTTCTCATGGTAGAGAGTAGGAATCCTTATATAATGTAAAAGTATTTTCAAATTGAATACAAAAAAAATAATGAATGAACCCTTATATCCAACCCTAGGATTTAAACCTATCTTCCCTAATTTCATTATTTGTAGATTTTCATGTTAGTACTATGTTATTTTATTCCATAGTATTTATTTTTTCAAAACCCAAAATCCTATAATTTTATTTATTTCATAAATAAATAAAAAATTTAATAAAACTTTGATTGGTTGAATTTTGAATTAATGGTTGATTAACTGAAATTCTATTCATGTGAGAATACCCTTGTCATCCTCTAGGATGTTTTTGGAAAAATGAAATTTTCTTTCGTCACACCATACGACAGGCATGCATCAGATATTATCTTTTCCAAAGAATAGATATCTCGTTTAGTGTGAGTTTCATATACACCCCCTAACCTGATAAAATATTTTCTTTATGGGATTAAAGTATGATTTGTCATATATAGGATTGGTTATCCCTTCAACTAATACGTCCTTTTTAGAGGATCACGGGTCCACCATTTGTGGGGTTGAATACCCCCTTTTAGACCATAATTCCCTCAAAGTGGTATAGGACCTCCATATTTATAAAGATATAATTATTACTTATGGATAATAGTATTCTCATTTGACACTTGGTGTGGAATTCTTGTCTATATATTTTCTTTTTTTCTATTTGGGGAGTGATTTGGTGAGCTTGGGAAAACATTCTTCAATGAGTTTGATTTTGAGATGATATATTATATTATATAATGATAATATACACTCTTATGTGATATATTAAAGATGTGATAGTCTCCTAGTAATATACACTCTGAGACTATTTTTTGTATAAAAAAATGGTGAAAGTAGGAAATAGGACTCTTTAAGTTTGTATGAAGTATACTTTTACACCGAAAATAGATTTTTATTATGGAATATATGAGAAAATTATGTATATTTGTTGGAAATTTAAAAGTTAAAAAATCTATATTGTTTCAAAATAACATAAAAAATTGATTTAAATCATTCCTTGAATATTTCATAATATTTTCATATTATGGACACCAATATTTTATTCCCATTAGGGTTTGGGATAATAGCATTTGAAATAATTTTTTTGATTTGGATATGTTATGAGGAGAAAATATATTAATCACTTAAAATAATGAAATCACATTTATGTGCTAATTGAATATAATGACACATCATTTGTGATCAAGACACTGAGGGTCTTTATAAAACCCATGGGACACACTATGTGGTGGAATGAGGTGAAGAAAAGGTAGTGGGAAGAAAAATATCATATTATTAATGTTTTACTAAAATCTTATGAAATGGTAGGGATCTTATATCATAAACATTCCCCATATAAGATAGGGGACATTGTTTTTCTAGAAATTTTATGGTAGGTCATTATAATCCAAATCCATAAGTATATTTAATCATTATTTTGATGAAATGTTTAAAGATGATGAGTCAGTGTTGGAAGGTATGAAATATACCCTCTTAGATTTTATTCAATTCTGTGACTCGAGAAATGATATCAACTTCACTAGTAGTGATTTTATTATTAAAAAATATAAATTATTGTACTTCAAAAGAGAATAAGTATCTATTGAAATTTATATCAGATAAATGGGTATGATGGTGTTTATCTCTTTTATAAAGAAAAAAATTAGTTTCTAAATTAAAAATAAAAATTATACATATCAATCAAATAATCCTAGAGAAATTGATAATGTAAAAAAGTTATATTTTTTATTTCAAAATTAATAATAAAAAGAGATCATGTTTTAAAGAAAATGAAAAATGAATGGCCATAGTAAATTATTATAAAAAAATAAAAAAGATAGAAGTTACTTATATACTTGACTTAAATCAAATTTATATGAGAGGTATAACGAAGATAAAAGGCTTAAAATGTGGATTATATTATCTATTATTTGTGGATGATTATAGTAGGATAAAACAATTTAAGACCATGTGTCCCAAAAAACATTTCATATATCCAAAGGTATTAAGTTATGTAGGAAAACTACTTGGTAATGAATAAGAAAGTAATGATCTAATATAATATAATTTAGTTCATTTTTTATTTAGTGAAGAAGAAAATGAAGAATCCTAGAATTTTTTATTAAGTTATTATAGAGATAATATATAAAAATAATGGGGTGGTTGAGAGGAGAAATAGAACAATAAATTATATGGTTTAAAGAATGTTTATGTCTTCTATTATTAAAATGAATTATTATAAAAAATAAGTTTAAACTTCTGTTTTTATTCAAAATTCATATCTTCCCTATCTATGTGAAAATGTGACACCCTGTTATCTATGGTAAAAAAGTAAACCAACTATTAAAAAACTTGTCTAAATAATATCTATGTAAATAAAATAGTGAATCAAGGATTGTATAGAAATGGGGGTGATGAAGTCATAATTTTTATATATTCTATAAAAAATAATACATGTAGGTATTATATCCAAAAAAATGAACAATATAGTGGAGAGTAAAGATATGAGACTGGATAAATAACAAAAAGTCCATTATTACTCATAATGACAAGGAAGACTATATTTGTATAGTTGAAACATGATGTTCATGTAAATCCCATGAGTAATAGATATATATAAAAAATGGATCTATTTTATTTAGTTTTTTCTATTTAATTTTCCTAAAGTTAATCAAGATATATAAATATTAGGAACACACATATTATCTTGAATTTAATATTAATGTATATTTATGAATTATTATTCATAAATTTTTATCATGAATGTGAGATGATAAATAAAACCATGGTGGTAAAACAATGAGTTATCCCTAATTTATAATTATCATATAAATTCATTTGTCATGGTGATATTTTAATTCATATAGATATAAAATATTCCCTAGTAGGAAAATAAACTAAACATATTATCTAGATTTATACCATCTGAGTGTACCACATTGAATTTCATGTGTATATTTTATTATTATACAAAAAATGTATACAATACAATAGTCCCATATCCAGGGTTAATATGTTTCTCTATATGTGAATCATCACAATTTGACATTAATTTTAGGTTATTAATTTGAATAAGAAAATAAAATGGTGGATAGGAATAACTATAAACATTTAATGAAATTTTATGAAACAATTCATGATTTTTTACCTCATGTATAATAATTTTAAATCTATTTTTTATATTGAGTAAGTATAAATAGATGAATTATCATTATTTATAAAATGACATATGATATGACTATCTACTTGAATGAATGAAATGTGATGTATCCGAATATTTTAGTTATTATATATTAAGATTCAATAATTGACTAGTTGGATAATACAATATTAACATGTTTCATTTCTCATAGGTATACTTAGTATCATTGACAATGGTATTATATGAATATACATATTATTAATCGAGATCATACCATGAAACATTATATATTTAGTAAGAATGTTCTATTTATATATATTTAGTATATCTTATTATTTATTTGGAATTCATAATCATTATTAATGTTAGAAAGGATAATAGGGTAAAATATAAGTTTGCGTGAAAAAAAATTGGGAAAAAAGTTTTAATCTAAAAAATTTACATTTCTCACAAGATAGATTTATATCCTATGGATTTTCAATATATTTTAACATCCTCTTCTTCAAAAACATAACATGAATCATTCCCCAACCTGATCTAGACCTATAGACACCCTATATGAGTTTCCCAATCTTCAGGGTTTAGAATTTTAGTGGTACAAAACAATTATTAGATAATGATTTAACCAATCTTGGTGATCATATTGGTTGATAAATAGTTTTCTAGAAATCTGGCATCACCAATCCATTTATCTTTTGTATCCAAAAATAATGTAATAACCTCTATACAAGGGGGTACCTTTTATACCAGTAAAATAGTATAATACCCACCCTATATAATAATACAACTAATATATAGCATTAGTTCAAGTAATAATAAATGATAGATAAATAGGTTCAACTAATACAATATTTTTTACATTGACATATTCCAAAGACATCATCTTCTAATACTGGGGTCCCTCACCACACCTAGTGAATTCCTAAGGCACTAAAACAACATTCACACCTATCTAATCCAAAATGTGTCCTATAAACTATATATAAACATGTTTATTCCTAAACGTACAAATGTTAAACATAAGTAGGAACTATTTCATGGCCTCAAATGTTATATATGATAGTCAGTTATATTCACATGAATATGTCTATAGAATATGTATGTATAAAAATAATTTTGAACAAATTAATACTTATATCACACTGGATATCACATAATGTATAAATATTGTAATATAAAAATACAACACCCACACTACTAGAATGATCCAAAAACTTTTTTGATTCACTCTTTGAGTTGATAAAATGGGAATACTATATAATAAAGAAAAAATGGAAACTGGTGATAACCTGGAAATAATAATCATCATGTGGATATGGAAAATTCATATATGGAAATGTATAAACGTATCAGGTATCACTATTCACACCCATAGGGTAAGGGGAAATGATAACCATCTTTTAGAAGGATGTATTAATGATTTCTTTGGTACCTTTTTATAGGAACATCATACCTCCATGCGTAGTTTGTGTAAACATATTAGCCTAATGTCATCATCATCAAGTATATATTTGTAACACACCACAAATTCTGAGGTGTGAAATTTTTAAAAAAATCAATGAACCATAGGTGTTTTTATGGTTTTTATATATTGGATGAATTGGAGAAAGATGAAGGTTGATATTTGAGGGAGTTTTCCCTGGTTCAAGATGAAATTTTATGACTGGTATGAGGATACACTATAATATGAGGCATTGTGTCATAGAAATGGGATGTGTAAGGTTAATATTTTAATGTTAGTTTTTGGTAAATATATAACTTGGGAATTGATATATAAAGGCTTACTTGAGGGGATAATGTTATAATATAAGAAACTTGGACTTGTCATTATAGGTGTCCATGATTACTTTGGTCTTCCATAGAAGGGGGAATTGCACCTTATAAATTGGGTCACATTGAAATGTGGCATGGATAGGGTGACCATGTATTTTTTTCTATCCTAGAACAAGTTATCTATTTATAGGAAACATAAACACACAACCATGATTGACTTTAACTTTTTAGGGTTTCCCAGTGATGGAGTGTTGTGTCATGGTGAAAGTAGTCACACCAAAATCAACAAATGTGAAGTTTCCAAGATCTACTTAGTAGGTTACTTAAACTATGAATTAGGGGGCCATGATAGATTTCCCCTATTCTATTTTCTTATAGCGGTTTTAAATTAATAATCCCTGTAGACTTTTGGTTAAACTATCCAAGAAAGATAGGAGAGGAAATCCCTCTTACTTTTCATTCAATTCATCTGATTTAATAGGTTTTTGGATTTATTACATTATTGAATAAGTTTTTATATCTTGTAACACTCCAAGCTTCCATGGTACGCTTTTCTTTGAATAATACAATAGTGTGTGTTGTATGTAACTTTGAGTTCTAACACACCACAACCACTCAAACTAGCCGTTATGAATAGTAATACCCACTTTTTGAAATTTTATAAATTTTATCTTTCAAAATTGACTTCATTTTTGGATTCGGAATATCGGAATTAGCTTAGGGTTCATTTTTGGTATTTTTCTAAAAACATTCAATTTTTGATGAATAGTGAAAAACACTGAGTTATAGTTTAAAACCGAATTTTTATTTAAATAATTATTTATTTTATTTAAATTTATTTTTTGTCAAAATAGATACATAATACCTATATAAGTTCAATGTAATTCATTAGATTCATTTTATAATAATTTTAGATATATAAAAATTGTATTGAACTTTTCACCGTCTTTTACCCACCTCCTATGAGAATTTGAAAATTCACATAAAAAATAATTTTACCACTTATGTGAATGGAATTTCAAAAAACCAATAGAAACGGTTGATATCAATATGTAAAATGTGGTTCAATGATATGAAAAATAGTTTTTGGTGAATATTAACTTTTTAGTTTTATTTACTACGGTTAAAAGTAAATAGGGCAATTAAGGGTAAAAATGATATTATTATTACCATAAAACATGTCCTAATTCTATCGGATAAGTATAATTCTACCAAAGAAAACATTAGAAATAAAATATGAACCTCTTTGGTCTACTTGGATTAGATTAGGACACTTATTATTATTTTATTTAAAGAAGAGTTAAAAGAGTTAAAATCAAAGTTTAATAACTAAAAAAAATTAATTTAGGGTTATACATAAGATAAATTAGACTATAAATATTCATTAGAAAGATAAAAATATTTCATACATAATGGTATTTTATTTATATTTTTTAGACATTAAATAATTTAATTTATTTATGACACAATGATGATGCATAATTACCTAACTAATGAAATATTAAAATAATTGATATTATAAATATCCATATAAATGTAATTTGAGACTTTTTATGAATTACACTAAATTTATAGGTTAATATGACATTTTAGGGTTGGTTATATGAATTTTTTTCGAAGTAATAATGTTGTTATGAATTTAGAAAAAACAAAATACCAAATAGTGTCAAAATTGACAAAAAAGAGTTTTTAAAACAAATATTATATTATTAATTGATATTATATTCCTAAAAATATAAGGTTAGGACAAAGGAATTTTATAATGATAGTTTTATCATTAATGAACCACTTGGGGTTCTCATGTAAGTATATAGTAATTTTATTAACCATATAATATAAAAATACAATGATACATGGTAAATGTCAAACTATTTAACTAAGAATTAAATCTAAAAGATAATGTTATTAAAGTTACCCAAACCTGTCTAAAACCTATTGATTGAGTGTTTTCCGACACATAACCACCTTAGACTTTAAATAATTCATTTTTTAGCCATTGGAAACCGAAAATTATTTTATTATAAAATAATATTTCTAACTTATCCTAAGGTGCCCCTCGCCCCTCTTATAAAAGGGCACTCCCCCTTATCTCTAATTCACACCTTCAAATCCATTTGGATCTTCCAAACCCTGCCCAAATACCCTCTCAACTATCCTACCTTCATCCTAGAGGCCCTCATTTAGTCATAAATCCAACCTAAGGAGCCCTTTTGATCAAATAAAATGGAAGAACCCGAAGAAGATGTAAATATTTCATCACCTCTTTCAAGTTCTTTTCTTCTTCCACTTCCTCTTTCTTTGTTGTTTCCATTCTAAAATAACAACTCCAGTATATTATATATACTGTGATGTTATTATAAATATTTTACAACCATATTCATTATTCTATCCATCCTTTTAAAGACATGTCACCATACGTGCGTACGTACGGATTACTGTCTCCACGTCGTGGTTTAAGTGTTATTCAATACATTATTATTTGGATGGGTATAATAATGAAGTGTAATTGATGTAAATAATAAATATAACATGATAATTATTATTTATATATGATATTACATCCAATTAAATATTATTTTAAGAATGATATTGTCACTCATGCGTACGTACAGATTACCGTCTCCACAAACACGGTGAGATTCATTCCCCATCATATCCATTCAAGACTAATTTTCATTTGATGATTAAAAATAATGTTTAAAGACTTGATATCATTATTTATATGAATAAGATACATACCATCGATAACAAATATGACTCATATAATAAATAATATAAAAGAAAAGGAATCCTTTAACACCCGAAACGACAATAATACTAAGATATTATTAAAAAAGAAATGTTAAAAGATCATATATGATGTCATATTAATGTATATGATTCTTGTATAATTTAATAACAATTATCTCACTAATATACAAGAGGTTAACCTACCCTCAACCAAGGAAAAGTACAAGGTAAGTGTTAATTTCACAATCTCTTTATTATCTGAGGTAGTTTTTACGTAAGTATCTACTGGGACATATTTATTATCCATGTCCATGTTTCATAAAAGAGTTTTCCAAGGGATTATTTTTAAGGGAAATTTTTACTAAAACATAATTCTAAAGGTTTTCAATATTTATTCTTCTAAATCATTTTCATTAATTTCCATGATTTCAAAATTGTTGTTTAAAGATTTATTTATATGTGCATGAATGTTTTTTTAAATGTAAATTCCTTTCAAATGTTTCACAATGGTATGGGAAACTTTGATTCAAAAATTTCTTTAAATTTATTCCTTTCTAAATTGTGTGAATTTTAAATGTTTTAATGAAAAAAGGGATATTACTCACAAAGAGTTTTACAAATCATTTTCATCTATATCAACATCCTTTGATGGATTTTAAACTTGTTTTAAGTTGATTTATTATGATACAAATATTACATATTATTTTGAAGGTTTTTTATATGTTTGACCGTGGATGTGTTATTTTTATTCCATTCAAGGTTTACGGATAAATTATTGACATTTTGTATGCTATTTTTAATATGAATGTTTATGTTATGTTTAAACCTTTTCATATGAGGAATGCATTGGACTTAGTAAGTGACGGGTAGAGCCCGTTGTAGCTCCTTGATGCATCGGTAGGTCTCATGAGAAAAACTAGTGTCTTTGGACAAGGCCTTGACAAACTCTTATTTGTAGTCTTGGCACAAGGCCTTGACTATGTGGTTATGAACATCTGGCATTATGCATTCCATCCTTATGAAAGTGGCTATTGATATTTCATGTGATTATTCGACTAGTAGAATATCCATGTGAGTAAGTAAATGGAATTATTCAGATTTTATCTTTGAAATATTATGCTAAATATCATTTTTAAAAGGCTTTTGTTTTAGTTTTATACATTTCCTTAAATTTTTATGCTTATTTATGAAAGTTTCTGCTATATTGTTATCCTTACAGAGCGTCTGAGCTCACCCATTTCTATGTTTTATTTTTCACAGGATAGGAAGAAGTATATTATGACTAACCTACAAGGATAGTCTATGGGATCTCAGTGTTGTCTATGGAAACAATGTTGTTGTAGTTTTCCATTTATGATGTAATGTAAACCTTATGAATGTATCTACTATTTCCAAGGCTACTAAACTAATCGGTCTTCTGAGACTTGATCTTTTGTGATCATTCCAATGTTATGTAATAATGCACCGACTCTGGGTAAATGGGGTCGGGGTGTTACAATTGGTATCACAGAAAGTTTAGTACAAACCTTAGAATCTAGATTTAGATAAACTCTGATTGTAGCACATTACCCTAAGATAGAGATTTAGGATTAGTATAGGAGAACTTCCTAGAATTTTGGTATTGTAGTGATTTTGTGAGTTTTCCAAGAAATACATCCCTTTCTGGATATAAGCAGGTAGAGGTGGTTCTGGCACAGATATACCTTGGGTTAAAACCCAAAAACACCACTTTGAACTAGTCTCGAATAGGAACTGGTGCACGACAACAGGCCTTGCTGCACTCCTGGTTACGACACTCTCAGGGGATATACTTACGATAATTCTCATTTTCTTTACAAACCATTATGAAGTTTTTATGAGTATATACTTCCTCAAAGAAAACATTTTTTATGATTATGGATTATATCCATAAACTGTTCAATTTATGTTAAGTGTTTTACAAGTTTGGATTTATGTATTACGATTCATAAACTAATCTAGTTTATGCCATTATTTTAAAATGGTTCCTAGTGGAAGGAATGGAAATCGTATCAATGCACACAATCCATGTAGTGAATTCCCTACTACTCAAGATAATTATAGTGGTGCTGGTGATACAACTAGTGCTGATCAGAAAATCACCATACAGGGAAAACTCACTCAGGTTATGAATAATAACCTTACCCGTATGGAGCACCTTGATCCACAGCGTGGAGGATAAATGTTAGATCACTTCATGAGGCAACAACCACCAACATTAAATGGGGGGTACAAATCCACTAGTATCTGAGCAATGGATAAATTCCTTAGAGAAAATATTCTACGCCTTGGGGAGTGGTGAAAGGGAAAAAATTGTCATGGCAATTAACCGCCTCACTGGAGATTATGATCAATGGTGTTCATTGATTCAAAACACAAAGGAAGATGATGAAGTATCAAATATAGAATGGATGGAGTTTAAAGAAATTTTCTTAGAAAAATACTTTCCTCATGACCATTGAGTGGATATGGAGAGACAATTTCTGAGTCTGAGGAAAAAGGAGGATGAGAATGTCGTAAAGTATGAATCTAACTTTATAAGGTTAGTGAGGCATGCATCAGATTATATACATAACCCAAGAAGTAATATTGATCATTTATTTTATGGGTCTATTATTTATAGTGATGCTTCAAATAAAGTGATTGGTTGTGTCCTAATGCCGAATGATAGGGTTATTTCCTATGCATCACGACAGCTAAAAATTCATGACCAAAACTATCTGACACATGATCTTGAGTTAGTAGCTGTAATATTTGCTTTGAAGATATGGAGACATTATCTCTATGGTGAAAAATGTGAGATATATACTGATCATGAGAGTTTGAAGTATATTTCCTCACAGAAATTACTTAATATGAGGAAAAGGAGATGGCTTGAACTACACAAGGATTATGATTGCACAATACACTACCACCCCAGGAAGGAAAATAATGTGCCATATGCTTTGAGAAGATATCATCATGGAGTTTTGAACAATATGAGAGTTGAAAAAGATCCTATTTTCAAAGATACAGTAAATTTGGACATGGGAGTAACCATGGAAGGTGAAACATCAATAATTTCTCAAATGTTTTCCAAACCATCTTTACTAGAAAGGATAAAGAGTTCTCAGACCAGTGATGAACAGTTTCAAAAGAAGAATAAAACTGTGAATGATGGGAGATTGAGTGACTTTCTGTATGAAGATGGAATTTTAAAATTTGGGTTGACTTTGTGTTCCTCATATACCTGATCTAAAAATGGAATTGTTAGATGATGATCATAGTTCCAATTTCTCTATGCACCCTAGTAGCACTAAGATGTACAGAGTTTTGCAGGAACATTTTTGGTGGGACAACATGAAGAGGGAGATTTCTAATTTTGTGTCAATATGTATGGTTTGTCAACAAGTGAAAGCTGTAAGGCAACAACCTGGAGTAGTTTTGCAACCTCTTCCCATACCTTTGTGGAAATGGTATAATATTATGATGGACTTTGTCATGGGACTACCAAAGACTCCTAGAAGGAATGATGCAATATGGGTCGTTGTTTATCGCCTTACCAAGTCAGCATATTTTCTTGCTATAAGAGAAGATTTACCACTTGAACGTCTAGCAAGACTATATATTAATAAAGTTTTGAGACTTCATGGAGTACCACTATCAATTGTTTCTGATCGTGATCCATGTTTTACTTCAAGATTCTGGAAAGTCTTCAGAAATCCCTAGATACTGAACTTTGTTTGAGCACTGCCTACCACCCCCAAATAGATGGACAATCAGAACAGACTATTCAAACCTTAGAAGACATGTTGAGATCTTTCTCACTTGACTTTCATGGTTTGTGGGATCAATATTTACCTCTGGTAGAATTTTCTTATAACAATATCTTCCATTCAAGTATTCAGATGGCACCATATGAAGTGTTATATGGAAAGAGATGTCTCACACCAACCTGTTGGGATGATGTTGGTGAACGAAAACTCGTAGGCCCAAAAATTGTGAGGGAAAAAATCTAAAAGGTTAAGATAATCCAAAACCACATCAAGGCATCTCAAAGTAGACAGAAGAGCTATGCTGATAACCGAAAGAAGTATTGGTAATTTCATGTAGGAGATTATGTTTTCTTGAAGGTATCTCCATGGAAGGGTGTTATATGTTTTGGTAAGAAGGGTAATATGAATCCTAGGTATATCGGACCTTTTGAAATTCTATAACGAATTGTGGTTGTAGCTTACCATTTGGCAATGCCACCAAGTCTCTCCAAAGTTCACGATGTATTCCACTTATCACTGTTGAGAAAATAAATGCCTGACCCAACGCATGTACTTACTTTTGAGGAATTAGAACTAGAACCCGATCTTTCTTATTGTAAAGATCCTCTCAAGGTTCTTCATATAAGAGGACAAGTGTTGAGAAACCGAATGACTCATCTGGTAAAAGTTCTATGGAGAAACCATAAGATGGAAGAAACAACATGGGAAACCGAGGAACTTATGATGAAGAACCACCCGACTATTTTTACACATTAATAATATAGAAATTTCGAGGATGAAATTATTTTAAGGAGGGGAGAATGTAACACCCTAAGCTTTCACAGTATGCTTCTCATTGAACAATACAATAGCGTGTGTTGTACGCAACTTCGAGTTCTAACACACCACAACCACTCAAACTGGCTGTTATGAATAGTAATACCCACATTTTGAAATTTTATAAATTTTATCATTCAAAATGGACTTCATTTTTGGATTCAAAATATCGAAATTAGCTTAGAGTGAATTTTTTGTATTTTTTTAAAAACTTTTAATTTTTGATGAATAGTGAAAATACTGAGTTATAGTTTAAAACCGATTTTTTTTTAAATAATTATTTATTTTATTTAAATTTATTTTAGGTCAAATTAGATACCTAATACCTATATAAGTTTATTGTAATTAATTAGAGTCAGTTTATAATAAATTTAGATATATAAAAAAATTAGTGAACTTTTCACTGTCTTTTACCCACCTCCTAGGAGAATTTGAAAATTCACATGAAACTTAATTTTACCACTTTTGTGAATGGAATTTCAAAAATTTGAGAAACACGGTTGATATCAGTATATAAAATGTAGTTCAATGTGATGAAAATAATTTTTGGTGAATAGTAACTTTTTACTTTTATTGGCCACGGTTAAAAGTAAATAGGGTAATTAAGCGTAAAAATGATATTATTATTACCCTAACACATGTCCTAATTCTATTGGATAAGTATAATTCTACCAAATCAAATCGTAGAAATAAAATATGAATCTCTTTGGTCTACATGGAATAGATTAGGACACTTATTATTATTTTTTTTAAAGAAGAGTTAAAAGAGTTAAAATCAAAGTTTAATAACTAAAACATTTTTAATATAGAGTTATACATAAGATAAATTAGACTATAAATATCCATTAGAAATATAAAGACATTTCCTCCATAGTGGTATTTTATTCATATTTTTTAGACATTAAATAATTTAATTTATGTATGACGCAATGATGATGTAGTAATTACCTAATTAATGAAATATTAAAATAATTGATATTATAAATATCCATATAAATGTAATTTGAGACTTTTTATGAATTAAAATAATTTTATAGATTAATATCACATGTTAGGGTTGGTTATATGAATGTTTTTAGAAGTAATAATTCTGTTATGAATTTAGAAAAAACAAAATACCAAATAGTGTCAAAATTGACATAAAAGAGTTTTTTAAAAAATATTATATTATTAATTGATATTCTATTCCTAAAAATATAGGGTTCAGACAAAGGACTTATATAAGGATATTTGTATCATTAATGAACCACTTGGGGTTCTCTTCAAAGTATATAGTATGTTTATTAACCATATAATATAACAATTCAATGAGACATGGTAAATGTCAAACTATTTAACTAAGAATTAAATCTAAAAGATAGAGTTAATATAGTGAACCAAACCAGTCTAAAACTTATTGGTGGAGTGGTTTTCAACCCTTCCCCACCTTAGACTTTAAATAATTCATTTTGGAGCCATTAGAAACCGAAAATTATTTTATTATAAAATAATATTTCTAGCTTTTCCTAAGGTGCCCCACACCCCTCTTATAAAAGGGCACTCCCCCTTCTCTCTAATTCACACCTTCAAAGCCATTTGTATCATCCAAAACCTACCCAAATACCCTATCAATTGTCCTCCCTTCATCCTAGAGGCCCTCCTTTAGTCATAAATCCTACCTAAGGATCCCTTTTGATCAAATAAAATGGATGAAAATGAAGAAGAGGTAAATATTTCATCACCTCTTTCAAGTTCCTTTCTTCTTCCACTTCCTCTTTCTTTGATGTTTCTATTATAAAATAATAAATCCAGTATCTTATATATACTGTGATGTTATTATAAATATGGTAAAACCATATTCATTATTCTATCCATCTTTTGAATGACATGTCACCATACATGCGTACGTACGGATTACCGTTTCCACGTCGTGGTGTAATTATTATTCAATACATTATTATTTGGATGGGTATAATAATGTTGTTTAATTGATGTAAATAATAAATATAACATGATAATGATTCTTTATATATGATATACCATCCAATTATATATTATTTTAATAATGATATTATTGCTCGTGCGTACGTACGGATTACCGTCTCTACGAACACGATGAGATTCATTCCCCATTGTATCCATTCAAGACTAATTTCCATTTGATGATTAAAAATAATGTGTAAATACTTTATATCATTATTGATATGAATAAAATACATCTCATCCATAACAAATATGACTCACATAACAAAGAATATAAAGGAAAATGAATCTGTTAACACCCGAAATGATGATAATACTAAGATATTATTGACAAGGTAATGTTAAAAGATCATATATGATATCATATTAATGTATATGATTCTTTTATAATTTAATAACAATTATTTCACCATTATACAAGAGGTTAACCAACCCTAAACCAAGGAAAAGTACAATTTAAGGGTTAATTTCACAATTTCTTTATTATCTGAGGTTGTTTCTACGTAAGTATCTACTAGGACATATTTATTATCCATGTCCATGTTTCATAAAATAGTTTTCCAAGGGATTATTTTTAATGGAAATTTTTACTAAAACATAATTTTAAATGTTTAAAATATTTACTCTTCTAAATCATTCTCATTAACTTCCATGTTTTCAAAAAAAAATTAAGGATTTAATTATATGGACCTGAATGTTTTTTTAAATGTTAATTCCTTTCAAATGATTCACAGTGGTCTTGGCACAAGGCCTTGACAAAATCTTATTTGTAGTCTTGGCACAAGGCATTAACTATGTAGTTATGAACATCTGTCATTATGCATTACATCATTATGAAAGTGTCTATTGATATTGCGTGTGATTATTTGACTAGTAGAATATACATGTGAGTAAGTAAATGGAATTATTCCGATTTTATATTTTCCTTATTATGCTAAAGATTAGGTTTAAAAGGATTTTGTTTTAGTTTTATACATTGCCTTAAATTTTTATGCTTATTTATGAAAGTTTCCGCTATATTGTTATCCTTACAGAGCTTCGGAGCTCACCCCTTTATATGTTTTATTTTTCCCAGGATGTGAAAAAGTATATTATGACTAACCTGCAGGGATAGTCTATGGGATCTTAGTGTTGTCTATGGATAAAATGGTGTTGTAGTTTTCCTATTATGATGTAATGTAAACCTTATGAATGTATCTAGTATTTCCAAGGCTACTAAACTAATCGGACATCTGAGAATTGATCTTTTGTGATCATGCCAATGTTATGTAATAACGAACTGACTCTAGGTAACTGGGATCGGGGCGTTACATATCGTCTCTCTATCCCACCTCTTATTCCCCATCCCTTTTGATTTGATTTTGTGTAAATTGGGGTACGTTTTTTGTGTTAGTCCCATCTAACATGTTTCAAATTGATTCAGAATATTGTAGACGGTTTTATATTTGGAATAGGAGGCTCTAAAAGGATAAACGCATGTCGATCCATATCATCTTTATAAATATAAGTGAAAATCCAAATTTATTTTTGATTATTATAAAAATTAGGCTGGATTCAATTTCTAAATTGATGTCAAGTAATGAGTCTCTAGTCAATGTTTTACTCAGGAGTCTGCCTGAAGTACATCACACCTCGATGCTTGATGTTTTGAAAAGAAGATAGAGCTACTATTTTCATTATTTTTTATTAGTATTTCAAGGAATGAATACCCGCCATTTTGATATTTTTACTGAATTTACATGATTTTTATTCTTTTCGAACATTTTTTATTTAATTTTGAAAATGGTAAAATTCATAGTTTTTAAATGTTTTAAATAATTTTATAAAATTAATAAATTATTATTATTTTTTGAGTTTTGGGAAACAATATTTTGAAGTTGAAAGGGGATGAAATTTGGATAATTTTTATTTCATAGGAATTTTATTTGGGATGAAAAATATATCTTCTGGAATCCTATTATGATGTTTTTCAAAAACCCATAAGACTTAATCATCCAATATAACATTGAAAACCTCATAAATTATTATTCATCCTATAAACTCATTCCCAAATTCCTAAAATACATTTACTAATCCAAATAAAATAGAACTATAATAAGTTTTCTATGTTTTTTATGATTTTTGTAATCTTGTAAGACATTTTTTTATTTCATGTATGTATTTACTAGAACCTCATATGATTTTTTATTATTTTATTATATATTAAAGATACTAAACATTTTCAATATATTTCATATCATGTTTTCTACAGAAGATATTTTCATCAATCTCATATTACTTCTTACTTTATGAAATTTTCAGAATTAGGTTGTAAAATATTCACATTGCATGTATTTTGGCCAAATACATAACATTCCCATGTGATTTCATTTAAAAAAAATGATGATTTGAATTTCATTGTATGATTTAAAGATAATTAAAATATTTTTTCCCACGTGAATTAATTTTCATGCATGAAAACCAACATCCCATGCACCTAAAAATAGTCATGATTTTACTTTCACTTAAAGGATCATAATGGATAAAAATTCATTCTTTGAGGTTCCAAATAAATTAATTGAATTTTTTTAAAACCCTAAAATATTTCTCACTCCATTTTGGATGAATAATTATGGAACAAACCAAACAAGAAAAAATCCAAAGGCAGGTGGAGTTTATATAGTGAATTACTATATTCTATGACGTACTAATGAAAGTGAGAGGGTGGAGAAAGTATAGGAGATTTAATTTATCCTTGTGTGGATAATCATCCATGTGCCTATAGTTAGTGGATACCTAAGGACAATGTAATTCCATAACCCTAGTTACCCAGAGTCGGTGCATTATTACTTATCATTGGCATGATCACAAAAGATCTAGTCTCGAAATACCGATTAGTTTAGTAGCCTTGGAAGTACTAGATACATTTATAAGGTTTAAATTATATCATAAAATGGAAAACTACAGCAACATTTTTTCCATATAAAACACTGATATCCCATAGACTATCCCTGCAGGTCATTCATAATATACTTATTCACATCCTGGGAAAAATAAAACATAGAAAGGGGTGAGCTCAGATGCTCAGTAAAGATAACAATAAAGCGGAAACTTTCATAAATAAGCATAAACATTTAAGGCAATGTAGAAGAATAAAACAAAATCATATTAAACTTTAACTTCATTATAATATGGAAAAGATAAAATCAAATAATTCCATTTACTTATTCACATGGATATTCTATGAGTCGAACAATCACATGAAATATCAATAGCCACTTTCATAATGATGGAATGCATAATGCCAGATGTTCATAACCACATAGTCATGGCATTAGTCCAAGACTACAAATAATATTTTGTCAAGGACTTGTTTCAAGACACTAGTTTGTCTCATGAGACCTACTGATGTATCGAGTAGATATAGTGGGCTCCACCCGTCACTTACTAAGTCCAATGAATTACTCATATGAAAATGTTTAAACATAACATAAACATTCATATTAAAACTGACATACAAAATGTCAATACTTTATCCATAAACCATGAATGGTATGAAATAAAACATCCACAGTCAATCATATCAAAAAACCTTCAATACAATATGGATGTTTTGTATCATAATAAATCAACTTCCAACAAACTTAAAATCCATCAAAGGATGTTGACATATATGAAATCAAAACCTTTTTAGAGAAATATCTCCTTCTATTTTGAAATCATTTAAAAGTCATGTAATTATAGAATAAAACATCTATATTTGAAAATATTATTATAAGCTTGTAAGGGAATCTTTGACGATGTTATAATGGTGGAAAATAGCTACACCCACTGTATAAGTTAAAAAAAATTCTTACCTTAATATTGTCGAAAAGGTCATAAAGTACCTTGTTTGGAAAATGACAGAAAGATTCCTTTCAAAACATTTTATAAAAATTCAAATAAGGGTATAAAATAATTTAACCCATAGTCCAGAAAATAATAAAAATGTTTTGAAAAACATTTTTAAGAAACATGAATGTGGATGATAAAGAGGTCCCAGTAGATACTTACGTAAAAACAACCTATGATAATAAAGAGATTGTGAAATTAACCCTTAACTTTTACTTTTCCTTAGTCTATGGTAGGTTAACCTATTTTATAATGGTGAAATAATTGTTATTAAATTATACAATAATCATATACATTAATATGATATCATATATAATCTTTTAACATTTCTTTGTTAATAATATCTTAGTATTATAGTCGTTTTGGGTGTTAATGGATTTGTTTTCCTTTATATTATTTGTTATATGAGTCATATTTTTTATGGATGGGATTTATATTATTCATATACATAATGATATCAAGTCTTTAAACATTATTTTTAATCATATAATGAAAATTAGTCTTGAATGGATACGATGGGGAATGAATCTCATCGCGTTCATGGAGACGGTAATCCGTACGTACGCATGACCGACAATATCATTCTTTTGATATTAAGATAATATATAATTGGATATTATATCATATATACAGAATCATTATCTTGTTATATTTATTATTTACATGAATTACACATCATTATTATACCCATCCAAGTAATAATGTATTGAATAACAATTACACCACAACGTGGAGACGGTAAGCCATACGAACACACGTATGGTGAAATGTCACTCAAAGGATGGATAGAATAATGAAATTGGTTGTACCATATTTATAATAACATTACAGTATATATAATATACTGGAGTTGTTATTTTATAATTTAAACAAAAAAGAAAAAGGAAGTGGAAGAAAAAAAGAACTTGAAAGAGGTGATGAAATCTTTACCTCTTCTTCGAGTTCTTCCTTTTGATTTGATCTAAAGGGCTCCTTAGGTTGGCTTTCTGACTAATGGAAGGCCTCTAGGATGAATTTAGGATAGTTTATAGGGTATTTTTGTAGGTTTTGGCTGAGAAAAATTGATTTGAATGTTTTAATTAGAGAGAAGGCGGAGTGCCCTTTTATAAGAGGGGTGAGGGGCACCTTAGGAAAAGCTAGAAATATTATTTTATAATAAAATAATTTTCGGTTTATAATAGCTCTAAAATGGATTCCTTAATGTATATGGTGGGGATGTTTCTAAAACCACTCAACAAATAGGTTTTATAAAGGTTTGGGTCACTATATTAACTTTATCTTTTAGATTTAACTCTTAGTTAAATAGTTTGACATTTACCATGTCTCTTTGTATTTTTATATTATATGGTTAATAAACATACTATATACTTTCAAGAGAACCCCAAGTGGTTCATTAATTACACACCTATAATTATATATGTCCTTTGGCCGAACCATATATTTTTAAGAATATAATATCAATTAATAATATAATATTTGTTTTAAAAACTCTTTTATGTCAATTTTAACACTATTTGGTATTTTGTTTTTGCTAAATGTATAACAGCATTATTAGTTCTAAAAAATTTATCTAACCAACCCTAATATGTCATATTAACCTATAAAATTAGTTTAATTCATAAAAAGTCTCAAATTACATTTATTTGGATATTTATATTATCAATTATTTTAATATTTCATTAATTAGGTAATTACTGCATCATCATTGTGTCATAAATAAATTAAATTATTTAATGTCTAAAAAGTATAAATAAAATACCATTATGTAGGAAATATTTTTATATTTCTATTTAATATTTATAGTGGAATTTATTTTATGGATAACCCTATATTAAAAATGTTTTAGTTATTAAACATTGATGTTAACTCTTTTAACTCCTCTTTAAATAAAATAATAATAAGTGTCCTAATCTAATCCAAGTGGACCAAAGAGGTTCATATTTTATTCCTAAGGTTTTTTTTGTTCGAATTATACTTATCCAATAGAATTAGGACATGTTTTAGGGTAATAATGATATCATTTTTACCCTTAATTACCCCATTTACTTTTAAACGTGGTAAATAAAAGTAAAAAGGTTACTATTCACCAAAAATTATTTTTATCTTATTAAACCAAATTCTACTCCTTTATATTAACCGTTTCTCTCATATTTTTGAAATTACATTCACAAAAGTGGTAAAATTAAGTTTTATGTGAATTTACAAATTCTCCTAGGAGGTAGGTAAAAGACGTTAAAAAGTTCAATAAAAATTTTATATATCTAAAATTATTATAAAATGACTCCAATTAATTACATTGAAAATATATAGGTATTATGTATCTATTTTGACCTAAAATAAATTTAAATAAAATAAATAATTATTTAAATAAAAAAGTCGGTTTTAAACAATGACTCAGTGTTTTTCACTATTCATTAAAAATTGAAAGTTTTCTGAATATTACCAAAAATTCACCCTAAGCTAATTTTGATATTCTGAATCCAAAAATGAACTCTATTTTACAAAATTCAAAACATAAAAGTTGAATTTATTAATTTAAAATTAATTCCCATTGTCAAAACCAAAAAGCGTATTTTTAAGAAATAATAAATATCAAAAGATGGACACTTGTTTATGTCCAATTTCAAAGTGAAATTACTTAAAATGGACATAATTGGATTAAATGTTAAAAATATAATCTAATTATAATTCCAAACCATTAAAATTTATAATTCAAAACTATAAATTATTTTTACTAAAAAAGTTGTTTTCAGTTAAAATGTAGTATTTTTCACTATTCACCCAAATATGAAAGTTATCAGAAAAGCACAAAAACATTATTGAAACTAAATTCTTATGTCCTAATTCTAAAGAAAAAGTTTATTTTTTCAAATTGAATATATAAAAGTTTCAAATATTGTATTTAAAAAGGTTTCTCCATTAAAAGGTGGTAAAATTTCATTTTTTGAAAAATACTTCTTTTATCTGAAAAAATAAATTTGTTCTTAAATTATTTCTACGAAACTCATAATATGGATTCTAAAATTATAAGGATTATATAAAGTTCAAAATTCAGTTAATACTATTCATTGCCTCTTTTGAACTGCTAGTTTGGTAATTTGGGGTGTGCTTGAACTCAGTGTTGCGTGTAGCACAAGCTATTGAATTACTTTAATGAGATAACATACTATGAAATCTTTGGGTGTTACATTTTCCCCTCCTTCAATAAATTGTTTCCTCACAATTTTAAATTGTTCTTCAAAAATAAAAGGTTAAAAAATACTTTTTTAAAAAAACCACATCGGAAATTGGGATAATAAAATTTAGTCTTAATAAGAGGGAAAGTGAAAATAAAAAATTCACCACCAAATTATGATCTCGATTAGGAGAACATTGGTGGAAATTAGAGAAACATATTTGGAGGAAAAATGTAAATATTTACAGGGAGTGATTGAGGTCATCAATCACAAACAAGTGTACAATTGAGGGCCTCAAAGCCATCAATCTTTGATGATTTAAAATATCATTGGTTCACGTGGGCCAGTGGTATGTGATAAACCCTTGTCGCCCTTCGGTTGCAGGTTCAAGTCTCACGGCCTTGCCGAACGCGACTGGTTGTCGCCCAACTTCCGGGTCATCCTTTTTATAACAATACAAAAATAACCTTAATAATAGTATCCAATTTCAAACATAATCTATTTCAACCTTTATACTTATCCAAAATAATTCAATCCAAACTCACATTCCAAAATTTATAAGGTAGTTAAACACAATGAAGATCCTTTTTTCCACGTAATAACATGTGAAAACATTTATCATGTATTCTTTTAAAACATGGTAACACCATGAATTACCATTAAACCTTATTGATTACATTCATGCTCCCTTATTATTTATATAATAATGAATATATTCCTTATATCCAAAAAATTTTAATATTCCAACAAATGATGAAATAAACAAACTATTAATCAGTTCCAAGGAAGTCAAGAATATCCAATATAATTTATCCAAATCAACCATCTCTTATTCCAAAATCACTACATCATTATCAGGACCATATTAAGGATTAACTTTCCTTCAACCATTTATTTTTCAAAAAGTGTATATTACTATAAAGTCAATTTTCTTAGAACCATATAATCTCAAATCCTCAATAAAATAGTACTGCAGTACAATCCTTATTTATCTCCATAATTCATATAACCTGTATATTGTTGATACAACAGTCAAATGAAATAATTCTATAATAATAACATAAGAACTCTTAATTGTTCCTCTTCATCTTAGGTAGTATCATAACTTGATTCTTAACCAATAGCAGCATTTGGGGTATACTCTGATGATTTGGACATTGATTTGCGTAGTGTCCCAACTCCTTGCAGATGAAGCATTGTACATTTGAAACTTTTTCCTTACCCTTGAAATCAGGTACTTGGTGTCCTTTTTCTCCACACTTATAACAAACTCCCATTCCCTTCAATCATTTACCATGGTGATTCTTTCCATAGTTATCACATATGGGAAAATCCTTCTTTTCCCTCTTCCCTTTTATACATCTTTCTCTCTTCCATCCTTTTCTTCTCTTGCTTCCCTTCAAAGCCATAGGAATTAGAGAATTCTTTACTTATCTAATTAACACATGATATTATCTCTTAATATGATGAGAATACATGGGAGACTATTTCACTTCTAAATGTTGTCTTAATATCATTAATGATATGATCCTTCTTACTCTTTGGATCATACGTATTGCTGGAGTTCTAATTCCTTCTACTGGGTCCATTTCTATACAATGACATTCACTGGGTCAGTTTATAAATCGAAATACATAATTCCAAACCTGTAAAATACTTAAAATAAATTGAGCAGTTTTTTGATACAATCCATAATCATAAAATTGTTTTCTTTGAGAAAGTATATACTCATAAACCCTTCATAATGGTTTGTAAAGAAAATGAGAATTATCCTAAGAATATCCCCTGGGAGTGTCGTAACCAAGAGTACAACAATTCCCATTGTCATGCTCCAGTTCCTATTTGAGTCTAGCTCAAAGCGGTGTTTTCAGGTTTTACCCCTAGGTATATCTATGCCCGAGCAGCCTCTACCTGCTCGTATCCCGATATAGATGTATTGCTCGGAAAATTCACAAAATCTCTACAATACCAAAATTCTAAGAAGTTCTTCTATACTAATCCTCAAAGTCTATCTTAGGGCTATGTGCTATAATCAGAGTTTATCTAAATATAGCTTCCAAGGTTTGTACTAAACCACCCTATAATACCAACTGTAACACCCCGACTCTAGTTACCCAGAGTTGGTGTGTTATTACTTATCATTGGCATGATCACAAAAGATCATGTCTCTAAAGACTAATTAGTTTAGTAGCCTTGGAAGTACTTGATACATTTATAAGGTTTACATTACATCATAAAATGGAAAACTACAGCAACATTGTTTCCATAGAAAACATTGAGATCCCATAGACTATTCTTGTAGGTCAGTCATAATATACTTCTTCGCATTCTGGGAAAAATAAAACATAGAAGGGGTGAGCTCAGATGCTCAATAAGGATAACAATAAAGCGGAAACTTTCATAAATAAGCATAAACATTTAAGACAATGTATAAGACTAAAACAAAAGCCTATTAAACTTGAACTTCAGCATAATATGGCAAAGATAAAATCAAAAAATTCCATTTACATATTCACATGGATATTCTACTAGTCAAATAATCGCATCAAATATCAATAGCCACTTTCATAATGATATAATACATAATGCAAGACGTTCATAACCACATAGTCAAGGACTTGTGCCAAGATTACAAATAAGATTTTTTCAAGGCCTTGTGCCAAGACACTAGTTTATCTCATGAAACCTACCAATGCATCGAGGAGCTATAGCGAGCTCCAGCCGTCACTTACTAAGTCCAATGAATTCCTCATATGAAAATGTTTAAACATAACATAAACATTCGTATTAAAACCGGCATGTGAAATTTCAATACTTTATCCATTAACCATGAATGGTATGAAATAACACATCCATATTCAAACATATCACAAAACCTTCAATACAATATGAAAGTTTTGAATCATAATAAATCAACTTCAAACAAACTTAAAATCCATCAAAGGATGTTGACATAGATGAAATCAAAACCTTTATAGAGAAATATCTCTTTCTATTTTTAAATCATTTAAAATTCACATAATTATAGAAAAAACATTTATATTTTAAAATATTCTTATAATCTTGTAAGGGAATCTTTGACGATGTCATAATGGCAGAAAATAGCCACACCCGCCATGTAAGTTAAAAAAACATTCTTACCTTAATTTTGTCGAAAAGGTCAAAAAGTACCTTGTTTGGAAAACGAAGGAAAGATTTATTTCAAACCATTTTATAAAAAGTAAAATAATGGTATAAATGACTTTTACCCATAGTCTAGTAAATAGTAAAAATCTTTTGAAATGCATTTTTAAGAAACATGGATGTGAATGATAAAGAGGTCCCAGTGGATACTTACGTAAAAACAACCTCGTATAAAAAAGAGATCGTGAAATTAACCCTTACCTTGTACTTTTCCTTGGTTGAGGGTAGGTTAACCTCCTTTATAATGGTTAAATAATTGTTATTAAATTATAAAATAATAATATACATTAATATTATATCATATATGATCTTTTATCATTTCTTTGTTAATAATATCTTAGTATTATCCTCATTTCGGGTGTTAATGGATTCGTTTTCCATTATATTCTTTGTTATTTGAGTCATATTTGTTATGGATGGGATGTATATTATTCATATATAGAATAATATCAAGTCTTTAAACATTATTTTTAATCATCTAATGGAAATTAGTCTTGAATGGATACGATGGGGAATGAATCTCATCGCGTTCGTGGAGACGGTAATCCGTACGTACGCACGAGCGACAATATCTTTTTTTTGATATTAAAATAATATATAATTGGATGTTATATCATATATACAGAATAATTATCATGTTATATTTATTATTTACATCAATTAAACATCATTATTATACCCATCCAAATAATAATGTATTGAAAAACAATTACACCATGACGTGGAGACGGTAAGTCGTATGTACGCACGTATGGTGACATGTCATTAAAATGATGGATATAATAATTAATTTGGTTGTAGCATATTTATAATAACATAACAGAATATAGAAGATACTGTATTTGTTATTTTATAATGGAAACAACAAAGAAAAAGGAAGTGGAAGAATAAAGGAACTTGAAAGAAGTGATGAAATATTTACCTCTTCTTCAGGTTCTTCCTTTTGATTTGATCAAAAGGGCTTCATAAGTTGGCTTTATGACTAAAAGAAGGACTATAGGATTAAGGTAGGACATTTTAGAGGGTATTTGGGAAGTTTTGTCTGATCCAAATGGCTTTGAAGGTGTGAATTATAGAGAAGGGAGAGTTCCCTTTTATAAGAGGGGTGACGGGCACCTTAGGAAAATCTAGAAATATTATTTTATAATAAAATAATATTCGGTTTATAATGGATCCAAAATATATTATTTAAAGTATAAGGTAGGTATGGGTCTAAAACCACTCAACCAGTAGGTTTTATATAGGTTTGGGTCACTATATTAACTTTATCTTTTAGATTTAACTCTTAGTTAAATAGTTTGGCATTTACCATGTCTCTTTGTATTTTTATATTATAAGGTTAATAAACGTACTATATACTTCCAAGAGAACCCCAAGTGATTCATTAATGATACAACTATCATTATATAAGAACTTTGTCTAAACTTTAGATTTTTAGGAATATAATATCAATTAATAACATAATATTTGTTTTAAAAACTCTTTTATGTCAATTTTGACCCTATTTGGTATTTTGTTTTTTCTAAATTCATAACTACATTATTACTTCTAAAAAATTAATCTAACCAACCCTAATATTTCATATTAACCTATAGAATTATTTTAATTCATAAAAAGTCTCAAATTACAATTATTTTGATATTTATAATATCAATTTTTTTAATATTTCATTAATTAGGTAATTACTGCATAATAATTATGTCATAAATAAATTAACTTATTTAATGTATAAAAAGTATAAATAAAATACCATTATGTATTAAATGGTTTTATCTTCCTAATGAATATTTATAGTCGAATTTATCTTATGTATAACCCTATATTAAAAATGTTTTACTTATTAATATTTGATTTTAACTCTTTTCGCTCTTCTTTAAATAAAATAATAATAAGTGTTCTAATCTAATCCAAGTGGACCAAATAGGTTAATATTTTATTCCTAAGTTTGTTTTTGCTCAAATTATACTTATACAATATAATTAGGACATGTGTTTGTGTAATAATGATATCATTTTTACCCTTAATTACCCTATTTACTTTTAACCATGGTAAATAAAAGTAAAAAGTTACTATTCACCAAAAATTATTTTTATCTTATTGAACCACATTTTACTCCTTGATATTAACCATGTGCCTCGGATTTTCAAAATTCCATTCACAGAAGCGTTAAAATTATGTTTTATGTGAATTTGAAAATTCTCTAGGAGGTAGGTAAAAGACAGTAAGAAGTTCAATAAACTTTTTATATATCTAAAATTATTATAAACTGACTCCAATGAATTAAATTAAACATATAGATGTATTATGTATCTATTTTTACCTAAAATAAATTCAAATAAAATAAATAATTATTTAAATAAAAAGGCGGTTTTAAACAATGACTTAGTGTTTTTCACTATTCATCAAAAATTGAATGTTTTCAGAAAAATACCAAAAATTCACCATAAGATAATTTTGATTTTCAAAATCCGAAAATGAAGTATATTTTAATAAATTCAATGTATAGAAGTTTCATTTATTAATTTAAAATTAATTCCCGTTGTCAAAACAAAAAGGTGTATTTTTAAGAAATAATAACCATCAAAATACTGACACTTGTTTATGTCTAATTTCAAAGTGAAATTACTTACAATGGCCATAATTAGATTAAATGGTGAAAATATAATCTAATTATACTTACAAACCTTTTAAATTTATAATTCAGCACTATGAATTATTTTGATTAAAAAAGTTGTTTTTAGTTAAAATAAAGTATTTTCCACTATTCACCCAAATATGAAAGTTTTCAAAAAAGCACCAAAACTTTATTGAAACTAAATTCTTATGTCCTGATTCTATAGAAGAAGTTTATTTTCTCAAATTTAATATATAAAAGTTTAAAATATTATATTTAAAAAGGTTTCTCCATTAAAATGTGGTAAAATTTTATTTTTTGAAAATATTTATTTTATATGAAAAAAATTAATTTGTTCTTACATTATTTCTAAGAAACTCAAAATATGGATTATAAAATTATAATGATTATATAAAGTTAAAAATTCAGTTAATACTATTCATAACCGCTTTTGAACGGCTAGTTTGGTAAGTTGTGGTGCGCTTGAACTCAGTGTTGCATGTAGCACAAGCTATTGAATTACTTTAATGAGATAACGTACTATGAAATCTTGGGGTGTTACAGACAATTTCATTCTGATTTTCTAGTTTCATTGTAATCATTTTGATATTTTATGGAATTTTGTTTTATAAAATGAAGTTGGTTGATTTTTTTCTTGGATGCACTTTACTTTAGTCTGTTTTGGATAGTTTTCTAATCTCAGATGTAAAATAATTGATAATAATATTTAAATCTCTTATTTCAGGTCTTAAATATTAGAATATTTATCCCAATTGGGTTTAATTTCATGGAGAATTTCAAGTAGTTGAATCACTTCTATAGGAGGGACAACAATCATATTGAGGTATTGGTATGATATTCAAGTAGAATTAGGTGTTCACTCAGAGGTCATGGGTGTCAATAGAAAAAATCAATTTGGTAGTATTTTTTATGATAAGGAATAAGTGATTATATAAAGGCTTGAAACATGTACACTAATTTTAATTTGAAATCTATTTTCACACTTCAGTTTATTCCATTTTTGAATTTTATCTGAAAACACATTTTCAATTTAAATTACATTTGTTTTTGGTTTATTTTTTATATTATAATTAGAAAAAATATATTCCCAAATTCAATTATCCATTACAAAAATAGAGAAAAAAACTAATAGTTTTGAGAATTTCCAACAACCACTGTGAAAGGAAACCCTGGGAACCACTCAACTGATTTTTTTCAGGTAAAAATATTAATAGGGGATTCATGAAAAAAATCACACACATTAATTTGGCACTATTTTTAGAGAGGTTTTTAAATTTGAATTAGTTTCTTTATTAATAATAGTTCTAAGTCTATATTACTACCTTTATATATAAAAATTAATAGAACATATCACCATAGGTCGAAAACTATTTGAACTTACACAACTTCTAGTTTCTAACCCCATAAAACTAATGTAGAAACATAATTGAACTTTAAATAATCTTGGATGAAAATACAAATCTGAAATAATTCTATTTATCCTAGAAAGAAAATAAAAAACCATTTGGAATAAACTTATGCACCTACTTGTTTATAAATAAATTATTTATTCATTTAGTAACATAAAAATGTTAATGGGATTATAGGGGATTGTCTAGATAAAAAATATTCATGAATTCAGTTATCATTTTGTTAACATGAAACCAATGAGGGTGAATAAGGATCAAATGAAACATAGGTATTTTTCTTCTTATTAGAAGATGTTTTTAAGGAATATTTCTTCAATTAACACACTACATTAATTAGATATTAATATGAGTTAAAGAATATTATTCTTCCATTTTATTTATTTCCAATACCATTGGAATTTGGAAATAAATTAATGAAAGTTGTAAAACTGAAGTTGAACATTTGCATGATTATATGGAAATACTCAAGTGATTATATTTTAATTTCATCCACCATCATATAAGTGAAAAACCTTTTATCTAAAAATTATATTAGGTAATGTTTCATATCGATAATAACCTTATAGGTGCTACTTTAGGATACGATTTAATTGATAAAACCCCAGAAGTGGTAAGAACTCTTATAGAAATCATGGTGCAGAATTCTAAACAACTTTGAACAAGTACACTTTTACATGTAAAATCTATTCAATATTTTCCCCCTCTCTCTTCTAAAAATAGAATTATTGTGATTCAACATAGTGATCTTACCATTATGGTATGGTCAATGATGTTTTAGAAAACATCAAAAACACCAACCAAGTTTAATGTAAGTTTTAAACTACAATCTCATTGTATAATTTTTATTTAAATGTATAATATAGTGATAAATGTCAAAAAAATGTTAAAAAATCATCAAAGTGAAATGTTGTTTTCCCATGAAGGCCTTTCCAAGAAAACCAAATAATACCTTTTAATTATAGCTTTAACATTAACCAATTATGGAAGAACTAATCAAATGATAGATCAAGACCACCTAGACAATCAGGAAGAGTTTTTCAAATTTATTAAAGTAATTACCGAACTAAGTATTTTAATAACCAAACAAATTCTTAGGGTGGATGGAATATTCAACGACACATTTGTTTAAAAAATCATAAAATATCCATGTGGAAAAATTGAGACAAAAACATATTATTAAGAATAACATGATATAAAAAAATGGGACAACCAACCACTATTGTTGGAATCATAATAAATACAATCAATATAGATTTTACTTTATAACCACGAGAGAATGAAAAAAGATAAAGGGAAAGAGACTTTTGGTGCAATACAACATAGTATTGGAACTATGTAAAAAAACCCCAAATATAGACTTCCAGACCTGGTCCTAAACATGTATATGTTTAAATGGGTTTTACATAGGATCCACTAGACATAGAACCTCTTGAAATGAGGAAAAAAATTATTAAACTTAATGATATTTTTGAACCTATATTAAATAAAAATTTATAGTTAAAAGAAGAAGCACTGCTTAGGAAAAACAAGAAATAATGGAGAAAAAATGATAGGAACTTATGTCTCCCAAAATAGATATAGAAATGATCTATAATTTCTATAACCACAACTACATTACCCTAGGGGAATTCCACTAGTAAAAAAGATTTTTTAGATTGACTAGTATACAGAAATTTTAGAGAGATTTATAAAATTCCTTGTTAACATTTCTTTGTTTGTCCATGGGAAATTGATTCCATGGTATTCAATGTTTTTCAATGAAATGTCTTCTCATAAGAGGAAATTAAATGTTGAGATAATTTGAATGTTGGGACAAATATTTCCTCAAAAAATTCAACATTCATCTCCTATTAAATGAAAATACCGATGTAATTTTAGCATTCCTTATACTATATGGGAGTTTCAATTCAATGGAGTCATGTTTGATTTAAGAGCATCCATGAATTTCATTCATTATTATTCTTCTTCATCTTTATTGGTTGGATAGCTGAAAAAAACTACAATTTTAATCTAATAAGACAAAAATAGTATAACCAAATGGGCATGAATCATGATGGATGTGATGGTGTAAGTAGGAGACTTGATTCTCCCTATTGATTTTTATGTTTTTTATATAGAATGTGATCATTTTATAACACATGAACCAGTTATTCTTATAATAATTTTTTAAAAACTACTATGAAAATTACATTAGTTCACAAAATAACAATTTCAATTGATGTTTGAAAATATGTAGTTCACTTTGATGTCTTTCAATCCAGGATTCACCCAATGGCATATCATATATCCTCTCAGGTAAACATGATATATGGGTTTTCCACATAATTCTAGTTTTTACAAGTAATTAATAAACCATTTTTATTCATAAAACTTTATATTTAGATGCTGTAAAAATTGATTTCCTTGGAAGGTAAATTGATACATGTGAGGTAAGTTTTAATGTTCAAACAACTATATATTAGCTTTATATAATTTATAATTCTATTAAATATTTTCTTGAAACATTTTAAATTCTGAAATTTGGTAATAATTCTTATTTTAACCATAAATAAAATATTGATTTTTGGTGAAAATCACGATTAAATGGAGAAAAACAGGTTAAGTTGATTTTACAAACTCAAACCATGCATGTTATCTTAAATATTGATTTATTATTGAAAATAATAGAAATAAATATATTAATGAACATATTAAATATATTGAATTACATTTAATATATTATTTTTATAATAATGAATCAAAAGTTGAAAATGATTTTTTGATTTATTTAAACCTACTATGAATAGTGATAATAAAACCCCTAAGTTAGTTCTATAACCACTTCTCAAAACCCTTATTTATGCATTTCTATTTGAGATTTAAATTTTTCCTATCATCATTTTGAAAATAATTTCATAAAATCAAAATAATAATATTTTTGGTCTCCTTAGAATATATAGAAAAAATTAGAAGGGAATTTAGATGACATACTTGAATTAGCCCTTATATTTTAATACATATAATATTGTTAAAGGAAAATGGTAAACTTGTTATGAAAATTAAAATGAAACCAAACCCAAAAATTTTATAGAGTTTAAATAATTCATTAAACACCTTCTTTGTTTCCAAAATAAATTTCCTAATTTATGATATTTAGTGGGAGAGTCATATCCATGTTGTTTCCAACATAGGCTGGTTTTACAATTTCAAAAAAACTCCTTTAGTGAGATTATTTATGTTAAGATTCCAGACAAATGGATTGAGTGACTTGATAATATAAACCACATTTTAGTGACTATTAAATACTATTTTACTCTTCTATTTCTTGAATAATGGATTTAGAGGTTACCAGGATAGACCCAAAACTTTTTAATTAATTTTCAGGGTACATTTAATGTCATATTACATTAAAGAATCGATATAAAAATTCATTTAGTTTTTATTTGGGGACAATTTCCTATAGTTGGATTTATTTTGGTTTGTGTAATTCTCCAAGAAATTTTCAAATATGTAGGATGAGGATTTTTTTAATAATTTCTATAATAGTGCATAAATGTTTTGAAGATGAATTTAAAATTTCTAGATAATCATTAGAAACCTTTTTAAAAAGTCTAGATATTGTTATTAAAACCTTTATTAATAATATATGTGATATCATACCCAAAAATAGTAATATATGTGATATCATTTCATAAAAATGATATATTTTATCAAATATTCATAAAAGATTTTAGAAATAAATATTTTACGTTTTGGATATTAAATAAAATATATTAAAATTTTATCTTTGATTAAAACTGTAAAATAAAAATTAGATATCTTAAATTAAATATAGTATCCCCATCCAATTTTAGCTAACTAAATTTTCTCTTCTCTTTTAATTGAAGATGAATACATCTCATTTTTCCCTTGGGGGGGTTTTGAGTCAAATGTTGGAAATTAATTCTCTCTTGATAGATTTTTTTCTAAGACATTAGATCAGTCTCAATCCAACAACCCATGGTTATTTTGATGAATTTTACTGTTAATAAATTTTTATGTTGAAATAAACAATAATAAAAGAAGTTAAAAGTTTTGGTATAAAAATTTGAGAAGACTACTTACTGATTTTGTTAAAAAACATCAAATTTTCCCACCCATTAAAGAAACCTTTCCTGATTAAGAATTACATGTTACTAACTGTAAGAGACCATGGTTTTTTGATCTTCTAAATTATCTATATTATAATGATGTTCCCAATTCATTTTACAATAAAAATTTTTCAAAGGATATATTGTGGAAAGGAAATACATTTGGTATGACCCTTTTGACATATTGGTACTGACCAAATAATAAGGAGATTAATTCCATATTTTTATGTCCATTTAGTATTTGATTTTTTCCATACTTTGACTTGTGGTGGTAACTTTATAATCCAATTAATATCTAGAAAAGTGATCGAATTAGGTTATTAATAGCCCACCATTTATATAAAATATTTCTAATTTTTTAAATCATGGAAACCTTCCAGTTTCAAGTTAACATTTCTAAGGTGAGTAAAATTTCTTAACAACCCCTTTATATTATGATTTGTTTATTGTTTTAGATATGGATTTCATTAGTTCATTTACCAAATCATTTTTTATCGATAAGTATTAATTATTATGTAATATTTATAGAAGTTAGTTGAGGTTATTACCAATAGAGATGATCATATAAAACTTGTATCCATGTTTGTCAAAGGAAATTTATTTTCTAGATTTTATTTTCCAAATATTATCAGCAGTCATCAAGAAACCGTTTTTTGAAAATAAATTTAGAATATATTTTGAGAAAATATAGATTTATACATATATTTTTTACACCCAATAATCCATAAAAAAATATAATGGATTAGTTATCAAATAGATAAATCAAACATATTTTAGTAGAATAATTGTTCACCCAAACAGATAATATTAGAGTTTAATATTATATGATTAACTTTGGTATTATAGTACATCCTATAAAAATAAAATTTGAACTTAACTTTTTAAATTAGTCTATGGAAAATCAATTTTGTTGCCAGTTTAGTAATAACATAGATCATTTTTGGATTTGAAAAGATTCAATATGAATTTGTTTGAAGTTGGAAAAGAAAAAAAAATTCTTGAAGGAGTTTAAAGAAATAAGAAATAGTTTGTATGAAAACTCCATTCTCTAAAAGGGGATGAAAAAATATTTTCATGTTTAAATTATCCTCCCCAAAGAGTTCAAAGAGGCCTAAAAAAATTCCTTCTGAATCTATAAAAACAAATTTCTGGGAAAATTTAATTTCAAATGTTTTAGACCTTTCATTGTTACACATGGTTTCTTCCTTTTTATTATCCATATAAAATAAATACAAAATTAAATAGTATTTATAGTTAATAAAAAAAATAATGGTATTTATAGATAATTTTAAAGAAACTCTGGGGGAAGAAATTCACCATCAAAAAGATAAAAAATTGAACACCATGTTATATCCTACCTTTTACTTATTCATATTATTTATATGATTATTTATTTTTATTTATTAAATAAAATTAATTAAAAGAAAATAAATTTCGAAAAATAATTGTGTGGAGGAATATCTTTTAACATATTAGGATTTTGTATGTTTTATTTTTTAGTTTTTATTTATTATTTTCTATGAAATATTGTCAGTTTATTCCATTTTAATTTATTTATTTATAATTATAAGTAATTTTTTAAACATATGTGATAAAAATGAAATAATTTGTAATTTTTGAAACTCATTTCAATGAATGAAATGATTTTTTCAAAGGAGATGAATTTAAATAAATATTGGAATGAAATTTATTTCATATTCACTATTTTTTAAAATTCAAAAAAAATATGTCTAAAATTTTCTAACTCATTTCATAAATCATGGTATAAATTTCCAAATCCATTCCCTTTGATTACTCTAAACCCTTTTAAAATATTCTATACCTAAAACTAATTTCTTGAGTGAACCAATAATGATTTTTTTACCATAATTTCATTTGTTTCTATAAAGAAATTATATATTTAGGGAACATGGGTTGAAAATTATTTTGGATGTTATTTGAATTTAAACCCACATTATTATTCATGAAACCTATTATTATAAACATCATTTTACAATTAACCCTTGAAAACCCTTATTATCCATTAACATCCTATTAAGAAGCCACATTTCAAACCTAAAATCCTAATCTAACCTACCCCTAAATAGAAAACCCATGATCAAGAAGAACATAAGTTTGGGGAATATTGTCTTCTAGTTTACTTTATTATTTAAGGCTTCTTTGACGTATACATAAGATGTTAATATATTTTTTTAGGAGGTATTATTGTAGAAATATTGGAGTAGATTAACGAAAATTGAATTGGGAAAATGAATAATAATATAAAAAATAAAGAAAACCCAATTTTGGGAATAATAAAAGAAGTATTTAAATCCAAAACAAAGGCTGGGAACACACATAATTTTTGAAATATTAAAATAACCCTCAATACCTTACAAAATTAATCAATTCCCAATTTAAAAAACATCAAAATAATTAATTCATTTCTATTAAAGGTAGTTTGGTGGAAAAAAATATTTTTGTTGAATTACTAATTTTTTGAACTTCCCTTGAATGTGTAATTATATTTTGAGCAGAAACACTTCTAAAATGAGTAGGGTAAAGACCAATAATGAGTCAAAATATAAATAATGTACTTTTTCATCAAAAAGTGCCAACATCCTTACTCTAAATTAAATATTTTGAACATTAAAAACCTAACAAACCCAACCTTTGAATAACCTAAAGAAATAAATAATTCATACACAAGTCCTTGACTCATTTAAGTAGAGATTAAGGATCTTCTCAAGCCTATATTGACTCTTATTTTTGTTTGGATGAGAGGAAAATATTCATCAAATTAATATTATTGTTATGTGTGAAAATTATAATGAGGTAATTGTTTTGTATATATATGAGGAGGAATGAAATGATAATATATTTAATTATCCTTTTGGGTAATTTTTAATGAATAATTTTGATAAGGCATGGTAGTTTTGGATTCCTTGGTTCTTAAATTTGGTTTTTCTCATTTGTTTGTGCTTTTTATTTACTTTGGTATTTATTTTGATCATTAATTTTCTAATAGTTCAAGTATTAAGTGTGGGAGTGTTTATAGTTATGATATTTTCATTTATATATATTTAAATGAATAAATTTTAATGTATTGGAATTCCATGTAATTTTTTTTATTTAAATTATATAGTATTATTCTGTGTCCAGGTTCTAAGACAACGTGCGATTCTGAGGCTTGGTGTTCCTAAAATGGTCCTTCGAGAAAATGTTAAGTTTTAAAAAGTATATCTGAGTGGTTTTCTTGAAAAATTGAAATAACTCTTAAATGGGTTCCCCAATCATAAATATGAGGGAACTGATGTGTTCGGGATGGCCTGTTTACCCTAAGTGGGACTAAAGTTTAGTCGGTGCGGGCCTCCAGTGAGAAAACCTAAAAATGGCATAATCATAAATAAGATAATTAAAAAAGAAATTATTTCATTTTTTGAATCCTTATAACTCGCGAAGGGTGACTCGGATTGAAAATATGAGACCACCATTGAGCTCGTGAGGGTGGTCTTTCCTTAGGTAGAGCCTAACATTGTCCTCCACCGGCAAACAGTGGAAAGTAGTTTTTGACCATAAATAACATAGTTGAATAAAGATAATTTTATTTTCAAATCCTTATAACTCATGAATGGTAACATGGATTGAAAATATGAGAGTACCGTTGAGCATGTGAGGGTGTTATTCACTTAGGCAATGCCTTAGATCGGTCAGCACAGGCTGGCTGTGAAAGTTGGTTTATGGGGCGTAACTGTAAATAAGTTAATTTAAATAAAAAGAATTATTTTATTTTAGAATCCTCATAACTCATATAAGGTAAATCATATGAAAAATATGATACCACCGTTGAGTTCATAATGATATGTTCTCCTTGAGAGGGGACTAACATTGATTGCCGCAGGTTGAGGGAAAATTTTAATTTTCAATCTTTTCAGATGAAAAATAGAATAACTAAAAAACTTATTTTAATTGTTTTCTTCATTGTTTAAAAGTGGAATATTGGAATTGTGGTGCAGCGACGAGGATACAATGAATCTCATTAACGAGTAATTATAACAACACTTAGACATAGTGTAATAGAAATTTTGATTCCTCTTTCCTCAATTAATATCCTAACAAGCAATGCAGGATTGTTGGCATAATCTCGGAATTTCTATTAGGCTTCGGTGGGTGTAACGCGAATGATGAAGGATAAGCTCTTCAATGATGAGTGTCGGTGAACTGGATGATGGTGACGACACCATTAAAGAGAGGACTTTTGGATTGGAGATCAACAAACAACGACGAATGATCATCCTCATGAAATCTATTTTCCAGGGTAGGGGTTTGAATCTGTGTGATTGTTATTCCCCCCATTCTCCCCTCTAAATGAAGAATGTGAATCAAATATCTAAAAAGTTTATTTGTGGGTAGATTTTCCTTTCAGGTTTGAGAAAACATTTTTGCATGTTGATAATGGGATTAAAATCTTAGTGATTAATTAATGTGATTCGTGTTTCCACAAATGGGAACAAAATTTGAGCTGACACAAACAAAGGTAGGTTTGTTACATTTGGGCGTTCATGTGTTCTTCATGACCAAACCCTTGAATCAATGATAAGTTGACCTTGAGGCCATAGGAGGATGGAGGTGACCTAAGAAGTTCAATGGCATAGATGGTTTTAGAATTGAACCACCGGAGCAGACCCGATGGCCCACGAAAGACGCTGTCGGTGCGTGCCGGCGACTGGTTGCGGTGACCCGCACTAGAGGTCGCGGGTGGGAGGTGGTGCGCCCCGACGGCATGTCGGGGCAGTGGAGTTCGTGACTAGTTGAGGCCGCTTTTGAGAGTGGCTGGTTTGTTCCACTCAGTTCCTGCATTGGAGGAGCGGCCCACGTCGTCGGGCCGTGATGATTAGGTGGCATGTGGTCCCAATTGGAGGACATGAAGGTAGTAGGTGGCCTGCCTTAGCCAGCTATGTGGCGGAGCACCCTAGATGGATCAGGTGTCCTAGATTGAAGTAAGAAGTCCCACCTTTGTAGGTCGGGCCAACGGGGTGGACCAAGCCACTAGGTAGCTCGGGCTGCGTACAAAACGAGCCTGCCAGTGCGGGTTGGGCTGGATGAAAACAAGTCATCGGGCAACCCAATGGGTTGGAACCACATCCAAATCGGGCTGGTTCCAACAAGGCATAATGGGCCTTGGCTCTAGGCCAGGCTGAACTGGGCCAACCCAGACCCAACTGGATCAGGTCGGGTCATATAAGACCCTTGGGCCGGGTTGGTCAAGTCGGTCCAGCTAATTCGGACCAGGTCTGAACATAACCGGGCCCTGTTCACTAAAACTCCAATATCAATCTGACCGGGTGTCTCATTGACACACCATCTATGGCATTGGGAACCTTGTGATGAGATGGTCCTTTGGGAAAATTCTATGTGAGATTCTGTGACAATCGAGTTACTATCGATGGCTTGAGGATTAGATTCTCCCGAAATCTAACACATTGGAAAGTGGGGATCCTAGGGCTGGCTGGGATGTGAAATATATGAAGAGAATACCTCAGTGGTTCAGCATAAGAGCATACCATAGTGGTTCAGCAGACAAGTGTACCTTAGTGGTTCAACATTTAAGTGCACCATTGTGGTTCAAAATATGAGGGTACCTGAGTGGTTTAGCCTACGAGTGTACCTCAGTGGTTTAGCATACGAGCGTATCTTAGTGGTTAGGCATACAAGAGTACCTGATTGGTTCAGCATACAAGTGTACCTTAGTGGTTCATTATATGAGTATACCTTAGTGGTTCATCATATGAGTGTACCTTAGTGGTTCATCATACGAGCATACCTCGGTGGTTCAATAGATGAGTGGACCTCAGTGGTCCAGAAGATGAGAAGACCTTAGTGGATCATCAAGGATGAGTCCCTTAGCAGTACAAGATAATTCAACTCTATGAATGGTAAATCTTACATTTTATACTTTGAGTTATACCTGGTGTGATCTGTCTTTTCTTTGAGGTATTACTGTGTGGTGTTTCTTTGTGATATTTACTTTGTGTTTTGGAGTCCCAAATTTGTATTTTCTTACTCACCCTTGCATGGGCTTTGCCTGCACATGTCATGTATCGTGTAGGTGATCAACGATTTGACGGAGACCATGGTAGTTCGAGACCAAGTGGTTCCTAGTGAGACAGAACAGACGGGACGTACATCTATGGCTACAGATAGCTACACTCAATCTACCCTTGAGTTAGGTGTTAAGAAGATGGATCTTGGTTGTTGTGCCTTCATTTATGGTTTTGGGCTTGTATTCTGACCCCTTTTTACTTCTCATCTTGTATTATACTTTCAGTAGTTGTCTTAGTGATTGTTTTGTGTATAAAGTGTTTACCTTTCCACAGTTTTAGTTGTCTCTGTGTGTACAAGTTTAAAATTAAATGCCTTCTCTTTTTGGGATATGCCTATTCGGTGCTAGTCGTCACCCCCTGGCCTATGGAAGGCGGGCTTGGGGTAGTCATAAAATGGGTCCTGGGGAAGGGATGTGACAAAGTGGTATCAGAGTAAGGTCAATTCTACCAGAAGAACTATGAGTCTAAATAATTTTATTGATAAATAGTGTTAAGTTTCTCGAGTTTAGATTTCAGGCCAAAGAGTCCACTACTAGTGCGGCGATTGATGGATCCATACACCAAGACCCTGAATTCTTCTATCCAAATCGGTACATGAAAACATTGGTTTCATGCATCTTTGAATATTTTATCATGATCTTTCTGAGTCAGAGTCATCTCACCAGGTATAATCTATTGGTCGTGGTCCACCCTGATCTCTTTTTGGATGCCTCAATGCAGACAGCCTACCAGGATTCTAGTGTGTGACCACAAGGATAGTCTATAGAGCGATGAGGCTTCGGTACAAGTACCATTTCCCATGATGAGAATTTGGGGTGGTGTCCCAGCAATACCTCCTCCTATTGGTCAGTATCTACTACCAGTGCTACAGGTATAGGATTCATATAGGCTTAGTGCCTTACATGAGTTCCAATGATAGAGACATCTCAGGTTCAGGGGAGAGATAGATCCTCAGGTCACTGAGGATTGGCTGGAGGCAGTGATGTGAGTCCTCTTCTTAGTGAGGATGCCACCTGACCAGATGGCAGTTCTAGTAGCGATCCTTTTTTAGGGCTCAGTGTGGATGTGGTGGAGTGTGACCATCCAGACTCATGAGGAGGCGACCCTCACCTGGTCTGACTTCAAGAGACCTTTTAGGGAGGAGTTATTCCCCACAACTTTGTGCTTCGTACACATACTAAAGCTGATTCACTTACTAGAGGAAAGCCAGAAAGTGGATGAGTACTCTTTGAGGTCCAAATACCTATCCCATTACTCTACAGATATGGTAAGTGACCCTTTCTTTAGGGTATGGTCCTTTGAGTAGTGACTCCAATGGGAGATCAGGGCATCAATGATTTCTCTCATCACCCCTATGCAGGATGGGGTGTCGGAGCGAGCCCTACTTGTAGAGAGATTCCTCACTAATCAGGTGCCGACTGTGGGAGGTACCACTGGGTGATGGTTGGCCGATTCATCTGTGTCCTATAGCTGACTGATGACACATAGGCCCAAATGGACCAGACCATTTAGAGGATGACCCCAGGACTTAGGGGTTGTGGTGCAAGGTTCCTGAGGTAGAGGGACTCGTCAGGGGAGAATATTATTATATGCATGCAACGGGTAGGGGCACATGGCTCATGATTGTTGGACTCGTCATGCAGAGGACCGATAGACAGTCGAGGGACCACTGAGGCAGTGACAGAGATAAGAATAGTGTGGTCTTCCACTCAAAATACATGACAGTGGAGTGGGATGAGCAGCAAGAGGTAAGAATAGGTACGAGGTACTACCACTACCACCCACAGGTGGTCTGCCATAGCCTCTAGGAGAAGGTGGATAGGGGTGGGCTCAGCTTTAAGAATTCAAGGCCTATGGTCTTGATATCCAAGAGGTGATATGAGGTTTGAACTGTGTATTTTCTACATTATCATCACTACTTATAGACATAGGTTTCAGTCACTCTTTCATTTCCACATACCTTTTTTGGAGCTCGTAGATTCTGATCGAGCTATTGGATCGATTCATATGATTAAATACTATTAAAGGAGGGGATTTGACAATCACACACTGGTGTCGACAGTGTGACATTACTCTTGGAAGAAAGAGCTTCAGCTGTGATCTCCTTGTAGTGTCGTTGAGGCCTTGTGACTTCATCTTGGGTATGGACTGGCTATCAACAGTTCATGCCCAGACCGACTGTTTTAGGCGCACAGTGAAGTGTGTCTGTGGAGATGTGACTAAGTATTCCTTTATCAGTGAAAAGTAAACTCAAACAGTATAGGATGGACTCGCATGTTGGAGGGTGTAGTCGATCACTCAACATTTGGTTATCATGGCCCTTGGTCCAATGGATGACATGAGCCCACAGTTTCCTACAGTGGGGGACGAGTATGAGGATATCTTTCCAAAAGATTTTCCTTGACTACCTCCTTGAAGAGAGGTAGACTTATGCATTGATTTGTACCTTGAGATGACACTGATATCTAAAAATGTATATCGTATGGCTACTACAACGATTAGGGAGATGAGGGTAATTTTATATGACTTGTATAGGAATGGGTTTGTAAGGCCCATCTTTTCACAATGGGTATCCCTAGGGTTGTTTTCGAAGAAGCAGGATGGAAGGTTTTAGTTATGTGTGGAATTTTGGTGCCAGGACCAGGTAATTGTGAAGGAAAAGTATCCTCTATTGAGGATTGGTGACCTCTTCAATTAGCTCAAGGGAATGATATGGTTCTCGAATATATACCTTAGATCAGGCTATCACAATCTTTGACTATGAGATGAGGACATCTCAAAGATGTATCTTATATGTCACTACGGCCACTACCAGTATATAGTGATGTTGTTTGGTGTGATGAAATCACCAACATTGTTCATGGGACTCATGAATAGGATATTCTAGTCATACATAGACCTGTTTGTAGTTGTCTTTATTAATGAAATCTTATTGTATTCAATGTCTGAGGAGGAGCACATGATACACCTGAGGATGGTTCTGGACACACTCTGAGAATACAGGCTTTATAGAAAGCTCTCTATGTGTGAGTACTAGATACAAAAATCCAACTTCCCAGGAAATTTCATCTTAGAGACTGTATTTGTGGTGATCTAGAAAAAATTGAGGTGGTTCTTTCTTGGAAACCTCCCAAGAGCGTTATCGAGGTGAGAATTTTCCTTGGGTTGGTTGAGTACTACTTGAAGTTTGTACATGACTTCTCCAAAGTTGTAGCACCCATTACAACATTTACAAAGAAGTTAAAACCCTTCATGTGGACATAAGGATGCAATAATATCATTCATTAGCTGAGACAGAGTTTGATGAGTGCTTATATCTATAGGTTTCTAGAGGAGGGAGCTGACTATGCGGTGTAATGTGACACATTAGAAACTAGGCTTGGTTGTGTCCTGATGTAGGGGAAAGCAGCGATTACTTATGGCTTAAGATAGTTGAGACTGCATGGGAATAACTATGAAACTCAAGAATTTTATTTGGCACTGGTAGTCTCTGCACTAAAGATGTAGTGAAACTACCTTATGGGAAAAGGATTAATCATCTACTCTGACCACAAGAGTCTCAAGTATATCTTTTCTCGAAAGGATCTGAATCTAAGACAAAAAAATTGTCTAGAGACTCTTAAGAACTATGACTTCGAGATATTCTATACTTCTGGGAAGGGAAATGTGGAGGCAGATTCTCTTAGAAGGAAATCGAGTTCACAACTACTGAACGAGGCCTCAAGAGAGTTGGCATCACTTTAGACATCCTTAATGGATAGAGAGGAGACATCTTTTCTTTAGTATATGGTAGTTACACCTCCTTACTTATTGTGAGTCAGGGAGGTGCAACTCAGAGATTCCTTCTACGAGACCACACGTGCCCAGAGGTCCACAGGGCATTCCCCTAGTAGATATTTGAAATGTGGGCATCACATCATCCTTTTCAGAGGATGCAACATTTTACCTGTTTCATTACGGGGGGAAGTGTTTAGGGAGATCCATGTATCCCCTTTGGTTGTAAATCCAAGTGTGGGGAAGATGTACCCGAACATACATCATCAGTACTAGTGTCTAGGGATGAAGAAGGCATTGGCATAGTTTGTCTTGAGATTCCTCATTTGTCAGCAAGTGAAGGTTGAGCACCAGGTTCTAGTAGGTTTGATACAACACCTCAAGGTATAGGAGTGTGAGTGGGATGGGATATCTATGGACTTAAGGATGGTATTTCCACATATGTCTAGGAGGCACGATACTATCTAAGTGATTTTATACCGACTAAACATGTCGTCCCACTTCTTACCTATTCAAGAATAGGGTTTAGTAAAGAGCTTGGGATGCCTCTATGTGATGGAGATTTGAAAACGGGGTGACACTTGCGGAGTACCCGATGGAGATAGAGGATTAACAGGATGGTATCCTTTGTGGACTATTGATTCCTCTAGTGTGTGTTCATTGGGAGAACTGAAATCTCTAGGAGTGCACGTGGGAATGGGATGATAAGATTCATGCTCAGTACCCCCATTTGTTTGATTTTCCCTTGATTTGGCTTACGAGTATGTAAATACCTTCAGCGGGGAGTAATTTAATGTCATAAGTTTCCATGGTAAGTTTTTATTTAAATTATATGGGACTATTTCGAGACCAGGAGCTGAGACAACGTGCGATTCCAAGTCCCGGTGTTCCCGAAATGGTCCGCCGAAAAACTGTTATATTTTAAATAATGTTCATGAGAAATTTTCATTAAAAAGTGGAATAACACTTAAATGGATTCCCATATTAGAAATATTGTGGCACTATTAAATTTAGGATATTTGGGTTTACCCTAGGCATGACTAATGTTAATCGGTTCGGGCCTCCAGTGAAAAAACCCAAAAATGGAATAATAGTAAACAAGATAATTAAATAAAATTGTTTTATTTTTTGAATCTTTATAACTCGTGAACAGTGACATTGGTCAAAAATCAGAGACCATCATAGATTTTATGATGGTGTATGTTCCTTAGGTAGTGCCTAATATTGGTCGGTGTCGGCCAATAGTGGAAAGAAGTTTTTGGCTATAAATAAATTAATTGAATAAAGATTATTTTATTTTCAAATCCTTATAACTCAAGAATGGTGGATTTGATTGAAAATCCAAGAGTATCATTGATCTCGTGAGGGTGTGCTTACCCTATGAGGAGCCTAAGATCGGATAGCACTAGCTGGATGTGAATGTTTTTTGTGGACATAACCGTAAATAAAAAAAATTGTTTTATTTCTGAATCCATGTAACTCACAAATGGTAAATTGGATTAAAAATATGAGAACACCATTGAGTTCCTATTGAGATGTTCTCTATAAAAGGTGCCTAAACTCGACTAGAGCGGGTTGAGGGAAAAATTTGATTTTCAGAATTTTTAGAAGAAAAGTAAAATAACATAAAAAGTTATTTTAATTGTCTTCTTCATCATTGAGCAGTGGCTCATCAGCACTGCAGTGCAGTGATGAGGTGAACATGAATATCAATAATGAACCTCATTAATGATTCATCATAATAATTATACAATATAGCATAATAGAAATATTGATTTGTGTTTGGTCAGTTAATAGGCTAATAAGCAATGCAGGATTGTTGGAACAATCCTGGAATTGCTCTGAGTCATTGGTGGGTGGTGATGAAAAATGAAAAATGACAACCTCTCCAATGACGAATGATGTTGAATTGGATGATGGCGACGACACCCTTGGAGATCGGATTCAGGATCGGAGATCGACAGATAATGATGTGTGATCATCCTCAAGAAATATTCTTTCCCATGTAGAATCTGTGTGATTGTTTCCCCTATTCTCCCCTCTAAATGATGAATGAGGATCAACTCTCTAAGAAGTTGATCTGTGGATAGATTTTCCTTGTGGGGTTGGGAAAACATTGTTGTGGGTTTATAATGGGATTATAATCATAGTGATTTATTTATATGATTTTTGATTTTTCTAAATGGAACAAATATGAGCTGACACGAACAAAGGATAGTTTATTCTATTTTGGTGTTCGTGTGTTCTTATGGATCGATCACCCAAATCAATGGCAAGGAAACCTCAGGGACATTGCAAGGATGGTGGTGACCTGAGAAGTTTTAGGGCATGGACAGTTTGAGAATTGGACTGTCAGATCAGACCCAGTCGCCCGTAGAAGACACCACTGGTGTGGCGATGTTGGCGGCAGTGGCTTGCGATGGCAGCCGCATGTGGGAGGCGGTTCCCCCCAGCAGCTCGCTGGGGCGGCAGAGGCCATGGCCAGTTGGGGTTGTGGCGGTGTGAAACCGCGGTGCCGCTTGGGCACCATGTTAGATGAGAAACCTGCATCAGTGTGTTGTGGAAAGTAGGGGCCACATAGTCCCTACTAGACCATGTGTGAGAAGGAGGCATCCGGCCTCAGCTGGCCTCATGGCGGCATGCCCCAGATGCCTCGGGTGTCCAGGCTAGTGGTGAGTCGGCCCACCTTTGAGGTCTGGGGAGATGGGGTGGACTAGGCTGATTGGTGGCCTATGCTACAGACAGAACTATCCCTCCAATGTAGGCTAGGCCGGATGAAACCGGGTCCCTAGGCGACCATGCGGGTTGGACCCATGGCCAAATCGGGCCGAGTCCAGTATGTCCCAATGGGCAAGGCCTCTGGGCTAGGCTAGACAAGTCCGACCCAGATCCAACAAGGTAGAGTTGGGTCGGCCAAAACAATTCGGGTTATATGGGACCCCAGGTTCAGGTTGGTCAGTTCGGTCTGACCAAGTTGGATTGGGTCCAGATGCAACTGGCCCCTGTATACTAAAACACCATTATCATTCTGATCGGGCACCTGATTGACGTGTCACCTATGGCGTTTGGACCCTTGTGACGAGACTATCCTTTGGTAATAATCTATGTGAGATTCGATGATATTTGAGTTATGAACAATGGCATGATTATTAGATTCTCCCGGAATCAAGCACACTAGAGAGTGGGAATCATATAGCCGGTTGTGACATGAAAGATATGACAAGTGTACCTCAGTGGTTCAGCATACGAGCGTACCATTGTGGATCAGCAGATGATCATACCGTAGTGGTTCAGCATACGAGTGTACCATAGTGGTTCAGAATAAGAGCATACCTAAGTGGTTCAGGATATGAGGGTACCTCATTTGTTTAGTATATGAGCGTACCTTAGTGGTTCAGCATATGAGTGTACCTAAGTGGTTCAACATACGAGCATACCACAGTGGTTCAGCATACAATCATACCATAGTGTTTCGGTATACAAGCATAATTTATTTGTTCTGCATACGAGTGTACCTTAGTGGTTCATCCGACAAACAAACCTTAGTGGTCCAGTAGTTGAGAAGACTTTAGTGGCTCATCAGGGATGAGTCCCTCGGTAGTACAAGATGATTTATCTCTACGAGTAAAAAATCTTACTTATTATACTTTGAGTTATGCATGGTGTGAGGTTCATTTTCTTTGTGGTCTTGTTGTGTGGTCTTGCAATGTGGTCTTCCCTTTGTGGTTAGGGGTCCCTACTGAGTATTTTGTTACTTACCTATATAAGGGCTTCGCCCACACATGTCATGTCTCATTCAGGTGATAAATGCTTTGATGGAGACCGTGGTGGTCCGGGACTAGATGGTACCCAGTGAGACGGGATGGACAAGATGTACTTCTACAGTTATAAATAGCTACCCTTCATCTACCCTTTAGGTAAGGTTTGAGCAGACAGAGTGAGTAAATTATTAGACTATGTGAGAGGCATGGTTAGGGGAATATGGAACTATAATGGGTTCTCATCACTTTATTTTAATATCCCATGGCCTATGAGGATTGGGTTATTATAAGTGGTACTCATCTAGAATAGTGCATAGGACTGAGTAAATTTAATTATTATAAAATTGATCATATGAGATGAAAACTTGTGGGGTGTCTAAGAAGGTCCTGGTATGGAATCAAATGTGGTTACCTTATCTTTTGAGTATTTATTTTGGATATCTAGATCATGTTAGGTCCCTCGAGTCATACGTGTTGACCAAGTGAACATTGACAATCTCAACAATATGGAAGTTGTAGGATACTTATGGAATTGTACTATGGTGTCTATCCATATACATAACATACGTTTAAATATTTTTATAGAATTTAGGAGTAAACCTTGGTGATGAAAACTAATATTTTATTTAGTCTAAGTGTTGGGATATCCTTTTTTATAAGACATCGGTTGAATGTGTGTCTTTATAGTGTGACCCTTATGAGATGGGTAGTTTTATGAAATCCTAAGTCCTGTTGTCGGAGGTTGATCTTGATGTATGTATATGAGATATGATAAATAGTAGGAATGAGTGATCTAGTGAGAGTTTAATTTATCAAGGTTGATGCCTTGGGTGTTAAATCATACACCATAGTTGTGATTCATGTTAATATATAATGTTATAGTGATTTTCCATTCATTAAAATGTGGATCTTTTAGTTATGGATCATTCACCTTGTGTATGATATATATTATTGATCTTCCCCCTCAATACCATTTAATTGGTGATAGATCATTCACCATAGATATGTTCAATGATATATCATTCACCCTGGAGATTTTTATTGGTTGATGCCTCATTCACCCAATGATTCCTCATTCACAATTGTTATGGATGGGTGATTCCTTTTTCACCCTTTGATACTTTATTTTTCTTTTCATTGTGTAGTGAGGCCTCATTCATCAAATATATGATAGATTCCATTATTTTCATATATTGCTATATTATCCACCTTGTATTGTTATTGGAAATGGATCATTTTATAAAGTGATATTTGTGGGGGTATATTATAAACTTGGTAATTAATTATATGGTTTTAAAATTTCACCTCAAAAAACTTCATTCATACCGATTGTTTCGGTGATATATTATTCACTTAGTGGTACATCGTCTGTCCAGATATTTTAATGATATATCATTAACCCTGTGATTTTTTGTTCACCCATTGTTTATGGTAGTATTAGTACTAGATAATTTATCTAGTGTTAGATAATTTACCATTCCATTATGTGGTGATACATTATGCATATGGTGGTACATCATTTATCTAAATATTGTGTAGTGATACATCTCTTACAGGGAAATAACATGTTCTTCAGGATTTTTTAGTAGTTTGTCATCTACCATCAATGATAGATGTTTATATATCATTCATCTGAGATATGAGTTAGTGGTATATGGATCACCTAAGTTGAAATGTTGTTTACACATCATTCACATGTGATTTTTGATATGATGATAGCTCATTCTCCATGACAGATTACTAGAGTGGTGATATATCATTCACACTCATATTGTGTTCATATTATGGGTACAAATTTACATTCTAAAATTGGTGGAAGCATATAGGTTCTAATCATTAGAGTGGCTCTTTGAGTACCCAATGAGGTAATAAGTGTATTTATAAGATGTTATGGATTACTTCCATTCAATATATGAATAGACATATATACTTGTTTTTATGAGGGAAATTAGTGGTGTTTTTTGGGAATGTATTATGCTCACTCCCTTCATGGGACCTTTGGTGAATATAGAAAAATAATATTTTTCAATGGAGTTTTGGTGATGTAATGAGTAATGTTTGTTGGGTTGGGAATGATTGGAGAGCATGTGTAGGTAGGTTTGAGGTAAGATAAAGGTTTTTGTGGTTCTTTCTTTTTTTAGTTTTTCCTTTTTCCTTAAATGGTTAGTTGTTGAGAGGTCTCGTATCAATTTTATGTTTTCAATAAATGCATTGATTACATTTTCTTATAACATGGATATATTATTATTTTTGTTATATTTTTGCTATAATTTTATATTTTTTACTCTAATTTTATACTTGTTATATAATTTTAGGATAATGGTTATTGTTGATGTGATATTACAATATTGTATAGTCATGCTACTTAGTTTATCAAACTCTCTGCACTAGTTAGTAACCTCTGGTATATAGGGAGGCACACAGAAGGTCATGTGGTGCCAGCAATTTGGTACTTTTCTGATAATCCATGATGGGATTTTACACTCTAGTTTCAGAGAACGTTTTCTTTTGTCTTACTATTTAGTATATATACGATGGATATAGAATTGGCCAAAACATGGGGTGGATGATATATTTGTTTCTCGACAACATCTTCATGAGTTAAAGTACCAGTTTTTTTTGGATTTTTTATTGTTAATCTTGGTTTTACCTGTTATAGTTTATTTACTTTTAAAATTAATGATATTTTGCTTTATTTATTTGGATAATTATCTTTTATTGTGATTGAAATAAGAATGATTTGTTGAATCATATTTAACATATAGGATCCACATAAAATTTATTTTCTTGTGTGTGATTTATGATCTGATTGTGCGGAGGATTTAGTTTTTTAAAGTGTTAACAGAAACATATATTGTTTTTCACATTTAACATCTTAGTGGAATTCTACTCAACTGAACTATATATTCTTTCTCATGTTACATATATAATTTATATTTATCTGAATATATGTGTATTTAATATCTTTTCAGAATAAGGGGTGGGTTGAGCTAGATTATTTCCCAAGTGATATGAGACCATTATAACATATGGTGTGTGTAAATTGGTGATTCATGTTTTCTACTACATAATTTCCTCTGTTATATGAGAATATTTCTATGATGATGAACTATTATTGGGTAGTATAGGTTTTAGGATACCTAATGTTGATGATAGCCTTGGGAAGGGGTGTTTGTAAGAGCCCCAAACCTACATTCTCTGATCCCATGATGAAAACAAAAAAAATACATTTCAGACATTAATACAAATGATGGTGGCCTAATTTTCACCATAGAAAACATAATACATCATAATGTAATATTGAATCACTTATAATATAAACGAGTATTTAGTTTTAGAGTTTTATATTATTTGGGAAACCCCTTAAATAAAAAATTCTCATAGATTTAAATGGAACCTCTCCCACTTAACCAACCAATCCTTATTTCACATTAATCCACATTCATCATACATATAAATACCTTTTTAACATAATTCATTCAATATAATTTCTTGATAACTAGGGGAAAATGAAATATACTAAGGTTTTGCTAAAATCCTCAATAAGGGTAAACATAATCATTAACAATTGATTTTCATCAGTGATCATAAGAATTTAATAAGGGTTTGAAGACATAATTTGATTTCATGACTGAATAATAAAAGAAAAAATACCCATTAGTACCTGAATAATCAATCATGAAACATGGCTTAAGGATTTGACTAAGGATGAGTCATCTGAATTAATTATAATGAACCATGTGATATAAATCTAGATAAAAGAAAAACTATAAATAGTCACAAATAATAGATAATATATACTGGTATCTAGAAAAATTATCATCATATAACTATTACAAAACACTTAAACTTTGATTAATCATACGGCCGACCATGAATATAAATATTCAGATAACATAATCATTACCCAATACATTGGAATTGTATCTGGTTTTTCAAATCATATAATCTATATCGGGCTTACAAGGCACTATCAAGGAGAACCCATATTATACAATATCCAACAACAATAGAATGAATAAATTATATAGAGAAATAATTTCATCATAAACTTATAGAAATAAAATTAATTATTTTTTTAATTTGATTATACAATGGAAAAAAACTGGTTCCTAAACAATCTCTTTGAAACTTGATTATTCCATGGAAAATAAAATGGATTCCTTAAAATATCTTTGAAAAATAATTATCTTGTGGAAAATAAATGTGTTCTATAAAAATATATTCGAAACATGATTAACCAATATAATACAAATGGATTCTATAACAATATCACTAAAACATAATTAACTTGTTGACAATAAATGGGATCGATGTCAATATCATTATATCAATCCTAGCCCTTCCACATAAATAAATAGGATGGTATCAACAAATAGTATCTCATGTGGAGGATATTTAAAAATAAGTTTTATTGAATTTAATTAAGGGAAATAAAAATAAAATATCATTAAAAACATTCTTGAAGAAAATTTCATTTTTACATTAAAAATCTCTCTTAAAAATAAAAAAAATCATAAAATATTTTAAATGGAATTTTGTTTGAAAATAACCTTGGATACTTGTAAAGGAATATTTAAAGAAAATAATGGTCATGATATTGTTAAAATATATTCATATCATACATGAAAAAACAAATATTTATTTCATATTTTCATTAAAATCCAATTGATCATTATTTAGAAAATGTAGTAATATTCAATTAAAAATATTTTTCAAAAATAAAGTTATGTAAAAAATGAATTCAAACAATAATAGAAAAAAAAATTGAAAAAATTTTCTATAAAATATGTATTTTGAAAGAAAATTTATTTTAAAACGAAGAGTGAAATGAAGTTGTATTTTCTTTAAAATATTTTCTTGTTGAAAATCACTTTTTAAAATCTAAAAAAATATGGTCATATAAAAGAAACTATTTTAGTTCGAAATAGACATGGAAAAATATAAAATAAATATCAAATAATTTATGAATAATTATGGTGGGAAATTTTTATCATGCCATATTTTTACAAAAAAACACATTCATTTTTAAAATAGTTGAAAATGAATCTTCAAAATATGATATTTTTTTTAAAGAATATCCATTTCCATTTTTGAAATATTTAAATAATAAGGACCTTAAAATATTATTAGTAGGAAAAACATTAAATAACATAATAATATAGAAATTCATGATATAAAATTTTTAAGAGTTTGTATATAAACCTTATAAAATAATATAGGTGAATAACATCAAAATATACCTCAACGAAATGAAATTGAGACGAAGTGCCTTATAATGATCATAAAGTTGGCGTGAAAATTAATCAATGAATTGGTTATGTTTGTAAAATTTAAATTCACATATAATAAGTATAAATACAATATACGATATTCAAAATTCATTTCACACATAATCATCAAATATTAATTGTAAATAAGAATTAATATTACCCAATGAAAATTAATTGAGTTATGAAATTATTAACCACTTGGTAACATTAAATTCAAGTCCACATGGATGAAATAATTCAAATTTAAACCTAATGTACAATAATTTATGATGTATTTGTGATATTTCATGTAAAATTGGAAGCATATAAACTTCAAAATATAAATAAGTGTGGAATATGGTACATTCCCAATAGAAGTAAAAGCAAGATGAGAAAACCCTTACCTCAGGTCTAGACATTCCATGTGTTCCCTTTAACTCCTATATAATAATATATTATAAATTATTTTATTTTTAAGTTAACTTTTATAGTTCAAATAACTTATAATTAAATCCTTTATTTTATTTCTTTTAAATACATATTTAAATTCGTAATTAGTTAAATCTGTATCTGGTGTTTTGAGGACGTTCAGTTCATTATTTCAAAAAAGATTCAATGGGTTAATTATTGTCAAATATTTCATTATTTAAACATATAAAGAATAATAATAAGGAAATAATTATCATAGTTTTACCTAAATTATTTTTTTTAAAACCAGTCATGAAATATTATTATGAAAACTGGACTATGTTATGATCATGGAGACGGTAGGTCGTCGTAAGCCTGAGTAATGTTTTCATTTTTCAATGATCATTATGAAAAGAAGGTAAGTAATATTTTCCCTTTAAATAATGAAATTTATATCATAAATACCATATTATTTAATCAAATATATTTATATATATAATTCGTGTGTTCTTTTGATGAAAAAAAAGAATCACATCGCTTTATAGAGGCGGTAGTCCACATGTATGTGAATAACGTTATAATCTTTCAATGTAAGAAAGAAAATGATATATTATCTTTTCAAAATGATAATTATGTCATTAATATAATAATTATATCATGTATATCACATGTTTTTATTTTCATTATCATTACCACATTTAATTTGCAGTGTATGTGAAAAATGAATCACAATACTTTATGAGGCAGTAGTACGCTGTATACATGAGTGACGTTATCTTATCTCCTGTAGAATAGAATGTAAAAAAAATATCTATGATATAATCACTATAGAAGTATAAATATGTTAAAAATATAATATATATATGTGTGTGTGTGTGTGCGTGTTTGTGTGTTTGTGTGTTTTTTCTTGTGTGTGTGTTTATACATTAACTACACCATTTCTACAATCCATGAGAGGTGATGATTGAAAAATAATAATATTGGTTCGTGAGGTGGAAATTCTTCATACACACAAATGATGATTTCATGTCTCATATGATAGATAACGATATAGATTTAGTTTATTGCACTAATATAATAAAATATATTATATATTATATACTTGATTTATCATATGATCATAGTTGAATAATATTTTAAGGAGGTGGAAGAAGAAATAAAACAACAAAGAACGGTAATGATTTTTACCTCTTCTTAAACTAAATCTTTAGGATTATTCCTAGAGTATTCCAATAATGGATTTATGAAAAAACAATTATTATAGTCTAAGTTTAGGTAATTTGGGACGTGATTTGGGTATGTATACGCTTAAACAAAAGGGTTTGAATATGTGAATTGAAGAAAAGAGTGAATATCCTTTTAAAAGTGAGGTGAGTGGCACACTTGTAACATTTCCAAATAAAAAGTGATACCTACACCTTTCAAATTTAAATTGGAAACAAAAAAGAGTATTATACAGAATTGTACATGAAAAGGTCTAAATATGTCTATAAAATAGTTATTATACATGTTTTCAGTTCACTATTTCTCTTATCTTTTTAGTTTTACCACCCTCTAAAACTATGTTCTCCTTAACTACAATAGTTAATTATTAATTTATTCACTATTCATAATGGTAAAAAATTAATTTTAACTTATTCGATAATTAAAATTATGTTGATTTATAATATTGAAAAAAATTTACAAAATTCAGTTCATATAAGTGGAAAATTTTGATATAAAATTAAACATGCTAGCACGACAATAAACTGGGTTTTCAATAAATGTATTCTGCATGAAAAAGATCATTTTATGTTAACAAATTGACTAAAGATAATCATCGAATTTATATTAATTAATATTTAACAATATATTATCTACAAATTTTATTTAAAAATTATAGGTTTGGTGTAACGACTCATCCTTAAACAGAACTTATTCTAGTGTTTCTGAACAAGAGTTCACATTCAAGTATCTTTTCAGTTTAGAGTTTTATAGAAAAATTAAAAACTATTACAATGTATAATTATACATTAAAAGTGGACACTTATACTCAGTATCAATTTTTTAATAATACAATACTCTTTAAATCAAAACATTATTTGTTTTGTGGATATAACTTCACAATTTTCCCTAGATATCATACTTGAACCAACTCTTCCGTAAACCATATGGAAAACATTTTAAAACATGGGATAGGTACAAATTCTCAATAAGGAATATAAAATGAAATGAACGCATTAGATCAGTGAAAACATGTAAACTCATATAATATTTACCTTTATCTTCGGTGATATTTGAGTATACCAAATAAAACATTTTCAGACGAAAAAAATGCACATATTTTTCTTAAATAAATCATTAAAACCCATAGCCAGAATGTAAAACTCCTTATGGTGACATAGATCATCATATACCTAAAACACTTTTTTAAACTCATTCAATTGGAGAAGACATATCATATAATTCCAATTATTCTATTATAGGCTTAACTGATGCTATCTAGGGCACCCCATGTATAGATATGATGGGATTTATTGGCACGGCCACCTCATGTTAACCTATAACCGGCTTTCTCGGTGCAATCAGGGTCACCCCATGTTAAGCTATAAAAATCTTTCCTAGTGCTATATGGGACACACCATGTGTAAACTATATTGGTCTCACCCATTTCCTATAATTATCAAGTACTATATAGTTAATAAAACACTTTCATCATTAAATCCTTTAAAGAACTCTTTTAATCCAATATGAGAAATTTTTTTGATAAAAATATCATTTTCTTTCAAGAACCCATTTTTAATACCAAAACACCTTTTTCATTAAAAAATTTTAAATACCAAAATACCATAAAATATAAACATGGATTTTTTATTTAAGGAAACATGAAATAATGAATAGTAAAACTACAACTAATTAATTTCCATTTTAGTGGAAAAGTATTTTTCATCGTATACATTAAGAATAGAATATTCTTTTGTCATTTTATCAAAAACATTCTGTATATAAACAAGTAAAGTATTCCTTTTTTGAAACCATTTAAATAAATTAAAAATAGAAATAAAATTTCTTTATAATAATTTTATATCCATATAAATAAATATGTTAAATAATATCAAGAATATTGATATGGAGAAAAGAATTGATAATTAAATCTTTAAACATTCACGGTGTCCCATACCAATTTCAACATTTAAATAATATATTTAACAAATAATTAAATAACGTCAATATATATAATATATGGATATTAAATTTCTTAGTAGTTGTATATATACCTTATTATAGAATAAGGTTGTATAGCATCATGAAATGACTCAATGAAAGGATATTGAGATTAAATCTCATACCTTGAGTCTGACTTGTCACATAAAATCATTATATTCCTCAATAATAAAAAAGGTCAATTATTTACAATATTGTTGGGCAAAAATCCCTCAAGGTAACATTGCAGTATTTTTGGGTTGATTGTGTTTGTTGACAAAGTAGGTTTTCATGGATATTTGTCGAGTTCCCAAGAAGTTGTTGAAAATCCTTGTTGACAATGAACGATGACAAAGGAAAGGACGATCTGGAGGCGGAACAAAAGAGCAGTACAAGGTGGTTCCGTTTCCCAGTGTTTGCCAAATTTTTGGGGTCCAAAATTTGGAGTTTGGTGAGCATCGCGAAAAGTGGATTTCCATGAAGAGAATAATTTAATATAGAAAAGGCATGAATTTCGCGAAGATAGGATGCATGGATTGGATTTCGCAAAGACCAGAAAAATGGAGGCGGTGAGTCTTTGCGATTACGTCAAGCTTCGCGAATGGCAGAGACTGAAGTGCATCACGGCGGTGAAGGGCTTTGCGAGGGAGCTTCGTGGCGAAGGCACGAAGGTATGTTGACGGTGATTCTTCGCGACTACGTCAAGCTTCGCGAACGGCAAATTTCCGTGGTGCTTTGCGATTTGGACAAAATTCCGACGGAAACTTTGGAGCTTCACGATTTGAGATGACGTGGCGTTGACTTCACACGGAAAGTATGAGGTTTGGTGGAATCGCCTATAAATAGAGTCCGACCCCCTCGAGATAAGTAGAGAGAATTTTCAGAGAAAATCAATTGCTCTCAGTTCGCAGAGGTGGTTCGCGAAGGTAGTGTGCTTCGTAAAAGGGGAGCTTCGCGGTGGCTATTCTAGCTCCGCGAAAGTTGTGTGCCCCGCGTTGGCTCAGTGAGCTTCGCAGAGAGGCAGGAGCTCCGCGACGGCCTAAGCATTGCGAAGGTCTGTGCATCGCGAGAGTGCTTCGCGATAGAGCTTCACGAAAAGGCTGGAGCTTTGCGAAGGCTTGTTTGAGCTTCGCGAAATTGGGAGCCTAACGAAGTAGAGTTCTTCGCGAAGGTCTTTCCAAAGGTAGTTTGCCCAGTGGATAGTGGCAAAGGGGTATTCATCTACGGGTGAATGTTGAACTTCAACAGAGCATCTATATATAGAGAAAGATGCATTCCTTAATGGAAATGAAGAGACCTACAGGTCAATAAACTGTGAGTGAATCCCTTCACAGAGCAGTGATCTTAGGAAGAGGAAAAATGTGATCCTCTCCACCGGCAGTGAGCCAGAGAGAGAGAAATAGGGAGTGGCCCTTGAGAAAGCAGTGAGCTGACCCTAAACCTTGCAAAGGCAGTGATCCTGGGACAGAGTGACTGTCCCTGAAAATTGTAATCCACAGCTAGTGAAGTTTAGTAGAATTGGTACAACCGGAAACTTTTCGGCATATGCTCCTTGGACGTATCCCTTTGCGGTGAACCAATTAAAATTGATGTGTCATGTGCATTCTTTACTTTCTGTTTACTTTGTGCAACATGAAAGAGAGAGAAGAGTGTTTTTCTTAATAGCGAAACAAGATCAGAACGGGCGTTAATTTTTAACTAGTCATACCCTGATTCACCCCCCCCCCTCTCAGGGTATTCAGCCTTGTGGACATAACAAATATTTATAACCATTTTAAATTTTATTATTCCTTTTATATCACATATTATCATGTTTTAAAAATTAAATAATTATTTAAGTTTGCATCATAATTTTTTATGATATTCAGTACATGTTTCCAAAATGACTTTGGTATGATGTATATAATCAAAAATGGTCATTGTTATATAATATCTAGAATAATATTAAGAAAATTAAAATCACTTTTATAATTTAAATACACTTTTAAATTCATCAATTAAATATGGAAATGAAAAATGAACTATGTTACAACCATGGAGACGGTGAGTCGTAAGTAAGAATGAATAATGGTTCTCTTTTTCAATGATCATTACGGAATAGAGGTTAGTATTATACTAAAAGTAGCTCAGCCATGGGTTCATAAACCCAAAACCATGACCCAAAAAAATTATTAAAAATGTGTAGAAGTACAAAAGACTTGAGGAAATTATTACATGTGAAACACCACACCTGGATAGAAAAATAAACATACACATCAGATACCCAACTATTACCTTTTTCTGGGCTGGCCTCGACCCCGAGATCCTCCCTGATTAGCTAGATGGTGTCCTCTTCCCCTTTGTATCACTGGTTCATCATCCATCGCCAGAACCTCTATAGCGCACAAGTCAGTTTCTTTATGAGATTATTCCCCATGAAACCTTGAATGCACAACCTCAATTGAGGAAATATCATCCTAGTGAGAATTACTATGAGGAGACTCCTCATGAAGGTCTTGAGGAGCCTCATTTACATCCTAGGAGCCATGCATAGCCCACAAGATTGTGAAGCATTATGAACAGGTTGGTCCATCTCCTTTGGATTCTCTAAACCATCATCAATAGCAGGTCTTGAGGAGGAGCACATTTTATTACTACATCTTGCATTCTTGAGTCCTTCAAGATTAATAAAATCAAACTTAGGATTATTAATAGACTCTAACATTGAAAAGAAATTGATAGCTAGATTTTCATGTCCTTACAACGCCACATTAATAGATGAAACCATTGAAACAAAATCCAGATTAGTCCCCCCCCCCCCGATCTATAACCACTGGAGGAGATTATACAAGGTTCTGTACATTACCAGGTGTAATGAATTCCTCCAAATTAACAGGGGAGATACTGCCAGAATAGCACCTTGCTTAGATGTAGAAGATCGGAGCAGACCCTCCCCCATGGAACACCTTGTTGGCCACCAGACATCTTAAAAGAAGTAATTATATCCACCTGAACACTATATTGAATCCACTATTATATAGAAACATCTCCTACAACATCATTGTCCACCATCGGATACATTATATCCATCCGAGCATCCACCTTAGCCACCTTCACCTCATACTGAATAATTGGACATGCCCTCAGCTTCTTAGGCATCACCAGCAGAAATCCATCAGCATCCAAAATCTTCATCTTACCCTTCCTACAAGTATAAGATAATACAACACTATCAAACTCTTGATTTACTTTGTTCTGGATAGAAGCCTCATGCTCAAATTGATTACCTTCCTCCTCCTCAGCTACATCCGCCCAGAACCTGTTATCTAGACCTCTAGTGACTCCAATGGTTGACTGCTCCAATGATCTTCCATTCACCGACATAGTAACATCATTAAAAGGTTGTTGAAATGCATCAGGAATTGACATACCTTGTTGGAAAGCCTCCACAAATGAGGAAATACCAGCATTGTGAAGATCCTTCATCATGAAAACTTGCTTACAAGCATTAAGGTCAAATAGTTTATTCTTCCACTGATCTGGGGCATGGCCGAAGGATTTACGTAGTGAACATTTCATATTTTTATGACATTGATCAAGAGCATGTCCAATGCATAGATAAGACTTACAAAAAGTAGGTAACCACTCGTACTGTATAGCTAGTTTTAACTTAATATCACCTACAACAAGGAAAAATGTGTCAATCATAACTTGAGAAAAATCAATCTCTACCAATACACGAGCAAAGTGACCATACATAGGATGCTCTATTTCCTTGTCAACCTTAATTGGACAACCAAAAACATATGATACCTCCCACAAAACTGACAGATGCCAGAAAAACCAATTCAAACCCCTAATTCGAATCCACGTTTGGGTGGAGGAGTTATTAATTGAAAGAGGAATTGCTAACGGATCCCAATGTTGAACCATGATGTAACCAGGTTTCAGCAAAACTGGTCGAAAACTCTGAGAAACATTTTGATGTTCCTTCGATGGAAAAAACAATATAGAAATTACCTCTCCTAATTGATATTAAGCGCTAGTCAGTGAAGCCCCAGCTCTGAGATAAATGATCACACACTTCAAAAACCCTTAAAGGGGTATCACTCTGAGTTCCTGATTACCTGGCCAGGAGGGAGAACCGTCATTCTTCAAGAAGGGATTCCAAAAATTTTGGAATATCTTCCAAAAATTAAATAGATACATTCTTGGTAATCTATTTATGTAAATAAGCATATTCATGTGGAGGTTTGAAAAAAAACCTATTTAGGGAAGAAGAACCCTCAGACTTCCTCTTAGGGTTCTTTGCGTCTTCAATCACTGCATCCACAGGATTCGAAGAAATCCCACCACTTGTAACCATTTCCTTCAAGGGGGTAATTAAGACTTCCTTAGGATCAAAATAACATTCTAGTGTATTTTCCATTGATCGTCAGCCTGATGATCGCCAGAGTCATCGAGCAAGATATCTCATGCAATTCCTCCAAGGTAAGTATTATATTATATTTATAGAATTATAATTTTAAAATTAATATAATAATAATAATTTAAATATAATTATATATATTATCCATGTGATATTTTCATTATAAACAAATCATATCACTTCATGGAGGTTATAGTTTACACATACACACGAATGACGTTATTATTTTTATGTTCATGGAAAGTAAGAAATTAATTTATATATTATTATATTATAATGATAAATAGGTCATTAATATCATATGTAAACATTAATTTCATAATTATAACTATTTTTGAAATATGGCGATGGAATATGAGTTATATCGGTTCATGGAGGTGATAATTCACATGTATGCATGAACAATTAATTCCTTTCCCGTTTGATGAAAGTTGAGATGTATTTATGTGATTATATTAACAGAATTAAATATTATTATATTTACTATACTATATTTATTATTTCATCATGTATGAATTTTATTTGAATAATGTTGAAGAAAAAATAAAATAGAAACACTTAATTTAAAATAATATCTCTTCATTGGATGATCTCCATTGATAAATAGCTTAAAACACATTAAAAGGGTGTTATGCCTAAACTAAGGCATTTAAATTATTATAAATTAATTTTATAATAAAAATGGATCAAAAATTATTTATTTATAATATATGATGATTTGGGGTTGGATAATATTCATAAAACAAATATTAGATAATTTTTTACTATTTTGTATTCCTTATATTTTTGTTTTATCACCATTGGACTCTTATCATGATATCTTGTAATTTAAACTTTGAGGGTAAATATAATTACTATAAAACAAGAAAATACCCCCTAAATTATTCATTTATTAAAATTTATTACTTATCCAAATCGTTTGGAAGAGTTTGATATTTTTATAAATTTTATATCATTTAATAAAATTGTATTTACTTTAAGATATCAATAATGTCAATTTTGACACTATTCAATACTTGAATTTTTGAAATTTATAAAAACATTATATATTTTAAAAATATAATCAACTAAACAAAAACATGTCAAATTAATCCATAAAATTCATGTATTACATCAATTATATTAAATTATTTTTATTTTAATATTTTTATTATCATTTATTTGATTCTTTTGTTAATTAAGAAATTACTTCTTCATTGTTGTGTAACTGTTTAATTTAATAATTTCATTCTTAAGAATTGTAAATAAATTACCATGGATTAGGTAAAAATTTTATATTTTAAAAAACTATTTTTTTAGTCCAACATATCCCTTATATTACTCAATATTAAAAATAATTAACTTGTTAAAAAGTAGTGTTAGAAAAATGACTTCTTGTTGAATATATTACTATAAAATGGTTAAAGACTTCCAAGTGGCTCTGAGTGGACATAAAATCATACAAAGTCTGTCTTAGTGGAAAAAAAAACTCATAAAATTAAATTAGGAAAAGTTTTACAATAATTTTATATTATCTATAATGTTATTTTTACCTTCAATAACCTGATTTACCCTTAATTATAGTAATAAAAAATATTACAAAATATATTGTTCATAATGTCCAAAAATAAAAGGTAACTATTTTCATAATTTAAACATTTTGATTAAAAATATGGAATCCATTTTTCCAAATTCAAAAAACATAATTAATAAAAATTAATTAAAAATTATTCCCATTGACGAAATAAAAAATTGGGGTTTTTAAGTGTAAACGTTCAAAATTTTGTAAAGTTTTCATATCCAATGTCAAGGTGAAATTGATTCTAATGATGAAATTGGATTAAATGATAAAAAATAATCTAATTATTCTTTAAAACCTTAACAAATGTAATTTAACACTATTAATAAATTTGAAGAGAAAAGTGGTTTTCAATTAAAATGAATTAATTTTTCACTATTCATCAAAACATTAAACATATCATAAAAATACTGAAAATTCAACCAATTTAAATTTTTATACTACCCTATAAAAGAAAAAAAATCAAATATAATTTATAAAATTTTCAAAATCTAGATTTAAAATAAGTGCTTCATCAAAAGGTGATAAAATTGCCTTTTTGAAAAAAAAATTATATTCGTAAAATTGGATTTGTTCTTATATCATGTCTTGAGAATAAATAATAAGACTGTTATAATATATATTCATTATATTATATATATTTTCCATTAATAAAATATAGAAAGTTTATTTTTTTTATTGGTATAAATAATACTTGTGCAAATTTATATAGTTTTCAGCAAAACATTTCCTTTTATTTTAAAAAGGGTTTTACATTTATTTATAATTAATTAGAAAATTAATCCATTATATATACATATGTGAACTATATTTTCATAATTTAGTTAATCTTGTTCATTCCCACAATTCTAATGGTAATTCCATAACTACCATATTAAATGATAATATTTAATTGTTCGTTTAAGATCGATATGGTGTATCATATATTTAATCAAACATTATGATTCCTTTTAAAAACTCAGTATGTTACATTAGGGAATATTTTAATTAATTAAAATGGAGAAACATTATTCACATTAAAACAATTTTCTGAAAAAAAAAATCCTCTTTTTAAACCAAAAAACAAACTTATACTAAAATACATTATGAGGTTGATTCAAAATAAATTTAGTAGGTTAATTATAAACAAATAATAGTTAAGTTACTTGAAAAAAAAATTTCACATAATTGGAATTTTAAATTTCAAAAATTATTGAAAATAAATGACATTTTAAAAAAACAAATATTCATTACTATTCATTAGGAAAAAATATTTTCTAAAAACTCCCAAAATTTTACTCAAAGTAAATTATCATATTACAATTTTAATAATAAATTTAATTTTATCAAATAAATTTTATAAAAGTTCTAATAATTAATTATAATATTATTTTCATTTAATGAAATGAAAAATTATTTTTGATGAATTAAATTACTTAACTTAAAATTGATGGATTATTAACTAAAAATATATTCATAACTTATTTTCAATAAGAAATATATATATATATATATATATATATATATATATTATAATGTAGTTAATAATATTAATACCCACCAATTTAATGGTTATAATATAACGATTATATATCATTGGTCGTTAAATCGTGGAGTTTAATGTCGAATACACTATCGAATATGGTTTTATTTTTTAAAAATCATGGATTGTTACATAGTACCCCCATAATAAAAAGTTTCCACACAATTGAAACTTTATCTTGGTAATCAAGGTTGTATATTTGAAAATAAATTTTTTCTTGAAACCAAATCATAAAAAGCATTAATAAAATATCCTCTTGATTAGAGAGAAAATGACATATAATGTTCATCCATAATAACACCCAATATGATTGCAAATATGAGAATATTGATGGGAAGTGAATATTTGGACATAGAAGAAAAACATAATTAATTATGGAGAGTGAAAAATACCATTAATCATATGAAATTTAATTATCAAAAGAAAGTTAAGGACCTAGAAACCATAAATATATGATGGGTGAAAAGACAATCGGTTCAACAGAAATGAAGGCACTACGATAACATTTTTTATCTCAAGATATTATTCCATTAGTTGAGGAATTATTTTAACATATATACTGAGAATATAGAGATATATACTTACTCTACAAGTAGAATTTCCTCTGTTAGCCAATTTCTATCACAATCTCATCTTTTTCTCCAAATGATGGGTAGAAAAGATGAATTTTTCATACCTGAAGCACTAAAATAAACTTTTAAAGATTGGATAACAATAAAAGGTATATCTAGATATTTATCCTATCATTAGTCTTTAACCAAAACAAAAATAGTCAAAAAATTGTAAAAACATTTCCAAAATGAATACACCATCATATGATATATTAATATTTAAAATTGAATAGTAATACTTAAAATTTAAACTAAATAATTCCATGAATGAATAAACCTATATCCAAATAACCTCAATAAAATCGAAATTAAAGAGTTTTTTCCCTAAAAATATACCTCATACCTTTCATCTTTCATGTAAAAAAAAAGGTGATTTTTTTAGTACATTAATCACTTAGTCACCAAATCAATTTTCCATCATCTGGCTATCTATATATTATAACTTGTGTTACCATAATTACTACAATATCCGAGGACATATAGACCCTAAATGTTATCAATAAATTAAATATTATTTTCACATAATTTAAATTCATGGTTCACATTATAGCAAATCATTACATATACTTCAACCTAATAAAACATCTCCCAAAAATCCATCAATCACTTTAAGATCTCATATCATAAAACCTAAAAGGGTTTTCGAAAACATCGAACTTATGATAATCTATAATATTATAAACATATGATTTTATCAATAACTATTAATATAACATCACATGAGAACATTATAATCTTCAAAATTTATATAAACCTTTCCTCTAATACCATCCTCTAAGAGCCTTGAACCCATACCCGTTGATCTGGTTCTGAATACATAAGCATTACATTTTTGGATTTAATATTGATGAATGTTACAAACTTTTCACAATCCAAAAATTACAACATAAAACGGATTATTGGATTATTTAATTTCTCAAGGACATTTTAGGTTTAGATTATTAGGGAATTAATAGAAACACTTACATAAACAATACTAATGTATTTAAATGTTAATTTCTCCCAAATAACATGTTTTCCTTAATTCACGTTAAGTCACTATCATCATCCATATAAATCCATTATATATTTAATTCATTCAACATAATATCTTGATAACCTAGGGAAAATTAACCATATAAAGAGTGAGATCAAATTCTTAAAAAGGGTATATATTAGTATCAATAATTGAATAGCATTAGTGTGGATAAGAAGTGAATAATAGTATGATGACATAATCAGAGTGCAAGAGTGAATCATAAAATAACTCATACCCATTAGTACCTGAAAAATTTATCATGAAACATTTCATATGCCATTAACAAATTTAATAGTCTTTAGAATGAATAATCATGAGCCATGTGATATCAACCTTCATCGAAGGAAACACTATAACCCATCATAAGAAATGTTTTAATGTATTCATTTCATGGAAAATTATCTTCATATTAATCAAAATAAATTATTATAATTACAATAACCATATGTCTTGTATATAATAAAATTATCTAGAAAACATAATGTTTACCCAATGAATTGGAGGGCTATCTGGTTACACTCATCCTATAATCTATATCAGGCACACCCAGTGCTATCTGGGAACAGCCACCGTATATAGTGTACAAGAACCACAACATAAATAATGTAGATATAGAATTAATTTCATAATAAACTCCTATAAGAAACCATTATTATTTTAAAACATAAGTAACCAGTGGAAACTAATGTGTTTCATAATAATATCTTTGAAACACGATTAACCTGTTGAAAGGAAAAAATGTTTCAAAAAAATATCTCTCAAACATGATTAACCCATGGAAAAGAAATGGGTTCCATATAAACCTCTTTGAAACATTATTTACCCATGTAAATGAAATGGATTCTATAATAATATCAATGAGAAATGATTAAACCATGGAAAATAATTGGATTCCATGTCAATATCTTTGAAAAATATATTAATCCATATATAGAAAGAATGAGGATGGTATTAATAAAAAAAATCCACAGTGTGGGATAAGTAACAACAATGGTTTTTTATTTTTATGAATATAAATACAATTAAATGATCATTAAAGATATTCTTGAGGAAAATAACATTTTCACATTTAAAATCACTTTTAAAAACTAAACAATCATTTAATATTTTCAAAAATACATTTCATAAAAATAAACATGGATGCTTGTAATTTAATACTAAAATAAAATAAACTTTTATTTTATTTCTAATATTCCCCCCATGTAAAGGTTATGGAGTTGGGGACCAAGAGGGGTTAAAACCTCCCATTTGGAATGATCAGTGGTTGGGACCACCTGAGCTAGTAAAACCCCCAATTCAAAGATTGGTGGTGGGGACCACCAGAACCCCTTTAATGAGAGAAAAACCCCTCATCTACCTACTTTAATTATGTCAACTCTCCTTTAATTAATTAATCCAACACTCCTTTAATTAATTAAGATAACTTAATATTTTTTCCAACAATTTAAAATTAGACAAACATATTTTATTATGTTGGGACCACTATTCCTGGTAGGGGATTTTTGGTTGGCGAAAGAGAAGGGGGGAACTTGGGAGAAATCTATCCAACGAAGAACGCACTCCGGAATTGAAGAACATGGATGAAGTTCGAACTGAATTCAGAAGCGTGACTGCGGAAGGGACAATCGTTGGCACTCTATTCGCCTTCACTGTTTCCATCTCACGATCTCCATCAACAATTCTCTAAGGTAGAGGTTTAGTTGTGTATGATTATATATTCACGTGTCCTTCCCTTCTAAAACAAATAACACGGATCAACTCTCTAACTAGTTGATATGAGGATGTTTTCTTTTGTGTGTTTGGGAAAAATCATTGAGGGAGGTTAGGGTTTGATGTTCTTCATTCAATATTTTGTTGAGTAGCTTGCTACCCCTCTAACACATATTGTGTGGACCAAACAAACGTGGCCCGACCCCTTCGTTGTTCTTCTTTTGGGTGTGTTCTTCGCAATGGAGGAGGATGGAAAGTTATTCTCATTGGGGAATGAGAACGGCAGCAGGCACCACCGCCATCCATGATGAAAGCGACGGCGCAACGGTGCATCCCCGTGGCCTTACGCTGTCCTGCAGATCCTCCGGCCTTTGCTGCCTCGTAGCACCCACAACCTCCACCGCCCCACTGTACCTATGGCCTCTCACCGTGCCACGACACCCGCAGCCTCTGCCGCCCCGCGGCACCTATGGCCTCTGCCACCTAGAAGCACATGCGGCCTCTGCCCCCCCCCCCCCCCCCCACGACTCCCGTGGCCTCGCACCAGCCCGAGGCCCCCGCGGCCTTGTGCCACCCTGTGGCACCCATGGCCTTGCGCCGCCCCGCGGCACCCGCGGTCTCGTGCCTCCCCACAGCACCCGCGGCCTCACGCTGCTCTGTGGCCTACACCGCCCCGCTCCCTTCATGGCTCATGTGGCCTCTGCGCTGCCCCGCACCACCCAGGCTGGGCCGCCAGGACAGATCAACCAGCGCAGGCTGGACCACCCAGCGTGGGTCGGACCGGGTCGACCCAAACTGGTGTGGGCCAGGTCGGGTCGGGCCGGACCCGAACCCACTTCGACCCATTTGCGCTCTTGTGGCCATAACTTTGGCACCAGACATCCGTTTGACAAACCTTAAACATCACTATAAAACATGGAATGATACAGTCCCTTTAGTATACCCCACTGGAGTTTTGGATAATGTAGGGGAACGATATGGTTGGATCAATCACAAATCCAACCGGGCCCTCGGGACTAAAAGGATAATACCTCACAGAACAGGCGTCAGATTGACGTACTGTCTGTTGCGTTGAGACCCCTTTGACGTGGCGGTCCTTTGGGATACTTTTTTTTTGGGAATTCAGGGTAGTTGGAGTATTGACCAGTGGCTTGAAGAATAGACCCTCTCAAAGACGAGCAAGCTTAGTGTGGGAACCCAGTAGCTGGTTGTGACGTGAAGATTGAAGAGCGCTCCTGTGTGGGTCAACACCAAGAGATCCTTTGTGGGTCAGGACCAAGAGATCCTGTGTGGGTCACCACCAAGCAATCTTTTGTGGGTGAGTACCAACCGATATAGTGTGGTTCACCACCGAGCGATCCTGTGTGGGTCAGAACTGAGCGATCCTGTGTGGGTCAGCACTGAGCGATCCTGTGTGGGTCAGCACCGAGCGATCCTGTGTGGGTCAGCACCTAGAGATACTATATGGGTTTGAAGATATACTACGATCCTCCGTGGGTCTGATGATGATTGGGGATCCTTCGTGGGTCTTCCTCTTAATAGAGTAAGATGATTCAGTAGTTACATATAATCATCTCTACTATTGTACCTAAGATATACCTGGTGTGAGTTGAGTATGTACATTGTGGTATTTTTCCTTCGTGGTAATACCTTTGTGGTATTATTTTGTGTGGCTTACCTGTGTGGTACTTTCCTTTGTGGTATTCTTTCCTTTGTGGAATAGTTGAGCTTTGGGATTTGAGTTGGACTTTGTGTTTTCGTCATGACTAAGATTGGTATACTTGATAACTTAGGTATATGTATGGGCATATACCTAAGTAGGGTTGTCAATTCATTTCCGGTTGTGTGGTTTATCCTTGGTTGATTTTTTGAGACCTTGAGGGTCTCAGAGTCCCTACTGATATCGTTATGCTAACCCCTGCACAGGATATGCCCGCACCCTGTTGTGTTTGGTGAAGATGATGGAAAAAATTTGACTGAGGACGAGAGTACGGGGACTGGAGGTGGCTCATAGGTGGACATTAGACGAGGCAAACAGCTGAGACAACCATTCATTAGTGGTACCTATCCTTCAGGTAGGATTCGTGGTGGACGATATAGGTGCTTCTTTTCACCTATCAGTCATCTTGTACTTTCCAGTTTTCTTTGTACTTTCCAGTTGGGCTTGTATTTTGGCCCATTTTTCTAACTTTACTCACTCTGTTTACTGTTCAGTTTACTTGAGTTCGTATCTTGATGTGTGCTTGGTTGTGTGGGATAGAGGTTATAAAGGCAATGCCTTCCAATTTTAGGGAATACACCTTCAGTGCTAGTCGTCAGCCCATAGCCTATGGAAGGTGGGCTTGGGGTAGTCACGGCATGGGCCCCGGGGGATGGGTCGTGAAAAATTGGTATCAGAGGATTTGGTTCTACCATAGAACATAGGAATCTGATATTTCTTTTTAACATAAATAGTGTTCAGTGTAGTGAGAGTGGTTATCAATTTAGGTAATCTAGTGTCATTGCGGAAGCTGACGTATCCATACACCAGGAACCTGACTTCTGATTTCTTACTTGGTGCACGAAAACACTGATTGTGTGTGTGTGTTTTCAAGAGTTTTCTTTGTGATATCTTGAGTCAGCTCACTAGGTATAACTTATTGATCGTGGCTCACCTGTTTCTTTTCAGGATGCCTCTACGCAGACAACCAGCTAGGGTTTCGGATATAGTACGCACTGATAGCCCACCGAGCGATGAGGCCTCAGTGCAGGGCCCTCTTCCAGTAGAGGCACCAGTGGAGGCACCATCAGTACCATTTCCCATTGGGCCACCGATGCCACTGGCCCTAGCAGCAGAGGGTGCATGCTGCTTCAGTGTGTTTTACGAGTTCCAATGCCTGAGGCCACCCAGTTTTAGGGGAGAGATGGACCCACAGGTAGCTGATGATTGGCTGGAAGCCATGGTGAGAGTCTTCTACCTGGTAGAGACATCATCCGATCTCATGGTGATCCTTACCGCCATTCTTCTATAGGAAGTAGTAGGCAGATGGTGGAGCTTGATGATCCAGGCTCACAAAGAGGTGATGCTTCTCTAATCAGACTTCGAGAGCCTGTTTCAGGTAAAGTTTGTCCCAACGACTCTTCGCGTAGTGCGCATATAGGAGCTTCTTCATCTGCAATAGGGAATCATGACTATGGATCAGTACATAGCGAGGTTCAATGACCTCTCAAGATACTCCACTTATAAGGTGCGGGACACATTATTCAGGGCTCGGACCTTCAAGCAGGGGCTCAGGCGAGAGATCAATGATTCGATGATTTATCTTAGCATCCCGACTCAAGAAGGGGTGTTAGAGCAAGACCTCTTAGGGGATATTTTTCTTGCTGAGCATTCATCGGCAGCAAGACCCACTACCATTTGTCACGTAGTGGAGTCTTCTATAGCTGGTAGCTGACAGATGACACAGAGGTCCAAGAAGACCAGACCTACAGGTGGACGACCACAGGATTCAGGGTCGGTTGTGCGAGGCACTCGAGGAAGAGCCAGTCATGCCAAGAGTGGGTAGTGTTATGCATGAGGCAGGCAGGGTCACATGGCATGTGACTGTCTGACCCGCCATACGGATGATCTTTAGACAGTTGAAGGACCACTCAGGCAGAGACAGAGGTTCGACCGAAGAGGTCCGTAGGGAGTAGGCGGACATGGAAAAGGAGCTGGTCGTGCAGCTGGTGGTGGCTGACGATTCGAGATGTTATCGCCACCACCACTAGGTGGTCCACCCCGACCATAGGGAGCAGGAGGATAGGGGCGAGCTCAGCTCCAGGCAGCTGAGGCCTACGATCAAGGTGATCCGGAGATGATATGAGGTATGATCTGTGTATACTCCACCTTAGTTGCAGTACTTATAGACACAGGTGTCAGTCATTATTTTATTTCCACTTCCCTCATTCGGAGATCAAAGATTCCGATGGAACTGTTGGTTCGATCTTTACTGATAGAGACCCCTATAGGAGCGGATTTGACAATTACGCACTGGTCCCGACAGTGCAATCTTACTCTAGGAGGCGAGAGCATCGGCTGGGATCTCCAAGTAGTAGCATTGAGGCCTTATGACATCATCTTGGGTATGAACTGGTTATCTACAGTCCATGCTTAGATTGATTTTATTAGGCGCAAAGGGCGTTATGTCCGCATGGATGGGACCGGGTTTACCTTCACTGACAAGAAGGGAGCCTTTACAGCATAGTATGGACTTACCCAGAGGAGAGTGCAGCTGATCACTCATTAGATGTCAAGCCTTACCCTTGGAGTAGTTGATGTGGGGAGTCTGAGTTATCCTATAGTGGTGGACCAGTACATGGATGTCTTCCCTGATGATTTTTTGGGTCTCCCACCTCACTGATAGGTGGACTTTTACATTGACTTGTACCTCGGGATGGCACTGATATCTACACCAGCATATCGGGTGGCTCTCATGGAGCTTCGTGAATTGCGGGTACAGCTGGAGGACTTATAGGGGAAAGGGTTCATTTGGCCTAGTGTTTCTCCTTGGGCAGCCCCGATTTTGTTCGCCAAGAAGGTGGGTGGGAGCTTGAGACTTTGTGTTGACTATCGGTGCCTGATCCAGGTGACCTTGAAGATAAATTACCCACTTCTGAGGATTTACGACCTCATTGATCATCTAAAAGGATCATGTTGGTTCTCGAAGATAGACCTCAGATCAAGCTATCACTAGCTCAGAGTACGAGACGAGGATGTTTAGAAGACAGAATTCAGATGTTGGTACGGCCATTATGAGTTCTTGGTTATTCCATTCGGTGTAACCAACTCTCCAATAGTGTTCATGGGACTTATGAACAGGATCTGTCAGCCATAAATTGATCGCTTTGTAGTAGTCTTCATCAATGACATTCTGATCTACTCAGCTACTAAGGAGGAGCATGTCTATCGTTTGCAGGTAGTACTGGACACACTCAGAGATCACCGGCTTTATAGTAAGCTCTCTAAGTTCCAGTTCTAGATCCGAGAGGTTCACTTTCTGGGACATGTCATATTGTAAGTCGGAGTTGCAGTGGATCCAGCGAATATTGAGGCAGTACTTTCTTGGGAACCACCCGGGAGTGTGGCGGAGGTACGGAGTTTCTTGGGTTGGGCCAGATACTACTGGTGATTTGTGCTAGATTTATCCAGAGTTGTAACACCTTTATCAATGTTGATGAAGAAGGGGAAACCCTTCGTGTGGTCAGAGAGATTCCAGTGGAGTTTTTAGGATCTGAGGTAGAGGATGACTAGTGCCTCCATCTTGAGGCTACCGGAGGAGGGCATTGGGTACGTAGTCTATTACGATGCATCAGGGACTGAACTCTGATGTGTCCTGATGCAGGAATGAGCAGTGATCACATATGGTTCTCGACAGCTGAGACAACATGAGCAGAACTATGCTATCCATGACCTTGAGTTAGCAGCAGTGGTCTTCGCCTTAAAGATGTAGTGACATTACTTTATGGGAGAGTGTTTTATGGTGTACTCTGATCACAAGAGTCTCAGGTATATCTTCTATCAAAAGAACATTAACTTGGGACAGTGACATTGGCTTGAGTTCCTCTAGGACTCTGACTTTGAGATAGTCTATACTCCTAGGATGGGGGACGTTGTAGCAGATGCATTGAGCAGGAGGTTAGGTATACAGCTACTAGGTGAGGTGACGGAGAAGTTGGACGCTTTGTAGATATCCTTCGTAGAACGTGATGGAGAAGATTTCCTTCAGTCAGTTACAGTCACTCCCCCAGTTCTTCAGTGAGTCAGAGAGGTGTAGTGCAAGGACACTTACTGTGAGACTCTATGTGCTCAGATATCCATAGGGCAGGCACCTGATGGATTTTCTGAAGGTGGGGAACACATCATCCTCTTCAGAAGATGTACCATGGTACCAGTGTCACTTCAGGGGGAAGTGTTTAGGGAGTTCCACACATCCCCTCTAGCGGTACATCCAGAAGTGGTGAAGATGTACCAGGATCTCCGAAGACAGCATTGGGGGCTGGCAATGAAGAAAGCAGTTGCAAAGTTTGTCTCTCAGTGCCTCACTTGTCAGCAGAGAAGGCAGAGCATCAGGTACCAGCAGGGTTGGTTCAGCCTTTAGAGGTCCCAAAGTGGATGTGGGATAAGATATCCATGGACTTCATGATAGCACTTCCACGTACATCTAGGGGTCATGACTCGATTTGGGTGATTGTCAACCGATTCACCAAGTCAGCCCACTTCCTACTGATCAGAGAGCAGGGTTCAGTAGAGATCTTGGGATGCCTCTTTGTGTAGGAGATTGTGAAGCTACATGGAGTACCCTAGACGATTGTCTCTGATCGTGATACATGTTTCACTTCTCGGCTATGGAAGGGGTTGCATGAGGCTTTTGGGACGTAGCTTCGTTTGATCAATGCCTTCCATCCTCAGATGGATGACCAGACTGAGTGGACTATTCAGACCCTTGAGGACATGTTGTGTGCTTGCGTCATCAACTTCGGTCACAGTTGGGAATATCACTTTCCTTTGGTGGATTTTGCATACAATAACATCTATCACTCCACCATTGGGATGGAACCTTTTGAGGAATTGTACGAGCAATCTTTCAGATCACCTTTGTGCTGGACTGACCCAAGGGAGTCAACACTAGTGGGACCAAAGTTGGTGCAGGAAACCACAGAGAAGGTGGATATCATCTAGGAGAGGATGAATATGGTACAGAGTAGGCAGAAGTCATATTTCGACAGGAGACGGAGACCTCTGGAGTTTGAGGATGGAGACCACGTCTTTCTATGGGTCTCACCTCGATGAGGTTTATGGATATTTGGGCGAGGTGTCAAGTTATCTCTGAGGTCCATCGGACCTTTTCATGTCCTCAGTAGAGTTGGCGAGGTGTCTTACTTCTTAGCTCTTCCACCTCAGTTGCACCGGGTGTATGACATCTTCCACATATCCCAGCTGAGGAGATATGTGCACAACCCTTCTCACATCATCAACCACGGTGAGCTAGATGTCGAAAATGGGGTGACTTTTATAGAGGTTCCTATATATATTGAGTATTGAGAGGATCAGGACCTTTGTGGGAGTTTGATACCTCTGGTGCACGTTCATTGGCAGCACGGGAACATCCAGAAGAGCACATGGGAGCGGGAGGCTCAGATTCAAGCTCAGTACCCCCACTTTTTCCCTTAGTTTGAGTTATGGGTTACAGGGATGCAAACCTCTGAGGTGGGGAGAATGTAAAGATCCATAATTTCCATGTAAATTTTTTTTTAATTAAATGGGAATTTTACGAGTCCGAAAAAAATGACGGCATGTGATTCCGAGGCCCGGTGTGCCCGGAATGAATTTCTGAACTTTTTTTCGGGTACGTTCAGTAAACGTACGAGAGGGTTTTTGTAACTTTTGAACCGGTGTTCAGAATTAAAATTTGAGGGCACCGTTGAACTCGCAGCGCCGGTATTCACTTAAAGATACCTTCAACTTGACCGTAGTATGTCAAGGGTGAAAGATAGTTTTTGGAGTTTTTCGTGGGAATGAAAAATAAAAGAAAATAAACATTTATTTTATTTCTAATAAACCTCCCTTGTGAAGGTTATGGAGGTGGGGAACATGAGGGGTTAAAACCTTCCATTTTGAATGCCTAGTGGTAGGGACCACTCGAGCTAGTAAAAACCCCAATTCAATGCTTAGTGGTGGGGACCACCCAAACCCCTTTAATGAGAGATAAACCCCTCAACTCCCTACTTTAATTATTCCAAATCTCCTTTAATTAATTAATCCAACTCTCCTTTAATTAATTAATCTAACTTAATATTTGTGCCAACAATTTAAAATTGGAAAAACATATTTTATTATGTTGGCACCACTTTTCTAGGGAGGGGGTTTTTGGTTGGCGAAAGAGAAGGGGGAGAACTTGGGAGAAAGCTCTCCAACGAAGAACGCACTCTGGAATTGAAGAACGTGTATGATGTTCGAACCGACTTCGGAAGCATGACCGTGTAAGCAATGATTGTTGGCAATCTCTTTGCCTTCACCGTTTCCATCTCACGATCTCCGTCAACAATTCTCCAAGGTAGGGGTTTAGTTTTGTATAATTATATATTCCCATGTCCTTCCCTTCTAAAACAAATAATTTGGATCAACTCTCTAACTATTTGATCCACGGATGTTTTCTTTTGAGGGTTTGGAAATAATCATTGCGGGAGGTTATGTTTTGACGTTCTTCATTGAAGATTTTGTTGAGCCACTTGCTACCACTATAACACGGAGGGTGCGGGCCAAACAAACATGGCCCGACCCATCCACCATTCTTCTTTTGGGTGTTTTCTTCATGATGGAGGAGGACGGGAAGTTATTCTTGGTGGGTCACAAGAATGGCGGTTGGCACCACCACCAACTGCGATGAAGGTGACGGCACAACAGCGACGCCCAACGGCCTCGCGCCGTCCCACGACACCCATGGCTTCCGCCGCCCCAAAGCACCGGTGGCCTCCACCGCCCCGTGGCACCTGCGGCCTTGAGTTGTCCTGCGGCACTCGCAGCCTCCGCCACCCCATGGCACCTGGGGTCTCCCCTACCCCGCAGCACCCGCGGCATCTGCCGCCCAGCGGCACCCACAGCCTCACATCGTCCTGCAGTACCTACGACCGCTGCCACCCCGTAGCCTCCACTTCTCCACGGCACCCACAACCTAGTGATGTCCCATGGAACCCATAGCCACATGCCTCCCTGCTACACCCACAGCCTCACGCCACTCTATGGCCTCTGCCACCCCACGGCACTTGCAGCCACCCGCGGCCTTCGCGGACCACGCGGCCTCCGCACCTCTCCGTGCAAGCCAAGCCTGGCTGCCAGGCTGGACCACCCAGTGTGGGTCGGGCAACACCGCAAGTTGGATCGGACCCAGCGAGTCGAGTCGGGTTGACCTAAATCGGGTCGGCCTAGGTCGGGTCGGACTGGACCCGGACCTACTTCGACCCATTTTCACTCTTTTGGCCATAATTTTGGCACCAGGAGTCTATTTGAGAAACCTTCAATGGTACTGTAAACCTTGGAGTGAGGCGGTCCCTTTAGTATACCCCATTGGAGTTTTGGATAAAGTTGGAGAATGGTCGAGTTGGATCGAGCCTGAATCCAACAGGGCCCTTGGGACTAAAGGCTAATAACTCACAGACCGGGTGTATGATTAACACATCGTCTATTTCATTGAGTCCCCTTTGATGTGGAGGTCCTTTGGAAAACTTCTTCATTGGAATTCATGGCAGTTGGAGTATCGACTAGTGGGTTGAGGAGCGGACCCTCCCAGAGATGAGCTAGATTATTGTGGGAACCCAGTAGCTGGCTGTGACGTGAAGAATGAATAGTGATCCTTTGTGGGTCAGCATCGAGCGATCCTATGTGGGTCACTACCGAGCGATCATGTGTGGGTCAACACCTAGCAATATTGTGTGGGTTAGCACCGATAAATCCTGTGTGGGTCAGCACCCAGCGATCCTGTGTGGGTCAGCACCGAGCGATCTTGTGTGGGTCAGCACCTAGAGATCCTATATGGGTCTGAGGATGTACTACGATCCTCCATGGGTCTGATTATGATTAGGGATCCTTTGTGGGTATGCCTCTTAATAGAGTAATATGATTATGTAGTTACATCAAATCATATCTACTATTGTGCCTATGATATACCTAGTGTGAGATGAGTCTGTACCTTGTGGTATTTTTCCTTCATGGTAATACCTTGGTGGTATTATTCTATGTGGCGTACATTTGTGGTACTTGCCTTTGTAGTATTCCTTCCTTTGTGGAACAGTTGAGCTTTTGGATTTTATTTGAACTCTGTGTTTTCCTCATGATTGAGATGGGTATACTTGATAACTTAGGTATATGTAAGGGCATATACCTAAGTAGGGTTGTCAGTTGATTTTATGTTGTGCGGTTTATCCTTGGTGGATTTTGTGAGACCTTGAGGGTCTCGGGGTCCCTACTGTGTATAGTTATTCCCACCCTTGCATGGGATATGTCCACACCTTGCTGTGGTTGGTGCAGACGACGGATAGCACTGACTGAGGACGAGATTACCAGGACTGGAGGTGGCTCGAAGGTGGACATTATATGAGGCAAACTACAGAGACATCCGTTCATGAGTTGTACCTACCCTTCAGGTAGGATCTTTGGTGGACAATCCAAGAGCTACTTTTCACCTATCACCCATCATGTACTTTCCAATTTTCCTTGTACTTCCCAGTTGGGCTTGTATTCTGTCCCCTTTTACTTACTGTACTCACTATGTTTACTATTCAGTTTACTTGAGTTCATATATTTTTGTGTGCTTGGTTGTGTGTGATACAGGTTATAAAGGCAATGCCTTCCCAATTTTAGGGAATACGCCTTTGGTGCTAGTCTCCAGCCCCTGGACTATGGAAGGTGGGCTTGGAGTATTCATGGCACGGGCCCTGGGGGACGGGTCATGACATATTAATAAAAATATTCTTTGAGAAAAAATCCTTTGGAACTTGAAAATCACGTTTAAAAACTGAAACATCATAAAATTTTTATCATTTTTTTTCAAAATAACCTTGGATATATATATATAAAGCTGCATAAGAAATAATGTTCATTTCAGCAGGAAAATCCATTTATGTAATGCATGTTAAAATAATTATTTCAATCACATTTTGTTAAAATGCTAAATGGGAAATGTTTGGAAAATGAAAGGAATATTCATTTTAAAACACATTAAAAATAGAAATGTGGGTAAAAAATAATTTAAAAATTAATAGTAAAATATTTTTCAAAAAAAATAGAAAAAATTAATTTTTGAAGAAAAATTATTTTCAAACGAAGTGAGAAATGAAGTTCTATTTTCTTAAAAATATTTCCTTTTAAAAATCAGTTTTAAAATCTAAAAAAATCACACATAAAAAAGAAATCATTTAAATTAAAAATAACCATTGAAACATATTAAATAAATATCAAATCACTAAGGTTTAATGAAGGTGGAAAATTCCTTTCATTCCATTTTAGTTTAAAAAATATATTCCTTTTGATAGGAGTTAAAAAGGGAATATGAAAAGTGTATTTTTTTAGAATAATGTCTTTTAATATTTTTGAAACATTTAAATCATAAATGACATTAAATATTTAAAATAAAAATACCTTGAATACCATGATTATATAAAAATTCATGATATAACATGTTAATGTGGATTTATATACACCTCATATAAGAATATAGGTGAATAATATAAAAATATTCCTCAATGAAAGGAAATTGTGATGAAGTCCCTTGTAATGATCAAAAAATTGAAGTGAGAGTTAATAAATGAATCAATTATGAGTATAAAATATAAATCCTCACATATAAAGTGAAAATATAACATAATATATTCAAAATTCAGGGCACACGTAATCATATAATATCAAAGGTAAAGTAGAATTAATATAACCCAATAAAAAGATATTGAGTTATTAAAATTCTTTACCACTTGGTAGCCTTCATGTCAAATAACCATGGATGAAATAATTATAATTGAAGCATAAAATACCAATATTTATGATTTATTTTTCATATTAAATGTAAAATTGTAATACTATACACCATACAGTATAAATTTTTGATGAATGAGGAATATGTCTCACCAGAGTAATAGCGAGATGAGAAAACCCCAACCTCGAGTCCAGACTTTATGTGAGTTCACTTTAACTTACGTGTAATAAGATTATATCAATTATTTAATTTATTAAGAACAATTTCTAGGTAAAATTATTTATACTTAAATAAATTATTTTATTCATTTTTAATCCATATTAAATTCCTAATTAGTTAAATCCATTTGGGGTGATTTGAGTATGTTCGGTATATTGTTTCAAAACGGATTTAGTGTGTCAGTCATGGTAAAAGAGTTCATTATTTAAAAATTTCTATAATAATAATCATGGAATTATTATCATATTTTTATATCAATTATATGTTTTAAAACAAATAATGAATGGTTGTTAAAAAAATGAACTATGTTATGGTCATGGAGAAAATTGGTCATACGTACGAATGAGTAATGTCTCCATTTTTCAATGATATTTATGGAAATATGTTAAGTAAAATATTAGATTTAAATAGTTATAATAATATCTAAAATAAAATATTATTTCATTAAATATACTTATATATATTATTCACTTATTTAGGTGATGAAAACAAATCACATTACTCCCTAGAGGAGGCATTCCACATGTCCATTAATGACGTTATCATCTTTGAGTATAAGAAATAAAAAGATATATTATCTTCTCATAATGATAAATATTTAATGAATTTAATTATTATTTAATTTATGAAACAAATAATTATTAAATTTTTTATAATTACCTTCCATTTAATGTGTTACTAAAAATATGGCATCGCTTTGCGAGGCAGTAATACACCATACACATAAGAGATGTTATTGTATCCCATACTAAATCGAAAGTAAAAAAGGTATATATGATATAATGACTCAAAATGTATAATTATGTTACAAATATCATATATATATATATAATTTAAATACATAATTATAAAAATTCATGATAGGTGATGATGGAAAATAAATTACATTAGTTCGTGAGGCGGTAGTCCGCCGTACACACGAATGATGATTTCATATCCCATATGATGGAAGAGGAAACAGATTTTCATTATGATATTAATATAATAACATATAAATATATTTTACATAGTTTTTTAACATATTATCATTGTTTCCTAATATTTTATAGAGGTGGAATAATTAATAGAACAATAACGTATAGTTTGGAATTTTACCTTTTCTCAAATAGCCTCTTCAGGATTATACCAAATCTATTCCTATAAAATAATAATGAAGAAAACAAGGATTATAATAGTAGATTAGGTAATTTGGAATTTTATTTTGGTAGGTATTGTCTTAACCAAAAAAAATTATGTTATTAAGTAGATATGAGAGTGGGTGGCCTTTTATAAGTGTAGTCAGTGACACACATGTAATTTTTCAAAAGAAAAAGTGATACCTGAATTTTTACATGCCTTAAGGTTACAAAATAGATTATTCTCCAGAATTTTACATTATATGGGATAAATATGACTATAAAATCGTTTTTATACAATTTTAGATCATTTTTACCCTTATCGGTTTATTTTACTCCCCCCCCCCCCGGTAAAACAATTTTAACCTTAAGTATAACAATTAATTTTTTGTGTTTTTACTATTCATAATAGTAAAAAATTAATTTCACATTATTAGATAATATATATTTTATGATTAAAAATATGGAATCTATTTTACCAAATTTAATTCATATATGTGTAAAATTTTAATTTAAAATTAAACCTAAAGACACAATGAAAATTCTGGTTTTCATGAATTGCATCTTACAATAAAACGATGCTTTTATATTAACTCTATGACTACATATAATAATTGAATGAATAAAAATTAACATTTAAAGATATATAATCTCTAAATTTTATTTAAAAAATTACTCATGGGTTATTATTATAATTAATTAAAATGGAGAAACATTATTCACTTTAAAACCTTTTTCAGAAATATCATGTTTTTAAACCTAAAAAAATTATACTAAAATCCAATATAAAGTTGATTAAAAATTAATTAATTGGATTAAATATAAATAAATAATACTTATTTTAATTGAAATCGAATTCAAAAAATATTTTCACTTTATAAATTTCATAATTTATTGAAAAACAATAAATTTAAAAAAAATAGGTATTTTTTAATATTCACTGATAAATAAATATTATTTGAAAAAATCATAAATTTCACCAAAAGTAAATTTTTATCTTCCAATTTTAAATTGGTATTTAATTTTGTCTAATAATTTTTCTACATGTTCCAAAAATTAATTATGATATTTTTTTCTTTAAAAGAAATAAAAAAATATTATTGAAAAAAACATATTTTTTAGAATGAAATAAATTTACTAAAAATAGATTGATTATTTACTAAATGTTTATAAATAATTTATTTTGAGTAGGAAAATTATATATATATATATATATATATATAATTCATAATGTTTCTAATGTTACTCATACCTTCCAATTTAATAGCTAGGTTATAATGGTTATAAATATCACAGGTTATTTAAGATTGGTGTGGCATATCGAATATGCTATCAGCCATAGTTTTCTTTTCTAAAATATCATGATGTTATAGTGTGTCCTTATGAGTTTCCTTGAGATAATTGTGACAGAGCTATGGATGTTTATTTTTAAAATACATCCTATGTGATATTTGGTCTACATACTAGGATAGAGAACCTAATGATGATGTGTTTGGATTAGGATCATGGTGAGTAGTGTATTTTTCATGTAGAAAGTAATTTTACCTACTTTGGCCAAGGAAAGGTTGTAATTTTTTTAGATATAACATGAGAGTTAAGTTTTATTCCAGGTCTTTGGATGTGTTACAGATGGAGTCACTGGTATATTCTTTATATTACATAATTTTTTTGGGAGTTGTGATCAAGTATATGTAATATGAATGTGAGGAATGTCATAATTAAGTGTTGATTGGGGATCACATTTGGTTCATTGTTCTATAGGTGATTGAATAATTTATGATACATGGTCTATTTCATAGGTGTGTTAACCTAGAATTTATTATGAATAACTCATGATCGCATGAGTCTAAAATGTGGTGGTGTAGCACTAGGTTAATTATTTAACGGTTATGTGGATTGATTAAAAAATTTGATTGTTTTTCATTTTTGTGAGAGTGGTTTATTGGAGACTCTCTTTATGAGCTAATAAGAGAGAAATTTTGATACTATCCACATGGAAGAGGGTAATATTACCTAATCTTAGTTGGTAATCGGTGATATTGGTGATTTTTAGGCATGATCAACCATATATGGAATGTGTGATATACAGATTATAGATATATCAAAAATCTTATATATAGATATTTTTATATGTAGTTTTCATGAATTTGAGGGATAAGTTAGCATGACATTGTTGAGTCATGGTATATGCATGGGAAACTTCATATTCAGGGGACTAGCTAAATTTGAGCATGTTTTTTCAGTTTCTGACCTATATGTGTATCGAAACATGAGGGGTTCGTATATGTTCTGACATAGTTTAGGACTCCTCAGTCTCCTCAAATGTTAAATCAATGTTGTGGGATGTTGATTTCTTTTTGAATGATCACTTTTGGGAAGTGATCATGTTTGAGATGAGTCTTCGAAATATTTAAGTATCTTAGTATAGTTTATAAATGGAAAAGAGAGTAATCTATTCAAACACAACATCTAACATGGGTGAGAGAAGTGATTCTAAAAAACTAGTCAATTGTGAATTTAACTATTATGAATAACGGTTCATAATGAGTGTGGGTAGTTGGGAAGGTCATCTCATATGATTGATTAGTAGGTACCTAATGGTGAATATTATATGTGGTGGATTATTTACCATACGGACTTATGGAAGGATGAGGCCCGAGGGACTCAATATGATCTTGGGGGAGGAATTTTTCTTTACTATAAAGGATTAGAAACTTATAAAATGGTGAAACCACTAATGGGTATTTGATAGTTCATACTCTATTAAAACATGTGAGGGTTTCATTATGTCATGTTCAGTCAATTCGACTATGATATATCTAGAAGGATCAGGTTTAGAAATAAATCATTAATGGTTTTTGAGAGTAATTGTGAGGAACATCATGATGTCTAAGTACATAAAGTGATGCTTATTGTGAGGGTAAATTTTAATTACTGATAATGGAATAGAAATGTTATTATAAAATTGATATCATGTGTCTAAAATGTGTTTTTTCATGGATCATTTATAAATAAATTCCTATGGTGGGGAGTACACCATAGATGATATGAGTTTTTTACATTCATTGGAATGGATTTTGTAAGATTTTGGGGGTTACTTATTGGTAAACCAAACCCATATAAGTGTTTCGGTTTTTTTTGGTTCATTGATGTAAGATATCAAGTTATGTTCAATAAATGGGAAAATTCCAAGATATAGGTATTATTCATCATTGACTAGGTAAAGTTAGTGGGTTATGAACTAGTAAGGTGGATAGGTTTTTGAGAATGAAGGAGGCTCTAGGAAGTGTTATTCTAGTTATGATGAATCAATGATTTGTGTTGAGGGAATATACTTGGGGTGATATTATGGATTCTAAAGATAATTTCAAGGATTTCCTCTAATGTGGAGCCCATATAGGGATGGTTTTAGTATAATAAAGTAGTGTAAATTGTTGGAATGTGACATTAGAGAATTCATAATTGAAAAATTCCATCAGGATTGAGGTATCATTAAGGATTTAGTGGAGTTATTTTGTGTCACAATGCATTGTCTGTCAGGTTTTTCAAGGTAGTCTATGTGTCAATGTATAAATTGGTGTATTTCTTGTGTGACTAAGAATAAGGGAATAGTTGAAAACAAAATCACATTTTATAAGTGTTGAAAAACTTTTGTAATGATCTAAGGAATAGGTAACGGGGTTTTAGGGTTGTTCCAACTGTTTGGGTGCTTTGTGGGAATAATTGAGACTAATATAAGATTGAAAATTGGAGTGTGAATTAGGTCTCAGTGACTATCGTGGTTCATGGGAGATGCATGAGGAGACTTCCCTAGTATGAAATGTGTTATGGTGGGGAATTTTTAACATGCATCATATGTTATGGTATGAAATTTTAAAAACAATATCAAACCATGTGTTTTTTTGGATAATTTATCATTGTTGGAGGAGTTGATGAAGTTCGGGGTACAGTTTTTTAAAGAGTTGTACTTAATTCATACTATTGTTTTGGTCTAGTCATATGTTTATTCCATGAAATGGAGTGGTTTGTCATGGTCTAGAGATATATGAGATTAAAATTTTGGAGTTGGTTTTGGTCAATTCATAACCATAGCATTATTTTATGATGGTATTCTAAAGGGGGTAGGGCTTCATCATGTTGTATTTTTCCACACCATAGTTGGTGGTCATGATTTCTTTATGTTGTATCGTAAGGGAGAGCTATGTTGTTATTATGAGGGATACACCCCAATATGACTCTAGGATGGGGTGGCCATCCATTTCTAGTCTTACCCTAAAATGGGTTATTGGGTCGTGGTTAACATAACCACACTGTAATAATTATATTGTGGTTTTTCATGTTTCGTAGTATTGAGGAATTACCCTATGATGCACAAGTTCCTACCACACTATGTCCTTGTCTAGTCATTGGGATCATCTAGTTAGTGGAATAGTAATATGTAATAAGGGTTCACACAACCATGTAATCTTTTTCTATTTTTAAGATGGGTTTTAAATTGATAACCCTTCATAATTTTTGGTTCAATCACTTAATAATGTAATGGGATTTTGACTCTCATTATCCACCTTCCCCCTCATTATATTACTTCCATCTCGATCTTTTTTGGAAAGATTTTTTTTTGTTTAATGTTTTATATCCTCCCTATATCCCTTCTATTATTCTTCAACCCATTTTTTCTAATTTAGTGTGGATTTGGTTAGGGTTTTTGGTGTCAATTCCACTATATTATGTTATAATTGAGTTAAAATGATGGGTATTTGTTGTGTATTGAACGGTAGAGGCCCTAAAAGGATAAATTCACATAGTTTTGAGTCATTTCTCTTGAGTAAATTTACCACCCTAATTTATCTTGGATTTCTATCAATTAATAAATAAATTAAAAATTGATTTTAGATGTTTTGGATTTGGTCAATAGTGGACTCAAGGTTGTGTTAGGATGATATCTCACCTAGTTTCTCAAGATATTAGTGATGATGTATCACCCAATGATTTTTATTTTTTATTCCTAAATGAATAGTTTCTAAATAATTGGATGAATTAATTATAAGTTATTTATAATTATTTTTGAGATTACTGGATGACCTAAGGACCCCTAGACTGTTGATATATTCGATTATCACTTTGTCACAAATGGATTGAGCTTTCATAAGGGTATAATTATGTTCTTTAGGTAGGTGGTCCTAATATTTCCACATATATGTATTTTAAAATATTTTTTAGATTTTAACAATATGAAAGAGGGTTTGAGATACTTGAATGAGAACCATGAGGAATTTTCATTTGATTATTCATAGCTAAGGGGTTTAATGGGATTGTTGGTATACCTTGAAGGTTTTGTAATTATGATTCAAATATTGGTTGTGAATTAAACCAAATTATAGGATTGTTATGGGAAATATGTAAACATTATAGTTCTCCAAAACATGATCTATAGATCCAAGGAAATTTTAGGGTTGTTTTTTTGTAAGGGGTGTACATATTAAGTAGTGGCTAGGGGTAATTTTATTTGATATCTATAGAATTGGATGTATGAGATACGAGCTTGAGTAGGTTTATGAGAGTAGCTTGGGAAGAAACCAAATGTTCTTCCCCAATTTCTTGAGTGGTGAGTTTGGAAACCTAGATCATGTCATGTCCCTCAAGACTTAAGTGTTTACCAAGGGGCCATTAATGGAAAGAATGACTTGCAAGGTGGAAACATAATTAGGTAATGGTGCTAAAAATTGGGTCATAATACCTAGATTATGTTGTTATCCTCGTATGAAAATATTAAGTGTAAAACCTTAAATTTTACCTAGGTACATTCTTTCTTTAATTTTCTATTAAACTATTTTAAATTATGTAAATGAGCCCTTATACATAGTTAAAATAGTGTTTTGGATGTTATTGAGGGATAAAAGGGGTGGAATATCTATGTAAGGTGGTGATATGTGGAAATGGAGATGTTTCAGTGTCACTAGACAGTTGGAGGACTTGTAAGTAACTCACTAAAACTATTTGAGGCCCACTGGAAAGCTAATGAGACCCACCAAAAATCACGTGGATCCTGGAAGAATGGGTTTCCTAAAAGAAACCCACCATACAGTAGGTGGAAACCACTAACCTACCTGTGATATTTCTAAGGGTGCAGGTTTTCTTCCAGGAACTACCATCTAGAAGGTGGTGTCCAGCAACTAGCCGGTGGCATCGATCTGTGTCTAAATTTTAAGGGGAAGAATCATGTTTTCTACCCCAAAAACCCCCATTTCAAATACAGTTACCCCTCCAACCTAATTCATGTTAATTTATTTTGAATGGTTCTATAAGGAATATTTTTCATCTACAATGTGTTCTCTTAGTTCCTTGATTCATTCTTTGATTTGAACATCCTGATCTGGTAATTATTTCTGGGATTATTGAATTCCACTTGCTTCCTATTTAAGATTTTATTAATCCAAAGATGATGTGGTTTTTCTATTATTTTCTATATATAATCATGGTGTGTTTTTTTGATCTATCCATTCAATTTCAGAATCATTATCTATTAATTTGAGGTAGGTGGTCTGAAACATTTCCCTAATATCTATTTTTATTTTCTGGTATGTGAAAAAAGTGTTATCTTTCTAGAACACCATGAATGTGAACTATTTTAATTGTAATATCATAAATTATCTAGTTTTTAACTCATAATAATCTCATTGGGTCTATTGGTGAATGAGACATGAACATGCAGCCACCCAAGAGGTGTACCCACCCTTGATCATGGATTGTAACATAGAAATTATGAACCTGGGATCATATAACTGTATTTAGTGATTGGTTTATGGAAATTATTAACTTATAAGTTGATAATGTACTTGGATAGAATGGATTATAATTGTATAATTGGTTTGAAATTGTAAAATGGCATGACATGATGTCATAATAATATAATGATATGTGAAATTCCAATTAGATTAATTTATAGTGGGAATCAGAATATCCACACCGATTATATGAATTGTTATTAGAATGAAAATTGTAATTGGAAAAAATGATTGATAATGGAAGGTAATTAGAATTGGAAAATTAATTGTTAATGGGAATGAATTAATAAATTTGGAATATGGTGGTATGTTTTCTCTGTTTAGTGATTTGGTATGTACTGACTTTTATTTTCATTGATACATGAACTTTTAAATATTCCCAAGAATGGGAATTCACATAGGGTGTGATGTACTTTGATCATGTAAGTCTCCCTAGAATGCATATTCAAAACAATTCAATTGATTTATAACTCACCCTTGGCATGATAATAAGCCCTGGGAACATGTAATCATCTCTAGAATGAGAATTTTCATAGAGTCATGTTAAATATTATATTTATAAATATTCCTTGGCATTGGAATACACCTTTTTACAGTAGTTAAATGATTGGGATATTGGTCTGGGGCATGGAAATCCACCAAGACATGGTGGTGAGTTAGTATTGAGACATTTGGTTTCATGTTAATGAAGATATTGTTGAACTTTTGTGTCAACCTAGAGCTTGAGGTTCAGTTGGTTATTTTGATTTACTATTTTACAATATTTATAATTTCCTATATATATCAGACTATCACATAAATTATTATTCATACTGTACTTTTTTAGAAAATTTTGGTGGTATCTAACTAATATTTATTCACACCCAATTATGGGCCCATTTATTGCCTAGACATACTTCATGGATAAATGTCTGGCCAGAGGAAAAATGCCATATCCATGATTGGATGATATTCTTATTAGGACTAGATCTTAGATATGGGACCATGCATGGGGTTTAGGACCGGTATTGGGAGTATTTATTTATATTCAAACATTTATTTATTTTCTTTTTATGACTTTCACTAAGACATTTAGTTTGGCATACAGTATGGCATGACATGGTTTTTTATATTTTTATTATTTGTAACTTTAAAGTTTATCTGCTATAGATTATTATTCTGATATGGTTATCATGTTTTTTCATTTCATTTATTATTTGGTACTAGAATGTATAGTTTACCCACTATACAAATTAGACTCTCACCACTAGTCAGAAGCCTCTCGTATAAAATGAGTTGTTATTGAGGTCATGTGGTGACCCATCATAGTCAAATAATAGATAAACAAGTTTAAGACATTATAAAGTGGTATCAAAGGAGGTATATTATTTTTTATTACTATTTTGGCAAAGTTATATAAGATAATAGTATTTTTTAGGGCTTGGTAATGAGATTTTTAATGGGGGTATCTAACCCATAGGTGGGGGAAATTCTATGTCACTAAATATATGATTATTTTTCTTTAGGATTTACTTTTTAGGGTTGTAATTTTATTTCACCTTAGGTGATGAAATTATTGTGGGATGTTACTATTTAATAATATTCTATTCATGGGTCGGTACAACATGAGGCTTGTATGCATGAATCATTGTAAGAACACATGAATTTATGTTATCACACATTATTTTCCCTAGGGATTAATTTATTATATAATAAATTTAATGAGAAGAATATTTGAGGGAAGACTATTCCACTTGTATGAGTGGAGTGGAAATGTGGGTATGTACATGAAGAAACCTAAGATAGGGAGTTAGATATTTGTGTGTAATGGACATTCTTTTTCATTGATATCTCTTTGTGATGCATGGGAGTAAAACATAAGGATGATATGTTACATGGTGGGAGTTTTTAAAACCCTGTCTTTTACCTAAGTACTTTTTCTCTTTAATTTTTTGGTAAACCATTTTAAATTCATTAAATGAGACCTTGTACCATATTTAAATTTTGTTTTAGATGTTACTAAGGGATCAGAGGAGATGGGCCAGAAATTTCTAGTGATGGAATGTAGAAATAGAGATGTTATAGTTCCACCAGCTAGATGTTGTATTTCATAGGCTAGTCGATGGACTGGGCAGTAGCTCACCAAAGCTATAGGAGGCTCCCTATCTTACTGGTGAGACCCAACCTCTTACTAATAGATCCAAATACAATTTTTTTATATAAAAACCTCTCCTTCTATCTATTGATGTTTTTAGGGCCGTAAGAGTGCTTCCTAGAACAAATATTCACCTGATGGAATCCAATGAATAGCCATGAGGCTAAGCTGTGTCTAGATTTCAGTGTGTAGAATAATAGTTTCCTTCCCTAAAACCCCTGTATAAAACCAAATTACCCCTACCTCAACCCTAATTTTTGTTAATTGATTTTTAAGTGTTATTTAACTATTATATTTCTTCTCTATTTCATTATATTGGTTTCTTGGTCTATTCATATATTTAGACATCTTGAATATGTGAGTTTTTCTTATAATTTGTGAATTCCACTTATTTCCTATAGGGAATATTTTTCATCCATTCTTGATATGGTGGACATATCATTTTCCATAAGGTATAATGGCATGGTTAGGTTATTTGTACATTCATTCTTTGGATCATTATTTCTTGAATTAAGGTGTGTTCTCTAAAATGTATCCCTAAGGTCTGTTTTGGTTTTCTTGTTTGTGAAACATCTAAGATCATTATGGAACCCCATGAAAATTATCTATATTAATTACATTTTCTTAATTACTCATGCTTGCACCTCCCACAAATCTATTAAGGTCAGTTGTAAAATGAGACTGGGGTATATGTCCTCTTGAGAGGTGTTCTCACCCATGATCTTGGATTAAAACATGGATATTATGAACCTAGGATCATATAACTGAATTATAGGATTAATTTATGGAATTTATTAAGACAAAATTGATGATTTACATGGATCACATGGAATGTAATTGGATAATTGATTTGAAATTATAAAATTTAATTATATGATGATGGCATAATGACATAAGGATATGGGAAATGGTAATTGGATTTAAATGGAATGTGAATAAAAAATTTCTCACTTATTGTGTAATTTATTATTAACATAATATTGGTAATTGGATTAAATGGGATAATGGAATTTAATTAGAATTTAAAAGATAATTTGTAATTTGCATGAATTAACTAATTTGGCCTATATTGACATGTTTATATTGTTTTTTCATTTCTAATGTGTTTTCCTTTGTTTTCCTTAATACTTAAACTATTAAATCAGCAATATCATTGGAATTTGTATAAGGATGATGTCCTATAAGAATATATGTGGTCCTAGAATGGTAATTTACATAGGGGATATTTATTTATTACTCTCTCATTGTATGATAACACACATTGGGAACACGTAAGCAGCTTTGTCATGGGAATTACCACAGTGTATAGAAAAACATGAGATGTGTAAAACACCATTATCGTGAAAATATTCCTTGGTCAAAGAGTGGAATGATTGTGAGATTGGTCCTTATCATGGTAATATACCTAGAATTAATGATAAGTATGGACATAGATATCCAACATCTAATAGAAGTAGGTTCAGTTGACCTCAGGTGTTAACCCATAGCGCAAGGTATGGTGGTTTATTTTTATATATTGATTATTAATATTTATAAATTCCTATGTATATCTTATTATTAAATGAAATTTTATTCAAACTAGTTTTTTTAAATTTTTAATGGTATCATACATAGTTCAACTCACACCATGTTTGGGTTTTCATTTAATACCTAGTAAGACTTCATTAATGTAGTTCTGGATGAGGGAAAGAGGCCCCATTATTGATTTATTTATTTTATTTCAAGGAATGTAGATTGGAGACGTGAGCAATCCTGGTTTTTGGGATTGGTTTTGGGGGTCTTTATTTGTAATATTTAGTTTAGTTTTTTCTCTTATCTGACTTTCAATGTGACATTTATTTTGGCATAAAATATCGCATCACGTGTTATATTATATTTAAATTATTTGGAACATTCTTGTTTATAAACTAGAGTAGATTATATTGATATTATTATCATGTTTTCCAAAGTGTTTATTATTCCATACTAGAGGGTATAGTCTCCCCACTGTACACATTAGACCATCACTGCTAGTTGGTAGCATATAGTGTATGGGGAGTTCCACTTGAGGTCATGTAGCAACCCACCTTAGTCATGTGTGGTAGAACTAGGTAGTGGATATTACTCGTCAGGGATGAAAACTCATGTGTTGGTTAGGATAAGTGGTGAGATATCATTTGTTCTAAGAATTTGGTCTGATATTTGTTATTAAGGTGTGATCCTTTTAGAAAAATTATATGAGATCCTAAGTCATATTATGGGATGTTTGGATTTATTTATGGTAACTAGGTTTTTTAAATCATAGGTATGAGTATCTTAGTAGGAGTTTTTGTAAGTGAAACCAATTACTAGGGTGATAAATCATTCAGTAAATGCATGACGCATGTTGAAATACCATGTTATAAATATTATTCCTTCACTAAAGTTATGTTCTTATGGTAATGTCTTGTTCACCTTTTCTATAGTATAAATGGTAGATATCCTATATAGAGACTTATAAATTGGATAAAGATCATTCACCTTATAGGTTCTCTATGATAGATCATAAACCATATAGATTTTGGATGTGTGATTCCTTTTTCACCCAATGATTCCTCGTTCACTACTGTTGTTGATGGGTGATGCCTCTCTCAACCATAGATGCATGATTTTACATATAATTGAGTAGTGATTACTCATTCACCAATGATATCATTTTCTCCATGGTTAGATTATGGTGGTAGGTCATCCACCTGGGATTATTCTTGTTGCTGTATTTTTTTTTTCTTTAGTTATTTCAATAGTGCTAGACTATTAACCTGGGAGTTTATTGGATGGTGGTATGTCATTTACATGGTGATACATCTTTCACCAACTGATACATAATTCACTCATTTGTTGTTGGAGATATATCATTTACCTAGTGATACATCACTCACCATGGTGTTGTTGGTGATATATCATTCACCAATTGATAGATCATTCATAGATTACTAATGGTTTTATTGGTGATAAATCATTCACCTAAAGATATAAAATTCCTTATATGATTGTGTTGTGATATATCTTTCAATATGTTATAAATTATTCATTGTATTGGTGTGTGGTGAAACATTTTTCACTAGGTGATACCTCATTCATTATGTTAGTTTTAGTGGCGCATCATCCACCCATGGTGACATATAATGATATACCATTCACCTTAGATATTATTCTATGGTATATCAATCACCCTGAATAGTTTATATTTAATGAATCAATCAAAAATTAATTATGATATAAAGTTAGATCATTTCCCTCAAGTGATGATATGAGTAGTGATAGATCATTCACATTCACATTGTGTTTTGATTGTGGGTACATCATACTATTTCATAATGGGTTGTAGAAGGTATGTATCGACCATTAGGGTTAATCCTTAAGTACCTAAAGTAGAAACCAGTGTATTCATTAGAATCTATGTCTTAAATTTATTCATTATATTCATGTTAATATATAATGGTTTTTATTAAGGACACTTATAGTGGTGGCTTACTATGTTTTATAGTCACACCATATAAAGGCAGTTTTGTGAACATGAAGACCTTATATTTGGTATACATGTTAGTAAATGGTCTGAGTAATGATTGATGAATTGGTAGATATTAGAGAGGTTGTGAATAAAATTATAAGCCAAGGATGAAAACAATGTTGGTGTTCATTTTATTTCTGTATATAACAGTGTGTTGGGATGACTTACATCTTTCCTATGACAGTATGACCTACATGTATAAAAAATTTATATCATGGCCACATTATTGTTATGGTTACCTTTCTAGAGTAATTTCTTATTTTTTCACTCAAGTATTATACCTATTTTATATATTTCTTTTCTTGGTTTTTATTGTGGCAATATTAATAGTGGTTATAGTCTTTGATTATGGTTTATCATACCCTCACCACTAGTGAATGGCCTCTATCATACAGAGATGTGCATTTTAGGTTAAGTGTCATGATCGGTCTGGTACTGTTTGGGTAGTTTGATTCTAGACATTAAATTATTCATCAAATACATATTAATCTAGGACCTTCTTAAATACTTTATAATATATATATAACATATATTATAATAGCCATAAATAATAATAATATAATGTTTAATCATAATCATCAATGTGTTTTAGAACCAGTCTAAACATTGTATAATAATTCTAGTAAACATATTATTCACACAAAGTTTTAACACTCCTATCATGGAAATAACATCTACAAATTATAAAAACATTGACCCACAATTATAAATAGTAATGATAAACATCATGCATACCCTCAATGAATTATGTCAAAGTGGGATCAAAATTCCAAGAATTGGTGAACAAGTAAATTACAAATATATACAAGCCAAAGAAAAATCATAAGTAAGGCCTTTAAGATGAAAACTTTATCCTAATGGGTCTCACACTGTACCACTCTGCAATATAAAACATATTGTAAAATAGATAAATAAATTAATGGTCACATGACCTTGCCTAACATAAGGTGACCCATGTGAAAAAAAAATTATAGAAAACCCCAAGTGATTCCCTCTACCACACATTTTCTACAATATGACACATCCCCTTAAACTTTCATAGTTCACTAAATTGATTACTTATCAATAAGAATAATAATCACTTCTATACAATATATCACACCAATAATACCATCATAGAGCTAATATAAAAAATGAATTTATCCAATTCATGACCAAATTAAAAAATGTGAAATATAGTCTCCACTATCATGAATCATAAATTTCAATATTAACCATGAATAATATTTAAAAATTGTAATAATGGGATAGATAATAAAATAAATAAAGAAAAGAATAAATAGTATAAGAGGAACCAGCCTCAAATAATCTAAAGTAATCAATAACCAATTAATTATCCAAATTAAACTTGTAGTATAACATCTAAACCTTCTCATCCTTAAAAAAATCATACAGTTTACCCATTATCGAATAATGGTTTTAAATAATTATCCATTTTAATTAAATAAGTGATTTGTTTCTTAAAAGTACCATATAGGGTAAACAACCAACTCATTCCTTCACACTCTATCAAAACCATCTATTTCATCATACCTAATGTAACAAATTAAACAATGATTATGTATTTTTCATTAACATGTAATTTATTTAGGAAATTTATGGAAAGATATGATTTAATCTCATTATCATAACAAATAATTCAAGATATATTTATAAAAAAATATTGTTTATATTGCTGAATTTGAGTTCAAGAAACTATACGTGCCAATGTGATAAGTGAAATGGATAACTAGGGTCATATATGATGACATAACTGTAGAGATTCAAAATCATCTTCCAGGTTTTTATCCATTAATAAATCATATAATTCCCAAAAAACTCTAAGAATGAATCATATTAAAGGAAAAAAATTAATAAACTAACAATTCAAATTGTAATGTTATTAGATTATGGAAAGTGATAATTGTAACAATTTAGACATGATAAATAACATTTATATACATTAAAAATTGATAATAAAATTAAATAATTTTATCTATGAAATAAAAAATAAAGGTTATCCAAACCATTACCAATAACATCAATACATATAATAATATATCAGTAAAAAAAATCAATTATAGAGAATCCAAGAATAAGTTATAAAATTATCAATATTAATATATAAAACCATTTATATTATCATAAAAATATTCATAAAGACCACTCATTCATATTTAAAAATTAAATATTTACATTTTATTAAAAAAAATTAAGTTAATCAGTAGACGCAACATGAGAATTAACATATTATATTTTAATGAGGGGTCATACCACCTACATTTTTAGTTCATAGCCGAACTCATTTAACTTAGGTAATCACCAGGAAGCTTCTTATAACTAAAAACCCCATTTCAGAAAAATTCAAATAAAAATAATTACTCACTATAATTAGAGAAACAAAAATTTTAAATTAAAAACTCATAGATAACTCCAAATAGGTTCCTAAAACTCAATCAAAAAAAATCCACAATTAAGATATCATAAACCATCAAAAATTACAACCAATGCCATAAAATCTTTAAAATAATCCACCTAATAATATACATTCTAGAAATAGTGATTAAAAAGGTATAATGAACTTCCACAGCCTCATCTTGATAATATATGAGAAATACACAACATTTTTAATGGATTTCACCATACTCTAATAAAATAGATTATGAAGTACCTGACCAAGGTAATTAAAATTAGACGAGAATAGTGGAAAGGGTAAGGAGATAAGAAAGAAGGGAATCCTATCTTGATTTAATGACTTAAACAATTTTTAATTCCTTAGATTAAAGTGGGATGAAGGGGTGGATGAAAGGGAAGAAATGAGAATTAATGGGGGTTTGTGGTTGGCTTAATGAAATGATACTAAGGGAGACCCCAAAATGGGTTTAAAGGATTTAATGTGGAAATAAAAAAATGACCTCAAAAATTATAATAAAGATTGTTGGAAACCACTGGGTACCTAGTGAACCCCATTTTACACATATTGGTAGTTTAGTAGACCCTGTTATATTGGAATTATCACTATGTTCTTTTTGGAAAGTTACTAGGTACCCAGTGCCAAACTATCGAGTACCCAGTGGACACCCCTACCACCATCTTAAAATATTATGTTCTAAAAATACAAAAATATCCCATCTAGATTTCCCTAATTATCTCACCATAAAAAAAAATCCACATTAAAATTAATATAATTTTAAAAATGATTAATCTCTCTGTCATTTACCCAAAAATAAAATAAATTATTTTTTCCCATTTAAATTTCTAATTTATAACATTTATAAAATCATAATTCGATTAATTGGATTATGTGTTACAAAAAACTCCCCACCATAATTCAATTCATCTAATAAATGTAAATGAAATATATTACCAAAAATTATCTACCAATTTTGACCAAAAATTCAAATCTAGAAAGGTGATTTATATCCTAAAATTATCATCTAATGTGAAACTACCAAAACCAAAACAATTCCACTAAATACCCATGTTTCTAACAAAAAAAATACATGTATGCATTACTATACATCCAAAAATAATAAAAATATGTTTAATTAAAATATTATAATTCTCCCTATAATAATAATGACCTAAATTATATTTTAATATTTCCAAACAAACTAAATACATATAATTATTCAAACAGTTTTACTTAAATTTATGATTTACCTGAAAATAAATGTTGAAATTAATGGTTGAAATATTTTGTTTAACAAGACCACATAAACATATAAATATCATTTTAAAAATAGTTTCATAGTTTTTATCAAATTAAGTTGATATTTCTTAATATTTTTCTTAATTTTTAAATTCCCATTTCATTTAAAACACATCTCTATAAAAATTGATTTCTTTAATTTTTTAAATACCATAATTTTTTACATAACTATTCATAGATAAAAATAATAAAACATCTATAATAGAAATTCACTAAACAAAGAAAATACATTTTTGAAACTTTAATTATTTTCATTATACCTGATAAGGTATTTTAGAAAACATTGATTACTTTGTTATTATATTTTAAAAAAATAATGCTCATATAATAATCATGATAAATTATATACATGTTTCATTTGTTCTACTATCCAAATTATTCATGAAATTGAAAAAAAATATATCCCATTTATTCCTTATGACTCTACCCAAGTTCTGCCATTCTATACTCAAGATAATCAAACCAATAGTTCACTTAAATGTATGGTTCCAAAATTAAACACATGTATATCCCTCATGATATTGTTTTCCACCATAAAATTTTTTTCTAAAAAATCACATGACGTAACCGCTTTGTATCAACACTCTATATCTTATCTATCTCTAATCCCACTACATTAAAAGGGTTTTATTCAGTTTTATAACAACCCAACCTAGGCCTTATGCTAACCAAGGACAAACATTCACATACCCCAGGAATTTTCACTAATCTCTAGGGGTTGTTGATTAACACCCATGGTATTAATAAATCATTGGAGAATAATTTACCCTTATTTGTTAATCATCTAACTCAATGTCAAACTCAACCAAAAATATGACATGGCCCATCTTTATATTGGATGTTTCGAAAAAAAAAGGAAAAACATGTTTTCCGGTGAGTATCTTTTATACATATTAAATAATATTAAACCTTTGATGTATTTAATGAAACTAAAATATAATATTTTTTTTAAGTGATAATATAATTAATAGGTAAAAATATTCTATTAATACAATAACATAGTCATTGTTATATGCCAAAGACAACTCCTATTAATCCTAGTATCACATGCACCACACCAAGTGAATTAATGGTTTAATAATATAGTATCCAAGACTATTTAATCCATAATGTATCCTAGAAGATATATATGTACCTACTTATACCTGAAATAACATAATTGGAACTAAAATTCCACTGTGATTCATAGGAATGGTTTGAGAACAAAGGCTCATTAGGCACTAATAAGAGACCACAACTCCCATATATGATATTCATGTGTATGCATGTGAATTAATCTGTATAATTGAAATATATATTTAAGTATATTAAAATAAGTAAATAAATAAAATTTTAGATATCATTCAATGTATACATAATTGAATTTAAAAGGATAACTCTCACACAACTAGGATGATAAAAATCTACTTTAGTTCATGCCCATATTATAATATAGCGGGACTATTCCTATCAATGAAAACCTATCCACTAGTGTAACATACCCTAATCCAAAAAAAACCCAAGTCAGTGTCTACTTTATTACATTGTTATGGAAATAGGGGTTCAAATATTGAATGATTGATAACTTTAGTATTCTGGGAGATCTAGATACATATATAACACCCATTCTATATTGGGAATATAATATAAAACATAGTAATTGAAAACATTCTATATCCTTGATCTCATTCAAAGAATTATTATTCATATCTAGGGGAAAATAATCAAAATAAGTATGAGATAAATTTATCGGTCTGTGTTATGTACAATATAAGCTATCATGAGTAAGTAAGATATAATTAATATATCAATGTAAATAACAATAAAAAGATTTTATTTAATCAATAACTAGACATCCATAATTAGATAAAGAAAAAATAAATATTGTAAGGTAAATTATTATAAACACATTCCATTTAACAAATAACTTGAACAAAAAATTCACTTATGGATAATATCAATGAAATAATATCATGGATAATAATAATTGAATTCTTAATGATGTATATACCTACTATTGGATTTAATGATCTTAGAAATCATGATATATATATAGTTAATACCTTATGTCGTGACAATTTAAAACTATGGTTAAAAACCCATTTAATTTAGCCAATAGATTTGTCTCTTAATACCCATCAATTCATCAAGGAGCTATAAATTTTTTGGCACCATCCATCATATCAAGTCCAAAAAATTCCTCATATATTGAGTGATTAATTTATTTTGTGAATAGTATTCCCTATTAATAAATATATGTGTTGATTAAAGATTATAGATTTAAAAATATTTTATCAGTCAGTAAAATAACTATAAAAGTAAAAATATTATGTAGAAATGTCATATGGTTTATGAAATAATAATATCCATAAAAATAATATGTATTTTTAATTGAAATGTAACGTCCAATGATCACAAGAAAGTTAATATTTCAACAGAATTTTGACAACCAAAAAAACATATATGAGATAATATATATTTTGTGGTAAATAAATATCTTTTAGAAGAATAAATAGAGTGGAAAATAAATATTAAAATTATATTTCACAAAATATTTTTCTTTTTAAAATAGTTAAAAATTTGTGGAAGAAGCTAAATTTTTTAAAACAGATATGTTGTCATGGAAGTTCGTTATTTCTATATATATTAAAAACATTTATGTTGACTTTCTGTAAAGAAATTTAAAAATTTTCCTTTTGAAAAAATGAATAAATATTTTTTAAAATAATTTTAAAATTCATGTACAACAAATAATATCAAAAATAAATTATTTTAGTAAATAAAAGGTCTTTTCTAAAATAGTTTTTAAAAACAATGACATGGTAGACAAAAATATATGATTAAATGAGAAATAAAATTAGTTCTTATTTTAAACGTTTATTTTCATGATTCAACTACCAAAGAGTGGAAAATATGGAAGAAAATATGGAAACTTTTTAAATATACAATATATAGTAAAATTATTAGAGGTTATGAAGGATAAATTATGAGATTCCATCAAAGAAAATAAAAGTAATCACAAATAAAAGTGAGATTGTTAAATAGATTTCTACATCTTTGGTAGCTTTTAAATTGTGAATCCTTGAAAGAATAGACTTTAATTAAAAAATTAATCATCCTGAATAAATATTTATTCATGTAACATACATATAAGGGTAAAAATATACACCACATAAAATTAAATAGGTGAATAATAATAAATATGTCTCAATGGAATGGTAATTGGGATAAAATCCCTTACCTCGCACTACTCTCTAGTTGAACATGAATTAAAATTATATATAATGGTTTTAGATATGTTATTAAGGTACAAAATAACCATATTTTGATTTATAATATCATATATAATCTTTTTATAATTTCTTATGACCTATTTGTTAACAATCACTTATTATTACTATTGTTTCATGTGTTACATGCCTTGTTTTCTCATGCATATTTTGCCATGTAAGTTTCAATTTTTATGTATATTTTATAGTAACATTATCTAAAAAATTATATTAATGTTATAAATATTATATCTAATCATTATACCCATTTTCAGAATCATTTTTAATGTTTTTCATGCCAAATGAATTGTGTCGCTTCCTGGAGACGATAGGTCGTATGTACTCATGATCAAAGATGTCACTCCCTAAATAGAACACAGGGTTAAGAAGTGGATGATGTATCAATTTTAAATATTTAATATTAAGTAATTTTTATCATTTATATTAATTATTTAACTAATTATGAAAATTCATGGGATTCAGTTATGGAAAACAAATTACATTAGTTTTCAAGGAATGAGCTCACCACACACACAACTGATGGATTTGTTTCCCATTTTATGGACATGGAGATAGATAAAAATTATGCCATCAAAATAATAACATCTTAATTTCTTTTACATACTGGAGTTATTCTATTTAACTTTTTAAGACATTATTTAAGGTGGTGAAATAATAAATGGAAAAAATCTTTGTTATGATGATCATCTTCTCTTAGAGAAACTTCCTTCGAATCTCTTCATAAGGATCCTAGGTTCAGTATTTTTTGATGACCAAAAACTATAGAATGTGTATAATTATTTTATGGATATTTTTTTAGGTATTGGTTGAGAATATTGGCTTCATAGATGTGAATAAGTTATAGGATGGAGTTCCCTTTTATATAATTGGGGGAGGGGACCTTCTTCGAAACCACTTGGAAATTTCTCAAAAGAATACAAAATGTTAAATTAATTCCCAAGAAAGATGATTCCAAATAAAATTATATTAAAATTTGGTATGTATATTTCCATTTTATAATATTTTCACAAGTATAATTAGAAAACATACTCTTATATTTTGTTTACCCCCCCCCCCCCCAGCCCCACTAGTAAACTCATTTGAACCTTAACTGGGTAAATTAATTTTTACTATTTTTACAATAAATTATGACCAAAAAATATATTGAAATGATTAACTAATATTAATTAATAGTATTACAAATATGGAATAAAATTTAAAAAATAAATTATATAGAAGTGGAAAAAAATTAAATTAAACCAGCAAAATGTGTTGAAAAAACCTTTTCAAAATATTCCTTTTCAAGCATAAGTTGAAGTCATATTAACTATATCACTAGTAATCATCATTAAATGGATTTAAATACATATATTAATATATATAATCAATAAATTTAATATAAATAATTAACCATTAAATATTATATTAACAAATTATAATGGATAGACATTATTCCATTTTAAAGAAAAATAGTTTTTGGATAAAACATAGTTTGGTGGAAAATACTCCATTTTACCTAAAAATGATATTATCTTTATTTATATAAAATTTATAGTTAATAATTTTTTAATGAAAAGGTTTATAATAAATTATTATAAATAAAATTAGTAATATTTAAATATTATATTTTTCATTATTCATAAAAGATTATTTCTAAGAAAAATTTCAAAAATTCATTCTAGGATTATTTTGACCAAGTAAGATAAAAAATAGGTATTTACCCTATAAAATTTAGAAGTTTTACCATGAAATATTAAAATGTGAATTTTATTATAGTTTTACTTAAGTATAACGATCACTTACTATAATTGATGTTGAGGAGTTATATTCTTCTCTCCTATAAAAATTACATCCTCTAAATTCCCTTCGATATCACTTTCTAAAAAATGAGGGTAGTTATTCTTCATGACATCTTATGGTTACCACATTTATTCCTACATTTTATGATTTCTCAAAACTACATTCATGTGATCTAATTCATTAGTAATTTTTCTCCAGTATTAAGAATCTGGATAAGCTCTTACGGTCTGTATATATCTCATGTCTTTCACTATAGAGATAATGTCTCCATATATTCAAAAACAATTATTGTTTCCAAATCAATATTATGGGTTTTGTAGTTATAATCAAGAGTCATTGACTTCTAGGATTCATAGAACATAACATTTTCGTTCTGTGTAATGATCCAACTAAGTCCATTTCAATGCATAACTATATATCACCAAACCATCATTTTCTAAAAGTAGATTCAAAATAGGACCATTGAACAATATCCTCTTCAATTCTTCAGAACATTCTACACATTCTATTTTCTATATAAACATAACCCCTTTGCATGTAATATTGATTAATTGGTTATCCAATCGTGAGAAATTTTGAATGAATTTTATATATTAATTTGAAAAACTAATAAAACTACAAACATAAGTTATGTTTGATGGTATACGTCGTTATCTAACTTACATTTCCTTTTTTAGAATCAATTAAGACTCCATAATAAGAGAAATTATGGCCAAGGAATGAATCTTTGAAGACAAAAATTCAAACATGAAAATTTTCGCATATAACTCTTTTCCTCTAACAGTCTCAAGAATGATCCGTAGACAATCCTCATTATCATTATATCTCTTAGAATACACCAATATATCATTAATTAATTCAACAACCAAATAATCAATATATTAGTTGAGTAACCTATTTATTAAATCCATAAGAACTATGTTCCATTATTCAATCCAAATGGAATTATTGTAAACTTAAAATTTTCATTCCTCGTTCAAAATGTTGTCTTCGGAATATCTTCATTATTTACTAGAAATCAAATATAATCATAGCAAAGGAAAATCTTTGAAAAATGTTGAGCTCCATAATGTTGATCAAATAATTCTTCAATGTGAGGAAGATAATACTTTTTTATCTCAATATCATTTATTTTCCTATAATCAATACATAACCTCATGGATCCATATTTCTTCTTAACAAAGACAATAATGGCTCTACCTTGTGAAACACTAGGGAAAATAAGTCATGTTTCACTCAACTCCTCTAGTTGTGTATTAAACTCTAATAATTACACACTGTCCATTCTATAGGGAGTCTTTGATATTGGTCTTTCATCGGGGATTAAAATAATGAAAAAATGACTTCGTGATCTTGTGGATGTCTAGGTAATTCCTTAGTAAATACATCAATTTATTTATATACAGGTGGTCAATTCTCAATTTTAAGGTTACATTTTACATTTATAGAGTTTTATTATATCCTTTCCTAATAATATCCTTCAAAATAACTAATGTGGGTGAATATAGATAAGAATCATATGATAGAGTCTCCTCTCTAATGATAAGGAATTTTACATCTTTTTCATGAATCGAAATTTCCTTTCCCATATAGTAAATTTTTCCCTCATATTTTGAAATCTATTATGTACTAAGGGTTATGTAAAATTCAACCATAGATATGATCATAGAGTTAGATAATAGAACATCCTTATTTTTCACAATGAGAATTATTTGACATATTCTTATTGTAGTGATATTTACAATAGGTGTTTTGACTAACCACTCCCTCCTTAAGGTACTAGGAAAAAATATAATTTTCATCAAAAATGATAAATATATAAGAGATTGTCAAGATCTAGAATCAAATAACGAATTATATAAAAAAATTATATGATTAAAGTACCTTCCACTACATCATTGGGAACTTCCACCATAGTTATAGTAATTTTATAATATTATAATTATCCCCTCAACCACTTTTATAGTTAATTCCCTTGATGCTTAGGACATTGGTTTGAATAATATCTCATTTTCTTATATTTGAACCACTATATAGTAGTGGTATCTTTATTTACCTTATATTCATGACCCACATGACCTTTGTCTTCATACTTGTAACACACTCTAATGCCCTTAAAGCATTTTGTATCATGTTTCTTTCAATAATTCTAACATGATAGAAATTCATTCATTTATTTCTTCTTCACCAAAGAGTTCCATTTTTTATGGGTTTAGATGTTACACCCCAATGTTTTAAAAAATAAGTTGAAATTCATGAAAAAACAATTATGTGGATAGTTTTAAACTATTTGTCAAACACAATTTTTCCGCTCCTATGATTTTAATTTCAAAAAATGATCTTCTACTATTGTTATCAGTATGTTATTTAGAGTCAGATAAAACCAACTTTTTTTGTGAATAGTTACATACCCTGTTGAATAGTAATATTAATAGTAATATGACCCTTATTAATAGTAAATCATATTATTTTTTTATTTTCTTATGGTTATAAGATAATAATACCTTGATATTTTTTCAAGGTAAAATAAAATCAGTTATAGTTTTAAAATTGTTATTTTGGGAATAAAATATTATTATATTTAAAAATTAAATTAAAAATATTTGGAAAATAATTGTTAAAAAATTTTGTTTACTTTTGAATTCTACACGTCGATAAATGGTTAGGGTTAATTTTTGGTATTTTTCTAAAATATTTCAATTTTTTGTGAACAGCGAAATTCGATAATTACAAAATATGCTAAATAACTGACTTTCTGTATCATGCTTTAGTCATAAATGATGTAATGTACATTGCATCAAAATCACATTAACTTATTACTATTTTTGGTCACATGAATATATAATATTCATATTTTAGAGAAAAAAATAAATTAATGATTAAAATAATGTAAAACCCCTTCTCTCATCCACTATAAATACCCACATCCCCCCCCCCACTTCCTTTCAGAACACTAAATCCTTGATCCGTAACTAATTTATACCAAATAATCTTCAAAAAGTTCTTCCCCACGTCCAATACATTCTGGTCTCACCAAATGGCCAAAACCAAATTCCTTAAGGAGGATCTCAAGGAGAAGAGATCAAGAGGTAAAAATCCTGTTTTATTTTAATTTGATTTCTTTTCAATTATTTTCTTTCTTATACTCTCTTATCCTACCCTTATCCAAGAGAAATTAAAGCTCCATAATCTTTTATATTCTTTATTTTTTTATTTTATTAAAAAATTCATCAATTTACTTTTTCTCTTCTCCCCTCTTATTCTGAAAATAAGAACAATGTTCACGATGTGCCAATTTACCAAAATCATGGATGATGTGTTTTCAATTTCCTTTAAATCCTTAAGATATTTATAAAAACAATTAATTGTTGAATAATTTTTTAAATTTTATTATATGAACACTCTTATGTTCTGTAATTAACTTATATGCATAATATTAATGGTATATGATGAAACATGTTTATAATTATCAAAGAACCACCAAAATGATATAAACGGATATCACTAATTATTTTTCTAATGATTGACCCTAATACCATTTAATGAAGATTATTTATGGAATAATTTAATATTATAGAAACATATTAATAAAATTTCATTCCATTTATGTATTTTCATTTCCATACGACAAGAAAATAAAATACAAACCATCCCTAGAAATCATGTAAAGAATGCAACCTAAAAAATGGAAAGAACCAAATACTAACAATTAAAGCGTGAAATGATGTTATTAAATGATAATATAAGGTGTTATAAACATTAATTAGTTTCATTAAGATATTAATAACACTCTTATAACCATTTTAAAGTAGGATTAAACACATTTTTAAGTAAGAAAAACCTGAGGTAAGGAAATTCTTAACCCAGTTTCCATTCTTTGGGTTAACATTCAACATCATTATTTATATGGTATTAAAATTGTTTATATGATAAATTTTGTTTATATTATATTTAATTATGTGTATTTATAGTTTATATAAATTTTTTATCTACTATATTAAGTCTCACTTCAGTTATATGATATTTGTAAGAGGCTTTTCTTTTAAAATCCTCTTTTAAAATTCTATTTTACAAAATTCCAAATAAATGTTTTTAGTAAATTATTCATGGTGTATGATTATGTAATGGTTATTGGGAATTGTTTATTATAATGTTTGGGACCTATATCCCCTTCTAATTCATTTGGTATGTGTATTTTGGTGGTCATCTATATCTTTACTCCATGTATAACTGTGATGGTTACACAATAAGGTAGTCATGAGTGTTACATTGTAAGGTAGTCATGAGGGTTAAAAATGATAAGGTAGATGATGGGGTTAGAATATTATTTAAGTAATTCTCCAAGAAACTTTTATGGTTCTATTTATGTTCTTTATGTTTAGTGAAAATCTCATTTAAATCTCTTGTTCCACAAAGTAAGTATATATGGGTGACAAATATGTTTTTTTGAAAATGATTTCATACATTGACAAGTATTCATGGACTAGTGTTTTCTTTAGTTCTTTTTAATATCCCTTATTGAGATTTCTTATTTTCATCCCAAGTTTTAAAATTATTTTCAAAGTTTATAAGGATTTGTATGACAAAGAAGGAAGCCAAGTTAAATGTTATGAAGATTTGTCAAATAAAACATGTTTTATTTGAAAAGTTTTTTATATTGGAATAAATGGATTCTATTTTAGTGGTATCTGCTCTATATGAATGTGGAATTTCATTTATGCATTATATCCTAATTCTCTAAAACTTTAAACTTTAAAATATCCTCAATGTGAAAGGAAGTGAGTTCTTGACCAAAATTTAATATTATGTAATGTAATAAGTCCAGGTCTTTATATTTGGTATCAAAGGATGGTTTAGAAAACATTAGGGTTTAGGATGATGTTAAAATAATATCATAAATTATTTTTAATATATAGATAATTTGAAATGTTATAGCATTTAATGATTACCATGTTGCCTCAACTAAGATATATTTGTTCAGAATGGTTTTCCACAGAATAAGCATGGAAGCTGAAGTGGAAAGGCACCGACAGAATGATTTCCTTCTAAATATGATGCATTGAATAGTAGTGATTGGAACCAAACTTTTTTGACTGTAATTCCTCAATTGATATATTCAATAAATGGCAGTGGAATCCATTCAATGGAACAACGAGAGGTACTATAATGAAACATAATGATAGTAGAACATTGTAGGAGGCAGCACCCTCCTTCTTTCAGTGGATCTTCTGACCCATTAGTAGGTGAAGGATGGATTAAATCCCTTAAAAAGATATTTGATGTCATGTTATGTTCAGATAATCAAAAGGTAAGTCTTTACATTTATCTATTTTAAGGTGAAGTAGATCAGTAGTGGTCAATGGTTAAGAATATCAGGGATTGAGAGGAAATTGATGCCTTAGAGTGGGATGAATTTAAAAGTATTTTCCTTGGAAAATATTTTCCTTTGGTGGTTCGACATATGATGGAGAAGAAATTACTTTAATTGGAGAAAAGGGAAGAAGATTCAGTGGCCATGTATGAAGCGAACTTCACCCAACTGGAAAGGTATACTACAAATCTTATTCTGAATTGGATAGAAAAATCAATTATTTTTACTCAGGATTGAAGCTAAGATATCTACTGTTATTGGCTTCACGTGAGTTCAAAAGTTATGAGAAACTTTTTTGATGTGATGAGAGGGTAGAAATGAAGTCTTTTGATGATCATGTGAACTTTTACAACAAAAAGAATAATATTTCCAATTGGAAAGTAATGGGTAAGAATCAATCAAAGAAATATTATTGTAAGAATATCCAATTTCCAATTTGTGAAAAGTGTTGAAAAAAGTAGCCAAGGGAATGCCTTACCAGAATTAGGAAGTATTTTTAATGTGGTAAGTTTGGAAAAATGGCCCATGATTGTAAATAAAATGATCCTAAGACTATTCCTAATAAGAAAACTGTAAAGTGTTTTAAATGTGGTGAGATTGGACATTATGAAAATTCCTTCCCAAACAGAGATCTAAATGATGCAAAGAATCTAGAATATAAGAATAAAGTTGTAATGATATCATTTTTTACTATGTTAGTAGACTTTGGTCCATCCAATTAAGTTTTAACAGGTACCATGTTTATTTACTCAAATTTTACTAAATTTTTGTTTGATACAGGGTCTATACATTCCATTGTTTTTGGGAAATTTTCTAGTAAATTAGAAATATCACCTCAAAAAATGAGATTGGAACTTATTGTTAAAACCCCAAGGGAAAATAATATAGAAAAGATGAATTATAACATTCCTTCTATTGTGGTATTTGGAAATAATTTACCTGTAAACCTTGTTGTTTTTCACTAAGTAGATTTTTATGTCATTCTGGGTATAGATTGAATTTTTGTTTATCATGCTAAGATTTATTGTAGAGATAAAGAAGTTTTTTTCAGAAAGATTTTTAGTTTTTATACATGATTAAACCCATAAAATTGATAACATATCAGGTAGATGAGAAAATATTGAAATATAGAAAAGAAATTTATCTTGATCATATTTTTGAAAATAAGTGAACTGTTCAGATTAATGATGTGTTAGTGGTAAATGAATATTTTAAGGTTTTTTCTATTGAGTTACCCGATGTTATACCTGATCAGTATATTGACTTCACAATTGACTTAGTTCCTGATGGTAAGACAGTATCAAAACCCCCTTATCGAATAGCTAAAATGGAACTTATTGAATTGAAAAATTAGTTGCATGAGTTACTTGATAAAGGCTTCATTCATACTTTCACATCACCATGGGGTGTTCTTGTTTTGTTTGTTAAAATGAAAGATGGTTCTGTGAGACTTTTCATTGATTATAAAGCCTTGAATAACATTACTATTAAAAACAGGTATCCATTTCCTCATATTGATGACTTGTTTGATCTACTCCAATGAGAAAATTATTTTTCGAAGGTTGAACAAAGGTCGACGTACCATCAGTTGAAAGTAAAGAAAGAAGACATCCCAAATACTAAATTCAGTGGTAGATATGGGCATTATGGATTTTTTGTTATTCCATTTGGGTTAACTAATGCCACTACTGTATTTATGGATCATATGAAAATAATTTTTCATGATTTTTTGGATATGTTTTTAGTTATGTTTATTAATGATATTCTGGTATTTTATTAAAGTAAAGAGGATCATGAAAAACTTATAAGGGATTTTTTTCAAACCATAAAGGAAAATAAACTATATAAAAACTTCATCAAGTGTTTTTTGGGGTTGAAATAGATTTCTTTTCATAGGAACATTGTAAATAAGGAGGGAATAATAGTTTTTCCAGCCAAGAAGAAGTGGTTGATGAATGGACAAGACCTATAAATGTTACAAAAAATCATATTTTTCTTAGATTAGAAGATTATTATCGATTGTTTGTTAAAAAAAATCATGGTTATCTAGATCACTAACTAATTTAACACGAAAAGGGGTTAAATTTATTTTGACCAAAGAATTTGATGTTTTTTTAGGAATTGAGGAAGAGATTAGTGAAAGATCCATGTTTGTATCTATCTTCTAGAAATGGTGAATTTTTCATCTAGAGTGATGCTTCATTGAAGGGACTTGGTTGTGATCTGATGCAGAATGATTAGGTAATTACTTATTCTTCAAGACAACTAAAACCTCATGATTTAAATTATCCCACATAGGATTTGGAATTAACGGTTGTGGTTTTCTTCTTTGAAAATTTGGAGGCATCATTTATACGGAGCCAAATGTCAAATATATACTTACTATAAAAGACCCAAGTATATATTCACTGATAAGGAATTAAACATGAGGCAGATAAGATGGATTGAACTAATAAAGGATTATGATTGCATAATCAATTACCATCCTGTAAAATCAAACAACATGGAAGATTCCTTAAGTCGAAAACATCATGAATCATTAACCATGTTATATTTGGAACATGGTACCTTGACTAATGATTTGACGAATTTTGAATTAGAGGTTGTTGATATAGGAAATACCTTTGTTTGGTTTCAGGATTTAGTGTGGTCATAATTACTAGACAGAATTAAGCAAGCGTAGAAGGAATACTGTTAGCTATAAAAAATTGTAGAATTGGTTAAAATGGGTAAGTTTATAGAATTTATCCTTGATAAATATTATGTTTTAGGATTTGTAAAAATATTTTCTATTCCTTGTGATTCTCAAATCAATAGAGTTGTTGTATGAAGCTCAAAGTTCTCAGTTTTCAGTTCATCCTATTAGCACAATGATATAAAAAAACCATCAGGGGTATTATTGTTGGGATGGAATGAAAACAGATATTTCATAATTTACTGTGAAATGTTTGACATGTAAATAGATTAAAGTAGAGTAGAAGTTACTAAAGGGGATGATTCAGTCTTTACCAGTGCTAGAGTGGAGATGGTAAAATATATCCATGTAATTTTTTGTGGGACTACCACAGACTTCCCAAGGTAATAATACAATCTGGGTTATTTTTGACTGGATGACTAAATCAACACATTTTCTTCCTATTCGAGATACAATTTCATTGGATCAGATTTCTCGATTGTACCTCAAATATATTGTCAAGTAACATAGAGTTCCTCTTTCTATTGTATCTAACTAGGATCATAGTTTCACTTATACTTTTTGGAAGGGCCTTCAGAAGTCATTAGGAACATAATTATATTTCAGTACATCTTTTGATCCCCAATAGGATGGGTAGTCAAAAGTAATGATTCAAACATTGGAGTATATGCTTCAAGGTTGTTCAATGGACTACCCGAGAAGTTTGGATAAGAAAAAATATTTAGTTGAGTTTTTTATAATAAATGTTTTCATTCCAGTATACAAATGGCACCTTTTGAGGCATTATATGGGAAGTGGTGTTGACCTATATATTTTGGGGATGAGGATAGTAAAAGGAAGTAGATGGGATATGAATTATTATAGGAAGTGTATGATAAAGTAAAGATGATCCAGTGACACATGAGGATAACTCAGATATGGAAGAAATGTTATGCAGACAATTGGAGGATATACTTTTCTTTTGAGGTAGGTGATCATGTTTTTCTTATAATCTCACAATGGAAAAGTGTTATGTGTGTTGGTATGAAAGGAAAGATATGTCCATGGTTCATTGACCTTATGAAATCCTTGATAAAGTTAGACCAGTCACCTATCGATTTTATTTTCCTTCTAATTTATCCCAGGTACACAATTTTTTTCATGTTTCAATGTTGAGAATGTATGTTCCATATTCATCTCATGTCTTGAGCCCAAAAGCAGTTAATCTGGAAGAGAACCTTTCTTATAGAGAAACAATTGTTTAGATTCTTGATCATAGAGAGAACTTATTGTGGAACAAGGTAATAAACTAGTTAAAGGTTTTGTGGAGAAACCATATGGTTGAAGAAACAGCATGGGAATCCAAAAATGCTATGAGGTAAAGGTTCCCTCACTTGTTTAATAGGAAAATAAAAAAAATGTGAGGATGAAATTTCCAGAAGTTGGGGATAATGTAACAACCCAAGGTTTTAAAAAATAAATTTAAATGAAAGAAACTTCGTTTTAAGTGAATTGTTTTAAACTAATCATCAAAAATAATGTTTCCACTTCTGTGATTTGAATTTCAAGAAATGGGCATCTACAGTAGTGATCAGTATGTTATTTGGAGTCTCATGGAACCAACTTGTTTTTTAGGTGAATAGTTATATACCCTTATGTATACTAATATGAATAGTAATATGAACCTTATGAATAGTAAAAATTTTATTATTTTATATTCTTAAGGTTATAATATAATTAGATCTTGATTAATTTTTCAAGGTAATAAATTATAGTTTTAAAAATTTTATTTTGGGAATAAATTAATATTTTTAAAAAAAATAAATTAATCATATTTAGAAAATTATTTCTAAAAAATTGAGTTCATTTTTAATTCTATGCATCAAAAAATGGTTAGGGTGATTTTTTTTTTATTTTCTTGAAATATATGAATTTTTGGTGATAGAGAAATTCGATAATTACGAAATATGATAAATAAATGAATTTATGCATCATACTTGACTCATGGATGATGTAAATGGACATAGTTTTGATATCACAGACACTTATTACTATTTTTTGTGTCATGAATCAAGACTATTCATAGTATTTAGCAAAAAAATTAAAATAGTGATTAAAATAATGAAAACCCCTCATCTTCACTATAAATACCACCCTCACACCCCTCTTCCTCTCACACCACTCAATCCTTGAGCCTTATCTACGTTATACTATATACTCCTCCCAAGGCTCTTCCCCATGTCCAAGGCTTATTTTTCTCATCAGGAGGCCAAAACCAAAGGCCTTAAGAAGGATCTCAAGGAGAAGAGATCAAGAGGTGAAAATTCACTTTAATTTTTACGTGATTTATTTTCAATTTTTATCCTTTCTTATACACTCTTCTCTTCCCCTTATAAAAGAGAAATTAAAGCTATAGAATATTATATATTTTGTATGTTATCATGATTATGGTAAAATTCATCAATTTACTTCTTCTTTTTCCCTCCTCTTATTAAAAAAAAGAACATCATCTGTGATGTGTCGATTTGCCAAAATTGTGGACGATGTGTTTTCAATTTCCTTTAATTCCATAAAATATTTTTGTTAAAACATTTTAATGGTTGAATAATATTTTTATTTTTATAATATGACCTATATTATCTTATATAATTAACTTATATGCATAATATTAATGGTATATGATGAAACAAGTTTGTAATTATCAACGAACCGCCAAAATGATCTAAACAGATATCAATAAAGATTTATCTAATGATTCATCCTCATAACATTTAACCAAAATTATTTATGTAATAATTTAATAATATTTAAAAATATGAATACTATTTCATTCCACTTCTATAATTTCATTTTCATACAATATGAACTGGCCATGGAAATCTTGTAAAGGACGCACCTGAAACAACGGAAGGAACAAAATACTAATAGTTAAAGGGTGAAATGATGTTATGAAATTATCATATAAGGTCTCATATACATGAATTTGTTTCATTTAATATATTAATAACACTCTTTTAAACATTTTATAGGAGTTTTAAACAAATTTTATGTAAGATGAACCTAAGGTAAGGGAATTCTTAACCTGATTTCCATTCTTTGGTTTAACCTTCTACTTCATTATTTACATGGGATTAAAATTGTTTTTGTGATGAATTTTTTTTATATTATGTTTAATTATGTGTATTTATAGTATATATACATATTCAATTCACTCTATTAAGTCTCACTTCAATTATATGATATTTTTATAGATATTTTCTTTTAAAATCCTCTTTTAAAATTCTGTTGTAAAAAATTAAAAAGCAATGTTTTTATGAAATTATTCATGTTGAATGATTATGTAATGGTTCTTGGAAATTGTTTATGATTAAGGGTAGGAAATATATCTCCCTCCAATGGATTCTTTATGTGTACGTTGGATGCCGATCGTATGGTAATTCAGATTGTAACTGGGATGGTTACACAATAAGGTAACAGTGAGGGTTACATTGTAAGGTAGTCATGAGTGATACAAATTATAAGGTAGCCAAGAGGGTTACAAGATTTTTTAATTTATTCCCCAATATACCTTTATGGTTCTATTTATTTTCTTTATGTTTTGTGTAAATATTGTGTAAATATAAAGTTTCACAAAGTAATTATATATTGGTGACAAGTATGTTTTTTATAAAATGATTTCATAAGTTTACAAGTTTTCATGAAATAATGTTTTCTTTCATTCTTTTTATATCCCTTACTAATATTTTTTCTCTCATACCAATTTCTTAAGTAATTTTCAATGGTTATAATGATGTGTAATACAAATAAGGAAACCGAGTTAAATGTTTGGAATATTTTTTCAAGAAAACATGTTTTATTTGAAAAGATTAATATTTTGGTATAAATTGATACTATTTTTTTGGTATCTGATCTATATAAATGTGGAATTTTATGTGTTTATTATATCCCAATTCTCTAAAACTCTAAACTTGAAAATATATTCAATGTGAAAGGAAGTGTGTTCTTGACTAAAATTCAAGATAATGTAATTTAATAAGGTTGGGTCCTTATATTAGATGACCTATTCTTCTCTTGATTCCCTTTGAATATATCTGATCTTAAAAATTCCTTCTATTTTTTGATGGTGTTTAAATCTATTTAAAAAATTGATCAAAATTTTTTATAAAACATTAGAATTAGGATACATGGATTAATACCTTAAAATAAATGGTCATTATTTAATTTTTATTGTGTATATAATCCATTGAATTAATATATAGTATTGTAAAGGTATCCTCATACCCATCAACACTTTCTTACTTATTTATTTTAGTGGAGGTGATTTCTATTCTTTTCTATTTTTTTCACATGAGGGGAATATTTTTCAAGTAATTTTTCCTTAAAATATCTATATTCCATGTGTTCTATTTCTTATTCCTCCCTATTATTTTGTATCAATGACCACCATTTATAAAAATAACCATTGAGACAATATAATGCTAGTATAAATTTTCTTTTTAATCACATCATAAGGCCATTAATATATTTTTAAGGGACTTAATCCATTACTCATGTACCACTGAATTAGTAGTCCCACTAAATTATTAGAGATTATTTCACATGAAGTGATCCTACAATAGGAGAATCATGATGAATAATAATAGGATTCTGTATTTAAGAAAGGTTGTTTGTCGTAACATGAATACATTTTTCTATCATATCCATGATTTTTTCAGTTTTAATACTAGCTATATTAGATTTCTCAACAAGAAAATATCTACATGTTCCATGAGTATTGATATGATTCTTTCTTCCAGGATACATTTCACAACAATTACATAGACTATAATAGATCATAAAATTATTAATTTTAAATAATAATATATAATTATAAATATTATGCAATTCATAACATAAAATATAAATTTATGAATTTCTAATCTCATAATATTAAATGTGGATTCATTGGGGATAAATTTAATCTATAAATATATTTTCAAATACTTTCTAATGTTTTATAAAGAAAATTTAGATTATCCCAAGCATATCCTCAGGGAGTTTCAAACTAGGTGCATAGTAAAGCCTTTATTCATGAACTAGGAGTTGATTGAGTCAAATATTAATAATCCCTTTTTAGAGTTATCAACCCTAGGTAAAACTATAACATAACCAAGTCCACTGGTAGTGACTAGATATGTATTTATTATATTAAAACCCACATAATAATTATCTTACTAAAACATTAGAATGTTCTTCTATACTTATCCTAAAATTATACCTTAGGGTTATGTTACCTAATTTATTTTTTCTTAAATATAGTCCCAAGGTTTCTACAAAACATGTTATGATACTATATATAAAATCCTTGACTCCAATAACCCAAACATGGGGTCTACTTTGTTACAATTGAATAGATACTAGGGGTAACATCTTGAAGGAATAATTAAATTAGTATCCTTTGAGAACGAGATCCATACATTAATCCCATTTTAATTTGGGAATATAATATAAAACATAGTAATGAAAAAAATTCATTATCCATGAACCCATTGTTTCTTCAGGATTCAAGGCATGATGAAGAACCCTCATTTTAGTTGGTTTGGTTAGACCTGGTGGTTGATTGTGGGGGTTGTTTATGCTCTACACGGTCATGAATATCGAGATATTATTATCACTCTTACTAGAAACTCTCATGGTTCCCTCATCTGTTTCTTGGTAAAGACCTATTTTACATAGGGAGGAATTCATCTAGGTTTTCAGGCCCAATGACTCATGGGGACTCTCATTGGTCAGTAGGTTGGTTGGTTGGGCTCATAGCACCCTTCTCGGGGGAATTATTTCCTACTCTGGGAATATCTTATTGATTTAAGATATGTTACCAAATCACTTCCTAATCCCAAAACGGGGCTAGATTCCCTAAAAATTGTAATGGATTAATTATTTTTCTTATCCAAATAAAAGGGGTCACTTTAGTGAATCCATTTGTACGCATCCAAGGTTCTCCATCATTTTCCAGTAATTGTGAGTTACTAATATGTTGAATCTGTATAACCAAGTGCTTCAGAATTTTCTACCATTCAATGAGATATTTAATATTATAAAAAATGGATTGATCCATTTTGAGGTATCCTGCATATCCTAGTTACTATAGGGATCAAAACCTATAGAGCATGTTGTATTTTTGTTGTTTAACTTCGTGTATAATGGACTTATATAGGTGCTTTGGGACACCATGTTTTCAACTATGAGTCCTAGAGGAACTTACTACATATCCTGATTATAGAGAGAATTAGAGTTTTTGTAGGTCATTTTTTCAAGGCTTATACACTGAGGTTTCCCTTATAATTGTAGAGACTTATGATGCAGATGACATGATTATTGAAATTTCCAATGCCCATGTGATCTATGTTTGGTGTAGAGAAAATGATGGAAAATTATTTTTTTTCATTTATCGTGATGTGGGACTTATGTATTGGGACTATACTGTGAGGATTTATTATAGAACTCGGGCCTTAGGGAGATATCCTATGTATCCTAGTTATGGTAAGAATCAATGTCTTCATAATTCAGTTAACTTCTTAGTCCACTGATGGATAAGTTAGAGTGATCAACCCTTGGGAATGATTGGGTCTTCATGGTTGAAACATCATTGACATAAGGCTTACATCGAAATGGATGTTTATTTGAGATTAGGCCTGATGAAGGCATCCTATGTATCATGGTTATTGTAGGAATCATATTTATCATAGTATAATCATTTCCATGATATTGGAGCCATGGTAGATGCCCCTGTATTAAATAAAAGGTGTCATGTCACTTATTGGGTCTTACATACATATGTTAACCTAGATGGTGGAGACTTGTGATGTGAATGATGTGATTACTAGGACTCCCAAATCTCACATGAACTATGCTCATTGTTAGAAACAAGGGGTGGAAAATGATCAATGCCATACCTCAGTGGTTAAGGGATATACGTATTAGGACACCCATTTGGAGATTTGATAGGGAGCTCGAACCATGAAGAGGTGGCCTACATATCCTGAATATGGTAGGAATCAGAATCGATGTTGTTCCCTTGATCAGGTCTTACACACTGAGGTTTCCCTATAGATCGGGGATTAAAAATTGAGTATGGGGAATGTTATCAAGTCAAGGTAGGCCCTTAAGACCATTCCTACTTGTCTTGAGGGTGTTTCATGACCCAGATGACTTGTCTAGAGGAAATTGCAAGATACATATAGTTTTTTTTAAATCCATCACTTAACCTAGATGAAATTTCTAGAGGGTGTCACATGATCCAACCAACATTTCCTGGTATCATTGAAAGATATGGCTAAAAAACATGGAGGGTGTCTCTAGAGTTAGTATGACATGTCTCATAGGGTGTCTCATGTCTTGGATGACATTATTGGAGGGAATTGTGAGTCCTGGAAAATATTTCTGGAGGGCATCATGATTATTGTCTAATTTTTCAAGACAAAACCATGAGATTTTGATGAAATTAGATGGCACCATTATATACATCAATCGATGTCTCTAAAGGATGTTGTGAGGGTTGTGAGATAGGCCGAGAGGGCTTTGTGATCCTAAAGTGGCATTCCCAGGGGGATCTTGTGACATAATATAGCTTGTTTAGAAGACTTTACATGACATTAGTGGTATACTGAATGAGATTTTTGAGATCAGTATGACATATCTCGGTGTTTTTGTGTGTATGGGATTGCTCATGTGAAGTGTGTGAGGTTCAGCATACATGTTTTTGTTTCTGTCTTTCGCGTTTAGTCTTTTCCCAATCCCTTGTATTTTTTATTCCTTAGATTTATTCAATTTATGTTTATTTTATGTATTGTGTGATCTAGAAAACATGCGGGAGGTACTTCGTATGTCCTACCAGGAGCTCTTCATGTGATCTATGAATGATCACACAAAGTTCTTTATGCATGGCACATGATTTATTTGGATATTCAATTGTATATTACCTTATGTAAGACATGTCAGTAATGAGATTTTAGGAGTTTGTTCTATTGGTCACAATAGGTATAGGTTCGATGCATATTTCATGTTGGGGTGGGGAATTTATAGACCTCACCACCCCAGTTGTTCACCGATTTGCACGGCATATCTTCTGTAGATCCAAGATGGAGTCAAAAAATGTGTTTGGCTCCACAGGTCTTCAAGAACCTTTGTCATGGATATCTCTAATAGTGTCACCTGGTTTTCATTGACCATGATCCCCTCTCTTCAATGCCTCCATTATTGGATTGTTATCCATTAATGAGGACTTGTTTGATCATGTAGTTTTGCTGAAGGAATGCTATATTTATCATACTGACATGTTTAAGGGACACTTCTAGATCAATGTGTCAGGACAATTTGATATGCTCGAAGCCTTTCATGATACATTTCATGATGCAAGTGTGAATTTTCTGGGGGTCTCCATGAGATCAAATCCACTTTTCCAAGAGTATCGTGGGACTACGTTGTGGACGTCCTTAGCATGTCATAATATTTTTACAGTTGTGAGTGGTCTCCACCTCCCCTTATTTATTTCATTTGTTTTATTTTCTAAAGGTTGGGGAGTCATGTGAAATTACATGAGTAATGTCAAAGACAATTACTCAACCTCTTGATATTGTATCACGTGGCCAATAAGGGTATTATAGATATGTTCAATCATTTTGTGAACAAATCCATCTATTTATCATTAGGGAGTCAAAGGGGAACTGCATGGATTCTTGGACATACATGAGTTATTTCATGTGACAAGGATGATACTCAAAAAGGGTTTCACAGGATGAGTTGATCATGTCACCAGGATGTCAAGGTGACTTGAGGCCTCCATGGGTGTTTCACATGTCTTTTATAACTATGAGAGGCTCCTACCTCCTCCACTTTCATTTCCTTCATTTTATTTTACAAAGGCATTGGGATCTCAATAATTTTCTCGAGTGTTTCTAAGGAGAATAATTATTCTCGGAAGTGATACATTGCATGATATTTACAACATCAAGAGGCTTCCACCATTTGGATATTTATCTCCCATTTTCAAAGGATTTTTGAATAGTTTTATCAGTCATCCACTAATGACAAATCATGTCATCTGGTGATCTTATATGGCTACTGTCACATGATCACTGGTTGTCCAAAGAAACTTTGCAAGAGTAGTAAGACTTATCAAAAGGGGTTCTATGGGGTCCCCTGTAGGTTATACACTATGTGTCGAGTCTTTTCATTACCTTATGATGGTCATGAGATCGCGAGTCCCCTAAAGGATCATGTGATCCACAGGTCTCATTAATCTTCTTATTAATTTTATTTTGTAGGAAAAAATAATACCCATATCCATGTATACCTTCCTTTTTTATTTTTTATGCACATTTTGTGGGCATTATCAAATCCCCCCTCCCCCTATGGAGTGACATATGCGGGGAAAAGGGCTCAATTCTAAGGAAATTAAATTCCCACATGAGTATTTGGTGATGTTACGAATTGGTGTCCTAGTGAAGTTTTTTCTACCGGGTGACATTTGGTATTATATGGAATTCTCTATATATAGCGGGGTGTTGGGCCATTCATTTCACCAATTACACCTTATTTCAGAGTGCTCTCACTTTTCACTTGGCATGTTCCCTCATCTCAAGGCTATTTCATGAGTCCTAGTCAAGAGACCTATTTGCAAGATTCGATCATGAAACCTTGCTTCATGAGAGATTTTTCTATAAGAACACATTTCTTAAGGCACCTGTCTAGTCTATATACAAACTACACTTTGGTAATTTTTTTAACTTCAACCATGAGTTAAATATGATTGTCTTGAGGGTTTTATTAGATCTATGGATTTGATCATATGATTGATTGATCATCAAGCAATTCATGTTACCATGTCCATTTTATGCAGTCATGAGTCTCCAAAGGGTTCCTGTGATTGTGTGATTCCATGTGGGTGTTATGAAACTTGGGATTCATTCAGAGTTCAGGTGATTTGAGACCCCTTTATAAGGTTTTATAATCCCATTTTGATTCATGCAATGTGCATGATGTTGTTGTTTTATGACCTTGGTTTGACATGATTTTATTTCATCTATATGACATATTACACTTAATTTTATTCAAATGGATTCTAGTTTTTTCACACTTCTTATAAGGCTTCGAAGAATGAGGTAGAAGGAGTGACATCCCTTCGCGAAGCTGTAGTGGAGAGAATGGACCCTACTTTTTGTCGTGTCAACGATTCACCTTAACTAAGTCTGATAAAGCTGATGGGATAAAAATTATCAAACTATCCTCTTTCAGGATTCTTTCCCCTCTACGGGTTTCATATCAATAATAATGTTTAAATTATTCTTTCGAAGAAATTATCTATACCCTCTTACAATATTTAGAGGACCTATAACTCTTTCCAAGAAAACATCTCTTCAGGGGGGCTACATTATCTCCCTAGGGGACCGTAAAGACGAGAATCTATGGAAATTAATTACAATATACTTTTATGGGATATATTACACATTTAATGAGGTTGTTCATAGGTATTTCTCAATTACGAGGAAGTATTCCCTTGATCTGAAGTTTGGGTGGATCTCCATTTGGGACATCCGATCAGGAGGTAGTTGTGGATTGGACTGGGGATGGCCCTTCTGGGTTTAATATTTGATTTCTAATTTTTGTATGGAGTTGAAGAAAATTGTAATGTATGAGTCCATCTGGATATCATATATTTATTCTTATTTCAACAAGGTTTTGATGATGGAGTTATTCAGTCATGGGACCCTAGATACGAACACATTACACCTCACACATGGAGAGGTTAGCATCAGTCTTTAGGGTGTTGATTATATCTGCGGTGAACCTATACTCAGTGGTATATATGAGGATTTATTTCCCCCACAATCCAATTGGGATGGTGTGATGAGGAATCCTCCTTTAACATGTGAGATGATTTAGCTGGTCTAGAAGGCCCTTCTAGAGGGGGTTCTTCCTAGAGAAGATATCCCTTTCAAGACATGGGTGGAGTACTTCATTAATAAGATCATCTTAGAAGCAGAGGTCAAGAATCCAAAGGCTTGTCTCACAAAGTATACTCATAGTTCACAGGGCACTTATTGGCCTATGGTTGAAGAAGGGAAATTTCAAGTACGTGGATGGGAAATCATGCCTAGCATCGATCAATCTGTCCAGATGGTTGGCTTCCTAGAGATGTATCTTATTGGGTACTTACTTCCCATGAAATGTAAGGGAGGATTTAGGGTCTCCACTTTTACGATGGAGACTTCTATAGCTGGGGAGGAGCACATCAGGCTGGCCATCCCTATGCTAGAAATACTATATTGCCTCCTACACCATGATTATAAGGAATAATCCCCTTACAAGATCATAGGACCCCCCCCCCACACACACACACAAGTGTTATGGGGTTAGATAGGGTCTCACCTAGGAGGTTATGAATATATGAATATTTAGGATATCTCTAATACTAATTTCATACCATACCTGCAATGCATCAATGGGGAAAGACCTGTTACATTGAATGATCTGATCATTAAGTATTATATGATCCATTATAATCATTTCTCTTTCAGAACATATGGAACAGTGCTGAAATGGGTTTTTTTAATGATGGTAAGGCCAGACTTGAGGCATGGTCTTACATAATCTCATTTTATGAGGTATTAATTTCTACTCATATTGACGAGGATCTCATTTTTTAGTGGTATGAATTATTCTAGTTTAGAAGACAATTATTCTGTGTCCAATCAATGTTTACTATCTCTTTTTATGTTATATGTGAGGATAAATCAATGGTAGGTCACCAATTTTGGATAATTATTTCCAGGGAAGAGACTAGGGAAGTGATACACCTTCCTCTTCAGAATGTAGCAACCACCTTATCTTGTGGTTATGTGGATGTTTGGATTCGATCATATCCAACCAGACAATTATCCAAGTTGGTAAGTGAGGCTTACCTACCTCCGGCTGCTGAGTACAATCCCAGGCCTGAAAAGAAACAATCTTCTAAAGGTCCTAATTCTTTTGAAGAACCTTGTAATGATTTCATATGCTTAATATCTCCATAACAAGAACCTACTGACACAGCTACAAAAAATTATAGTAATAGGGGGTGAGATTGTGCCAGAGTTAATATTCCCTACCACGTTTCAACAGTGGGAAGATTAGAATGTGAAGGTTTCATAGGATGAGATTCGGTGTTTATTTGATTTATTAGTCATTCTATTGGAAGGTTTTGGTTATATTATTTCCCTTCATGGTGTTAACTTTGAAAATCAACATGAGGAGGTAAGTTCCATTCTTCGAGACCTTGATGCGGCTTAGGTGAGTGTGTAACAACCTGAGATTTTATGATAAGTATTCTATTTAATTTATTTGATGTCATGTGTTTTATGCTACACTAGGATTATCTTGTGCTATACACAACATTTTATTAGCTTGCAGTATACGCAACACTATTCTTGGATTGTGTTACACACAATTTCAAGTTCGTTTGATAGTAGTCATTCTATGCAACATTGAGAGTATATATATATATATATATATATTTAATTTATAAATTAAATATGGTTGGATTTTGTTATACGAAACAACAAAGGAGTCTTGCACAACACGCAACACTGACTTGGCTTGCATTACACGCAATCACGACCTTCCTCGATAGCATGTGTTGTACGCAATATCAGGTTTCACTAAACAACGATATATTGTTATAATATTATGGACTAGCCTTTATGAATAGTATTAAATACATTTTTAATTTTATAACATTATTATTCATCTTACATATTTTCTAGAACATGGTATGAGAACAAAATAAATTTTTCGGATAAAATAAGTATTTTTCAAAAAAATGCAGTTTTGCAGCCTTTTGATGGCCCAGCCAATTTAAATCTTGTTTTTGACATGTATATAAGTTCAATTTGACAAAATAAAATTCTTATTTGGAATAAGGATATAAAAATTTACTTTGGATAAATTCTTCATATTATTTTGATAACTTTCATATTTTAATGAATAGTAAAAACACGCTATATTTTTATTAAAAACAGCTTTTTTTCATCACAATAATTTATATGGTTAGATTATCTTTTTAAACGGTTTTAAAGTTTAATTAGAATATATTTTTACCATTTAATCCAATGTTGTTCATTGGAATTAATTTCACTTTGAAATTGGATATAAACAAGTATCAATCTTTTGATAGTTATTGTTTCTTAAAAATACGCTATTTTTTTTGATAACAGGAATTAATTTTAAAATTAATTAATGCCACTTATATGTTTTGAATTTGGAAAAATATACATAAATTTTTAATTTGGAATATCAAATAATTATTAGGCTGAATTTTTTGTATTTTTCTGAAAACCTTCAATTTTCGATGAATAGTGAAACCACTTAGTGGTAGTTAAAAAACTGAATTTTTCATTTAAATGAGATTTTACCACTTCTATGAATTGAATCTCAAAACTCCGAGAGACACAGTTAATATTAAGGACTAAAATGTGTATCAATGAGATAAAAATATTTTTTGGTGAATAGTAACTTTTTACTTTTATTTACCGCGGTTAAAAGTAAATAGGATAATTAAAGGTAAAAATGATATTATTATTATCCTAACACATGTCCTAATTCTATTAGATAAGTTTAATTTGACCAAAAACAACCTTAGAATAAAATATGACCATTTAGGTCCACTTGGATTATATTAGGACATTTATTATTAATTTATTTAAAGAAGAGTTAAAATAGATAAAATCAAAGTTTAATAACTAAAACATTTTTAATATATGGTTATACATAATATAAATTCGACTATAAATATTATTTAGAAATATAAAAAGATTTCATACATAATGGTGTTTTATTTATAATTTTTAAACATTAAATAATTTAATTTATTTATGACACAACGATGATGCAGTAATTATCTTATTAATGAAATATTAACATAATTGATGTTATAAATACCCAAATAAATGTAATTTGAGACTTTTTATGATTTAAAATAATTTCCTAGGTTAATATGACATGTTAGAATTGATTTAATGAACTTTTTCAGAATTAATCATGCTGTTATGATTTTCACAAAAATCAATTACCAAATAGTGTCAAAATTGACATAAAATAGTTTTTAAAACAAATATTATATTTTTAATTGTTATTATATTTCCAAAAATCTAAGATTCGGTCAAATGACTTAGATAAGGTTATATATATTAATAATGAACCACTTGGGGTTCTTTTGTCTGGTTATAGTAATTTTATTAACCATATAGTGTAAGAAAACAAGAAGACACGGTAAAAGTTTAATTATTTAACTAGGAGTTAAATCTACAAGATAAGGTTAAAATAGTAACCTAAACTTGTCTAAAAACTATTGGTTGAGAGTATTTAGACCCATACCCACATTATCTTAGAAATAAATCAATTTGGAGCTATTATAAACCGAATATGACTTTATTAAAAAATAATATTTAATGTTTTTCCAAAGGTTCCCTTCTCCTCCCTTATAAAAAAGGCACCCCTTCCCTCTTCTCTTCACACCATTTTGAGACTTGAAGCTTGGAAAAACCCTGACCATTTCTCTTCTCCAATTCCCTAGAAACATTCTGGAGGTTCTGGTCTTCTCAAAAGACCAACTCAACTTCCTTAAGAGAAGGCTTAAAGGAGGTGCGTCGAAGAAGAGGTAATCTCTTCTTCCGATTCACTCAAGTTTCTTTCTTCTTCTACTTATTCTTCTTTAGTTGTCTCATTATAAAGTAATAACATAATTATTACTTATATACTGATATGTTATTATAAATATGAAACATCCCTATTTCACCTTCTATCCATCCTACGGAAAATGAAATCACCATGCGTGCGTACGTACAGAATACTGTCTCCACGCCGTGGTGTAATCTGTTTTCGACCACCACCTTACCTGGATGGGTATAATGGTGTAAATAAATAAATATATATTATTATTTTAAATTAATATTTATTATGAAATTTTATACATACACTTCAATACAATTCCACGATCATGGTAATGATATCATTGCTCGTGCGTACGTATGGACTACTGTCTCCACGACGCGATGAGATTCATTCTCCATGTTAACCATTCATGAATGATTATAAAGTATATATAATAAGTAATCATGAAATATATGAAATAATAATTATACTGTATTTATGTATATATATATGTATTTCATATACTTAATTCCATTTAATTCAATAAGGAAACGAAAACAGCGTTCATGCGTACGTACGGCCTACCATCTCCATGAACGGTGTATTTCATTCCATTTATCAATCTATCATATATATATGTATATTATGAATATATATTACATATAAATCATGTTTTAAATTCTGGAATTAAGTAAATTAGGATATAAGTAATAATATCAAGAACAACAAGTCCAAACATGTACGATAAATGAAACGATTTTACCCAAAACACTGCTTTAACATGGAACTTACAAAATAACGGGTAATATAAAGTCATAAGTGAACCATATATGATATCATAACAATGAATATGATTCTGTAATAAGTCAATGACATTATTTAAATCATTATGCAGGAGTTTCGGATACGTACGAAGCATATCGGACCTAAGGTAAGGGATAATTATTCCAATCTTATTCTTATCCGAGATTGTTTATTTGTAAGTATTTACTGGGGTTATGATTATTATCCATGTACATATGTTCTCAAAAAAAATTCATTAAATGTTTACTTTTCTTCCATTTATTTTCAAAGTCATTTTTACCCTTTTCTACTTTTACCACATCATATGGAAAGAATCTTTCTTTTGTTTATCATACGAGGTACTTTTTGACTTTTCCGACAAAAGTACGAGAAGAATGTTATTTTTAACTTATACGGCGTGAATGGATTTTGATGGTTTTATAAAGCCTTATTTTCATGAAGCTTACTCCAAAATATTTCATGACTATTTTAAACAAAATCACTTTCTTTTAAAATTGCATGACGTTTTGTGAAAAGATATTGATTTTGAAGAAGAAAGGATAGTTTCCTCAATAATTCATTTCAAATGTTTTATCAAGATGATTTTTTCATCTAAGATGACATTATTTCATATGTGTATGTTTCAAGTATAATGTCTCTATTATTTACATGGTTTCATTATTCTTATGATGAAATGATATCCATTGGTTTTATATGGATTATGTTATGAAGGGATGATGTTTATGATACCCATTTTATTCTTTGGGTTATGATGAATGATTTAGGTTTATGTTGTGGCACAAGTAAGAATGATTTCATTATGAGATGGGTGGTACCTATATCTCCCTCCAATGCATTTTGTAAAGAATTATATATCATGAGATAGACATGGCTGGAATGGTAAGTTAATCCGGTTCAGTGTTACATGACTGGAACGAGGAGTGAACTCGATTCAGAAAGGGACTTTGTCCACTAAGATGGTCTTGGCAGAAATTCCTTGGATACTATTGAAATCATATCATGTGCTTAATGGTTTTCCACAATTACAAGTTTTATTTACAAGATATTTTATCATGACTGATGTTCTATTATGATCTATTCCTTACGTACTGCCATGTTTTATGTCATTGCTTAATATTTCGATGTTTAAACATTATGTTCATGTTTTTATGTTCAAATGTATATGGTTTGTTTTATTTTCTCCATGATTACCCTTACTAATAATTTTAGCTCACCCTTTTTATGTTTTCTTTTCCCCAGGATATAAATAAAATGTTTTATGTAAGGAAACAAAAGGGGAATATCTTTATGGGAGATGTTGAAGATCTTTCACCACGATTAGAAGATTATATTCCAAGTTTCCAAAGACACTAAACTATTACTGTCCTTGTGTATCTGTTTTTGTTATGTATTAAGTATTCCGGAAAAGTAATGTAATGTCCATGTACGTCAAGATTCTGTCCTCTACAGTTGTTATGAGAGGAAAGGTTTAGTTAACCTTTGGAAACTAGGATGCAAAAACTTTAGTGAGATCCCTAGAGATATTTCTAATGTATGTCTAGGGATGTCCATAAGGTTATGTATAAGTATAGTTTATAGTCCTAGAATTAGGGTAAAGATCTTATAATTAAACCTAAGATGTTAGATATTGAAGTTACTCCCCCTTTATTATGTTGTTTTACCTATCATGATTTTTGCCTCGCACACTATTCTTTTTGGGTTTTAGAAAATGGCTGGAAACAAGAAGATTCACGATAATGGAGAATATGATGGAAAATGGAATGATATTCTTCATGATCAAGAAAATGAAATGGGATTTGGAAGTCGAAACATCGTTATTATGCCTAATCATCAATCTCATAATATGATCAATAATCTCAGCTTTGGTAAGTTTCCTGACTCAGCTAATAAGAGAAATATGGAGTTTCATAATGATTATATAGGAAAGAAAGTTCAATTTCCCTCATGTAAGTCATGTGGGAAGAGGCATCAAGGAGAATGTTTCAAAGGAACTGGAAGATGCTTTGGGTGTTGAAAAGAAGGACACAAAGCTATTAATTGTAAAGGAAAATGTTTAGTTAAAACCATGGACAAGGATAATGGCATTGCTAAGACATCATCAACGGTTAAGTGTTTTAAATGTTGAATGTACGGGAATTATGCAAACCAATGCCCTAAGGGAAAATCTCATGAAGAGAATCAGCATGGTCGTATGGGTAGTATTTATGTTGATGATGATGAAGAGACTACAAATGATATATGAGATGAAATAAATGACGAAGCTCAGTCAGTGGTTTAAGAAGGTAGTGTAATGATTGTATGTTTATCAATAATAATGTATGGTACTATGGAATAAATAAAAATCTAAGGATTGTTACAATGTTGCCTTTTCTTGAGTTTTGAAAGTATATGATGAATGGTACCGGTAACCATGAAATGTTATTTAGATATTTTTGGACAATAGATGATGTGCGCATAATGAAGGGATAAGGAGATAATGAGATGTTTGATATTATTAATGAGCTCATGACTAAAATAAGGACAAAGTGATATCATGGTTTGAGTATATATAAATTTTGGGATGTTGGTATGTGGAAAGAGTTAACTTTTGACAGTATTCATGTTTTCACTAAGGTTCAATGGGTATTCATTTTTCAAGAGAATACATGATTAAGGTATTCACATGATTGGAATGTGATCAAAAAGATATATCTGGGATAAATGATGGTATTCACATGCTCGGTAGATGAAATTTCTATTAATTGTTTTCTTTATACTATAAGCTTGGACAAAAGTATTGAAATGGATTATGTTGGAAATATGTTAGTATTGTTTAAATCTATAACTGTTTTCAATATTATTGATGGAATGTCACAATGATGTAATTTTAGAAAAATGACAACCTACAGGACGGGTGACAACCCATCGCGTCGGACAAGGCTGTGGAAATAGAACCCACAACCGATGTGCGACAGGCCTTTATCGCCTACCACTGGCCTACAGGAAGTCCCTGTTTAGTAGAAACTAGTTTTATTTTATTAAACAGTATGATAGATGAAGTATAAGTCCATTTTTGGAACCTTATACGAATAATATCACCATAGATGGACTTATGTATATAACTTTTGCTAACCTTATGTTTGAGACACATGGAATGACCTATCATTCTATCGCATGATCCGCTAACACTTCAAACAAACTCAACTTCATTTCTTTAAGAGATGAAGTGGAAATTGTTCAAGACATGAACAATAATGAGATCGTACCAAAATCATGTAAGAATTTCTTTTGATTCAAAAATTCTTCAACATTAGGGAAATTATCTTGAAAGCCAAAAAAATTTCATAGTAATCTTATATCTGATGAATCATATGGTACCTTAGATCATCAAAAATCTATGGCTTTTTGATTGATGGATTTTTGATTGATGGCTTTTTCATAGCCCTGTTCTATACCACTCTCCATTAGAACATGATGGTTAGATTTTTCTTCTATATCCATATTTTCACCTATGTTCTCCTATGTGGAAACCCAGTGATTTGTTAATTTGTGTAACCGTTACGTTTCATACTTCAGTTTTTAAAGTTAAGTTTTGGTATTTCATTTTACGATGTGGGTTTCAATTAAAGAAACTTTCAAGTAGAAAACCATGTATAACCCCGACGAATTTTGAGGGTGAAATTCATTTTAAAGGGGATAGAATGTAACAACCCGAGATTTTATGATAATTATTCTTTTTAATTTATTTGATGTCATGTGTTTTATGCTACACCAATATTATCTTGTGTTATACGCAACACCGTATTATCTTGCAGTATACGCAACACTATTCTTGGATTGTGTTACACACAAATTCAAGTTCGTTTGATAGTAGTCATTCTACGCAACATTGAGAGTATATATATATATATATATATATATATTCAACGTATAAATGAAATATGGTTGGATTCTATTATATGAAACAAAAAAGGAGTCTTTCACAACACGCAACCCTAACTTGGATTGCATTACACGCAATTATGACCTTCCTCGATAGCGTGTGTTGTACGCAATATCAGGTTTCACTAAACAACGATATATTGTTATAATATTATGGACAAGCCGTTATGAATAGTATTAAATACATTTTGAATTTTATAACATTATTATTCATCCTACATATTTTCTAGAACATGGTATGAGAACAAAATAAATTTTTTGGATAAAATAAGTGTTTTTCAAAAAAATGCATTTTTGCGGCCTTTTGATGGCGCACCCATTTTAAATATTGTTTTTGACATGTATATAAGTTAAATTTGAAAAAATAAAATTTTTCTTTGGAATCAGGATATAAAAATTTACTTTGGATAAATTTTTCATATTATTCTGATAACTTTCATATTTTAATGAATAGTAAAAACATGCTATATTTTAATTAAAAACAACTTTTTTCATCGTAATAATTTATATGAGTAGATTATATTTTTAATTGGTTTTAAAGTTTAATTAGAATATATTTTTACCATTTAATCCAATGTTGGTCATTGGAATTAATTTTACTTTGAAATTGGATATAAACAAGTATCAATCTTTTGATAGTTATTGTTTTTTAAAAACACGCTATTTGTTTTGATAACGGGAATTAATTTTAAAATTAATTAATGTCACTTCTATGTTTTGAATTTTGAAAAATAGACATCAATTTTTAATTCGGAATATCAAATAATGATTAGGATGAATTTTTGGTATTTTTCTGAAAAACTTCAATTTTCGATGAATAGTGAAACCACTTAGTGGTAGTTAAAAAACTGAATTTTTCATTTAAATGAAATTTTACCACTTCTGGGAATTGAATTTTGAAAATATGGGAGACACGGTTAATATCAAGGACTAAAATTTGGTTCAATGAGATGAAAATATTTTTTGGTGAATAGTAACTTTTTACTTTTATTTACCACGGTTAAAAGTAAATAGGATAATTAAGGGTAAAAATGATATTATTATTATCCTAACACATGTCCTAATTCTATTGGATAAGTTTAATTCGACCAAAAACAACCTTATGAATAAAATATGACCATTTAGGTCCACTTGGATTAGATTTGGACATTTATTATTAATTTATTTAAAGAAGAGTTAAAATAGATAAAATCAAAGTTTAATAACTAAAACATTTTTAATATAGGGTTATACATAAGATAAATTAGACTATAAATATTTATTAGAAAGATAAAAATATTTTCTACATAATGGTAATTTATTTATAATTTTTAGACATTAAATAATTTAATTTATTTATGACACAATGATGATGCAGTAATTATCTTATTAATGAAATATTAACATAATTGATGTTATAAATACCCAAATAAATGTAATTTGAGACTTTTTATGAATTCCACTAATTTTCTAGGTTAATAAGACATGTTAGTATTGATTTAATTAACTTTTTCCGAACTAATCATAATGTTATAATTTTCAAAAAAATCAATTACCAAATAGGTTCAAAATTGACATAAAATAGTTTTTAAAACAAATGTTATATTATTAATTGTTATTATATTAATAAAAATCTAAGGTTCGGCCAAATTACTTAGATAAGGTTATATATATTAATAATGAACCACTTGGGGTTCATTTGGCTGGTTTTAGTAAGTTTATTATCCATATAGTGTAAGAAAACATGAAGACACGGTAAAAGTTAAATTATTTAACTTAGAGTTAAATCTAAAATATAAGGTTAAAATAGTAACCTAAACTTGTCTAAAAACTATTGTTTGAGAGTATTTATACCCATCCCCACATTAGCTTCTAAATAAATCAATTTGGAGCTATTATAAACTGAATATAACTTTATTATAAAATAATATTTTATGTTTTTCCAAAGGTGCCCCTCTCCTCCCTTATAAAAAGGGAACCCCTTCCATCTTCTCTTCACACCCTTTTGAGCCTTGAAGCTCGGCCAAACCCTGTACATTTCTCTTCTACACTTCCCTATAAACATTTTTGTGGTTCTGGTCTTCTCAAAAGACCAAATCTACTTCCTTAAGAGAAGGCTTAAAGGAGGTGCGTCGAAGAAGAGGTAATCTCTTCTTCCGATTCTCTCAAGTTTCTTTCTTCTTCTACTTCTTCTTCTTTAGTTTTCTCATTATAAAGTAATAACATACGTATTAATTATATACTTATATGTTATTATAAATATGAAACAACCATATTTCACCTTCTATCCATCCTATGGAAAATGAAATCACCGCGCTTGCGTACTTACGGAATATCGTCTCCACATCGTGGTGTAATCTGTTTTTGACCACCACCTTACATGGATGGGTATAATGGTGTAAATAAATAACTATATATGATTATTGTAAGGTTATATTGATTCTTAAATATTATACATACACTTCAACACAATTCCACGATCATGGGAATGATATCATCGCTCGTGCGTATGTACGGACTACCGTCTCCACGACGTGATGAGATTCATTCTCCATGTTAACCATTCATGAATGATTATAAAGTATGTATAATAAGTAATAATGAAATATATGAAATAATAATGATACTGTATTATGTATATATATATGTATGTCATCTACTTAATTCCATGCAATTCAATAAGGAAACGAAAACAGCGTTCATGCGTACATACGGCCTACCGTCTCCATGAACGGTGTATTTCATTCCATTTATTTATCTATCATATATATATATGCATATTCTGAATATATATTACATATAAATCATGTTTTACATTCTAGAATTAATTAAATCCAGATATAAGTAATAATATCAAGAACAACAAATCCAAACATGTACGATAAATGAAACGATTTTACCCAAAACGCTGCTTTAACATGGAACTTACAAAAGAACGGGTAATATAAAGTCATAAGTGAACCATATATGATATAATAACAATGAATATGATTCTGTAATATTTCAATGACATTATTTAAATCATTATACCAGAGTTTTGGATACGTACGAAGCATATCGGACCTAAGTTAAGGGATAATTATTCCAATCTCATTCTTATCCGAGATTGTTTATTTGTAAGTATTTACTGGGGTTATAATTATTATCCATGTCCATATGTTCTCAAAATGTTTTCATAAAATTTTTACTTTTCTTCCATGTATGTTTAAATTCATTCTTACCCTTTTCTACTTTTACCACATCTTATATAAGGGATCTTTCTTTTGTTTACCATACGAGGTACTTTTTGACTTTTATGACAAAAGTACGAGAAGAATGTTATTTTTAACTTTTACGGCGTGAACGGATTTTTACAGTTTTATAAAGCCTTATTTTCATGAAGCTTCCTCCAAAATATTTCATGACTATTTTCAAAAAAATCTCTTCCCTTTAAAATTTCATGATGTTTTGTGAAAAGAAATTGATTTAGAAGAAGAAAGGATATTTTCCTCAAGAGTTCATTTCAAATGTTTTATCAAAACCATTTTTTCATATTAGATGACATTATTTCATATGTGTATGTTTCAAGTATAATGTCTCTATGATTTACATGGTTTCACTGTTCTTATGATGAAATGATATACATTTGTTTTATATGGATTATGTTATGATGGTGTGATGCTTATGATACCCATTTTATTCTTTGGGTTATGATGAATGATTTATGTTTATGTTATGGAACAAGTAAGAATTATTTCATTATGAGATGGGTGGGACCTATATCTCCCTCCAATGAATTGGGTAAAGATTTATATCTCATGAGATAGACATGGCTGGAATGGTAAGTTAATCCGGTTCAGTGTTACAGGACTGGAACGAGGAGTGAACTCGATTCAGAAAGGGACTTTGTCCACTAAGATGGTCTTGGTAGCAATGCCTTGGCTACTATGGAAATCATATCATGTGCTTAATTTTTTTCCACAATTACAAATTTATTTAAAAGCTATTTTATCATGACTGGTGTTTTATTATGATCTATGCCTTACGTACTGCCATGTTTTATGTCATTGCTCAAGATTTCGATGTTTAAACATTATGTTCATGTTTTTATGTTCAAATGTATATGGTTTGTTTTATTTTCTCCATGCTTACCCTTACTGAGCATTTGAGCTCACCCTTTTTATGTTTTCTTTTCCCCAAGATATAAATAAAGGTTTTAGGTAAGAAAAAAAAGGGAAGATCTTTATGGGAGATGTTGAAGATCTTTCACCATGATTAGAAGATTATATTCCAAGTTTCCAAAGACACTAAACTATTACGGTCCTTGTGTGTATGTTTTTTTTATGTATTAATTATTCCGCAAAATTAATGTAATGTCCATGTACGTCAAGATTCGGGCCTCTGTAGTTTGTATGAGAGGAAAGTTTAGTTAACCTTTGGAAACGAGGATGCGGAAACTTCAGTGAGATCCCTAGAGATATTTCTAATGTATGTCTAGGGATGTCCCTAAGGTTATGTGTAAGTATAGGTTATATTCCTAGAATTACGGTAACGATCTTAGAATTAAACATAAGATGTTAGATATTGAATTTACTTCCCCTTTGTTATGTTGTTTTACCTATCATGATTTTTTCCTCTCACACTATTCTTTTTGGGTTTTAGAAAATGGATGGAAATAGGAAGATTCACGATAATGGAGAATATGATGGACAATGGAGTGATATTCTTCATGATCAACCAAATTAAATGGGATTTGGAAGGCGAAGCATCGTTATTATGCCTAATCGGAAATCTTATAATATGATCAATAATCTCAACTTTGGTAAGTTTCCTGACTCAGCTAATAAGAGAAAGATGGATTTTCATTATGATTATAGAGAAAAGAAAGTTCAATTTCCCTCATGTAAGTCATGTGGGAAGAGGAATCAAGGAGAATGTTTCAAAGGAACTGGAAGATTCTTTGGGTGTGGAAAAGAAGGACACAAAGCTAGTAATTGTAAAGGAAAAGGTTTAGTTAACACCGTGGACAAGGATAATGGTGTTGCTAAGACATCATCAATGGTTAAGTGTTTTAAATATGGAATGTACGGGCATTACGCAAACCAATTCCCTAAGGGAAAATCTCATGAAGAGAATCAGCATGGTCGTATGGGTAGTATTTATGTTGATGATGATGAAGAGACTACCAATGATATATGAGATGAAAGAAATGAAGAAGCTCAGTCAGTGGTTTAAGAAGGTAGTGTAATGATTTTATGTTTATCAAGAATAATGTATGGTACTGTGGAATAAAGAAAAATATAAGGATTGTTACATTGTTTCCTTTTCTTGAGTTTTGAAAGTATATGATGAATGGTACCGGTAACCATGAAAGGTTATTCAGATATTTTTTGGAATATAGATGATGTGCACATAATGAAGGGATAAGGCGATAATGAGACGTTTGATAGTATTAATGAGCTCATGACTAAAATAAGGACAAAGTGATATCATGGTTTGAGTATATAGAAATTTTGGGATGTTGGTATGTGGAAAGATTTAACTTTTGACAGCATTCATGTTTTCACTAAGATTCAATGGGTATTCATTTTTTAAGAGAATACATGATTAAGGTATTCACATGATTGGAATGTGATCAACAAGATATATCGGGGATAAATGATGGTATTAACATGCTCGGTAGATGAAATTTATAGTAATTGTTTTCTTTATACTATAAGCTTGGACAGATGTATTGAAATGGATTATGTTGGACATATGTTAGTATTGTTTAAGGCTCGAACTGTTTTCGATATTATTGATGGAATATCATAATTATGTAATTTTAGAAAAGGGACAACCTGTAGGACGTACGGCAACCCATCGCGCCAGACAAGGCTGTGGGAATCGAACCCACAACCGATGTGCGACAGGACTTTATCGCCTACCACTGGCCAACAGGAAGTCCCTTTTTAGTAAAAACTAGTTTTATTTTATTAATCGGTATGATAGATGAAGTATAAATCCATTTTTGGAACCATATATGAATAATATCACCATAGATGGACTTATGTATATAACTTTTTCTAACCTTATGTTTGAGATAGATGGAATGACCTATCATTCTATCGCATGATCCTCTAACACTTCAAACAAATTCAACTTCATTTCTTTAAGAGATGAAGTGGAAATTGTTCAAGACATGAACAACAATGAGATCATACCAAAATCATGTAAGAATTTCTTTTGATTCAAAAATTCTTCAACATTAGGGAAATTATCTTGAAAGACAAAATTGTTGTCTTAGTACTCTTATATCTGATCAATCATATGGTACCTCAGATCGTCACAAATCTATGGCTTTGTGATTGTTGGATTTTTCATAGCCATGTTCTCTACTACTCTCCATCAGAACATGATGGTTATATTTTTCTTCTATATCCATAATTTCACTTATGTTCTCCTATGTGAAAACCCAGTGATTAGTTAATTTGTGTAACCGTTACATTTCATACTTTAGTTTTTAAAGTTAAGTATTGGTATTTCATTTTACGATGTGGGTTTCAATTAAAGAAACTTTCAAGTAGAAAACCATGTATAACCCCGACGAATTTTGATGGAAAAATTCATTTTAAGGGGGGTAGAATGTAAAAACATGAGATTTTATGATAAGTATTATTTTTAATTTATTTGATGTCATGTATTTTATGCTACACCAAGATTATCTTGGGCTATACGAAACACTGTATTAGCTTGCAGTATACGCAACACTATTCTTGGATTGTGTTACACACAATTTCAAGTTCGTTTGATAGTATTCATTCTACGCAACATTTAGAGTATATATATATATATATATATTCAATGTATAAATGAAATATGGTTGGATTCTATTATACGAAACTACCAAGGAGTCTTACACAACACGCAACCTTGACTTGGCTTGCATTACATGCAATCGCGACCTTCCTAGATAGCGTGTGTTGTACGCAATATCAAGTTTCACTAAATAACGATATATTGTTATAATATTATGGACAAGATGTTATGAATAGTATTAACTACATTTTTAATTTTATAACATTATTATTCATCTTACATATTGTCTAGAACATGGTATGAGAACAAAATAAATTTTTCGGATAAAATAAGTAGTTTTCAAAAAAATGCAGTTTTGCCGCCTTTTGATGGTGCACCCACTTTAAATCTTGTTTTTGACATGTATATAAGTTCAATTTGACAAAATAAAATTCTTCTCTGGAATCAGGATATAAAAATTTACTTTGGATAAATTTTTCATATTATTCTGATAACATTCATATTTTAATGAATAGTAAAAAGTAGCTATATTTTATGTAAAAACAACTTTTTTTCATCGCAATAATTTATATGGTTAGATTATATTTTTAATTGGTTTTAAAGTGTAATTAGAATATATTTTTACCATTTAATCCAATTTTGTTCATTGGAATTAATTTCACTTTGAAATTGGATATAAACAAGTATCAATCTTTTGATAGTTATTGTTTCTTAAAAACACGCTATTTGTTTTGATAACGGGAATTAATTTTAAAATTAATTAATGCCACTTTTATGTTTTGAATTTTTAAAAATAGACATCAATTTTGAATTCATAATTTAAAATAATGATTAGGATGAATTTTTGGTATTTTTCTGAAAAACTTCAATTTTTGATAAATAGTGAAACCACTTAGTGGTTGTTAAAAAACTGAATTTTTCATTTAAATGAAATTTTACCACTTCTGTCAATTGAATTTCAAAAATCTGAGAGACACGGTTAATATCAAGGACTAAAATTTGGTTCAATGGGATGAAAATATTTTTTGGTGAATAGTAACTTTTTACTTTTATTTACCACAGTTAAAAGTAAATAGGATAATTAAGGGTAAAAATGATATTATTATTACCCTAAAACATGTACTAATTCTATTGGATAAGTGTAATTCGATCAAAAACAACCTTAGGAATAAAATATTATCATTTAGGTCCACTTGGATTAGATTAGTACATTTATTATTAATTTATTTAAAGAAGAGTTAAAATAGATAAAATCAATGTTTAATAACTAAAACATTTTTACTATAGGGTTATACATAAGATAAATTCGACTATAAATATTCATTATAAAGATAAAAATATTTCCTACATAATGTTATTTTATTTTTAATTTTTAGACATTAAATAATTTATTTTATTTATGACACAATGATGATGTAGTAATTATCTTATTAATGAAATATTAACATAATTGATTTTATAAATACCCAAATAAATGTAATTTGAAACTTTTTATGAATTTCACTAAATTTATAGGTTAATATGACATGTTATTATTGATTTAATTAACTTTTTCAGAACTAATCATGCTTTTATGATTTTCACAAAAATCAATTACCAAATAGTGTCAAAATTGACATAAAATAGTTTTTAAAACAAATATTATATTATTAATTGTTATTATAATATTAAAAATCTAAGGTTCGACAAAATGACTTATATAAGGTTATATATATTAATAATTAACCAATTGGGGTTCTTTTGGCTGGTTATAGTAAGTTTATTAACCATATAGTGTAAGAAAACAAGAAGACACGGTAAAAGTTAAATTATTTAACTAGGAGTTAAATCTAAAATATAAGGTTAAAATATTAACCTAAACTTGTCTAAAACCTATTGGTTGAGAGTATTTATACCCATACACACATTATCTTAGAAATAAATCAATTTGGAACTATTATAAACCGAATATGACTTTATTATAAAATAATATTTTATGTTTTTTCAAAGGTGCCCCTCTCCTCCCTTATAAAAAGGGCACCCCTTCCCTCTTCTCTTCACACCCTTTTGAGCCTTGAAGCTCGGCCAACCCCTGCACATTTATCTTATCCACTTCCCTATCAACATTCTGGAGGTTCTGGTCTTCTCAAAATACCAACTCTACTTCCTTAAGAGAAGGCTTAAAGGAGGTGCGTCGAAGAAGAGGTAATCTCTTCTTCTGATTCTCTCAAGTTTCTTTCTTCTTCTAATTCTTCTTCTTTAGTTGTCTCATTATAAAGTAATAACATAAGTATTAATTATATACTTATATGTTATTATAAATATTAAACAACCCTATTTTACTTTCTATCCATCCTATGGAAAATGAAATCATCGCGCGTTACATACGTACAGAATACTGTCTCCACGAGGTGGTGTAATCTGTTTTCGACCACCACCTTTATTGGATGGGTATAATGGTGTAAATAAATAACTATATATGATTATTTTAAAGTGATATTGATTCTGAAATATTATACATACACTTAAATACAATTCCACAATCATGGGAATGATATCATCGCTCGTGCGTACGTACGGACTACCGTCTCCACGACGCGATGAGATTCATTCTCCATGTTAACCATTCATGAATGATTATAAAGTATATATAATAAGTAATAATGAAATATATGACATAAAAATATTACTTTATTTATGTATATATATATATATATATATATATATGTAATTCATCTACTTAATTCTATTCAATTCAATAAGGAAACGAAAACATCGTTCATGCGTACGTACGGCCTACCGTCTCCATGAATGGTGTATTTCATTCCATTTATCGATATATCATATATATATATGTATATGATGAATATATATTACATATAAATCATGTTTTACATTCTTTAATTAAGTAAATCAGGATATAAGTAATAATATCAAGAACAACAAGTCCAAACATGTACGATAAATGAAACGATTTTACCCAAATTAGTGCTTTAACATGGAACTTACAAAAGAACGGGTAATATAAAGTCATAAGTGAACCATATATAATATCATAACAATGAATATGATTCAGTAATAAGTCAATGATGTTATTTAAATCATTATATAGGAGGTTCTAATACGTACGAAGCATATCAGACCTAAGGTAAGGGATAATTATTCCAATCTCATTATTATCTGAGATTGTTTATTTGTAAGTATTTACTGGGGTTATGATTATTATCCATGTCAATATGTTCTCAAAATGTTTTCATAAAATTTTTAATTTTCTTCCATGTATGTTTAAATTCATTTTTACCCTTTTCAACTTTTACCACATCGTATGGAAGGAATCTTTCTTTTGTTTACCATACGAGGTAATTTTTGACTTTTCCGACAAAAGTATGAGAAGAATGTTATTTTTAACTTATACGGCGTGAATGGATTTTTACGATTTTATAAAGCCTTATTTATATGAAGCTTCCTCCAAAAGATTTCATGAATATTTTCAACAAAATCTCTTTCTTTTAAAATTGCATGATGTTTTGTGAAAAGAAATTGATTTTGAAGAAGAAAGAATATTTTCTTCAAGAATTCATTTCAAATGTTTTATCAAAACCATTTTTTCATCTAAGATGACATTATTTAATATGTGTATGTTTCAAGTATAATGTATCTATGATTTTCATGGTTTCACTGTTATTATGATGAAATGATATCCATTTGTTTTATATGGATTATGTTATGATGGGATGATGTTTATGATACCCATTTTATTCTTTGGGTTATGATGAATGATTTATGTTTATGTTGTGGCACAAGTAAGAATGATTTCATTATGATATGGGTGAGACCTATATCTCCCTGCAATGTATTGGGTAAAGATTTATATCTCATGAGATAGACATGGCTGGAATGGTAAGTTAATCTGGTTCAGTGTTACAGGACTAGAACGAGGAGTGAACTTGATTCAGAAAGGGACTTTGTCCACTAAGATGGTCTTGTCAGCAATGTCTTGGCTACTATAGAAATCATATCATGTGCTTAATGTTTTTCCACAATTACAAGTTTTATTTACAAGCTATTTTATCATGATTGATGTTCTATTATGATCTATTCCTTACGTATTACCATGTTTTATGTCATTGCTCAAGATTTCGATGTTTAAACATTATGTTCATGTTTTTATGTTCAAATGTATATGGTTTGTTTTATTTTCTCCATTCTTACCCTTACCGAGCATTTGAGCTCACCCTTTTTATGTTTTCTTTTCCCTAGGATATAAATAAAGGTTTTAGGTAAGAAAACAAAAGGGGAAGATCTTTATGGGAGATGTTGAAGATCTTTCACCATGATTAGAAGATTATATTCCAAGTTTCGAAAGACACTAAACTATTACGGTCTTTGTGTGTATGTTTTTGTTATGTATTAAGTATTCTGAAAAAGTAATGTAATATCCATGTACGTCAAGATTCGGGCCTCTACAGAGTGCTAAGGACCTGCTATTTTTTCTCCATAGGTTCATCAAATGGTTGTATCATGAACAATTTAAATTTCTATGGATGATCATGGTTATCCCATTACTGTGGAATTTTTATGTCAGGTCTCACTAATATTTTTTTCAAAAAGGTTCATAGATTTATTGAAACTATATTGACGTCTTTATATATGGACACAATGGGATAATGTTGAATATTATATGATGCTCCATCCCCTAAGTACACTCCAATTGGTATGGCTATGGGAGAGGAATTTTTTTATGATCTAATAACTGATGATAATGGGTCCATGGGCTGACAGGTATATATGAGGGTAGTTATTTCCACTTCTAAAGTAATCATTTTATTTTTAGCACCTTTTGGAGGGCCTTCTTCAAAAAATAATAATAAGAAGAAAAAGAAATGATCTTCATTATTAGACCCTTTTCCTACAGAATCCTCTAGTGACCATGGCACTTCACTCTCCTCTTATATTGGATCACTCTAGAAGCACATTATGATTTATCAAAAATGTGTTGATCCCCATCGAGCTCACGTAAAGAAGAATGTGTCTTCTTCTGAGGATCAGGCGAGCATTTGGTTGCTCCAACAAACCCTTCACTATTAAAACTGATCTATCAAGAAGTGAATGTGGATGAGGTTTCTGCTCAATCATTCTTATTTCCTACTATATACATTTCAGTGATTGTACCATTTGATCTAGTGGGGGTGAATTCACTTTTTGAGGATGCTTACAGAGGTACCTATTTTACTACTTTTTTAGCATTTATGAAACTAAGTTTTGGAGATGGTGAATACTTCTTCAATAGTTGAAACTTGGTTTAGTTGTGTCACACCACCTGATATTATTTTATGTTCTTGTTATCCTCAAGAGTCGTGAATGGATCACATATTTAAGGAAAGCACTGATTATTCTACAAAGTCATTCATTATAAGAATGAGTTTCATCTTCATTCAAGGATGGGGTTGTGGCAGCATATGTCACTAATGATGTGACTGAGAAAGGTATGTGTTTATAATCATTTTTATATTCATTGATTATGTGGTTATACCATGTTATTAATTTGGTAACTAATAAAATTCATTCTATTTTCTACAGAATCTTCACCCCAAGACCTAGAGACTTTGGTTCATAATCCCTAGGGGGTCCCTTCTACTAGGTCAACCAATAGGGAGGTTGGATCTCTTCCCACATAATCTAAGACTGTGAGCACAACCCTTTCTCTGACCAAAATTTTCCAAAAATATTTTCTTATTCCCAAGATAAATCTTGACCAAGGTCTCAGGTCCACATTTCATTATCAGTCAATTAAGTGACAGATGTAGAGGGAAATCGTGATTTTTGTGTTAGAAACCTCATTGGATGAGTTGAAGGACCGATTGGGTCATCTTCATTTAATGTTCCTTGCCCTTGGTTATGAAGGTTTTGAATACTCCTCCCTTCACTCTTGGGTGAAGGATGTGATCTACATGAGAGAACAGAGGAGGGCCATTGAATTGTGGGTGGTAGTTAATGAGGCATACTCTTCAGTAAAGCAGAATTGGTATGAAGCTATGAATGAATCTTCCTAGTTTGCGGTGGTGGCGGATGGTCATTGGGACACAATCAATTCTTGGAATATCCAAACTAACCACCTCCAGTATGAAATTAATCGAATCTTATCTGAAATTGACCATCTCCAAAACAGAACTTTCCTGGTTCTAGTATTCATTTCAGATATTGTGAAACACCATATTAGAGCAGCAAGAACTCTTTGATTTGGTGGAAGATCCATACATGAGGGCATCGCTAGAGAGGAAGAGTTGAAACTTACCATGGAGGTGGAGACTAATTATATCGATCAACTACACAAAAATATGGATTCCCTACAGTAGAGTATTATGGGACTGAAGGACTCATCCAAGCATTTTTTGTGATCGGATCGTAATCTTGAAATATTTATTTGGCTCGTAAGTTCATTGTAGAGGCTCTAGTATGTTTATATTCCTCCTTTTTCATGGTATCAATGAACAAATTTGTTAAACTTTATATGTGTTGTCCAATTTTCATTTTATTCAGGATGCACATGAATTCTCATGGTTCCGATATTATTATAATCTCCAAGAATACCCATCCTTTGTGTAATATCAATAAAACATAAGTTTCTAGATTTTAATTTATAAATCATAAAAGATTAATTTTGAGAATTACTCATGAATTACATCCAATGTGATATTATCTACCAATGATAAGTTCCGATTATCTTGAGATCACCTGATTTTCAGAAGGATTCATTTGGTAGGATACATGTCCTAGAGGGAGAGTGGTATATTTTCTACCAAAGCCAATAGTATTGGTGAGCATACCTTGATTTTTCTAAGTCCATATAGGAGTCCTTACAATATTTTTTAGTCTAAATAACTGATGTGATGTAGTTTAGGGTCTTTTAGCTTAGACTTGATATTTCTTTCATTTATGGTCTTATAGATCCGACATTATATTGCTTTAATTAAGGTATTAATTCTTGGACCTTCAATTTCTTTTTTTAAGGCCATTTATCTTAGGCCTTGATGTGATGTAGTTTAGTGTATTTTATCTTAGACCTTTTTTGTACTATATTTTAGGGTCTTCCATATCAGACCTTTACTGTACTATATTTTAGAATCTTCTAGCCCGTACCTTTGTTGAACTGTAGTTTAGGGTATTCTTTCTTGAACCATTTTTGTGTTGGGAATATGGGGTAAAAAGACCAAGGATGACTCAAAAAACTTTGGGATTCTATGTTCCTCTATGGTGTTTCCAGGTCATATGATGTAAAGACCCGCAAATTTCAAGGAAATTTTTTTCTTAATTTTCTTTGGAATTTTACAAGAGCGCAGCTTCAGACGGCACCTGATTCCGAGGCCCGGTGTGCCCGGAATCAATTTCCGAAGTTTGGCTCGGGTACGTTCAGTGAACGGACGAGCGGGTTTTTCTATCTTTTGAACCGGTGCCCGGAATCGAATTCTGAGGGCACCGATGAAATTGCAGCGCCGGTATTTGCTTAGAAACGCCTCTTCCGGAGTTGCGTTTGCTCAGACGTGGTTTTTAAATTTTGCGGCTTTAAGTCAGAAATAAAATAAAGTTTGTGCGACAACTTTATTTTATTTCACTTAAGCTGCTTGGAAGCCACTTGAAGCCACTTAAGGGCGGCTTGAACTGAGTTGAACTGGATAGGATGCTATCCGGAAATATCCTACCCCTTGTTAGGATATTTGTGCGGTGGGGCCCGCACGAGCCCCGCCGTTTCTTTCGCTAAGTAACGCACCCGCAAAAACCCGTCAAAGTAACTGAAAAGTCAACCGACGCGTTTTCTTTAATTCTTAACAGACCATTTAATTGGGCGGTTTATTTCGTGAATTAAATGGGTTGTTTCGCTCGTTGAATTAATTCAACAAAACGATGGGTCGTTACTTACGCTTTTGCATTTGTTGGCATGTTTATAAAATAAGACCAACCTAAAAATCCTTTGAAAGGATTTGAGAGGATCTTTGTTTCTCCACCCTCTCCGCGAAGAACGCGAAGAACGCGAAGAACGCGAAGAACGCGAAGAACGCCGGCGACCGGAATTCGACGACGCACACCGAGATCTGCAACGTCGACGAGCTTTACCCGCGACGTTCTTCGGCGACGCCTCTTCTTCCGCAGCCGATCCTCGTTCGACAACTAAGGTAAGAACCGGATCGTTAATTCTCCCTTTTTAATTTCATGGCAACGGATTTAATTAATTAAATCCGTTTGTTCTTGATCCGGAGTTTGGCGACGCGACGCCGGATACCGCGACGACGCAACGATCCCCCCTTCTTCTGCGACGAGCGATTCCGCGACGACCTCTCGTCCGACGACGACGACAAGGTAGGGGTTTATTTCCTTGATGATTCATTCACGGGTTCTTATTTCTTTTAAATAAAGAACCGGCATGAATAATTTCAATTAATTAAAAATTGAAATGCCGTTTAAAAGAAAAGGAGTGAAAAATTTTTATCTTTGATTAAAAATTGTTGTAGCCTTTCCTCCCGTTGATTATGACTAACGCGGAGGGTGCGGGTCTAACGAACAAGACCCGGCAACCCTCCGCCGATATCTTTTGTTGTGCGGATATGGCGGACGATGACGAACCGCGCAGCAGGGGCGATCCGTTGATCCCGCAGTGAAGATCGGCCCCCGGGAGGAGCATCGGCGCAGACGGGAGGCAAAACGGGCCACCGGAGCAACTCCGGAGGCCCGCGGAAGGGGGCGGCGGCGCGGGTCGCCGGCGCGGCGGCGCCGGCGACCGGAGGCGGCGGCGCCCGGCGCGCCGCCGGAGGAGTCCGCCGCGGCCGAGCCGCGGCGGCGGCGAACCGCCGGACCGCGTCCGCGGTCCGGCCTTCCAGCACGCGGCCCGCGCGGGCCGCGTTTCTCCAAAGCCGCGGGTTTGACCCGCGGCGGCTCACTCGGCCGCTCGGCCGAGGCCGAGCCGGCCGGTCCGGTCGGTCGGGCCGGGTCGGGCCGACCCGGTTCGGCCGACCCAGGGGGGTTCGGGCCGGGTCGGGCCGACCCGGTTCGGCCGACCCAGGGGGGGTTCGGGCCGGGTCGTCCCGGGCCCAGAACCCCCGTTTCGGGCCCTCTTCGGTCTTTCGCCCATATCTTGGGCCTGGGACCTCCGATTGACGAACCGTCAGCGGCTACGCGATCCTTGGATCGAGACGGTCGTTTCGGTATATTACACTCAAGGTTTCGGAAGACTTTGGGTTCGGCCGGGTTGGTTCGTACACGAAACCAACCGGGCCCTCGGAGCGGAAACGCTCATAACTTGAGCTACGGACGTCCGAACGACGTACCGTCAGCTGTGGTAGTTTCCTCTAAGTGAGACGGAACTTTTGGCATACTCCGCCCGAGGATCGGATACAGGCGGAGTACGGTCGGGTTGGTTTTGCCCTAAAAACCAACCGGGCCCCTGGGACGAAAATGCCAATAACTCTCAGACCGGGCGTCCGATTGACGCGCCGTCTGTTGCGTTGAGATCCCGTTGTCGATACGGAACTTTTGGATGCATCAACTTCGGACTACGTGTCAGTTGATGTATCAGCCTCTCGGCTCGTGGAGCGGACCCTCCTAAACGAGCTCGCTATGTGCGGGAACCCTAGCGCTGGCTGTGACTTCGACGACAGAGCAGAGATCCTCCGTGGACTGCGACGATGGCAGAGCAGAGATCCTCCGTGGACTGCGACGATGGCAGAGCAGAGATCCTCCGTGGACTGCGACGACGACAGAGCAGAGATCCTCCGTGGACTGCGACGACGACAGAGCAGAGATCCTCCGTGGACTGCGACGACGGCAGAGCAGAGATCCTCCGTGGACTGCGACGACGGCAGAGCAGAGATCCTCTGTGGACTGCGACGACGGCAGAGCAGAGATCCTTCGTGGACTGCGGCGACGACTGTGCAGAGATCCTCAGTGGACTGCGTCGACTACTGCACTCAGCGATCCTACGTGGAATAGTGCTACCGAACCTGTGTGAGCTGAATCTTCTTTTTACCTTGAGCGGTGGAGCGCTTGGGTGTAGCGGCGGACCCGTGGTACTTGACAGTGGTGGTGCGCTTGGATGCAGCAGCAGACCCTTGGCGGTGGAGCGCTTGGTTGTAGCGGCGGACCCGCGATACTCTACGGAGTGTGTGTGCTTAGTTGTAGCGACAGACCCGCGACGGTGGAGACGTGCGTGCGGAGTACGGAGACCGTGTAGATGACTGAGACCTGACGACTGCTTGACCGACTCGACTTGGAGTGAGTCGACTAGCCCAGTGGACGGAGCGCCCAGTAGTTGGCAGCAGACCCACGTCGGACGGAGCGCCTGGTAGTTGGCGGCAAACCCGCGGTACTCGACAGGAGGAGTACCTCAGTAGGCTATCTGGGTGAGCGCCCGGTATTTGGCAGCAGACCCTCAGCGGATGGAGCGCCCGGTAGTTGGCAGCAGACCCGCGGTACTCGACAGGAGGAGTAATTCAGCAGTCTTAGGTTAGTGAGCAGTACCTCGGAGTCGTGACAGGACCACTGTACACTTCAGAGATGGGGCTCTTCAACATTTACGGTTTCGATAATGAAAATCCTGGTTGAGCTGAATCTTATGTTACTCTCCTTTGTGGATTGTGTTGAACTATCCTATGTGGATTGACTGTTTACTCTCCTTGTGGATTTGAGTCTTGCTTTCCTTTGTGGATTGAGTTGTTCTTGAGCTCGTGAGCAGAGCTGGAATTGGGGACTTAGGTATATGTATGGGCATATACCTAAGTCGAGTCAGATGTTACTTCGTGATTGCATCTTTCTTTTGTGCTATATCCTTTGTGGATTTCGGGAGACCTTCGGGGGTCTCGGGGTCCTTACTGAGTAGCTTGTACTCACCCCTGCACGGGCTATGCCCGCACCTTGTTGTTTTGGTTGCAGACGACGGACAGCGCTGATCACGGTTGGGGCGTGGAGCAGGACGGTACCTGGAGGTGGACCACTGGGCGGGACGTGTTCAGAGCGGACGTGGGACCCGAGGAACCTGGAGGCTATCTGTACCCACCCTTCAGGTGGGATTGCCAGTGGACGACACGAGGCCGCCGTCTTTTCTTCAGTTGTTGTACTTTACTTTTCAGTTGTACTTTACAGTTGGGCTTGTATTTCCGGCCCCCTTTACTTTTCTGCACTTTACTTTCCGCTTGCTGACTCTGTGTGGTTGTTACTTAAAGGCAATGCCTTCCCTGTTTACTGGGATTTTACGCCTTGGTGCTAGTCGCCAGCCCCTGGCCTATGGAAGGCGGGCTTGGGGTAGTCACGGCACGGGCCCCGAGGACGGGTCGTGACAAATTGGTATCAGAGGTGGTCGGTTCTACCGCAGACTCTGATCGTCCTTTCTTTCTATATGAAGCAATAGTGTTTAGTGTATTGAGTGTGGTTATCAGTTCAGGGAGCCCAGTGTTGGTGCGGTGGCCGACGTGTCCGTACACCAGGACCTTGACTCCTGATTTCCGACTTAATGCATGAAAACATTGATTGCGTGTGTGTTTCAAGTCTTCTTTGTGATTACTTGTGTCAGCTCACCGGGTATACTGATCTGCTTCATGAAAGTCTCAAGTTTTCCTTGTGATTACTTGTGCCAGCTCACCAGGTATACTGTTCTGACTGTGGTGCTCTTGTTCTCCTTTTCAGGATGACCCCGCGACGACAGCCAGCTAGGGTTCCGAGTGTAGGGCGCGACGGCAGCCCACCGAGCGACGAGGCCTCGGTGCAGGGCCCTTTTCCAGCAGTGGCACCGGCGGTAGCTTTACCCGCCGAGCCACCGATTCTGCCAGTACCAGACGCTGACGATGCACGTCGCCTCAGGGCACTGCATGAGTTTCAGAGCCAGCGACCGCCCAGGTTTCGCGGTGAGGCGGACCCCCAGGCCGCCGAGGACTGGCTAGAGGCGGTGGTACGGATCTTTAGGCTAGTGAGGACACCAGCGGATCTCATGGTGATTCTCGCGGCGAGCCTCCTGCAGGCGGCGGCAGGACGATGGTGGAGCTTGATGCTCCAGGTGCACGATGAGGCATCTCTTCTTTGGACGGACTTTGAGAGCCTCTTCCGCTCGGAGTTCGTCCCAGCCACCCTTCGTGCGGTGCGTATCCAGGAGCTTCTACAGCTGCGGCAGGGCAGCATGACGGTCGCTCAGTACGCGGCGAGGTTCACTGACCTATCTCGCTACTCGACCGACATGGTACGGGACCCCTTCTTCCGGGCCCGGACCTTCGAGCAGGGTTTGAGACACGAGATCAGGGCATCGCTGATCTCCCTCAGCATACCGACTCAGACAGGAGTACTAGAGCGGGCCCTTCTGATCGAGAGCTTCCTTGCTGAGTCTACACCAGCACAGAGACCCACCGCAGGGCGGCACGTAGCGGAGTCTTCGGTAGCAGGTAGCCGACAGATGACTCAGGGTTCCAGGCAGACCAGACCTACCAGTGGCCGACTGCACGACTCAGGCTCAGTTTTGCGGGGAAGCCGGGGTGGAGTCAGAGCCAGGCGTGCCGAGAGTGGGCAGTGTTACTCCTGTGGCGGAATTGGTTACATGGCTCGTGACTGCCCGACCCGCCATGCGGGGGAGCAGCAGACGGTTGAGGAACCACCTAGGCAGAGGCAGAGGTTCGACCGTGGCGGTCTGTAGGGAGGAGACGGACGAGGTAGAGGAGCTGGCCGAGCAGCAGGTGGTGGACGACGCTTTGAGGCTCTACCACCACCACCACCAGGAGGTCCACCCCGACCGCAGGGGAGAGCTCAGCTTCAGGCAGCCGAGGCCTTCGATCATGGAGCCTTGGGAGCTGATGGACAGGAGCAGAACTAGTGGATACATCCTTTGTACTTCTGGTTCCTTGTTACTTTTGTGTAGCGTCTTGTAATATGAGCTGCAATAATAAAAGACGCATACCTTTGTGATATTTTCGTTCCTGTCCCCTTTCGTGATGTTACTAGGAGATTACAGTTTTGGCTGTTGACTTGACCCTCACTTGTGAGACATCTACTGGAGGAGACCCAGTTACCACACACTGATGCCGACAGTGTGACTCAACCCTTGGAGGCGAGAGTAACGGTTGAATCTCTTAGTAGTAGCGTCGAGGCCTTACGACGTCATCCTTGGTATGGATTAGTATCATCCATGTTAGGATTGACTGTTTTAGGCAAAGAATGTGGTTCATCCAGGGGATGAGACCAGATTTCTATTTTCGGCAAAGAAGAAATCTTGCAGCTCTTGTGGGACCTGTGATGGTCCAGGCCACGACAGAGAAGGTCCAGATCATCCAGGAGAGGATGAGGACAGCTCAGAGCCGGCAGAAGTCATATGCTGACAGGAGGCGAAGGCCACTGGAGTTCGAGGATGACAACCACGTCTTTTTGCGTGTCTCACCTCGACGTGGTTTACGGAGATTTGGCCGAGGCGGCAAGTTGTCTCCACGCTTCATCGGGCCTTTCCAGGTCCTCAGCAGGATAGGAGAGGTGGCTTATCGCCTGGCTCTACCACCTCAGTTGCACCGGGTGCACGACGTCTTTCACGTGTCTCAGCTGAGGAGATACGTGCATGACCCGACGCACATCATCGACTTTGGGGAGCTGGACGTAAACGATGGGGCGACTTTTGCGGAGGTCCCAGTGGAGATCGAGGATCGACAGGAGCGGGTCCTACGTGGGCGGTCGATTCCTCTTGTGCGCGTCAGATGGCAGCACGGGAACCTCCAGGAGAGCACTTGGGAGCGGGAGGCTCAGATGCGTGCTCAGTACCCCCATTTGTTCCCCTAGTTTTTGATGTATCTTTACGGGGACGTAAAGCCCTGAGGTGGGAGTAATGTAAAGACCCGCAAATTTCAAGGAAATTTTTTTCTTAATTTTCTTTGGAATTTTACAAGAGCGCAGCTTCAGACGGCACCTGATTCCAAGGCCCGGTGTGCCCGGAATCAATTTCCGAAGTTTGGCTCGGGTACGTTCAGTGAACGGACGAGCGGGTTTTTCTATCTTTTGAACCGGTGCCCGGAATCGAATTCTGAGGGCACCGATGAAATTGCAGCGCCGGTATTTGCTTAGAAACTCCTCTTCCGGAGTTGCGTTTGCTCAGACGTGGTTTTTAAATTTTGCGGCTTTAAGTCAGAAATAAAATAAAGTTTGTGCGACAACTTTATTTTATTTCACTTAAGCTGCTTGGAAGCCACTTGAAGCCACTTAAGGGCGGCTTGAACTGAGTTGAACTGGATAGGATGCTATCCGGAAATATCCTACCCCTTGTTAGGATATTTGTGCGGTGGGGCCCGCACGAGCCCCGTCGTTTCTTTCGCTAAGTAACGCACCCGCAAAAACCCGTCAAAGTAACTGAAAAGTCAACCGACGCGTTTTCTTTAATTCTTAACAGACCATTTAATTGGGCGGTTTATTTCGTGAATTAAATGGGTTGTTTCGCTCGTTGAATTAATTCAACAAAACGATGGGTCGTTACTTACGCTTTTGCATTTGTTGGCATGTTTATAAAATAAGACCAACCTAAAAATCCTTTGAAAGGATTTGAGAGGATCTTTGTTTCTCCACCCTCTCCGCGAAGAACGCGAAGAACGCGAAGAACGCGAAGAACGCGAAGAACGCCGGCGACCGGAATTCGACGACGCACACCGAGATCTGCAACGTCGACGAGCTTTACCCGCGACGTTCTTCAGCGACGCCTCTTCTTCCGCAGCCGATCCTCGTTCGACAACTAAGGTAAGAACCGGATCGTTAATTCTCCCTTTTTAATTTCATGGCAACGGATTTAATTAATTAAATCCGTTTGTTCTTGATCCGGAGTTTGGCGACGCGACGCCGGATACCGCGACGACGCAACGATCCCCCCTTCTTCCGCGACGAGCGATTCCGCGATGACCTCTCGTCCGACGACGACGACAAGGTAGGGGTTTATTTCCTTGATGATTCATTCACGTGTTCTTATTTCTTTTAAATAAAGAACCGGCATGAATAATTTCAATTAATTAAAAATTGAAATGTCGTTTAAAAGAAAAGGAGTGAAAAATTTTTATCTTTGATTAAAAATTGTTGTAGCCTTTCCTCCCGTTGATTATGACTAACGCGGAGGGTGCGGGTCTAACGAACAAGACCCGACAACCCTCCGCCGATATCTTTTGTTGTGCGGATATGGCGGACGACGACGAACCGCGCGGCAGGGGCGATCCGTTGATCCCGCAGTGAAGATAGGCCCCCGGGAGGAGCATCGGCGCAGACGGGAGGCAAAACGGGCCACCGGAGCAACTCCGGCGGCCCGCGGAAGGGGGCGGCGGCGCGGGTCACCGGCGACCGGAGGCGGCGGCGCCCGGCGCGCCGCCGGAGGAGTCCGCCGCGGCAGAGCCGCGGCGGTGGCGAACCGCCGGACCGCGTCCGCGGTCCGGCCTTCCAGCACGCGGCCCGCGCGGGCCGCGTTTCTCCAAAGCCGCGGGTTTGACCCGCGGCGGCTCACTCGGCCGCTCGGCCGAGGCCGAGCCGGCCGGTCCGGTCGGCCGGGCCGCACCCAGGCCGGACCGGACCCGGCCTAGCCGGGTCGGGCCGGGTCGGGCCGACCCGGTTCGGCCGACCCAGGGGGGGTTCGGGTCGGGTCGCCCCGGGCCCAGAACCCCCGTTTCGGGCCCTCTTCGGTCTTTCGCCCATATCTTGGGCCTGGGACCTCCGATTGACGAACCGTCAGCGGCTACGCGATCCTTGGATCGAGACGGTCGTTTCGGTATATTACACTCAAGGTTTCGGAAGACTTTGGGTTCGGCCGGGTTGGTTCGTACACGAAACCAACCGGGCCCTCGGAGCGGAAACGCTCATAACTTGAGCTACGGACGTCCGAACGACGTACCGTCAGCTGTGGTAGTTTCCTCTAAGTGAGACGGAACTTTTGGCATACTCCGCCCGAGGATCGGATACAGGCGGAGTACGGTCGGGTTGGTTTTGCCCTAAAAACCAACCGGGCCCCTGGGACGAAAATGTCAATAACTCTCAGACCGGGCGTCCGATTGACGCGCCGTCTGTTGCGTTGAGATCCCGTTGTCGATACGGAACTTTTGGATGCATCAACTTCGGACTACGTGTCAGTTGATGTATCAGCCTCTCGGCTCGTGGAGCGGACCCTCCTAAACGAGCTCGCTATGTGCGGGAACCCTAGCGCTGGCTGTGACTTCGACGACAGAGCAGAGATCCTCCGTGGACTGCGACGATGGCAGAGCAGAGATCCTCCGTGGACTGCGACGATGGCAGAGCAGAGATCCTCCGTGGACTGCGACGATGGCAGAGCAGAGATCCTCCGTGGACTGCGATGACGACAGAGCAGAGATCCTCCGTGGACTGCGACGACGACAGAGCAGAGATCCTCCGTGGACTGCGACGACGGCAGAGCAGAGATCCTCCGTGGACTGCGACGACGGCAGAGCAGAGATCCTTCGTGGACTGCGGCGACGACTGTGCAGAGATCCTCAGTGGACTGCGTCGACTACTGCACTCAGCGATCCTACGTGGAATAGTGCTACCGAACCTGTGTGAGCTGAATCTTCTTTTTACCTTGAGCGGTGGAGCGCTTGGGTGTAGCGGCGGACCCGTGGTACTTGACAGTGGTGGTGCGCTTGGATGCAGCAGCAGACCCTTGGCGGTGGAGCGCTTGGTTGTAGCGGCGGACCCGCGATACTCTACGGAGTGTGTGCGCTTGGTTGTAGCGACAGACCCGCGACGGTGGAGACGTGCGTGCGGAGTACGGAGACCGTGTAGATGACTGAGACCTGACGACTGCTTGACCGACTCGACTTGGAGTGAGTCGACTAGCCCAGTGGACGGAGCGCCCAGTAGTTGGCAGCAGACCCACGTCGGACGGAGCGCCTGGTAGTTGGCGGCAAACCCGCGGTACTCGACAGGAGGAGTACCTCAGTAGGCTATCTGGGTGAGCGCCCGGTATTTGGCAGCAGACCCTCAGCGGACGGAGCGTCCGGTAGTTGGCAGCAGACCCGCGGTACTCGACAGGAGGAGTACTTCAGCAGTCTTAGGTTAGTGAGCAGTACCTCGGAGTCGTGACAAGACCACTGTACACTTCAGAGATGGGGCTCTTCAACATTTACGGTTTCGATAATGAAAATCCTGGTTGAGCTGAATCTTATGTTACTCTCCTTTGTGGATTGTGTTGAACTATCCTATGTGGATTGACTGTTTACTCTCCTTGTGGATTTGAGTCTTGCTTTCCTTTGTGGATTGAGTTGTTCTTGAGCTCGTGAGCAGAGCTGGAATTGGGGACTTAGGTATATGTATGGGCATATACCTAAGTCGAGTCAGATGTTACTTCGTGATTGCATCTTTCTTTTGTGCTATATCCTTTGTGGATTTCGGGAGACCTTCGGGGGTCTCGGGGTCCTTACTGAGTAGCTTGTACTCACCCCTGCACGGGCTATGCCCGCACCTTGTTGTGTTGGTTGCAGACGACGGACAGCGCTGATCACGGTTGGGGCGTGGAGCAGGACGGTACCTGGAGGTGGACCACTGGGCGGGACGTGTTCAGAGCGGACGTGGGACCCGAGGAACCTGGAGGCTATCTGTACCCACCCTTCAGGTGGGATTGCCAGTGGACGACACGAGGCCGCCGTCTTTTCTTCAGTTGCTGTACTTTACTTTTCAGTTGTACTTTACAGTTGGGCTTGTATTTCCGGCCCCCTTTACTTTTCTGCACTTTACTTTCCGCTTGCTGACTCTGTGTGGTTGTTACTTAAAGGCAATGCCTTCCCTGTTTACTGGGATTTTACGCCTTGGTGCTAGTCGCCAGCCCCTGGCCTATGGAAGGCGGGCTTGGGGTAGTCACGGCACGGGCCCCGAGGACGGGTCGTGACATATGATGATAGTAGTTCCTTATTTTCAAGGAAGAGATTCCATTAGTTGGTGGGTTAAATCCATTATGCATCAACAACATGGGAAATAAAAGTTGATCTTCACACTTTTCTAAGGGTCATGGAAGATTTATGGTAGTAAATATGGTGGTGGGTGAAATAATATAAATACTTAGTCCTTTAAGATAGTAGGAATGTGGGTAATGTACGTCATAACCCAAAATCATGAGTCTTTGAATATGGGGTACAGTAGACACGTCAGGTATATCCCATAACACCTTGTGATGTTAGGTTCTAGATCAGTGTCATTGGGGCTCACAAGGATTATAAATCCCTTTATATTGGGTCAAGATGTCTTTTATTGGTGGGTCTGAAGCCCTTCTGAGTCAATATCATGGCTTAAATAAGATATCTCTTTTATTTTCCAAGTTCCATGATGATTTTAAAAGACTTAATCATCTGACCAATGAAGTTTTTTATGGAAAGAAAGGTATCCAATGAGGGTTTTGGAAACCTCAGACAATTTAACTCTTAATTGGAAAGCTCTATCCCCACACCCTAGGGTTTTGAATCATGATATATGTTCCATCAAAAGGTTCATGAATGAATTTTCTCATTACTTAATTGAGAAAGGGTGTGGAACATGGTGACATAACATCAAGGATGTTGACTTTTAGTGGATATTTTGGTATGGGGATTGTAAATCATGGTCTAAAGTGTTCAGATCATGTGGTATGGGAAAATCATACTGGGGATGACCCAAAACACCCTCGGGTGTTGTCTTCCTCTACAGTGACGTCAGGATCACAAGGATTCGAAATCCCTTTATTGGACCAAGATGTCACTAGTTTGTGGGTCTCAAGCCCTTCTGCATCAATATCATGGCCAAAATGAGAGATCTTTTTTCCTTTTCGATGGATAGGAAAGGTTTAGGGTGACCCAAAAAACTCAGATCATGAAGTGTGATTTATGGAAAATTTAATATCCAAGAAGGGTTTAGACTCCCAGAAATGTGTGTCACCTCCTAGAGAACATATTCTCACAATAAAGAGATGTGACAAATAATTTCCCTAACTTTTACCTAGACTAGGGGTTCCAGTGAGAAAAACTTGGATTTTATTATGGATACAATTTAGACCCTATGAGATTTATGCCTTATTTATTTTCACCATAATTGTTTTCTAATCTCTAGAGATGAAGAGCATAGAGATAGAGAAATTCACTTTTACTCAGGTCACACTTTGCGGGTTTTCAACCTAATAAGTTTTATGCCACTTTCTCTAGCAGTTTAAGATATTGAAATTTCAACCATTATAGGCTATAGATTAAGGTCATACTACTTTGACCAAAGTGTATGAAATTTAAGTTCATGACTCATATGGACCTAATATGGGATATGTTACATAATATCCTAATTAGGATAACCCAGGTCAAGATCACTCCAACAATCTTCTGAGCAGGAGATGGAAATTTTATAAATAATGGATCGAGATTCTGAGGTCATGAGTAATGATATGGGACATTTATATAAGGGACGAACCAAAACAGCCTCGAGTGATGAGTTCTTCCACAGTGACTTCAGGCTCAAAGGGATTGTAAAGACCATTATATCAGTCCAAGCCGTCTTCATTTTGTGGGTCTCTATCCTTTTAGTATCAATATCATGGATGAACTAAGAGATCTATTTTCATTTACAAGGGCTATGAAAGGCCGGTGGAAACCTGGGGTACTCAAGACATGAATTGTGTCTCATGGATTGAGGTGTTTTTAAAAGATGTATGAAGCACATCATACTCTGGTAGACCAAGGTTAGGCTATTTTGGTCTTTTGATAAGTAATCATAATGGGTGATGGTCTGCACATTTTATCATCATATAGCAGGTAAATTCTATGCATAGTTTAATGTCATGCATTAAGGATGTTTTCCTTGTAGTTTAACGTTTTTTAAGGTCATATTTGTTGTGAAATTTTAATGTCTGGAGACCAAGATGTCTTCCATTCAATTTAATGTCACTCTATAAGGATACACTTACATGTAGTTTTTCATCATGAAGTAAGGACATGGGATTTGACATGAAAATTTTGTTCATGACATATTCTGTACCTAAGAAATACCTACAAATATATGGCTCAAATATTGGAAAAATGAGCATGTGTGACTTGGTTATTTTATAGTTAGGGTGCATTTTTTATAATTTGTAGTAGTTGGTTCTAATATTAGAGATTTGAAAATCACTATGTATACCATGATGATTGGAATCAATCCACATGTAGTTCATGTAATCCCATGTATTTTAACATCATGCGGTCAGGACAGAGATGAACTGACATGAATGGATGGAAATGTTATAGTTAGGCCCAAGTGTGGAAGTTCAGGTATCACTATGTATCTCATGAAAATGATAATCAAAACACATGTATTTATGAAGATCTATGTAGTTTAACATCATGTAGTGAGGATGTGGATCCCTCAACATGAAATGGTGGAATTTTATCTAGGAACATCAATGGAATTATAGTTGTCACTATGTATCCCACGGTGATGGGAATCAAGCCACATGTACTTCTTAATGATGTTCCTTGCACAGGTCTGACTCATAAACAATGATTTTATACTGATTTTTTCTGAATGGGCTCAGTTTTGGAAATCTGGGCATCTCTATATATTCTGCAATGATAGGAATCAAGTCACATATAGTTCTTGAATAAAAACTATTTCTTTGAAGGCTTGGCCCATAAGGATAGGTGGGCATTGTTTCCATTGATTGTTGTAGGTGGGACAAGGATTGATGACCCATGAATCACTATGTATCATGTGATGATATAAATCAATCTAGATGTAGTTCTTAAGGAACCATTCAGTTTAATGTCATGTGATAAGGATGAAAATGGACTGATGTGAAAAATGTGTTGATGTTGTGGCTAGTCCCAAGGATGGAAGTCTAGGCGTCACTACAAATCTCCTGAAAATCAGAATCAAGCAACATGTAGTTTATGAAGAACTATGCAGTTTAAAAACATATAGAAAGATGAGGGATCCCCATTGTGAAGATGGATAGTGTGGCTAGATGTGTGTCATAAGACCAACACCAACTATTGTGTTCCTCTCAAGTGAGGCCCACTGGAGTGTGGAGTTTTATGTCATGTAGGGGATATTAGATGTGTAGTTTAATGTCATGTAGTGAGGAATCATGGTATTCCTTTTATAGTCTTACATTTATGACTGGGATAGGCCTATAAAATGTTGTTATGTCTTTTTTGTGCAGGGAATCCCTTACCGAGACTCCTAATACCACATTATCTATGCTTGGTGTGAGAAGTATGTAATGGTAAGGGTTCCTCTCACTATACAGAGGAATTTAATAGTATGAAAGTGTAATTTTTTATCATGTGGTGGCTAGAACAAGATATAAGATCTAGGGTTCCCTATGTATCTTATTGGAAATGAGAATCAACTCATACATAGTTCTAGGAATCCTGTGTTGTTTAATGTTAGGCAGTAACGATGTGGGTGACTTGATGTGAATGAAAAAGGATTTCATGGATCCGTGCAGTTTTTGGTCATTCGATAAAGATGCAAGATGCCTTTTAGATTATCTTCTTGCTTCCAGGACCTCTCCATATAGTTTAATGTCGTTTTTAAAGGACATTATCCATATAGGTTAACATCTTTCAATATGAACTAGATAACCTGTCATGAAAAAAGGATAAGGGATGTTGTGGCTAGACCCAAAACTTAGAGTTTTTGGTGTCACTACATATCCTCTGATGGAAGGAATCAAGTCTTCCATAGTTTTCAAAACCAGTCCAGTTTAATTTCATGTGGAGAGGACATCAGTCATGTAGTTTCAATGTCCTGTGGTAAGGAAAACACCATACATTTTAATGTCATGTGGTCAGGATGAGCTCTATATAGTTAACATCATGTGGTCAGGACAACTCATGGGACTTAAGCTGATGTGGACTCCCATTCCTCTTAGCATTGGTGATGATAGTTATAAAATGTTTTTCATTAGAAACCTCACATTATTGAGTGGTGTGACATGATCCCCATCCATTTTTTCCAATGAGTATGCCATGTTGTGATAGACTGCATGTATGATGCCAGGTCCCTCCCACTTGGGTTTTATATTTAGGGGATTCTTTCCTGGTATCATTGGGGTTCAAAGTACCAATAAAAAATCTCCTTGGAGGAATGTAAGGATTTGAACCTTTTTATTGAAAGCCTATATTCTCGGATTTTGATGGACTTTAAGGGTATGCAATCTATGCAACATATTCTCATCAAGTTCCTCTAATTTTTCCAACTGCTATTGAGATTTATCATCATCTGAGAGATTTCCATATATGAATACTCGAAGTGAAGATAATTGGACCTCTATGGGTAACACTACATTGGTTCTATACACCAACAAGTATAGAGCCTCTTGTATGGGAATATGCGTGGTGGTATGGTAGGCCCATAAATCATGGAGAATATTTTCTAGACAAGACTTATTATCCTTGTTCACCATCTTGTGGATTATATTCGATTGAGTCAAATTGAAGGACTCTAACTATCCATTTACCACTACATGACAGCGATATGAGTGATTGTACTTGATATTTCACTCCTTTTATAGTCTCTTCTACACTTTAGAATAGATGTTGGTGTTGTTGTCTGTTAATATTGTGTAAGGGACTCCGAACCTAGTGATGATATAGGACTTCACGAAGTTGATGATGTTATTCATCCTGAATTTTATGAGGGGTATCACCTTAGTATATTTTGAAAAGAATTCATCAGTAGTATGGATGTACTTGAACTGCTTAGTTGTGGCTGAGGTATATGGCCCCACAATAGCCATTCCCCCCATAAAAATGGCCAATATTATTTAGCGGTATGTAGAAATTCTAGGGGATGATGGTTGATGTTTTTATAGATCTGGAACACATGACATTTCTTAGTGAATTCCAAAACTTCATGTATCATAGATTTCTATTAACTTCCCAGTCTCTTGATTTAGTGGGATATATTAGTTCTGAATTGATGGGAACCACATGAGCCTACATGAATGTCATTTATAACATCTAAAATTTATCCTTTTTCTATGCACCTAAGGAACACTCTACCAAAGCCTCATTTTTAGAAGGATTTATACTTATTTGGACCATATTTTAGAGAAAAATTTACTACATGGTGCCAAATATATTCCCATCTAGTTTAGTATGTTAGGGGAATTCCATTTTAGAGATAACTAGTTATTGTCTCCATCCATCCAGGTGTGGTCAATGGTTTATTACGCTCTTGGCCGATGCTAACCAGACTTATTTCTTCTATATCGGATACAATGATCGAAGAGACTATTCATTGATGTGTGATATGGAATTCTAGTTCCTCCTAATCAGGGTCATCTAGGATGGTGGGTCCATTTTCCAATGCACTTATGTGAGCATTCTGTGATTGAGTAAGATGATGTATTGTGGGTTCAAAAGGGGACTCTTCCAACAGTACACTAATGTAGCAAGTAAGGGGGTCAATTTATTTCTTTTTAATGAAATATTCACCATTGATATTCTTTATCACCAATTTTAATTCCCCTTTGATATTTAGGCAGTATATGTGTAGCAGTAGGGCTATTTCCAATCTAATGATGAGGTCTTGGAATTCTACCCTATTATTTGTGTATCAATTGGATATTTTGAAAGAGTAGGGAGAAACTTCTTTTTCTGGAAAGATAAATACAATCCCTAAAAAAACTCTACTGAGCTTTGGGTCTTCCATTTTTGTGCTGATGGGACTCTTGGAGGTACCATAAAAATACATATCCCATGTCGAGGGAGAGTCATGGTTATATAAAACCTACTCATCCGGGAGATCGGTGTCTTTTGATGTATTTTTTGAGGATGGATGTGTTGCATGGAAATCATCCAAAGATTTCTATTTCACTAACTATTGTGACATGAACTAAATGTCGTATTACTGAAGGATTTCTACCCATCGGTCCAACCACCCAATCAAAATAGGGAGACTGAGGATGTACTTGAGTGGATTAATTCAAAAGACTATATGGACTTCATGGTGCTACAAGTAATTCCTAATATTTTTCAATGTGAAGATGAGGGTGAGATAGTTTTTCTTGACCTCAAAGTATCGAGTCTCAGTACCTAGAATCAATATGTTGAGGTAGTAGGGACTATTTTCACTTCCTGCATCATTTTTCAATGTCAGGAGAAATCCCTGTGAGTGTTCAATGGTGGCCACATATAAGATGAGTGGTCTCCCTTCCACCGGGGGAATTAAAACTAGTGGGTGGAGTTGGTATTGCTTGATAATTTTGAAGTATTTTTGACAATCATAATCCCATTGATAGGTGGTTCCTTTATCATTAGCTTGGTTGGGGGTATTTTCAGCGAGGTTGGCTATGAATCAATGAATTTAGGTGACGTTCCCTTAGATTCTTCTCAGTTATTTGATAATTATGGGGGTGGAATTTATAAAATAGAACTATTTTTCTCTGAATAAACTTTAATGTCACATTGGTATACCAAAATGCCAAAAAAAAATCCTGATGTTACCTCAAAATTTTATTTTAATGGATTCATCTTCATACTCTGTTTTCAAAGTTTTTCAAATATTTTTTGGAGATCTTTGAAGTGATCAATTCACTATTAGGATTTAATAAATAGGTCTTTGACATAACATTCATTTATCCTTCCCAACAATGGATTAATGATGGGATGCATTGAACAGATATATGTAGGGCCATCATTTTTTAACCCAAAGGACATAGCCTGATAGAGTGAGATCCCTTAAGGTGCTATAATGGCAGGGGATTACTCATATTTAGTGGCCATCTTGATTTTATTATACCCTGAATTCCTATATATGAAGGAAAGTTCTTGGAAGACCGTAGTCTCATAGATTAAGAGTTTTGTGATTGGAAATGGGAAATCATCTTTTAGGAAATATCGATTAATGTCTCCAAAATCAATGAAGACCCTAATATTTTCATTCCTTTTCTTGATGAGGATGATGTTGTAAATCCATCTTGGGTATTGCAATTCTTGTACAAAGTTGTATTTCATCAAATTGTCAACCTCCTCCTATACATTGGTTTCATGCGAGGGTTGTATCCTCCTAGCTATATGCTTGAAGCCTCAATTATCATCGAGTAGTTTGAGATGGTGTGTATCCACATATAAATATAGTATGGTAATTTCTGAATAGTTATAAGTGGACACATATCAATGTTTCTTTAGAAATTAAATTTATATATCTTTATCCTCGAGAGGTAGGGAGACACTAATAAGAGTATACCATGGGTCTTATTCTATTCCAAGATTTATTTTCATGAGCTCGTTACACCTTCCTCGAATGCTGGAGGGGATTTCCTGAGATCATCCTCATCTTGTTCCAATTATGATTCTATAGAGATATTTTTAGGTTAACATTGAAATATGGGGGCTTCTCTATTACTATCAGGGAGAGGGAAGTCAAGAGAAGAGATATTATCATCCCCTACCACCTGAGTCATTACATAGAGATTCCATAGCTGATTGTTTTTTACACTGTCACAGAGGATAGGAGGAGTTCAAACCTTTGGGATTAGATATTCTAACATGATAATATTTATGGGGAGCATATAGTTACGGTCATGCATACTCCATGGATTCACAATGGTGGTTCCCAATCCATTAGGGGCTGAAACTTGTGTATTATAATCCACTATGGGTCACTTTCCTCCCTTCTTGTAGAAATATGCCTCAGCATATATGGATCTGCAAGTATTTAATGGGGTGTTTTTACCATGTATTATATAGACTTTTCCATCGATGGGGTACTTCATACACTAATGGAATGTTTATGGTACCACCCACTGGAAATGGAGCTAGGGCCTTCTAATAAGGACTTTATATGCAGTGTATTTATTGATAACCATGATCTAAACATTAGATGTGAGTTCCCCAAGATGGGATTTGATTTTAATAATCCCAAAAGGACTTTTCTAGCACTTATCATATTCTTGAATGGTCTGATTTCTGAGACATAGGTCCCCTTCTACAAATCTCAAACACCAGAGGATTCGAATTGAGATGATATTGATCCTAGAACCATTATCAATCAGATCCCTTTAGTTTTTGACATTATTGAGTCTACCCAATACATATAGGGGCATGATGTGCACTTTAATGGAATCTTCTTGATATTTATCAGTGAATGAGATGGAGACATGATATTTTGAGGATAATGACTCCACTTGATAGACCTCAGCTGCAATGACTTCTCTCTCGAACTCTTGTGGGCACCAGATGGATTCAACAAGTGCCTCCCTGAGTTATTTTGAAAAAATAAGTGCATAAAGGATTGAGATCGTGGTTGGGAAAGTAGAAAACAATTTTATAATGTCGTATTTTTGATCCAGAGGTCTTCACATCCCTATATGGGTTTTATCTTGGGCATGCAGTTTAGAAGCTGAGGAATTTGAGGTGGAAAACCCCAGGGCTTCTAAAAACGTCAATGGAATATCTACTGATATTGTTTTAGGTCATTCTAGACTTCCTTGTTTCTTCGGTTAATCGGATTGAAAACCTACTAGGAGGTCATGCAAGACAATTAGATGTGGGTTAATATTGGAGGTATTTGGGGAACCTCCTTGCCTATTTTGGGTATATCAGAGTGCTTTCCCTTGAGTCTCAGCTACAATATGTTATACATGGGGATATGAATAGAATATTGGGTTGTAACACATCCTCTTTATCCCATGTATCATCAGTTTTGGAAAATGTGGCCTCATATTCCCTAGTTATGTGTAGGAAATTTATATTCAGGGGAATATTTATCATCATAGAAGAGGTATTTCAAGTTTATTATTTTTACATAATCAAAGTGGATTTCTTCATCCAGTGAGGATACTATTTGGTGGGGTGGTTCCTATGCTGTAAATGTTGGAGGGAAAAATATACAAGAGTTAGGGCTTATGTTGGAGTAAAATATTATTCATCCTCTTCTATTTCTTCCGTCCTCTCATGGACATTCCCACATTTGGGAGGAATTTTTTATGTCTTCATATTAGTTGTTGAAGTTTTTATAGATCTATACATCTATGCTTTCATTGTGGCATGAGCTCGATTAACTATTTTTCAAGTCGTCCAGTTGTTGAAATTTTGTGTATGCCTGGATGGAACTTTCTTCCCTCAATATTCTTATTAAGTCAAGACAACGGTTATTCATTCCACCTACTCTCTGGAGTTTTCTAACACCACCTATCCATAATTCACCCCTCCTTGAAGGATACCTTTGAAGATAGTGTACTTCGGGATATTATGAACCAACCTTTTATGGTAAGGTAAGTAGTAAGGGAAATTGGTGAAGTTGGCCTCATCAAGCTTCCTAGACTATAGTATCCTAAGTAGGTTATAGTCCATGGCCACCAAGAAATAACTGGGGACTTGTTCGTTTTTGTAACACCCCAAGATTCTACGGTACGCTTCTCTTTTAATAATACAGTAGTGTGTGTTGTACGCAACTTCGAGTTCTAACACACACCACAACCAATCAAACTAGCCGTTATAAATAGTAATACCCAATTTTTAAAATTTTATAAATTTTATCTTTAAAAATGGAATTCATTTTTGGATTCGGAATATCAAAATTATCCTAGGGTAAAATTTTGGGATCTTTCTGAAAACTTTCAATTTTTGATGAATAGTGAAAAACACTGAGTTATAGTTTAAAACCGAATTTTTATTTAAATAATTATTTATTTTATTTAAATTTAATTAGGGTCAAAATAGATACATAATACCTATATAAGTTCAATTTAATTCATTGGAGTTAGTTTAGAATAATTTTAGATATATAAAAATTTTATTGAACTTTCACCGTCTTTTACCCACCTCCTAGAAAAATTTACAAATTCACATAAAACTTAATTTTAACGCTTCTGTGAGTGGAATTTCGAAAATCCGAGAGACACGGTTAATATAAAGTAGTAAAATTTGGTTCAATAAGATGAAAATAATTTTTGGTGAATAGTAACTTTTTACTTTTATTTACCACGGTTTAAAGTAAATAGGGTAATTAAGGATAAAATTGATATTAATATTACCCTAACACATGTCCTAATTCTATTGGAAAAGTTTATCTCGACCAAAAACAACCTTATGAATAAAATATTATCATTTAGGTCCACTTGGATTAGATTAGGACATTTATTATTATTTAATTCAAAGAAGAGTTAAAAGAGTTAAAATCAAAGTTTAATAAATAAAACATTTTTAATATAGGGTTATGCATAAGATAAATTCAATTATAAATATTCATTATAAAGCTAAAACGATTTCATACATAATGGTATTTTATTTTTAATTTTTATACATTAAATAATTTAATTTATTTATGACACAATGGTGATGCATTAATTTCCTAATTAATGAAATATTAAAATAATTGATATTATAAATACACAAATAAATGTAATTTGAAACTTTTTATGTATTAAATTAATTTTATAAGTTAATATGACATATTAAGATTGGTTATATGAATATTTTTCGAAGTAATAATGCTTTTATAAATTTATAAAAAACAAAATACCCAATAGTGTCAAAATGGACATAAAAGAGTTTTTATAACAAATATTATATTATTAATTTATATTAAATTCCTAAAATTCTAATGTTCGGGAAAATGACTTATATAATGGTAGTTGTATTATTAATGGACCACTTGGGGGTATTTTGGATGTATATAGTAAGTTAATTAACTATATAATATAAAAATACAAAGTGACATGGTAAGTGTCAAACTAATTAACTAAGAGTTAAAACTAAAATATAAGGTTAATATAATGACCCAAACCTGTCTAAAATCCATTGGTTGAAAGGATTTAGACCCATACCCACATTATACTTTTAATAATCCACTTTGGAGCCATTATAAACTGAATATTAATTTACTATAAAATAATACTTTAAGTTTTTCCTAAAGAGACCATCCTCCCCCTTATAAAAGGTCACCACTTCTAACCAATTCTTCATGCCTTCAAAGCCTTTTGGCTCAGCCAAACCCTGCCCAAATATTCTATCAACTTCCCTCACTTCAACCTAGAGGCCTTATTTTGATCATAAAACCAACCTAAGGATCCCTTTTGATCAAATCTAAAGGAAGAACCCGAAGAAGAGGTAATATTTTAACCACCCTCTTTCAAGTTCCTTTCTTCTTCAACTTATTCTTTATTTGTTATTTTTATTCTAAAATAATAAATCCAGTATATTCTATATACTGTGATATTATTATAAATATGGTACAACCATATTCAGTATTCTATCCATCCTTTGAATGACATGTCACCATATGTGCGTACGTACGGCTTACCGTCTCCCCATCGTAGTGTGATTGTAATTCAAAACATTATTATTTGGATGGGTATGAAAATGATGTGTAATTGATGTAAATAATAAATATAACATGATACTTATTCTTTATATATGATATACCATCCAAATATATATTATTTTAATATCAAAAGAATGATATTGTCGCTCGTGCGTACGTACGGACTACCGTCTCGACGAACGTGATGAAATTCATTCCCCATTGTGTTCATTCAAGTCTAATTATCATTTGATGATTAAAAATAATGTTTAAGTACTTGATATCATTATTTATATGAATAAGATACAACCTATCCATAATAAACACATCTTATGTAACAAAACAAATAAAATAAAATGAGTAAGTTAACCCCCGAAACGACGATAATACTAAGATATTATTAACAAAGAAATTTTAAAAGATAATATATGATATCATATTAATGTATATAATTCTTGTATAATTTGATAACAATTATTTCACCATTATACAGGAGGTTAATCTACCCTCAACCAAGTAAAAGTACGAGGTAAGGGTTTATTTCACAATCTCTTCATTATCCAATGTTGCTTTTACGTGATTATCTAGTGGGACCTCTTTATCATCCACATCCATGTTTATTAAAAATGTATTTCAAAACATTCTTACTATTTTACAGAATATGGGTTAAATTCATTTATACCCTTGTTTGATTTTTTATAAAACGTTTATAAAGGAATCTTTCTGTCATTTTCCAAACAAGGTCCTTTAAACCTTTTCAACTAAATTAAGGTAAGAATGTCTTTTTTTAACTTATACGGTGGGTGTAGCTATTTTCCACCATTATAAAATCATTGAAGCTTACCTTACAAGCTTATAAGAATATTTTCAAAGTAAATTTTTTTCCTTTTATAATTATGTTACTTTTAAATGATTTAAAAAAAAAGAGATATTTCTCACAAATAGTTTTGATTTCATCTATGTCAACATCCTTTGATGGATTTTAAGTTTATTTGAAGTTGATTTATTATGATACAAAACTTCCATATTGTATTGAATGTTTTGTGATATGTTTGACTATGGATGTGTTATTTTTATACCATTCATGGTTTATGGAGAAAGTATTGACATTTCTTATGCTAGTTTTAATACGAATGTTTATGTTATTTTTAAACCTATTCATATGAGGAATGAATTGGACTTAATAAGTGACAGGTGGAGCCCGATATAGCTCCTAGATGCATCAGTGGGTCTCATGAGAAAAACTAGTGTCTTGGCACAAATCCTTGACAAAATCTTATTTGTAGTCCTGGCACAAGGCCTTGACTATGTGGTTATGATAGTCTGGCATTATGAATTCCATCATTATGAAAGTCGTTATTGATATTGCATGTGATTATTCGACTAGTAGAATATCCATGTGAATAAGTAAATGTAATTATTTCATTTTATTTTAACTATATTATGTTGAAGTTCAAGTTTAAAAGGCTTTTTTTAGTTATACATTGCCTTAAATTTTTATGCCTATTTATGAAAGTTTCCACTATATTGTTATCCTTACTGGGAATTTGAGCTCACCCCTTTCTATGTTTTATTTTTACTAGGATGTGAAGAAGTATTTTATGAATGACCTGCAGGGATAGTATGAGGGGTTATGAGTGTGGACTATGGAGACTATGTTGTTGTAGTTTTCATTTTATGATGTAATGTAAACTTTATGAATGTATCTAGTGATTCCATGGCCACTAAACTAATCGGTCTTTCGAGACATGATCTTTTATGATCATTCCAATGTTATGTAATAATGAACCGACTCTGGGTAACTGGGGTCGGGGCATTACAGTTGGTATCAAAGGAAGTTTAGTACAAACCTTGGAAGCTAGATTTAGATAAACTCTGATTAGAGCACATAGACCTAAGATGGACTTTGAGGATTAGTGTAGAAGAACTTCATAGAATTTTGGTATTGTAGAGATTTTTTGAGTTTTCTGAGCAATATATCCCTGTCTGGATACGAGCAGGTAGAGGCGGATCTGGCACAGATGTACCTAGGGGTAAAACCCAAAAACACCGCTTTGAGCTATACTCGAACGGGAACTGATGCACAACAACGGGCCTTATTACACTCTTGGTTACGACACTCCTGGGGGATATGCTTAGGATAATTCTCATTTTCTTTAAAACCCATTATGAAGGGTTTATGAGTATATACTTACTCAAAGAAAACATTTTTTTTATGATTATGGATTATATCCATAAATAGTTCAATTTATGTTAAGTGTTTTACAAGTATGGAATTATGTATTTTGATTCATAAACTAATCTAGTGTATGCCATTGTTTAGAAATGGAGAATAGTGGAAGAAATGGAAATTGTATCAATGCACGCACTCCATGTAGGGATTTCCCTCCTGCTCAAGATAATTATAGTGGTGCTGGTGATACAACTGGTACTGATCAGCTAATCACCATACTGGGATAACTCACCCAGGTTATGAATAATAACCTTACCCGTATGGATCACCCTGATTCGCAGGGTGGAGGATCAATGTTAGATCGCTTCATGAGGAAACAACCACCAACATTCAATAGGAGTAAAAATCCCTTAGTATCTGAGCAATAGATAAATTCCTTAGAAAAAATATTCCATGCCTTGGAGAGTATCGAAAGGGAAAAAGTTATCATGGAAGTTTACCGCCTCACTGGAGATGCTGATAAATGGTGGTCATTGATTCAAAACACGAAGGAAGATTATGAAGTATCAAATATGGAATGGAGGGAGTTCAAGGATCTTTTCTTAGAAAAATAATTTCCTCATGACCATCGAGCAGATATGGAAAGGCAATTTCCGACTCTGAGACAAAAGGAGGATGAGAATTTCGCAAAGTATGAGGATAACTTTACAAGGTTAGCAAGGTATGCTAGAGATTATATACATAACCCAGGAAGTAAGATTGATCATTTATTTGATGGGTTAAAACCATTTCTTTGTCAAGAATTAGTCTCACAATCCTTCTCATTGTATGAAGACATTGCCTCATGTGCTATCAAGATAGAAAAGGAATTCTCTATGTCTTATGAATTTAAAGAAAAGCAAGGGAAGAAGAGATATACTGATCAATCTGAAAATGGAAATAAGGGGAAGAAGGGAAAAGTTGAATATCCATCCTTCAGTAAATGTAGGAAGAAACACCCTGGTACTTTCTTAAAAGGAATAGGAATCTATTATAAGTGTGGTGAAAAAGGCCACCAAGCTCGTGATTGTAAGGGGAAGAAGGAAGCTATCGATGTTCAATACTACAATTGCAGGGAGATGAGACATTATGAAAATGAATGTCCTAAGCTTCAGGGAAACTTACCTCAGAAAAGGACAAGGGATCATGTACAAGCTTATGCAATCACTATTGCTAAGGTAGAAGCTCTGAAAGACGTGGTGGAAGGTAATTTAATGGTTTTCTCAAGTTTAGAAAATGAATTATTTGATTCTTGATCATCGCATTGTTTCATATCTTCCCAGTTTGCTAAGAAAATTATATATTTCCAATTTGATTTAACAAGGGATTTTTCAATCAAAACTCCTAAGGGAAATATCATTGCTACAAGGTTATGTGAATCAGTTCCCATGAGAGCACATAAATGTTCTTTATCTGCTGATCTCATCATCATACCCATGATTTAATTTGATATAATCCTCGGTATGGATTGGATTTCAAACCATGATGTGAAAATTTATTTCAAGAAGAATGAGGTTACAATTTTTGATGATGATGATAAGGAACACCTTATATTTAGAGCAGAATCGTCACCAACTAATTATTATCTAGATCCACCCCCAGTAGCTCAACTGAATTCAATTATTGGGGAGGAAGATAATGAAATGAATGTGGGTGAGGAAAGGAATGTTCAAATAGAGGATGTACCTATTATGAGAGAATATGTTGATGTGTTTCCAGAAGATTTACCTGGACATCCTCCAGAACGAGAAATTGAGTTTTCCATTGATTTAATTTCTAGATCAAGGCCCATATCAAAGACACCTTATAGAATGGCCATTGTGGAATTAATGGAACTAAAGAAACAACTAGAGGAATTGAGTAATAAGGGATTTATTCTCCCTAGTGTTTCTCCATGGGGAGCCCCTATCCTTTTTGTTAAGAAAAAATATGGATCTATGAGGTTATGTATTGACTACAGGGAGATCAATGCTATAATAATAAAGAAAAAGTATCCCCTACCTCACATTGATGATTTATTTGACCAACTGCATGGAGCTCAATACTTTTCAATGATTTACCTTCGATCTGGATACCATCAGTTTTGTGTGAAGAAGGAAGACATTTGGAAGACAGCATTTCGAACCAGGTATGGGCATTGTGAGTTTACAGTAATGCCTTTTGGGTTGACTAATGGACCCTCTGTTTTCATGGATCTAATGAACAGAGTTTTTAAGTAATATCCTTTTGACTTTTTAGTGGTATTTATTGATGATATCTTGGTATACTCTAAAATATACAAAGATCATGAAAATCACTTGTGCATTATATTGAATACTCTGAGCAGACATGAATTATATGGGAAGTTTAGCAAGTGTGAATTCTGGCTTCAGGATATTTCTTTTCTTGGCCATATTGTCTCTAAGGATGGAATCTCTATTGATCCTTCTAATACAAGAGCAATCCAAGAATGGCCAGCACCGATGAGTATAACTGAGGTACGCCGTTTTATTGGTTTAGCAGGTTATTATCGACATTTTGTTCAGAATTTTGCTCGGTTGGATAACCCATTAACAAAGCTCACACGTAAAGGGGTTAATTTTTTTTGGAAAAAAAGAGTGTGAAGAATGTTTTGAAGAACTGAAGAAAAGATTATTCAATGCTCTTGTATTGACTCTACCATCAGGGAATTACGGGTTTGTTATTTATAGTGATGCATCGAAGAAAGGACTTAGTTGTGTCCTTATGCAGAATGATAGGGTTATTGCCTATGCATCACGACAACTGAAAATTCATGAGAAAAACTATCATACTCGTGATCTTGAGTTAGCAGTTTTAATCTTTGCTTTGAAGATATGGAGACATTATCTCTATGGTGAAAAATGTGAGATATATACTGATCACAAGAGTTTAAAGTATATTTTTTCACAAAAAGAACTCAACATGAGGTAAAGGCAATGGCTTGAACTACTCAAGGATTATGATTGCATGATACACTACCACCCAGGGAAGGCAAATAAGATATTAGATTCTTTGAGTAGAAAGGATCATGGAGTTTTGAACAAGATGAGAGTAGAAAGGGATCCTATTTTGATGAATCTAGTAAAGATGGATATGGGAATCACCATGGAATGTGAAACATCAATACTTTTTCAAATGGATTCCAAACCATTTTACTAGAAAGGATAGAGAGTTCTCAGACTGGTGATGAAGTGTTTCAAAAGAAGATTAAAGCTGTGAATGATGGGAGATTGAGTGACTTTGTGTTTGAAGATGGAATTTTGAAATTTGGGAAGAGACTTTGTGTTCTCCATATACCTGATCTAAAAATAGAATTGTTGGATGATGCTTATAGTTCCAATTTCTCTATACACCATGGGAGAACCAAAATGTATAGAGATTTGATGGAACATTTTTGGTGGGATAACATGAAGAGGGAGATAGCTGATTTTTTTTCAAGATGTATGGTTTGTCAACAAGTTAAAGCTGGAAGGCAACAGCCTGGTAGAGTATTGCAACCTCTTCCCATACCTGAGTGGAAATGGGATAATATCACGATGGACTTTGTCATGGGACTACCAAAGATTTCTAGAAGGAACGATGCAATATGGGTCATTTTTTATCGTCCTACCAAGTCAGCGCAATTTCTTTCTATAAGAGAAGATCTACCATTTGAACATCTAGAAAGACTATATATTAATGAAGTTGTGAGACTTCATGGAGTACCTCTATCGATTGTTTCTGATTGTGATCCCCGTTTTACTTCAAGGTTCTGGAAAAGTCTTCAGAAAGCCTTGGATACTGAACTTCATTTGAGCACTGCCTACCACCCTCAAACAGATGGACAATCAGAATGGACTATTCAAACCTTAGAATACATGTTGATATCATGCTCACTTGACTTTCATGGAATGTGGGATCAATATTTACCTCTGGTGGAATTTTCCTATAACAATAGCTTCCATTCAAGTATTTAGATGGAACCATATGAAGCGTTATACGGAAAGAGATGTCGCACACCAACCTGTTGGGATGACATTGGTGAGAGGAAACTCGTAGGCCCAGAACTCGTGGAGGAAATGATGAAAAGGTGAAGGTAATCCAAAACCACATAAAAGCATCTCAAAGTAGGAAGAAGAGCTATGCTGATAACCGAAGGAAGGATTTGTAATTTCAGGTAGGAGATCATGTTTTCTTGAAGGTATCTCCATGAAAGGGAGTTATACGTTTCAGCAAGAAAGGTAAATTGAGTCCTAGGTACATCAGACCTTTCGAAATTCTTGAACTAATTGGGGTTGTAGCTTACCGTTTGGAAATGCCGCCAAATCTCTCCAAAGTTCACGATGTGTTCCACGTATCACTATTGAGAAAATAAATGCTTGACCCAACGCATGTACTCACTTACGAGGAATTAGAACTGGAACCCGATCTGTCTTATTGCGAAGAACTCATCAGGATTCTTGATACAAGATAACAAGTGCTGAGAAATTGAATGACTCGTCTGGTAAAAGTTCGATGGAGAAACCATAAAATGGAAGAGGCAACGTGGGAACCCGAGGAACTTATGATGAAGAATCACCCGAGTCTTTTCATGCGGTAGTATTCTAGAAATTTCGAGGATGAAATTATTTGAAGGAGGGGAGAATGTAACACCCCCAAGCTTCTACGGTACGCTTCTCTTTGAATAATACAGTAGCGTGTGTTGTACGTAACTTCGAGTTCTAACACACACCACAACCAATCAAACTAGCCGTTATAAATAGTAATACCCACTTTTTTAAATTTTATACATTTTATATTTCAAAATGGACTTCATTTTTTGATTCGAAATATCAAAATTATCCTAGGGTGAAATTTTGATGTCTTTCTGAAAACTTTCAATTTTTGATGAATAGTGAAAAACACTAACTTATAGTTTAAAACCGGATTTTTATTTAAATAATTATTTATTTTATTTAAGTTTAATTAAGGTAAAAATAGATACATAATACCAATATAATTTCAATGTAATTCATTGGAGTTAGTTTAGAATAATTTTAGATATATAAAAATTTTATTGAACTTTCACCGTCTTTTACCCACCTCCTATGAGAATTTGAAAATTCACATAAAACTTAATTTTACCGCTTCTATGAGTGGAATTTCAGAAATCCGAGAGACACGGTTAATATCAAGGAGTAAAATGTGGTTCAATAAGATGAAAATAATTTTTTGTGAATAGTAAATTTTTATTTTTATTTACCACGATTAAAAGTAAATAGGGTAATTAAGGATAAAAATGATATTAATATTACCTTAACACATGTCCTAATTCTACTAGACAAGTGTATCTCGGCCAAAAACAACCTTAGGAATAAAATATTATCATTTAGGTCCACTTGGATTAGATTAGGACATTTATTATTATTTAATTCAAAGAAGAGTCAAAAGAGTTAAAATCAAAGTTTAATAACTAAAACATTTTTAATATAGAGTTATACATAAGATAAATTCGATTATAAATATTCATTAGAAAGCTAAAAATATTTCATACATAATGGTATTTTATTTATAATTTTTAGACATTAAATAATTTAATTTATTTATGACACAATGGTGAGGCAGTAATTGCCTAATTAATGAAATATTAAAATAATTGATATTATAAATACCCAAATAAATGTAATTTGAAACTTTTTATGTATTAAATTAATTTTCTAGGTTAATATGACATATTAATATTGGTTATATGAATTTTTTTTGAATTAATAATTATTTTCTGAATTTATCAAAAACAAAATACCCAATAGTGTCAAAATTGACGTAAAAGAGTTTTTAAAACAAATATTATATTATTAATTGATATTATATTCCTAAAATTATAAGGTTCTGCCAAAGGAATTATATAATGGTAGTTGTATTATTAATGGACCACTTGAGGGTCGCTTGGATGTATAAATTAAGTTTATTATCTATATAATATAAAAATACAAAGTGACATGGTAAGTGTCAAACTAATTAACTAAGAGTTAAAACTAAAAGATAAGGTTAATATAATGACCCAACCTATCTAAAATACATTGGTTGAAAGGATTTAGACCCATCACAACCTTAGACTTTGAATAATCTACTTTGGAGACATTAGAGACAGAATATGAATTTATTATAAAATAATACTTTATGTTTTTTCTAAAGAGACTCTCCTCCCCCTTATAAAAGGACACCACTTATAACCAATTCTTCACACATTAAAAGCCTTTTTTTGAGGAAACAACCTGCCCAAATATTCTCCCAACTTCCCTCACTTCAACCTAGAGGCCTTATTTTGATCATAAATCCAACCTAAGGATCCCTTTTGATCAAATCAAAAGGAAGAACCTGAAGAAGAGGTAATATTTTCACCACCCTCTTTCAAGTTCCTTTCTTCTTCAAATTCTTATTTCTTTGTTATTTCCATTCTAAAATAATAAATTCAGTATCTTATATATACTTTTATGTTATTATAAATATGGTACAACCATATTCATTATTCTATCCATCCTTTGAATGACATGTCACCATACGTGCGTACGTACGGCTTACCATCTCCACGTCGTGGTGTAATTGTTATTCAAAACATTATTATTTGGATGGGTATGATAATGATGTGTAATTGATGTAAATAATAAATATAACATGATAATGATTCTGTATATATGATATACCATCCAATTATATATTATTTTATTATCAAAAGAATGATATTGTCGCTCGTGCGTACGTACGGATTACCGTCTCCATGAATGTGATGAGATTCATTCCCCATCGTATCAATTCAAGTATAATTCTCATTTTATGATTAAAAATAATGTTTAAGTACTTTATATCATTCTGGATATGAATAAGATACAACCTATCCATAACAAACATGGCTTATGTAACAAAACATATAAAATAAAACGATTAAGTTAACACCTGAAATGACGATAATACTAAGATATTATTAACAAAGAAATGTTAAAAGATCATATATGATATCATATTAATGTATATGATTCTTGGATAATTTAATAACAATTATTTCACCATTATACAGGAGGTTAATCTACCCTCAACCAAGGAAAAGTACAAGGTAAGGGTTTATTTCACAATCTCTTCATTATCTGAGGTTGTTTTTACGTAATTATCTACTGGGACCTCTTTATCATCCACATCCATGTTTCTTAAAAATGTATTTCAAAACATTCTTACTATTTTACAGAATATGGGTTAAAGTCATTTATACCCTTGTTTGAATTTTTATAAGAAGTTTATAAATGAATCTTTCTGTTGTTTTCCAAACAAGGTCCTTTTTAAACTTTTCGACTAAATTAAGGTAAGAATGTATTTTTTTTAACTTATATGGCGGGTGTGGCTATTTTCTGCCGTTATAAAATCATCAAATCTTCCCTTACAAGCTTATAAGAATATTATCAAGGTAAATGTTTTCTTTTATAATTCTGTGACTTTTAAATGATTTCAAAAAGAGATATTTCTCTCAAATAGTTTTGATTTCATCTATGTCAACATCCTTTGATGGATTTTAATTTTATTTGAAGTTGATTTATTATGATACAAAACTTCCATATTATATTGAAGTTTTTGTGATATTTTTGACTATAGATGTGTTATTTTTATACCATTCATGGTTTATGGAGAAAATATTGACATTTCGTATGCTAGTTTTAATACGAATGTTTATGTTCTGTTTAAACCTATTAATATGAGGAATGCATTGGACTTAATAAGTGATGGTTGGAGCCTGCTATAACTCCTATATGCATCGGTAGGTCTCATGAGACAAACTAGTGTCTTGGCACAAGGTCTTGAAAAAATCTTATTTGTAGTCTTGGCACAAGGCCTTGACTATGTGGTTATGATAGTATGGCATTATGCATTCCATCATTATGAAAGTGGTTATTGATATTTCATGTGATTATTCGACTAGTAAAATATCCATGTGAATAAGTAAATGGCATTATTTCATTTTATTTTTTCCATATTATGCTGAAGTTCAAGTTTAAAAGGCTTTTGTTTTAGTTATACATTGCCTTAAATGTTTATGCCTATTTATGAAAGTTTATGCTATATTTTTATCCTTATTGGGATTTTGAGCTCACCCCTTTATATGTTTTATTTTTCCCAGGATGTGAAGAAGTATTTTATGAATGACCTGCATGGATAGTATGAGGGGTTATGAGTTTGTTCTATGGAGACTATGTTGTTGTAGTTTTCATTTTATGATGTAATGTAAACTTTATGAATGTATCTAGTGATTCCAAGGCTACTAAACTATCGTTCTTTCGAGACTTGATCTTTTGTGATCATTCCAATGTTATGTAATAATGAACCGACTCTGGGTAACTGGGGTCGGGGTGTTACAGTTTTGGGAGGAGTATACTTTTTCATTTGTTCCTAAAATCCCAAGTGACCATGATTTATTTGTGCTTCTAAATGAGGGTGATTCTGTTTTTTATCATCACTCGAAATGAGGTGATGGGTGGTTAGAGGCCTATCTAGGTTCCTTAATGGTAACTAATGTTGGAATGGGAGTGAAATTTGCAGCTTCTTATTTGACTAGCCTTTTCCCCTATGTTATGGGTATGAGATGAGCTTTGGATCGGGTTCCCATAATATCTTCTTCCAAACATTGGTCCATTTTTGAGAACTTGTGGAATCCACATGGATACTTCATGGGGATCTGAGGCATCTACAACTCATCCTTGATATTTTCAGCACAAAGTTATTGTAGTTTCTCTTATGTTAGAGGTGTGATGAGAGAATAGATTAAACTTTTCCACCTTTCTATGAAATAAGAAACCCTCTCATTCATGCATTCCTTTCAATTATTTAGGTCGATGATTGTTGTTTTCCTTAGCGTGGAGCTTAATTGATAAAATAACTAATAATGAAGGTCTTCCTATCCTGCAACAGATTATGATGGTATAATTATATACTAAAACATGTTGGCCCTCTCATAGTTTGTATGAAAAAAACATAGTTTTATTACCTCCAGTTGATCTTGAGGACCAATTGTTGGACCACATACAGATATGAAGTGTGTGAGATGTTTTTTGGGGTCACTATCATAGTCAAAGGTAGAGAATGTATGATTTTTGAAGTTGGGTGGAGGTGTAGTATCATCCAGCAATTTGGGATATGGATTCTACTAAGGTTGCACTAGTGCGCGTTTCCATTTCATGGATTCTATTTGACTGGATAGGTACTCAATGTCATTAAGTACCTCTAGGGGAACTATTGTGTGAGACATCTCCCATTCATTGGTAGTGGATAAAGGATGATGAGATGGTCCCACCATTATCTCCTCTAATTCTTGATTCATCCTATGACTGAATGATTTATCTACCAAGGGAGAGGTTGTCACCAAAATGGAGGGAAGTCATGATCGTTTTCCACTTCCTCATTTATGTAGATTTAATGCCTAGATCTGGGGACAATATAATGCTCAAATACCACTTCTATCAGTGGATCGGCTGTAGGAGGGTAGATATTTTTCTCTTCTAGAAGACGATACCCAGCAGGAAAATTTCCCCTGAGTAGCTCGTTAATTAGTTGACAAAGAGTTGGTATTTTACTCTCATATTGTGATAGTTTTTCCTCCTTAGAAGGAATCTAAAATCATTTTTTTGGTGATTATAATGTAGATGCACCTTTAACTTTCTCTTTGTTAGGGTTCTTCTGGATAAGTAACATCTCGTTATTCTATGGCGATAGATTTTGGTTCCATATTTGGTTCTGAGTGTGTGTAGCCAAATTATTTTCATCCAAATCACCCTACTCTTGAGGTATATTTTCCAAGTTTTGTCCCTATACATTTGAATTTTGATCAATTCCTTCCATGTTGAAAGTGAGAAAATTTATAGTGGAATATCAAGAAATAATGGTAGTGCCATTAATTTCAACACAACATACTAATTATTCACTTCCTTTATTAGGGTCATTATTGGAAACCTTGTCCATATTGGGAAATTTTGGACTACAACCCTGGTAGGGTTTAATCTAAATTTTCATATGCTTCTCCCATATTGGCCTATTAATAATTACTCTAAGGGAGTTTTCCATTGTGGTCATCATACAGGCCATAAATAGCATAGGTTTTATTAAGGATCTTTCTTGAATAATCTAAGGAATTGACAATACAAGGGGTGGAGGTAGTGGTAGATATTCTCCTATACCAGGGGGTCATGCCCACTCCTGGATAGATGTTATGGAAGCTACTATTGTGTCTTCTTTGATGTGGAATTGTTTTTATCACTTGGGATCTGGGTACGATGGTTAGACATGATGAGAACCATTCATTAGGGATGTTTTCTAGATGATTGAAACTTAAGTCTCCATGTCCAAAATAAATTTTCATTACTTTCAGTGGCCTAGTTTGATTTCATGTTGGTTATCCCCTCCCTCTATTTGTGATTTCTATGCATCATTGAAGTAGGGAAATTTCATTATAGTGTCAAAATACCGAGACTGTCACCTAGTCCTGAGATTTTTTTTAGAATCTATAACATTACAGGACTCCAAACATAAGGGGTTCTATTGGTCTGAGGGTACGGAAAAGTGTAATTCTCCATATTTCCCCATCCTAAAATGTGGGTGGACAATGTGGATTTGGAGATCAGATACCTAAATATTGTAATGAAATGGAAGTAAGCATGTTGTAGATTTGTGTTGTTATTTTCTAGTTTTGGGTCTAGATCCATGGATATGGTATCCAAATCTATCTAAAAATAGAGTATATTGATTGTTTGAAGGCAACACTCATATCCCAGATAAGGGTGAAGTGCCCAGATCAGTGTGAATCACTGAGAGGGGGAGGGGGTGAATCAGTTATCCCTTAAAACTTTTTACTAATTGATTCCTTATCAATTAAACCTATATGGCTGGTTAAATCCTCGATCCACTCTTCTTGTATCTCTCACTTTTCCTCGAATGATGTAGTAAATGTAAAGGCACAGGACACACGGATTTACAAGGTTCGGCACCAAAGGCCTACGTCCTTTCCATGTTGGTTATACACCCCAACATGGTTTCTTCCATTATAATCTGTTAGTATTACAATGGTCGACACAGAGTCCCACTATATCTCTCCTGAGTCCCACAGGAGGTTCTTTATACTGCGTCCCACAGTGTTACCAGAGTCCCACTGGCCTGCTCTAGAATCCCACTGAAGACTTCCTCCGCCTTGAGTCTCACAGGGGGATTCTCCTGGCTCCTCGAGTCACACGAGTAGCTCTTCTTCACTTTAAGCTTCTTCAAGTATCTTCAGCAGTCTCGGATAAAGACTGCTAACCTTGCTCTTCACTTCTGATCACTTGATCAGGTCTTCTCGTCTTGCTCAGGATTTATCTCCTTCTTCTTAGGATGACCTGGCCTCTGTCTTCAAGAATCTTCTTGGACTTCTCAGCTACTGAAAACTCAGGCAATATGATGTCTTTCACTTCAGCTTGGCTTCAGTCTCACTTAAGAACAACTTCATGCACTAAGTGCATCGCAACTCTGCATCTTCATGCACTGATTGCATGGCTTCTCACATTCCTCAAGAACTTCTGATCTTGGTCAACTCAAATGCACACAACCTGATTTTACTTTGTTCACGTGTGCATGTGCATGCATGCAAGCATGCACTCCCCTTTTCTCTTCTTGGTGCAGTAAACCCTTAAAGGGTGAAATTATTTTTAGCACACACCTTCTCTGAACTTCACACAGTTAATTCAATTTGCTTACACACTTGAATGTGTGTTATACTTTAGTGTGGGGGTCCTTCTTCTTCTTCTAAGTGTTTACACTTTTAGTGCACACACTAGGTTCGGCCTATTTTTTTCTTTTGCACACACAAATTGTTCTTTACTTTTTCACACACTTGATTTGGCCTACTTCACATGCACATACTTGGCCCGTAGGTGTTTGTTATCCAATTTTCACACACACACAAATAGTGTGGTCTTCCTCTCCTTATGCACACACAAGCCACTGCCCGTAGGGTGTTCTCCCACTCGGTAAACACACAAGGCACTAAGGCCTCGGCCTTCTCTTCTTCTTCAAAGCGCGCTAGTGCAATGAGTGCAAGGGCCACTTCTTCTTCAACACTGCCGCGCAAGGTGCACTGGCCGCGGGCACGCAGGTGCTACTGCCGCGCAAGCACTCGGGTGTGAAAGGTGCAACACCGCAGGGCATGAAAGCTACTCCTGCTGCGCAAGTATGTGGGCAGAGAGAGCTCCTTCCTGTCGCGCAAGGGAGACGCGCAGGGGACTCCTTCCTTTCTTCTTTCGCGCAAGGAGTGTGAAAAAGGAACCTCACGGAGCCAAGGGGTGGCTCCGGGCTTCTCAAATTTTTTGCGAGGCAGAGGGCACTCACAGGACTCCACAAAGATTCAGCAAAGGATCAGCAAACAAATTCTGTGCCTCGGGTTCTCCTTATATAGGCAGAGGAGGTGCAGTTCATCCACGAAGATATGACTTGATCTCCCGAAGTTTTCAGGTTTTCAAGATTTTTCTCAAATCTTGATTACTTCTCTATTTCAACGCGGTTTCTTTATTTTTTATCTTCTTCACGTGCATGCGACTTAGAAATGCATGCATGGCCTCTTCTCTTCTATTCCATGAAAAACACAAACCCATGAATCCTCGGCAACTTCATTTGCCTCGGCATTCTTCGAAATCTCCCATTTCACGTATTCATGTATACTTTTATGCATGGATAGGTTCAGCATGGACAGATGATCACTTTGATGGCTTCATCTTCATCTTCAATGGTTGGGAGCTCGAAATCAGGTGGTCGGATAGCCTCTGGTTCAGGCGACGTCGCGGGTGGCCTTTGGGCGAGCTCGAGATTGAAGACGGACAGGGAGCCCTCGGATCAGGCGATCAAATAATCTTCAACGTCCTGGATCTGAACGGGCCGCGGCGGATTAGATGTGCGGCCGAGATATGGCGCGCGATCAATCGTGCGGCCAGGATCCGCTCCGCGGCAAAATCCCGCACCCCACATCGAATCGGCGGCCGGTTTCCATGCGGTTTATCAAAGTTCTTCCACCATCCATCCCACAATTGAACTTCTCCCCTCACGGTGTCACCCCGCACCGTGTTCTCTCTGCGGGCGCGCTCTGCGCCCACCTCTGCTCCCTGTAGGCGCGCCACTGGCGCCTACTTATGCACACACGGGCGCGCTCTTCGCGCTCATGCTGCGCGGGCTTCATCCACCGCGTGGCCTCGAGGCTTATACACGGCCCCGGACTCTCTCAGGCTGGCCCCATGGGATCCCCCTTGGGTGTGGCGACCTCGAGTCCCACAAGTGCCTTGGGGTTGAACCCTTAAGGCTGGCCCTTGGTGGCTTCCTTTTTGCTTGAGGAAACACTAAGTACTTTGTATATAAACAAAGTTACCAAGTGTAAATGCCAAATGCCACTTCTTCTTCTTCTAAGCCATTATTTCCATTTCTTATTCATTCTTCTTCCACAAACTTCCTCAACTCCTTTCAATCATGTATTCTAGACTTATGAGACATTTGTAGAAGGTTCTTCATCAACCGAAGCTCCTGAATCACATATATTCTTCAATGTTCTTCATTGAACCAATCATATATCAAGTTGGATCAATTTCAATTCATCATGCACTAAGAGATAGTGCACGGTCTTCATTAATCCACATCATCCACTTAGTCGTTGTGGAGAGATCAACTTTCATCTCATCATGCATTGTTAAGACAATGCATGGTCTTCAGACATTGTTGTGACATTGTATCCAGTTGATACAAGTTCTTTGAACTTAAAGATCAGCTCAACAATCGTCAGATGTAATGATGCTCCATCATCATTCATTCTTCAAGTGTTGTCAATTAGTATCACCATGATACAAGTATTGAAACATTAAGAACAGATCTACAATCGTCTGATATACATGGAGAATGTTTCAACCATAATCTCCTATGCCACTTAGTGAATCTCCTAAGTGACATGCATCTTAGTAACATGGCCATTCTCCTTTCATCACCAACACCATCACATCCTTTTTCATTCACATATTGAAACTCCTTGACATCCATCCATTCCTTGACAACAACATACCTCATTGACAACAAATGCAACAGAGTGCATTTCAATCTCCCCCTTTGTATTTGTTGTCAATACACTACTTCTGCACATATGAATGGGTCAATATGTGTGCCAATATTTTCTCCCCCTTATTGGCAATCAAATGAAAAGGTGTGGTGTGGTTCTCTTTCAAAAATATCTTCCTCCCTTTGAAAAGTATTTTATTGAAAAACACTGAGAGAGGGATGATGTCACATGTTCTCTTTAGCAAAGAACCTTTAGTAAATAAACTCTAAGTCTACTTTGGCTAACCCGGTGTAGAAAACAAGAGTGATGTAACCAAGGTACTCAATGTTGTCCAACATTCACTATACATGTGAGATCATGCTTCAAGGGGTTTGAAATTTTTTAGATATATCAATGAATTGCTAAATCTTGCACAACTTCACAAAACTCATTAGAAAGTTCAGGTGCAAAGATAAAGCTCCCCCTTTCATCCATTTGTCTTGAATCCATACTCCCCCTTAATTGACAAGATAAACTCAATTAAGAAATAAGGGATGAAAGTATGATTGGAATTCCTTCACTTTTCTCAAGATGGTATTAATCTCAAAATCCCATCTTCTCCAGATTGGCTCCCCCTCAAGGGGTGCACTCCATTCTTTCCAAACCATCCTCCAGTTGAGAATGATAATCATCTTCAATTCCCTGCAATGTCAGCACATGTAAATACAAGTGATTAGGGAATAATATGGAACCTTCTTAGTTCATCAATGTGAACAACAAGGTTGAGAAGATTCTCTCAACCGAGATGTCCCATTTTCACCATTCTTCACACTTGCACATTTGATCTTTAATGATGTTTGTGCTGGTGTGGATCTCAATACATATTCATGTGAAATCTTCTTCTTCCCTTTTGCCTTAGCAATTACCAGAACTTCATCTTCAGCTCTTTGCAGTTCTCTGGCAAGTTGCAACTGATTAGGCCATATGACTAGTAAGTCATTTGGAAGAGTGGCCTCAGTTCTGAAAGTTCCAGATGGTTCTTTTGATGCTTTCAAGCTACCTTTCTTAGGCAACTTGTTTTCAATCAATCCCTTCTGCTTCTTCTGGATTGATTGTCTTTTTGAGTCCAGTCTGCTTCTATTCAATTCCATGGCTTGTTCACAAAGATCCATGGTGTGTCCTTTCTTTCCACATTAGAAGAATGTTTTCTTGGTGGTCCTTATGGATGCATCACCCTTCTTGGATTTAGACTCCAAGGACTTCTTTTCCTTTTTCAAAACCTTCTTAGGAGCATCTTCAACTTTCTTCTTGCTTCCCAAGGATTCTTTCTGAGCCAGATTCTGTGATATTTTCTTCTTTTGAGCTCTGGATACAGTTGGAGATTGACATGTATCTATTTGACCACTTTTGCACACATCCCAGATGTTATCAAGAAATCCAAATCTGTTAGCAGTAAATAGATGTCTCTGGACCTGTGGATGTTGCTTCTTTCCTTCTGGCTTGCTCCCCCTTGGTATGGGCTTGGTCTGTGCTTTTACATTTAGAGGATTGTACCTACAATCTTTTGCACAATGTCCATACTTGTTACAACACCAGCATTGACCCACAAATCTTGACTTTTTGATTCCTTCTGATTGTAGGGTACTTGTCTTGAATTTTTGTGCTGCTTCAGGAGAGATTTCTTTCTTCATTGTCTTCATCCATACTTGTTTGGATTCATTCTTCCATCCTGCACTTTTAGTAGAAACACTTTTAGAAGTATGAGTACAAGATGGTATGGATGGTACCTTCCTTTTAGAATATGTTGCCCTTTTATTAGAGGATGTCCTTCTTTTGGAATCATCCTTCTCAATGCACACTTGTGTAGCAACATTTCTACTTTCAGCTGACTGGGAGGATTCAGCTTTGGGTGATTGCAGATTTTTCAATATCACCTCTAGTTCTAAGCATTTCATGTTAAGGGAGTTCTTCTCATCCTCAACAGTTCTTAACCTTCCTTCCCAATTTTCTTTCAGCTGTTCTAACTGGTCTTCATGCACCTTCTTCAATTCTAGCAATGAATTGTCAAGTTCCTTCACCAATTTGACTTTGTCTTTGAGTTGAGCATCTCTGACATTCATTGACACTTTGTGCAACTTCTCCAGTGCATGGAAAACTTCTTTGATCATTATCATAAATATTTATTTCTTAGAAGAGCATCTTTACAATTCTTCATCAGTGTCTTCAAATCTTTCATTGCAAAGGGAAATAGTTTCATCTTTAGCCTTCACCAGCTTTCTGAGGGTGTTGGTTATGACAACCCTTTTGGCCAACTGATCTTCCATTGTATTGGCTTCTTCTTCTAGCTGTAATTTTTCTTCTTGAAGATCAATGATGCCTGTATCTATACACATTTCCACTTCCTTGGGGACTGTCTTCTGAAGATATTTGATTGCATTTTGAAGATCATTCATTATTCCAACTTCATCACAGCTAGGACAGTCTTTCTTCATCTTCTTGGCCTGTTTCTTCTTTCTATTTTTCTGAGTCTTGGCAGATATCTCCATTTGAGGTTGGTTGCTCATTTCCTCAAATATGAACTTCATAAAGACTCCCTTGGATCTTTTAGAGGTAACCTTCCCTCTGATACCAATTAAAGTGCCCAGATCAGTGTGAATCACTAAGAGGGGGAGGGGGTGAATCAGTGATCCCTTAAAACTTTTTACTAATTGATTCCTTATCAATTAAACCTCTATGGCTGGTTAAAGCCTCAATCCACTCTTCTTGTATCTCTCACCTTTCCCCGAATGATGTAGTAAATGTAAAGGCACAGGACACAAGGATTTATAAGGTTCAGCACCAAAGGCCTACGTCCTTTCCATGTTGGTTATACACCCCAACACGGTTTCTTCCATTATAATCTGTTAGTATTACAATGGTCGATACAGAGTCCCACTGTATCTCTCCTGAGTCCCACAGGAGGTTCTTTATACTGCGTCCCACAGTGTTACCAGAGTCCCACTGGCCTGCTCCCGAATCCCACTGAAGACTTCCTCCGCCCTGAGTCTCACAGGGGGCTTCTCCTGGCTCCTCGAGTCACACGAGTAGCTCTTCTTCACTTTAAGCTTATTCAAGTATCTTCAGCAGTCTGGGATAAAGACTGGTGACCTTGCTCTTCACTTCTGATCACTTGATCAGGTCTTCTCGTCTTTCTCGGGATTTATCTCCTTCTTCTTAGGATGACCTGGCCTCTGTCTTCAAGAATCTTCTTGGACTTCTTAGCTACTGAAAACTCAGGCAATATGATGTCTTTCACTTTAGCTTGGCTTTAGTCTCACTTCAGAACAACTTCATGCACTAAGTGCATGGAAACTCTGCATCTTCATGCACTGATTGCATGGCTTCTCACATTCCTCAAGAACTTCTGATCTTGGTCAACTCAAATGCACACAACCTGATTTGACTTTGTTCACGTGTGCATGTGCATGCATGCAAGCATGCACTCCCCTTTTCTCTTCTTGGTGTAGTAAACCCTTAAAGGGTGGAATTATTTTTAGCACACACCTTCTCTGAACTTCACACACTTAATTCAATTTTCTTACACACTTGAATGTGTGTTATACTTTAGTGTGGGGGTCCTTCTTCTTCTTCTAAGTGTTTACACTTTTAGTGCACGCACTAGGTTCGACCTCTTTTTTTTCTTTTGCACACACAAATTGTTCTTTACTTTTGCACACACATGATTTGGCCTACTTCACATGCACATACTTGGCCCGTAGGTGTTTGTTATCCAATTTTCACACACACACAAATAGTGTGGTCTTCCTCTCCTTATACACACACAAGCCACTTCCCGTAGGGTGTTCTCCCACTCGGTACACACACAAGGAACTAAGGCCTCGACCTTCTATTCTTCTTCAAAGCGCACTAGTGCAATGAGTGCAAGGGCCACTTCTTCTTCAACACTGCCACGCAAGGTGCACTGGCCGAGGGCGCGCAGGTGCTACTGCCACGCAAGCACTCGGGTGTGCAAGGTGCAACACCGCGGGGCGTGCAAGCTACTCATGCCGCGCAAGTATGCGGGCAGAGAGAGCTCCTTCCTGTCGCGCAAGGGAGACACGCAGGGGACTCCTTACTTTCTTCTTTCGCGCAAGGAGTGCGCAAAAGGAACCTCACGGAGCCAAGGGGTGGCTCCGGGCTTCTCAAATTCTTCGCGAGGCAGAGAGCACTCACAGGACTCCACAACGTTTCAGCAAAGGATCAGCAAACAAATTCTGTGCCTCGGGTTCTCCTTATATAGGCAGAGGAGGTGCAGTTCATCCACGAAGATAAGACTTGATCTCCCGAAGTTTTCGGGTTTTCAAGATTTTTCTCAAATCTTTATTTCTTCTCTGTTTCAACACGGGTTCTTTATTTTTTATCTTCTTCATGTGCATGCGACTTAGAAACGCATGCATGGCCTCTTCTCTTCTATTCCATGCAAAACACGAACCCATGATGCCTCGGAAACTTCGTTTGCCTCAGCATTCTTCGAAATCTCCCATTTCACGTATTCATGTATACTTTTATGCATGGATAGGTTCAGCATGGACAGACGATCACTTTGATGGCTTCAGCTTCATCTGCAATGGTCAGGAGCTCAAAATCAGGTGGTCGGATGGCCTCTGGTTCAGGCGACGTCGCGGGTGGCCTTTGGGTGAGCTCGAGATTGAAGATGGACGGGGAGCTATCGGATCAGGCGATCAAATAATCTTCAACGGCCTGGATCTGAACGGGCCACGGCGGATTAGATGTGCGGCCGAGATCTGGCGCGCGATCAATCATGTGGCCAGGATCCGCTTCGGGGAAAAATCCCGCGTCCCACATCGAATCGGAGGCCGGTTTCCACTCGGTTTATAAAAGTTCCGCTGCCATCCATCCCACAATTGAACTTCTCCCCTCACGGTGCCGCCCCGCACCGTGTTCTCTCTGTGAGCGCGCTCTGCGCCCAACTCTGCTCCCTACGGGCGTGCCACTGGCACCTACTTATGCACACACGGGTGCGCTCCTCGCGCTCACACTGCGCGGGCTTCATCCACCGCATGGCCTCGGGGCTTATACACGGCCCCGGCCTCTCTCGGGCTGGCCCCATGGGATCCCCCTTGGGCGTGGTGACCTCGAGTCCCACAAGTGCCTTGGGGTTGAACCCTTAAGGCTGGCCCTTGGTGGCTTCCTTTTTGCTTGAGGAAACACTAAGTACTTTGTATACAAACAAAGTTACCAAGTGTAAATGCCAAATGCCACTTCTTCTTCTTATTCTAAGCCATTCTTTCCATTTCTTCTTCATTCTTCTTCCATAAACTTCCTCAACTCCTTTCAATCATGTATTATAGACTTATGAGACATTTGTAGAAGGTTATTCATCAACTGAAGCTCCTGAATCACATATATTCTTCAATGTTCTTCATTGAACCAATCGGAGATCAAGTTGGATCAATTTCAATTCATCATTCACTAAGAGATAGTGCATGGTCTTCATTAATCCACATCATCCACTTAGTCGTTGTGGAGAGATCAACTTTCATCTCCTCATGCATTGTTAAGACAATGCATGGTCTTCAGACATTGTTGTGACATTGTATCCAGTTGATACAAGTTCTTTGAACTTAAAGATCATCTCAACAATCGTAAGATGTAATGATGCTCCATCATCATTCATTCTTCAAGTGTTTTCACTTAGTATCACCATGATACAAGTATTGAAACATTAAGAACAGCTCTACAATCGTCTGATATACATGGAGAATGTTTCAACCATAATCTCCTATGCCACTTAGTGAATCTCCTAAGTGACATGCATATTAGTATCATGGTCATTCTCCATTCATAACCAACACCATCACATCATTTGTCATTCACATATTGAAACTCCTTGAAATCCATCCATTCCTTGACAACAACATACCTCATTGACAACAAATGCAACAGAGTGCATTTCAATCTCCCCCTTTGTATTTGTTGTCAATACACTACTTCTACACATATGAATGGGTCAATATGTGTGCCAATATTTTCACCACCTTATTGGAAATCAAATGCAAAGGTGTGGTGTGGTTCTCTTTCAAAAATCTCTTCCTCCATTTGAAAAGTATTTTCTTGAAAAACACTGAGAGAGGGATGATGTCACATGTTCTCTTTAGCAAAGAACCTTTAGTAAATCAACTCTAAGTCTACTTGGGCTAACCCGGTGTAGAAAAAAAGAGTGATGTAACCAAGGTACTCAATGCTATCCAACATTCACTATACATGTGAGATCATGATTCAAGGGGTTTGAAATTTTTCATATATATCAATGAATTGTTAAATCCTGCACAACTTCACAAAACTCATTAGAAAGTTCAGGTGAAAAGATAAAGCTCCCCCTTTCATCCATTTGTCTTCAATCCATACTCCCCCTTAATTGACAAGATAAACTCAATTAAGAAAAAAGGGATGAAAGTATGATTGGAATACCTTCACATTTCTCAAGATGGTATTAATCTCAAAATCCCATCTTCTCCAGATTGGCTCCCCCTCAAGGGGTGCACTCCATTCTTTCCAAACCATCCTCCAGTTGAGAATGATCATCATCTTCAATTCCCTGCAATGTCAGCACATGTAAATACAAGTGATTAGGGAATAAGATGGAACCTTCTTAGTTAATCAATGTGAACAATAAGGATGAGAAGATTCTCTCAACCGAGATGTCCCATTTTCACCATTCTTCACACTTTCACATTTGATCTTTAATGATGTTTGTGCTGGTGTGGATCTCAATACATCTTCATGTGAAATCTTCTTCTTCCCTTTTGCCTTAGCAATTACCAGAACTTCATCTTCAGCTCTTTGCAGTTCTCTGGCAAGTTGCAACTGATTAGGCCATATGACTAGTAAGTCATTTGGAAGAGTGGCCTCAGTTCTGGAAGTTCCACATGGTTCTTTTGATTCTTTCAAGATACCTTTCTTAGGCAACTTGTTTTCAATCAATCCCTTCTGCTTCTTCTGGATTGATTGTCTTTTTGAGTCCAGTCTGCTTCTATTCAATTCCATGGCTTGTTCACAAAGATCCATGGTGTGTCCTTTCTTTCCACAGTAGAAGCATGTTTTCCTGGTGGTCCTTCGGGATGCATCACCCTTCTTGGATTTAGACTCCAAGGACTTATTTTCCTTTTTCAAAACCTTCTTGGTAGAATCTTTAACTTTCTTCTTGCTTCCCAAGGATTCTTTCTGAGCCAGATTCTGTGATCTTTTCTTCTTTTGATCTCTTGATACAGTTGGAGATTGACATGTATCTATTTGACCAGTTTTGCACACATCCTAGATTTTATCAAGCAATCCAAATTTTTTAGCAGTAAACAGATGTCTCTGGACCTGTGGATTTTGCTTATTTCCTTCTGGCTTGCTCCCCCTAGGTATGGGATTGGTCTGTGCTTTTACATTTAGAGGATTGTACCTACAATCTTTTGCACAATGTCCATACTTGTTACAACACCAGCATTGACCCACAAATCTTGACTTTTTGATTCCTTCTAATTGTAGGGTACTTGTCTTGAATTGTTGTGCTGCTTCAGGAGAGCTTTCTTTCTTCATTGTCTTCATCCATACTTGTTTGGATTCATTCTTCCATCCTGCACTTTTAGTAGAAACACTTTTAGAAGTATTAGTACAAGATGGTATGGATGGTACCTTCCTTTTAGAAGATGTTTCCCTTTTATTAGAGGATGTCCTTCTTTTGGAATCATCCTTCTCAATGCACACTTGTGTAGCAACATTTCTACTTTCAGCTGACTGGGAGGATCCAGCTTTGGGTGATTGCAGATTTTTCAATATCACCTCTAGTTCTAAGCATTTCATGTTAAGGGAGTTCTTCTCATCCTCAACAGTTCTTAGCCTTCCTTCCCAATTTTCTTTCAGCAGTTCTAACTGGTCTTCATGCACCTTCTTCAATTCTAGAAATGAATTGTCAAGTTCCTTCACCAATTTGACTTTTTCTTCGAGTTGAGCATCTCTGACATTCATTGACACTTTGTGCAACTTCTCCAGTGCATGGAAAACTTCTTTGATCATTATCATAAAGATTTCTTTCTCAGAAGAGCTTCTTTGCAATTCTTCATCAGTGTCTTCAAATCTTTCACTACAAAGGGAAATAGTTTCATCTTTAGCCTTCACCAGCTTTCTGAGGGTGTTGGTTATGCTAACCCTTTTGGCCAACTGATCTTCCATTGTATTGGCTTCTTCTTCTAGCTGTAATTTTTCTTCTTGAAGATCAAGGATGCCTGTATCTATACACATTTCCACTTCCTTGGGGACTTTATTCTAAAGATATTCGATTGCATTTTGAAGATCATTCATTATTCCAACTTCATCACAGCTAGGACAGGCTTTCTTCATCTTCTTGGCCTGTTTCTTCTTTCTATTTTTTTGAGTCTTGGCAGATATCTCCATTTGAGGCTGGTTGCTCATTTCCTCAAATCTGAACTTCATAAAGACTCCCTTGGATCTTTTAGAGGTAACCTTCCCTCTGATACCAATTGAAGTGCCCAGATCAGTGTGAATCACTGAGAGGGGGAGGGGGTGAATCAGTGATCCCTTAAAACTTTTTACTAACTGATTCCTTATCAATTAAACCTCTATAGATGGTTAAAGCCTCGATCCACTCTTCTTGTATCTCTCACCTTTCGTCGAATGATGCAGTAAATGTAAAGTCACAGGACACAAGGATTTACAAGGTTCGGCACCAAAGTCCTACGTCCTTGCCATGTTGGTTATACACCCCAACATGGTTTCTTCCATTATAATCTATTAATATTACAATGGTTGATACAGAGTCCCACTGTATCTCTCCTGAGTCCCACAGGAGGTTCTTTATACTGCGTCCCACAGTGTTACCAGAGTCCCACTGGCATACTCCAGAATCCCAATGAAGACTTCCTCCGTCCGGAGTCTCACAGGGGGCTTCTCCTGGCTCCTCGAGTCACACGAGTAGCTCTTCTTCACTTTAAGCTTCTTCAAGTATCTTCAGCAGTCTGGGATAAAGACTGCTGACCTTGCTCTTCACTTCTGATCACTTGATCAGGTCTTCTCGTCTTGCTCAGGATTTATCTCCTTCTTCTTAGGATGACCTGGCCTCTGTCTTCAAGAATCTTCTTGGACTTCTCAGCTACTGAAAACTCAGGCAATATGATGTCTTTCACTTCATCTTGGCTTCAGTCTCACTTCAGAACAACTTCATGCACTAAGTGCATGGCAATTCTGCATCTTCATGCACTGATTGCATGGATTCTCACATTCCTAAAGAACTTCTGATCTTGGTCAACTCAAATGCACACAACCTGATTTGACTTTGTTCACGTGTGCATGTGCATGCATGCAAGCATGCACTCCCCTTTTCTCTTCTTGGTGCAGTAAACCCTTAAAGGGTGAAATTCTTTTTAGCACACACCTTCTCTAAACTTCACACACTTAATTCAATTTGCTTACACACTTGAATGTGTGTTATACTTTAGTGTGGGGGTCCTTCTTCTTCTTCTAAGTGTTTACACTTTTAGTGCACACACTAGGTTCGGCCTCTTTTTTTTCTTTTGCACACACAAATTGTTCTTTACTTTTGCACACACTTGATTTGGCCTACTTCACATGCACATACTTGGCCCCTAGGTGTTTTTTATCCAATTTGCACACACACAAAAATAGTGTGGTCTTCCTCTCCTTATGCACACACAAGCCATTGCCCGTAGGGTGTTCTCCCACTCAGTACACACACAAGGCACTAAGGCCTCGGCCTTCTCTTCTTCTTCAAAACGCGCTAGTGCAATGAGTGCAAGGGCCACTTCTTCTTTAACACTACCGTGCAAGGTGCACTGGCCGCGGGCGCGCAGGTGCTACTGCCGTGCAAGCACTCGGGTGTGCAAGGTGCAACACCGCGGGGCGTGCAAGCTACTCCTGCCGCGCAAGTATGCGGGCAGAGAGAGCTCCTTCCTGTCGCGCAAGGGAGAAGCGCAGGGGACTCCTTCCTTTCTTCTTTCGCGCAAGGAGTGCGCAAAAGGAACCTCATGGAGCCAAGGGGTGGCTCCGGGCTTCTCAAATTCTCTGTGAGGCAGAGAGCACTCACAGGACTCCACAAAGTTTCAGAAAAGGATCAGCAAACAAATTTTGTGCCTCGGGTTCTCCTTATATAGGAAGAGGAGGTGCAGTTCATCCACAAAGATATGACTTGATCTCCCGAAGTTTTTGGGTTTTCAATATTTTTCTCAAATCTTGATTTCTTCTCTGTTTCAATGCGGGTTCTTTATTTTTTATCTTCTTCACGTGCATGTGACTTAGAAACGCATGCATGGCCTCTTCTCTTCTATTCCATGCAAAACACGAACCCATGAAGCCTCGGAAACTTCGTTTGCCTCGTCATTCTTCAAAATCTCTCATTTCACGTATTCATGTATACTTTTATGCATGGATAGGTTCAGAATGGACAGACGATCACTTTGATGGATTCAGCTTCATCTGCAATGGTCGGGAGCTCGAAATCAGGTGGTCGGATGGCCTCTGGTTCAGGCGACGTCGCGGGTGGCCTTTGGGCGAGCTCGAGATTGAAGACGGACGGGGATCCGTCGGATCAGGCGATCAAATAATCTTCAATGGCCTGGATCTGAACGGTCTGCGGCGGATTAGATGTGCGGCCGAGATCTGGCGCGCGATCAATCGTGCGGCCAGGATCCGCTCCGCGGCAAAATCCTGCGTCCCACATCGAATCGGCGGCCGGTTTCCACGCGGTTTATCAAAGTTCCGCTGCCATCCATCCCACAATTGAACTTCTCCCCTCACGGTGCCGCCCCGCACCGTGTTCTCTCTGCGGGCGCGCTTTGCGACCACCTCTGCTCCCCGCGGGCGTGCCACTGGCGCCTACTTATGCACACACGGGCGCGCTCCTCGCGCTCACGCTGTGCGGGCTTCATCCACCGCGTGGCCTCGGGGCTTATACACGGCCCCGGCCTCTCTCGGGCTGGCCCCATGGGATCCCCCTTAGGCGTGGCGACCTCGAGTCCCACAAGTTCCTTGGGGTTGAACCCTTAAGGATGGCCCTTGGTGTCTTCCTTTTTGCTTGAGGAAACACTAAGTACTTTGTATACAAACAAAGTTACCAAGTGTAAATGCCAAATGCCACTTCTTCTTCTTCTAAGCCATTCTTTCCATTTCTTCTTCATTCTTCTTCCACAAACTTCCTCAACTCCTTTCAATCATGTATTCTAGACTTATGAGACATTTGTAGAAGGTTCTTCATCAACCAAAGCTCCTGAATCACATATATTCTTCAATGTTCTTCATTGAACCAATCGGAGATCAAGTTGGATCAATTTCAATTCATCATGCACTAAGAGATAGTGCATGGTCTTCATTAATCCACATCATCCACTTAGTCGTTGTGGAGAGATCAACTTTCATCTCCTCATGCATTGTTAAGACAATGCATGGTCTTCAGACATTGTTGTGACATTGTATCCAGTTGATACAAGTTCTTTGAACTTAAAGATCAGCTCAACAATCGTCAGATGTAATGATGCTCCATCATCATTCATTCTTCAAGTGTTGTCACTTAGTATCACCATGATACAAGTATTGAAACATTAAGAACATATCTACAATCGTCTGATATACATGGAGAATGTTTCAACCATAATCTCCTATGCCACTTAGTGAATCTCCTAAGTGACATGCATCTTAGTACCATGGATATTCTCCATTCATCACCAACACCATCACATCCTTTGTCATTCACATATTGAAACTCCTTGACATCCATCCATTCCTTGACAACAACATACCTCATTGACCACAAATGCAACAGAGTTCATTTCAAAGGTATATGTCTAGCCTTCAGTCGCTAATGTGTAGCCCATATATTTATGTGTATATATGGAAGGCACTCCATTTCTAACTAATTTGGGATATCATAGTCAGAATTAGCGAGGGGTCGGAACATGATGTGGAGGTTGTTTCCAGCGTACTCTCTCCATATGTCAATTTCGGCTCCTCTTCATCAGTATTACATGCCTCCATCCGATCAAACCATATAAGATTCCTCTAATGGTCACATGTATATGGGAGTGGAGTGTTGTTTAATGTTAATGCGGAACCATATATAGTTGACCCTATTGTTTTGAGAACCTATATATGTTAAGGCATCAATGTTTTGAACACCTCTCTATACGAAGGTGTCTGGGAAATGGGAGGATTTTCTTTCTTGTGGGAGATATCTCCATGGGGAGGATGAAAATAGTGGATGTTCAGAGTAGAGTCCACGTGATCCATCTTAACACTACTAGGATGAGGTCTATCACTGTAATGAACATATTCTTCTTCCAATTTGAAAGAAGAGTTGACAAACTATCATGGTGTTCAGAATGTGTCTTTAAAGACCATAAGGACACTAGCATTGAGAATATTAGGAATATGGGTCATGTTCTATGTGAACAATAGAGGTCTTATAGATATGATCTATCATTTTGTGTAAAAATATATTTGTCATTTCGTAGGGATCCAAAGGGTATTTTCATGGTTTCCAAGACATATCTGAGGTATTTCGTGTGACAAGGATAGTACTCCAAAATGATTTCATGAGATGAGGCAAGCTTTTCACCAGTATCTCATGGTCTCTTATAATCTTCTAGGGGAATTTCATGTGACTTTTATGACTGTTATAGGATCTCACCACCTCCCCTATCATTTCATTCAATTTATTTTATAGAGGTATGGGGGTCTCGAGAATTTTCTTGAGTGTTACTAAGGAAAATAATGTTTCCCTTCATTGATGCATCATGTGAGATTTATGACCTCAATAGGCATCCACCATTGAGATATTTATCTCTAATTTTCAAAGGTTTTTTTGATGGTTATGTCACTGATAACAAATCACGTGGCTTGGTTGAGCTTATAGTGTTGTCATCGCATGATCACTGGTTATATAGATATCCTTAATAATAAAAGGAAGACTTATGAAAATCGATTTGTGGGGTCCACTACATTTTATTCACTGTGTGTGGAGTCTTTTCATGACCTTATGATGGTCATGAGATCGTGATTACCCTGAATGGTCACACGATCTGTAGGTATCTTCTATCTTCTTCTTTCTTTTCTTTTATAGGGAAAATAACACCCATATTCAGGTATTCATTCCTTTCTTATTTTTTTATGAACATCTGGTGGGAATCATCAAATCCCCCCCCCTTAAGAGTGACATCCTTATGAACAAAGGTTCAGTTCGAAGGAAATTAAATTACCACCTGAGTATTTTAGGATGTTTTGAATCTGTGTCTTGGGTGAAGCTTGCTCTACCAGGTTATGCTTGGTAATTTTTGGAATTCTCTATATATAGGGGGACTCGGGCCATTAATTTCAATAGACACCCCTTCTTTTTGGTCACTCTCTCTTTTCCCTCGATGTGTGCCCTCATCACAAGACTATTTTCTGAGTCCTAGTCATGAGACCTATTTGTTATACCCGATCATGATACCCCATTTTGTGAGAGCCTTACCCATAAGAATGATTTTACTTAGGTTCTTATCTAGTCCAAATATGAACCATACATTGGTAGATTTTTTAATATTGACCATTAGGTGTAATGATTATCTTGAGGGTTTCACAGGACCCACTGATTTGATCATATTATCGATTGATCCCAATGTGATTTGTGTGAAAATGTCCAGTTCACGCTATCGTGAGTCCCCAAAGGGGTCATGAAATTGCATGATTCCATGTGGGTGTTATGTGACCTGGGTATCCTTTGGATTTTAGGTGATTTGAAAACCCTTTATGCGGTTTCTGAATCCCATGATGATTCATGCGATGTGCATGATGTTGTTGGTTTGTATCGTCACTTTGACATGATTTTATTTCATCTGTATGACATATTCCACATAATCTTATTCATATGGCTTCCAGTTCTCAACATACTTCCCACAAGGCCTCAAATAATTAGTCAAAAACACTAATAGCTTATCGCGATGTTATAGTGGAGAGTATGGACCCTACCTATCATCGGGTTAACATGCCACCTTAACGAAGTCTAATGAAGCTGATGGGATCAAGATTCTTGAAATATCCCCTTTCAGTATTATTCCCCTATATGGATTTGGTATCACTAATTATTTTTGAATTCCTCTACTGAAGTCATCATTTATACCCTATTCCTAGATTCAGAGGACCCATAACACTTTCCAAGTGAACATCTCTTCGAGGGCTACATTATCTCCCAAGGGGGCCATGGAGATGGGAATCTACTGAAATTTATGCCCATAGAATTTTATAGGACCGATCATGCATCAGATGAGGATGATCATATGTATTTCTCAATAATGAGGATGTATTCCCCCAATCTGAATATTGGGTTGATCTCCAACTGGGATAACTGATCAAGAGGTAGTTGTGGACTAGACTTTGGATGGGACTTCTGGGTTCAATATTTTATTTCCTAATATTCTAAGGAGTTGAATAAAATTGGAATGTATGAGGCCATATGGATAACACAGACATCTTCTTATTGAAAAAATTATTTTATTATTGAGCTATTTAGTCTTTGGACCCGGATATGAAAACTTTATACCTCACACATAGAGATGTTGGCATAGGTATTCATGATGTGGAACATATTTTCAGTGCAACTATACTCGGTGGTATGCATGATGTGTTCTTTCTTCAACAATCCATTTGGTATGATGTGATGAAGACTCCTCCATTAACTTGAGAGTTGATAAATCTTGTCTAGAAGTCCATTCCAATGGGGGTACTTCCTAGAGCAGATATCCCTTTCAGGATATGGGTGGATTACTTCATTAAGAATATCGGCTCTCAACCAGATGTCAAGAATCCAAAGGCCTGGCTCATGGAGGATACTCATAGTACATTGGGAACTTACTGACCTATGATTGAAGAGGGGATGTTTAGAGTATGGGGATGGGAAATCATCCCTAGCATCGATCATTTGGTCCAGATGGTCAGCTTATATTCCATGTATATGAGTGGGTACCTAATTTTCATGAAAGAGAAGGGAGGATTTAGGGTATTTACTTTTACGATGGAAACTACTATAGCTGGCGAGGAATGCATCGGGCTGGCCATCCCTGTGCTGGAAAAACTATATCACCTCATGTTCCATGTTTATAATGGTTAATCCCCTTACAGGATCATGGGCCCCTTCCAAGTATTAGGGGCTCAAATAGAGGCTCACCTTGAAGGTTATGAGTGTATGAATATTAAGTATATCCCTAATGATAATTTCATACCATACCTGAAATGCATCAATGGGGTAAGACCCATTACAATGAATGATATGGTCATCAGGGATTATGTGATCCCTTATGATCATTTCTCTTTCAGAGCATATGGACCAGCGAAAAACGCATATTTTTTATGATAGTAAGTCCAGTCTCGAGAAATGGGATTACATATTGTCCCTTCATGAGGTATATCGTTCTACTCACATTAACTAGGACATCATTTATGAGTTTTATGTAATGTTTCAGTTCAACTAAAAATTCATATGTGTCTACTCAAAGTGTCGTATCTCTATTTTATTAGATGTGAAGAGCAATCAATGGTGTCTCACAAATTTTGGAAAATGTTTACCAGGGAAGAGACTAGTTTGGATATACACCTTCCTCCTAATAATGCATTGATCATATTATCTCATGTTTATTCAGATTTTTTGGATTAACTAATATCTGAGAAGACAAATATCCAATCTGGTAAGAGGGGCTTACTAAAAATTAGCTACCGATTACAATCCTAGGCCAAGAAATTGGTTGACTTCTAAAGGGCCTAAAGCCTTGGAAGCACCTCATAAGGAATTTAGATGCTTACCATTGCCAGAAAGAGCACCAACTGACACAGCTATAGCAATTGAAGTATTAGAAGGCGATTTTATACTATAGTTATCATTCCCTATCGCATTTCAATAGTGGGTATATTGTATGTCGTGGAGTTAAGAGGTTGTGATCTTGGGTTTTTTGGATTTCTCATAGGTTATCTTGGAAGGTTTTTGGTTATATTACTTCCCCTCATGGTATCACCTTTGGAAATCATAGTGAGTGGGTCAGGGAATTCTTTCGAGACCTTGAAATGATATTGGTTATTGTAAATAGTTAGCTATTTTCTTCCCCATAGATTCATCAACAGGTTTTCCTGGGCACACATCAAATTTCTATGGATGATCATGGTTATCCCATTTCATATAAAGATATAAGTTGGGTCTCGCTATTCTTTTCTTAAAATGGTTTAATGTTTTATTGCAACTGTACTGATTTCCTTTATATGTTGATATAGTGGGAGGATTCTATAGATTATTAGACATTTCCATCCATTGAGTACACTCCCCATGGTATGGTTGTGGGAGAGAAATTTTGTGATGACCTGGGAACCAATTATGAAAGGTCCCTGGGCCGAGAGGCTAAAATGAGGGTAGTGATTGCCACTTCTAAATCAATAGTTTCAGTTTTAGCATCTTATGGATGGACTTATTTGGAAAATAATAATAAAACTAAAAGAAAATGATCTATATTGTCATACCCTTCTCCTCTATAATCCTCAAGTAACTGGGCCACTTCACTCTCCTTTTATCATGGATCACTCTAGTATCACATTTTTATTTGTTAAAAATGTGTTGATCCCCATCGTGATCACATAGAAAATTATGTGTCCACTCCAGAGGATGTGGGATAGCATTTGGTTTATCTATATGACCCTTCTCTATTGGACCTGATCCATCAAAAATAGAAAGTGGCTAAGGTTCCCACTCAATCATGTTTATGGACTATTGTATATGTTTTAGTGATTGTACCATCTAATCCAACATGGGTGAACTCACTTTTGGAGGATGATGAAACAAGTATCTATTCTTCTACTTTGTTAGCCATAATGGAAGTTATTTTTTGAGAAGTTGAATACTTCTTCAAGAGTGGACACTTTTTTTACTTGTGTCACAACACTTGGTATTATTTTCTATTCTTTCTTTCCTCAAGAGTAGTTAACAAAGAACATCTTCAGGTAAAGAACTTGAGGTTTTTCGAAGTCATTTGTCACAAGAATGAGTTTCATCTTCACCCGAGGATGTGGTTGGGGAATCAGATTTCACTAGTGACATGATCGAGAAAGGTATGTTTTTATAATATTGTTCATATTCATTGATTATCTTGTTATATCAGGTCATTCATCTTGTAACTAATAAACTTCGTCCCCTTTGCTGCAGTATCTTCACCCCGACCCTAGGATTATTTGGGTCCTACTCTCCTCGGGATCTCTCCATCTAGTTCAACCAATGTAGAGGTTGTATATCTTCCCTTGTCATCTAAGACTATGAGCACAACCCTATCTCTGAGATTCCTTTTCCCAGAATATGTTCATGTTCCCAAGATAAATCTAGTCCAAGGTCTAAGATCCACATTACTATATCATTCCATTCATTGACAGATGTGGTAGAAAATCTAGATTTTAGTTTTAGAAACCTCATTTTATGGGTTAATGTATTTATTGGGTAATCTTAGATTCATCTTCCTTTCCCTTAGTTACGAAGGTTTTACCTATTCTGACCTTCAATCTTAGGTGAATGAGGCGATCTCCATGAGAGAAAAAAAGATGGATCTTGAATTGAGGTTGGATGAATACGAGGCTTCCTATTAATTTAATAAGAATTGGTAAAAGGCTTTTAATGAAGCTTCCAAGAATGTGGTGGAGGAGGCTACTCACCGGGACATAGTCAATGCTGGAAAGATCCAAACTAGTCACCTCCAGTCTGAATTTAATCGACTTCTATCTGAAATCAACCATCTCAAAACCGAACTATCCCAATTCCAATATTCATTGCAAATATTGGTAAAGAAAGTATTAGTGAATCAATAACACCTCTATGTAGTGGAGATATCCATACCTAATGTCCTCGCTAGAGCATAAGAGTTAAAATATGTCGTTGAGGCACAGACTGAGTATGCCGATGAACTACACCAATCTATAACTTCCCCTAGAGTAGAGTCTTTCTGAACTTAAGGACTCATCTGAGCATATGTTGTGATGTTATCATAATATTGAAACATTTTTTTGGATTTTACATTCACAAGAGAGGTTATGTTGTGTTCAGATTCATCCTTTTTCATGGTATCAATAAACAAGTTTGATGAAATTTTTATATATTTTCCAGTTTTCATTTTATTCATGATTCACATGAATTTTCCTTTTTCCAATATTATTTTAATTTTCAACGATACCCATCATTTTCATAATATCAAGAAAACATAAACTTCTATTTTTGAATAGATAAATCATAAAATATTCCTCTTGTTAAGTACTCATGAATTCCCTCCAACATGATATTCTCTACCAATGATATGTTCTAATTATCTTGAGATCACCTGATTGGTAAAAGGATTCCTTATGTAGGATAAACATCTCGAAGGGAGAGTTATCTATTTTCTACCAAATATGATAGGCTTGTTGAGAATATCTTTATTTTCACATCTCCATATAGTGGGCCTAACAAGCTTTTTTAGTCTAAATAACTGATGTATTGTAGTTTAGGGTCTTTTAGCTTGGACCTGATATTACTTTAATTTAAGTTAATTTAGCTTTGAACTTCTATTTATTTAGTTTAAGGTCTTTTTTCTTAGACCTTATGTTTCTTTAGTTTAAGGTCTTTTACCTTATACCACAATGTGTTGTAGTTTGTGGTCTTTTAGCTTGGACCTTTTTTGTACTATAGTTTAGGGTCTTCCGCCCTTGATCTTTGTTGTAATGTAGTTTAGGGTCATCAAAATCATACATTTTTTGAACTATATTTTAGGGTCTTCTAGCTTGTACCTTTTTTGTTTAGGGAATATGGGGTAGGTAGACCAAGCATAAATCAATACACTCTGGGATTTTGAGTTCATCTATTGTGTTTCCAAGGATCATGATGATTGCAGTTCCTTTCTTTCAATGAGGATATTTCATTAATTGGTGGGTTAAATCCCTTATGCATTGAAAGCATGGCCTACAAAATCTGATCTCCACTCTTTTCCAAAGGTTCATTGAAGATTTATGGGAGGAAATATGGTTGAGGGTGAAATAATGGTGACACAAGGTCCTCTTGGATGGTTGGAATGTGGGTGATGTAAGTCATAACCCAAAATCTTGAGTCTGTGAATATGGGATGGGGAAGACATGTTAGGTTCGTCCAATGAAATATTGATACGTTAGGTTCTGCCTCAGTGTAATTGGGGCTCACAAGGATTGTAAATCCCTTTATGTTAGAACATTATGTTGCAGATTGGTGGGTCTCAAGCCCTTCTGCATCAATAACATGACCGAAACAAGTGATCTCTTTCTTTTCCAAGGGATATTAAAAAAAATTGAAACCTTATGCATCTGACCAATGAAGTTGGACATTTAAAGAAAGCTATTAAATGAGGGTTCTGGATACCTAGGTCAATTTACCTTTTAAATGGAAAGATCGATCCCTATTCCCTGTCATTTTGAATCATGATATATATTCAATAAAAAATGTTTAGGAATGAAGTGTTGCATTTTTTTCTTTGAGAAAGGGTATGAAATATGGTGACATCACATCAAGGATATTGAATATGATTGGGTATTTTGGTATGGATATGGTAAATCATGATCCAGAGTGCTCAGTTCATGAAGAAGGTATGGCATAATCAAATCGAGGATGACCCAAAACATCCCCGGGTGTTGCGTTCTTCCACATTGGCATCAGGATCATAAGGATTGGAAATCCCATTATATTATTCCAATATTTTACCAATTGGTGGGTCTCAAGCCCTTCTACATTAATAGCATAGCCAAACTGGGAGATCTATTTTCCATTCTGAGGGATATGGGAGGTTTATGGTGACCCAAAGTGCTCAGATCATGAAGTGTGACTTATGGAGAATTTAATATCCAAGAAGGTTTCAAGCACCCTAAAATTTGTGTCACTTCTTAGAGAACATATTCTCACAAAAAAGAGATGCGACAAAACATTTATCTAACTTTACCTAGACAAGGGGGTCCAGTGAGAATTTATTTTATTTTATTAGGGATATAATGTAAACCCTATGAGATTTATGCCTTATTAATTTACACCCTAATTTTTTTTCCTAAACTCTAGAGTTGAATATTTTAGCGATAGAAGACTTCACTTGTACATAGGTCACCCTTTGTGGGTTTTCAACCTGTCATGTTTTTCATCTCTTTCTATAGAAGTTTCAGGTATTGTAATTTGGACCATTATAGGCTACAGCTTATGGTCATACAGCATTGACCAAAGTTTAGGTAGTTTAAGGTCATGACTCATATAGACCTAATATGGGAGATGTTATATAATAGACTAATTAGGATAGCCAGGGTCAATATCACTCCAACATCCTTCTGAGAAAGATATGGAAATGTTGTAAGTCATGGATTGATTTTCTCATGTCATGAGTAATGATATTGCACAGTCATATCAAGGATGACCCAAAACACCCTCGGTTGTTGAGTTCTTCCACAGTGACATCAGACTCACGGTGATTGGAAAGACCATTATATTGGGCCAAGATGTCACCAGTTGGTCGGCATCGATCCATTTAGTGTCGATAGCATGGATGAACTGAGATATCTCTTTTCCTTTCTGAGGGATATGAAAGGCATGTGGTAACCTGAGGTACACAAGACATTAAGTGGGGAACATTGATTGAAGTTCATTTAAAATATGGTTGACACACTTTGTACTCTAGTTGATATAGGTAATGTTATTTTGGTTCTTTGATAAAGAATCATAGTGGCTAATGGTCTGTGCAGTTTATCATCATGTAGTGGGGATATTTTATGTGTATTTTAATGTTATTCATTAAAGAAATTTTCCTTTCAATTTAACATCATGTAGTAATGATGTATTTGTTGTATAGTTTTAATGTCATGAGACTAAGATTTTTCCCTTCTAGTTTAATATCATGTGGTAAGGACACACTTTATTTCATTTTATCATCATGCAATACGGGCGTGGAAAACAATGTGGAAATTGTTTTCATGACATATTCTGTACAGAAGAAACATGTACATAGATCTAGCTCATACTTAAGAAAAATGAAATTGTGTGACTTGGTTCTGATACAGTTAGGGTGAATTTCTTATCATTTGATTAAGTTGGGTCCAAGATTGGATATCTGAACATCACTACGTATCCCATGATGATGGGAATCAAACCACATATAGTTCTTGGAATCCCATGTAGTTTAATTTCATATGGTGAGTACGGAGATGAACCAACATTAATGGATGGAATTGTTGTGGTCGATACCATGGGTTGAAGTTTGGGTATCACTATATATCTCATGAAAATGGGAATCAAAGAAATTTTAGTTTTGAAGAGTTGTGCAGTTTAACATCATGTGTTGAGTACGTGGATCCCTCGATATGAAATAGTGGTATTTTATCTAGGAACATGAATGTAATTATTTTAGTCACTACATATACCACTGTTATGGGAATAAATCCACATGTAGTTCTTAATGATTTTACTTTCACAAGTCTGACCCCTACACAAAGAGGGGGACATATTTTTATTGAATTATTTGGAATTGGCTTGGTGTTGGAAATCTAGGCATTTCTATGTATCATACAATGACAGGATTCAAGTCACATATAGTTCTTGAATGATTAACTCTTTCTTTAATGGTCTGGCCTGAATGGAGAGGTGGGTGTTGTTTCAATTGATTGTTGTAGCTGGGTATGGAATTGAAGACCCATGCATCACTACATATATTATGACGATAGATACCAAGCCACGCGTAGTTCTTAAGGAGTTTTGAAATTTAACGTCATGTGACAGGGGATAAAATGGACTGACATGAAAATTTTGGGGATGTTGTGGCTGGTACAAAGGAGGGAATTTTGGGTGTTTCTATGTATCTCATGAAAATGAGAATCAAACTACATGTAGTTCTGGAAGATTCGTACATTTTAACATCATGCAGGAAGGACAAGGGTTCCCGGTGTGAAGAGGGATAATGTGGAAAGGGTTGTGGTGTATGACCAACACCAACTATTGTCATCCTCTCATACGAGGTCTATAGAAGTGTGATGTTTTCTATCGTGATGGGGACATAAACATTGTAGTATAACCTCATGTAGTGATGAATCATGGTATGCCTTCTATGGTCATAAACTTAGGACCAAGATGGGCCTATCAAAAATTGTTATTCGTTTTTTTTTGTGGGTAATCCCTTACCAAGACTTCTATGCCCATGTGATCTATGATCAGTGTGATAAAAAAAGAAATGACAAGGGTTACTCTCACCATACAGAAGCATTTAAGAGCAGGAAAGGGGAATTTTGTATCATGAGGTGGGTAGAACAAGATATAATATTGAGGAATCCCTATGTATATAATTGTAAATCAGAATAAACCCTACGTAGTTCTAGAAAACCTTTTCAGTTTATCATCATGAAATAAAGATGTGGGTGACTTGATGTTAATGAAAACGGATTTCATGGATCCGTGTAATTTTATGTCATGCAGTAAGGATGTGATATTCCTTTTAGTTTAACATATTGCTGACAAGAAGTCCCTATATAGTTTAATATCATGTGGATATGACATCATCCATGTAGTTTAACATCTTATAGCATGGACATGGATCACCCATCTGGAAAAAGAGGACATTGAGATTGTGACTGGACCCAAAACATGGAGTTTTATGTGTCACTATGTATCTTATGATGGTAGGAATAAATACTTACATAGTTCTTGAAGACCCATGTAGTTTAATGTAATGCAATGTGGAAATTATCTATAAGCACCCGACCTTAAACATTACATAATCTTGAATTAAATGAATAATTCACATTGGAGATCTTTTCAGGTTTAGAGTTTTAGAGAATTAGGCCATAACTATTACAAAACAACTTGAATATTACAAGTAGACACTATAACTCAGTATCCATGTTTTTCATAAAATAAAAACTCTTAAAAAGAAACATGTATAGTTCCATGTTTTAGACAGCATGACGTTTCCTTGATCCCATACTTGACCATATTTATCTTTAAGTCCTATGGAAAACATTTTAAAAACTTGGGATGAGCATAAAAATCTCAGTAAGGGTTATAAAATAAGGAAGGAAAACATTATCCCAAAAATAAATACAAATCCATGAAACCATACTTTTCAATCATAACATACCATATGAAATCATAAGATTTATGAATAACACACACAAATCATAAATCATAAAGGTCACTTATGGAATCCATATCAAACTTACATTGTAGCTATCACAACTATGTAGGGAGTTACACTTGGAATACTCATCACAATATATTCCCTAAATCTCTTAGGAGAAACATCACGTTTACCTCCATCATGTTACCTAATGCATTGGAGAGTTATCTCAGGCTCACCCGCCATAGGTTTATCACGGAACCACCCATATACGTAAACAATGCCCAATGACCATAACATAATCATAACATATAACACATGTATAAAGGAAAGATAACATTTCCACATTCCAATATATCAAATCAAGATATTTAAATAAACAATTTTTTATCAAATCATTTTCAAAACCTTTTAAAATATATTTTTGAATCAAAGTGTCCCATACCACTTTGAAGCTTTTTAATGAATTGTCATTTGAAAACATTAATGTTCATATAAATAAATACTAAAACCCATTTTTAAAACATTGATATTAATGAGAAATATTTAGAATAATAAATCTTTAAAACATTTAAAACGATATTTTAGTTAAAGAGTTTTTTAACAAAAAGAGACACTTGAATACAAATAATTGAGGAATAACATTTAATCAGAACTTTATAATATCATGAGAATAAAGGGATTCATTATATAATATGTCAAAATACATTATATACACCATATAAGAGTGAATTGGTGCATAACAACAATGAAGTCTCAATGGAAATGTAAATTGAGATGAAATCCCTTATAAAGATGGTATCCTTAAATTAAGGATAAATCAATCACATAATTATCTATGAAAAATATAAATAAACCCAATATAAGTGGATATTAAGTGTAAAAAAATTATAGGTTATTCACACATATTCATTATATGACATATTCAATAAGTACAATTTGAACCAAAGTAATTGAAATTGGGTTAATAAGTTCCCTTGTAAAAATTTGACATCCTAACGGCGTCACTTTAAAATTAAGAAAATGAGTTGATAAGATAAAAATAGTATCTCATAACTTGTACATAAAGTTTAAATCAATGGGGATATAAAAGAACATATCCCAACATAATAAGAAGTAAATTAAAAGACATAATAAAAAGAAGTCTTTTAAATAGAGGAGGGTGAAAGGTTCCCTTACCGAATTGGTAACGTAAAAAACATACGCCACATGAAGAAGGATCATACAATGAAGATTTAAATACTCATAAATGAAATTATATTACACAAATATTACAATCATGTGCAGTACATACACCGCACAAAACGAAATAGTGGAAAATATTGCATGAATCTCACGGGAATAAAAAGTGAGATGAATAAATCTTACTTCATTGTAATCAAATCGAGTCGTATGACCAAAAGTTAATGACCACAAAATTAATTACAGAATAACATGAATATACAGATAATCATCATAATATATATCAATGGAAGTACACATTACACCACATGCAATAAATAAGTGGCGAACAATGGAAATCTCACGGAATTAAAAGTGAGATAAGAAATATCTTACCTCGTGTCCGACTTGACTCGATCATTCTTTAATCTCCTGAATAATAAACTAAAGTTAATTTCTACTTTCTTAAGAACATTTTTCAATTTTATTATTCCTTTTATATCACTTATTACCATGTTATAAACATTATGTAATCATTTAAGTTAATAATGTTCGTTTTGTCGATATTTGGTACTTGAGTCAAAAATGGACTTCTTATAATTACATGTTGTTCATCCGGTCAAAGGTTCATTATATCCAGAATTATATTCATGATTTAGATATCATATATATCATATATTTTCAGTATATACATGTATTTATAAAAGTACATAACATTTAGAGGTAAGAAATGAAATGCACCGTTCATGGAGATGGAAAGTCGTACGTACGCATGAATGCTACTTTCATTTATATTTCTTATTTTAATGGAATTAAAACATAATGATACATAGGTATATTATAATTCCAGTATAATATCATATATAATATCATTAACTCTATCCTTTATACATCCCACATAAGGCATTAATGAGTCACATCACTTTGAGGGGCGGTAGTCCGCGCTTCCTCAAATGAGATTATCGTATTTACCCACTATGGAAACCATAAAGACGTTCAATAAATGTAAAATACAGAAGAATAAAGAAAACATAAACATAATATATATCATATATAAATATAGTTCCATCATAATGGCCACCATGATAGGTGGTTGGAGATATTTGAAGAATCATCGTTTCATGAGGCGTTAGTTTGTCATCCACAGAAACATTATGTTCTTCATCAATTAGATGGAGGTGTGTGTAAGTGTAGTTAGAATAATTATAATAAAAACATACTAGTATATTGAGTATACTGTTTTTGTTACAAAAGAAAGCAATAAAAGAGTTTAGTGGTTGGAGAAGTAAAATAAAATAAAACAATTTAAGAGAAATTGTTACCTTTAATTTGGATAACTCCCTTTGGTTTGAACCAAAGGACTTTATGAAGTGCCTTCTGCCTAAGGTAAGGCTTCTAGGAGGAGTATAGGTATGTAGGGAGCTTAATTGGGCAGAGTTTGGATGAGGCAAAAGGCTTGAGAGGTGTGTGGAATTGGTTATAAGTGGTATCCTTTTATAAGGGAGAGGAGGAGCTCTTTAGGAATGTGTGAAAACATTATTTTATTATATATTGATATTAGGTTTCTAATGGTCCATAAATAATTATAGTCGAATATAAGACGACTCAAGGTCGAAATAAAATCATCTAATAGAAATTGGACAGGTTTTGGATTATATTTTAATCATAATAATCTTATTTATTTAAATGATTTATTAATGAGGTAAACACAGCATCATTATTGTGTCATAAATAATTTAAATTATTTGATTTCTAAAAATTATAAAAAAATACCATGATGTAGGAAATATTATTAGATTTATAATTAATATTTATAGATAAAACTATTTCATATATAACACCATATAAAAATTAATTTACTAATCGATTTTTGTTTATGTGATTTTTTCCTTTACTTTAAATTAATTAATCTAAAGTGTCATTATCATTTATAAGTGGCTCCATGGGGTCCCAAAATCAACCCAAAGATGCCCATGGTTGGCCATGACTCAACCAATAAGGTTAGGACAAGTGTTAAGGTAATTTTGAATTATTATAATATTCTTTTTACCTTGAATTACCTTCTTTACCTTTAACCACGGTAAATAAAAGTCAAAAGATACTATTCACCAAAAATTATTTTAATCTTATTGAACCACATTTTACATATTTATAACAACCATGTATGTATGATTTTAGAAATTCAATTCACAGAAGTAGTAAAATTTCATTTAAATGAAAAAAGTCACTTTTTTTAACTACCACTAAGTGGTTTCACTATTCATCAAAAATTGAAGTTTTTCAGAAAAATACCAAAACTTTAGCCTAAGCTATATTTGATATTTCGAATTTAAAAATGATGTCTATTTTTCCAAATTCAAAACATAGAAGTGGAATTAATTAATTTTAAAATTAATTCTCGTTATCAAAAAAATAGTGTGTTTTTAAGAAACATTAAATATCAAAAGATTGATACTTGTTTGTGTCCAATTTCAAAGTGAAATTAATTCCAATGACCAACATTGGATTAAATGGTAAAAATATATTTTAATTTAAATTTAAAACCAATTAAAAAGATAATATAACCATATAAATAAATTAGATTAAAAGGCACTTTTGAATTAAAATACAATATTTTCACTATTTATTAAAAAATGAACTTTATCGGAAAAATTCCAAAAATTTACACAAAGCAAATTTTTATGTCCCCATTATAAATAAGGATTTTATATGGTCATATAGAATGTATTAAAGTTACCAAAACTAGATTTAAAAATGGTTCTCCATTAAAAGGGGATAAATCGGCCTTTTAATGTAAATTATGCTTAAAATTAGATTCATTCACATTTTAAGCCTCTAACTTTTATTGTATAAATTTAAATACATTTAACAAACATGTATAATCATATTGTAGTTAGTTTCATTCATTCTCACTAATAAAATGGATAGGATTTAACAACCGTTTAAAATAATAATATATTATTAGTGTGCAATGTAATATTTCAAAGAAACTCATTGTTGCGTATCGGGTACGCTATCGAACATAGCAACCCTTTTAAAGTAAAATTAATATTTTATTCAAAAATTAATAAATATGAAAAAGTCATATTCTTTATTTACCTGGGATGTTACATCCTTCCCCCCTTTTGGGAATTGTGTCCTTGCAATTTTAAAATTTGGGCTCGGAAACTTTATTGAAAGTCCCATATCGGAAAAAGAGTCAGTAAAACTATCACTTTAAAATAAATAAAGAGAAGTACAATGGTCACCCGAGTTAACCCATACTAAGATTCCTTGAAAACATGGATATAGAGGAGAAAACAAAGGTTCAAGTTCTGATGGAGAGTGATAGGAAACCTGATTAGGAGAAAGTTAACCACAAGAAAATCACAAACTTATGATGTGTGTAAACGGTCTTTGATTACCCAGTAGGAAACGTAAACCAACAACGTTTTTGTTTTATGTTCCTTTTCATAATTTTGAGTAATTTATCTTCTACATAGAATAAAAAAAATAAGGAAATATACTTACCTTCAGGTAGAGTTTCATATTTTAATAAGTTTCTACCAAAACTAATCATTTCTCTAAACGATAAGCATTTAAAAAGACTTGGTCACATCAAAAGCACAAGAATCATCTTATAGAGAATAACATAATCCACAAATGGATAAATATCTATTTTCCTTGTATTTAGAAATCAACTAAATTCAAAATTGTTAGTACAAGATCAGATAATCACCACAAGGATAATCCTTTATAAAAAGAAATACTACTCTTAATCTCCAAAATTCAACAAAAAGAACCCAAGGTTCAAGAAAGACCATTAAAAACAGTTATCCTTAAAATTATTCAAAATAATCCAAACTATGATTGAAACCCAAATCTCTGAAGGATTTAATCACATAGTCTTCAAAGGTAAATCTTAACAATTATCTCCAAATAACATAAGTTACTCTTAAAGTCTCATATAGAAAATTAATTAACCTAATCACATATCCTCCATGATAGGTTAATCATTTCCATAGATAACCCAAAATCAACTTATTCTTGATTCATAATATCATCTAATTAAAAAGAATTAGTCATAATAACCAGGGACTTCACGTAGTCCAGTGGTAGGCAATAAATACCAGTCACACTTTTTGTGTGTGTTCGATTTCCACAGCTTCGTCCGACACGACGGGTTGTCACACGATTTTCATGTTGTCCCTTTTCAAAAACTACATAATTTTATTACATTCCCAAAAAGTGATAAATTCATCAAAAATAACCATAACATATTTTAACCACAATGTTTATCTAATAACTTTCATTTTTCATCCCAAAAAATGTATTAACCTATAATTTCCTCAAATTCAAGGATCATATAAATCCAAATGGTTATTTATAACTATATCCACAAAACAAAAGATAATTATTCCTTGAATAAAATTTTCATATATCAAACTTCAATATTACACATACTATAAAAAGTCTTTTAATGTAATTCCCATCATCAAAAGAGCCTTAATACTTTTAAGCAATTCACTATCCTAAATTCTACAATAACTCTTGAATCCCTTATATGTTGACTTCTTACTCATTCAACATTATTCATGATCCATTAACCATTCCTTTCCAACATATTCTGAAATAATTCTTTCCTACAAACAAAATCATGAATCATGTCCTAAGATTTCAATAATAGGAAAACATATGTTAAGAAATAATCAATACATTTCATTGGTCATTGTTTGTTTCTTCATCCTCAATCGGAATGGCATTAGGTATTGGTAAATGAAAATTTGTATGATCTTGGTGATTCCATTCCCAAAACTTCTTCGTAGGAAATGTGTTTTCATAATGACCATGCACACCACATTTACAAAATTCAATTGATCCCTCGGAAAGTACTTCTTTCCCTTTCCTAGAGTCAACTAGATGCTTCTTTTTTCCATGGAAGGTTCTAACTTTATGACCTTCATTTCCACATCTATAGAATCTTTCTGTCCCTTTGAAACATTTTCCTGGTGTTTCTTTCCACATCTTTGACACATAGGTTTTTGAACACACTTACCTTTATAATGATTACCTAAACATCCGTAGGGATTTGTTTCTCGCATATATGATGTCTTATAAAAATCACTAAGGTTCAGGTGGTCAATCATAACTCCAGATAGTTGGTTGAGAATAACCAAAAGAGTTCTCATTGCAGATCCCATATCATTCAGTTGCTCATTCAGAAAACCGTCACAGTTTTCTTCACATCCACTATTACTTTGGTGCCTGCTAGATCCAGCCATTTACTAAAACCAAAACGGTCAGTGTGAGTATATCAGTAAAATCATCATATAATATGTTATGAGGAGGTTAAACACTAAGATATATGTATTCATGTTATCTTAAACTCATTCACATTATCTAAAAAACAATGACTTACTAAAATCCTAACCATAATGGTAATGTCACTTATGCTTAAATTGTACCGTAACCTCTAAATTTATCTAAACTGACCTCTGATACCAACTATAAGCACCTGACCTTAAACATTACATAATCTTGAATTAAATGAATAATTCACTTTGGGGATCTTTTCATGTTTAGAGTTTTAGATAATTAGCCCATAACTATTACATAACAACATTAATATTACAAGTAGACACTTATACTCAGTATCCATTTTTTCATAAAATAAAAACTCTTAAAAAGAAACATTTATAGTTCCATGTTTTAGACAGCATGACGTTTCCTTGATCCCATCCTTGACCCTATTCATCTTTAAGTCTTGTGGAAAAAATTTCAAAAATTGGGATGAGCATAAAAAGATCAGTAAGGGTTATAAACTAAGGAAGGAAAACATTATCCCAACAATAAATACAAATCCATGAAACCATACTTTTCAATCATAACATACCATATGAAAGCATAAGACTTATGAATAACACACAAAAATCATAAATCATAAAGGTTACTTATGATATCCATATCAAACTTACATTGTAGCTATCACAGCTATGTAGGGAGTTACACTTGGAATACCCATCACAGTATATTCCCTAAATATCTTAGGAGAAACATCACTTTTACCTCCATCATGTTACTCAATGCATTGGAGAGCTATCTCGGGCTCACCCACCCTAGGTTTATCACGGAACCACCCGTATACGTAAACAATTCCCAATAACCATAACATAATCATAACGTATAACACATGTATAAAGGAAAGATAACATTTCCACATTCCAATATATCAAATCAAGATATTGAAATAAACAATGTTTTATCAAATCATTTTTAAAACCTTTTAAAAAGAGATTTTTGAATCAAAGTGTCCCCTACCACTTTGAAGCTTTTTTATGAATTATAATTTGAAAACATTAATTTCCATATAAATAAATCCTAAAACCCATTTTTAAAACATTAACATTAATGAGAAATATTTAGAAGAATAAATCTTTAAAAAATTTAAAATGATATTTTAGTTAAAGAGTTTTTTAACAAAAAGAGAGACACTTGAATACAAATAATTGAGAAATAAAATTTAATCAGAACTTTATAATATCATGAGAATAAAGGGATTCATGATATAATATGTCAAAGTACAGTATATAAACCATATAAGAGTGAATTGGTGCATAATAACAATAAAGTCTAAATGGAAATGTAAATTGAGATGAAATCCCTTATAAAGATGGTATCCTTAAATTAAGGATAAATCAATCACATAATTATCTGTGAAAAATATAAATACACCCAATATAAGGGGATATTAAGTGTAAAACAATTATAGGTCATTCACACATATTAATTGGATGACATACTCAATTAGTACAATTTGAACCCAAAGAATTGAAATTAGGTTAAGAAGTTACCTTCAAAACATTTGACAGCCTAACAGCGTCACTTTAAAATTCAGAAAATGAGTTGATAAGATAAAAATAGTATTTCATCACTTGTACATAAATTTTAAATCAATCAGTATATAAAAGAACATATCCCAACATAATAATATTTAAATTAAAATACATAATAAAAATAAGTCTTTTAAATAGAGGAGGGTGAAAGGTTCCCTTACCGATTTGGTAATGTACAAAACATACACCACATGAAGAAGGATCATACAATAAAGATGTAAATAATAATAAATGAAATTATATTACACAAATAGTACAATAATGGGTAGTACATACACCACACAAAAGGAAATAGTGGCAAATATAGCATGAATCTCACGGGAATAAAAAGTGAGATGAAAAACTCTTACTTCATTGTAATCAAATCGAGTCGTATGACCAAAAGTTAATGACCAAAAAATTAATCATAGAATACCATGAATATAAATATAATCATCATAATATATATCAATGTCGGTACACATTACACCATATGCAATAAAAAAGTGGCGAACAATGGAAATATCACGGAATTAAAAGTGAGATAAAAAATCCCTTACCTCGTGTCCGACTTGACTTGATCATTATTTAATCTCTTAAATAATAAACTAAAGTTAATTTATACTTTCTTAAGAACATTTTTAATGTTTATTATTCCTTTTATATCACTTATTACCATGTTATAAACATTATGTAATCATTTAAGTTAATAATGTTCGTTTTGTCGATATTTGGTACTTGATTCAAAAATGGACTTCTTATAATTACATGTTGTTCATGTGGTCAAAGTTTCATTATATCTAGAATAATATTAATGATTTAGATATCATATATATCATATATATCCAGTATATACTTGTATTTATAATAGTACATAACATTTAGAGGTAAGAAATGAAATGCATCGTTCATGGAGACGGTAAGTTGTACGTATGCATGAACGCTACTTTCATTTCTATTTATTATTTTAATGGAATTAAAACATAATGATACATAGTTATATTATAATTCCAGTATAATATCATATATAATATCATTAACTATATCCTTTATACATCCCACATAAGGCATTAACGAGTCACATCACTTTGAGGGGGTGGTAGTCTGCGCTTCCTCAAATGAGATTATCGTATTTACCCACTATGGAAACCATAAAGACATGCTATAAATGGAAAATACAGAAGCATAAACAAAACATATACATAATATATATCATATATAAATACATTTCCATCATAATGGCCACCATGAGAGGCAGTTGGAGATATTTGAACAATCATCGTTTCGTGAGGCGTTAGTTTGTCATCCAGAGAAACATTATGTTCTTCATCAATTAGATGGAAGTGTGTGTAAGTGTAGTTATAATACTTCTCATAACAACATCCTAGTATATTGAAGATACTTTTTTAGTTACTAGAGAAAGGAATAAAGGAGTTTAGGGGTTGGAGAATTAAAATAAAAGAAAAAAATTTAAGAGAAACGGTTACCTTTAATTTGGGTAACTCCCTTTGGTTTGAACCAAAGGACTTCTTGAAGTGCCTTATGCCTAAGGTAATGCTTATAGGAGGAGTATAGGGATGTAGGGAGATTAATTGGTCAGAGTTTGGACGAAACAAAAGGATTTATATGTGTGTGGAATTGGTTAGAAGTGGTCTCCTTTTATAAGGGAGAGGAGGGGCTCTTTAGGAATGTGTGAAAACATTATTTTATTATATATTGATATTCGGTTTCTAATGGTCCATAAATAATTATAGTTGAAGATAATACTACTCAAGGTCAAAATAAGATCATCCAATAGGAATTGGATAGGTTTTAGATAATATTTTAATCATTATAATCTTATTTATTTAAATGATTTATTAATGAGGTAAACAATTCATCATTATTGTGTCATAAATAATTTATATTATTTCATTTCTAAAAACTATAAAAAAAATACCATGATGTATAAAAGATTATTATATTTCCAATGAATATTTATAGACAAAACTATTCCTTAAATAACACCATATAAAAATTAATTTACTAAACGATTTTTGTTTATGTCATTTTTTCCTTTACTTTAAATTAATTAATCTAAAGTGTCATTATCATTTATAAGTGGCTCCATGGGGTCCCAAAATCGACCCAAATATTCCCATAGTCGGACATGACTCAACCAATATGTTTAATACAAGTGTTAAGGTACTTTTTAATTATTATAATATTCTTTTCACCCTGAATTACCTTATTTACCTTTAACTGCGGTAAATAAAAGTCAAAAGTTACTATTCACCAAAACTTATTTTCATCTTATTGAACCACATTTTACTTCTTGATAACAACCATGTATGTCAGATTTTCTAAATTCAATTCACATAAGTGGTAATTTTTCATTTAAATGAAAAAGTCACTTTTTTAACTACCACTAAGTGGTTTCACTATTCGTCAAAAATTGAAGTTTTTCAGAAAAATACCAAAAAATCAGCCTAAGCTAATTTTGATATTCAGAATTCAAAAATGATGTCTATTTTTTCAAATTCAAAACATATAAGTGGAATTAATTAATTTTAAAATTAATTCCTGTTATCAAAACAAATAGTGTGTTTTTAAGAAACATTAACTATCAAAATATTGATACTTGTTTATGTCCAATTTCATAGTGAAATTAATTCCAATAACCAACATTGGATTAAATGGTAAAAATATATTTTAATTTCACTTTAAAACCAATTAAAAAGATAATCTAACCATATAAATAAATTATATTAAAAGGCACTTTTGAATTAAAATACAATATTTTTCACTATTCATTAAAAACGAACTTTATCAGAAAATTCCAAAAATTTACACAAAGTAAATTTTGATGTCCCCATTTTAAAAAAGGATTTTATTTTCTCATATAGAATGTATTAAAGTTACCAAAACTATATTTAAAAAGGGTTCTCTATTAAAAGGGGATAAATCGGCCTTTTAATATAAATTATGCTTAAAATTAGATTCATTCACATTTTAAGCCTCTAACTTTTATTGGATAAATGTAAATACATTTAACAAACATGTATAATCATATGGTAGTAAGTTTCGTTCATTCTCACCAATACAATGGCTAGGAGTTAACTACCATTTAAAATAATAATATATTATTAGTGTGCAACGTAAGATTTCAAAGAAACCCGTTGTTGTGTATCGGGTACGCTATCAAACATAGAAACCATTTTAAAGTAAAATTAATATTTAATTAAAAAATTAATAAATATGAAAAATTCATATTCTTTATTTACCCGGGATGTTACATTATCCTTACAGTTATGATGTCCCATGGTAATTATATCTCTATACATTATAACAACTTTTGGTTATGATGATCTCTATACATTTTAATGTCATGTAGTCACGAAGACTCAAGGGAGTTATACTAATGTGGATTCCCATTCACCTAATCATTGGTGATGATAGTTATGAAATTTTTTTCTTGAGAAATCTCGAATTGGTGGGTTGTGTGACATGCTCCCCATCCATTGTGGCTAATGAGTAAGCACTATTGTGATATACCTCAAGTATGATGTTAGGTCCCTCCCACTTGGGTTCATATTTGGGGGATTCTTGTCGGGTATCATTTTGGTTCTAATAAACAATACAAATTATCCTTTGAGGAATGAGTGGAGACAAGTCTTTTTATTGAATTCCCATACAATCCCATTCTGATGGACTTCAAGGTTGTGCATTGTTTGAAACCTATTCTCATCATGCCACTCTAATTTGTCCATCATCTTTTGTGATTTCTCAACTTCTAAGAGCTTTCTACATATGGCTATTATATGTGAAGTCAATTAGACCTCTATGGGTAACACTACATGAGTTCCATACACCAATAAGTATTGTGTTTCCTATGTGGGAGTACATGTGGTGGTATGGTGGGACCATAAAGCATGGAGAATATTTTCTAGACAAGAATTATTATCCTTGTTCACCATCTTCTAGAGTATATTCAAAAGAGTATTATTGAAGGCCTCTATTTGTCCATTTTCCACTACATGATAGTGAGATGAGTTATTGGACTTGATATTGTACTTATGGTATAGTCTCTTCTTCTTTAAAGATTAGAAATTGGTGTCATTTCCTGTCAATATTGTGTGACAGACTCCGAACAAGGTTATGATATAAGAATTTGTAAAGTTGATGATATTCTTCATCCTGAATTCCTTGAGGGGTATCACCTCAGCCCATTTGGAAAAGAAGTTAGTAGCAATAAATATATACATGAACTACTTAGTTGTGGCTGAGGGATATGACCCCACAACAGCCATTCCCTGCCTAAAAAATGGCCAAGAATATTTAGCTATATGTAGCAATTTTGGGGGATGATGGATGAAGTTTTCCTAGATCTAAAATGGATAAACTTTCATGGTGAATTACACATATTCATGTATCATGGTTTTCCAGTAATATCACAATCTTCTAATTTTGTGGGAGAGCCTAGTTCCATATTGATGGGTGGCACAAGATCTAGCATGGACTTTATCCATTACAGTAGGAATCTCTCCTTCTTCTATGAACCTGAGGAGGACTCCATAAAATCCTTGTTTATAGAGGGATTACTACTTATTTGGACCATATTTGAGAGTGAAATTTACTACACGGTGCCAAATCTAATCCCATATGGTTCATTCTATTGGGATAATCCCATTATATAGATAACTAATTAAGGGATTCATCCATCCTGGGGTGGTCATTGGTCCATCGTGTATAGGGAAGATACTAACCAGATTGATTTCTTCCATATCGCATATGATGATTGAAGAGCCCATCCATTGATGCGTGATACAAAATTTTTCTTCCTCCTGATTAGGTTTGGTTAGGATGGTGGCTGCATTAGACAATACATCGGTGTGAGAATTCTGTGATCGTAGAACATAATGTAATGTGGGTTCAAAAAGGGACTCCTCTATCAGTGCCCTAACATAGCTAGTAAGGGGGTATAGTTCTTTCTTTTTAGTGGAATATTCACCAGTAATATTATTTATCATCAATTACAAGTCCCCTTTTATATTTATGTAGGACATGTATAGGTGTAAGGATAGTTCCAATTCAGTGATGAGGGCTTGAGATTTTTCCTCATTATTTGTTCATCCTTTGGATAGTGAGAAAGAGTGGGGAAAAACAACTTTTTCTAAAAAAACATATAAAATCCCTAAACCAACTTGATTGAGATTTGGGTTTTCCATTCTTGGGTTAATGGTACTTCGGTAGGCACCATAAAAGTTCATCTACCATGTCTAGTGAGATTAATTGGTATAGAAGACCTCCTCATCTTGGAGCTCAGTGTCTTTCAGTTTATTTTCTACGGCAAGAAGTTTGGCGAGGAAATCAGGAAGGTATTTCCCTTTAACTGACTTCATTAACATGAACTGGATGTCATATTGTTGTAGGATGACCACCCCCAGTCGAGATAGGGAAACCAAGGATGTACTTTAGAAGATCAATTCAAGATACTATATGGACTTCATGTTTCTATAAGTAATGCCTCAACTTTTTCACTATGAAGATGTGTGTGAGGCAGTACTTCTCGACATCAAAGTATCGAGTCTCAGTATGTTTCATCATTTGGATGAGGTAGTAGATACTAGTATCACTTACAGCAACATGTTTCTATGTAAGTAGGGAGCCTAGTGAGTGGTCGGCCACATATAATCTGAGTTTCCTCCCATCAATAAGGGGCATTAAAACTGGTGGTGGAGTAGTTACCACTTGATAATTTTGAATTATTTTTAAATCCATTTTCCCATTGATAGGTTTTTACCTTCTTCATTATACTAGTGAAGGGGAGAGATTTTTTGGGTGGGTTGGCCATGAATCACCGAATATAGGAGTGTTTCCCTTTCATTCCCCTAATTTAATTGAGATTTATGTGTGTGACATTTCTAAAATTGTACTATTCTTCTCTGGATCAACTTCAATGTTGTAGTGTCAGACCACAAAGCAAAGTAATTTTCCTGATGTTACCATGAAAGTGCATTTTAGTGGATTCATCTTCATATTATGTTGTTTCAGTTTTTCAAAGATTGTTTGGAGATCTGTGAAGTGATCAAATCACTATTTGGATTTTAAAAATATCTAATCAACGTAATATTTTGTTATCCTTCCAAAGAATGAATTAAAAATGTGATGCATGGTGAAATGATATGTAGAGACAACATTCTTTAACCGAAATTTAATAACCTAAAAGCAGTAGATCCCTTGAGGTGCTCTAAAGGTAGTAGCTTCCTCATCTTTAGGGGTCATCTTTATTTTCATATACCCCAAATGACCATCCATGAAGTAAAGGACTTGGAATCTAGAATTTTCTTTGATCCATAGTTTTGTGATCAATAGTGGGAAATATTTATTTGGAAAATGCCGATTAATGTATCTAAAATCAATGTAGACCCTAATCTACCCATTCTTTTTCTTAACGGGGATGATATTAGAAAGCCATATTGGGTATTTCAACTCTTGAAAAAAGTTTCCTTTGATCAACATGTCAACATATGCCTATAAATTGGTGGAATGATAGGGTAGTATCCTTCTGGCAACTTTTATGAAGCCTATATGATCATTGGGTAGTCCAAGATGGTGTGTAGCCACATCTAGATTCAGTCTGGGCATTTTTTTTATAGTTCTAAGAATACACATATTGATGTTTCATTAGAAATTCAATGTACATATCTTCTTTTTGAGAGGCATGGTGACACTAATCAGATTAGCTCATGTGTATTCTTTTATTCCTAGTTTTATTTTACTGAGCTCTTTGATGGTGTTGGGGGCACGTTCCTCGAATACTGGAGTGGATTTCCTAAGATCAGCCTCTTCTTCTTCCAATTCGGAGTCTATGTAGACATTTTCAGGTGAAGATGAAAATATGTGGGCTTCTATATCACTATCATGGTGATGGTGGTTATGAGAAGAGACATTATCATCCCCTAATTCCTCATTCATTATAGATAGATGTCTAAGATGGTTTTTTTTACACTATCTCTGAGGATGGGAGGGGTTCAGACCTATGGGGTTATATTTTATACCTTGATCAGATTTATGGGGAGCACATTGTCACTTTTGAGCATACTCAATGGATTCAAAAGGTTGGTTCCCAAGCCATTAGGGGTTGCATCCTATGTATCATAATCCACTATTGGTCACTTACCTCCCTTCTTATAGAAATATTCTTCACTACATATTCCCCTGAAAGTATTGAAGGGGGTGTTTTCAACATGTACTATACTAACTTTTCCTTCAATGGGGTACTTTATACACTGATGGAATGTTTATGGTACCTCCATGTGGCTATAGATCTAGGGTGTTCTTCATAGGACATTAAATGTAGTCTCTTATAAGATAATAATGAACTAAAAATTATATGTGAGTTCACCAAATTGGGATTCGAGTTTGATCTTCCCGAGAGGTCTATGCTCACACTTATCATATTTTTGAGTTGTCTGCTTTGTGTGATATAGGTCCCCTTCATAATATCCCAAAGGATAGAGGGTTTGAACTCATATAAGATTGATCTTATAACCATTAAAAATAAAATCCCCCCTTATGTTGACAATATTGAGTCTTCTTGAGACATATAGGGGCCTCAGGTTTCCTTGAATGGACTCTTCCTAATCTTGATCATTTAATAAGATGGTGACATTACATTCTAAGGACATGGTCTTCCCTTGATATACCTCATATGTAGTGACTTTTATCTCAAACTATTTTTGTCTCCAGAGGGATTCAACAAGTTCCTCCCCGTGTTCTTTTAAAAAATTGAGTTCATAAATAATTGATAACATGGTTGGGACAACATCTAGTTGTTTTCAAACTTCATATTTTTGATCCATAGGTCAGTGCTTCCTGATATAGTGTTTCTCATAGGAATGCAGTTTAGGAGGTGATGTATTCGAGGTGGAAAGGCATGTGGATTGTGTAGAAGATGTGGGAATATATGTTTTTAGTGGTTTAGGTCATTCTAACCTTCCCCATTTCATGGTTTGATCAAATTGAACACATGTTAGGCAGTCATGCATGACAATCAAATGTGGGCGACTTCTGCAGGGCTCCAAGGAACCTCCTAGCCTCTTTTGGGCATGCTTGATTGCTTACCCATGAGTCTCAACTCCATATATGTACTCTTTGGGTATATGAATAGAATATTAGGTCTAAACACATCCACATTAACCCATGTATCCTTAGTTTGGGATCATGGGGCCACCTATTTCTAGGTTATGTGCTGAAAATTCATATGCAGGGCTATATTCATCATCATAGATGGGGTCTTACAAGTGTATCCCATTGATAGAACCGAAGATGGGTTATTTGTCAGATGATTATCCCATTTAGGGGGGTGGTTCTCATGCTACATATATTTTAGGGAAGAAATATACAAAAGTTAGGGCTTGCATTGGAGTAGAATATGATTCATCCTCTTCTGTTTCTTCTGGATTCTGATGGTCATGCCCACCTTTGGGAGGAATTTTTAATGTCTCTTTATTAGGTGGTGAAGCTATTGTGGGTATGTGAAACTATTATTTCATGGTGGAATGGGCTTGATAAACGTTTTTTGAGTCATCTAGTTGTTGAAAATTTTCACACACCTAACTGGAACATTCTTCCATCCATCTTCTTCTTCTGTCAAGACAACGGTTATGCATGCCACATGCTCTGGGGAGTTGTCTAACACCACCTATCTAGAATCAAAAATTCCTTGAAGGATGTGTTTTAAGATGAATAATTCATAGATACTATGACCCATCCTTTTATAGAAAGGTCAGTAATCAGGATGATCAGCCAAGTGGATCGCATTAGGCTTCTTAAGCTGTTGGATCCTGAGAAGTTTATTTTCCATGGATGCTAAGAAATAACTATGGACTTGTTCATTTTGGAAGAAGTGTGTTTTTTTCATTTTTTTCCTAAAATCCCGAGTAACCTTGATTTCTCCTTGCTTCTCATTGAGGGAAACTCTATTGTTTTTTCCACTTGATAGGAGGCATTATGTGGTTCGAGGCCTTCCTAGGTTCTTTAATGGTAACTTCTATTAGATTGAGAGTGAAAGTTGTGGATTATTATTTGAATGCTCTTTTACCCTGTGATCTGGTCATGAGTTAAGATTTTGATCATGTTTTCTAGATAGATTATTCTAAAAATTAGGTTGTTTCTACAAACTCATGGAATCCAAATGGATACTTATTAGGGATTACAGGCATCTAAAACTAATCCCTACGATTTTCAGCACAGAGTTATAGAATTTTCTCTTGTGAGAGAGGGATACTGAGAGAATAGCTTAAACCTTTCCCCTTTCTATGAAATCAGAAAACCTATCATTATTTCATTACTTTCAATTATTCATCTCGGCGATCATTGGTTTCCTCAGCATAGAACAGAATTGATAAAGGATATAACAATAAAGGTCTTCCTATCCTGTAACAGATCCTTCTTGTAGACTGTTATACCAAAAAAAGATGGACCTATCAGATTAGGTATGAAACACATCAATTTTGTTTACTCTTATTGATATAGAGGTCCTATCATTATCCCACATCTAGATACGAAGTGTGTGAGGTACTGTTTTGGGTCACCAACACCATCAAGGGTAAATAAGGTAGGATTTTCAAAGTTGGGTGGAGATTGGGTATCATCAACCCATTTAGGATATGGATTCCTCTAAGGATGAACATGTGTTCATTTCCCTTTCATGGATTCTATTCGAGTGGATAGGGACTCAATGTCATTAAGTAACTCTAGGGGCATTATTGTGTGAGCCGTATTCATTCTAGATGGAGCAGGCAGGGGCTGATGAGGTGGTCTTTCTTTTATCTCCCACAGATTCTCAATTCATCCTATGACTGAATAATTTCCCATCTGAGGGAGAGGTTATCAGTGCATTGAAGGGAAGTCACAATCGTTTTCAACTTACTTGTTTACATAGATCATATTCCTAGTTATGGATCCAATATTATGCTCAGATACCACTCTTGTTGGTGGGTTGGCTATGGGAGTTAGAATATTTTTATTTACCTGAAAATGATACCCAGCTGAAAAATTTCCCTCTGAGTAGCTCCTCATTGAGTTGCTGAAGAATTTTTATTTCACCCTCATATTGTGATAGTTGTTCCTCCTTGGAAGTAATATCAACTCTTCTTATTGGTGGTTGGGATGTAGCCCAACCTTTCCCTTTTTCTTTTTTAGTGTACTACAATAGAGCTGGTAGCTCATTATTTGAGGGTGGTATTTTTTGACCCTACTATGGTTCTAGGTGCATGCAACCTTGTTTGTTGCATCCAAATAACCCTCATAAGGAGGTATATTTTCAATGTTTAATCCCTATGCATTTTCATTTCGATCAATGTATTCCATGTTGAAATTGACAACATTCACAGAGTCATACCATGCAATAGTGGTTGTTCAATTACATTCAATGAAACATGCTGATTCTTCACTACCTTCATTAGGTACATTTTGGAACCCTTTTCCATATTGGTCCATTTTGTATTGTGACCCAAGTAGGGTCTAATCAACTTTGTTATACGCAACTCCCGTATTGGCCTATGAACATTGACTCTGATGGAGTTTTATATTGTGGAGTTGTATGGGCCTTGACCATTAGATGTTTTTATTGCATTGGGAGGGATAGTTGGTACACTGACTGTTTTCCTCTTATCCTAGAGAAGACAAATTCTCTTTATGGTTATTATTATGATGAAAATTCCCCCACCCCTGTGGGATGGGGGTCATTCGGGCCTACAATTGGAAATGATTGGTATTGTTGTAGAGGATCCAATTATTCTAGTTTGTGACTTGATGATTCCCAGGATGAACATGATGATATAAATTCCCCCAGACTAGGGTGGTGGGCATGATTTGGAAGTACCTTTGATTATTATAAGACCCTCTCATGGGATAATGAACCTAGATATGGTGGTTTAGATAAAAAAATTACCCCAGACAAGCAGGCTGAGGTTTGCTTTCATCTACTAAAGATATGTCTTGAATCCTCTCAAGAGTTGACGATCCATGGGGTAGAGGCAGAGGTAGATATTCTTCTGGACCAGGGGGCTGGTTCCACTCAAATGTTGCTATTATTTTAGCTACTACTTCATATTATTTGATGTGGTGTAGCTATACTCACATGAAATCTAGGTATGATGGCAGGCCATGATAAGAACCATTCTTTATGTTAAGTTTTCTATATGACCACAACTTCATTATCCATTTACAAAATGCATTCTCGTTGCATTGAGGGCCTTGGTTTGATGTCCTATTGTCTATCCCCCCCCCCCCTCTATTTTTGATGTCCAGAAATTATTGAAGTGGGGAAATTTTATTGTAGTGACCTACTAGCCCAAGTGTTACCTGGTCCCCTGATTTCTCCAAAATCTATAACATTATAGGACTCCAAATATGAGGGGTTATTTTGTTCCAAGGGTAAGGAAAAGTGTAATTCTCTATAATTTCTCAATCTTACAATGTGGATGTATTATGTGGCTTTAGATATTAGCTCCCAAGGAGTTGTAATGAAATGTCAGTAAGCATTGTACATTTGTGCAGTGCTTTTTCGGTTTTAGATCCCGGGACATGGAGATAGCATCCAAGTCAAGCTAAAAACAGAGTATATTGATTTTCTGAAGGTGAAACTATTATCCTTGATAAGGGAGATGGTGATCCTTTAGTCGCTGATTAGTATCCCACATATTTTGATGTAGATAAGGCATGCACTCCTTTTCTAGATCATCTAGGATCACAAAATCAAAATAAGCAAGGGTCCAGAACATGATGGGGAGGTTGTTTCTGGATAACTCTCTCCATATGTCATTTTCATCCTCCTATTAATTAGTCTTACATACATCCATCCGGTTAAACCATAGAATATGTCTATTGTGGTCTCCAGCTGATGAGAGTGGAGTGCTACTCGAAGTTTATTGGGAACCATATGATATTTACCCTGATGTTTCGAGCACCTCTCTATGTGAAGGTATCATAGTTTTGAATACCTATCTATATGGTGGTGTTTGAGAGAGGGGGGGATTTCTTTGTCTGTTAGAGATATCTTCAGGGGGAGGTTGACCAGGTTGGATTTCATGAGTAGACTCCCAACGGTCCATCTCCACACTACCTCAAGGGGGACTATCATGGTAACGAACATCTTCTACTTCCACTTTGATATAAGAGTCGGAAGAACCTAGTGGTGTTGATAATGTGTCTCAAACAACCACAATGATGCTAACATTGAGAAAATTAGGAATATGGTTCATGTTCTACATTATGGTTAGAATATTCCAACCTAACTTCTAGAATTGTGCTGGGATATTAGCCTGTTGTATAATGGTTTCCAGAACATGATTATAATCATCTAGTGTTGCGGGAGTATCCACCCACTATTGAGAATATGTTGTAATATTATAATAATATTTTTATTTATTAACATTAATATGGTATTTTCCTGAGTAATGTGTCATTATCACTTGTTTAGCCTTGGTTAATATTGAAGTATGATCCCAATCCTGATCCTTTAGGATAAGTCACTTGTCTTTCTTTGAAGGAGTATAGACCTTCACTGAAGCATGTTTCGCTCTCACTTGGTGAGCCCTAGTTGGAACAGGAATATGAGCCTGGTAGGAATATGAATTCCCCACCAAAATATTCTGATGAATCTCTAGAATTGCGGAATTGATATGAGGATCCTCCTGTATTTCCTTGGAATGATGTTGGCTATAACACCCTGAGTTTTAATGGACCTTTTTCTTTCAAATAATTTAAATATTCATTTGTTTCTTGAGTTTCTTTAAGTCAGGAATTCATTTTACCCATCACCAAATTGTGGTATGTTATACACAACACCAACTTGGCGTACATTACACGCAACACCGATTTGGTGTTTGTTACATGCAACACTGACTTAGCGTGCATAACATAGGGTTTCTATGAAACATCATTTTAATGATATAATTATTTAAATGATATAATGATAACCTAGTTGTTAAACATAGTAATATGAAAATTAATAACTACTTTTCATATTTTTTTATATAAATAAAACATATTGATAATGAAATAAAAGTTTTTTGGTACAGTCCTTTTATGTTTTAAAATACTGTTTTCTCGAATGAACCAATTTTAACAATAAAATAAATTTTAAAAACATTGAAAATTTTAATTTGATAAAATAAAATTCATTTTTGAATTTATAATTTCTAAATTATCTTAGAGTGAATTTTTTGGATTTTTTTGAGAAACTTCATTTTCTATGAATAGTGAAAAATACTGTTTTTAGTTAAAAACTGGCATTTTGTTTAATTAATTATTAATTTTAAATGATATTATAAAAACTTTTAAGGTCACAAAAGAAAAATATTACATATATTAATAAAATTTAATTCACTATAATCAATTTCAATTTTAAATTGAATATAAAATCTTATGAAACTTTTAAAAACATTTCTATATTAAAACCCCATTATTTCGTCTCATCTGCATGATTAGATTTAATCTTAATTTTTCTGATTTTGTGATTAGAATTTTGAAAAACTGAAATAAAAATTTGTGTTCAGTATAATATTTATATTCTAATAATACCATGTTAATTTTTGACCAAAATGATTAGTAAAAGTGATTAAAATTAATCACAGTGATTAAGGCCAAATTAAGCATAATTAAAGACTAAACCTTAAAATTATGGGCCCAAATGACCTATAAACTTATTAAACACCCATATTTTGTCCATATTTTGTCCATAAACCTTCCATTATTTATTTATTTTTTGGTTTTTTATGTATTTTTATGTATGAAAATGTGTACACGTAACTTGTTTCTAAAAATTCCATGTGAGCCATTTTCCTTCGCTATAAAAATCCACCACATCTCCCACTTCCTCATGCCTCTCAAACCTATTAATCTTGGAAAATACCCACCCAATACACTTACCAACATCCCTATATTTCCCCTATAATCCTTTCCTTGTGATGAATTAAATCCAAGTAATCATTTTGGCACAATCCAAAACGAGTTACCAAATCAAGAGGTAACGTCATCTCTCAGGTCCTTCTCTTATTTTTTTTCTCTACCCCCTACCCTTTATTTTTTCCATTTTTTTATAAAAAAACCATTATACTTAATATAATAGGATATTTTTATGATAATAATTGAACCTAAACTTACATAAAACTCCATATAATGGATAACGAACATACTTTTTATGTGTACGGTGAACTACCGCCTCACTAAACGATGATTGTAAAATTTTCATTACCACCACTCATGATCACAATTATCATGGAAAATTTATTTATATTAGATATATATTATATTTATAATGTATCTATTCTTATTTAATTTTTATTTAGAACAAACGTTTTTGGTTTCCATCTTATATAAATATGATAATTTCATTTAAGGAAGTGTGGACTACCACCCCCTCAAAGCAATATAATCCGTTCATGCTCTACATAGATTGTATTAAGAATGGAATTAGTGAATAAATATTATATATATGATATCATAAATCTAATTTAATAATTATATATATATATATATGTATATATGTATTTTAATTTTTTTCTCACAACACGACAATTAAACAGAAATAGTGTCCATGCGTACGTATGAAATATTGTCTCCATGAATGGTGTTTTCCATTTCATAATTATATATTATTTAGATTATTATAATACAAATAAAATTTATATATATGTTATTTATATCATTTTTTACATTCTAAAATCATTATATATGTATATGAAACAATGATATATCAAATTAAGACACATGCGAAGAACAAAGTGAATATTACCCGAAGTGAAACCATAACATAAAACCATTAACAAGTGGGTAATATAAATCCATAATCAAAACATATACAGTATTAGATATAATTATATGGTTATTTAAAAGATTTATAATAAATTTATATTTATTTAAAAGGTGGTTTTAGCGAGTATGATGACAGTTAATCAACATGGTAAGGGGATTTCATATAAATTTTTATTCGTGTGAGATACATGCTATGTTTTCCTCTCTTTAATTTTGTGTGTTGTATGTACTAACCATGATTGTATTATATGTATATTATACCTAAATTAATGTTTATTAACATATACATTTTATGAACATTTTTATTTATGGAGTTTATGCTTCAAAAGTTACCAAATCGGTAAAAATGTTTTGTCTCAATTTTCCTTCTTTGAGAGTCATGTTTTTTATGCACCTAAACTCTTTTTAAAGGTTTATATACTTCCATTTTATATGTTATATCATTAATATCCTTATTTTAATGATATTTTAATATTCATGTAATTTCCTTTTATTAAATGGTGAGTAATATCCCAATTTACCAAGTTATAAGAGTTTATTGAGACAATCTCATCGCTTTTTGAGATTATTTATGTTTATGCTTCCTTTGATGAAATATTTTGATCAATCTTTCAAGAATACTCATGAGTTTACTTATCCTATATTTATTAAATATATCATCATGTGTTTGTAACACTTTTTCCACTCTTTTTTACTTAATATAATGTTTTTATGTAAAATTTTACCATCTCTCTCCCTTCGGTGAGAATTATATTTTATTAAAAAACCATATTTTCAAAAATGTTTTAAAAAGATACTTGAAGATAATTTTAAAGGAAATATGATTTTAATAATTTTTTTATTGTTTCAAATATACCATTATAATCTTTCAAATCCATTCCCAATGAAAAGTTTTTCAAAAGGATTTATGTTATAAAAAACATTTTTCAAACAATAAAAGGTATTTTCCTCAAGAAATGTTTTTAAAAGACCTTTCAAAATTATTTCCCATCTAACATAACATCCATTTGTCTTACTAATTCCTTTGTGGGTAAATTATTCAATGTTTCCATTCATATTATAACTCTGAATGGATTATTTTTTGAGGTAATTATGTTTATAAAACCCATTTCTCAATCATGGTTTATATGATTTTGAAACCCACTTCTTTCCACAAGTTATGTTTATGGTGAAATGATTTTGAAACCTATCTATTTCAATAGGTTATGATAGGATTACTTTTTTATAATACCCATTTCATTTCAAGGGGTATGATATGATTGTTTATGATCTTATAGAACATGTATGAATGATTTCACTATGATATTGGTGGGACCTATATTTCCCTCCAATGAATTGGGTAAAGATTTATATCTTGTGAGATGGACTAAGATGGCATTGGGAATGAACCTTTACTACTAAGATGACCATGGAAGTGAACCATGACTACCAAGATGGTATTACAAGTGAACTCATGCTACCACGATGGTCATGGGAGTGAACCATTACTACCAAGATGGTATGGGGAGTGAACCTACACTACTATGATGGTCTTGGAAGCGATACCTTGGCTACTATAGAAATAATATTATATGATTATGTGTCTACCACAATTCCATGTTTTATTCCTAATTTATTCTTTTATGGATTATATTCTCTATTTCCTTATTATTCATGTATTATGAACTGTTATTCTTTATTCCAAGATTCATGTATATGATCTTTGATATGTAGGGTATGATCATGTCTTTTCATGATCATGTTCTCATTCCCTTATGCTCATGATTATGCATACATGTCTCCCTTCTTTACCCTTATTGAGCATTTTATCTCACCCCTTTTTATGTTTCTGTCCTCGAGTTATGAAGATATGTATTATTTTTTATGTATCTAATAATGGTTATAGTCAAGAAGAACCTAGTGGGATATAATGTAGCTCATTTATGTACCAGTGTTTATGTATCCATGTTTACCATTACTGATCATTTGAGATTACCACTTTTTATGTTTCCTTCTTTGAGACTCATGTTTTGTTATTCACTTAAACTCTATCTCAAGGTGTATATACTTACATTTTACATGTTATATCATTAATGGACTTATTTTCGTGATATTTTATTCTTAATGTAATTTACTTTTTTTAGATAGAGAGTAAGATCCCAAGTTACAAAGTTATAATAGTTTATTGAGACAATATTATCTCTTTTCTAGATTTTTTATGTTTATGCTTTTTTTGATGAAATATTTTGATCCATCTCTCAATAATACTCATGATTTTACTTTTCCTATGTTTATTAAATATATATTCATGTTCTAGTACCACTTTTTTCGCTCTTTTCTACATAACATAATGTTTTTATATAAAATTTGATTGTCTCCCTCCATTTGGTCATAATTATATTACTTTAAAAAAACCGTGTTTTTTAAATTGTTTTCAAAAATGTTTTCAAAATGTCTTAGAAGATCATTTTTAAGGGAAATGAATTTTAAAAATTGTATGATTTATTTAAAATATTGATTTATAAGTTTTCAAGACTATTTTCAAAAGTTTTTTTGTTATAAAAATAAATTTTCAAAGAAGAAAGGATATTTTCCTCGTGAAATGTTTTTAAAATACCTTTCAAAATTATTTCCCACCTAATATAGCATCCATTGGTGTTACTCATGCCTTTCTGGGTAAATTATTCAATGTTTCCATTCATATTATTTCTCTAAATGGATTTTTTTTTATGGAATGATGTCTATGAAACCCGTTTCTCATTCATGGGTTATATGATTTTTGAAACCCACTTATTCACAGGGGTTTTATTTATGATGAAATGATTATGAAACACTACTAGAAATTCCATATTTCCCAATGATTTTAAACCATTGGGATATCCACTGAAACTGTTGGGATATTATTTACCAATGGTTTCACAGCCCGTTGGTATGTGAGGCGTGGCAATAGCTCTATACATACGGTTCCTAGAAAACCGTTGGCATATATGGTCTGAAATTAGTCTATACCAACGGTTCTAATTAAACCATTGGTATATACATGTACCAACGGTTGATGAACCGTTGGTACTGGTGATTATACCAATGGTTTTTAGACCGTTGGTATAAATTTTATTTCAACCTGTAGTATACCAACGGTTTCAGAACCATTGGCATACCTATATACCAACAGTTTCAGAACCGTTGGTATACTCTGTCCTATGTACCAACGGTTTCAGAACTATTGGCATACTCATAGAACCACATATCTGTATACCAATGGTTTTCAGAACCGTTGGTATACATATTATATCCCCAAAACTAGACAGCCTGCAAGTAAACAGCCTGCATCATGCATGTGGACAGCTTGCATCTATTGTGTGGTTTTGGAAATTATAGGTGTGTTTAATTTTTGATATGTGTCTAAAATTTTGGGGAAGTGATCTCCAAAAGAGAAGAATGTATTTAGATAGATCTGCTAAAAGGGATAAGTTGTGAATTCAGCAATGTGTTGGGTTGTCAAAATCTGAAATTTGTTTACAGAAAACTAAAAATCTAAAATATTTTTACAAAATCAGGAATTTGTGAACTATTTTTGTAACCTGTGAACTGCTCTAATAGTTTTTAGAGCATGGTTGTAGGAAATCTGAAATCGGTTTAAAAAATCAAGAACTTGTGAACTGTTTTTATAACCTGTGAACTTCCCTAAAACTTTTTTGATCATGGTTGCAGAAAATCTAAAATATGTTTGCAAAATCAAAAAACTTGTTAACTGTTTTTGTAACCTGTGAACTACTCCAAAAGTATTCTAAGAATGGTTTCATGAATATGTCATTTACAGGTTCAATTAATGATTTTGATATGGAATAAGTATTGATTCCCTACTCATCTCTCATGATATTTTAAAGTGGTATCAAGAGATTCAAATTTTGTGAATGTATGAATGTAAATCACTATCTTTGAGTGGTGTCGACCACACCATGCTTCGGATCAAGGCAAGGTTGACTTGTACACGTCACATATGACCCATGTATCATTTTCCTATAGTTTAAACAGAATCTGAATGCGTTTGGTCATTTTTCCGTATGTCAATTTTTCTTTTCACTTAAAATGATGTTCATTTTAAACAAAAGAGAGACAATTTGAGTGGTGTTGGCCACACCATGCTTCATATCGAGGCAGGGTTGACTCTTACACATCACATATGACCCATGGATTGTTTTCCTAAAGTTTCAATAGAATCTGAATGTGTTTGGTCGTTTTTCCATATGTCAGTTGTTGTTTTCACTTAAAATGATGTCCATTTTAAACAAAAGAGAGACAATTTGAGTGGTTTCGGCCACACCATGCATAATATTGAGGTGGTTTTGACTCATACACATCAAAAATGACCCATTTATTGTTTTCCTAAAGTATCAACACAATCCTAATGCATTTGGTCAGTTTTCTGTATGCCAGTTGTTTTCACTTAAAATCCTATCCATTTCAAATAAAAGTGAGATATTTTGAGTGGTTTAGGCCACACCGGACCTCATATTGAGGAGGGGTTGACTCATAAAAGTCACATATGACCCATGGATCGTTTTCCTAAAGTTTCAACAGAATCCGAATGCCATTGGTTAGTTTTCCGTATGTCAGTTTTTGTATTCACTTAAAATGATGTCCTTTTGAAACAAAAGAGAGACACTTTGAGTGGTGTTAGACACACCGCACCTCGGACTGAGGAAAAGTTGACTCTTACACGTCACATATGACTCATGTATCATTTTCCTAAATTTTCAATAGAATCCGAATGCGTTTGGTCAGTTTTCCGTATGTCAATTGTTGTTTTCACTTAAAATGATGTTCATTTTAAATAAAAGAGAGAAACTTTGAGTGGTGTCGGCTGCACCGTGATTCATATTGAGGCGAGATTTACTCTTACACATCACATATGACCCATGTATCGTTGTCCTAAATTTTCAATAGAATCTGAATTTGTTTGGTCATTTTTTTGTATGTCAGTTGTTGTTTTCACTTAAAATGATGTCCATTTTAAACAAAAGAGAGACACTTTGAGTGGTGTCAACCACACCGCACCTCGGATTGATGCAGGGTTGACTCGTACACATCAATAATGACCCATGTATCGTTTTCCTAAAGTATCAACACAATCCGAATGCATTTGGTCATTTTTCCGTATGTTAGTTGTTGTTTTCACTTAAAATCATATCCATTTCAAATAAAAGTGAGACAGTTTGAGTGGTTCCGGCCACACCAGCCCTTGGATTGAGGTGAGGTTGACTCTTACAAGTCACATATGACCCATGGATCTTTTTCCTAAATTTTTAAGAGAATACGAATGAATTTGGTTGGTTTTATGTATGTCAGTTGTTGTATTCACTTAAAATGATGTCCTATTGAAATAAAAGAAAGACACTTTGAGTGGTGTCGGCCACACTGCACCTCAGATTGAGGTGGGGTTGACTCATAAACATCACATATGACCCATGGATCATTGTCTTAAATTTTCAATAGAATCTGGATGTGTTTAGTCAGTTTTCCATATGTCGGTTGGTGTTTTCACTTAAAATGATGTTCATTTTAAACAAAATAGAGACACTTTGAGTAGTGTTGGCCACACCACGCTTAGGATTGAGGCGGGGTTGACTCTTACATATCACATATGATTCATTTATTGTTTTCTTAAAGTTTAAAAAGAATCCAAAAACTTTTGGTTGGATTTTCATATGTCAGTTGTTGTTTTCACTTAAAATGGTGTCCATTTTAAACAAAAGAGAGAAACTTTGAGTGGTGTCAGCCAAACCACACCTTGGATTGAGGCGGGGTTGACTCATAAAAGTCACATATGACCCATGAATCATTTTCCTAAAGTTTAAATAGAATATGAATTCCTTTGGTCAGTTTTTCGTATATCAGTTGTTGTATTCACTTAAAATGATGTCCTTTTGAAACAAATGAGAGACACTTTTAGTGGTACTGGCCACACCACACCTCGTATTGAGGCGGGGTTGACTCATACACGTCACATATGACCCATGGATCATTGTCCTAAATTTTCAATAGAATCCGAATGCATTTGGTCGGCTTTCCGTATGTCAATTGTTGTTTTCACTTAAAATGATGTTCATTTTAAACAAAAGAGAGACACTTTGAGTTATGTCGGCCACACAGTGCATCGGATTGAGGCGGGGTTGACTCATACACATCACATATAACCAATGGATCATTTTCTTAATTTTTCAACATAATCTGAATGCATTTGGTCAATTTTCCGTATGTCAGTTGTTGTTTTCACTTAAAATGATGTACATTTTAAACAAAAGAGAGACACTTTGAGTGGTGTCAGCCACACCATGCCTCATATTGAGGCAGGTTTGACTCTTACACGTCACAAATGACCCATGGATCATTTTCCTAAAGTATCAACACAGTCCTAATGTATTTTGTTGGTTTTTCGTATGTTAGTTGTTGTTTTCACTTAAAATCCTGTCCATTTCAAATAAAATTGAGACGGTTTGAGTGGTTACGGCCACACCGGCTCTCGGATTGATGCGGGGTTGACTCTTACAAGTCACATATGACCCATGGATCGTTTTCCAAAAGTTTAAACAGAATCTGAATGCCTTTGGTCGGTTTTCTGTATGTCAGTTGTTGTATTCACTTCAAATGATGTCCTTTTGAAACAAAAGAGAGACACTTTGAGTGGTGCCAGCCAAACCACCCCTCGGATTGAGGCGGGGTTAACTCTTACATGTCACATATGTCCCATGTATCGTTGTCCTAAATTTTCAATAGAATATGAATGCGTTTGGTCGGTTTTCTGTATGTCAATTGTTGTTTTCACTTAAAATGATGTTCATTTTAAACAAAAGTGAGACACTTTGAGTGGTTTCGGCCACACCGTGATTCGGATTGAGTTCGGGTTGACTCATACACATCACATATGACCCATGGATCGTTTTTCTAAAGTTTTAATAGAATCCGAATGTTTTTGTTCATTTTTCCGTATGTCAGTTGTTGTTTTCACTTAAAATGATGTCCATTTTAAACAAAAGAGAGACACTTTGAGTAGTGTCAGCCACACCACGCCTCGGATTAAGGCAGGGTTGACACATACATGTCACAAATGACCCATGGATCGTTTTCCTAAAGAATCAACACAATCTGAATGCCTTTGGCCAGTTTTCTGTATGCCAGTTGTTGTTTTCACTTAAAATCATGTCCATTTCAAATAAAAGTGAGATATTTTGAGTATTTTCAGCCACACCGGCCATCATATTGAGGCAGGTTTAACTCATTAAAGTCACATATGACCCATGAATCGTTTTTCTAAAGTTTCAATAGAATATGAATGCATTTGGTCAGTTTTCCGTATGTTAGTTGTTGTATTCACTTAAAATGATGTCCTTTTGAAAAAAAAAAGAGAAACACTTTGAGTGGTTCTGGCCACACCGTACCTCATACTGAGGCAAAGTTGTCTCGTACATGTCACATATGTCCCATCGATCGTTGTACAAAATTTTCAACAGAATCCGAATGAGTTTGGTCAGTTTTCTGTATGTCAATTGTTATTTTCACTTAAAATGATGTTCATTTTAAACAAAAGAGAGACACTTTGAGTGTTGTTGGCTACACCATGCATTGGATTGAGGCAGGGTTGACTTGTACATGTCACATATTACCCATGGATCATTTTCCTAAAGTTTCAACAGAATCCGAATGCGTTTGGTCATTTTTTTGTATGTCAGTTGTTGTTTTCACTTAAAATGATGTCCATTTTAAACAAAAGAGAGACACTTTGAGTGGTGTCAGCCACACTGCACCTCAGATTGAGGCAGGGTTGACTCTTACACGTCACAAATGACACATGGATCATTTACCTAAATTATCAACACAGTCGGAATGCATTTGGTTGGTTTTCTGTATGCCAGTTGTTGTTTTCACTTAAAATCATGTCCATTTCAAATAAAAGTGAGACAGTTTCAGTGGTGCAGGCCACACCGGCCCTCATATTGAGACGGGGTTGACTCGTACAAGTCATATATGACCCATGGATCATTTTACTAAAGTTTCAACAGAATATGAATGCCTTTGGTCGGTTTTCCGTATGTCAGTTGTTGTATTCACTTAAAATGATGTCCTTTTGAAACAAAAGAGAGACAGTTTGAGTGGTTTCAGCCACACTACACCTAGGATTGAGGCAGGGTTGACTTGTACCAGTCACATATCACCCATGGAACGTTGTCCTAAATTTTCAACATAATCTGAATGATTTTGGTTGGTTTTCCATATGACAGTTGTTGTTTTCACTTAAAATCATGTCCATTTCATATAAAATTGAGACGGTTTGAGTGGTTTCAGCCACACCGGCCCTCGGATTGAGGCGGGGTTGTCTTTTACAAGTCACATATGACCCATGGATCGTTTTCCATAAGTTTCAACAGAATATGAATGCCTTTGGTTGGTTTTATGTATGTCAGTTGTTGTATTCACTTAAAATGGTGTCCTTTTGAAACAAAAGAGAGACACTTTGAGTGGTACCGGCCACAACGTGCCTCGGATTGAGGCGGGGTTGACTCGTACACGTCACAAATGACTAATGGATAAGTTTTCTAAATTATAAACAAAATCTGAATCCATTTGGTCGGTTTTCCGTATATCAGTTGTTGTTTTTATTTAAAATGTTTTCCATTTCAAATAAAAGTGATACTCTTTGAGTGGTACCGGCCACATCGTGCCTCAGTTTGAGGCGGAGTTGACTTGTACAGATCACTTGGGTGTTTTTAGTGTCTTCAAGTGCAGATTGAAGATCCGAGTAAGCCTAATCCTCCTCTTGCTTCCTCTTTTCGATTGGGGTTTTCAATCTTCTCTCATATTCTTCCGAAGCTCTAAAACCCACTTTTCCGTTGGGATTTAGGGTGAATCTTGAAGAGAGCTTGATTGGGATCCGGGTCCAGGGAGGAGGGTTGGGGGGGCTATCCAGGGGGGTTGTCCGGGGTCCAGGGAGGAGGGTGGGGGGTTGTCCGAGGGGCTATCCGGGGTCCAAGGAGGAGGGTGGGGGGTTGTCCGGGTTCCAGGAAGGAGGGTGGGTAATGTATCTAAAACTCTATCTAGGTATCATACATCAAATTTCGATAGGACTGCGAACTGTCGCGGGTTGTCATCTTGGAGCAGGGCCAAATCATGACATTACCGCGGCGTGACCGCGGAGTGTCCGCGGTGTGACCGTGGTGTGTTGGCCTGGTCCAGCAACATCCGCATGGAAGCATCTTCCGGCCAGGAGCGAAGGGAGAGAGACGAGGCGGGGCAACATTCCGGTTGTCACCTCACTCTCCATTAAATATGAGTGGGTAATGTATCTAAAACTCTATCTAGGTATCATACATCGAATTCCGATAGGACTGCGAACCGCCATGGGGTGTCGTCCTGGAGCAGGGCCAAATCACGGCATCCCCGTGGCGTGACCGCGGTGTGACCACAGCGTGACCGCGGCATGACCGCGGAATGACCACGGTGTGACCGCGGCATGTTGGCTCTGTCCGGAGACATCCACGGGGCAGTATCTTCCGGCCAGGAGTGAAGGGAGCGGGAGGAAGTGGGGCAACATTATTTTCATCGCCTCCCTCCCCATTAACTATGGGTGAGTAATGTATCTAAAACTCTATCTAGGTATCATACATCAAATTCCTACAGGACTACGAACCACCGTGGGGTGTCGTCCTGGAGCAGGACCAAATCACAGTGTGACCGCGGTGTGACCACGGCGTGACCGCGGCGTGACCCCGGCGTGACTACGGCGTGTTGGCCCAGTCCATCGACATCTGCGGGGTAGCATCTTCCAGTCAGGAGCAAAGGGAGCGAGAGGAAGTGGGGAAACATTATGGTCATCGCCTCCCTCCCCATCAACTATGGGTGGGTAATGTATCTAAAACTCTATCTAGGTATCATACATCGAATTCTGACAGGATTTCGAACCGCCGCGGGGTGTCATCCTGGAGCAGGGCCAAATCACGGCGTGACCGCGGTGTGACTACGGCGTGACCACAGCGTGACCGCAGCGTGACCGCGCCCGGTCCAGCAACATCTGCGGGGAAGCATCATCCGGCCAGGATTCCAAATAAACAGTATGTAGTTGTCCTTCACATTATAGAAACTGATCTTATGTTATAAAAAAAAGACTCTTGATTCGGGATTGTGGTATGATAAAGATATATATTTTATATTTGTTGTTTTTAAAAGTGGTTTTATTATAAAAAATGAATTTATTTATCAAATGAAACAATTATATTAAAGAAAAATTATTCAAGAAATTAAATTCAATATAATTAAGCAGAATTAAGAAAGAAGCTAAATTCAATTTAAAGCATTCTTAAATTAAAGAGGCTACGAGAGGGAATCTACCTCAAGGTGGAACCAAGCCATCCACTTCGTCTCTTAGAGATTTCTAACTAAAAGTTGTTGCTCCCCCACTGGGTATATGCACCTTCACACACATGCAAGGACACCTAGCCCCTATGCACACACCCGCATGGCCATGAGCATGTGCAAGGGGATGCTTACACATGTGCTTATATGCATATACCAGTCTCCACTCACCTGCGTATATATTTTTATATATATACATGGGAACACATAGCCCCAAACGTGTATAATCATTACCATGGTTGACTATACACGTAACGGGGGAACCCACATACATATCCTTACTTACCTATGCACACGCAGGCATGTCACCCTTGACTTGGTGACTTGAAACCAACGAGTAGGGATCAACGCACTAAAAAAATGATATTAAGAACCTTAAAACACATAAAGGACCCTACATAACTAGAGAAAAACCAACCAAAATCATTAAAGCCTTACCTCGATTGGCGAGAACCAAATCCACCCGAACCAACACAAAACGATCCAACGCCCTACCAAAAACATAATATGGAGTCAAAAACATTGAAATCCCCAAAATATATGTGGTGTGAGGCAAGTAGTAATCATAGAATCTTACCTCGGATCAAATCTGGCAGACTGAAACAATCTGAACCCCTTCTGGCCTCCTTCGTAGAATATAACTACTCCATGTCCATAGAAACTATTAAAATACCTAAGTGTCCAATGCGATAAAGAAAATAAAATAAAAACTATACTAAAACATACCTATATCCTGTGACTATACATGTCACCACCCAACATATAAGAACCACAACGCCACATGCATCAAATCGTGTTCCTAAAGCAAGGGAGAAACAAATCCATATTTTAAAATGATACTATCAAAAAGTACATTCCTATTAATTAACAATTAATCTTCCTATAAATTGTATATAATTAGTTTGGATCGAGTTTCAGCTTAGTTTTGTTTTGTTCAATACAAATTTGTTTGGGAAATTACATGGCTACACCATTACTAAAGGGTCAAGATAGGTTATGGTGTAAAGTTATTGTGGAATGGAAGGATGACAACATTATTAGAAGTGATTCCAACTAATCTTCAATGACCAAAACTTCCTAGATGAGCTTAAACAAGCTAGATCTTGAGATCTCTAAGATATTGAGTAGGAAAAATTGTTAGTGATTGAATATGAATCAACATTCACTAATCTAGTAAGTATATGTCAAATCATATGATTAATATAAGGCTTAAGGCACGAAGATTTGTTATGAAGCTATGACTAATGATGTGATCATGGAGAAATCTTCTGATTTTTCTCACCTATATATTTGTGGTTAGTATGATGTCTTTGGAAAATATAGGTTTTACATGAACATGGAAGGGGAGTTATTTAATTCCTCATTCAGGTGGAGGGAATACATCATTTAGCAGTTAGAAGATGAAGTATAAGCACCTCCATGGGTGATCAACCATTACTTAAATTAATCATTTCTTTAAATAAGAATTCTTATGTATATAAAGACAGTATTAAGAGCCTCGATAGACCCTTAAACACTAACTTGATTATTCGATCATAGATTTCCAAGGGATTGATTATAACTATGTTCCATGGGAGTCATGGAGTCTAAGGATGGTAAATGAAAGTAAATAGATTAACATAGTATACCTATAGATATGGTGTTCACAATCCACCAAGGTTTAGATAAAATTCTTTAGTGATTATATGGAAATGAAATCACCATGTCACTAGGTCTCCAAGTGGATAAGATATCGATTGGGATATGAGTGGTCTAACATATGTCTTATAATTTTGATGATATGTGTATGGACTAGATGAGGGTTTAGATCAAGTAAAATATTCCTAAGAGGATTGGGCCTTATGGTGATAGATGTGGCAATTGTACGTATAGTGTTTGATGAGTAAATAGTAATGAGGATGGATTGGGCCTTATCTAGGTATCATACATCGAATTCCTATAGGACTGCGAACTGCCGCGGGGTGTCGTCCTGGAGCAGGGCCAAATCACGGCGTGACCGCGGCGTGACTGCGGTGTGACCGCGGCGTGACCGCGGCGTGACCGCGGCGTGACCGCAGCGTGACCGCGACGTGTTGGCCCGGTCCAACGACATCCTTAGGGCAGCATCTTCCGGCCAGGAGCGAAGGGAGCGGGAGGAGGCAGGGAAACATTCCAGTCATCACCTCCCTCAAGGGGGAAATAGTTCCATTTAAGAACCACACTGCCCCATGGGTCAAATCATGTTCCTGCAAGAAAGGGGGAAACAGTTCCATTTAATAATCTCTTCATTTTTCATTATGTTCTTTATATAGAACATTGTTGGAAACACCATACTAGTACAATTATCCATTGAATATTCACCTATGTACATTAGTTGAGTTGAATATTGTGCACATAAGCATGCTATAACCCCACCGCGTCGCACTGCGATCCGAGATTGACTACAAAACCATGCGTATATTTAAGCAGTCAAACATCACAAAATCCCAAACCAAAATTAAGAAACAATTCTAATAAGAGAGGAGGTATTGAATGAATTAGAGGGCCTTGTCTGAGGTTCTATGTTGTTGGGTTCTCCAGTTCCATCACATTCTGTAACAAATGGGGCCAATGATTAAAATGGCTATAAAATAATGACATAGAATAATTTATTAGATAAAATAGTTTTCTGGAAGTTTTTTTTAATGAGGGAATGAAATGACAGATAATGACATCCCAAGTCATCCAATGTCCTATTTCTTTGACCCTCTAAATTAGGGTTCTAAACAACCTTGAGTGCTCTCAATATAATTAGACTCGCTCGACAAATACTTGAATTTGGTTCGGATTTTTTCAAGCTCAAGATGCGAGTAGTGAAGCCGAATTCAGTGTCATAATAACACAATCAAGTCGGTCACAAAGGCTAATCGAACATCTAATATTTTAACATGTTATTTTTATTCAATATATGTGTATTTAATTTCAAGCTCGATCTCGAATTCAAGAAAGATCTTGTAATTAAAATTATGATAAAACATCTTAATCAAAACAAGTCGCTCCTAATTGAGTAGCTCGATCAAGCTTGAGTTCAAGCCGGTAAATTGATGCTCGATCAAGCACTGAGTATAATAAAACCATTTCATTTCACCATAACTCAAACATTCAATTAAGTTCCATTCCATTGTATAAAATCTCTCAAACATAAATGAAGTTAAGATGGGAGTCATGGAGACATACCCATAAACAGCACCTGGCCATCTCCGTGACATATGAGGCATCTATCCACAGCATCCCTGGTAAATTTAGAGGGTTCTCTCCCACAAGGAACATTGTTGAGTTTTTTTAGCATCCAAGAGCTCTGCATACATTATCCCATCTTCAGGGACACCTATCGTGGCCTATAATGATCATTTTAGATATAACAGAAATGATCTTTACTGATTAAAAAACACTAAAACAACAAAAAATTCATTGTTTTACAGTGAAAAAAATTTAGATACCAAAAATGTAGGGAACAAGAAGACATTGCACCCATTACAATAGTACCAATAGAAGAAGAAGCTCCCCAAAGAAAAGGCTGAGACCTCCCAATCATCTAAAGCTGAAAGTCACCCAGATTCGACTCCACCATAGATACTCTAGCTCTTGGGGGGCAGGGGTCAGCCCCGACAATATTATTGCCCAGGCGGGAGGAGAGGGAGCTGAGAGAGGGGGATGTCCCGTAGGGTGTTCGGCCATGGGGGGTCTCACGCGCGACTGGAAAAGGGGTCAGGGGATTTCATAGGAGGGGATTGAGATTGGATGTCCCCAAGAGAGGGAGATGAGAGGGGAGGGGGGAACGTCGCTGGGAGCTGAGAGGGGAGGGGGACGTCGCCGGAGGAGAGGGAGGGGGCCGGGAGGCGGAGGCGGAGGCGGAGGCCGGGAGGCAGAGGCCGAGGCCGGGAGGAGGTCGAGGTCAGGGAGGGGAGGAGCGCGGGGGGATGAAATGTCTTGAGGGAGGGAGCCCTAATTTGGGTCTAATTTTTCCAACGATTAATAAAAACCGTGGGTAATACATCTCTTTCCCAATGGTTTTCTTAAACCGTTGGGAAAACCAACCATAAAATATCATATGCCAACAGTTCTAGTAAACCGTTGTCATAGGTTCTTTTTCCCAACGGGTTTTCTAAACCATTGGGAACAAAGTGTTGGTATAGGCTCTATTTCCATTAGTGAAACCTATCTCTTTCTACATGTTATGATATGATTACATGCTTATAATACCCATTTCATTTCAGGGGTTATTATATGACTATGTATGATCTTGTGGAACATGTATGAATGATTTCACTAGGAGATGGGTGGGACCTATATCTCCCTCCATTGCATTGGGTAAAGATTTATATCTCATTATATGGAATAAGATGGTCTTGGTAATGGACCTTGACTACTATTATGGTCATGGGATTGAAACATGACTACCAAGATGGTATGAGTAGTGAAATAATGCTACCAAGATGTCCATGGGAGTGAACCATAAATACCAAGATGGTATGGGGAGTGAACCTATACAACCAAGATGGTCTAGGCCGAGATGCCTTGGCTACTATGGAAATCATGTTATATGCTTATCTTTCTACCAAAATTCCATGTTTCATTACTAAGTTATTATTTCATAGATTATGTTATCTATTTCCTTATTATTCATGTCTAATGAAGTTCTACGCTTTATTTGAGGATTCATGTATATGATCTTTCACATGAAATTTATGAACTTCTCTTTTCATGATCATGTTCTCATACCCTTATGTTCATGATTATGCTTACATGTCTCCATTTTTACCCTTATTTAGTATTTGATATCACCCATTTTTATTTTTCTTTGCCTAGGTTATGAAGATATGTATTATGATTTATGTGTCTAAGAAGGGTTCTAGTCTGGAAGAACCTAGTGAGAGATAATGTAGCTCATTTATGTACTAGTGTTTATGTTTCCTTGTTTCTAATGGAACTAGAATAATACTATCTTCATTCATGTTTTTATGTGATGTTTTATGTATTTCTCAAAAGTTATGTAATGTTAATTTATGTCAAGACTAGGTAGTTATACTAGCATAGTCATTCATTGGTGGAAGTAGGAATATGTGCCTTACTTTCTGTGATATACAAGAATTTGACAGGTAGATTCACAAACAAGAATATAAATATGTCCTAAGGCTTGTGTCATTCTCACTTGGTAAGCCCTGACCAGAACATGATATATTCCAAATCCTGGGCCTTTGGAGTATGCCTTTTTACTTCTATAATTGGACTATGAGCCTATCCTAAGGCATTTGACCCTCTCATGTGGTGAGACCTTGCCATAACAGATATATTAGCCCAATCATGTGCCTTTGGAATATGCCGACAGACTTTTTGGACAAGCATGATCCCCAGTCCCAAGGCATGTTCTGATCTCACCTGGTGAGTTCAAGTTTTAATGGGAGTATGACCTCAATTTTATGACTCATCCTTCATTTGAATATGTTGATAATCTAGCTAGATAGGAGAAAGAATGTGTGCATGTTCCTATATAACCACTTGTTCGCAATGATCTGAGTGTTGAGTTTCCATGACTTTAAGGATAAGAGTATGTGATTTTACCTTTATCTACAATATTACTGAAATATTATGGTGGATTTCTTTAGATGTTACAAAAATATGTGTGTATTTTAGCAAAGTTGGTGCAGGTATATTAGCCTGTACATTTTTGTTTCCATTAAACATGGGTATATGCCTTCATTTGATGTAGGAATATGCGTAAACCTTTTCCCTCCTTGTTACATCATAATATGTCAATGGGAATCATGGATAGGGGTATGGATATGCACCTCTCCCATTCCTATTGTATTGATATTCCCACAGACTTGTTTCGAGTCAATAGGGATATGATACTGCTTACTAGTTCCTATCAGGATATGCCAGCATGAATCATTAGTTGGAGTGGGGATATGATCCCTCTATAAGATATCTAGTGTCTTCCTACTTCAATGAACCTTTTTTTATTACCCATTCATTATAATTATAGGTAGAAGTTTTTTGGGTGGTACATTCAGTAGGTGACAGGTGGGTTCTAGTGAGATGGTTTTGGCGATGGCGGTTGATAGGTTACCTCTTTTGTGGAACCTGAACAAAAAGGGAGCCAAAATTAGCTTCTTGTTCCACCTTCATTAGATACTAAAGGTGAAATTTTTCATACTCTGGTGATAATCTCTCTAGGCGGTTGGTTGTAGCAACAAGGTCTACTATATTAGTGATAACTTTTCCTGGGCGATGTGGACTCACCAATTTTCCATGCTTGGAGAACCTCCCTAGAAGCTTACGTGGTCTGGATTGTACTATATTGATGGTACTCCCAAACGCTTTTCTTCCCCACATGACTTTTTATTTTTCGATCAGGTGATATTTCTTTGAATCCCATGGGGGTGGTAGTCACATATGATTTACTAGAGTAAACACTAGATGATGAAGACATTGTATTTAATAGAGATATTGAAATTAGTATTTTCTGTTTTATAGGAAAAAAAGAACAAGGTTACTGATAATAAAAAATATCATAGGCATAATATTCTCAACCATATATGCATGATTAACACAATTTTTATTGTATTCCCGATTAGTCCATCTGCTCTCTTGGACTTATCAAAGGGAGGAAGACTTATTTCATGAGAACCCTGGTCATAGAGAATCTTCTATAAGATCATGAAAGTCTTATTGATTTGTTTTTATAGGTTATAAAAAAATAATATGGCCTAATTATTTATAATTCAATCATCCTATCATTTTAGAGATTCACATATGGCATTTCAGTTTTTTTTCATATGGGGTGAAAACATAATGGCTTGAAAAATTATAACCAGATCATTTTTCTGTTAGAGAGGTTCACATCGGGTTCACCATTTTTTTATTTACGGTTCAAGGTATGATTGGGAACCCTCATTGATGTGGTTTTTTTTGACCCAATGGTTTATTGTGGTGGTGTTTTTGTGTTGTGCACAATCATGAACATCGAGTTTCCATTTTCACTCTTCTTAAAAACTCCCAATGGTTCCCTCATCTGTAGCTAGGTACAAAACTGATTTCAAAAGGTAAGTGGTCACCTACTTTTTTAGGCCCAATGAATCTTGGGGACTCACAATGGTCGAGACGATGGGAGGTTGGGATCCTTACACTATTTTAGGGGGAATTATTTTATAATATGAGACTCTCTTATAGATTTAAGATATGTTATTAAATCTCATATTAATCCCGATATGAGACCAATTACCCTAAAATGATCATGGATTAATTCAAATTCTTGTGAAAAAAATTGGGCTCTCTTTAGTGAATCCATCTATATGCATCCATGGTTCTCCGTCATTTTCCAGTAATGGGTGGTTGCTTATGTGTTGAAGTTGTATAACCAAGGGCTTTGGAATGTGATACCAAGCTGGGAGATGGTTAAAATTATGAGGAAGGGATTGATCCATTAAGAGGCATCCTATGTATACTAGTTATTGTAGTAATCTAAACCCTTGTAGTTCATTTTACACTTGTAGTTTAACTTCATGTAGAAAAGACTTATATAGGTGCTCTGAGACACCAAGTGCTCAAGCTTGAGTCCTTGAGTAACATCCTATGTATATCGATTATGGAAAGAATCTAATTTTTCATAGTTCATTTGTTTAGGGATTATACAATAAGGTATCCCTTGTCATTGTAGTGACTTGTGGGTAAGATGACTTGATTATTAAAATTCCCTAATCCCATGTAATCGTTCCTTCATAAGAGAAATAAGGGGTGATATATGATCATTTTTTCATTTCTCATGATGTGGGACTTCTGTAATAAGAATCTCCTAAGAGGATTTAAAATATATCTTGGGCATTTGGGAGACATCCTATGTATCCTGGTTATGGATGGAATCAGAGTCACCATAGTTCAGTTAACTTATCATCCCACTGATGTATGAGGTAGTGTGATCATCCCATGGGAATGATTGGGTCCAAATTATTGAAACAACATTGATATAAGTCCTACATCGAAGTGGGATTTTATTTGATATCAGGCCTTAGGAAGGCATCCTACATATCCTAGTTATTGTAAGAATCAGAGTTCACATAGTTTAATCATGCCCTTGGGATTTCCCCAAGGTAGATTCCCTTGTGTTAAGACAAATGTTTCATGGAACTCGTTGAGTCTTACATACATATGTTTCCCTAGCTAGTGAAGACTTGTGATGCGAATGATATGATTATTTTGAATCCCTTAGATCACATGAGCTACGCTTGGTGTGAGAAACAAGGGTTGGAAAATGATCAATGTCATCGCTCAATAGGTGAGGGACTTACATATTGGGAAACCCCTTTGGAGATTTTTTGTGGAGATAGAACCTTGAAGAGGTGTCCTATATAACCTGAATAAGGTAGGAATCATAGTCGCCATAGTTCCCTTGATCTAGGCTTACACACTATGTTTTACCTATTAATCGGGGATTAAACACCAAGTATATACAATGTTATCATGTCCTAGGAGGTCCTAATGACCCAGCCTGCTTGTCTAGAGGGTGTTACATGACCTAGTTGAATTTTCCAAAGGACATTTCTAGATCCATAAAGTTTATTTCGGAATCCATCACATGACTTGGATGACATGTCTAGAGGGGGTCGTGTGACTTTCTCTAATGGAAGGCATCACGATTCTTGTCTAGAGTGGCATGCCAAAGGGGGTCGTGTGACTTTCTCTAACATGTCTATAAGACTTTACATGACTTGTAAGGCATGTATAAGGAGTTTCATGAGATCTAGGTGACATGTCCTGGTGTTTTCGTGTGTTTTTGATGGCTCACATGAAGCGTATGAGAGTCAGGGAACATGTTTTCATTTAATACATTCACCTTTAGTCTTTGTTATATCCCTTGTATTTTCAATTCCTTATATTTATTTAGTGTCTATTTATTTTTTTTCTTTTGTGATCTAGTAGAAATGTGGGGGTTTATTTTTATTTCATGTAAGGATCCCTTTTTATGATCTATGAATGATCATGAAAAGTGCTTTATGCATGGAGCATGATTTCTCCGACTATTCACCAGTATATTACCTAATGAAAGACAAGTTGGTAATGAGATTATGAGAGTTAATTCTCTTGGTCATGATATGTAGAAATAGGGTTCATTTTTCATGTTTTGATGGTGAATTTATAGGCATATCCATCCCGGTTGTTCGCTGGTTTTCACGGTGTATCTGGTGCCAATCCAGGCTATAGTCGTCAAAGGGTTCGGGCACTACACATCATCGTGAGACTTTTCTAGGGATTATTCTGAGGGTGTCACCTATTTTTTAGAGAACGTGATTCCCTCTCATCAACACCTCCATTATTGGATTATTTACAATTAATGGGTACTTTTTTATCATGCGGTTATGCCAAAGGACATACATATATGACATATTGAGATGTCTAAGGGCCTTCACAAGATCAAATTGCCTATTGAAAGTCCATCATGAAATGATCAATTCATTTCATGGGACACTTTTTTAGTAAATGGTGGATTTTTTGGGGTCTTTATGATATATGGGTGGATTTTCCTGGAGGCTTGTCGAACCACACTATAGATATCCTTAGAAAATTTCTTGATTTTTATGACGGCAAGTGGTCTCTACCTCCCCTACATTATTTCCTTTTATTATTTGAAAAATTATGGGGAGTCATGCACCATTACATGAGTAATGTCAAAGAAAATTAATCTACCTATTGATGAAGCATCACGTGACCAATAGAGGTTTTATAGATATTATCTTGTATTTTGTGGAAAAAATCCATCTATTTATCCTTGGGAGCCAAAGGGGAAGCACATGGTTTCCTGGATATACCTGAGGTCTTTCGTGTGATGAGTATGATAAGCCAAATGTATTTTATGAGATGAGGCAGACATGTCACTTGGATATCACAATGTCTTTTGGGCCTCTAGGAGTGTGTCTCATTTATTTTATAACCATGATAGGATCCCTCATCTCCTTATTCGTTTCCTTTATTTTATTTTATAAATTCAAGGTGGTATCTTGAATTTTATCAATTTTTACTAAGTTAATTCATAATTCCCATTGGTGATGCATCACTGAGATTTATGACTAAAAGAGTATTCCACATTTTTGATATTTCTCTCTCATTTTCAAAGTATTTTTGGATGATTTTGTTAGGAATCTTCTGATGATGAATTGTGTAGCTTGGGGGAGCTTATTCAGCTACCACCACATGGTCACTAGTTTGATATATTTCCTTCTCAAAATTATAAATACTTTTTGAAATGGGTATTGTGGGGTTCTCTACAAGTTATGCGCTATGTGTGGAGTCTTTGTGTGACCTTATGATGGTCATGAAGTCATGTTTCCCCTAAAGGATCATGTGATCTATAGGTCTCATCCATCTACTTCTTCCTTTTATTTTATAGGGAAAATAATTCCCATATTCAATTATTCCTTATGTTGGGATTTTTCTTATGCTCATTTGGTGGGTGTCAACACTCATTTAAATAATTATTCTTCATATCCTAAGGAAAGGAAAAAAATGTTGATCCCAAATTCTTAGTAAGGGTTATGCTTAGTGGAATATATCATGAGTAAATAATGAATAATCAATATAGTGAGGTAAATAATTTTAAAATCATTACATTTAATCAATAACTTTATTGTCATGATTTTATAAGGAATAATAAATATGGTAAGGTAAATAATTGTAATCACATTCCATTTAATCAATAACTTGAATAGAAAATTAATCCCTAGATAAAATAAAATGAAAAAATATCATGGATAATAATAACTAAATTTTCAATAAATTAAATGGTTCATATTTGACATAATGATCCCAAATAACATGATATATATACTGTCAAGACCCTTCACCAAGATAGTTAAAAACTATGTGTATAACCTCATTTATTTTGGAAAAATGATTTATCACATGAGACCTATGGATGCATTGATGGGATATATAATTTCACACCCCTCCATCAGTTCATGTCCAAATAATTCCTCATATATTGAATGATAGATTTAATTCATGTACAATATGTCGTATTAGAAATATCTGAATTGTGTAAAGAATACATATTTAACAAAATTTCTTTAGACAAAAAAATAACTACCAAATTAAATCACTATATATAGAAATGATATATAGTTTACGCAATAATAATATCCATGGTAAATAATATGTATATTTGAAAAATATGTAATTTTCAATGATCACAATAAAGATAATGTTTCAAAAAAATAACTAAAAAATCAATGAGATATAATATAGATTCTATGGTAAATTCATGACTTTCACAAGAATAAAAGGAATGGAAACGAAATATTAAAATAATATTTCACAAAATATTTTTCTTTAAAAACCTATTGAAAATGTATATAAGTAGCTAAATTTAATAATCTAATTATGGTTATAGTGAAGTTCCTTGTCACCATATACATTAAAAAAATTCCTTTTGAATTTTTTTAAAGAAAGTTGAAAATGTAACTTTATGAAAATAGTAGAAATATTTTGTTAAAACTATTTTTAAAATTCAAGGATTAACTTAAAATAACCTTAATAAATAATTTGAGTAAATAAGAGGACTTTTGTAAAACAATTTTGAAAAACAAGGACAAGGAAGAAAAATATATATGATTAAAAGATAAATAATGTAGGTTTTACATTTAAGCATTTCTTTGATTTGTTAAACAATTTATTTACCCAACCTAAGAAGGCCCAGAGCTGGTGTCTACTACCATTACATTTTCTTGATTACAAGGAATCAAATCTCAAAGGACCGAAGAGTTTAATAGTCTTGTTAACCTAGATAAATACGTGAGTCTTGTATTACAAATAAACACACTAATTACAACATAATTGTTTTCATGGATAATAACATTATTTCATCTAGAATATCCCTAAATGTCTTTCTTAGTATACATCTTTCATTATTGGGGAAAGGAAACAAAATAAGGGAGAGCTAAAATTCTCAGTAAGGTTTAAGTATAGAGGAAACACTAATGAAATGATGGAAATAAATCAACACGGATAGGTAAATAGATTATAACACATTTCATTCAAATAACTATATAAGGGTTAATCAATATATAAATGTAAGAAACTGCATCCCATACCATTTACTCAAGAAACTAAGAATGAAATTATTCCATAGAGATGTTGATACAATAATATCACTGATTATAATAATAAATTAATTCTCAATAAATTCAATGATTAATTATTAGACATCATCGTTCCCAAGAACATGATACCTTTACCATCAAGATCTATTCTCATGAATGTTTAAATATATGGGTATAAAATAGTCTATTCATCTTTGAAAGAAACTCAAATGGGTTTTTTTCAACTCATTTCATCTCATGAAACAACTAATGGATCGTGGGGATTACTTTAAAGTGTCTCCAAACCAGAGGGATTTCATTAAATAGTCCTTAGCCCATTGGGCTTGCATTAACTGTTCCCTAACCCATATAGTACATTTCCAATGCATTTAAGTAAAAAAAAAGTTCCTTCTAAAATAACTGTACTGAGTAAATTATATGGATTTATCAATATTTCCCTACTAAATAAAATATCTTTCAATGTAAACACTTTTTTAAAAAATTATATACTATTTAGAAAATAAGCATATCCATGATAAATGATAAGGGTAATTAGGGGAAATTAAATGTTCAATGATCATAGGAAATTGAATATTTCAAGGGGACTAACAGAGTAATCATGGAATTTAATGTCAATACAATCCTCTGATAAATAAATCATAAACCATCCATATGATGAATAAGTATGGTATCAATACAAAATATCCCAAGTGGAGTAAGGATAAACGGTTGTTTTCATTGATGAATGAAAATACTATAAAAATATCTTTTAAAAATTTGTTTGAGTAAAATATCCTTTTTTTAAATTTTTTTTTAAAATAATTTCCTTTGTAAATAACTTTTTAAAGATTTTTTTATAAAAATGAACCTTTTAAACTTGCAAAGTAAGCTTTGATGAAATGTGAGCGAGAAAATTTTTGTATGTCGTTCAAGGTAAAAATAAAATTAACTTTTCAAGGTAAAAAGTTTAGAAAAATTCCTTGTAAGGAAAGAGACAAGAATACTCCTTTGAAATCATTTTTAAAAGAAAAAAAAGGGAAAACTTATTTAATATATCATTTTTTAATGGATAACTCGTTTTTGAGAACCTATAATGCCCCGACCCGAGAAGCCCGGAGTCGGTGCCTCACTTTATTACATTATAATAGATATAAGATTCAAATACCAAGGTACCAAATAGTTTAGAAATTTTATAAAACTATATTATATACATAATACCCACTATGCATTAAAAAAGAAAATAAAAACATGATACATAATAAAATGAAGTAAATAGTATCTTTGAAACTAATTCAAAGGAATCTTCTTCATAACCTGGGGAAATGAAACATAATAATGGTGACCTAAAATTCTCAATACATGTATGTAAAGTGGAATAACTAATTAATTGACTAGAATGATCAACATGGAAAGGTAAATAACTGATAACAAATTCCATTCAAATATCTAGATAAGGAAATATCAATATGGAAAGGTAATAAATTGAAACACATGACATTTAATCAATAAAATAGGAATAGAATACATCCATAGATATTTCAATACGAAAATCTCATGGATAAATAGTAAATAAGTCTAAGTGAGTTAAATTATTAACTATTGGATACCATGTTTTCTTGGTACATGGTACCTTTACTGTCAATATTTATTCTCAATATAGTCTAAACTATTCAAATTTGGCCAACAGATTCGTCTCAATATAATACCAAATCATCAAGGGGCTATCTATAATTGGGATCTACCCATATCGTATATATCCAAAGAAATAATCATATAATTAATAAGCAGTTTAACTTATGAGAAATTTTCTTTATCAAATATCTGTAATGAATAGAAGGTACAAATTTTTTAATAATTCCCCAGTTAATCAAATAACTATAAAATTACACATCATTTGTAAAATGGTACACAATTTAGGAAATAATAATATCCATTGAATGAGAATATGTACATATAAGACAAATATAATGTACCATAAAAATTATCTTAATAAAGTGATTGATTCTTGAGAAATTTAACAATAAAAAAAGTAAATGGGATTGCATATGTAATCATCAAACACATTCTTGAGGAAAATAATATTCAAACATTCCAAAGTAACCATACCACTTTGAAACATTTGAATCATAATCCCCATGAAGGAATAAAATTAAATGAAAGTTTTGGATACCATGAAGATTATAGGGGTAATTATATAATATATAAAAAGGGTCAGTAGATACACCACACAAAATAAGTAAGTGGTGAAAATGATATTTATCTCACACGTGTAAAAAGTGATAAGACAATGCAATTGAAATGTTAATATTATTGATTCTATTTTATAATAAGAAGGGGACACATTAATCCTACATGTTTATAACTTTCACAAAATAAATTAAAAACACACTGCTCTTCCTATAAGATATAATACAAGACTCTTCTTATAATATTTATACTTATTACATGAATATAAACAAGAAATTATACTAATTATAGTGTATAAATCATAACCGCTTCCACAAAATTCCATTGAGATAACCTTCTGGGCACCTTTCTTTCTCCTATAACTTTCCAATTCATGCATGGAATTATTACCTCTCTTTCCAATGTGAGTTTTAAATCCTTTACATTATATTATCTAAAAGAATTATCTCTAATATATGTTGCTTCTAATTATTTAGTTCTTTCAAATTGATAGATATCTCTCCTCACTTTATCCAAATAGTCTCTACCATATCCTTTTTTATTTAATTTATCTTTCAAATATTTTAGTCGTGGAAAATATACAAGTACAAAATATTTCCATATTTTAATATGAAAATTCTACAAATATCTCAATATACTCTTCTTAAAATCTAAGTTAAGGTAACTCACTTAATCCCAATATTTCCCTTTTATATATTAGGTTTCTTGAATCTTAAAAATGTTAACTCAACATACTCACGCATAAATATTTCTATATCTTGCATTTTAAATCGCTAAAAATATTTTAGTCTTCAATCCCCCAAAAATTACACAAGATTAAAAAACCATTTTCGACAAAATTATCAATCCGAAATTATTTTTGATAAAATTACATGTGGTCAATTGAAATTATCATGTGTTTTGGTGAGAAGCTCTTATTCATGGTAAAACAATATCCCACTTCTTACAGAGGAAAAGTTTCATATCTTATGTAAGATCCCACAACAACATACATATCAACTATCTTCTTATATATCATCCAACATATTATGCATCAACCAACTTCTTATGTACGAAACTAAACCTCTTACATATGAAGACAAACTTCTTATGTATTTAGTAAAATTTTCCATTTTAATATTGTGCTTTATAATAAACAACATACATTTCTACCCAATATTATTACATATGAAAAAGAATTTCTTTTATATATAGGTAATCCTTTATCTGCTACATTCTATAAACTTTGGGCATATTACATATCACAGTGAACCCCATGAATTTGTGAAATATTTAAATACTAAATATCTTAAAATCTCAGGGATCTCTAAGAATTAACCATTTATCACTTTATAAAACGTCTTATATATTAAATAAATATTCATATATATATATAGATAATTCTTGAATTTTTTCATTTTCACCAATTCCATTGTATGATATGTATTCAAGGAGATATTCAAGACTTATCCAAATTAACTAAGGCCAACTCAAAAATTATTTATCTATAATTCATCTAGAAAACCAACAAGACTCATTTGGTCTTCAATAAACACATTAATTATGATTTAATAAGCTTCCTTTAAGGTTCATTCAATGAACTTGTCAAAAAAACATAACCTAAAAACAACTGTAAGGGAATTTTTTCTAACAATCTCCCCCTTCGGGTTTATTGACAATTCCAAAATATATTTAGAACTTCTTTACTTGAAGACTTAAAAACCAACCAGATCTAACCAGTACCACTTTCTAGATACCTTACCTTTAGGTAGTGTATCAATGATTCACTAAATAAAAACTATAATCCCATGTTAGTTAATCTCTTTATGGGAAACAAGAGTTAAAAGAAAAGAACCTCATGAAAATACTTCATTAAACTTCAATTCTCTCTTCAAAAATATTTTACCCCTGATTACATATTCAAATAATCTCCCCCTTTTTTAAAACATTGGAATGGTAATCTCTCCCTTTTCTAATAGGAAAGAACACTCCCATACCTCTTCATTCTAAAACATGGACAACTTCTCTCAAGTAGTAGAAAGAATGTCCCCCTTTTTGAGTGAACCCAAAGAGAAATTATCCACAAGTTCACAAGGGGAAATGAAAAATCTAAAAAATTATACAATATAGTGACCATACCTATCTATAAATAGAAAATACCATGGAGGAGTTCGGGTCCCTTCTCCAATGAACTTTGTTGGATATATATTATTGGATTATAAGAGTTAACTAGATCCTTTCAAAATCAACCTTGGGTAGTGACTTTGTCAGGATTTCCATAGCTAGATCTTGTTTTGGCACATATTTCAATTTCAATAGCCCTTGTTCAACCTTCTCCTTAATTAAATAATATTTTATATCAATATAATTTTACCTTGAATTATTGATATTTTTTTGCTAATATTTAAAGAACAAGAGTTATCATACATGATTGCAATATGCGATTTCATGTTAACTCTAATATCATAAAGATATTGTTTCATATATAGAAATTGAGTACACTATTTCATGGTTGAAATGTATTTAGCCTCTATAGTGATAAGGGAAATTAAATATTATTTCTTACTCATATAATAAATTCATGAAATTCTAAGATAGAATGCACTATTTTATGTTAACTTGTGATCATCTGCTGAACCTAAACAATATACAACAGTGTGTCCCAACAACTCTTTCTTTGATATTATATGATAAACCATCCCAAAATCCATTTTATTATTGATGTACCAAAGTCTCCTCTTCACTTATATCATGTGGATTTTCTTAGGATAGCTTTGGTACCATACTTTTTGGCATGTGGGAAACATAATATCATGTTATTTCATTAGTAAGTAAAAGAGGATTCTAATAATTTGTCTATACAACATGATATTAACATACTTCCCACCATTATCTCTTGGTAATTTCATATAGGTATCCATCAAAGTTTTCATTGGATTGGAATCTTCCATTCCATATTTCTTTGGGATATTTTTATCGGGAAATAAATGTACATTACCTTTCTTGGATCACCTATAATCTAAGGAAAATGGTTGACTCACTAATCATAGACATTTTGAATTAAAAAATCATATATTCCAAAAATATCTTTCATTTTTTATCGTTTGATCCTCCAAAAATTATATCATCCTCATAGATAAGCACCAACATCCATTGATCATTTTTCTTGGTGCAGAGGTTTGGATCAACTCTGACTCATTGAAGTCCAAGATTTCTTAAGTATTGATCCAACCTAGAATACTAAGATCTTAGTTCTTGATTTAGTCTATAAAAATAATTTTTCAACCAATGCACTTTTATTTCATATTTATCAATAATAAATCCATATAGGTTTTTAATATACACTTCTTCCTCAAGAAATCCATTAAAAATATTGATTTAACCACTATTTGGTAATCCTTGATGCCTTTTTATAAGGAAAATGGTTGACTCACTAATCATAGACATTTTGAATTAAAAAATCATATATTCCAAAAATATATTTCATTTTTTATCGTTTGATCCTCCAAAATATATATCATCCTCCTAGATAAGAACCAACATCCATTGATCATTTTTCTTGGTGCAGAGGTTTGGATCAACTCTGACTCATTGAAGTCCAAGATTTCTTAAGTATTGATCCAACCTAGAATACTAAGATCTTAGTTCTTGATTTAGTCTATAAAAATAATTTTTCAACCAATGCACTTTTATTTCATATTTATCAATAATAAATCAATATAGTTTTTCAATATACACTTCTTCCTCAAGAAATCCATTAAAAATATTGATTTAACCACTATTTGGTAATCCTTGATGCCTTTTTATAATGACATTGACAATAAAAGTTGGAGATTTTAAAACCTGACTATAGGGGGAAGTGTCTCATAAATATCAATACATTAAATTTGAGAATATCCCTTGGATACAATCCATGACTTTTTCTGAGTTACCTTTCCATATTTATTGAGTTTTTTCAAAATACCCACTTTATCCTGATGACATTTTTATTTTCAGATCATTAGAATAATGTACCATGTTTTATTCTTTTAAATTTGGTCATTCTCTCTATGAATTTATTTGACCAATTTTTTTTTCTCATTGGAACTTTTAAAACACTTAGGCTCTTCCTAATATAATAATGATGTTTTTTTAAAGCCCTCATTTTGTATGTTTGTACTAGAGTTGTCTGATCACCAATAATATTCCCATCACTAATTTTATCTTTTCTTATTTCTATATTTCCCTCCTTCACCAGATGAATGGTCATATTATCCCTCTATGAAATCTATTATCTAATTTGGCTCACTACCTCATGGTTTTTTTCTTCTAGGATTAACTTCATCATCACTTTCCTTGGACATTTCATCATTGTTCTATTTTAAAAATTGCTCACAGTTTTCAAACTCTAATCATTTTAAATAACCGTTGCATCTTGGATTTCAATAATTTTCTCAAGACTTTTATTGTATAATTTTTATTCCTTACTTATGGATTAATATCCAAGTAAAATACCTTCGTCCCTATAAGGTTCAAACTTCTAGTTCTTCTCCATATTGAGAATAAATCATTTATTTCTAAATATTTCAAAGTACTTCAATATTGGATTCTTCCCATAATTCATCTTATTTGGTGTATTATCTTAATTAAAAAGTATTAAAGCTATATTAGATATATAAATTGATATAATAACTACCTCCTTCTAATAAGACTCTAGTAGATTCTTTTTAATTAGTATTATCCAAGTGATATTATTTATAATTTGGTTCCTCCTCTCAAAAACTCTATTTTATTGATGAGCCTTCACCATTGACACTTGATGACTTATCTCATTCTTATAAAGAAATTATTCCATATGGTTATTGATTAATTTCATACCATTATCAGTCTAGAAATTATGAATCTCACTCCTAATATTTTTTTCACCAATCTCGAATAATGTGTAATGCATTTAAACACTTTAGACTTATGAGAGATAACCATCATCCATGCCATATTATTGTAATAATAGATAAATAGAATATAGTATCTCTTATCATCCTTTTAAATGGGTGATATTGAACCTCACACATCTATGTGAAACAACTTAAAAATCCTTGTCAATTTTTTTCCATCAGGTTGTTGGTATTCTGAATGATCTTCTCTTTTCGAAAAGTGTCACAAGTGTGAGTGTGATCTCATGTTTATTTAGGAACATCATGTGGTCCCTTATTCTTTACTAAATTTTCGAAGTATTTTTGGCTCAATTGTCTAAAACTTTTATTCCATATTTCATTATCTTTCTCCTTGGATATAAATAAAATGTATTTTTCTCCACAAATGAAGTAGATATTTCACAATGTGTGCTTCAATTGTATTACAATATTTTTGTCTCTTACTTTGATGATTCAAGTATTTTTATTGAAATTAACTACATGATTCAACTCACATAATGGAATTACACTTGATATGTTGTGACTAATGCCTTTAAACACTAAAATTTCCATATTCCTTGAGTATCTTCCTCTAATTTTGTATATTTTAAATCCAAAAAACTCCATATATTCATCATTTTCAAAGTGAATGACACCTTATTTATCATAATTTATGCTTGTGGAAAGATATTTATTTTCCATCATGTTGGAAGTACAACCACTATATAAAATCCATATTACATATAGATTTATTAATTTTAAATAAATTTTAGTGATGTTGGACTTCTTAACTTTTCCTTTCTTGATCAATGTTTTCTACCTTCTTTTCTTTTGTAGTGAATTATATTATTCCACTTATAACTCCATAAAATCATCCTCATATTACAATACTAAAATGTTATTATTTGTATTCATCCTACTTGATGATGCTTCCAACTAATATGATCTCCTTCTTCATGTCACCTTTGGAACACCCTTTTGTATTTTTAATTAGAAATGTATGGTTTTTTATTTGTAACTTTTACACTAAAAACAATATCCATTAAAAATATGCCAATAATGGTAAATCTTGAAAAAATTTGTTGATATTGAGATCTAAAATGCCTTTTCATATAGAACACATATAATTTTGTTCACTTTTTTTACAAACTATAAAACCAAATATGTGTTGAATTGTTTTTTGTCTTCACTACTCCAACTATGTATTTTTTGGTCTGTTGTGAGTCACTCAAAACAACCTTCTTTCGAGGAGTGGTTACTTGTAGTTCTTCATCAACTACCACTGATGTTTTCTTATATTCAATCCCCTAAAAGGATTTACCTTTATCTTTGAAATTTTTTACTTGTGGTCATGTGACTAACTTATTTATTGAATCCCCGCATACTTACTTATATTCCTTTGTGTTTGGTGTACTCAAACTTTTTAATGTTATGTCAAGGGTTATAAGCCTTTCTTGACCATCAATATTTCATCACATATTCATAAATTTCCCTCAAGTTTCTAAATTATTTTTATATAATATTTCACTGAATCATTAAATTCATCAATAATTTGGGAATGTTCTTTAATTTTGATCTTAAGCTCAACTTCCTTTATCGAGTTTCTAGTAATTCCAACTTCAAGTCATTCAATCCCAACTTTCATCTCAGAATTATGTTCTCTTTACTTCTTCATATAAAACTTGGATTCATAAAACACCCCATTAGATTTTTTTTTCTTTGTCCCTATAAATATCAAGTTCTTTGAGACTGTATTCTAGATCATCCTTTAGGTATAATCTTCCCTTGACTTAATTACCTTCATCATCGATTTCCTCCACTTATGGTCCATTTATGATAGCCATAAGAACTTCTTCTCTAAGGTCTTTACAGTCTCCAATTTACTTAAATTCTATTTCTTATGAGTTAAAATATTCTTTGGAGAGAAATTTATTCTTATTAAAGAATTTATGTTGTGGCTTTTTTTACCACCATTAAATGATTTCTTAATGGGTTATTTATCTAAATCATCATCTCAAAATTTATTTGGACATATTATAGTTTGATGAAAAAATCTTTCATACTAAAAGAAAGAAAGTGGAATATTTCCTTTAAAATTTTCCTTCCCTCTTTTGAGATTCATGGAGGAATAAAACATTACCTATTGAACATCGTTATCCTTGGGATCATGCTCCACTATGAGATTTTTCATTTCATTGAATGATACTTCCTAATAATTTTACTTTTTCATGGAATAATTATCATCATTTCTCATCCCATATGAAATGAGTGTTCCATGAAGACTATTTCAAATTATGCCCAGAGGTGTGACAGTGACTGATCTAGTCGGTGTGGGAATATCTGTTGTGGTGTCTGATCTTTGAATTCTCCAAGCACCTGATGTTTCCTAGGAAAAGGTGCTATTGGGTGAAGCAGTGGGTGGGAACCATGGTTTCGTTGCAGCATTGAAGCATTGGTTCCAGGCATGACATGGTGCTCCTGAAGGGTAAAACTCTATGAATAGATCCTTTTCCAACTTCAAAGGTGTTATTGATTCTTCCATTCTAAGAAAAGAGAACATTGTTCACATTAATGCTGACCTGGACTCTATTGTATAGTGGCTAAAAATGGGTGAGTTCCCAATCATAGCATGTTTATTTCTTCCCAAAGGCTCTCAGCCTTTGAAAATTGATAAACTCAAGGAGATAATTTCATCAATTTTGGGTTTCTCATACTGGAAATGAAACTTTCTAGGATGAGGATACTTCCATATTCTCTTCCCCATGGAGGAGCTAAAAATTCGAGTATGGGGCTTCGGTTCTATTGCACTCAAACCAGTAATTATTCAACTGTGAGAATGGGATAAAAAATCAACCCACTTAAGGTTGGTAACACCACTAACAAATTATGGGTAAGAGTCTATGGGATAAATTGGATACTATGGCATCCCAAAATTTTGTATGATATTTCAATATCTATTGGAATCCCAATTAAAATTGACAAGTAAATAGAAGTGGCTCTATTTGGCAATTTCTCCAGGTTCTTTGTAGAGGTTGAATTGGGTTGGACTCTAATTGAAAAAGTTATGATTACAACAGATGATGATATTATTGAGTTTAATATATCTTATGAAAAAATTCCAAAATTTTTCAAGGACTATAATATTATAATTCATGATTCATCTACCTGTAGACACTCCAAATTTTTCATCTTATGTTACTTGTGTGGTCATGAGATAAGAAATTGTCTTAAGAAGAGAAAAAATGCATCCATTCAGAAGGTTGATCCTTAGTTGTAGACTGAGTACAACAATGTTCTTTACAAGAATGTTAAAGGAATTAGCAGTGCTATAGATAATGAATAACAGAAGAAAGAAACATAGGAAACTATTACTGAGGAGGTCACCAAGTCATTAGTTGATGTAAAGGGTGGACGACCAAGTGACTCACTCATCACCTCTGGAACTAAGAAGAAATATTGGGTTGTAATATTCTCTGAAGAGGTGATTTTTCGGCAGCAATCTCAAACAGTCTTATGTCCAGGTAGAAAAGATAACTTGATAGCTGACCAATTGAATGAGGAAGACATATAAAAATAGGTTGATCATAGGTTTTCACATGAAAATATGGATGCCTCAGGTAATCGAAAGGGTAAAAAATTTAAAATCGGACTCCCCATTCATTTATAAAACTTATCATACCCCTTCAAAAATTGCGGTGGAAAATGAGGGCTTTCAACTTATCTCCTACATGAAGAAAAAGACTTCAGTTGTGAACTCAGTGGTGGTAGATCAACTTACTTTAGGTAACCCTACACCTCTCTCTGATAAAAATACTAATGGTGCCATTGAGATACAGGATCATGAGACAAAGCACAAAGAAATTATTTATCTTGTTGAAGTAATGGAGGTTGAGGGGATGATGACTCCAGTAACCAGAGATACATCTCTAGAAAAATTTCAGAGGAAGCAGTACAATAGCTCTGACTCTAATATCATAGATGTTGAGACTTTACTTCACAGTCTGCAATCACTTCCTCCAAGCAAGGCGAGAGTGAGAGGTCAGGGGGAGGTCGTAGAAGAACTGGCTAGCTTGTAATTTCAGAAGAGGAAAGGATTATAACAGAATATTTGAGGATAAAGATAGGTAGCTAGTTTGTTGCTTTGGGATTCCTGCTTTGTCTTCCCATACTCTCTTGGGCTACTTTCTTTTTCTTTCTTTTAATAAAAGAGGTATAGCATCCATCTTTCTTAAAAAAATTGATATCATCAAGGTTTTTTCTAAGTTTGTGCATGTCCTCCATGTTGATGTTCACCTTATTAAAGAGTACATCAATTAACTCATTTGGTAGTATTCTCAACTTATCATACTTGTTCTGAATCACCTAAAACATAGCTTCATATACCTTGGAGTCGCCTTAATAAATATTGTGAATCTTTTTCTATGTGGAATTTGAGGATTTACATGACATAACCTTCTTTTAAATAATATTAGATAATAATCCTCCCAATTCATTGAATCCTTTTGTGCCAACATCAAGACCACTTATATCTTTCTCTGATAAATCTCCACTTTCCATGTTAGTTTAAATTCCATAAATAGAATTTTATTAAATGACCATTCCTAATAATTGTAAATAATACTTTATATGATTTTTCCATAACTAGAAATTATTTTCAACAAAAATTGAAATTCATTGGTGGTTGAAAACTATTTCTAATACTATATAGAGAAAACATTCACCATTTTATACCACTTTTTGTTAACAATCAAGTATAATACCCAAAAATGTGGGTGGTCAGGGTATGTTTATTTTTAATTGACACTTATTGATGATATTATTTCACAATTATTAGGAACCTTATCTCACTTATGAATGATTTGAAGTGTTAAAGCAGTAAAATAAATGGACATGATCAATTTACTTAGCTCACACAAATCATGATAATCCAAAGATCATGGAATGGTGATGTACTGATTCCCCTGATACAAAAATTACACTACTTTTCTTTTATAATAATGATTTGACACACTGACCCTATAGTTTTACTACCTTTTCCAAATAAATAAATATTGAATTGATCTTCTTATAATATAAAATACACTGCTTCATTTTTAATATGCCTTCTTCTTCCATAAATATAAATTAGACATTATACCAAGTATGGTGTAGAAAGATATACTAATTCAAAAAACTTCTAGTGATATGAAAACCTAGAACACCTTCTTTTTCTCCTAAAACATTCTAGTTCATGCCTTGGATTATTCTCTCTCTTTTTAGTGTGAGTCTAGGATCATCCTCCTTCTATTCTCTAAAATAATTATCTCTAATATAGGTTACTATAAATTATTTTGTTCATTAAAATTCAAATATATCTATCCTCACTGTGACTAGAGATTCTCCACCATCACCTTTCATATTTAAAATCTATTTTAAATATTTTATTAACTGAATATATACATGATAAATATTTCTATATTTTAATATAGAAATACTATAAATCTAAAAATATCATCTTCTTCAAATCTAATCCAATGTAAATCATTTAATTCACAAATTTACCACTTATAGAATAGGGCACTTGAATCTCAAAACTATTGAATCAACACACCCATGCATGCAGACACATGTATCTTACATCTTAAATCATAAATAATATCATAGTCTTCAATACCCCAAAATATCCATAAGATTCAAAAAATATTTTTTACTAAATTATCAATTATAAGTTATGTTTAATAATATCCATTGAAATCCATGTGCCTGATTGTAATTAGATTACATAGTGGTGATAATCTCTATGTCTCTACACATCAATCTACCAATTCTTCCAGAGATGAAGTGTCATGTATTACATAATCACCCACATCATCTTACATATAAACCATTTATTTATGTATAAACATATTGCCTTTTAAAAATAGTTCTAGGAGTGGAATTGTATCTCATATTTTATTTTCTGATGACATGTTATTCTTTATCAATGGTAGGAAAAAATTAGTCAAAGTGTTCTAAAAAATCATGTCAACCTATTGTATCTTGAGCGGTAAATGTTTCAATAAAAAGAAAATAACTATTTATATTTCCAAAAAATGTTCAAGAAGGAATAGCAACATAATTCAAGATAAACTCAGCAATCAAATAAGGAAGCTTCCAATGGAATATATTGGGGTCCTGATCTCTAATGGAAGGATCAAAAATATTTTCTTGGAAAACATCATCAAGAGAATCACAGGGATGATCCTTAATTGGAAAATTAGATTTCTTTCATTCGGATCTAAAATCATGTTGATTAACAGTGTTCTTTCCTTAGTGCCAATGAATACTCTATCTATCATCAAAGCTACAAAATTTATTATTAGCAAGATGGAGATGATTATGAATGGATTTTTATGGGATGAAAACCAGGCTAGAAAATTCCATTAGGCATATTGGCATCTCCTTGATAAACTAATTGATGAAGGAGGTGTCAATCTAATAAGTGTCTCGAAAACAATGAATGGTATGCAAGTGAAGGTTTCATGGGACATAATTAAAGGTAAGCCTTTATGGGAGCATTTTATGATATAGATATATGGAGATGATTGAAGAATGGGCATGAAAATCTAGAGGTCTCTCTATCTTAGCTCACTGCATGGTTAATCATTTAGAGGTTTTAAAGGATAAAGTTAGATGGGTAATTGGGCATAATGATGTCAACTTTTGGAAGTCTAGATGGGCGGGGGAGGCTCTTTTTTCCATAGTTTTCCAGTCCCAAACCTCACTTTTAAGGTGTCTATTAGTTTCCTTGGTTTCATTAATGCTATTTTGAACAAGGTATAGAAGGAATTATGTAGGAACATATGCTTGGTGGATGAACCAATTAGGTTTGTTTTTACCTATTCATCATCAGGGACCTTCAGTGGCAAGGAGCATAGGGATTTGATGCATGTAAGGAATGGGCTTGATAACTGGGAAACAAAGCTTTGGTTCATAGAGGTTCCAAGAAATGTGAATTTTCTTGTTTGGCAAATCAGGAATGGTGATCTTCCAACCGATGAAAACATGCAGAATAAATGAGTGATGATGGATTCTAGATGTCAATGTTTTATTCATCCAGAGTAAGAATCTATGTGTTATATGTTATTTAAGGGAGACAGGGTGTAGGGAATCTAGATTTTTTGGGGGAATATCATGAACATACCTATAGGTAGGGATTTAATGAAGCAGGCCACTGAAAAATGGTTCAACGGGGCTAAATATACAGTTGTAGAGACAAACGTTAGATCAGTGATTTTCACAGTAGTGTGTTGGTATATTTGGGAGGCTAGAAATAAAGAAAGAAAAGGGAAAAAGGTATCTCATATCTTCCTCTAGGTTCATGTGAAGTTTCTGATCATGGAGATGGGAAATATAATTCCTAGCGAGTTATCTTCGTATTCCTTACGCTGTCTTCTTTTGAGATTCTACTTCTCTATAGAGAGTAGTCAATCACATATAGGCCAATGGATAAAATGGATGTCTCTTGTTACATAGATAAATTATATGAGGATGGATATTGTATAGAAGGTGTGATGTGTGGAGGTGTTCTGGTGTGTGACGCTAATGGATCAGTGGTGTTAGGTTTTAGTTCTTTCTATAGGTAAGGAAACTCTATTGGAGCAGAGGTCATAGCTTTGATTTCTAGTCTCCTTATTTGCAGGCTATATGAAATTTCGATCTCAAAAGTTGAATCTGACTTGGCTATGTTGGGACAATTTATTGAAGGGAAGATCAATTATCCATGGGAACTTTTTTACCTTATAAGAAAATTTAAAAGGCTTGTTAATAAATAGATTCAATTTCAACATACTTTGAGAGAAGGGAATTGTGAGGCAGATGCCCTTGACAGTAAGGGGAGGGTAGATGATTATCTCATTTTATACACTCGGTTAGGGTCTCTTCCAGAAGATTGTAAATTTATTGTATGATGTGATTCCCTTATCCTACACTATTTCATACCTCCATGAGTGGAGAGTACTATCAACTTTTGTCATCTTTAAAAGTAATAAAAAGTTAACTTTCAGTTCAGTATCAGTAAACATATTATGTATATTCCAACTTATTATTTATGAAACTAAACCTCTTACATATAAATATAAACTTATTATTTATTTAGTAGACCTTACCTTTTCCACATTCTATACTTTAGAACAAATATCTTATGTAACATACCTATCTTATAACATATAAGAAAGAACCACTTTCATATATAGGTAATCCTTACTTTTCTACATTTTGTAAACTCCAAGAATATTATATAGCACTATGAACCTCATTCCTTTATAAAATATAAAACTTCTAAATATCTTATGTACTTAGGGAAATCTAAGATTTAAACATTTCTCCATCTTTCAAACATCTAACGTATTAAACACATTTTCTAGCATATGAATAGAATTCCCAGACTTATCATTTTCACCATTTCTAGAATATGATACATATTAAGAGAGATATCTAGGAATTATCCAAATTCCCCATAGTCTACTCAAAAATAACATTTCTAGAATTCATCCAGAACACCTTCAAGACTCATTTAGTCTTCAATATACACATTCCTTGTGACTTAATAATCATTCTTGAAGGTTTAATCAACTATCTTATCAATAAACACAATTTAAAAACCACCTAAATGGGATGCGTGGTCATGTTATTCCTCTATATAATATATTTTATACTTTATATCACTACCACATGTTGGTAAATGAAGGATTATTTTAGTTCATTGGATGTCTATTAACTGGAATTTCATTCACTGGATATTGGTTAGTAGAATTCGTTCAACTTGTTATGTAGATAGTGATAGCAAGATATCTTTAAGGGTATAAGGACCATCAAAAGTTTTCATCTTTCAGTTAAGTTGAGATGAATATTTGGGGGTCTAGATGTTTGGAAGAGTTGAGGTCTCTAGGTTGGTATCCAGGATGAGGTGGTCATGTTATGTTGACCATGATTTCAAGGGATCATGTTTAACTTTTTCACCAAATATAACTTAGTATATAAGTGTGTGGTGCCTTAGTTCTAAGTGTGAAAAATAAATAATATTTAAAACAGAATTACACTAAATCTATCAAGAATATTTCAGGATAGAGGAAGATTTTGGGAAGGTTACATATGAATATTAATCTAGTTTTTGTAATCTTTCTTACTTCATATTATAATAGTAAAAATAACAGTAGTGTTTCTCTCATGAACATAGGACTCATTGTCTGAAGAATGTTAAATTTGTATGTAATTACATTTGTTTGTATTTAAATTTTTTATTATGTATATTTGTGAGGGTATACTTTCTGTGATGAGTAGGGTGTAAGGAATACCTACTTCTAGTAAACCTGGTCAAGGGAGTCCTTCTAGATGACCGATATATACTATGCATCATCTGATGATCTTATTCCAATGGAAAAATTCCATTATTTGAAAATGGGAATATTATGGCAGTTTTATCAAAATCTAATATTGAGGGAAGGATTCATAACAAGTGGAAACATAGTAAGGGTTTTTTCTATTCAGGAAACAAGAATTATTTTAGCTTAAAGAAATTTCATTTTTTAGTGGAATTTCACTATCAATAGAAGATATGGTATTAGATGATGGTAAGGTTCAGTTTTAAAAGTTTTATGGAATAGATTTTAGATTTTATAAGATACATATGGAAGATCATACCATCCAAAAAGATCTATATATTTCACTTACTAGTGTTCAACCAGATAAAATGGATAATGAGAAATGGGAATGGATATACAAAAATTAATTGGTGCTGGTGAGGATGTTATTGGCATAGAATTTTTCATTTAACATCCAATAAAAGAAAACAATAAAAAATTGATGAAGGTGTTGGAACATATGTATAAAAATCCTAAAGTAATAAAGAAAATGTTCATGATTTAGTGGTTGTTCGGTTTATGGTTATTATAAGGAAGGCTAGTGAAAGATCATGTGAATGACTTCAACATGATCTAAAAGTAGCTTGAATTAGTAAAGGATATTTTCATAGATGATGTGTGAGTGGTGCTTCTATTATCAACACTTCTAGAGAGTTGGGATACAATGGTGACTTTTGTTAGTAACTCCAACATATAGACCAACATGGTGTTTTAAGATATGTGAAACTAGATCCTAAATGATGATCTTAGGAAGAAAGAACTCAAAGTTTCATTTTAAATGTTTTTATTTATTAAAGATGAGGATGGTCACCTCAATGGAAGATAAATCGGAATAAAACATTGGAAGATATTCCAAGGTAGAATATTCAAGGAAATTTGGATAGTCTTGTTCCTATATATTAGATGTGTAGAAAAAGGGGAAATTTTAAGAAGGATTACAAGAGGCACAAAGAAATATCTGGAAAAACTTTAGCTTCTATAAAATAAAATTACATGGTTAAGATGGAAGGGGGTGGATAATTATTTATTAGTGTCAACATTTTGGTGGATTCATGGGTGATTGACTGAGGATAATCATTTCATTCAATGGGAGGGTAGAGATGCATGGAGAATTATATGTCTGAAATTTTAAGAAATGTATATTTGTTCAGTGATGAATCTCTAGAGATATTTGGAAAAGGATATGTGAATATCAGTATAAACAATTTGGTTTTCTTGAGACTCAAATAAGTTAGACATATCTCAGGGTTTCGAAAGAAAATAATTTCTATAGGACAACTTTATAAAGAAGGATATAGGACTAAATTTGAGAATTGAGTCTGGAAAGTGACTCAAGAATCCACGGGAGTCACAAGAGGATTAAAGGATGGAATGTTTTATTTGAACACAAGCATAGATGGAATTAAAATGGATTAAATTACATCATCATAAGATCTTGGGATTTAAAAATACAATCTCAGTCATCTTAGTGAGAAGAATATGAATATTCTAATGGATAAATACATACTAAAGATAGATCACATGGAAATTGTAAGGTGTCAATGTTATGTGTTGGGGAAATAGATAAGGTTTTTCTTAAATTTTGATATATGAAATACCAAAAATGATAAGTACGAAATGGTTCGCAATGATTTTTAGGGACCTTTTCATATTCAGTCTCTCAATGGTTCTCTCTACTTTGTAACTTTTATTAATGGTGATACAAATAAATATTGGATTTAATTTTTCAATAATAATCCTGATGTTTTTCAAGATTTCATTCAATTGAAAGTCATGGTGGAGAGGGAAATTTTTTGGAAGTTGAAATACCTTCACTCCAAAAATGGTGTTCAATACATAAGATAAAACTTCTGAAATTTTTATTGAAATAATAAGATAAATAATAAGAATACGGTGCCTAAAACACCAAAACATAATGGTGTGTCTAAATGAATGAATCATAAATTCATGAAAAAATCTTGGAGTATGAGGTTTTACTCTAGAATTCTTTAGGGGATTTTAGAGGATACACTCAACACAATAACATACCTTTTCAACATAATTCCATCTTAGATAGTTGGTCAAAACATTTTGAAGGAGATATTGTCTGGTAAACAACCAGGACTTAGAAATCGTGAAGTTCTCAGAAGTTTGGTTTATATGAATATTTATAGTAAGGATGGATAATATCTTTATGGAAAATCTAAATCATGTTTTTTCATTGGGTATGGAGAATATAATTTTGACTTTATGATATAGTATAATGACAAGTGGAAATTCATCAGATGTTGAGATGTTCACTTCAGTGAAGGGGTTCTATAGAAGAACCTAAACCTTGTAGTGAAAGAAGTTGAAACAAATAAATCAAATATCAAAGTAAAATTTAATCTAATTAATAACACCGGAAAGAATAAAGTTCTATAGAACTCAAATGGAATCACTAGAAGTCTAGATTTGAGGCTAATGGAAGATGTTCCATAAAGTTCAAGGTCAGCTAAATCTTTAGTAGGAGAACCAGAAGTTAGGTCTCTAGAATATAGAGCTGAGCTGATAAATATAGACTAGATAACTCAATTAAGTAGATCAACCATAGTTATAATCCTGATTCTATGGTTTGGGGATAACATGAACATTCTACTATAAAGGATGTAGGATAACCAAAATTCTTAGAATAATTGGAAATGCTTAATGATACCAAACAATAGAAGTTTGTGATGGATAAATAAATTTCTTCATTGAAATCCAATGGAACATAGGATATGACTGAATTACCATTTGGAAATAAGGCACTTGAGAATAAGTGGGTTTTATAATTAAAAGGGGAAACTAATGAAAAAAATCATTTCATGGTATAGCTGGTGGAATATTGATTTTAATAGACTCAATGATTTGATTTCTTGAAAATATTATCACTGATAGATAAACATACAACCATCTAGATGGTTTTGGTCGTGGTAGAATTAGAATATTTATACTTAAAACATATGGATGTAAAGATTTATTTGTTTCATGGTGTGTTGGAGGAAGAAATTTACATGATACATCTAGTAGGTTTCATAGAATATGAGAAGTGTAACTTAGTTTTTAAATCGAAGAAAATACTTTACACCATGAAGTAATATCAGAGACATTGGAATTGTAAGTTCAATAGATTTATGTCAAAATAATTATTCAAGAGGTTCAATCCAAATCAGTATTGTTACTATAAGTAGTGGGATGATGGTACATTCAACATACTACTTTTATATGTTAGTGACATATTTTTTGTGGGTCTAGAGGTTTCATGGATTCAAGATTTAAGGCCTAATATTTTCGAAAGATTCTAAATGAAGGATCTTGGATGGGATAAAAGGATTTTGTGAGTGAGTATTAAGAGAGATTAAAAATACATAACCTTAATGTTATCTAAGAAATAATACGTCTGGAAGATCATTGAAACATTTGGGATGACCAGATGCAAGACAGTCTCAACCCCTCTTACTGGACACTTCAAATTATCCAAGTTTTAAAAACCAGCAATGAAAAAATGAAACTGGTACATGGAAAAAGTACCATATTCATCAAAAATTATAATCTTGATTTATGAAATGATTTGTGCTTAAGTGGATATTACACTTGTAGTGGGGGTTTTAATTTGATTCATGTCACATTCAAAAAAAGAACACTAAGATGTTGTGAAATGGATCATATTATAATTCAATGTAATGAAATATGTAGTATTATTCTTTAGGATGGATTAACATTTTCATGGATATGTTGATGTTGATTTTGTTAGTGATTTAGTCACCTGAAAGTGCATATCATGGTTTGTGTTTACCTTTGGAGGAACAGCAATAATTTGGATGTTAAGACTATAAAGGGTTACTACTTTAAGTACAATGAAAGAAACATATGTGGTTACAATGGAAGTAGGAAATGAAATGGTTTAGTTTATGTGGTTTTTTAAGAATATAAAAAGTATATGGGAAGGTGGAGTCTTATTCTGTGATAATCAGAGTGTAATCCAATTGGCTGGAAATATATTTTTCCATACAAGAATAAATCATATTGAAAAAAATAATACTTCATATGTAACTTTCTATAAGATAATGAGATAAATCTATAGAAGATAGTTAGAATCCAAAATTTGGCTTCCATGTTCACCAAGGTGATAAAATAAAGAAATTATAAGGTTACATTCTTCCTTGGTGAGACTTTGGTGAATGGAATGATGATGTAGAAACATTGAATTTGAAGAAGTAAGGTGGTGTTTTTTCTGAATTTATATAGAGTCACTAAAGATTCCCGAAAATAAGTATTAATGTGGAAGATTGTTAGGAGGTGAATTCTAGTTTCAATTCACCATAATTTTATTCACAAGAAATTGGCTGGTGGAAGTTGTTCAGATCTATGTGTAGACAAAAAAAATATTACCCTCGTAAATTTGAATATTTCTATGTAGTTTCAAATAATATTTTGAGTTATGGAGGTTTTAAGATTCTGAAGGGTCATCAGGTTGGTATTCAAGTTGGGGAGGCCATATTGATTTGATTGTGATTTCATATGAGTAGCTTTAACTTATTAATTGGATGGAACTTATTATATAAGTGCATGGTAATTCATTTTTAATTGTGAAGAACATATAAGATTTCAAAGGGAATTACATTATAGTTATGAATAAGACATTATGAGAGTGTAAGTTCTTAGGAATATTTCTTGTACTTGGTAGTCATGTTTTTCTAATCTCTTGTACTTGAAATTATAATGGGAAATATATAAGTTTTGTTTATACTCTACACATAAGACTCACTATCTAAAGAATTTCAAATTCTTATTTACTTGTGTTTTTTTTATTTTTGTTTCTTATTGTGTATGTTTTCCAAGGATAACTTTTTGCAATGATTAGGGTGAAATGAATTCCTACTCCTGATACTCTTAGTTGAGGGAGTCCTTGCATATGATTGGGTTTTATTGTAAATCATCTAGTGATATTATTATGGTAGGAAACTTCCATTATTTAGAGTGGGAATATTCTGATGCTTTTATTGGAATTTGAGACCAAGGGTAGGATTCCCAACATGTCACAAGTTTATTTCCCCAAGGGTTCACTACCCATCACTAGAAAATTCCTCTTATAGGGGGATATTTCTCATATGATATATATATATATATATATATATATATATATATATATATATATTTGTGTGTGTGAGAGAGAGAGATCATGTGACTCCCCCTAACCCCATGTGGGACTTAGAATATAACATCACAACATGACCTGTTAGGTTCATGGCATGATGCCTAGCAGCTAGGCAAGTGGGAAATTAATCCAATGTCACAAACCTTGGGAAGCAGTGGAATCTGTATCCAAAAATCTTCCCCTCAGTGTTACCAAAGTGTTTTAAACCTTCCCCTAGATTTGATACCAAATTCATGGTCCTTTCAACCCTCTAAACAAGATATCGTGGAACTTGGTATGAAATTTCATAACATGACTTGTTAGGATCATGGAACGATGCCCGGAAGCCAAGTAGGAGAGTAGTTAAGTCCATGTCATGAACCTCGGGGAGTGTTGGAACCTGTATCCAACAAATTCCATGGTCTAATTTTAATCCAAAAATTAGATTCATAAAAATCTTAAAACAAATCCTAATTGGTTATTTCAATAACGATACAAGGTAATATAAAGAAATCCAAATAAATATATGAATATAAATTTCTATCCTTGCCCTTGGATACTCCATATAATAAATGGTATAAATAGATGGTAAGAATCAATGAAGTTATCACAGGGATCCTAACATTTCCATTTTCATATCCCCTCCTACTAAACTCAACTTCTAATGGATCTTATTCTGATATATCTTCTTTCATACTTTCATACCTTATTTGTGCCAATCCACCAATAGCATCCAGACATCAAAAATTATCCCTCTTGATTCCCTTTTTCTAGTAGTTCCCACACTCAAATGGAAAATACTTTTCATACAGTTGAATAGTTTGGAAATGATAATGCCCATCCACTTAAGATATGAAACCATAGATCAATCATAGCATATAACTTACACTGGTCATACCCTATGAATAAAAAGAAAATTTTTCCAAAATTATACTACATCATCAAAAATTTCATAGATTCATCCCAAAAGTTCCCAAACTTCTAATTATAGAAAAACATTCTCAAAATGATCATGGGACATTCAGACCTCTTCCAAAACCACATGTAATATAATTTTATAACAATTCAACCCCTAAGCCTAAAAAAAACCCAATACTTATTTCTCAACCTATAAATGCATACCTAACACTTCTAAAGGGTCTAAATTCACATGGTCAATCCGTGATCTATCTCAAATTATTATTCCTAAACACTCAGTGCTTTATACAACATGTCGATCTGAGCTCAAATGGAAAATATCTGTGCTTGAAGGGGAGAGAGTCAATGGAGAGCATAAGAGAGGTCATATGGAAGGAAAACAAAATTAGGGGATCCCCATTTTAAAAAATAACTAATTAAATTAAATAAAATAAGGTTTTTAAAAAAAACTACATAGGGACTATTAGTGGTGACAACCTAGGTATTTTTAATAAGATATCACCTTTATGGTTTATTAATATTCATGTTTATAAATTTATTTATTTACTTTAAAAATATATATATATCTATTTTGTAAAAAAAATATGATATAATCAATTGGATACTCATTATATATTTAAAACTATTATGTTCACTTCATTACTTAAAATATGTTTTATTTAAAGCATTAATATTTTTTTATTATCATGATTAGTACTTTTGACTATCTTAAAAATTATTTAAATATTGTATATTTTATAAATAGATATTCATATTAATTAAATAAATTCATATTCATATTTATTATGATAAATAACTTTATCAAGCTATGAATCAATGATATGGTTTTTCATTTGAAAACAAATACATTTTATTACAAATAAATTGTTTTCCATGTATTATACGGTTTTATTAAAAATTAATTTTCCAAATTTTAGAATTTAAATTTGATAAAAAAGGGACTTAATTTTTTGTCTGGTTTTTTCAAATATATTTCAGGTTGAATTTTTAGTATTTTTTTAAAAGGCTAACTTTTTGGGTGAATAGTAGAAAATATAGTTTTTACATAAAACAGAAACTTTTATGGAATCATCATTATATAATAATAACTTAAAAATTTTGAATCCTTTTTACCAACTAAAAATGTATTTAAGGAGTAAAATAATTCATTTAAAAATAATATTTTGAATTTAGAAATTGATGCTTGGAATTTGGGAACCTATGTTGTGTTTATTTTTAATAAAAACTATTTTTGGATCTTTTTGTTTAATTAAGTATTAACAATGATCTATTTGGTTTTTTATTAGTTTTAAAGTCACATAGCTCTTATTTTTTATTTATAAACAGATAAATTTCATGATAATCAATAATATAAATTATTTTGATGAAAAATAATTTTTTATGCTTAAAAATCATTTTTCTAAAAAAAAAATTTCATTGTGTTAAGCATGCTTGTATTAAAATTAATTTTTACCACCTGTAAAAATTTAATATTTTAAAATTGATTTAATATTTTGAACTAAATGTTAAAAATTTTAATATGGTTAATTTCATTTTTTTCATAAAAATGAATTATCATGGTAAACTTTTGTCACCACAGTAAAGTTTAAAAGGGTTAAGGTGTGGGTTAAACTAAGGGATACGGCTTCTAATATAACAAAAAACATTTACCTGGTAAATTATTTGAGTGTATTATCAACCCTAACTATTTTATCTTTAAGTTTTTTATAATTACATTCCACTTTATTTGATTATTACATTTATTATATATTAAGAAAATAAGTATTTACAAGAGTGTCACTCCTCTCACTTATAAAAGGCGTGTTTCACCACCTCGCTTATCCACGCACTTTGAGCAACATAGATCAAAAAATGCCTAAGAAAATACTTCCTTGACTTAATTTCCCAGTAACTATAGATTATATACTTCCAAAAACACCAATCTAATAATCCTTAAGTAGATTCCTAAAGGAGGATGTCTAAGGAATGGGTAATTGTCTTAAACGAGATCTTTCAAGTTTCTTTCTTCTTCCACCTCCTTTAAATATATTAAAAACATAATAATATAATTAAATCGGTATTATTAGTATAATTTTTTTTTGATTTAACGACCATTATCTACCTTCTTTATATCCATTGTAAAATAAAAATGTTGTATGTGTTACGTGCGGACTACCGCCTCCTTGAAAGTCGTATTTCATTTTCCATCACCACCTTACATGATTGGTTATAAAAAATAATTCAATAAATTAATGTGATATTTATAACATTATTAAGGTTATATAAGGATAAAGTTTCCATTTAATTATAAAAAATAATAATAAATGATCATCATAAAATTTAACCACCTAAAACAAGTAAATTGAGACACTTTATAAGTAATAACTTCTTACCATTATCTTTCTTTTATCTTCTTCGTCTAACTATTCTTGAATTTGATTTATAAATTTAATAAAATATTTTTTGAAATTATTAATATTTTTTAAAAGTGATATTATTACTATACAATACTATATTCTTACTCATTCGGTCATTATAATATGATCACGTTAGGGTCGATTTTACCACCTATATGAACGATGTTATAATTTTTATGTCATGAATGATTAATAAAACATAAATTTTGGTAATATTATGTAATAATGATAACTTTAATATGTTTTCATGATTATATAATGGTAATATATATATGTATATTTGTTAATAAAATCAATTCTTTATACAAAATCAAAAATTACATATAAAAATAGATAGTTTTAAGAATTTTTCATGAACCGTTGCTATAAGTTCCATTAAATGACCATGATACTTTATAAATATATTGAAAAAAAATATAACATATACATGAACCATCTATAATGGTTAAATATCCATCATAACAATGCAATTAAAAGTGAAAAATCATGGTTGTTTTAAACCATCAAAAATAATCCTATCAAGGAAGATTCATGAAAAACTAACTATTTCATAACCTAATTGATATCATTAATTTATGTAATGATATTATACTTATAAAATTAAAGACATATAATTTATGGAACCATTATAAAAATAATTTTAATCTTTATTAGTATATTTAATCCACTTTGGAGATTATGAACCAAACAACCCCAAAACGACCAATATAAACTATACCGATTTAGTAAATAAATGAAACATGATAATGAATGAAATAAAATTAATAATAATAAATTAATAACAAGAAATAATTGACTAATAAATAAAATAATTAATATAATTTTCTCTCTCATGATGGTAGAGGATGTACGAATTGATTCGGGACTCCAGGTAAGGGATTTCTCTTTTAAACCTTATTTTAAATGTTTTGATGTTTTTCTTTAAACTATTTATCTTCTATGTATATATTCTTTAAATAATGGTTTTATATACACATAATTGTTTTATTAAATTAATTTTCTATTATCATTTATTTTCTTTGCAAATTTTTAAAAAGGAATCTTTTTGACATTTTTCATATGGTTCATTTTTGTCTTTCTTTATAAAGGTGTGACAATAGTATTTTTTTAACATTTTACACTTGATAATATTTTACCAATATTATTTACACTCTTTATTATTAATATTATTTTAAAATTTTCCATGTTTGTTAAATAAAATTATATTTCTATTTTTCTATGGTTTTTTCATTTTTAAAAGTTTCCAAAAAATGATATTTCTTCTTGTTTTATAAAGTATATTTATAATTCTTTTATAAAATTATTTTTCATCTATGTCAACATACATTAATGATTTTTATGATTCACTAGGTATATTATCTAATGATATTATCCACATTATTTCTATATATAGCTTATAATGAAGTTTTAAGAAAATTACCATGAAACTCATTTCTTTCCATTCATTAATTAAGCTATGAAAGAATAATGTATGTTGAGTTTTATGATTTATGTAAATGCCCCTATGTATTTTATTCATGTTATAGTTCTTGTAAATTATATGTAAGGACAATTTAACCTAGAATATATCACCCTAATTCATTTTTAATGACTATGGAGTTAAATGTGTATAAGACGCTCCTATGAAGATGTTGGAATTATCAGGTAAGGTGATTCCATCAAGAAAATATGTTGGAATTAACTAGTTATATTATTCCATTGTAAGGGTAATTTTTAGTATGATATGAATATAATTTCACAAGTAACATTCATGATTATTATTTTGACTTTATACTTTCTTATGAGATGTTTTATGAAAATATTTGGACAATGAATTTGATTTCATGGGTAAGTAAGTAATTATTTGAGCTCAAAGTTTATTATGTAAAAATTCAAACTTTATCAATGGTTTTCATATTTTTCAATGAGAAAATGGGTTCACTTTATTTTTATATCCCTTATTGAGAGTTATGTTCTCATCCAAAATTTTCTAAAATTATTTTATTGGATTTAAGTATGTGTTGTAACTCTAAAAAGGTCGATATTTAGGTTATGAAGTATAGAAACCTATTATTAACAACATGAATATTAAATAATTTTTTATGAATATTAATCACATTATACAAATACATTCTTGAGGAACATAATAGTTTAGTTTCTTTGAAAACATAGAAACATAATCTAATAACTTTGTGAAAGATCTTGAACATATCCCTTAAAGATCTTCCTCTTTAGTACTCCTACTTAAAACCATTCTTCATAACCTGGAGAAAGGAAAAATAATAAAGGGGTGAGATTAGATGCTCATTAAGGGTAAAAAATGAGATATGTATGCATAACATAAGTATGGTGGTATGAGAAAATGTTCATAAAATTGAAAAAATCATACCCTGCATGTCAAACAACATAAAAATAAATCATGGAATAAATATTAGAAATTTATAAGACATCAATCATAATAGAATCAAGATAATTAGCTATCAGAGCATAATATAGGAATAAGACATAGAATTTCTGGAAGAAACGTAAGCATATGACAATTATTTCCATGGTCGTCAAGGCTTAATTACAAGGCTATATTAGTGGAATGGGTTCACTCACCAAACCATCTTAGTATTAAAGTTTCACTATCAAGATCATCCTAGCAGACAAGGTCCTTTACTGAACTAGGTTCACTCCTCATTCTAGCCCTGTATTACTAAAATGGGTTCACTTCACATTCCAGCCCTGTATTACTAAACTAAGTTCAATCCTTATTTCATCCATATATTACTGAACTAGGTTCACTTCCCATTCCATCCCTATATTATAGAACTAAGTTTAGTTCCCATTATAGCCTGGTATTATTGAACTTAGTTCACTCCCCATATGATCCATGTAGTAATAAACCGGTTTAACTTCCTATTCTATCCATTTCTATCCCATGAAATATAAATATTTACCTAATTAATTTGATGGAGATATAGGTCCCACCCATCTCATAAGGAAATCATACATATGTGTGACATAAAAAATTCATCTTATCATGACCCATAAAAATATATGGGTTTCATAAATATCATATCATAACCCATGAAATGAAATGGGTATCATTGATATTTAATCATATCATAACCACTGGAAAATAGATAGGTTTCATAATTATTTCATCCTAGAATAACCACTAAATGGAAGTGTGTTTCATAATAATTTATCATGGTATAACCCATTGAAGATAAATATGTTTCAAAAACATAAAACCATCAAAACATAAACAATTCATAGAAATAATATGAATAGTTTCCTTGGATCATATCCCTAGTAAATCATAAACTATAACCAAGGATGTCATATTAGTTAGAGAAGGATATTGAAATATAACTTGGTACACCACTTTTTAAAACATATAAAATTTTCAAAATCCTTTTCTTTGAAACCACTCTAAAAACATATGAAGGAATCATGAAAAATCATTTAAAACACTTCTTGAGGAAAATATCTTTTCCGCTTTGAAAATGATCTTTAAAACATAAATCATTTTGAAAACCTTTTTTTTAAATGATATGAAAATTTTATAAATAAATATTGAAAATTTTTAAAACTCTTTTTAAATTTAAAACCTTTTTGAAAATATTTTTCAAAAACATGGTTTGGATTGAACATAGATTTCCGACTGAAGAGAGTGATAAAGTTAGATTTTCTAAAAAAAATTCTTAATTATCTTAAGTAAAAAAAGAGTGGAAAATGTTATTAATATAACCAGATATCATGAATTACTAGATTATAAGAAAATTTATGAGTTTTCTTGAGATATGGATCATAATATTTCATTTATGGAAGAATAATCATAAACAATCCTAATAAATGATGAAATTGTAGAAATAAACTATTCCACTTCAGTAACTTTAAATCATGATAACCATAGGATAATAACATTAAATTAATATTATAATATCATGAAAATAATAAAATTCAGGATATAACATGTCAAAGTTATTATATACATTTCATAGAAAAATATTGGTGCATAACACGACTTGTGTCTCAAAGAAGGAAATTGAGACAAAACTACTTTACCGATTTGGTCACTTTTGAAACATAAACCCCAAGAAAGAGAGAACGTAAAATGGATATTTAAATACCCATAAATTTAATTATAATTATCATATAATATATTCATGGTCATTATATACACTACACAAAATAAAATAGTGGTTAACATGGAATGTATCTCACAGATAATAAAAAGTGAGATGAGAAAACCCTTACCTTAAGTCTTAAATTTGTTAGTATATGTTCAAACCTCCTATATAATAAATATGAGTTCATTATAAATATAAAAAAGAAAAATATTATTATATATAATACCATTTATGATATGTTTATGACTTTATATTACTTTTTTATTAAAAACTCCATGTTAATGTTACGTTTTCGGTAATATCCGCTTTGTTTTTTGTATATCTTTTGGCTTGTTATTCTTGATCCTATTAATTAGATCATGATATATTTTATTTCAATAATGTAAAACATGATAAAAATATCATATATATTTAGTATATATTTATTTATAATAATCAATAAAATATATAAATATGAAATGGAATACACCGTTCATGGTGACAGTAGGTCATACGTATGCATAAACGTTGTTTCAGTTTTATTATCGAATTTAAAGAAAGAAATTAAATGAAATATATTTATATATATGATACAATTAAAGTATCATTATTATTTCATATATACAATATAATTTAACTAAATTCATTCTTAATACATTCCACGTAAAGTGTGAATGAATCACATCTCTTTGGGGAGGCAATAGTCCATACATCCACAAACAAAGTTGTTGTATTTACAAAAATTGAGAAACATGAAGTTATTTGTTATATAATAATTATAGAAGAATAAATAAACCATAAATATTATAAAAAAAACATATTTTCTATCATAATTACCAATCATCATAGATGGAAAAGGAAAAAAAACAATATCATTTCATGAGGTGGTAGTTCACCATACACAAGAATGGTAAGTTTGTTACCCATTTGGTGGAAGTGTGTGTAAGTGCAGGTAGAAGTGTTATAATTAAAAAATATCAGTATATTTATTATAACTAGTACCCATCCCGTGAAAATTCATGGGACTATTCAATTTTATTTCAAATTTTTTGGTTTTGCGTCATTCAAAAAAAAATTTTAATGTCATTGAATTAAATATAATGTTTAGAATAAAATGAAATAATGAAGTGAATGGGGTTCCCATGACATGAGGAAATAAAGTGAAGAGTAATTTTTATGGATATGGAACACAATGGAATGGAAGAGTTAGATATAAGAGACATAGATGAAAAAGAAGGGGTGGTAAAGGTGTAGTTGGAGGAAAGATGCAAGATTGTGATAAATGGTGAAAGGCATCCTAGAGAGAGTTTAAAGGATTATAGATTTTTAAGGGAGAAGGCCTTGAGAATATATTGGGGTGAGTATTAGTAGGAATCATGATTTCATTCAGTGTGGTTTCTTTGAAAGCTAATATAGTTGAGATTTAATATTTTTAATCCAATGTCATCATAAATAAATTCCACTTTATGATGAAAATATTATAACACAGTGGTGATTTAATTTCATAAGAAAATTTAACATTATTTGAATATCTATATATATGTGTGTGTGTGTGTGTGTCAAAAAGAATACTAAAATAGTCCAATTGGATGTTCATACATATGGACTATTTTCACTAAAAACACCAATCACACAGTGGAATTCATGCTTTTATATTCCCTAAAAAATGATGAAAATTATGCAGTACTGAACTAATATAGTGAAAAAATAATGATTCCATCTCATAATTATTCTATAATTAAACATGTTTATATGAAGGATGAAAACAAATCATTTTCCACAATTGAAAAATACTAAATAATTCAATATGAATAATTATAGGACATAAGTAAATATTCCCAGAACATGATATTTTCATGAGAGGTTCACTTTTTTAATACATAATGAAAAATCTTGTATTCTCCACATCCATGGCCACATGTCTTAAACTATAAATACCCCACCCATTCCACATTAAGAACATACTGTAGAACATAGAGTTGTTTGGATAAGTGCAAATAGTCACAACATGCAGATGCTAGAACATCCTTGTAGAATCAAACAGAAACCAAAAAATTCCCAAAAATTTTCATCCACTGTATAAAATCCTTATAATTAGAAAACAGTAGAACATGAGAAAGGGTCCATTTGTACAATTTATGTTTTTTACAGTGAGTGATGCTAAGAATAAATAGTAACTTGTTTAGATACAGGATACATTCATATGAAACAAAAGGCAGTTGGCCCTGCATGTAAGGGATTTAAGATAGTCAGATGCGGCCAGTGTCAACCACTATGGCACTTGGAAAATAAAATTTTTAGTAGATGAGAAAATAACCTCGTTGAAATGACCTATATGATTAATTTATGAGATCCAAGTGGGGTTACATGTTGTTGTGCATGTCACATTTGAATAAAGATGTTACCATTTCAAAGATGATTATGTACCTTGAAACTGATGTCATCATTAGTTTCTCTACCAAATTGAAGTCACCAGAAATTGAATACCTGGAGGAATCACAGGTAGAGCAGACCACCACTTTCTTGTTAATTTCATGGTTTGGAATAAATTGGATAAATTTCAATAAACAGGATGGGAAAAAGAAGAAACATAACCTTTAATTTCATTGAAGAAATCCATTTGTTACTTATTTTTCTTCCTCGGTCACCTATAGAAGGAAAGTAATTGCAATAACACGTCTCCAACAATAGATCCTCTACTTGTTTCCATAATCCCAAGGCTATATTAGTTGAAATGCATCAACACTACAACATCTACTTAATAGAATAAATAGATGATATTAGTATCAGAGTTGGCAGCTTGAGTTAGTTCTCAGGCCAATGAAAATGAATGTGTTCATTTGATATATGCTCATGAGGTGACATGTTAGAATCAAAAATTGAAAATTTATAAAAGAATACAACACCTGAATATTGAGTCATTCATGTCGGGATCATTTGTCGAGGTGAAGGGTCTAACTTTATTGAATGGAATCTTCATTCAGTTCTAGAGCTACTCTTAGTATCTATTTTTTTGATATATTATAAAATAACTAATGGGAATAAAATAAAAGAAAAGGGAGAAGAATTTTTGGGTTCAAAATATCATAAATAAAATTACAGAAGCATACCCACTGAATCACGATGAAAAGAAAATTCTACTAGACCATCTCATGCATGAAATAAAAAACCTTCCTATGAACTCACAAGAAGATGTTAAAGGGCCCAAATGCAAACCCATTCAATGATTCGTGTTTTTAACACAAAATCCATGCAGTTCGGTGAACTTATGGGATCAAATGCAACCATGTTAAACTATCAAGTTATAGAAACTTGAACCATGAATCACAAAAAATCAAAAGAAGCTAAATACAAAGAATTTATGTGGGAAGAGTTAATATACAATAGAAAACTAACCTATTGGAGGTTGAACGGAATTCTCATATTCATTTGCTTCACCACCTAGTAAAGATTTTGATTTTTCGCTTCGACTGTTGGCACAGTAATTATGAACGGGCTGAGTTGGACCTTTCGAATCTGAAAACATATAACAGAAACATTAGGTTCTAGTACAAACTCGTAATGCAGCACAACAGTTCCAGTACAAACCCGTATAACAGAAACATTAGGTTCTAGTACAAACCCATATAACAAACCCGTAATGAAAACCTGTATAATAGAAACATTAGGTTCCAGTACAAACATGTAATGCAGCACAACAGTTCCAGTACAAACCCGTAATCACCAAGTACAAACCCGTAATGCATCACAACAGTTCCCCAGCACTGAAGTTGAATCTGGGATCAGATCTTAACTTTAGGTTCCAGTGCAGCGGATGGTGAAGTAAAACCATCGATGCCTTTTGAAAAATAAAAGCCTGCAGGGAAGCTGAGTGAAAGTTTATAAGATATTATGTGTTTTTGAGGAGCACTGAGTTGGGAAAATATGCAATGCTAACCATTTTTATAATTACCTATTGGGGGCATGGATGGTCAGCTTTCCTCTTTAGCTGAGGAGGTGGTACATGTTCACTTTTCCCATTCATCTGAACCTTCAGAAAGTATTTCTATGCATGGCTTCATATCTACAGTGATGGTGAAAGATTGAAACATGTTGAGAAATACAACTATTAGCGCTATCAAGGCAATTTAAATTACCTAAATCGCCGTCTTTGAGCCCACGAAGGATTCAATTTTCTTCCAATCATGATCAAACCTGAAAATGATCATAACATGTTAACACCTGGATAGTTCCAGTAGGTCAACCTCATACCATTAGCGGGTGTGGTATTCATAGTAGAAACCACCACATCTTGTTCCTATTGGGTGTTGATTTTAGTTCCTATTGAACTTCAGCTTGAGTGAAGTCAATATGATGTCCATTAAGACATCTCATATAAAGCATTTACTGATTAAGATAAAAAAATTATCCACTGGTCAAAATAAAAACTACGTCAACTTCTAAAACAGAGTACAAGATCCACTATTTAGAAACATATATCAGAATTGATATAGAGAAAAACTACAGTTATGTTCATAGTTATGTAATATGAATAAGTAACATTAAATAGCCTCCCAGTACTGACATGATCCATCGATGTAGATTAGCAGCACTTCACCAAGTTGGTAGACATTTATATTGCTCCCTGCAATAGTTAATTATAACTTATTCTGAGTAAAAGACACATATTACTATGAAAAAACAACAGCTGACATCCATAAAGGTCATAGTTTTCTGATTTGCAACCCCAAATATGCATGGATATGTCGCATTATAATGTTTTATTGTAGCTGAAAAAACAAATCTTCATGTATCTATAATGTTATTTAATTAAGAAATAAAGGAAACATAGGACTGTAAACATTATGCTGCATCACATAGCAAGGTTGTTGGAAGTAGAAAAAATTAACATAATTAAATTAATTAAATAACAGACTTTAGTAAACATCAAATTTATTCTTCAAAAAAATAATAATAGATCAAGGTTCTTAAATCAAACCTTCTTGCCAGACGCAAACTTAACACAATTAGGAGACATAAGTCTTAACATGTATATTTTCTAATATGAATTAGGAAATTTTAAATTTGATGATTTTCCAATAGGCCTACATTACCTTGGAAATGCATGGCAAATAGTCAGTCTAGTTTGTCAGATTTTTTGTTTTTATTATCCATTATATGGAGATGATATTCATTGGCATTAGTTTGCGTGGAGTCTATAGACAATGATTCTTTCCCTTTAACCACATATTCAGCATCAAACTCGGTCGGTATATTTTTCTACATGAAGATATCATTATAACGAATGAGTAGCAGTCAACACTTATATGACACACCAATGAAGCAACAATATAATATTTAATAGTTGGCATATCAGAAAAACATTTGTAGTGAATTTGTAATAAAATGTAAAAATAAAACAAAATGAAATAAAACCCAGTATTGTTTACAATATGTACACACTGACAGTAACAGAAAATGAAGATAAAGAATATATACCTGAGTTGAACATACAATTTTACTTGCTGTATTGAATCCAGCATCACTGTTGCAGCTGACTATTGAAGATGCAACATGGTGATGTTCTTAAAATAGATGGGTAAAATGAATTTTATAGGTATGTGGTGACTAGTTTAAAACTAAACTTAATTCTAAGGAAGAATAATATAATATGTCGTAGTAACGTTAATGAGAATGTTGTAATATGAAATTTGTAAGGCTGGGAAGTAAAATTTTGGGGAGGAATTACTCTACTTACTTAACTGTCTGTAAAACTTTGATGATAGTTGGTGATATAATTTTCATTATCAGTTATGAATATAACTGTGTAAGTGTTCAGTTCTGAAGAATGTTTTTGATTCTGAATGTCGTAATTTGTGACATCTACTTCCAGCAATAATTTTTTTTTGAAAATGTTTAACTCTAGGGTAAATCCTTACTCATCCTGGTCCTATTATGTAATGAAACAAAATTGTGAGTTAAAAAACAACATCAAATACATGAAGAAGATAAAATAGTTCAATAAGATTACTTAAATTAGAGAATCTATCAATTGATAAGCTGTTTTGTTTATGAATTGCATGACGTGCTTGTCGAAGAGAATGACAGACAGTGAGTCTTTCTCATCTGTCACCAGTAGTTGAACTCTAAACCTATTGTATTTATAGTTGTTAGAAGTCCTGAGGTTGTACCAATACAATTAAATTCATATAGTAAGCCTATACAAAAGTAATATTTAGTAAAAAAGAAACACATTAAATGAATACCATGGAGTAGTGAAGCGTGGTTGTTTTTTGCAAATCTGGCACCAAGTATTCCCATCCGCAGTTTGAACTTTTTTCATGCAAGAGTTGCATGATTCAAAATACCAGTTATGAGTGCTTTGAAGTTTAACTATTTTAGCAGAAATCAAACACTTTTTCGGTTGTGAGACAGTAGTTCATATTAATATATTCATGAAAGTAAGTCTTACATGTAATAGTATTGTAGACGACATATTAAAAGAAAAAAAATCAGGATATTGTACTTACCTCCAGAATATTTTTTACATCATGTATTTTTTTTTTGTTATTCCAATAAGGCAATTTTGTAACAAAACTATTTGAAATTGTTGATGGAGGACTTTTTAATTGAAAATGACTGATTACTCCAGATCTGTTAAATGAAAAAAAAAGTAGCATTAAAGACAACATTTTGTAGTCGATCATTTTTTTAGTGTTTCTAGAAAGAATAGGTGGACCAAAAATATAAGTTATAAATTTACCTGCTTCTGAAGTTGTGGACTACTGGGATGTCCAAGTTCAGAAGTATTTTTGAAGAATTTATTGAAGTGGTGATAATAACAGATGCTGAAATATATTGAAGAGCATAAGCAGGATTAGAAGTGTATAGTTGTAAACAAAACAGTCAAAGTCTAGAACATTTAGTAGAGAAGAACTTTAATTTACAAACATTACATTTTTCAATAAGGCATAATTGAATTTCACTTGGTCGAACATTTCACTTTTCATATACAATTAAATAATTTCATCTGTTGGAATTTATTAACTGCTGGGTATATATAGTTTGATGACATTTTAGTTCTAAATTAGAACTTAAAAATTAACGTGTTGTTAATGAAATATGATAGAACATGTTAAAGATCAAAATCATAACTCCCATTGACCTACTCAACATTATATTTTGTAGTATGTAAGATTTTTTAATGTGTAGCTAGATATCTTACAGCTCAATCGCTTTGCCCTGACCAGTTGCAAGATAATTATTTTAGAGGAGTCGTTGTTGTTTTCCAAGTACTCAGACATTATGTTGGCAAACTTCCCCCAAAAGCTATAGTTCATTCGCAACCCTCTACAAGAAATCATCATAGTTATGTTGGTAATTTCAATATCCTATGTTAATTATTGTGAGTAGTAAAAGATGCATACATGTCTTCCTCTAAAACAATTTGATTCTTCTGATTGGAAGTACCGATGGACTGTATAGGATATGATTGTCGTAAATGTCCAATAATTTATATGACAGGAAAAACTGATGTAAAAACAATATTCTTTATGATATTAGTATCCCCTAAAAGTGTGTGAATAACATAGTAATTTAGGAAATTAAAAATTATACTATGTTAGATCTGTATTTGTGGACAATATTTATTAAAGACATGTGGTAAGATGCATTTGACATTAGTAGGTTTCCCCCATAAATATATTTGTAATGAAACATACCTATTAATTTTTGTTCGGGAATGACTTTGTTAACAATATCAGCAAAAGAAGTGAAGTCAAAGATGAACCATGGAAGTTGGACATCAGTTGGTCGAACATATGTTGTTGTTGTGAAAAAACAATCGGCAATCATGTCTTGAACCCAAGTAGTTACCTTGATTAAGAGCAATTTAGAAATTTTGTATGATGTAGCATAGGCCTTCGTGCAGTACGGGTTTTTACTTGGTGATTAGCTTGAGGTTAGTAATTGTACACTGGATTTTGGTCTCCTGCATCATTAATTTAAAAAGAGAACATTTAAAAAAAATCATATGACAAATATAAGTTACATAAAATAATGTGCTGCAATATAAGTACATAGAATTAATGTTATGAAAACTATACATAAATTGTAACTTCTTTTCGAGGATAATCTCACTTCATCATCACAGATAATTAGATCGATAGAAGCAACTTCAGAGTTGGGTGATGTGTTGCACCACAGATTCAATACACAGACTTGTATCTTTAATGTTTCATCAGCGTAAATAGTAATCTCTTTCAAAATACACATTCTTCGTGACATTTTTTGGTTTCTGTACGAATTCAATTAGTGTACATGTATAAAATAGTAATCATCAGCATAAGTAATCTATTTATATATATGTTCAATTGATAAAAGTAGTGAAATTTAAACATATTGAATGACAAGATACCTAAGAAAGGTTATAAAAAATTTCTTTGTAGACAATGTTTTGTGTGTAGTCAGTGGTTGGATTATCTTTATCATCAAGAACAATTTGAAAACCTCTTGGTGATGTCACTCTTGATATGGAAACATATAGTTTTCCATGACAGAATATAGGCTTGCAAAAATATAAACAAACATATGAAAGAGATTGACCTTGACTCTTATTAGTAGTCATTGCATAAAAAACAGTCAAAGGATATTGTCTTATTTGTAGTTTGAAAGGACATCTGTCGTCATTGTGTGTCATATTAATTCTTGAGATGAATGCCAGAAACCCAAAATGACTACCAGTTAAAATTTCAGCTCCGATGACATGGTCACCCAAGTGGGTAACCATAAGACGAGTACCATTGCATAATCCCACTGATTAATCCACATTGTGCAGCAACATAATTGGCAATCCAATCTTCAAAGTAATTTTGTGTGCAGGAAGTCTAGATACATTGATAGAATTCTACAGGTCAGTTGTATATATGTTCTCAGGACGATGAGTATCAAAACTAGCATTTCAAACAGAATCAGAACTGAAGTAATATTGTCCTTCTGATGTACTAAGAGTTAACATGTAGTCATTAACTTCCTGAACAATTTCATGGGTTGGTGCTAATATAGAATGACCTTTTAGATATGATACATCTCCATAGTTATTTTTGAAATCTGGGTAAGAATATTCAACAGATGCTTCCAATGCCAATTTATTTGTTCTCAGAAGGTATGCTGATGGGATATGAATACAACCATCCACATCATTGAGCTCACCAACACGTCCCTCCCCAATATCCAAAATCCACTGTGAAAATAGTCGCACCTCATTAGAGCATACATTTGAATCTGTAGAATGCAACCTCATGTTTTGGGTCAATGTTAAAACCTGACAGTGTTTCCATAGATATGATGACCTTATACTTGCAAATATAGTGTCACTTCTGTCACCAATAGGGATTACTGGAAGTATTTGTCTGAAATCTCCACCTAGGAAAACCGGTAAACCACAAAATGTTAAATTAGAGTAATTTTCATTCTTTACTTAAATTTTATCTCATAATGTATGATCAAGAGCTTCAAAACAGTTTTTATGAAGCATCGGAGACTCATCCTAGATAATCAATTCTGTTGATTATAGCAGTTTTGAAATATCACTCCCTTGTTGAATGTTGCATACAGAGTGATCATTTGTAGGTATTGGAATACGAAATTTTGAATGGGTTGTCCTCCCACCTGGTAGGAGTAATGATGTTATTCTACTGGAAGCAACTGCAAGAAAAAATTTTCCTTGTGACCTTAGTAAACATGTTAAGACTCCCCAGATGAAATTTATACTCGTCCCTCCAAATCCATGCAAGAAAAAAAATCCCCCAGCAGTAGAACATAATGTATACATAATTATCTCAATAACTTATTTCTGTTCAACAGTAATCATATTGTGCAATGATGAGTACTCATTAGGAAGTTCTTCTCTATTGTAATTGATCTCTTCAGCAATTAATCGATTAGGTTGAGCAGTTAATGAGTAATCTGGAATGGGAATTGGAGGATAACATTGTAGAGATTTACCATTACTATGGAGAATGTTGTCTATTTTAATCAAACCTAACATTTGTCTTTGATGATCTGTTATTGTCAAGTCTACAATAGAGGGAAATAGTATTAGAAATCAATATACTAACATATATATGTATTGAAAAAGTCAGTAAGTTGTTTGTACCTCTTATTTGCAGCAGTTGTTGTTGGGAATATATAATATCATAAGTTATAATCCTTCAGGTTTCAAACCAAATAATGTCAGGTCGGGAAATGGTATTTGAGAACAACATTCCAGCAAATAGTCTTTGCAAAGAGTGTCTCATTCCCCAAGAGGAGACATCTTTTAGTACTTGAATGAACTCATTGTCATCAGCTAATAGTCTCACTACTGAACATGTTTGTCTGAATATACTATGAGTAATGTTATTCATCGTTCTAATAGAACCATATGAAGTCTCACCTCTGACCTTTGTAAGTAGAATCTGCAAGTAATATATTTCTCCAGAAGACGGCGGCACATAGTACAGCCTTCCAATATTGAATCCATGTTTGTGTGGGTACCATTTTTTTCATGGTAGATGTAGACAAATCTTGTTGGTAATTCTGTATATGTTAGACTTCTGCCTTCTGGGTACAACAGATTTGCTTCAAACCAAGATGTGAACATGGTATTAGAAATGTTACTATTATTTAAGATGTCTTCAATATTGTCAAAATATGCATACATCATGCTATTTTTTCCAAGTAAATGAAACTTCAGTCTATCAACCGGAGGATATCTAAGATGCATGTCATAAGAAATGATCCCCGAAGAAGCTTCACAAGCTGATATGTACTGGCAGTCGTAGTACATTTTAATTTCGTCGACACTATTATCATACAGATGATTGTTGTTGTCATAGAGTTTCACGGTGACACGATCATGTCCTTTTATTATATATTTAAAAAGGTATTTTATAGAGGATGACTGATTTAAAATTTAAATATTCAGATTAGATTTATATTTCAGAAGTAGATTTGGATTGTATGGCACAACAAACCGATTGTCTAATGCTATTCCATTTTTGAAAATTGTATATCCATAATTCCTTCTTTGATATACAACATAACCATCGTCATCCATTGTGGTATGTTCAACAAATTTTTTTGGATAATATTTTGAGAATTTTCCATTTTGCATACAAAGTGAGCGACGGTTTGCATCACCACAAGGCCCATGGATCATAAAATTTGCAACTACTTCATGAAGTTTTGGGGATGTTCCTTTATCTGTAATTTCGACCATAACAATTCTGTTAATGTCATTTGGAGAGACAACTTTGTTGTTCTGACTAAGAAATAATATAATGTGCACATGCAGGAGTCCCCTCTTCTAAAACTCCACAGTATGAACAATTACATCAGAAAATGAAGGAAAGATGAGATAACATGTGGAAGAAATCTGTAATTTGATGGTAGAAGTTGTCATTAAAAAAGTAGATTTTATTTTCGAATAAGCTTTTTACCTTCTTGAGACTTTCCGAAAAAACATCATTCTTGTAAATATTTCATGAGTTATCCCACCTTAATATTGAATATTCGCGAAAGAATGTGAGGACAGTCCGATGGGCGAAGATTGTGTAACTTTACAAATCATGAAACTTTAGGCCACATTGGATAACATGTAAATGTTAAAAAAATATCTAGATAGCCCGCCCAATTACAGATTGACATAGAATCTTGGTAATTATGAATCATATATCTCAGGCTGCCTTTAAATGTGGAAGGTAAGATGATACGCTTCCCACATAAAGATCCATCTCGGTCACCTCTAAGGAAAGCATCTTGCAAACCATTGTATAGTTTTTCCCTCAAATACTTTTGATTGAAGTGAATAAAATAAATTCTTTTAGATTCAATCATTGTATATGCGTCCACAATAAATTGTTGAAGCAGCCTCCTAGAATGAAGTAGACAAGATTAATCATTGTAACAGAATTGAAGGTGAAAATAGAAATATTCTCTCATTGTTACTTTACTCCGTTTTGCACTTTGATTGAATGGTGTCGCACGATGGGATATGTTGTTGAAATATCCATCCTTTCCTCCTGTAAAAACCAACGGATATTGTAGAGGCAGGTATAGCAGGTGAAGCTCATCTATGCGTTGAAATTTTCCACTTTTACTTTGAATGATGACATCTCTCTAATGATTTAGATCTTCAATGTCGCCAACAATCAGCATTGTGATCTCAGATGTAGTTGTTAAGTTGTATATTTGTGTATCTCTTCCTGATATTCTTAGTAGTTGTAGCTTTAAATTTGTAGTTCCATTACTCTCAATAACATCCCAAGACGTTCTGAATTGATGTGATAAAGAATTTATTTCGTGGAGCATTTCTTGTAGTTTCTGAACAATACTTAACTGTATAATAGAGTTTTGAATCCTATCGTTGAATCTGCATTTGATAGTGTTAAGTTATAATCAGAATACATAAAAAATGAGACTTTACCAGTTAATATAGTAGTCACCTAATGGACCATACTCTATTGTGAGCTTCATTTGCAGTGTCATATACATATAGATGAGCAAACTTTGGTGGTTGTCCATCAGGGGGACATAAACTTCCAATACGATGGTAGTTTTTTCCATTTAATCTATTAACATGTGGAGACCCTCCAAAGTTCAAAGATTTGTCTACTTTTCCACCCAATGATGTGAATGAAAACATTTAATTGTAAATGTGCATGTGGTCTTGAAATGTTTCGGAATGAGTACTTGTTGTATTGAAAACTAAAGTCTTAAGGTATTCTGGACAAGCAGGCAGCTGCAGCAAAGCAATTTTCCCTAGGGAGAAACATAAAGAAAATCGTGGGATATGTCTGTGGCTATATTTTTTACTCTTCTCTTCATACCAGAAAGTTGAACCGCAGTACTCACAAAATTTTGAAGGGTATCCACAATCTGAATATTCTGTAGGAGTAAAGTGTAAGAATATTTAATATTAATTGGGATAGAAATAACATAGTAATTCAAATGTGTAAACATAAAAGTTAGTAAATTTAGTAATACTTAAATGTAAATAACCTGTTTGTTCAGGGGCTGTCTCAAAGTTTGTTGAAGTAGTACTTTCTATTGTTGTCGGATTCATTGTTTGCAGTTCCTCAGGCAGATGTGTAGTACCTTCATTCCTTTGTGATTAATTTCAAAACAATAATGGAAAACATACAATGAAAGAGTTTTTTCTCAAAAATATAGTGTAAACTTTGATAGACCGATGTAGTTTATAATAGGAGCTATGTCATAGTTTGTTGAAGTAGTATTTTCTGTGGTCTTTTGATTCATGGCTTGTTGTTCATCGGTGAGTTCTGTAGTACCTGTATTCTTGCGTTGTTAGAACAACACCATTGGTAACATTATTAATAAATATTATAAATTGTAAAAATATAAAGACATAAAGATGACATACCTAAAATGGTAGTTGGACTGTAGTGCACGCTTGTGGATGGAAGATGAATGCAGTTTCCGATATCAGTATAAGTTTCACTGTTCATTATTGAAGGTAGATGTGTATAAATTAATATTGCACTGTCATAGAGGATCTCATGTAGTGAACTGAATTTTACTTACCATGATGAGGAGGCATCAGATGACTCTGTAAGAGTACATTCATTTTTATTCGTACCTTGTGAGTGGGTCATGAAATTTCTTAATAGAAATGAAAAATATTGTACATTTTTTGAAACAAAGTTCATTGATAACATGCTTACAGAATGAAAGACTATGTTGTATCATGGTATTCGGTTGTTTTTTTTTTTTTTTTAATCCACTGTATATTTTTGATAGATCCGAACATTCTTGAGGGACTATGTAACAGGAAGATGAAAAGTCTTAGTAAGATAAGATTGTGTATTTTGCTGTACAAATTCAATATATTTAAAGTGGAGATAGTAAACCAAAATTATCATTGATTCATATAGGTGAGAATGGAATGCATCTTCGTAATACTGTGTTATTAGTTGGTGTGACAACTTCAGCTGTAAAACATTGTCCCCCAATTAGTTTTACCTTAATAGTCACAGTATATTTGGAATATATATTTCCAGGCAGCAAGATTCTATAGCATAGTGGTATCATACATTGATTTGAATTATGATAACTAATGAAACAGTAATGGTCTTAGTAAATTGAACAAAAAATTACTGGGTATTGGTGAAAAAGGAAAATGGAGTCCTCATTGCGTGCCAACTGTTGGTGTTACAGGTTCAGCTGGATTAATGTTTTTAGTAGACAACCTACCTGTGGAATTGCAATCATCATAAACTTATAAGTTGATTGATGATAAATAACGAAATAGTATTAGGACTGTTGGGAAAGTAAAATACAACTAGATTGTCATTTTTGTCGTAGTAGTCGTCTTTGAAGTCGTGCATCTCTGTATCTTGACGGGGATTGCATCTTTATATCATGTATCTTTTTATTTGATTGTAAAGGAATAAAATAGAACCATAAAAACAGGCAATCCATCATTGTGTTTTGATTGTTAACAATATATATTCTAAAGACAAATGTGCTTCAGAATGTGCATATAGTCATATTCACCAGACTGTATGTCAGAACGGTACATTTGACAGTTACATACTAGAAGCAGTCTAATAGAATCTGTGATATTTTTCAGCAAACGACGATAAATGGGCGATAAAATAAAACATGGGTAATTGGATGTAGTGTTATGAACATATTTTTGAGAGTATACCTTCTGAAGACAAATAATAATTATAATCATCAAGAAGATACTGCTATGGTTGGATATCTAGATACATGTTTATATACAGGTTTAGATAAATGATGAAGACATATAATATTGTCGTTGTTGAATGAGGATAAAGTAGAATGAAATTGAGTAATCATTTGTGCAGCCGAAAAAAATGTGATGATGAAATAAAGTTATAGGTATGAGAGTCGAGTATGAAAACATACATGTTGTGGAACCTTACAGCTACTTCCCGGTAACCTAGGAAGAAAGATTTCAAACCTAGTATTTCTAGCGCCGTCCGTTCTAGCTTCTGAAACCCTAGTTTGCGTAATCCCTTTTATATGGAGGCGGTGTGTTAAAAAGAAGTGTCGGTCATTGATTCTAAAGATTTAAGATCTTGTAGACGTCGGTGGGTGCTGAAGCAATTGAACCTGTGGGAGGATGATTTATCGATGAGATGAAAATAGGATGATTTATGCTGGAACAGTGAGAAGTAGAACCTTTAGGAAAATGATTTATCATAAGGTCGACAGTGTGGAGTTTCATAGTGTGTTGGATGCAGAATCAAGATCTGGCCGACCTATCGTTGAGATGAAAATCAAAATCTTGGAGGACTCGACAGATGAGGGATTTCGTGTAGGGTTTGTAGCAGGAAGAGGCAGGGAGGAGACTCGGGATTCACTGATAGATCGGGGATGTCGCGTAGGGTTTTCAGCAGGAATAGGCGGGGAGGAGACTCGGGATTCGCTGTTGAGGTAATTAGGTTTTGTCTAGGAAGTGGCATCTGGAGGGGAGCGCTGATGGAGCGACACGTGTCTGAAAAAAAACCTTACTTTAGTATTTATATAGAATAGGTTATTATATAAGCATGAAATAATAATATTTGAGGGATGGAGAATGATAATAAAACAAGGGATCTTGAGGAAGGATGTTACCTCTTCTTTGGGTAACTCCTCTTTATTTGAACCAAAGTGCTTCCTTGGTTAGATTTATGAACAAAGGTAAGATTCTAGGATTAAGGGATAGATTTTTGGAGATTATTTTAGTATAGTTTATTCTTTCCAATGAGATTGAGAGGTGTTAATAAGTGGGAGGTGTGAGTTTCTTTTTATAGTGGAGGAGGGGTGGTATTCTTGTAAATTTTTAAAAAGGGGATTCCAACCACATTTTTACCATGTAAATTGGCTCCAATAATGGTAAATATTCGATCCAAGTGAGTATAGGGTCTAAATATGAACATACAATGGATTTTGGACAAGTTTATAGATCATTTTGAGCCTTATGTTTAAGGCATAGTCCTTTGTTATGCTAATTTTTCTCTTAATCATTGTAATTAATTTTAATGACATTCAATAATATTTTTGATAAAAAAATAATTTTACCTTATTATAAATTATAAATTATTATTATTCCAAATATGGAATACATTTTTCAAAACTCAAATCACATAAGTGGTAGAAATTAATTTAAAATTAATCCCATAGACCGGACAACAATGCGTGTTTTTAAAGCAAAAAGGTCCAAAAGTTTGAAAAGTTTTTATATCCAATTTCATTGTTAAATTATTTAAAATTACATAAATTGATTAATTAAATTATAATTTATTTAATTATACTTTAAAACCAAATTAAAACATAATTTAACTGTATAAATTAATTAGATAAAAAATAGTTTTGAATTAAAATTTAGTGTTTTCACTATTCATCAAAAAAAGAAACTTCTCAAAAAAATACCAAAACATAACCAAAAGTAAATTTTGATATTCCTATTTCAAAAATTAATTTTATTTTTCCAAATAAAAAATATAAAAGTTCCAAAATTATATTTAAAATGGGTTCCCCATTAAATGGAAATAAAATTACCTTTTAGAAAAATACATCTTTTTATTCATAAAATTGGATTTATTCTTATCTTATACATATAAAATCTATTGTATGAGTATAAAAAAATTATTGAAATATGATATATAAATTTTATTGAAAATATTAATCAAAAGTGGTTTGTTTAATTTATTAATATAAAATTGTGTCTGTACATAGAAAAGTAATTTCTTTATTTTCAAATAGTTATTTCATTCACTTATACTAATTCAAAACTAAAGGATTCATTTTATATACATGTATAAATAATATTTTTTATAATTTATTTAATATTATTCATAACTTTTATTCCAACGGCTTGGTGGTAGCTATAATAATATTTTTATAACCATATTAATAGTATATTGTAGTTCTATAAAAACTCAACCTTTCATGTAATAAAAGTTATCAAAGGGACTTAGTATTGTGTGTAATAAAATACAAAAATAGTATTTCATGTACCACAAGATAATCTAAGTGTTTCTTATAGTGCAGGATTTACTTGGTGTTGTATATAATGTAATCCAAACTTAGTGATTTTATATAAAAAATATATATTCAGTGTTGTATGAAATAAAAAACATTAAAAAGATAAAATTAATTCGAAAAGAAATATTTCACAAAAATCATAGGTTGTCATATTCTACCCTCCCCCAATTAAAATTAATTTATCCCTCAAAATTTTTCTGGATTATTAAATGTTTTCTACTTGATAGTTCCATTCATAAAAACCCACATCGTAATAATGAATACTGAAACTTCCTTCAAAAATGGAATTTTGGAAACATGAAGGTTACCCAAAATAACTCATAACTAGGTTTCCACATGGGAGAACATAAGTGGAAAGTGAAAACTTTGACATGGAAGGGAAATATAACAATTAAGTTCTGATGGATAGTGATAGAGAATATAGTTTGGATAAAGTTAACAATCACAAATCCATAACCCTAAGAGGCTTAAAATAGGTCACTGATATCATTAAAAATTATGATAATTTGACAAAAAATTATTTCAAGACCCTTTTTCCTAAATTTGAATAATTTTCATGAAAATGTATACTTACATGATTTTAGTACAACCTTACCATTTGTTTTTCCTTGATCAACTTTCACTTCATCTCTTATTCTAAGAAATAAATGTGAATTTTTCATTCATGAAGCAATTAAAGATCATGAGATCCCTAAATATAATGATAATTCAATCCATATATCTTTAGTTAACCTCACAAAAACAGTTTATAATAGTTTATAAAATATGAATAAATCCTCATATGATGAGATAATACTTTAATCTTTAAAACCTTATCTAAAGTTTAACTTAAACCATTCCATAAATGGTTAACCTTATAACCCTTCTGAAATATGTAAGTCCAAAACTTTGGAAACAAGGGAACTAAATTTCTCAAAAGAAACTTATCATTGATCCCTTATATATCATAAAGTAGCTCTTGTTTGTCAGATTCCAAACATGTGAATACCTTCATCATGTATTCTCTTGAAACATAGTAATAACATAAATTATCATAAATCCTGATTGAAAAAATGCATGTTTCCTTATTCCAAATTTTATTGGATATATTAATTAATAAGAAAATGTTGTAAACATCATCAATGATAGTATAAAACACTTTTCAACAAATCCATAATTTTTCCAAGGTAATCAGTACCATCCAACTTACTTATTCATATCCAACATATCTTTATCCAAACATCATTATCTTAACATAAGAAACATATTAAGGGTTATCTTTCCCTTAATAATTTGTTTCCCATGAACATCACATTTCCATTAAATCACTTTTCTAGTCCATCATAACAATTCAATATATTCTTGTAAATACTAAGTAAAAAAATATAAATTGGACGACCTTATATATTTCACCATTAATATAATATAATTCATGAACCTAAATATATAAAAACATCAATTATTCCACTTCATCCTTAATACATTAAAAAGGATAACTCGTCATATTAATTAATACCTATTTCCTTTTATATTTCTCCTATAATTTCATCGTCATCGGTAATATAACCATTACTCATACCACATTTTTGATTCTATTAATGATCTTTCAACTTGGGACATCAATTTTTATAATTACCATTCATTACACACTTAAATAATTTAACCTTTGATGATTTCTTGGAGAGGATAATATTCCCATCTATTGAATTAAATGAACTCTTCATTTTTTTCCTTTGCAGCTACTTTCTTTGTGTCCTTATTTTTTATAGTAAAAAATTCTTATTGTTCCTATAATACATTTACTTAGGTGATTATTTCCACATTCTTAAAACAAAGGTAACTGAATATTCATTCCTTCATGGTCTCCATTACCTGAACTCTAAGAGAACTAATTCCTTCTCTTCTTTGGTGAGTCTGAGAGTTAGATAAGGTATACATTTTTAATCATGTTTCGTGAAAAATGATTATGTATGATCACAACATACATCACTCCAGTGATAATACTATTTTACTACTCATCATAAAATTTTCCATCACATTCAATGTTAACCAAGTTCCTTCTGGTTTCCTTCATTGACTAAAACCAAAAAGAATAGTGTGAGAATCACTTATCATAGATTAAAACCACATAATCATGTGAAATCTCTTCTAGGAAGACAAAATTATGACACCTTCATATGACACCTTATGCTTATCCGTAGATAAATCCCTAGACATATCCTTAGAAGTTTCCCTAGTGATCTCACTAAGGTTTTTTCATTCTAGTTTCCAATGTTTGACTAAACCTTTTCTTTGATACCAATTGTAGTGACTTAGGCTTAGCATACATGGATATTACATCATTTTACATGAATATTCAGCACATGACAAAAATAAATGCTTGAGGACCGTAATAGTTTTGTATCTTTGTAAAACATGAAAGATAATCTTCTAACTTGGTGAAATATATTCAACATCTCCCTTAAAGATCTTCCCCTTTAGCACTCATACTTAAACCATTATCCATAACTTGGGGAAAGTAAACATAAGAAATGGGTGAGCTTAGATGCTTAGTAGGGGTAAACAAAGGATATATGTAAGCATAACATAAGAATAGGGTTATGAGAGAAAGTTCATAACATTGAAAAAATAATAACATTCATATCAAAGAACATAAACATGAATCATGTCATAAATATTTTAATCTCATAAGACATGAATCATAAGGGAATCAAGATAATTAGACATAAGATCATAACATAATAAGACATAAAATTGGTAGAAGACACATAAACATATAACAATGATTTACAGGGTAGTCAAGGATTAATTACAAGTCCATCTTAGTCGAAAGGGTTCTCTCCCCAAAAACATTTTAGTAGTTAAGGTTCACTACCAAAACCATCTTAGTGGAAAAGGTCCTTTACTGAACCGGGTTAACTCCTCGTTCCATCCTTGTATTACTAAACTGGGTTCACTTCCCATTCTATCCCAATATTATAAAACTGAGTTCACTCCTTGTTCCAACCATTTATTATTGAACCATGTTCACTTCCCATTCCATAATAGTATTACTGAACTAAGTTCTGTTACTATTCTATCCCTATATTACTAAACTAAGTTCACTCCTCATTACATCCATGTATTATTTAATTTGTTTCACTTCATTCTCTAGTCATCTCTATCTCATGAGATATAAATATTTACCCAATGCATTGGAAGGAGATATTGGTCCCACCCATCTAATAATAAAATCTTACATGTGAGTGACATAAAACATTAATCTTATCATGACCCATAAAAATATTCAGGTTTTATAAACATTTTATCATAACCCATGAAATCAAATGGGTATGATAAACATTTAATCATATCATAACCTATGTAAAATAGAGAGGTTTTATAATAAGTTCATCCTAGAATAACCCCTGAAAAGAAGTTGGTTTCATAATAATTTTTCATGGTATAACCCATTGAATAGAAACATGTTTCATAAACATCAATTAATCAAAACATAAACCATTCATATAAATAATATGAATGGTGTACTTGTATTATATCCCTAGTAAAGAATAAACTATAACCAAAGATGTTATCTTAGATAGAGAAGTATTTTGAAAGGTCAATTGGAACATCAATTTTTAAAAAATAAATAATTTTCAAAAAACTTTTCTTTGAAACCACTTTGAAAACAAATAATGGAATCATGAAAATTTGTTTAAAACATTTCTTCAGGAAAATCTCTTTTTCTATTTGAAAAATGCTTTTTAAAACATAAATAATTTTGAAAGATTTTTTCTTTTAAAATACTATGAAAACTTGTAAATAAATCTTGGAAACATTTAAAACACTCTTTAAACTTGAAACATTTTTTAAATACTTTTTAGAAAATATGGTTTTTAAAGTACATAGATTTTCGACTGAAGAGAGAGATAAAGTCGTATTTTCTTAAAAACTCTTTTTTAATTATTTTAAGTACCAAAGAGTAGAAAAATGGTACCAATACATGAATATATCATGAATAAATATATGATAAGAAAATTTGTGAGTTTTATTGAGAGATTTATTATAATATTTCATTAATGGAATCATAATCAAAAACAATCCCGATAAATGATGAGATTGTACCAATAAACTGTTACCACTTCAGTAACTTTAAATAATGATCCTAACATGAGAATAAAATTACACGAAGCTTATAATATCATGAAAATAATAAAAATTCATGATATAACATGTCAAAGTAATTATATACACCTCATAGAAAAATATAGGTGCATAACACGGCACATGTCTCAAAAAAGGAAAATTGACACAAAACTACTTTACAGATTTGGTAGCTTTTGAAACATAGAACCCATGAAAGGGAGATCATAAAATGGATATTTAAATAAACATAAATTTAAGTGTAAGTGTTATAGAATAAATTTATTTTAATTATATACACCACACAAAATAAATGAGTGGTGAACATGTCATGTATCTCACGAATAATAAAAAAGTGAGATGAGAAAACCCTTACCTTAAGTCTTGACTTTGTTCGTACACGTTCAAACCTCATTTATAATAAATATAATTTTATTATAAATATAAAAAATAACCATATTATTATATCTAAAACCATATATTATTTTTTATGACTTTAGAATACCTGTTTATTAACAACACCATGTTAATGTTACGTTTCGGGTAATATATGCTTTGTTTTTCATATATGTTTTGGCTTATTATTTTTTATCATCTTACTTAGATCATGATTTACTTATTTATAGAATGTAAAACATGATAAAAATATCATATATATTCATTATATATATATATATATAATAATCTATAAAATATATAAATATGAAATGGAATACACTATTCATGGAGACGGTAGGTCTTACGTATACATGAACATTATTTCTATTTTATTGTCGAATTGAAATAAATAAAGTAAATGAAATATATTTATATATATAATTTAATTAAATTGGAATTATTATTTAATATATATCATATAATTTCACTAAACTCATCCTTAATACATTCCATGTAAAGTGTGAACGAATCACATTGCTGTGAGGAGGCGGTAGTCCACATGTCTACAAATGAAGTTGTCGTATTTACACAAAATGGAAATAGTGAAAGTGTGTGTTATATAATAATTATAGAAGAATAAATATAACATAAATATAATATATATAATATAAAAAATAGAGTTTACTTAATAATTATCAAACATAAGAGGTGGTAAATGAAAAACGAACAACATCGTTTCGTGAGACGGTAGTTCGCCGTACACAAGAACAGTAAGTTCATTGCCCATTAGATGAAAGTGTTTATAAGTGTAGGTAGAAAATTTATAATTAAAACATCTAAGTATATTTAATATACTAAGGTTATTATATAATCTTGTAAAAAGAAGAGATGTGGGGTATAGAATTAAAATGAATCAAAGGATCTTGAGGAAGGATGTTACCTCTTCTGTTAGGACCAAAAGGGGCCTAGATACCCTGAGAGGGGGGTGAATCAGGGTATGGATATTCGTTTTCAAAATTCTTCCAGCCCCACTGGATCTTGACCTCTTTATTATTAGGTTCACTTTGTTTTCTCTTGTGGGTATATATTGATCACTTATTTTTATCTTTATTTGATGATGATGCTTTGAATGCAATGCAGGGAAGTAAGCAGGCAGACACAGAGATTTTTACTTGGTTCACCCTCATTGGGCTACGTCCAAGGAGCATACAATTTCGACGTTCCACTGTACCAAATCCACTAAAGATCACTGCCAATAATGTTCGGTCTAGATCACTTATATACCCAGGATCACTACATTTACAATGTTTAGGGTCAACTCACTGCTTTTCCAAGGGTCACTCCCTATTTCTCTCTCTCTGGTTCATTGTCGATAGAAAGGATAACCTTCTTCCTATTCCTTTACTCACTGCACTTGGAAGGGATCCACTCACAGTTTATAGACCTGTAGGTCTCTTCATTACCACTAATGAATGCATCCTCCATTGTATGTAGATTCTCTATTGACGTCCAACTTTCACCCGCAGATGAATCTCACTTTGCACCGGGTGTACCAAGAAACTGCAATTTTTACACACAGCCCTTACTACACCTTGCGTAAAATTCCCTTGACTTGCACAAAATATAATTTTCATGCAACACATTCTTTTACATGCAGCCACTTCTTTTTCGTGCAACCTATTCTTTTTCGCATAGCCTCTAAACTGCCTTGCACATAATACTCTACTTTTGCGGGAAATTCACTTTTTGTGCAACAACCCTTTTATACGCAATAAATTATTTTACATGCAACAACTTTTACGCGCAACCTCTACACTGCCTTGTGTGTAATCCTCTACTTTTGTGTAAAATTCACTTTTCGTGCAATAGTCTTCTTTTTGAGTAGCTCTCTTGGGCACTAAAATTTCACGTGCCGGAGCTCGGATACTCTCTATGGCTTGATCTCTTATCGAATGAGGGGGTCACTTCATATTTATAGGCAAAATAGACCCCACTATAAAAACCCTTCTTGAGCGCATAATTCACCTTGAGCGCAAAAAACACATCTTCCGCACAACATCGTTTTCCACGCACTGCTCCAATTTTTTGTGCACCTCATGCCTTTGCCAATTTTCGAGCTTCTGATCTCAAAACACCTCTTACGCAAAAAAACAAAAATCCTATATTCCATGCAACATACTGATATTTCGTACACCAATTTCTTTTTCTCACACTGCACAAATATTTCACGCAACACTTTATTTTTCCACGCACTACGCTGATATTTTGTGCAAACCACTGATTTTTCACGCGCCACTATATTTTTCATGCACCTCCTTTTTTCAAAAACACATCTCTCCATTTTCCGATTTTCAGGCCCAAAAATTTGGCAAACACTGTAAAACGACGCCACCTTGTATCTGCTCTTTTTGTACCACCTCCAAATCATCCATTCCTTTGTCGAGGTTCCACAATCAATCATGGATTGTTGAAAGCATCCCTTGAACCCAAAAAATCACCATGTAAACCCCCTTTTTCAACAAACTCAGACATCATGGTCTACTTTGTCAACAAACACAACATGGAGGCCCACTTTCTCAATAAACACAATCACCTCAAAAATGCTTCAATGATGCCTTAAGGGATTTTTTCTCAAAGATATCCCTCTTTGGGTTTGTTGAAAACTCTTCTCATAATAATTCTCTGCACTTTGATATCTCATTAAGGCTCCTTGTAGTTGCTACCACCATTTGCCTCTTGTGATTCTGATAGCATTCAAGGATTCACTTAACACATACTCTAATCCCACATGAGCAATGCTTGGCGTGAGAAACAAGAGTAAATGAGAATTTCATCAATGAAACAATTCATTTAAGACACCATCTATTGACACTAAACTGATACCAATTTCCAAATTGATACCAATTATTGATCATTGTAAACCTTCTCTCACTATCACTCTTCTGCTGTTATCACGATCTGTAGCTGTCGTGATATCTATTCTTTGATTGATCACTTCTAGAATTGTCAGATTTTAAACTCCCCCTATCTGCTTATAGCTTCAACTCCTCTTCATCCTTTCAACTCCCCCTATCTCGTTGCTCCACCTGTCAGCATTTCCCTGTGTTTTGATTAAGACATTTTCTCCCTTCCTTAGCCACAGTTTCTCCCCCTTGAGGAGTCACTATTTCTCCCCCTTTTTCAACAAACCCAAAGGTCACTCCTTTGTGATCTGCAACATTGGAAAAAATAAAAATTATCACATTAGATAAAAACATACCATCCCTCGGGGAGGGGGGTTCCACATCCACACTTTTTCAGGTGCGGGGAGTCGACTGGACTCTTAGAGCCAGTCGATGCCTCTCAAAAGAATCCTTGGGTAAGGCATTCATCATAATGTTTTCAACTTGTAGTTATGTAGGCATATACTCCAACTTCATGATTCCCCTCTCAACTTTATCCTTGATAAAATGATACTTTATCTCAATGTGTTTTTTCCTTGAGTGATGGACTGTATTTTTGTTGAGATTGATAGCACTTGAGTTATCACACTGGATTCTGATTGAATACATCACTTCAACTCCCATATCATCAAGTTGCTGCTTCATCCATAATAACTGTGTGCATTCTTGAGTGGCCACAATATACTCATCTTCTGCGGTGCTTAATAAGATGCAATCTTGCTTCTTTCTTATCCAAGCAATACATAGTCCACCAAGATAGAATGCACCTCCTGACGTTGATTTCCTGTCATCCACTGAACCGTCCCAATCTACATCAGTATATCCCAATAACTCTGTCTGATACCATCAATCCAAATTCCATCGTGCCCTTGATATACCAAAGTATTATTTTTACTACAAGCATGTGGATTTACTTGGGATTGCTTTGATATCGTGCTGCTTGGCAGGTGGCGAAAACAATATCAGGTCTCGTCGCTATCAGGTATAGTAAACTTCCAATAATCTGCATGTATTCTATGATATTAATTTCCTTTACATTATCATCTTTCGATAATTTCAACCAGGTATCAACCGGAGTCCCCTTCTCCTTGGAATTTTCCATTACAAATCTTTTCAAAACCTCCTTGGCATATTTGGATTGAGAAATGAATGTTCCATTCCTTCCTTGTGTCACTATTTCATTGTTCAATGGAATCATTTCTTTCAGCTACTTTTCTGAGCTTCTTGTTGAAACAGGGTTGACATTCTCTCACAACTTCTTGGTATCCTAAAAATGGTCAGCTGATTTGAGGCAATTGAAACCCTGGAGCACATCACTTATTCACTTTTCATCTTTAGATTCCACTTCCCCTTGGATCGTATCTCCCTAAAACCTGAAACACATGAATCATCAGTTAATATCATTTATATACATAGGGAGAGGGGTGATTCTAGTATCCTCAAGAAGAGGATTGTGGTTGATCTTGATGATTCAACCCTTTGATTATTTCTTGCAAAGCATGACACTCATTTCTTGCTTCTTATAGTTGCCTAGACAACTTTAACTACTCTTGCGATATGACTAATCATTCATTACCCACATGTTGAGTCTTTCTCTGATATGTAGATTACGTAGGCCTATCCTTTCTCATCATTTGAGGTTTAAACCCATTAGTACACATTTCCTTCTTTGATGTTCCACCAAAATTTCATTTCCCTTTATTCCATCTCTAGGGAGGAATCTCTCTACTTATCATCTTCCCTTTCTTCTTCCACCATTGCAGGGGTCTTTCTCTTTACTCTACTTCTCACTGAGGAACACGACATGCAGATTTTTCAATGCATTCTTTTTTCATCTTTCTTTTATCAGATATTTGAGTCACAACACTATTTTACAATGGTGGTGAATTCTCCACTGAACATGCATTCTTTTTTTTCATAGCTGTAGTAGATCTCCCCTTAATCTTCCAGGTTTGTTCACATTCTCTCCACAAGGGCTGTTGTGAGTGTGACAAAGAAGGTGATTGATACACCTTTTTTTATCTCCTTGTTATTCCCCTGAGGTAGTAAACATGTTTCTCAATCTACCACATTCTCTTCCGGTGTAGGATTTCTCATTATACACCACTGGAGTCGTGAATCTCCTCTCGATTTACTTTTCCTTTCCTGATTTCTTCTTGCTGCAATGTCTTGCCAAATGCCCATAATTAGAACATATAAAACATTTTCCATAAAATATATACCTCATTTCAACATTTCTCTTTTGAGATTTTGATGCTGCTTGAGTTCTTCCTCTAACATTGAGCTCCTGAGCTTCCTGAAACATACTCATGGTGTATCCCATTCTTCCACAGTAATAGCATCTAATAAATTCTTTCCTCAGAGAGACTCTTATTTATGATTTATCATAACACTTCTTTTTATTCTAATATTTAGTAGTGTTTCAATTTTCACAGCCTGAAATGTATTCCTAATCCGCTAAAGAAAAGCTTGATGTGTGTCCATAAATCCCACAGAAATAGCACATGTCTTCACTACTTATTGTAACTGTCCTCTTAGGCCTGTCACCACCACCTACAGGATTTCCTCCACTTATGGAACTATTCAAGGCTCTCTTTCTATCATGTATGGGAGGGAGTTCATCAAATCCAATAACAGTTTTTCCCAAACTGTATGGTCTTTGAGTTGAGAAAATTTTTTCTTGTCTCTTTTCAAAAATAGAAAATTCTCTTTTCATTTCATCATCTCCTACCGAAGGATAATCAAATAGTAAGTTCAAGGCATCCTTCATTTTTGGATTTCGTCTGGAATTGGATTTCTCCACTTCCTTCTTCACTGATTATAAATCTTCTTTCAACTTTTGAATCTTTATATCCCTTGATTCAAGTTAGGCATTGAGTTCTCTTCTGAGATTCTTTCCACAACTCATCTCATCTTCCAATTCTCGTGTGAGATTTTCTACCATGTCACCTTGCTCATTTACTTTAAATTTTTCTGAGAAATAGATTCAGAGACAGATACATTCTCTTGTTGTATCCTTTGATTCTTCAGAACCTTTTCAGACAATTGTGTAGCTAGATCATCATTTCTGGCTTTCAGATTCTAAACTTCATCTGACTTTTGATTCTCTTCATAATAATAAGCCTTTTGTTTTCCCTTCATTATAGAAATATTTTTTAGTTCTTCACCTTGAGAATCATTATTCTCTCTTAGGTCAGTATCCACGTCAATAAGCCTTTGATTTAAGCCTCTTAGCTTGTCAACCTCAATTTCCAATACTTGGATCTGGATATCTTTAGACTTAACTTCTTCATCCAATTTTTTATCCAATTTATTTTTCATGTTGACAACATCTACTGGTGGACTTCTTCTTAAAACTTCTTCATCATCAGTTGTTTTGATATCACTTTTATGTTAAAGTACTTAACTCATTCCTACATCATGATTGAGTGAATCAATCTTTTACCTATCAAATTCATCCAGGCCTTCCTTAAGTAAGCTATTTGATTCTTTTAGTTGAATCACACTTTTTCCATAAACACTTCCACACTGAGGAATATCACATGACTTATGATTCTTATTTGATATCTTTCCCTTTTCCATGACACACCAAGATAAGAGTAGACTAAATATTTAACCTAAGCAATCGATTGAACCATTTCAAAGAAAAAAATTCGGATAAAATAAACCTACCCTCTGATACCAATTTTTAGGACGAAAAGGGGCCTAGATACCCTGAGAGAGGGGGTAAATCAGGGTATGGATATTCATTTTAAAAATTCTTCCAGCCCCACTGGATCTTGACCTCTTTATGATTAGGGTCACTTTGTTTGATCCTGTGGGTTTATGTTGATCACTTATTTTTATCTTTATTTGGTGATGATGCTTTGAATGCAATGCAGGGAAGCAAGCAGGCAGACACAGAGATTTTTAGTTGGTTCACCCTCACTGGGCTACGTCGAAGGAGCATACTACGGCGATGTGTAGCTGTACCAAATCAACTAAATCTCACTGCCAATAATGTTTGGGCTAGATCACTTATATGCCAAGGATCATTGTCGTTCCAATATTTAGGGTCAACTCGCTGCTTTCCCAAGCGTCACTCCCTATTTCTCTCTCTCTGGCTCACTACCGGTAGAAAAAATAACCTTCTTCCTCTTCCTTTTCTCACTGTAATTGGAAGGGATCCACTCACAGTTTATAGACCAGTAGGTATCTTCATTACCACTAATAAATTCAACCTCCACTGTGTGTAGATGCTCTATTGACGTCCAACTTTCACCTGCATATGAATCTCACTTTGCACCGGGTTTACCAGGAAACTGCAATTTTTACGCACAGCCCTTACTGCACCTTGCGCAAAATTCCCTTGACTTGTGTGAAATATAATTTTCACGCAACAACTTTTTTTACGTGCAGCCACTTCTTTTTTGCGCAACCTCTTCTTTTTCGTGCAGCCTCTAAACTTCCTTGCGCGTAATACTTTGATTTTGCACGAAATTCACTTTTTGCCCAACAACCCTTTTACACGTAACAAATTATTTTACGCACAACATCTTTTACACGCAACCTATACACTACCTTGTGCGTAATCCTCTGCTTTTGCGTGAAATTCACTTTTTTTGCAACAGTATTCTTTTCACACAGCTCTCTTGGGCACTCCAATTTCGCGTACTAGAGCTTAGATACTCACTATGGCTTGAGCTCTTATCGAATGAGGGGGGTCACTTCATATTTATAGGCAAAATCAAACCCATGTGAAAAACCCTTCTTGAGCGCGTAATTCACTTCGAGCACGAAAAATAAAATTTTCACGCAGCATCGTTTTTCGCGCACTGCTCCAATTTTTTGCGCACCTCATGCCTTTTCCAATTTTCTAGCTTTTGATCTCGAAACACCTCTTCCGCGAAAAAAAATCCTTTATTTCATGCAACACGCTAATATTTCGCGTACTAATTTCTTTTTCGTGCACTGCGCTAATATTTTACACACCACATTCCTTTTACGTGAACCGCACAAATATTTCGCAAAACACTTTATTTTTTCATGCACCGTGCTGATATTTCACGCACCCCACTGATTTTTCATGCGCCACTATATTTTTTGTGCACCACACTGATTTTTCGCGCACCACAATATTTTTTGTGCACCACACTAATTTTCTGCGCACCTCCCTTTTCCAAAAACACATATCTCCATTTTCTAATTTTCCAGACCAAAAATTTGGCAATCACTGGAAAATGGAACCACCTTGTATCTGCTCTTTTTGTACCACCTCTAAATCATCCATTCCTTTGTTGAGGTTCTTCAATCAATCATGGATTGTTGAAAGCATCCCTTGAACTCAAAAAATCACTATGTAAACCCCCTTTGTCAACAAACTCATACATCATAGTCTGCTTTTCCAACAAACACAACATGGAGGCCCACTTTTTCAACAAACACAATCACCTCAAAAATTCTTCAATGATGCCTTGAGGGATTTTTTCTCAACATATTATTTGGGTAACTCCACTTAGTTTGCACCAAAGGGATTTCTTGGTTGGATTTATGAAACAATTGAGGCCTATATAATTAAGGTATGTATTTTTGGCTATTATTTTAGTAGATTTTGGGTGATCCAATTATATTTAGAGGTGTGAATAAGTGGGAGGGGTGAGTGCCTTTTATAGTGGAGGAGGAGTGGCATTCTTGTAAATTTTTTAAAAGGGAATTCCACCCATGTTTTCCCATGTCAAGTGGGTCAAATAGTGGTATAAATTTGATCCAAGTAAGTATAAGGTATAAATATTAATATCCAATAGATTTTGGACAATTTTATAGGTCATTTTGGGCCTTAATTTTAAGGCTTGGTGCTTTGTTAAGCTAATCTTTCTCTTAATCGCTGTAATTAATTTTAATCAATTTCTCTAATATTTTTGGTAAAAAAAATAAGATGAACATATTATAAGTTATATTTTATTCTTATTAAAAATATAGAATCAATTTTTTCAAATTCCAATCACATAAGTGGCAGAAATTAATTTAAAATTAATCTCGTAGACGGGACGACAATGCGGGGTTTTAAAGTGAAAAGGCCCAAAAGTTTGAAATGTTTTTATATCCAATTTCATAGTGAAATTGGTTCCAATTACCTAAATTAAATTTATTTATTTATAATTGATCTAATTATACTTTAAAACATAATTAAAACATAATTTAACTATATAAATAAATTATATGACAAGGCAGTTTTGAATTAAAATTCAGTTTTTTCACTATTCATCAAAAAATTAAAATTCTTAGAAAAATACCAAAAATTCACTGAGAGTAAATTTTGATATTAAGATCTAAAAAAGAATTTTATTTTTTAAAATAAAAATTATAAAGTTTTCTAAATCAAATTTAAAATGGGTTCTCCATTAAAATGCGGTAAAATTTCCTTTTAAAAAAATAAATCTTTTTATTCATAAAATTGGATTTATTATTATCTTATTATTATCAAATCTATTGTAGTTCAGTAAAAAATCATCCCTGGGTGTAACTCATTCTTTCATAGGGACTCGGTATTGTGTGTAATACAATCCAAACATAGTGTTGCATATACGGAAAAATAATCTAAGTGTTGTGTATAGTACAAGATTAACTTGGTGTTGTGTATAACGAAAGACAGAATTAAATATTTTATATAAAAAAATATATTCAGTGTTTCATGAAATAAAAAATAACAAAAATATTAAATTAATTATAAAAAACATTTTTTTTTTATATTAGGTTGTTGTATTCTACCCCCCTTAAAATGAATTTCGCACTCAAAAATTGTTTGGGTTATTAAAGGTTTACTACTTGAAAGTTACATTCATAGAAACCCATATCATAAAAATAAATACTAATACTTCCTGTAAAAATGGAATGCTAGAAACATGATGTTTACCCAAAGTAACTCATAACTAGGTTTCCAAATCGAAGAAAATAGGTGGAAAGTAAAGACATGGACATGGAACGGAAATCTAACTATTGAGTTTTGATAGAGAGTGATAGAGAGCATTGTTGGGAGAAATTTAACAATCAAAAGGTCATGATATAAAGAGGCTTGAAAAAGTTCATTGATATCATAACAAATTATGATAACTTGACAACATTTTATTTCAATACCATTTTCCCTAAAGATGAATAATTTTCATGAAAATATATACTTATATGATTTCAGGACATCCTTACCATTTGTTGTGCCTTTATCAACTTCCACTTCATCTCTTTTTTCAAGTAACAAAGGTGAATTTTTCCTTCCTAAAGCATTAAAAAATCAATAGATCCGTAAACAGAATGATAATTCAATCCATCTATCTTTAGTTAATCTTACAACAAAATGGTTATCATAGGTTATCCAATATGCATAAATCCCCATATGGTGAGATAATACTTTAATATCCAAAACCCCATCTGAAGTTTAGATTAAACCATTCAATAAATGGTTAACCTTATAACCCTTCCGAAATATGGAAGTCCAAAATTTTAGAAATATGGTCAGTAAATTTCTCAAAAACAACATAGCATTGATCCCCCTATATATCTTAAAGTAGATCTTGTTTGTCACATACCAAACATGTGAATGCCTTCATCATGTATTCTCTAGAAACATGGTAATAAACTAAATTATAACAAATCCCTATTCAAACCATGAATTTTCTTATTCTAATGTTTATTGGATATATTCCTTAAATACAAGAATATCGTAAACTTTATCAATGAGAGCATAAACCACTTGTCAACAAATCCTTAATTTTTTCCAAGGTAATCAGTACCATCCAATTTAATTATTTATATCCAACATATCTTCATCCAAACATAATTATCTTAACATAAGGAACATATTAAGTTTTATCTCTCCCTTAATAATGTGTTTCCCATGAACATCACCTTGACATTAAATCACTTATCTAGTCTATCGAAACCATTCAACATATTCTTGTAAATCTTTAGCGGAAAAACATAAAATGAACGATTTTTATATATTTCACCATTCATATAACATAACTCATGAATCCAAATACATGAAAACGTAGATTATTCCACTTCTTCTTTAAGTCATTAATAAGGGTACCTCATCATATTACTTAATACCTCTTTTCTTTCATATTTCACATTTAGTATCATCATCAGCAGCAATATAAAAATTACTCATACTACCTTGATAACTATCTTCATAATATTTCCACTCAGGAAATTGATTTTTATAATGAAAATTCATTTCACAATTAAATAATTTAACCTTGGATGATTTCTTAGGGATACAAATATTCTCATCTATTGCGTTAACCAAACTCTTTATTTTTCCTTTGCAGCTACTTGCTTTGTTTCCTTCTTTTTCATATTCAAAACATATTCGTATTCCTTTAATACATTCACTTAGGTGATTCTTTCAACATTATTAACACAAATGAAATTGAATATTCATTACTCCATGGTATCCATTACCCAAATTCTCATCAAACTCCTTCATTTTCTCCTTTGTTGAGTCTAATATTTTTTTAAGTTATATGTTGTTAATTATGTTCCATGGAAACTGATTAGGCATGATCACAACATACTTCACTCTAGTGATCTTCCCATTTGACTACTCATCATCAAATTTTCCATCACATTCATCATTAATCCCATTCCTTCTGGTTTCTTCTATTGACTAACCAGAAATCATAGTGTGAGAATCACTTGTCATAGCATAAAACCACATAATCATGATAAATCACTTCTAGGATGTCAAAATTATGACACCTTCCAATGAAAATTTTGGATTATCCTTAGATACATCCCTAGAAATATATATATATATATATATATATATATATATATATATATATATATATCCCTCAGGATCTCACTAAGGTTTTCCCATCCTAGTTTCCAAGGTTTACTAAACATTTCCTTTAATACCAACCATAGAAACCTAGTTTTAACATACATGGATATTACATCATTTTATATAAATATTTAGCTCATTATAAAAATATGTGCCCAAAGACTGTAATGGTTTAGTGTATTTGGAAACATGGAAACATAATATTCTAACTTGGTGAAATATATTCAACATCTCCTTTAAAGATATTCCCCTTTATTACTCCTACTTAAAGCCTTTATTCATAACCTGAGGAAAGGAAACATAAAAAATGGGTGAGCTCAGATGCTCTATAAACATAAACAAAAGAGAAACGTAAGCATAACATAAACATAAGGGTATGAGAATATGTGAAAAACATTGAAAACCCTATAACCTTCATATAAAAACATAAATATGAATAATTTCATAATTATTGGTAGTTCATAATACAAGAATTGTAAGGTAACCAAGAGAATTATCCCTGAGATCATAACCTAGGAATAAGACATAGAATTTATAGAAGACACACAATCATATAACAATGATTTTCATGGTAGTCAAGGCTTAATTACAAGGCCATATTAGTGGAATGGGTTCTCTCCCCAAATCATCTTAGTAGTCAAGGTTCACTACCAACACAATCTTAGTATATAAGGTCCTTTACTGAAGTGGGTTCACTCTCTATTCCAACCCTATATTACTGAACTGGTTTCACTTCCCGTTCCATCCTTGTATTACTAAAGCGAGTTAACTCCTCATTCCAGCCATGTATTACTGAACTGGGTTCACTTTCTATTTCATCCCTATATTACCTAACCAGGTTTAGTTTCCATTATATCCATATATTACTAAACTGAGTTCACTCCTTATTCTATCCATGTATTACTGGACCAGTTTCACTTCTCATTCCATCCATTTCCATCTCATGAGATATAAATATTTACCCAATGCATTGGAGGGAGATATATTTCTCACCCATATCATAATAAAATCATACATACGTGTGACATAAAACATTCATCTTATCTTGACCCATAAAAATATATGGGTTTCATAAACAACATATCATAACCCATGAAATGAAATGGGTATCGTAAACATTTAATCATATCATGACCTCTAGAAAATAGATAGGTTGCATAATCATTTAATCCTAGAATAACCCCTAAAAGGTATTGGGCTTCATAAACCTTTATATTGGTATAACCTGTTGAATAGAAACATGTTTCATAAACATAAATCCATCAAAACATAAAACATTCGGAGAAATAATAGGAATAGTGTCCTTGGATCATATCCCTAGTAAAGAATAAACTATAACCAAGGATTTCATCTTAGATGGAGAAGGATTTTTAAATATAACTTGTAACATAACTCTTTAAAACATATAAAATTTTCAAAATACTTTAATTTTAAACCACTTTTAAAACATATAAAGTAATCATAAAGAATCATTAAAAACATTTCTTAAGCAAAGTATCTTTTCCACTTTGAAAAACTCTATTTAAAACATAAATCATTTTGAAAACCTTTTTCTTTGAAAATACTATGAAAACTTATAAAGAAATATTTAAAACATTTAAAACAATTTTTAAACATAAAACATTTTTCAAAACCTTTTTACGAAACTTGGTTTTGAAAGAACATAGATTTTTTCCTAAAGAGAGAGAGAGATAAAGTTGGATTTTCCTAAAAACAGTTTCTTAATTATCTTAAGTAATAAAGAGTGGTAAAATGATACCAATACATGAATATATAATTAATAAATAGAGGATAAGAAAATTCATGATTTTTCTGGAGATATGTATCATAATATTTCATTAATGGAATCATAATCATAAACAATACCGATAAATGATGAGATTGTAGCAATAAATTGTTACCACTTCAGTAACTTTAAACCATGATCCCCATAGAAGAATAAAATTACATTAAACATAAAATATAATGAAAAGAATAAAATTAATTATGTAACATGTCAAATTTAGTATATATACCTCATATAAAAATATAAGTGCATAACACGGCATGTGTCTCAAATAAGGAAAATTGAGACAAAACTACTTTACCGATTTGGTAACTTTTGAAACATAAACCCCATGAAATATAGATCAGAAAATGGATAGTTAAAAACCCATAAATTTAATTATATGTATCATATAATAAATTCATTGCCATTATATACACCACAAAAAATAAAAGATTGGTGAACATGGCATGCATTGCATGGATAATAAAAAGTAACATGAGAAAACCCTTACCTCAAGTCTTGAATTTTTTCATACACATTCAAACCTAGTGTATAATAAATATAAGTTTATTATAAATCTAAAAAAGAACCATATTATTATATCTAATACAATATATTATTTTTTTATAACTTTATATTACCTGTTTATTAACAACTTCATGTTAATGTTACGTTTCGGGTAATATCTGTTTTGTTTTCCATATATGTTTTGACTTGTTATTCTTGATCCTCTTACTTAGATCATGATTTAATTATTTTAAGAATGTAAAAAAAGATATAAATTTCATATATATTCAGTATATATTTATTTATAATAATATATAAAATATATAAATATGAAATGGAATACATCATTCATGGAGATGATAGGCCATACATACACATGAATGTTGTTTCCTTTTTATTGTCCAGTTGAAAGAAAGTAATTAAATGACATATATATATATATAATTTCATTAAATTAGAATTATTATTTCATATATATCGTATAATTTAGCTAAACCCATCTTTAATACCTTCCATGTAAAGTGTGAACAAATCACATCGCTTTGAGGAGGCGGTAGTCCACACATCTACAAACGAAATTATCGTATTTACACAAAATGGAAAGCATGAAGGTATGTGTTATGTAATAATTATTGAAGAATAAATATATCATAAATATCATAAATATTATATATATCATATAAAAATATATTTTTTATCATAATTTCTATCTATGATAGGTGGTAAAGGAAAAAAGAACAACATTGTTTCGTAAGATGGTAGTTCACCGTACACAAGAACGATAAGTTTGTTACCCATTTGATGAAAGTGTGTGTAAGTGTAGGTAAACAATTTATAATAAAAAAATATCAGTATATTTAGGATACTTAGGTTATTATTTTATCATGTAATAATAATATTTTATGGGGTGGAGAATGGAAATAAATCAAAGGATCTTGAGGAAGGATGTTACCTCTTTTTTGGGTAACTCCTCTTTGTTTGCACCAAAGGGATTCCTTGGTTGGATTTATAACCAAAGGGAGGATTATAGGATAAATTTATGAATTTTGGGATATTATTTTATCAGATTTTTTTTATCCAAGTATATTTAGAGGTGTGAATAAGTGATAGGGTTGAGTGTCTTTTTATAGTGGAGGAGTGGCATTCTTGTAAATTTTTTAAAAGGGAATTCCTCCCACATGTTTTCCATGTCAAGTGGATCCAATAATCTTAAAAATTATATAAAAGTGAGTATAGGGTTTAAATATGAACATAAAATGGATTTTTTACAAGTTTATAGGTCATTTTGGTCCTTAAGTTCAAGGCTTAGTGCTTTGTTAAGCTAATTTTTCTCTTAATCATTTTAATTAATTTTAATCACTTCCACTAATATTTTTTGCCAAAAACTAAGTTGAAATTAGTAGAAGTTATAAATTATTATTATTAAAAATATGGAATCTATTTTTCCAAAGTTAAATCATATAAGTGGTATAAATTAATTTAAAATTAGTCCCATAGATGGTACGACAATATGGGTTTCTAAAGTGAAAAGGTCCAAAAGTTTGAAAAGTTTTTATATCCAGTTTAATTGTAAAATTAGTTAAAATGAACTAAATTGGATTAATTGATGTATAATTGATATAATTATACTTTAAAACCAAATTAATACATAATTTAACCATATAAATAAATTAAATGAAAAAATAGTTTTGAATTAAAATTCGGTGTTTTTCACTTTTCATCAAAAAATGAAACTTCTCAAAAAAAATACCAAAAATTCACCAAAAGTAAATTAGGATATTACGCTTTCAAAAATGAAGTTTATTTTTTCAAATAAAAATTATTAAAGTTTCAAAAATCAATTTTAAATGGGTTCACCATTAAAAGGTGGTAAAATTACCTTTTAGAAAAATACATCCTTTTATTCATAAAATTGGATTTATTCTTATATTATTCCTATAAAATCTATTGGATGAGTATAAAAAATATTTATTGAACATATAATATATAAATTTTATTAAAAACATTAACCAAAAAAAAAAAATTTTGATTTATTGACATAAAATTATGTCTGTACATAGAAAAATAGTTTTCTTATAAAGGTAATTTCTTTATTTTCAAATAGTTCTTTCATTCAAATCTGCTAATTAATAACCAAACGATTCCTTTTATATAAATTTTTAAATAATATTTTCACAATTTAGTTAATATTATTCATAACTTCTATTCCAATTTATTTATGGTATCTATAATTATATTTTAATAATCATATTAATAGTATATTGTAGTTATGTAAAAACTTGGTCTTACATATAATGAAATCTATAAAAGGGACTCGGTATTTTGCGTAATATAATACAAACATAGTGTTTCAAGTACCAAAAGATAATTTAACTGTTTCATATAGTGCAAGATTAATTTGATGTTATATATAACTTAATCCAATCTTAGTTCTTTTATATATAAAAACTATATTCATATTTGCATGAAATGAAAAATATTAAAAAGATTAAATTAATTTGAAAAAAAAATATTTCAAAAAACATCAGGGTGTTACATTCTACCCCCCTTAAAATGAATTTCACCATTGAAATTCATCTGGTTTATTAAAGGTTTATTACTTGAAAATTCCATTCATAGAAACCCACATCATAAAAATGAATACTAAATCTTCCTTTAAATAGGAAATGTTGTAAATATGATAGTTACCTAAAGAAACTCGTAACTACATTTCTACATAGAAGAACATAGGTGGAAGTTGAAAACATGGACATGGAATGGAAATATAACTTATGTTCTGATGGATAGTGATAGAGAATATGGTTTGGTGAAAGTTGACAATCACAAATCCATAACCTAAAGAGGCTTAAAAATGGTCATTTATATCATCAAAAATAATGATAAATTGATAAAATTTTATTTCAAGAACCTTTTTACTAAAGTTGAATAATTTTATGAAAATATATACATACATGATTTCAATACAACCTTACCCTTTGTTGTACCTTTATTAACTACCACTTCATCTCTTATTCTAAGTAATGAAGGTCAATTTTTCATTCCTAAAGCATTAACATATCATGATATCCATAAATAGAATGATAAATCAATACATATATCTTCAGTTAATCTCATAAAAAATTATTAGTATAATTTATCCAATATGAATAAATCCTCATATGGAGAGACAATACTTTGATCTCTAAAACCTCATCCAAAATTTAACTTAAACCATTAAATAAATGGTTAACCATATAACCCTTTAAAAGGATTAAAGTCCAAAACTTTAGAAATAAGGTCAATAAATTTCTCAAAAACAACTTAGAATTAATTCCCCCATATATTTTAAAGTAGATCTTGTTTGTTACATACCAAACATGTGAATTTCTTCATCATTTATTCTCTTGAAACATGGTAATAACCTAAATTATCATAAATCCCTACTGAAACCATGCTTTTTTCCTTATTACAAAGTTTATTGGATATATTCCTTAAATCCAAAAATGTTTTGAACTTCATCAATGAGAGAATAAACCACTTATCAACGAATCATTAATTTTTTTCCAAGGTAATCAATACCATATAATTTACTTATTCATATCTAACATATCTTTATCCAAACATCATTATCTTAACATAAGGAACATATTAAGGTTTATATTTCCCTTAATCATGTGTTTCATATGAACATAACCATGCAATTAAATCACTTTTCTAGTCCATCGGAACCATTAAACATATTCTTGTAAATCCTTAGAGAAAAAACATGAACTGACCAATCCTTATATATTTCACTATTCGTATAACATAATTTATGAATCTAAATACATAAAAACATTGATTATTCTACTTCTTCATTAATACATTAACAAGGATAACTCATAATATTTTTTTAATACCTATTTACATTCAGATTTTACCTATAGTCTCATCATCAGTAGTAATATTGCAACTACTCATACCACATTATTGATTCCCTTTATGATCATTCCACTTGGGACATAGATTTTCCTAATGACCATTCATTCCTCAATTAAATCATTTTACCTTTGAATATTTCTTAGAGAGGAAAATATTCTTATCTATTTCATTAACCTAACTCTTCATTTTTCCTTTGTAGCTACTTGCTTTGTGTCCTTATTTTCCACAGTAAAAAATATTTTTATTCCTCTAAGACATTAACTTAGGTGATTGTTTCTACATTATTTACACAAAGGAAACTGACTCTTCATTACTCCACGGTCTCCATTACCCGAGCTCTCATCAAACTCCTTCATTTTCTACTTTGGTGAGTCTGAGAGTTGGTTAAGGTATGTGTTTTTAATCATGTTCCATGAAAACTAATTAGGTATGATCATAACATACTTCACTCCAGTGATCATCCCATTTGAATTCTCATCAAAAAAAATTCCATCACATTTAGCATCAACTCTATTCCTTCTAGTTTCCACCATTAACTAAAACTAGAAAAAAAGTGTGAGAATCACTTATCATAGTAGAAAACCACATAATCATGATAAATCACTTCTAGGGTTTCAAAATTATGACACATTCCTATGACACCTTAGACTTATCCTTAGAGACATCACTAGACATATCCTTAGAAATATCCCTAGGGATCACACTAAGTTTTTCTCATCCTAGTTCCAAAGTTTGACTAAAACTTTCCTTTGATAACAAATATAGCGGCCTAGGATTAACATACATGGATATAAATTCATTTTAGGTGAATATTTAGCACATTACAAAAATACATGCTCGGGGACTATAATAGTTTATTCTCTTTGGAAAATTGGAATCTTAATCTTAAAACTTGGTGAAAGATCTTCAAAATCACCCTTAAAGATCTTCTCCTCTAGTTCACCTACATAAAACCTTTCTTCATAACCTGGGGAAAGGAAACCTAATAAAGGGGTGATCTCAAATGATCAGTAAGGGTAAACAATGGAGATACGTAATCATAACGTAAGAATAGGGGTATGAGAACATGTGAATAACATTAAAAAATCACCCCATGTATATAAAATAACATGAACATGAATCATGGAATAAATATTAGTAGTTCATAAGACATGAATCATAATGGAATCCAGATAATTATCCATGAGATCATGACATGGGAATAAGACATAAAATTTTTGGAAGATAAGTAATCATATAACAATGATTTTCAGGGTTGTAAAGGCTTAATTCCAAGGCTATATTAGTGAAATGGTTTCTCTTCCCAAACCATATTAGTATTCAAGGTTCACTACCAAGACCATATTTGTGGAAAAGGTCTTTTACTGAACATGGTTCACTCCATATTCCAGTCTTGTGTTACTGAACCATATTCAGTTCCCATTCAATCCCTATATTACTGAACTGGGTTCACTCCTCAATCCATTCATGTATTATTAAACCAGGTTCACTTATAATTTTATCCCTATATTACTGGATTGAGTTTGTTTCTTGTTCCAACCCGGTATTACTGAACCAATTTCACTCCTTATTCCATCCATGTATTACTCAACCGAGATAACTTTTCATTCTATCCATTTCTATCTCATGATATATAAATATTTACCCAATGTATTGTATGGAGATATAGTTCTCATCCATCTCAGAATGAAATCATACATACGTGTGACATAAAACATTCATCTTATCATGAACAGTAAAAAGAGATGGGTTTCATAAACATCCTATCATTACCCATGAAATAAAATGGGTGTCAAAAACATTTAACCATATCATTACCGATGCAAAATAAATAGATTTAATAATCATTTCATCCTATAATAACCCCTAAAAGGAATTGGGTTTTATAAGCATTTATCATGTTATAACCCATTCAAGAGAAACGTGATTCATAAATCTCATGACATAAAAACATAAACCATTCATAAAAATAATATAAATGGTGTTCTTGAATCATATCCCTAGTAAAACATAAACTATAACCAATTATTTCATCTTATATGGAGAACGATTTTGAAAGATCACTTGGAACAACACTTATTAAAATATATAATGTTTTTAAAATCATTTTCTTCAATACCACTTTGAAAACATATAAATAAATCATGAAAAAACATTTAAAACATTTCTTAAGGAAAATATCTTTTCCTTTTGAAAAATGATCCTTAAAACATAAAGAATTTTGAAAACATTTTTCTTTGAAAATAATATGAAAAATTATAATGGAATATTCAAAAATTTTAAAACGCATTGTAAACATAAAAAATTGAAAAAAAAATTTAAGAAACATGGTTTTGAAATAACACAGATTTTCAACTGGAAAGAGATATAATGTCAGATCTTCCAAAAAAAGGATTTCTTAATTATATTAAGTAACAAAAAATAGAAATAGTACCAACACATGAATACATAATGAATTAATAAATTATAGGAAAATTAATGAGTTATCTTGAGATATTTATCATAATATTTCATCAATGTAAGCATAATTATAAAGAATCTCGATAAACAATGAGATTGTAATAATAAACTGTTACCACTTTGGTAAATTTAAATCATGATCCCTATAGAAGAATAACATTAAAAAAATATTATAATATATTTTAAAGAATAAATTCATGATATAACAATTCAAAGTTATTCTATACACCTCATATAAACATATAGGTGTATAACATGGCATGTGTCACAAAGAAGGAAAATTGAGACAAAACTACTTTACCGATTTGGTAACTTTTGAAACATAAACCCCATGAAAGAGAGATCATAAAATGGATGTGTAAATACTCATAAATTTAATTATAAATAGAATAAATTTATGTAATGTATATACACCACAAAAAAGAAATAATTGGTGATCATGGCATGTATCTCACGAATAATAAAAAGTTAGATGAGAAAACTCTTACCATAAGTCTTGAATTTTTTCATACACATTAAAACATCCTATATAATAAATATAAGTTTATTATAAATCTACCAAATAAACATATTATTATATCTAATACAATATATAATTTTTTTATGACTTTATATTACCCGTTTATTAACACCTCCATGTTAATGTTACATTTCAAGTAATATCCGCTTTGTTTTTCGTATATGTTTTGGCTTTTTATACTTGATCATATTACTTAGATCACAATTTAATTATTTAAATAATGTAAAACATGATATAGATATCATATATATTCATTATATATTTATTTATAATAATCTATAAAATATATAAATATGTAATGGAATACACCGTTCATGGAGATGGTAGGTTGTACGTACGCATGAACGTTGTTTCCATTTTATTCTCTTATTGAAATAAATAAACTAAATAAAATATATGTATAAATATATAATTTAATTAAAGTACCATTATTATTTCATATATATCACATAATTTCACTAAACTCATCCTTAATACATTTCATGTAAATTGTGAACGAATCGCATCACTTTGAAGAGATGGTAGTCCACACATCCACAAACAAAGTTATCATATTTAAAAAAATGGATAGCATGAAGTTATGTGTTATATAATAATTATGTAAGCATAAATATATCATATAAAAACATTTTTTTCATCATAATTCTCATCCATGAGATGTGGTAAAGGAAAAACAAACAACATCATTTCGTGAGGTGGTAGTTCACCGTACAGAAGAACGGTTTGTTTGTTACCTATTAGATGGATATGTGTGTAAGAGTAGGTATAAACCTTAGAACATATAATTTTATTTACGATAATTATTTTTTATATAATCTTGTAATAAGAATATTTTAGGGGTTTTAGAATGAAAATAAAACAAAGGATCTTGAGAAAGGATGTTACCTTTTCTTTGGGAAACTCCTCTTGGTTTGCACCAAAGGGATTTATTGGTTGGATTATTGCCCAAAGTTAGGCTTATAAGATTAAGGGAGGGATGTTTTGGGATTATTTTATCATATTTTTAGTGATCTATGGAGCTTTAGAGGTTTGAATAAGTGGGAGGGGTGATTGCCTTTTTATACTAGAGGGGGATTGGCATTCTTATAAATTTTTGAAAAGGGAATTATGTCCATGTTTTTTCAATGTAAAGTGGCTCCCATAATGGTAAAAATTAGATAAAATTGAGTATAGGGTAAAAATATGAACATAAAATGTATTTTTTACAAGTTTCTAGGTCATTTTGGCCTTAAGTTTAAGGCATAGTAATTTTTTATACTAATTTTTCTCTTAATCGTTGTAATTAAGTTTAATCACTTCCACTAATATTTTTGGTAAAAAACTAATTTTAACATATTATAAGTTGTAAATTATTATTATTAAAAGTATGTAATCATTTTATCCAAATTCAAACCACATAAGTGATATAAATTAATTTAAAATTAATCTCGTAGATGGGACAACAATGCTGGTTTTTAAACCGAAAAGGTTCAAAAGTTTTAAATGTTTTTATATCCAATTTCATTGTTAAATTAGTTCCAATGACCAAAATTGGATTAATTTATGTATAATTTATATAATTATACTTTAAAAACAAATTAATACAAAATTTAACTACATAAATAAATTATATGAAAAGGCAAATTTGAATTAAAATTTAGTGTTTTTTACTATTATCAAAAAATGAAACTTCTTATAAAAATACCAAAAATTCACCCAAAGTAAATTTTTTATTCATACTTAAAAAATTAAGTTTATTTTTACAATTAAAATTTTTTAAAAGCTTTAAAATCAGATTTAAAATGGGTTCTCCATTAAAAGGTAGTAAATTTACCTTTTAGAAAAATACATATTTTTATTCATAAAATTGGATTTATTCTTGTCTTATACCTATCAAAGCTATTGAAAGACTATCAAAAATATTGATTTAATATATAATATATAAATTTTATTCAAAAAATTAACCAAAAGTAGTTTGTTTAATTAATTGAGATAAAATTGTGTTTGTACATAGAAAAATAATTTTCTTAGAAAAGTAATTTATTTATTTTCAAATAGTTATTTTATTCACTTCTACTAATTGATAATAAAATGATTCATTTTATATAAATTTTTAAATCATATTTTTAAATTTTATTTAATATTATTCATAACCTCTATTCTAATGGATTGGTGTAGCTATAATAATATTTTAATTATCATATTAATAGAATATTGTAGTTTGGTAAAAACATGACCTTGCATGTAACGTAAGCTATTGAAAAAATTCATAATTATGTTTAATACAGTCCAAAAATAGTGTTGCATGCACTGAAAGATAATATATATATTATGTGAAATGAAATATTAACTTGGTGTTCTGTATAATGTAATCCAAACTTAGTGATTTTATATATAGAAACTATATTTAGTGTTGTGTGAAATGAAAAATATCAAAAATATTAAATTAATTTGAAAAAATATATTTCACAAAATTTTGGGGTGTTACATGAAGAATCAACTTGAAATAATAAAATGTGTAATGAATGAAATAGGAGTGTCAATTTAAGAATGTATCTTTGTGGAAAAAATATAAATTTTGAGGAAGATTACTCTTTTTCAATGTAATAGTTCTCCTAATTCTCTAAAGATATAAAACTAAAATCTCATGGTAATGTATAGAAATTAAATCCTTGCTATAAATAATTTAATTATTGGTTGGTTATTTATAGTATATTGGAGTTGATATCAAATCCAGTATGTAAAGAATATGTTTTTAGCATCTGATTTCGGTATGTGGGTATGGGGCATCACAATTGGTATTGGGGAAAGGTTTAGATAAATTTATAAGTTTTGAAGCTATCATTTGAGAATAATTTTAGTGTTTTGTATACCATTATAGGTTGATAAGTTTAATGTTGATCATAATTTCAAAGGAATATATGCCTCTTTATGGTATTTTATGATTATATTTTGAGGTGATCAATGATGTTTTGGGATGTTTTTATTTAGTCTTATAAATAATACATGATTGGGGTTTAGATAAACCTTTGGGTTGGTATATAATTTTAAGTTGAGGAAAATATGGTTAATTGGGACAATGGGTTAATTTATATTGATAATATAAGTTGATCAGTATAGAAAACCTTTGGGATTGAAAAACAAATTGGTAATAAGATGAATAAATTAGTTTTTTGGAAAGGTTTTAATTATTTTTTAGAACATTAAAGTATTATGGTATATTTTTTGTTAGTGTGTGACCTTATGTCAAAGTGGTTTAAATTTTTTTAAGGATAGAGACTGAGTAAATATTTATAAGTATATATATAATTTTTTTATGTATTTTTGTAATGGTGATTCAAGTTATTTTGGAAATGATTAATCAATTTTGGGTTTAAAAAATAGTAAGGAATATTTTAATGATTATAGAGGTTTTATGATTTTGCGGTAGTTGTTAAGTTGATTTTGAAAGAATATTTAAGTAGGGTTTTTTTTGTTTATGGATTTTGAATTGGGTCAAACATATTTTGGAAGTGTTTTAGGGTCTAGTGATGTGTGGAGAGATTTTAGATGTTATTGTTTATATTAAGGTTTTTGAGACTAAAGTATTATTTCCTCATGTGATGATTTATTCATATTTTATCGAATATTATCTTTACTTGTGATAATCATTTTTTTAGTAATTTTTTAGAAATAGAATGAATAATTTTATAAAAAAAATCCTTCATACTATAAATCAAACTATTATTTGATGGATTTCATGATCCATTAATTTTTTTTTGTATCTTAAGAATGAAAATTTATCTTGGGGATTCATTATCTAGAGTTTGAGATGAATCTGAGGTGGAAACTGATCAAAAAATGCAACCAAGGGATGAAATTACATTTATGAAATGGAAATAAATTGAGTAAGTATATTTCCTCATTTTCTATATCTAAATGGTAAAATAATTCCTCAAACATAAGAAAAAATTATATATATCTATCAAGGATTATATAGAAAATATCACCTAGCTATGAGGTTATTCATTATAAACTCATTCATAAGTATGGATCTTATAAAATTATAAGTATTTATGATCAATTTCCTAGTATTAACCTAGAAATTAAAATTACTTATATTTAGGATCACTTTTTTAGATCTCAATTAATTTAATAAATTATTCTTCAGATTTATATATTCTTCTCTATAACTCCCCCTATAATTCTATTTTTATTTGATTTCTTGAAAATGCCACTTTTTAACTGGGTTAAGAGGGAACCCTTACAATCATTACTGATGAATTTATGGTTTATTTTCCTATCTTATGGATTTATTATTCACATGACATGTTATTAATAATAATTTTTGTTTTCTTAATTTACATTCATTGAGTCATGTACACTTTTCTTTGAATATGTTTTTATAAGATTGGTTACTCTATCATATAATTATATTATATTTTAATTCCTATTCCTTTTCTAGATATTTATATTTTTTCCTCATAATTGTTAAGTGGATTATTTACTCAATTTACTTTCATTAGATTATATCACTTATATATTTACTATTCTATGAAAATACTATGTTTGTTATGACTTATAATTATTTTATGTTGTATTTCCACTTGTTTTTTGTGGATTTACCTTAGTTTCACATAATCACTTCATTGATTGATTCTTACTTCAAATGTCTCAATATTTGTAGAGTTTTATAGAGACTAAAGTATTATTTACTCAATTTTCTTTTTGTGTATTCACATTAATTTCACATAATCACTTCATTTAAGTCATGTTTCTTGGTTTCTCACTTTTTTCTTAAAAGTGTTTCCTTAATAAAAAAAAATAATTTTCAGTCATATATTCTTTTTATTCACCGCTTTTTTTATTTTATGTGGTGTGTATGCTACCCATGAATGTATTTTATAATTCTTTCCATGCGTTTAAATGGATTTACACATCCATATAGGGTTATCATGAATGAGTTTTGATTTAAAAGTTACCAAGGTAGTAAGGATTTCTTGGTCTCAATTTTAATTCCTCGAGACATATTTCATATTATTCACAATGATTTCTTTTATATGGTATTATTTTGATTCACTATCCCGTGAATTTCTCATGATATGTTTTTCATTTATTCCATGGGATTTGAAAATACAAGTCAAGTTATTTATTTAAATTTATTTTGATTTAAGTGTTATAGAATCTGTAAGGGTTTCTCATCTCAAAATTTCCTTCTTTGATACATGTTTTAAAATATGCACATATTTTCTTTTATATGGTGTATTTAATACCTCTTTGAGAATTTATATTAGTATGATATATTTATTTATGGTATTTAATGTTTCATTTCATGTTCTCTACTTCAACGGATTTTGATTCAAAGGTTACTAAAGTCATAATTGTTTTCAATCTCAATTTTCCTTTTTTGAGACATGTTTCACATTATGAACCTATATTCATTTATATACTGTATATACTTTATCTTTAACATATTAGATAATGTTTCACTTTTATTCAAAGTATTTAAATTTCCTTTTCAAGTTATTTTTTCAATGGTTTTTTATTTTAAAAATTCAAAATGGGTTTTCTTTAAAAACGTTGCTTTAAAGGTTTTGAAGTCTTTTACCTAAATATTTTTACTCTATGTCCATACTCTTTAAATTGTTTCAATAATGTTCTTTTATATTTTTTTTAATGATTTTTTAAGGTCAATTTCAATTATATTTACCTTTATTTCTTTTCAAGGCCCTATTATTTATGCTTCTTTTGAAATTTATGGTTTTCAATGTCCTCTTTCACCTTTTAAAATGGTTTTTTAAAATGGTTTTTTAAAATGTTTTAATTTTTTTGAAATTGATAAATCCTTACTCATCACACTTGAGAAAAAATTGTGAATGTGCAATTTATTTAGGGGGGATGTGACAACCCAAGTATTTTTAATAAGATGTCACCTTTATGGTTTATTAATATGCATGATTATAAATTTATTAATTTAATTTTAAAATACATATATATTTATTTCATGAAAAAAATATATTATATAATCAATTATAAACTCATTATATATTTAAAATTATTATGTTCACTTCATAACATAAAATTTGTTTTGTTTAAATGTCTAATATTTTTTTATTATCATGGTTGGTACTTTTATCTATCTTAAGAATTATTTAATTATTGAATATTTTATCAATGGATATTCATGTTAATTATATAAATTCATATTCATATTTATTATGTTAAATAACTTTATCAAGGTATGAAACAATGATATAGTTTTTCATTTGAAAACAAATAGGTTTTATTTTAAATAAATTGTGTTTCCATGTATTATATGATTTTATTTAAAAGTTGATTTTCTAAATTTTAGAATTTTAATTTTATAAAAATGACTTCATTTTGGTTTCATCATTTCAAATATATCTTAGATTTTTTTTTCTAAAAAGGTATATTTTTGGGTGAATAGTGGAAAATACATTTTTTACAAAAAACCATAACTTTTATGACATCATCATGACATAAACATGACTAAAAAATTAGAACTTTTTATTTACCAAAAATATATTTAAGAAGTAAAATAGTAAATTTAAAAATAATATTTTGAATTTAGAAACCTTTTTTGGCATTTTGAAACCTAAGTTATATTTTTTAATAGAAATTATTTTTGGGATATTTTTCTTTAATTAATTAACCAGAATAATCTATTATTTTTTTTTCTTAGTTTGAAAGTAACATAAATGTCCATTGTTTATTCATAAACTAATAAATTTCATCAGAATCAATATTATACAAGATTTTTGTGAGAATTCATTTTTTATTCTTAAAACTATTTTTTGTTGCATTGGGTATACTTATATTAAAATTAATTTTTACCACATATTAAAATTATGTATTATAAAATGGAATCAGAATTATTTAAATTTTTAATGATTTTAATTTCATTTTTAGTCATAAAAATGAGTTTCCTTAGTACAATTTTATCGCCACAATAATGGTTAAAAGTGTTAAAGAGGTAGTTAAACTAAGGGATGAGGCTTAAAATATCACAAAAACCTTGTCCCTAATTGATTATTTGAGTGGATTATCAACCCTAACTATCTTATATTTTAATTTTAGATATTTTTTTCCACTTTATTTGAGTATAAAATTTATTATATATTAAAAAAATTTATTTACAAGTGTCACACCTCTCACTTATAAAAGGAACCCTTCACCGCCTTACTTCTTCACACACTTTGAGCACTTTAGATCAACAAATACCTAAAAAAATCCTTCCCCATATATATTTTACATGTTATATAGGTTCTGGTATTCCCAAAAAAAATAATCTAAGAAGTCTTAAGGATAATCTTAAAGGAAGATATCCAAGGAAGAGGTAATTGTATTAACTAAGTTCTTTCAAGTTTCCTTTCTTCCACCTCCAAAAGATATATTAAAACCAGATTAATATAATTCAATAAATATAATTAGTATACTGAAATTTTATTATATTTATTAAACAACCATTATATACTTTATTTGTATCCATTGTAAATTGAAAGCGATGACACTGTTACATGTGGAATGTTGCCTCCATTAATTACGTATTTCATTTTTCATCACCACCTTACATGGATTGTCTTAAAATTAAATTTAATAAATTAATATAATATTTATAACATTATTTAGGTTTTTTATAGATTTCATTATATTAAAAAAAATTATAATAAATGGGAATCTTAAAATTTAACCTCTTAAAATGAGCATATTGAGACACTTTATAAGTAATAACTTACTACTATTCTATTTAATTTATCTTATTTATATAAATATTGTTGAATATAATTTTTAATTAAATAAAATATCATTTTGGAATCATTAATATTATATAAAATTATAATTTTTATTATACAATAATAAATTCCTAATCGTTCGGTCACTATAATGTGTTCTTGTTTGAGTCAGTTTTACCACCTATATGAATGATGTTAAAAAAATTATCATGAATGATTAAGAAAACTTAAATAATAGTAATATTATATAATAGGGATAAATTTATTATGTTTTATATATTATTAAATGGTAATATACATATGTGTATTTTTTAATAAAATCAATTCTTTTACAGAGTCAAAATTTTCCAAAAAATAGATATTTGTAAGTGTTTTGTGCGAACCATCACAAAAAGTTTTATAAAATGAACAAGGGACTCTATAAATATATAAAAAAATTATTAAATATAAATATACCTTTTATAATGATGAAATATAGATCATGACATGGGAATAAAAAGTGAACAATCAAGGTTATTTTAAACAATCAAAAAAATATTATCAAGGAAAATTCATGGAAAAGTAAATATTTCATATCCTAATGGAACTAATTTGTTTTTGGAATGTCATTATCCCTATAACTTAACACATATATGAATTATGGAACCATTTGATAATAAATGATTACTATTACTAGGATACCTAATCTTTTTAGGAGATTATGAACTAAATAATACCAAAATGACCAATGTGAACTATATTGATTTAGTAAATAAGTAAAACATTGTAATAAATGAAAAAAATAAAAAAAATAAGGTAATTAACATAAAAAAGTTTATTAAAAAAGTAATTAATTAATTTAATATTTTTAATCAAGTGGTTTGAGTATTTACAAAGGGATTTGTAACTCAAGGTAAGGTATTTTTCTTATAAAACTTATTTTAAACATTTTATTATTTTTCTTTAAATTATTTATCCTTTATATCCATATTATTTTAATAATGTTTCTCTATACACTTAAATTTTTTCTTTAATTTATTTTAATTGTCTTTGAATTTCTTTACAAAGGTCTAAAAATGAATCGTTTTAACATTTTTCATGGGTCATTATTAATTTTCTTTTTAAATGAGTGAAATGAATGTTTTTTTAATGTTTACCACTTTATCTCATTTACTTATCTTCATGTATAATCTCTGTTATTAAGATTATTTTCCAAGTTTCCATTTATTTTTAAAGAAATTTCTACTTCCATATTTTTTGTGAGTTTTTTATTTTTAAAAGTTACCAAAAGAAAAGAATATTTCTTCTTATTTTTCAAAGCATATTTCTAATTATTTTTATAAAATTATTTTTCATCAATTGAAATATCATTTAATGATTTTTATGCTTCACTATGGATATTCTCTAATGATACCATCCACCTTTCTCTTGATGTTTTATGATGATAGCTTAAGGAAATTTTCATGAGATCCATTTATTTTCTATAAGTAAATTAATATATGAAGGAATAATGAATGTTTTCATGAGTTTTATGATGTAAGTACATGCCCTTATGTGTTTTATTTTTGTCATGGTTCTTGAGAATTATATATAATGATGGTTGTTCTTAGTAAATAACTCTTTAATTTATTGGTTAATGATGATAATGATGTTAACTGGATATAAATTTCTCCTATGAAGATGTTGGAATTATCCAGTTATGTGATTACATTAAGAAAATATATTGGAAATAATCAGGTGAGTTATAAAATTATAAGGGTTGTTATAAGGGTTATTGGAAGTATGATATGAATATTATTCCCAAATAACCTTCATAATTATGTTTTTTCCTTTTTCTTTATTATAATATTTTTTATTGGGAAGGAAATAGAAAATTTATTGCCTGAGCAACCAATAGAACCATCGATAGCATGATCGTTAATCCACCAGAAATTTTAATGTTGTAGCATAGCTGAAAACTGAACCTCTAGAAGTTCACATACCTTTAACTAAATATTATAGAAGTTGAAATTCAATATACCTTATGCACCTCACATATTTGAACTCACACAAACCTTAGTAGAAACTCAAAAGCATAAAAAACCAATAGAAATTCAAGAAATGGAAATATATAAAGTGGGAAATAAACCCAAGAGATTAATGTGTTCAAATGATTTATTCTACATCCATAAGAGGAATCATTAAAATTTTCTATATTCACCAAAAGTAAAAAAAAATATTAAACTAACATGTATAGTCAATAAGATTCATTACATAGGATTAACTCTTTATAAAACCTAAATGCACTGTACATAATTATGATATATTTTACATGTGACTGATCAAACTATTATCATCAGCCCCCATTCCCTTTTATAGGAATCTTAGTAGGTCTCCCAGGTCACACCACCTTCTCACAATCATAAAGAGCCTCTATATGTATTGTCACTACTAATTTCTAGTAACCTCATTGAACTTAACTGCTTAAATCAGCTAAATTATAGATTATTCATTCAAGATACTTCCTTCTAGATTGTTCATCAAATATACTGAACCTTTGAGATTCTATCAAGATATCTTAACTTATGATAGTACTATTTTCATGTTTTAACTTGTACTATATATACATTGATCCCAACCATCCATCGCTGATTGAAATTCTAATAAATGTATTTCTGGTTGTTGAACTTCCAGTAGTCTGAAATCAGGCTTCACATACAAACAATACCCCATTTGAAGACATATTTCATAGAAACTTATAAGATTATTATTCCATAATACCCTTCCTTATTCTTCTTTTATAGTATTCAATGTCCCTCCACTTCCTTGTGTTTTCCCAATCCCAACTAAGGCACGATTCTCCCTCATACTTTCCTAAACTAATGTTTTAGTGAATATTCCCATATAATTTTGGCTACCAACTATCTTTTAATGATCTAATACTTTATCCTCCAACATTTTTCTGATTAATTGGTAATTTAGGTCGGTATAATTTTTTCTTTCATGGAAAACTGGATTTTTATCCAAGTTAATATCACTTTGGATATCACAGAAAAGAATCCCTCCTTCCTGACTTCTTCATAATTCCTTTAGTGATTACTTCAACCAAACCATCTCTTTCCCTCCTTCCATTAAATCTACATACTCAGCTTCTATTGTACTCAAAGTAACAATATTCTATAGTCATAACATTCAACTAATAGTAATTTCACTGTATGTAAACATGAATATATTTTTACTCTTATAGGTATCATAATATCTAAAAAATTATTTATAAATAAAACTTTATAATAGATATTCCTCCCAAAAATAAAGAGAGTTGTTTCTTATTTATTTCAAATATCAAACGATCCAATTAACATATTATCAGTGTTATTTACCTATATTTTAAATAAAATGACTTAAAACTTTTACGGAGAATATAATAATCAGTAAGGTATAAATCATTATATACATTAATCTTATGATAATTGAAGAGTATGAAACTCTCTCCAGGTACCAGTGGTGTTATTTTATTGTTGGTGCTTATGTTTTTTATAGTTTAAAGTGTCCAGTGATAGGAGTAGAGACTATTTTACATCCGATCATTCTGAATATTTTGATGATCTTCTAGATGTACTCTTTATAAGACAGCACCAAAGTTCTTGTTTTCTTATCTCTCTCAATCCTCATCCCTAATATCTTCTTGGATTCCCTATGATTTTTTCATCTTGAAACTTTTGGACAACTTATTTTTCAATTCCTAGATATTTTTATCATCTAGTTCAACCAGAAACATGACATCAACATATAATAGAAATATAATGAAGGTCCTATCATATCATTGCTTCTGGTAATAGTAGTGATTAATGTTACATCTACTGATGCCTTATTCCAAAATAAATGAGTTGAATTTCTGATTCCACTACCATGGTTCCTGCATCAATCTATAAAAAAATCCTTTAATTTACATACCAAATTCTAATTATCATTTATTGTGAAACCAACTGGATGATTCATGTAAATTTCTTCCTCCAACACACCATGAAAGAAATTTGTTTTAATATCAATATTCTCTAATTATATATATTCCGATACTACCATTATTAGAATTATATGAATGGTGTAATGTTTAACTATCAAGGAAAATATTTATAAGAAATCAATTACTTTATTATATTAAAAAACTTTCACTTCTAATTATACCTTGTAATTTATCTTACCACCAACCTCTTCCTTAATCTATTAAACTCTTTTTTCTCCAATTATTTTTTCCCTTGTATAATTTTAGTTATCTCCAAAGTTTTTTTAAACTTAAATAAAGTCATCTATTCATTAATATTTGACTCCCTCTGTTTTAGAGTCACTGATCAAAGTCAATTCTTCAGGACATTAGATTTATTTAACACATGTTAAAAGTAGATAATTCATTTCATCCCTAAACCTTTGAACCTATCTTCTAATTCTAGTTGATCCCCTCAATTGAATTTTTTGCTCTAAATTTTTTGACCCATATATATCTATCAGTACCTAAACTTCCAATATTATAACTTTTAGATCTTGAACTTTAGATGCTCTCACTCAAGATTCAATCATTCTAAAACATTTTGGATGATATTCCACTATCCTTTCTCTTGTACTTCCAGTTCTTTCATCACCCACATTTAAGTTCTCTAGAAGTTAATAACTTTTGGTAAATTTACTCTAATAAACCTAGACTTCAACAGTTTATTTTCTCTCAACTTCTTTATCATACAAGTTTTGGTCTTTCCCCAAAATTTTCTCATTAAAGAGAGAATCTATTCTACTCATGACTTTTCATGTCTCATTTTCCCATATCTTATAACCAAAATTTTCATCATCATATCTGATGAAAAATAACATTTTGGATTTTAATTCAAGTTTATGTCTATCCTTATCATTTACATGAACATATTCCAAACAACCAAAAACTTTGAGATGATGAACATTAAGTTGTTTTCAAGACCATAGTTCCTTTATAAGTTCCTTCCCAACTATCAATATTGGAATTTTGTTGATGAGATGTACTTTTTTTAGCATCTCTACCCAAATTGCCTTAGTCATTTTTGAGTGTAACCACATACTCTGATATTTCTCCATTAAATCATACTTAATTCTTTTATCCACTCCATTATGTTATAGAGTTCTGAGAACCATCTTTCTATTCCTTATTACCTTCTTCTTATATAAATTCTAAAAGTTTTATCTATTGTACTCACCACTATTTTATATTTGGATACACTTCAAATTATGAAAACATTCATTTTCTTCTAAGGATTTACACAAAATAAATGCCCTAAATACATCATATTTATGATTCAAAAAGTAAATCAATAATTTTTAAGTAGAATCATAAATAGAAGTTACAAAGTATAGGGAACCATCATAGGACTAAACAGAGGTAGGTCCTATAACATCTAAGTGAACAAGTTTCAATTTTTTAAATCTAGAATTTCAACCATCTAAGTTAAAGGATACTCTTCACTTCTTTCCTCATACACAACTTTCACACTTTCTAATTTATGTGTAATTAAGATTCAAGATAACTTTTCTAGATAAAACATTCATTTTCTTCTAATTTAGGTTATGGAACCTACATATACAACTTTAGGATTTGTAGAAGTTATACTTTCAGAAACTACACTTCCATATGAAATTATCTACAAGTAAAGGGTTCCATTATTTACCCCTCTTAAAACCACCATAGATCCTTGGCTAACCTTCCATAACACATTTGAAAAACTATTATCATAGCCTACTTCATTGAGTTTCCCAATGAAAATAATATTTTTCTACAATCCATGGATGTGTTAAACTTCTATTAGTTTCAACAATACCTCATTCTTCATCCAAGTTTTGAATTTTCCTTTTCCAAAAACTTCTAGGTATTCATAATCCACTATATAAACTTTCCCAAACTTCACTAATACATAGTTGACTATGCATATTTGATCACCAGTTGAATGGAAAGATGATTTATATTTAATTACCCAAAAAAAATTAGAGTATTCACACTCAGTAAGTAATTGTTACATCCTTTTATTAAAATAAAATAATTTGTACTACCAAAGTTTTATGCTTTTCCTATGTTATCCTTGAAACATTTATAATTTTTCTTAATATTTTCTTTCCTCCCACAACTCTAGTATATATTTCATGGGCTATCCAACTTGATTCAACTACTTTCTCAAGACTTATCAATGGAATGTTTCTTCTAATAGTCTTGCTTCTATTGATGTGTCCTTCCCTTCCATTATTCATAATTACACTACTGATGGTTCCTTGAACTTTCCTTCACCTCAACTCCTCATTCAAGATCAAATTATTGATATCATCAAATAAAAAAATAAATTTTTTTCTATATTTATTAACAATAGTAACCATTATATCTAATATTTCCAAAAGTGAATATAATAAAAGAAAAGTCTGAATATCATCAAAAAAATGTTACCTTCACTAATTCGAGATTCCCACATCATATTTAAGTCATTCACATGATTTTACACTGGTTTTCTTTTTGAAAATATTAATTTGAACAACCATCACAATATGAAAACTTTGTTAAGGGTTGTTTTCTTTTCATATATATCCTCTAAAACATTTATAACATTTTTTTTAGTTTTCTTATCTTGAATGTTTAAAGCTTCATTCCATAAAAAAATCTTACCAGTTCCAAATTCATTTTATCCATCATTTCTTATTTTTCATTCTCTATTGTGTCAGGCTAAACACCTTTCAGTGGTACTTTTAGATCTTTCTGGATGAGATTGTAACACCCCAGGTAAATAAAGAATATGACATTTTTATATTTATCCCTTTTTTGTGAATAAAATGTTAATATTAATATAAAGGTAACGCTATGCTCAATGGCTTACCCAATACACAACAATGAGTTCCTTTGAAATCTTACGTTGCACTCTAATAATAAAATAATTTTAAATGGTAGTTAACGCCTAGACGTTGTAATGGCGGGAATGAAAAGAACTAACTAAAAAATGATTATATATGTTTGTCAAATATTTTTACTCTTTACAATAAATGTTAGAGGATTAAAAATGCGAATGAATCCAATTTTAAGTGTAAACATTCTAATATTCTTTAAAGGGTCGATTAACCGCCTTTTGATGGCGAACCTCTTTTAAATCCACTTTTTGACAATTTTATGTGTTATATTTGACAAAATAAAATTCTTCTTTAGAATCGGGACATCAAAATTTACTTTGTGTAAATTTTTGGTATTTTTCCGATAAAGTTCATTTTTTAATGAATAGTGAAAAATGTTGTATTTTAATTCAAAACCACTTTTTAATCTAATTTATTTATATGATTAGATTATATTTTGAATTGCTTTAAAAGTAAAATTAGAATATATTTTTACCATTTAATCCAATAGTGGTCGTTGTAATTAATTTCACATTTAAATTGGACTTAAACTAGTGTCAATCTTTTAATAGATATTGTTTCTTAAAAACACGCTATTTGTTTTGACAGCGGGAATTAATTATTAAATTAATTAATGCAACTTATATTTTTTGAATTTTGTAAAATATATATCATTTTTGAGTTTGGAATATCAAATATAGATTAGGGTGAATTTTTGGTATTTTTCCGAAAAACTTCAATTTTTGATGAATAGTGAAACCACTAAGTGGTGGTTAAAGAAACTGATTTTTCGTTTAAATGAAACTTTTTCACTTCTGTGATTTGATTTTCAAAAATCCGACATACATAATTGTCATTAAGAATTAAAATGTGGTTCAATGAGATTAAAATAATTTTTTGGTGAATAGTAACTTTTAAGTTTTTAATCGCGATTAGAGGTAATTAGTGTAGTTTAAGGTAAAAATAATGTTTTAATAATATGAAATGAACTTTACACATGTCCTACCCTTATTGGGTGTCTCATGGCAGATCAAGACAATCCATGGGTCAACGTGGGGACCCCATGAAGCCACTTTGGTTGGAAAATGACATTAATACCTTTTTATTTAATGTTAAAATTAAAATGTCACAAACATGAGTTGTTTTACTAAAACAATTTTTACATGGGGTTATACAAGTCATATTTTTTACTATAAATATTCATTGGAAAGATAAAAATATTTCCTACATCATAGTTTTTTTTTATAATTTTTAGACATTAAATAAATTAAATTATTTATGACATCATGATGATGCAGTGATGACCTCATTATATAACGATTTAAATAAAATGGAAAGATAATGTAAAATATATGACCTACACATGTCCAAAACCTATTGTATGGGTGGATTTCGAACCCTTATCACATTATCCTCGAAACACATCAATGTGGTACCATTAATATCCGAAACTCATTCTAAAATAATGTAACATTTCCTTACTTTCCAAGAGTGCCCCTCCTCTCCTCTTATAAAAGGCCCCCACCTCTACCAACTTACCCACACTTCCAAAGCCTTTGGCTCGGCCAAACCCTACCCATTTTGTCTCTCCACATCCCTATCTTACTCCTTGAATCCTCACTTTGGGAATAAGTCTTCCCAAGGAATCCTTTGAGCTCAAATCAAAAGGAGTTACCCGATTTAAAGGTAGTGTCTTCTCTTGTGTTCTTATGTTTTATTTTGCTTCTCCAACCCCCTAAACTCTTTTTATTCATTTATTTTGTAACAAATACAGTATCTTAAATATACTAGGATTTTTTTATAAGAAGTATTCATGATACACTTACACACACCTACATCTAATGGTTAATGAACATACTGTTTCTGTGGATGGAGAATTTCTGCCTCACGAAATGATGATTGTTCAACATTCTTCTAACACCTTCAAAGGTGTACATTAAGATGACACTATATTTATATATGATATATAATATGTTTATGTTTTACTTAAGCTTCTGTATTTTTTATTTATGGCATACCTTTATGGTTTCCATTATGGGTAAACGTGATATCTTCATTTAAGGAAGTGCGGACAACCGCCCCCTCAAAGTGATTTGATTCGTTAATATCATATGTGGTACGTATAAAGGATATATTTAATGATATTATATATGATACCATACTGGAATTAAAATAATATTATGTATCATTATGTTTTAATTCCATTAAATATGAAATAGAAATGGAAGTAGCGTTCATGCGTACGTACGGCTTACCGTCTCCATGAACGGTACATTTCATTTCTTATCTCAAAATGTTATGTACTATTATAAGTACATATATATAATGGATATATATGTAATATATTACATCTAAATTATTTATATCATTCTGTAATTATAAAATATATATATATATATATATCTCATTTTGTTTTAATTCCATTAATATGACAAAAAATTAAAGTAGCGTTCATGCGTACGTATGGCCTACCGTCTCCATGAACAATGTTTTTAATTTTTATCTCCAAATGCTATGGAATAGTATAAAATGAATATATACTGGATATATATTATATTAAAAACATCAATACTATTCTGGATATGATGTACCTATAACTACATGGAAATATATTTTCCAACAAGTTCAATTTTTGACTCATGTACCAAACATCGACAAAAACGTCTGATATGAACTCATATTATTAACCAATTATTATAACATTAAAATATGTGATATGAACTGAATAATAATATTTATAGGATTTCCTTAAGCAATTATAAATTGACCAAAGTTTATTATTCAAGAATATAAAGAAACGAACAAGACAAGTTGGACTTGAGGTAAGGGATCCAACCCCTCTCTTTCTTTTTAAGTACACTCTTTTATGTCATTCCTTTTAAGATCATATTTCTTATTATTGGGGTGTTCTTTTATATTAATCTTACTGTTTTTTTTCTGTTCATATGATTAGAGACCCTATTTTCTCTCATAAATCCATTTTGGAAGTTTTGATTGGCGCCGTTATACTGCCGAATTTTCATAAGGGGTCCAACCCCTCTCTTTCTTTTTAAGTACACTCTTTTATGTCATTCCTTTTAAGCTCATCTTTCTTAGTATTGGGATGTTATTTTATATTACTACTACTGTAATTTTTATTTTCATATGATGAGAGACCCTATTTTCTCTCATAAATCTATTTTGGAAGTTTTGATTGGCGCCGTTATGCTGCCAAATTTTCGTAAGGGATCCTACCCCTCTCTTTCTTTTTAAGTACACTCTTTTATGTCCTTCCTTTTAAGCTCATCTTTATTATGATTGGGATGTTATTTTATATTAATCCTACTGTAATTTTTATTTTCATATGATGAGAGACCCTATTTTCTCTCTTAAATCCATTTTGTAAGTTTTGATTGGCGCCGTTATGCTGCTGAATTTTCGTAAGTGATCCAACCTCTCTCTTTCTTTTTAAGTACTCTCTTTTATGTCATTTGTTTTAACCTCATCTTTCTTATGTTTGGGGATGTTATTTTATATTCCTCATACTTTACTTTGTATGTTCATATTATGAGAGACCCTATTTGATCTCATAAATCCATTTTTGGAAGTTTTAAGTGGCGTCGTTTGGCTGCCGAGTTTCCGTAAGGGATTTTTCATCTCACTTTTATTCCTGTGACATTTATGCTACGTTTTCCACTATTTACTTTGAGTGGTGTATGTACTGACCATTATTATAGACTTTTTGTAGTATAATTTCATTATTGTTATTTACATCTTCATTGTATGACCCTTCTTCCATGGGGTGTACGTTTCGAAAGTTACCCAACTCGGTAAGGGGACCTTTCACCCTCCTCTTTTTAAAAGACTTATTTTTGTTATGTCTTTTAATTTACATCTTATTATGTTGGGATATGTTCTTATATATCCTTATTGATGTAAAATTTATTTCCAAGTGATGATATACCCTTTTTTTCTCATCAAATCATTTTCTGAATTTTAAAGTGACGTCGTTAGGCTGTCGAATTTTTACAAGGGAACATCTTAACCCAATTGTGATTTCTCTGGGTTCAACTTGTAATTCTTGAACATGTCATCCTATGAATATTTGTGAATGACCTTTGATTGTTTCACACTTAATATCCACTTATATTGGGTGTATTTATATTTCTCACACATAATTATGTGATATATTTATCCTTAATTTAAGGATACCATCTTTATAATGGATTTCATCTCAATTTTCATTTCCATTGAGACTTCGTTGTTGTTATGCACCAATTCACTCTTATATGGTGTATATACTATCCTTTGACATATTATATCATGAATACCTTTATTCTCATGATATTATAAAGTTCAGATTAAATGTTATTCCGAAATTATCTGTATTCAAGAGTCTCTCATTTGGTTAAAAACTCTTTAACAAAAATATCATTTTAAATGTTTTAAAGATTCATTATTCTAAATATTTGTCCTTAATGTCCATGTTTTCAAAAAAAATTAAGTATTTATTTATATGGACATTAATTTTTTAAAATTATAATTCCATTAAAATCATCAAAGTGGTATGGGACACTTTGATTCAAAAATCTCTTTTAAATGGTTTTTGAAAATGGATTGATTAATTCAATATCTTGAAATTACTTATTGTGATTGAAAATTAAATGTTGTCATTGAAATGTTTATATTTTTAATATTTTATGTGTAATGATGGTACTTGGACATTTTACGGGTGGTTACGTGATAAACCATATGACGGGTGGTGCCGTGAATACCAGGACGGGTGGTTACGTTATAACCTCCAATGCATTGGGTATGGAAGTCGGTCGTATGGCTATTCCATTAAGTATGTGTGGAATTCGGCCGTATGTCTATTACATTAAGTGATATGTGTGGAAGTAGACCGTATGGTTATTCCACTTAAGTATGTTTATGTCCCAAGTTACCTTTATATGTTATGTGTTCTTTATATGGGTTTTATGGTAATCTTTTGGTTACAAAAGGGTAAGTAATGATATTTTAATCAGTGAAGAGTTTTTACTACTTCATAAAGGTGAAGGTATTACTTTGATAAAGTATACATGGTTTACTTTATGTTTGAAAAACTAACTGTTTTCATTCTTTGTGTATCCCTTACTGAGCTTTTTATGCTCACCCCAAGTTTTTTTGAAATGTTTTTCACAGGACTTAATGTAGAATATGGTCAAGGATGGGATCAATGGAAAGTCATGCTATCTAAAACATGTAACTAGACATGTTTCTTTTTAAGAGTTTTTATTTTATGGAAATTTAGTAGAAGTGACTACTTTGTAATCTTTTGAGATGTAATAGTTATGTCCTAATTCTCTAAAACTCTAAACCTGAAAAGATCATCAATGTGAATTATTCATTTAATTCAATATTAAGTAAGGTTTAAGTTCGGGGCCTTATAGTTGGTATCAGAGGTCGGTTTAGATAACTTTAGAGTTTAGGGTATTCTCTAAGCATAAGTGACAGTACCATAATGGATAGGATTTCAGAAAGAGTCCTAGTTTTAGATAAAGTGAATGAGTAAGTATATCTTAGTGGTTATCTTCCTAATTAGTACATGATGGTTTTGTTGATATTCTCACACTGACATTTCTGTTTTTAGTGAATGGATGGATCTAGCAGGCACCAATGTGACAATAGGTTTGAAGGAAACTGTGGTGGTTCTCTGATTAAGAGACTGGATGAAATGGGGTATTCAATGAGGAAACTGGTGGTTGTTCTAAACCAACTATCAAGGAGTCATGATCAACCACTTGAACCTTGGTATGTTCTGTAATGCATCATGTACAAGATGACCAACTGATGTGGAAGTTCAAGTGATAATTATAAAGGTAACCATTAGGGTTTATATGATCCTTACTTTTGAGGTAATTATGGGTTATTATATGTTATGATGGAAAATGAAAGGCATGAGATAAACTTGAGGTTAAAATATGTTATGATTATTTTTGAAGATTTTATCTTGTTTTGGGGAATGTTTTGAGAATTATATAGTTTTGGAAAAAGGACAACATGCAGACCGTGTGACAACCCATCGCGTCAGACAAAGATGCAGGAATCGAACCCCCAACCAAAGTGCAACTGGTATTTATCGCCTACCATTGGACTACGTGAAGTCCCCGGTTATTATGACTTATTCTTTTTAGTTAGGTGATTTTATGAATTAATAGTAAATTGATTTTGGGTTATCTATGGAAATTTATTAACCTATCATGGAGGATATGTGATTAGGTTAATTACTTTTCAATACGAGACTTTAAGAGCAACTGATGTTGTTTGGAGATAAATGTTACGATTTAACTTGGAAGAATATGTGACTAAATCCTTCAAATATTTGGGTTTCAATCTTAGTTTGGTTTACTTTGAATAATTTTATGGAAAAATTGTGTATCGAATGGTCCTCGTTGAACTTTGGGTTTTGTTGGACAAATTTTGGAGATTAAGAATAGATTTTCTTTTTATAAAGGGTTATCCTTTTCTGGATTATCTGATCTTGTACTAACCTTTTTGGTTTTGGTTTTGGTTAAGGTCTAAAGATATGGGAATTATATAGTTCTCTTTTGTGGATTAGGTGATTCTCTAGAAGTTGATTATAGTACTCTTAATGTGAACAAGTCTTCCTAAATACTCATCTTTTGGGGAAAGTATGAGTTTGTGTAAGAAATTTAGTAAAATTTGAAAGTCAACATGACAAGTAAGTATGTTTCCTTAAGATCAAAAATAAATTCCTCAATGAAGAGTAACTTAAAACAAAAATGTTGTCTATTAACTTTTCCTACTGGGGAGTCGAATACCGTTTAACCCATCACAAGTTTTTGATTTTCTTATGGTTAACTTTCTCCTAAACATGTATCAATCTCCATCAGAACATGACCCTTTGTTTTTCCTCCATGTCCATATTTTCATTCTTGGAATCCTAGTATGGGTTAACTCGGGTGACCTTTGTACTTATCTTTCTTTATTTTAAAGTGATTGTTTTACCGACTCTTGTTCTGATGTGGGACTTTGAAGGATGTTTTCGAGCCCAATTTTAAAATTGCGAGGACGCAATTCCCAAAAGGGGGGAAGGATGTAACACCCCAGATAAATAAAGAATATGACATTTTTATATTTATCCCTTTTTTGTGAATAAAATGTTAATATTAATATAAAGGGAACGCTATGCTCAATGGCTTACCCAATACGCAACAACGAGTTCCTTTGAAATCTTACATTGCACTCTAATAATAAAATAATTTTAAATAGTAGTTAACGCCTAGCCATTGTAATGGAGGGAATGAAAAGAACTAACTAAAAAATGATTATATATGTTTGTCAAATATTTTTACTCTTTACAATAAATTTTAGAGGATTAAAAATGCGAATGAATCCAATTTTAAGCATAAACATTCTAATATTCTTTAAAGGTTCGATTAACCGCCTTTTGATGGAGAACCTCTTTTAAATCCAATTTTTGACAATTTTATGTGTTATATTTGATAAAATAAAATTCTTCTTTAGAATAGGGACATCAGAATTTACTTTGTGTAATTTTTTGGTATTTTTCCGATAAAGTTCATTATTTAATGAATAGTGAAAAATGTTGTATTTTAATTCAAAACCACTTTTTAATCTAATTTATTTATATGATTAGATTATATTTTGAATTGGTTTTAAATTAAAATTAGAATATATTTTTACCATTTAATCCAATAGTGGTCGTTGGAATTAATTTCACTTTTAAATTGAACTTAAACTAGTGTCAATCTTTTAATAGATATTGTTTCTTAAAAACACGCTATTTGTTTTGATAGCGGGAATTAATTATTAAATTAATTAATAAAACTTATATGTTTTGAATTTTGTAAAATATATATCATTTTTGAGTTCGGAATATCAAATATAGCTTAGGGTGAATTTTTGGTATTTTTCTGAAAAACTTCAATTTTTGATGAATAGTGAAACCACTAAGTGGTAGTTAAAGAAACTGATTTTTCGTTTAAATGAAACTTTTCCACTTCTATGATTTGATTTTCAAAAATCCAACATACATGGTTGTCATTAAGAAGTAAAATGTGGTTCAATGAGATTAAAATAATTTTTTGGTGAATAGTAACTTTTAAGTTTTTAATCGCGATTAGAGGTAATTAGTGTAGTTTAAGGTAAAAATAATGTTTTAATAATATGAAATGAACTTTAAACATGCCCTACCCTTATTTTATGTCTCATGGCCGACCAATAAAATCCATGGGTCAACTTGGGGACCCCATGGATCCACTTTGGTTGGAAAATGACATTAATACCTTTTTATTTAATGTTAAAATTAAAATGTCACAAACATGAGTTGTTTAACTAAAAAAAATTTTACATGGGGTTATACAAGTCATATTTTTGACTATAAATATTCATTGGAAATCTAAAAATATTTCCTAAATCATAGTTTTTTTTATAATTTTTAGACATTAAATAAATTAAATTATTTATGACATCATGATGATGTAGTGATGACCTCATTATATAACGATTTAAATAAAATGGAAAGATAATGTAAAATATAAGACCTACACATTTCCAAACCCTATTGGATGGGTGGATTTTGAACCCTTATCACATTATCCTCGAAACACATCAATTTGGGGCTATTAATATCCGAAACTCATTCTAAAATAATGTAACATTTCCTTACTTTCCAAGAGTGCCCCTCCTCTCCTCTTATAAAAGGCCCCCACCTCTACCACCTTACCCACACTTCAAAAGAATTTGGCTAGACCAAACCCTACCCATTTTGTCTCTCCACATCCCTCTTTTACTCCTTGAAGCCTCACTTTGGGCAGAAGTCTTCCCAAGGAAGTCTTTGAGCTCAAATCAAAAGGAGTTACATGATTTAAAGGTAGTGTCTTCTCTTGTGTTCTTATGTTTTATTTTGCTTCTATAACCCCCTAAACTCTTTTTATTCATGTATTTTGTAACAAATCCAGTATCTTAAATATACTAGGATGTTTTTATAAGAAGGATTCAAGCTACACTTACACACACCTACATATAATGGTTAAAGAACATACTGTTTCTGTGGATGGCGAATTTCTGCCTCACGAAACGATGATTGTTCAACATTATTCTAACACCATCAAATGTGGACATTAAGATGAAAATATATTTATATATGATATATAATATGTTTATTTTTTACTTAAGCTTCTTTATTTTTCATTTATGGCATACCTTTATGGTTTCCATTATGGGTAAACGCGATATCTTCATTTAAGGAAGTGCGGACTACCGCCCCCTCAAAGTGATTTGATTCATTAATACCATATGTGGTACGTATAAAGGATATATTTAATGATATTATATATGATACCATACTGGAATTAAAATACTATTATGTATCATTATGTTTTAATTCCATTAAATATGAAATAGAAATGGAAGTAGTGTTCATGCATACGTACGGCTTACCGTCTCCATGAACGGTACATTTCATTTCTTATCTCAAAATGTTATGTACTATTATAAGTACATATATATAATGGATATATATGTAATATATTACATCTAAATGATGTATATCATTCTTTAATTATAACATATATATATCTCTCTCATTTTGTTTTAATTCCATTAATATGACAAAAAATTAAAGTAGTGTTTATGCGTACGTACGGCCTACCGTCTCCATGAACTGTGCTTTTAATTTTTATCTCAAAATGCTATGGAATAGTATAAAATGAATATATACTGGATATATATAATATTTAAAACATCAATACTATTCTTGATATGATGTACCTATAACTACATGGAAAATTATTTTCCAACAAGTTCAATTTTTGACTCATATACCAAACATCGACAAAAACGTCTGATATGAACTCATATTATTAACCAATTATTATAACATTAAAATATGTTATATGAACTGAATAATAATATTTATAGGAGGTCCTTATGAAATTATAAATTGACCAAAGTTTATTATTCAGGAATATAAAGAAATGAACAAGACAAGTTGGACTTGAGGTAAGGGATCCAACCCCTCTCTTTCTTTTTAAGTACACTCTTTTATGTAATTCCTTTTAAGCTCATCTTTCTTATGATTGGGATTTTATTTTATATTAATCCTAATATACTTTTTATGTTCATATGATTAGAGACCCTATTTTCTCTCATAAATCCATTTTGGAAGTTTTGATTGGCGACGTTATGCTGCCGAATTTTCGTAAGGTATCCAACCCCTCTCTTTCTTTTTAAGTACACTCTTTTATGTCATTCCTTTTAAGATCATCTTTATTATTATTGGGATGTTATTTTATATTAATCCTACTGTAATTTTTATGTTCATATGATGAGAGACCCTATTTTCTCTCATAAATCCATTTTGTAAGTTTTGATTGGTGTCGTTATGCTGCCGAATTTTCGTAAGGGATCCTACCCCTCTCTTTATTTTTAAGTACGCTCTTTTATTTCCTTCCTTTTAAGCTCATATTTCTTATGATTGGGATGTTATTTTATATTAATCCTACTTTACTTTTTATGTTCATATGATGAGAGACCCTATTTTCTCTCATAAATCCATTTTGGAAGTTTTGATTGACGCCGTTATGCTGCCGAATTTTCGTAAGGGATCCAACTGCTCTCTTTCTTTTTAAGTACTCTCTTTTATGTCATTTCTTTTAATCTCATCTTTCTTATGTTTGGGGATGTTATTTTATATTACAAATACTATAATTTTTATGTTCATATTATGAGAGACCCTATTTTATCTCATAAATCCATTTTTGGAAGTTTTAAGTGGCGTCGTTAGGCTGCCGAGTTTCCGTAAGAGATTTTTCATCTCACTTTTATTCCCGTGACATTTATGCTAAGTTTGCCACTATTTCCTTTGAGTGGTGTATGTACTGCCCATTATTATACACTTTTTGTAGTATAATTTCATTTACTGGTATTTACATCTTCATTGTATGACCCTTCTTCCATGGGGTGTACGTTTCGAAAGTTACCCAACTCGGTAAGGGGACCTTTCACCCTCCTCTTTTTAAAAGACTTATTTTTGTTATGTCTTTTAATTTACATCTTATTATGTTGGGATATGTTCTTATATATCCTTATTGATGTAAAATTTATTTCCAAGTGATTAGATACCCTTTTTTTCTCATCAACTCATTTTCTGAATTTTAAAGTGACGTTGTTAGGCTGTCGAATTTTTACAAGGGAACATCTTAACCCAATTGTGATTTCTCTGGGTTCAACTTGTAATTCTTGAACATGTCATCCTATGAATATGTTTGAATGACCTCTGATTGTTTCACACTTAATATCCACTTATATTGGGTGTATTTATATTTCTCACACATAATTATGTGATATATTTATCCTTAATTTAAGGATACCATCTTTATAATGGATTTCATCTCAATTTTCATTTCCCTTGAGTCTTCGTTGTTGTTATGCACCAATTCACTCTTATATGGTGTATATACTGTCCTTTGACATATTATATCATGAATCCCTTTATTCTCATGATATTATAAAGTTTAGATTAAATGTTATTCCGAAATTATCTGTATTCAAGAGTCTCTCATTTGGTTAAAAACTCTTTAACAAAAATATCATTTTAAATGTTTTAAAGATTCATTATTCTAAATCTTTATCTTTAATTTCCATGTTTTCAAAATGGTTTTCAGTATTTATTTATATGGACATTAATGTTTTAAAATTATAATTCCATTAAAAGCATCAAAGTGGTATGGGACACTTTGATTAAAAAACATCTTTTAAATGGTTTTTGAAAATGGATTGATTAATTCAATATATTGGAATTACTTATTGTGATTGAAAATGAAATTTTGTCATTTAAATGTTTATATTTTCAATATTTTATGTGTAATGATGGTACTTGGACATTTTACGGGTGGTTACGTGATAAACCATATGACGGGTGGTGTCGTGAATACCAGGACGGGTGGTTACGTTATAACCTCCAATGCATTGGGTATGGAAGTCATCCATATGGCTATTCCATTAAGTATGTGTGGAAGTCGTCCGTATGGATATTCCATTAAGTGATATGTGTGGAAGTAGACCGTATGGTTATTACACTTAAGTATGTTTATGTCCCAAGTTACCTTTATATGTTATGTGTTCTTTATATGGGTTTTATGGTAATCTTTTGGTTACAAAAGGGTAAGTAATGATATTTTAATTAGTGAAGAGTTTTTACTACTTCATAAAGGTGAAGGTATTACTTTGATAAAGTATACATGGTTTACTTGATGTTTGAAAAACTAACAGTTTTCATTCTTTTTGTATCCCTTACTGAGCTTTTTATGCTCACCCCAAGTTTTTTTGAAATGTTTTTCACAGGACTTAATGTGGAATAGGGTCAAGGATGGGATCAAGGGAAAGTCATGCTATCTAATACATGGAACTAGACATGTTTATTTTTAAGAGTCTTTATTTTATGGAAATTTAGTAGAAGTGACTACTTTGTAATCTTTTGAGATGTAATAGTTATGTCCTAATTCTCTAAAACTATAAACCTGAAAAGATCCTCAATGTGAATTATTCATTTAATTTAATATTAAGTAAGGTTTAAGGTCGGGGCATTATAGAGATAATTTTTTATTTGTATCCTCTATAATCCAAAATTCATTCCATCAAATTTATTGATCCAAATATTCCCTTCATCTGATGTTATACCTGTGTTATTATCATTTTTATGACTAAGAACTAAAAAACATTAGTAATATTCACCTTTCTTTAATACCACTTGTTAGGAATGAAATAAAAAAACTTATCTCTTGAGCTATTGATAAACTCACCAATAACATTTTCATCAATCAACCAGAAATTTACAGTAGTAGTACAGTAAAAAACTGAACATCTAGAAGTTAAATATCCTTAAACTAAGTTTATCAAAATTATGAAGTTAAGGCACCCTACCCACCACATAGATACGACCTCGCACACACCTTGGAAAAAAATCAATCATAAAAAAGAAATAGGAATCCAAGCATTGGAATACATAAAACAGAAAATAAACACAAGAGATTAATGTGCTTCAGATTAGTTGTCATGTGTGAATGAGATGAATCTCTATGAAATTATATATTCATTAAAGGTAAAAATATTACATTAAAATGAAAATTTTAGTCAATAAGATTAATTATAGAGGATTAACTCTCTATAAAACTATAATTCACTATACATAATTAGAAAGTATTGTACATTTTCTAGTTACATTATTCTCATTAGTTCCTAATCCATTTTATAGAAAAATATACCATCTATCTAAGTCACACTACTTTCCTACATTCACAAAGATCCTCCATATGGATTTTCATAGTTTATTTCCAATAACCTCATGGAACTTGACCGATTGAATCAATAAACATTTATCGTCTTCATTTGAGATACTTAAATCTAGAGTGTTCATCGAATATTCTAGACCTTAGAGATTCCATCATAAAATTGGAAAATATGATGGTCCTGATTCCACTGGTTAAACTAACACTATCTATACAATGATCCCATCCACTTGTGGATGACCAAAATTTTGTTAAACATATTTTTGGTGGTTGAACTTATGGTATTCTAAAACCATGCTTCACATCCCAATAGTTATATGAAAATATTTTTCCAATGAAGTTTATTTCATGAGTAAGTGATTATTTGAACTCAAATTTTATTATGTAAAAAGGAAAATTTTATCATGGGTATTCGTGTTTTTTAATAAACTAATAGATTTTATTTCTTTGTATATATCTTACTGAGATTTATTTTTTCATCCAACATTTTCAAATGATTTTATAATATTAAAGGATGTGTGGGAACTCTAAAAATATTAATCGTTCAGTTATGAATACTCACCTTGGATGAAGCAAGTGTTTCATGAATTAAAAAATAGTGTCAATTTAAGAACCTATTTTTTTGTAAATAATATACAATTTGTGAAAGTGTACTCTTTTATAATGTACAAGTTTTATAAATTCTATGAAACACTAAACCAAAAAGGACATGGAAATATAGTAAATTGAAATCCTTGCTATAAATCACGTAATTATGGGTTGGCTATATATGGGCTATTATAGTTGGTATCAAAACTAGTTTATAAATATTCTTTTTTAACATTGGATCTGGGTATGTGGGTATAGAACATCACACTAGGTACCTAGTACCTTGTCACTGGGTACCTACCACGGGGTCACTAACCACCCAGTGTCCCCACAGTGCATCTCCCTCTCTTCCTATAGTGATAAACCTACTTTTTTGTTTGAGTTATATTTTTTGTCAATGTATAAGGAAACATACATGACGTTAGTATGAGATGACGATGGACAACTCAAAAGGAAAGTATAGAACCCAAGCCTGTTGGGAAGATTCATGAAGTTCCTAATTAATGAATCTTATAATTTTTAGTTGGTTGTTATAATATAGAAAAGAAGAAATGTTGGAAGTTCTTCCATTATATATAAAAAAGGATAAATATGTTTCTTAAAGTTTATATGAATAATCTGTTGAAGTAGATGAAATAATAAACTTAAGTAGTTGTTTTTTATGGAAGTTTCTTGAAGATCCATTCACTTGGAAAATATAATTTGGAATTTAAATGTAATACTACTTGGTATTTCACATGTATATTTGTTTCAAGAAAAAATGATGATGATGATGATGGTGTTATCAATATATTTTTATGGTTTTAATAACTTGATGGAAATGTAATGAACTATAACTATCCTTTAAGATCTCATTGGATAGATTTTGGGTAGTATCCTTTAATTGTGATGCTTTTTTGTATTGATCTTAATATATATATGACATGTGTTGGAACTGAGGAAGCATTGTTTATAAAATATTGGAAAGATTTTTTGATGTAGCTATTATGTATAGAATTGAGATCTATTTTTTATATCATTAAAAGTTATCTTGAATATAAGATAGATGATTTGAAGCATTGGAGTATCCATCCAAGGAATTCCAATATTTAAGAGCACTATAAAGATTCTTTGGATGATGTTCCAAAGTGATTGAAAAGGGATAACATTGATTTCAAGAAGCTCAGAATTAATTTGAATAAATTTTGGAAGTGTCATGTTAGTGCTAGATAAATTAAAAATCCATTTATTTTATGGAAACCTCTATAAGAAAATTAATTTACACCATAAGATAATTCTTTTACACGTACCTGGAGTAGGATTTCAAAATCCGGAAAAAGAATTTATCATACGCATGTAAGATATTTTGGACCACTTAAGATATTTTGAATGCATGCAATTTAATTTCATCTATTTCATTGAAGATTGAAGGAAAATATGTTATGAGGAGTTGTGTAAGAGAATTCAGTTAGAAAATAAGAATTTTGAGTTGAATTTTTTGGTAAAATAATTTATCTTATGCACATAAGATATTAAAATACATAAGATAATTCAATTATGTTGAGCGCATATGATGATTTACTTGGTGAAATTTTGACAATCTAGAATCAAGATATATGTATAGTGAAATTAAATATGATATATTTAGACTTTTATATTCTAATAAAAAAGAATAAAAAAATCAAAAATGATTCTGTGATATTCTTCATGGATCATAAATCATGATCAAACACATTTTCATGATTCTTACTGAGATCAAAGGAAAACCATCCAAGGGAGCTTCTTCCATTATTGAATTGAGATTTCCACACTACATGATGATATTACACATCACCATGCCTATGTGAAAATATCTAGTGAATTTATTTCATATATTTTGTGGAAAATTTTAATAGATAAGAAGCATGTGATATTTCAAATATCACAAGAATGAAACAAGATGAGTCTTTATCTAGACAATCAGGAATAATTTGAATAATAATTAAATGTGAATATTCTATAAATTAAAGGATAAGATTTGAGGGAGCTTGAACATGATAAATATATGATGCTACTACAAATATTATCTCTCTCTATATATATATAGGTCAAAAAAGATAATTTACATGTAGAGACTCTCGATTGAGAAAAAATAAAATATATTCTACAATTCAAAATAAGAAGAGACATATTTTCAACTATAAATACCTATGAATATACTAGAAGTCGAAAGAAGAAGATAGAGATAAGAACCAACTATGTGCATGATGAAAATAATTTGAGTTGACAAGAGAAGGACTTATGGTGTCATGTAAATTCTTGAACACTGAAGAAGAAATAGGAGGATAATATTGATAGTGATATCCTATAGCCTTTATTTATTATAGAAGCCTAAGGAAGAGAGATTATGTATATAGTATTATTGATCTAAATAAGTCTAAATAATATTTAGGCATCCCATATGACACTAAAAGATATGAAGAAGATAAAGCATATATTCTAGAGGGACTTGATCCATAATAGGTGAACATTCTTAAAATAAGTACAAACTCATTCTCTTGTATAAAGGGATAGTAATCCCTCTCTTATTTTATACCTAGTTGGTTCTAGGATTACAGGTTCAAGTTTATACCCTTTCATGGGATTCTTTTTATATTAATAAGGAAGTAATTAATGTGGGATAACAACTATAATTCACCAAGGATATAGTCATATAAAAGGTGGATAACCTCATTAACAAACCATTGTGTTCTCTTATGTTTCTTTCTTATCTTATATCTATATAATCAAACAAAGTAGAGATAAAAAGAAATATATTAATATTCTTTCACTAAATAAGTGAAGAAGTAATTAAGGGATAAAAGTGATATTGGATTATAAGTCACATCACACTTATTCACCCCCCCCCCACCTCATATTAGTGTGGTAATATTCCAAAGTGATCCTAACAGTTGGTATCAGAGGGAGTTACACCTCTATTGGATTCTCATATTTAAATTTTTATTTTAATGATTGAATTACTATATTCAAAAGGCCATATAAAGTGTATATATATGGAGAATCCCATGAATACCCTATCAAAGAAATCTTGGAAGATGAAGATATGGTGGTTGAAACCACCACCAAGGAAATGGGAAATAGTTCATTCTCATGTAGTCTATCATCTTTGCATAAGGGGTTCCAAAACTCTCTTGTTAAAATTTCCCTACTGAAGAACCATGTGTATATAAGGATGATCACATTTATTAGGATTCATGAGATGAATTAATTGGTTTTGTTAAATATATCCTATATAACTACACTAAATAAATTGTATCATATATCTATGGAATTTTACAGGAAGAGATCACCTACCATGAAGATGATAATGAAATAATGGAGAAGGATTTGAAAGAAAGAATAAAATTTTTCATTAATTTATCCAAATAAGTTATAGACACAAGTACAATGATTGGGGATTTTGATGAAATGTGCTCTATATTTGAAGATGAGTTTCTCAAAAAAAAATTAATAAAGGGATGACTCCAAGAAAGGTCTTGGATAGAATATCCCTGCATTAAAAGAAGTAACCATTGTAAAATATTCTCGAATAAAGATTAAAATAAATAGGATTAAGTATTTTAGCTATCCTCTAAAATAAAAGAGAATGATGTGTGAGGATTATTATAAATAGATGAAGAAATATTGTAAAGAAAAACTGAAATCATTGGAAAATGATAAAGGTATCCTTTATATGAAATTATTTGAGCTTAAAATTAAATTGAAAAACCCAGAATTAGTTCAATAAATGTCTTCATAGAAATTTGAAAAGAATATTTTAGCTATATAAATTACAAAAGATAAATATCATGATTAAATAACTCTATATAATGGAAAAAACATCCTTAGATCATTTTTGAATTTTTTATACTAGTCTCAAAGGAAAAGTTACCAACCACTTCTAAAAATAATATTTTTGTTAAACCTTCTTTTATAAAGTGTGAAAACTTCAATTCAACATATGTACAAATATAGATGAATAAAAGTTATATAAATCTTACCATCATTTCAAGTATGGATAAAATAAGTTTTTAGAAATTTGGTTCCAATAATAAAGCCCAAATAATTAATTTGAAATCCAAAAAATAGAAAAATACCAATTCTGGAAAATCATTACATCATGAAATTCATAAAAAGAAACCAAGGTTTATTGGTTATTGTTTTTTCTAGAACAGATTTGGATGTATGTCTATGGACTGTTGGTAAAATATGAAAACCTATGAAAGGAAACGACAGCCTGTAATTAGTGAGATAAAATCTAATAACCTACAACATCTATAGGATATTAATAAAAATCTATATACAAAAATCAAATTTGGAATAGTTAAAAAACATGGTGTTATTTTCAATGGTAGTGTTCACAGAGAAGAAGCATGCAAGTATAAATTATTCAAGCATATATTCAAAACATATATGGAGAAGATACCACAGAATTTGAAACCTATTCGGTCAGAATGGCCTGAAGGCCTTCATTTTTTTATTATTTTGTTAATCCACCTTTCAAGGGGTGAGATGGAACCCTTAAAAGTCATGAAGGCTTAGAGACAATTACATGACACATAGGCCTTAGAGGAAATCACCTAGACAAGACAACTTGGAACTGCTCCTCCCCAGAACATCTCATGATATCATCACTCCGCCTTCACAGGGCTGGTCAGCTAACTGTCATGTGTAGAGATACACAGGCCTGGTACTGATGGAAATGTCATACCCTCTCATTCTTCCAATTTCGTTTAGCTCTGCTCTAGTGAATGTGCATGCTATGAATCCTCATTAGGATCCTTTTCCCCTATAGTTTGACTAGTACATCTGCATATTCATGTGGCTCGAAGGCCTTGGGTTGTCCCGAAGGCCTTGAGGTGGCCCAAAGGCCTTGAGAGACAACTGGACCGAAGGCCTTGGGTCGCCTGAAATCCTTGCAGGACCGGAGGACCAAACAGGTGGCTGAGAGGCCCAGATGGACGAATAGTTCCGGCTGCTGCAGTATTGAACAGTACCTGCTACATTACCGAACAGTACCTGCTACAGTACTACTATAGTACCCAAAAATATGTCTCCACCCATATTTGATCTTAGGTCTCTTGGATTCACTTTTTGAGTCCTCGCCAACCGGGATGAGGCTCATGTTCTTTGAAACCTATTCAAAGTCCCGTTCTCAATAGATTAAATCGTTCCTATTTATAAGGGAAGTTAAGACTCTCTGGAATGATTTTGAATTCAAATATTTTTTATTTAATATGTGATATTTTTGGATTTAGTTTGACGTAGATTTGTTCGATCTATAGCATATATGTTAAATATGATCTTCTTATGTGCACATATAGATATACATGATAGGGATATATTAAAAAGTTGTGTTCTTGTAAATAACAGTGCATCATCACCTTAAGAGCTACACTTTGGATACATACATGTTTATATCTATCTGATCAACATGTTTTTGTTGTTATTGTTGATACTGATATATCATATTGTTACATATTCTTCTATAATCTCAAAAAATAATTTCTTAGAGTTTCATTTTGGAGACATACATTTTTCTATATGTGTGTGGTGTTTTCTCTATCACAATTTGAATAAAGTCTTTGAAAATTTAAAGATTATTTTACTACTATTGTACATTTTAAAGATCAAAATACATCTTTCAGTTTCATGTTGTAACTATGAGAAAAACTTTTTTCTCAATCAAATCAATCTCTATTGATTTATTGGAGTATCGGCTGCTCGAACTTAATAATGGTGGTAAAGAAGTATCAACTTCTCAGAATAAGTTGTGTATTTATAGTTCCTTATTAAAGAATCATAAGTCCTTGTAAAAGCATTATTATAAAGTTATAAAATTTATGTACTTAGTTTTGGAAGTCCCTAGTAAAAGGACTTTCAAGTGAAATCTTCAAGCTTGCTGAGAGAGTGTTTGTGGAGTAGACAAAGGGATCTTTGTTGTCATGACCCGACCTAATGGGGCTCAAGCCGCAACTCCCCAAGCCCACCTCCAATAGGCCAGGAGATGGTGTCCAGTTTAGATTAGGCTATTACCCACAAGGGAGGCATTAGCCTAAGGTACCTATACACACACACCCACACACACCTCCATGCAATAGTGCAGAGATATATATAAGAATTGAAAAGAAATGCATGCATGCATCTAACCCACAACCAGAGTGCAACAGAAGTACAAAAGGTAAAAATAGGGCCCACCAAAAAGAAACTACAAAAGCATCCAACCTACTCGGAAGAAGGGGTACGCTTCCAAAAGCACCACCAGAAATCTCCTCATCACAGCTCTGGTAAGACTCCACGGTTAGTCCCACTCACTCAGTTTCACCTGCTCCGGGTTCTCCTAGGACTCCATCGAAAGGCTTGTGGTCTACACAAGACATAAACATGTGCGGGAAAATCATGTGTAGGGGTGAGTATAACAATACTCAGTAGGCACCCCAAAAGTCCAAAACAAAAGAGAGAAACTGAAAGGAAACGGTCCGCTCATCCCAACCAGAGGGAACCCAGACTAGATAGAAACTTCATCTAGTGACCATCCTCGGATAAACACAACTAGTCAGATCAACTCAGGTGTATTCCCATATATATACCAAGAACATCTAGATATACTCTACTCACGTACCAAGAAACATGAGGTACCGACCTCATCACCAGCAACGGTTCACAACCAGGAGAGCACACTCCACGATCACTATCATCCCAGATGACACTCGTTCGAGAGATACACTCCATAAGGTCCCACACAAACATCTCATATGCTCACCTGAGAGATCACGCTCGTCAGATATCTTCACTGAGGAAACCTCACTGAAACAACATAAACACCAAACTCCTCGGATAAGGGATCACTCCTAGGGTCTGCTAGGGGATATCAGAACCCACATCGGTATATGAATATCTCACAGATAGGGGATCACTCTCAGGGTCTGTTGGGGGATACCACAACCCAATCTGGAATTTGTAGATCTCACATATAGGCGATCACTCCCAGGATCCGCAGGGGGATACCACAACCCGATCTGGCGCTCGATAGAAACACGTCACTCAGATAGAGGATCGTCGCCCGTGCAAAGGTGGTCACGATGATATTGGAAACCTATCTGGTATAACTCATGATGTAGGGGATCGAACCGACGATGCACCAACCCTACCGAAACCACACGGTGAGTAGGGGATCATAAAACCAACGATACCACAACCCTACTATAATCATCATGCAGAGTAGGGGATCGTATACCCGACGATGCCACAACCCTACTGAGCATGGCTCACTACATATGGGATCATATTCATGATGATTCCATAAACCCTATGGGGTTAACCTGCTAGATAGGGGATCGCCGCCCGTGGATAAGCGGTCACAGCAATATCAAGAACCTGATCTAGGGAAACGATGCTAGAGGATCCCGCTCCGGGCCCACCGGAGGGATTCCACAACTCTAACAGATTAAACATCTCTTTAAGAGGATCACAAACCTATACAAAGGTTGTGATGTCGCGCGAACCCTCATAGGAACGAACCAAGGGAGTACCCTCAACCACTGCTGGTCTAAACATCGCTAACCTGAGCGACCCGCCATAATGCCACTCCGCGCACCTCCAAGGCCGATACTGAGGCCACCATCGTGATCCACATGGAAACACATGCAGGATAGGCTGTTTTCTCCCCCGAAACAGACAACAGGTGAAAAAGGCACTATTAACCATAGCTAGCTCGTGTGGGGCCCACACTAAAATCCTGAAACTCATCAAGAATATCATACCATTGTGATCCCCTCGGAAAAACACACGGGATCGACTACTCGTTCGTCCGAAATGGACCCCTAGTGAAAAAAAGTATTATTCACCGAAGCCATCCTGGGTGGGGCCCACGCGTCGATCCTGAAACTCATTGAATAGATTGCACCATTGCGATCCTCTCATAAAAACACACAGAATCAACTATTCATCCACCAAAATTGGACTTCTGATGAGAAAGTTGTGTTTCTCCGTAAATGCCCAAACCGGGCCTCATGGGGCCCGCACCCCAAACTCAGTCTCAAGACCCGGAAACCAACAAGAAAAGTCTTTCGTATCATCAGGGCCTCAACGCCATTGACGTCACGTCAATCGGACACTCCGGGTAGAAGATAAAACGGCCCGAAGTCGAATAATAATAAAATATTATTATTTTATTCGACGTTTCAAGCTCCTGGGCCATGATCCCAAAACTCCAAAACCCCCGAACCCACCTCAAAGGGTTCACCTTATTTTCAAGGTCACATCGTTGTAGATGGAATGCAAATCTGACCCCTGGATTGCAAGAAACGGGGATTTTAAAACCCCAGTGTACAAGGAGAGGGTCGGACCGGCCTGAATCGGCCGGTCCGGCCGACCCGGCCGCCGCCGAGGCCGCGCCGGCGGACCTTCCGAGGGCCTCCGAGGGCACCCAGGGGGTCCAAACGTGCATCTGAAAGCATCTGTGCACCCCCTGGGACCGGATTTACGCATCTACAGGCTCAAAACAGAGAAAAACCAAACCAAACGGGATCTGGGGTTTCAAAACTCAAAACGCCTACCTGTTGGCGGATCGCCAAAGCTTCGGGTGCAGAACGATGCCCTGAAGCTCGATCCGCTGACAATCGGTGCTGAAAAAGGACGCTCAGGGCTCGATTCGGCGAAGAACGGATGAGGGAGGGGGAGGGTTTCGTCTGGCATGCGGGAGGAGGGAGGTGATGGGATTGATTGATTTTCTTATTTTTTAATTAAAAACTTCATTTTAATTCCCCACCAACATGCCTCCGACCCGGTACCCGGCGCCGACTAAAATTATGTTGCGCCTAGGGTTAACACGGTGTTCTGAATGCAACGGAGGACTTGGATTTTCAATCCGAGACTGCGTTCAGAAGTTATTCGATCCAATGCTCATATATAAACTTTTCCATTTATTTACGAAAACACCTCTAGTGGTTTTTCTCACAGCAGGCCCGCGCCCGCAAAGTTTACACCCCACCTAGGGTAAAATGCATGCTCCGGACGCAACCATTCCCTTAGATTTCCATTTTGAGATACCTATTTCAGAGATAACACAGCCCCGCCACATGCATAGTATAAAAATACTTAATATTTTTATAAAATTATTTTTGGTCACATCGGGCCTCGGAATCGCACGCCGTCATCGCGCCTAGCTCTGGAATTATTCGTAAGAATATTCTGAAGTCTGAAAGGGCCAAAACCCGAGTCGCTACATCCTTCCCACCTTAGAACTTTTTTTTCCTGAAAATCCATAAGCACAATGAAAGAAACTGTACTCTCAACTGGGTCTCCAACGCCAAAAAGTTCGCCAACAAACACCCCTTCCCGAACACATAAGTTAGGGGGACTCATCCACCACACCTCAACACTATCCGCTTTGGAAGTCACTGACTCGACCGCACGGTTTTGATCGCGTCAAAAAAATGTGTCTCGGTGGGGGAAGGATCCCTCTTCCTCATGCATTCTAAGCACGCCGAACAACACCCACACAGGGTCTTACCAACGCCCTGAACAAAACTTGAGAAAACAACGGAAAGTGAAGAGTACCGCTAAAGAGTGTCTATCAAAACTATTGTAGAAAGTAGAAAGGACACAAGGCGTACCTCTATCCATCGGCAAAGCCTCTGGTTCAACAACCCCTAGGGCATGCAGCTGTCCTCGCCCTCGCCCTCCAGCTCCCTAAGCTTGGCGTGGACCACCTGGGGGTGGTGGTGGTGGAATATGATATTTCCGACCACCTCATGTTGATGCACTAGCTCCATCGCCATGTCTGCCGCCCTGCAGACCCTCTTGCTTGAGACTTTGCCACTGCCAAGGCGGCCTGTCAACTAGCTCCCTCTCAGCAGCACGACGGGTCGGAAAATCTCTAGCAAGATGTCCCCGACCGTCAAAAGTGTAACACTGCCTCTCCTACGGCTGACCAAAACTGGCATGCGAGGCCTGTGAGCCCTGAGCCTCAGATCCTCCGTCCTAGAGTTGCCTCCTAAAACGTCGTCCATGCCCAGACCCGTGCGTCTGCCGCCGGCTACCATCTTCCGACGTCCCAACTGCCACACGCCCAACACTAATGGGATGAATCTGCTCAGCCAGAAATCTCTCCACCACCAAGGCTCACTCCAACACTTCTTCATAGGTGGGAAGACATAAAGAAAATACACCTACAAAGATTCCTCTGCGTAGGCCATGCTCTAAGGTCTGAGTCCTAAAGAACAGGTCTCGAACCATATCTAGGGAGTAGCGCGACAGGTCTGTAAACCTCACTGAGTACTCTGACACAGTCATGTCCTCCTGTTGAAGCTGTGAAAGCTCCTGGATCTGCACTAACCTCAGCATCACCAGATAGAACTCTTCCCTGAAGAGCCTCTCAAACTCTTCCCACGTGAGCATCTCCTCATTGTGGGACTGTGTCACCAAACTCCACCATCGCTCGGCCGAACCATGAAGAAGGCTCGCCGCTAGGACCATCATCTGATCTGGGGGTGTCCTCACTAGGCAGAAAACTCGGGTGACTTCTTCGAGCTATTCATCACCTGCCTAAGGGTCTAGATCACCCCAGAACCTTAGAGGTCGCTGCCTCTGGAACTTGTGTAGCGTACTCAGCCTGCACGTAACCTCATCTTGCACTGCCGGCACAACCAGCTGCTTGACAGGTGGTGGCTCAACTGGCGGACCACTTAGAGGTCCAGCCTCAGAACCTGTGCCCTACTCCACAGCCTCTACACAGGGCGGATTGTCACCACAATCCCACTGCAGAACTCTCGCTGGCTATCGGCGTGGAGGCATCCTGAAATACAATCAATGTGCACCATGGTCAAAGAGTATATCTGGAGAGCTAACTCAAGAAGGACAAGGAAAACCCCAAAACCCAGTCCTATATGATGCATGTCCCATTATTATTTTTCCTACGACTAGTGTACAAACGTCCCGAGTCGAAAAGCAGGTTTTCAGAGTCCTGGTGAATGGATACGTCGGCCGCCGCACCAACACTGAAGTCCCTGTCCTGAAAGTGGAACTCGAAACATCATAACACTACCGCAATGCAACCCAAACCAAACTCACAGCTAGACCAGCTACGCTCTGAGATCCCAAAGGTGGAACCTCCTCTGATACCACTTTGTCATGACCCGACCCAACGGGGCTCGAGCCATGACTCCCCAAGCCCGCCTCTAATAGTCCAGGGGCTGGCGTCTAGCGTCGAGTAGGATATTTTACATAAGGGAGGCATTAGCCTAAGGTACCTGTACACACGCACACACACACACCTCCATGCAAAAGTGCAGAGATATATATATAAACTGAAAAGAAATGCATGCATACATATAACCCACAACCAGAGTGCAACAGAAGTATAAAAGGGAAAAATAGGGCCCACCAAAAGGAAACTACAAAAGAGTCCAACCTGCTCAGAAGAAGGGGTACACTGCCAAAAGTACCACCGGAAAGCTCCTCGGTAGAGCTCTGGTAAGACTCCACATTCAGTCCCTCTCACTCAGCTCTTCCTACTCTGGGTCTTCCTAGGACTCTATCGAAAGGCCTGTGGTCTGCACAAGACACAAATATGTGGGGAAAATCACATGTAGGGTTGAGTATAACAATACTCAGTAGGCACCCCAAAAACCCAAAACAAAAGAGAGCAACTAAAATCCAACAGTCCGCTCATCCCAGCCAGAGGGAACCCAGATGAGAGAGAAACTCCATCTTGTGACCATCCTCGGCTAAACACAACTAGTCAGCTCAACTCAGGTGTATGCCCATACATATACCACGAACAACAAGATATACTCTGCTCACGCACCAAGCCACATGAGGTACCGACCTCATCACCAACAATGGTTCACAACCAGGAGAGCACACTCCATGATCATTGTCATCCTAGATGACACTCTTCCGAGAGATACACTCCATCGGGTCCCACACAAACATCTCAGATGCTCACCCGAGAGATCATTCTTGTCGAATATCGTCACTGAGGAAACCTCGCTGAAACAACATAAACACCAAACTCCTCTGATAGGGGATCACTCCTAGGGTCCGCTAGGGGATACCAGAACCCACACTGGTATACGAAGATCTCACAGATATGGGATCACTCCCAGGGTCCACTGGGGGATACCACAACCCGATCTGGCATTCGTAGATCTCACAGATAGGGGATCACTCCCAAGATTCACTGAGGGATACCACAACCCGATCTGGCGCTCGACAGAAACACATCACTCAGATAGAGGATCGTTGCTTGTGAAAAGGTGGTCACGACAATACTGGAACCCTATCTGGTATAACTCGTGATGTATGGGATCTAACTGAAGATGCACCAACCCTACCGAAACCATGCGCTGAGTAGGGGATCGTATAACCAATGATACTGCAACCCTACTATAATCCTCATGCTGAGTAGGGGATCGTATACCCGACAATTCCACAACCCTACTGATCATGGTCCACTACGTAGGGGATCATATTCACGATGATTCCACAAACCCTTTGGGGTTAACCTGCTAGATAGGGGATCGTCGCCTCTGGATAAGCGGTCACAGCGATACCAAGAACCCGATCAAGGGAAACGATGCTAGAGGATCCCGCTCCAGGCCCACCAAAGGGATGCCATAACTCTAACAGATTAAACATCCCATCGAGAGGATCACAAACCTATACGAAGGTTGTGATGTCGTGCGAACCCTCATAGGAACGAACCAAGGGAGTACCCTCAACCACTGCTGGTCCAAACATCGCTAACCCAAGCGACCCACCATAACGCCACACTACACACCTCCAAGACTGATACTGAGGTAACCATCGTGATCCATGAGGAAAAACACGTAGGATAGGCTGTTTTCTTGCCCGAAATGGACAACCGGTGAAAAAGGAACTATTCACTGTAGCTAGCTCGTGCGGGGCCCACACTATGATCCCGAAACTTATCAAGCAGATCATACCACTGCGATCCCCTTGGAAAAACACACTGGATCGACTACTCGTTCGTCCAAAATAGACCCCTAGTGAAAAAAAAGTATTATTCACTAAAGCCAGCCCGGGTGGGGCCCACGCCTCGATCCAGAAACTCATCAGACGGATCATACCATTGCGATCCTCTCAGAAAAACACACAGGATTGACAATTCATCTGCCAAAATTGGACTCCTTATGAGAAATTTGTGTTTCTCCGTAAAAGCCCAAACCGGGCCTCATGGGGCCCACACCCCAAACTCGGTCCCAACACTCGTAAACCAATAAGAAAAGTCTGTCGTACCATCATGGCCTCAACTCCACTAACGGCACGTCAATTGGACGCTCCGATTAGAAGATACAATGGCCCGAAGTCGAATAATAATAAAATATTAATATTTTATTCAACGTTTCAAGATCTCGGGCCACGATCCTGAAACTTTGAAACGCCCAAAACCACATCAAAGGGTTAGCCTTATTTCTAGGGCCGTGTCTCCTTATACGTCACACAAATCTGACCCCTGTATTGCAAGAAATGGGGGTTTTAAAACCCCCGTGTACAAGGAGAGGGCCGGCCTGGGCCGACCCGGCCGCCTCCACTGTCGGGCCCTCTAGCCAGAAAACCACGCCGCCGCGGCATATCGTTGTGTGCGCGTGCGGCTGACCCCCTCCACAGGTCGCCGCTAATTGGCAACGGACCGCCGCCGGTGCGGTGGTCCCAATTGAAACCCAGCGGCCCGCCGTCGGCGGGGGACCTTCCGAGGGATGTTGGGGGTACCCCGGGGGTCCAAACGCGCATCCGAAAGCATATTCATGCCCCTCGGGACCGGATCTACGCATATTCAAGCTCAAAATGGAGAAAAACCAAACCAAATGGGATCTGGGATTTCAAATATCAAAAAGACTACCTGTTGGTGGATCGCCGAAGCTTCGGGTATAGAACGACGCCCGCGACGCCCTGAAGCTTGATCCGCTGACGATCGGCGTTGAAAACGGACACCCGGGGATCGATTCAGCGAAGAACGGATGAGGTAGGGGGAGGGTTTCGTCTGGCATGCGGGAGGAGGGAGGTGAGGGGATTGATTGATTTTCTTTTTTTTAATTAAAAACTTCATTTTAACTCCCCGCCAACACGCCTTCGACCCGGCACCCGGCGCCGACTAAAATTATCTCGCGCCTAGGGTAAACACGGCATTCTGAACGCAATAGAGGACTCAGATTTTCGATCTGAGACTCCGTTCAAAATTTATTCGAGCCGATGCTCATAAATAAACTCTTCCATTTATTTACGAAAATGCCTCGGGTGGCTTTTCTCACAGTAGGCCCGCGCCCGCAAAGTTTACACCCCACCTTGGGTAAATGGCACGCTCCGGACGCAAACATGCCCTCGGATTCCTGTTCTGAACTACCGATTTAGGAGATAACACACCCCTGCCACATGCATAGTATAAAAATACTTAATATTTTTATAAAATTGATTTTGGGCACACCGGGCCTCGGAATTGCACGCCGTCTTCGCACCTAACTCTGGAATTATTCATAGGAAAATTCCAAAGTATGACAGGGGAAAAACCCAAGTCGCTACATTTTTACCTTAGAACCACTACACATTGTTGTGTTCTTGTCTTTATTTATTCTTTCTACTTACTTGACTTTAAGAGAGAAAAAGAAAGAATCACTTCATGTTGATAGGGATTATTTGAATTCATAAAAGTTTTTAAAGGATCACAATTCACCCCCCCCCCACCCCACCCCACAGTATCTTTATCATATTCATATCTAACACAACAAGTTGAAGGTGATTTCGGTTATCAAATAGAGAACTAGGAAGTTCGAATAATTATTCCAGATCTGATGAAGAAACCGTCTTGGTTTTATTTTCAAAATGGTAATCTAAATAACATATCGATAAAATATCAACCATGTTGAAGGTAAAGAGGATTTAAAATGGGAAAATCCAAATGATAAAAGTACCCATCTTTGAAGGAATGAATTACATGATATCATGAAGAGTATTTGAAGAAGTGGATCTACCCTGATGAATAAACTATGAATGTTTTCATCTTGGTGTTAACTCAACAACAAGAATCATTAAGCTTACTTGATATTAAGATCACTCTTAATTATGTGAAGATAGAATAAATCTCATAATTAGGAGTTGCTTGAGAGTCTTTCAGGATCATTCAATTAATAAAAATAAAGAATTTTTTTAAGGTTCTTGAAAAACGTTCATTAAAAAAGTATGAATTCCAATTTTATTATACTTGTTTTTTAAAGAAATATTTCAGATATTAAGGGGGTTAAATTATTTTAATCAATTAAAAGAAGTAGATAAAACCTAAAGTGTCCTAGAGCTATTTGAAATCAAAACCTTTTGGTTTCACTTAAATATTTTTAATCTATGTGTTAAGTTAGTGTAGAAAATTAATGTTGAAAAAATGTATGAGAATATTTGAAATAACTAACATCAATAAGTATTATATTCCTAGATGCAATTCAATAAACCCTAGGGAATGGAATTGGATCACAAATTGAAATGTCATTTTCTAGCATTAGTATTAATAGAAAATATAAATGGGGGTATTGATGAACCCACTTTGTGTTTGAGTTTTATTTTTTGTCAATGTATGAGGAAACATGCAAGATTCCAGTATAATATGAATAAGGGTATCTTTGAAGGAAATTATAGAGCCCAATCATGATGATAATATTTATAAAGTTCCTAATAAATGAAGCATGTAAGTTTTAGTTAGTTTCTTCCACATGGAAAATAATATTTTTTAGAAGTTTTTCCATTATACATATCAAAAAGGGTAAATATGCTGCTTAAATTTCATATGTAAAATCTATTTAAGTAGATGAGATAATAATATAAATAAGTTGATTACCATGTAAGTTTCTTGAAGTTTATTTCACTTTTAAAATATCATTTATAATTTAAATGTTCTACTGCTTAGTATTTCACATGTATATTTGGTTTAATTGGAAATGATGATGATGATAATGGTTTAACTTTATTTTTAAGTTTATATTAACTTTATGGAAAAGTAATGATCTGTTGTTTTCCTTGAATATTTGGTCAGAAAGATTCTACTTAGAATCCATTAAGTGTGATTATTTTTTATATTGATCTTTAAGGAGATATGACATGTGTTGGAACTGAGGAACCACTATCTATAATAGATTGGAAATATTTTTTTGTGTATATTCTATGTATAGGGTTGTTTTTTATATCATTGAAATATTTCCCGGATGGAAGATAAATGATTTTAAGCATTGGAATATCCATCCAAGGAATATAAAACTTGAAGAACACTATGAAGATACTTTGTATGATGTTTTTTAAGTGATTAAGAATGGGTATAATCACTTTCAAAAAATTTATAGTTGATTCAAATAAATTATAGAAGTAATTTACCAGTTCTAGATAAATGAAAAAGTCATTTATCTTATGGTGACCCATATAAGTAAATTAATTTACACCACAAGATAATTATTTTATTCATATCTAGATAAGGAGTTCAAAATTTGGAAAATGGATTTATCTTACACATGTAAGATATTTTAGACTGTGTATGATATTTTTAATGCATGTAAGATAATTTTATCTATATGGACAAACCTTGAAGGAAAATATCTTATGAGGATCTACATAAGATAATTCATCTATGCAAGAAGAATTATGAGTTGGCCTATTTTGGTAAAAATATTTTATCTTACACGTGTAAGTTATTGATCTATGTAAGATGATTTAGTTATGCTGGGAACATACCATGATTTACTTGGTGAAATTTTGAGAATCTATAATCATGATATATGTGGAGTTAAATTAAATGTGATATATTAAGACTTAAATATCCTAATAAAAAGGAATAAAAAATCACATGATGCTTGTGCGATGTTCATCATGGATCATATATTATGATAAAACACATGATCATGATTCTTGTTGAGATCATGGGAGAACTATCCAAGGGAGGTTATGGAATTTTTAAAATGATATTTCCACATTTTGGGATGAGATTCCACATCACCATGCCTTCATGAAAATATCTAGTGAATTGATTGTGTGTATTTTGTAAAAATTTTGAACAGATAAGAAGTGTGTGGTGTTTCAAATATCACAAGAAGGAAACAAGCTAAGTCTTCATCCAGAATATCATGAAGAATTTTAATAATAATTTAATTTGAATATTTTATGAATATAGAATCTCTATTGAGAAAACATTGAAGGTATTTCATAAGTAAAAAAGAAGGAAGGAGTGATTCTTGAATGTGTGTACATGTGAATATACTACAATTCAAAATAAGAAGAGAGAGATAAGAACCATCTTTGTGCATGTTAAAAATCATATGAGTCAACAAAATTAAATGTCCCAATGTCATATATCACATTTAATTTAACTCCACATATATCATGATTATAGATTCTCAAAATTTCACCAAGTAAATCATGGTATGTTCCCAGCATAACTAAATCATCTTACATAGATCAATAACTTACACGTGTAAGATAAAATATTTTTACCAAAATAGGCCAACTCATAATTCTTCTTGCATAGATGAATTATCTTATGTAGATCCTCATAAGATATTTTCCTTCAAGCTTTTTAAAATGATATTTCCACATTTTGGGATGAGATTCCACATCACCATGCCTTCATGAAAATATCTAGTGAATTGATTGTGTGTATTTTGTAAAAAATTTGAACAGATAAGAAGTGTGTGGTGTTTCAAATATCACAAGAAGGAAACAAGCTAAGTCTTCATCCAGAATATCATGAAGAATTTTAATAATACTTTAATTTGAATATTTTATGAATATAGAATCTCGATTGAGAAAACATTGAAGGTATTTCATAAGTAAAAAAGAAGGAAGGAGTGATTCTTGAATGTGTGTACATGTGAATATACTACAATTCAAAATAAGAAGAGAGAGATAAGAACCATCTTTGTGCATGTTAAAAATCATATGAGTCAACAAAATTAAATGTCCCAATGTCATATAAATTCTTTCACACTGAATAAGAAGGAAGAGGAGGATGATAATATTGAAAAAATTATCCTATAGCCTTTATTTATTATAGAATCCTTAAGAAGAGAGAGTTTAGATGTGTTTTTTATGATCACATTCCAAGATGAAGTTTAGAAAGAGTTATCCTATAGTATTCTACTATATAAGCCCAAATAATTTTGAGGCAGCCCATCTAACTACTCCAATAGAGGAATAAGATCATACATATAGTGCAGGAAGGACTCAAGTCATCATAGGTTATGTTGATTCAAAGGAATTAAAATACAATTCAATTGTACAGAGGGATATCAATCCCTCTCTTATGTTGAACTTAGTCAGTGCTAGGATTATAGGCTCAAGTTCATACCCTTTCTTAGGATTATTTTATTAATAATAAGGAAGTCATGTATTTGGGATAATAACTACAATGCATTGGGGACATAGTCATTCAAAAGGAGGTGAACTTCATTAAAAAATCCTAATGTTCTCCTATGTTGCTTTCTTATTATATATCTTCATAACCAACCAAAGGAGGGATAAAAATAAATAGATCAATTAACTGAATAAATGAATAGGTAATTAAGGGATAAAAATGATATTGGATTATAATTCACACAACAATAATTCACCCCCCCCCATCTATGTGGGAATATCCCAATGTGATCATAACATATAGTCATATGGTACCTGATCTATGGGCACCAAATACTTGGTAAAATCTGTCACCAAGGGAAAACTTCCCGCACTGAGTTTTTCTCCTTAAAAACTAGCCTACATCCTCCTCCAAATCTTCCAATATCCTAAAACCATCAAAATATTCATGGATTGGAAAAAAAAATACCTAAAAATATGAAAGTTGTTATTGGTTTAGCCCAAAATTAATATGATATAATTTCCCCAATTTGACCTTATAATAATAATGATGGATCAATTGGAGCATGTTCATCTATGGTGGTTGAAGCACTTCAAACCCTCACTCCCTGATCTGGGGATAAAAACTTTTTTTAAAACACTATATTTCATAAAAAACAAGCTAAACATATCTTTCTTTTATATTATTTCCATAATTTAAATATTACATCTCACAAATAGTCACATAATCCTAAGAACAAAATGTTCAGTGTCTTTAATGATTAGCTACATGGGAAGCTTATTTTATGATACTTGTGAACATTTACCCATAATCAAACCACACTATACTCATAAGAATTTATACTCACCTTCATAACCTAGGGAATGGAACATAAGGAGGGGGTGATATTAGATGCTCGATAAGGTAAAAACTCATTAACATATCATTAAGGGTTATATAATAATAATATGAGAAAACATGAACATGAAATAAATATCTTAATATAAAGATCATGGAACTATAATAGTTTTTTGTAATTCATGATAGAATGACATGTAATCTCAAATGAACAAACATATACCCGAGAAAAAGAGTGAAAAATCATGAGATAATAACAATGATCCATGGAGAAAAATCATAGGAATATAACATATAAATATAACATGCCCTTGAATCATATCATAACAAGGAACTTTATCACTAACATAAGCTCAGGGAATCATTATATTCTGAGACAATTTAATTTTTCCTCACATTACTATGTGAACAAATAAAATTTCTATGCATCATGTAGTTAGAAAATAAAATTTCCATGTGTCCTGTTGTGAATAAACAAAATCCCCACACTACAAGTTGTGGATAGATAAAATTTTAATTCTCAACATTATTATCATATGTGATATCAAACATTAACCAATTCAGTGGAGGTATTTAATAGACCCAAATCATTTCAGGTATTTATCAAACCCAAAACATATAATAATAAAACACATACATAATTGTATTATAAGATCATAAAACATTCATCATTTCATCATAGCTTAATTAACATGTGGGAAAATGGGTTTTATAGAAGCATCTTTAGAACAACATAATCATAAGCCATCCAGAGAAAGAAAATGGATGGTATCATAAGAAAATATCTGAATTGTAACATAAGAAACATAAACGGATGATGAAATGGATTAAAAATACCCTCTTTAGATTATTAGATGAAACACATTGAAAAATAAAATGAAATATCCCTTTTTGAAATCAAAAATTCTTTTTTAAAATAAAAAAATTACTTTTGAAAAATATAATAATATTTCATTTTATTTTCAAAACCATTAAGAATTAAAATCATTTGGAAAACCATTTTAAAATATAAAAAGTAAGCTTTGCAAGGAATAATTCTCATAATAGTGAAAGATTTCGAAAATATTTTTTAGGAAAAACATTACCATTGTCATAAATAATGAAGTTATGGGTCACATTAAAAAGTCATTTTCAAAAAGTTTAAGTGATAATTTTGAAAAAAATTACTTTTAAAAATAACCTTCAATAATGGATCCTTGAAAAGACATAAATTATTTTCAAAGGAAATGTGTAGTAGAAGATAAAACAAATTATCATGGGAAGAAACATATTTTAATAATTTAAATTATCTTTATTGAAACCCAAATCCTAAAAATGGATAATAAAACTTTCTTTTGAAAAGTGGAAAATTTGAAAGTTTAAAATCATAAGAGATAGCACATAATTAGGTTTAAAAATATAAAGGATAATATTTGAGGAAAGTGAAAATAAATACATTGATGAAAACTCGTCATTGAATATAATAGGAATTATTCTTACCAATGTCATGATTTTATAGAGAAAAAATTCATCGAGGAGGAATATTTGAATCAAAAGTGTCATTTTCCAATATAGAAGGATAAATTTTAATATAAAATCTTAGGGTGTAAGAAACCAAGAATATAAGTAAGAAGTTCAAGATAAAACATTATAACTCAATGAAATGGGGTTTGAGTTAACAAAAAAAACCCTTACATTGTCATTATCTTTCAAATTGAAAACCCATGAAAGGTTTAACATGATATGGATTTATGATGACCCAAAACTTTTACACATATTATTACATGATTCTTGATATAAATAACCATAAATATGACATAAGGATCATAAAGGTATAGTATCTTTGTAAGATTAATTTATTAATACATAAAATATGTCATCCTTATATTATTTTTCATAATGAACTTCTAAAATCCATTTGAGCTCCAAAATAATCATGGGATAACCTAGGGAATGTATAAATAAAGGGGTGATCTAAAAATCCCAATAATGGAATAAACCTATTAAGAAAACATAACATGTCAGCCAAATGTATAACATTATATCAAAAAAGATAAGCATCATGGGTAATTGCATAAAATCATATCATAAATAACATAGTGTCATAAGATCATGGAATCATAGAAAATGTGGAAACAATATATAACATGACATAAACATGAGTCAAGGATAAATTCCTAGATAATATCACACGGTGGTTTACTCCCTAATCTTATACATAGTGCCTCATGAGACTAAAGCTTTTCCCAATGAATTGGAGCGCTATATGGGTTCACCAATCATAAAATGTTCATGATCTATGTGTTCCAAATAAAGTGATCAATCATAATTAATAAAATAAGAATTACCCATGGAAAGAAAATGGGTTTCATAGTATTTCTTCATATCATAAACATAATAAATTTCATAATGAAGGAATTTGATAAATGATCGTAAGGCATGTATTACCCCATAAAAAGAAGGAATAATAATATAGGTATATATTTGAGGGACATATATACATAATTTAGTATCATTACATTGCATTAAAAGAGAGATAAAGTGATTTAGAGAGAGAAAGTTCATATCCTGAAAAAAAAAAGGTGGTTTAGAGAGATCCCTTACTTCGAGCCTGATTTGTCATGTGTGTTCTTTATATTTTTGAATAATAAACTTAATTTAATTATTTACTTTCTTAAGAACCATTTTCAAGTTTATTATTCTTTTTATTTTAATTTTTACCATGTCATATTCAATTACTTAACCAATTAATTCCATATCGGATGTTTTAACGATAAATGACTTATATGTCCAAAATCACATTAGTAAGTTGACTAGGTTCAAAGAGATTATTAATTAATCATCTCCAGAGTGTTAAACATGAAATAATTGAAATTTTTATACATAAATTATATTTTTTAAAGAACCATTAAATATGGTATTGAAAAATGAACTATGTTACAATCATGAAGATGGTAGTTTATACGTACGCATGAGTAACATTTCCATATTTCGAATATCATAATGGAAGGAAGGTAGGTGTTATTTTGTAATATCTCGTTACCATTTTATTAGGTATACCCTTAACCTTTTCATGTTTTTCTCCTCCTTTGAGATTGGGAGGATATATATAATTAAAGATTAGAATGATTTTTTTTGTGTGTTGAAAATAGTTTTTAATGAAAAATGGTTTTTCCCTAGTTATTGAAAAATAGAATGGAAAAGGGGTATTTTTGAAGCATTGAAATGAAATTTGAAAAATAGAATATGGGTTAACTTGGGTACTAAGGTGGAAGTTTTATCTTGGGTCCATCATCCATTTTTTTTGTGATTATCAAGAAGATTTTTCTTGTGGATTTCCTATATTTACTAGGACCATTGTTCTAAGGGATAGATATTAACATTGTTGGGGGGTTTAATCATGGGTTATTCCTTTTCTTCCTAGAACCATTTTTCTAGTAACTGGTTTTTGCACTTGATTATTATGGTATAATTAGTCTACATCCTGGACTTGTAGTATTCCTTGGTGTTGTGATACCTAGGCTTCTGTTTTTTATTTCTTGGATTTATGAGTTATCCTTGATATACATGTTTATGCTTGTGAAAAATGATATGGAAAATTTTCTTTGAAATTAATATACCTGCTTTTCTTTAGAACTGTGAAACAGGGAAATGTTTACCATGTTTTCTATAAAACTTCTTTACTATTTATCATGCCATGATTTATTTTAAAATAAGCATATAGTATTTTTTTTATACAAATACTTGTTATAGAACACTTGGGTGGGATCCTACTAAGCCTGTTAGCTCACACCCTGTGCACCTATTTAGTGGTGCATAGACCTTTTTTTGTCTTCTGGTGTAGGGAAAGTCAAGGAATCATAGTGAGGCAGTGAGGTTTATGTTATCTGGTTGGGTAGCTAGTGGTGAGATGGTGGGAGTTTTTCTATTCCATTGTTTGGAGTAGCTATTTGGTTTGGGTCCTTTGCAGTTAGACTTTTCCTTTGGATTTTTTAGCTAATTTTTTTCTATTTTCCACTATTTTCTTATAGTTATGGCATATATATATATATCTTGTTATTCTTCCATTGTTCCTTTTTCTTAGTGCATATATTCCATGTGTTCGATCAGGTTGGGTGAAATTATTCCCTCTGTTATGTTGTTCGATGTCCAGGTGCTTGTCACCATCCTATTGGGATCGGGAATGCCCTTCGGGTATGTAACAGAAAATTTCAGGTGATAGGTTTGAGGGAAACTCGAGTCATTTCATTAAAATTTGGTATCAAAGGAGGTCTTTCCTCAAGAATCCTTTTTTTGGGATGTCTGTTGGACTGGAGATAGGATTTTTAGGATTTGATAGGTATATTGCGATAAGTGTCTAGCCAGATCTTGTTATGGTGAGACTCAAGTTTCCATGGGATGTTGGGATATGTGTCTATAGTATTGGTTTTTGTTATAAAATATTAGTTTTTTCTTATGGATTTTCTAGTTTGAACTGAGATTTTTTTTGTTGTCTGGTCATTATTATGTTTTGAAGTGCAGGAGTATGCCTATGAAACATCTTCCATGAGTTCTTCAGGAAGGTGTAGCCGATGATCCTCAAGGGAAAACACTTATAAATCAGAATCTCATCAAGACTATCATACGGGAATTCCGTTCTGTTTATTAGGATGTGCCACAAGTTCAGAACATAGTGGTTGAGGTACAGCCAGGAGCTAGAGATGAGAGAGGTCGATTACGGGGGTTCTTGCATGAGAAACCACCATCCTTTAAAGGGACAACTGAACCTCAATAGGTGGAGGATTTTCTAGATAAGATAGATCAAATATTTTAATTTCTAGAGACACCTGATAATATCATGGTAAAGTTCACAACATTTAGAATTAAAGGTTCTGGTAAGCAATGGTGGGATTCTATGGTCCAAGCAGACAGACACGTGGGCTTGTATTAGAAGGGTTTCAAAACCATGTTCTTTAAGTAGTTTTTTCTAGAGTCCATTATATTTTCACAGTCTCTAGATTTCCTATATTTTTAATAGGGAGAGAATTCAGTGTCGGTATACACCAATTATTTTGTTGAGGTTGTCTATTTTTTCCTAAACGTGGTGAGGAATGACCAGATGAAGGCTCAAAAGTGCCTATAGGGTTTGCGTCCGGATATCAAATCATAGGTGTTTATGTTGAAACTTTATACTTATGATAGATCTATGATGGAATAAATGAATATGGCAAGAAAGGTTTGATTTTCCACATATCCTCTTCCATTGGGTGGCAGCTTCAATGGCGCACATGGGAAGAATAGGAAGTGACAAGATCATCGCAGTAGTAGTGGAGGTGGATATCAGCAGGAAGCCTCCTCTACATTGTTCGTTGCAGCTGGAAATGTACCTGTGACTTGATATCAGTGTGGAAAGGGAGGATACACAAGATGTTCTTGTACTATGCCTGTGAATACATACAATAGTTATAGATTCATTGGTCACTTACAGTGCTTCTTTCAGGCTATGACTACGCCTCATTGTGGTCAGAGTTCATCATCTAAAAAGGCTACAATAGAGTATTTAGAAGCTTCAAACACTATAGGGCTCCATCTATAGGCCTCAGGAGTGAATCATTTTCACACAGTAGATGATTTTCTAGCAGAAGTTGGGCCAGGTCCGGCTATAGTGAGAGGTATTATCCTTATTTAATCGTCAGTAGTAATTGATTTATTCAATATTGGTTCCTCCCACTCTATTATATAGGCATGTTTAGTTGATGTTATTAAACTTCAAAGGTAACATATGTCCTTTGAAATGGAGTTAGTGACACCTCTTGGTAAGAGGAAAGAGCAGGGGTTTAGGTATCCTTCTTGTTCATTAATGATAGCTGATACGGAGTTGGTTTGGGATTTTCTCATTCTTGATCTAGATCTATTTGAAATCATCATCGGTATATATCACCTATCACTCATCGTGCTAATTTTTATTGTTATCATTGGAATGTATCATTTCTTGATGCTTATGGGAGCTATCGTGTGTTTTAGGGGGAGTGGGACCCAAGGTCTAGTCATGCAGGACCTTCCTGCCTAGAGCTTAGGATTTTGTTGTCTGTTATTATGTTTAAGCCTGATAACATATATCCTGTCATTGATTTTTCCATTTTTGTTTGGTACTTTCCTGATGTTTTCCCAGAATACTTCTCCAGTCTTCCTCTAGAGAGATAGGTATATTTTACTATTGATCTGGTGCTAGGTATGTAGCCAATATCGACACCATATTTTCGTATGGAACTAGAGGAGCTTAAAGAGATCAAGATTCAGTTGGATGGCCTATTATAAAAAGGTTTTGTTTACCCTATCATTTTTCCTTGGTCATACCTTGTGCTCTATTCCAAGAAAGCATATGGTTCACTTCGTTTATGTGTAGACTATCGGAAGTTGAACCGGGTAATGGTTAAGAACAAGTATCCTTTGCCTCATGTGGATGATCTATTTGATCAGTTAAAGGGGAAAAGGGGTTTTCAAAGATTGATCTTCTGTCGGGTTATCATCAGCTCAGAGTTCAGGAGTCTGATATACCAAAGATAGCATTTAGGAGTAGGTATGGTCATTATGAATATCTTGTGATGCCTTTTGGTCTAACTAACTCTCCTGTAGTTTTTATGGATTTGATGAATCATATATTCCATAAATATCTTGACACTTTTGTGGTAGTGTTCATGGATGATATTATTGTTTATTAGAAATTGAAGAATGAGCACGAGCACCATCTAATTTTGGTTCTAAAAATTATGAGAAGTAACTATTTGTATGGAAATATTTAGAAATGTAGTTTATAGATTCAATAAGTGAAGTTCTTGGGGCACAGAATTTCTGAGAATGGCTTTTCAGTTGATCTAGAGAAGGTAAAGGATATTTTTTCATAGAAGGAACCATGAAATGTCTTTGAGATATGAAGCTTCCTTGGCCTTTCTGGATACTACTGAAGGTTCATCAATGATTTCTCTTAGATGGAATCACCTTTGACTACTCTTACCAAGAAAGTAGTGAAATTCACATGGGATGAAAAGTTTTAGTCTTCTTTAGATGAACTAAAATGACTTCTAACATCGGATCCAATTCTGATCTTACTTGAGCCCGGTAATGGGTACTTAGTGTTTTGCGATGCTTCAGGTGCTAGTTTAGGATATGTTCTTAAACATGATAATCATTTAGTGGATTATAGCTCTTGTCAGCTTCGACCATATGAAAATAATTAACCCAATCATGATTTAGAGCTTGTTTCATTCATGCATGTGCTTAAAAGTTAGCATAACTATATTTTTGGGGAAAGGTTCAAAGTCTTCTATGATCAAAAGAATCTGAGTTATATGGTATTCTTTGATCATAAGAGTCTGAGTTATATCTTTTCTCAGAATGACTTGAATCTCAGATAGAGGTAATGTGTAGAATACCTTCATACGATTGACTTTGATATCACCTACACCCCAGGGAAGGGAAATGTCATTGCAGAAACTGTTAGCAGGAAAGTACCACCACATACTGTTCTGGAATTGAAAGAAGAGTGGAACATTATGGGTCTTTTCACTGAGTTTTACCTAGATACCCATAAGTATGTTTCAGGCATGGTTTTAACCAGTTCTCAGTTATCATCATCTCTCCTGGAGTCTATTTTTCAGAGTTAGAAAGAAGATGATGAGTTTAGTAAAGTTCAAGAAAACCTTTGTGGTGGGGAGACCATTTCTGGTTGGTCTCTTTATTCAGATGGTATGCTCCACTTTGGGAAAAGGATTGTCATCCCAACATCTATGAGGAGTTTAGTCTTGTTTAATTTTCATAGCTCTTCATGGGTTGTTCATCCAGGAACTATGAAGATGTATTATGACGTGAAAAAACAATTCTGGTGGATGGGTATGAGGTGTGACATCGCAGATTTTGTGTCATGCTATTACACCTACCAACAGATAAAGGAAGAGAACTTGAAATATTTCGGTTTTATTTAGCCTCTTCCAATGCTGATTTAAAAATGGGATGAGGTATCCATGTATTTTTTTGTTGGATTACCACAGACTCCCTGAGGTAAGAATGTTATCTGGGTGGTTGTTGATCAGTTGATGAAGTCTATACATTTCATTCTGATTAAAGACACCACTAAGGTTGAAGATCTGGGTAAGCTGTATGTGAAGGAGATTGTGAGGTTACATGGGATTCCTTATTTCATTTTTTTGGATAAGGATCCTAGTTTTACCTTGAAGTTTTAGAGGATTCTCCAAGAGGCGATAGTAACTCAGGTCAAGTTGAGAACAGTTTACCATGTACAGACATATGGTCAAACAGAGTGATTAATTCAGATTCTGGAGGGATATGATGTGCACCTATGTATTAGATCTTAGAGGATCATGGGATATCCATATGGGATTGGTTGAGTTTGCTTAAAATAATAGTTTTTAGTATTAAATAATAATGGATCCCTTTAAGGCATTGTACAGTCTACCATGTAGATCACCACTTTGTTGGGCTGAGGTGATTGAAGTATCTTTAGTTGGACAAAGTTTGGTTCACAGACATCTGTGAAGATTCAGGATGTACATCAATGTCTGATAACATCCTAGAGTCAATAGAAATCATATGCGGATCTGCGGTTTCAACCTTTGGAGTTTTCCGTAGGTGACTGGGTTTTCTTGAAAGTTTCTCCTCAGTTGGGTCACCGTCATTTTGGAAAGTAGGGAAAGTTGGATCTGGGGTATGTTGGACCATTTGAGGTCATTTAGTAGCTCGGAAAATTTTCTTATCGGTTATCATTTTTGGTTCAGCTGACATGTATTCATGATGTTTTCTATATATCTCAGCTATGGAAGTATCACCTCAATCCTTCTCATGTTATGAGTTGGGAAGAAATTGAGCTCGAACTGAAAGTTTCTATTCTAGAGAAACCTGTTGATATTGTTGACTCTCAAGAGAAATTATTTCATGGGAAGTTGATTCTGTTGGCTAGAGTTCTATAGAAACAAGGATCATATTCTCATGAGACTTGGGAATGTGAATTGTTGATGATGGAGCAGTGGTCTCATATCTTTCCAGATATTACATATTCCACTTGAATTCTTAGGGATATAAATTATTTATAGTGGGGAGTTTGTAACATCTTGTTACCATTTTATCAATTATTCCCTTAACGTCATCATGGTTTTCTCCTCCTTTGATATTGGTAGGATACCTATAATGGTCAAGTCAGATATTTGTTGGTCTTTCAACTTTAACCAGCCTTTTCTGTAGGATGCAGGAAGATTTCACACCGTGTAACTAGGTTAGATGCTATGTAATTTCTAATAGGTACAATCCATGAAATGGGATTCAAGATTTGAAATATTACACATCATGAATGGTGGTATCAATTTTTGAATATTTTAAATAATGGATTTTTAATTTGAGGCTATGGGTTTTTCAGCGTACTTATCTAGTGTGGACTTCATAAAGTGATTAGGAGTTTCACGTCGTGAAATGGCCCGCATCTAGTTTTAAAACACACACTTATCAGTTTTTGTTGTTCCTTTCTTTCCATACTACTTCACCCTTGACCCAGGGTCTCTCCTAGGCATTTTCCAAAGATATCGCTCTTCCTAGATCGATCTTTTCGGTGTTGGATATCTACTGCAGCTGTGATGCGTCTCTCTAGATAATTTGCATTTCCACTTCTTTGTTGCTTTTGATTGTGGTATCTCATTTGGGTGGTGTATTTGGATCTATTGGGTTAAGATGGTGTTTTTTCTTGGATTCTTCTAGATCAGTTGTGCAATATCACTATGAAGGCCTTTTCCTTTGTTGGTCGTAGTGTGGAGGACACTCGTTCTTGAAGTATATAGGTTTATTCCTTTTTGATTACCCCTTTTGATCATATTTGGATCAACCATGTGATGTGGATTGGATTCTAGGGCCTTCGTTGTCATTGTTGGGTTTTCATTATTAGTGGATCTTGTTGCATGCGTGTACGACCTGAGTTTTGAGGTAGGCGGTTCCATCTCTAGACTATGATAATGGATCTTATTATTTTTCTTTACTAACTGATTTGTAATGAAATATTATCATGATTGTTTTTTGTATGTTGAAAATATTTTTCAATGAAAAATGGTTTTTCTCTAGTTATTGAAAAATGGAATGGAAAATGGATATTTTTGAAACATTGAAATGATCTTTGAAAAAGAGCACATGGGTTACCTTAGTTACTTAGGTGGAAGGTTTATCTTGGGTCTATGTCCATTGTTTTTTTATTATCAAGGAGGTTTGTATTGGGGATTTCCTCTATTTCCTGGGCTCTTTTTTCTGGCTGTGATATTAATATTTTTTAGGGGTTTACTCATGGGGTATTCCTCTACTTCCTAGGCCCATTGTTTTAGGAACTGGTTTTTTCACTTGATTGTTATGGTACGAGTAGTTTGTGGCCTAGACCTATAGTATTCCTTGGTGTTGTGATACCTGTGCTTCTTTTTTGTATTTCTTGTATTTCTAAGTTAGCCTTGATATGCATGTTTATGCTTGTGAAAAATGATATGGAAAATGTTCTTTGAAATTGATATACCTGCTTTTCTTTAGAACTGTGAAAAAAGAAAATGGTTACCATGTTTTCTATAAAACTGCTTTACTATTTATCATGACATGTTTTATTTTAAAATAAGTATATAGAATTATTTATACAAAGACTTGTTATGAAACATGTGGGTGGGATCCTACTCATCCTTTTAGCTTACAAATTGTTCACCTCTTTAGTGGTGCATAGACCATTGTTTGCATTCCAGTGTAGAGAAAGTCAAGGTATCGCAGTGAAGCAGAAAGGTTCATGTCAGATGGTTGGGTAGATAGTGGTGAGATGGTGGGAGTTTGTACATGCCCTCATTTGGAGTCACTTTTTGGTTTGTTTCCTTTGTAGTTGGACTTGTCCTTTGGAGTTTTTAGCTACTTTTGTTTTTGTCTGTTTCCATTGTTTTCTTACAATTAGTGCATATATATCTTGTTTGTATTCCTATTTTCCTTTTTTTAGTACATATATGCCATGTATTTGATCATTCTGGTAGAAATAATTCCCTATATTTTTTTTTGATTCCCAGGTTCTTGTTTCCAGCCTGTGGAGATCGGGAATTCCCTTCGGGTATGTAACGGAACAGGTTGTGTGTTGGGTTTGAGGGAAACCCGAGCTTGTTTGTTACATATTTTATATTTCAAGGATGATAATTATATTATAAATAACATATTATTTATTTAAATAACCTTACACATATCATCCATGTGATTTGATAATAATAAAATTAAAAAAACGAATTGCATCACTTTGGGAGGTGGTAGTTCATCGTACACACGAACAACGTTATCATTTTCAATAGATGGTAACATAATAAAGTATAAGATATATTAATTTTATAGAATGGTTAATATTTTATTATTATCATAAACATTAAATTAATCTTTATCACCTTTCATGTAAAGTGAAAATGAAAAAGTAATCATATTGCTTCATGAGGTGGTAATTCACCGTACACACAAGTGATATTATCTTATTCTCTAAAAAATAGAAAGTAAGAATATATATGTGATATTATAATTACATAGGTATAATTATATCATAAATATCATTTATAATCATTATATACATCATTATATCCATCCATGATAAGCAGTGATGGAAAACAAATTATGTCGGTTCGTGTGGCGGTAGTTCACCATATACATGATCAACGGTTTCATTTCTCATTTGAGGGAGGAGGATATTGTTGTAGTTCATGCACTTAACTTAAAAAAATATATGTATATGTAAGATACTGAGGTTATTATACCATTATGGTTTAATAATATTTTAATGAGGTGGAAGAAAAATAAAATAAAATGCTCGATTAAGGACGTTACCTCTTCTTTGGACAACTTCTTTTGGTTTGCACCAAAAGCCTTACTATATTAGATTTATGAACAAACCGATGATTCTATGATGATTGGATGGAATTATAGAATTTTTTTGGGTATGTATTGGCTGAAAATGGGCTTTTTAAGTGTGTAAAGGATAGGATAGGTGGTGGCCTTTTATAAGTGGGGGAGTGGACACACTAGTAATTTTTGAAAAAAACAATTCCAACTATGTTTTGATCATGAAAAAAGTGACTAAAATAGACCATTTTAGAAACTTATAATATATAGGGTCTAAATATGATCATTAAATAGTAATTATACAAGTTTGGGTCATTTTTTATTCTTATCTTTTTAGTTTAACCCCTGGTAAACTCGTTTTTACCTTAACCGCGGTAAATAATTTTTACTGTTTTAACTATTCATTATGGTCAAAAATTAATTTTTACATATGAAATAATATAAATTATTCTGATTCCAAATATGGAATCCATTTTTATAAATTTGACTCAAAAAATTTGTGGAATTTATTTTTAAATTAAACCTATAGACGTGTCCAAAAACCTGTTTTTCCAAAAAAAACCCTTCAAAATCTTAAAAAGTTTTTATATTAAAATCTAATATGAAATTGATTAAAATGACCTAAATTGGTTAAATTGTAATATAATTGAACTAATTTTAATTTAAAAGTAATTTAAAATGTAATTTAGAGTTTAAAATAATTTAAACAAAAACGAAGTTTTCAATAAAAATCAGTATTCTTCACTACTCATCAAAAACTAAATCTTTTCAGCGAATTCTAGAAAATTCACACCCATATAATTTTGAAATTTATATTTCAAAAATTAATTTTATTATTTCAAATAAATTTTCCAAAATAAGTAAAATTAATTTCAAATTATGTGCACAAAGCGCATTTAATCCGCCTTTCATAAAAATACATTTTTTTATAAAACATTTATTTCACTTTTAAATGGTTATTATTTTATTTATAATCAATAGATAACCATTGAATTTATTTTATAAATTTTTAAATCATAATTTTCATAATTTATTTATTCTTATTCATACCCTCCAATTTAACGACTTGGTTATAATGGTCTTGTTTAAATAATAAAATTTTAATAGTGTATTTTGTTTTATTTAAACCTGGTGTTATGTGCATCGTAAGCTATAAAAGATATCGGATTTATTTAAGAAGAAATAGGTTGTAAATTCTTAGGGTGCTACATTCTCTTCTAAGTTTGGTGTTTTGCGTCATATACACTATCCAACATGACGTTCTTCTTTTAAAATCTAGGGGTATTACAAGATTTATAAATCCATTAGATTACATAAAAAATATGATAAAATAATTCCATGGAATATATATATATATATATAAGTAAACAAGTGATTAATATAAATTATATCTCAATTAAGAAAAATTGAGATGAAAATACCTTTACTTTTATTCAATCTTAGTCGAAACACGCTCTAACCACCTATATAAAAAAATAACTATCATGGTCATCTATTTTAAAACCATATTAATACCTTTGTACTTTTATAAACTTAATTTATAATCATTTATTACAAATATATTAATTAGTTATATTTTATTTTCATCATCAAATGTTATTAGCTTTGATTGTTGGTTTAGTACTAGCTTTGTAATGGGGGTGTTGATTCTTATTAATTAATTCAAAGTTCATCATTATGATATCATTATAAGTAATAGAATAGATGTTTTATAATTATTTTTAATGTTATAATTTTATTTCATAATTATTTTAGTTCTGATATGTGATAATGAAATCAATGAAGAACTCGATTCGATAATTTATAAAAAACAAAATGGAGATACAATAATAATAAGTTAAATATTAATATAACCTTTATAAACTCATAAACCAAACATTATTTTATTATTTATGTCTAATAACATAAGTAGTTAAGTTTACATATTTATCCATGATTTAAATTTATATCATTGTTCGTGTAGGTAGTTAAACCAACCCAAATAAGAACAAGCTATAATATATGGGTGTGTATAGTTTATAAAGTGATCCTTATTTCATAATGTAATTATTATAGAAGGATAATTATATTATTTATATTTTATTAAGTTTTTGAATTATATTTTAATATACTTGTATAAATAAGAAAAGGTTAGAGTAAAAATTTAAATACATCAATTCTATGGAGGCAGTAGTCTGCACATATGCACAGGAAACACGTTCATTTTCCATAGATCAAGAGGAATATAGGGAATAGTTTATAATTAAAAAATCATAATAAATTTATAAATATAATATTAATATTTTAAATATACTTTTATAACCATCCATGTAAGGTGATAATGAAAAATAAAGCACGTCATTCATAGAAGCGGTAGTTCATACATATGCATGATGACGTCTTCATTTTTCGAATAGTTTTGGTGAAAGCTACAAAATTGATATTCCATTAGTAAAATAACATTTTATCATATTAAAAATACTAATTTAATAAAAATTTCATGTATATAATATATTTTAGGGGGTAAAAGAAGGAAAGAATTAAGAGATCTTGGTTGAGAACATTACCTCTCCCTTTAGATATTCTTCTGTAGGTAACACTTTAAGAATCCTTAGCTTGGTATTTTGGAAAGACCAATTCTTATAGTAAATGAGGAGAGAGTTTATAAGATATTGTGGTAGATTTTTTGTTGAGATAATTATTTATAATTATTGGATAAATTATTTGGTTGTGAGATCCATTTATAGGTGAAAGGGGTGAAATTTGTGTAAATATAACTTTTTAATATAAAGAGAGAATGTGTTTCGCATGGAAATTGAATCCAAAGTGGAAAATAATGGAGTGAAGGATTAGTTAAGGTAGATAAAACCTCAATAATTTATTTTAAAACATGTTTTTAAGTCTTTTACTCTTATATTTTTTACTTTTACTATTTTTCTTTTTACCATGGTAATTGATTTTTACCCAAGTAATTTACTTTTAATGACTCAAAATAAAGTGGGTAATATTAAATAATTTGGACCTAATGATTAAAAATATGAAATATTTGTTATCAAAAAATTCTATGTGTATAAAAAATTAATTTGAACATTAGTGCATGTAAAACGCAAAAACCATTTTCTAGAAAAGGTGTATTTTTAATCATAAATGTTATGTTTAGGAAAAAATATCAATGTTATTCAATTTAATGAAATTAATTAGTTAATTATTAACAAAAGGAGAGTTATGGGACTTTAAAAGAAATTTAAAACTTAATCCCACCTTAAAAAGACTATATTAAAAGAGAAATACTAAAAATAGTTTTTATTAGAAAAATATTTCTTAATTTTCAAAATGTTAAATATGAGTTTTCTAGATTCAAAATAATATTATTAAATGAATCATTTCACTCCAAAAATAAATTTTGATCAAGAAAAATGTTTTATAAGTTTTTTAGTTATACTTACTTATTGAAATAGTCATAAATTCTATGGTTTTAGTGAAAATTATATTTTCACTATTCACCTAAAATAAATTATTTCAAAAAAAATACCAAAAATTAAACTTAGGCTAATTTTGATATTTGGAATTAAAAAATTAAGTCATATTAATTAATCATGTTTTAAATTTGAGCAATTTTATTTTAGTATTGTCTTTTTATTTACTAGATATTTAATTATTCTTATAATTTTACTAATAATATTCATTTAATATGTCATGGCTCATTTTAGTTTGGTGTTTCATGTGGAGAAAGATATCAAGCATATTAGATTTATTTAAAAGAAAGATTTATAGTAAAATATTTGGGTGTTACATCCCACCAAAATAAATTTCATCCTTACAATTTTAAATATTACTCACTAATGAAATAGTTGTGGGTGTCCATAAGATAGGAATGACTCGGGATTTGACTTATAATGTTGTATCAACCTTAGTAACATTGGTTAGTCTATGAAATTCATTTATTCCTTTATAATATACATATCAAAATATGGAGTTTCTTACTAACCATTTAAACTAAACACTTCTCATGATTGGGTGTTAAGGCCTGTATAATGGAATAAATTTTCCAAGAGAGTTCATAGCCATCATTTTAGTGATAAGTGATCATAAGTTTATTTGAGATGTGAAATATAATTTCTATATTTCATTAATATGGATTTTGTGTGGAGATAGTCAATCTATTTCAAAAATGACATCAAATTCATCTAAAGGTTGGATAATGAAGCATATTCCTACAAAAATCAACGTAGGATTTAACAATCATAAAAGTTTTCTCTAACAATATCAAATCATTGGGGTACTGATTTGATGATCTAAGAAAACTTCATAGAAATACTAGAGTGGATAGAACCACAAATCTATAGTAGAGGATAATGTTACTTTGATTATCATGATCTATTTCATCAGTAGTCATTGCATAGGTTTTCCCTTATTTCCTTATAGGTTGCCCGTACCTATAATTCTTGTTATCCCTTACATTAAAGTATTTATTTTCATAATTCATAAATTCATTTCATTTGAGGCATTAAAGTAAGTATGGATCATTGGTTGGGACCTTTATAACTTAAATTTAATTAGCCAACCACTTTATTTATTTTTTATAATCACAATCTTTATTTCCAATCCATACACACTTGAAACATTTTCTTATTCCTTTGATATATTCCCTTGGGTGATTATTCCCACATTTTTAACATGTATGAAGTTGAATATTATTTCATTCATCATCTTGATCTTCTATGAAACTCCATATTTCACTTATTTTATGTGTTTGGATTATTAGTAAGACTTAAGTTATTAATCATAACTCTTGATAGTTTGGTTAGAATAACCAAAAGATTTTCAACACCAGCTTCTATCCAATTTGGTTACTCATTGGGAAAATTACTGCATTGTACATCAAATCCATTATTAACTTAGTTCCTCATAAATTAAGACATTAATAAAACAAAAATGGGTTAACATGAGTGATAAAAAATTAATATCAAAAGAGAATTTTCATAAATACCCTCATGGAAAACTCAACCTCAAAATATAAAATAATTTAATTAGATTTCAATTCAACCCAAATCATTCTTGGTTCAATCTTGGTTTCTTTAAGTTAGGTTCTCTTTTACTTATAAACCTAATACCAAAAATATATTGCCCCAAAATAATCATGAACTTTCTTAAAATATTCTAAACTTGAAAATCATTAAAATCTATGATCTCAAAATTTAGTATTCCCTTATCCATAAAAGCACAAAATCAATTAAAATATACCTTAACTTATAAATCACTATGTTTTAATCTAAGTGATCTATGATAATTTCCTACAATGTTTTATAAATTAAATATATTCATATCCATCATAATGGTTTATACAGAGAATGTGAATTAACCAAAGCATGTCCCTTGAGAGTATTTAGCTAGATTTGCAGTCTTAGGCCCACTCATCATGCAATGATTGAAGATTAAGTTGATACTCAACCATACTTTTTTAGGGTGGTTACCCCTAGGTGTATTTGTGCCATAGCTGCATCCACTTTCCAATATCTATACATGGATTAAATTACTAGTAAAACCACATACTGAAAACTTTACCAAAATTTTAGGATGTTATCATATTCTTAGAATTATCCATAGGGTTTTCACTAATCTTTCATAGTCTTAATCCCCAAAAATAACTAAACTAATCCCCAAAAATAACTAAACATTTATCTAATACCAACTAAGGCACCCCAAACCCGCACTTCTAGATATGGGACTAAAAATAGTTTCTTAAACACTGGATTTGATACAAACCAAGCTAAACATATCTTTATTTTATATACTTTTTATAAGTTAAATATTAAATATAAAAAATACTCACGTAATCCCAAGAATATAAGTTTTGGTGTCTTTGAGGATTAGCAATATAGGAAACTTATTTTATGATACTTTTAAACATTTCCCCATAATCTAATTACACTAGACTCCCTTCTAGACTGCTCATAAGTTATACTCATCTTTATAACCTAGGTAATGGAAATATAAGGAAGGGGTGATCTCAAACACTCATTAAGTGGAAAACTCATCAACATATCTTCAATGGTTAGATCATAAGCACATGATAAAACATCATCATGGGAGAAATATTTTATTAAAAATATCATAGAAAAATAGGAATTGTTCAGAATTCATGATAAAAGGATATGTAATCTTAGGTTAATAGACATATACCTTAGAAAAAGAGTGTGAATCATGATATAATAAACATGATCCATGAATAATAATCATAGTTATATAACATAGAAATGAAAAATTCCATTAAATCATAGCATAACTAATAACTTTAGTGAAAACATAATCATATGGAATCATTATATTCTAGTCTAACTCAATCTTTCCCCAAAATTACATTATAAACAAAAAAAACCAATGCATTATATTGTGAAGAAACAAAATTTCCACACTTACTGTAGTGAACAAACAAAATGCATGACCTGCATTTTGTAGAAAAACAAAATGCCCATGCTCAATATCATTATCACATGTGATATAAAAATTTAACCAATACATTGGAGGTATTTAATAGACCCAAACTATTTCAAGGATTTATTAGACACAAAATGTATCATAAATAAAACCATACATAATTATTCCATAAGATCATAAAATATTCATAATATCAACATAGATAAATTAATTCATGGGAAAGAAATAGTTTTTATGGAAACTTACTTAAAACATCATAATCATAAGCCATCTGAAGAAAAAATGTGGATGGTATCATAAGAAAATATCCAAAGTGTAACATAAGGAACATCAAAGGATGTTGACATGGATAAAAAAACCTTTTTTAGATTACTGGATGAATCACATTCAAAAACAATAAGAAATATCCCTTTTTGAAATCAAGAATTCCTTTTTAAAATAAAACATTTACTTCTGAAAAATATAACTATATTTTATTTTATTTTCAAAATCATTAATAATTAAAATATTTTGAAAAAATATTTTGAAAAATGGAAAGAAATATTCATAAATAATAATTCTAAAAATTATGAAATAAACCATAAAATATTTTTTTTTAAACATTTTTACCATTATTATAAAAGATGAAGTTACGGGTCACATTCAAAAGTAATTTCAAAAAATGTTAATTAAGAACTTTTGAAAACCTTTAATTTTAAAAATAATAATCAATAATGGATACTTGAAAAATACATAAAGTTTTTTTAAAGTAAATGTGGAGTGTAATATAAAATTAATGATCATTTAAGGAAAACCATTTTAATAATTTAAATTGTCTTTATCGAAACCCACATAACAAACTGGGACAATAAAACTTTCTTTTGAAAAGAAGAAAAAAATGGAAATGTGAAGATTATAAGAGATTTAATGTAATTGGTTTTCAAAATATAAATTATAATATTAGTAGAAAAGGAAAATATGAAAAAGGAATAAAAATTATTATTAAATAGAATGAGATTTATTCTTAACAATGACATACTTTTATAGGGAAAAAATCATTAAGGATGAATATTTGAAAAAAAAAGTTTAATTTTTACAAAGTAAGAAATATAAAGTTAAATATAAAATCTTACAGTGGAAGAAACCAAGAATATAAGTAATAGTTTCAAGATAAAACATTATAACTCAAAGAAATGGGGTTTGAGTTAACAAAAAACTCTTACATCATTGTTATCTTTCGAATTAGAAACCTGTGAAAGTTATACCATGAGATTGATTTTTAAATCCCTTATATTTAATAAAAAATTCAGATAAAATAAATCTATGACCAATATATATATATATCATATAAAGGAAAAAAGTGGTGAATATGCATCATATCTCAATGAAGAAAAATTGAGATGCAAACAACCTTACTGTTATTCCCGCTTAATCAAAATGTGCTCTAACACCCTATCTAAAATAATAAATATAAAAATAAACTATTATAGAACCTTATTAATACCTATAAAATTTTATAAAATTCATTTATAATAATTTATTACAAATATATTAGTTAGTTATATTTTATTTTCATCATCAGATGTTATTAACTTTGATTGTTTTTTTAGTACTAGTTTCATGATGGCGGTGTTGATTCTTGTTTATAAATTAAAATTTCATCAATATGAGATCATTATCGGAACTATAATAGATGTTTTATAATTATTTATTTTGTCATAATTTCATTTAATAAGTATTTTAGTTATGATTCATGATGATGAAGTCGGTGAAAAGATTGTTTCGATAATTTATAACGAACAAAATGGAAGTAAAATAATAATAAGTTAAATATTAATATAACCATTCCAAACCCATAAAAAAATTATATTATAATTTATGTCTAATAATAAAAGTTATTTAAGTTTCCATAGTCATCCATGGTAAAAATTTATAGAATTTTTAAAGAAGGTGGTTAAACCGACTCAAACAAGAATAATCTATAATCTATGGGTGAGTCTGGTTAAGAAATTGATTATTTTTTCATAATATAATTATTAAAGAAGAAGAATAATATTATTTATATGTTTTTAATGTGTTTAATAATGTTTTAAGAGAGTTTTATAAATAATAAAATACTAGAGTGTAAAAAAATGAATAACTTTCTTGAAGGTCGTAGTTCATACATATGTACAGGAAACGCGTTCATTTTCCATGGATCGGGAAAAATATAGGTAATTGTTTATAATTAAAAAATATTTATAATTTTATATGTATCATATTAGTACTTCTAATGGACTTTCATAACCAATCATTTAAGGCGATGATGAAAAATCAAGCACAACATTCATGGAGGTGTTAGTCCACGAGTACGCATGAGGACGTCTTCATTTTTCAAATGGATTTGGAGGATAGTATAAAATAGATATTTCATTAGTATAATAACATTATATAACATTAAAAATAATGATTTTATCATACTTATATGGATATAATATATTTTAGGGGGTAAAATAAAGAAAGAATTAAGAGAGCTCAATTGAGAACATTACCTCTCCATTTGGATGTTCTCCCTTAGGTAACACCTTAGGATATTTAGCTTAATATTTTGGAAATAAAAATTATTTTAGGATAGGGGTTATAGGATTTAATAGGTTAGAGTTTTGGTTGAGAAAATTCTTTATAATGAGTGAAGAAATGGGGTGGAAGTGAGCTCCTTTTATAGGTGAAGGGGGTGACATTTTTGTAAATATAACTTTTTAATATAAAGAGAGCACAATTTTCACATGGAATGTGGTGGAAAATAATGGAGTGGGGGATGATTTAAGTTTGATAATACTTTAACCATTCATTTTTTTCACATGTTTTAAGTCTTTTATCCTTTTGTTTTTCACTTTTACCATTTTGGGTTTTTACCGTGGTAATTAATTTTTACTTAAGAAATTTACTTTTAATACCTTAAAGTAAAATTATCCTTATTAGGTAATTTGAATATAATGATTCCAAATATGAAATAAATTTGATAAACTAAAATTTTTATGTGTATGAAAAATTAATTTTAACATTAACACATGTAATGCATAAAAACTCATTTTTAGAAAAAGTGTATTTTTAAGCATAAATGTTATGTTTAGGATAAAATTATCAATATTATTGATTATAATTACATAAATTGGTTTATTATTAAAAAAGGAGAGTTGTGTGACTTTAAATAAATCCAAAACCTAATTTCACCTGGAGAAAACTTAATTAAAAGAGAAATACTAAAAATAGTTTTTATTAGAAAAATATTATTTAATTTTCAAAATGTTAAACATGGGTTTTCTAAATTCAAATTATTATTTTTAAATTCACTATTTCACTCCATAAATAAAATTTTGATCATGAATTTTTTTAATAGTTTTTTAAGTTATAATTACTTCTTGATATAGTCATAAATACTACAATTCTATTAAAAGCAGTATTTTCACTATTCACCAAAAAATCAATTATTTCATAAAAATCCCAAAAAAACATCTTAGGATAATTTTTAAAACTGAAATTATAAAATTAATTTCATTATATAAAATTCAAATTCTAAAATCTGAAATTTTATCTTTAAATGGAAATAAAAAATATAAAAAAACTATTTTTATTGAAAAATAGTGTTCTTAACTATTCTTAATATTATTTCATATAAATTTCTAATTTAAATAATAAAAATATATTAGTTTATATATAATAATATTTTAAATTTTGATAATTTAATATATGAGGATAAAATATACAACACTCTAAAAAACAATTATTTGAGAAAAAATGATCATTTTTCCTAAATGGCCCAAAGGCCTTGATTTTTTTATTTTTTTTAGATAATCCCCTTTTTAACTAGGTTGAGAGGGAACCCTTACATGATTCTTAGGCCTATTGGCACAAGTCCCAGTACATAACTCAAAGGCCTAAAGGCACAATTCCAATACATGACCTGAAGGCCCAACCAAACTACATTAGAACTGCCCCTCCCCAGCATCTGCATCATTGAAGGTGCCTATCTCCCCACCTAGCATTGCTGGTCGACTAGAATTTACCTATGTAGAGATGCATGGTTCCTAGTACCAATGGAAGTTTCCATACCCTCTCATTCTTTAAATCTGGTTAGCTCTGCTCTAGTGGTTACTACTTCTCTTAATCCTCTTATGGGCATGCTCTTGTGTTTTTTTCCTGGGATGCTTATTGGCCTTTGTGGCCTGAAGTTCATGTGTTCTGAAGGCTATTGGTGGCCCGAAAGCCCTGTGACCTGAAGTCCCTTGGTGTTCTGAAGGCCATGTATCATGAATTCCCTTGGTGTCCTGAAGTCTCTGAGACCCATAGGGCCAAATCATATGAACAGTTCTGGTTTCTATAGTACCGCATAGCACCTACGACAGTAACTATTAAAAAACTACTACAGTAACTCAAAAATTATTTATCCTCTAAATGTAAGAAATTTTAGTTAAATAATATATTTTAATTTACTATAGATTCTATTATTCTTATATTTTTCTTAATAATATTCATCTAATATGTTTCGTATCATTTTAGTTTGGTGTTATTTATGGAGAAATAAATCAAATAAATTTGATTTATTTAAAAGAATGATATATAATAAAATCTTGTAGTGTTACAGTGGTTCCTTGTATAGAAATTATTCCTAATAGTAGTGGTGAGATAGCAGGTTCTAGTGATGAAAAAAATGGTAATATAAGATGATTGGATCAGTTGAATTATTATTCAAGGAAGAGCCTAAATGTGTGGTTTTTTTATTTGAGTGGATGGTAGTGTGAAAACCAAATCCCACATCAGTTTGTGGGAGTACTGATATAATTTTGATGAACTACTCCTCCCAAATGATAATTTATTTTAAGATGGAGTATCAGTTGGTCTTATGTGTTGGATCTGGAAGGTCTAAGATGGAAAATTGATCCTCATTTCATATATTCTGACTTGATAAAATGATATATTTTTTTGGTTTTTGACTATTCTAACTTCGAGACAAATTTTTTTATTGATACATCAACTATCTAAAATTCAAAAAAAATCTCTTTAATGAGTTTATCAACTATTTCATTTAGGATTTAATTATTTTTTATTATTTCTATACCTATCAAAAAATCTATAATACCACGGGTTGATCCATTAGGCTATGAGTTTTTCTAGGTAATGGATTTAAATATTTAGTCCTGTATAAATTAGGACAATGTTTGGTCTATCCTACAAAACCCACGTCCCTCATAGATTAGCCTATCAGGTGTTAATGGGTCCCATTAGTCTTGTAATCTATAAACGGGCTACCCAAAATTTATGAATAAAAAAAATTAAATCAATATGGGAGTAAAAAATAAAATATTTCAAGTTTTAACTCATCTAGTCCCACCTCACATGAACCATTAAATATAAAGTTTTTTAAAAAAAATTGAAAACTAAATATTTTCTATTTAACCAATCCAAATCAACCTTCTCTTTACCCTCTATCATAGTCCACAAATTAAAAACTATATTATTATATTTTTTAATCCCATGAGTCAACCTATTAGTCTATGGAACCCACATGGATAGGGTTAGTGATTTTAATTTTTTATTTTGCTTACTTTGTGGACCAGGTTGGACCACTCATCAAAATTCACACCCTACATGACCCACCCCGTGGTCCAGACAGACCACCCTATTAAGACCTATAATTATTTACTTGTGTGGGTTATTCCTTAGTGTTTTATTTGACGTAGAATGGATACATAGACAATCGAATCAGCATTGTGGTGTCAGTGCAGAAGGGCGTCAAGGTGGGCAGCAGCGACTATGGCTTCGGGTTGTGATGGCGGCGAGGCTTTAGTGCTAGAGGTTGATAGGGAGGATGGTGGTAGTGACCATGGAGGGTGTAAATGGAATCGATTATAGTGTATGGTGGTTTTTTAGTGTCATTTAGATCTATGGATGACGGGGTATTGGATGATCCCTATCATTGATTAACTTGGATGGCAATCAGATTCTTGGTAAAAGTCAGGGATCTCTCTGAGAAATGGTGGATAGATTAGGGTTTGAAAAAACCTTTATACTTTAGGTATTTTATATTTTTTGAATATTATTCCTCTAGTACATGGCCTTCAAGCCTCCATCTTATTTGGACTTCGGGCCTCTGGTCCTCTAGGTAAGCACTAGTGAGTAGAAGGCAACGTGACCGGGACCAAGAAAATGGCTTAGTGCAATTGGAAGGTAATGTAGGTAGGCAGTGTCTAGTGGGAAACCTCAATTAGATGGATAGGATTACTAACACTTATCATCCTAACTTTAATCCCCTTGGTCTATCAATATGGGATGGAGGGGTTCCCTAACATGTGACTATCTACACCTAAGAACAGTCTGATGATGCAAAGCATCAGGAAGGTGATGCAATCAAGGACCACGTCGGCATCACTGGGTGTGCAACATGAAAGAGAGATGGGTGTAATTAAACCTATCATCCATCCTCATCCCACACCATGGATGGAGGGGTTACCTTCCACAATGCATCAGTAAATTAATGATGCAATGGTTCATGTTTGGGGTGATGCAACTTTCATACCAGGATCATATTATGATGATTACCAGCATGGGGGTGGCGTGATGTTTGACCAGTGGCATAACATGATATAGAAAACTAATTTAGGGACTTTAAGATATGTTTAGGTTTTCATACCACTGAGCCTTCGGGCCATGTAGCATTAGTCCTATTGGTCTCTTGGGACTTCATGTCATATAAGGGTTACCTCTCAACCTAGTTAAAAATAGGGATTACTTACCTAATAAAAAGAGGTCTCAGTCCCAGCCTATTAAAAATTGTGATATTAAAAATAAAATAAAAATAACTATTTTTACTTTAGGTCAGGTTCCACTAGGACTTTGGGCCATGTAATTTTAATTCCTTTGTGACTCTAGGCATCTGGGTCATGTAAAGGGTTTCCTCTCAACCTAGTTAAAGAGGGATTATCCATAAATAAATTAAAAAATAAATGGAGGATAAATAAAAAAAATATTATTATTATTTAATAGAATTATAATTATTAATAATAATATAAAATTATTATTATTCATGGATTTCATTCAAGACATGGGGTCTTGTACCCACTCTGGTAGGGGGGGAACATATTGGGAAGATCATGATTTGTAATGGGGGGTTAGGGTTTATGTTCAAAATAATTATGATGATGATGATGATGATGATTTCAAACATTCATGGAGGGGGATTAAAAATTTCAAAGAAAATATACTAGCAAATACAATGTACTCTGAGAGACTCGACCCTAAGACCTCCCTGAGACCCAGTAGAGATGAAACCATAAGGCTTCACCCCTAGGAAAAATAATAATGATAATAATATTAATTAATACAGTCAGTCAATGGAAAAGTAAAAATACAAAGAAAACCATGCACACACCAGGGGAGTCTCGAACCCGAGACCACCCCTACCACAATAGGGGTGAAATCACTAGGGTGTTACCCATGTGACTTATAATAATAAAATTATTCAAATATGGCCTCAAACCATGATTTTTTAATCCAACCACATGGTTTCTTTATTAAAATAAGAAAAAATAGTACATAGTGTAATAGCATGTGATGAAAAATGAAAACCACTACCACAAAGATCCAACAACACTACTTCCCAAAATATAAGAGAAAAAAGATTAAAAATAAGTCTTACTAAGCTAGTTGAACATGATTATTCATCTATTTGGATGATATTTGCCACCACCCCAAAGTCTCAAGTGACAACCCCTCCTCAATGATTTTTTATTTTTCTAGGTTTTGTCATTATCTAGTGGGGTGGGATCCTCAGAGACCCAAGGATAATATTCTATAGATGGACCTGAAACCTCTAAAATTGTCTTCAATTCATATTTACTCCTTAGATCATTTTCTGTAACATCTCTTGGAACCTTCCCAGTCTCTTATTGTTTACCTTCAATATTCTTCCCTAATATGTTGGGTCCCTTAGAGACCTAAGTAATATGTGCGACTGAGGTATATCATTCAAATCGACTAATTTCACTTTATTTTCCACATTCCTCTAAGAATAAATCTCTGCCACTAGATCTATTCAAATTTTTATGTAAAATAAATAAATTATTTTTTCCAAGACTAAAGTGATTATTTGGATGGACACTTTGTGTTTTGATCCCATCAGTATTTATGATATCATTAAGATACACACCAACATCATTCTTGATACCAATTTCCTCTACTTCATGCATAAGTTTTAACTTCTAAGGTGTTGTGGCCTGCTCACATGTAGTATTACATCTCATTGGGGTCATCCCTCATGTACTGGTTATGGAATCTTTTTGATCAAGCATATGTGGTTGAGATACAGCTTTCATACCATACATGCCTCTAGAATAAATCTCATTTATTGTAAGATATCAACCTTTGTTGGAGATGTATCATGCTCATTTACAGATGCTCTTTTACCCTTGTTTTGGTTATACCTTAGGTGGGTTTTGTTTCAGGGTTGTTTTTAGTGAAATTTTAGAATTTTGGAAGCTAAAGGGGTTGTTCACCATTGGCGCACAGTTTGTCTAAACCGTGCGGTCTCCCTCCCCAAACCATGAAAACTCTTATAGAGGGGATTTTCATGGTTTTTTAAACTATGTGACACTTAGGAGTAATCGTTCAACCCCCTAAATATAGGTGCATGATTAAGGCATATGTTTTGGAAAACTATGACCCCTTCCCAAGAAACCATGTGTGCGGGTTTTATTCCTCTGAAAAACTTATAAAAAATTTATGAACCTTTTTTTTAACCCAAAATATCCCCAACTCAGCCCTAACCTAATTCCTTCATTTTTAGAAGCTCTTGAAAGGATTCCAAGGATCCTCGAACCCCTTTCTTGACAAATAAATGATCTTATTGAAGGATCAGATTCCCATTAGTATGTGTTTTCATTCCCATTTGGTTTACTCTCTCTCATGTCCCTCTTTATGAATGAATAGGAATGATTTTTCCTCCATTGACGAGGGTTTATATCTAATTTTTAATGGATTTTGTTCCTTTGGATCTTGATCTTAGGTATTGGTCCTAGATATTTCACATTGTTGTGGTTTGGATCATTCTGCACCAATTTGTAGATTTTGTTTTGGTGATCGTTTGTTAATGACCTTGTGGTAGGTGGTATAATTATAAATTCTCATATTCTTAATTATAACTGTGTGTATGTAATTCTGAAATTGAAATTTCCATGTTGGGAAATTGCATTCAAAATTGAATTAATTAATTAATTAATTTTCCCATGTGATAATGAAATTGGTTGGATTTGTGATTAAGTAATTGATGAATAATTGGATTATGAAATTGATTAATAATGTGAATTATGTAATTGGTGAATAATTATTTTTGAAATTGATAGCAGCCTATGGGGTGTCTCGATATTATTGAAATTATGATTTGTAATTTTTGCATGTTTGACAAATGAAATTGTGAAATTGGTTGAATAATGAATTATGGTAATAGATGATAAATGGTTGGAAATATGGAACCATGTGATGTGATATCTGTGACTAAGTTGTGGGATAGGGACTACTACTACAAATACCCATAGGGTTCCAAACTTCCACTCTAGGCCCCCAATATATTTATGTATACATGTGATCACTAAGTTGTGGGACAGGTACTACTGCTCCAAATACCCACGGGGTTCTAGACTACTGCTCTAGGCCCCCATTATATGAATATGAAATTGTAATTATTTGATTAATGGAAACCTATTATGGAATGAAATGTGATATCCCTTTGGGGATGGTTCAGACTCTAGCATGGGCTAAAGTAGGTATTGGTGGTTTGGGTGTCATCATGAACCCAGGGATTTATGTGGTTAATTAAAGAATAATTTAATATGAAAACTAATTAATTTATCTTTTGTAATTTATTCTTTATACAATTTCATATGATATTATAGACTGGATATTATTTTAGACATCATTGGTGGTTTCCTAGTGAGTTATACTCACTCCCTACTCAGGTTTCCTAATCATCACCCAAATAGACTTCATGTTTACATGATAGGATAAGTGTAAGAGCCCTATGTTAGATGACTTATTTGGGATAGAGTATGGATGAGGGAACCAGACATGATGTTGGGACCTACTTTGGGAGTTTTTTGTGTGTCTTTATTTTTTTTTCATTTGACATTTGACACATATATGGCATGATATATCTATTACTTTTGTTTGGATATTGTTTTCTTGTTTTGGTTTATCATGTGATATTGGTCTATATTTATTATAGTGTTGTTATAGTTATTTTTTATTATCATTTGGATATCAATTATTTATTTTTTCTTTTGTGATTCTTTGATAAAGAGGTTATATTCTCCCCATGATAAATATTATACCCTTGTTTCTATTCATTAGCCTTTAGCATATGAGGAGGTGTGCCTGAGGTCATGTAACCAACCAACTTGAGGCAACAGCGTGTGGATCCTAGGTTGGGATGTCAAAAATTGATATCAATGGAGATTTATTTTCTATTATTTTTTCATGATATTTGGGAAAGGTAAGTAGGAGACTAGGATGTGTTGGGCCTTGGTCATGAGCTCATGCGTGGGAGCAGCTAACCCATGTACGAGGGGAAACCCAAGTACCCATGGTGGGATTGATGTTCTTGATGTTTGTTGTTATAGTTGGATATTATTTCACCTTGGTTGATTCACTTGTTGTGTGATGTTATTATTTTTACAAGATTTTATTCATGGAACAATATGTCATGAGAGTTGGGTATGTATGTATCATTTGAGGAACTCGGTATTTATTGTGACATGCATAATTTTAGGTACACATAGAAAAGAAGGTCTTGGGGGAGTTATTTAAATGAAAGTGATTTTTTTACTTGTGTAAATTAAATTAAAAAGGTTTCTAATATGAAATTGAAAAGTTTAAATGATGATAAATATGGTAATTGAAATGGATAAAATGGGTATCTAATGAGAAACCTTGAAATATAAAAATGTTTACCCTGTGTTATTCATTACCCTTGTGAGGTATGGTTGGGGGTAGTGATAGTGAATCGGTTTTGACCGTGTGGTGGGGAATGGTGGATGACTTGTTATGGAATTATGTGAATACCTCTTATTAAAATGTTGATTGTGTGTTATATGTCCTAAGACGTGTGTTTGGAATTGTAGAAATATGCCTCTATAATGATGCTTGTTGATAGGATGACAAGAGGACATGGCTGGAAATGTGCCTCTAGTAGTAGAACCAGAGGCTCTGATAGTTCTGAGAGAAGGATTTAGAGATAAGTTTCATGAGAAATTTACTTGATTTATATAGTTTATGGAAAGGGACCTAGGGTGTATTGTGCAGAATATATTCGACTTGACACTAGAGTTCTATTTATAGAACCCTCTAAAATTCATCAGAGAGGGTGGACCTAAGGTAGATGAGTTCTTGATTGAGTCTTTCCAAAAAAATCTTTGACCATTTAGATAATCTTACTGAGAATAGAGTCAATATGGTTTCTTATATGTTACGTGGTCAATAGAAACATTGGTGGGACATTCGGACTTGGGATGAGCAGTTAGATGGCATGGTATGGAAGGACTTCCAAGAGAAGTTCTTAGAGAACTTTTACCTAAAGACACTCAGGTAGGAGAGGGTAGCATAATTTCTATGGTTGACCTAGGGGAGTATGTACATGATAGACTATGCTGGTCACTTCTCTGATTTTCAGTGCTTTGTCCTAATGTTGGAAGGGGATGAGACAACATCTGAAAAAATCAAGATGGTATTAAATGTGAAATTAAGTCTCGGGTTAACATCTTTTGGATGAAAAAGTTTTTTGAGGTGGTGAATCGATCTCTCATTTATGAGGAAATTATAAAGGAGGATTCCAGTGAAATGCAAGTGGTTTCTGATAGATGAGAAACATGTATATATTTTGAGAGTAGGAAGTTTCACTATGATAATTTCACCCATAGTAGTGGAAGATAGAGTGGCCATGGTGAAGGGTTAGTTACTCAAAGTAGTAATTGAATATATTTTCACTAGTGTGGTAGGTCAGGACACATTCGTATCTAGTTTATATGACCACCAGTGGAGTAAAAATATTATAGAAGGATGGTTCACTTGCATAGGTATTGCAGAAATCCTCTACCTATGGGTAGTGATAAAGGATCCAAGTAAATTTAGGGTACTAAAAGGGGGTCTTCTGCCCCATATCATCTTAGAAGTTAGATCTCTACTAGCCATGGTAGTTGAGGCAGTGGACGTGATACTTATGGGAAAGAGTTTGTGTATCAATAGAGTGGTGCATCTCAGGGGACTCAGACTATAGCATAGGTAATAGGGGCAGGACAGTTACATGAAGTTCAGGTTGTACTTGTGGATAGCGAGGCTAGGCCATCAACAGTCAGAGGTACTATTCTTGAAGATTCTACTCTTTCTGTTTACCTTTTTGATACAGTAGGCTCTAATTATTTTATATCTTCACAACTTGTGAATGGATTTAATTTGGCGATGGAGTTATGAGTGGGTTATAACGATTGATACTCCTTTGGGAGTATGGTTGAGAGAAATATTTTTATGCGAAGGGTGTTCTCTCGAGGTTGGGAAGTATCATTTTCTTTGGGATCTTTACATCCTTGAAATGGAAGAATTTGTATTGATTTTGGGTATGTATTTATTGGTATCCTACTAGGCCCACATATATTGTTATTGTAGGATAGTGACCTTTACATAACATGAGGGTGAAAATTATGTTCATAGTGGAGAGTGGGATATCTAGGTAGTTCATACAAGGTCAGTTCATCAACAACTAGGGGATCTCATTTCCCAAGTGGCAAGTCTTTTTCTGGATTATGGGTGTGTGAATAATGATTTCTTTCCACCCATAGTGGACTGGTTTCAAGATGTGTTTCCTAAATACTTCTTAGGTCATCCACCTAAGAGAGATGTTGAGTTTACAATTGATCTCATTCCTATAGCCGATCCAGTTTCTATTATTCTTTATATAATAGAACCAACATATATTTAAGAGTTTAAGACTTAACTTTAAGAGTTTATGGATAAGGAAATTGTTCGTCTAATTGCATAACCATGGGGTTCTCTGGTTGTGTTTTCTAAGAAGAAGGATGGGACATTATGCTTATGTGTCGATTACTATATATTGGACCACATGATAGTGAATAATAAATTCCATATTCCATGTATAGATGGTCTCTTTGACCATTTGATATGATCTTGTTTGTTCTCCAAGATTTAATTGAGATTGGGGTATCATCAGTTGAGAGTTATACCTTGTTATATACCACAGACTGCTTTCAAAACAATGTATCACCTTTATGAGTTAATTGTGATGTTGTTTGGGATGACAAATGATCATACTGTGTTTATGGCCTTGATAAACTAAATATTCCACCCATATCTAGATCATTTTACGGTTGTTTTTTTGGATGACATGTTGGTGTAATCTAAGTCTCATAATGTTCATTCCCAACATCTTGACATCCTCCTAAGTAAACTAAGATAGAATCAGTTATACACCAAGATATCTAAGTTTCAATTATAGATTGATCAGGTACATTTCTTAGGTCACATAATCTATAAGTAATGTGTGTTAGTTGACCTATAGAAGGTTTAGGTAGTTGTTTATTGGGATCATACCAATAATTTCTTTGATATCCATAGCTTTCTGGGTTTGGAAGGTTATTATTAAAGGTTCATCCAGAACTTTTCCCGCTTAGAAGCTCCACTTTTAGGATTGACCAAGAAGGGGGTCAAGTTTTAATGGTCTGGGTCTTGTGAGAATGATTTATAGGAGTTGAAGAATCATTTTACTACCACACCGATATTGATCCTACCCGAGTCGAGTGAGGAATATACGGTTTTTTGTGATGCATCTGAGATAAAACTTGGATCATTTTTTATGTAGGGGGGTCGAGTTGTAGCATATAGGTCATATAAATTGAGTCCACGTGAATGGAATTGACTTACACATGATCTTTAGTTAGTTGTGGCGGTTTATTCCTTGAAGTTCTGGCGGCATTATCTGTTGGGAAAATGTTTTACTATGTATACGGATCACAAAAGATTAAAGTATATCTTTTCATAGAAAGATTTGAACCTCCGGCATCAAAGTTGGGTTAAGTGTATACAATATTTTGTTTTTTGTTTTTCATATACACTCGAGAAGGGAAACAATGTTGTTGATGCTTTGAGAAAGATAACTTAGACTTAGATAGTTCAGGAGTCTATCTCTAAGTGGAAGATGATGACCTTGCTAGTTGAGATACATATTATGGTTTAGAAGGGTCAGAAGCATATTACCCTTTTATTAGTATCAATAGATTCCACACTTTTGAGAAAGATCGGGGAGAGGTAGTATGAGAATCTAGAGTGTTTGGACTTGAGGTAAATCCTTGAAGGTGTGGTGTCACCATATGATTGGACTATAGATAAGGATGAGATCATCTATGTCTGGAACTGAGTTTTTATACCTTCGAGTATGTGAGAATAGATAATGTGTGAGTTTCATGCCTCAAAGTGGGTGGTGTATCTTATTTTGAAAAAAATGTAGCATGACCTACATCAATAGGATTGGTGGCTATCATGGAAAAGGATATTATAAGGTTCATGACATGATGCTATACCTGTCAATAGGTGAAGGTTGATCATCAATGACCTAGTGGTTTGATACATCCATTTTTCATTCTAGAATGGATGTGGGATGACATTACCATGGACTTCATAGTGGGTCTTCCAATGATTATTCAAAATAATGATTCTATATAGGTAATTGTGGACTGGTTGATGAAAGTAGCCTATTTCCTTCCTATTCAGGAGACCTTCACAGTGGATCAGTTTGGGGATATGTATGTTTGGGATATAGTCCATCTACATGGGGTACCACAGAGCATAATTTCAAAACATGAATTAAATTTTACTTTGGGCTTCTAGAAAGGCTTACATAAGGTTCTTTGTATGAAAATATTTGTGAGTATGTATTTCCACCTATAGACAGATGGACAGTCATAACGTAATCTTCGGGCTTTAAAGGATATGTTATAGGCGTGCATTCTTAATTTTGGTAGATCTTGGGACAATAACTTAGCACTCATTGAGTTAACCTATAAAAAATAGTTATCAGGTGACTATAAAGATGGAACCATATAAATCACTTTATAGTAGGTTGTACAAATCACCCCTATGCTGGATGGAGGTAAGTGAGTCATAATTGTTGGGAACGAGTCTCATACAGGAAATGTTGGAGCAGGTTCAGTTCATTTAAATACATTTAGATATAGATCATAGTAGACAGAATTCATATGTTTATTGACATCTAAAACCCTTTGAGTTTATAGTGGGTGATCGTATGTTTCTTCTGGTGTCTCCTAGATTGGGTCATCGTAGGATTTAGAGGCAGGGAAAGTTGATGCCCAGTTTTTTCAGAACTTTTGATATTGTGGATATAATCAGTCCATTCACATATTTATTGGATCTACCACATAGTTATAGTTCTATACGTGATTTTTTTCATGTGTCACAGCTTCGACGGTATCACCCCGACCCATATCATGCGATCGATGTTGATGGTGTTGAGCTTGATATTGATTTGTCCTTTGAGGAGAATCCTATTTGTGTTATGGATCACATTGAGAAAGTTTTGTGGGGAAATACTATGTCGATAGTTTGAGTATTTTTGCAACATGTTCATGTTCAGGAGGAAACATGTGAGAGATAAATAGATATGCAGGCTTAGTGGCCTGATCTTTTTACCTTATAATCTTAGAGATGCTTGGGAGTACATCTTGAGGAAGATCTATTATAATGTGGAAATATTGTAAGATCTCAACATTTGCTGGAGATGTTTCGTTCTCATTTACATGTACTCTTTTACCCCTTTTTTTGTTAGAGCTTGGACGTGTTTTTTTAGGGGTTGTTTCAGGTGAAATTTGATAATTTTGGAAGCTAAATGGGTTATTCATGGTTGGCACAAGGTTTGGACAAACCATGTGGCCTCCCTCCCCAAACCATGTAACCTCCCATAGAGGGGATTTTCATGGTTGGCGAATGGTTTTTTAAACTATTTTCCACTTATTTTTATCCATGAGACCCCCAAAATAGAGGCATGTGGTTTGGAAAATCATGCGCCCCTACCTAGGAAACCATGCGTTCGGGTTTTATTCCTCTGAAAAACATATAAAAAGTTCTTGAACACCTAGTTTTAACCCCAAATCACCCCATATTAGCCCTAACCAAATTCCTTCATTTTTGGAATCTTCTGGGAGGATTCCAAGGATCATCTAACCCCTTTCTTGACAAATCAAAGATCCTATTAAAGGATTGGTACCTCGTTGGTATGTGTTTTTTTCCCGTTTGGTTTCCTCTCTCTCTCATCCCTCTTTCCGGATGAAGATGACTGATTTTTACTCCATTAGATATGATTTAGATCTTGGTTTTATAGTATTCCATTCCTTTAGATCTTGACCTTCGGTATTGGTCCTAGATCTTCTATACCATAGTGGTTTTGATCATTTCGCACCAATTTGGGGATTTTTTTTATGAACGTCCATCAACAACCTTGATGTTGGTGGTCTAATTGTCAATTCCCATGGTCTCTTTTATAAATGTATGTATGAAATTTTTCAATTGAAATTTCCATGTTGGCTAGTTGTATTCTGAATTTAATTATTTATTTGTTTATTTTTACCATGTGATAATGAAATTGGATGGATTTGTGATTAAGAAATTGATGAATAATGGGATTATACAATTGATGAATAATGGGAATTATGAAATTGATGATGAATGATTATGAAATTGATAGGTGCCCATGGGGTGTGCTGATATGATTGAAATGGTGATTTTTAATTTATGCTTGTTTGATAAATGAAATTTTGAAATGGTTTGAATAATGAATTATGGTAATTGATGATAAATGGTTGGAAATATGGAAATATGTGATGTGATATCTATGACTGAGTTTTGTGACAAGGATTGATCCTCCAAATATCCATAGGGTACCATATAGCTGCACTAGGCCCCTAATATATTTATGTATACATGTGATCACTGAGTTGTGGGACAGGGATTACTACTCCAAATACCCATGGGGTTCTAGACTATTTCTCTAGACCCCCATTATATGAATATGAAATTGGAATGATTTTATTAATGGAAACCTATGATGGAATGAAATTTGATATCCCTTTGGGGACAGTTCAGACTCTGGCATAGGCTGAAGTAGGTATTGATGGTTTGGGTGTCATCGTGAACCCAGAAATTTTTGTGGTTAATTAAAGAACAATTTAATGTGAAAATTGTTTACTTTATTTTTTTTACTTTATTCTTTATACAATTTCATACACTATTATTGACTATATTTTTTTTAAATGTTGTTGGTGTTGTCCTACCAATCTGTACTCACACCCTACTCAAGATACCTGATTAGTACCCAAAATGGAAATCATGTTTATGGGATAGGATAAGGGAAATATCCCTATGTTAGATGGATGAGTTGGGATAGAGAATGGATGAGGGAACTGGACATGATATTGGGACCCACTTTGGGATTTTTCTGTTTGAATTTATTTTGGTTTTTCATTTTACACTTGACACATATATGGCATGACATATCTACTGTTTTGGTTTGGATATTGTTTTCCTATTTTTTTATCATATAATACTAGTTTTTATTAATTATAGTGTTATTCTAGTTATTTTTATTATCATATGTCTATTATTTTTTTATTTCTGTTGTTTTAGTGCTTTGATAAATAGGGTATAGTCTCTCCATGATAGATATTAGACCCTAGTTACTAGTTGGAAGCCTCTAGTGTATAGGGAGGTGCACCTGAGGTCATGTAACCAACCGGTTAAGGGCACTGACATGTGGATCTTGGGTCAGGATGTCACATTCATGGCCAAATAGGATCAAGATGCCAACTTGTTACCATTTGGGGAAACCATTACAATATCCTTAGATAAGGTTTATTAGACCTTATCATCCCTAGTCTAATCTAGAAGATTCCCCTAAACTGAACCAACTATTACTTTAGGATTGGATACAACAACCTAATTCTACTTCTCCATAGGTACTATTATAGCACCAAGCACAGCTTCTCCTTTATACATGGGAGGGGTTCCTTATGCTTGTAAATTCATAGAATCAGTTTCAATATTACTATTCACATGGGAAGTATGCAGAATTTTTTTCCCTTGTTATTTTGAGAATTCAAGAAATTTTATTCATAAAGGACTAGAATGTCTTCCTCATATTCACTCCCAAATGACCATTTATGATTCTTCCCCTTCATGTTTTTAGAGCCAAGACTTTCTCTCTAAATAGGCACATCAAACCCTATTACATTAGCATCCTCTAATAGGCCCTTTCCCTTTAAGCTTGAATCTCCATAAACTTCTAATTTAGAAGATTTTGGGAGAAGAACATACCCATGTATCACCTGAACATGGGCTCCATATTTCTGAACCAAATTTGTAGTGCCTTGTATTGAGGATCCCTCCAGACCCTTAGTAGGAACCTCCTTACCTAGGCCATGAATGACTAGATCAGCAAGATCAACTTGAGCTCCATAGGCCTCTGTAGATTATTTTTCATTATATCCCTTTATTCCCATGGTAGGGACCTCACAATTATTTTTAGTAATTCTAAAATTCTCACTAGAATGATCACCTATCCCATATTTTTCATAGAACAAAGTCTTGTGAAATTTTTCAACATCATGTTCAATATTATTACAGCCTTAATAGAAAGGAGGAATCGTTTCATATTCCACTAAATAATAAAATCTAAAATAATCTACATTTAGTATGATGGTTTTGATCAAAGGTTTGATATGGTAAAATTCTAATAGGATACGTAAAAAATTCATATATCTAACTCTTTCTATTTACTTTTCCATTTTAATTTGGACACCCACAAAATAAGCTATCTCCCATAAGATTTGGGGATGCCAACAAAACCATATCAGTCCTCGGATTTTAATCAAGATTTGTATGATCGATTTCTTCACATTGAGAGGGTTAAATCAAGGATCCCATTCTTGAATTATTAAAATATCAGGCTTGATATTCACAAATCTGAAGCCACATACCCTAGACTTTAAAGCTACTAATGAAAATACAATATTAAAGAAGCCTCTACCTAATGAATTCATTCTCCATCCATAAAATACCCAACTATCCAGAAGGTATTTCTTAAGATAAAGTAAGCTCAGTTTACCCTCATTCAATATAAAAAGATAAATGCACTATAATAGAGTTCTTATATTCATTATTCCTCTTGGGAAAATGACCCTGATTTACCTCCACAAATGATGTATCTCTGTTATTAATTATTTTCTAATTCAATGAAATAACCTCATTCTAAAATCCATAAAATGTTATAACATTCTAAATTTTAGTCACATATTGTAAAGTAACTTCACTAGGAAGAACAACAACTTCTATTCAATCTGTATCCATATCTGAAGGGTTGGAAGGATATGCCAAAACCTAATCATAATAAGTAGATACCTTACCAATTTCCACATCGACTTACTTCAGAAGAATATGATAAAAGTTCTTAAACTTTGTATTCTATATATTTTTATGAATCGAATTTGAGGGAGCACTTGAATCATCCCCATGAATCAACTTCATATTTTTCAAAAAAAATCAATTAAGTTTGAGGGAGCACCCAAATCAACCGCATGAATCCCTTCTATATGAACTTTGGGATGATTAAAAAAATACATAGAAAATAAAAACCCTAAAAATAAATCAGAATCACTATAAAATCACGCAAAATATCCAAATCCCTTCTCTCCCCATCCCACATAATAATAATAATATTAATAATAATAAAAAAATCAACAACAATGAAAATAAAAACCATAAGAATTTTGGGATATGGATCAAGGAGACTCATTCCCATCCAATAAAATAAAATTAGAGTACAAAACAAATAGAAACTGAGAAATGAGGGTTTAAATATTACTCAACATATTGGAAGAATGAAGATATATCAAGCTATCACTAAGACTGTAAGACCATAAAGAAACAAGATCATCAACCTCCTTTTTTAAAAGTGAATCTTCCACCATGTTCACTTCATGAAATACATGAGAAACAATAATATACATATATGTTAGCAAACAGATACTCTAATAATCATAGAAGGTCTTGGAGGTTGTAATCAAAGGAAAACAACACATGAGCCCATGGGACCCACAAGGACAGGACACACCCCCTCCAAAGGTTGACCCACTCCATAAAAAATTTATTACATTGATTGGCCCAAAGGCCCAGTGGTCTGAAGTCCATTACATGGGCCTACACTCATGTTTTCATCACTTCTGTGTCACCACCTTGTGTCATCGTCAACCTATGTCAGCACCTATGTCATCACATGTATCATATATCCCCCTAAGGGAGATGCTAGGATAATGGCCTTGACAAAACATCTAGGATTTCTTGTGTTTGGGGCATGAGTATTTTGTAATTATGTATTTATCCCCACCATTGACTGTAGTAAATTTATAATTTTTATAATTATAGTTCACTAAAATAATGTAATAAATTTTATAATTATAATTATTGATAAATATAATTAATAATGATGATGTTATAATAATTAATAATAATACTATAATAATTAACAATAATTATAATTATTATAATAATGCATAATAATGGTTATAATAATTAAATTCATAGTTATTATTGATTTTAAAAAAATTAATGTAATTATTATAATAATACGTAATATTAATTATATTTTTAGTATCATAAATTTAATTATATTTATAATTATATTTCTATTTTCATAAGAAAAAATATATACAGTTAATTTTTTAGATAAATATAAATATAAATATAGCATATGTGTTGGTGCGGGATAGTTTGGGTTTGGAGGGGGAGGGGGCATGTAACTCGGTCTAGTCCCCAGGGGTGTGGATTTTATTTTGTTGTGTCATGTGTGTCAGGGATTCTATAAATTACCTTGATAATTAAAACTATACCATTTACATTTATTATAAATTTTTTATAATTATTATTAGTAAAATTATATTTATTATATTATGAATATAATTATATTGTTAATATATTTATATTTTTAATTATAAAAATATAAATATTTATTATTATAAATTATAAATGGTTGAAGAAAACAAAAAAATAAAAAAAACATTAAACTGAACAATGGAGGGAAAGCCAGGTTTGAATTCCATTAGTTCATATACAACAATAATAGGTCAAGCACACATGCTTCCACTAGAAAATTTTGGATCTTCTATTGAAGCATTGGTTTCTAGTATCAACTTATAGATAAAAAATATGGAATCCTTAATTTATTCTCCATGTTTGAATCCATAAATAATTTAGAGTTTGATAGACTTTATCCTAAGGGAATGGAGAATTCTAGTGTGAAAAATAAGTGGTTCGAGACTCATAAAGGTGAGATTCACCTACTGAATAAAGGATGTGTGGAGCCTATCAAAGCCTCTTCACATGATGAATTGAAGGTTGTGCCTATTTCAGATGGACTGGTTCTAAAATAGGATCTCCCTAGGTAGCTAGCCTCACTCCGAGATGATGCAAAAAAATAACTTTTCTGGTGATGGCGATGAAGAACCAAACCATTTTGACTATAAGGGAATGTCTATTGTTACACAGGAAGATATTAGAACAGTTATAGAGATAAAAAAGTCAATTAATGATCAAAATACCTCAAGGTGGCCTCCTATATAGAGGAGAGGTCAACACCTGGAAATTTGGAGTGGATCTCAGAGCATGAAAATCAATACAAAAAAACAATGAATGTTATATTGTGACGTCTAGTTTGTGTTTATTTGTGGTTTCTAACACTTTGTTGAAAAATCTATGTCTGTTTTTTTTTTGGAATTCGTATCTTTCTTTTGATCCTGTAACTCCCTGTTTTTTGTGTGCACTACCACAAAACTGGGCAAGGCAAGCACCAGCCTTTATCAGTGCTAATGGAAAAGTGCTGATAAAGGGGTAGGACTTTATCAGCGCTTTAATTATCCCTTTATCAGTGCTTTTCTTAGTACTGATAAAGGTTACATTTATCAGTGCTTTACTTCATATGAAATTATTATATTTATATTCAAAAATGATGTTTATTGTATACATTAAATAAAAAACACATGTTATAACTATATATATATATATATATAATTAAATAATTATAAGATTAATAATAAATATATTTATTATATTTATAAGATTTATTAGATTTATTAATTCATTATATTTATTAGATTTATTAATTCATTATATTTAATATATATATATATATTATTTGTTTATATTAAATGTATTTGTTTTATTTATAAATATATAATACTTTTTAATATATATGTATAATTAAATTTATTGAATATATATATGTGTTTTCCAATGAATTGGGGTCAATGAATATATCATACGTATATATATGTTTTGTGATCATATATGTGCATGAATAATGTTCATTTATAGATTATAATTACATATCACATTGATGTGTTATTGATTTATAATTCATTATGTTACCCATATAATATATATGTTCTAAAAAATGTACACTTATAATTAAAATTACATTATATTTAAAAAATAAATATATATTTTATTATATTTTCAATGATATATATATAAATATACCTTTCAAATAAATTTTTAATTATAATTATAATTAACTATATATAATTAATATATTTATAATCTTTTAAATATATATAATTAATATATTTATTTTATATATTTATATGATTATAAATATAATAACTCTATTTCTTATAATTTTATATGTATAAATAAAATATATTTATTTAGAGTTATAATTATTAATAAATATATATATATATTTATCATAAATATAATTTTAAATAAATATATAATAATATAAACAAATTATTAAATTTATACATTTATCAGCTCTTTTATTAGCGCTGATAAAGTATGGATTTATCAGCGCTACAAAAGCACTGATAAAGTGGATATTTATCAGCGCTAAAATGAAAAGCGCTGATAAAGACACCCTTTATCAGTGCTTTTCATTTTAGCACTGATAAAGATCCCCTTTATCAGTTCTTTTTACTAGCGCTGATAAAGGTCCCCACGGGATTTATAAATTCCACCAGGTCCTCCTCCTCCTCCCCGCACCCTGTCAAGATCTCGCGGAAGCCCTACCATGCGCCTCCGCCGCTGCCTCCTTCTCCTCCTCCTCTGTCACAGCCCCCACCACATTCTCCTCCTCCGGCGCCTACTTCTCCTCCTCCTCCTCTTTCCGTGGCTCCTCCTCCACACACCCTGTCAAACTCTCACGAAATCCCTACCCTGCGCCTCCGTCGATGCCTCCTCTCTGCCGTTGCCTCCTTCTCATCCTCCTCTTTCGCGGTCGCCGCCTCATTCTCCTCCTCTGGTGCCTACTTCTCCTCCTCATCCTCTTGTTACGGCTCCTCCTCCCCCTCCTCCTCCACCGCAGCTCCTCCTCCTCCTCCTCTTTCATGGCTCCTCCTCCTCCTCCACCATGGCCTCCTCCTCCTCCTCCACCTCTGCCTCCTCCTACTCCTCCTCCTCCTCCACTGCCTCTGAGCTACCTCCACTGCCTCCGCTGCCTCTGCTGCCTCCACACTGCCACTATACTTCCTCTACACTGCCTCCGTTGTCGACACCTCCTCCTCCTCTGCCACCGGGTCCTCCTCCTTAAGGTGAGTAAAATTGAATTTGCAAGAATTAGTTATGTTTTCATTTATTTTCAATATTAATATTAATATTGATTTGGCGTGATTCTTGTGTGTGATGCTTGTGTGTCTGACACATGTATATGTGGTTGGTTACTTGTTTGATCTTGATTATCTCTCCCAACTATAGCCTTGTGATATAAACCTGAATATAGAGAGTATTTTTTGTGAAAGTTTGTTACACTAGATTAGGATTTCACTCCATCTAGTGGCCCTTGGTATGGATCTTTTTCTTATTTTGGATACTACCCCATAGTTAGGTCAGGTAGGGTTTGAACTGTCCGTGTTGGTGAATTCATGTCATCAGGTGAGGTATGCCAATGGGATGAAGCATATGTTTAGTATGTTCTATATTGTACACTATATTGTACACTATTCTCCTTAGGTTCGAAAAAAACGAACCTTAATAGGGTTTCTACCAATTCCTTCCCACTACCCACTCTCTCTGGTTTGGGTCATATACCAATTTAAATAACACATCCTTTATTATAACATAACAGTGCCACCAACCTCTCACATTGGGTGTGATTCACATATCCTCTAATTCCACAACATAGTAGCTGATCCCCTCTCACTTACGGTGGGTCTCACCATCACATCACATAAAAAACAATTTGAGGAGGGAATCTCTATAGAAAACCTATCACAAAACTACTCCAAACCAATACTAAGTAATCCCCATTTCTATATCTCACATCATATTATCATACAAAAAATGATCTAAGGAGGGAATCACAATATCAAACCTCTATCACAAGTCAAAATTCACCATCAATAGGTGGATCCCATGGAAGTCACACACCAATCCCCTTTGACCAATGCCTTCTCACTCAAAGTAGGGTCCTACCAACACCTTATCACTTAAATAAAGGCCATCCATCTTGTCTCGTGCCACAAAACATATAAATAGTAATCTACGGAGGGTATCTAGATAGCCAACCTCTTGTACTAGCTAAACCACATCATCAATAGGTGGACCCCATGGATGATCATACTTTAACTAGGTGAAAGTCAAATGAAGTCCCAATCTCTTAGTCGGTCTGACCATAAATGATAAAAGTCACCATCCATTTAGACTTGCATAATAATCTCCTTAAAACCATCTTGGTTATACATGAAAATTATTCCCAACCTATCAACATTCTAATTCTGCCTATAAGGGAATCTACTGGGTTCTAGAAACTTAACCCATCTCTACTCATTGATACCAACACACACTCATCTCTACATGGTAATGTCACTACCCACATGCTATACTTGATCTAGGCCTCGATGGTCTAGTATATATCATCTTCTAATTCCCACATTAAAATTCATTAAAACTAAATAATGACCATCCTAAGAAACTCACACTAAGAGCCTTGGATACCCTATGCTAAGTCATCCATACTATTACCATGACCCTCACTTAGGTACCATATCATATCTCCCCTTGGAGATCTCTTAATCCAATTATAAGGAGGAAATCCTCTATGTCACACTTAACCAATCCCTATATGGAATATCCTACTCATCACACACACCATGACTCTTATATATCCTTAAGAGGGTGTTCCCCATCATACATGAGATATAAAACTATATTATCCATCTTCTTTAGTCCTAAGACTCTAATACCTACTCAAATAGACTTATAAAACCTAACTAGGCTATAAAAATATCATACCAAACTCGATCCTCTCATAAAAACAACTAGAAACCTCACCTCCATGGAGACATAATCTCTAGATGATCACAAAATCACAAACATTCAATAGAACCCTCACTCTATCACTTGGTGGATCAAAAACACCCTATTTATTTACCTAGGTTGCTCTTGATTTCTATCCCTTTCACTGGAACACATATACTCATGCATGAATGAACAATCATGCATAAATTGGAACATGGTTTTGTATTATAGGGTCCACCTACCTCAAAAAATGGAGTAACCCCCTCACCAAGATAAACTCATCCTCAACCAAGACTATACATGCCTTATCTAATCTTGTACCAATGATTGAGACCCAATCTCAAGGCACAATTCCCAAATAATTAATTATAGAAACTTATAATTAATTATTCACCTTAATAATTAGGAATAATATTTTAAAAACTCACTAGATAAACACAACACCACCTAAACCACACAAAACATGGTGTGTTCATCATACAAGTATAACCTATAGCCAATACAAACAAAATCTACATCATTTGAATTGATTTGAAGATGATATAGTGAAATCATCACACAAATCCTAGTTAAAATCATCCCAAGTCATAGGGAAATAAAGGATAATAGTAATGGAGGAATTATGAGGGAATAACTCACTAACGTACTATAAAAAACTCCTAAGAACCACCCCTCATCAAGGGGGATCGAAGAGAGGAAGAGAATGGATGAATCCCAAGAACCACCCAAGATTTTCTATTAATGAGCACGCCCCCCACCATTTTTGAAGTATCTAGTTTTTTATCTAAATTATACTCATATTCCTTCTCCCCTAACCTATATACCCATCCTTTGGATTTCAAATAGGATGAATATAAATAAATAATGGATGAATGCCAATCGGTTGACAAAAGAGTATGAATAAGGCGTGAAAGAGTTTATCAAGTTTGCAAAAGATCATGCATATGACCCTTCTCAAATCCTTTGTCCGTGTTTACGCTATTGTTATTCAAAACAAATTAGTCCAGAGGAGTTGGAAGAACACTTGATCTGTCACGGAATAGATCAGAGTTATACATGTTGGAATAAACACGGGGAAACAATGAGTGTAGGTAGTGGCTGGGATAACACTGCGTTTTATGGATCATCTGATATGATTACAAGAATGAACAATAAAGATGACCATGTGGAGGATGTGATTACATATGTGAATTATGATGAAGATTGTATTGAGGAAATGACAAGGACCGTCAAAGATGAACTTCGTGATTACCCAAAATTGTTTGAGAAGTTAAAAATTTGTGCAAAGACACCATTGTATGCTGGTTGCATTAAATATACAGCACTATTATTCGTAATGAAGCTGTATAATTTGAAAGAAGACAACGGGTGGAGTGACGCCAGTTTTACGGAACTACTTGCTCTCCTGGATGACATGATCCCAGAAGATAATGAGCTCCCGAGCCGAACATACGACGCCAAACGAATGCTACGCTCGATGGGTATGATCTCTGAAAGAATACACGCCTGCCCAAATGATTGTATACTGTTTCGCAAGGACCACAAATCACTTAAAGAATGCCCAAAGTGTGGTGATTCTAGATACAAGAAATATGAATCTAGTCCTACTAATGTTTTATGGTAATTTCCAATAATTCCAAGGTTTAGGAGCTTATATGGAAGTGAGGAGACTGCAAGACAATTGACATGGCATGCAGATACAAGAATCAAAGATGGGATACTACATCACCCAGAAGATTCTCCTCAGTGGAAGAGAATTGATCATGAGTATCCTGAATTTTGAAACGAGTCGAGAAACCTTCATCTTGCATTATCTACAGATGGAGTGAATCCTTTTGGTTTTCAAAGCAACAGTCACAGTACATGGCCGGTTATGTTGGTAAATTATAACTTACCACCGTGGTTATGCATGAAACAAAAATACATTATGTTATCTATGCTTATATTAGGACCAAAACAACTGGGTAATGATATTGATGTTTATTTAGCTCCATTGATCGAATATTTGAAATTATTGTGGGATTCAGGTGTTACATTGTATGATGGTTACAAAAAGGAAGATTTCACTTTGAGAGCCATGTTGTACGAGACGATAAATGACTTCCCTGCTTATGGAAATTTGTCAGGATATAGCATTAAAGTAACTCAAGGGTGTCCCATTTTCGAACAAGGTACACAATCAATTAGGTTGAAACATTCATCGAAAATTGTGTTTATAGGACATCGCAAATTTCTACCCCGACGACATAAGTACCGATCTTGGATGACATCATTCGATGGAAGTTCAGAAGAACGTACAGCACCGTCTCCACTAACAGGCGATCAATTGTTTGAGAAAGTTAAAAATGTGGACACTACTTTTGGTAAACCGGCTTCGAAAAACCTTACGAAAATCAGTTGGAAAAAGAGATCAGTTTATTTTGAATTACAATACTGAAATTTTCTATATGTCAGACATTTTCTTGATGTTATGCATGTAGAAAAAAATGTATTTGATAGTGTCATCGGTACGTTTCTAAATACACCTGGAAAAACAAAAGATGGAATTAAGGCTAGGTTGGACATGGTTGAGATGGGAATACGAGAATATTTGGCACCAGTGAAGGGTGAAAAACAAACATTTCTTCCTCCTACTGCTTACACTCTTTCCAGGCAGGAGAGATATCAGTTTTACAACTTCTTGAATGACGTAAAGGTTCCAGAGGGGTATTCTTAAAATATTTGGAACCTCGTGTCAATGAGAGACTTGAAGTTAAAAGGTCTGAAATCACATGGATGTCATGTTTTGATGCAATATCTCATTCCTATTGCTTTATGTTGCATTTTTCACAAGAATGTCCGTCATACATTAACGAAACTGTGTTTCTTCTTCAAAGCTATATGCAGTAAAGTTATAGACCCGGAGAAATTGCCAACTATGGAAAGAGAAATTGTCGTCATATTATGTGAATTAGAAATGTTCTTCCTGCCTTCATTTTTTGATATGATGGTTCATTTGATGGTCCAATTTGTGAGAGAGATTCAACTATGTGGTCCTGTACATTACAGATGGATGTACCCCATTGAACGGTATATGAATATTTTGAAAGGGTATGTCAAAAATCGAAGTCGGCCACAGGGTTGTATTGTAGAGAGATATATTTTTGAGGAAGCCGTTGAATTCTATACCTAATACCTGTCTGGTGTGGAAAGAATTGGCCTACCGAAATCTCATCACACTGGGCGGCTTGAGGGTGAAGGAATTTATAGAATACAGGTTGTCACAATCAATATTACAGATCAGGAGCAGGCCCACCTTTATGTTTTTCATAACAGTTTTGACGTTGACCCATATGTTGAAACCCACAAATAAATTCTTAGGCATTTGAATCCATCTAGGGCTGAAAAATGGATATCAGATACACATAATCAACAGTTTATAGGATGGTTTCGAGACCATATTTTTAAGAAGTCAGATGAAAATCCAGAATTAATTTCAGAATGACTTTGATGGCTAGCCGGAGGACCAAGTGTGTATGTATTATCTTACAATGCTTATGTAGTTAATGGTTATACATTTTATACTAATGAACATGATGAAGACAGTACCATGCAGAATAGTGGGGTTACACTTGTGGCTGAAGTGATGCATGTTTCTGGTGCTAAGGACAGAAATCTAATTTATGTGAATATGTCATACTTTGGCATCATCAAACAAATATGGGAGTTGGATTATACGGAATTCCAAGTTCCGATTTTTCAATGAAAGTGGGTTGATAACAGGAGTGTTTTTAAAATAGATGAATTGGGATTCGTGAAAGTTGATTTTAGTAAGGAAGGGGAGAAAGATGAACCGTTTATAATGGCATCACAGGCAGTGCAATTATTTTATGTTCCAGATCCCACAAACCGAAACTGGTCAATTGTTCTGTTATCGACCAAAACAACTGAAAGGTCAAATGAAAATTCAATGGAGGATGACCCTTTCATTGGGACTTCTCAATCATTTTGTAGTGGTCCCAATGTAGACGATGTTTTTTATGTCAGAGAAGACCACAATGAAGGGATATGGATAGTTGATAGAGGGGTCAAATCCCTTCAGCCTTTAAAAAAAAGAGTTCAATAATCAGGTTATTTTTTATTATAATATAGATTGTGTTACATTATATTATTATTTGTTCGCTGCTACTTTTATGTGATCTAAATTAAATGTTAAACCACTTCTGCAAATAATGACTTCTGCACCTACTGATGCACCCAATCTCGAGACACAATAGGTTTCCCAACCTATTACAGCGGGTCCCACTGCTAAGGTATAACAGGTCTCTCAATCTGTTACAGCTGGTCCCACTATTGAGGTACAACAGGTTTCTCAACCTGTTGCTACTGGTCCCACTACTGAGGTACAACAGGTTTCTCAACCTTTTGTTGCTAGTCCTAGTGCTGATGCTAGTGCTTTGGAGGAACATAATGATGATGCAGAAACTGAGGAAATGGTAGGCAATGAAACCCCAGCGGCACAAAAAAATAGGTGCGCCTTAGTTTGAAAATTTTACCCAAAATGCTTACGGAAAAATCAAAAGGCATCAAATATGAGGTGGGATGGAATAAGCGAGGCCAGCATGTAAACTCCAACAAATCCATGTTTAGTAGCTACATTGGAATCGTCACTCAGCAACGCGTGCTGATTGATGTAGATTTGTGGCACCATGTTGTCAGCGAGATGAAAACATTAATGTGGGAAGAGATTACGGTAACATTACGATATCATTTATTTAATTTATTAAAATAATATAAAATAAAATACTGAAATATTGACTAACTCTTCATCATCTCTTACAGAGTGCATTTATAGTAGATGTCTCGCACAAAGAATATGTATTAATACTGGCAGGAAGGGTTAATGGATGCTTTCGCACCATTTTAACGAAATTTCATCTGAAAGATGTTGAAGGGAAAATCAAGACGCACCCACCTCTTCTTTATGCACACTTGATATCCCAAGGAGCGTGGGATGTATTTTGCAACTGTCGTGCGGAGGAGACTTTTAAAGTACATTGTGTTTGGTAACACGTTGTTTAATGTTTCTTGTATTCATCACTTTGATTGACAATTTTTTATTTATGAAACAGTAACTGAGTGCTGAAAATAAAGAACAGGCAGCAAAACCAGTGTACCCCTACCGTAAAGCAAGGCTGGGGTACGCTTCAATTGAAAAACAATTAGTACGTATTTTAAAAGTATTGTAATAATTTTATGTGACATAAAACAAAATTATAACCATGTTTCTCTGTTTATATTCATATTGATGAATCAAAATCTCAAGTCACTTACATCCCATTCCATGTGTTATGGAAGGAGGCTCGTGTTAATAAAGAGGGGAAACTGGTAGATGAAAACACACAAAAAGTGTGGGAAACATGTGTAAGTATGACATAATATAAATTTGTTTTGCTCTAAATCACTATTACATTATGATGATTACTTATTTTACTATATTTTCTATTTTAAATATTCACAGGAATCAACAACACCCACACTGGATGCAGACATACTTTCAGCGGCCTTTAAACAACTAGAACAGTATGGCCGCGTCAGAGGTGTGGGTTTTGGGGTGACACCCCGAACATATTTTCAGAAAAAAAAAAGAGGATGAACAAACTAAAGAAATGAAAATGATGAGAGAAAGACTAGATACCCTTGAATAAAAATTCCAAAGTCAGGGAGAGTTTCTAGAAACTTTGATTGGGGAGAGGCGAAGAGAAGAAACAACTCAAGAACAACCCGAGCGAGAATATCCTGCCCCACCCCCACCAGCTTTGAGGTGAGCCATTCCCCTCAAAGACCTGACTTAACCAAGGTAATAAATGTTCTAATATTTGTTTCTATGAAATGTGAATCACATAGACACTGATACCTTTCTTGTAATGATATTCTACAGAATGAAAATGACTGTGATTTATATCTGTCAACTCCCACCCATCGCCTTATAGTGAGGGCTACGGTGTTCAATATGCAGAATGACAAACTACACTCCATACCACTTCCAATCGGTCATGTCAAAGTGTCGATTAACGTAGCTCATGATCCAAGAACCAAGCTACCCGTGGCAAATGACGATGAAGACATTCATACGGTGGAAAAGGTTGTTCGAACATTCGTTGCATGGTTGTCGAATCTTGTAAAAAACATGTCGACCAGGAGGTATTCATTTCCAATTCATTTTTCAAGTAGAACCTTTAACATTTAATTAGAAAATGGTTGAACCGATGAATTTTATTATAGAAGGACAAAAGGAAGGAGCTAAAACTAAAGAGTGCTCAAAAGGATCAACCAACCAATCAAAACAATCTACTGAGAGAACCTTCACCCCGCCCATTCTATATCCACATTTAATATCATTGCAAGCTCATGTGGATACGAAAATGAAAGGAGGAAATAATCACACAATTGTTTGTGAAAATGATATGTATGGAGAGGAAACATTATATTTCGTTAGTGCTGACGTTGTATCTGAAATCATCACATACGACTGGCTAGGCGCCTTAGTTATAAATGTATACATGATGTATGTTTTCATGATTTGATTTTACAGAAGATGATATACTATGACTATTATGGATAAATTCATTTAATACTTTTCGCAGGTGTATATATGAAAAACAATTGAAGGGATTTTCCCATGAACACAAATTTGGACTCGTTATTCCTCACACCATGTCTATACAACAAAAATAAATAGATTCTGATTTTCATGCTGAATTAATGTCAAACCTACTCAGAACGTTTCAATGAAAAATTACGACTGACAGACTCTTTTTAATACCAACGTTGGAGGGTTAAAACTATACATTTTAATCATATCAATTATATTTTCATTTCTATCATTACTTATTCCTTTTTTTGTTTTTAGGCAGCATTGGATGCTCATTGCTATCAATTTGGATACTCTAAAGATTTATTTTCTGGATTCACTGCATGGATATCCAACAAACCGACCACACATGATGGCGATTGTCAATTTGTAATACACTAGATCCAACATTTTAGAACTAAATATCTAGTTATATAATTTATATTATATTTTAATGGGGATTCTGTTATGATAGGGTGGTGTATGAATATCATCTAAAGGTTGGAATGAATCATGGGCCTAAGGACGACAAGGCACCCTAGATCTACAAATGGAGAAGTATCAGGGTATATATAATTATATTTCAATACACAAATACATATCAAAATATATTACTTATTTTTCTCGATGTTTCTAAAGTTTTTGAAATAAACAAATGGAAAGGACTGTGGTTATTATGTTTGTAAATTTATGAAAGAGATCATATTTTATGAACAAAATAGCATCCCTGAAGAGATATTTTTGAAAATAATTACTAGGTAATTTAAAATAATTATTAATCCTTTGTGTATTTATATTTTTTCAGTACTACTATGACTGTCGTAAAAACTCTTATTCACAAGATGATATAGATGTGTTTAGAAACGAATGGGCAGCGTACCTGATGGAAGAATGTAAACAAATAGGACAATGAAGGTGAATTCCTACTAATTATGTTATCTTTATATGATCATTGATATCACCCTTTTTTACACTTATTGAGAATCTATTATCAACCTTTATTATGTTTCATATCCTTATATTATGAAAAATGGTTTTAGAAATGATTTGATTTTCTAGTAAAGAATAACTTAATGAGAGACTCTTATGAACTACTAACATACGAAATACTGAGAAAACGCATTCAGATTATTTTGATACTTTAGTAAAATTATCCATGAGTCATTTGAAACGTGTACGAATCAACCGCACCTCAATCCGATGCACGGTGTGACCGTTATGGCTAAAAGTGTCTGATATTAGTTTGAAATTGACATTAACTTTAGAAAACAACACAAGTAAAATATGAAAAACTGAGAAAACGCGTTCGGATTGTTTTGATACTTTAGGAAAATGATCCATGAGTCATTTTTGAAATGTAAAATCAACCGCACCTCAATCTGATGCACGGTGCGACCGGTATGGCTAAAAGTGTCTGATATCAGTTTGAAATTGACATTAACTTTAGAAAACAACACAAGTGACATACAGAAAACCAAGAAAATGCATTTGTATTGTTATGATACTTTAGGAAAATGATCCATGAGTCATTTTTTATGTGTAATAATAAATCACACCTCAATCTGATGCATGGTGTGACTGGTATGGATAAAAGTGTCTGATATCAGTTTGAAATTGACATTAACTTTAGAAAACAACACAAGTAACATACGGAAAACCGAGAAAATGCATTAGGATTGTTTTGATACTTTAGGAAAATGATCCATGAGTCATTTGTGATGTGTACGAATCAATCACACCTCAATCTGATGCACGGTGTGACTGGTATAACTAAAAGTGTCTAATATCAGTTTGAAATTGACATTAACTATAGAAAACAACACAAGTGACATATGGAAAACCAATCAAACGCGTTCGGATTATTTTGATACTTTAGGAAAATGATCCATGAGTAATTTTTGACGTGTAAGATTCAAACGCACCTCAATTTGATGCATGGTGTGACCGATATGGATAAAAGTGTCTGATATTAGTTTCAAATTGACATTAACTTTAGAAAACAACACAAGTGACATACGGAAAACTGAGAAAACGCGTTCAGATTGTTTTGATACTTTAGAAAAACGATCCATGAGAAATTTATGACGTGTACAAATCAATCGCACCTCAATCAAACACACGGTGTGACTGGTATGGATAAAAGTGTCTGATATCAGTTTGAAATTGACATTTACTTTAGAAAACAACATAAGTGACATACGGAAAACCAAGAAAACGCATTTGGATTGTTCTGATACTTTAGGAAAACAATCCATGAGTCATTTGTGACGTTTACAAATCAACTCCACCTCAATCCGACGAATGGTGTGACCGGTATGGCTAAAAGTGTCTGATATCAGTTTGAAATTGACATTAACTTTAGAAAACAACACAAGTGACATACGGCAAACCAAGAAAACACGTTAGGATAATTTTGATACTTTAGTAAAATGATCCATGAGTCATTTTTGATGCGTACGAATCAACCGGACCTCAATCTGATTCACGGTGTGACAGGTATGGATAAAAGTGTCTGATATCAGTTTCAATTTGACATTAACTTTAGAAAAAAAACAAAAGTGACATGGGGAAAACCGAGCAAAAGCGTTCAGATTGTTTTGATACTTTAGGACAATTATCCATGAGTCATTTTGGATGTGTACGAATCAACCGCACCTCAATCCGATGCATGGTGTGACCGGTATGGCTAAAAGTGTCTGCTATCAGTTTCAAATTGACATTAACTTTAGAAAACAACACAAGTGACATAAGGAAAACTAAGCAAATGTGTTCATATTGTTTTGATACTTTAGAAAAACGATCCATGAGTCATTTTTGACGTGTACAAATCAATCTCACCTAAATATGAAGCATGGTGTGACCGGTATGGATAAAAGTGTCTGATATCATTTTCAAATTGACATTAACTTTAGAAAACAGGACAAGTGACATACGGAAAACTTATCAAACACATTTGGATTGTTTTGATACTTTAGTAAAACTATCCATGAGTCATTTTTGACATGTAAGAATCAACATCACCTCAATCTGACACACGGTGTGACCGGTATGGCTAAAAGTGTCTAATGTCAGTTTTAAATCGACGTTAACTTTAGAAAACAACACAAGTGACATACAGAAAACCAAGAAAACGTGTTTGGATTATTTTTATACTTTAGAAAAATGATCCATGAGTCATTTTTGATGTGTAAGAATCAACCGAACCTCAATCTGATGCACGTTGTGACCGGTATGGCTAAAAGTGTTTGATATCAGTTTCAAATTGACATTAACTTTAGAAAACAACACAAGTGACATACGGAAAACTGAGAAAACGCATTCGGATTGTTTTGATACTTTAGGACAACGATTCATGAGTCATTTTTGACGTTTAAGAATCCATCGCACCTCAATATGATGCACGGTGTGACTGGTATGGCTAAAAGTTTCTGATATCAGTTTGAAATTGACATTAACTTTAGAAAACAACACACAAGTGACATACGGAAAAATGAGAAAATGTGTTCGGATTGTTTTGATACTTTATTAAAATAATCAATGAGTCATTTTTGATGTGTAAGAATCAACCACACCTCAATCTGATGCACGGTGTGACCGGTATGGCTAAAAGTGTCTGATATCAGTTTGAAATTGACATTAACTTTAGAAAACAACACAAGTGACATATGGAAAACCGAGAAAACAAGTTCGGATTGTTTTGATACTTTAGGAAAATGATCCATGAGTCATTTGTGACGTGTAAAGATCAACCGCACCTCAATCTGACACACGGTGTGACCGGTATGGCTAAAACTATCTAATATCAGTTTGAAATTGACATTAACTTTAGAAAACAACAAAAGTGACATATGGAAAACCAAGCAAACGCATTCTTATTGTTTTGATAATTTAGGAAAATGATCCATGAGTCATTTATGACGTGTAAGAATCAACCGAACCTCAATCCAATGCACGGTGTGACCAGTATGGCTAAAAGTATCTGATATCAGTTTGAAATTGACATTAACTTTAGAAAACAACACAAGTGACATACGGAAAACTGATCAAACGCATTCGGATTGTTTTGATACTTTAGTACAACGATACATGAGTCATTTGTGATGTGTAAAAATTAACCGCACCTCAATCCGAAGCACGGTGTGACTGGTATGGCTAAAAGTGTCTGATATCATTTTGAAATTGACATTAACTTTAGAAAACAACAAAAGTGACATACAGAAAACTGAGAAAATGCATTCGGATTGTTTTGATACTTTAGGAAAACGATACATGAGTCATTTTTGACATTTAAAAATCAACTAAACCTCAATCCGACACATGGTGTGACCAGTATGGCTAAAAGTTTCTGATATCATTTTCAAATTGACATTAACTTTAGAAAACAACACAAGTGACATACAGAAAACCGAGCAAACGCGTTTGGATTGTTTTGATACTTTAGGACAATGATCCATGAGTCATTTTTGATGTGTAATAATCAACTTCACCTCATTCTGATGCACGGTGTGACTGGTATGGCTAAAAGTGTCTGATATCAGTTTGAAATTGACATTAACTTTAGAAAACAACACTAGTGACATACGGAAAACTGAGAAAATGCATTTGTATTGTTTTGATACTTTAGGAAAATGATCCATGAGTCATTTTTGACGTGTAATAATAAACCACACCTCAATCTGATGCATGGTGTGACCGGTATGGATAAAAGTGTCTGATATCAATTTGAAATTGACATTAACTTTAGAAAACAACACAAGTGACATACGGAAAACCGAGAAAAGGAGTTCATATTGTTTTGATACTTTAGAAAAACGATCCATGAGTCATTTTTGACGTATACGAATCAACCACACCTCAATCCAACACACAGTGGGACCGGTATGGCTAAAAGTGTCTGATATCAGTTTGAAATTGACATTAACTTTAGAAAACAACACAAGTGACATATGGAAAACTGAGAAAATGCATTCGGATTGTTTTGATACTTTTGGAAAATGATCCATGAGTGATTTTTGATGTGTAAAAATCAACTGCACCTCAATCTGACGCACGGTGTGACCATTATGGCTAAAAGTGTCTGATATCAGTTTCAAATTGACATTAACTTTAGAAAACAACACAAATGACATACGGTAAACCGAGAAATCATGTTCGGATTGTTTTTATACTTTAGAAAAACAATCCATGAGTCATTTTTGATGTGTACGAATCAATCGCACCTCAATATGATGCACAGTGTGACTGGTATGGCTAAAAGTGTCTGATATCAGTTTCAAATTGACATTAACTTTAGAAAACAATTCAAGTGACATACGGAAACTGAGAAAACGCGTTCAGATTGTTTTGATACTCTAGGAAAACGATCCATGAGTCATTTGTGATGTGTAAAAATAAACCGCACCTCAATCTGATGCATGGTTTGACCGATATGGCTAAAAGTATCTGATATCAGTTTCAAATTCACATTAACTTTAGAAAACAACACAAGTGACATATGGAAAACCGAGAAAATGCGTTTGGATTGTTTTGATACTTTAGGAAAACAATCCACGAGTCATTTGTGACGTGTATGAATCAACCACACCTCAATCCGACACATGGTGTGACTGGTATGACTAAAAGTGTCTGATATCAGTTTCAAATTGACATTAACTTTAGAAAAAAACATAAGGGACATACGGAAAACTGAGCAAACGCGTTCGGATTATTTTGATAGTTTATAACAACAATCCATAATTCATTTTTGATGTGTACGAATCAACCTAACCTCAATCCGACGCACGGTGTGACTGGTATGGCTAAAAGTGTCTGATATCAGTTTGAAATTGACATTAACTTTAGAAAACAACACAAGTGACATACGGAAAACCAAGAAAATGAATTAGTATTGTTTTGATACTTTAAGAAAACGATCCATGAGTCATTTTTGACATGTAAAAATCAACTACACCTCAATCCGACGCACGGTGTGACCGGTATGGCTAAAATTGTCTGATATCAGTTTGAAATTGACATTAACTTTAGAAAACAACACAAGTGACATACAAAAAACTGAGAAAACGGGTTCGGATTATTTTGATACTTTAGGAAAACGATCCATGAGTCATTTTTGATGTGTACGAATCAACCACACCTCAATCCGATGCACGATGTGACTGGTATGGCTAAAAGTGTTTGATATCAGTTTGAAATTGACATTAACTTTAGAAAACAACACAAGTGACAGAAGGAAAATCGAGCAAATGCGTTCAGATTGTTTTGATACTTTAGGAAAATTATCCATGATTCATTTGTGATGTGTATGAATCAACCGCTCCTCAATCTGACACACGGTGTGACTGGTATGTCTAAAAGTGTATGAAATCAGTTTTGAATTGACATTAACTTTAGAAAACAACACAAGTGGCCTACGGAAAACCAAGGAAACGTGTTCGGATTGTTTTGATACTTTAGTAAAATGATCCATGATTCATTTTTTGACGTGTAAAAATAAAACTCACCTCAATCCGATGCACAGTGTGGTCGGAATGGCTAAAAGTGTCTGATATCAGTTTCAAATTGACATTAACTTTAGAAAACAACACAAGTGACATACAGAAAACCGAGAAAATGCATTCAGATTGTTTTCATACTTTATTACAATGATCCATGAGTCATTTTTGATATGTATGAATTAACCACACCTCAATCCAATGCACAGTGTGATAGGTATGGCAAAAAGTGTCAGATATCATTTTCAAATTGACATTAACTTTAGAAAACAACACAAGTGACAAACAAAAACTGAGAAAACGCATTTAGATTGTTTTTATACTTTAGTAAAATGATACATGAGTCATTTGTGATGTGTATGAATCAACCGCACCTCAATCCGACGCACGGTGTGACTGGTATGGCTAACAGTGTCTGATATCAGTTTCAAATTGACATTAACTTTAGAAAACAACAAAAGTGACATGCGGAAAACCAAGAAAATGCGTTCTTATTGTTTTGATACTTTAGGAAAATGATCCATGATTCATTTTTGATGTGTAAAAATAAACCACACCTCAATCCGACGCACGGTGTGACCGGTATGGCTAAAATTATATGATATCAATTTCAATTTGACATTAACTTTAGAAAACAACACAAGTGACATACGGAAAACTGAGAAAATGCGTTCGGATTGTTTTGATACTTTAGGACAGTGATCCATGAGTCATTTTTGAATTTTAATAATCAATCGTACCTCAATCTGATGCACGTTGTGACCGATATGTCTAAAAGTGTCTGATATCAGTTTGAAATTGACATTAACTTTAGAAAACAACACAAGTGACATACGGCCAATTGAGCAAACACGTTCGGATTGTTTTTATACTTTAGTAAAATGATACATGAGTCATTTGTGACGTGTAAGAATCAAACGCACCTCAATCCGACGCATGGTGTGACCGGTATAGCCAAAAGTGTCTGATATCAGTTTGAAATTGACATTAACTTTAGAAAAAAACACAAGTGACATACGGAAAACTGAGCAAACGTGTTCATATTGTTTTGATACTTTAGGAAAACAATCCATGAGTCATTTGTGACGTGTAAGAATCAACCGCATCTAAATCCGATGCACGGTGTGAGCGGTATGGCTAAAAGTGTCTGATATCAGTTTGAAATTGACATTAACTTTAGAAAACAACACAAGTGACGTACGGAAAACCAATCAAACGTGTTCAGATTGTTTTTATACTTTAGAAAAAAAATCCATGAGTCATTTTTGACGTGTACGAATCAACTACACCTCAATCTGATGCACGATGTGACCGGTATGGATAAAAGTATCTGATATCAGTTTCAAATTGACATTAACTTTAGAAAACAACACAAGTGACATATGAAAAACTGAGAAAATGCGTTCGGATTGTTTTCATACTTTAGTAAAATGATCCATGAGTCATTTTTGATGTGTAAGAATCAACCTCACCTCAATCCAATGCACGGTGTGACCGGTATGGATAAAAGTGTCTGATATCAGTTTCAAATTGACATTAACTTTTGAAAACAACAAAAGTGACATTCGGTAAACCAAGAAAACGCATTCGGATTGTTTTGATACTTGAGGAAAATGATCCATGAGTCATTTGTGATGTGTAATAATCAACCGCACCTCAATCCGACGCATAGTGTGACCTGTATGGATAAAAGTGTCTGATATCAGTTTGAAATTGACATTAGCTTTAGAAAACAACACAAGTGACATACGGCAAACCGAGCAAACACATTTGGATTGTTTTGATACTTTAAGACAACGATCTATGAGTCATTTGTGACATGTAAGAATCAACCACACCTCAATCCGATGCACGGTGTGACCGTTAAAGATTTTCATTAGATAAATAATCAGTATTTATTAAATGAGATAAATCATCCAAAAACATATTGATTTTACATTATTCCCTTTCATTGTTATCAGAATGAAAACATTTGAGTTTTTCATTTACATATTTTAGTTTAACATTTCCATATTAATGTGTTCTTTCATATTAATGTTTTAATTTATTTCATTATTGTATTACTAACATAATATTTGTTTTCTTATATAGGTGAATTTTTTTACTTGAGTTCGGATGCTTTGTTTGGAAACAAATACCATGGATGATAATTTTTGAGAGGGGATCACGGATATCAAAGGATGAAACATTAATGTTTATAACTGTTGTTGGATAATTTTAATTGTAACCATGTAAAACATTGTTTGAAATGTATATAGCAGTGTATTTTTTTGTATTCATGATGTTAAGTAAATATATATAGCATTGTTTGTCAAAATATCGTGTGCATTGTGTCGTCTTTCGGTTCTTGGTTCATGTGAAGGTGCTATTTTTTGCAGGTGTGCAGGTGTACAGGTGTTGGTTGTACAAGTGCCTTTATCAGCGCTTTTTTGAGCACTGATAAAGGATTCCTTTAATAGTGCTAAAAGAGCACTGATAAAGGGCGCCATTATCAGCGCTCTGAAAAGTGATGATAAAGTCCACCTTTATCAGTGATAGAAAAGTGCTATTAATGTCGGTGTAGATAAAGGGGGGTCCCCTTTATCAGTGCTAAAAAAATCACTAATAAAAGACCCCCTTTATCAGCACTTTTTTTAGAACTGATAAAGTTGGCCTTTATCAGCGCTTTTTGGAGTGCTAATAAAGGGGACCCCCCCCCCCCTTATCTACACTGGCATTAACAGTGCTTTTCTAGCACTGTTAATGTCAGTTTTTAGTGCTGATAAAAGGCCAAGTTGTAGTAGTGGTGGGTGCGTGTTTTTTTAATTAGTTTTTTCAGGAGCATGGGTCTGTAACTACCAAATCCATAGTTCGAGCCATCTTTGATTATTATTATTATTATTATTATTATTATTATTATTATTATTATTGAATGGATCATTTCATTGTGTTAAACTTGATAAATAAAATTATTTGATATATATAATTATACTAAGAGGTGCTCCTCCTTGTATACTTGTCACTATTTCTATACTCCAAGTGAACATGTCACATTTCCATGATCCCCCTTCATATTCTCCCATTTTCATTGTCATTGTCATTTTTGTTGTCATTTTCATTATCATTGTTGTTATTGTTCTTATTCTTTTTATTTTTTAATGGATAATTTCACTATGTTGAACACTATTGATAAAATTATTTGATATCTATAATTATACTAAGAAGTGTACATACTGGTACACTTGTCACTATTTCAATACTTCAAGTACATGTGTCATGTTTCCATGCTCCGCTTTAGATTCTTCCATTACCCCACCTCTTCATCTCACCCACCCCGCGCTACTTTCCATTTCTCCTTGCCTCCCCACTTCTTTCTCATCACCTCCAATACTCTTCGCCTATAGGCATCCCTACTACTACTTCACCTCGTCATCTTTAGCTTCAAGAGTCTCCCTCAATCCCTTTCTATGTAATATCTATGTGATTCTCCCCCAATTATCCCTCCCAATTCCGTGATCCTGCCCTTTAATACCATCCAAATCCTCATAACCCCTCCCTAATTCTTCCCAAAAACATTTCCAACTCTCCTAAAATCTCACTTGCCTCTCAATTTTTACCACCATAAATTCATATTCCTCCATCATTCATCATCTATCACAATATATCATCCACAACCATCAGCTACTATCAGGCATCGAGACTCATGAACCACTTGCATCACCTTTGATGTCTTTACTCATCACTATCAGAGACTAACAAATCACTCAGAATGATTTCTATCAACAATCATCTCACCTTTTATGACTCGCTTTATCTTTAACTAGTGAGGCATAGAAGCCACTTGTAATGGATTTTTGAAGTTTTGTGGTCATTACTATGGTCTAATTACATTGCTCATCAATTATTCATCAAGAAGTAGAATATTTAGGTGATTTTTCTATCCTAATTCATGTAACTATGTAATGTTATATACTTCTAATCCTATCATTATTCACTATTCAAGTATTTTTTCTACAATGAAATGTATTATTTATTCTAAAGTGAGTTAAGTTCTTATAAATTGGTTACTTTTTTGGTCAATTTTTTTTCTAATACATGTTTCTTTTTTTCCCTACTCAAAATTTTTCATTTTTAGTGTCTCACTTCATCAATAAACATCAAAACTCAGGAATCACCTATGACATATTTATGGAGTTTTTTTGTCACTATTATGATCTAATTATGTTTCTCATCAATTATTCATAGTGAAACAAGATATTTAGGTAATTATTAATATTTTAATTTATGTATTTAGGTAATTTTATACATTTCTAATCTTATTTTTCTTCACTATTCATGTATTTTTTTCCTATAATTAACATGTGTTAGTTCTTCTGAAGTAATTTCAGTTATTCTAAACCAATTAATTTTCTCATTAATGGTTTTTCCCTCATTAATATTTCTTTTTTTCCCTAATCATAAATTTTTTATCATGTTTTAATGGGGTTTTCCCATGTAAACAACTTGTTTTATCCTATCTGAATGGCCCGAAGGCCTTATTTTTTTATTGATTTTGATAACCCCCCCCCCCCCCTTCAAGGGATGAGGGGGAACCCTTATAAGGCCCGTAGGCTCAGAGATTACATGACCCATAGGTCTTAGGAAATATACAGACTATACTTGTAACTCCTCCTCCCAGCTTCTTCATCGTGATATAAGCTCTCCACCTTCACATAGATATTTGGTTAGGCTTCCCGTGCAAGCACAGGCTGGTCCTGATGGCAATGTCATACCCTCTCTTTCTAAAAATCCTCTTAGCTTCTACTCTGGTGAATGCGCCTGCTCTGAATCCCCATCTGAAGGCTACTCCTTGTGGAGTCTGTCTGATCATTTAAGCACCATTTTAGGTGGCCCTAAGGCCTTGAGGTGGCCTGAAGGCCTTGAGGTGGCCAGAAGGCCTTGAGGTGGCCTGAAGGCCTTGATGTGGCCCAAAATCCTTACTGTCCTGAAGGCCTTGGGTGGACCGAAGGCCTTAATGGACCCGAGGCCCAAACCAGTGGCCCGAAAGCCCAAACGGATGAATAGTCCCAGCTAATATAGTACCTGCTACAGCACTGCTACAATACCCGGAAATATGTATCCACCCGGTTTTGAACTCGGGTCTCTTGGATGCACTTGTTGAGTCCTCACCAACTGGGTTGAGGCTCTTGTGCAACTTTTTTTATCCTATAATTACATGTATTACATAATTGATAAGTGAAAATGAGGAAGAATATGATAGAACATATTTGTTCCATCCTCTTCTATCCTAAAATGAAAAGGACGATATTTTATGTTAAAATTCATGACATTAAGTTTTCTAAAATAAAATGTTTTAATCCATGTTAATTAGATAAGGTTGATATTTTATGCTAAAATGGAAAATATTTAGATGAGCATGGAACATTTTTACTCAAATAAGGTGAAATTCTTGGTCATTGTGCCGCCAATTTTTATGGTAACAATGTTGATCATTTATTTATTATCCTTATCATTTGAATGGTAGTGGTATTTTTCCTATTGAATATAGGTTAAGTATTATTTTTTATCTAGGCCTAGAATATTCTGATAACTAACGCTTATATTGACAAAATATACATGTTTACAATACAAATTTTCTTTAAATTTTCTTCTCATATTTTCATCTTTTTAACTATGCATTCTATTAACCTATATTATTAATATGTAAATTTAATTTTTATATATTTCATACCTATAGTTCAATGTTAGTAAAATTACCTAACATTTACCTTTCTCTCAAAATATGAATTAAAATCCCACTTGCATGAAAAATCTTTTGAAATTCATATGTATTTCTAAATCCAATTATAATGTGCAGTTATTTCAATTTTTTATTTTTGAATAAAAATTTATATATTATAACTCATCATTATAAAATTTTTATTAATCCCATTATTGTATAATTACAAATATGACACGCATGTTTTTTGTTTCAGTGAAAGTAGTGATAAAACAATATTATAATGGATCTTATCCATTTTTTCACAATAAATATTCCACTTATACATGTTTCAAAATTGTTGATTTTTATATTTTTCACAATTATGTGACCTTTTATTTTATATTTATTTAGAAATATATTCAATAACATTGGTCACTTAAAATATATGTTTAAAAATTCTATCAATTTATTTACCTTTTAACTCCAAAGTATCAAATATTTTTTAAATAAATGCAATGAAATATAGTGAGATAAAACTATCGAATTAAACAACTATGTAATTTTACATATTTTTAATTATATCTTTATTCATTATTCATACATTTTTTCTGTAATGAAATTTATCAATTATTCTAAAGTGATTTAAGTTCTTATAAACTAATTACTTTTCACATCAATTTTTTTTCTAATACATGTTTCTTTTTTTACCTGCTCATCAATTTTTCATCTTTGGTGTCTCACTTCATCATTAACCATTGAGACTCAGGAACCACCTTCAACAGATATACAATGTTTTTTTGGGCACTATTATGGTCTAATTACATTTCTCATCTATTATTCATCATGAATTAGAATATTTAGGTAATTATTTATGTTGTAATTTAGGTATTCAGGAAACTTTACACATTTATAATCATTTTGTAATTCATTATTCATGCATTTTTTCTATAATTAACATGTATCAGTTCTTCTAAAGTGATTTTAGTTCTTCTAAACCAATTACTTTTCTCATCAATGGTTTTTTCCATAATACATCATTCTTGTTTCCCCTTTTAATCAATTTTTCATCAATGTCTAATTGGGTTTTCCTATATAAACAATCTATTCTATCATGCAATGACATATATTATATACTTGATAAGTATAAATGAGGGAGAATGAGATAGTATCCTGTAATTAAATGGATGATATTTTATGCTAAAATTCATGACATTAAGTTTTTTCAAATCAATTATTTTGATCTACGTTAATGAAAAAACGTGGATATTTTATGCTAAAATGGAAAATATTTGAATGAGCATGAAATAGTTATACTCAAATAAGGTGAGAATTACTAGTCATTATACCATAAATTTTTAAGGTAACATTATTGATCTTATCTCCATCATCCTTCTCATATGCATGGTAGTGGTGATTTTGACTATTGAATGTAGGTTGAAGATTTTTTTGTATCTGGGCCCAGAATATTCTTACAATTATCACTGATATTGATAAAATATATAGTTTACATTATGAATTTTCATCAAATTTATATCTCATATTTTCACATTTTTAACTATGCATTCTGTTTACCTTTTTTTATTAATATGTACATTTAATTTTCATATATTTCATACATGTAGTTCAAGGATACTATGATTACCTAACATTTATCTATATCTCAAAAATATGAATAAAAATACTAACTGTATGAAAAATATTTTGAAATTTATACGTTTTGATAAATCCAATTCTAAAGTACATTTATTCTAATTTTTATTTTTGAATAATAACTTATATATTATAACTCATCATTATAAAATTTTCTTTAAACCCATTATTTTATAATTAAAAATATGACATGCATGACTTTCATTTCAATTCAATTTGTAACAAAGCAAGATTACAATGGATCTTGTCCATTTTTCACAATAGATTTTTCACTTCTTCATGCTTCAAAATCATTTCTTTTTTATATTCTTCACAATTATGTGACCTTTTATTTTACATTTTAGTTTAAATAATATATCTGATTACATTGGTCACTTAAAAAATATGTTTAAAAATTCTCTCAAGTTCTTTACCTTTTAATTCTCAAGTATTAAAGATTGTTTAAATGAATACAATGACATATAGTGAGATGAACCTACTGAATTCAAACCTCTTTCTGTTATAAAATTTTCTAGTATGTGACTTTTGAAATTTTCCCTATTTATTTTCACCTAATATCATTTTTTTACATTTATATGTTCTACTCAAATTCATTGCTTATTGACCATATTATTTCTGTATATATCCCATTTAAATTTATTGTTTTGGGTGGCTGATAACTTATATATATCTTAATCTTAATTTTAAAATATTTCTAATTAAATCATATTCACTTAAACCCTTCAATTAACTCATAAAATCATCAGTGCAAAGATTACATCCTGTTTTAAAATGATGTGTTATATTTTCCTATATATAAACATATATATATTATCAATTTTGTTTATTATCATGTTATGTAATGTTATGTTACTTATTTTTCATATATTACTCGATGAAATGTAATTAGATAATTCTATTTATTATGTTTTAAATACATTTTATATGTGTATTTTGATATTCATAACCTATTTATCTCAGTAACTACAAATTGGAATTTCAAGTGCTCTATATTTGCAATGTAAGAACCCAGTTTTTCACTCAGGTACGGATCCTTTAAATTTCAGTATAATTATTTATTTTGGACCTAATATGGATGCCTAATGAGTTATTAAAGGTCCCAAGGGTGTATAGATATTTTTTAGATCCCGAAACTCATCTTTTTTTGAGAAATAAACCTAGTGTGTGATTTATAGTAAACCATGCGAGAAGGCCGCACAATTAGAGCAAACTGTGCGAGTGGCATGCCTTTTTAGACAGATCCTTACTATGCAGTTGGCACGCGGTTTCTCATATTGTGTCGCCTAACCATGTAATTTCCCCTTTTTCCTAGGTGCTCGTGCATGGTTGGTGCATGGTTTGGAAAACCGTGTGACGAAACCGTGAACAGGCTAATTTTTAGGTTAAATGACCATTTTTTCCTTAATGATCTAATTAAACCTCCTCCTTCCTATTAATCTTATTTCCAGCGGTATTATCCTAATTTTCTCCCCATATGGATATTTTTTAAGGCCTGGGATAGGGATTGAAATATATCCATCATCTAGGATCTGATCGAGCTTTTGTTTATCATATTGGATGTGCAACAGTAAGTACTTGAGTCTGTTTGAGTATTTCTTCTTCTCCCTTGCTCTCGACCTAGTTATCGATGTGTGAGCATTTTTTCCTTTTTCTCAGATATACTCTGATCCAGGCCAAATAAGATACTAATACTGGAGGATGATAGTTATAAGGGACTAAGGTGGGTGGTTTATAACTTATCCCTCAAGTTTGTTGATTTTGGAATTGTCGTGTGGGGCCTGCTGATTTCATCAGGTGTTGTTTATTAAATTTATATTCCATGCTTATAATCATTAGAACTTTATTGTTATGATCTTTCCAAATATTTGATTATTTGTTATTGGTTTTTTCCACAACTCCGTCCATCCCATGTAGGATGTTTTTCCATAATTTTTATTTTTTGTGTTTCGACACGTTTGAGTCGTTGTTCGAGTGTGCTTTGGCTTGACCTTCCTAAGGGTAATATTTTCTATATTAAATGGATTGATTTATATTTTTAATTGAATAATGTAAAGTACCATGTATTCTCACAACTTTTCCCACCTAAGTTAAGTGCTTCAATTGATAAACAAATGTAAATAGAAATTGGAAAGTATACTAAGTATATGAATTGACCTTTTTTAATGTAATTTAATAATTGGTTACACGTCTGTATTACCCCTTACCATGTTGATAGAAGGTAGAATAATGAACCTTGATTATTAAAATTACTTAAATGGATTAAATGAAAGGTTTCATGCTACTTGGACTTATCACACTAATGAAAGTCAAGGCTCGAACCAAATGGACTTATTAATTAATTATGACTTGATTAAATCATTGCATGCTCAATTAGCCTTGTCACACTAATGAAAGGTAATGGCTTGAAACTCATGAATTATATATGACTTCATTATCAAAATAGGAGTGTCCTGACTCAGGCTCACCTTTAATTCTATAGGGAATGCCTTGAGCACTCAGGAACCCCATTCTGATTCAAGGATGTGGCTTACCTTGGTTGAAACCCACCTAGAACTAGATCCTTTTATATTATTGTATTCTCAGTATGACACCATAGGATCCCTTAAATATCACTACAAGATTCCTTGGATATACTCCTTGGATCTTGCATTCACAAGTAGGTTCCATGGTTAAAATTAATCGGGGCCAGTCATTGTTTATCCCCATTTTACCTTGGATGAACTCTTTGGACTCAGTAGGCATCTTATTTTGGAATTCCTTGGACTATGTTCCTTGGATTACACTCTTACCCCTAGCCAGGATAAAATTATTACTGATTTGGTGACCCTTGAATTCTATGTTTCCTTGTTTTTTACCTTGGAACTTCATTATTAAATATCATTATAGGTTGCCTTGTTACATCTTGAAACCTTTACTATTGTTAACATGCGACTTAATTATAAACTGGTAATGATCAAATGAAGGAATGGTTACATGTTCAGACACCAGGTAAGGGTTGAAGTAGTTACTTGGGTATTTAGTTACATTGTACTATATTTTATATATGCATGCATGCACACTGTTATGTTCCATTACATAGGCCTGATGTTATAGAAACTGTTTTTGGTGGCCCACTAAGATGTATCTCACACCCTCTCCAGGCACTGTTTGGTACCCGAGGCAGATTACATGAATGAAATTGTTGATGAAGGGAAGCATACGGCTTCTAACACTTGATTTATTTCTATTTAGGATGGAGCTTGATAGCAGATGACCAAGTTAGAGATGGGATTCTTGGGATAGTCTTTTTATTTCTATTATACTTTGGTGGAACATGTTATTCCTGTTGTATTGTATCCATGTTTTTTGGTTTTCTAGTGACATAACATATCATCATCAGTTATTTTACTCTTGTATGTTGTTCCTGTTATTTCAGTTATTATTATCCTTGTTGATCTATTACTTTGACTACTTTCATTTTTTATCATTTGTGCTACACTCTAGTAATGAGGGCATTGTCTCCTTGATTTCCTTAGTGGAATATTCTACAACAATATAAGTAAAGGAAGTATTCTTTGAGATTTTGGTTGGATAAATGGAATGGTTACCCTCTTAGCTCCATGACTGATTCTATGCATATAGCTACTAATATTAATATCTTCATAAAGGACTATATGTGATCTATGGATTTGGATTTACCAAATGAGATTTATTGGTTAAAGAGCTTTAATAAGCAATGGTTTAGACCCTCCAGATTCACCTTGGTATAGATAATAGCCCACAATAGAGTTCCCACTGATTCCAATCTTCAATTATTTGGTATTCAACTTTGTTCTAAATGTCGTATGTGTAATAAACATAGAGAGAATTTTGACCACCTTTTATTATCTTGTTCCACTACCTCTACATTATGAAATTGCATTTTTGAAATTTTTGATCTCATATGGATAGGTTTGGACTCCATTAGGACTCAACTTCAAAAATTCACTACTATGGATGCCTCTCCTCAAATTGATCAGATTTTCATTACTATTGTGGCTGAACTGATTCATGTCATCTGGTATGAAAGAAATATTACCATTCAAAACAATAATACTTTTAATCTTCATGAATCTTAGGTGAAGATCTCCATTTCTATCAAGAAATATGGTATAATCTAAACAGTTATTTTCCACAATTCTATTAGGTATCTCATTATTCTTTGTTGGATCAAATTCAAAGGAAGATTCATCCAACCTAAGAAAATGTTGGAAGTCTTCTGGAAACTCCCTCTTACTAGTTGGATCAAAATAAATGTGGATGGTCCCTCAAAAGGCAACCCTGACCCTGCGGGCTGTGGAATCGTGTGCAGGAATCACAATGGACATATTATGGGATGTTGTTACAGTACGTGTGGTTTTTCCTTCTCTTTAGAATAATAGATGTATAGAAACATTATTGTAGTTGGATTTATCAAGAAAAATGATATAATAATGTATGGATCGAAAGCAACTCCACTACCATCGTACAGGCCCTTTGACATGGTGACGTTCACTTGGCATGGCCCCTCGCAACAAAATGGATGGTTTTCCTCCAAAAAATTTCAAATCTCAACCATATAATCACTCATGGTTATCGTGAGGTGAATAGGGTAGTGAATGGTCTTGCCAATAAAGGAGTTAACAGTGAAATCATGTGGATGTAGAATCTCTCAGAAGATCTCATCTCGTTACATGAAACAGATTGTAATAAATTTCCCTCCTTCAGACTCTTGTAACTTTGATTTCTTTCTTTATATAGTTCAGTGATTTGGTCTTTTGGACAAGGCATCATTGAAAAAAAATGAGGGTATAGTCTCCCCACGGACACACCATAGGCCCTCAATACTAATCAGCATCCTCTGTTGTTTGGGGAGATGCGCTTAAGGCCATGTACCCCACTGGGCTTGGGGAACCTATTAAGTTGCATCCGGGTCTGGGACGTCACATGCAATCCCATTTAAACACATTGAATATTATCATTGAAGGTTACGGTCATAGTAGAAGTGTGAAATGGGTCTTTCCCAACTTTTATTTTTTCCATGATTGATGATCAATCCTAGATTTCCACAATGATGAACATAGTGATCTACATAATTGAATCAAAGAAAACAAACAAGGGATATAATGTTAGAACCAAAGAGTGGATCATCACATATTATTTATAATTAATTTAATCAATTAAATGATTACCTAGCATGAATTATTTATTTATTGAAGGATCTGACAACAAATCAATGTTCTACAATCAATACATTGTAAGAATCAAAGAATATTCCCTCTAGTGGTGATCCACATGTGTTCAACAAATCTTCTAACTTTTTCATAGGAATCTCTGGGTGCTAGAATGAAAAATCCTATCACTTGGGTCGTCCTCCTTTGATCACCATAATAATCACTTCCAAATCATTATCCTTGATCTCTCTTGACTTGAGGATGGGTGGTGGAGGAAGATTTCTATCCATTCTTGGGAGAATTCTTAGAGATGGGATCTCTCTAGGGCTTGATAGGATTCTCCAAATTCATTGTGCACAACCCAACAAAATGGATTGGCACTCTAAGAAAATAATATTATTGGGTTTATATATCACTAGGGTTAGAAATAAATAATTGCACAAGTTCCATTTGTTATTTATGTAATCTCTGTGAAACCCCATGTAAAATAATATCATTATTATTATTATTATTTCTCGACATGTGCTTAACTTTAGAATTAAATTAAATATTATTTAATCAAATAATATTCAATATTTATTATTTCTCACCAGACTATTAAACTCATCCCACCATTCCTCCACAATATTTATCAGGCCTTAAATAATGACTATTTATTTATTAAATAAATATTATTGCATTATTCACCAATAAATAAATAAATATTCTATTCAATAAATAGTAAATAAATATTTATTAAATATTTTTCTCACATTATATTCTCTCAAATAACTGGTGAAAGAATATATATGATCAAGAAAACATGAATAATTATTAAACCATAAGCAAAAATAATATTTATTCAACTTGTTAAAGAATAAATAATATCATTATTATTTAACTGGGATTCTGGATACACTTAGTGTGTGACCCTCTAGGTCTCTTTCTTATTGGAATTAGGAGAATCATCTTAAGTACGAGGTTAGCATCTAGCAACATTCCAAGTCACCCACATAGAAACAATTTAATGTTTAAATGATATAATACCTAATACAGATGTTTACTATGTAATATAATCCCTTTATCATGATATCTCTAATCAAGAAGGTTGCATGTCGATGCCATCAACCTATGTGATCAATGTCTCTTTCTTTGACTTCCTGAAAATTAAAATTTCCTATAGAATACCATGGACATGGATTTATTTAGCCTATATAATTTCCATCAAATGTCCTGAGATATCAACTTCCATTAAAGAACATAAGGGAAAAATCCTTTCTCACATTATTTATTAATGCAATATTACTCGTGACGCACCCAACGTATCCTACCTCACTACGAACATCTGTTGTCATGATTTTCATCAATACATTAAAGTACATGACTCATAATAATCATTAATAATATTATTAAATTATAAGGATAAATACACTCATTTGCAAATAAGAACATCCAATAAAACATATAAATGTGAATTTTTTACTGGCGGTTCTTATTCTCATAATATCCTACACTGGATATTACCAAGGGTCTACACCATGAGAAGGTGACTCAAAGACCTATGAGTATCCACCCCTGATATTCTTTATCATTTTTGTCCCTAAAATGATATCATATTTCTATAGAACATATATTTAAGAATAGTGTCATAGCACTTCTAGGTTCTCATCATATAGGGGAATTGTTATGACCTTTCAGTGTGTAAAATCCCAAGATTTTCTGAAGATGTCTCGGGCTCATTTACAGGTAATCATTTTCCTTATGATGAGTAATTTCCATTTTTTTACCTTGGGGTGTGTTTGGGTTAAAGTTTGAGAAAAAAATTAATAAAGAGGTTAGTGCACGATTGGTGCACAGTTTTTCGTAACCATGCACCTTGTACCAACAAATTGTGCAACCCTAGACGGAGAGGGTTCGCACAGCCGGTGCATATTTTGTCAAATTATTCACCCTAAAAGGAGAAATTGGGCACCCCCCCCCCCTTCCCCCATAGAATAGGAATATGGTTAAGGTGTGCAGTTAGGGGAAATCATGCACCTTGAGTATAAAATCATGCGTACGGGATTTAAATCCCCCGAAAATTAGATTTAAATTTTCCAAAGCCCCCATTTTAAACCTCATTTGGTCCTAACTCAACCCCTAATGCCTTTTGATGATTTTGGATCCTCCCAAGTAGATTCCAATCCATTCTAACCTTCGTTATTCATGATCCAAAGCCCGAATTGAAGATATTCACCCCTCCCGGTAAGAGGATCTCATCCCATGTGGTTTCCTTTCTCTTTCTCGTTCTTCTCCCATTTGTTGTAAGGTTGTTCTTCCCTATTTTTGGTTGAATCCAAATCTAGAATTGTGGATCTAAATCTATAATTGTGGGAACTTGATTCATATGATCTTGAATTTAGGTTTAAGATACAAATCTCTTTCTACGTCATTATTCCATTCAAATTGGGTATTTTCATTGGCCAATCACTTGTCAACAAATTGATATAGGTGGTTTACTATGAAAATCCCATAGTCATGATTTCAATTATGTGTATTTAATTATAGAATTTCTAGAGTTTTTTTACAAATAGAATTTTCTAATTAAATTAATTAATTTAGTGAATTAATTAATTAAGGAATTTTCATTTGGGGATAATTAATTGTTGAGTTAATTATCCGAATATTGAATTAGGATTTGGGGATAATTAATTTTTGAGTTAATTATCATAATATTGAATTGTGATTTGGGGATAATTAATTGTTGAGTTAATTATCAGAATATTGGATTGTGAATTGAATAATTAATTGTTGAATTAATTATGGGATAATGAGATTGTGAATTGAATAATTAATTATTTAATTAATTATGAGATATTTTGAGTTTGTGGGTATTGATTAATTAATTGTAGAATTAATTAAATGGGATTGATGTGCTTAATTAATTAGGGAATTTATTAAGGTTATTGATGTGATGAACTAATTAGTTAATTAGTGATGATATTGAGATGATTAATTAATTACTAAATTGATTAATATCATTGAGATGATTAATTAATTTTTGATTTAATTAATGGGATTTAGGTGATTAATTAATTGTTGAATTAATTGATGGGATGAATTTAAAATACTAAATAGTAACAATGGAATTTATGAGTAAATTAGAATGATAAATGGTAATAATGGAATTAATAAGATAATTGAGATAATGAATGGTAACAATGAAATTCATGAGTTAATTGAGACAATGAATGATGATAATGGCATTCATGTGTTAATTGAGACAATGGATGGTAACAATGTCATTCATGTGTTAATTGAGAAAATGAATGGTAATAATGGAATTCATGTGTTGACTAAGATAATGAATGGTAACAATGGAATTCATTTTTTGATTGAGATGAAGAATGGTAATAATGTAATTCTGAGATATTATATCCCTTGGGGATAGTTCAGACTCTGGCATGGGCCAAAGTATGTTTTGAAGTATAGGTGTCCATAGGAACCTGGGGGTTTATGTGGTTAAATAAATAATAGTTTTTAATATGATAAATTTTTATTTATGAATTGTGATTTATTCTTTATACAACTACATACACTATTATTTGACTGTATATTGTTTTAGACACTATTGGTGGTGGCTTACTAAGTTGTAATCACACCCTACTCGAGTTTCCTGATCGGTACCTGAATAGATTTCATGTTTGTAGGATAGGATATAAAGGAAAATTCCATGTGTTAGATAGCTGATTTGGTATGGGGCATGGTTGAGGGGACCAGACGTGGTTTGGGACCCACTGGGGAGTTTTCAGTGTCATTATTTTGGGTTTTTATATTGACACTTGGAACATACTTTATCATGACATATCTATTGTTAAGTTTTTATATTGTATTTCTAGTTTTGGTTATCTTGTGATACTGGTATTTGACCGTGTTATCATGACACATCAAATTGATTATGTTTTCAAGGTTTATTTATAGTTTAGGGAAGACCCTAGGTCGTCTCTCAAGGAGCGTTGGTGTATTATAGTGTGTATTATTAATAAAGATTACTAAAAGAGGGGGGTGATTTTGAAAACAGTTTTAAGAAAATAACTTAACTTAAATAGTTCAATAGTTGACGGAATAAGGTGGAGGATTAAAAATTATGAGATAAGGAGATCAATTCAAGTTCACTACACATTTTGGATAGTTCATTGTTCTGAAAATTTCAAATGGTTTTGTTTAATTTTTTGGTTGAGGGTTGTCAAGATCTTGATTCCCCTCTCGCCTCTCTAAATGTTGCACAAAGTACCAACCCTTTCCACAACAATCATGTAGTCAAGGTTTGGACTTCAAGAATATATTAAAGGCTACCAAAGCATACTAATATCTTTTGTATGTGTGAGAGAAATAGGATCCTTGTGTTGCCTAATCAGAACAACTCAAGTTTCCCACTTGAAATTTCAACTCAATCGGTGTTGAAATGAAAAGCGGTTCACTTAATTAAACCCAAGAAATGAACTCGAAGGAGAAACCTGTTTAGATAAGACATAAGTGAAATAATCCACACACAAATTACACAAAACCATTAGAGTATCAAGTGCTGGAACTCCCTCTCAAGTATGTGTAGCTCCCTCGAAATGATCGTCCACCGTTTAGCTCACCATCGAGAGGAGGAGAAGGCTCAGGTGGAACTCCTTCTTCATTGTTGATACCCCTATAATGATAGGGGCCTCCAAAACTTCAAGTATGAGGAGAGAACTCCTTTGGGTCTCCAAAATACCAAAGCTTTACCTACTGGCCGAACTTAAAAATGAGGATCTCAAGGTGCCATTTTATAGGAAAATAGGAAGGTGGTTTTGAGCACATAGAATTATTAAAACCACTTTTCACAGGTATTTAGACCTTCAGACAGCCTTATCTAGATTTTGAGAAAATAAAAAAGATGTATCCCCACCTATTAGATGTCTCCACTGAAAGTTTGGCACAATTTGGACACCTATATCTCGAGATATGGACAGATCACAGCACACCACTTTTGAATCCGTGCAGATTTGGTGTGCTGGACAGATCAGGTCGGCAAGGCCTTCAGATAGCCGAATGAGTCTTGGTTTTTTTCATATGAAATGTATCCCAATGATTTTTAGACTAGGCCAAAAAATTACATCCCAATTAGAGGCATGGTATAGTAGCAGTGTGCAGATTAATCCACTGGTGTGCTTGGATCCAGCGCAGTTTGGCCCATTTTTCTTGGACATCATCATGGGCCCTCCAAATCACCTTCACCTCCAATGAAATTTTCAAGACAAGTAACATTGGAATTTTTAATAGAGATAAAAAAAATGATTCAAACATGGAATTCAATTTGTTATTATTTTTGGAATTTACAATATAAATTCAGTTTAATACAATGGTGTAATGGTGAAAATGATACAGTAAATCGTGGTACGATCACACCCCAACACCTAAACATTTGCACTCCTGGAAAAAGTCACATATCCAAATAAAATGATGCATATATATATATTTCCAACATCATGAAGATTTAACATTTGAGGAAATTTTAATTCACTAAAGTAATGTGATCAATGTACGAACCACACCAAAGAGTTCTTCCTAGTGAAAATGGAAAAAAGATGTCTCATAAATCATATCACAATAAAATTCAATGAGATTCATGACACCAACATGAGAAAGGAATTAAAAAGTCAACTATTCCACTAACTCTTCATGTGTGTGTGTGAAAACCATTCCATGCTATTATTTCCACTTTCTATCAAATAAATATAGGTTATTTTAACATTATTTAGCTTTAAATGATTTTACACCAAACCCGTCCTACATCCTTTGAAATAATATTTCAAGACCCACTCAATTAAACATTCCCAGAAGTCAAACCATAAGATCTTGACCTAGATATCCCCATATTTTGCACATTTCATCACTCCCCTCATTTATTATATTTTTTTTTTTGAAGTTTCATTTGGAATAAATCTCACACTCATCTCTCAACCCTTGTTTGATCTCCTCACGACACTAATTGCAATAGTTATAACAAGATCAAAGGTTGAGGAGGAGTGTTTTTTGACCTACCCAAGACACAATTTTTTTTGTTAAGGGTGTACAATAGTTGGACATTAGGTACACATGCATAGGTCAATCTGGTATAGTAATGAAACAGATCGGATAAAGAACGAATGTATGAAAATATCATTTAAAGCTGAAAAATATTAACCTAACATATATTCACCTTATATTAAGAAAGAAATATTCATACTTTGTGGTTTGGTGCAAAAATGTATGGAGATATTAGTGACATAGTTTTCCCAAAACTACTAACACAAGGGGCATCAATCATCTCAAATGTTTCACTGTGATACAACCATTTATATCATTGATAGAAGACAAATTCACTAAAAATCACTTCCTAATGTTAACTTCATACAAATATTATTTTTTACCATTATTTATGGTATTTTTACTTTCCCCCCAATGGGGGAAAATGAAAATACCATAAAGAATTCAAAAAAGAGAAGAAATAAGAAAGAGAAAGAAAGAAAAAAAATGAAAATTCCTATCTAACCCAGGAATGTACCCATCCCCCCACACCTAGAATGTGAAGTGTCCTCACTGTAATAATTGAGAGGGTGAGAAGGAAAGATAAAACCTGGTGTGTTTCACTGGTATGTTGCTTCTTGAACATGGAGTTCCTCTATTGGGAACTTCGAAAAGGCTTCATGGAAGTGTTTCAGCCGCTTCCCATTGACAGTGAAGGTTTTCTTGGTTTTTTCATTTTAAACCTGAACAACACCAAATGGAGATACATTAATAACAGTGTATGGGCCAAAATAGTGGGAACGAAGCTTACCTGGATGCAACTTCATCCTTTCATTATAAAGGAGGACCTTCTGCCCAATGTGGAACTGACGATGAAGTATAAGATGGTCGTGGGCAGCCTTGGTTCGCTCCTTATAAATTCTGGAGTTTTCATATGCATCTCTTCTCATTTCCTCCAACTCCTAAATCTACAAATTACTTTGAGAACCTGCACCAGAATGATTATAATTGCATTGTTTGATGGCTCAGTATGGTAGGGTTACATTCCAATGGGAGTTTTGAAAGCAGTACGGTAGGCCCATAATGAATCATCAAGTCGAAGACTCCAATATTTTCTATTGGGTTGAATCGTTTTTTCAAGAATTTGTTTTACCTCTATATTTGACACCTCATCTTGACCATTGGTTTTTGGATGATATGCAGTAGACACTCTATGACCGACCCTATACCTACGCAAAAGTGATCGCATTGTTTGGTTGCAGAAATGAGAACCCTGGTCACTGATGATGAACCTAGGTAAGCCAAACCTACAAAAGATTTGGGTTCTCAAAAATTCTACAACTACCTTAGAATCATCAGTCCTTGTAGCTCGTGCCTCTAACCATTTTGACACATAATAAACTACCAGAAGAATGTACAAGTTTCCAAAGGAATTGGGAAATGGCCCCATAAATTCAATACCCCAAACATCAAAAATGTCATGAAAGATCAACGGTTTTCGTGGCATTTCATTTCTTTTAGAGACATTCCCCATTCTTTGACAACAAGGAAAAGATTTGAAAAAATCATGGGCATCCCAAAAAAGTGTTGGCCAAAAGATACCAGAATCAAGGACCTTGCGAGCAGTCTGTTGGGGACCAAAGTGGCCCCCACAAGAAAGAGTGCGGCAAAATCTAAGGATGGACTAAAACTCACTATCGGGAACACAACGCCTAAGGACTTGATCACTACATGTGCTCCAGAGGTAGGGGTCATCCCAAATGTACCAACGAGACTCATGTTTTAGAAAACTGGCTTGGTTTTTATTGAAATAAGTAGGAATGCAAGATGATACCAAATAATTTACAATTTCAGCATACCAAGGAATAAAATCTTGCACTCGGTACAATTGCTCATTAGGAAACATATCATTTATAGGAATACAGGGGGATGAGTCAATGTATAAGGATGGTGGAATCCTACTGATATGATCAGCCACCACATTCCCTACTCCTTTTTTATCTCTAATTTCAAGATTGAATTCTTGAAGGAGGAGCATCTAACGAATGAGACGTGGTTTGGCTTCCAGTTTCTTAAGGAGGTACCAGAGGGCTACATGGTCTGAGAACACAATGACTTTGGACCCCAAAAGATATGACCTGAATTTTTCCAAGGAAAACACAATGGAAAGGAATTATTTTTCAGTTGTGGTGTAGTTTTATTGGGCAGGGTCCAAAGTACGCGATGCATAGGCTATGACATGTGGAGCTCGGTCGACCATTTGTGACAAAACTTCCCCAACTGCATAGTTAGAGGCGTCACACATGAGCTCAAATGGTAAATCCCACTGAGGTGGTTAGATTATCGGGGGTTAGGTGAGACTTCATTTTAACTTATTAAAAGCATCCTCACATTCTTTATCAAAAACAAATTCTTTTTCTTTTTTGAGTAATCAAGAGAGGGGGAGTGCAATTTTACTAAAGTCATGAATGAAACGACGGTAAAATCCAGCATGACCTAGGAAAGATCGCACATCCCGTATATTTTTGGGGAATGGAAGGTAATAAATGACATCAACTTTTGATTTATCTACTTGGATACCATCCCCATAAATGACATTCCCCAAAACTATACCTTGTCGCACCATGAAATGGAATTTATCATAATTTAATATAAGATTCTTTTCAATACAGCAATGTAAGACTGAACCAAGACTACTCAAACATTCATCAAAAGAAGATCCATAAATAGTGAAATCATCCATGAATACTTCCATGTAATTCTCTAGGTAATCTGAAAAAATACTAACCATGCATCGTTGGAAAGTACCCGGAGCATTTCACAGACCAAATGGCATCCTTCTATAGGCAAATGTGCCAAAGGAGCAAGTGAAGGTTTTTTTTTCCTGATACTCAGGGGAAATATGGATCTGAAAGTATCCAGAATACCCATCAAGGAAATAGTAGTGGGACTTACCCACTAGCCTCTCTAACATTTGGTCAATGAATGGAAAAGGTAAATAGTCCTTCCTCATGTGTTGGTTTAGTTGGAGACAGTCTATACAGACACGCCAACTATTCTGCACATGAGTTGGAACCAATTCATTGTTTTCATTTTTAATTACTGTAAGGCTAGTCTTTTTAAAAACTTATTGAAAAGGACTGACCCATTGGATGTCATAGATGGGTTAAATGATTCCATCAGCCAATAATTTTGTTACCTCATTTTTTTACAAATTCTAGGAGGTTTGGGTTCAGTCGACGTTGTAGCTGCCTCACTAGTTTATCCTCATCATTTAACAAAATATGATGTGTACAAATTGATGGGATAATACCAGGAATTTCAACAAGTGTCCACCCCAAATATTGTTTATACTCCCTCAAAAGTTCAAGCAGTCACAATTCATGCTCAGGAGGAAGTGAACTAGCAATGATGACGGGAAACTTGTTTCTATTCTCAAGATAGGAATATTTTAAATCTTGAGGCAGTTGTTTTAGTTCTAATTCAGGTGGATTTTGGATTGATGGGAGTGTGTGTGAAATTGAGAGGTCACTGATCTCATCTAACTGCTCAATGGTATCAACCTCGGATGAGGAATGAGCTTTTACAAGCTTAGCAGTATCATCAATGGTCAGTGGATCCTCAGTGTTCAAGAAATCATCAATCAATGAACATGCATGACACTTTTCTAGACCAATACAACAATCAATGCATGAATCATTTACTAGCATTTCTATCAATGAATAAAACTCGGAAAGGGGATTGGGGGGAAGAAAAGCTATTTTTTCAGAGGTAGGGAGTACATCGATTGAATTAACAGAGAGAGAGGAATGTTCTTCTGAGGGGTGCTTCATGGCATCAAGGATGTTGAAATGGACTATGTCACCACCAAATTACATAGATAATGTACCATTGTGGACATTAATTATGGTTTTGGTGGTTTTCAAGAAAGGTCTCCCCAATATAATCGGGGCATGTCCATTCATCCTATCATCCTCCATTTTAAGCACATAAAAGTCAGCAGAAAAAATTAAATTTTGGACCCTCACAAGAACATCCTCTAACATACCAAAGGGGTGTGCAGTACTTCGGTTAGCTAGTTGAACAATAATTACAGTGGGATTCAGTTCCCCGACCTTAAATGTAGAGTAAATGGAGTAAGGCATCACATTTATAGAGGTACCTAAATCAAGCATAGCATTAGAAAAAGAATACTCCCCTATAGTTCATGGAATTGAGAATGTTACAGGATTATTGAACTTGGTGGGGAGTGATGGCTCTATCAATGCTGAAACATTCCTTCCCAAGCTCACTTTCTCATCACCTCAAAGTCACCTTCAGTGTGTACACATCTCCTTTAGAAGCTTTGCATACTGTGGAATTTTCTTCACAGCATCAATCAATGGGATGTTAACCTACACTTTCTTGAAAATTTCCAATATTTTCTTATCAAGTTTATTTTTATTTTGTTTTCTTGGTTGGGTGGCCCTTTGAGGAAATGAAAAAGTAATGGTTGGGCTAGGTGACTCATCAATATTCACACTCTTTCCTTTGGAAGGGATTCTCTTAGGATAAGGTTCTTCAACATTTAGAACATTCTTAATGGTTGGGATGGAGGTTTCCTTAGGAGGGGATGACTCTAATGGAGGATTAATTTTACTTTCTTGTTGTTTTACACTCCTAAGGGTGATGGAACTAACATTTCCTTTATCCCTGGGGTTAACTACTGGTTGAGAGGAAATTTTACCTAATCCATGACTTTGAATTTCACCCACTGAGTTATCTAGTTGGCATAATTGGGTTTTGAGGTCTTGTATGGCTGCCTGAGTGGTTTTTTGTAATTGGGTATTGTTGGCAGCCATTTGTTTCATCATATTTTCTAGGATAGGCTCGAGTTTTTGAGGGGTTTGTTGGAAAGGCCTTTGGGGTGGTTGAGGGTTTCTAGGTGGTGGTGGTTGATGACTACTCTACCCTGTTTGGTTCCATTTTTGTTGAGGTTGGTTTGAATACCCCCCTTGCCTATAGGCTTGGTTCTCCTTCCACCCAGAGATGGATATATAGAATGGTTCTTACCTAAAGGGTTGGTTATAGGGGAGGCCTGGAAATATTGTCTCACAACTCTCAAATGTTTCCCTCAATTGAGGACATTGGTCAAAGTAGTGGGTTTCATAATAACATATACCACAATGGATGGGAGGAGGAGATTAGGGTTTCCCTTGGGAAAGATCAAGTTGTCGAAGAAGGGTACTTACCTCTTCGAACTTTGTGTCCACCTTCTCGAATTTAGTACTTTGCACCTCATGGACACCTTGAATCGGTACATTGGACCTTGAACCAAATTGTTGTGTGTTTTGAGCCATGTTCTCAATTAGGATTCTTGTAGCAATTGGGGTCTTGTCAACTAGCACACCACCTGCAGCAGTATCGATCATATTTCGATCAATAGGGATTAAACCTTTATAAAAATATTGAATTAAAAGTTGATCACTTATTTGGTGGTGTGGGAAACTTGAACATAACCTTTTAAAACATTCCAAATATTCATGTAATGTTTCCCCTTGAGATTGTATTATCCCACAAATTTCTTTCCTTATTGTTTAAGTTTGAGAGGCTGGGAAATATTTTTCAAGAAAAAGGCATTTCATGTCCTCATCCACTTATTGGGGAATTAACATAATATAACCAATCTTTCGCAGTGTCTTTCAAAGAAAATGGGAATGCTCTAAGCTTTACTTGTTCCTCATCCACATTATAAGGTTTTAATGTTGAATAAATAGTATGAAATTATTTTAAGTTCTTGTGTGTATCCTCTCCTAGAAGTCCATGAAATCTTGGTAATAGATGAATTAAGCCAGATTTTAGTTCAAAATTGGGTGCCTCGCCTTGTAATTGAATATAGGTGGGTTGGGTATCAACATCAGGCGAGGTTAGTTATTTTAATGTTTGATTGTTTTCATCCATATTATACAAGTTTATTTCAGTGTTTATATTGGTTATAGAATAAGAGGAGGAAGGATCAATAAGAGTGTCAATGTTTTGTGTGTCCTCCTTTGATGGGTTCTCTTTTGCGTCTCGGGGTCGCTAACGTAAGATCCTCTTCGGTTAAGGTTATAAAGGAGGTAAATCTCCCATATTAGAACGCTTCATGCACCAAACCTAAACAAAAAATAAATCAGAATACAAAAAGATAGGTAGAGTTATAAAATAGATAAATATTCACAAAATTTACATTTTTTTTTTCAAAAACACGCACTAAAAATCAAAGTGCTCCCTGGAAACGGCGGAAAAATTTGGTTTTGTTGTCATGACACGTTAAATTTATTATGTTTTTAAGGTTTATTTATAGTTTAGGGAAAACCATAGGTCGTATTTCAAGGAGCGTTGGTGGCTTATAGTGTGTATTTTTAATAAATATTACTAAAAGAGGGGGTGATTTTGAAAACAGTTTTAAGAAAATAACTTAACTTAAAGAGTTTAATAGTTGATAGAATAAGGTGGAGGATTAAGAATTATGAGATAAGGAGATAAATTCAATTTCACTACACATCTTGGATAGTTCATTGTTCTGAAAATTTCACATGGTTTTGTTTAATTTTTTGGTTGAGGGTTGTCAAGATCTTGATTCCCCTCTTGCCTCTCTAAACGTTGCACAAAGTACAAACCCTTGCCACAACAATCGTGTTGTAAAGGTTTGGACTTCAAGAATATATTAAAGGATACCAAAGAATACTAATATCTTTTTTATGTGTGAAAGAAATAGGATCCTTGTGTTTCCCGATCAGAACAACTCAAGTTTCCCACTTGAAATTTCAACCCAATCGGTGTTGAAATGAAAAGAGGTTCACTTAATTAAACCCAAGAAATGAACTCAAAGGAGAAACATGTTTAGATAAGACATAATTGAAATAATACACACACAAATTACACAAAACCAGTATAGTATCAAGTGCTGGAACTCCCTCCCAAATTTGTGTAGCTCCCTCGAAATGATCGTCCACCGTTTAGCTCACCATCGAGAGGAGGAGAAGGCTTGGGTGGAACTCCTTCTTCATTGTTGATCCCACTATGATGATAGGGGCCTCCAGAACTTAACATATGATGAGATAACTTATTTGGTTCTCCAAAATACTAGAGCTTTTCCTCCTGACCGAACTTACAAATGAGGAGCCCAAGGTGCCATTTTATAGGAAAATAGGAAGGTGGTTTTGAGAACACAGAATTATTAAAACCACTTGTCACAGGTGTTTCGACCTCTAGACAGACTTATCTAGATTTGGAGAAAATAAAAAGGTTGTATCCCCACCTCTTGGATTTCTCCACCAAAAGTTTGGAACAATTTGGACACCTATAGCCCGAGATATGGATAGATCACAGCACATCACTTTTGAATCCGTGTAGATTTGGTGTGTTGGAAAGATCAGGTCGGAAAGGCCATCAGATGGCCGAATGAGTCTTGGGTTTCTTCATATGAAATGTAGCCCAATGAGTTTTGGACCAGACCAAAAAATTGCATCCCAATTTGATTCACGGTTTAGTAGCAGTTTGTGGATTAATCCACTGGTGTGCTTGGATCCTGCGCAGTTTGGCCCATTTATCTTAGACATCATCATGGGCCCTCCAAATCACCTTCACCTTCAATGAAATTTTCAAGAAAAGTAACATTGGACTTTTTAATAGAGATAAAAACAAAATAAATGATTCAAACATGGAATTCAATTTGTTATTATTTTTGGAATTTACAATACAAATTCAGTTTAATACAATGGTGTAAGGGTGAAAATGACACAGTGAATTGTGGTACGATCAGTATTATTCAGGCTATATTATATAATTTGGTTATTATTTATTTATTTTCGTTGTGTTTTCACTCTGATAAAGAGGGTATAGTCTTCCCATGATCGATACTAGACCCTTGCTACTAGTCAGCAACCTCTGGAAAACAGGGAGGTGCACTTGAGGTCATGTGATCGACCGGCTTGGGGCACTGATGTGTTGCACTCAAGTCAGGATGTCACAAAGTGGTATAAAAGGAGATTTATTTTCTTTTATTTTTTCATTCTATTTGGGAAAGGTAGATAGGATACTATGAATAGTTGGACCTTGTACATGATCTTGTGCATGGGAGTTTCAAACCCATGTACAGGTGGAATCCTAAGAACCTGGGGTGGGATTGATGTTATTTATGTGTGTTGTTACAATTTAATGTTATTTCACCTTGGTTGATGAACTTTATGTGTGATGTGATTATTATTGTTTATATTTTATGAGATTTGACTCATGGCCCGATATGACATGAGAGTTGAGTATACATTCATCATTCTAGGCACTCAGGATTATTTTTTAACATACATCATTTTAGGAACGCATGGGAAACAGGTTTTCGGTAAGTTTTTTAACTTGAAATGTTTTTCCTTGCTTGGGTAATTGAATTTAAAAAGGTTCCTAATGTGAAATTTAAAGTGGTAAAATAATTAAAGATGAAAATAAATGGGTGTCTAAATGATAAACTTGAATAATGAGAATTAGTTTACCCTTTGTTAACCATGAACTAGATGTAGGATGGTTAAGGGTGGTGATAGCGCCTCAGTTTTGACCTTATGGTGGGGTTTGGGAAAAATACTTGTTATGACTTTTTTTTTTTCCTCTTACGTAAACTTGATAAAGTGGTGTTATGTGTCCTAAGGTGTTTTTTTGGAATTTTATAGATATTCCTCTATGATGACACTTGTTGATAAGACAACCGAGGGTTATGGCTAGAGATGTTCCACCAATAGTGTAACCTAAGGTACTAATAGTGTTGGGTGAGGAAGCAAGGGAGAAGTTCCAAGCAAATTTTTCCTGATTCATGCAATTTATAGAAAGAGACCCAGAGAAGGTTGTGAGGAGTATGTATGACCTCATGCAGTAGTTTCAGTTACAAATCCCTTCAATTTTTATCGAAGAGGGTGAACCTAAGGGATTTGAGTTTGGGATTGATTCCATCGATACTATACTTGAACATTTATAGAATCATGTTGGGAGGAGGGTCAAGTTGGTTGCTTATATGCTATGAGGATCAGCAAAGCACTAGTGGGATTTCCATGCTCAAACTGGATAGGGTGATGGTATGTTATGGAAGGACTTCTTGGAGAAGTTCTTAGAGTAATTCTATTTTGAGATTCTGAGGAAGGAGATAGCTGTTAATCTCATGAGTTTGACTCAAGGGAGTATGTTTGTGATGGACTATATGAGACACTTTATAGACTTTCAATGCTTTTCTCTGGTGTTGGTAGGGGATGAGACATCCACAGTGAGGCGTTTCTAGGATGGACTTAAATGTGAGATTAAGTCACAGGTTAACCTCTTTTGGTTAAAGAAGTTTTTTGAAGTGGTTTATCGGACTCTCATTGTTTAGGGGAACCTGAGGGAGGCTTCCAGTGCAAGATAGGTAGTAGCTGCTGGATGATCATGGGTACGTCTTCTGAGAGTAGGAAGTGTCTCTATGAGGGTGTTATCTAGGGTATAAAAGAAAGAATGGCCAGGGGTAAGGGTCAGTCACATAGGACCTTACTTGGATTGTATGCCACCAGTGCGGTAGGTAGGTCCACTTTCATAGAAATTGTCCCCAACCACTAGTAAAGTGTTGATCTTGAGGAAGGATGGGACATATGTATAAGTTATGCAAGAACCTGTGATAGATGGGTAGTGATGGAGGAGCTAGACAGAACTAGGGTGTGGGAAGGGGATCTTCTATACCATATCATTCTGGAAATTTTAGTTCTGCTAGATGAGGCGATAGAGGCAGTGGACGTGGTTCTTCTAGGTAATAGCACCCATATTAGCATAGTGGTGCAGCATAGAAGACTCGAGTTACATCATAGGGAAGAGGGGAAATACATTTTCATGCCATTTAGCCTACTCTTATGGATAGATAGGTTGGACCATCGATAGTGATAAGTACTATTCTTGTAGCTTTTATGCTAGATAATGCCTTATTTAATACCGGTTCCTCTTATTCCTTTAATTCTACACAAATTTTTAATGGTTTGAGCCTGGTGGTAGAGTTTTTGAGTAGGGTGTTGATGATAGATACACCGTTGGGAGTGCAGTCTAGAGACATATGCTTATGCAAGGGATTTTCTCTTAGGGTTGGGGAGTATCGCTTTCTGTTAGATCTTTATATCCTTGACATGTCAGGCTTTAACCTAATTCTGGGTATGGAATGGTTAGTAGCATACCAAGCCCACATATATTGTTACTAGAGGAGAGTTACCTTTACATATCCTAAGGGTGATAGTTATATTCACCATGGAGAGTGGTATATCCATGTGGTTCGTGCAGGTCCAGTTCACCAGCAACAAGGGGAGCTTACCAACCAGGTTTCTAATTTATTGTTGGATGATGGGGGTGTAAAGAAGTATGTATTTCCACCTATAGTGGATTGATTTCAAGATGTATTTCCTAAATACTTCTCTCAAGGATTCCACCTAAGAGATATGTGGAATTTATGATTGAGCTCACACCTGGGGTGGATCAAGTATCTATTACACCATATATAATGGCACCGACAGAGCTTCAAGAACTCAAGAATCAATTGGAAGAGTTGGAGGATAAGGTATTTATCCATTCGATTACATCGCCTTGGGGTTCTCCAGTGTTTTTTGCAAAGAAGGATGATGGGGTATATGCTTGTGTGTCAATTACCAAAAGTTGAACTAGAAGATAATGAATAATAGGTATCATATTCCACATATTGATGATCTATTTGACTAGTTGAGAGGATCTTGTGCTTTCTCCAATATTGACTTGCGATCAAGATATCATCGGTTGATAGTTCATACTTCTAATATATTGAGGAATAATTTTAGAAGCAGGTATATCCTATGGAGTTCATCATAATGTCGTTTGGGTTGATGAACACACTAGCAATTTTTATGGACTTTATGAATAGAATCTTCCATCTGTACCTGGATCAGTTTGTGGTAGTGTTTTTGGATGACATCTTGGTGTACTCCAAGACTCATGATGATCATTCCCAACACCTTGAAATCATCTTGATTATACTGATAGATCATTGTCTATATACTAATCTATCTAAGTGTCAGTTCTATATTGATCAGGTAGACTTCCTAGCTCATGTAATCTTAGAGGAAGGTATGCCAGTAGACCCGTACAAGGTTTAGGTAGTTGTTTCTTAGGAGTATCCCAAGAATTTTTTCAATATACATAGCTTTTTGGGGTTGTCCAGATATTATCATAGATTCATTCAGGACTTTTCCCACTTAGAAACACCACATTAGGGCTTGACCAAGAAGGGGGTAAAGTTTTAATGGTCATAAGCATGCGAGAATTACTTCTAGGAGTTAAATAAGTGGTTGACATCGACACCAGTATTGATCCTACCTAAGATGGGTGAGCTAAATATGGTGTTTTGTGAAAAAATTGGGATAGATTTTGGATCCATGTTAATGCAGGGATATCTAATTGTAGAGTATGGGTATTGATTCATTCTCAAATTTACCCAAGAGAAGAAGGTAAGACGGTCCTTGTAGTTTAGCTTGGGTTATCGAATCCACAGAGACCTAAGAAGAAACCTATAGACACGTACATTCTATGGACTATTTTCGGCTATGAAGTGGCCAACTTGGATTGATTTTGGATGGGTTTGAAAGATATCTAATATATTTAAGTGAATTCAATTTAAAATAATGAGTTGATCCTAGGTTATCTCTCGGGGTGGATTGGACGTATTTCCTTTTTAATGATTTCAATTTCTTATATTTGAGATGGGTTCATTTAAGGAGATAAAACAACATCATCACTTACTGGTTTAATGCCTACACCCTTTAATACTAATCACCTATACACTTGAAGGATAAAATATTTTATCACTTCAAGGTAAAGGTTCGTATTAGCACTTGAAGTGTGTGGCCTTAAATTCAACAAGGACGATAGAGTTTAAAAACCATCGGATAAAAATCTCAATTAAAGAAGTGATTATACATTAATGAGGTGATAAATAACATTCAATCCAAACCCTTGCTACTCCCTTGGATCGACTCATAAGTGGGTTATCCCTTCATTGATTCTATGGTTTCAATGGAAGCGGAAAGTAGACTCATGAGGGAGGAAATGGAGAAGTAAAGAAAACAACAAAAATAAAATGATCACTCCACCGTTGTGTGAATAATTTCACAAGTTTTGGTGTGAATAAATTCACACCTTGATCCAACGGTATCAAAGTGATATGAAGAACAACATAATAATAGTAGAAGAAGAAATTTTATTAAGAAACTAAAGTGAATTGAACAACTTACATGTGAAAGATAAATTTAAGACAACAAAATTGCAGCATAACATTACAATTGAACAAAGCATCCAAGATTTCTAAATCCTCCAACACGACTGACTTAAATAGGCATTTTTGATCCCTTGGGTCGATCCTCCAACAATAAAAGTCATCCCACTTGAGTATGGTAGGTCTAGGGTGGTGGAAAGTTTGTAGAAAGAAGACTTTCCACCCTTGACCCGAAAAGGCATCCAGCTTTCATGAACCAAACAGATGCGATTAAAACACCTTCTAGATGGCAGAATTTGGGTGGTACATAGAATAATAAAATGGATATCCGGATGTCTTCTAACCGTCTGTAAAATTTTGGCCCATTTGGATTTTTATATTCGGAGATATGATTAGATTAGGGGGCTGTTTTTATGGGCCGCAGAATCTGGCCCAGAATTTTATCTCTAACTTGGGCCGCCTAAAGTACCACCATGGAGGCCGAATTAGCATTGGATCCTGAACAGTGATTTGTTCCTATACATGTCCTATATCATCACATGAAATTTGGGAATATTTGGGCCTGTATGTTGGGCCCCACAGTCTCATCAGTGGGATGGTGTCCAATTTGCCTTCTCCAGAATTGTTTCCTTTCATTGCCAAATATCTCCATCATCCTCCATGAATTCTCCATTGATCCCTGAATCAAACATGTTCATATTTAAGTGTAGAAAAATTTCCAAAAATATAAAATTAAAATATGTATAATCATATGAATCATTGGGTACTTCAAATGATGTTCAAATATGTACCACATAATAATGCATTTTAAGAAGGTATTACAATCATAATGTGAAATGATGTTCAAAGTGTAAAATGCACTAAAATGGTGTTTATTAATAATAAAGAACATGAATATTATGTATATTAACAATGAATATTAGCCTCATTTAGTGGCTAATCACACCCCCCAACTTGAGTTTTGCTAGTCCCAAGCAAAATATATCTCAATAATATGAAATTCGAATTCTCTTTTCCAAAAACATTTTAATACACAATGATCACCAAAAAACCTTATACCAAACAATCATGAAACCCATAAAAATATTTTAATACAAGATAGTTTCATAATTAGATCCCAATCCCAAGCTCATTCTTTTGTTCAAATTCATTTCCATATTTCATCCAATATCAATTAAGTATGAGGATGTGTTGTGCATCACAATAGACATGGGGGTTCATCTTTATTAAAGGGGGAAATTATAGAAGCGCTAGGTGGAATCACATTTCAATATTAAGATGAGTATTCATTTTTTTGTATAAATTTTTTTTTTGTTTTTTTTTTGTTGTTTTTTTTTTGAAATTTTTCCATGGTAATTGAAGTTTCACTCAAAAGAGTCAACCCCTATAGCGAGACTTTTCCGATGACTCCCAGGCTCAAGGAACTTAGGGAACCAAGTGAAACCCACATACTCGGGCATCATCTCGAGTTAACTCAGTCAAAAACAAATTCAAATTACCAAAAATAGAGATAAAATTACTAACTCTGGGCCAGACAACTATGGAGTCACGATCCCCAAGTGTTGAAAGCCACGCATTAGGTCATTTCATTTCTCTACGTGCAAATTTTTTTTTTTGAATACTCATATTAAACTAAAATGATCACCAAACATATGCTATTTATTTAGGGGACCCCATGAAATCAAACTAATGCCCCACTATCCAAAGGACGTGCATTGTGATCTTTTTTTTATTTGGATGAAAATATAAACAATGAAATATCACATTGGATAACCACACTTTCCAAAATCTATGCTCATGAAATTATACAAGGATTAAAATCAGAATCAGGGCACGCTAAATTATTTGATTTTCAATTTCAAAGTGTGAAATGTGTATTACCATGTTCAAAGTTAAAGGAATTTTTCCTTCCATTTACACAATTTTTTTTTCAAATCATTCAATTTTTATTTTATCCCCCCCCAATTAAAATAACACTGCCCCTAGTGTTTAAAGAAAAGAAAACTTAGAAGGGTGTAGAGATAGAGAATGAATGTTCAAAAAGGAAATTGAAAATAAGGATCATGGAATAAAGTCACCTTGTGGTTGAAGTTGAAATTCTTACTGCTCCAATTTAGTCCTTTGATATCCATGTCGCTTGCAGAGTTCCCTAGTGGAAAAAAGAAAACAAACAAACAAAACAAAAGAGTATATATATATATATAAGTAAAGTATAAGTATATATATAAAATAAAATAAACTGATGATACATTGTCTTCTTTTTAAATTTCTGGGTAAGGCATTACTCAAGGATCACACCACGTGACACGGATGAATATGGTGCTCCCCTTTCATACCCATCCATACTCATAATATAAGAACAGGTCAACAGTATATTTTTTATTTTTAAATATAAAAAAATATTAATTAATATATAAATTTTATTAGAACAACAAAACGATAGGAAACTTGAAAAAACATGGGTTTCCTCCCATGCAGCGCTTTGTTTAACGTCATTAGCTTGACTTGAACCCCCCAACTTATCCAATACCAACTTTCAACATTTTAAGGACCACATGTTTCACCACTTCTACTAGGTTGAAATTTATTCTATATTTATAATTTGTTTCATACAAAAACCTCTGTTCTAAAATGAGCAGGTAAATCCAAGGAATATCAGAAATGATAGATTCAATTTCTTTTGTAGTGTTTTATAAGACATTAAGAATAATTACCTCTTTATTGGTTTCAATATAAGAAATGGTGACAAATAGAAGTTTTTGGCTATCCCTAATGAATGGAAACTTAAGGTTGGATGGAATGTCCTTTTGTTCAAGTTCAGGTAGGCTAAAACTTTCAAATATAGGTTGGGACTTTGAATTGAACTCAGTTTCATTTTCAAAATTACTCAACAGAATTGATTCATTTTGAATAGAAGATTCAACCACCAAATTGGAAAGACTAGTTTCAGGAATGGGTATGGACTCAAATTTTGTGATTTCTCTTAATGGTTCAGTGATTTGTGTTTTTGAAAAATCATCAATGGAGTTATATTCATGAGACTCAATCCATGATGTCAAATTTACCTCTTGTGAATAAAAAAAATAATTTTCTTCTTGATTTAAACACCCATCAACAATTCCATGATCCTCCTCATCTTCCCCAAATCCAAAGGTTTTCTCTTCAGTAAATTCATAAGAGGTTTGTGGGAAACTAGACAATTCACATAAGGTTATGGAAGGGACAGTTTGTATAGGGATGGGTTCATCACAATGTTTAATTCTTTGTAGTTCTAACCTCAATGATGAAACCTAAAAATTCATTATATCCATTTTTTGACACAATTTTTCAAGTAATGGGTGTGAATTAGGATGGATAAGGGGTTGAGACAGATGGTCTATTCCAGGAGGATAATTATGTTGTTGGAATTCCATAGGAGGATGTTCAAATTGGATTTATGGGGATTGAAACTCATTATATGTTGAGATATTTTGTGGATCATAGGAGTAAAAATATTTTGGATCATTATGTTTTTGATGATCCCACAAGTAGAAACTAGGATGGTCATTGTACATCTCACTTGGTATGGAGTGATCAAAGTAAGAAGAGGTTCCCCATGTTTGGATTTGTTCAAAAGGGTTTTCCATAGAAATCAAATTGGGGATGAGATAAGAGAAGTGGGATAAAAAAAAGGATGATAGTGTCTAAGATAACTTACTTAGGTTCCCGGAAATGGCTCCAAAATTTGATTCACGCTCAAATTTACCCAAGAGAAGAAGGTAAGACGGTCCTTGTAGTTTAACTTGGGTTATCGAATCCACAAAGACCTAAGAAGAAACCTATAGAAACGTACATTCTATGGACTGTTTTCGGCTATGAAGTGGCCAACTTGGATTGATTTTGGATGGGTTTGAAATATATCTAATAGATTTATGTTAATTCAATTTAAAAGAATGAGTTGATCCTAGGTTATCGCTCGGGGTGGATTGGACGTATTTCCTTTTTAATGATTTCAATTTCTTATATTTGAGATGGGTTCATTTAAGGAGATAAAATAACATCATCACTTACTGGTTTAATTACTATACCTTTTAATACTAATCACCTATACACTTGAAGGATCAAAGATTTGAGCACTTCAAGGTAAAGGTTCGTATTAGCATTTGAAGTGTGTGGCCTTAAATTCAACAAGGACGATGGAGTTTAAAAACCATCAAATAAAAATCTCAATTAAAGAAGTGATTATACATTAATGAGGTGATAAATAACATCCAATCCATCCCCTTGATACTCCCTTTGATCAACCCATAAGTGGGTTATCCCTCCATTGATTCTATGGTTTCAATGGAAGTGGAAAGTAGACTCATGAGGGAGGAAATGGAGAAGTAAAGAAAACAACAAAAATAAAATGATCACTCCACCGTTGTGTGAATAATTTCACAAGGTTTGGTGTGAATAAATTCAAACCTTGATCTAACGGTATCAAAGTGATATGAATAACAACATAATAAGAGTATAAGAAGAACTTTTATTAAGAAACTAAAGTGAATTGAACAACTTACATGTGAAAGACAAATTTGAGACAAAAAAATTGCAGCATAACATTACAATTGAACAAAGCATCCAAGATTTCTAAATCCTCAAACAACACTACCTTAAATAGGAATTTTTGAGCCCTTGTGTAGAGCCTCCAACAATACAAGTCATCCCACTTGAGTATGGTAGGTCTAGGGTGGTGGAAAGTTTGTGGAAAAAAGACTTTCCACCCTTGACCCGAAAAGGCATCCAGCTTTCATGCACCAAACAGACTCGCTTGAAACACCTTCTAGATGGACGAATTTGGGTGGTACATATAATAAGAAAATGGAGCTCCGGATGTCTTCTAACCGTCTGTAAAATTTGGGCCCATTTGGATTTTTATATTCTGAGATATGATTAGATTAGGGGGCGGTTTTTCTGGGCCGCAGAATCTGGCCCATAATTTTATCTCTAACTTGGGCCGCCTAAAGGACCACCATGGAGGCCGAATTAGCATTGGATCATGAAGAGTGATTTGTTATTATACATTTCCTCTAGAATAACACGAAATTTGGGATTAATTTTTCTTGTATGTTGGGCCCCAAAGTCTAAAGTGGGATGGTGTCCAATCTGCCTTCTCCAGAATTGCTTCCTTTCATTGCCAGATATCTCCATCATCCTCCATGAATTCTCCATTGATCCCTGAATCAAAAATGTTCATATTTAAGTGTAGAAAAATTTCCAAAAATATCAAATTAAAATATGTATAATCAAATGAATCATTGGGTACTTCAAATGATGTGCAAATATGTACCACATAATAATGCATTTTAAGAAGGTATTACAATCATAATGTGAAATGATGTTCAAAGTGTAAAATGCACTAAAATTGTGTTTATGAATAATAAAGAAAATGAATATTATGTATATTAACAATGAATATTATCCTCATTTAGTGGCTAATCAGGTATCGTTAGTTTATTCCACATGAAAAAAACTACCATACACATGACCTCATGTTGGAAGCAATTGTTTATTCTTTGAAGTGTTGGCGACATTATATATTGGGTGAGAAATTTATTGTGTATACTGATCACAAGAGATTAAAGTATATCTTATCCCAATGAGATTTAAATCTCCGGTAGCTGAGATGGGTTGAGTATATACAACCATTTGATTTTGATCTAGCATATATACCTAGGAATGGAAACAGTATTGTTGATTCTTTAATAAGGAAAACTCAGACTCAATCTCCTTAAGAGTCTATTGTTGAGTGGAAGATGATGACCTTACTAGCTGAGATACATGTTATGGTTCAGTAGATTCAGGAGCAGATGACTCTCGTATCAGTTACAGTAGAGTCTAATCCTTTGATATAGTTCAGATATAGGCAGTATGAGGATCTGGAATATTTTTCCTTGAGGGAAATCCTTGAAGATGGGGAGTCACCTTTTGATTGGTGCATAAATGAAGATGAGATCATATATGTAAGGAATAGGGTTGTTGTTACTATGATTATATGGGAGGAGATGATGCATAAATTTCATGCCTCTAAGTGGGTGGTACATCCAGGAGTAACCGAAATGTATCATGACCTACAATGACAGTTTTGGTGGTCGGGCACGAAAAAGGAGATGGTAGGGTTCGTGACACGATGCTACACATGTCAATAGGTGAAGGCTAAGAATCAACAACCTGGTGGTTTACTATAGTTTTCTCCCATTCTATAATTGAAGTGGAACGACGTGACCATGGATTTTGTGGTGGGTCTCCTAATTACACCTCAAAATAATGACGTTATCTAGGTGATTATGGAAAAACTAAAGAAGGTAGTGCATTTACTACTGGTATGGGATAATTTTTTAGTGGATCAGTTGAGAGAGTTTTATGTTTAAGAGATATTCTGTCTACATAGGGTTACATGGACTATTGCTTCAGTCCATGATTCACATTTTACTTTGTGCTTCTAGTAGGGCTTGCATAATGCATTTGGTATGCAAGTTTTGTTGAGTACAAATTTCCACCCATAGATAGATGGGTAGTCAAAGCGTACTATACAGGTGCTTGAGGATATGTTGCGAGTGTATGTTCTTGACTTTGGTGAGTCTTGGGAGAAGCACCTGGCTCTAATGGAGTTTTCCTATAACAATAGTTATCATGAAACTATTTGAATGGAACCATATGAGGAACTTTATGGTAGTCTATGTAAATCACTTCTATACTGGATGGAGGTAGGTGAGTTTGAGTTGTTGGGACAGAGTCTTGTGCAGGAGACATTGGAGCTGGTATAGCTGATATAGAAGTGTATGGATATGGCTCAGATAGACAAAATTTATATGCTAATAGATGTCGAAAAACCCTAGAGTTTACAGAGGGTGATCATGTATTCCTTCAGGTGTTGCCTAGATTAGGTCACTGCGAGATATGAATATAGGTAAAGTTGGAACCTAGGTTTGTTGGACTATTTGAGGTTGTGGAGAGAATAAAGACCATGGCATACCGATTGGCTCTTCCATAGAGATATAGTGTCGTGCATGATGTTTTCCATGTGTCACAACTTCGGCATTATCATTGTGACCCTTCCCATGTGATTGATATGGATGATGTTGAGCTTGAAATAGATGTATCCTTTGAGGAGCATCTGATATGTGTGTTGGATCACGGTGAGAAAGTGTTGTGGGGAAAGATCATGCTGATAGTTCATGTATTGTGGCAACATGGCCATTTTCAAGAGAAAACTTGGGAGAGAGAATAAAATATGAGGGCTCAGTGGACCGATCTTTTTTACTCTGAACCTTAGAGATGCTTGGGAGTACAAATCAAGGGTGAGCTGTTATAAGGTGGGGATATTATAAAACCCTAGTATTTTTTGAATATGTCTCGGGCTCATCTACAGGTACTCTTTTTCCTTGTGCTGAGTAATTTTCATTTGGGTTTTACCTTGGGGTGTGTTTGGGTGAAAGTTTGAGAAAAATAGAAGAAAGAGGGAAGTGTACGATTGGCGTATGGTTTTCCCTAACCATGCGCCTTGGCCTAGAAAACCATGAAACACTGAACAAATAGGGTTTGCATGGCTGGCACATGATTTTTCAAACCGTGCACCCCCATAGAAGAGGCACACTATTATGGCACACGGTTAGGGGAAACTGTGTGCCCCAAGTATCAAACCTTGTGTACGGGATTTTAATCCCCCGAAAATTAGATTTAAAATTTTCCAAGACCTCATTTTAAACCCCATTCAGCCCTAACTGGACCCCTAATACTTTTTCATGATTTTGGAGCCTCTCAGACAGATTTCAAGTCATTCTGACCTCCGTTATTCATGATCCAAAGTCCGGATTGAAGATATGCATCCCTCCCAGTAAGAGGATCTCATCCCATGTGGTTTCCTTTATATTTCCCATTCTTCTCCCATCCATTGTAGGGTTGTTCTTCCCTTTTTTTGGTTGAATCCAGATCTAGGATTATGGATATAGATCTAGAATTGTGGGGTCTTGATTCATATGATCTTGAATTTAGGTTTAAGATCAAGATCTTGTTTTACGTCATTATTTTATTCAAATTGGATATTTCTATTGGGCAATCACTCACCAAAAAATTGAGGTGGGTGGTCTATTATTCAAATCCCATAGTCATAATTTAAATTACATGTATGTAATTTTATAATTCATGGAGTTTGTTTAGCAATAGAATTTTCTAATTGAATTAATTAATTTAGTTAATTAATTAATTAAGGAATTATGATTTGGGGATAATTAATTGTTGAGTTAATTATCAGAATATTTATTTGGGATTTGGGGATAATTAATTGTTGAGTTAATTATCAAAATATTGAATTGTTATTTGGGGATAATTAATTGTTGAGTTAATTATCAAAATATTTTATTTTGAATTGAATAATTAATTGTTGAATTAATTATGGGATAATGAGATTGTGAATTGAATAATTAATTATTGAATTAATTATGGGATATTGAGTTTGTGGATATTGATTAATTAATTGGAAAATTAATTAAATGGGACTGATGTGCTTAATTAATTGGGGAATTAATTAAGGGTATTGATGTGATGAACTAATTGTTGAATTAGTAATGAGATTGAGATGATTAATTAATTATTGAGTTAATTAATGGCATTGATATGATTAATTAATTGTTAAGCTAATTAATGGGATTGAGGTTATTGATTTATTGTTAAATTAATTAATGAGATGAATTTGAAATAATGAATATTAACAATGGAATTCATGAGTGAATTAGAATGATAAATTCTAACAATAGAATTCATAAGAGAAATGAGACAATAAATGGTATTAATAGAATTCATGTGTTAATTTAGACAATGAATGGTAACAATGGCATTCATGTGTTAATTGAGACAATGAATGGTAATAATGGAATCCATGTGTTATTTGAGGCAACTAATGGTAAAAATGGAATTCATTTATTAACTAAGACAATGAATGGTAATAATGGAATTCATGTGTTGATTGAGATGAAGAATGGTAACAATGGAATTCTGAGATATCATATCCCTTGGGGATAATAGTTCAGAATCTGGCATGGGCCAAAGAAGGTCTTGAGGTACGGGTGTTCACGGGAACCCAGGGGTTTATGTAGTTAAATAAAGAATATTTTTTAATGTGATAACTATTTATTTATGCATTTTGATTTATTCTTTATACAACTGCATACACTATTATTTTAATGGATATTGTTTTAGACATCATTGGTGGTGGCCTACTGAGTTGTACTCACACCCTACTCATGATACCTGATCAGTACCCAAATAGATTTCATGTTTACAGGACAGGATAAGGGAAAAGGCCCTATGTTAGATGGCTAATTTGGGATGAAGCATGGTCAAGGGGAATAGAAGTGGTTTGGGACCCAATGGGGAGTTATCAGGATCTTTATTTTGGATTTTTAATATTGACACTTGGCATATTCTTTAGCATGACATGTCAACTGTTCAGTTTTGATATTGTATTTACAGTATTGGTCATCTTAAGATACTAGAATTATTTGGGCTATGTTATATCATTTGGTTATTATTTATTTATTTTTGTCGTGGTTTCACTCTGATAAAGAGTGTATAGTCTCCCCATTATCAGTATTAGACCTTCACTACTAATCGGAACCCTCTGGTGTATGGGGAGGTCCACTTGAGGTTATGTGACCAACCGGCTTGGGGCATCGGTGTGTGGAACCTGGTTCAAGACGTCACACAGTCTGATATTTACTCTTAGGACATTATCACACACTATGCTACGTAGAATAATAATCATGATGTGATAAAGAGTTTATTGATATTAAAAACTATGAATACAGGTTATCATAAAGTGAACAGAAGTTGGTTCTAGGGCACCAACTCCAACAGACTCCCACTTAAACTAGATCCAACTGCTAACAACCTTCAGTCTAATATCTATTACATGATACTCATGCTTCTGTTAAGATAGGCCTTTAGTTAAGGGGTATGCCATGTTCTCTTCCGTGGGTACTCTATTTATTATAACTTCACTCCTTTGATAAAAAAAACCTCAAGAGGTGATACTTCTGGAGTATATGCTTTTTCTATTAGTGTAACCTTGGCTCTTTTGCAAGATTCATTACTGTAATATTATCACAATAAAATGTGATAGGGTATTTACTACCTAGTACCACATCAAGATCATGGACAAAGTTTTGTACCTAAATGGATTCCTTGGCTATATCTAAAGCCTCTATATACTCAATCTTCACTATAGAATTAGCAAAAACTAGCTACTTTAAACTCTTACAGCTGACAGATCCTCTGTTGAGATAGAAAACATTTTCTAATTACAACTTTAGATCATTTTGATTTGTTTGAAAACTAGCATTGTTATAACCCCTTATGACCAGCTCTTAATCTTCTCCATGCAATAGGAACATATCCTTAGTTATTCTCAGATACTTAAGGATATCCTTAATAGTATAACAATGTTGTTCTACTAGATCTTCTTGATATCTTCCTACCATGCTCGATGCATAGGCAACATCAAGTCTAGTAGATAACATGGAATACATGATTGATCTTATCGCAGAAGCATGTGGGATATTACCCATTCTCTCTTTCTCTTATTGTGTCTGTGGACACATTTTCTTAGAGAGATGTAAACCATGTGACACTAGAACCAATCATCTCTTGTATTTCTGCATACTAAATCTCTTTAGTATCTAGACAATATATGTACTTTGAATTAGTCCAAGAAGCCTCTTTGATCTATCCTAAATGATCTTGATCCCTAGAATATAGGTCGATTAACCTAATTCCATCATGGAGAAACATTTGTTTAACCAGTCCTTAACAGAATATAAGACTGGTATGTAATTTCCAATAAGTAATACGTCATCAACATATACTACTAGGATAAAAACTGCATTCCCACTAAACCCCTTGTAAACACATGGATCACATTCATTCTTAATGAAACCAAATTCTTTTATAGATTCATCAAATTGAATGTTCCATGACCTGGATGCTTTCTTTAATACATAAATGGGTCTTTGTAACTTGAAATTCCTTTTAAAATCACCTGGAATCACAAACCCTTCTGGTTGTGTCATATAGACATCTTCCTGAAAGTTTCCATTAAGTAATGCAATTTTTACATCCATCTATAAAATTTCATAGTCATGGTAATATGCTAAGTATAATTTTGATGGATTTAAAAATGGAAATTGGTGAAAAGGTTTCATCATAGTCAATTCCTTGATGTTATTTAAACCCTTTAGCCACTAGCCTTTCTTTATAGGTATTTACTTTACCTTTCATGTCCAGTTTTCTCTTGAATACCCATTTGCACCCAATGGGATTTACATCAACTGGCTTATCAACCAGAACCCAAACTTGGTTCTGATACATGGAATCCATTTCATAATTCATGGCTTCATTTCTTCTTGCAGCTTCTGAGTTATCTACTACCTATTTATAGGCAAGAGGTTCATCATTGTAAACCAATAATGAGTCACCATCTTCGATGAGTAAAAAACCACATCTCTTTGGTTCTCTTACCTAGCTTACACTCCTACATATTAATTTTTTTAGGAACTACTTCTTTCATGGGGACCTGTGGAATCTATTCATGTACCAACTCTTGTGTATCTTGAGCATCAACTTCATTGAAGTCAATCTTGCTCCCAATATCCTTTTTTATGATTTTATCCCTCTCAAGAAATATGGTTTGTATAGCGCCAGTATCTTTCTTGTCTGATGGGTTGTATAGGTAGTATCCCTTTTTTTCCTTGGGATACCCTATAAAGATACACTTTGTGCCCTGGGTGATAGTTTGTTACCTAACAAGGCCTTACAAAATTCCTCGTAACCCCATACACATGTATGTGAGAAAAAAAAGTTTCTTTACACTCCATAATTCAATGGTAATTCCATTTTCTGCTTTAGTTGGTACTCAGTTTAATGTGTATGTCGTGGTTTGTAATGAATATCCCCAAAAGGATAATGGAAGATCTGTATGACTCATCATCTAACTTTCCATGTCTAACAATGTATGGTTCCTCCTTTCACTAACACCATTCCATTGTGGTGTGTAAGGTGGAGTGAGTTGAGATAGAATCTAAAACTCTTGTAGAAAGTTGATAAACTATTGGTTAAGATATTTACCACCTCAATCCAATTGAATATTCTTTATATTCTTCCCAAGATAATTCTCTACTTCATTCTAGAATTCTTTTAATTTATTAAAGGACTCATATTTATACCTCATCAAGTAGATATAGTCATATCTACTCAAGTGGTGTTTTGGTCATTTTTCCTTATAAACAAGTATTAAATATTTCATGTGGTTTTATCTCGGACGAGTCTAAATAACCATCTTGACAGAGCTTTGTCAAACGCTTCTTATTTACATAACAAAAATGGCGATGTCATAGTTGGGTGTTATATGAGTCGTGTGAATATGATTCATTATCAATTTCAAATACTTGGTTTTCATAATTTAATACATAAATCCCATTATTTAAATGTGTCATACCATAACATATGTTGTCCTTATAAAAGAAACAACTTTTATTTCTAAACTTGAAAATAAACCCATCTGCATCTATGCATGATATAGAAATTATGTTCTTGGTAACTGTTGGTACATAATAACAATATTTTAAAACCAAAATCATTATTATTGGAAATGAAAGGTGGTAGTCACCAATGGCTAAGGCAACCAGCCTCACACCATTATAAGCTCTCAGATCCACCTCTCCTCTATAAATATTTCAAAATCTACTTGGTTCCTACATCTAGATACATATGTGAGCACTACAATCTGTATCTAATATCCAATGTGTAGATATTGAAATATTACACTCGATAACGAATGCATCTTTAGCTTCCCCATGCTTCTAGGTGTAATTCTTCTTCCAGTGGTATGGCTTACCACATGAAAAACATACTGCCTCCTTTTCCTTACCCTGCCTCTGGATATTCCTCTTCTTGGAAGGGTGGTTATCATGAGCTTTAGACTTGTTATGGGTCTTGGGCCCCTTTTCTTTTTTCCTTCCTTTTCTTGTTCACCATAAGGATCATGGGTTTATCACACCTCATGTCCTTATCCACTTGGTGAATCAAAGTATGAAATTCTGAAAGACTCTTCTCATTATTTCTCATATTTTAATTAACAATAAAATTGGAGAATGTCTTGAGTAGTGATAAAAGTATGAGATCTGTACCCAACTCATTTGGGAATTTAATCCCTAATATGTCTAAGCATTCAATATAGCCAATAATCATGACTACATGAGGTCTAGCTGGCGTAGACTTTCCATGCTTAGTTGTAAACAAATCATTGGATACCTTATACCTCTCTTTTCTTGCCTTCTCTAGATAGAGATCCTGAAGGTGAGACATCATTCTATACACATCCATGTCCTCATGTTGCTTTAAAATATCATTGGTCATAGATGATAGCATTAAACAGTAAACATTTGTAGCATCATCTAGATTTTTATCATAGATAGATAATTCTTCATTACTATCCTCTTTACCAAGTGCTTTAAGAATAGGTTCTTCCAGTACATATAATTTCCTTTCATGGCGGAGGATAACGTGTAATCACCTTTGCCACTCTTGTAAATTTATGTCGGTGAGAAGGTTATCCTTCTCAAGTATGGATTGTAACGATAAGTTTTAAGTCATTTTAATGTTGTTTCTACAAATAATTTTATTAGAATTTTAGTACTTTATCTAATAAAATTTAGAAAAATAAATAAATATTATATTTATTAGTCTCCCAAAATTTTATTGAAACCCAGTATCCCTCACCATTGGCTTCTGAATATCTTGCTTCTTGAACATTATAGTGGAAAGGATCCATATTCCCCTTCTCATTACCCTAACTTTGGTTGGTCAAGAAACTTGAATGGTTTTAGGTAGGCATTCTAAATGCCAACTACATTAACTCGTAGTTCCTTGAACTGTTGAATGGACTCCCCAGTCCCGAAATCCTTAAATTGTATTTCCTCAACCCTTACCTCTTAGTTACACAAATTCATGCATTGATAATCAACCCTTGATGTGAAATAAGTTAATCCAACCCAAAACTTCAAGTTAGAATTCCTCGATATTTGAAAGCACCTCAACTTTGGCTAGTCAAGCACTTTAAACTATGGTTTGATTTTAACTAAGGTAGTGGAAGGCTATACCGACGTAATATATATTATTGAGATATTTTATCCTTTTATGCATAAATTTACAATTATTATCTTTATCACACATTTGTTAATATTAAGTGGATTTACTTAAGTTGTTAACCATGTCTTAGATGATATTTACACATAAGCCAATTTATTTTAGTTCTACCTTGCATGATCATTAATTTCATTAATTCATATGATCGCGACAAACATCCATAATGAAATAACCATGCAACTTGACAGAAATAAAATAATTAAGTGGTATGATCATGATCTTTTACTAATGGTTAGTTTATCTAGCGATTGATAAACTAACCATTGACCTAGGGGGAAAACACCTTGAACCAATTAAGGTTCGTGTTACAGCTTTCCACCTATCCACCTATGTATCTCTCTTGGATTGGTTTCACCTCAACTCTAAACTTGAACCACCTCCACTAGCTTGGGACCTCCATCCATTACATATGCTTTTACTCACATGCATGTGAGGGGGGAAGGGTTTATATAAAAGAAATCATGGGCATGGAGGCCCTTACATAATAAGAGGAAAGAAGGCATGCAAAGCAACAATTTAATTTAATAATAAATTAAATGAAACCAATCGCATACAAAGGTATGGCCAATGCTCATGATCATCCACATGCATGCAACGAATTACGCATTTAATAAAACTAGCATTCAATTCTTAATCATTCTTATTTAAGATAAATTGTGCTTGAATCAATTAATTATCTTCTTTAATTAATAAATTATTTTATCTTAATTCTCGTATGAATTTCCTTGAGATTCTCATCCATCATAATTTTAAACAAATTAAATAAATTTATTTAAAATTAATTGTGTACATAAATGTACCTTGGAGGAAACATGGTGAATACCCCTCTGAATCTACCCAGCATGTATTATACTCGTATACAGTTTACTCTTGTGACATATGGAATACATGACTTATCACGTACTTTCATGACGTGAACTATCAACTTAATGATTACACGAATTACATGATTTTTCAGTCACGTGTTATGCCTCAATGTACATAGACTAACAACTGTAATACGACTCATACATGATATGCAAATTTGAACATTACACAAATATTAATTAAAAATTTATATATAAATATTAAAACTCATCACATGGAATGTCCTATCAACTTAATGATCACATGAAAGCACATGTCGATAAGTTTTACATAGTATAATAAATAAATTTTAAATATGCATAATTTGGTATAAGTACACGGCATGTACAAGCGAGCTACACAGCGTGTACATCTCTTACCGTCTATTCGAGGCACATGCCTAGGGACTTAGCGTGTAAATCATGCCTTGGAAAAATGGAGTACACAGCATGTATAAGAGACTACACAGTTGTGGTCTCCGAGTTACACGGTCACCAATTATGTAGGTTGGGTATGGTAATACACGACCCGTATGTGACTCAAAGGGACAACACGCCGTGTACGTGGGCTACATGGCATGTACTCTGACTGACCATGCACCAAGTTGGGCTTATTAACACGCGGTGTAAGAAATAAATACACCGCGTGTCATCAATGCACACAGTTTGAATTAATTTCTGAATTAATTTCTGATGCATTGAACACAAGTACACAGTGTGTACTCCTATGTTATCTGGACAGAATCCTCAGCACCTCCATATGAGTTCCTTGATTTTATTTCATTCATAAAATTAATTGTTTTGATTAGATCTATGAGAAACGGAGGAGGAGGAAGCAGATCTCGCAAAATTCGGATTAAAAGAATGATTAAACTTGAATTGAAAACTAAATGAAAAATGTGTAAAGCATTCAATGGTCTTTAAATAATTATATGATCGTTCTGATACCACTTGAAGGTTCCGAGCATAGCGGAAGCGTGAGATGGGTCTTTCCCAACTTTGATTTTTTCCATGATCGATGATCAATCCGAGATTTACACAACGATAAATGTGGTGATCTACAGAATTGAATCAAAGAAAACAGACAAGGGATAGAACATCGGAACCAGAGAGAGGATCATCACATATTATTTATAATTAATTTAATCAATTAAATAATTACCTTGCATGAATTCTTTCTTTGTTGATGGATCTGAAAACAGATCTATGTTGTACGGTCATTGCGTTGTAGGAATCAAAGCAGATTCCCTCTAGTGGTGATCCACATATGTTCCACAAATCTTTGAATGTCATTGTAGGAATCTCAAGATGCTAGAACAGAAGATCTTATCACTTGCGGCGTCCACCTTTGATCGCCTCGAGAACTGCTTCCAAAGTGTTCTCTTTTATCTCTCTTGACTTGAGAGTGGGAAGTGGAGGAAGATCGCTCTCTATTCTTGAGAGTGTTCTTGGAGAAGGGAGCTCTCTAGGGCTTGAGAGGATTCTCCAAATTCATTATACAAAACCCAACAAAATGAATTAGCTCTCTGAGAAAATAATATAATTGGGTTTATATATCGATAGGGTTAGAAATAAATAATTGCACAAGTGCCCTTTATTATTTATTTAATCCCTACGAAACCCCGTGTCAAATAATAATAATAATAATTCTCAACATGCGCTTAACTTGTGAATTAAATTAAATATTATTTAATCAAATAATATTCGATATTTATTATTTCTCACCGGACCATTAAACTTGGTCCTTCATTCCTCCAAAATTTTTATCGGGGTTTGAATAATAACTATTTATTTATTAAATAAATATCACTACATTATTCACCAATAAAAAAATAAATATTATATTCACTAAATTGCAAATAAATATTTATTAAATATTCTGCTCACATTATATTCTCTCGAATAACTGGTGACAAGATATATGTGATCAAGAAAACATGAATAATTATTAAACCATGTGTAGAAATAATCTTTATCCAACTTGTTAAATAATAAATAATATTATTATTTTTAACTGAGATTTTGGATACACTTAGTGTGTGACCCTCTATGCCTCTTTCTCATTGGCATTGGGCGAAGCAGCCTAAAATCCAAGGATAGCGTCTAGCAACACGCCAAGACATCCATAGAGAAAGAAGTTAATGTCGCAATGGCATAATACCTCATACGAACACTTACTGTGTAATATAATCCATTTATCACGATATCTCTAATCAAACAGGTTGCATGCTGGTGTCATCAACCTATGTGATTGATGTCTCTTTCTTTGACTTTCCAGAAATTGAACTTTCCTATAAAACACCATGGTTATGGATTTATATAAGCTATATCATTTCCATCAAAAAGTCTGAGGTATCAACTTCCATTAAAGAACAAAAGGGACGAATCTTTTCTCACATTATTCATTAATGCAACATTACTCGTGACGCACCCAATATATCATACCTCACCGCAAACATCTGTTGTCACGGTTTTCATCAATACTTCAAAGTACGCAACTCATAATACTCATTAATAATAATCTTAAATTCTAAGGATCAATACACAAGTTCGCAGATAGGAACATCCAATGATACATATAAATGTGGATTTCCTACTAGTGAGTCTCGTTCTCATAATATCCTACACCGGATATTACCAAGGGCGTACATCATTAGAAGGTGTCTCAAAGTCCTAAAAGTATCCACCCCTGATAGTCTGTATCATTTTTTTCCCTCAAATAATATTATCCAGTTATAGAACATATATTTAAGAATAATGTCGTAGCACTTCTGGGTTCTCATCATAGCGGAAAACTGCTATAACCTTTCAGTGCGACAGTTACTCTTAGAACATTATCACATACTATGTTACGTAGAAGAACAATCATGATGTGATGAGGAGTTTATTAATATTCAAAACTATGAATACAAGTTAGCATAAAGTACACAAAAGTTGGTTTTAAGGCATCAACTCCAACAATCATGACATTATTATTATGCGCTTGAATACCTACTTTAATGTTCCACCGCCTTTCTAAGTAAAATAGATTAATGTACTTACCTACATGACTTTATTTGAAAAGTTTAACTACATTTAATCCATGATATATTATACTTTATATAAAAATTATATTTTTGATGAAGGCTTCTACACTGCATTAATATACCGTTTAAATAATACATTTTGTTTTTCTACTCTGCATTATTTCTTTCATAATCAAACATGTGATTTGAATGCATTTCACCGCAACTATAAAAAAACAATATGCATGTATGTTTTCTTCATTATGAATTTCCAATAAGCATTCTCTTTTATCGTTATACAATATTATGCAATATGAATTGAGTTTATTCATTATGAATTTTGTATTTAGATTATTTAGTAATGCACACCATGCAGTGTCAATTACATTATTGCATTATGAAATCTATTTTGAAACATTAAAACTGAGTTACACATGTTCACCATCATTAGTTAGTTTTGGTTATACATTCTGTTATATATAATATGAAATAAAATTTCATACTATAGTTACCTAGATTATATGATTCATTCTATTTTTCAATATTTTTCTACACTATGATAAGGGATAATCAATTGTAATGCTCCTATTAATTATTTAGTTTAATGAAATGCTATATTCTTTTTCCCTTTATTTTCATCTATTTTAATTAATAACATCTATTTAATTTAATGCAAATCGAGTTTCTCATATAAGAGGCATAACAACAATTGAATTCTATCATCATTGGAAAAATTAGCTAGCAATTATAATAGAGATTTATGTTTCATACATGTCAACCATAAAACATTGTTTTATCAGAACAAGCCCATGAGTTTTATGCATGATACAAGCCCATGAGTTTTATGCATGATCGAGACATGATGAATTTTTGCTTATGAATAAATGCTTTGAAGAAACTCCATACTCATTGGTGTTTAATTTCAAGCTAAATTTTTCTTTTTTGTCTTTCTATTTCTTTTTTCATGTTTCATTGCAATTGGTTTTATCCTTACTAAAATTGGTTTAATCATTACTAAAATAGGTGACGACACTTAAAATCCACCATGTTGGTATCAATTACAGTCTCAAACTCTTCAATTTGATCATCAGAACGCTAATTAAAAAAATTAATTTGACTAGGCAATGAAGAGTTGTGGGACTTGATTATCCCCTCAATATCTTTGGGTAAAAGCCACTGATCAAAAAAATAAAGCTTCAAAGAATGAGATTGTACACTCTTAAGCTTCCTTTTCTCATCCTGTTATCATAGGTGGTAAGTGGAATAAATAGTTTTCTCTTTATTTTGATCTTCATATAAAATTTTATTGGAATTCTTTTTACGAATATATTATTTTGTAATATATATATATATATATTGTGATATACATTGGTGTTATGATGAAACGATGAACTTGAATGTATAGTCATTACAGTAGTGTTTTTTTTTTCAACGCAACACATATCCTTTTTTCTAGAAGCGTACTTTGCAATATATGGCACAATGCTTTGTTAGGCATTTGAATATTGACCTTTTTTTATGGAAGCATACCTAACACATGGCGTTGTTAAATATTCAACAATTTTATTTTTGCTTTTATTACTTTTTCATACATTCTTTAGCATTGAATTTGATTATGTTTGCATTCCATGATGCCATCGATAAGCATAATCTCTATGATGTCCTCAGTGATCAATTGCACTCTCTCATGCCTCTTAGATTCATGTTGTGTGCAGTATGCATACATTGTATATTGTATTTGTACAGGTGTTTGAAGTATACGTACAATATGCATACACTGTTTGGAATTACAAACATGTATAAATACAATATGCATGCATTGTTTTAAATTACACACTTGTGCACATATAGTATTCTGTATGCAGTATGCACCTTCAAACTCTCATGTCTCACACCTCTTCCAGATTCATACTGATAAATACATTGTATATTGTATGCAATTGCAATATGCATGCTCCAAGTAGTTAAAGATTTCTCTCTCGACTTCCAAATTAATTAATTTCATCCAGTGCGTACTGTATACATACACCATGCATACATTGTCTAAAATTACACTGTTACAATCTCTAAAATGACACTTTGTTGCATTTTTTTATTTAGTATTCATTCTCACATTTGTTTCACTTTCAATATTATATCGTCTATTTCTTTTATAAACAAGAGTTCTTTTTATCTATCTCTATCTCGCAAGCTACTACATCCTATGCAAATGCACAGAAGGTTTATGAGGCATTGGAGTGCCTGAAGAGGATGTATATTGTGGATGATCAGGTGTCTGGCCTTGTTTCTTGGAGCACTGTTATTAATGGCATTTCTCAAAATGGCTATGATGAGCAGGTCATCGAGCATCTGTTTTAAATGCAATTTGCGGATAAGCCTTGGCAAGGAAATCCATTGTTATATCATGCAAGGGAACTTATAGGATCTTGTCTAAACACCCTGCAAATCATGTGCTCTCTTTTAACACCATAATCATTGGGTATCATGCCACCGGTGAAATGTCCATGGCCGGGAAGCTCTTTGACCAAATGGAGATCACAGGCATGATTAAGGATGTCATTTTATGGAACTCCATTATTTCCAGCTATGTAAACAAGCTGCTCTTTGATCATGCTCTACACATGGAGCCGAAGTTGATTCTCACTCTAAGAAGCGTAATTGTTGCGTGCAGTAGTGAAAAGGGTTTCTGGGAACGGGGAAAGATGATTCACTCGTGTGCCATTGTTAGGGGTCTACAGTCTAACCCCTTTGTTGGTGGAGCACCAGTGGAAATATATTGTGAATGTCATGATCCTGCTCACGTGGTTTTTGATGAATTGATCGATCACCACATAAAACATGGGATGCCTTGCTATCAGGTTATGCTATCGGATTGACGACATTCATGACCTTCTGAAAGCAATGAGAAGAGAATATTGATACTTGAACAGTGTCATCACAGGCCATGTGGAAAACAGCTACAATGGGATTTGTTGTTCCATGAAATGCAGGCTTCATATTCAAAACCTGATATCCACACCATTGGAATGATTTTACTGGCCTGTACCGGATAGTGAACCGCTGAACGAGGAAAAAGGTTCAAGCACAAATCATGCGATGCAGGCGGGGATACTGATGTCTAAATTGGCACCGCTATTGTGGACATGTATGCAAGTCTGGAAGCATGGAGCATGGAGCATGGAGCATGGAGCATGGAGCAGTGTTGCATTGTCGGATATCAAACCCTAATTTGGTGTCCCAAAACACGTCAACAAGGGGATCAATTTGCTCTAGAAAATGGTGGAGAAAGGAATGGTGTGACCTTATCGGTTCTTTTATCATGCTGGTTGTCAGATCTTTCAGTTGATCGTGAAGTACAATCTCAAACCCTCCATCAAACACTGCATTTGCATGATCAATCTCCTAAGCCATGCAGGGCGGTTCGATGAAGCTGTTGAGGTTATGGGGAAGATGCCTATGGAACCGGATTCGGTTGCTTAAGGTGCTCTGTTGGGAGGTTGTGTTGTTCATGGGGACATAGGATTGGGAGAAATTGCAGGAAAGAGGCACCTGGAGCCAGAAGATGGCACCGGGAACCATTTTCGAGTGGCAAACCTTTATGGTTCTGCAAGGAGATCGTGTGATATGAGGAGCACAAGACCAATGATCAAGGAGAAAGGAATGCACAAGAGGTCAGGGTGCAGCTGGATTGAACATGGGGATGAGATTCAGGTCTTCCTTGCTGGTGAGCAATCTCACAGGAGAGTAGAAGAGATTCATGAAAACCCTGAATCATCTACACAGACATGAAAAAACCTGTCCCATACTGAAACAAAACAATCTCTTTAACAAATTTTGTATAGAATTTGTTAAGCAAAACATGTTCATGGTGATGAATTTTTGGACCTTCAATGCATGTCGAGTGATTCAAGGACCCGGCGAGCCTGGATGTGGAGGGCAATGAGTCTCTGCTCCATGTCAAGAGATGACCCAAATCGACTAGCTGCCCATATCAAGGAGGCTGATTTCTCACCCAATAAACGTTTCAAGTCTTCATGTATAGTTGCTATTGGAGTTCTTTCCCTCCCATTTATGTGCCCAATGAATAAGAGCAAGAACTCCCCACATTTCATCCTTACATTTTCATCCAGTCGATTGTCTCTAATGAGTTCCGCAACTTCCTTGATGCCATCACAAGACTCAAATTCCTGTTATAGAACTAAGAATATTAAACATAAAATACCATGGAAAGTACAGCAATTAACATGAGAGATTACAGTTGCTTCAAATTTAATATAAATGTCAAATATATGACACATACAACAAATCATATGTAAAAAATAACCAGTTTAGCCGTGGAAACCTTTACTCGTTCATCACCACAGGTCATGAACAATTATATTAATGCTCACTGATAATTGTTGATAACATTTATCACTTGTGCTGACTACTTACGTATAAATGTTTTCAGAGTGCTTATGGAAAAAGTGTTTTTCTGCCACTTATTTTGTGGTTTTCTTCCAGAATTTAAGTTCAAGTTTTTCCACCACTTATTTTGTGGTTTTCTTCCAGAATTTAAGTGCAAGTGTTTTTTCAGAAACAGAATAAACAACACTAATTTTTTCAAAAAGCTTATTATAAGTCATGAGTAATAGGTAATTTTTAATAAGTGCTGTCAAACAGAATAAACACTCGTTTTTTCAAACATTTTATCATAAGTGGTGAGTGTTGTAAATAGTTTTCAGCAAGTGTTGTGAAACGGAGCCAAAAATCAAGTTGCATATTCTAGCCAAGTAGAAAAACCGGTTTCCCAAATTTTTATATTTAAGAAAATGCAAGGTAAATATTTCAACAGTTTTTCCACCAACAAGAAAACTACTCTAGGAGGAAAATAAGTTTTTCCAAATAGATAGAACAAAAAATGTAAATTTGATATCATTCCACTTCATGCTGCAACACTAACAGAAACAACAAAACTTCAAGCACTCCCTACTAATTGAAAAGTGCTTACAGCCACTTATGATAAGCAGTTTGAAATTGTAAAATCAGAAATCCCCCACACTTTCAAGGTGAGGAGAGAGCCTTCATTTATAGAAAATATAGGGAAGTTACAAAGAGAGGTTACAAAAGAAGTGGGGCTGGAAGTTACAAAGTTAGTGGGGCTGGAAGTTACCCATACTCCAACACTCCCCCTCAAGCTAGGCACCTAGCTTGGACACATAATGAAAAACAACGCAAGCAACAAGCTGCAAACACTCCCCCTCAAGCTGGACATACCCAGCTTGATGACAAAACAAGACGAAAAACAGAAGAAACAGAAATAATAAAATCGTTGATGATGCCGCTCCCCCTCAAGATTGTAATGTGATGTCGCTGAAAATGATGGGTCATCGCCGGAAAAGTGCGGGGCCGGACAACAGAGCGCCGGGAAATCCACACTGGCGGGTGCCGGTCGTCAGAGCGTCGGGAAAATCCGCACTACGGGCCGGTCGTCAGAGCGCCGGTAAACCGTAATGTCGGGCCGATCGTCAAAGCGCCGAGAAATCCGCTCGGGAGGGCCGGTCGTCAAAGTGCCAAGGAAATCCGCAATGGCGGGTGCCGGTCGTCGAAGCGCCGGGAAATCCGCAGGAGGAGGCCGGCGATGAGATGCGGTGATTCCGCAGGAGATGCCGGGCAGAGAGGCGGGGATTCCGCAGGAGGCACCGGGCAGAGAGGCGGGGATTCCGCAGGATGCAGGAGGAGGTCGACATGGAGGGAGCAGTTGAGCAGAGGTGGCACGGGAGGCCGGCAGGGCTGTTGGCCGACTGCTGGAGGATCCGGCAGGAATGGAGGCCAGCTACTGGAGGAGCTGGCAGGAGTGGAGGCCGGCAAGAGTGGAGGCCGGCAGGGGTGGAGGCCGATCGTCAAAGGAGCCGGCGGGAGATCGCACAGGAGGCGGGCTGCCGAAAAGAGCCGCAAGCCGGGGAAGGGAGGTCCGCCGGGAAGAACAAGGCGGGAAAGGCGCAGCCGGCCAACCGGAAGGGTCGCCGGGAAATCCGCAGGAGAGCTGCCGGGAGAAGGATCTGGCCGAAAAATCCGGGAAGAGCCGGGAGGGCGCGCGGAGGGCCGGCTGGGAGGCGCGCGGAGGGCCGCTGGACAGGAGGAGCGCCGCGGGACGATGGCGTCGGGAGCAGCGGGAGACCGCCGGGAGCAGCCGGGAGTCGCGGCGACGGGATGCGCGCGCAGGAGAGGAGCAACGGGAGGAGCCGGGAGCCGGGGAGCCGCGTCGCGCCGGGAGGAGCCGGGAGCCGGGGAGCCGCGTCGCGCCGGGAGGAGCCGGGAGCCGCGTCGCGGGAAGGACGAGCCGGGAGCCGGGGAGCCGCGTCGCGCCGGGAGGAGCCGGGAGCCGCGTCGCGGGAGGGACGAGCCGGGAAGCCGCGTCGCGTCGGGAGGAGCCGGGAGCCGCGTCGCGGGAGGGACGAGCCGGGAAGCCGCGTCGCGCCGGGAGGAGCCGGGAGCCGCGTCGCGGGAGGGACGAGCCGGGAAGCCGCGTCGCGGGAGGGACGAGCCGGGAAGCCGCGTCGCGCCGGGAGGAGCCGGGAGCCGCGTCGCGGGAGGGACGAGCCGGGAAGCCGCGTCGCGGGAGGGACGAGCCGGGAAGCCGCGTCGCGCCGGGAGGAGCCGGGAGCCGCGTCGCGGGAGGGACGAGCCGGGAAGCCGCGTCGCAGGAGGGACGAGCCGGGAAGCCGCGTCGCGCCGAGGGCGAGCCGCCGGGAGAGATGCGCCGGCATGGAGGGCCGCCGAGGGAAGGAGCCGCAACGGGAGGCTGGGCCGTCGCGCGCTGGAGGAAGAGTCGGCGGGAGGCGCGCCGGGAGAGAGGGCCGCCGTGCGCTGGAGGGCTGCGCGACCGGGAGCCGGCAGGGAAGAGGCGGACGGGAGAAAGGGCCTGCCGGGAGGGAGACGGGGCCGGTCGTCGCAAGGAGGCGAAGCCGGGAAGCCGCAGGAGGGGACGTCGGCAACGGAGCAGCGGAGCAGTGCCGGACGACGAGGGAAGGCGCACCGGGGGAAGCCGCGACGGGGAGCAGCGCTGGAGAGCCGCCGGGACGGGAAATCCGCCGGGAAGGGATCGCCGGCAGGGGGCGGCGGAGAATTCCTATGGCTCGTAGGCCATGGAGGCCGCCGCCCCCACGGAAAAAAAAACAGATGGGAGACCCTAGAGCAGAAAAAAAATAGATGGGAGGGGGGATCGGGATTAAGTTCCCTCTGATACCATGTAAAATCAGAAATCCCCCACACTTTCAAGGTGAGGAGAGAGCCTTCATTTATAGAAAATATAGGGAAGTTACAAAGAGAGGTTACAAAAGAAGTGGGGCTGGAAGTTACAAAGTTAGTGGGGCTGGAAGTTACCCATACTCCAACAGAAATAATAATAATCATTCAATTTCTGGAAAAACACTTGCACTTAAATTCATGAAGAAAATCACTTAAATAAGCAATAAGCAACAGAAAGACACTTTTTCAATAAGCAATCTGAAAACACTAAGCAATTTCCTACAAGTATCACCAAACACAACCTAAAGCCTCCAAAAAAATATAAGTCAAAATTATCCCTAATATGATAAAATCCATTTATACTTGAAATTAAAACAGAAGTCCAACAAAATGGGATCACTTGCTTGAACAAGATTTGGTGGTTCTAAAGCCATAGATGGGAAAATATTTAAAAAATATATTTACTTTAAAAAAAACACCCAAATGTTCAACAGCTTGCAATAATGCAGTCCGTTCAAGTTAAATTTTAATTAATCTAAACAAGCATATCATACCTGCTAATTAAAAGCAACCAGCAACCTACTAAGAGTGGACGTACCGTTTGATTTGCTGATGAATCCAACATTAAAGTTATGAGAGCATCCAAGCATGCACATTGCCCAAGTACACCTCGGGATGATAAAATATTCATCAAAACCTACAAAAAAAAACTATTGCAGCCTTCGTGATTTTTTTGTTCAATGAATGGAAAGAGAAAGAGAATTAACGGGTTTTAGGTCCCGTTTGGCTAATAAAAACTAAATTGATAGAAACAAAAGCTAAGGAATAGAAAGCAAATAAAAATTAAAATATGATTTTTAGAAAATGATTGTTGTTGTATTTCCAGTGTTTCCTCCCACGGGAAACAGATTCCCCCTTAGAAGGGAAAGTGGGGGAAATGCCAATGCTTCCAAACAAATGGCCCGAGGGGAAAGTAAAAGATGACCATCTTTCATATCCTTTTCCCCCAAGTTCTAACAACCAAACAATGCAACAATGAAGGAGAAATAAAAGTCCATTTTTTGGTTAAAAAAAGGAGGGGAAAGGAAAGAAAATAGATTCCTATTAAACCCTTTTATACAGATGGTTTGTTTACATGTCATAAAAACATACAAGGAAAAGAAGATTATATATTTAAATGTAAAAACAATATTATCAAATTATATTATTTCAATGTGAAATGTTAATATAAAAGATACTTTATTAATTAAAAAAATGCATCCAATGTTTTAGCCTGCTCATTAGTTGTAGAGTTGGAAAGAGACTTCAATCCCCCCTTATTTTCTCTTCTCTTCCTTCAATATTTATAAACTAAATACATAATTTTAAACAATATCGCTCTCCTATCCTACCTGACATCCCCCCCAACCTCCAAACAGTATGCCAAATTTATGCAGTTAAATAAAAGCAAATATCAACCTTGGATTTGAACAAACAAGACAGGAGTGCAATTCCAAAAAAAACAAGCTGAATTCAAAGCAAGATCAAAATAATGGTATAGTACGAAACTAGGTCCTTCATTTCTTCTTCGGTACAACAATATTTGAATCTCCCTCCCTCAACCCCATTCTCTCTCACACACATGCAAGCATAGCCACACAACACAGAAACGTAGCTACCGTTTGAGCAGAAAACATAATAGAATCATCCAGCATGAAACAAAAAGGGTAACGAGTAAGTCTGTTTGAATGTTTTCCAAATAGAATTGTATAATGTCGATTATAGTCCTGAGTTGAAATAAAAAACATAAAAAGGTGAGGGGAATAATGGTATTTTTAGTTTCATTCCTACCCCTAATTAATGGGATGGACATCCCTCACATTCCAATATTTTTTTTGCATCGTCTCTCTAGCGGATTCTCTTTCCACCCAACTAAACAGTGTAATGGTGTACTGCTTTCCCTTTCAATCCAACAAAATGATGAAATGACATGCCATTTCCCACAAACAGTGCCCTTAGAAAATCTAAAAACAGACCTTTAATGCATCTACAGGTCAAAAAGCAAGCATTCCGCCTTGAATGGCATATCATTTCGTGCATGCATTGTTCTTATTATCAACTCAATGACTTAATACCCACCAATATTTTTCCCATAAGCACCGAGTCAATGAAAAGAAATAAAAGATGTGGATACACGAATAAGAAAAATTAACATACCGTAACGGGCTTGAATTGAAGGGCGAGATTAGAGCTCTCTTTGTGGAGCAGACAACAACCTTCCAAGACTCGAAGTGACAGTGCAACTTCAGCATCACTTGAAGGACTAGTTATTTTCAAAGCTTCTACAGTGAATATATGATCCAATGTTTCCACTCTTTCATCTTCCATGCATTTCAATGAATTTTGAAATAAAACTGGAACAACTATGGTGTAAAACAGCAAATAAATGGACAAGTGTCACAAAAACCATGCAGAAATCATGTTATCTTTCTAATAATAATACAAGAGCAAGCAAACATAAATCGGTTGCTGGCCTGCCATTTTTCTAAATTGAATCATCGGATATTAAATCAAAAGATTAACCATAACAGCAACAACAAAATAATTCCCACACGATGCAATCATATATAATCTTATTAGTGCACTTGTGGAGCGTGAAACAAGCAGAAGAGGGAAAAAAAATGTAGAATGTGCAAACACATGGACACCGATTTACATGGTTACCTCATACCTCTATCTTGATAAACTATCGTTTGAGTACTTTTGTTTGGAGAACAAAACTGTTGAAGAAATTGTATCAGAGATTGACAAAGAAAATCTGATGGCGAAAATTTCAAGCGTTTTCATATTCTGACAATTGAGAAAATTTTGAACAGATTTGCAGGTTTGTTGGAAAACAAGGTAACCTGTGGATTTTTGCTGATGTAGAAAGTTTGATTTGTTCAGTTTTCAAAAACTGTAGATAAATAAGAACATGTGGAGTTTGCTCAGAAGCAAGAGTCTACCCTAGTGCAGGTGGAACATTTTCCCAAACAGGTAGAGTCTCTCTGAAGGCTTCACGGTTTATTCATATTCAATGATTTCTTATGACCAAGTTGGATGCACAGATGGTCGACTAATTTTCAAAAGTGAATATTATTGTATTTATGAATGATTTTTAACTATCACATTTGACTCATTCAATGACCCGAATATTATAGAAATTAATTTTTACAAATTATTTTGAGTTCTGGCAATACCATTTGTTGGAGTCTGTGTTCCACGTGCGTCGCTCATTCCTGCAGGATGAGTCCCTGCACGTCGCTCCCTCCCGGTTGCCCTGTTCTGGGCGTCAGCCTCCTCATGTGACACCCATCGGTTGCTCTTCTGCGAGTCAACCCCGTCTCCCATCGGCCGCCCGCTCCATCCCTGCGCTCCGCCCTCCACGGCCCTCCAGGCGCGGTTTCTCCCTGACGCCAGTACTGCCTCCTCTTGTGAAACCCTCCCTGGGCATGACGCCAGGCTACCCTCTGCTCACTGCGCCGTCCAGGTCTGGAGCGCTGCCTCCCCTGCTCGTCGGCCCTCCTTGTGCGCGCCTCATTCTCCCTCCCATCGACCCTTGGCGACGGCCCTCTGCGCACCGGCCTAGTCTCCCTCCACCCGACGCAGCTCGCCGCCAGCATCCCACTACACCCCGGATTTCCCGGCACACCATCGCCCAGCTCCGCCTATGCAGATTTCCCGGCGCTTGGTCTTGCCAGTGCGGCTTTCCCGACGCTCCGTCGTCCAACCCCGCCTATGCGGATTTCCCGATGCTCCATCATCCGGACTCACCTATCGTTGCATCCTCGTTCCAGCTATTCCTACTGGTTCTGCATGACGGGCGTTGTTCGTTGGTTGACAATCTTTTTCAGCACCATCATCTATCAACTTCTTGAGGGGGAGCAGCAGCCATGGCGTTTTATCTTTTATTCTGTTTTGTCTTGTTTTGTCATCAAGTTGGGTATGTCCAGCTTGAGAGGGAGTGCTAAAATGTCTTTGCTTTGTTTTTCTTTGCTTTGATCTGTTTTTCATTATGTGTCTAAGCTAGGTACACCTAGGTTGAGGGGGAGTGTTGGAGTCTGCGCCCCACATCGAACTTGTGGTCTGATGTGGTCTTTATTATTCATTATAATATAACTTCAAGGCCTCCCTTAGAGAGGCATCTTGAGTGTTGAGTTCACCACCTCTCTTATCATTCTACACCATTTATTGTTTTGCATTAAATTTTTACGAAAGTAGGTGATGAAAAGACTAAAAATAGGCTTCTTGGCCTATCAAGTTGAGTGGACTTGAGGGAATTAGACACTTGTCAATTAAGATCTCTCTGAGTATTTCCAGTTCAAGAGGCTCTTGTAACACTTGTATATCACCTTGGAGCATAGTGGATGGTTTGTTGCGATTTTAGTGGATATAGGTCTGAGGTGCCCGGAGGACCGATGGGCCACTAGGACGAAAAGGGTGAATCAGTGGTCACTTAAAACTTTTAAGAATTTCTTTCGTTTTAAATTCAACCTCCTAGACTTGTTCAGTCTCGATCCACTCCTTGTGCCACACAGCCTTGCCCGGATAATGCAATAAGTAGACACAAGAACGCAAGGATTTTTACAAGATTCGATACTAAGACCTACTCCTTGTCGTGATTGGTTATGTTCTTCAATCAAGGATTTCCCACTATAATCAATATCATTCAATTACAAGCTGAGGGTGTTCCACACATCAAAACCAGATCAGAGTCACTGATCTTCTCTCACCCAGAGTCTCACCAGCCACTTGTCTACGTCTCACGGGACTTCGTTTGCCAACTTCTCACTGAACTTCTTCAACGGCTTGTTAGAAGGTGGGTTGGCTAGCGCTATTAGGTGGGTAGGTGTGGGCGCCTAAGTACTTAACATCTACCAGCCAGGGAGCAGCAGTGTCTTGCTTATTAATAGTTGTCGCAGTTGTTGTGGGCAGGTAGGGGTTTTTTGGTTGGGTTATTAAATAAGGGTGTGGGCTGGTGATTTAAGATGCAAATGATTTTGGTTTGCAGCTGGTGTTAGAATGGCGTAGCCCAATTCATTTGGATGAAGATTGGGCCGAATGCTAGCGGCCTGAACTGTACATCAGAATGCAACTCCGCAGTTCGACCTCCACGGTGAGGTCGTTGGGGGTTACAGGGGGCAACGCGCCCTTGCTCAAGGGGTCTGGAGGCCGAAGGTTCCCGGTCCAAATTTTGGGTAATTGTAGCAATGTTGAGTCGCTATAGCAGAGCTGACTGGCAGCACCAACAGGGCACTATAGCGGTGTGGACTTACTATAGCAGCATGCGACAGGTTCGCGGACTTCCAGCCACCGATCACTGTAGCTCCGCAAACTTCTTGTCACCGACATTGTAATAGTTTGGATTAGGGTGGCTACAGTAATATAGCAGTGCGGACTTTCTGTGCGGTTGGTGGCACAACTCCATCATCTTCCTTTATGAGCTCATTCGAGCTAAGTTTTCAAGGTGCTTGAAACTTTGTTTGCTCCCTGTAACTGAGCTCCTGAATTAGTGAAGTTATTCTGCCTCTCCGTGGACGTAGAGATTTTTTCCCGAACCACATAAATTATTGTGTTCGTATTCATCTTCTTTTATTTCTGTCTTTTCTTCATCTGCAAACCTTTTTCGTTGTGACTCCCGACATTTCCACAACAATTGGAAGCTGGAAAGTCTGGTCGGATGTCTCAGCATGGGCTCTTTGGGAGGGTGGATTTCTTCCATTGAGATCTTTTTCTCCCTCATGTATCACCATTTCTTTTCTTTCTGGAAATAACAAGTGAGTCACTACTGTTTGTTCAATTCTTTTCGACCTGCTATTTGCACTACCGTTAGGTTTGTTGATAGGAGTGCAGGGTGGGCTGATCGTGGTGGGCTGATCGTGGTGGGCAATGCGCAACTGTCCAGGGGCAGTTATGTGATTACTCTTATAGTTGTTAGGAGGTTGTTAGTTTGTTAGTTTGTTAGTTGGTAGTTTGTTGTTGGGAGGAGGGGTTGTCTAGAAGGTTCTAGTGCAGTTTATAAATAAGGGAAATGTGGGCTGTTGGGGGGATGGTTTTAGAGAGAAGGATTATGGTGTGCAGAATTACGGGTTGCTGCCATGGGCTTCGGAGAGCAGCACCTATAGAGGATTTTTTCTTCTATTTTTCTTCTTTTCCTTCTTTGTTCTGTAATTTCTGCTACTGATAATTGAAGTGCTTACTGATTTTCTTTCTCTCTCTAATTGATTCCTATCAATTGGTGCTTTCATTGAGAGCTTTCTAGAGAGAGAAACAAGATTGAGATTCTTGAGAGGTTCTTGATGTGAAGGTTTGAAGCAAAAGCAATGGAAGTTCCTTCTTTTTCTTCGTCTTTAAACTATCGAGATTCTTGCTGCCATCGGACTCTAGAGAAGGAGACGCAACAGCTTGGCTTCTACAGCTGAAATAGTCAATACGCAGCAGGAAAAAAAAGACTCAATTGCAGTTGTGGGAAAAAAAACTACTCGCACCAAGCGGACATAACAGACGCAGCTGTTGAGTCGAATGCTGCGACTATAGAGAAGAAGAACGGAACTCACAGCAGTGGGAAACAGAAAAAAAACGGACGACTATTTTCTGGACCCAGCCACGCAGCGGATGGCAGGAACGGACGGAGAGAGGGATTCTTCAATGGAGATTTTCTGGTTCTGGAACGGACGCTGCTGAGGTAGACAAAGAGGACGAAGCTGCCGAAGAGGAATTGCAGCAGAAAAGACGTCACACAGAGGTAAAAAAAAAAGATAATATATAAAAAGAAAAAAAAAAAGAAAATCGAGTCGCAGCCACTTAGAGTTCGTGTCCATGGAGACAATAATAGTTTTGGTGGAACAATTGACTGCTGGACTCGAACGGATAAGGCAGGGAAATGTAGAGATACTGGAGCAGTGTGCGACATTGAAGAAGCAATACCGTGAATCTCTAAATCTGCTGCAGCGGAACTTGGACAAAGCTTGGAAAGAAGATGGAGAGCGTCTGGAGAGGGAGACACAAAAGGAAGCAGAACAGGAGTCAAAGCAGGAACAGTCCATAACATGAGTACCAAGTGAGGCCAAAGCTAGCAGTGAAGTCCACAGCTCGAGTGGAGGCAGTTCGGCGCACCAAATTGAACAGAGTGAGAAGCTACAGACTATACCAGAACGGGTGAAGCGCCTTGAGGCTGTAGCTAGAAGTCTGGCGTTGAGTTTGCTGGATGAAGAGAGCTACGAGCAAATTAAAGTGGTTGGTGTAGATGTTGGGGACTGTAAAGAACCTCCCCACCGAAAAGAGATAGACAAAGGGAGAACTATCGGGATGTGGGCAGCACCGCCTAAGCAGCCTACTACTACTTTGGGCTTAGCTGTTTTAACAGCCAAATCAAAGAAGCATGTAAAAGCTTCTTCTGATAATCTTCGATCACAAAATGAGTTCACTGGAGGCATTGGCGGCAACCCTAGGGAGCGGGCGGAAATGTGTGTTGCAAGGAAGAATAATTGTTTGTGCTGTCAAAATCCAGTGATACAAACTGGAGTTGCTTGGCTGCTATCACTTTTACTCATGTTATCCGGTTATACAAGCAGGAGTTGCCGAGCTAAAGCCGGTGATGCTTCAGCATCTCATTATCAGCTAGCTTGGTTGTGGCGTACGTGTATGTTGTTGAGAATGCAGTATAAATTTGTAATTCCAAACTTGGGAGGTATATTAGACTGTGGAGTCGTGCAGCTGAGCTGGAAAAGAAGAGGGCCCAAGAAGCTACCGGTGAAAAGAATGCTAATATGAAGAGGTGGGATCGATTTCTTCACCTTGAGGACAAAGTGATATTTCAAGAGGGCGGTAATGATAGGAGTGCAGGGTGGGCTGGTCGTGGTGGGCAGTGCGCAACTGTCCAGGGGCAGCTATGTAATTACTCTTATAGTTGTTAGGGGGTTGTTAGTTTGTTAGTTTGTTAGAAAGTTGTTGGGAGGAGGGGTTGTCTAGAAGGTTCTAGTGCAGTTTATAAATAAGGGAGATGTGGGCTGTTGGAGGATGGTTTTAGAGAGAAGGATTCTGCTGTGCAGAATTACGAGTTGGTGCCTTGGGCTTTGGAGAGCAGCACCTCTAGAGGATTTCTTCTTCTATTTTTCTTCTTTTCCTTCTTTTCCTTCTTTGTTCTGTAATTTCTGCTACTGATAATTGAAGTGCCTACTGATTTTCTTTCTCTCTCTAATTGATTCCTATCATTTGTTACCTAACAATTTGGAAACTCCTCTAGGTAACCGATCGCCACCGGAGAACCACGATCGTTGCAGGAAGGTTCGGACGCTTGGGAGTGAATTACTGGAGAAGACAGATCGTTGCTGGAGATGCGATAGGTGCTGAACAAGACACGGATTCTGTTGTGGAGGATTTTTTCTCTTTCTTCTACCAACTTTCTATTGTGCTGCCTAGGTGTGAGGCGTGTGCGCAGTGTGGAAGATTGTAGTTGAGTGACGCGGAGCGGTTGTTGTTACATGTGGAACTTGATAGCTGAGTTCCGATCATTGGCTGTTGGTTTGAACGGTTGAAGAGTGGATGCCGAGAGCTGTGTTAGCTTGTTGCAGTCTAGGATGGAGTTGGAATTTGCTAGAGGTACGATTTATGCAAGCTCAGACAGTCGTGATGCAAGAACGACTAACAGCTGTAAAAGAACAGCTGCGGTTCTTGCGAGAAGAAGCACGGGAGCTGGAGACACAAGAGTCGATGCTCAAATTCTGGAAAGCGAGGTGATGAAGCTACTGCATGTACGTTTGGTAGTGGTTATGAGAAGGAGCAGCTTGAATCCTATTTGGAACGGCCTGCACAGGTAATTCCAGGTCCAATTCCTCTTGTGAATAAACAGGAAAGGCGTACTGAAGAGGTGCAGCATGTTCCTGGCCAGCACTGGAATCTTCATGCTAGAGAAGTAGCGAGCCTAAGGGTCACACCAACCGAACATGTGAGGCAAGGTATGGAGGCAACCGCCTTGCTTCTTGCTCACTGCGACAAGGAGAAGCGGCATGTTTTTGGTCCACAATCGAAGCCTCCTGCGAATATTGCGAATCTAAAACAGAAGCAAGAGGATTCTGAAAAACCAGAAGAGTCCAGACCGCCACCTTTGTCCACAAGGCATGCAGCGCTAGTATTCAGTGGCTCACAATTAGTTGAAGGTTTGGACAAGGCAGTCTGAGTGAAGACAGTAAGAATGAGGTCATGATTAATGACGGAAAAGGTAATTTGTCCAAATTGTTTTTTGATTCTGAGAACGTTGACAGTAGACTGGAAATGTTGGGGCCATTTTTTAGGCCCAAAAGAATGAGTGGAGATGATTTTTTAAGAAAAGGATGGAGGAACTTCCCAAGATTGTTTTTTATCCTAATTTCAGTTTTGTATCAAGACTTTCAAGAGATGCGGGAGAATGCCGAGGAAAACAAGCAACTCAAGTGGCTGCAAAAGTGAGAAACAAACTGCTGCCAAATGAGGCAAATGTCGGCTTCCAGAGGGAAGCAAAAGCGGGGCAAGAACCCCCGCATCATGCGGAGCTTCATCATGTTCCTTAAACAGATGAAATGGAGGGAATGAGGGCTGCTAGGCTAGTGGCTGCTGCGCTGGCTACTGGGAGCACAGCAGTATTGAAGCCGACTGAAAGGGTGTTGGAAATTTACTTGGAGCTGGTTGGGGTGTGCAGAGGGTTCGGTCTTTCTGCTGTTAGTCCCAAAAATTTCTCTGCATTGCGCCAAGAAGCAGGTGCAGCCTGGGCATTACATCCTAACCTTAAAAAAAATGCATATGCCAGGTTTGGTCAGGATGTGGAAACAAGGATATGATGGTTGTTGATAATGGAGGGTTGTCTCCTGGTTTTCTTTTTGTCAACACAGGTGGAGGCGGTTGTTTCCTGGGAAAATTTGTGAGCAACCCTCAAGCTTTAGAACTTGTTCTCTTTGCCCCTAATACACAGTGCTCAATTCTGACAGTAGTTTCTAAAGGCGGAGGGGCAACATTTGTTTTGGTATATGTTTATGGTTTTACATCTCCATATGCGGCGTCTTTACTGGGGTAATTGCAGCGTTGGGACAGGTTGGAAATGCCAGGAGCCCCTTTTCTGTTCTTGGGTTCCATACTGTTCCTGCTAAACGACAGAAGTTGCATTCCTTGAAAACACGTTTGAATCGTTGTGCAGATGCTCACAAGATTTGTGTTTGGAACACTACATTGAAGAATAGTGTTGCAGTCTTGGCAGCAAGTACTGAATGTTGTTCCCTACTGCTTGTTTTCTAAGGCAAAACTTTTTTTAAGATCCATAAGCTTGAGGAGGCAGATTCTTTGTTGTCTAATCTTACCAAACTGGAGTTTCATCTGCAACGACGCTCACAAGTTAAGTTGTTTGGGGAGCATCATGCGGCTTATGTATTATATGTCAAAGCTTGTGTTCCAAAGACAAGTGAAATTGAAGATGCTTTAAATTCTGTCTTGAAAGATCCAATTGTACCTGTACCAGAGCTTGAAGTGCCAAATGAGAAAATGATATTTTCTTCGAAGCTCCAAGAGATGAGGGCAGCAACCCGGAGAGCTTGACCAAGAGCTAGAGAATGTGATACCATTGTCCTTTTCGTTAAAAGTAAGCCTACAAATCAGAATGTTCATAGAGCAGCAGTTTGCGGAGAAGCTTCCAGCTGAGAATGAGTTGTTGCCCTTTCAAGGCAAGCACCGGAGTGTGGCTCTTCAGACTGCTGAAGCAATTGATCAAATGTTAACATTTAAGTTCCTTGATCGAACCTTGGCGCAACTGACATCCTTGGAGTACATAGCTGATACTTGGCAGCCATCTTGTCCTAATAACAAAGCAGTTGGGGCAGTGATATATCATGCCTTTGTCCTGGGCACAGATGAGCTTGTTATGTTTGATGCTATGGGAATTGGCTATCAACCTGCTGCCTTCCAACAAAAGCTAGCAGCATCTCTTCCGTACAAGCTACCAAAGAAGGGGGTGTCTAGGATGTCACTTCAGACTCGGCAGTTTTTTTTTTTTTTTTTTTTTGAAAGTGACACAGCTAAATTTGTTGATGGGAAGGCTCAAGAAAAGGATATCGTGGTCGAGGGGCTAGCTGGAATTTATGGTGACAATGGGAAAGCGAAGATTCTTCTGAGTTGTTGTGTTGCAGAGCAGCCGGAGGTGGCCAGCTTTCCGCCTGGATATTGTGAAATAGTAGCTTATGCAAGAGAAGACTCTCAGTACCGGCTGAAGATGACTCAGCGGCGACTATCGAGGAAAGAGCTGCCTAGAGTTTCCAGGGACCCAACCTCACCTTGAGGGCAAGGTGGTTTTTGAGCCCGGGGGAAATGTTAGAAGGTGGGCTGGCTGGAGCTATCAGGTGGGTAGGTGTGGGTGCCTAAGTACTTAACATCTGCCAGGGGAAGCAGTATCTCTTGCTTATTATTAGTTGTCGGGGCTGTTGTGGGCAGGTAGTGGTTGTTTAGCTGGATTATTAAATAAGGGTGTGGGCTGGTGGTTTAGAACACGGATGATTTTTGTTTTCAGCTGGAAGCAGGAAGGTTCGGCCAAAGGTCTTGGTTTGGGCTCTTTGGGAGAGTGGACTTCTTCCATTGAGATCTTCTTCTCCCTCCTATATCACCATTTCTTTTCTTTCTGGAAATATCAAGTGAGCCACTGCTGTTTGTTCAGTTCTTTTCTACCTGTTTTCTACTGTTTGCACTACCATTAGGTTTGTTACCTAACAGCTTCACACTAACATTAGATTTGTTACCTAACAGCTTCACACGGTAGTCGCACGGTGGTCTTCTAGCATAACCTGAGTCTCACAGGTTCTATGGCTCTGCACCATGTATACACAAGAGTTTTCTTTCCAGGTCCTGCTTGGAAGTAGATCTCTAATCAGCACAAGGATGTCTCTACATCCAAGGAATAGATCTCCTCACAAGCAGCTTCTTCGAATGTCAGCAAAGCTTCAAGAATGCTCTACAACTCGATCACTGCTTACAGCTCAGCTTCACAGAACTTCTGAATCTGTTCACCTGGTTGTCTCACTAGTTGAGCTCCTGTGATCTTCAAACCCAACAGCTCCTCATTTCTGAAATAACTGAAAATATGCACAGCAAGTAGATTCAATTTTTTCTTCTCAAAACTTCGGCTCTCTCAAACTGATCTCAGAATGATGATTGTTGGACCCCATTTAAGTATAATGGGTGTTTCCGAGTCCCACATCGGTCTTTCCCTCTTTTTAATTATGTTTACTCATCTATAAAAGAATGGCTCTGCCTCACATTGAGGTAAGACAATTCACCATTAACATGGTATCAGAGGAAGTTACATCTTAACCTAGCCCCGTTTTTTTTTCTTTGCGTTTTTCCCGGCTAAGTCCGGCCCCACCTCCCCGGTGCATATTTGCACCCTCCTTCCCCGGCGCCTCCTGCCCGGTGCGGCTCCCCGGTGCGCCTTCCCTCCCGGCGCGCGCTCCTCCTGCGCACGAGCCCTCCCCGTCACGGCTTCCCCCCGGTGCGCCTTCCCTCCTAGCGCAGCTCCTCCCAAGCGCGACCCTCCCGGCGTCCCTCCAACGCTGCTTGCATCCTGTTGGCGCTCCTCCCAACCTCGCGACCCCCGATCGCGGCCTACCTCCCGACTCCCGCTGCGCCTGCCTCCTCAGCGGATCCCGCCTTCCCCGGCAGTCTTTCCAGCTCCCGCAACTGCACGCAACAGCTCCCGCTTCTCCAGGCAGACGTTCCGGTCGGCTCCGCTTCTCCCGCTCTGCACTAACCTCCCTCCCCAGGCAGTCCTCCTGTGCGCGCAGCACCTCCCACGGATCCCCCGGCGGCCCACCCTCGTACCGGCGCCACTTCCTCGAGCACCGGCCCCGCCCTCCCCGGCGGCTCTGTCCCGAACGCCTCCCATCGCCGGCCCCGCCCTCCCCAGCGGCTCTGTCCCGGACGCCTCCCAGCGCCGGCCCCGCCCTCCCCAGCGGCTCCATCCCGGATGGCTCCCTGCGTCGGCGGCCTCCCTTCCCCGGCAACTTCATCCCGGACAGCTCCCTGCGCCGCTTCCTGGCACAACGGACCCCACCTTCCCAGCACATTTGGCCGGCCTCGGCTCCCGGAAACCCCGCGCCAGCCGACGCCCTTCTAGCGGTCTCCCGGCCTCTTCCAAAATCTCTCATTCTGTCGGCACCCGATCTCCGAGCATTTGTCCAAGCCCTGAATGGCGAGCTCAACCACACCTTCCGCAGACCTACCGTCGATGGCCGCCTCGGTCCTGCCTCCTCTTATTACCGCCTCCACCCGCTTGGTCGATGATCGACTCGACTCCACAAATTTCTCCGTCTGGCGAAAGACCGTGCTCATGTCTCTCACCGGCATGGACCTCGATTCTCATCTTGAGGATCCACCACCTCTACCTTCTAATCCAAAATATCGTCCATGGAAGCTTGCAGACAGTAAAATTTTTGCTTTGCTGGTCAATTCAATGGAACGCTCTGTCAAAGACGTCACCCCGGACAACCAACACAGTCAAGGAACTCTGGAATTCCTTGACTCTCATGTACTCCGAGACCAATAATTTGACTCGGGTATCTGATCTTCTTCAGCGGTTGTCCCTCCTTCGCCAGCAAGCTCGTTCATTTCCCACATACTTCATGGAATGGAATGCTCTGCGAGACGAACTTCTTGAGCTTTGACCCATTCCACAAACACCTGCGGAAGCATTAGCCCAGCGGGACCAGCTCTGTCTTTTTAGCCTCCTCCATGGTCTCGACCCGGAATATGCGACGACGGTTACAGAAATGCTAGCCAGCCCCTCGTCTCTAGAGATTTCGCAGGTCTATCATCGCCTTGGGAAGGCTCATCGGGCCATTGCCCCACCCGTCCCTAGCCTTGATCACACTGCTCTCCTGGGTCGTGGTGGTGGCCGCCCTACCGGCACTCGTGGACGCGGCCGTGGAGACAGCCGCCCACGCCCACTCTGCCAGTATTGTGGCAAGCTTGACAACCTGATTGACCGTTGTTGGGTCCTTCATGGTCGTCCCGCTCCGCACCCACGACAGGGCCAGACTGCGATCCGCGATGCATCCCCGCCTGCTGCCGCTCTTCCTTCATCTTTGGATCTCTCCATGGCAGAGCTCCAGCTGATTCACGATCATCGGACCACCTCTCTCCCGGGCTCTTCATCAGCATCTCTTGCCCACTCAGGGGGTCCCACTGCATGTGTCAGTCATCGCTCCCCTGCCTGGATGCTTGACTCAGGTGCGTCCGACCATCTTACCGGTGATGCAGGTATGCTCTCCACCTACAGCCCCTATACTGGTTCCTCAGCCATCACTGTTGCTGATGGTTCCACTCTCCCAATTGCCGGTTTTGGTACATGCTCCCTCACCTCCCTTCACCTATCCTCGGTGGCTCATATCCCACGTAGTCCGTTTAATCTGCTCTCCATTAGTAAGCTGACCAAGGATTTCAATTGTACTGCTATCTTTACCTCGTCTTCTGTTATGTTTCAGGAGCGGACGACGAACCGGGAACTTGGTAGAGGCCAGCTTCGAGATGGGGTGCACATGTTCGATGCCCCGACATCCGTCGTGCAGCTTGGACCTCCATTCTCGGGTGGGCCACCCCTCCGCCTCCGCTCTTCATCAGCTTTATCCAGATATTAGCCAGCATTTATCTTTTCATTGTGAGTCTTATACCTTTGCGAAACACCATCGCACTTCATATTTACCTCGACTTGACACACGGGCCGCCAAACCCTTCGATTTGGTTCATTTGATGTATGGGGTCCATGTGCCAGCTCGAGTCAATCAGGGTATAAATATTATATCTCATTCAATGATGATTTTTCCCATATGACGTGGCTTTACCTACTTCGAGATCGGACAGAAGTTTTCTCCACCTTTCAGACCTTTTACCATGAGATCCGGACACAGTTTTCTATCTCTGTAAAATGTCTCCGCTCTGACAATGGGCGGGAATACTTGTCCACCCCCTTTCAGCAGTTTCTACAGGCACACGACATCATCCATCAGACCTCATGTCCTGATACCCCTCAGCAAAATGGAGTGGCCGAGCGCAAACACTGGCATATTCTGGAAACTGCTCGTGCCCTCCTCTTCCACCACAAGGTACCTCTTCTCTTCTGGGGGGATGTCATCCTCACTGCTACTTACCTCCTCAATAGACTTCCTCCATCCTTCAGGGGGAGACTCCTTTTCATACTCTGTTCCCCTCTCTTCCTCCTCACTCCCTTCCACTCCACGTCTTCGGATGTCTCTGCTATGTCCGGGACACTCGCCCCAATCTCTCTAAACTTTCTCCCAAATCCCTCCGGTGTATTTTTCTCGGATATTCCCGCACTCAGCGTGGCTACCGGTGCTTCTCTCCAGACTTACGCCGCTATATCACCTCTGTCGATGTCTCGTTTGTCGAGAACTCTTCTTTCACTCCACCTTCTCCCCATCCAGACACTACCATCGATGAGTGTCTCCCTCTCATTTTTCACCCTCCTCTGGTGTCTCCCCCTCCTGGTCATCGCTTTGAGACGGTCTACTCTCGTCGTCCATCGACTGTACCCCCCATCCAGGCCGAGGATAACATTGTTCCCCCATCGTCTGATGCTCCGGTCACAGCACCCGAGGACTTGCCGATTGCACTCCGGAAAGGTACTCGCTCATGTCAGACTACTCCGCTCTTTACATCTTCATACACAGGTTTGTCAGCACTGGAGGCGATCTCTATTCCCCGCACGGTTGGCGACGCCAAATCACACCCGGAATAGCTACAGGCTATGCGGGATGAACTGCAAGCTCTGGATGACAACCATACATGGGATTTGGTTCCCCTCCCTGCGGGCAAACAGGCGGTCGGCTGCAAATGGATTTATACGATCCGTCTCAATCCTGATGGCTCTCTTTGTCGCCTCAAAGTCCGGCTTGTGGCGAAGGGATTTGCTCAGACATATGACATCGATTACTTTGAGACCTTCTCTCCAGTCGCCAAGATGGCCTTCGTCCGCTTATCCATCTCTCTGGCTGCTCATCATCATTGGCCGCTTCATCAACTGGATGTCAAGAATGCATTTCTCCATGGCTTTCTTGACGAAGAAGTCTACCTGCAGCAGCCCCCTGACTTTCGTGCCTCTGGCGCCAACTCCCATGTCTGTCGCCTCCATCGATCCCTCTATGGCCTCAAGCAGTCTCCTCGGGCTTGGTTCGGCCGCTTCAGCACTGTCGTCACGGCATTTGGCCTCTCTCGCAGTGTGAAGGATCACACCGTCTTCTTCCGTACGACGTCGAATGGCTGTATTTTGCTGGTGGTCTATGTTGATGATATCATCATCACAGGAAGCGACTCCACAGGAATCGCCCAACTCAAGGCGCACCTTCATCACCACTTTCACACCAAAGATCTTGGTCCACTCACCTACTTCCTTGGCATCGAGGTCTCCCGTTCTGAGGACACTATCTCTCTCTACCAACGCAAGTATGCCCTTGATATCTTACAGGATGCAGGATTGAGCCAGACAACTGCAGTGGACACTCCTCTTGAGCCTGGGGACCACTCTCTCCATACCGACTCGGCACCATTTCCTCACCCAGAGAGCTATCGACGTCTCGTGGGTAAACTCAACTACCTCACCATGACACGACCAGACATTGTCTGCGCCGTTGGCAAAGTCAGCCAGTTCATGGAGCATCCAACCAGATCTCAGTGGGATGTTGTGCTCCGCATTGTCAAACACATCAAGAAAGATCTTGCACGTGGCCTTCAGTACTCACATCATGCTCATTTAGATGTTGAGCCCTTTTGTGATGCGGACTATGCAGGTTGTCTCGCTACCCGCAAGTCTACTTTGGGATTCGCCGTGTTCTTCGCCGGTAACCTCATCTCCTGGCGCAGCAAGAAGCAGACTGTCATCTCCAGATCGAGTGCAGAGGCCGAATATCGCGTCATGGCCACCGTCACCACTGAGATCCTCTGGCTTCGTCATCTCCTCCATGAGCTCGGCTTCCCGGCAAAGACCTCTGCTCATATCTGGTGTGACAATCAGGCGGCCACAAAGATTGCCTCGAATCCCGTCTTCCATGAACAGACAAAGCATATCGAGGTGGACTGCCACTTTTTTCGCCACCATCTGGAACAGAACCATGTCACCTTTGGTCATATTCCGCCGACAGATCAACTTGCCAACATCTTCACCAAAGGCCTCCCCAAAGCTCGCCTTGACTCACTCACTTCCAAGCTGGGTATTCACAACATCCATGGCCCAGCTTGAGGGGGAGTATGAGATGGTCGTTGTTCATGTCGTCTCTTTTCTGTGTGGGACTCGATCCAAGCTGGGCATGTCCAGCTTGAGGGGGAGTGTTGGACCCCATTTAAGTATAATGGGTGTTTCCGAGTCCCACATCGGTTTTTCCCTCTTTGTAATTATGTTTACTCATCTATAAAAGAATGGCTCTGCCTCACATTGAGGTAAGGCAATTCACCATTAACAATGATCGACTCCTTCCTCCTCGCTACAACATGCAGTAGATAGTTCGAGAGATCGAGATCGAGATCGAGATCGAGAGAGAGCAAGGGAGGGAGGGGGGGAGGGGGGGAGGGGGGGAGGGGGGGAGGGCACTCACTCTCGGCTTCAGCACGTTTTTCTTTTTATACATAGGTCGCCAGCATTTTATTTTCCAATATTTGAATATGGAAAATCCATTCAAATTCGGCGGCCCATGTCTTCTCAAATCTCAACAGCCTATACGTGGGATTCCCACAATCACCATTTCGATCCAGGTGGCTACAAGCTTTTGGTGGGTGTCGCCTCCTGTTTCCAAAAATGGAAATCTTACAATAAATGTGTGCAAACAAAACGCATGCACAGGCGGCTCCCAATAATTCTCACGATCTCCTATTTTCTTTTTCAACTGTTGTCCTCATTGAAATGACAACCTTGCCCTCATTTTCTTCATTCTCGTTTTTCTTCGCTCGACCGAATATATCTTCAGATTAAACCACCAGCAGGCTCGGCCTCTTCATCTTCAAATGCTTTCACTCAAATCCGCACATTAAATAAACAACACTGCTGTATAAAATATAAAAGCAAACAGATCTTGCGGTGTGAAACTCATTTTTTCAGCGTGAGACATTCCATGAAAAACAGTAGAGTCAATAACCTTAGATTTGTACACAGCAGCATCTCAGCTTCATTCACATTTTTCAGTCTTGAACAAATTCTCATACTTCCATCTCAGCTACTCTCCAACACTCGAACAACCTCGGATCCAACTGACATAGATTTTGATGAACAGCACCCCGAGGTTCGATGGTTCTTCATCTGCATTATTCTAAAAAACCCGATAAATCTATTTTCAGCATCAATGAATATATGCAGTGAGACCTCTCATTTGATCTTGCTCAAAACAGGCTCGGGTCATGGTTTTTCTGAACTCAAAAGCACGCCTTCAGGATCGACTAATTTATTTTTCTTCTTCAGATTCTCTAAATCTGGAAATCTGTAATAATTTTCACTTAGTACGTAAGGTAAATTCGGTTACGTGAATTTCCATTTCGCACATGCAGCTTCGGCTATGTGATGAATTCCCTTAAGCGGTGCTTCACGTATCAAAATTTGGATACCTGGTGCTTTTGTGCCAATTCACCTACGCAGTTCTCATTTGGATACGTGGACCTGAATTCGGATACATAACAGAATTTGGATACGTGAAATTTGTATACGCCACGGAATCCCTCATGTGAAGCATTCGGCTACGCTGTTGATTCAGCTACATGGAACTTCATTCCCGTATGCGGTTCCTAATTTCAGATATGCAGCAAAATTTGGTTACGTGATCATTCAATTACATTCACTGAATTCACGTACGTGGATCTTCATGTATGCAAATATTGGCATACGCGGTGACTTCAACTATGTGGATTCGCCTACGCTGGAATTCGCATACGTGAAAATTCGCATGCCTGGACTTGGGGCATATTTTCCAGTTTTCCTTCATTTTGAACCAGGGCTCCTCCACTTCGTCTCCAGCCAGCCGATCTGAAACATCTCAATCACTTCAAATCGATTCCTGAGAACTTTTTGCAGCATATGAAACTCACATCTTTGAGTTCTTCAAAATTGCGCACTGCACTTCGGATTTCAGTCAACTCGAAACTTCATTTCAGCCTACATCCATATGTTTTCCAGCACTGATTTGCAGCAGCCTTCATGCACAGATACACAGATGGATTCTTCAGCTTCAGCTAGCTTCCTCTCCAAACATTGAACTTGTTTTACACCCGTTATTCACAGCTATCCAAGCTGTCCAGTACAGGTGCAGCAGCCAGCTCTCTTGTCTTTGCAGATTGTTGCAAACAATGCTGGAATCATCCCTTCAGCACTTGCCATGATTTATCCATGACACACCCCGACATTGGACTTTCCTTTATTTTATTCTTTTCTTGGTCTTTGATCCTTGGATTGAGGTTCGGGTTGAGTTCAGGATTAAATTTTTAAGCTTTTGGAAGTTTCAGGTGAATTTTGACCTGTGCATGGGAAGCACACGGTTAGTGGAAACTGTGCGCCCAGCCCGGGTAAGTCAAATTGTTGGGAATCTTGCCTAACAATGGTTTGCACAACAGGTTCTCTTATTACAGTAGCAGAAACAGAAAATATAGATGAAGAATTATAATGGAACAAATAGATTTAGTAGGAGAAATAGGGAAAAAGATGATCATGGGGACTGTTTATTATCGATGGAGTGAAGAATTGCAGTAGAAAGAAGAAGTAGAAGGAGGAAGAGGAAGTAAAAAGTCTCCCAGGCAAGGCCACTTCCCGAGAGCCCAGCCAAATCTCCCAAGATCCGGACTGCCTAGCCAACCAAGCTGTAGGATTCCAGCAAAATGAATTGTTCCCCCACTACATACACTGGCCCCCCTATTTAATAGCCCACCCAGCCAGCTAACCACCCCAACAAACAAATATAGTAAAAGTACAACACTGCCCCTTGGCAGTTACACCCACTCCCCTTACAACTCCCCTCTCCCTTAATTAATACACCAGACAAGACAAACAGCCAACCACTCAACCGGCTATAACTAACCCCCAACCACCATATAAAGCAAAATACCAAACTGCCCCTATTTAATATCCCCACAAACCCAGCTCAACACACAAACTATCCCCAGCAGCTACATACGGACAGCCCCACCCCTTTATTAACAATGACAGCCACCCCACACATTCCTAACATTACTCCCCAATTGAAAACCTACCTTGTCCCCAAAGTGGTCAGCCAAAACACAGCTCGGCCTCTTCAACACTGGAACGGCAGCCCCCGGTGGTGGCTTTTGCGGTGACCTGAGGATCAATGCAACTTTGTCTTCCCTTGGTTCTGGAAACAACAACACATATTTTAAACCAGTGTCATTCTGTATGACTGTTCAGACATCTACATCAGCTAAATCCCCACATGGCTCCACTTCCTCCACTTGCCACACAAAAAGCTCAGATGTAACCACTTATCTTCCCCTTTCGACATTGCTGGAAATTCTTTCAAAATTGTATGTTTAACACCTTTGAGTTGTGCAGCTGGAACTTGCAATTCTCGATGAACTTTATGTGGGCTGAAATATTTCTAGACATGACTTAACCGAACAATAGGATCAACCAGTGCAAAAACAGATCCCTGAACTCCTGAGATCCTAACAGCAACGTTTTCATGAGCCTTGGGCACTGGAATAATCTGCTCGTACAGCTCACGAGAAGCCTCAGCCTCAGGCTTCTCTCTCAACTCTGTGTTCACAGGAAAGTTGTCATGCTTAATCAAACTAAAATTCACACCAGAGTTTACCTTTTCAAACTGTTCCGAATTAGATTCAGCAGCAAACTTGTTTTCATTGGGGCTAGGTACGTAGCTCTCATTATCCTGTCCTACTCCTAGGAAACAAAAATCCTGAACGCCTTTTACCATGCTACCTCGGAATTCCTGTTTTGCTGGCAGAATTCTCAGACTGATCTCTTCCGCAGTCAAACCAGGACCTAGCTCCTCGTTGGCAAACCCCTCACGCTCGTCCTCGCTAATCCTCAGAACAGGAATGACCTCTTCAAGAAGTACTGGGCTGGATTCCATCCGCACCTCCTTGCCGCAACCAAATCCCTCCATCTGTATCGGCTTCAACTGCTCCTTGTCGAATCCTTCCTGTCCAGAACGGTCAATTTCCAAACTCTGCCCCCTCCTTGGTTCGCAGCGTTTGTCCAGAAATTTCCTGTCGATCAGAAAGTCCAATGAAATCTTTGCTACCACTCGACCTCTGCATCACATTAAGTGCCTCCTACACTGCATCACATTAAGTGCCTCCTACACTGCATTATGTACCTCACGCATCTGGCTCATGAACTCTGCATTTACCTTGTCAAACTCTTCCATGAGCGTTTAAAACTCCGGCAGCCGGCCTTCATGAATTTGTGATAGCTCCAACCACGCTGTACTCTTCTCCGCAGCTTCGCCAAAATCCATTAGAAACATCTTCTCCAACATATCTCAAATCTGTCACCCCTAACTGCGTTAATCTCTCTCAAAATCGGACTCACAGCGGTTGTTCTCCAGCAATCAGCAACTCGCAACGCACAGCAGCACCACCGTTAGGTGGTATTTTTTTTTTAATTGTCTCTCACTCTTTCTTTCTTTTTTCCGTCTGCCAATGTTCGTCCTCACAGCTTCAGCAGAAGAAATCAGCTGTTGCGTCGGGTCACAAAAGGTTTCAACAAGAAACACTTTCTTGAATCCGTCACATCAGGATTCTCCAGCATTTGCATCTTTCAACAGCCTCTCAGCGTACGTCCAGACCACACGATGGCTTCAACAGCCTCTCAGCATATGTCCAGCAGCCACACCAGCAGCAATCAAGATCTGCTTTCTTGAGTCCATCCGTCAAGATTTTCCTTATTGTTTTCCTCTCCAAAAGAAGACTCTCAATGAAAGCACCAAATTGTAAGGAATCTAGCCTAACAATGGTTTGCACAGCAGGTTCTCTTATTACAGTAGTAGAAACAGAAAATATAGATGAAGAATTATAGCGGAAAAAATAGATTTAGTAGGAGAAATAGAAAAAAAGATGATCATAGGGGCTGTTTATTATCGATGGAGTGGAGAATTACAGTAGAAAGAAGTAGAAAGAAAGAGGAAGTAGAAAGTCTCCCAGGCAAGGCCACTTCCCGAGAGCCCGGCCAAATCTCCCAAGATCCGGACTGCCTAGCCAACCAAGCTGTAGGATTCCAGCAAAATGAATCGTTCCCCCACTACATACACTGCCCCCCCCCCTATTTAATAGTCCACCCAGCCAGCTAACCACCCCAACAAACAAATATAGTAAAAGTACAACACTGCCCCTTGGTAGTTACACCCACTCCCCTTACAACTCCCCTCTCCCTTTAATTAATACCCCAGACAAACAGCTAACCACTCAACCTGCTATAACTAACCCCCAACCACCATATAAAGCAAAATATCAAACTGCCCCTATTTAATATCCCCACAAACCCAGCTCAACACACAAACCATCCCCAGCAGCTACATACGGACAGCCCCACCCCTTTATTAACACTAAGAGCCACCCCACACATTCCTAACACAAATCGTGCGGTCGATCTCCTCTCAGACAGTAGCTACCGCACGGTTTGGTAAACCGTGCGAGAGCCCAGTTTTTTAAAAATGTGAGTTTACTCTTTTGCCCCTCATTTTATCCCAAATTCAGGATTCTCCCCCTTGGTTCGGTTTTGGCGCACGAAGTGGTCCCCCCCCCCCCTCCCTTTGGCTCTCCATCCCCCTTGGGTGCTCCTCCGAAGATCTAAATGAATTTTTAGGGTTTTTGGGCTCTTTTCCCCCTCTTCCTCTTCTCCTCTCTATTTCTTGGTTTTTCTTTGGTGGGTTCTCTCTTGGCCGAACCCTAGATATTAGGGTTGATGTTTCGTTCGATTTCTTGGATGTTTAGAGTGTACGGATTGATCTTCAGGGTGTATCCTCCCTTCACCGAGAGTTTCGTCGCATTCGCACGCCATTGAGAAAGGTGATTCCGTTATTTTCCTTTCCGGCACAACCCATTGATGCTTGTGTGTTTCTAAATAATTTATAAACATGTTTCGCATGTTCGTGATGCATTTGGTTAATTTATCATGATGTTTTCAAGTTGGTAGGATTTGGTAAAAATGGTAATTGAGGAGCCTCTTTCATTATGCTTATAAATATGTGCACAAAAGGTGTTCGATGAAATGTCAATTGTTTCTTTTTAATGAAACTGTGTGATTTGAGTGGTGTTTGTCCTTTAGAATAATGTGATAGTGTTGTTGGAATGTGAGTTGGATTTCATACAAGGAAATGGGTGATTTTTATAGTGTGATTCTTGTGTGTGGTTTGTGTGTGTTGGTTTGCATTGCAAGTGTGTTTAAGGTTTTGAATGCTCTCCTGGGATTCCATGTGTGTGCCATTGGATGTAGGCGCATCCATATGCGCACAAGGTGCACATATGGATGTGCCAACGAAGGATAATGGTCTTGGGTAAGTTTACTCAACTTGACAACCCGTATTTCAAAAACACCTATCCTTCTTCCTTCTTTCAATTCTTAGTGTTTACTAATGGTTCCTTAATTTTCAAATGATATGAAAGTGGTTTTAAAATTGTATTCAAAGTTATGGCCCGTGTGGGACTTTGAGAAATGGTTGGTTTCTAAATGATAAGAAAGTCATTTGGCACCTTTAGGCGTGTTGTGTTTTCATATTGGTTTTGAAATGGTACGGGAAAAAGGAATTGAACCTTGAAATCTTAAAGGCCCGTTTGGCATTATATATTTTAAAGTGGTGTTTTGTGTTGATTTTGGGAAAATGATGTGAAAGCGGTTTTGTAAATGTATTTTTGTTTTTAGAAGTTTAAGCCCCGTTTGGCACTTGAGATGCATTGGGAGTTTTGTTTTAAAACTTGTATGATGTGAAGTCGATCGGCATTTTATGAAGGTTTTGGTAAATGTTTTGGAAGTTGAGGTGATGTGACGGCCCGGTTGGCACTTTTGATGATGTGATGTGACGGACACCCCTATTGAGGATTTCCCCTTGTAAGTTATCGTATAGGTGGTATCTGTTTTAGAGGCAGGCAAGTGCGGTGGCAGCAGGTAAGATGAGTCACGCGTGCAAGAGCCTCCTACTTACACAGTATACTATTACCATAGGTTTCCTAAGCGTCTTTTAGAGGGTCAAGTGACGGTTGCTTATCGACCACAATTAGACGATTTGGTACCCCTTAGATGTCTAGAGGCCAGGTGGGACGTGTCACTGGTGAGGCTAATTTAGAGCAACCAGTTGGTTATTTACTATAGAGTTGCACCATACGCCGACAGGTGAGTCCAACTCGAGTACGTCCAGGGATCACTCTAGGGATGTTTAGGAGACGCCCATGGTTACTATCTATCTTTGTTTGTTTACTTTCTACTGCATTTGTTTTCTTGTTCATTCTGCCCGTTTATTTTTCAACATGGCCCAGCATTAGTTTTGTTTGGATTTTAGCTTGAATTTGGGTTTTTTTTTAAATGATAATCTTCTCTGAAAACTAGTGATGTGACGTGTAGCGTTTTAAAAAGGGAAAGCAGTGTTGTTTCTCAAAATGAGAAAAGCCTATTTTCATATATGTATTTCAAACTAGCATTAATGGACTGTTTTTGGAAAAGGAAATATATATGGAATCTTTGGTGGTTACCTACTGAGCTGTCAAGCTCACGCCCTACTTGTACCATTCGATGTCGGTACACCTGAGTTGTTTTGCAGGTTTAGGTTTCTGGTTCGAGTTTCCTTTGTAGCAGGTTGGTTGGTGACCATGAGGTCACATAGAGATCGTGTTGGTAGCGGTTTGGTTTTGTTTTGTTTGAGTTTCAACTTTGTTCAATTGTATTTGTATCTGGATTTGTTTGTATATTTATTGAGATTCAGTTATTGTTAGTTATTTCACTTGTTCGGTTTATTTATTTGATCCTAGTTATTTATTGGGCTAAATCGTTCCTTATGGATTATTTTTTATGCCCGGCACTAGTTGTCAGCCCGTGGGGATCGGGAACGCCCTTCGGGCCATATCTCGGACCGGGTCGAATGTTGGGTCGAATGGCACCCCGGCCTGGTTTGTGACAATTCATGAAGTTCAACTCATCAATTGTCTAATTTCAGGGCTGCTAGGAATCTGTCCAGCTAGGTATTCCAAGCAGCCAACTTCTGTTCTCTTTGCCCAATTTGTGGGTAGCAGCTTCTCAATCACTTTTCCCATGTACCCATCATGGGAGTCAACACCTTTACCCAAAATCATGGGCAGCTTCACTTCTTCCTTGATAGGTCGATACACCAATCCATCACCCAACATTTCTGTATTTATTAAATTGACAAGCCTAGTTGACAACAACCTGATTGACAACGAATACAACCAAAAACCTTTGGGTACTTCAAGGTCTTTAAACCAAAATACAGCATTTCCGATATGTTTTCGTCTCCATTTTTTTTTTTTTTTTGAAGTACTTGTTTCCAGTTAATAGCTTGCTCGTAATTGTCAGATTAGTTAGAATTCCGTAAAGTTTTTTAGAGTGATTGTTGAGTCAATAAGGTTTTCCTTATGACTTTTTCATTCCTTCGTACTTGGGGAAGATTGTTGAGTCATTAAGGTTTCCTTATAACTTTATCATTCCTTCTTGTTTTGAAAATCACAAACACCTTATCTCAAGGCAAATATCTTTTTACCCTATGTTTTACTTCTATAAGGAAAAATTTCCTTCCCCAAAGAAATTTATCCTTATCATGTTTTCATTACTCATATCATAATTTTTCTAAGTGTAAATTTTTCTAAGTGTAAAATTCGGTTTGAAACCAAAACCTCGGAATCCTATAATTACTTAGATATGAAACATTCTGTTTTAAGATCTGAATTCTCAGAATTCTGGTTACGAACTCTTCTGAGTTCTGACTCCGAATTCTAAATACGAATTCTGGTTACGAACTTTCTGAGTTCTGACTCCGAATTCTGAATACGAATTCTGGTTACGAACTTTCTGAGTTCTGACTCCGAATTCTAAATCAGAATTCTGGTTACGAACTCTTCTGAGTAATGACTCCGAATTCTGAATACGAATTCTGGATATGAACTCTTTAGAGTTCTGACTCCGAATTCTGAATTCGAATTCTGGTTACGAACTTCCTGAGTTCTGACTCCGAATTCTGAATACGAATTCTGGTTACGAACTTTCTGAGTTCTGACTCCGAGTTCTCTGAATACAGACTCCGAACTCTTCTGAGTTCGACTCCGAATTCTCATGAACTCTGACTCCGAACTTTGTAAGTTCTGGTTCCGAATTCTTGTGAATCCAGATTCCGAATTTCCTTGAAATTCAGACTTCGTAATTTTATAGAATTCAGGTTCCGAATTCCTACAAAACAGAATCCAAATATCCTTGTATTATAGACTCTGAATTCAATTTTGGTTAGACTCCGAGCTTTCATTTACTTACATTCCAAATATTGGATTTTAGTTATGTAATCATATTTTTACTTACACTTGTTTTGTTATAAAACGATGTCGTGCTTTCAGTTATTAACTAACCGTTGTTTGAGTGACACGTGTACAGGTCCTTCCGAAATTCAAGGGAAAATATGACCGTTGGATGAGGGAGCCGACTGTTGGAGCTGTGCCTATAAATAGGAGCTCATTTGAAAGAGCTCAGAACTTTTGAACAACTCTGACAACTGTACTTATATGTTGTTGAAGTGATTTCTAGAGAGAGAGGTTCTTATAAACTCTCAGGCTTCGTGCAGAAAGTTTGAACGGCTTGTTCAAACTTTACTTCGTACAGATTTGTTTTGTGCGACTCCGATTGTTGTTGTGTACAATCGAGGACTTCCGGGGATAGGAAGACAGAAGTGTCGACTACCTTGAAGTTGAGGGCTTGCGGGGATAACAAGACAAACTCCGATCTTCGTATCGAGAGTTTACCCTGGTGTGGGTAATATAGACTTTCTTGAAAGTATAAATCAAGGGACCTTTATCCAAGTTTGTTGGATACCCTTCTCTTTGGGTTAAAAAATTTACTACTTGTTACTTGTTTTGTTACAAGTTTTCCGCTGCATTTGTTTTGTTGAGGAAAGTATAATCTTCTTATACTTCCTTTGACTTGTACTCTGATTGTATAGGATTTTATACGCTTTAAGGTAGAATCTTAGTTGTTGTAAACTTTTGTTAAGTTTCATTTCTGGAATCAAGCAAGTTATTAGTGCTTAGTGGTGTTGTGAATTTTGGTTATGCGAAAATTTCCTTAGGGATTTTTAAAGTATACAATTCACCCCCCCTCTCTTGTATTTGAGCATCTCATCTTTACATATTTGATCCTACATTTGGTATTATAGAGTATATCATACTCACATACCATTTCAACAATTGGTATCAGAGGTTGGCAACCTCATACCCTGTACCAATCCAACAATTGGTATCAGAGCAGGTTACCTCTGAATTAATCTCACGATTAGGTTCAGAAGAGAATTCTTCTTCTCATTACTTTCGGAATTGAATTTCCGGATTCACACTTTTTCAGAATTAGTTTTTCGGACTCGTATAATTCGGATTCATTTTTGCTTAGAGATACTCTTGTTTTATATTTTCCTTGCTTATTAATATTCTCCTTGTTTACGAACTTTTTTCTATTAACAAGTTTTTGTGGAGAGAATTTTCCTTAAGATGGCAGGAATCAATGTTGGTTCCATAGACAATCTCAATCCAACTAGACCACCTATCTTTGATGGAAATGATTATGAATATTGGAGAGATCGCATGAAGACTTTCATTATCAAACTGGAGTTGATAATTTTGTTATGCTTACTGGAGGATATAAAATCTCTGACAAAGAAGTTAGTACCTTTAACAATCAAGAAAAGCATGAATATCAACTGAATTATAAGGTACGCAATACTTTGCTTTGTTCCATGACTAGAAACATATATAGTCAAATTTCATCTTGTGAAGCAGCAAATTGTATATGGAAGAAACTTGAAGTTACTCACTTTGGAACTTCCAAAGTTATTGAAACTAGAAGAGTCATACTCAGAGCTGAATATCATGGTTTATGCTTTCCTTATGGAGAACTCATATGTAAGGTGCAACAAAGATTCATGACTATTGTGAATAGTTTACAATCCATGGGTGAGAAAGGATTAGATGATGAAGCTCTTGTTGATAAGATCATAGACATCATGCCGAATGAATGAGAATCCAAGAGAACTGCTATAGATGAGAACAGAAAGGTTACTCAGATTTCCTTAAATGAACTGTTTAGAACTCTTCTTCAGCATGAGACTAGAATGAAGAGAGATGTTGATAACGTAAAGAAGAAGAATGGAAATGGTAGTGTTGCTTTTACTACAACTTCTAATCATATGAAAGCCAAGACTCCTGAGATAGTTACAAGATCCAAATCTAATAAAGTTGTTATCCAATCCGAATATAGTAGAAGTGAATCCTCAGAAAATGAATTAGCAAATCTTACTCGAAGGATGAACAAGATAGCTAGACAAAGGAACTTTCAATCCAGATATAAGAAAAAAGAAAGGAAAGATAAAGAAAGATTCAGAAGTTACATGTTATGAATGCAAGAGAGCTGGACATATAATGTTGCGGAATCGTCGGGAGACAACGACAAAAACGAGAAAACGAAAGAAAGAAAGCAATAAGGACACAGCGATTTACGTGGTTCGGGAAAAAACCCTACGTCCACGGGAGAGACAGAATTTCACTATATCGGGAGCACAAAAAATACAGAGGTTTTCCAGTGGTAACCCTAGCCCGAAAATGGGCTATAAAACAATGAAAAAGACGATCACTGTTGGAAAAGTGAGTCCGCGTCGCTACAGTGAACGGCGGCCAACTTTGTCAAAAGCGCTACAGTGGCTGCCAGCTAGAAGTCAAAAGCGCTACAGTAAAGTTGACTCCGAAGTCCACACTGCTACAGTGTCTGTCGGTGTCGGTCGGTCAGCTCCACTACAGTAGTCAGAGATGCTACAGTACCGAAAAATTGGGTCGGGGACCTTCGGCCCCCGGACCCCCGAAGCAAGGGCACATTGCCCCCCTGCAACCCCCAACGAGCTCACCGCGGAGCTCAACCCGCAACAGTTGCAGGCCACAAGCATTCGGCCCAACCGGATCGAGCAACACCAATCCAACATATAAGACCTGATTGTCCTATGCTTAAGGGAAAAGAAAGAAAGAAAAAGCATTCAGAGAGAAACAAAAAGAAGTGTTACAAGGCTAAAGCTAAGAAAGTCTTGAAAGCTAATGACACCTGGAGTGCCAGTGGTGGAGACTCTTCAGATGAATCTTCATATTACGAATCTTCTGGACAAAAGAATCTTGGTCTAATAGTCAGACTACCTATTAACAATCATTGTTTAATAGCTAAGGTACACAATGTTGAATCATTGACCAATGTTTTTTTAAATGCAAATTATAGTAATGATAGTAAATACTACAACTCTTCTGATGAAGATAATACTTTACCTTCCTATGAAGAAGTTTCTAAGTTTGCCAAACTTCTTGAGATCGAGAATTCAAAACTCATGAAAAAACTTGACAAGGCAAATTCTAGGAATACTATTCTTACTAAGGAAATATCAAATCTTTCTAAAGATCTTGATAAGAAAAATGTTGATTTTGAAAGTATTTCAAAAAATCTTAAGTAAATTCTGAGAAGAATAAACTTTCTAAAGATCTAGAAGACGTAATTTCTAAGAAAAATGTTTTCGAGCCTAACTCTAGTTCAAAATCAAATGTTTTTGAAGACAAGAACTTGGTTATCAAACTGAAATCCGAAATTTTTTCCTTGAGGAAGTGTTTGTCAAACTTTACCTTAGGTAAAGAAAATTTTGATAAAATGTATTCTCAAATCCAGCCTCTAAAGAATAGTTCTGATTTTGGTTATACTGGTTCTAAACCAATTTTTTAGCAACAATTATTTTGTTCCTCAAAGTGCTTCATTCTGTACTAAGTGTCAGTGTGGTGGACACTAGGCAAAAAATTGTTCCTTAAACAAAACTCAGTCTTTAGGATTTCATAAAGCCTATTTTTCTAAAAAGATGTGGGTGCCTAAAATTTTGCTTTCTGAAATTTCCGGATCCAAGAAAGTTTGGATTCCGAAAGTCAACTCTTTTGTTTTCAGGAAAGTGGAGAAAGTACCAACAGCAATACATGGTACATGAATAGTGGATGTTCCCGACATATGACTGGTAACAAAAACTAATTTGAAAAGATTATCAAGACGAAAGGAGGAAAAGTAACTTTCGGAGATAATGCTCAGGAAGAAATTATTGGTGTAGGTAACATCGTTCTTCTTGAAAAAACTTTGATTTCAAATGTTTTATTTGTTAAAGGATCTTAAGCACAATCTCATTAGCATAAGTCAATTATGTGATGAAAGTTACCTTGTGAATTTTAGAAATGACAAGTGTTTAGTACACAATTCCAAGGAAGAGTTTATTCTTTCTGCCCATAAGCAAGAGAATGTTTACACACTAAACTTAGAAGACCTTAGGAGCCAAGACTTGCCTTACCTTAGTGCAATGGAAGATCATTCTTGGTTATGGCATAGAAGGTTAGGTCACTGTAACCTTAGGAACTTATGCAAACTCTTTAAAAAAAGATTAGTTAAGGATCTACCGGAGCTTAGATTTGATTCTTCAAAAGTTTGTGACCCTTGTCAATATGGCAAGCAACATAAATCAAGTTTTAAATCAGTCGGTGAAGTCTCAACTACTGATGCATTACAGCTAGTGCATATGGATCTTTTTGGTCCAACACAAACTGGAAGCATTGGAGGCAAGTACTATGTATTTGTCTTGGTTGATGATTACACTAGATTTACGTGGGTTTATTTTCTAACAAAGAAACCTGAAGCTTTTTCTTATTTCAAAAGTTTTAGAGCCCAAGTTAAAAATGAAAAAAAAGTCTTCCATTGAAAACTATTCATAGTGATCATAGAGGAGAATTTCAAAATTCTGATTTTGAAACTTTTTGTAGTAGAAAAGGCATTACTCATAACTTCTCAGCACCCAGAACACCTCAACAGAATGGTGTTGTTGAAAGAAGAAATAGAATTCTTCAAGAGATAACAGAAACAATGTTGAGTGAATATTCTGTAGCCAAACATTTTTGGGCTGAAGCTGTGAGTACTGCTTGTTATACTATAAATCGAGTTTTGATTAGACCTTTTCTTAATAAAACTCCTTATGAGTTATGGAATGGTAGAAAACCTAGATTTTCCTACTTTAAGGTTTTTGGTTGCAAGGTATTCATTCTGAATAATAAAGATAATCTACATAAATTTGCATCAAAATCTAATGAAGGAATTTTCTTAGACTACTCCACAACTTCTAAGGCATATAGAGTTTTCAATAAAAACACTTGTACTATTGAAGAGACAGTACATGTCAAATTTGATGAAACAGATCCTTTTGTTTTTAAACAACTCCAACCTACATCTTCGGATATGTTTTCAAAAACTGATTAACAACCTGTGATAGAATATCCTTCTGATAAGGAAAATGTCCAAGAAGATACTTCTGAAACATTTACCCCAGAAGATTTTCTACCCTATGTTGATGAACAGGTTTTACAAAACTCAAATCAGTTGTTTCTAAAGAATCATCATAGTGATAGCACATTAGTGATGTGAATCAACCTGTAAGGACTAAAAGTTCATTAAGAAATGAAGTAGAACATCTAGCATTCTTTTCCCAATTAGAACCAAAAAGCACTGATGAACCTTTAGGTGATGATGATTGGATTAAAGCCATGCAAGATGAACTAAATGAATTCAAAAGGAATAAAGTCTGAACCTTGGTTGATAGACCTAAGGAAACTTCTGTTATTGGAGTAAAATGGGTCTTCAGAAATAAGTGTGATGAAAATGGAATCATTGTTAGAAATAAAGCTAGATTAGTTGCTAAAGGCTATAATCAACAAGAAGTAATAGACTATGAAGAAACCTATGCTCCAGTAGCTAGACTTGAATCTATTCGTATTTTACTTGCCTTTGCAGCATTCTTCAATTTCAAACTTTTTCAAATGGATGTGAAATGTGTTTTCCTTAATGGTTATGTTCAAGAGGAAGTTTTTGTTGAACAACCTCCTGACTTTGAAGATACAAAACATCCTGATCATATTTTTAGACTTACCAAAGCTCTGTATGGACTTAAACAAGCCCCTCGAGCTTGGTATGATAGACTTATAGGATTTTTGCGTCAAAATAACTATGTTAAGGGAAATGCAGATCGAACCCTTTTTATAAAGAAAGATAAGAAAAATGTTTTGATTGTTCAAATTTATGTTGATGACATTATATTTGGTTCAACTCAACAATCTTTAACCGATTCCTTTGCGGATCTAATGAAATCTGAGTTTGAAATGAGTATGATGGATGAGTTAACATTTTTCCTTGGTTTTGAAATCTCTCAAAAACCAGAAGAAATCTATATATCTCAACATAAGTATATTAAAGATCTTCTTAAAAAGTATGAATATGACAACACTAAAAGTATTAGTACTCCCATTGGTACCTCAAACACACTTGATCTTGATGAAGCTGGGAAACCAATAGATCAAACATTTTTTAGATGTATGATAGAAAGTTTACTTTACTTAACAGCTAGTCGTCCGGACTTAATGTTTTCAGTATGCTTATGTACAAGATATCAATCCAATCCCAAGGAATCTCATTTAAAGGCAGTGAAAAGAATTTTTCGTTACTTAAAGGGAACTATGGATTTAGGACTATTTTATACTTCTGGAAATGATTTTGTTTTAAAAAGTTTTTCAGATGCTGACTTTGCTGGATGTCGAATGGATAGAAATAGTACATCCGGAACTTGTCATTTCTTAGAAGATTCATTAGTTTCTTGGTCATGCAAGAAGCAACACTCAGTAGCACTTTCCACTGCTGAAGCTGAATATGTAGCAGCTGGAAGTTGTTGTGCTCAAGTGTTGTGGATGCAACACACACTCACAGACTATAGTATGAGTTTTACCAAAACACAAATTTTGTGTGATAATACAAGTGTCATTGCTCTTAGTAAAAACTCTGCACATCACTCTCGTGCGAAGCACATAGATATTAGGCATCACTTTCTTAGGGACCACACACAAAAAGGAGATATCATTCTTCAATTTATCGGAACGCAAGACCAACTTGCTGATATTTTCACAAAATCTTTACCCTCCGATAGATTTTAATACATTAAACAAAAGTTAGGAATGATAACCATAAGGTAATCCTTATTAACTTCCTGTTGAACCAATCTCATTACAGTAATAAACTTCTTTTCATAGGGGGAGTACATTTATTTGATAGTTTTTCGTATTTTTCGTAATGAAGTTTTTCATATTTCTCGTAATGAAGTTTTTCATATTTTTCGTAATGAAGTTTTTCATATTTTTCGTAATGAAATCTTTCATATTTTTTGTAATGAAGTATTTTCATATTTTTCGTAATGGAAGTTTTTCAATATTTTTCGTAATGAAGTTTTTCGTAATGAAGTTTTTCGTACTTCAAATTTTCGTGATGAAGTTTTTTGTACTTGAAATTTTTCGTAATGAAGTTTTTCGTACTTGAAATTTTCGTAATGAAGTTTTTCGTACTTGAAATTTTCGTAATGAAGTTTTTCATATTTTCGTGATGAAGTTTTTTGTACTTGAAATTTTTCGTAATGAAGTTTTTCGTACTTGAAGTTTTCGTAATGAAGTTTTTCGTACTTGAAGTTTTCGTAATGAAGTTTTTCGTACTTGAAATTTTCGTAATGAAGTTTTTCGTACTTTAAATTTTCGTAATGAAGTTTTTCGTATTTTCGTGATGAAGTTTTTGTACTTAAAATTTTTCGTAATGAAGTTTTTCGTACTTGAAGTTTTCGTAATGAAGTTTTTCGTACTTGAAATTTTCGTAATGAAGTTTTTCGTACTTGAAATTTTTCGTAATGAAGTTTTTCGTACTTGAGATTTTCGTAATGAAGATCTGCGTACTCATTTTTTTTCCGTACTCAAGTTTTTTTTCCGGAATCTAAAGTCCTTCAAGAAGAATTTTCCTCAATACGAATAATTCTCCTGACAATCCGAAAGGTATACTTGATGTTAAGTTTCTTTTGTTTTTAAAATTTCTCGGACTTTAGTTTCCTTAAATCCGAATTTTTTTAAAAAACCTCAAAAGATCGGATCCTACCAAATTTTTCTTGCGGCTATCATTTCAACCGTCAGATCAGATCAGAAGAATTCTCACCCATTGGATTCAGATGGGAAGTTCAATCGTCGCTTTAACACCTATAAAAAGGAGACCCCCGATGGTTGTCCCACATCGGTTTTCAAAGCTTTTGTGTGTCGAAACTCTGCCCAACTTCAAAAGCCCGTTCCGGATTTTCAAAGCTTTCTCAAGTCCGAATGTCTGTTGAAGTTCCTTCTCAAGAAATGTCTTCTGTCAAGCCGATTTCGGAGTGGCAAATTTACAAGGAGGTTGGTGCATCTGAACTTCTTCAATAAGCATGACTCTATTATTTCAAAGAACATCAAGCTTAATGGATGGGAGAGTGTATCCATTTCAAAGACAGGAGCTCAGGATGTTGTGTATCCGGATCTACTTATAGAATTTTATGAATCGGTTTGTTTTTTCAAGGAAGATGGCAGAGAAAAGTTTTCCTTCAAGAGTTATGAAAAAACATATGCACTTTCTTATACCAAGGCTGCTAGCTTGGTAGGATTATCTTATGAAGGAGAGGCAAAGTTTTGTTCCCACAAATTACCGGATGTGCAAGGAAATTTTGTAAAGGTGAAGGCTTTACAGTGTCTTGGACGTTCAAATGTCAAGACCGCAAAAATTGCTCATTTATCTACCAACAATCGGATCCTAGAGTTATAGGTTCAGGGCCTTATCGTACCAAGAAATGGTGACAAGGACACTCTTAAGAAAAGTGATGTGTATATCTTAGATTTTTTTGGTAAATCTAAGGAAAATCAATCTGATGAAGCATATTCTCATTACGATAGAGAATATCAAGAATGAGAATTTGAGAGCACAAATGTATCCTGCCCTACTCTCCAAGTTGATAGGTGTCTTGAATCCTTCAAGATTCCTTGCAGTTCCAAGCCGAGGAATTGCAAAGTGATGCTAATCAGTGATGATACCCTCAAGAAGATGAAAGTAGGTTTTTCTAAGGAGTCAGGTGAGTTTTATGATCTACCAGAGGATGAGGCAGAAGCCGTTCCGAAAAATGCTGAAGAAGCTGAACCTTCAAAGAAGGCTGGAAAGAAGAGGAAACTAAAGGAAGTGGAAGAAACAAAGAAAACCCCCAAGGCCAAAGAAACCAAATCCGCACCTCCAAAACCCAAAAAGCAGAAAGCCTATCCAGATGAGGTTGTAGCAAAGTGGAGGGAGGATAAGAAGAACCGGAAATAAGGGGAGCCACAGTTTGGCCTAGACCCTGCAGAGGCCAAAGCATTGAAAGAGAAAGCTGCTGAAGAGCTTGAGAAGCAAGCCAAAGAGAAAAAGCTTAAGAAGAAGATGTCAGAGGCAGAGATTGTGCAATCTCTTTTGAAGGCTAGACACCGGGGAAGAAGTATATGACTCTGGAAAAAGCACAAGAAAAGGTTGTTGAACAGATAGAAGTTGTGGTAGAAGTGCAAGAAAAGGAAGAAAGTAGTAGTCCCACTGATGATCTGATTAAGCAAGTTGAAGATTATCATGAGAATGAAAGTGCTTCCGAAAAATTGTCAATCCGGACTTCTCAAGCCGGATCTTCGAAACTTGCTACCCCTGGAGTTGAAGAGAAGGCTGAAGAGGAAGTGAACAAATTGTCTGAGGAAGAAAGCTATAATCATGTATTCATTCATCCTGAGGACATTGAGGCATAAGCCGAAAAAGAAAAAATTGATGAAGATAAGATTGTTCAGTTATCTGAGAGTGAGCAGGAATCTCCAGATGAAGAAGCTATTCTGAAAACCAACAAAGGGAAACAAGTGGTTGTTGATACTCCAACCAAAGCAATTCTAAGGAAGAAGGAAGCTGGAGGATCTTCTAAGAGGAAGCTGGTTGAACTAGAAGAAGAACCATCACCAAGCAAAATGTCAGATTCGGAGTCATCAGCTCTAGGATATGATTTTGTCGTTCAGTCCCTGAAGAAGCTAGTAGACACCATTTCGATCTTTCCAACAATTGACTCTAGATGCCAGATGCTCTAGCATAGCATGAATCAGAAATCAGACTCTGCATCCATTGTGATGGATAGGTGTGTAAAAATTGAGGTCGAACACAAGAATTTCCTTATCAACTATGAAGCCCACAGAAAATCTTGCAAGAAAATGACCAGCTGGTCGAAGATTGTTGAAGATTTGAGAGAGCTTGATCAATTTCAAGAAGATGTCAAGGAAGCTTTTGATATCGAAGACACCAAAATCAAGGATCTTACAAATAGCTTTGAGGAAAAGCTAAATCTTGAACAAAATACTCAGATTCAGGATGTCAAAGATCTGAATGGGAAGTTGAATTATGTTGTTCAAAGTTGGAAAACAGAAAGGGATCTCCGGACCGAGATTCAAGAAAAGTTAGTGAAGCAATATGACTTGCTAAAGACTCAGGCAGAGGCCCTGAAGGCTCAAGATGACAGGATCAAAGCCTTAGAGAAGCAAGCAGAGGAGGATCACAAAGAGCTAAAGAAGCTGAAAACCATCGTGAAGAAGCTGATACCCAAGGAAAAAGAACCAAAATAGATCCAAATCCGATCTTTTGTTTTATCTGTTTTTCCTCGTACAAATTCTTCAAATCTGAATGAAATTGTGGTTGCTTGTTTTGTTTGGATGTTTGTACTAATATTTCAGGTGCCATATTTTTTTTCATTCCCAAAAACTCTTTTTGAAAATCACAAAGGGGAAGAAGGAAAAAGAATTCTAAGTAAAAGAAAAAGTATCCCTGAGGGGGGTTCTCATTATGAAGATTTTCATACTCAAGATAATGAAAATTCTCATTTCGGAAATCTAGAATACGATCCTTAGTGTTTCAAAGCCTAAGAGAGAGTTAGTCGTATTCACCATTGTTCATATATAAAGGGAAATAAGTTTTATTTTCAAAGTCCTTCTATTCTTTTTCGTAAGGATGTTTGTGTTTTTCAAAAAGGGGGAGATTGTTGAGTCAATAAGTTTTTTCTTATGACTTCTCCATTACTTCGTATTTGAGGGAGATTGTTGAGTCATTAAGGTTTCCTTATGGCTTTACCATTCCTTCTTGTTTTGAAACTCACAAACACCTTATCTCAAAGCAAATCTCTTTTTACCTAATGTTTTACTTCTACAAGGAAAAAAAAAATTCATCAAGGAAATTTATCCTTATCATGTTTTCATTACTCATATCATAATTTTTCTAAGTGTAAAATTCGGTTTAAAACCAAAACCTCGGAATCCTATAATTACCTAAATATGAAGCATTCTGTTTTAGGATCTGAATTCTCAAAATTCTGGTTACGAACTCTTCTGAGTTCTGACTCCAAATTCTGAATCAGAATTTTGGTTACAAACTCTTCTGAGTTCTGACTCCGAATTCTGAATCAGAATTCTGGTTACAAACTCTTCTGAGTTCTGACTCCAAATTCTGAATACGAATTCTGGTTACGAACTTTCTGAGTTCTGACTCCGAATTCTGAATCAGAATTCTGGTTACGAACTCTTCTGAGTTCTGACTCCGAATTCTGAATACGAATTCTGATTACGAACTTTCTGAGTTCTGACTCCGAATTCTGAATACGAATTCTGGTTACGAACTTTCTGAGTTCTGACTCCGAGTTCTTTGAATACAGACTCCGAACTCTTCTGAGTTCCGGCTCCGAATTCCCATGAACTCTGAATCCGAACTTTGTAAGTTCTGGTTCCGAATTCTTGTGAATCCAGATTCCGAATTTCCTTGAAATTCAGACTCCGGAATTCTATAGAATTCAGGTTCCGAATTCCTACAAAACAGAATCCAAATATCCTTGTATTATAGACTCCGAATTCAATTTTGGTTAGACTCCGAAGTTTCATTTACTTACATTCCGAATATTGGATTTTAGTTATGTAATCATATTTTTACTTACACTTGTTTTGTTATAAAACGATCTCGTGCTTTCAGTTATTAACTAACCGTTGTTTGAGTGACACGTGTACAGGTCCCTCCGAAATTCAAGGAAAAATATGACCGTTGGAGGAGGGAGCCGACCGTTGGTGTTGTGCCTATAAATAGGAGCTCATTTGAAAGAGCTCAGAACTTTTGAACAACTCTGACAACTGTGCTTACATGTTGTTAAAGTGATTTCTAGAGAAAAAGGTTCTTATAAACTCTCAGGCTTCGTGCAGAAAGTTTGAACGGCTTGTTCAAACTTTGTTTCGTGCAGATTTGCTTTGTGCGACTCCGATTGTTGTTGTGTACAATCGAGGACTTCCGGGGATAGGAAGACAGAGGTGCCGACAACCTTGAAGTTGAGGGTTTGCGGGGATAGCAAGACAGACTCCGATCTTCGTATCGAAGGCTTACCCTGGTGTGGGTAAGACAGACTTTCTTGAAAGTATAAATCAAGGGACCTTTATCCAAGGTTGTTGGATACCTTTTTCTTTGGGTTAAAAGATTTACTACTTGTTACTTGTTTTGTTACAAGTTTTCCGCTGCATTTGTTTTGTTGAGGAAAGTATAATCTTCTTATACTTCCTTTGACTTGTACTCTGATTGTATAGGATTTTATACGCTTTAAGGTAGAATCTTAGTTGTTGTAAACTTTTGTTAAATTTCATTTCCGGAATCACTTTTCTGGAATCAAGCAAGTTATTAAAGCTTAGAGGTGTTGTGAATTTTGGTTATGCAAAAATTTCCTTAGGGATTTTTAAAGTATACAATTCACCCCCCCTTGTATTTGAGCATCTCATCTTTACATATTTGATCCTACATTTGGTATTATAGAGTATATCATACTCACATACCATTTCAGCAGTGATAAGGGGGCTAACTCACAAGCTTATGTGATAATTGGTTGGATCATACGATTCATGATAACTTTGTCTAAGATGACTCTTAAAAAGGTATCATGATGATCACTCTCATTTGTATAAGAATTTTCATTTGAAAATGTTGTAACCACTGAGGTCCCCAACCACCTGAAGAGGAAGGTGAATTGTGATGAACTTTTTCGCCAAATGGATCATGTTACCATGAAGGAACCCAAAAATCGGTCACGCGCAACACACAAGCATATCAACCATATAAAAGAAATTAAAACGTAAAGACTCAATGTTTTTTACTTGGTTCGCCCAAACGGGCTACATCTAAAGAGCATACACATGGCAGTGTGTCGGTGTACCAAAGAACAACTTAAACCACTATTTTACAAGGTTTAGGAACGATCTACCGAGTTCTAGATCACTACCTCTTATCTCTCCACATACTACTTCTAAACAAGGTCAAAGAGAGTTTGGCTCACAAGCCATTAAAATCAAAGTGATCAATACACCAAACCAAACCAAAATCAATGTTTCACTTCAACTCTATGAACATTGTGTTATCTCCTTGTGTTTTCCGATCAATTCAGTTGGGCACATGCCTTCGTTGCCGAAATATACTCCGCATTAGTTGTGCTAAGGGAAGTACTAACCTATTTCTTGCTTAGTCATCCAATGTATTTGGAGCCAATGTAGAATGCTCCTCCACTTACGGATTTTCTATCCATGATGTTTTCAACCCAATTTGTATCGGAATAAGCCCACTACTGGCCTCTTCCCTACTTCATACACCAAGTCGTAGTCAAGAGTATCTTTGACGTACCTCATGATCCTCTTCATTGCCATGAGATGTTCCTCCTTCGAATTGCTTTGAAATAGAGTCATCAAGCATGTTGTATAAACTAAATATGGTCATGTATCATCAAGTATAGCAAACCTTCTATCATTTTCCAAAATATTGTACGATCAACAAATTTTACATTCTCACTCTTTTCAAGTTTAGATCCAACTATGATTCGAGTTGAAATCAACCGACAATCATGTGTTTCAAACTTCTTTAATAGCACATTAGCATATTTGAATTGAGAGATGAATGCATACTCGCCTTGCCGATTCACTTGCAACCCAAGAAAATATATGGATTTTCCAATCACTGACATTTCAAACTCCGATCTCATCAAGTTTGCAAATCACTCATATGATACCTTGTTTCCACCAAATATGATGTTGTCGACGTAGACGATTATCATAAATTGTTCTTCCTTCGAGCTCTTCACATAAAGATTGTGGTCAATATCACCTCTCTTGAATTCAAGTTTTTTCAAGTATCCAATCGAACCTATTGAGCTCCTGCTGCATGTTTCAAGCCCATATAAAGTCTTCTTAGATAACACACCTTGTGGTTGAAGTCATCAAGATGAAATCCAAGAGGTTGTTTGATGAAAACCTCGTATTTGAGCATTCCATTCAAGAATGTTGTCTTTACATACATTTGATAAATCCTAAATCCCCTTTGTATCGCCACCGCCAAGAATAATCAAATTGATGATTTTAAGACTTGTCACCGATGCGAATGTCTCGTTCACGTTAATGCCCACAATCTGAGCATATCCTTTGCAAACAAGTCGTGCCTCGTTCCAACTTACATTGTCGTGCACATCATTTTTGTTCTTAACCACTCATTTCGTTTCAACAGCGTTGCGATCGTTTGGCCTTTTCACAACTTCCCATGTTTTTTTCTTAGCAATTTGATTGAGCTCTTCATTCATGAATTTAGTCCATGATTCATCATTTATTGCTTCTTAAAATAATGTGGGCTCCACTTGACATAATAAATTGTTTGCTCAATATTTATCATCCTCTGGGTTTGTATTGGTGGTGTTTTGTCACCAAGAATGTTGAATTCACCTAGTTCAACCCTTATTCTTTGCCTTTGAGTTAGTGAACATTTCACACCAACTCGATCTTTGTCTCCCAATTTGATCTCAAAATCCTCTTCATGTGATGAATAATGAGGTTCCTCAGGACAAATTAATGATCATCTACATCTTCATGATTTTTTTCCAGCTCTGAGCTACTAGATGTATTTTCGTATTTGTTTTTGTTGGAATAAAATTGTACCTCTCAATGAGGTAGGAAGCTTTATTTATAGATGAGATAAGGAGTACAAAAGACAACTCAAACCGATGTGGGACAAGGATATTAAAAATATCTAAAAATATCTAATATTCTCTAACACTCCCCTCCCCCTCAAGCTAGGACATAAATATATTTATCATGCCTAACTTGTTACACAAAAATTGGACACGCGGTCCAGGCGCCCCTTTCGTGAGAATATCTGCAAGTTGATCAGAAGTGTGAACATGACCAAAGGTAATCTTCTTCTCAAAGTTTTCTCGAACGAAGTGACAATCAACTTCAATATGTTTTGTCGGCTCATAAAAGACTGGATTTGTTGCAATCTTGATACCAGCTTGATTGTCACACCAGATATGTGTTGGTTTCTTGACATCATATCCAATTTCCTGTAGAATTTGTTGTGCCCAAATAATCTCTGCAGTCACATATGTCATGGTACTCCGACTCCACACTTGATCGTGAGATAACCGTTTGTTTCTTGCTTCGCCCAAAAACTGCAAAACCAAACATAGATCTCCTAGAAGAGAGACATCCAGCATAATCTGCATTACAAAATGCCTCAATATTTGTATGCCCATTGTCAGAATATAGAAGACATAACCTGGGTTCCTTCTTCACATATCTAACAATGCAAAGAACAACCTCCCACTGTGGTTTTGTTGGGGATTCCATAAACTGACTCATTTTGCTAACCGCGCAATCAATATCAGGTCGACTCATCGTCAAGTAATTAAGCTTCCCAACAAGATGTCTATATCTGTCGGGTGAAGAAAACATCTCACTATCAGTGTGAAATGATTTTTCTCCAGACTCGAGGGGTGAGTCAACTGAGTCGGCTTGAGTCATTCCAGTTTCCTGTAGAAGATCAAGAACGTACTTAGAGATAAAAAAAGTCATTTGGTGCAAATAGAGACCTCAATTCTCAAGAAATGTCGCAGTGGACCCAAATCCTTCGTGTGAAAATGTTGATGAAGGATTTGAGTCGATCAATGCCGACATCATCACTGCCAGTAATAACAATGTCGTCCACATAGACTATCAAAAGAATGTTGTCGGTTGTAAAATGGTGATAGAAAACCGAAGAATCCTTGATCCTTTAACACATGCTGAAGCTAAGCACAACGGTGCAAAAACGCCCGAACCAGGCACGAGGTGACTGTTTGAGGCCATACAATGATCGATGAAGGCAACAAACCTTGGAAGACTCCCCCTGAGCAATAAACCTCGGTGGTTGCTCCATATAAACTTCTTTATCAAGAAAACCATGAAGAAAAGCATTTTTTACATCCAGTTGATGAAGAGGTCAGTGATAAAAAGCGACAAGAGAGATAAATAAGCGGACCGATGCCATCTTGGCCACAGGAGAAAAGGTGTCAAAGTAGTCAATGTCATATGTCTGCGCATAACCTTTGGCAACAAATCGGGCTTGGAGACGGTTAAGAGTCATCGGCGTTGACGCGCACGGTATAAATCCATTTGCAACCAACAACCTGTTTGTCCGTAGGGAGATGGACAAGATCTCAAGTGTGGTTGGTTTCCAAGACCTGAAGTTCATCTTGCATTGCCTTTAACCAGCCTGGATGAGATTTTGCCTCTGCAATAGTGTGCGGTGTTGAGTGAGCAGCAAGTGTCGCAATAGTGCGAGAGGTAGTCACAGATAATCCCTGATAAGAAGCTGATGAACTGAGATGTTGCTGACAGGAGCGTTTACCTTTGCAAATGGCAATAGGAAACTCCAGTGATGGGTGACCAGGAGCCGGTGAGAGTAAACTTGGCCAAAACGGGATCCAACGACATCAGGTGGAAGTGTTGGTGGTGGTGGATGAAGAGAGTAGGGTAAAGTGATGGCTAAATCAGGAATAGCAGATGATGGTGGGGAATCTAGAACAGGAAAGATTGAGGATTCGACGAAGGAAAAACATCGATAGTCACGTTGAGTTCACGAATAACCAAGAAAAATGCATTTGAGGGCACGTGCATCAAACTTGGAAAGGGAGGGTCAAGTATCCTGAACATAACTGACACAGCCAAAGATCCGAAGAGGTGGCGAATGGGGTGATGAGGTCGGTAATAAAGAATGGAAGTGTCCCCCTGAAGAACTGAGGAGGGAAGTCTGTTAATGAGATATGTAGCAGTGAGAATGGTATCGCCCCAAAAAATGTTCGGAACCTTCATTTGGAATAAAAGAGCACGAGCAACTTCTAACAGATGGCGATTCTTATGTTCTGCAACACCATTTTGTTGAGGTGTATCAGGAAAAGAAGTTTGATGAAGAACGCCATGGTCATCCAGAAAGGACTGGAACGGGCCAGAAAAATTCTCACGGCCATTGTCAAAGCGCAAACAACGAATTTTAGTGGAAAACTGAGTTTGGATTTTATGATAATAGGAGCGAAACACAATAAAAATTTCAGAATGAGTTTTCAACAAATAGACCCATGTCATTCTCGAAAAATCAACAATGAAGGTGACAAGATAACGATAACCTAGTTTACAGGGACTAGGACTGGGTCCCCATACATCAAAATGAACTAAAGAAAATGGAGTAGACGCACGAGTAATCATCTGGGGAACATAGGTGACCCGGTGATGCTTGGCATAACGACAGGATTCACAATCAAAAGAAGATACATGACCCAAATCCAAACAAAGAGCCTGAAGAATGGGTGCAAGTGGAGAGCCGAGGTGATAATGAAGCTGCAAGACACGATCAGAGGTGACAGGACAGGCAAGGGTCGGGGCCGAGTTAAGCATGTACACACCACCTTGAAGTCGGCCGCTACCAAGCACCCAAATCGTCGAAGGCTCCTGTAAAACAACCGAAGTAGGTGAGAAGATGGCTCGGCATTGTAAGTCAGCTGTAATTTTACTAATAGATAGCAAATTAAAAGGACAGTTTGGAAAAAGAGCAACTGCGGAGAGCGTCAAACTAGGTTTGAGCGAGCAACTCCCATAACCAACAATTTGTATTGTCTTACCATCAGCCACAGTAATAGTACCTTCAATTGAAGTCGAGCTATAGGACCGAAGAATTCCTGCATTCTCAGTGATATGCTCTGAGGCGCCAGAGTCAAGAACCAATGAGGTGGATCTCAGAGATAAATAAGCAGCGAGTGGATTGCCATGAGCAATGGTAGCACTTGATGAAGCACGAGCACGTTGAGACTAAAGATACCGATACTCATCTTCAGAGAGATCAATAGTATGGCGAGTGTCATCTGGATGCACTGGGGTATGGATGGCTGCCTGTGCAGATCGAGAACGTCCAGGAACTTGAGATCCATCTGGACGACCATGCAGATGCCAATGTGTATCAATGGTGTGATGGTCTTTGCCGCAATGCGTGCAATGTTTACGAGAAGTAGGTCGGCCACGGCCTCCGGAACGGCCACCGCCTCTGTTGAGACCATGAGAGACCATAACAGCACGATCAGAGTGGTCGATGTTGAGTGTCAGCGGAGGACAACTTGCATGAACAAGACGATTATAAACCAAGGAAGGATGTAATGTGGTGGGACTGGCCAACATGTCGGTAATAGTGGTAGAGACTCGGCATTGAGTCCATGCAGGAGAGAGAACAAGAACAACTGATCGCGTTGAGTGCGAGCATCATCAAGATTATGCGGAATGATCCACAAGTCATTGATCTGATCGACAATTGACTTCCAGTCACTGTAATAAGGTGGAATCAAGCGAGTTCCCTGTTGAAGAGCGAAGAGGTGGTGAAAAAGATCAGAGATGCAAGCGAGATTGTTTGTCTCAGAAAACATAAGCAGTAAAGAATCCCATAAGTCTTTGTAAGTATTAACACTCTTGGTAACATGCTTAACTGAGCGATCCATGGAGTTAAGCAGCATAGAAAAGATCTTGTTGTCTCGTTGTTCCCATTGTCCGAACGTGACATCTTTTGGATCGGGAGGGGATGTAACAAGAGAATAGTAGCTCATGCCCTTCAAGGACAGTCTTCTTCCACATGATGAAATGGGAAGAATTGAGACGTTCATCCACAAGACATGTGGAAGCAGTGATAGTATACAGTAAAGGTGATGACAATGTTGTCATAGATGGGCCTGAAGATCACAATAAGGTGCTAGAGTGCTGAAGATGCATGTTACCCAAGGATAAGGCGTTGAAAGTGCGCAGCGGCTAGAAAGTATGCGTTGAAAGTGCGCAGCGGCTAGAAAGTATGCACTGAAATTGCACGGTCGGAACATTCGAGTATCAGTTAGGTCATAGGAGGGTCATGGATGGTGGTGGGGCAAGGTTGTGTAGTTTGGGGCGATGCATAGGAAGGGGTGATCGCACAATGAGGGGTGCAAGGCTGGAGGGTGTGTCGCACGGAGAGGGGCGACGGGAGGGTTGATCGCAGGTAGAGGGGTGTTGGTCTAGGTGTTGCGCCGCACAGAGAGGGGCGACGAGAGGGTTGATGGCAAGCAGAGGGGTGCTGGTCTGGGTGTTGCGCCGCACAGAGAGGGTCGACAGGGTGTTGTCGCGTAGGTAGAGATCGGCGCACGGGGGTCCGTCGCGCAGGAGGCATTGGACAGGAGAAGTCGCGCAGGAGGCGTCGGACGTGAGATGCCGCGCGGGGAGTCATCGGGTGTGGTGGGGGTCGTCGCATAGGTGGCACAGATGGGAAGGGAGGGACGTCTCGAAGGGAGGGGTTAAACCCACGAGAAGGGAGGGAATCCCTCTGATACCATGTTGGAATAAAACCGTACCTCTCAATGAGGTAGGAAGCTTTATTTATAGATGAGATAAGGAGTACAAAAGACAACCCAAACCGATGTGGGACAAGAATATTAAAAATATCTAAAAATATCTAATATTCTCAAACAGTTTTCAATCACTTTTACATCGTTGCTCTCAAGGATTTACTTAGACTTTTATTAAAGCATTTGTGGGCCTTGTTATTGGTTGAATAACTAAGGAATATGTCTTCATCCGTTGCATCTCCATGTTTGTCTTGTGTCAATTCTTTTTTCTTGATGAAACATTTGCTTCCAAAAACTCAAGGGTTTCCTTCCATTTCACATCTCATATGAAACATTTGCTTCCAAAAACTCAAGGGTTTCCTTCCATTTCACATCTCATATGGCAGCATGCTTTCTCTCAGACAAAGCAAAGCCCTGTTTTGAGTTTAAACTGCCACTTGCACTAGTTCCTTCCTACAGTGCCTTGGAAGTCCACTCTAGATAAGTAAAGTCTTCAACATGTTGTTCACCATGTGATTCCTTCTTTCGATGTGGAATTCTCACCAAAGACACTTTGTACTTGATGCCATGTTTCTCCAAGTAGTTCTCAACTTCAATTGAGGTGTACTCTGTGCCATTGTTTGATCATAAGGTTTTGATCATCCTTCTTCATTCATTTTCAGCAAACCTCTGATACCCTTGATGCAGGTCATCACCTCCTTTGAGTGCATAATCATGATGCAAGTCATCTTGCTACAATCATTAATAAACAAAAAATAAATCTTTATCCTTTTGGTTCCTTTTTGTGTCAAGGGGCCACAAACGTTAGTATGAACCAAGTTGAGCAAATATGAATTTATCTCCTACTTTGACTATTAGAGATTCTGAACCATCTTCTCTCGTGCAAGAATCGCAAGTCTTCTCCCATTACCTTTTCATATATCGAATATTAATCGCTGCTTTAAGCTTTAAAAGATTTTTCATGCTATGTTGTTGTATGTGTCCAAGTCATAGATTCCATAAATTGTTTTCCTCTTCAACAGTTGATATGGATTGTCATTTTTTCTTCCTTGGATCATAGCATCACCAATTTTACCTTATAGATCAAGCAGCCCCTCTTGTTGAATGAAACTTCAAACCCGAACTCACAAAGTTGACTCACACTCAAGAGATAGTAATTAAGTCAGCTCATGAAGAGCACATTTGTGTTCTTCAACTGTTATTCGGTTATCCTCGTCTTCTCCTAGCCTTTGATCTTCAATGCTCCATTGTTGTCAAATCAGATTGTGTCATCCACATGATTCTTCGTGTTTTTCAACAAGCTTACATTATTCATCATGTGAGATGAACATCATTTGTTGAGTATAAGTGTTGTTTTCACATGCCCATAATGAGATTTCAGTCAAGATCTTCTTTTATTTCGTCTTCTTTTGCTTTCATGGGATGCCTTGAGAATTTGAGACATGATTGAATCTCATCCCACTGCTCGCTCCTCACCTCATTACAGTAGGTCATAGTATGACCCTAGTAGCCACGAAAATGACATTTCATCAATGAGAAAGACTTCTCACTCCTCTTCTCTATTGCATTCAAGTAGCTTCCAGACGTTTGGAATAATCTCATTGATGTCGTTTGAGAGTCCATTTATCTTTTGCATTCATCATTGAACTTGCTGAAATTTCCTTCATTGTTGGAGCTTTGGATGATCTGTTTTCATATCTAATTCCGCTTTTGCCCATAGCATAGGGCCTTTGTTCAACTCCTCAAGCTATCTTGAGACTTTTTTAGACTTTTATCTGGCCATCTCAAAGTTAAAGCTCCCAAACTTCAGTTTCTTCTAGGTTTTTCCAAATTTTAATTCAGCTTCGATGTTCCTCTTTAATGTGACCGCCACTTATTCAATTGTCAGCTTGAAATCTGTTACTTCTTCTGAACTTACTTGAGCAGCAGATTGCTCTTTAACAACTTGTTCCAACCGGGTGATCTCAGCTTCAAGCTCAGGAGACCTCCAATCTTCCTGTTTTTCTTCTTCTAAATGTCCAGCTTCTCAAGAGCACCTTCAAGCTCCACTTTGAGATCGACAACACCTTCTGATCAGTCTTCATCTTTGGTTTCCATTTGAGCCTCATCAACCGTTGTCATCATCACATCTTCCAAGTCAGATTTGGACTCAGTTTCTTCTTCTTCAAGCAAGGATTCATTGTTATCTTCCTCTTTACTGACATGACTCCATCATCGAAGCAATTTGTTGAGACCAAGAGGTGTTGAGATGATTTTCTGACGAGTTTGCTGAAGAAGAGGTTGGAGTGGATGTGATTCATTGTGTTGGCTTTTGTTGTCAATACATAAATCATATTCAAACTCACATTTCTTGTGAGGTGAAGATGTTTGGAGATTAATTCAGACGATGCTTAAGCTGGTTTGTAGTGTTTACATATCATGAAAGGAGTTCATGATGCAAGCAGTTGAAGGAAACAGTCTCACGCCGCAGATGTTAGGAATGTAGGGGGCTATCCGTGTGTGTGTGAGGTTGTGGTAGTGTACAGTGGGTTGTCCATGAGAGGGGCAGTTGGCAGGTTGGGTATTAGTTGTCAGGGGCAACATTGTACTTTTATATAGTTGGTTGGAGACGTTTGTTGTTTGGTTAGGGACAATAAATATGGGAGTCAACTGAGGGAAGGGGGTACGAATCATTTGCGATTACAGTTGAACGTTGTTTGGAGTTGAGCCTTGGGAGGTCTTGGCAGGCCCTTCGGGGAGTGGTCTTCTCAGGGGAGAGCTCTTTTCCTACGTTCCCTCTTCACTTTCTTCTTGTTGTATACTCCTCCCTACTGTAATTCTCTAAAACTGCTATACAGAATCGGTGTTTACAGCTTGTTTGATCTCTCTTTCGTCCATAATTCTTTTGCTAAGTTGTTTGTTAGGCTGGAAACCTAACAATTTGGTGTTTTCATTGAGAGAAGCAGCAACTGTTTAAGTTGATTGTCGTTGAGGAACACCATCGGCATTGGGAGACTCGATTGTTGCCGATTTCGCGTAAGGGTAGTGTCACTGCAGTTAGAAGATCGCGTAAGGGTCAATGCTCAAGTAAGCTTGTTGAAGCGCAACAGAGCTCTGGTAGAACGTCGTTGTTTGAGAGATGTAGAAGCTGTTGAGGGGACGGTCGGAGCGAGACATTCGCTGCAAAAAAAAAACGAACGTTGTTGAGCCACACATCGCTGGTCCGCGCGATCGCAACTGGAATCACGCAATCACAACTGGAATCGCACAAAAGCTGGGAAGGAAAAAAAAAACATTGTTGTGGAGTTGTTCTCTCATTCTATCATATTCTTATTGTGCAAGTTGATGAAACGATTTTTCTATTAAGGATGAACGCAGAAGACGTTAGGAGCAAACCAATTATTTTGTTAAAGTCGGCACACCATTGTGAAGTCTTGTACATTGCTGGAAGACGCACAGGCTAAGTGGTCAAAATTTCTTAGGAAGGAGTTCGCAAGGCTTCCATAGGAGTTTGGCCAACTAGAATATTTTCAGGGAAGGATCTTTTGGGTTGGATCACAAAAATAGAGGAATTCTTTCTGAAAGGTCCTGTAGCAAAGGACATGAAAATATCCTAGGAGCAGATGAGTATGGAGTACACTATTCTATCCTGGTTCTTTACATGGCGTGATGAGAATCCGTTCGTCGTGGGAGCAACTGAAGCCAGGACTGTTGGCAAAATTCGGGACCGACAAGGAGCGGGAGGAGTTTCTCCGACGACAGTGTGACAAGCCATAGTCTACACAGGTTTTGGAAGACGCTGATGAATTGAAATCAGTTGTGCCGGAATGGCGGGGAGAGGAGCGTGATGAACAAGCTTCGGAATTTCAACTTCCAAAAGTACGACCTCTGGCGTGTGTGGAAATACAATTTTAAAATGTTGTTGTATGTTCGATGATGCTAGCCGAAGGGGCAGTGCAACAAAAATCGGCTCGAGCCTCACTAGATGGAGTTATCAGAGTTTGCATTCGAGGAGTCGAGGGAGCTAATAGAGCTACAGCAAAAAAAAAATGAAGAAAAGGCTGAAGATTTCTTGCAAAGTGTTGATCAGGGAAGTGAAGTACGCAGCGAGGTACCAAGGGTTGTTGGAAGGCTACTATACGGTTTGTGGTTTTTCCCAGGACCAGTCCAAATTTGGGAAAGAGTGCATTCAAAATTGTTCTTAGGGTGCAGCTCCTTGATGAAGCAAGGGGTGTTGAAGAGTGTACATGGGCCTTTTCAAGAACCAACGCACCGGAAGGCGCTTGATCATGGCAACAGGGGTGGGCTGAGTTTTGGAGGTCCACCTTGGGGACAAGGTGGTTGTTAGAGGGTGAGAACTGTTAGGAATGTAGGGGGTTGTCCGCGTGTGCGGGGGGTTGTGGTAGTGTGCAATGGGTTGTCCATGAGAGAGGCGGTTGGCAGGTTGGGTATTAGTTGTCAGGGGCAATATTGTACTTTTATATAGTTAGTTGGTTGGAATGGTTTGTTGTTTGGTTGGGGGCAATAAATATGGGAGTCAGTTGAGGGAAGGGGGTACGAATCATTTACGATTACAGCTGGACGTTGTTTGGAGCTGAGCCTTGGGAGGTCTCGGCAGACCCTTTAGGAAGTAGTCTTCTCAGGAGAGAGCTCTTTTCCTACATTCCCTCCTCTTTTTTCTTGTTGTATACTCCTCCCTGCTGTAATTCTCTAAAACAACTATACAGAACCGGTGTTTACAGCTTGTTTGATCTCTTCGTCCTTAATTCTTCTGCTGAGTTGTTTGTTAGGCTGGAAACTTAATAGCAGATCTTGTTATTGCACCGTAGAAATTGATTGAAGAAGAGGGTTTGCGCCATAAAACAGATACTACACCGCAAAGAAGACTGAATCAGTTTTTGAGTGGTTCTGCCTATTTGAAGGACTCCAAGTCGTAAGGAGTGGCTACGCCGCAAAAAAGTCTGAATGCATTTTTCATGTCTGGAATTTTGAGGACCTCTGTCACAATGGATGTCAAGTGAGGTGCTTATGCTGTGGAAATAGGACCACATTGCAGAGGAGAGTATCTAGTGGATTTTGGTGTCTCTGGAATTTTGGAGCCTGCGCCATAAAGGATGTACCACATCACAAGCAGTTAGCTCACGCCACAGAAGAGGCTTCCACGCCACGAAGGAGTCTGGGCATTTATTTTCATGCCACTGGACTTTTGAAGACCTCCACGCCATAGTACCACATAACGTCGTAATGTGTTCGCGCAGTTAAAAAAATAACTGTTTTGAACTACAATGCAATGCCGCAAAGGGGGAGGCTACACCGTGAAGATGAAAAACTGGACCGTTCGAACAACCTTGATGACTTGGCTTCATCTGAGAAGTTTGGTGGTTATTCTATCCTATTATAACAACCAATTAGAATTTTATGGTGGAGACTAATTGGAAGATGATCCAAAGGCTTTGTTTGAAGGAGAGGATTTGAATTTAAATTTAAAATTCAAATCTAAACTAGCGGAAAAAGTGATTGTTGTGAAGATCAAAAGTACGGCTAAAACAGCAAGGAAAAAGAAGAGTAGAGAAAAGATGTTCTGGATATGTGCAAAACAAAAAAGATTTTTTGATAATCCAAGGTAGAAGAAAGGAAGGAGGGGAAGATCAAAGTGGTTAAGTGCATGTGTTGGGCATACAAAGTGAAGAACTGACCTGTCCCTGTACAAGTTTAAAGATAAAGTTTTGCTTTTATGCAGTGCAAGTAGAAAAGTGAAAGAAATCAACACATTCAGCAACTCAGAGGAAGTTTATTTTGGTTGAAGACTCTTCAGTTGTTACCAACATTTATCTTTGTAAAGTGCGGGATGCACCAAAGCATAGTTGGGAGACATGTAAGTACGAGTTTCAAGATTATACCCTACTCGTTTGTACCCACGTGATGATTCTAGTGGATAATGTGATCCTAGAGGAATCCATATCACACCAATGACTAGTCTTCTCACATTGAGAGATGAACCTTATAAATCTATTGTGTTCCCTTGTGTCGATGTGCATGTGGAAGTGATGTTAAAGTGGCGAAGGTTGTTCTTCAAAGGAACTTAAAAAGAATTTAGATCACTCATTCACCCTCTCCCCCACCCCCCACCCTCTTAATGATCTCCCACAAATCCTATAGGTGGATTCTCAAGTGGTATCAGATCACGGTTCCCTGCATTTGTGATTTTCTATTTGAAGTCTCTCAAATTGAAGAATCGGTCATTGTTTTCCCCCACGTGCTGAAGGTGCTGCTCTAACACCAGCACACAAAAGGAATATGGAGAGTGATGGTCGGTGCTAGAAATGTTACTTTATCTTCTCTTTCAAGAAGTGAATTTCTAAAGGTCAAAGGCATCAAAACAACAAAAGGTATTTGGGACAAACCGGAGAATATCTATGAAGGAAAAACCGAAGTGAAGCGAGCAAAGTTGCAATTTTGGAGACTTAATGTTAGGAACCAACACCAGCTACTTGTATAATAAAGGTGAACCAGCAAAAAATACATGAAGAAGATGAGGAAGAATAAAATCGGGAGATTCCCGCCCAAGCCCCATGGCCGATCTGCTCAAAGCAGCCCATTACATTCCCTCTTTTTGGATGCCCCTCCCCTCAACCACATCCCTTTATTTATACTAAACCCATCCCCTAACAACTCATAATATTCCCAAGATATTATGTGGGCCCCAAAGGCATATTCCATATATCCTCTCATCATATTCCTCTCTCTTCTAACTGCACCAAGTGGCCAGCATGGTATCTATCACTGCCACCGTCCTGAAAAACCACATTGTCCTCAAGGTGGTGGATCCTACAGGATGCCAACCAATCTCTCATAGTAGTCGTGCTCCATGTAACTTGACTCCATGTATCTCCCAAGCAATCTCTCAGATGGACCTTCCAGCACTGCAGACCCTTCGTGTGTGATGCGGCTCGAGCATAGCTACTTTCCAGGCAATTTCTCATATAGTCCTTCCTGGATGATGATCAACCGACAGAAGGTCTGTCAACGGTTTGTGATGTAGCTCCTTCCGGTGAGATGGTTCGTGAGTCGCCATGTTCTTCCAACAACTTTCAATAGTCCCCACCAAAATCACCAGACTATCAGTGTGGTCAAGCAAATGTGTTGCCACCCTCATGGCGCATCCCTTCACCTGCACAACACCAGATGCCACCGTTGGCGCCATTGCTTTAGAGGTCCCCTTGCTCGCAATATCTAATGGAGGGGTGTGTATGGCCAGCTCGTCCCCCTGGAGTGTCCTTGCCTCCCGAAAACATAGTTCCCCAACCGCCACATGTTTTGTGCCGCAGGCGAGAGAAGAATCTACCATCACCGCGAGTCTAGATGGAGACCCCACGACGCGCCCTTGTGCTGGAATTGCGTCATGCGCTGTGGAAGGTTCCACAAGCAACGCGGATGCTTGAGCAAGCGGTTGCTCATGCTCCTCTTCTTTTGCAAATCCCGAAGTTGATAAATTTGTCGCCAAACTTATCGGTGTCTGATTTTGGTTCCCTGTTTGTTTGACTCCAATTGGCACCCAGGCTGATTCAGGTGGCAGCATGTCACTCGTGGGAATCGTCGGCTCCGCGAAAAGATTTTGAGACTCCGTTTCAAAGAATCTCTCCAGTAAGTCGTCTTTAAACATGGACCATGACACATCTGGGTAGACTTCCAACACCACGTTACACCAGTATGTTGCGACTCCTGCCACGGATACCTGAGCAAGGAGAATCTTTGATTCCTCCGGAGTCCGGTGGATAGAGATATACCATTCTGCTCGTGTGATCCAGCCCCTAGGATCCCTCCCATCGAACACCGGTAGCTTCTCCGGGACCAGGTACAACTGCTCGTCATCCAAAAGCGGTTGCTTCCCTGAGCGACAGATAGTTGCAGAGAAATAATTACAGAATGCCGCCTGCTCTAGCACTTCTTGCTCCCAGCAGTGTTGGCGCTGCTTTAAGGAGTCAACCGTCGTGGCTATCGCCCCAACCGTCAAGTTTGCCAACACAGCTTCCACCTGTCCCATACGTTGTTTGGTGATGTCCAAACGCGCCTCCATCCGTAGTGTTTGCCCTCCTTCAAAAGAAAATCCAGTGGCGTTCCCCTTCTGTGGAAACTTCATGTGTTGCGCCTCCCTGCTTCAAAACTGGGCGCAGGTAGCCTCTGTTTTTTTTTCTGTTGTTTTTTTTCCTACTATTCCCTCCCAATACAGAAAAAAAAACGGGCCGCTCGCCGCTGGTCACCTCTCGCTCTTTTTTTTGGGGGGGCGGGGGGGTAGCGCTGCTTACCTACGCGGGAAAAAAACCTGCAATCTGCCTCCTCTCGCACGGACGGTTCTCGTGATTTCCTACAAGCTGGAACCGAATGGTTCTGTCGGGCTAAGTCGCTACTCCCGCGTCCCCTGGGTTCGACAGTGGTTGAAGACGAGATCCTGGTGGTGCGTGGCTCCTCAGGTCACAAGTTGGGAACATGCGTCGTCGCCGAACAAGAACTCGACAGGGTGCGAAGCGTCTGACGGAAACCGGCTGTGTGCGACGCCTCAAACGCGAGCAGGAAGAAACGCCACCTTCTGCAGAAGCCGACGACAGTGGATGTGCGCGACGTCAGCGGGAGTCGGCCGGGCGTCGTGCTTCAAAACGTGAAACGGGACTTCGTGTTGCGTCCAAGTGGACTCCCGGTAGCGCGCTACTCTTCGAAGAACTGCAGATGCAAGTTAGCGGCAGGACGAGGCACACCAAGTTGGGCGTCCGATGAAGATGAGGGGGGAAAAACGCAACGCTCAACGACGTCGGGTCTGGGAGTAGCGAACTCAGGAGCCTCTGGCAGCAGCGGTCGTTCCTGGCAAAGACGACGTCGCTGTGTGTTCGACTCAGAAGGAGAGTGCGCACCCTGGCGCGTCTCACTCCAACAGCGCGGCTCCTGTGGCGGCAGCGTACGCCTAAGCCGTAGGGAACCTAAAAGCGATGGAAAACGGGGAAACAACGGCAGAGGAAGAGACGAGAGGGTGAGGGTGCTCCAGCAGTAGGGAGCAACGGCAGATCGGACCAATTGTTAGGAACCAACACCGGCTACTTTTATAATAAAGGTGAACCAGCAGAAAATACATGAAGAAGAGGAGGAAGAATAAAATCAGGAGATTCCTGAACCAGCAGAAAATACATGAAGAGGAGGAAGAATAAAATCGGGAGATTCCCGCCCAAGCCCCATGGCCGATCTGCTCAAAGCAGCCCATTACGTTCCCTCTTTCTAGATGCCCCTCCCCTCAACCACATCCCTTTATTTATACTAAACTCATCCCCTAACAACTCATAATATTCCCAGGATATTCTGTGGGCCCTAAAGGCATATTCCATATATCCTCCCAGCATATTCCTCTCTCTTCTAACTGCACCAAGTGGCCGGCATGGTATCTATCACTTAAATATAAATATCTCTGGATGCATGATGATGAGACAATTGACACCTTCTCCATGAGGGTAAATGAAGTTGTAAGCACGATCAGAAGTTATAGTGAGAAGCTGGAAGACTCCACTATTGTAGAGAAGATCTTGCGTATCTTACCTGACAAGTTTGATGCAAAAGTGTCTACTTTGAAAGAAAAGGATTCAGATGAAATCTCTCTTATTGATTTGTATAGTAATCTTATTTCTTATGAAATGAGGAAAGATAATGGTGTCAAGAAAAAGGGAAAGGCTGAAAAGGAGATTGCCTTTAAAGTCTCAAAATATGAGAAAGGTAAGAAGGTTATTTGTAAAGATAATGAAACTGGCTGTTCAGATTAAGATTCAGATGTTGATATAAGGTTTGATAAAATGGTGTCTCTTATCTCAAAAAATGTGAGAAGAGGTAAGGGAAAGTTCAAAGGGAAGTTATCACTTAAATGTTTCAATTGTGGAGTTGTTGGATATTTTACAGCAGACTGTCTAAAACTGAAAAAAGATGAAGCTAGTGATAAAGAAAGTGAAAGACCAAGATGCCTCAAAGAAGAATTCAGTCAGGCCAAGATTCACTTCTAGAATAAAAGGTATGAATTTCTCAAAGAACAAAAAAGGAATTGCATATTGAAGTTTGAAGAAGGTGAAAACAGCGGTGAAAAATAAGAGGTTGATACTGAAAGTGATGTTGGTGAAAAACATCTCATTGTTGAGGTGAATAATGAAGATTTCACTAGTGATGAAGGCACCAATTCCGGAAGTGGAGATGATGAAACTCAGATGGAGTTTATGTTGGAGAGAATGTCTCAAAAATCTCAAAGCTTGAAAAAGAAAACAGGAAATTGAAGAAAGGTGATCGATCAATCATTCAACAACAAAGAATTGGTTTATGAAGAAAAAAAATCCAAGTTGTTGAAAGAGATTTATAATCAGAAGAAGTTTCTTGATGATGAGAAGATCATGAATATCAAGTTGGAAGGAAAGGTTGGAAGATGTGGAGAAGGAGCTTGATATTGTTCAACATAAACTGGTCAAAGTTGAAGAAGAACTGAACCTATCCAGACTTATATTTCACAATTCTATTCAAGACGTTGGGGAGTGTTCAAAGAATAAAGAAACACAAGATCAACAAAATACATTTTTTATGATGATGTTAATGTTGAAAAGGTTGATAAAGAGTCAAACAAGAAGAAGCAAGTCAAAAGGATCAAGTTTGTGGCTAAATCAAATGAGCCTCAGAAATCTGGAAACTCTGGGAATCCAAACTTTGATTCAAAATCTGTTGCAAATGAAGACTCTAAAAAGGTTGAGAAGAAGTCTAATTTGAATAAGATGTCAAGAGTTCAACAAAATTCCTGTTCGCAAAAAGGAGTCAAATTTTTTTATCAAAAGAAGGTTGGAAGTCAAGAACACGGTTCTGAACTGCATGCAGTTTTTAAAGGTAAATCTGTTTTTTATGGCTATTGTTGGTGCTGTGGAGGTGTTGAGCATACGACAAAAATGTGTTGGTTCAACCACCAACAACACAAAGTTTGAGGGGGAGTCAGCCTTCTCAAAAGAAGGAAGTTCAAAAACAGGTTAAGTATTTTGGACAGAAGACCCAGAACAGGTTTGGTTTACTTGAAGAAGTCTGTAGAAGGTGTGACCAGTCTGGTCACCATGCAAATGAATGCCTCATCCTTCTACCAACCCAACAAAAAATGAGTTTTAATACTCAGAATCCTCAGAAGACGAAGAGCAAAGGGAAAGAGAAAGCCTTAGTTGTGAAAGTGGCACTTAAAGCATCAAAACGGAGAAAGTCCATGGATCTTGGATAGTTGATGTTCATCTCATATGATAGAAGATTTAAAACTCTTGAAAGGTGTTGAGAAGTGCAATGGAGGCTCAGTGATTTTTTGAAATGATGGGTCACTAAAAGTTAAAGAATTTGGCTCAGCTGTTATTGGGAAAGAAAAACTGAAATCCAAAAACACTCTTTATGTTGATGGATTGACACACAATATGTTGAGTGTCTCACGACTTTATGACCAGAGAACAGCGAGCCAAAGGGAATTTATTCCAAGTAGGTGAGGCTGAAAATTCATGCTATCTAAGCATGAAAGAAGAGAATCAATTATGGCACCGAAGGCTTGGCCATCTTAGCCAAAAGAAGATGAACATGATTTCTCAAGGAAAGAATGTTCGTGATGTTCCTTTGCTGAAAAGAGAAAGAGACCCAAGAAGATTGTTAACTCTTCTCAAGAGAAAGTGGAGATTCAATCTACTCAACTTTTAGAGTTCATTCATTCAGATGTATGTGGGCCCATGAGGAACCAATCAACCAATAGAGATAAGTATTTTATTATTTTTATTGATGACTTCACTCATATTACTTGTGTTATGCTTATGAAACAAAGGTTTAAGACCTTAAAAATGTTTAAAAGTTTTTGAAGGGGTGTAGAAAAAGAGTGCGGTTTTGCTCTTAAGAAAATCCGGACAGATGATGAAACTAAAAGTTTACAAAGGGGAGATTTGAAGCTTATTTGGAAAAACATGGCATCAAACATGAACTCAGTGCACCATACACACCACAACAAAATGGTGTCGATGAACGGAAGAACGGGTGTTTGATGGAGATGGCTCGGACAATGCTGATTGAGCATGATACTTCTCATTATTTTTGGAGACAAGCTATTGGTACAACGGTTCATATCCAAAATCGGTGTTTACACAGGCCGAATTCAGATATGTCCTCTTATGAGATGTATTATAAAAAATCTCCAAGTTTGAAGTATCCTTGTGTGTTTGGCAGTCCTTGTGTTATCAAGGTAAAAGGTGAGAATCATGGAAAATTTGAAAATCGAGGAGCTGACGGGATCTTTCTTGAATACCCTCCAAATGGAAGAGGTTATCGTTGTTTCAACAAAGAAAAATGAAAGATCGTTGATGCTGCTGATGTGAAAGTGTTGGAACAATCAAAGAAAGAAGTTGCAGATGATAAACCAGGTTGCAAAAGTAATGATGATGTTGTTTTTGTTAAACGGACTGAAAAAAATTTACACAGATAAAAGTGTTGAAGATGCATAGGTTGGGAAAGAAGATTCAGCCATTCCAAGTGATGATGAACAATCAAATTCATCTCATCCAAGGCTGAGAAAACAATCTCAGGTCCAAAACATCATCAGAAATCATGGACAGTGGGAACGGACTAGGAGAACTCTGAGAACAACATCTCATACTTCATTGTTGTCTCAAGTTAACCTAAAGATGTTGAAGAAGCTTTAAAGCATCAAGAGTGTGTTAATGCTATGAATGAGGAATTTAACCAAATTGAAAAGAATGAGACTTGGGAGTTAGTTCCCAAACCTGAAGATAAAAATGTGATTGGAACAAAGTGGATGTTCTAAAACAAGTTGAATAAAAAGGGGGAAATAGTGAGAAACAAAGCAAGGCAAGTGTGCAAAGGCTATTCACGGGTTGAAGGAGTGGACTTTGATGAAACTTTTGCACCGGTTGCAAGGCTTGAAACTACTATAATATTTCTTGCTATTGCGGCACAAAAGCAATACAAGATTCGCTAACAAATCTTGCCTAACAATGGTACGCACAGCAGAAAATCAAGGAAAACAAAGTGGAAACTGTATAAGAAACCAACAGAATCGCAAAACCGAACACAGAAATACAGGAGGGAGAAGTAGAAGGAAGAAGATAGATCGCCGCAGAAGAGCACTTCCAGGAGCCACGACCGAACCTCCCAAGAACGTCCGCCCTGTTGCTACCAAGCATTTGTCGAAAATGGATATCGTCCCCCTTACAACTCCCCTCTCCCTTATTTAATACCCCAAACAAACAACTAACCACTCAACCTGCTATAACCAACCCCCAACCACTATAAAAATCAAAATACCGAACTGCCCTTATTTAATATCCCCACAAACCCAACTCAACACGCAAACTATCCCCAGCAGCTACCCCCCCCCAGATTCCTAACATTACTCCTCACTTAAAAATCCACCTTGTCCCCAAGGTGGTCAGCCAAAACACAACCCGGCCTCTTCAACACTGGAACAGCAACCCCCGACGGTGGCTTTGGCGGTGGCCTAAGGATCAATGCAACTTGGTCTTCCCTTGGTTCTGGAAACAGCAACACGGATTTTAAACCAGTGGCATACTGTATGACAGTTCGGACATCTACAACAGCTAAATCCCCACATGGCTCCACCTCTTCCACTTGCCACACAAAAAGCTCAGATGTAACCACTTATCTTCCCCTTTCAACGTTGCTGGAAATTCTTCCAAACTTGTATGTGTAACACCCTTGAGCTGTGCAACTGGAACTCGCAGTTCTCGATGAACTTTATGTGGGTTGGAATATTTCTCAGCATGAATAAACCAAACAGTAGGATCAACCAGTGCAAAAAATGATCCCTAAACTCCTGAGATCCTAACACCAGCGTTTTCACGAGCCTCGGGCACTGGAATAATCTGCTCATACAGCTCATGAGAAGCCTTAGCCTTCTCTCAACTAATTGTGTTCGCAGGAAATTTGTCACACTTAATCCAACTAAAATTCACACCAGGGTTTACCTTTTCAAACTGTTCCGAACTGGATTCAGCAACATACTTGGTGTCATTGGGGCTAGGTACGTAGCTCTCATTATCCCATCATACTCCTGGGAAACAAAAATCCTAAACGGAATCTGTAATGGCCCGGACCCACCTTGCCCATTACTTTTCCAAAACACGGCTACACCGAAACGGTGGCACCGGTCACGGGGCACCGGTTACAGTGGCATCGTGACGGACGCACACCAGTCACGGTGGCACCGTGAGGGTGGCACCGTGACGGTGGCACCGTGACAGTGGCACCGTGAGGGTGGCACCCGTGACGGTGGCACCGTGTCCTCACCGAGGGTCTTCGTTCTTTTTCCAACTTCCGACTTTTTCCGCTCCCGCAACTTATCTTTTAGCGTAAAGATGATTTAATGCCCCATTTCAAAGCCATTTAAAGCCCATAAATAATATCTAAAATCCCCCAAGAGTCTGGCAAACCTTAAACTTACCAAAACGTGTGGTTTTTCCTCGGTGTCACACCCTTTCCCCGTACCTTCCAATTCCGCCCCCGTTGCGCGTTTTCCTCCGTTTAAAAGAAACGGTTCAACGCACAGCCGTTATGCCGCCACCCCGATGGGAATAATTAAATAAGAATTAATCTCATCGTGTGTAACCTCCCAACCGCATAGGAAACCACGATCCGACTTTAAAGCGGTTCAAAATTCCTTATCCCGTAATAATAGGATCTCATCTTTATATCACGCTAGAGTTTCTTCCTTCCCCTCCTTGGCTGGATTTCTTTCTTCTCCCTGGTGCGCTTGGAGTCCCTCCTTCCCGAGGCTTGTGGTGCGCCTGTGCTGGAGTTTTTCTGCTCGTCCTTGGAGTCCCCGGAGTTCCTCCCCTGCAAGTCGCGCATCCCCAGTTCTTGGCAACAACTCATGCCACAACTCAATTAATGTAGATGAAGACATAGTTTGAAGATTTGAAGGTGGAGATGAAGCCACCACTTCCTCTTGGATGTGCAGTGTTATCAATTTATCAAAGAATCTTGTTCAACATTCAAGAAACAAGCACATTGATATTAAATATCACTTCATTAAGGAGCTTGTGAAGAATAATGAATTGAGCTTGGAGTATGTTCCTACAAAGGAGCAGATTGTTGATGTGCTCACCAAGCCACAATCTAAGAACGTTTATCAGAAGCTGAGTTTGATGCTCGGACTTCAAACTCACCCATCTCGAGGATAAGGTGTGGTGTATAAATCTCCCCTCTCATCTTGTCTTTGGATATTGTTGCCAAAGAGAGAAAAATGACAACATAAATTTCTTGAGTGTCTATTGATATGTGTTTTACCTATTCATGGGGAGCATATATTTAGGGGGGTCAAGAGGGGAAAGTTGTAATTTCAGTGTTGTGCATGTGTGTGACCTGTTCTAATGGTTTGTTGAAGTGCATAAAGGAATTTTCAAGAACAAATTAGTTGTGATGTCGACGGTGATGATGAAGTATTGATTATGATCTAATTGATCAGTTTTTCAAGTGGTATCTCATCATCAAGAAGGTTCGAGATGTACAAGTTTGAAGAAAATTTGAATATAGATCACTGCTTATTGACAGCAGCGTATCATTTATTCAATGTTCTTGTTTTCTACACTGAGTTCACTCACGTAGGCTTAGAATTATTGAATGGTGATCCATTGCTAAGAATTCAGCGTTTGGTAATGATTTATGTTCCTTTGTTGACAACAAAATCCAAATGGGGGGATTGTTGAGACCAAGAGGTGATGAGATGATTTTGCGAGGAGTTTGTTAAAGAAAAGGTCGGAGTGGATGTGATTCGTTGAGTTGGCTTTCATTATCAATACATAAATCGTATTCAAACTCATATTTCTTGTGAGTTGAAGATGTTTGGAGATAAATTCAGACAATGTTTAAGCTAGTTTTTAGTGTTTACATACAAAAGGAGTTCATGATGCAAGTAGTTGAAGGAAGCAGTCTCACGCCGCAAATCTTGTTATTGCGCCGTAGAAGTTGATAGAAGAAGAGGTGCGTCGTAAAACAGATACTACGCCAACTAATCGATTTTTGGGTGATTCTCCTATTTGAAGGACTCCGCGCCGTAATGAGCGGCTACGCCGCAAAGAAGTTCGAGCATATTTTTCATGTTTATGGGATTTTGATGACCTCTACGCCGTAAATGAGTACCACATCGCAAAGGATGCCGAGTGAGGGGCTTATGATGTGGAAGTAGGACCACGCTGCAGAGGAGAGGATCTGGTGGATTTTGGTGTGTCCGGAATTTTGAAGGAGTCTATGCAGTAAAGGATGTACCACGTTGCAAGTAGTCAGCGAGGTTTCCAAGCTGTGAAGGAGTCTAGACATTTATTTTCATGTCACTAGATTTTGGAAGACCTATACGCCGTAGTACCACATCATGTCGCAATGTGTTCAAACAGTTGAAAAATAATTGTTTTGAACTACTATGTTACGTCGTGAAGATGGAAAACTGGGCAATTTGAACAGCCTTGATGACTTGGCTTCATCTAAGGTTTGGTGGTTATTCTAACCTATTATAACTACCAATTCGAATTTTATGGTGAAGATTAATTGGAAGATGATCCAAGGGGTGTGTTTGAAGGAGAGGATTTGAAATTGAATTTCAAATTTGAATATGAACTAGCAGAAAAAGTGACTGTTGTGCAGATCTGAAGTGCGGCTAAAATATTAAGGGAAAGGGAGAGTAGAAAAGAGAATAAGTTCTGGATATGTGCAAAACAAAGTAGATTTTGTCATTATCCCTGTGCAAGTTTGAAGATAAAGTTCTGCTTGCTTAGTGTTGTGCAAGTAGAGTGAAAGAACTCGGCACACTCAACGACTTGGAGGAAGTCTATTTTGGTACTCATCAGTTGTTACCAACATTTATCTTTGTAAAGTGCGGGATGCACTTGTGTGCGGAATGCACCAAAGCATAGTCAGGAGACATATAAGCACGAGTTTCAAGGATATACCTTGCTCGTTTGTACTCAAATGATGATTCTAGTGGGTAGTGTGATCCTGGAGGAATCCATATCACCCACCAAGGATTGGCCTTCTCACATTGAGAGGTGCGCCTTGAAATCTGTTGTGTTCCCTCATGTTGGTGTGCGTGTGGAAGTGAAAGACGAATTATATCCCTACATTTTAACATGTGACGAAGGTCGTTCTTTGAAAGAACTTAAAAAGAATTTTAATCGCTGATTCACCCACCTCTCAGTGATCTCCCACAGATCCTTTAGGTGGATTCTCACAATTTGACATCTTGCTTCTCAAAGCCAGATTTTGAATCTCTTCTAGGGGAAATTTATTTAGTCTTCTTTATGAGAAGTCAGTTACACTCTCTTCTAGATCTTGTCCTCTTGGACACCTCGCTGAGATGTGACCAACTTTGCCACACTTGAAACATGTCGATGGTGGCTGGCCTTTAAATCTACCTTTAACTATCAGTGATAAGAATTCGTCACTGACATCTTCCTTATTTTCATCATAGTGCAACTCAAATTTCTTTATCGCCTTGAAAGTTGCCTCTTTGGAAGAGTGACCTATCATTTCTTCCGGCTTCACTCGCATCTCGTATGATTCCAAGCTACTTTGTTTTGTAGATCATCAAGTGATACTTGAGTAAGACCACGTTCTCCAAGCATTGAGACCTCAACATTATACAAAGATGGGGAGTTCTTAAGATCTTCACGATTTCCACATCTTTGATCTCTTTGTCATGTCCTCGCATGGAACCGACTACATCAATGATTCTATTAATCCATCGATGCCATCATTGGGATACAACCTCAAGTGTCCAAAATTATTGCATAAGACTTAAAGTTTGGTCTCCTTCACCTTATTGTCTCCTTCGTAGATATTGGACGATTTGTCTCGTATTGCTTAGGAGGAAGTAACTTATCGCATTCATATAGATTTGATTTGAGAGTACTCCAGATAAAGCTTTTTGTACCTTTACATCAATGTTCTACAACTTCTTGTCGGGTTCATTTACTGACATATCCATCAAATCGCTGATTTGGATTTCATGAATTGTTACGGAGAAGAAATCCAAAAAGAAAGATCATAGATGAGATCGCATTTGATTCCTCCGTATTTGATAGTTAAGCCCATCGAATATAGAAACTTCTTTCACATTGACGGTGTCCTCCATGTTGAAATTTCTTTAGGAAAGATTCACCAAGTAGAAATCTGATACCACTTGATGAAATATCATTTTTGAACCAACTCCCCCTGTCTTGTATCCAGTTCTTGCTATCATGAGCTCTTCATACCACTTGTTGACACTTGATCTTCATGCTGAACAGATATTCTTCATGGATCGTATCTCCCCCCATCTCCATGCAATTTTCATTGGATAATTGCCAATATAATCCCCCACTCCCCCTTCAACAAGGAAGTTTCTCCCTTTTTATTGGAATTTGTTTCTTTCACTTTTTTTCTCCTTTAGCAATAAACCAAAAGAGCAACCCTCTTCAAAAAAAGATTGAAATTTGCATTCATCAACCAACCAAATTTTAAAGTAAAACACATAGAGAAAGGGATCTTCCAAACCTCCTTAAGCCAAAGGAGGTGGTTGAAGTCAAAGACTAAACCTATGTTTCTCAAAGGTCAGTGCAACGAGTGGTTTTGTGAAAATGTTCACCACTTAATCATTTGTACTAATGTGATTCACCTTGACAGCATCTTTATTGAAACTCCTAAAACTACGACGTTGTTTCCCTCACTGTGGCATCATCATACCTACCACAACATGGTTTGCCTGCCTGTTTTAAACAGTAGCTACCAGATCCTTCGAATGTCATTCCATTTGAACCATGCCTACTAAAACACCACATGTCAGAGCGTGATTTATCCACCTTCACCAAAACACTTCCTTTTCAACTCCAACTCACTCCAAGCATGTCTTTGCCAATGTTAAACGCCTTCAAACATATAGAAGCTCCATAATATGTCATGAATTGCTAACAAACACAACATTAAAAAACTTCCCATTTTTGGATAAAACACTTCCAACTTCTCCTTCATTCTTAAATAAAGATTCCAACATTTCCAACATAAAAAGTTCACGATTACCTCATATCATGAGATATTATCATTTGAGTATTATTGTTTGAAACACAAAATTGCTGAAAAAATATTAGCAATGATTGAAATTGAAAATTTGATTTTTAGAATTTCAAGTTTCTTAATGTGCAAGCAATTAAGAATGTTTTAAACAAATTTGCAGGTCCGCCGGTGTTAGAATATTTAGAGGTTTAGATATGAGTTTGAATGATTCAATGATTAATGGTTTGAATTGTATTTATATTCCGGTCTGTATTTAAATTTTCTTCATCTATAAAAAATAAAAACCCAACATGCGGATTCGGGGACTCTCCTTCTACATGGAAGCGAAGCAAATTCCCCGACCCGAGACCCTCTTTTCTCTCTCTCTCATCCTAGAGAGAAACCCAAATAGTTTCCAAAGAGGGCAGCGGCAGCCAAGCGAAAGGCAATTGTACAAGGCAGCCGCCTCGAATAAGGAAAAAACCATCAGACTTTTGTCGAGGTTGAAAATTTGGTTTGTTCAATTTTAAAAGGATGCAAATAAGTTAGAACAAGTGGAGTTTGCTAGGAATCAGTTGGAGTCTCCATTGAGCAAGTGGAGCATTTTCTCAAGGAGGTGGAGTCTCCCCAGAGATTTTGCAACCTATTCTTGTTCGGTGACTTTTCATGTCAATGTTTGAGACATGACTGGTCAACTAATTCATCAAGATGATGATTATTGTATTTATGGTTCGTCAATTTTGTAATTATCACATTCGGCTAGCTCAATAACTCAATTACTGTAAGAATTAATTTCTCTGATTAGTGTGTGACTTAGGATGAGAAAATTTATTGTTTTGAATTAAATTTGCATGGGGTAAGTGATGAGGGGGCTATAAATAAGCTCATTGATCCATTAAGTTGGGTGCACTTGAAGAAAATAAGCATGGGTCCGTTAGGATGTGTGTTAGTATTTCCTGTTTGGGACCAATTGTGTATCTCTTAGGAGCATAATGGATGGTTTTTCTATGATAACCGTGGATGTGATGTAAGTCTTTCAACTGAACCAAGCTATTTCTAGTATCCTTTTTCCATGGTTTGGTTTTTCTATATTTTATTTCTTATTAATAACTAGTTCATAGTTTTGAGATCCGTCACAATTCCAGTGAGCCACACAACACCACCAGAAAGCCCAAATCTCTGTGTGAAACAGTATAACAGTCATCGGATCAGGTTTATCATCATTAATCTGCTGTTAAAGACAAAATTTGCAAGTTTTGATGAAAGGGAAATGTAGAAGTCGATGGATGAAAAAAAAAACACTACAGCCAATGAACGAACCAAACTGCACTCAAGCCTCACTTACAGATAGATAATAAAATATGAGAGGCCGAAAAGAGGTGGAAATCCAATCCAATGACTAATACTCGCTAGCTTCTAGACGAGTGAGCCCATCACACGGCACCCAAAAAGCTGAAGGCCGGGGAAATTGAAGGAATGCCATTCATCGGTCCCAAATAATAGACAGAGACATATGCATATACATATATACATATATACAAATATACAGTTCATTATATTGGATTCAATGGTATAGCTCAATCTGCCGTGCCACCTTAACGGTCGATTCTTTAAACTCGACGGATTGAAGGGAGAGAAGAAAACGTAAATATTCATGGAAACATTTCCTAAATTTTCCACGGAAAACCAAAACGAAAAAGGTAGAAAAAATGAAAGAAAATGGAAGGATGCCGATCCAGAATTCCCTGTTAAGGTAGAAGCGACGAGGGAGTAAAACTATTTTCACGCGTGAGCGAGCGTGTTACCTTGGAGGTCGGAAATGGACTGAGCATGGCAAAAGATATCTATGGCTGTGGGAGACTCCGAGACGGATCGAAGAAACTTGAGAAGGCTGCGAAGACCGCGGAGCCGGAGGAAGGAAAATTCAGCGCGCGAATCTCTGAGACCGTTTCGGAGGGCCAGCGTCACCTCTCTGTACAGCCTCTGCCTTTGAAGCGATTCAACGAGCTCAATCACCGGCTCTTCCACCTCTGGCGACGGCGACTGCTCCGCGTCACATCTTGGTGAGCTCGACAGGCCATCGCACCAAAACGCTTTCTTCAGGTGCATCGCTCCCTCCCGCGCTACGGGGAGTCACCCGAGTGCGCTTCTCGCGGTCATTGAGCTGGGCATTTCAGGCATTCTGGATTTCGAGGTAACGGGGAGAAGGGTGTTTTGGACAATTAACCTTTTCATCAATATGCCATTTTTAAATTTTAAGAATTCTCAGACCATCTTAAATCAAATTTGTCAAGTGTTATATAATTAAATTGTGATTTAAAAGAAGATTTTAAGGATAGAGTTCATATGTTTTATGATGAGTTGGGAGGTGTTGTGTCATGCTCGGGCATTCTGGGATGTGATTTTTTTAATCGAAACCTGATAATTAATTACGTAAGCATGGACTTCATAATTTTTTTTCTATTTCGACTTAACCTTTGTGTGGAGATGTTTAAATTAACCTTTATAACTCATCACTAAGATAGAATCACTATACAAGCCCTAAGCCTCAAAATAGATCATGATAAGACATCACCGTATTGTAATGAACAACTCTCTGAAAAGATGTTTTAATTGTAAAACATGAGAACAATATCACGATCTCATCCATGTATGTAATGTATATTTTAAAATCCCTCGGGGTTTGAGTGTATCACCTGCATTTTCATAAATAGGCAAAGATATTGAGTTATAACATGCAAAAAAAACATAAATGGCAACAATACAAAAAAACATAATAAAACAATATTGTAACAATGATACAACGACGACATAAAGATAAAACATGGGAATAGAATAACTTGTAAACTATCTGGTTATACTATCAATTTATAAGTTATTTTGCTCTCTCTGGCTCCTCAATAAGTGCATTCTGGATTTCGAGGTAACGGGGAGAAGGGTGTTTTGGACAATTAACCTTTTCATCAATATGCCATTTTTAAATTTTAAGAATTCTCAGACCATCTTAAATCAAATTTGTAAAGTGTTATATAATTAAACTGTGATTTAAAAGAAGATTTTAAGGATAGAGTTCATATGTTTTATGATGAGTTGGGAGGTGTTGTGTCATGCTCGGGCATTCTGGGATGTGATTTTTTTAATCGAAACCTGATAATTAATTACGTAAGCATGGACTTCATAATTTTTTTTCTATTTCGACTTAACCTTTGCGTGGAAATGTTTAAATTAACCTTTATAACTCATCACTAAGATAGAATCACTATACAAGCCCTAAGCCTCAAAATAGATCATGATAAGACATCACCGTATTGTAATGAACAACTCTCTAAAAAGATGTTTTAATTGTAAAACATGAGAACAGTATCACGATCTCATCCATGTATGTAATGTATATTTTAAAATCCCTCGGGGTTTGAGTGTATCACCTGCATTTTCATAAATAGGCAAAGATATTGAGTTATAACATGCAAAAAAAACATAAATGGAAACAATACAAAAAAACATAATAAAACAATATTGTAACAACGATACAACGACGACATAAAGATAAAACATGGGAATAGAATAACTTGTAAACTATCTGGTTATACTATCAATTTATAAGTTATTTTGCTCTCTCTAGCTCCTCAATAAGTGCATTGTTGTCCAAGGGCTTGCCCCCCACCCACATGCCTCTTGTCTCCAAGTCCACCTATGACCATAATTATGGTTGAACACATCCATGCAAAACAAAGCCACCATGCTACTTAGGGTTTCAAAACTCTCACCTCATGAAGGAGAATAGTTAAGCATTGGAGTTTGTATTGATAACCAATGCCTAGTCATGTAGCTCCTTTAAGCCACCTCTACCACCTGGTGTGGGTTGGGGTGGATTCTCTCATCCACGTGACAATTTAGTCATTGGGTGCTCTTGTGACCCTAAGCCAACAACATGTCCGGGTCTCAATTACACTCTCAGTTGTATATTATCCCCTATGGTGGATCTAATTATTAGAAACCTTGCATGATTAATTCCCATTTTCCCGCCAAAAGGGGTCTTATTCTAGGTGTTGGCCATCACACGCTAATATGCCTCCCAATCTTCTACGGTAAGCTTTTCAAGCTCCAAATAGGTCTCCTCTTGGACCTATTCTCGTCTCATGGTATTCTGACTCATAACAATGTTGTGAATATTGAGTTTGGTCATTTGGATGGAGTAGAGTTGATTATTAGAAGCCTGTAAGTTATGTCAATCCACTGCCACTCACATATCGACCTTTGTGATGAGGTCATTGAGGGTTGCAGGGGGGAAGTGTGCCCCCCATTTTGAGGATCTGTATGTCAAAGGTCCCCTACCCAAATTTCAGACTACCATGGTAAGTCTGGCCCAATGGGTTTTGCAGGGAATTTTCATTCCCAAAATGCAAAGAAAGGAAACCCAAAATATGGTGGATATCTCAATGTGAAAATGGTGCATAAAATAAAATGAAGAACAACATAAAAATGTGCATCTCATTGTTTATTTGCATCCTTGCTAAACTAACGAGGTTGATGGGAATTCCTCAACAACAATCAACAGGCTTCTGCCTTTATAGGTATGTACCGACCAGTGGAAACACCAAAACACCTTTTAATAGGATCTCACTCAATTCCAATATTGTGCTAGCAACACCGTCAGGTCATGGAATGAATGAGAAATTAAGAGATCTTTAACTTATACCAGTATGATCAATTATATCAAAATAAGGCAAGGATCACTTTATTTCATATTGTTTCTTTGATAAACGAAGGAACCTCGTATGTTTGTAGCGTTCATTTGATGCTTGGATTAAAAGTAGTATAATACTTAAAATGATCCCCTTGTTCATATAAGTGATTGTTGAACTCTATAATTATCACTTTGTCATCAATTTATCTTCACATGATACATTACAGGCCCCAATGGTGTGATAATATCCATGGATGAACAAGACTAAATAAAGCCAAATGATATCACATATTATAGCCATTATGTGAAAAATGATCTTATCATAATGTTGGTCATGTTATGGACTTAGTGCATATACAACACTCTCACACTCACGCTATAGACTTTATGTAAAAATTCACAACACTTGCGAACCCATGCAAATTCCTTGATACACAATTATCAAACTCTCTCATTTTGGAAAAAAACTTTGTATCAAAGTAAATATTTATTCCATACCCTAATTGTGTGACCCTATGAGAATTTGTAGCATTGAAAATAAGTATGAATTCTCTAATTCATAACCATGGTCAAAGAGTGGCCTCTTGCAACATGGCATTGCTACCCAAGCTATAAAGAGATTTGGCGTAATCTTCATCAAACACACTCATATATCTATGTGAACACATTTTCTAGAATGTATCTATATACATTGTATACATACTCATATAATCCCTTTATTTAAGACATCGAGTCCAACCATTAGACATGGAATATGTCATTCTAGTATAGGTTAACTTATATAGTCTCAATTCTTTGAAGTAGACTAACTAGATTGAATAAATACATAACATGTCATCTATCCAAGTGGATGAGCACATGACACATCACTCAACTAAGCATGACCATGCATTTCATCGGTCTAATTCATTCAAGGAATCATACATCATACTTGTTATACAAGATAAAAAACCTCATATTGGTTAACAAATACCCACCACATGATCAACTACATGCCCAACCACCACTTGATTAGCCCAATCATTAGATTCATGTAAGAAAGGTATCAAAGTACAAAGGTTCATATGTGATATAACATGATAACCACAAGTTATTAGGATTAATATAAGCATATACCCTTAAGAACATCAATGAACATATGAGTGACATTCCACATGATATCCTTTCACAGGCCAACCCAAATAACAAGTCACATGTTTCATCTCATAAATGAAATCTAGATTTCTATATGAGACTTTACTCACACTAATCTTAACACATCATCATAACCCATATTTCTCTATGACGATCATTGATTTAGAAAAATTGATAGTCTTACTCTGATGGGTTATTATTATTCCATTCTCATGTAAAATTTATAGCACACATAAATGAATGATAAATATAAATTTCTTTTATTATAAAATCATGATGCATCAATGTTAACAAAATCCATTACATACATTCTTTTTAGTATCTAATACCCAAAGACTTTACATGACTCTCATGTCTCTACTATGATAATGACTCTGTCAATGGATCCAATATATTCCACTTGATGTCTAGGTAATAAATCTTTACATCTATCCTCTTAATGATTTCTTGAATGATATGGTACTTGAAAAGGCTACGTGTGGTCATTTGGTGTGACTGAGGCTCCTTATTCTGAGCAATCGCTCCACCATTGCCATAATAAAGCTTCATTGTTGCAGAGATGTTGGGAACCAGCCCATGTCTAGTGATAAAATTCTTGATCCAAATATCTTCCTTCATAACATTTGATGTAGTGACATACTATGTATTTATTTTTGAGTCTTAAATGGAGGGTTTTTTGAAATTGTTTTAGTTATTAACTCCACCGTTGAGGTAAAACACAAAACCATATCGATATCTTTAATCATCCTTGTTGATTTGGAATCTAGTATTAGTGTAACCCCTTATAATAAGCTCTTCCTCGCCTCTAAAAACCAAGAAAACAAATCCTTAATTCTTTTCAAGCACTTAAGGATGGTTTTCGTTGCAATACAATGACTTTCACTAGGATTAGATTAATATCTATAGGTAATGGTAAAAGCATATGAGATATTGGGTTAATTATACAACATGGAATACATGATGGATCTAATTACTGAAGTATAAGAAATCTCATCCATGCATCTCCTATTTAACTCATTAGAAATACATTAATCCTTTATAAGTCTAACAACATAAAACGCCGGTAAAGACTCCTTCTTGGAATTATCTATGTTAAATCTCTCAAGCCCTTTACCAATATATGCTTTTTGATTCATACTAAGGAACCACTTTGATTTATATTCGTAGATATCCATATACAATATACAAGATTCTTCAATCATTTCTTCCATTAGAAGCATTTTCACAACCATACCTCTGTAGAATGTAAATTTAAGATACCATTTTTATGAATAGTCTATCGTGCACATAAAATACTGGAAATATCACAATATTCCCACCAACGAACTTGTATACACAATAATCATACATATTTATTATGAAACCAGACTCTTTGATTGCATCATTAGACTAAATGTTCTAACTTTGAGAAGCATGTTTTAGTTTATAAATAGATCGTTATAACTTTTATACCTTAGAAACACTGTTTGGATCCTCAAAACTTTCAGATTGTATCATATGCACATCCTCAAATAAATTTACTTTAAGGAAAGAAGTTTTGTTATCCATTTGATATACATTACTACAAAATATGCCTTTAATGGCACTGACATTTATCAACGCTAACAAAATGCACTGATAAAATCCATCTTTATGAGCGCTTATTTTAGGGCTCATAAAGGTTAACCTTTATTAGCGCTTTATTTTTAGCGCAGATAAAAGATACACTTTATCAGCACTGATAAAGGGTACCCTTTATCATCGATTTTTTAGTGTTAATAAAGGTTCAGAATAAACTGAAATAATTAAACAAATAAAAATAATAAAAATAATTTCATTAATTGAATAATTATTGTTAAAAATGAACAAATTGAATATACATATATATAAATTTTAAAAATTAATAAATAGTATATATTAAATATATAGATATATAAAACGAATAAAATGAAATAAATAAATAAATAAAAATTTAAAATGAGTAAATTAAGAAAAATATTAAACATTTTATTAATTAAATAATTATTGATAAAAATTAATATATTTAATATAGATATATATAAATTATAAATATTAAAAAATAGTATATATTAAATATAGATATATAAAATTAATAAATTGTAACAATTAAACAAAAAAATTAAAAATGAATAAATTACAAATTTATTTAAAAATTTATTAATGAAATAATTATTAATAAAAATGAATAAGTATGATATATATATATATATATTAATTATAAATAGTAATAATAATATATATTAAATATAAATATATATAAAATGAATAAAATTTTAATTAAAAACACATTAATGTCTTATTCATTTTTAATGTTGTTTGATTTTTCAATTTAACATATATCAAACACCGTGTGTTACATTGATTTCACATGTGTATATGTGTGTGTGTGTGTGTAATTAATGAATTTTTATATACAAACGCACACACAAATATATTTACTCAATATATATAAATACATACACCTAATATTTATGTAATTTATTTAAATTATAGTATATTTTAGAATTTCATTATAACATGATGCATTTAAAATGTTATGGTTTTAATTGGTCAATTTTATTTATTTGTTTTTAATACTATTATAGTTAGGGTATTCATTTTTAATAATTTTTATTTTTTATTTTATCTTTGAATTTGATCATTTTCTATTATTTATTTATACATATTTATTTACTATGTTTTAATATTTTCAATATGTATTCATCCACTTCAATATATATATATATCCATATTTTTTAAATAATTTATATTTAATTAATAAAACTTATCCATTTTTTCAACATTTTTAAAGCGTGCTCATTTTGAATTATTTAATTTCACTAATTTTTAAAATGCATGTATTTAAGATTATATATCCACTAATAATGTTAAAAATATATTTGTAAATAAATATTTATAAATAAATATACTTATAAATGTATATTCACTATATTTATAAATTTATATATTTGCAATTATTATAAATAAATAATTATTATTTTTTAAATAAGTATTTAGTTAATTTTAAATAAATATTTATATATATTTAAATAATTATAAAATTATAATAAAATTATTTAAATAATTATAATTATAAAACCTTTATCAACTATAAAGTTTTAGCACTAATAAAAGGAATATTTATCAGCGCTTTTTTAGCACCGATAAAGATTGATCTTTATCAGCACTAAAAGAGCGCTGTTAAAAAAAATATTTATCCACACTAAAATGTTAGCACTAATAAATATGTCTTTTATTGGTGCTCTTTTTAGTGTTGATAAAGATTGATCTTTATCAGTACTAAAAAAGCACTGATAAATATTCTTTTTATCAACGCTTATCAATTTAGCACTGATAAAAGGGATCTTTATCAGTGCTTTTCTGAAAGCATCGTTAAAAGTTTCCACAATCTATTTAAAATAACCCTAATCGCAATTCATCCACTCGGGATTCTCAAGCTTTCGCGAGACTCCTTTGATGCTGGCGTGACTCCTCTACGTTCCCTCAGATTAATCAAGGCTAGAATCCAATCTATGTTATTTTATACTTTTCCTCTATTGTTGTTTGATTTTTTAGGTTCCTAATTTTGAATTTTTATGTTGTTCTTAACCATGATGAACTCTACATCTCATCTCCTTGACATTGAAATGCAACAAGTGATTCTATTTAATCCTTTTCCTCCATAGACAATGCTTTCAAAGAAAGAGAAAGATGTTTTCATATGGTAAGGTCAATCAACATATGTGTATGGGCCTATACGGATAAATAAAATAGATTTTTCACCACAAGCTACTATAAAGATAATGCTGGCTTTATAGCATGATAAAATTGAGTTTAGTTAAAAATTAAATAGGTTAAACTATTTCTCAAACAAGTTATCTATATCCCTTAGCATTGACACAAGGCTTTAGTGATCGAGAAGTGTTTCTGAGGTGATGTGCTGACTTGACTTGGAAACAGTTTAGGTATACTAGGTCAAAAATGTTACAAAATGGAATCAGAGTGAAACTAGGGATATCGGTATTGATTATATTCAGAAGAAAAAACTTTCTAGACATAAGAAGTAATCCATAAATATGTATAGATAGCATATTTATATTGGATACTTGATTTACAATATGAAGTCTAGGTTATTTTTTGTTTATTTTTACCTTGACCTATATTCTTAAGTCTCACGCCTCTTATTTAGGAGTTGATAGGTAGGAATCAGTAAGAATATATGAAATGTCATGTTCTTATGTGTCTTTGTTTAATTTTTTTTCTAGAATCAATTATAAATTTATATTAATAGAAACATGAGTAATAAATAAATTATGCATTCTTATTTACTTATTAGTGATGATTAGGTTTATATAAAATATTAATTGGTTGAGTTTATTTAGTAACCCCCTTTATTGATACTATTAGTCAATTGTATTTAAAATAATGCTTCTAACATATTTTAAATTATATTTAAAGTATGAAAAGACTTAATAAAAAGGAAATGAATGAGAGAGAGTGGTAGGGGGTTCACATTTAATATAGATTATTTTGTGCCAATTTATGAAAGATTATTGTTTTTTGGAAGGGGAAAATTATGTGAATCTCTATATTAATATAGAATATGTCACCACTCTGACCCCTAGATATCCATGGGAAGGATCCAATGAACATTCTTTGTATTCTAGAACTTATATTGACCCTCATGTCATAGAGGTAATTTTAGATCTACTTTAAGTCATGTGGTATAATTTTCAATGACGGGAACATATAGTATCTAGGTTCCTCTAAGATTTTATGGTAATATATCATATTAATAAATTTAGAATTTCATTGAATAAATTCATTTCATTTATAAGAATAAAAAAATTATAGATCAATACAAAGCATAAGTTAAAAAATTCACCCTTTAAAGGGATGCATGTTATTGGAGGGATCTTATGGTGAATTAAAAAAAATATCCAAAATTGGAAGGTTAGGAATCCTTGAATAGACAGAAGTGATGTTGAATGTAGGTGGGGTGAGATTAATTTCTTCAAGACCATTAGAATGGAGGTATTCCAATTCCTCTTCAATTGAGGAGACTTTTTGAGTGATTCCATCAGTGTAGGTTCCTAGGACACTTTAATCCTTATTGCCTATTTGATGTGAAACATTTCTATTGATGTGGTTAGCTGGGGAACCTCCAATGTAAATTTTGAGATATTCCTTCTAGGTAGGGTCATTATATATGACTGGTAGATTATTTATGACTGAGTAGTCTATGGATGATTCTAGACAAGGTTCTTCTATAGTGATAAGTACAATCCTAGTATATTATACTCTTGTTGATGGTCTTAGGACACATAAGCTTCATATTATTTATTTATGAGTATCTTATATTTCATCTGTGATTGGGATTAGAACTTATTCATAATGTTATTAACATCAATATTCTCTATAAGTAAATATATGGAAAAAGAGTAATTAGTGTCAATTTTATACAATAGTGGTGGGTACAAGTGGGTATATCTTCCTGAATTGAAAGTGAAAGTTTCTTCAAAGTTGATGAGTATTGATAAACCTAGATAAGATGGATGTAATATGAGGTAGATTTCTAAATTTAGATGTTACAATTGGTATATATAGTCATTTTAAATATTTTTATATCATTATTATGATGTATTTTGATTTTATTTTTCATACGATGCCACTGTGAACTGCATCTCCATCCGCTGTTGTGAAAGAAGAATATAATACATAATAGTTGTAAGAACCATATTTAACTTTTAATAAAAAAGGACCATGGGTTTCATAAATAAGGTGGTGTAAATAAGGTTTCATTTTGTTAAGATTGATATACAATACAATACACTCCTTGCATAAAAGTCCACAATTACATGCATCTTGCATGAAAATTGTTACTATCTTGAATAGTGATATAATACTTCAATACTATAGTATAACTAACCTTAAATACTTTTATTTAATCTATCCTCAAACTCTTGATTTTATTCCATATCATGATGATGTATTGGACTCCCTCTTTCAAACTAGACCTCCTCCCATCATTGTGGTTCAAAAGTTCCCTGATGACATACCTCCCACTCAGATTGTATTCATTAATCTCTGTCAAAGTCAATGCCATGGATTTGGATACCACATCTCTCAACTAATTCTTCAACTATTTTATCCTTTCATCCACCTCATTTACAACTTCCTAAGAACACAAATAATGAGACTAAAAAAATAATCAAAACATAATGAATGATTTTTTTGGTTTCTTGATTTTCATTTTCTTATACGACTCACTGGGTTACTTCTGACAAAACTTCATAAAAATTTACTTTTATTTTGAGTGTGGTCACATTGGATACTATTAGAAATCCATAGTTAAGTATACTTGGATAAAAATACTACTACTATGAGTGACCTCCTAAAAATACCCGTGTTGCACAATTTTTTGTGAAAAAAACATGCCAAACACACCTTTTGATTCTCTTCCCCTTCACCCTTGATAAATTTAAAAGGGTACGAATCTGAATCTCGAAGAGCAGAGCTCTCTGGCCCTATTTTTGGATCCATCTTCAAGATAATTTCTCTTGGAATCTAGGAGAAATGGACGGTTGTCAATCTCTCCCATACACCTCACACCAATACCACCACAAGTTTGTATATCCTCTAAGCCCTGCCAAAAAAAGAAACATTTCATAGGAAGTGGCAAACAATAAATGTTTGTGAGTGGAAGTAAATGAATGTGAGTGGAAGTCATGTGAATTTAAATGTTCATTGCTTAATTTTTTGTAATGTAATATGTTAGAATCCATAATTAAAATTGCATTTAAATTGTTTTTGAACCTCAGTGGAAACTCAAATTTCATCTCCCAAACATTTATTATTGCATTTTGTTGTTTGAGACACATCCCCCATCCATTCTATGTTGTTTGAACTACTCTGAGTAGTAGTCATCCAAAATGATCACCAGTACACAGTATGGTATGACTTTTGGATAGATTAGATCAAGAAACATAGGTGGATGTCTAAAAAATATGGGAGATAAATATAAAACAACAAAATTCAATAAAAATTGCTCGGGAGGTATGTCATCAATGAACTTTGGAACCAAAATGATGGGAGAAAGGCTGGTTTGAAAGAGGGAGTCCAGTCCATCATCCATAGATGGAAGACAATCAACGTTTGAGGATGAATTAAATAAAGGTAGTGAATGTTAGTTGTGTTGTAGTATTAAATTAGTATATCTCTATTCAAGACAGTAACAATTTTCATGAAAGATGCATGCAATTGTTAACTTTTATGCATGGAGTGTATTATATTGTTTTTATTCAAGAAAAATTAAATGTTTGACTACTCAGGCAGACAATGTATTCTGAACACGATGATGTTACCAATCTCGAGGAAGAATAGATTGTTGATGATGAAACTGTGGAATTATTAGGGGATCAACAACATTTTGATGAAAAAAACAACAACAATGATGCAACATCACAATTTTGAATAAAATTATCATGGAAATAAGTCAGGGTATAAAATTTGAGGTTGGTTGGAATCAACGCGGCCAACCTATTGACCCCAACATGTCAACGTTCATTAGTTATCTTGGGGTCACAATGAGAATGAATGTACTAATTAATATTGACTCATGGAACCGTGTCCAACCTGTAACGAAGGAAATTCTTTGGAAAGATATAATGATAATGTTACAATATACTTTCTTTATTTTACTAAAAAATTATATAATGAAACATTTATTTAATTTTCATTATTCCTTACAGATTTTGTTTATTTTAGAATATTGACATAATAAATTTGTCTTAATAGCCACTGTAAAATCCCATTGAGGCTTCTAGACTCTTCTGACGAAGTTACATATTAGGGATGCTAAGGTGAAAATAAAGCTCCACCCACCACTTAGTTATGAACACATTATAAAGCAGAAAACATGTAATTCTTTCATCAATCACCGCAATGATAAATCATTTCAGGTACATTGCAGTCAATAATATATTATTTGACATTATTTATTTTATCCAACTTGATTCAAAATTGTTAATTTATGAAATAGAAAAATAGTTATGAAAATAAAGAATGTGCACCAAAACCAACGTACCCCTATCGCAAAGGAAGGATGGGGTACGCTTCATTATAGAAGATATTGGCATGTATTTTAAATCAACAATAGAAGTTTCATTTTGTGATATGAAACAACACATGTTCTTTTGTTTATATACATATTGATGAATCAAAATCTGAATCCACTTTTATCCCACGTCATGTTCTGTGGAAGGATCCTTGTGTAAATAAGGAGGGTAAATTAATTGATGAAAACACAAAAGCAGTATAGGAAGCATACGTAAGTATGAAATAATTCTAATTTGTTATGATTTATAACAATATTATCTAAAAATATATATTTATGTTCATATTTTTTTATATGGTTTAGATACAAGAATTGAAAATGATAGTACCAAAAGAAAAGCTACTTTCAGTAGCTTTGAAGCGACCTGAACAATATGGTTGCGTTAAAGGATTAGGTTTTGGAGTCTCTCCTAAAACATATTCCGAGAAGATAAAACCACATGAAGATACAAATAATATGGAGATATGATTGCAGACACAAATAGACTCACTACAATATATTATTTTGTAGTCTGGTTTGGCAGACCAATGTATAAGAAATGATCAAAGCAAACCAGCAGTGGAGCAAAGATCCACACATGAACCAAATAATCCCACTAGCTTTAAGGCCATTCGTTTCCCCCAACCACATACCTTACCTAGGTTAATCAATTTTTTACATCACTATTTCTTCTAAATGTGAATTCAACAACTTTCAATAACTTTATATTACTAAAATTATGTAGGGTATAGTTGTATATGATTTTTATCTATCAATACCCACATACCACTGTGTTGTGATGGGTAAAATTTATAATATCCTTAGAGACTAGATACACAATCAATACCTCCCAAAAGATCACATGAGAGTAGGGGATTGAGGTAGCTTATGAGCTGACTGCTAAGTTTCCTATTCCACTTGATGGTCCAGATATTACAATGGTCGAAGCTTCCATTGGAGATTTCATAACATGGATGTATAATCTTATAAAGATACATGAGGTACGTATTTAACAAAATTTTTCATATAAAAACATGTAACAATAGATGATAAAAGGTCTGAAGTGAGGTATGATATTATAGATGGGTAAAGAAGTAGAGAAACAGAAGGTTGAATCAAGAAAATCTAGTGAATCGACCAATAAAACAAAATGACCTTCTGAGAGTACCTTTTCCACTCCAATCCTATAGAAACATTTATTATCATTAAAACTTCATGTAGAGACCACATTTAAAGATAAAATTGTGTCTTACATTGAATATGAAGAAAAAATAAATGGAGATTCCTTCACAGATGTAATTGGTATCGAGACTCTAACTAATATTCTCAAGCATGAATGGTTAGATGTCTCAGTTGTGAATACATACCTAAGGTACATTTTCATAATACATTTGTCCAAACAATGAGCTAATATGATTATTAAAGTTAATAACTATTCATATTTTGTATAGCCGTTTATATTACAACTATATAAAGGGAAGATCGTGTGAAACATGATTTGGATTCATTAATTCCTATTTCATTTCTCCGCCAGAACTTACTTTGAATGAGGAAGAAATTAAAAAGAAAAAAGATAATTTACTCGAAGCATTTAATAAAAAAGCATCAGACAACAGACTCTTTTTGATGACTACAATACAAAAATAAAACTCTATAATATAGTCACATAAAATATATTTTTAATTTTTTTCATTACTTATTTGTTTTTGTTTTTTAGGACACACTGGATGCTAATAGCTGTCAATATAGACACCCCAAATATTTATTTTTTGGATCCAATGCATGGATATGAAACCAAATGACCACATATGATGTGTACTGTGAATATGTAATACACTACAATCAACATTATATAGATAAACTCTGAATTATATGTTCAATATGAATTTTAACAAGATTTTTTTTATGATTGAGCGGTCACTCAATACAGGCTAGATCATTGCATGAAGTTGGAATCTAAAGGGATAAAGCTCATGGATTACTAAAAATGGAAACAAATTAAGGTATATATAGAAATATTTAAATATCAAAACATTTCAAAACAATTTATTTATTTTGTTCAATGTTTCTATAGTTTTTGAAACAAGATAATGACATCAATTGTGGATATTATGCTTAAAAATTTATGATAGAAATCATAAATCATGAAAAGTCCATCATCCCCCAAGAGGTAATTTTTGAAGGTAATTACAATTTCATTAAATATATTTCATAATCATTTGTTTGTCTATATTTTCTTAGTACTATCAATATTTTCAATAACCTAGTTACTCAAAAGAAGAAATCAATTTGTTTATAGACGAGTGGGCAATGTAATTTTTGTTAGAATGTATGCCAACAACAAATTTAGTTGATTACATGATATGTTTGTGATCTAGTACGAGTTATGACCTTCGAAATATATTTGGGGTGTAAAGCATTGGTGTCATAATTCTTATATATTATTTTTGATCTTTTTTCTCAAGAGAAGAATAATAGAGGAAATAAATTTGTTTAGAAGAATTGACCTACAAACAATAAAATTGTTGGGAAATCATAGAGGCATAGTTGGAGGTATAGGTAGAGGTGAAGGTGGAGGTGGAGGCGAAGGTGGAGATAGAGTCAAAGGTAGAGTAGGATTCAGGGACTGATGTGGAGGAGGAGGTAGAGGTGAAGACTGAGGTAGAGACCGAGGTAGAGTAGGATAAGAAGAACTGTCTTGAAAATAATAAAATTATTGGGAAATGAAGTAGAATGAGGATCGTACCATGACTGTATTTGAGAAAAATTGTTTAAAAGTGCACAAAACACTTGTCACTTAAGATAATATCCATTTTACAAGTGTTTTAGGTGACTTATTGAAATAATTTTTTTCACCACTTGTTTAAGTGATTTTATACAGGGTATTAATCCACCTGGAAGATCATTCTGTGTTGGAAGCTTTAACATCTCCACTAGTGTTAGTGAAGCAACATTTGTACAACTCACAATCATCAAATAGGTATATAATCCAACTTAAATGTTTGAATAAATATGTGTTTAATCAACCACTAAAGTCAAAAGGTGTATGGAAGAACTATTGGAGGGAAACCATCATTGATATGTTGTGGTTATTGAGGATGGCTAGTGTCAAAGTGTTCGTTATCAATTTAAAATTGACATTTTAATACAAAAAAGTGTCACTCACTAAAAACTAAGCAAACACGCTTGGATTGTCTTGATAATTTGGGAAAAAATTTAATCATTAATTTGTGATGTGTATGAATTAGTCTCATGTCAAACCGACACATGATTCCACCTGTATGGCTCAAAGTGTGTGTTTCGAGTTTAAAATGACATTTAAGTAAAAAACACAAGTGACATACTCAAAACTGAGGAAAAACATTTTGATTGTTTTGATACTTTATGAAAATGATCTATAAGTCATTTGAGACATGTATGAATCATCCAAACCTCAATCTGACACATGGTGTGACCGATATGACTCCAAGTACGTCTTCTTATTAAAAATTGACATTAATTTTAGTGAAAAAAACAACTCACATACTCAAAATTGATAAAACACATTCATATTGTTTTTTTACTTTATTAGAATGATCCATAAGTCATTTGTGATGTGTAGAAATCAGCCACACCTCAATCCTACACACGGTGTGACCGATATGACTCCAAGTGTCCGTTATTAGTTTAAAATGGACATTTTAATACAAAAAAGTGTCACTCATTAAAAACCAAGAAAACATGCCCATATTGTATTGATAATTTGGTACAATGATTCATAAATAATTTTTGACATTTATGAATCAGTATCATGTTAAACCCACACACGATGCCACATGTATGGCTTAAAGTATGTATTTCCAGTTTAAAATGACATTTTAGTAAAAAACAAAAGTGGCGTACTCAAAAACCGAGGAAAAACATTTGGATTATTTTGATACATTAGTAAAATAATCCATAAGTCATCTAGGACATGTATAAATCATCTGCACATCAATCTAAAGCATTATGTGACTAGTATGACTCCAATTGTGTCTTTTTATTCAATATTGACATTAATTTTAGTGAAAAAAACAACCAACATACTCAAAATTGATCAAACACATTAATATTGTTTTGGAGCTTTAGGATAACAATCCATAAGTCATTTTTGATATGTAGTAATCATCCAAACCTTAATCCGACACACGATGTGACCGATATGACTCTAAGTGTCCATTATCAGTTTAAAGTTAACATTTTAATACAAAAAAGTGTCACTCACTGAAAATTGAGAAAAACACTCATATTGTCTTGATAATTTATTTCAATGATTCATAATTAATTTTTGATGTGTATTAATCAGTCTTACATAAAACCCACACATGATTCCACTTGTATGGCTCAATGTGCATGTTTCCTGTTTAAAATGAAATTTTAGTAAAAAACACAAGTAGCATTCTCAAAACTGAGGAAACACATTCTGATTGTTTTGATACCTTAGGAAAATGATCCATGAGTCATTTGAGGCATGTAGAAATCATCCAAAATTCAATCTGACACACAGTGTGACCGGTATGACTCCAAGTGCATCTTTTTATTCAAAATTGACATTAATTTTAGTAAAAAAACAATTAACATACTCAAAATTGAGCAAACAAATTCATATTGTTTTGGTACTTTAGGAGAACGATCCATAAGTCATTTGTGATGTGTAAGAATCAAACACACCTCAATCCGACACACGGTGTGACCGGTATGACTCCAAGTGTCTATTATCAGTTTAAAATTGACATTTTAATATAAAAAAGTGTAACTCATTAAAAACTAAGAAAACATGATCAAATTGTCTTGATTATTTAGTTCAATGATTCATAATTAATTTATAATGTGTATAAATCGGTATCATGTCAAACCCACACAAGATTCCACCTGTATGGCTCAAAGTGTCTGTTTCCAGTTTAAAATGACATTTTAGTAAAAACACAAGTGGTATACTCAAATATGTATCCTCTTGGACTGATCATGGAAAATATATTTATGGTTGTGGGAGACTCTTATATGGATCTAAGAAACTTGAGAAGGCTATGAATACCACAGTATTGTAGGAAGGAGAACTCGACGCTTGAATCTATGAGACCATTTCAGAGGGCCATCATCACCTCTCTGTACAACCTCTACCTTTGAAGTGATTCAATGAGCTCAACCTCTGGCTCTTCCACCTCCGACGATGGCTCTACATCAAATCTTAGTGAGATCGACAATACATCACACCAAAATGCTTTCTTCAGGTGCATCGTTGCCTCCCTCACTATAGGGAGTCACCCGAGTGCGCTTCTTGCGGTCATTGAGATGGGAATTTCAGGCATTCTGGATTTCGAGGCAATGGGGAGAAGGGTGTTTTGGACAATTAAGCTTTTAATCAATATACAATTTTTAAATTTTAAGAATTCACCGACCATCTTAAATAAAATTTGTAAAGTGTTATATAATTAAATTATGATTTAAAATAATATTTTAAGGATAGAGTTCATATGTTTTATGATGAGTTGGGAGGTGTTGTGTCATGATCGGGCATTTTGAGATGTGATTTTTTTAATCGAAACCTGATAATTAATTACTTAAGCATGGACTTCATATTTTTTTTTGATTTTTACTTAACCTTTGTGTGTATATGTCTGAATTAACCTTTAGAACTCATCACTAAGATAGAATCACTATAAAATCCCTAAGCCTCAAAATAGATCATCATATCATCGTATTGTAATGAACAACTCTCTAAAAAGATGTTTTAATCATAAAATGTACAAACAATATCATGATCTCATCCATGTATGTAATATATATTTTAAAATCCCTCAGGGTTATAGTGTATCACCTTAATTTTCATAAATAGACAAAGATATTGAGTTATAACATGAAAAAACATAAATGGCAACAATACAAAAAAACCATAATAAAAAAATATTGTAACAATGATACAACAAAAACATAAAGATAAAACATGGGAATAGAATAACTTGTAAACTATCTGGTTATACTATCAATTTATAAGTTATTTTACTCTCTCTATCTCCCCAATAAGTGTATTGTCATCCAAGGGATTCTCCCCCCCACCACATGCCTCTTATCTCTAAGTCCACCTATGACTAGAATTATGGTAGAACACATCCATGTGAAACAAAGCCACCATGCCACTTAGGGTTTCAAAACTCCCACCTCGTGCAGGGAAATAACTAAGCATTGGAGTTTGTATTGATAACCAATGCCTAGTCATGTAGCTCCTTTAAGCCACCTCTACCACCTAGTGTGGGTTGGGGTGGATTCTCTCATCCATGTGAAAATTTAGTCATTGGGTTCTCTTGTGACCCTAATCCAACAACATTCCCAAGTCTCAGTTACACTCTCAGTTTTATATTATCCTCTATGGTGGAGCTAATTATTAGGAACCTTGTATGATTAATTCTAATTTTCCTACCAAAAGGGGACTTATTCTAGGTGTTTCCATCACACACTAAAATGTATTCCAATCCTCTGTGGTAACCTTTTCAAGATCCAAATAAGTCTTCTCTTGGACTTGTTCTCATCTCATGGTATTCTGACTCATAACAATGTTGTAAATGTTGGGTTTGGTCATTTGGATGGAGTTGAGTTAATTATTAGATTCCTGTAAGTTATGTAAATCCACTTCCTCTCACATATTGAACTTTGTGATGAGGTCATTGAGGGTTGCAGGGGGTAGTGTGCCTCTATTTTGAGGAATTGTATGTCAAAGGCCCCCTATCCAAATTTCAGACTTCCGTGGTAAGTTTGGTCCAATGGGTTTTGTAGGGAATTTTCATTCCCAAAATTAAATGAAAGGCAACCCAAAATATGGTGGATATCTCAATGTGAAAATGATGCATAAAATAAAATGAAGAACAACATAAAAATTTTCATCTCATTGTTTATCTACATCCTTGCTAAACTAACGAGGTTGATGGAAATTCCTCAGCAACAATCAACAGACTTATGCCTTTATAGGTGTGTACTGACCAATAGAACCACCAAAATACCTTTTAATAGGATCTCACTCAATTCCAATATTGTGTAGCAACACCGTAGGGTCATGGAATGAATGATAAAGTAAGAGAGTTTTGACTTATACCAGTATGCTCAATTATATAAAAATAAGGCAAGGATCACTTCATTTAATATTATTTCTTTGATAAATGAAGGAATCTCATATGTTTGTAATATTCAGTCGATTATTGTATTAAATGTATTATAATACTTAAAATTCTCCCCTTGTTCATATAAGTGATTGTTGAACTCTATAATTATCACTTTATCATCAATTTTTCTTCACATGATACACTACATTCCCCAATGGTATGCTAATATCCATGGATGAACAAGACTAAATAAATCCAAATGGTATCACATATTATAGCAATTATGTGAAAAATGATCTTATCATAACATTGGTCGCATTATGGCCTTAGTGCATATAAAACACTCTCACACTCACGCTATAGAATTTATATAAAAATTCACAACACTTGTGAACCCATACAAATTCCTTGAGACATAATTATCAAACCCTCTCATTTTGAAAAAAAAACTTGTATCAAAGTAAAATTTTATTCCATACCCTAATTGTGTGACCCTATGAGAATATGTAGTGTTGAAAATAAGTATGAATTCTTTAATTCATAACCACGAGTAAAGAGTGGCCTCTTGCAACATGTAATTGCTACCCAAGCTATAAAGAGATTCAACATAATCTCTATCAAACACACTCATATCTCCATGTGAACACAGTTACCAGAATGTATCTATATACATCATATACATACTCATATAATCCCTTTATCTAAGACATTGAGTAAAACCATTAGACATAGAATATTTCATTCTAGTATTAGTAAACTTATACATTCTCAATTCTTTAAAGTAGACTAAATAGATTGAATAAATATATAGCATGTCATTTATCTAAGTAGATGAGGACATGACACATCACTCAACTAAGCATGACCATGCATTTCATCTGTCTAATTCAATCAGAGACTTGTACATCATACTTGTTATACAAGAGGAAAAACCTCATATTGGTTAACAAATACCCACCACATGATCAACTCCATGCACAACCACCACTTGATTAGCCCAGTCAAGAGATTGATGTAAGAAAGGTATTGAAGTATAAAGGCTCACAAGTGATGTAACTTGATAACCACAAGTTATTGGGATTAATATAAGCATATACCCTTAAGAACATAAATGAACATATGAGTGACATTCTATATGATATGCTTTCATAGGACAACCCAAATAACAAGTCACATGTTTCATCTCATAAATTAAATCTAGATTTCTATATGAGACTTTACTCACACTAATATTAACATATCATCATAACCCATAATTCTCTATGATGATCATTGATTTAGAAAAATTTAGAGTCTTACTATGAGGGGTTATTATTATTCCATTCTCATGTAAAATTTAGAGCATACATAAATGAATGATAAATATAAATTTCTTTTATTATAAAATCATGATACATCAATGTTAACAAAATCCATTACATACAGTCTTTCTAGTATCTAATACCCAAAGAATTTACATGACTCTCATGTTTCTACTATGATAATGACTCTGTCAATGGATATAATATATTCTCCTCGATGTCTAGGAAATAGATCTTTACATATTTCCTCTCAATGATTTATTAAATGATATAGTACTCGAAAAGGATACTTGTTGTCATTTGGTGAGACTCAGGCTCCTTGTTCTGAGAAATCGTTCCACCATTTCCATAATAAAGCTTCATTTTTGTGGAGATGTTGGGAACCACCCAATTTCTAGTGATAAACTTCTTGATTCAAATATCTTCCTTCATAACATTTGATGTAGTGACATATTATGTATTTATTTTCGAGTCTTACACAGAGGGTTTTTTTTAAATTTTTTCAGCTATTAACTCCACTGTTGAGGTAAAACACAAAACCATATTGAGATTTTTAATCATCCTTGTTGATTTGGAAGCTAGTATCCATGTAACCCCTTATAATAAGCTCTCCCCCACCTCTAAAAACCAAGAAAACAAATCCTTAATTCTTTTCAAGTACTTAAGGATGGTTTTAGTTGTAATACAACGACTTTCACTAGGATTGAATTAGTATCTATAGGTAATAGTAAAAGCATATGAGATATTGGTTAAGTATACAACATGGAATACATGATGGATCTAATTACCTAAGTATAAGGAATATCACCCATGAATCTCCTATTTAACTCATTAAAAGGACATTAAGCCTTCATAAGTCCCATAACATACAACATCGGTAAAGACTCCTTCTTGGAATTATATATGTTAAATATCTCAAGCCCTTTACCAATATATGAATTTTGATTCATACTAAGGAACCACTTTGATTTATATTCGTAGATATCCATATACAATATACATGATTCTTCACTCATTTCTTCCATTAAAAACATTTTCACAACCATACCTCTATAGAATGTAAATTTAAGATACCATTTTTATGAATAGTCTGTCGTGCACATAAAATACTTGAAATACCACAATATTCCCACCAACGAGATTGTATACACAAGAATCATACATATTTATTATGAAACCAGACTCTTTGATTGCATCATTAGACTAGATGTTCCAACTTTGAGATGCTTGTTTTAGTCTACAAATAGATCATTGCAACTTTTATACCTTATAAATATCATTTGGATCCTCAAAACTTTAAGATTGTATCATATACACATCCTCGAATAAATTTACTTTAAGGAAAGAAGTTTTGTTATCCATTTGATATACACTACTACAAAACATGCCTTTCATAGCGCCGACATTTATCAGCGCTAACAAAATGCGCTGATAAAGTCCATCTTTATCAACTCTAAAATAAGAACCGATAAAGGGTGCACTTTATCAGTGCTTATTTTAGTGCTCGTAAAAGTTACCCTTTATCAGCGCTTTATTTTTAGTGTTGATAAATGACACGCTTTATCAACATTTTTTAGCGATGATAAAGGGTATCCTTTATCATCGATTTTTTAGTGTTGATAAAGGTCTAGAATAAACTAAAATAATTAGACAAATAAAAATAATTTTTTTAACAATTTTATTAATCAAATAATTATTGTTAAAAATGAATAAATTGAGTACACACATATATATACATTTTAAAAATTAATAAATAGTATATATTAAATATATAGATATGTAAAATGAATAAAATGAAATAATTAAACAAATAAAAATTTAAAATGAGTAAATTAAAAAAATATTAAACATTTTATTAATTAAATAATCATTGATAAAAGTGAATATATTTAATATACATATATATATTATAAATATTAATAAATAGTATATATTAAATATAGATATATAAAATGAATAAATTGTAATAATTAAACAAAAAAATTAAAAATGAATAAATTAAAAAATTATTTAAAATTCATTAATTAAATAATTATTAATAAAAATGAATAAGTATAATATATATACATATATTAATTATAAATTGTAATAAATAATATATATTAAATATATATATATATATAATGAATAAAATTTTAATTAAAAAGATATTAATGTCTTATTCATTTTTAATGTTGTTTGATTTTTCAATTTAACATATATCAGACGTCGTGTGTTACATTGATTCCACGTAAATATATAAATATATATATATATATATATATGTAATTAATGCATTTTTATATACAAACGCACACACAAATATATTTATGCAATATATAGAAACACATACACATAATATTTATTTAATTTATTCAAATTTTAGTATATTTTAGAATTTCATTATAACATGATACATTTAAAATATTATGTTTTTAATTGGTCAATTTTATTTATTTGTTTTTAATAATATTACAGTTAGGGTATTCATTTTTAATATTTAATATTTTTTATTTTATTTTTGAATCTGATCATTTTCTATTATTTATTTATATATATTTATTTAATATGTTTTAGTATTTTCAATATGTATTCATCCACTTCAATATATATATATATTCATATTTTTTAAATAATTTATATTTAATTAAAAAAACTTATCCATTTTTTCAATATTTTTAAAGCGTGCTCATTTTGAATTATTCAATTTCACTCATTTTTAAAATGCATGTATTTAAGATTATATATCCACTAATAACGTTAAAAATATATTTATAAATAAATATTTATAAATAAATATATTTATAAATGTATATTCACTATATTTATAAATTTATTTATTTATAATTATAATAAATAAATAATAATTATTTTTTAAATAAGTATTTAGTTAATTTTAAATAAATAATTATATATATTTAAATAATTATAAATTTATAATATTTTTTAAAATAATTATAATTATGTAACCTTTATCATCACTAAAGTTTTAGCACTGATAAAAAGAATATTTATCAGCACTTTTTTAGTGCCGATAAAGATTGATCTTTATCAGTGCTAAAAGAGCGATGTTAAAAAAAATATTTATCCATGCTAAAATGTTAGTACTAATAAATATGTCTTTTATTAGCACTCTTTTAATGCTAATAAAGATCGATCTTTATCCATGCTAAAAAAACACTGATAAATATTATTTTTTATCAACTCTTATCAATTTAGCGCTGATAAAAGGGATCTTTATTAGTGTTTTTCTGAAAGCGCTGTTAAAAGTGTCCGCAATCTATTTAAAATAACCCTAATTGAGATTTATCCACTCGCAATTCTCAAGCTCTCACAGAACTCCTTTGCTGCTGGCACAACTCCTCTACGTTCCCTGAGATTAATCAAGACTAGAATCTAATGTATGTTATTTTCTACTTTTCCTCTATTGTCGTTTGTTTTTTAGGTTCCTCATTTTGCATTTTTATACTATTATTAACAATGATGAACCCTACATCTCATCTCCTCACCACTAAAATACAACAAGTGATTCTATTTCATATTTTCCTCCATAGACAATGGTTTCAAAGAAAGAGAAGGATTTTTTCATATGGTAAGGTCAATCAACATATGTGTATGGGCCTATAGGGAAAAATAAAATAGACTTTTCACCACACGCTACTGCAAAGGTGATGTTGGCTTTATAGCATGATCAAATTGAGTTTAGTTAAACATTAAATAGGTTAACCCATTTCTCAAATAAGTTATCTATATCCCTTAGCATTGACACAAGACTTTAGTGATCAAGAAGAGTGTCTGAGGTGATGTGCTGACCTGACTTGGGAACTATTTAGGTATACTAGGTCAAAAATGTTACAAAATGGAATCAGAGTGAAACTAGGGATATTATTATTGATTATATCCAGAAGAAAAAACTTTCCAGACATAATAAGTAATCCATAAATGTCACAAACCAACCCGGGCCAACCCTGAACCAGTCACCCGATCCGGTCCACGACATGACCTGAGAGGCGTTCCCGATCCTCCCGGGCTGGCGACAAGCGCCAGGGCATCAACAGAGGCTGTGGGAATGATTTCTCCCAGTATAAATAAATAATTAGAGCAACTAAAATAAAACAGAGCAGCGCAAAATAAAATAAACAGAGTAAAGTAACTAAGCAATAACAAAAGAAAATAAAACTAACCAAAAGTAACAACCACTATCTTTGTGTGACCTCATGGGTCACTCTCCAACTCATGACCAAATGTCGCCCACGGTGAACACACCCAAGCTGTAGCCTGCACAACACTAAAAAAAAGAAAAGAACTATAGGAATGAGTATTAAAACTCAGTAGGCTAGCCCGATATCTATTCCCAATGCACTACCTTTAAATAAAGAAATTTACCAATTACAGGTTTGAACTAAATATACAAAATATTGGATTTCACACACACGCACTTTCATTTCTAAAATAAGTATCAGTCCATTGCCCTTTTTAATTTAAAAACAAGTTTAATGTTTGAAGGGAATATTTATATTTCTTTTCAAATCATTTTCTGCGAACCATTTAGAAATCCAAACTTCAATTATTAGCCAAAAAGGAAAAACCACACATAATACACAACACACACCAAGGACAATGGAAAAAGTGGCACACAGGGGCCATCAACCGAACTAGACCTCACAACCGTCCACCACATATAAATAAATACTAAAAGAAACATGGGTCGAACCTAGGAGATCGTGAACAATCCAGAACGTACTATACATCTGACTCATCCTGAAGGCATGCCCTAACTCGATGACATCATAACACCCTAACACCCGACATAGCCCTGCATGGCCTAACCGAGGGGCCCAATCCCCATAGCAGCAATAACTCAGTATTCCCCTACTATGGGGCCACTAGCCAGTGCGTAATCTAAACTAGTGTAGCAATCGTTCTCAGAAGATTCACTCACTATGTCAGGTTTCCATGTCAACATATACAATAAAAAGGGGTGCGTCCACAATGTAAATCAATCAGTCACGATGCACAAATATCACACACAACTCATGCAATCAACACACACAAAAGATCACCCCTTAGTAAACCCAAACTGAGTTTTTTCCAAAACAATTTATTTCATTAAAGCGCCAAACGGGCCTTCACCAACTTTAAAGAAAACCTCATTTCTCAAGAAAACCTGAAAAGCTTATTCAGAAGAAACCATTTATCTTTAGAACCAAGATCACATTTGAAATTCCGTGAATTATGTTTAAAGGCCAAACTAGCATTCTTTCACTACTGAGTGTCCGCTCGTCAAGAAAATGTTTCAAGTGTTCGGTATAAAATAAACGGCTCTTTCCACACCCAATAATCATTTAAAAATTAATTATCTTATATTATTTCTCATTCATTAAAATTAATAAAGTATCAAGCAATTAATAAATTCTAAATTTAAAGGTGATTGTAGTGGGGGACATACCTCAAGACGGCGCAATGATGGCGCAAGCTTGGAAACAAGGCGCGGCGATAACGCTCACTCAGAAACGCCCCGCGTGGGTCCTAGAAAGTCAAAACGACCCAAATAACATTTAATTAATAAAAATTAAAATTAAACTAGGGTAAATAAATATATATTTATATATATATGTATATCAAATAAAAATATCAAACGGAGCATCAAATAAAAGGGTAAACCCATCGGGGGGTCTGCGATAAGAAACAAACCGTCGGAGGGCGTCGCGCCGAAGGCAGCTAACTCAGAGGAGGGGACGGCTAGAATGAGGCCACACCGGGGTAGTAGGAGGGTGGCGTGGGGTCCCGAATAGGGAGGCAGCAAGGTCGAGACACGAGCGCGTCGTCGAGGGTGAGCCAGAGCTGGAGGAGGCATGGCGGAGGCGAGTGGGCCGGGGGCGCGGCTGGCGGACAACGACGAGGGTGGTGTGGCGCTGTTGGACTGGAAAGCCGGGGCTGGTTTGTTGCGGAAAAGAGAACAGGAGGGGTCAGAACTGGCTGGGTCTGGCCAACAGGAGGGTGCTGCGTGTGCTGGCCGGGGTGCGGGCTACTGTGCGGCAAGAGCCGCATGCAGGGGGTCCGAGACGTCGTCGGGGATGCTTGGTGCAATGGAGGATAGAGATGAGGACGTGGATGGCGATCATATCTGGAAGAGGGCTGGCGGCAGGCTGCATAGGGAGCAGGAAGGCACTGTGCAGGCGAGGATCTGCCGGCAGAGACGCGGGTGAGCGGTGCTGCAGGCGCGCAAGCTGCTGCGGAAGTGCAGGCGGAGCCTGGTGGACTAGGTTGCGAGGCTTCTGTTGGAGATCCGGGCAGGATGCAGGCACTCGGAGAAGGTAGGGGCCGAGTCACTGCACTGCGGAGGGCGACCGTGATGGGCGAGCCGGTGGGGATGCGGGGTTGCGGAGGTGCTTCTGCAGGTGCGCCGCGTCTGGCGGAGGGAAAGCAGGCCGAAGGGAAAGCCGGGCAGGGAGCCAAGGTCGAGGGCGCAATGCAGGAGGAGGGGAGAAAGTGTTGCGACCCGCTAGAAGAGGCGCTGTGCGTAGAAAAAAATAGGGGGGAAAGGAAAACCGCGTGGAAGAAGAAAAAAAAAATAAAAGAAGAAAGAAAAAGTAAATAAATAAAAAAAAGTATAATACTAATATTATTATTATTACTAATAATAATAATAATAATAACAACAATATTATAAATTATTGTTATTATTATTATTAAATGTTGTATAAAATTCTTTTCAAATAAATTTATTCTTCTAACTATTATTTATCTGAACGGTTGGGCAACCACGCACTCACCGGGTTGAACGCACGATCGCTACTAGCGGTGTAGTGACCACGCACCCACCCGGACCGGATGCGCGGTGACTACTAGCAGTGCGGTGACTGCGCACTGACCCGAAACCCACCGAAAACATCAACGCTTCAAAAAATTTAAACCCGGACCCAAACCCGACTCTACCCAGAGTTGCGGGACTGAGAAAATAAGAAAAACATTGGGGTCTGTGGTCAGGGTGTGACAATTCTCCCCACCACAGACAATTTCTACCCTCAGAAAGTCACCAAGCCAATAGTTGACACAACTTGAGTTTCCCCCCAGACAAAATCACAGAGAACCGAGAGCTTCAGGGTGACCATTCCCAAAAAACGTCACACCCGACCAATTCAAGGGAAAACACTGCTCGAGATTGAGGGGAGAACATGAAAGGGTTCTCCCCACCAAAATAATTCACCAATAAAAAAACCCTTGAAATCTGAACAAACCACCCCCGGGGGGTGGGGAAACACGGGAACTCCCAAACAGAACTCATTCATTTTCCCCACATGGACTGAACAACACACCTGAGACTTTGACGGAAAGATCGATACAGAACAACCCAGCAACTTGAGGATGGGAAATTAACTCAACACCTCCCATTAATTTCACAAAACAAACACTTCCCTAACGAGCACAACTAGGACCAAATCAAAATCAGAATAGGTCTATTATTCACGGGCCCACACCATTCAAAGAGACCAAAACACTTAAAAAAACCACACTGAGAGCAGATAAAACCGCTTGGACTGTGGGGGAACGAGCTCATCACGCCGCTACAATATGGATGAGTTTACGACGAATAAGAGAATAGAACAAGGGAAAAGGAATTAACCCGAGGATAAGGAATTAACTTAACCCCTCACACACAGACTGAATAAAATCCTCACCGCAACCATAGACTAGGGAATTCCTAGTCCGAACTCAGAAAGGACCCCGAAACATCACTCGTTAATTTCACGAAACCAAACATCCCCCTAACAAACACAACTGAGACCCAACTCAAAATTAGAACGACCCATTTATTCGCGGGCCCAACACCCTTCATGGAAATACGAACGATTTGAAAACACACTGAGAACAGATAAGACCGCTTAGACTGTGGTAGAACAAGTTCATCACATCACCACAGATCTGATGAGCTTACATCAGTGATAAGAACAGAACAAGGAAACTTTGGATATTTCCCTCCCAAAGCTAAAAATATTACTTGGACCGAGGTTCCACACACCCTCGGAAACTCTTGACTGTGCGTGAGCTTCACCCCGAGACCTGTGGTTAGGGCCCTGATGACTGAAGCATCTTCTACCTCACAGTCAGGAATTTTCATCTTCTGATCTCTAACTCATTCCGTTCGATGATTCAAACAACCACGATGGTCGTACATTTTAAAAGGTATGCAACATGATGGCTTAGAATGTATGGACTGGCCATACTGGTGGCGCACAAGAGAGCGGTCCGATGAACTAGGAGCTGGTACCGACGAGGATGATTTCATGGAGACAGGCTCCACCGTCCCGCACTCCTTGCCTGGTGGGGAACCTTCGCAGAAGTCGACCACCGTTAATCACACCCAAAACACTAACGACGTGACATTTCATCTTTACTAACCCATAACTTAACCCTCAAATAACTCTAGGGGGGATGAACCTTAACTACCCTAGGAGTTCCCAACAACCCGAAGACACACTATCTTTCATAACAAAACAACTACCTCTAACAGACTTTGACTACCTCGAAAAAAATGCAATACAAAAAAAGGAACTGAGAACTGAGCATAACTCATTAACAACTTTTGCAGGCTTTCTGGGCGGCATACTCATAACAACACGAAAAACACCATTGAAACCGGCATCAAGCCAAAACTCAATCAAAGAAAAAACATAAGCCAAGGGGAAACAGGCCCATAAGCCAAACATATACAACACAATGAGAAATCACTTTTTCAAAACCGTTATTTCTTTTAAATTTTAAAATCTCACCTATGGCACTTTATGAACCGTCACATGTGCGTTTATTCAATCTCGCTCACATCCTCTGCGAACAAGTGCCCCCACGCACTTTCCATACATACCCATGCATGTGTGACCCTCCATAAGGAGTGCCAAGGTTCAAACACTTCTTTTCCTTACCAAATCCAAACCCATACCAAGTTTTTTCCAAATCGATACACCTTCTATTTAAAAAAAACCCACTTTAGTAATTTCAAAAACAATTTGGAAGAAACAATTTTCCATTTAAAAACCAATTTCACTTTTATCTCACACTCAAACCAACTGAGATTAAAACAAAACACAAGAAAAAATAACCCACTGAAATGAGGAACTAGTGCACATGTCTGGCCCAGCAACATGGTGGTGAACCATGCCCCAAGTAAGGCATAACACTAAGAGGACCTTAAACCAGGCGCTTAGACTCCACATGGGTCACCACCCCATGTGAGGCTGCAAAGTGAACCGATTTGCCTCAATTGTCATCCCTCAATCCGAAACAACCAAGGACAAGTGACTCAAATCTTGGACTGACCCTGGTAACTCAGGTCTCATTGCGAGCGGTGGTGATCAGGCACCGACCCGTAACCTACCTCCTGAGCCCCGACAGTCCTAATCTCCATCTACTGGACATCCCAAGTAACAAAGGGCGCTCTGAAAAGAGAGGTTCGCTAAGGGCTGACCTCCTTTGATACCATTTTGTCACGAACCAACCCGGTTCAAACCTGAACCGGTCACCCGATCCGGTCCGCGACATGACCCGAGAGGCATTCCCGATCCTCCCGAGCTGGCGACAAGCGCTAGGGCATCAACAAAGGCTGTGGGAATGTTTTCGCCCAGTATAAATAAATAATTAGAGAAACTGAAATAAAACAGAGCAGCGAAAAATAAAATAAACAGAGTAAAGTAACTAAACAATAACAAAAGAAAATAAAACTAACCAAAATTAACAACCACTATCTCTGTGTGACCTCATGGGTCACTCTCCAACTCACGACCAAACGTCGCCCACGGCGAACGCACCCAAGCTGTAGCCTGCACAACACTAAAAAAAAGAGAAAAGAATTATAGGCATGAGTATTAAAACTCAGTAGGCTAGCCCGATATCTATTCCCAATGCACTACCTTTAAATAAATAAATTTACCAATTATAGGTTTGAACTAAATATACAAAATATTGGTTTTCACACACACACACTTTCATTTCTAAAACAAGTATCAGTCCATTGCCCTTTTTAATTTAAAAACAAGTTTAATGTTTGAAGGGAATATGTATATTTCTTTTCAAATCATTTTCTATGAACCATTTAGAAATACAAACTTCAGTTATTAACCAAAAAGGAAAAACCACACATAATACACAACACACACCAAGGGAAATGGAAAAAGTGGCACACAGGGGCCAGCAACCGAACTAGACCTCACAACTATCCGCCATATATAAATAAATACTAAAAAAACATGGGTCGAACCTAAGAGATTGTGAACAATCGAGAACGTACTATACATCTGACCCATCCTGAAGGCATGCCCTAACTCGATGATGTCATAACGCCCTAACACCCGACATAGCCCTGCATGACCTAACCGAGGGGCCCAATCCCCATAGCAGCAATAACTCAGTATTCTCCTACTATGGGGCCACTAGCCAGTGCATAATCTAAATTAGTGCAACAATCGTTCTCAGAAGATTCACTCACTATTCCAGGTTCCCATGTCAACACATACAATAAAAAGGGGTGCGTCCACAATGTAAATCAATCAGTCACGATGCACAAATATCACACACAACTCACGCAATCAACGCACACAAAAGATCACCCCTTAGTAACCCCAAACTGAGTTTTTTTCCAAAAATAATTTATTTCATTAAAGTGCCAAACGGGCCTTCACTAACTTTAAAGAAAACCTCATTTCTCAAGAAAACCCGAAAAGCTTATTTAGAAGAAACCATTTATCTTTAGAACCAGGACCACATTTGAAATTCTGTGAATTATGTTTAAAGGCCAAACTGGCATTATTTCACTATTGAGTGTCCGCTCGTCAAGAAAATGTTTCAAGTGTTCGGTATAAAATAAATGGATCTTTCCACACCCAATAATCATTTAAAAATTAATTATCTTATATTATTTCTCATTCATTAAAATTAATAAAGTATCAAGAAATTAATAAATTCTAAATTTAAAGGTGATTGCAGTGGGGGACCTACCTCAAGATGGCATAATGATGGTGCAAGCTCGGAAACAAGGTGCGACGATAGCGCTCACTCAGAAACACCCCGCGTGGGTCCTAGAAAGTCAAACCGACCCAAATAACATTTAATTAATAAAAATTCTAATTAAACCAGGGTATATATATATATATATCAAATAAAAATATCAAACGGAGCATCAAATAAAAGGGTAAACCCATCGGGGGGTCTGCGATAAGAAACAGACCGTCGGAGGGCGTCACGCCGAAGGTAGCTAACTCAGAGGAGGGGGTGGCCAGAATGAGGCCACATCGGGGTAGAAGGAGGGTGGCTCGGGGTCCCAGATAGGGAGGCAGAAAGGTCGGGACACGGGCGCACCGTCGAGGGTGAGCCAGAGCTGGCGGAGGCCTGGCGGAGGTGATCGGGATGGGGGCGTGGCTGGCGGACAACGACGAGGGTGGTGCGGCGCTATTGGACAGGAAAGCCGGGGCTGGTTTGTTGCGGCAAAGAGAACAGGTGGGGTCGACACTGGCTGGGTCTGGCCAATAGGGGGTGCTGCACGTGCTGGCTGGGGTGCGGGCTGCTGTGCGGCAAGAGCCGCATGCAGGGGGGCCGAGACGTCGTCGGGGCTACTTGGTGTAGTGACAGATATAGATGAGGACGTGTATGGTGATCGGATCTGGCGGAGGGCTAGCGGAAGGCTGCATGGGGAGTATGAAGGCACTGTGCAGGCGAGGAGCTGCTAGCGGAGACGCGGGCGAGCGGTGGTGCAGGCGTGCAAGCTGCTGCAGAAGTGCAGGCAGAGCCTGGCAAACTAGGTTGCGGGGCTGCTGCTAGAGATCCGGGCAGGATGCAGGCACTGAGAGAAGGTAGGGGACGAGTCTCTGCACTGCGGAGGGTGACCGGGATGGGCGATCCGGTGGGTATGCGGGGTTGCGGAGGTGCTACTGCAGGTGCGCCGCGTCTGGCGGAGGGCAAACAGGCCGAAGGGAAAGCCAGGTAGGGAGCTGAGGTCGAGGGCGCAATGCAGGAGGAGGGGAGAAAGTGTTGCGACCTGCTAGAAGAGGCGCTGCGTGTAGAAAAAAATAGGGGGGAAAGGAAAACCGCGTGGAAGAAGAAAAAAAATAATAGAAAAGAAGAAAGAAAAAGTAAATAAATAAAATAAAATAAAATAAAAGTATAATACCAATATTATTATTATTACTAATAATAATAATAATAATAATAATGTTATAAATTATTGTTATTATTATTATTAAACGTTTTATAAAATTCTTTTCAAATAAATTTATTCTTCTAACTATTATTTATCTGAATAGTTGGGCAACCGCGCACTCACTGGGTCGAATGCACGATCACTAATAGCGGTGCGGTGACCATGCACCCACCCGGACCGGATGCGCGGTGACTACTAGCAGTGTGGTGACTACGCACTGGCCCGAAACCCACCGAAAACATCAACGCTTCAAAAAATTTAAACCTGGACCCAAACCCGACTCTACCCAGAGTCGCGGGACCGAGAAAAGAAGAAAAACATTGGGGTCCGTGGTCGGGGTGTGACTATAAATATGCCTGGATAGCATAATTATGTTGGATACTTGAGTTACTATATGAATTTTAGGTTATTTTTTGTTTATTTTTACCTTGAACTATCTTCTTGAATATCATGCCTCTTATTTAGGTCTTGATAGGTAGCCCGAATGGCCCGAAGGCCTTCATTTTTATTGATTTTTGATAACCCCCCTTTCAAGGGATGAGGGAGAACCCTTACAAGGCCCGTAGGCTCAGAGATTACAAGGCCTGTAGGCTTAGGAGATTACATGACCTGAAGGTCTTAGGGAATTCAACCAGACTATCTACAAGGAACTACCCCTCCCCAGCATCTGCTTCATGATAGTAGCTCTCCACCTTTGTATGGCCATCTGGCTAGGCTTCTCATGCAAGCACAGGCTGGTACCGTTGGCATAACCATACCCTCTCATTCTGAAAATCCATTTGGTTCTGCTCTGGTGAGTACACCTGTTCTGAATCCTCTTCTGGGGCTGCTCCTTTATTGTAGTGTGTCTGTGGAAACTACATGTGACCCGAAGGCCTTGAGGTGGCCTGAGGGCCTTAAATGTGTCCTGAAATCCCTACTAACTCAAAGGCCTTGGTGGCATGAAATCCTTAAGGACTCCAAGCCCAAACCAGTGGCCTAAGGTGAATAATTCCAGTTGCTACAGTACCGAACAGTACCTGCTACAGTGCCTGCTACAGTACCACACAATGTACAGTTCTGATACAGTACCTGTAGAGTGTACAGTCTAATACAGTGCCCTCACAGTGTACAATACTGCTACAGTCCCTGCTACAGTACTGCTACAGTACCAGAAATATGCCTCTGCCTGGTTTTGAACCTGGGTCATGTGGATGCACTTAAGGATACCTCACCAACTGGGCTGAGGCTCATGTGCTTTTGATAGGTAGGAATAAGTAAGAATATATGAAATGTCATGTTCTTATGTTTATTTGTTTAATTTTTTTTATATAATCAATTATAAATTTATATTAATAGAAACATGAATAATAAATAAATTATGCATTCTTATTTACTTATTAGTGATGATTTGGTTTATATAAATTATTAATTGATTGAGTTTATTTAGTAACCCCCTTTATCGATAGTATTAGTTAATTTTATTTAAAATAATGCTTCTAAAATCTTTTAAATTATATTTAAAGCATGAAAAGACTTGTTAAAAAGGAAATGAATAAGAGAGAGTGGTAGGGAGTTCACATTTAATATAGATTATTTTGTGCCTATTTTTGAAAGATTATTGTTTTTAGAAGGGGGAATTTATGTGAATCTCTACATTAATATAGAATATGTCACCACTCTAACCCCTATATATTCATAGGAATAAGCCAATGAACATACTACGTATGCTAGAACTTATATTGATCCTCATTTCCTAGAGGTAATTTTAGATCCACTTTAAGTTATGTGGTATAATTTTTAATGACGGGAACATATAGTATCTATGGTTCCTCTACATATAGTATCTATGGTAATATATCATAATAATAAATTTAGGATTTCATAAAATAGATTCATTTCATTTATAAGAGTAAAAAAATTTAGATCAGTACTGAGAAAAATTTGAAAAATTCACCCTTTAAAGGGATGTATGTTATTAGAGGGATCTTACGGTGAATTAAAAAAATATCCAAAATTAGAAGGTGATGAATCCTTGAGTAGATAGAAGTGATGTTGAATGTAGGTGGGGTGAGATTAATTTTTCAAGACCATTAGAGTGGTGGTATTCCAATTCCTCTTCAATTGAGGAGACTCTTTGAGCGATTCCATCAGTTTAGGTTCCTAGGACACTTTAATCCTTATTGCCTCTTTGTTGTGAAACATTTCTATCAATGTGGTTCGTTAGAGAACCTCCAATGGTCCTTTTGATCTATTCCTTCTAGGTAGGGTCATTAGATATGACTGGTAGATTATTTATGACTGAGTAGTCTATGGATGATGCTAGACATGGTTCTTATATAGTGATAGGTACAATCCTAGTATATTATACTCTTGTTGATGGTCTTAGGACACATAAGCTTATTATTATTTATTTATGAGTATCTTATATTTCATCTGTGATTAGTATTATAACTTATTCATAATTTTATTAACATCAATATTCTCTATAAGTAAATATATTAAAAAAGAGTAATCTATGTCAATTTTATACAATAGTGGTGGGTACAAGTGGGTATATATTCCTGAATTGAAAGTGAAAGTTTCTTCAAAGTTGATAAGTATTGATACACCTAGATAAGATGGATATAATATGTGGTAGATTTATAAATTTAGATATTAAAATGGGTATATATAGTCATTTTAAAGATTTTTATACAATTATTATGACTTATTTTGATTTTATTTTTCATACGAGACCACTACAAACTACATCTCCATCCATTGTTGTGAAAGAAGCATATAAGACATAATAGTAATAAGCAACATAAATAACTTTTCATAAAAAAGGACATGGGTTTCACAAATAAGTTTGTGTAAATAAGGTTTCATTTTGGTAAGATTAATATACAATACAATACACTCCATACATAAAAGTCCACAATTGCATCCATCTTGCATGAAAATTGTTACTGTCTTGAATAACGATATAATAATTAAATAATATAGTACAACTAACCTTCACTATATTTATTTAATATGTCCTCATACACTTGATTTCCTTCCATATCATGATGATGGATTGGACTCCCTCTTTCAAACTAGACCTCCTCCCATCATTGTGGTTCCAAAGTTCTTTGATGACATACCTCCCACTCAGATTGTATTCATTAATATCCATCAAAGCTGCTACCATGGATTTGAATACCGCATCTCTTAACTCATTCTTCAACTCTTTCAACCTTTCATCCACCTCATTTACTACTTCCTGAGAACACAAATAATGACACCAAAAAATTAATCAAAACAAAATGAATGATTTTTTTGGTTTCTTGATACGTATTTTCTTATACAGCTCACTCAGTGACTTTTTACAACACTTTATAAAAAATACTTTTATTTTGAGTGTGGTCACATTGGATCCTATTAGAACTCCACAGTTCACCATACTTGGATGAGATTACTACTACGATGAGTGACCTCTTGAAAATAATCATGTTGCACATTTTTTTGTGAAAAAAACATTCCAAACACACCATTTGATCATCTTCCCTTTCACCCTTGATAAATTTAAATGGGTACCAATATGACTCTCGAAGGGAAGAGATATTTGAACCTATTTTCGGCTTCATATTCAGGATACTTTCTCTTGGAAACTTGGAGAAATGGACAGTTTTCAAGCTCTCCCATCTAACTCACACCAATACCACCATAAGTTTGTATCTCCTCTAAGCCCTGCCAAAAAAAAAGAAACATTTAAGAAGAAGTGGCAAACAATAAATGTTTGTGAGTGGAAGTAAATGAATTTGAGTGGAAGTCATGTGAATTTAAATGTTCATTCCTTCATTTTTGTAATGTAATATGTCAGAATCCATAATTAAAAATTCATTTAAGTTACTTTTGAACCTCAGTGGCAACTCAAATTTCATCTCCTAAACATTTATTATTGCATTTTGTTGCTTAAGACTCATCCCCCATATCTTCTATATTGTTTGAACTACTCTGAGTAGTAGTCATCCAAAATGATCACCAGTACACATTATGGGATTACTTTTGGTTAAATTAGTTAAAGCAACATAGGTGGATGTCCACAAAATATGGGCAATAAATATAAAACAACAAAAAGAAATAATAACTGTTCAGGAGGTATGTCATCAATAAACTTTGGAACCCTAATGATGGGAGGAAGGTTGGTTTGAAAGAGGGAGTCCAATCCATCATCATGGAAGGCAATCAATGTATGAGGATGAATTAAATAAAGGCTGTGAAGGTTAGTTGTACTGTAGTAGAAGTATTATATCTCTATTAAAGACAGTAACAATTTTCATGCAATATGCATGAAATTGTGGACTTTTATGCATGGAGTGTATTATATTGTTTTTATTCAACACAAATTAAATGTTTTACTACTCAAGTAGAGAATGTATTATGAACACGACGATGTTACCAATCTCGAGGAAGAATAGACTATTGATGATGAAACTACAGAATTATTAGGGGATCAACAACATGTTGATAAACAACAACAATTCAACATCACAATTTTAAATAAAATTATCAAGGCAATAAGCCAGGGTATAAAATTTGAGGTTGGTTAGAATCAACACGGCCAACCCATTGACCCCAAAAAGTCAACGTTCATTAGTTATATTGGGTTCACAATGAGGATGAATATACTAATTGATATTGTCTCATGTCACCATGTCCAACCTATAACAAAGTAAATCCTTTTGAAAGATATAATAATAATGTTACAATATACTTTAGTTATTTTACTAAAAAATTATATAATAAAACATTGATTTAATCTTCATTATTCCTTGAAGAATTTGTTTATTTTAGAATATTTACATAATAAATTTGTCTTAATGGCCACTGGAAAATCCCATTTAGGCTTCCAAACTCTTCTGATGAAGTTACATATTAGGGATACTAAGGTGAAAATAAATCCCCACCCACCACTTAGTTATACACACATTATAAAGAAGTAAACATTGAATGCTTTCATCAATCATTACAATGAGAAATCATTTCAGGTGAATTGCAATTAATAATATATTATTTGACATTATTTATTTTATCTAACTTGATTCAAAATTGTTAATTTATTAAATAGAAAAAGAGTTCTGAAAATAAAGAACATGCATCAAAACCAACGTACCTCTATCGCAAAGGAAGGATGAGGTACACTTAATTATAGAAGAGATTGGTATGTAATTTAAATCAAAAATAAAAGTTTAATTATGTGATATGAAACAACATATGTTCCTTTGTTTATATAAATATTGATGAATCAAAATCTAAATCCACTTCCATCCCACATCACGTGCTGTGGAAGGAGCCTCATGTAAATAAAGAGGGTAAATTAGTTGATGAAAACACAAAAGCTGTATAGGAAGCATGTGTAATTATGAAATAATTGTAACTCGTTATGATTTATAAAAATATTACATAAAAATATCTATTTATGTTCATATTTTTTATATGGTTTAGACATAAGAATCGATAATGATAGTACCAAAATAAAAGCTACTTTAAGTAGCTTTGAAGCGGCCTGAACAATATGGCCACATTAGAGGATTAGGTTTTGGAGTCTCTCTTTGAATATATTTTGAGAAGATAAAACCACATGAAGATACAAATAATATGGTGAGATGATTGCAGACACAAATAGACTCACTGCAAGATATTATTTTTTAGTCTGGTTTGGTAGACCAATGTATAAGAAATGATCAAAGCAAACCAGCAGTGGAGCAAAGATCCACACATGAACCAAATGATCCCACTAGCTTTAAGGCTATTCATTTCCCCCAACTGCATACCTTACTCAGGGTAATCAATTTTTATGTCACTCCTTATCCTAAATTTTAATACAACAACTTTCAATAACTTTATATTACTAAAATTTTTTAGGGTATAGTTATATATGATTTTTATCTATCAACACCCACTTACTACTGTTTTGCAATGGGTACAATGTATAATATCCTGAGAGACCAGATACACCATCAATACCTACCAAAAGATCACATGAGAGTGTGTATTGAGGTAGCTTATAAGCTGAATACTGAGTTTCCTATTCCACTTAATGGTCTAGATATTACAATGGTTGAAGCTTCCATTAGAGATTTCATAGCATGGCTGTATAATCTTATAAAGATACATGAGGTACATATTTAACAATTTTTTTTCATATGAAAAATAGGTAACAGTTGATGATAAAAGTTCTAAAGTGAGGTATGATATTATACACGGATAAAGCGGCAGAGAAACGGAAGGTCGAATCAATAAAATCTAGCGAATTGACCAAGAAAACAAATTGACCTTCCGAGAGTACCATTTCTATGTCAGTTCTAGAGAAACATTTATTATTATTACAACTTCATGCAGAGACCACATTTAAAGATAAAACTATGTCTTACATTGAATATGAAGAAAAAATAAATGGAGATTCCTTCACAGATGTAATTATTATTGAGACTCTAACTGAAAGTCTCAAGAATGAATGGTTAGATGTCTCAGTTGTGAATACATACATAAGGTACATTTTCACAATACATTTGTCCAAATAGTGAGATAATATGTTCATTAAAGTTAATAACTATTCATATTTTGTACATATGTTTATATTACAACTATATAAAGGGAAGATCGTGTGAAGCACGATTTGAATTCATCAATCCCTGTATCATTTCTCTACTAGAACTTACTTTGAATAAGGAAGTAATTAAGAAGAAAAAAGATGAGTTACTTGAAATATTTAATAAAAAAGCATCAGATGACAGACTCTTTTTAGTTCCTACAATGCAAAGGTAAAACTCTATAATCTAATCACATAAAATATATTTTTAATTTTTTCATTACTTATTTGTTTTTTTAGGACACACTCGATGCTGATAGCTGTCAATATGGACACCCTAGATATTTACTTTTTGTATTCAATGCATGGATATGAAACCAAACGACCACACATAATGTGGATTGTAAATATATAATACACTAAAATCAACATTTTTATAGATAAACTTTGTATTATATGTTCAATATGTGTTTTAACAAGAATTTTTTTATGATAGAGCGGTTGCTCAGTACAGACTAGATTATGGCATGAAGTTGGTGTCTAAAGGGATAAAGCCCATGGATTACTACAAATTGAAAAAAATTAAGGTATATATAGAAATATTTAACTATCAAAACATTTCAAAACAATTTATTTATTTTGGTTAATGTTTCTATAGTGTCTAAAACAAGATAATGACATCAATTGTTGATATTATACTTACAAATTTATGATAGAAATCATAAATAATGAAAAGTCCAGCATACCCCAAGAGGTAATTTTCGAAGGTAATTACAATTTCATTAAATATATTTCATAATCATTTTTTTTCTATATTTTATCAGTAATATCAAGATTTTCAATAACCTAGTTACTCAAAAGAATAAATAAATTTGTTTATAGATGAGTGGGCAGTGTACTTTTTGTCAGAATGTATTCTGACAACAAATTTAGGTGATTTCCTACTATGTTTGTGATCTAGTATGAGTTATAACCTTAAAAATATATTTGGGGTGTGAATAATTAGTGTCAGAATCCTTATATATTATTTTTGATCTCTTTCTCAAGGAGAAGAATAATGGAGGAAATAAATTTGTTTAGAAGCACTGACCTACAAGCAATAAAATTGTTGGTCAATCACAGAGGCAGAGTTGGAGTTAGAGGTAGAGGTGAAGGCAGAGGTGGAGAAAAAGGTGGAGATAAAGTCGGAGGTAGAGTCGGAGTCAGAGAATGATGTGGAGGATGAGGCAGAGGTGAAGACCTAGGTGGAGACCGAGGTGGAGGAGGATAAGAAGAAATAGATTTCAAACAATAAAATTATTTGGCAATAAAGTAAAACGAGGATCATATTATGATTTTGTTTGAGAAAAATTATTTAAAAGTTCACACATCACTTGTCACTTAAGATAATATCCATTGTACAAGTATTTCAAGTGACTTGTTGAAATAATGTTTTTCACCACTTGTTTAAGTGATTTTATATAGGGTAGCAATCCACCTGTAAGATCATTCTGTGTTGGAAGCTTTAATTTCTCCACTAGTGTCAGTGAAGCAACATCTGTACAACTCCCAATCATTAAATAGGTATATAATCTAACTTAAATGTTTGAATAAATATGCATATAATCAACCACCAAAGTCAAAAGTTGTATGGAAGAACTATTAGTGGGAAACCATCATTGATATATTATGTTCATCGAGGATGGATGGTGTCAAAGTGTCCGTTATCAGTTTAAAATTGACATTTTAATACAAAAAAGTGTTACTCACTGAAAACTGAGAAAACACACTCAGATTTTCTTGATAATTTGGGAAAATATTTCATCATTCATTTGTGATGTGTATGAATTAGTCTCATGTCGAAACCACACATGATTCCACCTGTATGGCTCAAAGTGTGTGTTTTGAGTTTAAAATTACATTTAAGTAAAAAAACAAGTGACATAGTCAAAATTGAGGAAACACACTCTGATTATTTTAATAATTTAGTAAAATACTCCATAAGTCATTTGAGACTTGTAAGAATCATCCAAACCTCAATATGACACATAGTATGACAGATACGACTCCAATTGCATCTTTTTATTCAAAATTGACCTTAATTTTAGTGAAAAAAACAACTCACGTACTCAAAACTAAGAAAACACATTCATATTATTTTGGTACTTTTGGAGAATGATCCATAAGTCATTTGTGATGTTTAGGAATCAGCCTCACCTCAATTCTATGCACGTTGTGACCGGTATGACTCCAAGTGTCCGTTATTAGTTTAAAATTGACATTTTAATAAAAAAAAGCGCCACTCATTAAAAACCAAGAAAACATGCTCGGATTGTCTTAATAATTTAGGTCAATGATTCATAATTAATTTTTGACATTTATGAATCAGTCTCATGTTAAACCCACAACGATTCCACCTGTATGGCTTAAAGTATGTATTTCCAGTTTAAAATGACATTTTAGTAAAAAAAAAAAGTGGCGTACTCAAAACCTGAGGAAAAACATTTGGATTGTTTTGATACATTAGTAAAACAATCCATGAGTCATCTAAGACATGTAGAAATCATCTTCACAACAATCTGATGCACAGTGTGACTAGTATGACTCCAAGTGTGTCTTTTTATTCAATATTGACATTAATTTTAGTGAAAAAACAACCGTTATACTCAAAATTAAGAAAACTTGTTCATATTATTTTGGTACTTTAGGACAATAGTCTATAAGTCATTTTTGATGTGTATTAATTAGACAAACCTCAATCTGACACACGGTGTGACTGATATGACTCCAAGTGCCAGTTATCAGTTTAAAATTGACATTTTAATACAAAAAAGTGTCACTCACTAAAAACTGAGAAAACACACTCATATTGTCTTGATAATTTGGTTCAATTATTCATCATTAATTTGTGACATGTATAAATCAATCTCATATAAAACCCACACATGATTCCACTTGTATGACTCAAAGTGAATGTTTCTAGTTTAAAATTACATTTTAGTAAAAAACAAAAGTGGCGTACAAAAACTGATGAAACACATTCTGATTATTTTGATACTTTAGGAAAATGATCCATGAGTCATTCGGGGCATGTATAAATCATCCAAAACTCAATCTGACACACAGTGTGACCGGTATGACTCCAAGTGCATTTTTTTATTCAAAATTGACATTAATTTTAGTAAAAAATCAATTGAAATACTAAAAGATGATCAAAAAAATTCAGATTGTTTTGGTACTTTAGGAAAATGATATATAAGTAATTTGTGACATTTAAGAATCAAACACACTTCAATCCGATGCATGGTGTGACCGGTATGACTCCAAGTGTCTGTTATCAGTTTAAAATTGACATTTTAATACAAAAAAGTGCCACTCATTGAAAACCGAGCAAACATGATTGAGTTGTATTGATTATTTGGGGAAATGATTCACAATTCATTTGTGATGTGAATGAATCAGTCTCGTGTAAAACACACACATGATGCCACCTGTATGGATCAAAGTGCGTGTTTCTAGTTTAAAATGACATTTTGGTAAAAACACAAGTGGAATACTCAAATAGGTCTCCTCTTGTACTGATCATGACAAAATATATCTATGGATGTGGGAGAATCTAAGATGGATCGAAAAAACTTGAGAAGCCTATGAAGATCGCAAAGCTGGAGGAAGGATAACTCAATACGTGAATCTGTGAGACCATTTCAGAGGTCCATCATCACCTCTCTGTACAACCTCTGCCTTTGAAGTGATTCAACGAGCCCAATCACTAGCTCTTCCACCTCTGGCGACGGATCCGCGTCACATCTTGGTGATCTCGATAGGCCATCACACCGAAACACTTTATTCAGGTGCATCGCTCCCTCCTGCACTATGGGGAGTCACCCAAGGGTGCTTCTCATGGTCATTGAGCTGGGAATTTAAGGAATTCTAGATTTTGAGGCAATGAGGAGAAGGGTGTTTTGGACAATTAACCTTTTCATGAATATACCATTTTTAAATTTTAAGAATTATCCAATCGTATTAAATCAAATTTTAAAGTGTTATATAATTAAATTATGATTTAAAAGAATATTTTAAGGATAGAGTTCATATGTTTTATGATGAGTTTGGAGGTGTTGTTTCATGCTCCGGCATTCCAGGATGTGATTTTTTTAATAAGAACCTAATAATTAATTACTTAAGCATAGACTTCATATTTTTTTTCTTCTGATTTCGACTTAACCTTTGTATTGAGATGTCTAAATTAACCTTTATAACTCATCACTAAGATACAATCACTATACAAGTCTTGAGCATCAACATATGCCATGATAAGATATCATCATATTGTAATCAACAACTCCCTAAAAAGATGTTTTAATTTTAAAACATGAGAATAGTATCAAAATCTCATCCATGTATGTAATATATATTTTAAAATCCCTTGGGGTTTGAGTGTATCACCTGCATTTTCATAAATTGGAAAAGATATTGAGTTATAACATGCAAAAAAAAAACATAAATGGCGACAATACAAAAAATCCATAACAAAAAAATATTGCAACAATGATACATTGAAGACATAAAGATAAAACATGGGAATAGAATAACTTGTAAACCATTTGGTCATACTATCAATTTATAAGTTATTTTTCTCTCTCTAGCTCCTCAATAAGTGTATTGTCATTCAAGGGCTTGCCCCCCCACCACATTCCTCTTGTATCCAAGTCCACCTATGACCATAATTATGGTTGAACACATCCATGTGAAACAAAACCACCATGTTACTTAGGGTTTCAAAACTCTCACCTCTTGTAGGACAATAACTAAGAATTGGAGTTTGTATTGATAACCAATGCCTAGTCATGTAGCTCCTTTAAAACACCTCTACCACCTAGTGTGGGTTGGGGTGAATTCTATCATCCATGTGACAATTTAGTCATTGGGTTCTCTTGTGACCCTAAGCCAAAAACATGTCCGAGTCTTAGTTACACTCTTAGTTGTATATTATCCCCTATGGTGGAGCTAATTATTAGGAACCTTGCATGATTAATTCCCATTTTCTTGCCAAAATGGTACTTATTCTAGGTGTTGTCCATCACACGCTAATATGCCTCCCAATCCTCCATGGTAACCTTTTCAAGCTCCAAATAAGTCTCCTCTTGGACTTGTTCTCATCTCATGGTATTCTGAATCATAACAATGTTGTGAATGTTGAGTTTGGTCATTTGGATGGAGTTGAGTTAATTACTAGAAGATTGTAAGTTATGTCAATCCATTTCCTCTCACATATCGACCTCTATGATGAGGTCATTAAGGGTTGCAGGGGGTAGTTTTCCCCCATTTTTAGGAATTGTATATTAAAGGTCCCCTATCCAAATTTCATACTACCATGGTAAGTCTGACCTAATGGGTTTGTAGGGAATTTTCATTCCCAAAATGCAAAGAAAGGCAACCCAAAATATGGTGGATATATCAATGTGAAAATGATGCATAAAATAAAATGAAGAACAACATAAAAATTTTCATCTCATTGTTTATTTGAATCCTTGCTAAACTAATGAGGTTGCTGGAAATTCCTCAGCAATAATCAACAGACTTCTGCCTTTATAGGTGTGTACCGACCAGTGGAATCACCAAAACACCTTTTAATAGGATCTCACTCAATCCCAATATTGTTATAGAAACACCATCAGGTCATGGAATGAATGAGAAAGTAATACAGATTTGACTTATACCAGTATGATCAATTATATCAAAATAAGGCAAGAATCACTTCATTTAATATTGTTTATTTGATAAACAAAGGAACCTCATATGTTTGTAACGTTCAGTCGATGCTTGGATTAAATGTAGTGTAATACTTATAACTCTCCCCTTGTTCATATAAGTTATTGTCAAACTCTATAATTATCACTTTATCATCAATTTATCTTCACATGATAAATTATGGACCCCAATGGTATGATAATATCCATGGATTAACAAGACTATATAAATCCAAATGATATCACATATTATAGAAATTATGTGAAAAATGATCTTATCATAACGTTGGTCGCATTATGGACTTAGTGCATATACAACACTCTCACACTCATGCTAAAGGCTTTATGTAAAAATTCACAACACTTGTGAAACCATACAAATTCCTTGAGACACAATTATCAAACCCTATCATCTTGGAGAAAAACTCTGTATCAAAGTAAATCTTTATTCCATACCCAAAATGTGTGACCCTATGAGCATTTTTAGCATTGAAAATAAGTATGAATTCTTTAATTCATAACCACGAGCAAAGAGTTTCCTCTTGCAACATGTCATTACTACCCAAGCTATAGAGAGATTCGACGTAATCTCTACCAAACACACTCATATCTCCATGTGAACACATTTACCAGAATGTATCTATATACATCGTATACATACTCATATAATCCCTTTATCTAAGACATTGAGTACAACCATTAGACATGGAATATTTCATTCTAGTATTGGTAAACTTATACAATCTCAATTATTTGAAGTAGAATAACTAGATTGAATAAATATATAGCATGTCATTTATCCAAGTAGACGAGCACACGACACGTCACTCAACTAAGCATGACCATTCAGTTCATTGGTCTAATTCAGTCAAGGACTCATACATCATACCTGTTATACAAGAGGAAAAACCTCATATTGGTTAACAAATACCCACCACATGATTAACTACATGCCCAACCACCACTTGATTAGCCTAGTCATGAGATTGATGTAAGAAAGGTATTAAAGTATAAAGGTTCACATGTGATGTAACTTAACAAACACAAGTTATTGGGATTAATATAAGAATATACCCTTAAGAACATCAATGAACATATGAGTGACATTCGACATGATATAATTTCACAGGCCAACCCAAATAACAAGTCACATGTTTCATCTCATAAAGGAAATCTAGATTTCTATATGAGACTTTACTCACACTAATCTTAACATATCATCATAAACCATAATTCTCTATGATGATCATTGATTTAGAAAAATTTAGAGTCTTACTCTGAGGGGTTATTATTATTCCATTCTCATGTAAAATTTACAGCACACATAAATGAATGATAAATATAAATTTCTTTTATTATAAAATCACGATACATCAATGTTAACAAAATCCATTATATACAGTGTTTTTAGTATCTAATACCCAAAGAATTTACATGACTCTCATGTTTCTACTATGATAATGACTATGTAAATGGATCTAATATATTCTCCTCGATGTTTAGTGAATAAATATTTACATTTTTCCTCTTAATGATTTACTGGGTGATATAGTACTTGAAAAGGATACATGTGGTCATTTGGTGAGACTAAGGCTCCTTATTTCGAGCAATCGTTCCACCATTTCCATAATAAAGCTTCATTGTTACAAAGATGTTGGGAACCACCCCATGTCTAGTGATAAACTTCTTAATCCAAATATCTTCCTTCATAACATTTGATGTAGTGACATATTGTGTTTTTTTTCAAGTCTTTCATGGAGGGTTTTTTGAAATTGTTTCAGCTATTAACTCCATCGTTGAGGTAAAACACAAAACCATATTGAGATATTTAATCATACTTGTGAATTTGGAAGATAATATCAGTGTAACCCCTTATAATAAGCTCTTACTCACCTCTAAAAATCAAGAAAACAAATCCTTAATTCTTTTCAAGTACTTAAGGATGGTTTTAGTTGCAATACAATGACTTTCACTAGGATTGGATTAGTATTTATAGGTAATAGTAAAAGAAAATGAGATATTGGGTTAAGTATAAAACATGGAATACATGATGGATCTAATTACCGAAGTATAAGGAATATCATCCATGCATATCCTATTTAACTCATTGGAAAGACATTAAGCCTTCATAAGTCTCATAACATACAACACCGGTAAAGACTCCTTCTTGGAGTTATCTACGTTAAATCTCTCAAGCCCTTTACCAATATTTGCATTTTGATTCATACTAAGGAACCAATTTGATTTACATTTGTAGATATCCATATACAATATATTGGCTTCTTCACTCATTTCTTCCATTAAAAACATTTTCACAACCATACCTCTATAGAATGTAAATTTAAGATACCACTTTTATGAATAGTCTGTCGTGCACATAAAATACTAGAAATAACACAATATTCCCACCAACGAGCTTGTATACACAAGAATCATACACATTTATTATGAAACCAGACTCTTTGATTGCATCATTAGACTAGATGTTCTAACTTTGAGAAGCTTGTTTTTTATATAAATAGATCATTGTACATTTTATACCTCAGAAACATCATTTGGATCCTCAAAACCTTCAGATTGTATCATATACACATCCTCGAATAAATTTACTTTAAGTAAAAAAGTTTTGTTATCCATTTGATATACACTACTACAAAACATGCCTTTAATAGCACCAATATTTATCAGCGCTAACAAAATGCGCTGATAAAGTCCATCTTTATCAACGCTAAAATAAGCGCCGATAAAGGGTGCCCTTTATCAGCGCTTATTTTAGCACTCATAAAGGTTACCATTTATTAGCGATTTATTTTTAGCATTGATAAAGGATATACTTTATCAGTGCTTTTTTTAGTGATGATAAAGGGTACCCTCTTTCATCGATTTTTTTGTGCTGATAAAGGTTAAGAATAAACTGAAATAATTAGACAAATATTTTTTTAACAATTTCATTAATTAAATAATTATTTTTAAAAATGAATAAATTGAATATACATATATATAAATTTTAAAAATTAATAAATGATATATATTAAATATATAGATATGTAAAATGAATAAAATGAAATAATTAAACAAATAAAAATTTAAAATGAGTAAATTAAAAAAAATATTAAACATTTTATTAATCAAACAATTATTGATAAAAATGAATATATTTAATATACATATATATATATTATAAATATTAATAAATAGTATATATTAAATATAGACATACACGTTTTCAGCATGGGTACTATAGCAGTACTGTCACCGAGGGGTCCTTTGGGCCAAAAAATGGGCTTTCATGCCTTGTATTCAGGCCACTTGGCCTTGGACCTTCAGGCTATATAATGGGTCTCCCTCTACCCAGACTTAAAGAGGTCTTTGTTTTAAATAATAAATTGAGGCTTTGACCCCAACCTTTTAAAAAAATGTCTTATTCATTTTTAATGTTGTTTGATTTTTCAATTTAACGTATATCATATGTCATGTGTTACATTGATTCCATGTGTATATATATATATATGTGTGTGTGTGTGTGTTTTTAATTAATGCATTTTTATATACAAAGGCACACACAAATATATTTACGCAATATATAGAAACACATACACCTAATATTTATGTAATTTATTCAAATTTTAGTATATTTTAGAATTTCATTATAACATGATACATTTAAAATGTTATGTTTTTAATTGGAAAATTTTATTTATTTATTTTTAATACTATTACAGTTAGGGTATTCATTTTTAATATATTTTTTTATTTTATTTTTGAATTTGATCATTTTCTATTATTTATTTATATATATTTATTTACTATGTTTTAGTATTTTCAATATGTATTCATCCACTTCAATATATATATATATATATCCATATTTTTTAAACAATTTATATTTAATTAATAAAACTTATCCATTTTTTCAATATTTTTAAAGTGTGCTCATTTTGAATTATTCAATTTCACTCATTTTTAAAATGCATGTATTTAAAATTATATATCTAATAATAATTTTAAAAATATATTTGTAAATAAATATTTATAAATAAATATATTTATAAATGTATATTCACTATATTTATAAATTTATTTATTTATAATTATTATAAATAAATAATAATTATTTTTTAAATAAGTATTTAGTTAATTTTAATTAAATAATTATATATATTTAAATAATTATAAAATTATAATAAATTTATTAAGTAATTATAATTATAAAACCTTTATCAGTACTAAAGTTTTAGCGTTGATAAAAGGAATATTTATCAGCACTTTTTTAGCAGTGATAAAGATTGATCTTTATTAGAGCTAAAAGAGCGCTGTTAAAAAATATATTTATTCATGCTAAAATGATAGCACTGATAAATATGTCTTTTATCGGTGCTCTTTTAGTGCTGATAAAGATCGATCTTTATTTATGCTAAAAAAGCACTGATAAATATTCTTTTTATCAACACTTATCAATTTAGCACTTATAAAAGGGATCTTGATCAGTGTTTTTTCTGAAAGCACTGTTAAAAGTGTCTGCGATCTATTTAAAATAACGCTAATCACGATTCGTCCACTCATTATTCTCAAGATCTCGCAGAACTCCTTTGCTGCTGGCACGAATCCTCTATGTTCCCTTGGATCAATCTAGGCTAGAATCTAATGTATGTTATTTTCTACTTTTCCGCTATTGTTGTTTGATTTTTTGGTTCCTTATTTTTCATTTTTATGATGTTATTAACCATGATGAACCCTACATATCATCTCCTCACCACTGAAATACAACAAGTGGTTCTATTTCATCTTTTCCTCTATAGATAATGGTTTTAAAGAAAGATAAGGATGTTTTAATATGGTAAGGTCAATCAACATATGTGTATGGGCCTATATGGATAAATAAAATATATTTTTCACCACACGCTACTGCAAAGGTAATGCTAGATTTATAACATGATCAAATTGAATTTATTTAAACATTAAATAGGTTAACCCATTTCTCAAACAAGTTTTCTATATCCCTTAGAATTGACACAAGACTTTAGTGATCGAGAAGCGTGTCTAAGGTGATTTTCTAACCTGACATGGGAACTATTTAGGTATACTAGGTCAAAAATGTTACAAAATAGAATGAGAGTGAAACTAGGGATATTAGTATTTATTATATCTAGAAGAAAAAACTTTCCAGACATAAGAATTAATCCATAAATATGTCTGGATAGCATAATTATGTTGGATACTTGAGTTACTAAATGATTTTTAGGTTATTTTTTGTTTATTTTTACCTTGAACTATCTTATTGAATCTCATGCCTCTTATTTAGGGGTTGATAGGCAGGAATCAGTAAGAATATATGAAATGTCATGTTCTTATGTGTCTTTGTTTAATTTTTTTTCTTGAATCAATTATAAATTTATATTAATATAAACATGAATAATAAATAAATTATGCATTCTTATTTACTTATTAGTGATGATTAGGTTTATATAAATTATTAATTGATTAATTTTATTTAGTAACCCCATTTATCAATACTATTAGTTAATTGTATTTAAAATAATGATTCTAATATCTTTTAAATTATATTTAAAGTATGAAAAGACTTATTAAAAAGGAAATTAATGAGAGAGAGTGGTAAGGGGTTCACATTTCATATAGATTATTTTGTGCCTATTTCTAAAAGATTATTATTTTTTTTAAGGGGAAAATTATGTTAATCTCTACATTAATATAGAATATTTCACCACTCTAAACCCTATATATCCATAGGAAGGAGACAATTAACATCCTCTGTATGCTAGAACTTATATTTATCATCATTTCCTAAAGGTAATTGTAGATCTACTTTAAGTTATGTGATATAATTTTCAATGACAGGAACATATAGTATCTATGGTTCCTCTAAGATTTTACGGTAATATATCATAATAATAAATTTAGTATTGCATTTAATATATTCATTTCATTTATAAGAGTAAAAAAAAATTAGATGAGTACTGATCATAAGTTGAAAAAACCACCCTTTAAAGGGATGTATGTTATTGGAGGGATCTTATGGTGAATTAAAAAAATATCCAAAATTAGAAGGTGAGGAATCCTTGAGTAGACAAAAGTGATGTCAAATGTAGGTGGGGTGAGATTCATTTCTTCAAGACCATTAGAATGGAGGTATTCCAATTCCACTTCAATTTAGGAGACTCTTTGAGTGATTCCATTAGTGTAGGTTCCTAGGACACTTTAATCCTTATTGACTATTTGATGTGAAACATTTCTATCGATGTGTTTAGTTGGGGAACCTCCAATGGTCCTTTTGAGCTATTACTTATTGGTAGGGTCATTAGATATGACTAGTAGATTATTTATGACTGAGTAGTCTATGGATGATGCTAGACAGGGTTCTTCTATAGTGATAGGTACAATCCTAGTATATTATACTCTTGTTGATGGTCTTAGGACACATAAGCTTCATATTCTTTATTTATGAGTATCTTATATTTCATCTGCGATTGGTATTATAACTTATTCATAATGTTATTAACATCAATATTCTCTATAAGTTAATATATGAAAAAAGAGTAATCTGTGTCAATTTTATACAATAGTGGTGGGTACAAGTGGGTATATCTTCCTGAATTGAAAGTGAAAGTTTCTTCAAAGTTTATGATTATTGATACACCTAGATAAGATGAATGTAATATGTGGTAGATTTCTAAATTGATATATTACAATGGGTATATATAGTCATTTTAAATATTTTTATATCATTATTATGATGTATTTTGATTTTATTTTTCATACGAGACCACTACGAACTGCATCTGCATCAGCTATCGGGAAAGAAGCATATAACACATAATAGTCGTAAGCAACATAAATAACTTTTCATAAAAAATGACCATGAGTTTCACAAATAAGATTTTGTAAATAATGTTTCATTTTGGTAAGATTGATATACAATACAATACACCATATGCATAAAAGTCCACAATTACATCCCTCTTGCATGAAAATTGTTACTATATTGAATAACGATATAATAATTCAATACTATAGTAGAACCAACCTTCACTACCTTTATTTAATATATCCTCAGACTCTTGATTTTATTCTATATCATGATAATGGATTGGAATCCCTCTTTCAAACTATCCCTCCTCCCATCATTGTGGTTCCAAAGTTCCTTGATGACATACCTCCCACTTAGATTGTATTTATTAATCTCCATCAAAGTTGCTGCCATGGATTTGAATACTGCATCTATCAACTCATTCTTCAACTATTTCATCCTTTCATCCACCTCATTTAATACTTCCTGAGAACACAAATAATGATACCAAATAATTAATCAAAACATAATGAATGATTTTTTTGGTTTCTTAATATGAATTTTATTATACGACTCACTCAGTTACTTTTAAAAACACTTCAAAAAAAATTAATTTTATTTTGAGTGTGGTCACATTGGATCCTATTAGAACTCCACAGTTCAACATACTTTGATGAGAATACTACTACGATGAGTGACCTCCTAAAAATACTTATGTTGTACATTTTTTTGTGAAAAAAACACATGCCAGACACACCTTTTGATTTTCTTCCCCTTCACGCTTGATAAATTTAAAAGGGTACCAATATGACTCTTGAAGAGCAGAGCTTTTTGACCCTATTTTTGGCTTCATCTTTAGGATACTTTCTATTGGAAGCTTGGATAAATGGTCGGTTTTCAAGATCTCCCATCCACCTCACACCAATACCACCACAAGTTTGTATCTCCTCTCATCCTTACAAAAAAAAAGAAACATTTCCGAGGAAGTGGCAAACAATAAATGTTTGTGAGTGGAAGTAAATGAATGTGAGTGGAAGTGATATGGATTTAAATGTTCATTCCTTCATTTTTGTAATGTAATATGTTAGAATCCATAATTAAAAATGCATTAAAGTTACTTTTTAACCTCAGTGACAACTCAAATTTCATCTCCCGAACATTTATTATTGCATTTTGTTTCTTGAGACTCATCCCCCATCTCTTCTTTGTTGTTTGAACTAATCTAAGTAGTAGTCATCCAAAATGATCACCAGTACACAGTATGGGATGAAATTTGGTTAAATTTGTTCAATCAACATAGGTGGATGTCCACAAAATATGGGAGATAAATATAAAACAACAATATAAAATAATAACTGTTCGGGAGGTATGTCATCAATAAACATTGGAACCACAATGATGGTAAGAAGGATGATTTGAAATAGGGAGTCCAATCCATCATCAAGAGATGGAAGGAAATCAATCTATGAGGATGAATTAAATAAAGGTTGTGAAGGTTAGTTGTACTGTAGTATTGAAGTATTATATCTCTATTCAAGACAATAACAATTTGCATGCAATATGAATGCAATTGTGGAATTTTATGCATGGAGTGTATTATATTGTTTTTATTCAAGACAAATTAAATGTTTTACTACTCAGGCAGACAATGTCTTCTAAACACGATGATGTTAACAATATCGAGGAAGAATAGACTATTGATGATGAAACTACGGAATTATTATGGGATCAACAACATGTTGATGAAAAAAACAACAATGACGCAACATCACAATTTTGAATAAAATTATCAAGGAAAAAAGTTAGTGTATAAAATTTGAGGTTGGTTGGAATCAATGTGGCCAAAATATTGACCCCAACAATTCAATGTTCATTAGTTATCTTGGGGTCACAATGAGGATGAATGTACTAATTGATATTGACTCATGGAACCATGTCCAACCTATAATAAAGGTTATCATTTGGTAAGATATAATGATGATGTTACAATATAATTTATTTATTTTAATAAAAAATTAAACTATGAAACATTTATTTAATTATCATTATTCCTTGCAGACTTTTTTTGTTTTAGAATATTTACATAATAAATTTGTATTAATGGTCCCTGGAAAAGACCATTGAGGATTCCAGACTCTTCTGATGAGGTTACATATTAGGGATGCTAAGGTGAAAATAAACCCCCACCCACCACTTAGTTATAAACACATTATAAAGTAGGAAACATGGATTGATTTCATAAATCATCACAATGATAAATCATTTTATGTGCATTGTAGTTGATAATATATTATTTGACATTATTTATTTTATCCAACTTGATTAAAAATTGTTAATTTATGAAATAGAAAAAGAGTGCTGAAAATAAAGAACGTGAATCAAAACCAACTTACCCCTATCGCAAAGGAAGGATGGGGTACACTTCATTATAGAATAGATTGGTATGTATTTTAAATCAACAATAAAAGTTTAATTATGTGATATAAAAAAACATATGTTCCTTTGTTTATATACAGATTGATGAATCAAAATATGAAGCCACTTCCATCCCATGTCATGTGCTGTGGAGGGAGCCTCGTGTAAATAAGGAGGGTAAATTAGTTGATGAAAACACAAAAGCCGTATAAGAAGCATGCATAAGTATTAAATAATTTTAATTCTTTATGATTTATAAAAATATTACATAAAAATATCTATTTACGTTCATATTTTTTTATATGGTTTAGACACAATAATCGACAACGATAGTACCAGAAGAAAAGCTACTTTCAATAGCTTTGAAGCGGCCTGAACAATATAGCCGCGTTCGAGGATTAGGTTTTGGAGTATCACCTCGAACATATTTCGAGAAGATAAAATGACATGAAGATATATATAATATGGTGAGACTATTATAGACACAAATAGACTCACTGAAAGATATTATTTTGCGGTCTGGTTTGGCAGACCAATGTATAAGAAATGATCAAAGCAAACTGATGGTGGAGCAAAGATCTACACATGAACCAAATGACCCCACTAGCTTTGATGCTATTCATCTCCCCCAATCGTATACCTTATCTAGGGCAATCAATTTTTACATCACTATTTCCCCTAAATGTGAATCTAATAACTTTCGAAAACTTTATATTACTAAAATTCTACAGGGTACACTTGTATGTGATTTTTATCTATCAACACCCACATACCACCATGTTGTGATGGGTATAGTGTATAATATCTTAAGAGACCAGATACACAATAAATAACTCCCAAAATATCACATTAGAGTAGGGATTGAGGTAGATTATGAGCCTACTGCTGAGTTTCCTATTCCACTTGATGGTTCAGATATTACAATGGTCTAAGCTGCCATTGGAGATTTCATAGCATGGATGTATAATCTTATAAAGATAAATGACGTACGTATTTAAAAAAAATCATATGAAAAACATGTAACATTTGATGATAAAAGGTATGAAGTGAGGTATGATATTACATATGGATAAAGCGGTGGAGAAAGGGAAGGTCGAATTAAGAAAATCTAGTAAATTGACCAAGAAAACAAAATGAACTTTTGAGAGTACCTTTTCTTTACTAGTTCTAGAGAAACATTTTTTATCATTAAAACTTCATGCAGATACCACATTTAAAGATAAAACTATTTATTACATTGAATATGTATCATTAAAACTTCATGAAAAGACCACATTTAAAGATAAAACTATGTCTTACATTGAATATGAACAAAAAATAAATGGAGATTCCTTCACAGAATTCATTAGTATCGAGACTCTAACTAAGATTATCAAGCATGAATTACTAGATGTCTTAGCTAGGAATACACATATAAGGTACATTTTCATAATACATTTGTCCAAATAGTGATCTAATATGTTTATTAAAGTTAATAACTATTCATATTTTTTACAGAAGTTTATATTACAATTATATAAAGGGAATATCATGTGAAACATGATTTGGATTCATTAATCCCTATATCATTTCTATGCTAGAACTTAATTTTAATGAGGAATAAATTAAGAAGAAAAAATATGAGTTACTCGAAGCGTTTAATAAAAAAACATTAGATGACAGACTATTTTTGATGCCTATAATGCAAAGGTAAAACTCTATAATATAATAACATAAAATATATTTTTTAATTTTTGCATCACTTAATTGTTTTTGTTTTTTAGGACACACTAGATGCTAATATCTATCAATATGGAAACCCCAAATATTTATTTTTTTGGATCCAATGCATGTATATGAAACCAACCAACCACACATGATTTGTATTGTGAATATGTAATACACTACAATAAAAATTTTATAGATAAACTTTGAATTGTATGTTCAGTATGTGTTTTTATAAGAATTTTGTTATGATAGAGCGATTGCTCAATAAAGGCTAGATCACAACATGAAGTTTGTGTCTAAAGGGATAAAGCCCATGGATTACTACAAATGGAAACAAATTAAGATATATATAGAAAGATTTAACTATCAAAATATTTCAAAAAAAATTATTTATTTTGGTCAATGTTTCTACAGTGTCTGAAACAAGATAATGAAATATATTATGGATATTATGCTTACAAATTTATGAGAGAAATCATAAGTCATGAAAAGACTGGATTCCCCAAGAGGTAATTTTTGAAGGTAATTACAATTTCATTAAATATATTTCATAATCATTTGTTTGTCTATATTTTCTCATTACTATCAATATTTTCGATAACCTAGTTACTCAAAAGAAGAAATCAATTTGTTTATAGATGAGTGGGTAGTGTAATTTTTGTGAGAATGTATACCGACAACAAATTTATGTGATTACCTGCTTTGTTTGTGATTAGTACAAGTTATGACCTTCAAAATATATTTAGGGTGTGAAGCATTAGTTTCATATTTCTTATATATTATTTTTGATCTCTTTCTCAAGGAGAATAATAATGGAGGAAATAAACTTGTTTAGAAGCGTTGAATTGAAAATAATAAAATTGTTGAGAAATCACAGAGGCATAGGTGGAGGTAGAGGAAAAGGCATAGGTGGAGGTATAGGTGGAGGCAAAGGCGTAGACAAAGTCAGAGGTAGAGTCAGAGTCGGAGACTGATGTGGAGGAGGAGGCAGAGGCAAAGACCGAGGTGGAGACTGAGGTGGAGGAGTATAAGAATAAATGGCTTGAAAATAATAAAATTGTTGGGAAGTGAAGTAGAATGAGGATCATACCATGAATGTGTTTGAGAAAAATTGTTTAAAAGTGCACACAACATTTGTCTCTTAAGATAAGATCCACTGTACAAGTGTTTCAGGTGACTTATTGAAATAATGTTTTTCTCCACTTGTTTAAGTGATTTTATACAGGGTAGTAATCCACCTGTAAGATCATTATGTGTTGCAAGGTTTAATTTCTCCACTAGTGTCAGTGAAGAAACATCCGTAGAACTCCCAATCATCAAACAAGTATACAATCCAACTTAAATGTTTTAATAAATATGTGTGTAATCAACCATAGAAGTAATAAGGTGTATGAAAGAAATATTAGAGGGAAACCATCATTGATATATTGTGGTCATTGAGGAGAGCTGGTGTCAAAGTGTCCATTATCAGTTTAAAATTGACATTTTAACACAAAAAAGTGTTACTCACTAAAAACTGAGCAAACACGTTTGAATTTTCTTGATAATTTAGGACAAAATTTTATAATTAATTTATGATGTGTATGAATTAGTATCATTTCAAACCCACACATGATTCCACCTGTATAGATCAAAGTGTGTGTTTTTAATTTAAAATGACATTTAAGTAAAAAAAGTGGTATACTCAAAACTAAGGAGACACATTCTAATTGTTTTGATACTTTATGAAAATGATCAATAAGTCATTTGAGACATGTAGGAATCATCCAAACATCAATATAACACACAGTGTGATTTATATGACTCAAAGTGCATCTTTTTATTCAAAATTGACATTAATTTTAGTGAAAAAACAACTGAAATACTCAAAACTAAAAAAACAAATTCATATTGTTTTGTTAATTTAGGATAATGATCCATAAGTCATTTGTGATGTGTATTAATTAGCCACACCTCAATCCTATGCATGGTGTGACTGATATGACTCCAAGTGTCCGTTATCAGTTTAAAATTGACATTTTAATACAAAAAAGTATCACTCATTAAAAGCCAAGAAAACACACTCAGATTGTGTTGATAATTTGGGATGATGATTCATAATTAATTTTTTACATTTATGAATCAGTCTCATTTCAAACCCACACATGATGCCACCTGTATGGCCCAAAGTGTGTGTTTCCAATTTAAAATGACATTTTAGTAAAAAAAGTGGCATACTCAAAACCAAGGAAAAACATTCTTATTGTTTTGATGCATTAGTAAAACAATCCATGAGTCATTTGGGATAAGTAGAAATCATCTGCACATCAATATGATACACGGTGTGACTGGTATGACTCCAAGTGTATCTTTTTATTCAATATTGACATTAATTTTAGTGAAAAAAACAACTGACATACTCAAAACTCAGAAACACATTTATATTATTTTGGTACTTTAGGATAAAAATCCATAATTCATTTTTGATGTGTAGTAATCAGCCAAACCTCAATCCAACGCATGATGTGGCCAATATAACTCCAAGTGTCCGTTATTAGTTTAAAGTTGACATTTTAATACAAAAAAGTGTCACTCAATAAAAACTAAGAAAAACACTCATATTGTCTTGATAATTTTGTTCAATGATTTATAATTCATTTATGACATGTATGAATCAGTCTCATGTCAAGCCCACACATGATTCCACTTGTATGGCTCAAAGTGCATGTTTCTAATATAAGATTACATTTTAATAAAAAACACAAGTGGCATACTCAAAACCAAGGAAACACATTCTGATTATTTTGATACTTTAGGAAAAAGATCCACGAGTCATTTGGGACATGTAGAAATCAGGTAAGACTCAATCCGACACACAATGTGACCAGTATGACTCCAAGTGTGTCTTTTTATTCAAAATTGACATTAATTTTAGTAAAAAAACAACTAACATACTCAAAACTGAGCAAACAAATTCAGATTGTTTTTTTATATTAGGACAATGATCCATAAGTCATTTTTGACATGTAATAATCCACCATACCTCAATTTTATGCACAATGTGACCGGTATGACTCCAAGTGTCTGTTATCAGTTTAAAATTGACATTTTAATACAAAAAGTGTCACTCATTGAAAACCCAGAAAATAAGATCGAATTGTCTTTATTATCTATGGAAATGATTCATAATTCATTTGTGGTGTGTATGAATCATTCTCATGCCAAACCCACACATGATTCCACCTATATGGCTCAAAGTGAGTGTTTCTAGTTTAAAATGACATTTTAGTAAAAATACACACTACAAAAAAAATGTCTTATGCCCACAAAAATTTATTGACAGATAAAATATTTGTTGGTAAAAATGAACATTTCCAACATATATAAAGTTTTATTGGTATTAATTTTTAATACAAACACTTATTTTTAACACTAAATAGATCTGTTGATATTGATCATTCAATACCAACATATCATTTACCAACAGTTTAACCTGTTACTTTATCATACCAATACCAACATTTTTTTTCTAACACATGAATCTGTTATTAATAATTCTATTACCAATTTTTTTTTCTATCAACAAATACTGTTACAATAAACCATTCAATAAAAAAAATTATCAATAACAAATGAATAGTAACATCATTTATATTTGTATATATATATATATTATTTCTATGACAAAAGTAAATTTTTATTTTTGGAAGTTTTATTAAAAACATCTCATAATTTATTTTAAATTACAGTATTCTATAAATATTTAATGTTTTGTAAATTTTTCAATATTGTTTATTCAATTTTTTCAAAATATTAAATGTTTTTATATCATTAAATATTATTTATTTAATAAAAATTTAAATACTTTTTATAAAAAAAAATAACACCACTATACCCTAATCGGCGGCCCATAAACCACACTTTGCCCACCTCCGTCCCTCCTCCGTCCCGCCTCCGTCCAGCCTCCTTGTCACCACCATCCCCGATCTATCCCATTTTCCTACCTTCGTCCCGCCTCCTTGTAGTCAGAATCCCTGGTATATCCCTCCATCCCCAGTATATCCCATCGACCATACATTTCCCTCCTTCGTCCTACCTTCATCCTGCCTCTTTTTCACCGCCATCCCTGATATATCCCGTCATCCCCGATCTATCTCACCGACCACACATTGCCTGCCTCCATCCCACACATCGCCCGCCTCCTTGTCACTTCCATCGCCTTCCTCCATCCCACATCCATCTCTTCTCTGTCCTTTTTTTGTAGTTTATTTTCTCAATCATTCACAGAGATTATAAATGCAAAACCAGATTGGGGAGGGAGATTTTTTCAATTGGCGGATGGTTCGGATATCCAAGACATTCGATTTATTTTATTGTATGACGTTATGTTACTTTGGGGAGGGAAACTTGTTCATGGATTGATGTCGGGAAGCATCCCTTTCTCAATAGCTCTAGTATACTATTTTTCTTTAGTAAACACTCTAATAGTATGATTAACAGCCTTTGGATGCTTATACATAGGATTCGATGACCGAAAATCTCAGCTTCGATATAATCTTTTAGGATGTTCGACCTGCTGTATAAAGCTTTGTTGAACAGTTAAAATCTCATTGAAAATGTGTTTTGTCTTCATTGTTGAGGTGTTCATAGCGTTGATTCTTTCTCATGAATCTTATTCAACCATTTGGTTTAGGGGCTTTCTAAGGATTATGGAGGAATAATTATTTGAGATTCTAATAAATGAGGTCACTAAGATTCTCTTGTGTTTAGGTTTATGAATGTGGGAATCCTTGATAGTTCCATGAATGTTTTGTTCAATAAATACTAATTATAATGGAAAAAAGGTTGTTTCTTTTCCAGCGATTCTTGATTTCATGAGTTCTAATAATTATGGATGTTTTATTTCTTCAAACGGAGATGTGAGGCTAAACCCTTGAGAAGAATATGGGAAAATTCCTCTGATGGTTTTGGCCTATTTGAAACATTCAGTTTTTACATATCAACAGATTGAAATGTTTGGTTACATTGTATTTTTGGGACACCTTTGTTATTGTCCCTAATTGTCAACCCATCGCTGCCCCTTGTCTCGCCTCCCAGTGCCGTATCTCATCCCTCTCTCCCACCTCATATCCCACCCTTCCCTGCTCCACCCTTACATCCCATCTCCCCACTTCTTCCTCCCCTATCACCAACCATTTCCCTCAATAGCGTGACCCACATATTTTTCGGCTCCTTCATCATCCCTAGATTTCCCCGCCGACATCCTCACGCGAACCCCTTGACTGTTCTCGACCGACATACCCCCACAACCCTTCCATCCTCAGTATCCCAATGCCTCAACATCCCCCTGTGACCCCTCCATTCGTGGTGTCCCAACACCCCCCCATCATCGACATACCTGCGCAACCCCACCACAACACACTTTCTACAGTCTCCCTACCCTACTCTGTATTGCCTAGAATCCCTATCCCCTCTCATCCTAGATTCATGGATACCCACCATCAGGTTGAGGGTAATTTAAAAAGAGAAGGATGGATGGTTTGAGGATAACACCCTCTCATTGTAGGGAATTAATTTCTTCATTTTATTTTAATCTAAATCTAACTTCTCATTCATTTTGTTACCTGTTGGAACCCCATTTGTTATGATGGTTGTGTGTTAGAGCCTAATATCTGAATTCAAATAATCATTGCACTATGTCAGTACAACATGGTTATTATAAAACTTCTTGATTTCTTGTAAAACATTTTGGGTGTTGTGTCTAAAGTCATGTTGGTGTTTTGATCATTGAGTATGTACTTCATTTTATGGTTATTTATTGATGAGTATCTTTTCCTAGACTCTGAAATACATTGCATACTGATTGAGTGTTGAGTTTTAATACATGCTTTTGTTTATTGTGAAATTTATATTTCATGATTAGTTTGTAGAAAATTAGTGGTAGATTTGTCATAAAAAAATGTTTTCATGTTGATTGTAATGTTAAATTTTCGCTAAATTTGTCTCCTATCCTACCGAAAAGAGTTTCTTTACATGTTGTTATGTGCATTTAATTGTAAATATTTTTCAATTTTCACTGAACTAATGCATGTGTACACTAAATTTTCATTCAAAGGGGATGGATCTGGTTACTTTAGGGAGGAAGGATTTTTTTGAACCTTCTCATTACCTTTATGTTTTATCAGCACCTTTCCTCTTCAAAACATGTTTTCTCTCTGTTGAGTTTTAAAGTTGAGTGATAACATCTCAATATGTTCTCGCCACAAGGTTCCAAGTATCAAAGACTATATTTTTTTAAAATTGGAAGAAGGGTCTTTTCACATGTTTCATTTTCATTATATTAGTTTGGTGGACATTTAGGGACATGGGATTCAAAATAAAAATCAACATTTGGCCTTGTAGATTCTTTGCATCACCACTCTAATTTAGGCCTGATTGTTTCTCTTTTTTAACTGTAATGATGCATCTCATGTTTGAATCAATCTGTTTTGTTGGAACAATAAAACATGACATTAATGGAAACAACGAGATTGTGGTGCTCTATTTTTAAATCAATTTCAGGCTACTTATGAATTCATCCTGGACAACTAGAGGTTATTGAGATCAATTTCATCTTCTATTATTTTTTTACTGTCTGGTTATGTCTTTTTTAAATTGAACTCCATTGTTGTAATTAATGGTTAACATTGTTTTGAATTGTAGATTACAACAAGGTTTCATTCTTTTTAAGAGGAATGGTGATGTTTTGTGGCTAAATTCAAGGGATAAAACTGCATTCTTTAGGGGAGTATCTCTTTCACTTGTTACTTTTATTTTCTGAATTTTATTCTGAAGTAAATTTTTGAGACCTGCTTATTACTTTTGTCGATGTCTGCTTTCTAAAACTTTCTTCTTTATGGAGTGTTCTTGTGCATTTTCTGGTTATTGATTAATTTACAGTTGAGATTAATATTGTAAATGTTCACCCTAAATCTCAATTGATACTTTCCAAGTTGTTAATGCTTTGAAATGAGTATTCAGTATATATTCTTGTTCTCTAATGGTTGTTTTTTGTGATGGTTTACATTGGCTTGAGGATTATTGTGCTAGTTGACATCAGTGTTTTTTTGGATCATTATCATGCTGCTTGATGGAATTCATTTTATGTGTCTGAGTGTTAACTTGGAAGCAGATATAATTAGGAGAAGTTTGACACCGGCTTCCTTGCCTTTTAATTGTAGACTAAGTCTTCTTCTTGTTTGAGTAGAGTATTGGGGAGTTACCTCCCTAACGACGTGCTTCCTGAATCAATTGATTTTGATGCCTTTTTTGATGCCACAGGTTGGTTGTCCATATTGTATGCATAGTTTTTCATATCTTAATTCTTACTCATTTTTAAGAGGGGATAGAGGCTTCTTGCTTTGCTAAAACATCCAAATGTTTATAAAGACTGCTGGACTTACCAGAATTTCCTTTATGATGTTGGCAGTGACCTACTGTGATCCCCCTTTGGGTTCTTTTAAGTATTTTTCATGCACTGGATAATTTCTAGTGCATTATGTTCGGAAGATCTACTTTGATCTTCTGAATCTATCGGGAGTTTTCATTTTTTTACATGTGGTTTTTTCTATATGAAGTATTATAACTTCTACCACTTGCATTTATGATGTTACTCATTCTAATTTAATGTATTTCAGAGTTCTTTAATGTGTATCCTAAAGATTTGAGATCTTAATTATGAGGTTTTGGGGATATCTTAGAGTTGCCACCTTTTTTGGATGTGGTGATTTCTTACTTGAAGGTTGGATGTTGCTGGAAGGTATAATGGATTGTGAGATTTAGTTTTAGTTTTATTAATACATCATTATGTATCTCCTTCAATTATTTTATTGTGTAACCTCATTGAAACTCGAGTTTGTATTGTAATAATTTTTCTTTAATAAATGTCTTTAGGGCATGAATTGGGTGACCAATTCATGCAACAGTTTGTTGTAAAAAAATAAGACTATCTTATGGTTGTTGTTTCCACTAGTTAGATTATTCTATTTTATGATAGTTTTATATCATGTGTTATTATTTTTTTGTCTTGAATTTAAATGAAAACTATTTGTCAATTGTTTTGTTTGTGTGATTAGAACGTTTCTTACGATGGTGCATGTCTAAAGTGGAGGGAGTGGGGATAGGTGCCACTTCAATCATAGAAGGGTGGTCCACTACAGTTAAAGGGATGACGATGCAGTTCTTCATGCCTTGATCCACTACACCAGATATTAGATCATTTGAAGTTATGGGGATTCCACAACAGTGACGAATGTTTGCGAGAAATAAATTACTAATGAAGTTTCATTGAGTATCACGTAAAGTCTCTTAGTGTTTGAACATGTTTGTAATATGTTTCTTGATGCTTCTTGTCTTTTCATGAAGTTTGACCATGTATTTAAATTATATCGGATCCTTTTTTTTCAAATAGACTTATTTTTTTGGTATTTTATGTAAGAAAATTTTGTAATTATTATATAATATATATAATAATATATTACATATAATTATATTAATAAATATAATATAAAATTTTAACAATAAATATTGGAATATCAACAATTAGAGTATAATTTACAAACAAATATTAATTGTCGATATTGTTTTAAAATTTTAATAATATTACCAATAGATATATTAGTCGTATTAATTTGTTGCTAAACATTTTTACCCACATATATATCTTTTGTTGGTATTATTATAATTATAACAGAACCATTTTATCTGTTTTAATAACATTTAGTGACAGAGTTTTTACCAACAGTTTAGTGACATGACAATTTTTGATGGTAAAACGTTTTACCAACAGAAAATGTAGTTTTACCAACAGATGTACTCCTATTGGAAAAAGCTAATTATTTTTTAGTGACATGTGGCATACTCAAAATCAAGGAAACATGTTCTAATTATTTTGATACTTTAGGAAAATGATCCATGAGTCATTTTTGACATGTAGAAATCATCTACACCTCAATCTGATGCATGGTGTGACCGATATGACTCCAAGTGTGTCTTTTTATTCAAAATTGACATTAATTTTAGTGAAAAAAACAACTAACATACTCAAAACTAAACAAAAACATTCTTATTGTTTTAATACTTTAAGATAATGATATATAATTCATTTTTGATGTGTAGAAATCATACACACCTCAATCTGATGCACATTATGGCCGGTATGACTCATAGTGCATGTTATCAGTTTAAATTGACATTTTAATACAAAAAAGTGTCACTCACTGAAAACTAAGCAAGTGAACTTGGATTGTATTGATAATTTTATAAAATGATTAATAATTTATTTTTTACATTTATTAATAATTCTCATGTCAAACCCACACACGATGCCACCTGTATGTATCAAAGTGCGTGTTTCCAGTTTAAAATGACATTTTAGTAAAAAACACAAGTGGTGTACTCAAAAACTAAGGAAACACATTCTTATTGTTTTGATAATTTAGAAAAATTATCCATGAGTCATTTGGGACATGTATAAATCATCCACACCTCAATCCGATGCATTATGTGACCGGTATGACTCCAAGTGCATCTTTTTATTCAAAATTGACATTAATTTTAGTGAAAAAATAACTGTCATACTCAAAACTGAGAAAAAACATTTGGATTGTTTTGTTACTTTAGAAAAATGATACATATTTCATTTGTGACATATAGAAATCTGCCGAACCTCAGTGTAATTCATGGTGTGACCGGTATGACTCCAAGTGCATCTTTTTATTCAAAACAGACATTAATTTTAATAAAAAAAACAACCAACATACTCAAAACTGAGAAAACACATTTATATTGTTTTGGTACTTTAGAAAAATGATCCATAGGTTATTTGTGACATTTAGGAATTAGTCACACCTCAATCCAACTCACAGTGTGACCGATATAACTCCAAGCGTGCCTTTTTATTCAAAATTTACACTAATTTTAGTAAAAAAACAAATGACATACTCTATAATAGTGTTTTTTCTTGTATTTGTGTTAGAAATTTTATTTCATTTAGATTTTGTAATTTTATCTTATTTTGGTAATTTATATTGTTGTTTCTAGTGATGTAGTGTGTTGTAACAACACATTGTACTTGTTTTTGGTGATGCAGTGTGCTGTAGAATCACATTACAGTTTTCACCTTTATTAGTGCTACTAAATGCAATGATAAAGATATCCTTTATCAGCACTTGTATAAGCATCTATAAAATAATCCTTTATCATTGCTTTTAGAAGCACTAATAAATTTAATATTTATCATCACTTTTTAAAGCATTGATAAAGGAATCTTTATCAACACTTCTAAAAGAACTGATAAAGGGTCTCTTTATCAGTGCTAAATAAAAGCAGTGATAAATGGTGTCTTTTATCAGTGTTTTTAAAAGTGCTGATAAAAGTATGCTTTATCAGTGCTTTTATTTGTAGTGATAAAGCTACCATTTATCAGTTCTTTTCTAGCACTGATAAAAGCCTTGGCCTTTTTACCGCACTGAGGTAGTCAACACTTTTCTGACACTGATAAAGGCATATTTTAGTACTGTTAAAGGATTATTTTGTAGTAGTGATATATCATAATCATATTGATCTATATAGAATTTATCATTACTATTGGTGAAAAATATTTTCATAATCAATTCAAGATATAGAAATAAAATTTCTTTTCATAGCTTAAACATAGTAATAGTTTTCCAATTTTATAATTAATCCACTAGGAATATGTAGATTATATGTGCTTAAATCCAATAAAACAACTCTTTACCCATTTACAATATGTAGATATACTTCCCCTTGTTATCAATTATTTTCCATTTATGGGTTTATGTACATCAACACATATGTGTAATGAAAAATTAGTACCCAATACCCATGGGTTAAAAAAAATTCACATTCTGATGCTAAGAATGCTTCTCCTTGAGAACATTTCTAAAACTTAGATACCAATCTATTAAACTACAGGTCTATCCTATAAAAAAAATTCAAAAAAATTTCTATGATACATGTCATAATCTATAACAAGGAATATTTATTGGATGGGTGTCATGTTTTATATCAATTAAATGATGGAATTTATTGAACATACTCCCACTAAAATGATAACCTCCTACATAATATCTATTAGGGTTATATGATCCATATTTCACTGAGGTTCAAGAATAATTTAGTGTTTCTACCAAATATTAACTATTTAGGTAGAAAATAATGTTAGTCATATCACATATAACTCTTGGATAATTATATGAACAATTATTTATCAAATTCATCATATAAACTAACCTAAATTCATTCCTTTGGTTACCTAAATTTTAGGGTTAACCAACTAAATATAACCCAATGATCACAATGATACATAGTTACTTAACTTTCTGGGTCATCCACATCCTCCATGCCTTATAGAATATAATCCATGGGTAGCGTACTTTTAGGGTTACACATATATAAGTCTTGATATGTGTTTCTTTTAGAAGGAATCTACCAATTAGTATTTTTAGAGGTTTTGAGATCTCACCATTTTATTTTATATTTAAATCATTAATTTCATCTCATACAATCCCTATATATATGCATGATTCTATAGATTTTTTTTGTATCTTATAGCTTTAATCAAATTAATACGTTCCAAGCTTATTAATGTATAACACCTTATATAACTAATGATATATGTTACTTATCCAAAATAAAATCTAATTATATCCACACATATCCAAATTTATATCATTCATAAGGTACATTAAAACCTTTCATGTAAAGGTTTTGAATCATATTAAATCAAAATCTTACTCAAGAGAAAGTATAGTGTGATAGGTAGTTAAAAACCTTTCTGAAAAAACCAAAGTTCCACTACTAGTATAGCTTGACCCAAATAGATAAATACTCAAGAGGGATCTCAATTTTAATACAATTCTAACACCTAATATGTGTAAATAATAATAAACTATTATTATTGAATTTGTAACTAAAAACAAATCATATTCCTAGTTAAACGAAACTAAATCTTATGTCATAATTAACACCATACTCCTTAAATATATGGCATAAAAATTTATAATAAGAAATTTAAACATTTTAAATAAAATAATACCCATTTTTATAATATAAAAAATTTATATCAATGAATATTTACTAGGTATTTAAAGAAATAAATGAAAATTCATTATTAGAAAATGAACTTATTTCCACGATCTAAAACTATGGCAATAAGTCATTGGACCATGGCCATAGCCTATGATCATGGTGTAGTGGCCCATGGACATTATTAGTGTTGGAATAGCCTATGAGATACACCCATGTTCAAGACTATAACCTTAGAGTGGATATACCCACAACCATCGACCATGGTTGTAAATTGGCTATGACAATGGTTGCTGACCATGACTGTAGCCCTAATATTTTTAAAAAAAATAACCAGCTAGTGAGGTTTGATCCTATGACCTCGTATATATTTTATAAAACCCTATAACACTAACCTACAACATAATATATATATATATATATATATGTGTGTGTGTGTGTGTGTGTGTGTGTGTTCATGTATGTGTGTGTGTGTGTGACCTATGGCCATGGTCCACATAGACTGTGGCCATGCGTATAGACATAGTCCACATGGACCATGGCCTCAGGCCACCTACGACCACAATCCCACTGACCGTGGATATTGAACCATGCTCATATGGATATTTTCTAGTTGTGATCTTAAATATTCATCATGAGATGTTGATAATTTCCATCGAAACAACTTTTAATATGGTCTAAAGTCACATATTGGTCCTTGCCACACCCTAGTTTACAGAACTAGGTACGAAGTCTCTCACGATTTTATCTTTTTTCTAGGTTGTTCATGAGTCTAGAGGAGGATTAAAGCTTTTCAGTGGATTTAAAAAAGATATTTTGTGTATTCTAGTTCAAAAAAAAACCAAAAATACAATTGTGGGGGTGGTCATGGTGTGTTGGATGTGTGAAATGGCTAGGCCAAAATGGTTTGGCCTGGGCATGGCCTAGGATAGAGTGTGATGATGGTCGAAATGTGTACAGAGACCTATAAGAATCATCAAGGGTGTGGTGGATCATATGGCCAAGCCAAAAAATCTTGTGTGTTGGGGATAGGGTATGATCGGTTCCCACGGGTGAGGCCACCATGTCGTGGTGGGTCACACCAGGGCATGGTGGTGGGGGTTTCAGAATTTTAAATGCCTATTGGGTGCTTGATCTCCCATGGGAGGTTACTCCATCCTCATGCCACATTAATGAGTGGTTTTAAGGAATCCCTTGACATGATTTTCCCCTAATAAACTAATGGTTCTCTCCCTTTTGGATTGGATTTCAAATTTTGTGTGTTTCATGAAGGAGTTTTGGATGTTATTCTCTTATCCAACAGTATCTTAGGGTGAATATTATATTATTTTTCTTTCTATTTATAGATCAAAGTTTTTGAGGACTAGATCTCTTCCTATCATATCTCTGAGTTCATGGGAAACAAATTTTTATTTGTTCTTGAGGTAGGTTTCTTTATACAATGGTTTTATACTTTGTTTTTACTTATGTTCTTGGGGAATTACTTTGATTTGATTTATAAAATTCAATTATTTGAAATGTATGAGGATTGTTTTATAAAATTACATATTGTGTGGCATGTGAAATGGGGTTTAAAGGGTATTTTATTTAAAAATAGATTTATCCACTTCATGTGTCTGATAAAATTCCTCGAGATGGTTTTTACTCTAAGTGGATCTTAAAAGCATGGGAATGGTGATGGTTCACTTGTAAAAATGTTTTGTAAAATTATGAGAATGGTTTATGACTATTTTGAGAAACTATATCATGTGGGAACATTTTGGAACCTTGCGTAAGGACATATTCAAACCTTAGTGAGTGTGATAGTTCTAGGGGTTATAATTGTGATATCAATAGACTGTCACAAGATTAAATATAATTAGGATACACATTATGCCATCTTAATGTTACTTGTGCATCCTAGTCATGTTTTACCATTTTCTAGAGCCCAATCATTTTTTTTGATCTTGGTTTAATTTATGTATCATATTTTATATGCTCACTTGGCTATCTTCTAAGATATGAATGCTTTTATTATTGCCCTCTAAATTTCCATTCATGTTTATACTCATATTCTTGTGTATTGGAATGTGGATTGTTTTTAAATAAAACCAAAGGATTATTTATAATTTTTTTAAAAGTGAATGTATTTATAAGATTATTTTGTTTTTAAATATAGAACCAATGGATGGATGGGTATTGAAATTGTATGGATTCTTATTGGAATCATACTAATCTTTAGTGCTCACACCCTACTTTTTTTTTCCTTCAGGTGTTTGTAGCTTTGGTTTTGTAGAATATAAGTAAAGTTAAGAGTATCATGTAACTCACTAATTTTCCTTGGTTGTTGTTTCCTTTATAGCAATTCATAATGGTGGTGATGAATCTTCACATGGAGATGTGGTTTCGACTTTGGACTTAACTTTGTTCTATTTTTTGGGTTTATCCTTTTGGATTGGTTTATATGTATCATGCTAATGTAACCTTTTCTTCCACAAAGTAATTTGTTGGTTTATAAATTTTCTGGTAACCATGAGGCATTTTTTGGTTCTTATGTCGATTTCCACCTTGTGGAAATATATCTTGGGTGATGTGTCATGTCGAACTGGGTTGGTTTGTTACGTCCCGACACCGGTGAAGGATTTTTAAACAATTTAAAAATATTTTTCTTTAAAGTATGATGTAGATAAAATACTCTATGTTGAAGTGTGAGGATAGTTTCTTAGATTGGATTATTATTCGATGGAGTGTTAGTAGTAGAAATTGGTGAATAAATCATGGATAATGAAAATTTTCAATTGAGCGGTCAATGATGAGACATTATTGGTAGGTGGAGGAAGATCTAACCAATGATTAGATGTAGTTGGGTGGTATATTTCTATTTTTTTGTAATATCGATAAGTATATTAGTGCTACTATAAGAAATAATAATTAGTGATGAGGGATATTCTCCAAATATTTGGTCCACATGTTGAACAATGATTGGCTAGATGATCTATGGTTTACCTTTAAATAGATGGTCCCTACTTATAATAGATGACCATCTAAAACTTTTAATTAGTTTTTTTTGGGTAGTGATTAGAAAGATCACTTGTAACTTAAGAGTTTCTCTCTCATCTATCTTAGAGAATTATATTGTTCCTATGTGTATATAGGGTATATCTCAAACAAAATTAAATTCATTATATTCATAGAGTGTGTGTAGATCTTCCATTGTTCTCATACCATTTGTTTATTACTTATGAATGATATTGTTTGGTCGATATAGATCATGGAGAGGTCTTCTCACTTAGGTACTTCATTATTAGGCACTTGTTCAAATATCTAGTCTTTACTCCATGTGTTGATGTCTAGAGGGTGATCTATGTTTTGGGAATAATAATTGATATCATAGATCTATTCCTAATCTTAGAGTACAAGAGATTTATAGTAAGTGTTTTTATTAGATGTTTGAAGTCTCGATCAATGGACATGGATTTGGAAGAAGGAGGGTCAAGGAAAATAAGGTTTTATAAAAAAATTGTTTTTTAGAATAAGTAGATAGAGGATTATTTGTATCAGATAGACCCAAACCATCCATTATCTAGAGTCAAGTATAAGATAATAGATAAAAATCAATGAAAAAATATTAACTGGAAGGCACTTGGAGTTGTTCAAATAACATCACCATAAATTGTTTCTTTCAGAATATAAGAGGTGAAGACTATTGTTGAACAAATATCTATACTCACAAATGAATTAAGTGTTTATGATGTGAGAAATTTTTAGTTTAAAAATTACTAAAGGAAAGAAATTAGTTGATCATGTAAATGAGTTTAACATGATAAAGATTTTGTGTAGCTCAATCAATAAGATTAACTTATTTTTTTGAGGATATCGTTGATTTGATTTCGAATGAAGTGATAAAATAAAAGGAACTATAGAAGTATACCAAAACAATATATTCTACAAAGGGTAGAGGATGACCAAATTAGTAGAGAAACCCAAAAAAGATAAGTGAACCAAGAGAAAAGAGCTAAGGTAAATTGGTAGGTTTGGGTCCTACATGTTGGCAGTGTGGGTAAAGGACATTTAAAGAAATATTACAAGGACAAAAAGGTAAATTCAAAATGATTATTAAAAAACAATACAAATTAGAAAGATGATAGTTATTTTTTGTGTGTTTCAATATTCCATTGAAGTTATAGATCATTGATCCTGGTGCATCATGTGTCTATATGGTTCAAAAAGATTCACATATCTAATGATGAAGATCTCATGATGGTAGGGAAATATGATATTTATGTTTGAACAAATAATGAATGCTTACTAAAATTACAAGGGTTTAAAAACATACTGGGATTGAGTAAGAATTTGATTTATATAATTCAGTTGGATGATGCGGGGTTTCGTACAATATTTTTGGATAGGGTGTAGAAGATATCAAGGGTGCCATTGTGGTGGCCAAAAGTGTGAAAAACATAATATTGTTTGTATCTGACCGAGATGTAAGTTTAGATAAAGGTTTTTAGTAATACTTGGAGACACCATGATGTGGAATTATCATCTTGGTCACATGAGTAAAAAGGGAATGAGATTCTTGGATGCTAATGATATGTTGAAACTCATACATGTGGAGTATAAATCATATAAATAATATATTCTTATAAATAAAAAAAGAGTATCTTTTTTTTCTATGCATGAACATACACTTAAGTATTAAAAACTAGATCTTAAAAATGTGGATTCATGTGGAGCAACTCTAGTGAATTCTCATGGTGCTTTATTATACTATGTTACCTTCATCAATGAATCCATGAGGGTGGAATGAGTGTACTTTTTAAATCATGGGTTATAAGTGTTTGGGGAATTCATCGAATGGAGAGCCATGGTGGAAAATGAGATTGGTTTAAAGATAAAATTCTTGAGTTCAAATAATGGTTGAGATTACAAAAAAAAAAGAGTTTAATAACTTTTATTATAATAAAGGAATAAAGTTTAAGAATATAGTAAACATAACACCACAATATAATAGTGTGATATAATGGATGAACACGAGACTTAATGATAGATCCTAGAGAATTTAATTGCATTCTAGTTCTCCAAAAGAGCTTCGGGTAAAGGAATAGAATGTTGTGGATCATATGATCAACATGAGTCTATTCATATCGATGGGTGTAACGGATTCCTAAGGAACTTTGGATAGGTAAGTCAGTGTATTTATAACACCTAAAAGTATTTTGAATCATCACATATATTTGTGTTAATTCTAGTGAAAGGGATAATATTAAAGAAAAGTCTAAGATGTTCTTGTTTGTACAGTATGATAATGGAGACTTTGGATTTAATCCTAGGGATAATAATAAATGAAATTTCATTAGAATTCAGAATTACACCTTCAATAAATGGATCATTTATAAGGATCAAAACTTGGTTGAAGAAGTGGTTAAGAAAAATAATCAAAAGAGTGTAACAGTGTGGAACTGAATATATGTTCATAAATACTGGTTGGATCAAGGAGTTCAAAAATTTCAAAGGTGTTGGAAAATTCAGATATACTGGTAAGTGGTCATTATTTAGAGGTTTTGGTAAGATCTAATGTACTAGGATGGTCAAATATTTTTAAAGCATAAATGGGTTTCCTATAATGATTAATTTATCCCAATGTTTAATTGAGAAGGTCTACTAGGGAAAAAAGAACAATGAAAAGGTTTAAATCAATCTTAGACTATTTTCTTCTAATGGATGATGGGGAACTCAAGAACCTATAAGAGGAATAAATCCCAAGTGACTTGACATAGTGGGAGTTTGAAATGAAAGAATAGATGAATTCCTTACATGTGAATGGTATATGGGAGCTAATAGATATACCAACCAGGAAAAACACACTAAAAAAAGTGGGTTTACTAGGTCAAGAGAGAAAATTATTGTAGTAAAAAGTAAAATGAAAGGTTATATGTGAAATTATTTTAATAAATAGAGTAGATTAATCTTAGTGAAATATTCCACTAGTGTTTAAGCATGAAACTATTTAGATAGTACTAATAATGTTAGCATCGACGATAAGAAGCTTGACGTATTCCATGGTTTTTATAAGGATTTGCATTGCTCATACAATGATAGTTGTCCACATGTATGGTGAATTTTGGGAAATATAATTGGGAAGTTTTAAAGTAGATACTTCAATATCTCAAAGGGATCATGGGGTTATATTTATGTTTTGGAATAAATGATCCATTATAGGGATATGTGGATGAAAACATTGGGGGTGATGTGGGTATCATGAGGAGTACCACAATACATGTGTTCACTTATAAAGGAATTAAAATAAATTGGTTATTCTTACCTTCACTGGTAATATCACTATTGAGCATCAAAGTGGAGTGTGTGGAGGAAACTAAGGTTAGGAGGGAGATAATCTAGTTAAAGGTTATGTTAGAGGAAATTAGAAGGAAGTAGGTGAATAAAATATTATTTTATGATCTAATGTTTATAGTAGTCCAATGTTTTATTCATATATGAAGAAAATTAAATTAAATTATAATATAATCTAGAGTTTTTTTCAAGACAAAGTGTTGGAACTACAAAAGGTTAGTGGGAATGAAAATCTAATAGACATGTTGATAAAATTTATAGTCTAAGAAAGTATGGGGAAATGTTATACATTAATGAGACTTGAATGATGGAAGGTGGAATCACTGCAAAGTGGAAAATTAAGGAGATGAGTTTTTTATGGTGTTTGAATAAAAATCCTTGAAACAATATTCAAGTTGGAGATTATTGAGGCATGATCCCATTTCTCAGTTTGAATCACTATTCAGTGGAGCGTTAATAGGTGAAGTTGGTAGAGAAATCATGGATAGTAAACCATCAGAACCAAAATATTAGAAATGAGATGTTATTGGGTTGTATAGGAAGATTCGATCAATATATGGATATAAATAGGTGTAAGAGTTTTTTATACAATATCAAAAAGTATGTTGGAGCTACACGGAGAAAATTTTTTCAGTGATGAAAGAATATTCTTTGAATATTTTGTCTATGTGTTGAAGGGTGATTGAAAAGATAATTTTAGGTTTTACTATACATATACAGTCCCTACACGGGATGAGATGTCATCTTAAACTTATTATTATTTCATTTGAATAGTGATTAATGAGATCACTTGTAACTTGTGATTTTCTCTCACTAGTGGAAATAAGGGTTTTAATGTTAGTTTTTTATTTTTAACATTGCTTAAAAATCAATATCAATTCAGAAAATGTTAAAAATATAGTTTCAACATTAGTTTATATACAAACTGATGTTTAAAGTGTTAAAAACTTTATTTTTTTACTACCTTCAATGTCATTTTATACAAAAAAGACATTAAAGGTAGGTTTCAATGTTATTTTTGGAAAAGAATATGTTGAAACTTCTTTAAGAAATCACTTTTTTGATACTTTCACCATTATTTTTCTTAAAACCGACATTTAAACCTTTTTTTTTAAAACATCATAATATATATAAAACCAAAACCTACACAATGAATCCTAGTATAAAAACCAAAAAATAGCATAATATGATTGCAAATAATAAGAAAACAAGCAACAAAATAATCTTTGTTTAAAATTTAACCACACGATAAATAAATATACATGGAAATTTAAAATGTACTTCTAAAAATTCATCATACCTATAGTATAGTTTTAAAATAATCTTTGAAGGTGGTTTAATTATTCATTTGTATATGATGTAACATAATAAAATCCCACATAAATAGTGAATGGTTTATAATTTATAATAGAACATATTAGTGTAAAACGAAAAAGTTGAAATGAAACTAACCTTATGAAAATATTTTATCGTTCCAGTTTTTATAATCTCATAAATGAATATTAAAAAATAATAACCTCATCAAACTCCTCCTTTTTGATGATGAAATTACTATTATGAAACAATACTTTGAAAATAAGAAACATTATATATGTATGATAAAACAAGTATTAACTAATATAAAATCTATCTACCTATGATTTCACATATTTAATTTTATTTAGATTCTTTATTGATAATTGAACATTGTTAAACCTTTTCCATGAACTGTAATTTCATATGTAAACTACCAAAACATGTACAATAAGAAAAATTTAATATTAAAGAACTAATAGAATAGAATAAAACTTGTGAATTCAGTAATTTTTTAAAACTTTTATGAACTCCACCTAGTAAAGAGAATAACCAATATGTCATGAATTCATGTGGGAAAAATATGCATAACCGTTAGGACCAATAGGGGCCTATATACCCTGAGAGGGGGGGTGAATCAGGGTATGGATATTCTTTTTCAAAGTTCTTCCTACCCCACTGGATCTTGAAATCTTTATTACAAGGGTCACTTTGTTTTCACTTATGTGTTTATTATGATCACTTATTTTATTCTTTATCTAATGATGATGCTTTAAATGCAATGCAGCGAAGTAAGCAGACAGACACATAGATTTTTACTTGGTTCACCCTCACCGGGCTACATCCAAGGAGCATATGCCGACGAGTTGCCGGTCGTACCAAATTACACTATTCTTCACTAGATATGGATACAAAGGTTCGGGAATAGTCACTTTGTCCCAGGCTCACTGCCTTTACAAGGTTTAGGGTCAGCTCACTGCTTTCCCAAGGGTCACTCCCTGTTTCTCTCTCTCTGGCTCACTGCCGGTGGAGAGGATCAACTTCTTCCTCTTCCTTTGCTCACTGCTCTGGAAAGGATCCACTCACAGTTTATAGACCTGTAGGTCTCTTCATTATCTCTAATGAATATATCCTCTGTTTTATGTGGATGCTCTGTTGAAGTCCAACTTTCACCCGTAGATGAATTTCACTTTGCACCGAAGGTATCGGGCAATATTCCAGTTTTCACGCAGCCCTGAATAACTGCCATGAATCAACCTTACTTGGCGCACAGGTCTAACCCATCATGAAAGTATCGGCGCGTAGGTCACAACTGGTGTGCAAGTCTACCTCAATCACCTGCACGACACAATATTCTTCAACTCTAAACCTGTGCGACTCACTTCCTTCCTCGCCCAAACTACCTTAGGCGCGCAACTATCAACTGGCGCACAAGTCCTACTTGCGCGACCACACACCACTTGCGCGACCACCACACCTGCGCGATGGGAGCTATAATTTTTCTAAGTGTTGAACTCCATTAAAAATGAGGAGGGGTGGTTATGTATTTATAGGCATTTGGCCACCCTGCGCGACGTCACGCATGTCTCCCCTCGACACGCAAGCCACGACGTGCAAGTTTCTTCCCCTGCAAGACACCTGCGTGACCCTATTTACTTTTCCATATTTTGAAGATCTGATCTTGAAAAACATATGGCGCGCAACTTTCCAATCCTTCTAGGCACCGGCGTGCAAGTCCTTTCACGGCACACAAGTCACCTGTGCGACCACACCAATACCTGCGCAAATCTCTTTCCTTTTCCATTTTTTGACCTTCTGATCCTGAAAAACATTAGGTGCGCAAGTTTACTCTCCTTCAAGTACATGGCGCGCAAGTCCCTTTTCCAAAAACCACTTTTCTTCATTTGTTGATTTTCAGGCCCAAAAATTTGGCAAACACTGGAAAACGGGGCCACCTTGTATCTATTCTTTTTGTACCACCTGAAGATCATCCATTCCTTTGTTGACATTCTTGAATCAAACATGGATCATTGACCACAAATCTTGAACTCAACATTCCACCACAAAATCCCCTTTGTCAACAAATTTTTATGTCATTGTTTTTCTTTGTCAACAATCACCACTCAGATGTCCACTTTGTCAACAAACACAATCACCTCAAAAATGCTTCAATGATACATTGAGGGATTTTTGCCCAACAATCTCCCCCTTTGGGTTTTTTGACAACTCTTCCATAAAAAGATACATCATTAATTCTTCAGCCACCATTCACCTATTGGAATTCTGATAGTGATCAAGGATTTACTCAACACATACTCTAAGCCCACACGAGCAATGCTTGGCATGAGAAACAAGAGTAAATGAAAAGTTCATCGATGAATTACTTCAATTCTGACACCCACTGTTAACACCAAACTGATACCAATTTTTGGAATACCAATTTTTGGAAATATTCTTACCACATTCCAACACTACCCTTCTGCACCACTCTTCTGCTTTTATCACGATCCTCAGCTTTCGTGATATCTAGTCTTTGATCTATCACTTCTAGCATCGTCAAATTAATACTCTCCCCCTTTCTCATTGCTCCCCCTATCTCGCTGCTCCACTTGTCAACTTCTCCCCATATCAATTATGATTTATCAAATTGCCACACTATCTCCCCCTTGAGCAATCACTATTTTCTCCCCCTTTGTCAACGAACCCAAAGGTCACTCCTTTGCAGGATGTAACAGAGTAGAGAACACATATCAACACATTAGGGAAAAACACATCATACCTCGGGGGGGGGGGGGGGGGGTCCCACATCCACACTATTTTAAGTGCGAGGAGTTGACTGAACTCCTAGAGCCATTCGATGCCTTTCAAACGCTTCCTTGGGTAAGGCCTTTGTCAGAATGTCTGAAACCTGTAGTTATGTAGGCACATACTCTAATTTCAAAATTCCTTGCTCAACCTTCTCCTTGATGAAATGATATTTGATCTCAATGTGCTTGGTCCTTGAGTTATGGACGAGATTTTTGCTAATATTGATAGCACTTGAGTTATCGCACTGGATTCCGATTGGATACTTCACTTCAACTCCCATATCTTCAAGCTGCTGTTTCATCCATAATAACTGTGTGCATGCTTGAGTGACCATAATATACTCATCTTCCGCGGTGCTTAATGAAATGCAATATTTATTCTTTCTTAGCCAAGAAATACACAATCTACCAAGATAGAATGCACCTCCTGATTTTGATTTCATGTTATCTACTGAACCGACCCAATCTCCATCAGTATATCCAAATAACTCTATCTGAGATTTCCCATTATACCTAAAGCTGAAATCCACTGTACCCTTGACATACTGAAGTATTCTTTTCACTGCAAGCATGTGACTTTCTTTGGGATTACTCTGATATCTCGCTACTTGGCATGTGGAAAATACAATTTCAGGCCTTGTTGCAATCAAGTACAACAAACTTCCAATAATTTGCCTATATTCTGTGATATTAACTGCCTTTCCATCCTCATATTTTGATAATTTCATCCGAGTAGAAACCAGAGTCTTCATATCCTTAGAATTCTCCATTCCAAACCTTCTTAGAACCTCCTTGGAGTATTTGGATTGAGAAATGAAAGTGCCATTACTTCCTTGTGTCACCTGTAAACCAAGGAAAATTTTTATCTCTCCAATCATTGACATCTCAAACTCATTTTTCATGAATTCAGAAAACTGTCTGCACTGAGCTTCATCTGATCCGCCAAATATTATTTCATCGACATAAACCAACACCATCATCCTTTGATTACTGTCATTGCTGAAATAAATATTTTAATCAACTCCCCCATACTGGAAACCAAGCTTCTTCAAGTACTGATCAAGCCTTCAGTATCATGCTCTTGGTGCTTGTTTCATCCCATACAAAGCCTTCTTTATCCTGCAAACGTTTTTCTCATCCTCATGAATGAGAAAACCATATGGCTGCTCAGTGTACACCTCTTCTTCCAGAACCCCATTTAGAAATGCAGATTTGACGTCCATCTGGAACAATTTGAACTTTCTTTGCACTGCAATGGCGAAAAATAATCTGATTGTCTCCAGCCTTGAAACCAGTGCAAATGTCTCATCAACATCTATTCCCTCTATCTGGGAGTATCCCTTGCACACTAGTCGTGCTTTTTTCTAAATCATTGTGCCATATTCATTCATCTTGTTGCGATAGACCCATTTAGTCCCAATGAAATTCTTATCTGCTGGCCTCGAAACAATCTCCCATGTCTGGTTCTTCTCAATTTAATCAAGCTCTTCATTCATAGCCTGAACCCAGTTTTCATCTTCAACTGCATTGGAAAAACATTTCGGATCCAATTGAGATAAAAATGATGTTTGCTGTAATGATTTCATTCTTCGAGTCTGAACTGGAGCTGTCTGGTCACCAATGATATTTTGCCTATCAATTTCAGCTCGACTCTTTGGATTCCTTGCAGACACAGACTTGACACTTTCTTGTTCATCATCAGTATCTTCTTCTGAGTCAGACTCTGCCACTTCTACTCCCCCCTATGATGCTTTCTTCCTCAACACTTTCATCAAGAAATTTCTCATTGTTTCATTTTTCAGTGGCATAATTTCTTTCAGCTACTTTTCTGATATTCTTTTTGAAAATGGGTTGATATTCTCTCGCAACATCTTGGTATCCTGAAAATAGTCAGCTGATACCATATTGTTAGAACAAAATTGATAAGCATGAGATTCATGGTTACTGCTGCTTCTCCTGCAATATGTCTTCCCTCGATGGACCACACCTGAGCTGAGTCATCCAATTATTGCTTTGATGGATCTTGAATTTGATTTTGTTATTGAATGATTCTCCTATGTTATGCAACATTTCCTAGGGTTAGGCCCACTATTTAGACCCATAAACATTATTCTTCTCCTGCATCATTTATTCTCATCTTCCACTTGGAATTGAGCCATTAACAAAATCTCTAAGCCTACTGAGTTGGAACTCGGTGTAGGAAACAAGAGATAAAGTTAATAACACAATCACTTCCTATTGTGCTCTATTTCTTCCTTTCTTCATCAACTCTGCTACCTGATTTGAGTTAATTGAAACTCTGAAGCATATCACTGCTATTGTGCATCTTTAGATGCCACTTCCCCTTGGATTGTATCTCCCTAAAACCTGAAACACTTGAATCATCTGTTAACAAAATTTATATATATAGGGAGAGGGTAACTTCTGGAATCCTCAAGAAGAGGATTATGGTTGATCCTGATGGGTCAAACCTTTGATTCTTTCTTGCAGAGCATCACACTCTTTCCTTGCTTCTTCTAGATTCCTAGCCAACTTCAACTGCTATGGCCATATGACTAAGCATTCATTACTCACATGCTGAGTCTTTTTTTGATATAAAGATTTTGCAGGCCTGGCCTTTCTCACCATTTGGGGTTTAAACCCACTAGTACACATTTTCATCTTTTATGTTCCACCAAAATTCCATTTCCCTTGATTCCTTCTCTAAGAAGGAATATCTTTTCTTTCCATCTTCCCTTGCTTCTTCTACCATTACAAGGATCTTCCTCTTTCCTCCACTTCATGTGGTGGCACATGACATGCAAATTTTTCAATGCATTCTTTGTTTATTTTTCTTTTGTCATATTTCTAAGTTTCCACCCTATTTTGCATTGGTGTTGGGTCCTCCAGTGAACATACATTCTTCTTACTCATAGCAGTAGCGTTTCCTCCCTTTTTCCTCCAAATTTTTTCATGTTCATTATTAGAGGGCAGTTGTGAGTGTGACTAATACATCTTTCGTTCAGCTTCATGTGACTCCCCTGAGGCTCTAATCCTATTCTCCAACTTACCACTTTGTCTCACAATGTAATATGTTTCTTTATACCTCACTGGATTCAAGATTCTCTTTCTGGGCTCCTTTTTCTTTCTCACATTCTTATTGCTGCAATTTATTTCCAAATTCCCTTGATTGGAACATATGAGACATATTATATTGAAGGCATACCTCATTTCATCATCTCTTAGCCAAGATGTTGATGCATCTTGAGTTCTTCCTCTGACATTGAGCTCCTGAGATTCCTGACACATATTCATGGTGTGTCCCATTCTTCCACAGTAATAGCATCTTATGAATGCTTTCCTCTAAGATAATCCTCTCTCTAATTTCTCATGATGCTTATTATTATCCTCAAATTTATCAAAGTTTCTATTTTCACAGCCTGAAATGTATTCCAGAGCCTCTGGATAGATGCTTGATGTGTGACCATGAATCCCGCAGAAATAGCACATGTTGTCACTACTTCTTGAAACTGCCCTCTTAGGCCTATATCTAGCACCTAAAGGTTTTTCTTCACTCTTGGAACTTCTCACAGCTCTCATTCTATCATGCACGATAGGGTATTCATCAAATCCAAATCCAAATTTTCCTAAAATATATGGTCTTTGAGCTGAGAAAATATTTTTTTGTTTCTCCTCGGAAATCTCATACTTCCTTTTCACTTGATCATCACCTTCTGAAGGACAATCGAATAGTAAGTGCAGTGCATCCTTCAACTTAGTTTTTCCTTTGTCCTTTTATATCTTCATTTCTTTCTTGGATTTCTCTATTACTTCCTCCAATTGTTGAATCTTCTTATTTCTTGATTCAAGTTGAGCATTGAGTTCTTTTCTGAGATTCTTCCCGCTACTCAACTCATCTTATAGTTCCCATGTGATCTTTTCCACCATGTCACCTTGCTTCATTACTTTCAATTTTTCCTCAGAAACAGATTCAGAGACAGATTCATTCTCTTGTTGTAGCCTCTGATTCTTCTGAACTTCTTCAGACAACTGTGTTTCTAGATCATCATTTCTGGATTTCAGATTCTGAACTTCATATGAATTTTGATTCTCTTCATAATCACCAGCCTTTTGTTTTCCTTTCATTTTAGCCATCTTTTGTAGTTCTTCACCTTGAGAATCATTCTTCTCCTTTAGTTCAGTAGCCACATCAATAAGACTTTGATTTAAGCCTCTTAGATTGTTGACCTCAATTTCCAATACTTGGATCCGGATATCTTTAGATTTGACTTCTTCATCCAATTTCTAATCCAATTTCTTTTTCATGCTGACAACATCTACTGGTGGCATCCTTCTTGAAACTTCTTCATCATCAGTTGTTTCGGTATCACTTTGAAGTTAAAGTACTTCACTTATTCCTACATCATGATTGAGTGAATCAATATTTTCCCTGTCAGATTCATCCAGGACTTCTTTCAGTAAGTTGTTTTATTATTTTAATTGAATCAAACTTTTTCCATACACACTTCCACACTAAGGAATACCACTTGACTTCTGAATCTTCTTTGATGTTTTTACCTTTTCCATGGAACACCGAGATAAGAGCAGTCTGATTCTTTAACCACACAGATCGACTACACCAAGTCAAAGCAAAAAAATTAGTTAAAAGCAACCTTCGCTCTAATACCAATTGTTAGGACCAATAGGGGCCTATATACCCTGAGAGGGGGGGGGGGGGTGAATCAAGGTATGTGTATTCTTTTTCAAAGTTCTTCCTACCCCACTGGATATTGAACTCTTTATTACAAGGGTCACTTTGTTTTCACTTGTGTGTTTATTATGATCACTTATTTTCTTCTTTATCTGATGATGATTCTTTAAATGCAATGCAGGGAAGTAAGCAGGCAGACACAGAGATTTTTACTTGGTTCACCCTCACTGGGCTACGTCCAAGGAGCATACGCTGACAAGTTGCCGATCATACCAAATTCCACTATTCTTCACTAGATGTGGATACAAAGGTTCGGGAACAATCACTATATCCCAAGCTCACTGCCTTTACAAGTTTTAGGGTTAGCTCACTACTTTCCCAAGGGTCACTCCCTATTTCTCTCTCTCTGGCTCACTGCCGGTGGAGAGGATCACCTTCTTCCTCTTCTTTTGCTCACTACTCCGGAAAGGATCCACTCACAGTTTATAGACCTTTAGGTATCTTCATTATCTCTAATGAATACATCCTCTGTTGTATGTGGATGCTCTGTTGAAGTCCAACTTTCACCCGTAGATGAATTTCACTTTGCACCAAAGGTATCGGGAAATATTCCAGATTTCACGCAGCCCTAAATAACCACTGTGAATCAACCTTACTTGGAGCGCAGGTCTAACCTAGCATGAAAGTATCGCCGCACAGGTCAAAATTGGCGCGCAAGTCAACCTCAATCACCTGTGCGTCACAATCTTCTTCAACTCCAAACCTGCGCGACTCACTTCCTTCCTCACCCAAACTTCCTTAGGCACACAACTATCAACTGGCGTGCAAGTCCTACTTGCGTTACCACACACCACTTGCACGACCACCACACCTGCACGACGGGAGCTCTGATTTTTCTAAGTGTTGAACTCTGTTAAAAATGAGGAGGGGTGGTCCTGTATTTATAGGCACTTGGACACCCTGCACGACGGCGCGCAGGTCACGACGCACATGTTTCTTCCCCTGCAAGACACCTGCGCGACCCTATTTCCTTTGCCATATTTTGAAGATCTGATCTTGAAAAACATACGGCACACAACTTTCCAATCCTCCTAGGCACCGGCGCGTAAGTCCTTTCACGGCGCGCAAGTCACCTGCGTGACTACACCAATACATGTGCAACTCTCTTTCCTTTTCCATTTTTTGACCTTCTGATCCTGAAAAAAATTAGGCATGAAAGTTTCCTCTCCTTAAAGTACATGGCGCGCAATTCCCTTTTCCAAAAACCACCTTTCTTCATTTGTTGATTTTTAGGCCCAAAAATTTGGCAAACACTGGAAAACGGCGCCACCTTGTATTTATTCTTTTTGTACCACCTCCAGATCATCCATTTCTTTGTTGATGTTCTTGAATCAAACATGGATCATTGACCATAGATCTTGAACTCAAAATTCCACCACAAAATCCCCTTTGTCAACAAATTTTTATGTCATTGTTTTTCTTTTTTAACAATCACCACTCAGATGTCCACTTTGTCAACAAACACAATTACCTCAAAAATGATTCAATGATACCTTGAAGGATTTTTTCCGAACAATAACATTCAATGAACACTACAATATAAAAATTTCAACATTAATGATATTTTAATGGGAAATAGTTTGTAATTATATTATAGTCTTCTTACCTATCAAGGAATGGAAGAAACCAATACCCACTCTTTGTATTTGATAATATTTCAAATATATAATTAGATCTAACATCATCACTCAAATATTTCATAGTTGTTGAAATATAATTTAGATATATAAATCCATAAACAATAGTGCACTTGTTTTGGATGAAAAGAGCATAGAGATATCCAATTATATAAGTAATAAATTAAGCCACTATAAGTTATATTTATTTTAAAAAATGGAAATAGAAATAGAAATTTACTTACCTAGAAAACAACTACAACACTATTATAAAGGGATCCTCGCTATTAATAAGACTCATAATATTATTTTGAAATAATTTTAATATATTGTCTCTCCCACATATATAAGTGGTCATAGGAAAATTACAATACAACTATAATATAGAAAATTTATGAGTTAATTTTGTTTTCCCATCAATAACATAAGAATCATTTGAAGGTGTTGGTTCATGAAACTTTTATTTATTTTGAACTAATTACTTTAAATTTAAATACTATTATATATGGTAAATTTAATAAAAATTTACAAGTAATTTGAAAACAAAAGTAAATAAAATTTAAAAAATAACACAGACCTCACATGTTAGCTGATAAAGAAGGCTAACTGACCAGAGTAAAAAATGACCTATACTATCTCCAACTATGGAAACCTCCTTAGTAGTAAATGAAACTGGAGTAGTAGGATCAATAATATCATGCACCTCTACTCTTACCTAACATGAACTCATAATTTTATGATGTACATAATCCCCCAAATTATGTATAATTTCATATGCTATAATATGTATATGGGGATCCTCAACATTCAACTCATAGTATAAGATCAGGTACGAATGAGGAGGTGGAAGATCTGGGCAGACATGCTATGGAAGTTGCATATGTCTTATATAATTTTCAAATATAGCTTGAATTAATGATTTAATTTGATTATCTGTCAACTGATTAATCTATCACATATAAGCCTCCAAGGAAGCTATTTCTCCCTTGTATTCTTCCTCCCTCAATGTCGTACTAGTATGACCAAAAAAATTTCTAATATCAACACCCACCTGATATCCTATTATGCAACCTAGGTGTTTATTCTTTCCTAAAGTAGTATCTAGAGTGTCCATCCTAACATCAAGGATAAAAGTCTCTCGTGTATCTTACTCCTAAAGGACATCTTGAAATGATATATTATAATGTTATATTAGTTAAATGGATTTATAAAATACTAATATACAAGAAAAATTACAATTAATTTCTTATAATCATATTATCTACTTCTCTTGGTGGATTCATAAAAAAACTTTTCCTTTTTTTTTTCATCCTTACCCTTTTTCGAGTTTTCATGGTGAGTGGGGGAGATGGATGGACAAACTGAACTTATCACAAACCCCTCCCCCAAAAGGTACCCCTCTTAGCCCAGTAATGAGAGGAGGGATATGGGGACCACTTTAAGCCTACCTCCAATAGGCCACGAGTTGGAGACATACATTGAGGGTATAACATATATACAAATGGGAGGCATTACCCTCTAAGAGAAACATGGGGAAAGAGGGATAAGAAAAGTACACCAATCAAATATTGCTAAGATAAAGATAAAGGAGTTCCCAAGTACATACATGTAATTTCATATAAGAACTAATACAACTAAAAAGGGAACTATAAGTACCAAAATATAAACTCAACAGTGACCATAAAGCCCAAACAGCTCCAAAACAATCAAGATATAGTAACATTCAACTCAATATCCAACCTAATCCTACTGACCTAAAAAATAATTTATATATATGTAGGGTGATAATAATGGGTATACTTCATAGGATCCTCCTTAGATCCTCTCATGAAAAAGATAAATAAAGAATACTAAATCCCAGTGTACAAAAAGTGACTCTAACTCATCACCTAAATAGGTATATTAAGTTACCAGCCTCACCATGGCTATCTCTCACAAAGTATTGCATACAAGATATCATATAATATGATATCAAATGAAGGTACCTCACTACCAATCCCCTATTGGTTTGTATCTTTTCCCCAACATTATATATCTCGAGTCATATCTCTCTAAAATAATCTATCCTGAAAACACTTAGGATAAAGTATCACAATATGTATCTCATGTATCATGTCATCTCATCATACCATGCCACATCTACATATAATAACCAAGTAGTTTCTAGGAGCCACCAAAACCTGTATGTTGTGTATTATACATTGGGTATTATACCTCAATCCATCACAACCCATACAAATCATACCTATAATAATCCCTAGGATACTATATATGGAGATACATGTGTGTAAAATAACCACAAGTAATTATAAACCTCTATAAACATATATGAGTAAAACTAATCACCATACATACTAGTACATAATACTAAGATAAGAGAGCAGATCTAGAGGGGGTAGTCAACATATATTCCTCACCAACCTAGATGTTGGAAAAAATTGCCTCCCGGGGTCTACTAGGTGTCATTCACCCTACTGAAAAGGGTGGGGTATCATATGAAATCATAGACCATACATGATATAATATAACTCAAAACCACACTATGAGAATTAACCTAGTTCTAAGTTCAACTGCAGCTATCATCACTCAGACACCTGGATGCCACTGATAAGGAATAGATATCCTATAAACACAACAAAATTAAAGGAAATTAATTAAAAATTCATCCTTTCATTTTAAAATTTCACTTTATGTTAATTAATTCATTATCCATTAATTAACATTATTAAAACTACATTCCTTAATCAGTAAGTGAAGATCATGTCCTCCAGGTATAATCCAACTAAGTATATATTTTCTCAAGATTAAAATCTTTCCATTATTCTATCCAACACCAACCCTAAGGGTTATGTTATTTATTAAGAATTATCCCCATTCCATAATTCTAGGCACTCCAAGAAACATCCAAAACTACCATAAAATATATGCACAACCTAGAACATCTAGCTACCCCAAGCAGTGGAGAAAGGAATGAAGATAACAAGAAAATCGTCCATCTAGCCTTTAAATATATTTATCAAGCAATCATACAACTTTAAAAATAACAACATGTACGCTCAACTTCATCCTATTCCATCAACTTTGGTTCCATCCCCGACACCATTATGAATATCCCCATGTATCTCCCTGTCACCGACGTCAACTGTTGCTATAAACTCTAAGTCTCTCCACCCATATCTCATCATCCATCCTAGGCTCACATCACACCATATAGAATGGATAACATTGAAATTAACACATAAGGCATAAAACAACCAACAAGTTTAATAGGGAAACTATGCTATAAAAACAAGGTATTCAACTATTACATACAAATGGGCTCAATAGGACTGAAACACAAGGCATCTATCCTTCATAAGCACACGAGCTCACTCAGCCCCAAAAACAAGGTATCCAGCCTTCACAAGAAAATAAGATCACTTGACCCCAAACATTTCATCTTTATCAAACAACCCGTTTTTATTACATAATGAATTAACCAATTCAATTATCACAAGTTATGACCATAGATAACCTAAGGCATCGACTATAATAAGCTATTAAATTATTTAAACATGTTCTCTAGAATCAATTATAATTTCAACAAACCATGAGAAGAAAAATTATAGTTTATCATGTTGTTTATTATTATCCACAATAATCATTACCACCTTCATGTTCTATATCCAATTCCATTAGCACATGGAAGAAAAAATTAAATTAAACATGAACTTAGAATTAATTTTATTACCATCAAATTACAAGAACAACAATTTCATTAAACATTCCCCTTTACATTATTTAGATAACTAAAAAATTACTATATTTACATTATTTAACCAATTTCATCAATTTAACATGTTAAACCTAAGAATAACAAACATGCTAAACAAGAATAACATAAATATAATACTATCAAGTAATTCAGTAGGCAAACTGTTTTCATGATAGAAGATAACATATGATCACTAACCACAAACCATTATTTAATTAATCTAGTTTATCTTTTATTAGGGTTAATTCCACCAACACCCAAAAAGATAAATCATGATAAATTTACAATTTCACATAATATAAAAGGAGAGTCAATGAACCTCCTACCACAAGGTGTCAACATTCATCATGCAAGAACAAAACAACAACACTGATTTCAGATCACCTCTCTTGCAAGGAAAACTATGTCCCTCCAAGAACGTCTTTCCACAACTACACCGACAACATAAAAAGAAACTATATTACAATGATGAAGATTAAAATACATAACATGGAAAGAAATAATGGGAGGAAATGAGATCAAACAATTAAGAAACCACTAGAAAAGAGGTTGAACTCACATTGGATCACCACAGATTGATCCCTGGAAGGCGGGGATGATTCTAATAGAAATGGGATTTAAAGGTCTTAAAAAATCACACATGGGTACCTAGGTTTTGAGAGATAAACTTGGGAGAAAATTGGGTTTGGAGGAGGTTTAGGTATTTATAGGCCAACTGAAAAACAAAAGACCACGACACGACCTCCTAGAATGCACAATAAAATTTCCTGACACAGGGAGGACTATGGTACAACGCAAGAGACCGTGTTGCAACCTGTTTGGTCAAACCAGTATTTGATGAACATAGTGCCTCCCATGACATAAATACTATAAACCTGAGGAGGGACTATGAAATAGTTGAAACTACCATGATGTTGAACCCATTTACCAAGAATGAGGTTGTGGTATATCCTATCCCCCATGCCAAAGCTACCTTGAAATTGGAAGAATCACCCACGAACCCCTACACCACAGCCAGGACCTCTACGTTGCAACCACTCAACTAAAAAGGTAGGGAATATTCCACAAACTTCCTCGACACCACAACCATGGAAAAAATAATAGTATCCCCCAAAATCCTACTCCTGGGACCCTACACCATAGTTGGGCTCTCTACACAGCAACCACTAACCTTACAACATAGCCTAAGGCTCCATACCATAAAATCCCCTGTTAAAATGATATTTCAGACCAAATCCCCCCTTTACCCTCCAACATTCTTGGAACCTTCTCTGAATACCTCCAACACCCCAAAACTCAAAAAAGGAAGGGATTATAATATCTAAGGCCTTACATCAAATACCACTCAAACTATTCTTATCCTTGAGAATTTAAAGCCAAACCCATAGAGAAATAAGGAATAGGTCATCCAAATGACCACCCCATGAGATACCTCATGATATTCTATCTATCATAGGATCTCAAAAACCTCACTCATAAGAACAAAGTGAAAAAAAAACACAACACTAAAAAACATATCCTAAATTCTCTCCCGAGGGAGATACCTCTCAAATAAGAGCAAGGTAACCAAAAAAACATTCAAGAGGAAACTATTTCATAACCATAAAAGGCCTAAAACCAAAAATAGCATCATTATAAGAGAAGAGATAAAAAACAGATTGAGATATTGAGCGCGTATCTACAAATCATGTTCCTGGTACTCTACTCCACACTACCATGTTACCATAAGACATGAAACAAGGGAATAACACACCCATGAATCACCTTCTCTTGGAAATATGGTATCTTTATAAGCCACTCCTCAAATTTCAAATCATCATAAACATCTAACTCACCCCAATAAATGATGTGGGAATCATCATAAAGATAATGGTGGAGCTATGGAATATGAAATAAATCATGTATCTAGATCATTTTCAAGGGAAATTCTATCTAATATTCCACGACTCCAACATGAGAAAACACCTCAAAAGGCCCAAAAAATTAGGGAGAAAGCCTACTCCCACGACTAAACCTTTACTATCGACAATGAGGATTTATCTTTAAGAATACATGATATCCAATTTCGAACTCCATAGGTATCCTCCTATGATCGACATAGAACTTATGATGATTCTACACTACTTTAATACTTAGAAGAATTACCTAAAACATCTCTATCATTTTATACACTAACTTGACCAAAGGAAGATACCTCATCCACGAACCTCCAAAATCTAGGACGCAAGAATGAAACATGTCCTCAAGAGTATTGATATTCTACTCTATTAAACCATTTATATGCTGATGAAAATTAGTGCTAAGGTATAGATGAGATCTAAAAGAATGTTGGATACCTATATATACCCTGGAGGTAAAATGAGGATCACAATAAGAGATGATCTTCCTCAGGACTCCATGGAGTCTTACCACCTCCTCCAAATACTTACTTGAGAAAACCTCCACTGAGATTGACTCCTTAACCGATATAAATTGGGCTGATTTCATCAAATGGTACAATATCACCCATATAACATCAAAGCCTCCCTAATATCATGGTAAACCAATAATAAATTCCATCAAGATGTCCTCCCACTTCCACTTAGGAACATAAAACAACTAGATAAAACTGCCATGAATAGGATACTTGACCTTCACCTTCTAGAAGACTAATCATCGAGACACAAACTCTACAACCGAATGATTCAAACCAGGACACTAAAACTACACTATTAGAGCTTGGTACATATTTAGTACACCAGGATATACTACTAAGGGTGATATATGTAACTCATAGAGAACCATCTCACGCATCACCAAAGTTACAAAATCCTCTCCCGAAATAACACCCGGTGTTGATCATCCTTAGAACAACCATCAGGGGAATCATAAAATACAACTCGGTATCTCCATACCTCCACCTCAAAATCCCCCAGTTGGGACTCCTCCAATTATTGCACCAAAGATGACTACACTTTAATTTTAAAAACACAACCTCTACCACCAACCTATCCCATATCCAGATTCATTATTGAGAGCTCTTCCATTACTCTCTAGGAATCTCTAGATTCATGAACAACATCACTACATGACTTCCTAATCAACGCATCAACCACACCATTACCTCTTCCCAGTGTATATGAAATCTTGAAGTTGTAATTCTTCAAGAATTCCATCCATCATCATTGTCACAAGTTCAAGTCATGATGGGAGAAGACATACATCAAGCTCTTATGATTAGTAAAAACCACAAAACACTCTCCAATGAGGTAATATCACCACAAATTCAAGAAAAATATGACTACTACTAAATTGAGATCATGGGTGGCATAATTATGTTCTTGGGGATGTAATTAACAATACCTATAAGAAACAACTAATCTCCACTACATCAGAACATAGTCCAAACCAAGATGTGAAGCATCATAGAAAACCTCAAACCAAACTTAATTTTCCAAAAAATAAAGAAAAAGAGAACTGAACAACTTCTCCTTATTATACTCAAAATCTTCATGACAATGATCAGTCCACAAGAACTATTTTTCCTTTCTAGTGAAGGCTTATAGAGGAGTCATAACCCAAGAGAAGTTACTACAAACCTCCTATAATATCTTATAAGACCATGGAAACTAAACACCTTCACAACAGTCTTAGGGGATTCCTAATAAATGACCACCTTGATCTTTAAAGGATACATAGATACTCCTCATTGGGACACAACATGGACCAAGAAACAAACTTCCCAAGATCAAAACTAACACTTAAATAACTTTCTGAATAGCTGCTGATGACAAAGAACTACCAAAATGGTATGCATATGCTCTACATGATCCTCCTCAAATGCGGATTACATGAAGATGTCATTGATGAAAATCACCATGAACCAATCCAAGAACTCTCTAAACACTGCGTTCATCAAAACCATGAGCATGTATGGAGCGTTCGTCACACAAAGCAACATCATAATTAACTTGTAATGATCATTATAACATCAGAAAGAGGTATCAAGAATATCCTTATCTTTCACCCACATCTAATGACACCCTAACTGCAGATCAATCTTTAAGAACCAATTTGATCCTTTCAACTGATCAGATAAATCATCAATCCATAAAAGTGGATAGAGTTTCTTTACTATCACATGATTCAAGCAATGATAATCGATACAAATATATAAAATTCCATCAATCTTCCTTATAAATAAAACTAATGCACCCAAAGGTGACACACTTAACCAAATAAAACCTCACTACAACAGACCATCAAGCAATACCCATAGCTCTTGGAACTCAAAAGGTTCCATCCTATATAGAGATATTGAGATCGAAGAATCACCCGGCTGCAGCTTTATCCCAAACTTGATCTCTCATCGAGGGGGTAACTCCGCAACCTCCTCAAGAAAAACATTAGGATACTCTTCTACAACCCTAGGAAACACCAATAGCTAAACCTATGATGAACTTAGAATCAACTCAACCATTAAGGAAGACAAGGGAATATCTCACCTATAACCAATCCATGGGTCTCACTATCCAATTAAAATGGAAGACTCTTCATCCGTTTCATTAAACAAAATTTGTGTCATGTAGTAATCCACAATATCCTGCACTGAATACAGCCAACCCATACCAAGGATAATGTAATATGGATATATATGTAAACATGATAAGTATTATAAAGAGTAGTTATACACCTTTAATAGCTCCCAATCTCTACATACTTCATATAGATTATCTCAACCTCCAAATGGTGTAGTCAATGTGAAGGGAATTATAAGTATCTCCACATCAAGTCCCAAAGCATGGGATATGGCTAGTAATATGAAGGAGTATGTAGATCTTGAATCAAAGAAAGCATTCACCTAGGTAGAAAATAAGAAAAGGGTTCCTTGAATGATGTATGGCTCACCCAATTCTAGAAATGATAGAGAATACAAATGTCCACAACCTACTCCATGACCTATATAGCCATGATGATGACCACCTCCACAACCATGCTCCATTCTCTAAGGACAAGGAACATCCTAAGGTTTTCCTCTGTGTGCCATGTATCCTCTCTATTGATCCTAAGATGGATCATCCTACTATTGATACCTCGATTGAAATTACCTCAATAGAGGAACCTGAAGTGGAACATCTAGTGCATGCTTCCTGCTTGTAAAGGACAATCACTCTCTCCATTGATGACCTTGGACTTCAAATTGAAAACAAGCATATGATACCTTGGAAAAGGCTTGAGAGCTACCACCCTTAGAGAAATGAGATGATGAGGGATGGGACTCACTATTGATTATCTGAAAGTTATTCTTTATAGGAAATTGGGAACCACAGACCATAACTCTACTTCATGAGGAATCTTGATGACCCCCTCTCATGATGACTCAGGTCTGGCTAGTATCCTCTCAATAACCTCTTCTCTTACCAACACCTCTAGATATCTCGACAATATAAACAGGGTGACCTAGATCTGGATCTAAGGATAAAAATCCTCCTTGAAATGCCTCACCTTGGCCTACTCATATATAAAGAGGCCCAAATCATATCAGATAAGGGTCCTGAAATGGATCTCGAACTCCTGCATGTTGGAACTCCCCTATCGAAGTGTAAGTGTCTCCTGGTGACTATCCACCTTCATGGTTGAAGAAAGAAAATCTTCTTAGAACTGGTACCAAAACTTCTCCCATGAGACCACTGACTCATCATGGTCCTCTAGGAACAATATCCACCACTTCATCATTTCTCCATACAACATCATCACAACCAATGAAAGTCGGTGCTTCTTCCAAGCACAGATTTAACTGAATTCTATCTCAAACTCATCCAACCATTCTTATGTCATTGAGTTTGAAATAGATCCCTCATACTTATGTAGAATCTAGCACTAAAACTCTCTAAGTGTCCTCCTCCAAGTTTTGTTGTTGTCAACCTCTACTTTGTGGTGATCTGTTGGAATTTCATGCTGAATATCCCCTGCATGAACTTGACGAGGACTTCGACCAAGATTCATACCTATAAAAGAAAAAAGGGTTAAAGACTCCTAAACATGTAATATGGAATATTTAACATTAATTAATTAATTTATTTTTATTTAAGGCTTAACCTATCTTGAGTTTTTCCTATTTCAAATATAGGTATAAAGAACAATGATGCACAATCATTTCCTATGTCTCTACCCCACAACCAGTACCACTTCTCTTAGTAATCTCGATAAACTTAAAGGTCCATGTATCAAATCATAGGGGGACCTAAATATCCCTGTATCAACCAGTATACCTTATTTACATTTCTTACTAAACTTGGCTAACACCATTTTCCTACCAACCCATGCAGTCTCACCAATTCCTAACTCCAAACTCCATCCTATCCCTCAACCTGAACCTCTGACACCACTATGTCACGACCCCCTTCCCCCAAAGGTAACCCTCCTAGGCTAGAAATGCGAGGAGGTATATGGTGACCACCCAAATCCAACCTCTAATAGGCCATGGGTTAGCGAAAAGCACTAAGGGTATAACATACATATAAATGGGAGGCATTACCCTCTAATAAAAACATGAGGAAAGAGAGATAAGAATAGTACACCAATAAAATCCTGCCCAGATAAAGATAAAGGAGATACCAAGTACATACATGTAATGTTATACAAGAACTAATAAAACTGAAAGGGGAACTACAAGTATAAAAATATAAACTCGGTAGTGACCATAAATCCCAAAAAACTCCTAAATAATCACAAGCTAGTAAAATATAGCTTAATCTATAACTTGCTCCTGCTAAACTAAAAAATAGTTTATATATATATATAGGGTGATCATAATAGGTATACTTAGTAGTATCCTCCTTGGATCATCTCATGAAAAAGATAAATAAATCATACCAAATTTTAGTGAACAACAAGCAAAGATAACTCATCACCTAAATGGGTATACTATGCTCCCTGCCTCACCATGGATATTTCTCACAATGTATCGTATAAAAGATATCATATAATATAATATCAAATGATGGTACCTAGCTACCACTTACCCACTAATTTTTTGTTCTTCCCTAACATTGTACATCTTGGGTTATCTCTCTCCAAAATAAACCACCCCGAAAACACTTGGGCTAGAGTATCACAACATGCATCTTGTGCATCATATCATCCCATCATCCTGTGTCACATCTTCATATAGTAACAAAATACTTTTTGAGAGTCACCACAACATTTATTTCATGTATCATAATTCAAGTAATATACCTCAAGCCATCACAACCCATACATTGAGTAATATACCTTGATCTATCACATCCCATACACATAATACCTATAATAATTCTTAGGACACTATATTTGTATATACATGTGTGTGAAATAACCACAAGACATTATATCCATCTATACACATATATGGGTAAAACTAACCACCGTGTATACCATTACATAAATAACACCAAGATAAGAGAGTGAATACAGAGGGGGTAGTCATCCATCTGTTCCTCACCAACCTAGATGTTGGAAAAAACACCCTCCTAGAGTCCACTGGGTGTCATTCTCCCTACTGATAAGGGTGGGTTAGCGTATAAAATCATAAAACATACATGATATAATATATCTCACAACCAAACTATGGGCATTAATCTAGTACTAGGATTAACTACAACTATCATCACTTACACACTCGATTTCCCCTAGTGAGGACTGAATATCCTATAAGCACAAAGCATTAAGGTAACTTCATTAAAAACTCATTATTTACTTTTAACATTTCACTTCACATTAATTAATTCATTATCCACTAATTAACATTACTATAACCACATTCCTTAATCAATAAGTGAAGTCCACGACCTTCGGGCATAATCCAATTGAGTCTATGGTTTCTCAAGATTAACATCTTTTCAACATTCCAACCAACCCCAACCCCAATGGTTACATCATTTATTAAAAATTATAACTTTTCTATAATTCTAGGTACTTTAGGAAACATACTAATCTAACATAAAAGATATTCATAACCAAGAACATCCAACTATCTCAAGAAGTAGGAAAAGGAATATAGACAACAAGTTTCTCGACTATCCAGCCTTTAAATAAATTTATCAAGCAAGAATCCATCTTTAAGCAAAACAATGGGTAATAATATCTTAAAATCATCCCATAAACTATGGATCCGTCACCAAAACCCTCATGCATATCACCATACATCTCACCATCACAGACGTAAAATGTTTTCACCAACTCTGTAAACCTAAGACATCAAATATAACAAGCTATTAAATTATTTGAACATGCTCTCTAGTATCAATTCTAGTTTCAATAAAATGTGAGAAGAAAAATTATTGTTTATCATGACTTTTATTATTATCCACAACAAGAATTACCAACTTTATGTTCTTTATCCAATTCCACTAGCACATGGAAAAAAATTCAATTAAACAAGCACTTATCATCAATTTGATTACCATCAAATTAAAAGAACAATGGTTTCATTAAACATGAAACTTTATATTCTTTATCCAACTAAAAAATTATCAGCTTTATATTATTTAACCAGTTTCATCAATTTAACATTCTAAACTCAAGAATAATAAATATTCTAAATAAGCATAACATAGATAGCGCACTGCCTAGAAAATCAAGAGGCAAACCATTATCACGATGGGAGAAAACATATGATCGCTAACCAAAAACCATTATTTTATTAATATAGTTTTTCCTTTATTAGGATTAATTCCACCACCACCCAAAAATATAAAGCACGATTTATTTATGATCACGCATAATACAAAAGGAGAATCAATGAATCTCCTACCTCAAGGCATCAATGTTATTCACACAAGAATGGAACAGCAATGTAGATCTCCCACAAGGAAAGCTCCATATTTCCAAGAATATCACACCACTACCACACCAACAACATCAAAAGAAACTCCATTAGAATGATATAGACAAAGTGACATAACATGGTAATAAATAATGATCAGAAATAAGATCAAACATAGAAGAAACTGCTATAAAAGTGGTAGAACTCTGTCATAACCCGTCCTAGTGGGGCCCGTGCTGTAACTTCCCAAGCCTACCTCTAATAGGCTAGGGGCTGGTGAATAGTGACAAGAAGGCATATCACTAACATGGGAGGACTTATCCTAAGAAATTGTACACACATACACATCTACAAGCCTATACAATGCTAAAATGTAGAAATGAAACAACCATGCATGCATACATCTAAATCCCATAACTAAAGTACGACAGGAAGTAAAATAAAATAAATAAGGAAAAATACAAGACCACCACAAAGAGTCTGATGCATAAGTCAAACCTAAAACAAAAAGGGTCTATTTTCTAAAAGTCACAGGAATACACCTCAGCCTGTTTGGTCTCACTAAGCATTTTCTGGTCTTGGTCCATCTAAGACTCTACCAAAAGGTTGATCGTCCGCATAAGACACAACACGTATGGGAAAATACCATGTAGGGGTGAGTATAAAAATGCTTAGTAGGGCACCCTGAAACCAAAAAACATACAAAAAAAGGAAATATAGTGATTTATATATAGGTATATGTCTATAACACATATAACAAGAATATCTAGATATACTCAATCCAAAACACACAGTCTAGAGGTAAGTCACAATCATAGTATACCAACCCTAGGATTATAGCTAAAATGATCCACAAAGAACTCCTTTGGAAGAACACACTCCTGAGTCTGATAGTACTGATGACGATCATCTTAAAGGTACTTCTCATCGGGTCTCATCATGAGAAAGAACACGCTGATAATTTGAAAAGATATGATACACAAACGAGGATCACTTTCAAGACCATGGGGTGATACCAACAAACTCAATTTGGATTAACCCGCCAAGTAGAGGATCAACTCCTGCATAGTGTTAGTCATGAAGATATCAAGAACTCTACCTAGGGCATGGAGATGAATATAGGATATCACTCTGGGCCTCTTGGAGGGATTACAATGACTCTATCTAGGAAGTTATACTGAAGGTATCATAGTCCTAAGAGTAGGAAATGATTCTATAGTAACCTCCAGGGAAAGGATAAGGGTAACGAACCCTAATAAAACTTTTCCAATATATAGAGGACAAGAGATTCAATCCATGTATAAAAGAGTACACAACTTGTAGTAGGGGTCACATGCCATGTCCCTTGACCCCAGGTTCTTCCCATGTAAATGGTCCATGTCACAAAACCATGTCTGTGTAGAAGTACACATCATGTAGGCATCCTGTGTACTATATCTGTGTGCCAGTACATGACTCATCCCATGTACTTGGTCCAACCCATGTCTGTGTAGGGGAGGGAGTACACACTGTTTAAGTAATCCATGTACTCCAACCTATGTTCGTGTACTATCCAAGGTACATGCTGAGTCTCTAATGGGAGGTCACACACTGTGTAGGATGATCCACATGCCTTGTGATACTTATATCCTACCTAAAACCCTAAATACTACTCAAGGGGCCCCACACACCATGTAATCCTAGATTACACACTATGTGGATCTAGATTTTAAAAAATCCATGGTTCTTCCTCCCTGTGTCCTGACCAATGCTCCAACCTTTAATCTAGTGGCCACCTTGACATAAAACTGTAGATCGAGCCTCATCAAGTCACGCCATCACCGAATCAACAAGATTAAGGCCTTTGATATGCTTAGAAAACAAGATCATCATCGTTATTCACTGCGCGTTGAAGAACAAAAAATTAGGTATCAATATTCGTCTAATTTGTCTCTGCTTCCATCATCGAACCATTTTCATGTCATTCCAATCCTTGATCTATGATATCAGATTGTTGTGCCAAGAAACAAATACACAATGATCGATCGATTGGGATAAGTTGAGTTGTTGTCCAAATGAAGAATTCTCATGAAGAACGATGAGCGAGGGGAGAAAATCACTATAATGTATTAGAGGAACGAACCTCAATTGATGTTCATGTCAATATAGACCTGTCATAATTAGAAATAAAATCTAAATAATTAAATCACAAAAATAATTCTTCCATCAAAACCCTTCAAATATACCCATCCCGCAATATGATCAAACCACAGATCAATCAATCTGTTGATTGGTCCACATTCATCATAGAAATTAATAATATTGATGAAATCCAAATAAAACACATGACTTAACTAGATTGAATTGATAACTGACAAAGAACAATGCAACATCATTTTCGTTGGCAAGATCCGTCAAATCTGAGGTGCGTCGATCATCGATCCATGATCTTGTCGCTGTTTGCCTGAGAGAGAATTATCAAAGCTCTATCCAAAAATCCGACAACATTTCCAGTGTTATGTATATAACCCTAGAAATATGACATAACGATCTATTTAAATATCCACAAATTTCTGCGTTGAATAAAGGAATTAAAATAATTTATTTTAATTATTTTATTCATTTCCATGCCCATGACAACTTTTCCAAAAATGACCCATGATGACTAATGTTAAGTTGCGCTTAGGGTAAAAAACATGTTCTGAAATCAACGGTTCTCTTAGATTTCTGATCCTGGAACCCATTTAGAAGTTATTCAACTTTTTTAGGAAAACTATGTGCGCGTTTTATTAAATATATTTAATATATTTCAAACCTTTATTCCGGGCACACCGGGCCTTGGAATCGCATGTTGTCTTAGAAATTGGTCTTGAAAATAATCCATATAATTACCAAAAATAGTACACAAAAATACAATACATTAAATTCTCTCCACCTTGGGGCTTTGCATCCCTAGAAAGACAAAATAATGGCTACTCAAAAAAATGTGGGTACTAAGCATGAATTTGAACCTCCTACTCCCATGTGCTCTCCTATAGATTCCTGTTCTACCACTGGAAATTCACTAAAGGAATCTATTTCCCATGAAGGATCCTCTCCCATCAATACTCAATCTCCAATGGGTACTCAACAAAGGTCATTTCATCCTCGATGTCCAGCTTAGCCCAGTCGATAACGTGCAGAGGGTCATGCGCATACCTTCTTAGCTATGACACATGGAAGACGTCATGTACCTAGTATAATTATAGAGGTAGATCTAAGAAGTATGCCACCTCACCAACCCTATGCAGTATCTGGAAAGGGCCGATGAACCTTAGATATGGATTTCCACCCTAGACAAATCTCTGTAATCCTTGTCGAGGTAAAACCCATAAGAACACATGGTCTCCTTCCTCGAACTATAAATGACTCTATCTTCTGTAATAATAAGAATTATGATGGATCTATGCAGTCTTCATCCGCTCCTAGATGATCTGAACCTTCTCTTTTATAGATCACACCAACTCCAGGCCCATGAGCACTGAATCTCCTGGGTTAGTCCCACAAAGTGGTAACCTGTAGGGTCACCCATACAAGGCCTCAAATGGTGTCATAACAATGGTGGAATGGTAACTATTGTTATATGAAAACTCCACCAGTGGTAGGTGATCCTCCCAACTACGACCAAAGTCCAACATGTAAGCTCATATAATATCCTCTAGAACCTGAATGGTACGCTCAGTCTGGCCATTGGTTTGGGGGTGAAACACTGTGCTCAAGTGTAACTGGGTCCCAAACGCCTATTGTAATCCCTTCCACAACTGTGATGTAAAGATATCATTATGATAAAAAATAATCATCGATGGGACTCCATGGAGTCAGACTATCTCCTGAACGTGGAGGCGTCCCAAGATCTCTACTAAACTTTGCTCTCGTATAGCTAGGAAGTGGGTCAACTTGGTGAGCCAGTATATGATCACCCAAATGGAATCATGTCCCCTAGATATATGTGGAAATACTATCATTAAGTATATAGATATCCCATCCCATTTCCATTCTGACACCTCAAGGGGTTGAGCCAAATCCACTGTAACTTGGTGCTCATACTTCACTTACTGACAAGTAAGGAATCGAGAGACGAACTCTAAAACTCCTTTCTTCATCCCTAGCCACCAAAAAGGACATAAAAGGTCCTGGCACATCTTTACCACACCTAGATGTACCGCCAAAGGAGATTTATGAAAATCTCTCAGAACCTCCTCCCGCAATGTAACTGGTACTATCGTGCATCCTCTAAAAAGAACGACATGATCCATACCTTTAAAATATCCATCAATATCATAATCTGTGGATATCTAATCATGTAGGGTCTTACAGTTGACATCCCCAAGTTGTGCCTCCCTCACTCGCTGTAAGTGTGAAGGGGTGGCAACCACCGAATAGAGATAAGCTTCTCCATCTCCATCTATGAAGGTTAATTACAATGAGACCAACTACTCTGATGCCTCATTCATTAAATTAAAATAAGATCTCCTAATGAGAGAATCTACTACCATGTTTCCCTTACTAGGATTATATACAATTTCAAATTCATAATCCTGGAGGAACTTTAGTCATCGCCTCTATCTCAACTACTGAAAAGTCTACTGGCATCTTTCCATCCATACGAAAGGTTGTCCCTTTCAAGTCAAATATGTCATGGGTACTAATATCCTAGAGAAATTAGGTATGAATATTTGGTAATATCCTACCAACCCAAGGAATCCCCACACCTATGTCACACTCTTAGGTGGATCCTAACCTAACACCGCATCAACCTTAGACGGGTTCATCACCACTCCATCCACTAAGATAACATGTCCCATAAAGTGGATTACCTGAATCCATAACTGTCACTTCAAGATCTTTCTATAAAGTTGGTTCTCTTAGAGTACATCCATAACTATCCTTAAGTGTCTCACATGCTCCTTCTCAGACACTTAGTACATAATGATATCGTCGGTGAAGACTACCATGAACCGATCTAAATAAGGCTGAAAGATCTGTTTCATGAGTCCCATGAACACTACTGGGTAATTTTTCATGCCAAAGGGCATCACCAAGTACTCATAGTGATCGTAGTGACATCTGAATGTTGTATTCCATATATCCTTGTCCTGTAATCGCAACTGGTGATGGATTGATCTGAGGTCAATCTTTGAGAACCTTCACTCCCCTATCAAATAATAAAATATGTCATTGGTACTTAGTAGTGGATACTATTTCTTCATAGTTACCTGGTTTAAGAACCAATAGTCCACACAAAACCTCAAGCTCCCGTATTCCTTTTTGGAAAAAAATTGGGGATGACCAGGGTGAAACGTTGGGTCTAACAAAGACCTTCCTCTACAAGTCCTCTAATTTCACCCTCATCTTGTGAAGCTATGAGGGATCCATATGATATTTTAGTATAAATATTGGTGTCATCCCAGGGTTTATATCAATGTATAATTCTACCTCTCAGTGGGGAGTTAAAACTGGAACATCTTTAGGAAATACTTCCTCATACTCCATCACCACTATAGGAAACTGGGAACTCATAATATCCACTACACCAAGGATTAGGCTATCCAATTGATGAGTAATCGGCTACACCCTCCTATGTACGATTCCATCCTGTATTGCTTGGTTTTCCTTTTCACCGACAAAGGATAAAATGGTCCCATCACCACAAACACACCTCACCCTTCACCTAAAATAGTTAATATGGGCATGGACTGTAGACAACTAGTCCATACCAAGAATTACATCATAAGGCCTCGATGTTGCTACTAAGAGATCCTAACCAAAACTATTACCTCCAAGAGTTAAGTCACACTGTCAGCACAAGTGTGTGATCACCGAGTCTTATCCAGTAGAAGTCTCCAATCTTAAGGGTTGAGTTAAAGGTTCAACCAGAATCTCTAAGTATCAAACAAGATATGTGGAAAGAAGGGAATGACTAACACCTGTGTCTATCAGTATTTCAACTAAAGTATAAAAGACATAGATCGTACCTCGAATCATTCTTGGAGCCTCTGGGTCATAATCTTTGACCACTTGTAGCTTTCCCCTCCCCTGTCCCCCAGCTCCCTAAGCCTGGAATGGACCACACGGGGGTGGTGTTGGTAACATTTCAAAACATCTACCACCTCATACTGATCTTACAACTCCTCTTCCATTCCCACTGCCTTGAAGAACTGCCTACTCCTACTATTGTCTTTTCCTCGGTGACCCATATACGGTTTCTCTATCATTTGTATGGAAGTTCAAGCAATCTTGAGCAAGATGTCCCCAACCATCACATGAGTAGAACCGCCTATCTCTAGGCTTACTGGACCCACCATGTGATCCCTGAACTGAAGATACTCTATTCTGGGACCTCCTAAAATTTATCCCACATCTAGGTCCTTAGGACTAACTTCGACTCCCTACTGCCATGGTTTCTTCTCCTGCTTTCCCACTACTGACAACTGCTGGTTGTATCCACTCAGCCAAGAAACTCTTAACCACCAAAGCTATCTCTAGAATCCTAGTATAGGTAGGAATGCATATAGGGATAACACAGGCTCATATGTATTTACACAAACCTCACTCAAAGGTCTGATCCCTGAAAAACTAATCTTGAACAATATCCATTGTGTACCTAGAGAGTTTGGTAAACCTTGACGAATACTCATCTGTTTTCATGTTGCCTTTCTAGACCTACAGAATCTCCTAGATACATACATCCCTCAGTGTAGCTGGTGAGAACCCCTATATGAAAATACACTTGAACTCTATCCATGAAAGAGTTGCCTCATCATAATTCTGGGTCACTAAACCCCACCATCGCCCTATCGAGTCGTGAAGAAGGATTGCTGGTAGGAACACCATCTGATCTGCCGATGTCCTGACTAGATGAAAAACTTGGGTCACCACCTCAATCTAGTTCATAAGAACCTATGGGTTGGGATCACCTCAGACCCTGAGGGGTCACTATATCTGAAACTTATAAAGCGTGCTCAGCCTGGGCACTTCATCTATTGGTACTGTGGATACCAAGTGCTACTCTACAGGTGGTATGAATGGTGCACCACCCGGAGGTAAAATCTTAGAAACTGGTTCCAGTATCAATAACTCATCACTGAGGGGATTATCCTCATGATAATCATTTTGAATCATAGATGGTATATGTTGCAGAGGTATCATGAAAATAAACAAGATATACTATAGTCAATGAGTATATATAGAGATATGAATCAATAAGGACATGGAAACACAACTCATTCCTATATGATGCATGTACCATTGTTTTCCATACAACCAATATTCTCATGTACCGAGTCAAAAAACAGATGATCAAAGTCCTGGTGTATGGATATGTCGGTTGCCGCACCAAAACTGGAGTCCCTATCTTGAAATCTAAACTCAAAACACTTAACATTGTTTCCCTAAACCAATCTCACAGACTCTCGATATTAATGTAGAATCGACCGGGCTCTGATACCACTCTGTCATGACCCATCCCAGTGGGTCCTATGACGTGACTCCCCAATCCTGCCTCTAATAGGTCAGGAGCTGGTGACTAGCACCAAGAAGTAATATCACTAACATGGGAGGCCTTAACCTAAGTACATGTACACACACACACACACACATCTCCAAGCCTATACAATGCTAAAATGTAAAAACTAAAAAACCACGCATGCATACATATAAATCATGTAACCAGAGTATGACAGGAAGTAAAATAAAGTAAATAGGTCCAAATAAAATCCCACCATAAACAATTAGAAACATAAGTCCAACCTGAAACAAAAAGGTATTGCTATCTGAAATCCGCAAGAACACACCATGGTCTATCCGATTTCACTAAGCACAGTCTGGTCCTGGTCCGTCTAGAACTCTGTCAAAAGGTTGATCGTATACATAAGACACGACAAGTGAGGGAAAATCCCCGTGCAGGGGTGATTATAATAATACTCAATGGGGAACCCCGAAACCATAAAGCATACAAGAAAGGAAATACAGTCACCTCTATACAGATATATGTCTACAACACATATAATAAGAATATCTAGATATAATCAATCTAAGACACACAATCTAGAGGTAAGTCACAACCATAGTATACTAGACCTAGGATTCTAGATCAAATAATCCATTAATCACTCATCAGTGAGAACACACACCTGAGTCTGATAGCACTGATGACGTCCGTCTGAGAGGTACCACTCGTCATGTCTCATCATGAGAAAGAACACGCTGATAGTCTAAAGAGGTAAAATACACAAATTAGGATCACTGATAAGGACATGGGATGATATCAACAAAATAAATATGGATTAACCCACTAATTAGAGAATCGACACCCATGTAGTGTTTTTCACGACGATATCAAGAAATCTATATAGGGCATGAAGATGAATAGAGGATCTCACTCTGGGCTTCTCAGAGGGATTGCAACAAATCTATCTAGGAAGTCTTGTTGAAGGGATCATAATACTAGGAGTATTAAATTATTCCATAGTAACCTTTAGGGAAAGGATAAGGGGAATGAACCCTAATGAAACTTGTCCAAGATACATAGTACAAGAGATTCAATCCATGTATAAAAGAGTACACGACATGTAGTAGGGGTCACACGCTGTGTCCCTTGACCCTAGGTTCTGCTCATGTAAATGGACCATGTCATCAAGCCATGTCCATATATAAGTACACATTGTGTAGGCATACCATGTACTCTACCCATGTGACATTACATGGCTCGGCCCATGTACTTGGTCCAACCCGTGTCTGTGTACGGAGTACACGCCATGTAGGAAGCCCATGTAATCCACCCCATGTATGTGTACTCTCCAAGGTATATAACAACTCTTTAGGGAGAGGTCACACACCATTTAGATTGATACACATATCGTGTGATACTTATCTTCTACTAAAAATTCTAGTCGCTGCTCAAGGGGGCCCACATTCCGTGTAATCCCGGATTACATTCCGTGTGGATCGGGATTTTCTAGAATCCCTGGTTCTTCCTCTGCACATTTTGATCGATGATCCAGCCTTCGATCTAGTAGTTGACTTGATGTAAAACTATAGATAAAGCCTTGTCAATTCATTATATCATTGAATCCATAAGATTTTGGCCTTAAATCCATTTAGAAAACAAGATCATCTTCATTCTTCGATGTGTGCTAAAGAACACGAAATCAGTAATCAACCATAATCTGATTCGCCGCCGCTTCCATCATCGCACCACTATCATGTTGTGCCAATCCCAGATCTATGATATCAGATCTTTTCACCGAGAAATGAGTTCAAAATGATCGATCAATTATGATAATTCAAGTCACATTCCAAATGAAGAACGTCTGCGACGAACAATGAATGGGGGGAGAAAAGAACAAGAATAGATTAGAGGAACAAACCTCGATCGATGTTTGTGTCAATATAGATATTTCTCTATTAGAATGATAATAAAAATAATTAAATCAAAAATATAATTCTCCCATTAGAACTCTGCAAATATTTTCATCCCACAATACAATCGAATCGCATATCAATCGGTTCATTTATTGGTCTGTGTTTATCATAGAAATCAAGAATGGCGATGAAATCCAAATAAAACACATGACCTACCTCAATTGTACTGATCATTGATTAATAATGATGAAACATCATTATCATTGGTAAGATCCTTCAAATCCGATGTGTGTCGATTGTCAATCCATGATCCTGTCATTGTTCGCCTGAGAGAGAATCCTCGAAGCTCTCACCAACAGTCCTCAAACATTTCTAGGGTTATGCGGATAATCCTATAAATCTGACATAATGATCTATTTAAAGATCCAAAAATTCTTGTGTCAACAAAATGAATTAAAATAAATTATTTTATTCATTTTATTCATTTCCACACCCGCGATAACTTTTTCACAAATGACCCATGCAGACTAATGTTAAGTCACGCCTAGGGTAAACCTCAAATTCTGAACTCAACAATGCTCTTAGATTTTTAATCCAAGAATCAGTTTAGAAGTTATTCCATTTTTTAGGAAAACTACACATGCGTGATATTAAATATATTAAATATATTTAAAACATTTATTCCAGGCACATTGGGCCTCAGAATTACATGCCGTATCAACGCCTAGTCTTGAAAATAACCCATATAATATCCAAAAATAATACACAAAAAACATAAGACATTAAAAAATCACCTCTAATCACAATAGACTGATCCCTAGAAGGTAGGGGTTGATTTCAATCAAAAGGGGCTTCAAAGGATATAAAAAAGAACACTTGGGAACCTAGGGTTTGAGAGAGAAACTTAGAATAAAAGTGGGTTCAGAGGGGGTTTGAGTATTTATAGTCCAATTGAAAAATATAAGACCACGACATGAACTCTTAGACTGCACTGCAGAACTGGATAACATGGGGATTACTATGGAGCAACACAAGGGACCACACCGTAGCCTACCCCACCAAACTTGTGATTGAGGAACACAACAACATCCATGATCAAGATCCTATAAACTTGGGGAGGGACTACTATATAGCCCATAAAAACTATGCCACAGAACCCACTCACCAAAAAGTAGGCTACAACATAGCCCATCCCCTATGTCGGAGCTACCTCAAAATTAGCAGAACCACCCACAAACACCTACGCTATAGCTGGGACCTCCACACTCTAGCCACTCAATTTCCAAGGAAGGGTCTACATTGTATCGCACCTCCATGGAGTAGCTATGCCAAAAATAAAATTATCTCCAAAACTCCTCCTCCCAGAACCATACACCGCAATTGGGCTCTCCACACCATGACCACTACCCTTACGACACAACCTAAGTCTCCACACCGTAGAATCCTCTGTTAAGATGGGATTTCATCTTAACTACCATCTTTACCCCCAATCTTTTTGGAACCTTATCTGGACACCTCTAACACCCCAAAACTCACAAAGGAAGGGTTTCTAGGTTCTGATCCCTTATACAACCTCTTCCAAGCTGCTACTGGATTTAGCTCTCAATGTATCAAAACTTTCAGTAATCATTTACTCCTTCATTAATTGATACCCTCCATATGATAAAGTATGAGGGTATACATTCTTCAACTAGATATATTGGTCAGATCTCTTAGAGGCCTGTTATATAAGAATAGATCTATTAGGTAATAAGAAAATAATTTTACAAATTTATTTTATATATAATAATTATCATACTAGTAAGGTTTTTCCCCACCTTCTGACAAAAAATTTCTCCCATATCTCTACATCTAAAAACCCATACTTGAGGCATGACTTTTCATTTTTACTTTTCCCAAAAAAAAAAAATTCCATCAATTTTGTTTTAAAATCTCTATATCTAACTAAAGTAAAAGATATCCACCTCTTCTTAATTTCTTTTGTTTCGTAAAAGTAAAATGAAATCTATAATTAAATATATTAAATATTAGTCATGTTAAATATATAATATTTAAATAATTAGATAAAAATAAATCAATTGAGATATTTTACCATTACAGACTCATAGTTGATTTTTCACCAACTTTCCGATGCTCTTTCAACTAGGATATAAAATGTTAATCCTAAAATGGCTCTGCATAGCCATGTAACTCCTTAAATGATTTTCATATGGGTTAGTTGGGTTATCATTATCATTGAATTCAACTCATATCCTCCTCACCCTACAACAAAGTGAAAGTTTTGGTAAATGTGTAATCTCAGTTCATCCAACTTTGGATATCATCTTCTCCGAAGAAGAAGAAGAAGACTCTACTCTAGGAGAGTCACCACTAGTGTTGCAAATAATTCTGACAAACAAAAGATTAATTTTATTAAATAATTTAATTATTGAAGATATATTAATATAAATAAATATTTACATACCTCAGTAAATATTCCTATGAATATGTATCCATCGTTTAAATAGATGAAGGTAATGAAATTCTTTGTACCTATATATTTTTAGAACAAAATGATTGTTAGAAATAAAAAATTTGATTTTTAATAACGCTAAGTTAATTATATATAAATATCCCATAAAATGATGATGATGAAGTATTGTAATTTTTATCAATCACTATGGATAATTTAATTCAATTATATTCTAAGTAGAGGATGTTGAAGATGGTTATTTGTGATCCAGATGTAAGTTCATTGGAAGTTCAAAAGAGATACATCAGAAGTTCAAAAGTAAATCCATCAGAAGTTCGTACTCATGGTAAATAAACCCATCGAAAGTAGATGGACCATATATTCATGTTCTACTAATATAATCTAACACTAAAGGAATATCGAATAAGTTCATTATAAGATAGAAGGATAGTGCCACTAGAAGTAAGGAAGAAAGAGTGGAATTAATTCTGCTAACATATGAAGATGAATGTGTCCAGTTAATTCACTAGAAGAAACATATAAAGATATATAATGATGGATTACATTGTACCTCAATGAATTAATGATAGGTTTTGAAGAGTGAAGAATCATTTCCAACCACATATTTATTTGAAGTAATTTGTTCAGATGTGGAAGAACTGAAAGATACAACAAGCAACAAATGTGATGTATACATTTAGGTGTTTTACTATCGAAAGAAAGAAGACAACTTGTATATTTGAGATAAATAAAAAATGAAGAATAAATGCTTGCATAAAAGAATAATAAACTTATGGTTGATAAGGATATCACTATAAACGAGAAGGATAAATTGCAAGTCACACCCCCCGAGAGATCATGTCGTGTTGGAAGGTCAGAAGGAAGAGATCTCAGTTTATCCTCAAACTATAGGAGTGAGTAGCAGGTATGTTTACCATGAAAGAAGCGGATGATGATATTATTGAAGATGAGGTCCAGGAATGTTCACATGATTTAAGTAGATGAGTTCAGTTTATCCTCAAACTATAGGAGTGAGTATCAGGGATGCCTGAAGATGATATGTAAATCCACCAAAATAAGTACACTACCACAGATCGATGCAAGGGCAACACCGACCTTTATCAGCGCTAAGAAAAACATGCTGATAAAAGAGAGATCATTATCAATGATAGCAAAAAGCACTGATAAATCTTCCCTTTATCTACGCTAAAAATAGCACTGATAAAGGTTTACCCTTTATCAATGCTTTTTTAGAGCTGATAAACTATATATTTATCAGCGTTATTATTAGCGCTGATAAAAGTTTCTAATAAAAATATTATTAATTTATATAAAATTATTATATTTATATTAACAAATAATGTTTATTTATATACATTAAATAAAAAATGCATGTTTATAATTAATATTTTTTAATAATTCAAATATATATAATGTTTTAAAAAAGTATTTATAAGATTATAAATATATATATTTAAATAATTATAAGATTATCATAATTTTTATTAAATGATAAATATATTTATTATATTTATAATTATATATTTATAATTATATATTTATAATTATATATTTATAATTATATATAAATACTTTTTAATATATATAATTATAATTATAATTATAAATAAATATATATATATATTTAAATAAATATATATATTTAAATAAATATATATATTTAAATAAATATATAATTCTAATGAATTTGGTCAATAAATATATTGATGCGTGATTATAATTAACGTGCATATGTTATGTATTCATCATGAATTAATGTTCATTTATACATTACACCCTTATTATTATTATTATTCATGTTGTCCACATGTGATGAATTGTTTTTTATTATCTATATACTTTACTAGGTATATGATTCATTCATGTTATACCCATGAATCTATTCTCATAAAGACTTATAAATTTACAATAAATATATTTAAATAATATATATTTATTATATTTATAAATATAAATTTTTAATTATACATAAATAATTTTTAAATATATTTATTTATTATAATTATAACTATATATATATATATTTAAGTAATTATAAAATTATAATAGATACATATATTATAATTATATATAAATATATAAATATATTTATAATTATATAAAAATATTCATAAATATATTTACTTATAGTTATAATTATAAATAAATATATATGTAAATAATTATAAAATTATAATAAATAAATTTATTATACTTGTAAAGTTCTAAATATATATAATTAAATAAATATATTTATAAATCAATAAAAATATTTATAAATAAATAAAAATATTTATAATTATAATTCTAAATAAATATAGATATATTTAAATAATTATAAAATTATAATAAATATATTAATTATATATATTAATAAAATTATAAATATAATAAATATATTTGTTATAATTTTATAATTATTTTAATAAATAAATAAATAAATAAATATTTATAATATTTATAATGTTATAAATATATATAATTAAATACATATATTTATTAATATATACAAATATTTATAAATAAATACAAATATTTATAATTAAATACAAATATTTATAATTATAATTATAAATAAACACATATATATTTAAATAATTATAAAATTATAATAAATATATTAATTATATATATTAATAAAATTATAAATATAATAAATATATTTTTTATAATTTTATAATTATTTAAATAAATAAATAAATAAATATATTTATAATTATAACTATAAATAAATATATATTTATTATAATTTTTTAATTATAAATAAATAAATATTTATTTATACTTATAATTGTAAATAAATAAATAAATAAATAAATAAGTAAATATATATATATATATATAATTAAATAATTATAAAATTATAATAAATGTATTTCTTATATTTATAAAGTTAAAAATATATATAATTAAATAAATATATTTATAAATATATACAAATATTTATAAATAAATAAAAACATTTATAATTATAATTCTATAAGAAATACAATTATTATATACATTTTTAATATTATAAATATAAGAAATACAATTATTTCTAATATATTTTTAATATAATAACTATAATAACTATATTTAGAATTTTATAAATATATATAATTAATATATTTCTTATAATTTTATAATTATTTAAATATATCTATATTTATTTAGAATTATAATTATATATATTTTTATTTATTTATAAATATATTTATTTAATTATATATATTTTTAACATTATAAATATAAGAAATACAATTATTATTGTTTTATAATTATTTAAATAAATAAATATAAATTTATAGTTATAAATATAAATATAAATATATTTACAATTATATATAATATAAATATTTATTATATATATTTTTTATATATAATTATAAATATAATAAATATATTTATTATCATTTTATAATTATAAATATATATATATATACATGTTTATAATATTTATAATTTTAAAAATATATATAATTATATAAATATATTTATTATATACCGAAGTGGGTCCATCCAGAAGCCAATATATTTATTATATACATAAATATAAATAGTAAATATATTTATTTATAGTTATAATTATAAATAAGTAAATATATATTTATTATATATATAATTTTATAAATATATATAATTTTATTAATATATATAATAATTTAAATATAGCGGTGATACATGGATGTTTTATCAGTGCTTTCTATTTTAGCACTAATAAAACATACCTTTATCAGCATTTTTTAACTATCGCTGATAAAAGCTTTACCCGATTTTATAAATGAACCCTAATAGTTAGCCTTTTCTCTCGTACGCCTCAAGCTCTCGCGGAAGCTGACCACTGCCGCCGCCGACCCCTCCTCTTCCACCGCTGACCGCTCCTCTGCCACCGACCCCTCCTCTGCCCCGACCCCTTCTCTACCGTGACCAGACCCTCCTCTTCCGTCGACCCCTTCTCTACCCCAATCCCTCATTTTCCACCACAAATCCCTCCTCTGCCACTATGAATCTATCCTCTGGCATGAACCCTACCTCCATCGCGAACCCCACCTCCGCTGCCAGCTGAACCCCACCTCCACTGTGAACCCTTCCTCCGCTATAAATCCACCTCTACTGCGAACCTGTCCTCTACCGCGAACCCACCTCTGTTGCGAACCCCACATCTGCCCGAACCCCTTCTTCGCTGTGAAACCACTTCCCCTGCAAACTCCACCTCCACTGTGAACCCCTCTACAGCCTCCGCAGCCACTACCGCCGCCGCTGCTGCCTCTACCACCGCTATCGAACCCTACTACTACCACCGAACCTATAAATATAAGATATGTTCTTATTTGTCATACGTGACTAGATTTGTTATTACGTGACTCCTAGGACTGCGATTTAGGTTGTATGATCTAGTGGTATGATATTGTACTCCATTATGTTGATCGATACTGAGATAATGTGCATGGTTTAATGTCATTCCTATTGAGTTTTAAATTGCTGGGAGGCCACATGTGACCCGAGGACCAATGAGAATTTTGAATACAAGCGGGTATAATTTCCTAAGGCTTGGATCAAAATGGAAAATTTCACTTTGTAGTAGATGAGATTCTATAAATGGATCGAGTGTCATGGTACAATCAACCTAAGTATGGGTCGTGACATAGATCACCAGAAGGCTTAGTGTTAGAGGTTGATAGTGGGTGGGTTTGGATCATAAGGTGAAATGCGCGTTTGATGGTGGAACCTATATAGGTTTCAATCATGGAGTGATTTAAGTTGAGCAATATGGTGGGTAGTGTTCTATTGGTCGTTTAAGGGCATAGAACCCATTATGATTTGATTTTTGAAAGTACTAAGGAAGATGTCCCTGTGAGTAGTGATAGGTAGTGATTATTGTTTCATGTTAACGTTCAGGTATAAGTGAGGTGTCCATGTCCAATCATTAATGGTGGTAACTGATAGATATAGGATATAAAGATTGGTTTTGACTGATGATAATGACACTCCAATATTAGGAAGTGTTACATCACTCACGGGTGATGTGATCTCATGTGGGTATGGTAGTGGTTTAGTGAGACCGACCATTGAACAATCATTATGGGATTATAATAGTGGTGGGAAAATGGAAATGAATTTATCTAGATTCCTCTAGTTATAAAATTAAAAAATGAAAATTTATTGAGTATGCGTGTTGGATTTGGGCTCAGGATGGGAATTGAGGTAATTCAAGCATGGATCAGATAGGTGATGCATCAACTCTTGTAGAAGAGCATGATGACAGTTTTGGTTGATTAATGATTCAACCATGGTATTAAAATGGATATTAGATTGAATCTTTAGTGGATGTATCAGGATGATATTAGGTTGAATTCAGGAGTAATGGAATCATAATCAAGTGTTTCAGGTAATTCAATGGTGGGGGAAATTGAGTTTTTTTAGGTGGGTCATATTGAGGAGGTTCGACTTATACTGTCATGTGTAATTGGATGTGGTGGGATAAGAACTATGTTGGGTATGTATTTTTGGGCATGAAAGGCATGTTTTAGTGTCTATGCAAGTATTTTTATGGAAAATTTAGTGTATTCATGCTTATTTTTTGGATGGTTGGTATGCATTAATTTTTACTTGGAACTATGAAATGAGAATCAGAACTGGTGTTCTCCCATTTATGGAGGTTTTGTATATCAAAAACTATATTGATCATGTCATTGGACTTATAAGAATGTGTTTTGATAGAAAATTATAATAGTTGAGGGTACTATATCTTAGAGTTGGCTTCTTTTAGCTAGGACCTAAGGGGAGGAGCATCACAGGATGAATGCTTAGTTGGATGAAAACCCTCAGGTGTCTTGAGATAGATTGGTGTGGGTGACTGTCATATCAGGGTTTTGATAATGGATTTGATATGTGGATTGTGTTTTGGCAGTTTAATCACCTTTAATTCAAATTTATGCTCTAGAAGCATGTCTAATATTCAAGTATGGAATGTAGTCATTTGTCTTAGAATTAACAACAATCTAATTCCATTAGGTTTAGTTGTATGATCACAAAGGATTCTTTAGGATGAGTAGTGTTATTGTAGGGATATTTTAAGAACCTATGTCTGTATAGGTCTTAAATTTTACTGAAAATTTGAATTTTCATCTCTTTGGATGGTATAAATTTTAATTTTACTTCAAAATATGAATTTTCATCTCTTTGGATGGTATATTTTTTAATTTTACTTCAGAATATGATTCCAAATGTGGGTAACTCTTAAAAAATTATTAATGGACCTAGAAAAAGTCTATTGGATATTAGGAAGGCTTGAGAGGGCACTATAGTGGGCCTAGGGTGGTTGGGATACTGGTATCCAGTAGCCTGCAGCCACCAGCTAGTCGCTGGACAAACATTAAATAGTTGATGGGGTATTTAAAGGGTAAAATTACATTTTTACCCCTTTTAATTTTTAGAGGGGGAATCCCATATTATTCCACTTTTTCTATCTTTATTATCTTCAAGTTTCTTTCCCCTTCTTCTCCTCTTCAAAACAAGGGTGTTTTAAGTAGATTTTATTATTAATCAATGGTATGATTCAACCTCAAGTAGTCTCTTTTGTTCTCATCATCCTTTCATTACAATTTTCCTTCTATTTAGTTAGGGTTTTTGAGATGATTCTATCCTAGCATGGTGGAATCATATGATTCTCATGATGATCTTACTTATCCATGCTAGAAGAAATCCCAATACAACATCTACATGTCGTCACATACCATTTTAGGGAGATATGTCACTATAGTGATCTTTCAAAGTTAAAAGAAAACAATTCAATTTGAGATTTTTTTAATGTTATTGGTTATGGAATTATAATGGGATGATACCAAGAGTGTGTAATGGACATCCCATGTGCATTTGGTCATGGTTCGAGTGAAGTGATAGGACCTAGTAAATAATTAGGAAATTATTTTTGATTAGATTAAATTGGAATTTAATTTTGATTTGTTTAATTTTTTTTGGATCATGTGGAAATATTTTATAGATTTATATTTTAGGAAATGTTGGTTATTCTTGATTCATTTATCTTTTCTAAAGTTCCTCTCTTGGGATTTATGTCTTTGTGAAAATGCCTAAGTGGACCTTTTAAAATGATTCAAGTGTTTTAAATGTTTCTTAAAAAAATATATGTGATCAACATACCCTTTTTGGTTTTAAATAGATTTAAAATGATTTAAACACTTGGCATGGACTTAGGTTTCATACCAAGTGCTTTTCAACTCACTTGATTATCTTTCATAAAGGGATGTGAATGTTTTTAAAGCATATTTAATACCAGTTTAATTTTAACAAGGGATGCGTGAATTTTTAAATGAAAATTTGTAAAATATATAGGGTTGTCACTCTTTTTAAATGATTAAGACTATTGGGTTATGAAGTTTCCTTGAATGCTTAAAAAAGGAATTATGGTTTTGTGAAAGAGTTCTTGGAATTGATTAGTTTATTTTAAAAAGGGTGTGTTATTTTAAAGAGGAATTTGTGTAAATGGTTGGTTTTTTTAATGGGATTTAAATTGTGATTTTATAAATACTTTTCAAAGGAAATATGAAATTTAGTTTTTCTATAATATTTTAAGTTTATATTTTTATATAATTAGGAAAACTATTGCATTATATAGGGAAGACAAGTAGATTGATAATAACACCATGGAAATGGAATGTCACTAACTCTATCCAACCCATAGGATATCCATCATGACCTCACTCCTGTAAAAGGTGAATTAATTTTGAACCCCAGTGCAACTCCTAAACCTACTTTTCACCCAAAATCACCTGTATGGTTTAAATTAGGGGAGTCCTCTACAATTCAATATTCTTTCTAGTTTGGTGTTAGATTCTAAGGAGATGAGTCTCAGGAAACAAAATGCAATAAAAACTATCATTCAAATGTTGATTTACCCTTATTTGAAAGGCCCATTTTTTGTATTTATTTTTTTAAATATTAATATTACCGAATCAAATAGGATGGATATGAATAAAGAATGGATGGATTCCAATCATATGAAAAAATAGTATGAAGATGGAGTGAAAGAGTTCATCAAGTTTGAAAAAGATCATGCATATGAACCTTCTTAAATCCTTTTCCGATGTTTTCGCTATTTTTATTCAATATTAACTAGTCTAGATGAGTTGGAAGAACATTTTATCTATTATAGAATAGATCGAAGTTATAAATTTTGGAATAAACACGAGGAAAAAGAGAATGTAGCTAGTAGCTGAGACAAAAGTGTGTTTTATGGATCATCTGATATGATTAAAAGCGTGGACAATGAATAAGACCATATCAAGGGTGTGATTATAGATGTGAATGATGATAATCGTATTGAAAAAATGACAAGGAAAGTTGAAAATGATCTTCGTGATTCCCCAAAATTGTTTGAGAAGTTAAAGAGTTTTGTAAAGACGCCATTATATCTTGGTTGCACTAAATATACAACATCATCAGCCATACTAAAGCTATATAATTTGAAATTAGGCAATGGATGGAGTTATTCCAGTTTTACAGAACTACTTGCTCTCTTGAATGACATGCTCCCAGAAGATAATGAGATCCTTAACCAAACATACGACACCAAATGAATGGTGCACTTGATGGGTATGATATCTATAAGAATACACATCTACCCAAATGATTTTATACTATTTCTCAAGGACTAAAAATCACTTACAGAATGCCCAAAGTATGGCACTTCTCGATATAATAAAGATGAATCTGATCCTACAAAAGTTGTATGGTACTTTCCAATCATTCCAAGGTTTAGGCGCCTATATGGAAGTGAGGATACTATAGGGAAATTGATGTGGCATGTAGATACAAGAAATAAATATTGGAAACTACATCACTTGATAGAATCTCCTAAGTAGAAGATAATTGATCATGAGTATCCTGAATTTAGAAATGAGGCGATAAACCTTCATCTTGAGTTATCTATAGATAGAGCGAATCCTTTTGGTTTTCAAAGTAGAACTCATAGTACATGGATGGTTGTGTTGGTAAATTATAACTTTCCACTATGGTTTCACATGAAATGAAAATACATCATGTTATTTATGCTTATATCAGGGCCAAAAAAACCGGGTAATGATATTGATTTTTATTTGGCTCCATTTATCAAATATTTAAAATTATTATGGGATTCAGGTGTTACGTTGTATTATGCTTATAGAAATAAAGATTTTATGTTGAGATCAATGTTGTACAGGATGATAAATGACTTTCCTACTTATGGAAATTTGTCAGGATATAACATTGAAGGAACTCAAGGGTGTACCGTTTTCGAACAAGGTACGCAGTCAATTAGGTTGAAACATTCATCGGAAATCATGTTTCTAGGACATCATAGATTTTTACCCCAATGACATAAGTACCAATCTTGGATGAAATTATTTGATGGAATTTTAGAAGAATGTACAACACCGTCTCCACTTACAAGAGATCACCTATTTGAGAAAGTAAAAGATGAGGGCACTTCTTTTGTTAAACCATTTTAAAAAACCTTATGAAAATCAGTTGGAAAAAGTTATCAGTTTTTTTGAATTACCATACTTGAATTATCTACACATTATACATTTTCTTGATTTTATGCATGTTGAAAAAATGTATGTGGTGGTGTCATTGGCACATTGCTACATGAACCCAACAAAACAAAGGATGGAATTAAGGCTAGGTTAGACATGGTTGACATGGTAATACGAGAAGAGTTGGAACCAGTGAAGGGTGAAAAACCAAACTTTTCTTCCTCCAACTACTTATAATCTTTCCAGGAAGGAGAGATATCAGTTTTGTAACTTCTTGAATGATGTAAAGGTTCTAGAGGGGTATTCATCAAATATCAAGAACATAGTGTCAATGATCAATTTAAAGTTAAAGGTTATGAAATCACATAACTTCCATGTTTTAATGAAATATCTAATTACTATAGCTTTACATTGAATTTTACCCAATAATTTCCATCATACATTAACCAAGCTCTGTTTCTTCTTCAAATCTATATGCAGTAAAGTTATAGACCCGATGAAATGGACGACTATGGAAAGATAAATTTCCATTATATTATGTGAATTGGAAATGTTCTTCCCACCAAAATTATTTGATATGATGGTTAATTTTATGGTTCACTTGGTGAGTGAGATTCGACTATGTGGTCATATACACTATAGATGGATGCACCCCATTGAATGGTATATAAAGGTTTTTAAATGGTATGTTAAAAATTGAAGTCAGCCAAATGGTTGTATTGCAGAGTGATATATTATTGAGGAAGATGTTTAATTCTATACCAAATAAATGTTCGATGTGGAAATCATTGATCTACCAAAATCTCATCACACCGGGTGACTTGTGGGTGAAGTAATTTCTAGAAGAGATGTTGTCACAATCAATATTACAGATTGGGAGCATGCCCACCTTTACATTTTTTATAACAGTTTGGAGGTTTCCATATATGTTGAAACCATCAAAGAAATTATTAGGAATTTGAATCCATAAAGGGATGAAATATGGATATAAAATACACATAATAAAAAGTTTATAGGATGGTTTCAGGACCATATTTTTAAGGAGTCATATGAAAATCCAGATTCAATTTCAGAATGACTTATATGGCTAGTTGGAGGAAAAAGTGTGTATGTATTATCTTAAAATGGTCATGTAATTAATGACTTTACATTATATACAAATGAACATGATAAAGATAGTACCATGAAAAATTGTGGATTTACACTTGTGGACGAAGCAATGCATGTTTCTAGTACTATGGACAAAAATCCAATTTATGTGAATATTTCATACTTTGGCATCATTGAAAAAATATGAGAGTTGAATTATACAACATTTCAAGTGACTATTTTTTAATGCAAGTGGGTTGATAATAGAAGTGTTGTTAAAATAGATGAATTGGGATTCATGAAAGTTGATTTCAGTAAGTAAGGGTATAAAGACGAACCATTTATAATGGCATCATAAGAAGTACAAGTATTTTATGTTCTAGATCCTACAAACTGAAAGTGTTCAATTGTTCTACCATAAACCAAAACCACTAAAGGGTCAGATGAAAATTCAAATGAGGATGAACCTTTCATTGGGACATCACAATCATTTCATAGTGGTACCAATTTAGATAACATTTTTTATTTCATAGGAGACCACAATGAAGGTATTTGGATAGTCGATAGAGGGTTCAAATCCCTTCATAATTAAAAAAAGAGTTCAATAATCAGATTTCATATTTTTTTATAATATACATCATGTTACCTCATGTTATTATCCATTAGATACTGTATTTATGTACTCTCAATTAAATGTTAAACCACTTCTATAGATAATGAATTTTGCACATGCTGGTGCTCCCAATCTCGAGGAACAATAGGTCTCTGAACCTTATACTACTCACAGTGTAGAGGAATAACGACCTTGTACACGTGATAGTGCTCATAATCCTAAGGAACAACAAGTTTCTCTACATATTGTTACTCCCAGTGTGGAGGTACAACAAACATCTACACATGCCGATGATACCGCTACATAGGAACATATTGACGATGTTAAATCCAAGGAAATGGTAGGAGATAAAGGATCAGTGATGTATAAAAAATAGGAGCACCGTAGTTTGACGGTGTTATAAAAAATCATCAAGGTGAAAATCAAAGGCATCAAATGCGAGTTCGGATAGAATAAATGGATCCATCATATTAACCCCAACAAGGCCATGTTCAATAGTTACACTAGAATCATCACTCAGAAATACGTGCTGATTGATGTATATTTGTGACACCATGATGTGGCCAAGATTAAGACACTAATGTGGGAAGAGATTATAGTAATATTATGATATAATTTATTTATTTTAATAAAAAATAAAATAATGAAATATTGAATTACTCTTCATCATCCCTTGAATAGTGCATTTATAATAGATGACTCCCACATGAAATATGTATTAATGCTTGTTGGAAGGATTCATAGAGCCTTTCTCACAATTCTATAATGAGACATTATCTTAAATATGATGAAGGGAAAATAAACCCACACCCAATGCTTATCTATGAACACATGATAATCTAATAATCATGGGATGTGTTTACTATCCATCGTACAAATATGTCTTTTTAGGTACCTTGTGGTTAATAGTATGTTGTTTGATGATATGTGGATTCATCACTTTGACTGAATTTTTTTATTTATGAAACAAAAACTGAGTGTTGTAAATAAGGAATGGGTAGTAAAACCAATGTACCCCTACCATAAAGAAAGGATGGGGTGCAATTCACTTAAAAAAATTGGTACGTATTTTAAATCTTTTTTAATACTTTTATGTGACATGAAACAACATAATTATGTTTCTTTGTTTAAATGTAGATTGATGAATCCAAATCCAAATCCACTTCTATCCCATGCCACATTCTATGGAAGGAGGCACATGTAAATAAAGATGGTATAATAATAGATGAAAACACACAAAAAATATGGGAAACATGTGTAAGTATGACATAATAATTTTTTTTGCTTTAAATCACTATTATATAGCAGTGATTACTTATTTTCTCATATTTTCTATCCAACATAGTCATAGGAATCAACAACACCTATACTAGATGAACACCTACAATCAGTGGCCATGAAGTGGCTAGAATAGTACATCCGCATTATAGGTGCGGATTTTGGGGTGACACCCCAAATATATTTTGAGAAAAAAAGGAGGAGGATCAAAGTGAAGAAATGAAACAGATTACAGAAATAATAGCTTCCCTTGAAGAACAATTCCAATAGAACAGAGAGTTTCTAGAAACTTTTATGGTGGGAAAGAAAAGAGAAGAAAAAACTCAATAACAACCAACGTGCGAAGATCCCGCCCCACCCCTACCAACTTTGAGGCAAGCCATTCCCCTAAAAAAATCTATATTAGCCAAGTTAATCAATTTTATAATAATTTTTTCTATGAAATGTGAATCATATAGATACTGGTAACTTTCTTATACTGATATTATATAGGGTGATAATGACTGTGATTTATATCTACCAACACCCACTCATCACCTTGTAGCGAGGGATACAGTGTTCAATATCAAATAAGATAGTCTACATAACATACCACTTTTAACAAGTCATGTGAGAGTGTCGATTATCATAGCCCATGAGCCGAGTGTTGAGCTACCCATTCCAATTGATGAGGAATATATTCATAAGGTCGAACAAGCTGTTGGAACATTCATCGCATGACCATCACATCTTGTAAAAAACATATAAATAAGGAGGTATTCATTTACAATTTATTTTTCAAGCTAAACCCTGAACAATTAATGAAAAACGTTCTGAACTGATGAGTGTTATTATTGATAGACAGAGGGAAGGGCGTGAAATGAAATACTGGCTCAAAAACATCTAAAGGATCGACCGACTGATCAAAAATATATACCGAAATCACCTTTACCCAACCCATTCTATATTTGAATTTACAATCATTGAAGGTTCATGTGGATACAAAGTAAAAAATGGTTGTACTCACATAGTTTATTTTGAATAAATTATGTATATAGAGGGAGTTAAAGACTTCATTGGTGTTGAGAATGTAAGTGAAATCCTCTACTATGATTGGCTAGGTGGCTCAATTGTAAATGTATACATGAGGTATGTTTTCATGATTAGAGTTTACAAAAGCTGATATACTATGTTAATTATGACTAAATACATTTCATGTTTTTGGTAGGTGTATATATCAAAAACAATTAAATGGATCTCCCCATGATTTTTTTGGACTCGTTAGTCCTCACATCTCCTATACAAAACAACCAAAAATAGATTCCAAAAAAGAGGATAAAATATGGAAGGCCTGGTCAAATCATTTGAAAGTAAACTTATGGATGATAGAATCTTCTTAATACTAATGATGCTGGGGTAAAACTCTGTAATTTAATCATATCAAATAAATTTTCATTTATTTCATTACTTATTACTTTTTTTTCTTTTAGGAAACATTGGATGCTCATTGTAGTCAATTTGGATACTCCAAATATTTATTTCCTAGATTACATGCATTGATATCCAAAAAACTGAACACACATGAAGGAATTTGTCAATTTGTAATACACTACATCCAACATTTTAGAACTAAACATAAAGTTATATAATTTTTGTTATATTTTAATGAATATTATGTTATGAGAGGGTGGTGCATCAATATCACAAAAAACAAGGAATGAGGCCAGGGGTTAAGCACGATAAACATGACTAGTACTACAATTGGACACATATCGGGGTATATATAATAAGATTTCACTATCCAAACACATATCAAAACAAATTACTTATTCTTTTTAATGCTTTTTTAGTGTCCGAAACAAACAAATGGAACATATTGTGGTTATTATATTTGTAAATTTATGAGAGAGATCATATTCCATCAACAAACTAGCATCCCGAAAGAGGTATTTTTGAAGATAATTACTATTTCATTTAAAATATTAATTAATAATTTGTGTATTTATATTTTTTATAGTACTACTATGACTGTCAAAAAGACTCATATTCACAATATTATATAGATTTTCTTAGAAACGAATGGGAAGCATACCTGATGGAATAATGTATACACATAACATAAATATGTGACTTCCATAGAAGTAGTGTATTGTTTTATATTTATGTTTAATTTACTTATTTTTAGTATTTCTCACATAGGAATTGTTTTCTTATATAGTTGTATTCATTTTTTCAAGTCAGGGTGGTTTTTTGAAGATGCCCATGCTCGTGAGAGATGGAACTTTGAGGCTGCAACTCAGAATTCAATGAGAAGTTAAAGTTTTTTTAATATACTATGTTATCCTCATAATATTATATATTATATACTACATTAACATAACCTAAGTGATTATTTTTATTTAAAATTTTCACCATTTTATCTACAATTTTTAAGTTAATTTCCTTATCATTTTTATCTAAGACTTATTTAGTTTTTTATAGATGTTTACGCTTTCCATTGCTTCTCTTTGTTGAGCTTCCAACACTGTATAGAGTTGATTTTATTTTTTAGAAAAACCTTTCTCATTGAAATTTAGAAGAGTTGAGAAAAAACACATGATAATTTCGATGACTTCTCATGATATAATGAGAACATGATCTTCCTCTACTCTTCTGGATTTCAACAACAAGAAAGGTTTTTATGCTAAGAACATCAAGTCAATATGTAGTGTTGATAGTTCGATAAATAAAGAAAATGGAAATCATGATAACATTGGTATTTAAGGTTTGTTTCAAGAATTTTGGAGCTGTAGCATTCATCCACACCTCAATATGACACATAATGTGATAGGTCTGACTCTAAGTGCTTCTTTCTATTTAAAATTAACATAAATTTTAGTAAAAAAGACAACCGACATACTCAAAAACTGAGAAAAATCATTTAGATTATTTTGATACTTTAATAAAATGGTCTATAATTCATTTGTGACATGTAGGAATTATCTTCACCTTAATTTGATACATGATGTTATTGGTATGACTCAAAGTGTCTTTTTATTTAAATTTGATAATAATTTTGGTACAAAGAACAACTGGCATACTGAAAACCAAGAAAATGCTTTTGGATTGTTTTTATAATTTAGGAAAAAAATATATAAGTCATTTATGATGTGTATGAATCAACTTCTCCTTAATAAAATGCATGGTGTGACATGTATAACTCAAAGTGTGTCTTTTTATTTAAAATTGACATTAATTTTAGTAAAAAGAACAAGTGACATACTGAAAACTAAGCAAAGACATTTGTATTTTTTAATACTTTAGGATAATGATTTATGAGTCATTTGTGACATGTAAAAATCAAACCCACCTCAATCTGATGCATGGTGTGACTGATATGACTAAAAGTGTCTGATATCAGTTTAAAATTTACATTTTAGTTCAAAACATGCCACTCACTAAAAAAGAATAAAATGTACTCCGATTGTCTTGATAATTTAGGAAAGTGATTCATAAGTCATTTTTGACATGTATGAAGTAGTCTCACATTAAAATTACGTATTATGTGACCGATATGAATCAAAATGCATGTTTCCAGTTTGAAATGACATTTTAGTAAAAAACACAACTTTCATACTAAAAACAAATAAAAATCATTTGTATTGTTTTAATACTTTAGGAAAACTATCCATGAGTCAATTTTGACATTTATGAGTCAACTTCACCTTAATACGATGTACAATGTGACTGGTATGATTCCAAGTGTGTCTTTTTATTTAAAATTGACATTAATTTAAGTAAAAAAGAACAACTGACATACTAAAAACTGATAAAACACCTTTATATTATTTTTATACTTTAGGAAAACAATCCATGAGTCATTTTTGATATTTATTAATCAACCACACCTCAATTTTACGCATGGTGTGACCGATATGACTAAAAGTGTCTATTATGAGTTTAAAATTGACATTTTAGTTCAAAACATGTTACTCAATAAAAACCAAGAAAATGTGATATGATTTCCTTGATAATTTAAGAAATTGATTCATAAGTAATTTTAGATGTGTATGAAGTAGTATCACATCAAACTAAAACACAATGAAACTGGTATGACTCAAAATGTGTGTTTCCAGTTTAAAATGACATTTTAGTAACAAAAGACAACTGACATATTGAAAAATGAGAAAAAACATTCATATTGTTTTGATACTTTAGGAAAATGTTCCATGAGTCCTTTTTATGTGTATGAGTCAACCTCACCTTAATACGACACACTGTGTGACTGGTATGACTCCAAGTGTGTCTTTTTATTTAAAATTGACATTAATTTTAGTAAAATGAACAAGTGACATACTGAAAACTAAGAAAACACATTCAGATTGTTTTTATATGTTAGGAAAATGATACATGGTAATTTTTTATGTTTAGGAACCCAACACATCTCAATCCAATGCATGGCGTGATTGGTATGACTAAAATTGTCTGTTATCAGTTTAAAATTGACATTTTAGTTCAAAAATTTCCACTCACTGAAAGCTAAGAAAACACACTCCGATTGACTTGATAGTTTATTAAAATTATTCATAAGTTCTTTTTGACATGTATAAAGTGGTATCACATCAAAACAATGCACAATGTGACTGATATGACTCAAAATGCATGTTTCCAGTTTGAAATGATATTTTAGTAGAAAAACACAACTGGCATACTTAAAACCAAGAAAACACATTAATATTGTTTTTATAATTTAGTAAAATGATCAATGAATAATTTTTGATTTGTAGGAGTCAACCACACCTTAATAAGATTCATAGTGTGATAGGTATGTCTCCAAGTGTATCTTTTTATTTAAAATTGACATTAATTTAAGTAAAAACAACAAGTGACATATTGAAAACTGAGAAAAAACATTTTTATTGTTTTGATAATTTTATAAAGTGATCCATGAGTCATTTTTTATATATAGGAATCAATACCACCTCAATCCGATTCACGGTGTGACCGTGGTATGATTAAAAGTGTCAGTTATCAGTTTAAAATTGTCATTTTAGTTCAAAACATGTCACTCACTAGAAACCAAGAAAATGAACTTTGATTGTCTTGATAATTTAGTAAATCAATCAATAAGTCCTTTTTTATGTGTATTAAGTGGTCACACCTCAAAATTACACACTATGAAATCAGTATGACTCAAAATGTGTGTTTTAGGTTTGAAATAAAATTTTAGTAAAAAAACACAATTGTCATATTTAAAACTAAGAAAACACATTCAGATTGTTTTTATAATTTAGGAAAATTACCCATGATTCATTTTTGATGTGTAGGATTCAACCACACCTCAATATGACATACAGTGTAATAGGTATAACTCCAAGTTTGTATTTTTATTTAGAATTGACATTAATTTAAGTAAAAAGAACAAGTGACATACTGAAAATCAAGAAAACATGTTCAGATTGTTTTGATACTTTTGGAAAATTATTCATTAGTCATTTGGGACATGTATGAATCAACCACACCTCAATCCTATTCATGGTGTGAATGGTATGACTAAAAGTGTCTGTTATTAGTTTAATATTGACATTTTAGTTCAAAACTTATCACTCACTGAAAACCAAGCAAACCCACTTCGATTGTATTGATAATTTTGGACATCGATTCATAAGTCCTTTGTGATGTGTATGAATCAGTATCACATCAAACTGATGCACGATATGATCAATTTGACTCAAAATTTGTGTTTCCAATTTTAAATGACATTTTAGTAAAAAAACACAACTGGCATACTGAGAATAGACCAAACACATTTGGATTGTTTTGATACTTTAGTAAAATGATACACGAGTCATTTGTGATGTGTAAGAATCAACCCCACCTCAATCCAATGCACGGTGTGACTGGTATAACTCCAAATGTTTCTTTTTTATTAAATGTTTACATTTTATTAATGCATTCTTTCATATTACTGTTTAATTTATTTCTTTATAGTATTACTAACATAGTATTTTTTTCTTATATAGGCGGAATCCTTTTCTCGGGTTGAGTTGATTTATTTGGAAACTGATACCAATGGCAGATATTTTTGAGAGGGGATCACGGGAATCAAAAGATGAAACATTAATGTTTTTAAATGTTTATTGGATAATTGTAAATGTAATTATATAAAACATTGTTTGAAATTTATATAGAAATGTTTTTTTGTATATACCATGGGAAGATATTTTTTTATTCATGGTGTCACATTAAATGTATATAAAATTATTTAAAATTATAGGTTTTTGCTGGGTGTACTATTATATTAACAGAACATTACAGCCATCCAGGCCTTTATCAGTGTTTTTTAGTGTAGATAAATGACCCCTTTTATCAGCGCTTTTGGAGCACTGATAAAGGGGACCCCCATTATCAACACTACGATTAATAATTCTTTTTTAGTACTGTTAAAATCCATTTTGTGCACTATTAAAGGGCATATCTATAGTAGTGGTAGCATCCATGAAAAACAATGGAGAATATTTAGAGTTGTGCAAATCATACAAAAATATATGAAATGATTTCATGGGAATTGAGACAAGATAGTGTAGTTTGATGGCAGTCTGATTACCAGAAGATCATATGTGTGGTCATGCAGTAGAAATTGGACATCAAAGGATGATGATGGAATGATAGTTATACTAAAGCACATACATACTAAACCCAATATAACATATGCATGGAAAGTAGATCCTACATGTACTGATAATATGAGAAAGGGAGACTGGGAAAACTGATAAGAAGAGAAATTATCAAAATTTTTGAAGAATATTTTATCATTTTAATTGGAATCTAATGGTATTTGAGTGTTTTTTACTAATAAATATAGTTTATTCAAATAATTATAATAGATGAAACCTTCTTTAAGGTAAAAAAATGTGTATACACTAAAGCGTAAAGGTGAGAAACCTAAAAGAGGAAGGTTGAAATTTTTAGAAAAAGAGAATCATGTGAATATGTATAGGTATTTGGATGTGAGCCTTGATGTATTGATAATAAAAATAGAAATACAAGATACTATAAGTTGGAGTTTGAATATTATCGAAATAATTGATATAATATCAGTGTTTTTCCAAGGAAGTATTTAAATATACATATGAATGATGTTTTAAGATGATTTTGATAGAAGATAGAGTGCTATATTTCAAATACTTTTAAACTATGACAATTTAAGTGTAATATGGAAGGAAATTCAGGAGTCCAGAATTAAAATTTGAGCTGTGATTTTATGAGAAGCTTGTGCATGCATAGTTTTTATGTTTGGGTGATAAATGATTATCAATACATTATTTTATAGAATTTGAGTAATGTATGATAAAAATTAAGAAATTTAAGGGGTATATTCATGCATAAAAAGTTGGGTGAAAGAATAAATAATGTTTGAGTGATGCTGAGGAAAGATACATCTAGGTGGGTGTTCAAGAATGTTGTTCATAGGAAAAATTATTGATGTCTACAGAAGGAAGTGCACCTAAAAAATTGAGTAATTTCACATTTATGTGATGTCAAAAAAATTATGATGATGATAACTTGTATGATCAATGTTCCAATATTATGAAAGATTGATTTTTTATTCAATAAAAGTTTTGAGTAATATTTTTAAATTGTGTTTATGTTGGATTTTGTGGATATTTGAGTTGAATATGAGTTTTTAGAAGATTTATTGAAGATATTCAAAATTGATACTTGGAGTTTGGATATTTAAAATCACCAAACTTATCAGGAAGGCTGATATTATAAAAAGGGATGAGCTCATTTAAATCAAGATGTTTTTTTATGTGAAGAAAAATTTGTGAGAGCTAATCAAAATAAGTGGAGAGTTAAGAGGAAGTAGCCAACCAGAGCATTCAATAAATATTCAGTTGGGTCAAAGAAAGTTGAGAAGACTAGAACAAGTTATGAAGAAAGTTGAGTTTCCTAGAATGTGAAATTTTAAGGAAGTTGAGTTAGGTCAACATATTTTTGTGATCGGAAGTATAAATTTGAGGGCTCTGGATTTATTTTACCAAAATAAGATCAAGGATAATGTTTAAGAACTCCAATGAAAGAAGAAGTTGTAGTAGAAGACCTATTCAAGATTGGAAGAACATTATAAACTGATGGTAGTTGGTATTATCTATATTCAGGAGAATTTTTTATGGGATTAGTACTATGATTTAAGGATAATAACTTCCTACACCACTTGTAATTGATGATAACATTATTAGTGGAAAATACCTTACATTACATCAATCAATATGACAATGAGTAGGTTCTCGAATTGAGGTAGGACCTTGTAAAAAAATCCTTGTGTGTTATTTAATTTACATTATCTACATTGCATAAGGAAAAAGTGGTGAGGGTTCATAATTAATATCTATATATCCCAACTAATGACAGAGGTCCATTCAACTTAAATGAAGCAATAGTTTAAGTTGAACTTAAACAGTAAAAGTTGGTCACCCCTAATTCACCCCCCTCTCAGGGTGAATGCATGTTCCTCTGGGGATCTCATTTGGTATCAAAGCTAAGGTTCTATATTTTGAATATATAATTACATTCATGGCTATTTTCTTCACTGATTTATAAGAAGTGTAGATTTATGGAAGTTGAAGGAATAATTTCTCCCAAAGACATGGTAGTAATTCCTTAACTGAAGAAAATTAAAGTTATTCATGGTGGTGAAAACGTAGATTCCTCAACTAGAACTTTGAAAAATAGAAAGAAAAAGGAAGCTCAGAATAATCATAAGTTAGCCTCTCAAAAGTAATAATAGGAGGATCCACCACTATTGAAAGTTAAAGCGAGTGGTAATATTATTAAAAAATTCATCATAATTACTCATTTAAAATAAGAATATTCAAGTTGTGGTGAGTATGAATCCATTAAAATGATTGAGGTTTTTTTCTCAAAAATTAATGGAAACATGAAGAATATCCCTATTAAAGTTTTTACATATATACTTACATATATCAAGGGTCTTCATGAGGAAAAACCATAGATTGAATTAGAATTTTATGAGATAGAAGATACTTCGGAATAAAAGTTCTGAAAATTCAAAACCATCACAGATATTTTTAAAGTATGGGAACAATCTATTCTTCCTTTTAATGAAAGATTTTATCTAGTTAAAGAATAATTATAAGGTGTTCTATGTGAGAAGGATATTTATTGGAAAGTGTTATCATAAGTTTTCCATGCATCAAAATCTACTACTGAAGTTAAGAAATATCAGTTGGATGCTAAAACTAGAAGGATAAAAGAGATTGAAAATCACTATTGAATGATAGTAAGATGTATGAAGAAAAATTTCATAGGATAAAGAAGAAATGTAAAGATAATTTAAAATTTATTGAAGACCATAAAATCACTTTGAGTTTAAAGTATCTTATAATGGAAATAAATTAAAAAGCTATCATGCAGTTCAAGTAAAATATTTATGTAAAGATAAATAAGATAAGTTCTACTTCAAAAGTTTCTAAGAAAATTATTACTCAATATAATGATGGGAATAATATAATACTATAATAATTTACATCTTTCAATAAGTATAAATAAAAGGTAACCCCATGTTATAATGAATTTGTAGTCATTAATTATGATGCTTTGAAGAAGACGGGTTCTAGTTTTGAATAAATATATATGAAGAAAGATATGGACGAACCCAATAATTTAGTGATAATGGAATAAATAAGTAAAGGAATAATTCCCCCACAAGGTGTTTGTAAGGAAGAAGTTCTGGAACAACCCTCCACTAACCAAACTTATACTCAGTAGAAGAGGAACAAATTCATTGGCCACTGCTGGTGTTTTGGAAAGTTTGGATACTAAGGCATAGATTGTTGGCATAAGATGACAACTAATGAAAAATGGAGAAGTCTTATATTAAGGGGGATTAAAAAAAAGTTAATATAAATTCATCTAAGTATAACAAAATTACACAAATTAAATAAAATCTATTAACACCCAATGGATTTGAATATCTTAAAAAATTTCATGGAAGTTTCGGAAGAAGTGGTCATAATGATGATGAGTGTTGGGTTATAACTATCAAGCATAACTCAGGTACAAATAATGTATAGAGACCAAAAAATTTTAAGAAACATAAAATGAAGATAGATGATAGGTATACCTTAGATATTAAATAAAATAAAGTTACAAAGAAGTTTACACCCAAGATAAAAGTAACAAGAGATGTTATATCCAAGGAAATATGCTTCTTTTGTGGAAATAAAGGCTACTTCATGGAAATATATAAGAAATACTTGAATATTCAAGTTAAAGGAATAAATTCAAAGAAAAAAGTGAATTAGTCAAAGAGAGACACAATAATATTAGAATAGTGGAAGATATATTTTATGAAGAAGTAAAAGTTAGCTGGGAGTTACCACTAAAGGGTAACTTGATGGAAGAAAAAAATATGTGTGGAAGATTCAAGGAAGTTCACCACACTACTGAAAAATCCATGACATTATTACCTAAAAATGAGAAACTAGTAAATCAAAGAAATAAAACTTTGGAAAATACAAAGGTTTATGTGAAAGAAAAACCATATAATAAGAATAAATATGAATATATTTTAAAAGTTTTCATGGTTATATGGCCACAATAGTTGGCATAAGCAAGGAAGTTGGAAGAAGAAGAAAATAATAATGTATGAACCTTACTATAAAAAGTTAAGAAGAATACTCCACAAAAATAAGTAAATAAGTATAAATCTATGCAACCAAATAAGGTTAATGATCGTAAAGTCAAGGGTGATCACATGATTAAATATTAAGTTAAAATTAAGGGAGTTATGGGTTGAGAAAAATTTCTCACCCCTATTTCTATAACTGATGAGGAAGGAAGATCCACCTTATTCCATAATATTTTGTGACTAGGTTTAATGAAAAAATGGAATTAAATGTGATATAATCCATGGGTATTTTTCCCCTAAAAATAATTTTTTAATTTTTAGGTCTCGAATGAATTTGAAATGAAGAATAAAAATTATGGATAACAAAAGTTTATAAAACTATATTCAAAATTTTTAGTAAAGTGACCATTGAAGTACCCATAGAATAAAGCTACAAAAATTATGATGGAATTATAGGTACTGAAAATCTGGAGAAAATAAGTCACTATTATCTTGAGTTATTTTTTCTATACTTTTCGATTCTCATATATAAAAACCTAAGTTTAAATGAAAATAAGGTTTTTAATTTTTAATGAAAAAGTGAAATATTTTTAAAGGGGGAAAATATTCTTTTAAGGTTGAATGTTTTTTATTTGTTTGTTGAGATGATTGTAGGAAATAAGTTCCATGAAAATCCATTGAGATTACCCCTATAATAAATTTTATTAATTGGTATCACTTGGTGAAAATATTTATAGGAAACTATGACATCCAAGTTAAATCACTCTTGTTTCTATATAGTGAATTGATCATGTAGACTTAGAATCTATTGATTTATGGCTCATTGATTTAAGGAAAGTTATGTAAACCTTATCTCAAGAAATAAAAGGTTAAATTTTTGTTCAATAGAAGATACAGGGAGAAGAAAGAAATAATATTTCCCTCACAAATTGAAACTTTGAATTTATTATCAATACGAGGGATGAGAAATCATTGAATTAAATAAAAAGTTAGTATTGAAAAAAAATCTAAATGGGGGGATTGAATACCCCATAATATGATGATGATGAAGTATTTTATTTTTTGTTAATCACTATAGATAATTTAATTCAATGATATTCAGAGTATAGGAAGTTAAAGATGCATATTTGTGCTTCAGATATAAGTTCATTAGAAGTTCAAAGTAGATACATTGAAAGTTCAAAGTAAATTAATTGGAATTTCATACTCATGGTAGATGAACCCATTATAAGTAGGTGGACCATATATGAATGTTTTACTACTGGAATCTAATACCTAAGTAATATTTAATAAGTTTATCAAAATATAGAAGGCTCATGTCATGATAAGTAAGGAAGAAAGAGTGGAGTTAATGCTACTGATGGATGAAGATGAATGTACCAAATTAATTCACTAGAAGTAGAATATAAATATATTTGATAATTAATTTTATTATGAATAAATGTATTCATCATAGGGTTCAAATAGTGAATAATCATTGTTAACCACATTTTGTGTTGAAGTAGGTTTCTCAGATGTGGAAGAACCAAAAGATATAATCATTAGTGAATTCGATGCATTCATGTAGGTGTTTTACTATCAAAATAAATAATAAAAATTGTATATTTGTGATCATGAAAAAATGCAGAGGAATTTTTTTCATGGAAGAAAAATAAACATAAGTATGATGAGGATATAATCATGATTGAGAAGAATAAATTTCATGTCGCACCCCCAATAGATCAAGTCGTATAAGACGATCAGAAGGAAAAAATATCTCATCACCAAAATTTTAAGTTATATATATTAATGTGAAATAACATAACTATATTTAAATATATAATAATATCCATGTTTGAGTCTGAGTTTACATTATAAAATCATGTGTGGTGCTTAAAAAATAAATAGATTCTCTATTGTGATGTGAAAATGACTTTTTTGGAAAAATTTAAGACCATAAGAAGAAATGAGAAGAGTTGAACATGAAAGAAGAGGATGATTATATTATTAAAGATAAGGAAAATTAATATTCATATGATTTAAGATGAGTTCACTTTATCCTCAAACTATATGAGTGATTAGAAGGGTTACTATGAGATGATACGTGAATCCACCAAAAGAAGTAATAACCATGAAAAATAGTGATAATAACACATTCTTTAGAATATGAGTATAATTGTGATAGAGGATATTTGGAAGAAATGAGTTGTGATACTAGAAGAAGTTATACAAATGTGATGTTCATAATAGTGGTGATGAAAGATTTAGTAAAACATGAAGATGATTGAACTGATGATACTTTGGTATTTTTTCGATATCATAGGCTCAAGCTTGAAGTATATTAAAAACAGAAGGATGAGTTAATGGGTGGACAAAATAAGAAGATCATGCAAGGTAAGTATCATTGTAAGTATTGATTATTCATAGTACATGTTATATTATAGGAAGATTCAATACACAGATTAGTGTAGAAGATTTAGGGTTTTACAAATTAAGTGAAACTCTATGTAACAATTGCATGTGAATTGAGACTGGAGAATGTAGTTTTATGGAAGTTTGATTAATAGAAGATTAGATGTGTTATAACACAATATAGACTGGATTCCAAAGAGGTTTTGGTTGATATATAGGGTAGATATTGGAGTTAGGCACATGTGTGGTTTTCATGGGTTTGGTAGGTAAGTGGTGAAACTGAGCCCAACATGTGGTGTAGACCAAATAGATCATCTAGGACACAAATATATCACCCCCCTATAATCTGATGTAAGTATTTTGAAAACCTACTGAACACGTTTAGGTGTAATTGAAATCATTGCAGGGTGGAAATTATAGGGGTGTATACATCATTATCACCATTTTCATTAACATTTATATTTTGATTTTTATGTGTGTTTTTTTGAAAATTCCCGAGATTTAATTGTTAATGATCTGTCATTGTTTTCTTAATTATTCATATAACCTAAAATAAAAGATTAAAGTGGTGATTAATTGGAATGGACTATTTGTTTGAAACTTTATTGAGACTTGAAATGTGTTATTCTCTTTCCTGTTATAACATGTTACTTCATAAATTAATTTTTTTCCATTGTTAAAATGAATAGAAAGCTAACCTATTTTTCCTAATGTTTGAAATTGTTATCAAATCATGATTAGTTTATTTTGTTGTGAATAGAAATTTAATTCAAAAACCTTTATAAAACAAGTTACCTTGAGTAGATTTCATACTATAATTGTAATGACCCAAACTTTTATCAAAGGAATTTCTCCCTTCTTATAGTAATGTAACATAGTATAAATCACATAAAATCACTTAGATACCATAATAACAACTTTATAAATGAATAATTAATGAAATAATAAGTATTTATAGAAGTTAAGGAACCTATACCAATGAAATAGTAACTTGACCATATGAATAGTAATATGACACTTATGAATAATAAAATGGAAAAATGAATAGTAACCCCACCCATGAAAGTATAAATAAAATTTAATCATCTTATAAATGAAATTATGGTATAATTATATCATAGACTAAGTAATTAAATGTTTTAAAAATTATTAATTAAGTGTTGGAATTTTTGTAAGTCATAAATATTTAATTAAAATTTTATGATTAATTTAATAATTAAAAGAAAATTTATTTTCATAAAATTAATTCATAAATTAATATTTTGATGTATTATTATTTTAATATAATTTTATAATACCTTAAATAATTTTTCAAAGTGTTATAAAATCAATTATAATTTTAAAATCTATATTTTACAAGAAAATGATGATTTTGATTAAAAATTAAATTAATAATATTTATAAAATTATTTTCATAAAATGGGGTTAATTTTTTAATTCTACACGTCGAAAAATGGTTAGGGTTAATTTTTGGGATTTTTCTAAAAGACTTGAATTTTTGATAAATAGTAAATACAACAATTTACAATAAAAGCTAAATACATGAATTATGGAGTCATAGATGATTTAAGGATTATTTAAGCCCAAAATATCGAACTATACTTCATTATTTTAATATTTTTAAAGATAATTCCCAAACTATTCATAGTCTTGAGTCAAAATAATAAACTAATGTATATAATATAAGAAAACACCCCTCTACTCCACTATAAATACCACCCTCACCCCCTCTTCTCCTCACACCTCTCATGCTTTGAAACTTTCCCAAATTATTCCCAATACTCTTCACTATCCCATCCCCCACATCCAAGAGCTCTTTTTCTCATAAAAATACAAAGTTGAGGTGCCTTAAGAAGGATCTCAAGAGGAGAATTCAAGAGGTAAATCCTCTCCCTTTTTCTTTTAATTTCCTTTCAATTTCATTTATTTTATTATTCTATCCTCACCCCCCTTCATCAAAATTGAATTATAACTAAAATAACTTATATATATTGAAATTATATCATGTTAATGGAATATTAATCATTAAAACCCTCCATGTCACTCTTTTATTATAAAAATGAAATCGGTGCCCGTGATGTATCAATTTACAAAAATCATGGGCGATGCACTTTCATTTTACTTTAACGAATTCAAGGATATTAATAAAACCATTATAATGGTTGAAAAAGATTTTAAGGTGTATTTTATAACCCTTATTATGTTCTGGAAGTAAATTATACACATAATACTAAATACTAAAACAAAATGAGTTCACTGTGATCGAAAAACCGCCAAAATTAACCTAAAATGATCATCATTAACTTTTAACTAATGATTCATACTCATACCATATAACTATATTATTTATAAGATCATTTAAAATTATTTAATATCATTAATAACATATAATAAAAATTCTTTATATTTATCCACATTTTACATGTACTTTCATTCACGCATACAAGCAAACCAATCATGAAAACCATGGAAATGAATACTCCCGAACAATGAAATTAAACTATATAACTCATATAAAGTCCCATAAATGAACTTAATAAAAATATAATGAATAAAATTCATGTATAAAATGTTTTTTATTTTTAATTAATGAATCTAATGTGATTATTAAAGACATTAGTGTGACGGAAGCTTTCAGACACAAGGTAAAGGGAATTCTCAAACCTAACTCTCTTTCTTTGGGTTTTCCCTCTTTAAACCCATTTTTAGTATGGATATTCCTTAAATATAATTTATTCATAATTATATTACCTTTTCTGAGATATACATGTTTTCTAATTGAGTTTATGACAAACACATTTTTTTCCAAAAGAACTCTTCTTTAAAAAACACACCTTTTACTTCTCAAGATTGTTTTTTCTTCACTCAAGGTTGATGATTATTATATGAAGTATGGTATTACATATTTCATTTGGGACACAAATTTTATGAATTAATTCTTATTAAATTAAAACCATTTCTTTTTATGGGTTATTTTATGTTCAATATTGATATACGTTCTATGTGGCATGCATGATAATGTAAATGTTATGATGTGACAGGTGCGCCCAAAATTATATAGTGAAATGTAAATGTTATGATGTGATAGGTGTACCTAGAATTATATATAACTCCAATTAATTTTTTAATGTGATGTATCTCATGATAAAATTGAAAAAAATGCATGAACATGATGTTATCTTTGTTCACAACTATGTGTTGTAGTTTCCACTAAGACATGATGTTTCATTTTTATGCATTGCCACATTCCATGCCATTATCTAATAATTCCTCTAATTTTTATGATGATGATGTTATGATTATTTTTCCCCATGTTATATTGTTTCATGTTATTATCTATCCTCTTACTGGGATTTTAGCTCACCCCTTTTTGATGCATATCCTCAGGTGACTACTTATACTAAGGAGAATTCAAGGGACAATAAGAATCTTGAGAATAAGGAATTAAATAAATGTTTGTGTTTTATTTTTTAAATTTTATGTATGGTCCTAATTTTACCAAGACACTAAACCTTTGGATCTTGGTCATGTAATGATTTTATGTTGTTTATCATTAAAATGATATAATAGTAATGTAAGAAAAAGTAGGGTCTTTATAGTTGGTTTTAGATCACAGTTTAGTTAATTTGGGAATTAGGATTAGAGAACCCTAGTGAAAACCCTTAATATGAGACTAAGTATAAATAATCACCTAAGAAGATTTGTTTTTGAAAATGCTAAACATATGGATCCCATAAGATATGCATTTAGAGTTAATTTTACAAAGGGATAAATTATTGATGACTTGTTGAATTATGTTTTGTTCTAACATTTTTTATTTTAGAAAATGGCAGGAACCAGGAGAAACCGAGCTGTAATAGCCCAGTATTCCCTGATCCATTACTTCGTCAAAATCCAGTGTTTGGGGTGTTATGGGAGGCAATGATAGCTTATTTTAATAGTTTTTCAAAATTCCAATTTTCTATTGGTAGGTTAGGGTGTGGTAGGTTAGGGAATCAATAGGTCAGGGTGTCGGTAGCTCAGGGTGTTGATAGGTTGGGCATCAGTAGGTCGGGAATCAGTAGGTCGGGCGTCGGTAGTTCGGGCGTCGATAGGTTGGGCATCAGTAGGTCGGGGATCGGTAGGTCAGGCATCAATGAGTGGCATCGGTGAGTCATGGTGGTGACTCACTATTGGTGGGTCACATCAGTGACTCATTTAGGTGAGTCACATCAGTGACTCGTGTCAATGATTCAGACATTAGTGACTAAATGTCGGTGACTCGCGTTAGTGACTTACCCATCGATGAGTCATTTCCATCCTTTTCCAGTTTTTCCAATTTCATCCCTCTTACATGTTTTTCAATGTAAATCGAGTTTAAAACCTAGTTTGAGCATTTATAAAGGAATTTAAAAGGATATTAATTATATATTTAATATCATAACACTCATGGGTATTTGAAATAGTCAAACCACATGGTTTTGACCACGATACAACTTTAATGGCCCTTGAAAAAATTTCCTTCCATTGATATAAGATCTGGCTCTTCTAAGACAAGATATTCTCTTCCCAGTGTGTTTCTGTTTCCTCTTGATACACCTAAAACCTTTCTTTCCCGATGATTCACATATGTGCTATAGATATTGGTTGAGTTTTCCTTCAGAGTCTCTTGCTGCTTGCACGAACCCTTATTTTTGGCGCAAGGAGGAGTTGTTGATCGTCTGTTTTTTCAAGGTAGGAATTCATTCATCTCTTTTTTTAATTATGTATCAGGAGGTGTGGGTGTACTGATTTCTTCTTGTGGGTATGTTTAAAACAAATTTATCAAAGATAAATGAGGGATGGGGTGATGTTGATGATGATTGTTTGTTTTATCTATTATATTTGATCCCTATTGTGAATCATATAGGTAGTATCCTTCTAAAAAGCATGGTTGTTGGTGGTCTTTTCTTATGCACGAGTGATGATTTATACTTTGTTGATCCTCTGTTGAAAGACTATGAACATGAAAACTTGATAAATCAAATATATATGGTTAATTAAATGGATTCCCTAGGATCAAACATGTTTTGTGATAACCCCTGATTTATCAAAGTGAAATTAAAGAACAGTGTGTTAAATATAAATAACCTTTGTCTTGTTTGGTGTGGCTATGTGCTGTGTGTGGATCCCTTTTGTCTTGTGCTTTGTACATGTTGTGTGGTGATGCTATTGAGACCATGGTGGTGCGTGGATAGATTAAGAGTGTAATAGAATTTCAAGTTGAGATATTGATTGATTATGGAATGGATGAACTTTTCATGCAGTGGGACTGCAATATGGGTTGTGTTATGGTTGTTGGGAATGATCTATTTGTGCAGTGGGACTACAACCTGGTCGAGTTTTTTCATAGTTGTGGGATGTGGTGCTTTTCATGCAGTGGGGCTACCGAGGATGGTTTGGGTGGGATAATTTTGAAGAAGGATGGTGTTACCTTGTATGGGTGTTTGGCCTGAAGTTTCCATAGACTTTTTTGAAGTGTGGGTGGGTTATGATGTTACTTTTGGAGTGCTATGTTTGTCAGTTTCTCAGATAGGGATGTAATAAATAATTAAATGAATTGTTTAATGTATATTGATAATTGGTTGAATGAATTGGTTGGGGTAATGAATTAAGTTTGTGGATGGTTGTGTGGTTATGCATTAGATGTGGAAACAAGGGTATTTTTGGTATGGTATGGCTGTTTGTTTTGAAAACCCATAGTTTGGGATGAGTGTTTGGTACCTACATATATACATGCATGTAGGGTCCTGAAAAATCCGCAAAGGAAAATGATAATCCCCTTAATTTGGGAAAGGATTCTACCCAATTTCCCTCAAAGAATTGGACAAAAATATGGATAATACTCAAGATTGGAAAAGGACCGACCGGCCCGTGTACCGGTCCAACATTGACGGTACGCAGCCGGTTCAGCAAGGAGCCCCCTACGTAGACCAGCGTCATTCAAAAAATAGAGGCGGGAACCCCTCTGTGGGCACGAAGCAGGATGGGAACCAGGCCGGTCCACCATCACGAACCACCCTAGCCACGAAATGCGCCAACCGGCCCAGACCACACGCGTTGTCATTTGCGGACCAGAGGCGGAGCCCTGCGCAGCTGCAAAGCACCGGCTTGGTTCACGGATGAGGTGCATTCAATGCCCCCCCCGTGAGTTGCGGATTGAACGAGTCATCCGTAAACCGGGTTTTCGGTCATGGGCCTCCGCAAAAGGTATCGCATGACCACAAATACATCTCTTTCCCCCCTCTATAAAAGGACATCGAGGGGGAGAAGAAAGGAGAGGGGATTCATGTGGAAGGATTCTGGAGGAAGGATCTTAGGATTTCGCAAACAGAGAAGATCTAATTCGTGAACCAGAACAGGTATGGAACTGGAAACGAATTAATAAAGAACCGAAAAATGCATAAAAAATTGGTGAACCGCGAACTTAAAATAAAAGAACTGCGATCCATGGCCCCTCCGCGGATGTACTCCCCACGGACCAGGGATTCTATGCCCCTTTTTCGATTCGACGCACCGCGTAACACCCTCCTACGCGGGCGAAGCCCTGACCGGTGAACCACTGACTGACACCGCCCCTAGCCGCCGCTACTCACGCGGACTCCACCATATACCAACCTGGTATGCGGGCCGAACCCGAAGCCGCATACCGCCCTGGTATGCGGGATGCCTACCAGTCCGCATACCACACTGGTACGCGGACGACCTCTCCAACCGCGTAGCACCCCCCTACGTGAAGGGTGCCACTCCTCATGCACCCATGTGGCTCTCCAACTCCTTCGGTGTTCCCATTCCCCGAGCCAGATAGAACCCTTCCAATATATCCTGATCCTTCGAAATCCCTTCATTAACCTATTAATTGTCCCCAAGCCAAGGCCTTTACCGAAGCCACCAGAACTGTATGATGAAACCTTCAGGCACATCAGCACGCCACTTTGAGTTCACATACCCATGGTAGGCGAGGACAAAGGGGTTTCCCCAGCCCTTGAGCGGGTTCCCGAAGCATTCCTGGGTTCACATTCCCATGGTAGTGCAGGGTCCAAGCCCGGGAGTCCCCTTTCTACCTCTCCACATCCATGATTGAGGGACCCCACTCACGTTTACTTTTGACGATCACCAGCGGTGAGCACTTCTCCCCTCTCATGGGAGTGGCTGGGCATCCCTCCTGGAGTAAGACCCACACCATCATCACCGGAAGTCAATGGACCTTCTCCTCTCATCATGGAAGGATCTTTGCTCCGCTGCGCGACTCCTACCTTCCTCCAACATCAGGGAGAAGGAGAGTCCAATAGTCCCGTCCTTTTCCTTCGCTCGTTGGTAGGAAGAATGTGCGAGGCTTGACAAGTCTGTCACATTCTCTTGTTTCTCACACCGAGCGTGACTCACGCTAGATTAGAGATTTGTGATGGTCATGGAGTCCGCACAACGACGACCCTCAAAACGAACTAAGTGGGTTTTGATCCTTGTTTCCTAAATAGGGTACGTAGGAAGCCTACCCAAGGTTCAATCCCAATTCGGGCCACTAACCATGTGTAAGTCCCAATCATGCCCCTCAAAACGAACTACATGGGTTTTGATCCTTGTTTCCTAAACAAGGTACGTAGGAAGCCTCCCCGAGGTTCAATCCCAATTCGGGCCACTAACCATGTGTAAGTCCCAATCATGTCCCTCAAAATGAACTACATGGGTTTTGATCCCTGTTTCCTAAACAGGGTACGTAGGAAGCCTCCCCGAGGTTCAATCCCAATTCGGGCCACTAACCATGTGTAAGTCCCAATCACGCCCCTCAAAACGAACTACGTGGGTTTTGATCCCTATTTCCTAAATAGGGTACGTAGGAAGACTCCCCGAGGTTCAATCCCAATTTGGTCCAATAACCATGTGTAAGTCCCAACCACGCCCCTCAAAATGAACTACGTGGGTTTTGATCCTTGTTTCCTAAACAGGGTACGTAGGAAGCCTCCCTGATGTTCAATCCCCATTCGGGCCACTAACCATGTGTAAGTCCCAATCATGCCCCTCAAAACGAACTACATGGGTTTTGATCCCTATTTCCTAAACAGGGTACGTAGGAAGCCTCCCCTAGGTTCAAGCCCAATTCGGGCCACTAACCATGTGTAAGTCCCAATCATGCCCCTCAAAACGAACTACATGGATTTTGATCCCTGTTTCCTAAACAGGGTATGTAGGAGGCCTCCCCGAGGTTCAATCCCAATTCGGGCCACTAACCATGTATAAGTCCCAATCATGCCCCTCAAAACAAACTATGTGGGTTTTGATCCCTGTTTCCTAAACATGGTACGTAGGAAGCCTCCCCGAGGTTCAATCCCAATTCGGGCCACTAACCATGTGTAAGTCCCAATCATGCCTCTCAGAACAAACTACGTGGGTTTTGATCCCTGTCTCCTAAGCAGGGTACATAGGACGCCTCCTCAAGGTTCAATCCGAATAACAGGAAACTCTCATGTGTAAGACCTAATATTCCAAGAACTACGTGGACTTCGATTCCCGACCAACCGGGATACGTAGAAAACCTCACCAAGGTGAAAGCCCGATATCTAAGTCTGATACACATCTATCCCTATCAGACCATGTCCCTATACTCCAACAGGACCATCTTCGGGCCTAATAAATCACTTCCCTTGGGTCTTCCGGGCTGCTTCGGCGTAAGTCCCGCACCAACTTTGATCAGGAATCTCTCGACCGGAGGTCCTTGCCACATGACGTTAAACTCTACACTTGGGTCCTTGTCGCACGACCTTAAAAGGTTATGTGTCCCATCAAGTGGCACCGAACTACATGGATTATGATTCCTCTCACGAGGATACGTAGGAATCCCGCATCACGGGTTCGATCCAAACACAAAAGTCGTTATCCGTCCCCCCTGGATGACAATAAGCTCAAGAGTGCCTAGTTATGAAGCTTTAAACCAGTGCCGTCTCAATAAGTCCAAACTCCTCAGAGTCATTAATCCCAACGAGGGATGGTAAACCTAGGGCCTAAATGACTCCGCATCCCTGCATTCAGTTGATCATTGCCAACTAAGGGGTAATCCATGGATACTATGATTGGGGATAAACCAAAGATTTGCGAACATATGAATACATCTTAAATCTATAAGAGAGTCCCAAAATAGGCAATAATTCACCCCAAAAGGGTGTAATGAGCCCGAATTTCCATCCTCTTGACCAATGTGAGTTCTTAAGCATCGCTGGCCAAATCACCCAGCGATCACCTGCCTTTGGAAAGCAGGTCCACAGATCATTGGATACGGAACCAATGGGCGTTTCGAAATGAAAACCGATATACCTAACCTGAGCGATTGAGCGGAACTCAGCCCTCCGTAAGATCGACCGTCAGGCGCGTCAGTCCTCCCATCCGCAGTCGAAACAAAAATGGTGAACCCGACATGAATCTTTAACCAAGCATGAAGGATTTAACCTAATACCACTATGTGCCCCCTTATATTCACAAGGAGGGATGAGCAAGGTCATTAATTACGCATGGAATTATGAGATGCTTCTTTGACGGGTTTGCTGTTTGTATTTGTTAAAATATTTTACAGGTACCAATCAGAACTCCCTTCGATCCAATGGAATCACGGAGGAACTCAAAGACGTGTACTTCAAGAAATGCAATGATTGGACATCCTCACCAAGAAGGACACCATCACCTACTTAGCATCTTCAATGCTGGGTCTGGATGCATTGATCTGAGAGTACCACTTAAACGGTACTCTCCCGATGGTGAAGGTGGCCATGCACGCCCTCCAATCCGCCAAGACCCACCATTCGCCTACCCAGTAGCGGCCGTGAAAGCAGATCCAGATTGCTCCTGTTGCCATCTCAAACCGTTTTGGGAGTCTATCCCCAGAACGAGACAATGCGTACCTCCCTTATCATAGGGAGGCGGATGAGGTCGACACTGAGGACTTCATCCTCGCTGAATGGTGATTCCTCTCTAAGTCCCCCGCTGGAAGACGTCGTCATGGTTACGCCACGACTCAATATCCTCACATTAAGGAGTATGTAGCCCCGAGTATCCAGGACCATGATCCCCGAGCTCTGGCCCCTCGGACCGCCCGATGAGGACAACAAACGTACAACCAGGGACCGGTAATCTCCCTTGTCCCTGAGGAGGATCTCTTCTGCCCAGTCACATAGACGTATTGTGAGTAGGCACATACACCTGTCTGCTCCTCCAAAGCCCGTAATCCAGACATGGAGGCATCATACGAGCATGCATGCATCCCCGCCGAGCTCTATCAAGCCCGTCACTCACACAGGACGACGCCTACCCGGCAGGCACCTCTCCCTGCCCAGGGTCATGAAGCCCACCAACCAAACGTGGTGGAAACCCAGTGCTTGCAGGTCCAGCTCCTAGCAGATTCCCCTAATTCCTACCACCCCGATGTGGTGGGGATTAACAAAGCCCGCCATCCAGATGTGGTGGAAATTAATAGGCGGGCACGTCTCCCCGCCAACAAAGGCCACTAACTCGATACGGTGGAAAACCAACATATGTAGGGCTGGCTACCTACGAATGCAAGTAAATTCCTCCATCCTGATGTGGTGGAAAATGGAGAGATAAGACGGCATATCCCAGCATAGGGGCAGATTCATTCACCTACCCCGACACAGGAGAATTGTCAGTACCCACTGACCACCAGAGGACCGGAGAAGGATATTCATACTCCGATATCGGAATGGGCCTTCATACCCATTCTAGCCAAAGATGTCTCTCTGCATATCCTGGTAATGATGGAGGAGCAGGTATCAATCCCATATCATATCTTGTAGACTTGCTGGAATGTAATTGCATCAGCGGAAACAACAAGGACTCGAGCCCGTGAGCTCGTCTCCCCAATTGAGGCGACTCATCTAAGAGACAAGATAGCTATCTCGGAGCAGATCTGCATCCCTGCTTCCACCCAGGAGGGTCTTTATCCATATTCCGTGATACAAGGGCAATCAGATCGAGCAGCTTCACTCGTTCCAACTGGGGGACACCCGTCCATCACGGTGGATGCTTCAAAGCAGGCATATATCCCTGCTAAAAGTCAAGATGTTCATCAGCATATCCCCGCAGCATCACAGGACCCAATTAGAAAGGGACCCAAAGGTGAAGGCCGTTATCAACAGCAGACGGTCCCCGCTGCCCGCAAGAAAGCACCCCGAACACGCCGAAGGAAGCTGGAAAATAAAGAGAGGGTTCATGACTCCGCTCTGCTGGAAGCTGGGGTTCCTAATGCCGCTAAGAACATATCAAAGGCTCAGAATCCTGCCTACCTATTACCATATTATGGGATTGGCAGTAGAAATTGTGAAGGTCCTCCTCGCAAAGTCGCTACCAGCAGCTCTGAAGGTCCTCCCCAGAGCACCCGCGGGTGCCTCCCCCATAGGCATATAACAATCGATCACGATAGCTTCTCTTTTGATGCGAGTCATGGAAGCCCTCTGTGTGACCAGAAGATTGGGTAGCAAGAAATCCCTCCACTTGCTGTAGTCCACCCTGAAGGTCCTCCCTAGGGTATACACTATAAACACTCTATGTAGTGGGACCACAGATTTTGATAGTAGTCCTCGCTATCGTAGTCGCAACTGCGGAGTCCCTCCTCGCAGTAACATCTCATCATGACAAGAAGGCCCTCCCCTTGTCGTGGCCTGTCCTGAAGGTCCTCCCCAGGGGTTACGTTGCAATGACACTCTGCGCAGACAGGTATCAGATCATGATGGTAGTCCTCGCCACTCTGATAATGGAGGTCCTCCCCGTAGAGACGTCAAGAAACGAGAAGGCCCTCCCCAGGGTGTACTCTGCAGACATTCTCCCTGCAGCAGCTGTGATGTTAGTCCTTTCCACCATGGCTGCCATTACGAAGGTCCTACCCGCAATGGCCCCAAGCAACAAGAAGGTCCTCCCCTTATCGCAGTGTGTCTTGAAGGTCCTCCCCAGGATACACATCGAACGTCAAAACATGATGGTCATCCTCACCATGATGGCGGTTATTGTGAAGGTCCTCCCCTCAGTGACATATAATATCGATAGGAAGGTCCTCCCCCTATCGAATCAAGCACAGAAAAGCCCTCATATGATGAGGCACTTAGAAGGACAGGATCAAGCATGTCAGATTCCCAGTTAGTCGCCAATGAATCCCTTCTTTAATCAGGAGACGATCTGGGGCCACGTTCATCCTCTGAACCACCTCGAGATCGCCCACATGATAATTCAATACCTACCGAACCCACTGCCTCCAACCACACTATCGGTGAGCATCTCAGTCGGGCCGACCAGGTAAAGGAATCACTAGCGGAGGAGTATACTGACATGTTGCACCTGAGGAAACGACTGGCCAGAGATGATGTACCAGTTATGTTTTGGCCCACGACCACCTCTCAATTCGACATACCCAGAAAGTTGTCAGAAGAATGTGTGCACGACATCCGATCCAATATATGGACAACCCTCCACCGGCTGAAATCAAGCTTCCTGCCCTATGATGGGTATGTAGACCATGTCAAGACAATAGAAGACCTCCTGCGTCACATCGACCTGGGAGCACTTCCTTCGGCGTGGAAACCATGACTTGAGAGGGGTAAAGGAAAAATTGAGTTAGCCTACCTCCGTGCACTGCACCAGTTGCACCTCCTCATTGGTGACACTCCGATGGGAGTCCATATTAGAGGATGGGGAGAACATGGAGCTCTGCATTTCACTCCACTCCCCGCCCAGAAGAACCCATTCGGCATAATGTCTTGAAACATCATCACATCAAGATAGCAATCGAGTGGGGTCCCTATTCAGGGAAGGCGACACACCCAACAATGACAGGCCTTGAGTAAGTCCCAGAAGCATCAGGCCTGACGGAAACAAGCCATTCAAGAACTCCTGAATCAGGCCACCAAAAGCATACAACAAGCCTCTCGCCTAAGAGAGGCCAATCAGTAGTCATTGCTTGCCTCCCCAGAGGGGATTGATTCACAGGTGAACTCGGCATCAGATCCAGTTCACCCTCGAATGGGGGAATGAAAGATCAGGCAGGTAGTGATAGTAGTAGCCACTGTCGCAATCCAAGGTCAACCCCAACCCGCAGAGCTGGGGGAATTTTTAACAACAAATTCCCCTCATAAGACCAATAAAAATATGAAGAGACTTAACGTCCAAGGAATAGAGACAACCCCACCCCTCAGGGCTGGGGGAATTTTTACCACCTCAACAACAACCTCCCCCACGAGAATCAGTATTCTCTCGTCTAGGGAGGACAATCGAAAGAGGAGGTTCCTAACCTATCCCGTCCTTTGAATCATCATCCCCTTCAATAGGGAGGTGTATCATAAGGTCGCATCAAAGAACTCTCCACGTCACCCTTCGTCAAGGAGTCCAGAAGCAATCCCGGGACAGGAAGGGGAAGATCAGTAAAAGGTGCGGGAGATCCTCTTCTTATTTGGAAGATGAAATATCCTCTACCCCACAATATGCATCCATCAACACCATAGAGGTTAACCCCACGGGTGACACCAAAGATGATGCAAATTTGGATGGATCGGGAGATGACGGTTCCATTCAGGCTGTGATTCACAATGAACCATCAGGCGTGCACACCTAGAACTAGAGGGACACCCTAAATATGGCCACCCCTCTAGCTAACCCTCCTCTACTTACCCTGAGAGCTTCCAACAAGGATAAGAACAAAGGACTGGTTACCCTTAACCTGCCTCCTTCTCTCAATAAAAACAATCCACTTACGCTTGAAGAGAGATTCACTCGACAGGAAGTGGAAATGAAAAAATTAAGGCGACTTAACTTTGAGCTACTCCAAAGGAACCATCTTATTGAAAGCGCTTCCCAAGAAGAGCCACACCTTTCACTCCCAGCAAGTACACCACAAAGACCAAGGTTTGCCCCAACAAACGAAGTGCGGTCAGGGATCCCACCCAATGCGGCACCCGACCCGTCCAACTACCTGAACATGGATTCAGATGAATACCAAGAATTCCCTCCACTCATGAAGCAACTAGAGCGAGTGCGTCTAAACCCTCCAAAGGTGTCACAAACAACATATGCACCCTTGGTGCTGGCCGAGCCAGATCCTCAAGCAATGCCTCAGGCTACACCTACCCAAGACCGGGCCTAAACAGATGTAAACCAGGGTCTCGCCAACACCATTGAGGCACTGAAAGCTCAATTGGAAGCAATAGAAGGTCGACGCACTCCGGTATAGCCAGAGCAAAAGCTCTACCAAATTGGGTGAGCAACATGCCTCCTCCACCCAATTTTGGGAGCCCTATATTCTCTATTTTCAATGGATCAAGTGATCCAGAATAGCATTTGATGCACTACACATCTTATTGTGACCCTATGATGGGAACTCCGGAACAATAAGAAGCAGTGAAACTCAGATGCTTCGTGCGGACCTTGCAAGGATCTGCCTTCGTATGGTATATGAATCTGCCAGCTCAGTCAATAAAAAGATAGGAAGACCTTTGACAGAACTTCCTGTTCCACTTCAGCTCAACGCTGCCTAAAACAACGGTCATGACCTCATGAATTACAAACAGAGGGAGAACGAGAGGGTATCAGATTTCATCTCTAGATGGAAGGGTCTGACCTACTATCTGAACAAGACAATTCACCAAGACGAGATGCTTGCCATATGCATCGATAACCTTCGAGATGAGCTGTGAACACTACTCATACCAGTGGAGTGCACCACTGGCTTCCGCAATCTCTCTGCCATTGCCCAGAGAATTGAAGACTCCCTACAGCGGACTAACCTGAAGTCCCGAATAGCCTCACAGGATCCTGAAAAAAGAGCAGTTAGAGCTGAAGCATCCTCTGTCACGCTCAAGCTAGCCCCTGTGCCAACTCCACTACCTAGGCCTCCACCAAATCTTCAAGGGCCCCCTTTATATCAGTGGCTTCCTCCGCCCAATCGGGAAAATCAGAGAGGATCGAAGCGGAACCAGTTCAAGGAACAAAGACACAAAGTATACTCGTTCCGAGAGGACCAAGTCCATGACTACTTCATTGCCGCCATGAATTGCAATTTGCTCCACCTCCAGGAGACAAGGAATCCTGAAGAAGTTGACTACGATAATAGGCCAGATTACTGTCCCTACCATCGAATGTTGGGGCACAATATCTGGGAATGCTTCATCTTCAAAGACCTTCGGCAAAGGATGGTAGACTCTAGGCAGGTCGAGCTGGGACCACCCCCAGCACATGTGACGTATATTTCTACCACCGACTCCAACAAAGGGGAGGGGTGGCAGGAAGTCACCAGCAATAAGGGGTAGAAATTTGATGAGTGGATGACTCAAAATACTGTCAATCGAGCTTAGGGAATACTTCGAGATCAACTACAACAGCCGTTGTTGCCTCCAACAGCCCCTAATTCCGCACAACCGACAATATCAGCCTCAAAACCCTCCACGAGCCAGTCATCCAGGCGTAATCGAAAAGAGAGGAGACAAGCTCAAGAGGAGCAGTCCATAACAAGGACAAAGTTAGCCCCAAAACTGTTGGATTTTATACCCTCAAACTTGGCACCACGGGCACCGACCCACCAAACGACACCATCAGGGACAACCGACCAGGTTGAACTATCATAGGATGAGGAGCTAATCTTTGGTTCCATAAAAGTCGTCCATCTAATGGAATCATTCCCTGACGAAGGGTATGGTGACGAGCCCGAGGATTCGGGAGGAGGAATCACAGAAGCAGTGGATACCAGGGGAGGTGCAGTCACGTCTGAAACCAACCCTATGGTTTTACCCCGACCCAAACTATTAATATCATGGAAAACCATGGGAGGGACCTTCAATGGACTTAATAGGAGAAATAATATCCCTCCACCTCCACAAGAAGCCACTATATCCCTGTCATTCTGCGGTACCCATCAGAGGAAGAACAAGTGTCTAGCCACCTAGTGCGCACAAACAGACTGGCCGAGCCGAGTCCCCAGAATGTGGGAACACCGTCGAAATCCGACCCCGCAGTCGATCCCTCCTCGTCACATACTCCATCACCCAAAGTGCCTGCTAAAACTCTCCCGCCAACAGAGAAGCATCGACCGTTGGAGCAGAAATACGATATCCTTAAGTAGCTGGCGTCAGTACCAGCCAAATTATCAATCCTGGATGCCCTGAGTTTGTCAGCAGATCTCAGGGAGGTTCTTATAGAATCCTTTCTCATCCCCCAGGAGTTTCAAGCTGAGGTAGCCGCCGCCGAGATTTATCGGACGAAGACTGATCCGACTAAATGCAATGCGGTGATTTCCTTCACCGATCAGGATAAATATTCCATCATTCAAGGACACATCAAACCACTATATGTGTCCAGTACACTAAATGATGTTGAGATCCAGAAAGTCTTTATTGACAAAAACTCTGGAGTTAACCTCCTTCCCCTACGAACACTTCGTAAGTTGGTCTATAGTGAGGATGATCTAATACCCTCAGCCACAACTCTGTTGGGTTACGACAAGAGTGAACAGAAGCCAGTGGAACAAATCAAACTAAAAACCCAATTTGGTGACCTTGTGGCCTACTCATAATTCCTGGTGGTTCGGTAGAACACAACATTCAATGCCTTGCTGGGAAGGCCATGGATCCATAAGAACATGGTCGTTCCTTCATCCTACCACCAATGTATTAAGTATTGAATGAATGAAAAAGGTGGAACATTGCACGCTGACAAGGCCCCTTTCGAGCTCTCTGAATCACACTACATTGACACCGGGTTTTATGAGAAAAATAATAAGAAGCCTTTGGTTGATGGTATCGACTGGATCCCCACTCCAAATGGTCTAGAAATGGTTCTTTATGAACCCCTCAAGAAGCTTGGCGGAGACTACATACTACCCATCAACCATGTTGAGACCAGGGGTTCAAGCCCGGACACACACTCAGTTATCCTCATGACTTTAGCCATAACGGCTGGGTGTGAAAACGCAGAAACGACCGCTAACCCTCAATTTGGGGGTGAATACTTGAGCGAGGACGCCCACAATGCCTCGCCTCTAGACTCCCAAGAGCCCGTGCTGAGAACTATCCCCCTGTTGGATCAAGAAGATGAGAATGTGGGGGAAGAAGAAAAGGAAGATCTCAGGGATGAACCTCCCACATTTGAGGAAGGTATCTACACCACTGTGGACGATCTCAGGGAAATAAACCTGGGTACCGAGGAAGACCCAAGGCCCACTCTCATTAGTACAACCATGTATCCTGAGGAGCACGAGGTATATACCTCTTTCCTGAGGCAACATCGAGTTGTTTTTGCCTGTAATTACACAGAAATGCTGGGACTCTATCCCGAAGTGGAGACGCGCCACTTAGGTCTACCAGAAGACCACCAGGGCTATAAACAAGCCGCCAGAAGGATGCAACCCACACATGCTGACAAAATAGAGGCTGGATTTGATAAGCTTATTAAAGAAAGATTCATTTGGGAGGTCCAATACCCCATCTTTCTAGCCAAAATTGTCCCTGTTAAGAAAAATAATGGACAAATCCACGTCTACATCGATTTCAGTGATCTCAATCGGCATTTCCCGAAAGATGATTTCTCGGTCCCGATCACCGAGTTATTAATCGACGCAATGACCAGGTATGAGGCTCCCTCCTTCATGGATGGTTATTCTGGGTATAATCAAATCAGGATGGCCCGAGAAGACGAAGAAGTCACTGCCGTCAGGGACCCCCAATGAGTATTCTTCTACAGGGTCATGCCCTTTGGTATCAAGAATGCTGGCACCACATATCAGCATGCCATGCATCGTATCTTTAAACCATTCCTGGGGAGATTCGTCGAATGTTATGTGGATGACTTGGTGGTCAAGTCCAGACAATGCTCAGATCACCTGTCAGACCTTGAAACTGTCTTCAACAAACTTCGACAACATAACCTGAAGATGAACCCCTTGAAATGCACCTTCGGGGTCACCTCAGGGAAATTCCGTAGCTTCTTCGTATGCCATCGTGGCATCAAAGTCATCCCTGAAAAGACAAAGGACATCCTTAGTTTACCACCTCCCAACAATCTCACTGAGTTGAGAGGATTCCAAGGACACCTAGCCTACATTATGCGGTTCATAGCCAACCTGGCAGGTAAATGTTTTCCCTTCACCAAGTTAATGAAAAAGGGGGTTATGTACCAATGGACAGATGATTTCCAAGATTCATTCAACATACTAAAGTGGTACCTCCTAATCCCACTAGTTATCATGCCCTCGGTTGAAGGAAGACCTCTTATCCTATACGTGACGGCCCTAGAGCGGTCACTGGGAGCCTTCCTCGCACAGAAAAATGACACCGGCAGTGAAAACAGTCTCTACTACCTCAGCCGAACCATGATCGATGCTGAAACTCGATACTCAAACATTGAGAAGAGTTTTTTGGTCTTGGTATTCATAGTTCAAAAATTGCTACATTATCTGCAGCATCATGAAGTCCATTTGGTCTCACGTAGTAACCCACTCAAGTACATCCTCAGCTGCCCGATGCTGACCGAGCGCCTATCCCGATGGGCAGTCATCCTGCAACAGTTTGACATCTGGTTTGTGCCTCAGAAAGACATCAAAGGCCAGACATTATCATATTTTCTGGCAGAGCACCCCTCGACAGGGACCACTACACCGAACATCGAGCTACCAGATGAAGACATCTTCTTGGTTCAAGAGGAGTTCCCAACATGGGAAATGTACTTCGACGACGCATCCCGAAGCCTGATAGGGAAGAGGATGGAGGATCCCAAATTTAACAAGGTGGGTTTGGGGATCATACTCATGTCCCCAGAAAAGGCAATCTTTCCATATTCCTTCCTCCAGTCAGAAGGATGTACGAACAATGAGGCGGAGTATCAAGCCCTCATTGCAGGCCTAGAGTTCTCACTCCAGGCACAAGTACAACACCTTAAGGTGAAAGGTGACTTGGAATTGGTCATCAAGCAAGTCAATGGTGACTATGATATTAAAAAGGAGGAGATGATTCCTTTGTTTGACCATGTTTGAGGGTTAATGGAGGAATTCTCCATAGAACCAACATTAAACTATATTCCCCGGTCTTAGAATGCCCAAGACGATGCATTAGCTAATGCGGCCACAACCGTAGCTGACCTAGATCGGGATGAAACAATTATCAGTATTGCTCATCATATAATGGTCTTGTCATTTGTTCAGACTAAGATGGAAGAAATCAATGAAGTCAGTCCTGTCCCTGAGCCATATGCTCCTGCCACTGGCTGGATGACCCCCACTGCAAACTACCTTCAAAAGGGAGAACTTCCATCAGACAGGGCTGATCGAGATAAAATATGGAGAAGGGCAATAAAACTTTTCCTATATGGCGGTACAGGTCAGTAAGAGGTCCTCTACAGACGAGGCCTCAATGTAGTTCTCCTCAGATGCATTGATGGGGAGGAAACCGCTACCGTCATGAATGAAGTACATGCCAGAGTATGTGGAGCACATCAGTTGGGGTCTAAGATTTCCCATTAGGTTCGAAGGCTTGGGTATTATTGGACCACCATGGCACGAGATTGCGAGCACTTTACCGCAAAATGCCACTCCTTCCAAATTCATGCCAACTTCATTCACCAACCCCCAGAGTTACTTCATCACGAAAAGTACTTCTGGCCATTTTCCATCTGGGGAATGGACGTCATGGGACCATATCCTCTCGCCACAACCAAAAAAATGAAGTATATCCTCACAACAACTGACTTCTTTTCCAAATAGGCAGAAGTTGTACCCCTCAAGGAAGTCGAGACAAGAAACATTGTCAGCTTTGTGAAAGCCAATATCATCACCAGATTTGGCATCCCTCATACCATACTGACGGATAACGACACCAACTTCTACTCTACTGAATTGGAGAAACTGTACCAAGAATATGGTATCAAGGCTAACCACTCATCCCGCTACCACGCAACATCCAACAGACAGATAGAGGCTTTTAACAAGAACCTATCCAACATTCTCTAAAAAATGGTGGACAAAGACAAGAAATCATGGCCGGATAAACTCCTTCATGCATTGTGGGATTATCGAACCACAATATACACCGCTACTCAGGCTACTCCGTACTCATTAGTATACAGAACAGAAGCAGTTCTGCCCATTGAGCTCCAATTTCCCTTGCTCTGTGTTTCCATTTATGATCAGTTATCTGATGACGAGCAATCAAAAAAATGGCTAGGTGAATTGGAACAGTTGGATGAGAAGAGGTTTCACACTTTTAACCATCTGGAAGTATATCAGAACCGAATCACACGAGCCTTCAATAAAAACGTTCATCTTTGGTCTTTCTTGGAAGGAGAATTGGTGTTGGTCCTCCAAACCCCAATTATACCCAGAAAGAAACCTCCAAAGCTGGAGCCCAAGTGGGAGGGACCATATGTTATACACAAGGTCTACTCCAATGGATCATATGCCCTGATCTCCATGGATGGTCAATTCACTACCGCTCCTACGAATGCGAGATTTCTGAAGAATTATTTTTCATAACCAAAAGAAGTTATCGTCCGAGCTGCATGACGTTAAACTGCCAAGCACCTATCGTCCGAGCTGCAGGACGTTAAAATTCCAAGCACCTATCGTCCAAGATGCAGGACGTTAAACTGCCAAACACCTATCGTCCGAGCTGCAGGACGTTAAACTGCCAAGCCCCAATGGTCCAAACTCTATGACCCTAAACTAAGAGTATTTCTTCCTCACCGCACGACGTTAAACTTCACGAATTTCAGAGAACTATGTGTGGCTTGATTCCTGCCCTTGCAGGATACGTAGCGACGCCAGGATTCTGTATCTCGGCCCAGCCATCCCCAAATAAAGTTAAAAGTGACATTTTTCCCCCATGTACGGACCAACCCTACACGTGGTGTATCCCTTATAGAGAACTACGTACGACTTGATTCTTGCCTTTTCAAGATATATAGCGTCACCATGATCCCACATCCTAGCCCAGCCACCCCCAAATGAAATAAAAAAAATGCACTCTTCCCCCGTGTACGGACCAACCCTACACGGGAAGTACCTCTTTCAAAGAAATATGTACGGCTTGATTCCTTCTCTCACAGGATACGTAGTGACACCTGGACCCCATGACCGGGTCCATCTACCACCTTAATCACCGCCCTCTTAGCATGCTTATTCACATGTTATGCAATCGGGACTTCCACCATTCCTTGTTTCTCACAACGAGTATTACTCACATGGGCTTATGAATTATGGCTGGGTCCCTTTGCGTGAATACAAGATACATGGATTTCAGAGAACTACGTATGGATTGATTACTGCCTTTGTAGGATACGCAATGACTCCAGGGTCCCCCATCCCAGCCCAACCACCCCCGAATGAAGATTAAAAAATTCCCTTTTCCCCTGTGTACATACCAGACCTTCACGGGGTGTATTATCTTATAAAGAACTACATACGTCTTGATTCCTACCCTCACAGGATACGTAGTGATTCCAAAATTCCACACCCTGGCCCATCCACCCCAAATGAAGCTAAAAATACCCCCTTCCTTTGTGTAAGGTCCAGACCTGCACGGGGTGTATTCCTTATCCTTATCACATGACGTTAAACTGTACAGATAAGAAAGAAAAAAAGAAAATTGCCCCTTTCCCCCGTATGGACCAGACCTGCATGGGGTGTATTTCCCAAAAGAACTATGTGTGGCTTGATTCCTGCCCTCGCAGGATACATAGCGATGCTGGGATCTTATCTCCTAGCCCAACCGCCGATAAAAAAAAACACAGGTATATATACCCCTCATCCTTACTGCATGACATTAAACTGCACAGTCCAGTGTCCTTACCACATGACGTTAAACTACACGGAATCCCCTTTTCACGTCGGTTCATCTTCGTCCTCACCGCACGACGTTAAAACTGTACAAACTTTGTCCTCACTGCACAACGTTAAACTGCACGGACTTCATCCTCACTGCACGATGTTAAATTGCATGGACTTTGTCACGACCCACACAAGATATACGACAAAACGGGATGGGAATAATCCTTGCGCATTTGGATGCATCCTCTCCATACATCAGACTCCACAACCCGGATAATTGCGGATCTTCATAACCACCCATGGCCATCGGAAGTGTAAAGTTATCAACCTGTGGACACCTTTGTATGACTATGCATACCATGCCCTCAGTGGCTCCGCATATTGATAGCCCCTGTCCCATCTACCAAAGACAATATTTACTTAGGAAATACTCTTCATATCTCCGTATTCTTACCGGCCTCAGAGCCCCCATATCATATCTCCCGATCCAAAAATTTATGGAGCAGTGGTTTACAAGTTCGTTACCCTCTCACATACAAATGTTGCCAGGGTACCCCTACATGGTTAGCCTATGTATCCGCCTATGGTTCACATGATGATCTAAGTCTACAAACATCAAGCCAGGGCTAGGCTACTTTGACTCAACGGGAAATTGCGGTGAAGATGTTTCCTGTATACTTGTACACTATTATCCCCATATGCCGAACTCTGTGCTATGAGCAATCCCATATTTTCATAATCATCCATGGTCATCGAAAGTGGAAAGTCATTGACCCGTGAGCACCTTTGTATGACTATGCATACCATGCCCTCAGCGGCTCTGCATATTGATCACCCCTGGCCCGTCTACCAAAGACAAGATTTCCTCAGGCGATACCCTTACCATCTCTGTATGCTTACCGACCTCATAGCCCCACACCATATCTTCTGATCTGGGAAACCCTAGATTTATAGTTTTCACCCTCATTCCCTCACACTTGTTCAGAGTATACCAGATCATCCTAACTTAATGGCCCTCCGGGTGATTGTAGAAATAGTCACCCAATGGTCTGAACTCTATGACCGTTAAACTAAGAGTACTTCGTCCTTACCGCACGACGTTAAACTGCATGGAGTAAAGGTACACCCCATGCGCAAGATAAATTAGCACAATGAAATATTTGATTTTTAATAGAAACTAGGGATGAACATCCCCGACATGTCTAGATATTTCCTTACCAAATGATAGACTTCGTGGCCCAGACAATCACGGATCCTCATAATCATTCATGGCCATAGAAAGTGGAAATTCATCGACCCGTGAACACCTTTGCATGACTATTCATACCATGCCCTCAGTGGCTCTGCATATTGATAGCCCTTGGCCCATCTACCAAAGGAAATATTTCCTCAGGCAATACTCTTCCTATCTCCGTACACTTACTGGCCTCAGAGCCCCCATATCATCTCTCCTGATCCAAGAAGCCCCGGAACCACGATTTACACCATCAACCCCTCTCCACATCTTGGACATTCTGAGATATTCGAGCCCAGTTACATTCTAATCAAGAGTGGTCTTTTCAACTATTTCCTTACCGCATGATGATTAAAACTGCACAGAACATGTCTTTGCCACATGGTGTGAAGCTGCAAAGACCAAGCATTAAACATCCAGGGAAATTCCTCCAACTACAAGAATTTTTACGGATTTAAAAATACCCCCATCCTCGTTGCACGATGTTAAACTGCACAATATCTTTAATAATGCTCCTCGTCCCCACCGCATGACGTTAAACTGCATGGAATTTGTCCTCGTCGCATGACTTTAAACTGAATGGACTTAGTAATAATAAAAATTACCTTCATCCTTGCCACATGATGTTAAAATGCATGGTCGAACTCTTCATGGGTTCAATTAGGAATAAAGGCTTTCCTCTATCCCTCAGTGCACGGGCCAGACCTGCACACACCACCATCTCACACCAGCGTGAGAAGGGATGATTTTACCCATTCCCAGGAAATTTAGCCTAGATGTTCCTCCCGTATCCAGAAACCCTCTCCTCATAAGTCACACTCTGTACCCAGAAAGATCCGAAACCTTGCAAGCCACCCCTAGTGGTCCTGAATCTCAACTTCCCTGATGTTTCTCGGCTATCAGGAGAATAAAATTATTGACCTAAGGACACCTTTGCATGACTATGCATACCACACCCTCACTGGATCTTCATATTGATCGCCCTAGGCCCATATACCAACGACAAGATTTCCTTAGGCAATGCTTCTCTCCGTACGCCTCTTGGCCTTTGAGCCCCCATGTCCATCCCGGGATTCGAAAACCCTATGAGCTATAGTATACCAACTTCTTTCACAACCCTGCTTGAATATGGTGGAACGTCCCTGACGAGATTACCGAGAACCAGGAAAAGCCATTCCATTTTAAGGAATGCCCCAGCTGCATGACTTTAAACTGCACCAAGCTCCAACCATCCTTCACGCTAGCTAAATGCGTAAGATAGGGACCCTTCGTCCACACTCCTGATTAATACAAATGTTCCCAAACCCTTTCAGACGTCACATACCCTTTCCGAGCCACCCCTGGTAGTTTCCATAATTCTCCAAGCCACCCATGGCAGTTTCCATAATCCGGACTTCCATGAAGTCCTCAGGCCATCAGAAATGGACAGTCATTGACTTAAGGACACCTTTGCACGACTATGCATACCATTCCCTCAGTGGCTCTGCATATTGATCTCCCCTATCCCATCTAACAAAGGCAAGTCTTCCTTAGGTGATGATTTTCTTACCTTTGCACACCGATACGACTCCCATGCCTTATGACATGCCCTATATGTTGTCCAAATCTAAACATGTTCCCCCCACACGCATCTGAAAGGTATTGAGACATCTTTTAATCAACCAAACCTTTTAGGGGACCTCGCCACACCATATATGGTCAAATCTATTCTACATAAAACATTAGTAATGATAGTCTTGTCGACGGGACTTTAAACCGCTCACAAAAAGAGGCACAAATCCCGTTAGGCCGAAAACCCGAAAAGGGCGACCTAAGTAAAAGCCGAGCCATAACCGCTGTGTCCACACCAAACGGGCCCAGGAAAAATTAGGGTATTGACGGAAAAGACAAAAAGTTTGTAGGGTTTTTCTATAAAACCCTAAAAATAGTCAAACTATGCTTGCTGGGTCCCTTGGCTCAGGAAAAATTTAGAGCATTGTCCAATCACTCATCGATTTTCAGGACCACTCTACATCGGAATAGCCTCCTCTTCGTTCTAATCGGACCCCATTTCGATGGGGGGAATTTGTAGGGTCCTGAAAAATCTTCAAAGGAGAATAGGAATCCCCTTAATTTGGGAAAGGATTCTACCCAATTTCCCTCAAATAATTGGACAAAAATATGGAGAATACTCAAGATTGGAAAAGGACCGACCGGTCCGCGTACGGGTCCAACATTGATGGTACGCAGCCGATTCAGCAAGCCGCCCCCTCTGCAGACCAACATCGTCCGTGAAACGGAGGCAGGAACTCCTCTATGGGTGTGAAGTAGGACGGGCACCTGGCCTGTCCACCGTCACGAACTGCCCCAGCCATGAAACGCGCCAACCGGACCAGAACGCGTGCACTGTTGTTAGCGGAACAGAGGCGGAGCCCTGCACAGCCGCAAAGAACCGATTTGGTTCGCGGATGAGGTGAATTCAATGCCCCCCCGTGAGTTGCGGATTGACCGAGTCATCTGTAAAACGTGTTTTCGGTCATGGGCCTCCACAAAAGGTGTTGTATGACCACAGATACATCTATTTCACCCCTCTATAAAAGGACATCAAGGGGGAGAAGAAAGGAGAGGGGATTCATGTGGAAGGATTCCAGAGGAAGGAGCTTAGAATTTCACGAACAAAAAAGTTCCAATTTTCGAACTAGAACAGGTATGGAATGTCACGACCCGTCCTCAGGGCACATGTCGTGACCACCCCAAGCCCGCCTTCCATAGGCCAGGGGCTGGCGACTAGTACCAAAGGCGTAAATCCCAAATGAAGGGAATGAATTTCCTTTATGAAGTAACATACACAATTGAGTATGAAAGTGAAGTAAGCACTAAGAAAAACTGGGTACATGATAAGTGCTGAAAAAGTAAATGGGCCAGTATACAAACTCAACTGAAAGTACAGTACAACTGAAGAGAAAGTACAACAACAGTAAGTAAACAGCAACACCGAGTTGTCCTCCGGAAGTCCCACCTGAAGGGTGGGTACAGATAGCCTCCTCAGCTCCTCGGGTCCAGCCGTTCGCTCCATATACGTCCCGCCAAGCAGTCTACCTCTGGGTATCGTCCAGCTCCACAAGCCTCCACCTCGATCAGTACTGCCCATCGTTTTCATCCAATACAACGTAGTGCGGGCATAGCCCGTGCAGGGGTGAGTAAAAGATACTCAATAGGGACCCCGAGACCCCCGAAGGTCTCTCAGAATCCACGAAGGATAAAACACAAAAAAAAAAGATACAATCACGAAGTATCAACAACACTACTTAGGTATATACCCATACATATACCTAAGTCACCAGTTACAGAACAACTCCAACTCTCGAGCCCAAGCACAACCCAGTCCACACAGGAAAACACAATCCAGTCCACACAGGAAAACACAACCCAGTCCACATAGGAAAACAAAATCTAGTCCACACAAGAAAACACAACCCAGTCCATACAGAAAAGCAAGAAAATCACATCAATGATAATGATTGAGAATCAAGACTCAGCTCACACAAGTATACACTTCATAAGGTGATAGAGATAATCAAAAGAAACCACTGATTCATCTAAGCTGTCGAACCCACATAGGATACAAGAATAGCTACTATGTCGGACCCACTCAGGATACAAGTGCAGAGGTCATACTGCCGTATCCACGTAGGATACAAGAACAGTAGTCATCGCTGTCGGACCCTACGAAGGATCCCAATACAGTCGTCCTCGCTGCCGAACCCACGGAGGATATAAGTACAGTCGTCCTCACTGCCGAACCCACAGAGGATCCAGGTACAGTCGTCCTCGATGCCGAAACCACAGAGGATCCAGGTACATTCGTCCTCGCTACCGAACCCACGGAGGATCCAGGTACAGTCGTTGTCGTCGTCACAGTCGCAGCCAGCTCTAGGGTTCCCGCACACAACACACTCGATCCTGGGAGGTTCCGCTCCACGAGTCAAGGGGGTCGATACATCAACTGTCACGAAGTCTAGAGTTTATGTATCACAAAGTTCCGTCTCGTCAGTAGGAACTCAACGCGATAGACGATGCGTCAATCGGACGCCCGGTCTGAGAGTTATTGACTTTTTCGTCCTAGGGGCCCGGTTGGTTTTTAAGCTAAAACCAACCCGACCATAATCTAGATAAGTCCAGACCTCAAGTGGAGTAAGCCAAAAGAACCATCTCACTAAGAGGAATTCAACACAACTGACGTCACATCATTTGGACGTCCGGTCGTTAAGTTATAGGCGTTTCCGCTCCAAGGGCCCGGTTGGTTTCGGGTTCGAACCAACCCGGCTGTAACCAAACCTTACCAAAAGCTTGAGTGTAATATACAGAAACGACTGTCTCGATCCAAGGATTCATGCACAACTGAAGGTATGTCGATCGGAGGTCCTCAACACAAGTTATGGACAAAAGACCGAAAGCGGTCCGAAGTGAGGGGTCTTGGCCCGGTCCGACCCGGCCCAACCCCCCTGGGTCGGCCCGAACCGGGTCAACCCGAACCGAGTCCAGGTCCGGCCCGGTAGGGCGTGGCCTGACCCAGCTGGGTGCGGCCCGGCCCGGCTGGGCGCGGCTCGGCTCGATCTGCGCGACCCGCCCCGGTCCGCGCGACCTGCCCCGGCCCGGCCGGGGGGTGCGCTGGCTCGGCCAGCGGGCCGAGCAGGGTGGACGCGGTCCCCCCTTTGTTCCACGAACGCAGCGCCTGGCGCCGCGTCTCACCCGGATCCCGCGCGACCGCGGGATTCGACCCCACGCCGGCGCGACTTCAGCCGCGGCAGGCTCCTGCCGACGGCGCGCTGGGAAGCCGCTGCCTCCGGGAGACCGGCCGGTGCCGGTCCCCGCCTCTGGCTACCGGCACCGCCGCATCAGCGACCTGTGCCGTCGGTGATTTCCACGGGCCACCGGAGTCATTCCGGTGGTCCGTTCTTGCTCTCGTCTGCGCCTGCGGTCGTCTCGGGACCCGTACATCACTATGACGACCTTAAATCACCAAAACGGTCCCATTTCATTGTCTCCCATCTATACACGCCCAAACAAATAAACTACAGAGGGTCATCAGGCCGTGTTTATTCGGCCCACACCCTCCGCATTAGATGATAACAAAATGCCAAGGATAAACAAGGTTTTCCGTTGTACAAAGAAAAAATTAACCCAAGAAACAATGAATCAATCCACCCGACATTTATCCCGAAAACATCTATTCCCAACCCGCAAATGAATTCATTCGCGGATCAACTTGATAATGAGTTGACCCGCGTTCTTTGTTTTAGAAGGGATGAATCATGGGAAATATAACATGCTCATAAATTAACCCCTACCTCAACATGAAAGATGATCATCAGTGTTGTGGGGAAATAGGCATCGTCGGGGCGCGCCGAGGAGGAAGCGACGTCTCCTCTCTTGCCGCGGAGAAAGGTAAGGGTGGCACATTGTCGATCTCTGAGGAACTAGCATTCTTCATCATTCTTCTTCAGAGGCCGGAGTTCTTCGTCGTTTTTCATCAGAGGCTGGCGTTCATCCTCGCACAACGAAGCTCTCCTCCTTAGTAAAATAATAGGTTCCCCTATTATTTTATTTTACATGAAAAGAAACTCTCCTGTAATTAATTTACCACACTAATTAAAATTCGTTGACATTTAATTAAAGAATGGAGAGAGAGGGTTCCCCATTATTAAACGCGCTGGCTGTTAAATTAAAAATGGGGAAAGAGGAAGGTTCCTCATTAAATTATGGGTTGATATAATTTAATGGATTGAGGTTACATTTAATGGAGGTTTTCCAAATTAATGAGGGGATTTTTAAGGGATTAGTGAGAATTAAATGGTGGGGCTCATGCGGGCCCCCACCTCTCTAACATCCCCACTTGGGTAGTTAAGTGGATGTGAGCCCCACTCTTAACTTCCCATGGGAGGGAAAAACCACCTTAAGAAAATAAAAATTATCCTGACAATTTTTTATTTACCTCTTTAATAAACCCCCAAAAATATCTCCTCCTCCTTTGCGAACGCAACCACAGTAAGGGTCCCCTTAAGCAAATAACGGCGCGACTGTTTTGTCAGTGCCCTCAGATTTTAATTCCGAGCACCGGTTCAAAAGATATAAAAACCCGCTCGTTCGTTTACTGAACATACCCGAGCTAAACTTCAGGGATTGATTTCGGGCACACCGGGCCTCAAAATCAAGTGCCGTTAGAAGCCACAAACTTGTAAAATTCCGAAGTATTTAGAAAAAAAAATTCCTTGAAATTTTCGGGTCTTTACATTACTCCCACCTCAGGGATTTACGTCCCCGTAAAGCTACAACATAAACTAGGGGAAAAAATGAGAGTACTGAGCACACATCTGAGCCTCCCACTCCCATGTGCTCTCTTGGAGGTTCCCGTGCTTCCAATGAATGCGCACCAGAGGAATCCACCGTCGACATAGGACCCGCTCCTATCGATCCTCGATCTCCACTGGGACCTCCGCAAAATTTTCCCCGTTATCAATGTCCAGCTCCCCGTGGTCGATGATATGCGTCAGGTCGTGCACATATCTCCTCAGATGAGATACGTGAAAGACGTCGTGCACCCGGTGCATCTGAGGTGGAAGGGTCAGGCGGTAAGCCACCTCACCTACCCTGCTGAGGACCTAGAATGGTCTGATGAAGCACAGAGATAACTTGCCTCCATAGTCAAATCTCCGTAATCCACGTTGAGGTGAGACCCGTAAGAAAACGTGGTCGCCATCCTCGAACTCTAGTGGTATCCACCTCCTATCAGCATAGGACTTCTGTCTGCTCTGTCCAGTCTTCATATGCTCATGGATGATCTGCACCTTCTCCGTCGTAGCCTGAACCATCTCTAGTTCTACACATGCTGACTCCATCACTATCCACAAAGGATATCTAAAATGCGTCCAGCTGCTGTCTCACCACTCCTAACAGCTGAATGCCCGATCTCCTACTAAGAGCATCAGCTACAACGTCCCCCCTCTCCAGGAGTATAAACTATCTCGAAGTCATAGTCCTGGAGAAAAAACAAGCCATCATCACTGTCTCTGGTTCAGGTCCTTATGATAGAAGATACACCTGAGACTATTGAGTTGGAGAGAACCGCAAACCATTCGCTCAACGAACAATGGGTGAGACTAGCCAAATGTAAGAACTCATCTCCACCCATCTTCATCTACGTTCCACCAAAGAGATGCTGAGATTTATTCTCTTCCAAAAAGATAAATCTGGTCTCATCCCCTGGATGAACCATGTTCTTTGCCTAATACAGTCAATCCTGACATGAACAGTACTATTTCTTTCCATGGACGACGACGTAAGGCCTAGAAGCTACTACCAAGAGATCCAACCGTTACTCTCGCCTCTAAGGGTCGAGTCACACTGTCGGCAGCAGTGTGTGGTCACTGGGTCTCCTCCTATAGGTTTCTCGAAAGTGAGGATCAAGTCAACAGTTTTAAACCGGAACCTCTTAGTATCAAGCATACAAGTGGACAGGAAGGTAAACGTCACAATGAACAATTGTCTTTTATTACTAAAGCTCAAGTACAAGACACAAAACATCCAGAAACAACAACATTAACAAAGCTATAAGCAACATGAACAAAAGTCTCCATTCCTGGAGCTAGTCCCTCTCCTGCCCGTCTGCTCCCGGAGCTCTATGGTTGCAGGCCTCAGCTTCCTGAAGCTGAGCTCTCCCCTGTCCAGCCATTCCCTACGGTCGAGGTGGTCCTCCTGGTGGTGGCGGTGGTAGGGCCTCAAAACATCTTCTACCATCTACTTCTTGGCCAGCCCCTCTGCCATGTCCTCCTGCTCCCAGCGGACCACCACGGTTGAAACTATGCCTGGGAGGTCCTTCTACCGCCTGCTGCTCATCTGTAGGGCGGGTCGGGTAGTCTCGAGCCATGTGACCCTGCCCACCGCATGCACAACACTACCTGCTCATCGTGTGGCTGGATCTGTGCCATGTGCCCCACACAACCAAAATTTTATCCTAAAGTCTCCCACCTGATGGCCTGGTCCTCTTGGACCCCTGCGTCTTTTGTCTACTGCCGACTGCATAAGACTCCGCTACGTGTTGTCTTGTGGAGGGTCTCGCCGCTGGTGACTGCTCAGCGAGAAAATTCTCCACTAAAAGGAATCTCTCTAGCACCCCCGCTTGCGTCGGGATGTTGAGGGAGATCATCGAAGCCCTGATCTCATGTCTGAGTCCCTGCTCAAAGGTTCGGGCCAGGAAGAATGGGTCCCATACCATGTCCATGGAGTAGCACGAGATGTCGGTAAACCTCACCGAGTACTAAGCTACTAACATGCTTCCCTACCGCAGCTGTAGTAACTCCTAGATGCGCACCACACGGAGGGTGGCTGGAACAAACTCCAAGCATAAGAGGATCTCGAAGTCCTTCCAAAGCAGTGATGCCTCATCGTGCACCTGGAGCATCAGGCTCCACCATCTACCTACTACTGCGTACAGGAGACTCGCCACAAGGATCACCAAGAGGTCAGATGGTGTCCCTAATAATCTGAAGACTTGGACGATAGCCTCCAACCAATCCTCGGCTGCCTGAGGGTCTGTCTCTCCACGGAACTTGGGCGGCCTTTGACGTTGAAACTCATCCAGTGCACTCAGGCGACGTGCACTCTCAGCTACTGGGGCAAGTGGCATCGGTGGCTCGGCGGGTAGAGGTACCACCGGTGCCTCCGCTGTAATGGGGCCCTGCACCGAGGCCTCGTTGATCGGTGGGCTGACAATCGCACAAAGCTAGGAACCCTAGCTGGCTGCCATCATGGGGCCATCCAAAAAAGAAACAGGTGCACCACGGTTAATACAATATACCTGTTGAGCTGACACAAAGTAATCACAAATAAAACTTTTGAAACACACATGCAATCAATGTTTTCGTGCACTGAGTCGGAAATCAGTAGTCAGGGTCCTGGTGTATGGATATGTCGGCCACCGCACCAACAATGGACTCCCTGGACTGATAACCACACTCGTTACTCTAAACATTATTGCTTCACAGAGAAGAAATTATCAGAGTCCTGAGTTCTGCGTTAGAACCGACTCCTCTGATACCAATTTGTCACGACCCGTCCTCGGGGCCCGTGCCGTGACCACCCCAAGCTCTCCTTCCATAGGTCAGAGGCTGAAAACTAGCACCAAAGGCGTAAATCCAAAAATAAGGGAAGGCATTGCCTTTATGAAGTAACATACACAACAGAGTACGCAAGTGAAGTAAGCACTAAGAAAAACTGGGTACGGGATAAGTGCTGAAAAAGTAAATGGGCCAGTATACAAACCCAACAGAAAGTATAGTACAACTGAAGGAAAAGTACAAAAACAGTAAGTAAACAACAACACCGAGTCGTCCTCTGGAAGTCCCACCTAAAGGGTGGGTACAAATAGCCTCCTCAGCTCCTCGGGTCCGGCCGTCCGCTCCGTATACGTCCCGCCAAGTAGTCTACCTACGGGTACCATCCAACTCCACAAGCCTCCACCTCAATCAGTGATGTCCGTCGTCTGCATCCAACACAACGTAGTGCGGGCATAGCCCGTGCAGGGGTGAGTAAACGATACTCGGTAGGGACCCCGAGACCCCCGAAGGTCTCTCAGAATCCATGAAGGATAAAACACAAAGGAAAGATACAATCATGAAGTATCAACAACACTACTTAGGTATATTCCCATACATATACCTAAGTCACCAGTTACAGAACATCTCCAACTCTCGAGGCCAAGCACAACCCAGTCCACAAAGAAAAACACAATCCAGTCCACACAGGAAAACACAACCCAGTCCACACAGGAAAACACAATCCAATCCACACAGGAAAACACAACCCAGTCCATACAGGAAAGCAAGAAAATCACATCAATGATAATGATTGAGAATCAAGGCTCATCTCATGCAGGTATACACTTCATAAGGTGATAGAGATAATCAAAAGAAACCACTGATTCATCTAAGCTGTCAGACCCACATAGGATACAAGAACAACTACTCTGCCGGACCCACTCAGGATACAAGTGCAGAGGTCATATTCCCAGATCCACGTAGGATACAAGAACAATAGTCATCGCGGTCAGACCCTATGGAGGATCCCAGTACAGTCTTCCTCGCTGCCGAACCCACGGAGGATCCCAGTACAGTCGTACTCGCTGTCGAACCCATGGAGGATCCAGGTACAGTCGTCCTTGCTGCCGAACCCATGGAGGATCCAGGTACAGTCGTACTCACTGTCGAAACCATGGAGGATCCAGGTACAGTCATCCTCGCTACTGAACCCATGGAGGATCCAGGTACAGTCGTCCTCGCTGCTGAACCCACGGAGGATCCAGGTACAGTCGTAGTCGTCGTCACAGTCGCAGCCAACTTTAGGGTTCCCGCACACGACATACTCGATCCCGGGAGGGTCCTCTCCACAAGTCAAGGGGTTCGATACATCAATTGTCACGAAATCCAGATTTGATGTATCACAAAGTTCTGTCTCGTCAGTAGGAACTCAACGCGACAGACAGTGCGTCAATCGGACGCCCGGTCTGAGAGTTATTGGCTTTTTCGTCCCAGGGGCCCGATTAGTTTTTAAGCTAAAGCCAACCCGACCATACTCCAAATGTATCCAAACCTCAAGTGGAGTAATCCAAAAGAACCGTCTCACTAAGATTAATTCAACGCAACTGACGACACGTCATTCGGACGTCCGGTCGTTATGTTATAGGCGTTTCCGCTCCAAGGGCTCGGTTGGTTTCGGGTTCGAACCAAACCTTCTATACCGAAACCTTACCAAAATATTGATTTTAATATACTGAAACGACCATCTCGATCCAAGGATTAATACTCAACTGACGGTGCGTCGATCGGAGGTCCGCAACACAAGTTATGGGCAAAAGACCGAAAGCGGTCCAATGTGGGGGGTCTGGGCCCGGTCCGACCCGGCCCAACCCCCCTGGGCTGGCCCAAACCGGGTCGACCCGACCCGGGTCTAGCCTGGTAGGGTGCGGCTCGGCCCAGTTGGGTGCGGCCCGGCCCGGTCCGTGCGACCCGACCCAGTCCACGCGACCCACCCCGGCCCGGCCGGGGGGTGCGCTGGCTCGGCCAGCGGGCTGAGCAGGGGGGACGCGGTCCCCCCTTTATTCCACGGACGCGGCGCCTGGCACTGCGTCTCCCCCGGATCCCTCACAACCGCGGGATCCGGCCCCTCACCGCTGCGGCTTCAGCAGCGGCGGGCTTCTGTCGGCGGCGCGCCGAGGCGCCGCTGCCTCCGGGCGGCCGGCCGGTGCCGGCCGCCGCCTCCGGCCGCCGGCGCCGCCGATGATTTCCGCGGGCCACCAGATTCGTTCTGGTGGTCCATTCTTACTCCCGTCTTTGCCTACGGTCGTCTCGGGACCCGTACATCACTACGACGACCTTCAATTGCCAAAACGGTCCTGTTTCATTGTCGCCCATCCATACGCGCACAAACAAATAATCTTCGGAGGGTCGTCGGGCCGTGTTTGTTCGGCCCGCGCCCTCCGCGTTAGCCGATAACAAAATTCCAAGGATAAACAAGGTTTTCCATTGTACAAAGAAAAAATTAACCTGAGAAACAATGAATCAATCCACCTGACATTTATCCCACAAACATCTATTCCCAACCCGTAAATGAATTCATTCGCGGATCAAATTGATAATGAGTTAACCCGCGTTCTTTGTTTTAGAAGGGATGAATCATGGGAAAAGTAACATGCTCATAAATTAACCCCTACCTCAACACGAAATACGATCATTGGTGTCGCGGGGAAATAGGCATCATCGGGGCGCGTCGAGTAGGAAGCGGCGTCTCCTCTCTTGCCGCGGAGAAAGGTAAGGGTGGAACGTCGTCGATCTCCGAGGAACTGGATTTCTTCTTCGTTCTTCGTCAGAGGCCGACGTTCTTAATCATTCTTCGTCGAAGGATGATCTTCTTCTTCGCACAACGAAGCTCTTCTCCTTAATAAAATAATAGGTTCCACTATTATTTTATTTTACATGCAAAGAAACTCTCCCGTAATTAATTCACCAAACTAATTAAAATGGGTTTACATTTAATTAAAGAATGGAGAGAGAAGGTTCCCCATTATTAAACGCGCTGTCTGTTAAATTAAAAAGGGGTAAAGAGGAAGGTTCCTCATTAAATTATGGGTTGACATAATTTAATGGATTTAGGTGACATCTAATGGAGGTTTTCCAAATTAATGAGGGGATGTTTAAAGGATTAGTGAGAATTAAATGGTGGGGATCGTGCAGGCCCCTACCTCTCTAACATCCCCACTTGGGTAGTTAGGTGGTTGTGGGCCCCACTCTTAACTACCCATGGGAGGGAAAAACCACCTTAAGAAAATAAAAATTATCCTGACAATTTTTTATTTACCTCTTTAATAAACCCCCAAAAATATCTCCTCCTCCTTTGAGAATGCAACCATGGTAAGGGTCCCCTTAAGCAAATACCGACATTGCGGTTTCTTCAGTGCCCTTAGATTTTAATTCTGAGCACCAGTTCAAAATATAGAAAAACCTGCTCGTTCGTTCACTGAACGTACCCGAGCTAAACTTCGGGGATTGATTCCGGGCACAACGGGCCTCAGAATCAAGTGCTGTCAGAAGCCACAGGCTCTTAAAATTCCAAAGTATTTAGAAAAAAAAAATCCTTGAAATTTCTAGGTCTTTACATGGAACTAGAAACAAATTAATAGGGAACCGAAAAATGCATAACAAATTGGTGAACCATGAACTTAAAATAAAATAACCATGAGCCATGGACCCTCCGCGGATGTACTCCCCATGGACTAGGGAGTCTATGACCATTTTTCGATCCGACGCACCGCGTAGCACCTTCATACACATGCGAAGCCTTGATCGGTGAACCCCCGACCCGCGCCGCCCCTGGCCTCCGCTGCTCTCACAGACTCCACCGTGTACCAACCTGGTACGCGGGACGAACCTGAAGCCACGTACCACCCTGGTACACATGATACCTTTAAGTTCGCGTACCACACTGGTATGTGGATGACCTCTCCAGCTGCGTAGCACCCCCCTATGCGAAGGGCGCCACTCCTCATGGACCCATGTGGCTCGCCAACTCCTTCGGTGTTCCCATTCCCCGAACCAGATAGAACCCTTCCAATCTGGCCTGATCCTTCGCAATCCCTTCATTGGCCTATTCATTGGCCCCAAGCCAAGGCCTCTACCGAAGCCACCAGACCCATATGATGAAACCTTTAGGCGCATCAGCGCGCCACTTTGAGTTCACATACCCATGGTAGGCGAGGACAAAGGGGTTTCCCCGAACCTTGAGTAGGTTCCCGAAGCATTCCTGGGTTCACATTCCCTTGGTAGTGTAGAGTCCGAGCCCAGGAGTCCCCTTTCTACCTCTCCACTTTCTAGGATTTAGGGACCCCGCTCGCGTTTCCTTTTGATGAGCACCAGCGGTGAGCACTTCTCCCCTCTCCTGGGAGTGGCTGGGCATCCCTCCTGGAGTAAGCCCCACACCATCCTCGCTGGAAGCCAATGACCCTTCCCCTCTCATCACAGAAGGATCGTTGCTCCGCTACGTGACTCCTACCTTCCTCTAACATCAGGGAGAAGGAGAGTCCAGCGATCCCGTCCTTTTCCTCCGCTCGTCGGTAGGAAGAATGTGCGAGGCTTGCCAAGTCTATTGCATTCTCTTGTTTCTCACACTGATCGTGACTCATATGGGCTTAGAGATTTGTGATGGTCATGGAGTCCGCACAACGACGACCCTCAAAACGAACTACGTGGGTTTTGATCCCTGTTTCCTAAATAGGGTACGTAGGATTCCTCCCCAAGGTTCAATCCCAATTTGAGCCACTAACCATGTTTAAGTCCCAATCATGCCCCTCAAAATGAGCTATGAGGGTTTTGATCCCTGTTTCCTAAACAAGGTACATAGGATGCCTCCCCGAGGTTCAATCCCAATTCGGGCCACTAACCATGTGTAAGTCCCAATCATTCCCCTTAAAACTAACTACGTGGGGTTTGATCCCTGTTTCCTAAACAGGGTACGTAGAAAGCCTCCCTGAGGTTCAATCCCAATTCGGGCCATTAACCATGTGTAAGTCCCAATCATGCCCCTCAAAACGAACTACATGGGTTTTGATCCCTATTTCCTAAACAGGGTACATAGGAAGCCTTTTCGAGGTTCAATCCCAATTCGGGCCACTAACCATGTGTAAGTCCCAATAATTCCCCTCAAAACGAACTACGTGGGTTTTGATCCCTGTTTCCTAAACAGGGTACGTAGGAAGCCTCCCTGAGCTTCAATCCTAATTTGGGCCACTAACCATGTGTAAGTACCAATCATGCCCCTCAAAATGAACTACGTGGGTTTTGATCCTTGTTTCCTAAACATGGTACATAGGAAGCCTCCCTGAGGTTCAATACCAATTTAGGCCACTAACCATGTGTAATTCCCAATCATGCCCCTCAAAATGAACTACGTGGGTCTTGATCCTTATTTCCTAAACAGGGTACGTAGGAAGGCTCCCCGAGGTTCAATCCCAATTCAGACCACTAACCATGTGTAAGTCCCAATCATGCCCCTCAAAATGAACTACGTGGGTTTTGATCCCTCTTTCCTAAACATGGTACGTAGGAAGCCTCCCCGAGGTTCAATCCCAATTCCGGCCACTAACCATGTGTAAGTCCCAATAATTCCCCTCAGAGCGAACTACGTGGGTTTTGATCCCTGTATCCTATGCAGGGTACGTAGGACGCCTCCTCGAGGTTCAATCCCAATAACAGGCAACTCTCACGTGTAAGCCCTAATCTTCCAAGAACTATGTGGACTTCGATTCCCGACCAACCAGGATACATAGGAAACCTCCCCGAGGTGAAAGCCTGATATCTAAGTCTGATACACATATGTCCCTATCAGACTATGTCCCTATACTCCAGCAGGACCATCTTCGGGCCCAGAAAATCACTTCCCTTGGGTCTTCCGGGCCGCTTCGGTGTAAGTCCCGCACCAACTTTGACCAGGCATCTCTCGCCCGGAGGTCCTTGCCACATGATGTTAAACTGTACGGTTGGGTCCTTGTCGAACGACCTTAAAAGGTGATGTGTCCCGTCAAGTGGCACCGAACTACGTGGATTCTGATTCCTCTCACGAGGATACATAGGAAGCCCGCATCAGGGGTTCGATCCAAATGCCCAAGTCGTTATCCGTCCCCCCTGGATGACAATAAGCTCTAGAGTGCCCAGTTATGAGGCATTAAACCAGTTACATCTCAATAAGTCCAATATCCTCGGAGTCATTAATCCCATTGAGGGATGGTAAACCTCGGGCCTAAATGACTCTTCATCCCTACATTCAGTTGATCATTTCCAACTAAGGGGTAATCCATGGATACTATGCGTGGGGATAAACCAAAGATTTGCAAACATATGAATACATCTTAAATCTATAAGAGAGTCCCAAAATAGGAAATAATTCCCCCCAAAAGGGTGCGATGAGCCCGAATTCACATCCTCTCGACCAATGTGAGTTCTTAAGCATCGCTGGCCGAATCACCCAGCGAATGACTGCCTTTGGAAAGCAGGTCCACAGATCATTAGATACGGAACCGTAAGGCGTTTCGAAACGAAAACTGATATACCCGACCTGAGCGATTGAGCGAAAGTCATACCTCCATAAGATCGACCGTCAGGTGCATCAGTCCTCCCATCCACGGTTGAAACAATACAGTTCCTTGTGATTTCTATACGCACCCCACCCATGTTGAGCACTACGTACCGAACACCCCCATTATTATGGGGGAGGGTTTCCTTTCCCAATATCCTGATGTGAGGATGGATGGATGGTTATTGGCTCTTCTCTTCTCCCTATTCTAGGCATTGGTAGCCCTAAACCCTTTAGGCAGGTTTTGGTGCGGTTGTGAGGCCCCAGTGTCTGCGGGAAAGGTATGTTTCCCTGGTGTCTTCAGGATGAGATACATTGTACTTTCCCAAGTGTCTTCAGGATGAGGTTGTGGTTTTGTGGCCTAGGTGTCTACAAGAAGGATGTGATGCTGTTGTGGGCCATGTGTTTATGGGTGGGATGTGGTATGTGGCCTAGGTGTGTACGGGTAAGTTGTGATAGTGGGGATTGTGGAATAGCATGGTAGTGTCAGGATGTTTGCTGTTAGGGATGAGTAGTTAACCAGTGGGAAGAGGTGCGAGGTACCCTATCATCGACGTGGTTACTACTTTACTTTACTTAACTTGCGTTATTTGGGTGAGCGTTACTTACTGTGGTTGGGTTGGATAGTATAAATTATTAGGTGATTTTGAGTTTCTATTGTTTTTCTCATGGGGAAATTATTATGCTTCTCCCACTTATGCATGAGAGACTTTGGATTTTCCTACTGAGTATACTTATATTCTCACCCTATGTATATAAAATTGTTTTCAGGTTTCTAGGGAGATTATGTAGACCATGATGGAACTTACTAGCTCTGGCGTATGGATAGTTGATGTGTCGCTGCTTAGATTTGTTATTTTGGTATTTACTTTGGAGCTTTTCATTGTATTTATAGTAGTTTTACTTTAAACATGCATATGGGATGAATTTTGGATTTTTTATATATATGTATTGGAGTTGTTTTGAGGTTGATATATCTTATCTCCCAATCTTGGTTACTATAAAAGGGTAATGACTCCCATTTTTGTGAGATTTTAATAGCCTTGGTGCTGGTCGCCACCCTGGGGCCTATTGGAGGTGGGAATTGGGGTCATTATCTTCTTTTCATCTTGAAGAAGGAGGGTTGTGATAGAATGGTATCAGAGCTGATGGTTGAGATATAGGATGGAGTTTGGAGTTAGGAATAGTGATGATTGCATTGGTTGGTAGGGAAACAATGTGAGGTGATCTTGGTGCATGACATAGGCCAGGGAATACTAGCTAGAACATAGGATTTTAGGGCCCCCTATGATCCCATGCAAGGACTATGATCTTACCGAATGACCAAGTGAGGCTACACCATTTGAGGGGTAGAGACCCTATGGAAGGTACATGAATCATTATGACTTGTGTTCTTGTTTGTTTTGGGAATTTTTGAGAAATTAAAATAAATAATGAGTTAAAATTAATCCTAAATAAATTACATACTATTGGGGCTTAGGAGTTTCTTATTTACCTTTTAGCTATGGCACTCGATCTTCATCCATGAGTGGCTTAGGCAGTGGAGGCTCAACAGGCCATTCCGGTTGATCGGAGGATTGTTGATCCAGAGGAGGAGGAAAATTAGTGGAAGAAGATGGTTTGTGATTTCTAGCAACAGAATTTGGGAAAGTATGAGGGTAGTGTCTCAGACATGGAGATAGAGTGTTGGCTTGAGGATCTTGAGATCACCTTCAGCCTAATCCAGGCTCCGACAAAGTACTGGGTTCCATTGGTAGTTATTTATATGTGGGGTGATGTGCATCAGTGGTGGACGCTCTACCTAGGGGAGAGGAAGGAGACCAATGTTCTGTGGGTTGATTTTGAGAAGGATTTCTGGGCGGAATTAATTTCTTTGACCATGATGGCTAAGAAGCGATAGGAGCTAAACTTCCTCCAACAGGGGAGTATGTTGGTATGGGAACTTGGGATCAATTTCAAGGATATCCTTTTCTTTTCTCCAAATCTCTTTCCAAATGAGGAGTCTTGGGTGAGATGCTTAGAGGAGGCACTATGTTTGTACCTCTATTATGTAGTTACTCCCTTCACCTTGCTGACATATCTAGAGGTCTAGAAGAAGGAGAAGTTGGTTGAAAAGATGAAATCATGAGGATTTATACCATGAGAGGGGATCCAATAGGGTTCTATAAAGGTAAAGGCTTATAGCAGTAGGTCTTAGGCACTGGGTCCTTCAAGGTTTCGACCAGCGGGGATTCGACCTCAGTTGTTTCAGTTTCGACCTTTCGTTCCTCATGATTTAAACATAGGCTTGGGATCAAGGTGTTTCACTTATAGAGGCCATGGGTACCTTCAAAGTTAGTTCCTAGTTTGATCTCAGTATGGTGGTGGTGGAAAAGTTCAACACCTACCTTAGTAGTAGTTGCCAGCTAGGCTGTTTCAGCAACAAGGATAGTAGGCTTCTACTCCACCAAGGGGAGATGAAACAGGTAGAGGCCAACCTCAGAGTGTTCCTCAAGGACCTAAATATGGATGTGGTTGAGAAGGTGTTTGAAATTAGAGGGGTAGAGGAGATGAGCATGGTCAGTTTCCTGCTGTAGAGGCATCAGTTCCAGCGAGGCCAGAGATTGTTCAAGGTATGATCAATGTGTTTAATACTCTTTCTTGTACTTTGTTTTATTTGGGATTTTTTCACTCCTTTGTTGCAACCACTCTAGCCCATGCTTTGGGATTAGACATGTACTTTCCATGACCCTATTGTTGAGTACACCAGTTGGAGTTCAGACCAGCTTGTTTGATGTTTTCCAGGGATGAAGAATGATGTTGGGGCCACATCAGTCCAGTGGGGATCTCTTTCTGATATAGATGAAGCCATACGATATCATCCTTATCATTGAATAGTTGTTTTACATGCATGATGTCATCAATTTATCCTAGAGGAGAGTTGTGTTTTCAGATGTGGATGGCCAGATTATATCTTTCTTTGGTGATCAGAGTTGTCGGGTGGGAAGCTAGTGCATAGAGTCTCATCTTTCCTTGTTGGATGATCTATCAGTGGAATCGGTGGATGTTGAGATGGTGGAGGTTTTGAGAGTTTTCAGGGATTTCTTGTATGTTTTCCCTTTGGAGGTTGTGACTCTATCCCCTCGACATGAATTTGAGTTCAAGATAGACTTACAACTCAGTGATAGTATGATTTCGATGGCTCCTTGTCAGATGGTGCCTTCTAAGATGTCGGAGTTGTGGATCCAGATTGATTATCTGATGAATAAAGGCTTTATCCAGCCTAGTGTGTCACCATGGGACACTTCAGTCTTATTTTTGAAGAAGGAAGATGGTGGTCTAAGACTGTTCATATACTACCATAGGTTGAATCAGGTGATAGTCAAGATTTGTTACCCTCTTCTGAGGATAGATGATCTTTTTGACTAGTTGAGGGGAGAAAGTTGGTTTTCTAAGATTGATTTACGGTCTGAGTATCTTCAGTTGAGGGTGAAGGAGGGTTAAATCCTGAAGAATACTTTTATATGTAGTTATGGGCACTTTGAGTTTGTGGTTATTCCATTCGGTGTTACGAATTCACCGGTCGTGTTCATGGGACTTGTGAACTCCATATTTTATGAGTTCCTAGACCAGTTCTTCATCGTATTCATTGATGATATTCTGATCTACTCGAAGTCAGAGGAGGAGAATACCAAGCATCTTAGGACTGTCCTGGAAGTCCTTCGACACCACCAGCTCTACAAAAAGTTGTCCAAGTGAAATTTTTGGACATGGGATGTCCAATTACTTGGACATGTGGTGTCTCAGTAGGGTGTATCAGTGGACCCTTTGAAGTTAGAGGTAGTTTTTTCTTGGGTAGCACCCAAGAATGTGGTAGTGGTTCGTAGTTTTCTTGGTCTGGAAGGCTATTAATGGAGATTATCACTCGATTTATCTCAATTAGAAGCTCCATTAATGACTCAGACTAGAAAGTACTAGGGATTTTTTTGGACTGAGTAGAGTCAGGAAGATTTCAGCTACCTGAAGGGGAAGTTGTTCAGTGCTCCAATGCTCCAGTTTCCAGAGGAAGGGGTAATGTTCAAGGTGTTTGTGATACTTCTCGTCAAGGCTTGGGGTGCATGATGATGCAGCAATAGAGAGTTACCTCTTATGGGTCTTGTCAATTACGTCCCCATGAATGTAACTATGCCACCCATGATCTGGTGCTAGCGACGGTCGCGTTCGAATTGAAGATGTGGCGACATTTCCTTATTGAGGAGTACTTTGTGGTCTTCACAGATCATAATATCTTGAGGTATGTCTTTTACTAGTGAGACCTGAACTTGCAGTAGTGGAGGTGGATGAAGTTTCTCTAGGACTATGACTTTGAGATCTCTTACACCGCAGTAAAGGGGAATTTTGTGGTTGATGTTTGAGAAAGAAATCGTAGAAGGAGGTTGTTCAGGAATCTATAGACACTTGGAGGGAAATGGAGGAGTTGGATGCCTTGCACTTAAATGCAGGAATGGATGGTGGCAGAGGCTGTCTATTTCAGATGATGGTGCATTCATCTTTGAGTTAACAGGTGAAGAAGTCTTAGTGGGGAGACTTGGATGCAGAGGTGATGCGTGATCATGTTGACCAAGGTGATGCTCTGGAGGGGTGGTCAGAGGATGGATAGAATCTCATTTTGTTCCATAGAAAGCTATTTGTACCATTGGTGATGCATGAGGGGGTTTTCTGTGAGTTTCAAATCTCACCCTTATAGGTACACCCAGAAGTTTCCAAGATGTATTTTGGATTGAGTGAGTAGTTTGATGGCCCAGGATGAAGCGATTTGTGGTAGAGTTTGTGGAAAAGTGCTTTGTGTGCCAGGAAGTGAAGGCTGAGCACCATGTTCCCGATGGTTTGTTGCATCCCTTAAATATACCCTAGTGGAATTGGGATGAAATCTCAATATATTTCATCATAAGATTACCCAGGTATCATAGAGTATGCGATGAAATATGGGTAGTAGTGGGCCGACTAATTAAATCGTCTCGCTTATTAATAATTAAAGAGTTGAGCATAGTGGATTCCTTAACAAAAAGGTATGTGGATGAGGTGGTGTGAATTCATGGGGTTATGAGATCCATTTTCTTAGATTGGGATACGTGTTTTACCTCGTGATTTTGGAGGGTATTGCAGAATTCTTTTGGCACTCAGTTATGCCTCATCACTGCTTTCCACCCTCAGAAAGATATGGAGATAGAATGAACAATCCAGATGTTGGAGGACATGTTTCGGGCATACGTCTTGAATTTTGGTGGATATTAGGTGTGACACCTTCCCTTAGTAGAGTTTTATTACAATAATATCTATCAATCTTCCATTGGTATGGATCCATTCAAGGACTTTTATGGGAGACCATATCATCCACCCTTGTGCTGGAAAGAAGTTGGGAATGAAGCTGTTCTTGGTCTGGATGTGGTACAGAGCATGACCGAGAAGGTATAACTTTTCCTTGAGAGGATGAAGGAATAACATGATCAATAGAAGTCATATTCTGATCATAGGAGGAGGCCCTTGGAGTTCAAGGTTGGGGACCACATGTTCTTAAGGGTTTCCCCTCGACGTTGTAAACAAAGGTTTGGTCAAGGAAGCAAGATTTCTCCCAGGTTCATCGGACCCTTTGAGGTGTTGGGGTGAGTTGGTGGGGTGGAATACCAGTTGGCATTTCCATCGTAGTTGGAGAGGATCCACAATGTCTTTCATGTCTCCCAGCTTCATCAGTATCTTTATAATGACTCCCATGTCATTGACTGGGGAGAGTTGGATATTTAGGACTACACAACGTTCATGGAGCGACCATTGGAGACCTAGGATCATTGAGAGAAGGTTTTGTGTGTATGAAACATTCCTTTGGTTTTTGTGTTGTGGAGGCATGGTGTCTTTGAGGAGAGTACTTGTAAAAGGGAGACAAAGATGTGTGCTCAGTACCTGGAGTTGTTTTGAGTGTTTCTTGTGTGTTTTGCTTTGTGATGTAGTGATTGAACCTCGTTTTCTATAATATTAGTTTATTCCTTATTCCGTAGTGTTTCATGAATTCCTAACATGTGAAAAGGGGGATACCATATTCCTAATCAAGATGAATTAATTGATATGTGATTAAACCTGTGCGGGGAAGTTAGTGCTGCCTAGAAAAGACCATATCTTGACATGGAGGAAGGAATTCCATAATTCATGTATCCTGATAGTCGGTGCTTGTATAGGGTATCTTGTGGATGTTTAGGTTATCATATGTGAGAGTAGGTGTTCTTGTATTTTGAGGTTTCACTCCATCTTTCAAACAACACAGGATGGTTTATCCTTGAGAGGTATCTTATGGGGTTGTTGTTCGTACCCCTCTTTCTTTTGAGTTTGGTTTTGAATTATTGAGGGTGAGAATAGTTTGATAGGTATCTGATATAATGTACTGGACCTCCCCTATCCATTTCTTTTTCAAAATATAGTGTTTGGGGTGTTCTGGGAGGCAATGGTAGCTCATTTCAAGAGTTTTCCAAAATTCCAGTTTTCTATCAGTAGGTCAGGGCGTTGGTAGGTCAGGGAATCGATAGGTTAGGGCATGGGTAGGTGAAGTTGTCAGTAGGTCAGGGTGTTGGTAGATCAGGGTGTCGGTAGGTCAGGTCTTAGTTAGGCCAGGGCATCGGTAGATCATGGCATCAGTAGGTCAGGGCATCGGTAAATCGGGTGTCAGTAGGTCGAGCGTCGGTAGGTCAAGTGTCAGTAGGTCAGACATCGATGAGTGGCGTTAGTGAGTCACGTCAGTGAATTTCTATTTGTGGGTCATGTCAGTGACTCATTTTAGTGAGTCACTTTGGTGACTCGCATCGGTGAGTCAGGCGTTGGTGAATCACTGTCGGTGACTCGTGTCGGTGACTCATCCATCAGTGATTCATTTCCATCTATTTCCAATTCTTCAAGTTTCAACCCTCTTACATATTTTTTCGACGTAAATCGAGTTTAAAACCTAGTATAAAAATTTATAAATGAATTTCAAAGTATATTAATTATATCTTCCCAGGGATTTGAAATAGTCAAACCATGTGGTCTTGACCACAATTGGACTTTAATGGCCCTTAAAACCATTTATTTCCATTGATATAGGATATAGCTCTTCTAAGCCAAGATATTCTCTTCCCAGTGTGTTTCCATTTCCTCTTACTGCACCTAAAACTTTTCTTCCCTGAGGAGTCACCTTTGTGCTGTAGACGTCGATCGATTTTTCCCTTGGAGTCTCCTTCTGCTTGCATGACCCCCTATTTTTGGTGCAAGGAGGAGTTACTGATCGTATGCCTTTTCAAGGTATGAATTCCTTCATCGCTTTTTTTAATTATGTATCATGCAGGGTGGGTGTAATGATGTCTTCTTTTGGGTATGGTTGAAACAAAATTAACAAAGATAAATGAGGGATGGGGTGATGTTGATGATGATGGTTTGTTTTATCTATTATATTTGATCCCTATTGTGAATCATATGGGTAGTATCCTTTTAAAAATCATGGACATTGGTGGTATTTTCTTGTGGATAGGTGATGATTTATACTTTGTTGATACTCCATTGAATGAATGTGAAAATGAAAACTTGATAAATCATGTATATTCTGTTAATTAAATGAATGCCCCAGGATCAAACATATTCTGTGATAACCCCTAATCTATCAAAGTGGAATTAAAGAACAGTGTGTTAAATATGAATACCCTTTGCCTTGTTTGGTGTGGTTGTGTGTTGTGTGTAGATCCTTTCTATCTTGTGCTTCGTACACATAGTGTGGTGTTGCTATTGAAAGAAAAATGGTGCATGGATGGTCTAAGGGTGTAATGGAATCTCATGTTGAGATATTGATTTATTGTGGAATGGATGAACTTTTCATGCAATGGGACTACAATCTAGGTTGTGTTATAGTTGTTAGGCATGGTCTATTTGTGTATTGGGACTAAAGCCTCATCATGTTCTGTCATTTTTTCAGGATGCAATGCTTTTTTTGTAGTGAGGCTATCGAGGATGGTTTGGGAGGGATAATTTTGAAGAAGTATGTTTTTAACTTGCATGGGCATTTGGCCTGAAGTTTCTAGAGACTTTTGTGAAGTGTGGGTGGGTGATGATGTTACTTTTGGTGTGCTATGTTTGGTAGTTGCTCAGGTAGGGATGGAATAAATAATTAAAAAAATTATTTAATACAGAGTGATAATTAGTTGAATTAATTGTCTGTGGTTATAAATTAAGTATGCGGCTAGCTGTGTGGTTATGCATTAGAGGTGGAAGCAAGGGCTATTTTGGTGTGGGATGGTTGTTTTTTTTGAAACCCATAGGTTTGGATGAGTGTTTGGTAGAAATATATATACATGTAGTTCCTTGTGATTTCTATATGCACCCCACCCATGTTGAGCACTACATGCCAAACACCCCCATTGTTATGGGGGAGGGTTTCTTTTCCCAATATCCCGATGGGAGGATGGATGACTGGTTATTAGATCTTCTATTCTCCCTCTTATAGGCATTGGTATCCCTAGACTTTTCGGTTAGGTTGTTGTGCGATTTTGAGGCCTAGGTGTCTTCAGTTGAGGTGTGATTCCCAGGTCTCTTCGAGATGAGATATGTTGTAATTTATCAGGTGTCTTTGGGATGAGGTTGTGTTTTTTTGGTCCAGGTGTCTGCAGGAAAGATGTGATGCAGTTGTGGCCCAGGTGTTTATCAGTGGGATGTGGTATGTGGCCCATGTTTGTGCGGGTAGGTTGTGACAGTGGGGCTTGTGGAAGATCATGGTAGTTTCAGGAAATTAGCCATTAGGTATGAGAAGTTAACCAGTGGGAAGAGGTGCGATACCATCAATGTGCTTACTACTTTACTTAACTTGATTTGCGTTATTTGGGTGATCATGCCTTGGTGATGTTGGGGTGGATAGTATACCTTATTAGGTGATTTTGAGTTTCTTTTGTTTTTCTCACATGGGCATGATTCTCCCACTTGTGCATGAGAGACTTTAGATTTTTCTACTAAGTATACTTGTATGATTACATTACATATATAAAACTATTTTTTGGTTTCTAGGGAGATTACGCAGACCATGTTGGACCTTACTAGCTTGGGCATCAGGATAGTTGTTGTGTCACTACTTAGCTTTGTTCATTTGGTATTTACTTTGAAGATTTTCATTGTATTTCTAGTTGTTTTACTTTAAACATGCATGTGTGATAGATTTTGGCTTCTTTTATATATATGATTTGGAGTTTTTTTTGAGATTGATACATCTTATCTCCCAATCTTTGTTAATGTAAAAAGGGAAATGACTCCCATTTTTGTGAGATTTTAATACCCATGGTGCTGGTCACCACCCCAAGGACTATTAGAGGTGGGACTCAAGGTTCATTATATCTTTTTCATCTTGAAAAAGTAAGGTCATAACACAGGCCAGCAACCCATGAAAGGGACAATGCATCAATTTCTCAAATGACATCCCTAATGCCTTGGGAGGTGGAGTTCAAAATTTTATGGCGATACTTACCTAGATATCTCAGGTTTTGAACAATAACATGAATAATTTGGAACATCTACCTTCACCTAAGAGGTAACAACTAGCTATCGAGTGTTTTATATGTAAATGAACACCGACATTTAGTGGATCTTTTGATCCACTAGTTGTGGAACAATGGGTCAAATCGATGGAGAAGATCTTTTCTGTTCTTCACTATTCTATGATGGAGAAGGTGACTCTAGCTGTTTATCGTCTAGATGGAGAAGTTGATAAATGGTGGGATTTTATTAAGAACACCAAGTTGAGGGATGAAATTGAAGAGATGGAGTGAGAAGACTTTAAGATAATTTTTCTTAATAATAATTCCCCTCAAAATCTTCATAAAAATATGGAGATAGAATTCATAAAGCTGAATCAAAAGGAAGGAGAATCTGTCATGACCTATGAAGAAAATTTCTCAAGGCTTGAAAGGTATGATTTGAGTTTTTTTATCAAAAATTTTAGTAAAATTGATAGATTATCTAGTGGTTTAAAACCACACCTTCAAAAGGATATAGAAATTAGAGATTTTGGGAGTTATGAAGAAGTTGTTTTATGTGATCTCAAAGTGGATATGGAGTTTGGAGAATGGTCCCATGGCTACGGGGAAAAGAAAAGAAGGATGGAGTTTCAAGCTGGAAGTTCTCATGAAAAAGGTGGAAAGAAAACTAAACCACCCACATATCAAAAATGTGGGAAGAAGCATCATGAGAACTACCTCAAAGGGATGAGGAAATGCTTTAAGTGTGGGAGATAAGTCCACCAAGCTCATTAATTTCTAAAAGACATGAGGAAGTAGGAAAATTTAGTAGAGGAAAGGAGAGAACCACCCATGGTCCAATGATACAACTATAGGGAGAAAGAACACTATGGAATCCAGTTCACTAAGCCTCAAGTCCTTGAGGGTAATCAGTGTCAGCAGCCACCAAATACAAAGGAGAAAGGCAAGGCTTATTCCATCACTACTGCTAAAGTGGAGAAAGAAAATGAAGTCTTACAAGGCACACTTTCTATTCAATCAAGAAAGGAAAGTCTTATTTGATTCTGGTTCTACGCATTCCTTTATATCTTGAAAGTTTTCTATAACTATTGAATCGAACCCCCAAAACATTATAGTAAAGATATTCATAAAAAAACGTAGTGGTGAAATCATTACAAACTAAGTGTTGGAATCTTCTCCTATTGGCGTATGTGGGAAGATTCTTCCAGTGAATCTTATAATACTTCCATTGGTGGAATTCGATGCTAAAATGAGGATGGATTGAATCTTGTTATATAGAACACATATCAACTATCAGGAAAAGGAAATAACTTTTCATATTCTAGACTATCCCAAGCTCCTCTAAAAATGTAAGGAAGATCATGAATCTCTTTTTGAAAATCCTTCAACAGTGTGGGTGATGATTTCCCATGAAGAATCATACCTCACTCAAATGGTTGAGTCAAATGAAGTTATCGACCTAGGGGAAATTCCCATCATGATGGAATACAGTGATGTATATCCTAAAGATTTACTTGGACTCTCCTAGATCGTGAGGTAGAGTTATCAATAGAACTCATACCAGGAGATAATCCTATCTCAAAGTGTCCCTATAGGATAGATCCTATTGAACTGGATTAGTTAAAGAAGAAGCTTCAAGAGAATTTAGACAAAGGGTTCATACGCCCTAGTGAATCACCTTGGGGTGCGCCAGTGCTCTTTTTCAAGAATAATGATGGATCAATGTGGCTGTGTATTGATTATCAGGAACTCAAAAAGATCACCATAAAGAAAAAGTATCCTCTTACAAGGATTTATGACTTGTTCGATCAGCTATGAGGAGATCATTAATTCTCAAAGGTGGATCTCCATTATATATATCATCAACTAAAGGTGAATAAGGATGATATTTAGAAGACTGCCTTCCGTACAAGGTATGGGAACTATGAGTTTTTTTGTAATTCTCTTCAGACTTACTAATGACCTTGAAATATTCATGGATTTGATGAATAGATTCTTTAGATGTTAACTAGACAAATTTGTGGCAGTGTTTATCAATGATATTCTCATATACTCCAAGATAAAGGAAGAATATGAAGAACATATAATGCTTGTGTTGGAAACATTAAGAAAAGAGAATTTGTACTCCAAGTTCATCAAGTGTGACTTTTTGATGCAGCAAGTCACATTAATGGGACATGTTATCATAAGTGAGGGAATTTCTATTGAACCTTCAAAAACAAAAGCAATTCAAGAATGACCCAGACCCTCTAATGTCATATAAATCCATAGTTTACTTAGACTAGATGAGTACTACCGGTGTTTTGTGAGAAATTTCTCATGATTGTCAATCCTGCTAACTAAGTTAACAAGGAAAGGGGTGAAGTATGTCTGGATAGTAGAGTGCTAAGAAAGCTTTAAGGATCTAAATATAAGGCTTATCACTCCATCTGTACTCACATGACCAAAAAGTGGAGAAAGTTTTGTGATATAAAATGATTCTTAAAAGAAAGGCTTGGTTGTGTACTCATGAAAAATGATAATGTGATAGCCCATGCCTCATGGTAGTTGAATATCTATGAGAAGAACTACCCGATGCATGATCTAAAGTTAGAAGCTGTGATTTTCCCTGAAAATCTAGAGGCACTACCTCTATGATGAAAAGTGTGACATATATACCGATAAAAAGAGCCTAAAGTATATATTCACACAAAAGGAGCTCAACATGCATTAAAGGAGATGGTTATATCCAATCAAAGACTATGATTTCTCTATTCACTATCATCCTAGCAAGGCAAACAAGGTAGCTGATGCTCTAAGAAGAAAAGAACCTACTACCCTATCCATGTTGCAGATTGATAAAGACCCCATCTTTATGGATATGCAAAGGATGGATTTGGAAATCACAACAGTAGGTAATACATAATAAATTTCCCAAATGATTTCCCAACCACCTATCCAAGAGAAGATTAAGGAGGCATAAAGGGATGATCCAGAGTTACAAAAGAAGGTGAATGCAGTAAAGGAAGGTAAACTATAAGAGTTACATATCAATGATGATGGTTTGATTTAGTTTAGAATAAATATTTCTATGCCTTCATCACCTGGGATAAAGAAGGATCTATTGGACAATGCACATAACTCAAATTTCTCTATCCATCTCGAGAGTACCAAGATGTACTGTGATATTTGAGAATACTTCTGGTGGGACAACATGAAGAAGAATATTACAAAGTAGATATGAAGGTGTTTTATATGTTATCAAGTTAAAGCAGAGTGAAAGAAGTCTAAGGAGATGATGCAACTATTGCCTATTCCCATGTGGAAATGGTAGAATGTCACTATGTACTTTTCCATAGGTCTCTCAAAGACATTTAAAGGAAATAATGTGATATGGGTAGTGGTGGAAAGACTCACAAAGGATTTACACTTTATATATATTTGGGAAGATCTATCATTTTAAAAACTAGAAAAGATATATGTGAAGAAAGTGGTGAGACTGCATGGGGTTCTGCTCTCGATTTTATCTAATCATGATTCTAGGTTCACATCTAAATTCTGGAGGAGTCTTCAACATGATTTGAGTACTGAATTAAATTTCAACATAACCTATCACCCCCAATATAATGGACAATATGAAAGGAATATTCAGATTCTCAAAGATATGATAAGATACTTCTCTTTAGAATTCAAAGGTGGATTGGATCATCATCTCCCATTGGTTGAGTTCTTATAAAACAATAGCTTCCACTCGAGTATTCAGATGGCTCCATATGAAGCTCTGTATGGAAATCGATGTAGAATTCCAACCCGTTGGGATGAAGTTGGTGAAAATAAATTACTTGGACATAATTTTATTCAAGAGATGATAGAGAAGTTTCAAGCCATACAGAAACATATCAAAGCTGATCAGAGTCAGAAAAAGTGCTATGCTGAAAACCGTCAAAGGGACTTGGATTTTGACATTAGAGATAACTTCTTCCTTAAAATATCACCATGGAAGAGATTCACACAGTTTTAAAATAAAGGTAAGGTACACCCAAGGTACATTGACCCCTTTGAGATGATTGATCTCATATGATCTGTGGAATATCAGCTTAGACTTCCACCGATTATGGATCAAGTTCATGATGTGTTTCACATATCACTCCTGAGTAAGTACATATCAGATCCCTCACATATACTGAACTTAGAGGTGGTACATATGGAAGATTATCTCTCTTATGAAGAGAAACTAGTAATGATTATACACTAGAGAGATAAGGTTCTACACAACAAGACAACCCACCTTGTCAAAGTTTTGTAGAGGAACCATAAGTATGAAAAAGAAAATTGGGAACCAGAGTAGGTAATGAAAAATATTTACCCTCACTTGTTTATGTAAAAAGAAATTTCGAGAGAAAAACTACAAAAGGGGGGAAGAATGTAATGACCCAAACTTTTATCAAAGGATTTTATCCCTTATTATAGAAATTTCACCAAGTATAAATCACATAAAATCACTTAGAGACCGTAATAAAAACTTTATAAATGAAGAATTAATGAAATAATAAGTATCATTATAAGTTAAAGAACCTATACCAATGAAATAGTAACTTGACCTTATGAATAGTAATATGACCCTTATGAATAGTAAACTGTAAAAATGAATATTAACCCCACACATGAAATTATAAATAAAATTTAAGTATCTTATAAATTAAATTATGGTATAATTATATCATAGACCAAGTAATTAAATGTTTTAAAAATTATTAATTAAGTGTTGGATTTTTTATAATTCATAAATATTTAATTACAATTTTATGATTAATTTAATAATTAAAAGAAAATTTATTTTCATAAAATGTATTCATAAATTAATATTTTGAAGTCTTATTATTTTAATATAATTTTATGATACCTTATGTAATTTTTCAAAGTGTTATAAAATCAGTTATAATTTTAAAATCTGTATTTTCTAGAAAAATAATGATTTTTGATTAAAAATTAAATTAATCATATTTAGAAAATTATTTTCATAAATGGAGTTCATTTTTCAATTCTAAATGTCAAAAAATGGTTAGGGTTATTTTTTGGGATTTTTTTAAAATACTTGAATTTTTGATGAATAATAAAATACGACAATTTATAATAAAAGCTAAATACATGAATTATGGAGTCATAGATGATGTAAGGATGATGTAATCCCAAAATCTAGAAATATCCTTAATTATTTTAATATTTTTATATATAATTTTCAAACTATTCATAGTCTTGATCCAAATTAATAAATTAATGAATATAATAATGAGAAAACACTCCTCTCCACCACTATATATACCACCCGTCACCCCCTCTTCTCTTTAAACCTATAAAGATTTTATAATTTCCCAAATTATGACCAATAATATTCCCTAGACCCTCCCCCACATCCAAGATCTCTTGTTCTCATCAAAAGACCAAGCCTAGTTGCCTTGAGGGGGATCTCAAGAGGAGAATTCAAGAGGTAAATCCTCTCTTTTTCTTTTAATTTCCTTTCAATTTCATTTATTTTCTTATTATATCCTCACCTCCCTTAATCCAAATGGAATGATAAATCCATTACCTTATATATAATGTAATTATATCATGTTAATATAATATCCATTATTAAACTCCTCCCTATCACTCTTTTATTATAAAAATGAAATTGTCGCCCGTGATGTGTCAATTTACCGACATCATGGGCGATGTACTTTCATTTTAGTTTAAAACCTTCAAGGATGTTAATAAAAACATTATAATGGTTGAAAAATATTGTAAAGTTTATTCTATAACCCTTTTTATGTTTTGTAAGTAACTTATACACATAATACTAAATGATAAAACAAAACGAGTTCACTGTGCTCGAAAAACCACCAAAATTAACTTAAAACTGTCATCATTAACTTTTAACTAATGATTCAACCTCATAAAATATAAAAAAATTATTTATATGATCATTTAAACTTTTTTAATATCATTAATAACATACACTAACAATTCTGGATATTTATCCACATTTTACACGAACTTCCATTCATACATACAAGCAAACCAATCATGAAAACCATGAAAACGAATGCTCCCGAACGATAAAATTAAACTATATAACTCATCCAAAGACCCATAAATTAAATTAATAAAACTATAATGCATAAAATTAATGTATAAAATGTTATGTATTTGTAATTAATTAATCCAATGTGATTATATAGAACATTAATGTGAAATAATCTTTTGGACATAAGGTAAGGGGAATTCTCAAACCCAACTCTCTTTCTTTAGGTTTTCTCTCTTTAACCCCATTTTAAGTATGAATATTACTTAAATATAAGTTATTAATCATTATAATACCTTTTCTAGGATATAAATGTTTTCTAATTGAGTTTATGATAGACACAATGTTTTCCAAAATAAATCTTTTTTAAAAAAAACACACATTTTACTTCTCGAGATTGTTTCTTCTTCACTCAAGGTTGATGATTCTTATATCAAGTATGTTATTACCACTTTCATTTGGGAACCCAATTTTATGAATGTATGATTATGAGATTAAAACCATTATTTTAAGTGGTTTATTTTATGTTCAATATTGATATACGTTCTATGTGGCATGCATGATAATGTAAATGTTATGATATAACGGGTGCACCTAGAATTATACAACACAATGTAAATGTTATGATGTGATGGGTGTGCCCAGAATTTTATAGTGCTCTAATGCATTGGGTAATGTGATGTATCTCATGATAAAAGTTAAAAAATGTGTGAACATGATGCTAGCTTTGTTCATAACTATGTGTGGTAGTTTAGCACTAAGACATGTTTCATCTTTATGTATTGCCACATTCCATGCCATTACCTAATGCTTCCTCTCATGATTATGATGATGATGTTATTATTATTCTCACCCAATGTTATATTATTTCATGTTATTATTTATCCTATTACTGATATTTTATCTCACCCCTTTTTTATATATATCCTCAGGTGACTACTTATACTAAGGAGAATTCAAGGGCCAATAAGAAGCCAATGAAGAAGGAATTAAATAAATATTTATGTTTTATTTTATAAATGTTATGTGTGGTACTAATTTTCCCAAGACACTAAACCTTTGGATCCTGGTCATGTAATTATTTTATGTTTTTTATCATTAAAATATAATAGTAATGTAAGAAAAAGTAGGGTCTTTATAATAATGCAAAAATTATTGTTTGAAAACCATGATTATGATTATTATGGTTCCCATATAAGTTTATATGCCATGTTTTTTTCATTTTTGATGTATCATAACCATGTGTTATATAATTATTGTTAAATTTGGTTTTGGATATTTAAATTTTAAAATTCCTAAAAAATAATGATTATTGATAATTCATTTAAAATTTGAAAATGTTGAATTGAATAACTTTATCTTTCATTTTTGGAATGATTGAAATTTTGTAATATTAATTAATTTATATATTGTAATAATTTTTTGGAAATTTATTAAAAGGTTTGAAATTATCATGTTATTTGTTTCAAAATTTTGGAAAAAGATAAACATGCTTGGTGATAACTGTTAATAATTTGAAAGTTTTCTAAATAAAAAACCCATCTCATTTTCCAAGAATTGTTAAGGGAATTGTTATGATAGGTTTTTATATATATATTTAACGTTAAAATGTGAATTTCAAGTCTCATACCACCATTTTTCCTAGGATATGTAACCTACACGTGTTAAGAATTTATTGTAAGGTTGGATTTCAATTATTTGTTCTAAATTCTTAGAAAATAATAAGTATGCTTTGTGGTTACCTGTTGAAACTTGAAACTATTTACATGATTGAAACTATTCTTTTTAGGACCAAAAAAAATTTAGTGTTTAAATAACCACGAATCACATGTTAAGACCTAAGTATTTTATTGTTTAGAGCATATGTAAAGTTGAAAACATTTTTGAGGCTTGTTTTAAAATTTCCAGTATGTAAATCTTGAGCATATATATTGTTTATTATATTATATTTAGAATATTAAAGCATGTTTTGTACTGATCATGTTGTATTTAAATATGTAAGTAAAATTATGTTACCTTTATTAGTGGTGTATTACCATGTTTTATCAACTGATGAAATGTTTAAAACTATTTAGTCTGATCATGTAAAACATGACATGTAGTGGTATAACATGTCAAATTTTATTTTGTGATAAAAAACATGTTTTATTTTGAAATATAAAATCATGTCACCTATGTTATAAATTCTTTAAGAAATGTTTAATTTGTGAGTGGATGACATGATGTAATAGAATTTAGCATGTGCATTTTTTGTTCTGTGATAAGCATGTTTCCTTAATAATAAATTTTTAGTTTAAGTATGTCAAGATTGATTTGTAGTACCACAACATGTGTAGTTTTTATCATCAAATTGGAAGCATTTTAGAGTTATTTAAATTCAAGGAATGATGATTCACTTGAAAATAACTTGGAAATGTTGAGTTTTTCAGTGGATGAACTTTTTATAGATTTATACATTAAAGTATTGATATGCCTTATTCAAAAACTATTTCCAAATTATAAAATGAATTTTTAAAGACTGTTTATAAAGAAGATGTCGCATAATGAATCCTAGATCATGAATCTTTATTCTTCTCAATATTGGAACTGTGTGACCATTGAGATGATGTTTCTTGCTATAGTGAACATGAACCCCTACTAAGATTATGTGTTATGCTATGGTTGTATTGATGGAATCACCCGACTCCCATAAAAGGTTAACTACTTAAATTTGGTAATAAAAATTATATTCAGAAAATATTAAAATTGATGAAGATAAACCTTTCTTACACACATAAATTATTGTAAAGAAGTGGTTGGTTGCTATATGTTGTTAATTGGGTTTTAGTGATTGATTTTATGATAGTGGCATGTGTTATGTATCCAAGAATATAATGATAGGGAAGCCCCTTTACCCATTAAGACACATTATATTTAGGATGAATTTCAAAACTATGTGGGTGATTCAGGGATACCTAAAGTGGAAAATATCTTGATTTGGTGGGTAGGTTATCTTTATTTGTATACCTAAGGAAGTATTGTATGATTATTATGATAATTGTTGGGTTGTGGTTGATGTGAGATGGTGTAGTGTTATTCTTGATAGAGGATGGTGGTGTGGTTGTGTGGGGTGTTTTGTGGAATAGTTGGCTTGTATTGATGTAGTTCTTGTGATGCACCAATGTTCCTTGTTTGTTTATTGTGGAAATTTTTGGTTTATTATAAATTTATTGTTTTTGGGTTTAAATTTATGTCATAAAAACACCATTAATGTTTGAGGCATGGAAACGAAGAGAGATATTGGGATAGATCCTTGCTAAGATTCTAGAGGCAGGAATTTCTGAAGTTCTTTGGTGGATACTCTAGCCCCAACACTGAGGATTGGTTGGAGGTGGTTGAGGTTTATTTTGGGTGGGTGAAGACCCCAGATTAATTATGAGTTGTTTTGTTCATTGTATTATTCATAAGGTGGCTCAAAGGTAGTGGGAGATGAAGTGAGATGATCTAGGAGAGATGTATTGGGGGATATTTCATGAATTATACAAGAAAATATTCCTTTATCAAGTATAGAATCATAACCATTTGAATAAACTTCAGAAGATTCGATAGGGTTATGAGAGTCTTTGAAACATTAGGGTCTTTTTTTAGACCTGATTAGTTGGTTTCCACATTTTTTCCCAAGGAGAGAGGTTGATCATAACTTTTTTAATCTACTTTGAGACTAAAGATTCAATGATATGTAATTAATTTTTAGTTTTAGTCTTGGGAAGTAGTGAGAGATTTTAGAGAAATGATTATTTGTGAAGGAGGGTTCTAATGAAGACCCCTATTAAGTGGTTGGGAAGATGGAGTTGAATGTTCTGGGTTGCGTGTCTCGAACTTCACAAAGGAAGAGAGCAATGCAGTCTGCTAAGGCTAATGCATAACTTGTCACTCTGGGGTTGAGTGGTTTGAAGTTTCCCATATTTAGTGAGTTGATCTTCTTTAGGTTAATGATGCGGGGAACTATCAATATGAAAATCTCAAGATTTTTCATATAGACTAGTTTTTAGTAGGTATTTAGTAGAGGGATAATGTCTTAGTTGAGTTATACTATTTAAACTGAAACCTTTTAATAGATTTTTTTTTTGAAACTGTGTTTAATGATTTGGAAAATTTAAGTATAAATGTTTTAATAAAAATTTATAGAACATCCCAATTCAAATGAAATGAAATGTTTTAATCAAGCTAAGGAAATTATTTATCAATGTGGGTATATATTGAAACTTGATTAAAATTAAAGTAGTAGTTGGGAAATGTTGGTCATTAGTGAGGAGGATAGTGCCACTTTGGCTTCATCTGATAGTGGCACTCTATTTGAGAGGTATCACTAGTATCTATGAGAGTTTTTGGGATATGTTTTGTGGTAGGATCATGGTTCTACTCTTTCTAAAGTTATTGGTAGTGGGTTGGTTCTATTTGAGAGGTATCTTATGAGGGAGTGTTTTGGTGGTGGATGTTTTCCTCCTAGGGTATTATTTTCATTGTAGAGAATGATAATCATTTAAGAGGTATTTGATGTAATGGGACAGACCTTCTGGGCCCATTATCTTTCAAGTTTTAGGTGTTTGAGGTTTCGACAGAAGTCTTGGAGGAGGAAAGAGGGGAGTCACTTCAAGAAAAGTTTATTTATTATTTTATTATTTTATTTAGTTTAAGTGGCGTATTTTCAAAAACCATCTTAAATATGATTTTATTTTATTTTTTTAATTTTTTTATTGGCAGTTTCTTAAAACCACCGCTAAATTAATGGGAAAAATATTAAATATTTAATAATTAAATATTATTTATTATTTATAATCATTTTTCATTTATTATTTATAATTTTAATTAATTATCATGTGTTATTTATTAATTATTTATAATTATTTTTTAGTAATTAATTGAAACTTAAATTAATTCCATGATAAGTTGAAAATCTGACTTCAACATCAAATTACCATAACTTTTGATACAAATGTCCGTTTTATCTCCACAACCAATAAAATTCAAGCTTATGAAATGATCTATAATTAAATTAGATAATAATTTATTAATAATTTATATAATAAAATTTATTACTATTTTAATATACTTTTAAAACCCAACTTCATCTTCAAACAACCATGGATTTTGATTAAAGTGTCTATTTGGGCTCTGTGAGATATCAAATAAAAGATTATGAAAAGATATATGTAATTTTAATTGAGGTGGCCTATATCACTACTTTTTAGGTCAAAAGGCCTATATTGTAATGGTATATGCCTTCCCTTTCCATTAATTTTCAGTTTTGGGTGTTGGAGGTGTTTCAGAGGAGGCTTGCAGAGGTTCCATAGTGGTTGGAGGTGCAACATGACTACTGTAGGAAATACACGTCATTTATTGTTTACATGATGTGAATTACTAGTTTATGGCTTGTGAAGATGACCAGTTCATGTCTTTTATGCAGGCATAGGGGGGAATCATGAGAAAGATTCACATCTTGAATGTGGAATTAATAATGTGTAATCAATTCAGGCCAATAAGATGCAATTTTTAGTAAAAATGTAAATTTTTAGGAATCCTATGAATTACACATCATGAATGTATTACATGACATGAAAATAGAAGGATCTAGGATATAAAGTCCTTTTTTTTGACTGATTTATTCATTCAGTCATGACTCTTACCTCTCTCTCATTTGACGTAAACCCTAGGTGGTTTTGGGAAGAATTATATCCCTCTTCTCCCTTCTTTGATCTGCTGGTTCCATTGGATGCCTGTTGGTGATTGGTGATAATTCCTTATCTCCTTCTTGTTTTTTTATCCCATTATTCTTTCAAGGATCCATTATAGTGGTGTGATTTTAGTTTGGGCTGTGATTTATGATATGTTTTGATGATCCTTTGATTATGTATAGGTTAATACTTGGGGTTTTCATGCAGTTGTGGTTTGAAGGCATTTCTTCTTTTCCGTACAGTTCATAGCGAGTCGAAAAATATTCTTTGAGGTAGAGAATACATCATTTCTAACTTTTTTATATCAAGAAAGAGGGGTTTACTTATTTTTATCTAAGAGGGATGGTTGTGCTAGATTAATTAAGGATAAAGAATTGGATAATTGAAACTTATTGGGAAGAGAAATGATTTGCATGCTTTTTCAACTTTGATATTATTTTCATATTATGATTATATGGGATAAATGCCTTGTTAAAAATTTTGGTTGTTCAACGATTTGTTTGTACTAATTTAAAATATGCTATGGAACCCTTAATGTGTGGTTATTGTGATATCACCCCTAAAATGAAAATTGGTTAACCACTTAAATATGGATAATGAAATGGTTTCCCTAGGATTATGGCTTGTGTGATAATACCCATAAAATAAATAAGTGGAATGTAATAAAATCCCCTTTATAAATCTGTAAAATGATCTTTGATGTATTGTGATGTGTGGCCGTGCTATTGGGTGGTGATGTGTGGTTACGATGTGGTGTGGTGTGATATGAGATTTGTTATCCATGATTTTTGGGCAGTGAGGTGGTGGTTTTTTTGGATATGCTTCAAGGGAATTGAGGTGGTGGTTTTTTTGGACGTGCTTTTTAGGTAGCAAGGTGGTGGTTTGTTTGGATGTGCTTTGTGGGTAGTGGGATGATGGAATTGGTTAGAAATGTGAAATGTGACTTGTGGTTTGTGTGGTGTTATTTATTTAATGGTGGAATCTAAAATAAAAATTTTGTGAGTTAGTTAGTATTTTATTGTGAACCCATAGGTTGGTCTTGTGTGTGGTTTATATATATACTTGGATATTTATTGTAATTTTTATACACACCCCACCTACATCGAGCACTATGTACTAACACCCATATATTCACACGGGGGTGTTTTTCACAATATCCCAATGATGAGGATGGATGGATAACAACATGATCTTTACCTATATCTCTTCCAAGTGAGTATATATGCATAGACTGTGATGGATGGAGGTCTGTTAGTGTACTAGGCGGTGGACCAGGTGTCTTAGGGTGAGATTTGATATGACCGTACTGTGGGGTGGTGGACCAGGTGTCTTCGACTGATATGGTGATATAACCATGTTATGGGGTGAATTATAGTGCAGGGAATTCATGGTAGGAGGATGGAATTAGGTTTATGTACTTCATGTTCATGATACCCTACTAACTCTAGTTATGGAAGTGGTTGTGATGTGATGGACCAAGTGTCTGCGATCGAGATGTGATGTGACCGTGCTTATGGGGTGGTGGCTCAAGTTTATGTGGTTGAGATGTGATGTGACCATTCTTATGGGGCAGTGTTATATGTTATTTGGAAGAGATGGGAGCTCCAGGATGTATGAAGTTGGGGTTTGAGAGTTCCAAATCAGTGGGAAAGCGGTGCGGGGTACCCTTTATCGATATGCTTCTTATTATTTTATTATACTTGGCTTGTGTTTTTTGGTGATAGTTCCTTGGAGAGGTTGGAATGGATAGTTGACCTATTTAGGTGCTATTTGTTATACTGTTTACTCATGGGTGAATTAGTATGATTATTTCAAATGTGCATGGGAGAATTTGGTTTTTCTACTGATTATACTTGTATGCCCACCCTATATATATAAACTAGTTTTCAAGATTCCAAGAGGATTATGTGGAATGTGCTAGACATCAATAACTTAGAATTTTGGACAATTTTTTTGCTTCTTCTTTATCTTTACTTTTGAGTACTTACTTTTGGAGACTTTTATCTGTATTAGTTTTATTTATACATGAATTGTGGGATGGTTGTGGTTTCTTTTTATATTATTTCATAGAGTTTCTTGTAGATGATTTATCTTATATCTCGATCCTATATTATTATATAGGGTAATGCTTCCCATTTCATAAGTTTTTTATACCCTCAGTGCTAGTCACTACCCCTGGGCCTATTGGTGGTGAGACTTAGGGGTCATTATCTCTCTCCCCTCATTGCGATATTTTTGGTGGGAGGGGGCGCAATATAGTGGTATCAGAGGTGATAGTTGAGATATAGGATAAATTTTGGAGTTAAGAATAGTGATAATTGCATTAATTGGTATGGAAGCAATGCCAGATGACCTTGGTGCATGACATATGACAAGGAGATTGGCTAGGACATGAGATTTTAGGTCCCCCCGTGATATAGTGCATGAACTCTAAGCTTATTGAATGACCCAGTGAGGTGGATCTATTTTTAGGGTAAATATCTAAGATCAGTACATGAATTATGATAACTTGTGTTCCTATTTGAGTTTGGTTATTTTTGGAAGGTTTAAATGAATAAAGTTAATTTAAATAAATCTAAATAAAATTCCATACTACTATGAATTGGAAGTTCTTGTTTAATTTTCAGTTATGGATCATGTTCATCGCCCATGTGTGGCTTAGCCAGTTAAGGTTTAACAAGATGATCCGATTGATCGGCGTAGTGATATGGTAGAGGAGGATGAGACTTTATAGAGGGCATTGTGTGCATTTCAGTATCAATATTTGGGGAAATATGAGGGAAGTGTTTCATATGTGGAGATAGAGAGCTAGCCGGAGGATCTCAAGGTTGCTTTTAGTTTGATTCAGTCCCTGATGGGATAATGGGTCCATTTATTAGTTATTCAGATGCGGGGAGTTGCACATCAGTGGTGGACATTATATTTGGGTGAGTGAAAGGAGGCATATTTTTCATGGGTTGACTTTCAAAAATAGTTCTGGGAATAGTTCCTTTCATCAAACATAAAGGAAATGAAGATACAAAAACTTATTTCTCTTCAGTAGGGGAGCATGTCAATGTGGGAGTTGGGAATCAAGTTTAAAGACCTTATTCTTTTTTCTATAGATCTTTTTCCAGATGAGAAGTGTTGTGTGAGATGTCATGAGGAGGAACTTCGTCCTTCTATCTAGTATGCAGTAACTCATTTAATGTTGCCAATGTATTTGGAGGTTCAAAATAATGCATAGGTGATCAAGTGGATACACTCACACGGAGGTTTTCCTTGATAGGGGAACTAATAGGGTTAATCAAGGGGCAGAGTTGTCAGTGGTCGGCCTCAGGCACCAAGTCCTTAAAGGTTTCGACCCATAGGGTGTTGACCTCAGCAGATTCCCTTCCGAACTTTTGGGTCCATTTGTTTCTATGATTTTTCTAGGGAATAAAATTAATGTGATTTGTCTTTGGGGTTCATGGAAAAATCCAAATCCAGTACCTTGTAGTTCTTTTGGTTTAGTTTGGTGGAGGCAGTCAGGTTCAATTCCATCCTCAGTAGCAGTTTCTAATGAGACAATTTCAACAGCAGGGGTAGTAGGCTTATTCTATATCGAAGAGAGATGAAGTAATTAGAGGCTAACCTTAGGATGTTCCTCAAGTTTATGCACCTTGACTTGAGCATGGTCATTGGGGTGGTCATTAGAAGAGAGGTAGAGGAGTTGGGTGTGGTCAGTTGCAAGTAGTGGAGGTATCAGTGCTAAAGGGGGAAGAGGTCGTTTGAGGTACACTCAACTTGTTTTCCACCCTTTTTTGTTCCTTATTTGATTCATAAGCTTCACAGTCCTTTGTTTCATCCACTCTAGTTCATTCTATGGGAATAGACATAGAGAGGCTTCCTGTGCCCCTAGTGATAACTACACCAGTCGGAGGCCAAACCATCTTGTTTGATGTGTTCCAGGGGTGTAAACTGATGATGGGGATGCATGAGTCCCATGGGGATATTTTATTGATATAAATACATTCATATTATTTCATCCTCAGCATCAAATGGTTGCATTCCATAGGTTATATTGTCGATTTCTTTCAAAGGAGAGTCGTTTTCTTGGATATGGATAGTCAATGTGTGGTTTTCATTGGAGAGTGGGGTTGTCAGGTGGGAAGTCGGCATGTTAAGCCCCTTATTTCTTTGATAGACGAGTTTCCAATTGAATCATTAGATCCTAGGATAGTGGAGTCCCCCAGGGTTGTTAGGGAGAATCTTGATGTTTTTTCTGAGGAGGTTGTGAAGCTACCCCCTCGATATGACATTGAGTTTGGGATAGACTTGCAGCCTGGTGCTTCTCTGATTTTGATAGATCCTTATCAGTTTACACCTTCTAAGTTGTGGGAGTTGAGGATTCAGATAGATGATCTAAATAATAATGGGTTTATCTTTCCAAATGTGTCACTGTGGGGTGCTCTAGTGTTGTTCACCAAGAAGGCAGATGGTAGTTTGAGGTTGTGCATAGACTGTCGAAGGTTGAATTGGGTTACGATTAAGAACCATTATCATGTTCCAAGGATAAATGATATTTTAAACCAGCTAAGAGGGTTGAGTTGGTTTTATAATATCAATTTACAGTCTGGATATCACCAGTTGAGGGTAATGGAGGGTGATATCCTGAAGAATACCTTTAGATGTAGGTATGGGCACTTCAAGTTTATAGTCATGTCATTCAGTGTTATGAACGAACCAACTATGCTCACAGGGCTTTATGTACATGGATTTTACTAACATTTTTTATAAAATTTTAATTTAGTTTTAATTAATTTTCTAAATGATTCTTGCGTTTTTAGGTTCTTTTTGTAGTTTTTTAATATTTTAGTTATTTTTATAGTTTTTAGTTATTTTTATATTAATATTAGTTATTTTTTTAGCTTTTATTAATTTTTTTACTTTATTAAAATTTAATATATATATATTAGTATTTTAATTAATATTAGTTTATTTATTTATTATTACTTTATTTTATTAATTAATTATATTAATTTAACTTTTAAATAAAATATATATTTATATAATTATACTTATTGTTATTTTTATTATTACCACTTTTATTATTTAATTCTATTAATATTATGATTATTATTATTATTATTTAACTTTTATATAATTAGATAATTTTAATTTTGAATTGTTTTTTTGGTTTTGAATTCCCCCCCACCTCTTTCTATCACCGCCCTCCCCCTTGACCCGTTCCCCTTTCCCTTGCAGCCCCCCTCCCCCTTGACCCAATCCCCCTCCCCTTTCCCCTACTGCCCCTTAACCCTTGACTAGTGACACATGTCTGTCGTGGGGTGTAACACAATTTTTTTCCTAAGTTAAAATGTAGTAAAGTGGTCAACGTAGGTTTTCTCTATAGAGGAGCGCACAATAATCACATTTGTCACTTGAAAAAAGAGAAATAAATTAAGGTTCATTTTTAAATTATTTGATGTTAAAAAGAAATAAAGCAATAAAAATGAAGTTTGAACCAAATTGATGAAGAGAGTAATGGGTTTAGGGTAGGATCACCTTTTAAAATTTCATCATGGTCATAAAAATAATTAACCCTCTCTCCCTATTGAATGATTAATGAAAGACTCCTCGACCGAGTTGTCAATCACCCTTGGTTGGAGGATGTAATGGAAACAACTCCCGTGTGCATAAAAATCTCCAAACTATTCAAAAAAAAAAACTTATGCAATTATAGATTGGGAATTTTTTATCCGTATAAATCCAGAAATGATTCAATAGTTCCACACACATGCCAATAATCTCTAGACACTCACCACCTAACATAATATGCTCAATCGAGACAAACTTCACTAGGCAGAGGGAGTTAAAAGATCTTTAACCAAAGCTCTAAACAATGAATGGAATGAAAACCCAAAACATGATTGCATTAATAGAATTGGTCACCAATGAAAATATAAATCATTCAATATAAAAAGAGTGTTTTACATTAAATCACAATACTCTAATATTACAAAAGGAAAACTCACCCTTCCTCTATCACTCAAAATCTTTACCCATCCATGTGAAGAAGGGTAATAGAGTTGAATGGGGAAGAATAGAGCATTATGAAACTAAGAAAAGAGATGAAAAAAAAATACACAACACTCTAAGATTCCAATACTCTATAACAACCACCATTTCACCTTCTTCAACACCTTTTAATGGAAGTTAACACTCATATTTATAGGGTTGAGGGGTGGAAAATTTTCCCTCTAGATTCATTCCTTTGAAATTTTGAGTTAAATTATCATATTAAATTGCCAAATATTTGGAAATTTTCTTCATAAAAGTTGTTACCCTATCTCTGTTTTCATGAGCCTATAAAATCTTAACTCATTTTAACAAGTGTAAAAAATGTTATTCTCTAATTACCAAAGAATACATTTTCTACCTGAGGAGACTCTTAAACTCCCTCAACTTTTGGCGCATTAAATAGATGTCTTAATGACATAATTTATTCATGAAATTTACTTTTAAAATTATTCTCAGAGTTATCTTTATAATACATCTTAAATAATCTAATTTTGAGTTCTCTAGGCCAATATATTCTTCGATTACTGATGTGGGGTCCATTCTATCGACCAAAAAACTTTCTTAACTTGATTGATTTTTATGGGATAGTGTGTTTAGAATTGGATATAGGTCCATAATAAAAACTCAAATTACATTAAAAAATAAATAATAAAAAAATAAATAACTCAATTTGAATCAAAATTGTAAAATATATTCCCAAAATACAGAAGATCTAGAAAACTATTAAATTTCTATAATTAAGAAATTTCCACAATTAAGCTGAAAATTTACCAAAATTATTAAAATGATGAAAATGAGCTCAAATTGATTAATTTTAAGGTATTAAATCATTAAAAACCATAAGAATAATTATGAATACATTATCTCTATCAATTCCCCCACACTTATTACTTGGACTCTTGGATAAGTCAATATCAAATCAAAGAAAATTCAAAACACATACCAATGAGATCCACCAATTCCACACCAAGAAAAAAAGGTATAATGCCTCATAAAAAAAATTATTTAAATTTATTAATCTAGATCATTCAATATATTTACACTTAGTTTCACCTCCCATGCACAAAAAACACCTAGCTTGCATGAATTTTCTCTCATCTCACAAATGTTAATTTTTAATAAGGCTTTTCTCATCCAAACCCACACAAGAGTCACCATAACCTTGATAAATTAATAAATCTCTACCTGATATTATTCAAGGATATGTGTTTATCATGAGGACTTTGTAGGTTTATTATATGGCTTCTAGTTGGTAGGATTTTTATATGAAAAATTCTAAGGCTAAATGAGGAGGGATTGACTATTTTTGAAGAAAAATTTCAAGATTATAATTTTCACTCAAGTATGGTTTCCTTATCACTCCCTATAGTAGAAAATAATACCCATAATCATGATAAATAAATTAAAGTGAACACCATTTAGCATTTAAATAGCAAAATTTAAATCTTCTCAAACATAATTTTTCTTAAAATCTCCAGATAGGTATAACTTTCATTCTTATTTGGAAGCTCAAAAAATGCACAAATTATTTTTTAATGAAATCTATAGAAAGGAAAAAATTTCAAAATAATGAATTATTCAGAATAAAAATCATCTCTTAAACACTTTATTTTCTACCCAATGTTTCATTAAATGAGGTAGCACAACACATGACAGCTTCCCCCCCACACTTAATTTCAACTAGATCATGCAATTTCACTTCAAGATAAGGTTTGATAGGGAAAATTGGATTGTAATGTGGATAACCTAACATGATTTTCATAGAATATAAGGGATACAAGGATTAAATTCTCAAGGTAGGACATAATAAAAAAATATCCTCTTGAAAAGGGGTATTTAAAACCAAAGAAATGTCTCAATCATTTAAAACACAAGTACCTCAAACCCTCAAGTTTTGAGGAGAATAAATCAAATTCGAGTTAAAGAAAGCATGGTTTGGTTCTCTCAAGAAGCGAGTTAAATATAAAGAATATGACAAAAATGGTTCATAATCCTCACAGGAAAGTGATTTCAAAAATAAAGATAGTGAGATGTGGCATGTGATTCAAAAATCAGAGGACTTTTCAGGAAATTACCAAAGAATTGAACTTGAAACAAAGTCATTTTCAACATTAATTAAAGATTTTTTTCATGGAATAAATTTAATTACTCATTTAAATGGGTTTAAAAAATGTAAATGACAATAATTTCAGATCACAAGTTTCAAAAACACACAAAAGTTTAAAAATAAACAGATTTTTTTTGAAAAACATACTCTTTTTTTTTGAAAAGTAGAAAAATAAAAAATTGAAAATGCTAAACTGTGAAGGTTAACTCACACATAATTAAATTATAAAGTGTCATAAATTCATTAAAATGGATTTAACATGTAAGAAAATTTTAAAATGAATCATATCACGTAATAAAGTGTAAAGGAGAGGTACGACCTGATGAATTTGATTGATAAATAGGTTGGAGAGGTGTGGTCTCCTCCAGTGGATCTGATGGAATGGTTCCATGAAATTTATTTAGCCTGTGTCCATTAATAATGAATGTATCCTTCTCTCCATCCTTCATAATCTATACAACACCAAAAAGATATACATGAGTAACTATAAATGGACCTTCCCATTAGGAACGAAGTTTACCTAACATCGTCTTGAGTCTTGAGTTGAATAATATCACTTTGTATCTAGGATAGAAGTATTTCAGTTGGAATAACTTGTCACGAGTCACTCTTGTTCTCTCTTTATAAATCATGTAATTTTTAAAATCTTCCCTTTGAATTTCCTCCAACTCTTGGAACTGTAATATTCTCTCTTTCCCAGCACTTTCAAGATCTAAAATCATCTTCCTCCCAATACACCTTATGTTCCAATTATATAGGTAGGTTATAAATTTTCCAATAAATAAGACTATATGGACTCATTAAAATCATGGTTTTTAGGATGTCCTATAATACCCTAATGTATCTTCCACCCTTTGGCTCCAATCCTTCATGTCCAGTTTAACAATCTTTTCCAAAATTCCTTTGATTTCCCTATTGGAAACTTCTGGTTGACCATTTGTTTGTGGATGATAGGGAGTTGATGATTTATGATGTACCCAATACTTCTTCAGAAAAGCCTCCATTATCCTATTTCAAAAGTGATTCCATTAAATTGATGATGGATCTAGGCACTCCAAAACTAAAAAAATATGTTAGCCCTGAAAAAATCACAAAAAACATTAGCATTGGTAGTCATAGTGGATTTTGCTTCCACCCATTTGGAAATATAATCAAATGCAAGAAATATATAATAATTTACAAATGAAATTAGGAAAGGACCCATAAAATATATCCCCAAGTCTTCAAAAACATCATAAAAATTAAGTGGTTTTTAGAGAATTTCTTGTCTCTTTGAAACATTTCCAAAAAACTGACATTTTCACACATTTTGAAAAATTCATAAGCATATTTAAAAAGGGTGGGCCAATAAAGTATAGATTTTAAAACCTTTATTTTCTTCTTTTGAGTTCTAAAGTGTCCTCCAAAAGATAATGTGTGATAAAACTCAAAGTTAGAACCAATTTCACTCTCATAAATACATCTTCTTATCACTTGGTCATTGAAAATATTCCAAAGAAATGGATCATCCCAAATGTAATATCTATATTCCACTTTTATTTTTTGAATTTTGTGGGAATTGAAATGATATGGGACCTGAGATGTTACTATATAATTGACCATGTCAGCATACCAAGTAATTTCTCCTTCAATCAAGTACAACTACTCTCCTGGATAGTGATCATTCAATGGTTATTTTTGTAGAATTTTAGCTTTAGCGGTGTTGGGAAGTCTGTTTAAATGATTAGCCACTTAGTAACCAGCTACCTTCTTATTCATGATTTCTATGTTGAACTCTCATAGTAGTAATATCCATATCACTATCCTCAGTTTAGCTTCATCCTTCTTCATTAATTACCTAAGAGATGCTTGATTAGACAAAACAATGACTTTAGTTCCAAGAAGATATGATTCAAATATTTCTAAAGCAAAAATAACATATAAATTTTTTTACATGGTTGTGTAATTTAATTGATCCAAATCTTAGGTTCTCAAGGAATAGGAGATTACTTTTGGCCTACCCTCAATTTTATAATAAATGAATGCTCCAACTGCTTTGTTGGAACCATCACAAAGTAGCTCAGACGGCTCTTCCCAATTTGGTGGCTGTATCATGGGTGGTGCAATCAATATCATCTTCAACTCATTAAAGGATTCCCTACACGCACCATTGAAATCAAAATCATAATCATTCAAAATAAATATATAGATAGGGAGAGAAATCTTATTTAATTTTTTGATAAAACTCATGTAGTATCTTTTATGTCCTAAAAATGATCTAACATGCTTTACAAAAGTTGGGAAAGGAAATGAATTTATCTCCTCAATTTTTGATTTATCCACTTCAATTTTTTTTTTGAAATGACATTCCCAAGGAAAATTCATATCTCAAAAATTAAATGAAACTTTTTAAAATTTAAAACAAGATCTTTTTAATGAAGGTTTTCAAAAAACATTCCATATTTTTCAAACAATAGTCAAAATAATTTCCAAAAACTATTAAATCATACAAGAAAACCTCTAATAAATCTTTAACATGATCATAAAAAATACTTATAATGCACCTATGAAATTTAACTAGAGCATTAAATAATCCAAATGGAATCCTTTTATATGAAAAAGTGCCGAAAGGACAAGTAAAGGTTGTATTCTATTGATCCTTGGGAGAAATAGGTACCTAAAAATAACCTAAAAATCCATCCAAAAAGACATAATGAATTATACCTAACAAAATCTATAACATTTTATCAATGAAGGTAATGGGGAAATGATCTTTCCGAGTGACCTGATTCAACTTCCTAAAATCAATGCACACTCTCCAACTATTCTGAATTATCATGGGGATTAATTCATTATTTTCATTCCTCAAAGTGGTTATGCTAGTTTTTTTTATAACTACATGAATGGGGATAACCCATTTTGAATATGATATGGGATAGATAATCTCAGATTCTAAGATCTTCATGATCTATTTCTTTACAACCTCTATCAAGGTGGGATTCAGTCGCCTTTGGGGTTTTTTGATAGGTTTGGAATCTCCCTCAATAAGAATTCTATGTGAGCATATTTTTGGGTTTATTCCTGTCATATCACCTAGGATCTAACCTATTTCTTGGAAATTATATCTAAAAATATCAATAAAAGTTTTTTCTTGGGTTTTAGGTATATTATTAGCAATTATCACTAGTAATTTATCTCCCTCTATAAGGTACACATATTTAAAATCACTAGGGAGTGGTTGTAATTCCATATCATGGGGCTAATCAAGGGATGAAATTAAAATGACATGACCCACTTCTAAATTTTGTACCTCCTGCACCCAAGGAAAAAATATCATCTTCCTCATCATTTAGCAAATCATCAAAGAAATAATATTTTACCTCTTATTCCCACATGAAATTAGAATCTCTATTGTTTTGGGAATCCACATGTTTAGTGATATTTTAAATGGAAAATATATTTCATAAGGATAATAATTCATGTAAAATTCATAATTCTTCAATTGGATCTATACCAAATTCATGAGAGAGTTCAAAGAGTGATTGATTATCTAATGTGTTCCTCATGGATTCAAAAATATTGAAATGTACTATGCTATCTTCAAATTCCATGGTGAGTGTCCCTTAATGGAAATTGATGATGGTTTTGGCCATATTAAAAAAAGGTCTCCCCAAAATGATGGGTGAGTGTGATAGGCTCTTATATTTTTCAATATTCATCATATAAAAGTCATATGGGAATAAGAAATATTTGATTTTGATAAGGAAATCCTCCAAAACTCATACTAGGAAGACTATGGATTTGTTTTCAAGCTATACCACCACTATTGTGGGATTCAAGTCTCCCAAATTCAATTAATTTTATACTAAGTGATGAAATACATTAATTGAAGCACCACACAAAGGATTAGATAAATTTAAATAATCAATGGTGCATGGAATGGAAAACATCCCTGAATCGTGAAATTTGGTTGGAAAATTTGGTGTGATAATGGATAAGAAAATTCTTACAAAGTTTATCCTTTTATTACCTTGAAGTATAATCTTCTTGGTGCAAAGATACTTCAAAATTTTAGCATACTTTGGAATTTTTTTGAGTGCTTCAAGAAGGGGTATATTATTTTACACTTTCTGGAAGGTGTCTATAATTTATTTTTGAAGTGATTCTTCCTAAAATCTCTTTGATTCAATAATACTTGATGTAAATGGTGGGGGTAAGTATTTATTATCCATTTGTTTAATTTTCAATTGGATTTCTTGTCTCTTCCTCCCTAGCCTATCCTTCTCCTCATCCTCTTTCCTTTCTTCTTCTCGGTATATTTTCACAGAATTTTCATAATTTCCAACTTCATTCTACCTCAGATCAGGTGGTATTGTTGCAAGATCATGGGATACTGGTGGTGAGAGTTCATTTGAAATTATTTTTGTTATCATTTTTACATTTTATTTTGGATTTGGTATTGTTTGGGAAAAGAGTTTCCCTATATTTTTTATTAGGAAGTCCATGATACTTTTGAACTTGTTGAAAAATATTTTATGGTGTCTTTCATCCCCTCAATATTAGATATTTTCTATTGGTTTTGAATTGGTGGTTGTGTACTGGTGGATTTATTCTCGTAGGGTATTTGGAAAGTGGGTGCTTGGTGGTAATAAGGATGGTTATAGGATTTATTTTGTTGAAATAGTGGTGGGTTTTGGAATTGCTGTTGGAATGAGGTTTGGTTTTGGAACTAGTTTTGGTATGGGGGTATATCTTGATTCTAATAATTTGAAAATCCATATTTAACTTGGTTAGGCTCTCTCCTTCCTTGAATTTTTTGGAAATTCTTAGGATGAAAGGTTGTCGTACAAGTTTTCATTCCCTGTATTTCATCACGTTGGTCAGTTAAATGATTAATTGATGAGCATAAACCACATACCTTAGTCGGTTCTTATTGGTCACCCACTTGTTTCGGGGACATCTATCTCACTATACTGGTTGACTAATCAATATTAGTTCCCATAAAGGTGATGGATAAGAAGTTATTACCTCTTGAATTCCTCTTGTGCCAATACCACTTGTACCAAATTGTTGTGAGTTCTGGGAAATCTTCTCAATCAAGACCTTGGATTTTTCTAGTGACTTGTCAATCAATGACATCATCAACTTTAAATTTTTATTAAAAAAGGTAAAGGAACAAGGGGAAACCAGACTAGGGGGGTTCAAAAGTAGTGGAGACCAATGGCATCTCCTCGAATCAGATTCACTCCCTCCAGTTTGAGGGAAGAAACATTATACAATCGTGTGACATTGGAGCCTTGATCAGCCAGAGAGGCCATGTGGTCAGCTACTTTGTTCCCTTTACGCCAAGTGTGAGTGACCTCAACATTTCCATTAAGAAGTAACTTTCATTTCTTGATGATGTATGAAATGGACCAAGGAGAGGAACCTATATCATGAAAGGATTCATAAATGATCTTGGAGTCAGTTTCAACCTAGGACAGATGGATGCTTTCCTGATTTCAAAGGATGAGACCAGTAAGAATAGCTTTGGCCTCTGCCATAATAGAGGTTCCATTTCCATAATACGCTGTGAAGGACAACCACACACTTCCCATGCAATCCCACACAACTCCTCCACCTCGCATGATCCCAGAGCTGTAAGAACCATCAATGTTCATCTTGAGGCCAGAATTTAGGGGAGACAACTGCACCCAATGCCCCTGAAGCATGGGGGCATGAGGATAAGATAAGTGGAAAGAGGTACGCAACACTTGAAAGGAGGGAGCTTCCTGCCAGTTGGGAATCAGTGACACCATGTCCACCAGAAGATACCCCACCCTCGCAATGATTGACCTCCCTAAAGAAGAACATCCCTCATACCTAGCCCTATTATAGGCCTTCCATAAGCACCAACACCCAGCTTTGAGTATCGCGGTTCTCGCTGTATTCTCTAATCCTGCATCCCCTGAACCTATGTACCAGCGTTCCAAGAAGGGATCATTGCGCAACTTTCTTGAAGAGTAAGCAGTAAGGTCACCGAAGGCTCTCCAAACATCCTGCACCTAATCCCCTTAAAAAAATGTGGTTCGTCGTCTCCTACTTCCTGTTCTTACAATAGTGGTAGCAAGAAACACAGCTGATCCACATCCTCTTAACGTTGTCGTCTGAAGGTAAATCTTGGTTCCTGATCCTCCAAATGAGAAAATTATACTTTGTTGGGATTTTGTTGAACCAAACCTGAGAGTTCCATTGGTCGCGTTAAAGAAGAGTATTGGAAGACCTTCTAAAGTCCTTTGAGTTGAACCTCCCAGAGTTGGAAGGGGTGAAGAAACATCTATCAGGGCCTGAGTTGATGGAAATGAGATCGAACACCTCCTTTTGCTTCGAGTCTAGCACAGAACTGAAAAAGGATGGATGAAGGCACGCCTCCTTGAACTAGATGGTGGGAGCAGGGCATCATGGGTAACCAACAATACTGCCTGCCCATTTATGCTACCAGAAGAGGATCTTCACCTCCCCTATAATCCAATGAGAGCTCTGCCTGATAGGCGGAATGAGAGAACCAAACTCAGACGAGAGGTGAGAGCTGGGGCCAGAGGAGACCGTATTGCCACCCCAGACACAGGACATGGTTTTCCCCCACAACATTAGACCCTCGATGATTTCCCACGCGAGTTTCACGTGCATGCAGTGAATGGCCTCAACAAGTCTCTTGACGTTGATCCCTCCTTCGACAATGGGTCTTTCCATTTTCCCCCAGGCGACCCAATGTCGCTTCCCTTCCGAGAGCGCATCCCATATGAAGCCTACAAGCACTCTATCAATGGCTTTGATGACAGATTTTGGGACCAAGGTGGAGGCCAGGGCATAAACCGGCATGGCTGTGAGGATGCTGTTCACCAAAGAAATTCAACCCCCGAAAGATAATAAATGATTCTTCCAATTGAGGACGCATCCCGTGATCTTGCTCACCACATGATCAAAGTCGCGAATGAGGAGTCTTATTGAGGATATAGGAGCACCGAGGTACTTCAGGGGGAAGGAAAAACACTACATGCCCAGACTAAGGCTAATATTCACGACTCTATTTGCAACACATCGTTCTGAAATGAAGAAGTTGCTCTTGTCCTTGTTTATCAATTGGCCGCTCCAGCAACTATAGGCATTGAGAATCTTGGTGAGTCCGCGTAGAGAATTTCTTCCAGAATTCATGAAGATGAATGCGTCATCTGCAAACATTAAATGAGAGATGTAGGTTCGGTTCCATTTCCATCGGTATGGGATAATATCACCATTCGACATTCCCATGTTAATCATGCGACTGAGAGTGTCTTGAATGAGAATGAAGATACTAGGGGATAAAGGATAACCTTGAAGCAACCCTCTTGATTCTTTAAAAAATCCATGAGAGCGGCCCATGAAGGTGACTGCTAGCCAAGATGAGCTAAAACACCTGAAGATGAGATCGCATGCCCATGGATAGAAGCCCATTCTGTTCAGCACTATATTGATGAAACCTCATTCGACCCTATCAAAATCCTTGTTCATATCCAATTTGATGGCCACATTAGACCCACAGGACTTGGTGTTTAAGTCTCTCAGCATTTCCATAGACAACGCAATCGCTCCTTGTATTGAGCAGCCCTTGATGAAACCATTCTGCTCAAGGGATAGCCAGCAGGGGAGATATTGGGAGATATGAGTATTGAGGATGCTTGCAAGGATCTTATAGGGGAAGTTTCACATACTCACCGGTCAGTAGTGGAGGAGGGAGGAGGGGACTTTGATCTTTGGGATGAGGACAAGATTCATTGCACATTCAGTCAGTGGTAGGCTTCCCCCTCAAAAGAAGTCCTGGATAGCAGCGATAACATCTCCTTTAACCACTTGCCAGGATCCCCTATAAAATGCACCAGGGAAGCCATCTGGGCCCAGCGCACTTTTAGGGTTTAAGCTCATCATGGCTGCATGTATCTCACTCTCCTCTGGGATCGCTTTGAAGTATAAATTAACATGGGTGGAAATAGAGCAAGGGATCACATCCCATAGCACATCGCCTCCCTCTAGGAAGCCATTTGGAGAGTTCAAACTCGGCCCAACGAGCAGGTCCTTGAAGAAGGTATGATCCATTCCCATGACCACCTCTCTATCATCTGTAAATGAACCATCCTCTAATACAATATTTGGTTTAATGGGACGACACTTCTCCTTAATGCAGGCCTGAAAGAACGCGGTGTTTCTGTCCCCTTTGCGAAGCTATTTGATCCTTGAGGCCTCCCTTGCCTTTCATTCTTGAGAAAGAAGCTTCTCTGATAGTGAATTATTTTTGGTGGACATGCCACTAAAAACCCGTTCATCCCACACGGACTCCAGGCTGGTTTCCATCCTCTCAATGTCACATTGTAGTTCAGTTAGGTCTTGATCATCCAGAGGGAGATCCTTGGCCCAATAATGAAGGCTTTTCTTGAGGCAATGAATCTTGTTGTGGAGGTTCACCCATGAGTGGCCTTGGGACGGTTCACCCCAACACTCCCTAATCAACTGATGATAGCCCTGGTCACTTGTCCGCTGACCAAAAAAATTAAATTTAGAAGGCATTTCTTGTCGTGGCGTCAAGGAGAGCAGAAGAGGAGAATGATCAGAGATGCCGTGGACCAAATGAGTCATCTTGGTATTGGGATACATTGAAAGAGCATGAAAGTTAGCAATGCATCGATCAATACGGCTCCAGCAGCGCCTGCGCCCCATCTGGTTGTCGCACCATGTGAAGGGGTCCCCTGTATAACCCATTTCAAGGAGGCCCTTCCCCACCGTGAATTAAACAAACTACATGCTAGTTTTACGCGAGAACTCTCCTCTTCCTTTCTTCTATGCGGGCTCTGTTATGGCATTGAAGTCACCCCCTACAATCCATGTCATATCTCCTGGGTCGAATCCACTGAGGTCCTGCCACAAAAATTCCCTTCTCTGCGAGTCACAGCTACCGTACACGAAGGTCATGAGAAGAGAACACGTACCTGAGGAGATCTTAGTCGTAATGTACTGATCAACCGCCTGTAACAAGTCGACCGAGATGGCTTGGTCCATAATATCCATATATGTCTATTGATTGGGTATACATGCATGGATGCATGCATTTTAAGTTTGCGCGTGAACTCGCTGATCTTTGCGGGAGCCTGTTTGTGTTCAATAACTACCGCAATCTGAGCTTTGTGTTTTCTGGATTCCGAGACAATGAAATCTGTTTTTACCCATGCACCTAACCCGCTGGAGTTCGAAATGAGGATGGGAATAATTGGGAAGAGGAAGGCCCGGCTTTGGCCCCGGGCATCCTGGTCTCATTCAGATAGGGGAAACAGCACTCCCGGGATTGTAATAGTTTCATACGATACCTCGTACGCATGCTCGAGCTGTTTTCAAGAGCCTCTGATGGTTGAGAGTGAGGACTAGAGGAAGAAATGGGTATTTTACCTCTTGCGGGTTGAGGTGGCGACTTGGCCAAGGGCTTGAGCTTCCCCGGGATCTGCCCACCTTCCAGAGCCAGGGGGAAAGCCTCTTGAATGATCAGAGTGGGGAGCACCGTAGCACATGAGGTAGGAGACAAGGTAGCCCGAGAGGGAGGAGGCAAGGTAGCACATGAGATAGGAGGAAGGGCAGTGCATGAGGTCGGAGGCAAGGTGAGCAAAGGCGGGGAGGAGAGGAGAGGCCCAAGGGCCTGATCCGGGACATTGAGCAAGAGATCCAGATTTCCATATTTAAAGGAAGGTTAGCAAGGGCATAACATCCAAGGGAAACAGGTCCAGGGTAATTGGAGAGGGAGGCAACCTGTATAAGGGAGCATCTCTCAGCTAGGAGACTCAGGCGGAAGCGTGGGAGAGGCCAACAAAGAGGAGAAATCTTGAGGAGGGATAATCGGAATAACAACTTAATAAGACTTAGGACTAGCCCGAGGTGCCACCAAGACAGGGCTTTCCGGTGGATGGGGGGAGACGGGGCTATGCGGGGCTCCTCTAGGAACATTCCGGTGGTCCTCCTGGCGATGTTTCCTACACTCTTGTAAGGAGTGCCCCTGGAGTAGACAGGAGCCGCAAAACCTGGGAAAAATAAGGTAGATGATATCCTGAGACCACTTGAGTGAATCCTTCACCTTCACCGTGAGCTTCTCCGGGACTGGCGGTGATAGGTCCAGATCAACACAGAGTCGAGCCACCAGGGTTTCCTCATCGCTTCGAGTACAAGAATCAACACAGAGAAAACCGCAAAGCGAGTCACCGATGGATTTCAGGAGGGCACCATTCTGAAAGGGAAGTGGTAGACCGGGCAAGATAATCCACATAGCTGCACAGGGGATCTCCTTACCTATATGGACGTCCAATGACCACTGAGCCAGATTGAAGTGCCAGTGGCCCCAGTGCCCAGGAACATAACACCAATCATTAACGAAATAGGATTCCGAAGCCCTGACCAGACATAACAAGTTTCTTTGAATGGATTGTTGGAACCGGGCGTGCAGCGGAAGCCCCAAATAGGTGGGTTTTTAAATTTTTTTCACCGCCGTTCGCCGTAAACTTGTCGACGTCGGTGGAAATCAGCCCGGTCTTAGCCAAGGACCACACGTGGAGGATTTTAAGCACAAAATTAAACCGTAAAATACCTGGTTTAAATCCAAATCCGCGCACGACGTCTTCTCGTCGTTGGTGATCGCTGCTCGAAGAATCCGAAGCCGAATTCCTCTAGATCATCCACACGCGCTTCAAGGAATCTGCGGGAGTGTCGTTCGTCGTAATCCGGGTGCTAGCGCGGATTTGCGACGATGCCTTCGACGCCCCAACGACCACCGCATCGCATCGCTAGCGATGCCCGAGAGAGAGCTCCATCCGAGCTCCTTGGATCTAGAGCGTCTCTCTCTAGAATGTGGGAGAGAGGAGAGGAGAGATAAGCTCCATGAATAGTAATTGGCAAAGTCCCCTCCTCTTATATTTATAGTGCTCAATTAAAATACCCGGTATCGCCTCACCAGCCCCGAATACTTAACGCACTATTAACGACATTTTATGACTACTAAACTGAGCCATAAATATTATTATCATTTACTTGTAATATATATAAATATATTACATGATAATAATTAAGTCATTAACCCAACTTGTCGCTCCCATAAATATTAATTGAACCTTGAATAATTTAATATTCGTCAATTAATATTTTTTCATGTATTTACTTAAAACTCGTAAATACATTTAATAAATAAATTCAATACTCATTATTCTAAACTCGAACAATATGAATTTATTTATCGCATTGTTGATCGTTTAACTTTGGACAATTCCCGGACCCCTGTGGTGGGGCCCACTATGTCCAATACTCCTATTCAACTGAATAGGGAAGATTCTTGAATACGCTATTGTGTGTGACCCTCTAGGACCTTATTTTGACAGCCGTGAAAAGTATTCACAGACCAAGAGCGGGATCTAGTAACCCATCATGGCCCCTAAAGAAATAAGGACTGTCACAACAGCGACAACCAACCTATGAACATGCACTATGTAATATAATCTCTTTGTCTATAATATCTCATAAAGCAGGACGCACTCTCATGTCATCGCCCTTTTCTTGCTTTATTGTTTGTTGATGTAACTAGATGGATTTACCCTCGACTGCCATGGCCATGGTCTTATAAAGGTACTGCCATCCATATCAACATGGCCAGAGATATATTACTTCCATAACCTGGAAGCGACAAATCCTTTCTTGACCATTCAACCAATGACATGCCACTAATGACGCACCCGACACAAACTACCTCGCCACGACTTCATTGCCATGGTTTTCATCTTGCATCAAAGTACGCAATCAAATGACATACATTGGTAATGATCTCAAGTCAGGAGACCATTACACATGATCGTAGATAAGAACATCCAATGACACCTGAAACATGTGGTGTTTCTATTGGCGGGTCAGTCCTCATGATCTCACTACTAGAGATCACCAAGTGCGAACTTCATGAGAAGAAGTCTCAATGCTTATGAGCCCCCAACACCTGATGGTCAGACATCTACTATGTCCAATTAGTAAGATGTATCTAGACCATAGAACATATATATTTAAGATTAATGTCATAATATCTAGAGGTTCTCATTATAGTCTGGGAACTGCTATAACCTTTCGATACGACAATTAATCTTTGGACATTACCATTTCAATAGTGGATGCAGAAAAGTCTACACTATAATGATAAGAAGACATCATGCATACCTTACACGATATGGTAATCAAAAGCACATAATAGTTGGGTCTAGGGCACCCACTATTTCAACATGGATGAGATTCGAGCCGGAGAAAGCAAGCCCCAGGTTGCCATGAAGCACTGAAAGGTCTGGAGAGACAGCTTCTCTGAGGCAAAGAGAGCCACTAGGGTCCATTGCAGGGCGGCTACCGCGTCACCATAAGTAGCGGTGGGGACCTAAAATGACATACGCGGACCATCCTGCGAAATAAGAGGAGAAAACGGCCGGACATCAGGAAAACAAGGAATCTGAGTGCCATTGGAGGAGTCACAAAGGGCCACCTTGAAGGATCGATCCGGGTGTCGAAGCTTAGGAGGAGACCCAAGAGAGGATCCCGAAGCCCAGGGACCCACAACCGAAGGATCCAAACTTGGAGCGGAGGTAGACGGAGCCGGGAACTCTGCCGGAGGACGAACGACCTGAGGAATAATGGTCAGATTTTTTTGAAAACCAGCGGGCACGTGGGGCACATTCTCGGGAGCAGTGGAGAGACGGGCCATCAATACATGTCTTAATTGGTCAATAAATGAACCTCTAGATGATGCATCCACAAGGTTTCTATAATTGTCTAGTCAACCTTTGTAAAAGAAGACATGAAAGTGATGATTCTTAATTTCATGATGTTTAAAGCTGTCATAAAGATTTTTAAACCTTTCCCAGTACTCGTAAAGGGTTTATCCAGATGACTGTCTGATGGCATAGATTTCCTTCCTAGTGGCTGTGATTCTAGTGGTGGGGAAGAATATTTGCATGAAGCATCTCACTAAGTCATTCAAATCATTAACATATCCTAGTTGTAGGAAATTCAACCATTCTTTGGAAGCTCATTCTAATGAAAATGGGAATGACTTCCACTTTACCTGCTCCTCATCTACTCCACGAGGTCTGAAAGTAGAGTAGGCATGTATGAACTCTTTAATATGTTTATTTGAATATTCTACTTCCAAGACATGAAATTTTGGGAGAAATGGAATCATGTTATTTTTTATCTCAAAATCATTTTGTAAAACTGGCATGGAAAAATTATTTTTTTTATTAATTAGTTTTGGTGTATAAAGGTCTCTAAGATTTTGGTTTTGATTTCCATCCATGGTGGAAGGCTTAGAGTGAACACTTGAAGTTTTATTTGAGTATACAAGAGAAATATACTCAAATTAAGATTGAAAATTAATGTTTCTAAGTCTATTCAACAAGGTTCTTTCAATTTCAATATATAAGGGGAAAGGTTCAGTGTTTGAGGTTCTAGCCATGCAATTTTGAATAGAAAAGAAAGAAATAAGAAGAAAAAAAAAGATTATTGTTACCAATTCCCCAACAACGACTCCAAGTTTTGTAACATGCATATCATGGGGTTTGAAAAAAAAATATTTCCTAAGTTAAAATACATTAAATTGGTAAACCTTGATTGTTTCTAGAGAGGAGTGCACAACAATCATGTTTGTCACATGAAAATAGAGAAATAATTGAAAGTTCCCTTTTAAATTATTTGATGTTAATAGAAATAAAGCAATAAAAATGAAGTTTTAACCAAATTTATTAAGAGAGTGATGAGGTTAGGGTGGGATAAACTTTTTAAATATCTTCATGGTCATAAAAATCAGTCAACCTCTCTCCCCATTAAATTATAAATGAAAAACTCATCGATTGAGTTGTTAATCACCCTTGGTTGAAGGATGCAATGAAAATCACTCCAGTGTGTATGAAAATTAATAAACTATTCCCAAAAAGAACTAAGTAAAGTCCCGATTGGTAATTTTAAATCCTTATAAATCTAAAAACTATTCACTAGTTCCACACACATTCCAACGATCACTAGACACTCACCATCTAACACAATCTACTCAATCGAGACAAAATGCACTAGGTAGAGGGAGTTTAAATATCTTCATCCAAAGATATAAAGAATGAATGAAACCAAAATCCAAAACACAATCACATTAAGAGAATTGGTTAAAAATTAAAATATAAATCATTCAACGGAAAAATAGAGTTTTACATTAAATTACAAGACTCCAACATTAAAAAAGGAAAACTCCCCCTTCCCCGATCACTCAAAATATTTACCCCTTCATGTGAAGGGTAATAAAGTTGAACGAGGAAGAAGAGAGCATTATGAAAATAAGAAAATAGATGCAATGAAATAAAAATAACTCCAAGGTTCCAATCCTCCATCACATCCCTTATTTCATATTCTTCAACAACTTTTAATGGAAGTGAACACTCATATTTATAGGGTTGAGGGGTGGAAAATTTTCCTTATAGATTCATTCATCCTAAAGCATGAGTTCAATTTTCATAGTAAATTTCTGAATATTTGGAAGTTTTATTCATAAAAGTTATTCACCTATCTATTTTTAATGATACAAAAAAATATTAACACATTTGAACAAGTGGAAAAAAATTATGCTAGAATTATAGTAAAAAAACTTTTTCTACCTGAGGAGACTCCTCAACTCCCTCCACTTTAGCACATTAAATGGATATATTAATGACCTAATTTCTCTATGAAATTTACATGGCAAATGAGTACAATAGTTATATTTATTATACATCATTAATCACTGAATTTTGTGGTCTATAGGCTGAGATATGATTTAATTAATTATGTGGGGTCTATTCTATCATCCAAAAAACTTTCTCCACTTGATTAATTTTTATGGGCAAGTGTGTTTTGAACTGGATTTGGGTTAATAATAAAAAGTATAAGAAAATGAAAACATAAAGCCTAAAAAACGAATCACTCAATTTGGATCAAAATTTTAAAATATATTCTCAAAATATACAAGATCTAGAAAAATGTTAAATTTATAGAATTAATAAATTTCCACAATTAAGCACAAAATTCACCAAAAAATATTAAAATGATGAAAATCATCTCAAATTGATTAATTTTAAGGATTAAATGATTTAAAATAACATGAATAATTATTAAAATAATATATCTATCAACCATATCCCCTCCCCTTTCCCCCATCACACCACTCCCCTACCCCCCTTTACCCAACCACCCCTCCCCTTCTCCCTCTCCCCCAACCGCCCCCTTTACCTAGCCACCCCTCTCATCTCACTCAACCTGCGACCCCCCATTTTCCCCTGATACCTCCATAGACTGTCCCACCCTCCCCTCCCCCTTATTCTCCCCACACCCCCTCTTATCACTCCTATGTAGGTGCAATATTACACATTGCTCACCCTCTTCCTCTGTTGGACCACACCACCATGAAGGTTGCAAGGCGCTGCCAGCCTTCTGTCCATTACACTGCAACGAACCAGACAAAGACTCCTTTTGTTTTCTATGACTCTAGGTGGGTGTGATTTTTTGGAAATCATTTATTAGTGTAATGGTAGTTCGGGTGCAACATCAATGTGCATGAAGAATTAGTTTTTCATTCAGATATCAGTATGAGATGAGTACGCTACATGATGAGAGTATAGACTAATATTATTACTTTTTCAAATAATACCGGTAAAATTTTAATGATTTATCATTTTATTGACATGTGTATTTTTTTAGTTATGATTTCGGGGTAATTTTCTATGTTTTGGAATGTTTGACTGAATAATTAATCTGTTGCACAAGCCATGTGATGTTTTTATTTTTTAGTTAATTTTCAATTGAATTTATTTTAACAGGATATTTATCTACTTTAAATATATTTTCACTGAATTAATTTCTTAAAATTGAAATTTTAAATTTTAAATATTAGTTGATCCAATGATACTGATAGTTAACTATTTTGACTGAATATAGTGCAAATGGGAGGCATAAATTTTCGAGAGATGCATTGTGCCATTTTTTTGTTTAGTTCCATACTCGAACGCATCTCCCGGTTTATTTATAAAACAAGTCAATGGGAATTTAATAAATAAGTATAATATGATAAAATCCACTTTGTAAATATATAAAATTATCTTTTATGTGTTATGATGTGTGGTTGTCCTATGGGATGACAATGTGTGGTTGCGATGTGGTGTGGGATGATTTGTGGTTTGTTGATCGTGCTTTTGGGGTGATGAAGTGGTGGTTTTTTTGGCCATGCTTTTGGGGCAGTGAGGTGGTGGTTTGCTTGATAGTTCTTTTAGATCGGTGAGATGGTGGTTTTTTTTCCATGCTTTGGGGGCGGTGGGGTGATGGTATGATGGGGATGATGATATGATTGCGATGTGTGGTTGTATTGTGCTATATGCTTGGGTAGTGATGAAATAATTGGTTAATAATGATTTAAATGGTTGGGGTTTTATTTGGTTAATGGGACATAAATTATTAATGAATAAATAAATGATGGTCCATGTGGTTAAATGTAGTTGATGCATAATAATTAAAAAAATGTATTTGATGATGGAATTGTTTGGAAATGTGAAATGTGACTCGTGGATTGTGTGGTGTTATACATTTAGTGGTGGCAGCAAAAGTGGAAATTTTGTAATTTGGTTAGTGTTTTGTTGTGAACCCATAGGTTGGGCTTGTGTATAGTTTATATATATACTTGTATATTCCTTTAGATTTAAATATGCACCACACCCGTGTCGATCACTTTGTGTTGACACCTGTATATTCACATGAGATTTTTTTACAACATCCTGGTGATGAGGATGGATGGTTGGCTACCAAATCTTTCCCACTATCTCTTATAGATGAGTATATATGGATAGGATATGATGTAATAAGGTCTATTAGTGCACTAGGTGGTGGATTAGGTGTCTTTGGGTGAGATATGATATGATTGTGTAGTGGGGTGGTGTCCCATGTGTCTTCGGGCGAGACAATGATATGACCATGTTATGGGGAAGCTTATAGTGGAGGTCATGCATGGTAGGAGGAGGGAATGAGGTTGATGTTCTTCATGTTCATGATACCCTACTAACTCTTGTTATGGAAATGGTTGTGATGTGATGACCCAAGTGTTTGCGGGTGAGATGTGATGCAACTATGCTTATGGGGCGGTGGCCTAGGTGTTCGTGGGTGAGATTTGATATGTCTGTGATTGTGAGGTGGTGGTATATGTTATTTGGAAGATATGGGAGCACCAAGACATATGATGATGGGGTGTGAGAGCGGAAAACTAGTGGGAAAGTGGTGTAGGGTACCCTTTATCGATATGCTTCTTATTATGTTATTATAATTGGCATGCATTATTTGGTGAGCATGCCTTATTAAGGTTGGGTTGGATAATTTAACTATTTAGGTGTTGTTGGTTATACTATTTGCTCATGGGTGAATTAGTATGTTTTTTTCACATGTTCATGAGAGACTTTGGTTTTCCTACTGAGTATACTTGTATGCCCACCATATATATATAAACTGATTTTCAAGTTTCTAGGAGGATTATGCAGACCGTGCTGGACATTACTAGCTTAGACTTTTGGACAGTTGATGTGTCACAACTTTAGATTTTCTTTTAGGAATTTAATTTTGGATACATTTATCTATATTAGTTTTATTTATAAATTCATTATGGAAAGATTTTGGTTTCTTTTTATATTATGTCATGGAGTTTCTTGTGGATGATTCATCTTATCTTTTGATCCTATATTATTATAGAGAGTAATGCCTCCCATTTAAAGAGATTTTTATACCCTTGGGGCTAGTCACCAACTGGGATCCTACTGGAGGCAGGACTCGGGGATCATTATCTCTCTCCCCTCACTATGGTATCTTTGGAAGGAGCGTTTCATGACACATATGACCTCAAATACTTAGTTTTTTGTTTAGATACCATGATTTTTGAACTTCAAACATGAATTTAGTTTTGTTTAATCACTACTACAAATATGGCCTTTATTAGCGCTAAAAAAGGGAATTAACAGCACTAGAAAAGCACTATTAATCGAGATGAAGATAAAGGGGGATCCCTTATATCAGCACTCAGAAAAGTGCTGATAAAGGCCCCTTTTATCATCACTAAAAAAGCATAGATAAAAAGGTCATTTATCGGTGCTTTTTTTTAGCACTGATAAAAGTCCAAACAAAAAATAAAAAATAAAAAACAATGCTTGAGGGATATTTTAACAGTGCTTGAACCCCCTTTTATTAATGCTAGGTGGACCCCTCCCACTCTATGTGCACTGTAATTTTCCGCACACCCCCCACTTGCCCGTGCATCCCCCACTTGCCCACGCACCCCTGCTTCCACCCGAACTCGAACTCGAGACCTCCCCCTTGCGTGCCTGCACCTTTACTACTAAACTATTTAGTTTTTTTCTCTATTTAATGATATATCTATCTATCTATATATATAGTTATATTTATTCATATATTAATATAGATTTATATTAATATAAATATATTTAGTTATATTAATACATATATGTAGTTGGGGTTTGGCTTAGTGGTAAGCACCCTGTAATCCTACATGAAAAACGGGGGTTCAAAACCCATTGGGAACATGTACTGTAGCAACACTATAGCAGAGGCGACACTATAGTGGCGGCAGGGGCTGCAGTAGTGGTGGTACTGTAGCAGGCAGGTACTGTAGCAGTACTATTCACAGAATGGGCATTGGGCTAAAAATTTTGGGCCTACAGGGCCATGTAATGGGCTAAATGCCCACTGGGCCTTCAGGCTATGTAATGGGTCTCCCTCTACCCAGTTAAAGAGGTCTTTGCTTTGATTTAATAATAAATGAGGCTTCAACCCCAACCTTAAAAAAACAATACATATATATTTATTCATATATATATATATATATATATTCTTATATTAATATATATTTATATTTATTTATATATATATAGTTATATTTATTCATATATTAATATAAATTCATATTAATATAAATATATTTAGTTATATTAGTATATATTTATTTATTCATATATCAATATATATATATATTTATCCGTATATTAATATATATATATATTTATATATATATATATAGTTGTATTTATTCAAATATTAATATAGATTCATATTAATATAAATTTATTTAGTTATATTAATATATATATATATATATATTTATTTGTATATTATTATATATATTTATTCGTATATTAATATATATATATATTTATATATATATATATATTTTTAATTATAATTTTTATCTGTATATTTATTTGTATATTAATATATATTTATAAGATTCGTTTTAAATACATTTATAAAATATGTTTTTTATGTGTGTTTATAAATAAATAAATACATACATACATATATAGACACACACACACACACTGACACACATGCACACAAATATATATTTACGAATAAATACATATATGTGTATTTGAAAAGCCATAGAATGCTAAAATGACTATAACTTCTAATCCAGAAGTCCGTTTCAACTCCAAAACCAGTCAAATCGAAGAAAATGAAACAATATTTGATACGATATGTGGTACAGGCCTAGAAGACATCCAGATTAGAAGTAATACCTATTTGAATGTTAAAAAATCGGGGTATCCTGACTAAAAACTCAGTTTTGGAGGCCTTCTGGGACTTTTTGGGCCACAAAAAATGTGATAGAAGGTTCTCTTAGGTCACTAGCGCATATATCTCATCGCAAACTTCGATTTGATATGCTGTAGAGCTCAAAAAGACATCCGGATCAGAAGTTATGGCCGTTTGAAGTTTGAGTTACGTTATCAACTTATTTTAGATATTTTATTATTTTTTTTTGATTTTTTGTGTCTTCAAATTGTTATTAAATGATTATTAATCAATGATAATTAGCAAATTATTAATTAATAATATTTTTTAAGATTTTTTAAATCCATTTTCACTAAATTTCTTATATATTAAATGTAATAGTCTATTTGTACTTATCTAAAACATATTTAAGAAATATATATTATATTTATATCAATATAAATATACTTATATAACAATATATTATTTTTCATGATTTTTTTGAAATTTATCAGCATTAGGAAAAACCACTGATAAATCCCCCTTTTATCAGCGCTACTAAAAAAAGCGCTGATAAAGGGGTCCCCTTTAATAGCGTTAAAAAAAGTGCTAATAAATGGTCAGTTTTAACAACGCTTTTTTTAGCGATGTTAAAAGTGACCTTTAACAGCAGTTTTTTTAGACCTGATAAAGGTCCCCCCTTTATCAGCACTTTTTTTAGCGCTGATAAATGGTGGCGGTGCAAAAACCCAGTTTTATGGTAGTGAAGAGAGTCTCTATATGATATTATAGAGGGAAATGCCTCCCATTTCATGATATTTTTATACCCTTAGTGCTAGCCACCAACTGAGATCCTATTGGTGGAGGGACTCAAGGCTCATTATCTCTCTCCCCTAATTGTGGTATCTTTAGCAGGAGGGGGTCGTGACACACATGACCTCCAAAACTTAGTTTTTTTGTTTGGATACCATGATTTTTAAACTTCTAACATGAATTCAGTTTTGTTTAAGAGTGTCTTCGTATGCTTGTTGGGTCGTCTATGATTTTATTCCATGGAAATACATTTCTATTTATTTGATAGTGTTGTAATTATTGTAGTTTTCCCTCTTTTGGTGATTTATTATCTATTATATATATATATATAAATATTTGTATGTTTTTTTATACATTTATGAATATTTCTTTATAATATATATATCAATATATATTTAAAATTATATATAATTTTATCTATGCATAGATATTTATATGTATTTATGCATATTTGTCTATATTTATATACATTCATAAATATTTATAAGTATTTATGTTTTTACATTTTTATATATTATGTGGGTATATAAATAGATATAGATATTTATATTTACTTATGCTTATATATGTATATATATATTTATATTAATATAAAATTATATACATGTGTGTATTTATATATATTTATGTAATATAATTGTGTGTTTCTATATATTTATACAAATTTCATTAAAAATATATATATTTATAGATATTTATATCCATTTATGCATATATATACATCTGACTTTTATATAGATATTTATATGTTTTTTATTGGTTGGTGTGTGTGTGTCTCCATGCTTGTATTTATATACATTTATAAAATTTTACAATATATATATATATATATATAATTTTATTTAAATAAATTTACAAGTAATTATATATATGAATATATATATATAATTTATTATTTTCTATTTCTTATTTCTTATTTATTACTTCTTATTTATTATATATTCATTTATTATTTAATACTTACTATTAATTAATTGTTAATTTATTACTTATTTATTATATATATTTATTATTAATTTATTATTAAATTATTATTTATTTATTTAATATTTAATATTTATTTATTCAATATTTATTATATACTATAACATATTATTTATTATTAATATCTTATTTTTTATTAATTTTTTATTAATGAATTATTTATTATTTATGTATTATTTATTAACTACTTATTCATTATATATTGATTTATTGTATATTTAATACTTATTTATTATATATTGATTTATTATTCAATATTAATTTAATTTTTGTATTATTTATTTATTTTTTAATATTTATTATTAATTTATTTTTAAATTGTTGTTATTTTATTATTAATTTATTATTAACATATAATTTATTATTTATATAATACTCATTAATTATATATTAATTAATTAATTAATTATTAATTATTAATTTATTATTTATTTATCATATATTGATTTATTATTTATTTACTATCTATTTGTTTATGTATTTATTTATTTATTTTGTATTTATATGTTATGTATTATGTATTATTTATTATTATTATCTTTAGTATTAATATTTATGTATACATGTTTATATGTTTTTATTTTTATATATATTAGTATATTAAATTTTGCTTAGTCACCAAATAAAGAACTTGCGGGAGTAGAAAAGTCTTTGCAAAATAATCTAGAGGTAAGAGGTTCAAATATCATCCAACTCATATATATGATGAATTTATGCATGATATGCATGGTATATGCTTGCATAGTAGGATAAATAATAAATAATGATATATAATAAATAAATGTGAAATAAATAAATAAATAAATAAATAAATAAATAAATTATAAATTACGTAAAGAAAAATAAATAAATAATTTTTTAAAAAATCACCCTTAAATGATTAAGAGTGGTTTAAATCACTGCTAAAAACCCACCATTAAATGATCTACAATGTTTCTAAAAACCACAATGAAATGTTTTGAAACACTGCATTTTGCAACGGTTTTGGAAAACGAGTGCTAAAAAACCACCATTAAATGATATAAAATGGTTCTAAAAACCACCACAAAATGTTTCTCATCATCGCATTTTTCGGCGGTTTTGGAAAACCATCGTAAAATGTCTTTTTGGTGAAGTGAGTTAATGTCATGACCCGACCCACTGGGGCCCACCTGTCCAGAAATAGCTAAGTGTAACAATCCCGAGCCCGCCTCCAATAGGCTAGGGGTTGAAGACTAGTGTCGAGAAGGCATATCACTAAAATGTGAGGCCTTAGCCCATGTACCTGTATGCACACACACAACCTACTCCATGAAACAATGCAGAGATAATATAAAGGACTGAACATCTAGAGTGAAAACCATGCATGCAACAACCTCTAGGAAAGTATCAAGGTACAACAACATAGTACAAAAGTATAAAGGGAAAAAATACACACCCAACCAAAAATGAGGTCCCAACCTGACAACAAATGGGGAAATGAGATATTGAAGAGAGCTCGACTCACAATCTCCAAATTCAACCACTGAACATGGTCAGCTCCACTAGGTATGGTTATAATCCTCCGAATCTTGATCCACCAAGGTCACCACTGATCTGTCTATTGGCTACATCAGACACAACACATGAGGGAGAATCCCATGAAAGTATATACATAACCAGTAAGATTCTTCGAACACCATAAAGGGAGCAATAGAAAGCAACAAAAATCAGCTCAACCCAAAAATAAAGTGGGAAGCAAAACCCAATAGATATATACTAAAAAAGAAACCCAAGTAAGAGAGAAAAAGGATCTGTATCTCCACAAACTCGATAAAAATGATGAGTTACCCTATAGCTCAAAAAATCAATCTCCGATGCCCAGAATCATGTGCAACTACACAAGAATCTGTGTCGAGGGTTCACACCTCGCCACTGTGCTCCACAACTGAGGGGGAATAATCTCTAGTGGAGGACCCTCACCCCACCAGAGTTCGAAGATGGGGGGGGGGGTTCCACTCCATGGATAGAGGACCCACACCCCATATTAAGGGGGGTTATCAACCCTACCCGTGTAAAGAGTATAGGGGCCCACACCCTGGTGTGACAGAGGGTTTCCAACCACTAGTAATACTCCCATGATCACACCTATTCATAGTCACTAACTACGTATCACTGAAAGAAGTGTCCCACTAGCATTTCCCCATGTCATATCTCTGATTCCAGAATGAATTCCACTATCACATTATATGAAAAAAACTACTCAGGATAGGCTATTAGAGGGACCAAATATGAGTCCTGAAGAAGGAGATGCATAAGGTGGAAGTTCCTGGGGTAGGTACACGATGTGTACATAGGGTCACACGACATGTGGCCTCACCTAGATACCTATTCGTTTCCTCACCTACACATAACTTGGCTAGACATGTGGGACAAAACATTGTGTACATGGGGTATACAACATGTCTTACATGTCTGGGGTCTGCCCGTGTCTTCTAACCCATGTGTGTGTACCTTGTCCCGTGCTCATGTATACCGGCTGCCTTCGAGTACCTTGGCCACATATGAGTCCATGACCATGCCCATGTACTCTGGTCGTGCCTATGTTCCTAGTCGTGTTCATGATCATGTACTCCTAGAGTACATGCCAATCCACCAACACTAGGTCACATGTCATGCATGGGTCATACATGGTATGTGATATTTAACTTCACTAGAAACCCTAGTTGCTACCACAAGGGGGATACATGATGTGCATTCTCTGAAGTACAAGATGTGTATATCTAGAATTTCTAGAAACTGAATAAAGCTTCACACATCTCTCCCACACCTCCACTACCATTTTTTCTACCTCAAATCACATCAGGGTGTGTAGCGCTCGATCCATCGCTGGTGACTAGATTCCATCAACCCAAACCTCATGCAAGACTTCCTCATTACACCACACTGATGTGTTTCCTCTCTTGCAGATGTAAAACCCTTGATCCATCCTTAAATCTGTGTCTCCAACACTAGTATCTTGCATTGATCCATGATCCATCTGCAAAACACTAATTTGTACATTATGCATGGATCATCAATGAATCCAGGGATTCGATCGTGCTTGAATCTGACCCGAAAATGTTGAACCATGAACCTGTGGGACAATGATGAAGAAAGTGAAGAAAAGTGGGGTAAATACACAAGAACAAAGTGAAATACCATCGTTTGATGATATGATTACATCCAATGATTATATAATGCAGAAACCAAGGTGAAATCAGGGATGCGATGAAAGAATAATCGGATCAAGAACACCAAGTAAGGTAGGGATCACACAAAGAACTTAAATCATAGAGAAATTAATCTGGATATATGAATCCATTCTTATAAATTAATCAAGGGTGGAAATCCATCAAATAACATGACCTACCTCAAGTGTGGTTCAATCATTAGTGAGGAGAAAATTCACTAGAATTAAAGATGATGATCCTACTGTGCTTATTGTCCACATCACAATTCACCTCAATCTATTTGTCTTCGATCCTCAATATACTAATGAAAACGAAGAAAGATCCCCCCTATATAATATCCCAGGGTTATGTGGCTAACCATGGGTATTTTCTATAATAAAGAATTTATAGATAATTACTTATATTTAGGTAATAAAAGAAATAAATTAAATTAAATAATTAATTTACTTAATGCACCTACCAATGATCATTTTCCATGGAACATCTGATGCTGACCAACTTTATGTTGCACCCAGTGTAAACCTCACATTACAGAATCAATTGTGGTGTCAGATTTTCCATCCAAGGTCACAAACAATAGGAAAATAATTTATCCTAAAAATACATGTGTGTGATTTTAATATATTAATTTTGGGGTCTTGAAATACCCTAAAAAAAGACAACTCTGAGGAGAAATCCAGACAAATATTTAAAAATATTCAAAGGACTAAATCCACAAAACCAAATTTGTTACATTCTCCTATCCTTTAAGGATTTTCAACCTAAAAAACACAAGTTACACAAAAAGGAGGGGGTATTGAGTCTGCATCTAAATCCCACACTCCCATAATATCTCAGATCTGTTCTTATACTGCCAAATCACTAGAACCAAAGGAATGGTCGATCTATACATGATCCTCTCCCATTGGTCCTCAATCTCCTCTTAGTACTCTATGAAGGTGGATCCATCCTCAATGTCCATATCTACCTTCTGAATAACATGCATAAGGTCATGAACATATCACCTCAAATGCAATACATGGAAGAAGTCATGTACTCGGTCCAACTTAGGGGGTAAGTCTAAGTGGTAGGAAACCTCTCCAACCCTATGAAGGATCTCAAATGAACAAATGAACCTTGTGGATAGATTGATTCCTTGTCCAAACCACTGCAATCTTCATCGTGGGGAGACTATCAAGAAAACATAGTCTCATTTCTTGAACTCTAAAGGTCTATAATATAGATCTGTATAATATTTTTATCATCTCTATGCTATAATCATATACTCATGGAACACTCAAACCTTATCTGTTGTCACTTACACTATCTATAGACCAACAAGAGACGTCTTTCCAATTTTGTTCTAACATAAGGGTGACCAGTAGGGTCTCCCATAGAGGGCCTAAAAAGGTGCTATGTTGATAGTAGAGTGATAACTATTATTATAATAAAAATCTACCAACTGTAAGTGATCCTACTAACTTCAACTGAAGTCCAACACACAAGCTCTCAGGATATCCTCTTACACTTGGATAGTCTACTCATCCTGCCTGTCTATCTGGGGGTGAAACACCATGCTCAATCATAAACAGGTCCCAAAATCCTCCTAAAGACCCCTCAAAAACCATGATGTAAACCAAGATTCATTTTTGGAGATAATCATCATGGGTACCCGATGAAGCCAGATGATCTCTTGCACATGCAAATGTCTCAAACTCTCAACTGAATTATGCTCCCTGATGGAAATATAGTGCACCGACTTGGTGAGTTGGTCAACAATCACCCAAAAAGCACCATAACCTATTACTTTCCATGTAATCCCCAACATTAAATCCATTGATATTTCATCCCACTTTCATTTTGGGATCATAAGAGTTTGAGTCAAACTTGTTGGAACTTGATATTCAACCTTTACCTATTGAAATGTGAGACACTGAGAAAAAAAATAAACAATGATCCACCTCATGTCAGCCCACAAAAACTAGTACTAAAGGTAATTATAGATATTTTACACCCTTGGATGTAAAACCAAGGGAGATATGTAAAAATCTCTCATCAAATCCTCACACAACATGACCAGAACCATTGGTCATTTCTGAAAAAGGCTGACGTGCTCCCCTCCTTCATAAAATCCATATGATGCATATCTTTAGGATATATGGTCATGTAAAACCTAAAAATTTATGTCTTTTAACCAATACTATCTCACACATTGTATAAGTTTTGGAGTCACCACCATTGACTGAATAAAAAATGCACCCCTATCCTTCACTAAGGTAAGCCATAATGAAGCCAACTACTCAAACACCTCCTCCACCAAGAAAGAAAGATACTTTCTACTAAGGGGATCTACCACTATGTTTACCTTCCTAGGATTTTAGATTATCTAGAGGTCATAGTCCTATAGGATCTCCAACCGACATATTTTTTCTCAGGTTGAGATCTCTTTGAGTGAAGATTCACCTAAGACTCTGGTGGTTTGATTAAACAACAAGATTCTCACCCCGAAGATAGTTCCTTCATATATTCATAGAAACGACTACTGCTTACAACTCCAAATCATGATTTGTGTAATAACTCTCATGGTTCCTCAATTTCCTCTACCCATAAGCGATAACCATATGCCTATGCATCGAAACACAACCAAGACTAGATCTCTAGACATCAAAAAACACCACATACTAAACACCATCCTTCAATAGTCTCAATATAGGAGACCAGGTCAACCTCATCCTCAAATCCTTTAAGGATATCTAACACTACTCAACTCAGATAATTGAATTCCCTTTCTATGTTAAGGGGTTCAAAGTGGATGCTATCCTAGAAAAGTATTCCATGAACCTACTATAGTATCCCACTAAAATAAGAAAACCCCACACCTCTGTCACACTCTTGGGTGGTACCAAAGAAATAACTGCATCGATCTTCACCAGATCCATAGATAATCCATGCACAGAGATGACATTCCCTATAAAGAGAACCTCATGAATCCAAAATTGACACTTCAAGAGCTTACTATAAAGCTAGTGTTATCAAATTAAGTCAAGTACCATCCTAAAATAATTTGCATACTCATCTACTACAGAGTAAATGAGTATGTCATCAATGAAGAAAACTAATAATTAGTAAATTTACAACTAAAATATTTGGTTCATAATATCCATGAACACTGTGGGAAAATTAGGCACACCAAAAGGCATAAATAGAAACTTATAGTGTCTATTGTGACATTAGAATGTCATCTTTGGAATATGATCCTCATGAACTCTAAACTGATGGTAGACATACATGAGATCTGTTATTTGAGAACCAAATCACATCTTTCAAATGGTCAAAAAGGTCATAAATACTTGGAAATGGGTACTTGTTCTTTACTATTACCTAATCCAGGAGATAATAATCGATACAAAGCCTCAAACTACTATATGCATTTTTCATGAACAAAACTAGAGATGCACAGGGGGACACACTAGGTCTGATAAAACCTTTCACTTGAAGGTCCTACAACTTCCCCTCATCTCAAAGATCTCTATAGGTATCATATGATATGTTGTAGAAGATATCAGTGCGATCCTGGGGTGAAACCAGATGCAGAAGTCCATCTACCATCTCAAAGGTAGTACCAAGAAATATTTGGGAAAAATGTCCATATAATCCTCCACTACTTCTAGAATCCATATTCCTATAGATCCTGTTGTATCAAGAGATAAAATCACTGATAGAAAGGTGATGTATTTTGGTTTCCTACTCATAAGACTCACTCACTCTACCATGATATCTCTCTTGACCACAAAAGATAATATCATCCCATCTTTCCAAAGGTATCGAAATTTCCCATGATGATAGTTTATCTAGAAATGAACCATGGATTACCAGTCCATCCCAAAGATGACTTCATAAGGTTTCATCATGGAAACCAAGAGGTCCCATGATAACCTTTCTTCACTAAATTCCAACTCACACTATTGGAAAATGTAAGATATAGAAGTATTGATCCCATTAGGAACCTCTAGCCATAACTACTGGGATAATATAAATGTGAAGCTATAACTTTTACACAAGGGATATAGAGATTAATGAATGAATCACACCTATTTCTACAAGTACTGGATCAAGAGTATAAAAGAAATAAATTATACCTCGAATCATCTCATGTGTAGCCTAGTCATATCCCTCCACATCCTGCAGCTTCCTTCACCCTCAACCACTGACCCTCTAAGACATTCATGGGATACCTGGTGGTGGTGGTGGAAGTAGATCATAACATCACCCTCCACCAACAATCCCACCCTATAGAGCTCAACCCACTGCTCTGTCAATACTACCTCTCTAAGGGCCACCCTGACCATGCCTAGTAGATTCTTAATCATGATGCTACCTCTGTCCTGGAGGTCCATCCATTACCTATATACCCTCCTTAGTATATAGGGTCAGACAATCATGATCCATGTAACCTTACCCATTATAAGCATAACATCACCCCTCACCTGGATAACTGAATCCTCTGCACAAACCTTGCGTTGAAGATCCACGTGTCTGACTCTAGATATGGGGATGTATCCTACACTAAGACCCTATTGATTGATGCATTCTAGCTATTACAGAAGACTCAGTCCCATGATGACCACTTTCGGCTCCATCCAATCGATGTCCATCCACTAGGAATCTCTATATAACTATATCCCACTCCATGACTCCAGTATAAGTATGAAAACATAAGGAGACTATGTTGGCATGAACATCTCTATAAAGGCCCTGCTCAAACTTCCACTCCTATAAGAATCCATCTTGAACCATATTAAGGGAGTAACACATGAGGTTGGTAAACCTCATAGCATAATCAGGAACTGAAATATCAACCTGTTGTAGGTCCATAAACTCCTAAAACTATACATAATGCAAGAATGAAGGGTAATACTCATCATGAAATAGACATCGAAAGTCTAACCATAATAGAATCACCATATCATGTGTCTAGGTAATCAAAATCCACCAGTTCCCTATAGCACCATGAAGAAGGTTGGTTGCTAGCACAACCATATGATTTTCCAAGGTCTTAATGAGCCTAAAAACTTATAAAACTAACTTGAGATAATATTATACTTCCTTAGGGTTTGAATCACCATGAAAAATAAATGATATTTGTTATTGTAACTCACATAATGTGCTAATACTACATGAATTTCCATCCTGACATGTCAGAGCTATCGACTATTCCACATGCAATCAATCCTCAACCTAGAACACTTGGGGGAATACCTCATTAGTAGGTCCCCAAATTGAGGCCTCATGACTCAAATGATCATCATCATGATCCTATATCAGCATCCTATCAGGCTTTCATCAAGAAGTAATCTTGAAAGTAATCAAGACATACCATAGTTAGATGAGAATATATGGGGAGCTGACTCAATACGAATAAGAAATTCAAGAGAACCAATCCTATATGATGTATGCACCATTTTTTCCTTGAAACCAATGCCTCAGTATGTTGATTCAGCAAGAAGGTATTCAAATTCATGGTGAATGGATACATCGGATACCGCAACAACACTGGGTTACTTGGCCTAAAATCCATACTCAAGACACTCCAACACTATTTCCAAAATTTTACAAACCAACTTTTATAACTAGGTAAAAATATAAACAGTAACTTGGGGGAAAACCACCTTTGATAAAATTTATCATGACTTGACCCACCTGGACCTTCTTAGCTAGTGATAATCCGAGCACGATAACCCCAAGAACACCTCTAATATGCTAGGGGATGGAGACTAGGGTTGAGAAGGTAAATCATTGAAATGTTAGTCCTTAACCTAAGTACCCATATATAGGCACAAAAAAATCTCCATGTAATAGTGTAAAGATAATATAAAATACTAAACATATAGAGTTTAAACCATACATAAAACAACCTCTAGGAAAGAATTAAAGTATAACATCATTGTACAAAAGTATAAAGTGGAAAAATACATGGCCAAATAGGAATGAGGTCCCAACCTAAAAAATAAGGAAAAGGGAGATTGAAGAAATCCCAATTCACAATCTTCAATTCCAACCATTGAACATAGTCAGCTCTGGTACATACAACTACGCTACTTCGAATCCTTATCCACCAAGGTCACCACCAATTCGTCTGTCATCTACATCATACACAACATGTAAGTGTGAATCCCATGAAGGGGTGAGTATATACATACCCATTAGGAAACCCTAAAATATATAAAGGTAGCAATATAAATCATAAATAGTTAGCTTAAACTATAAGTAAATGGGAAATGAAACCCAACCGATATATTCTAAAAATGAAACCCAAACAATATTTAAAAGTGATCTCCATCTCCACAACCCAACTAAGAATGATTAGTTAGCCTGTAGCTACAAAGGTCCACCTTTTATGTTCAACATCAATAAAAAATGAACAAGAATCCATGTGTAGGGCCTGGACCTCACCACTGAACTCCACATCCAAGGGAGAACAATCTTCATTAGGGGACCTTCTTCCCATCAGAGGTTGAAGATAGGGGGAACTTTGTAGATAGAGGACCCGTACCTTATAGTAAGGTGTTTTACAACCCTACCTGTGTAAAGAGTATGCGGTAATTTCACCCTAGTGTAACAGGGGGTTCCCAACCCCTGATAATACTCTGATAGTCACACTCAATTGCTATCACTGACTAAGCATTAGTGAAGGAAGAATCCCAATCAAATCACCCTGTGTCATATATATGATTATAGAACAGAGTCCACCATCATGTTCTAAGTGAAAAATTTCTCAGGATAGGATACTAGAGGACCCAAATCCAAGTCCCAAAGAAGGAGATACACAAGATGGAAGTTCCTAGGGTTGGTACACAGTGTGTAAATTAGGTCACATGGCATGTGACCTCGCCTAGACAGCTGGTCATGTCCTCTCCTACACACTACTTGGTTGGAAATCTGGGACTACATGACATGTATATGGGGTGCATGGAATGTCTTTCCTTTCTGAGGTTTACCCATTTCTTTGGCCCGTATACCTCAGCTTGTGCCCATGTACACTGGTCATGTCTAGGTACCCTGGCCGGTTCCAAGTACAAAACTATTTCTATGTACTCTATTCATTCCCATGTTCCTGGTCATGTCTGTGCTCATATACTCCTAGAGTATACACTAATCCACCAACACTAGGTCCCATAAAATGTATGGGTTATACAAATCATGTGATATTTATCTCCATCTAAAAAATTCATTGTCATAGTAAGGGGGATACACGACATGTATTCTCTACAATAGCCCGAATGGCCCAAAGGCCTTCATTTTTGTTTTTATTATAGATAATCCCCCTTTTACGGGATGAAGGGGAACCCGTATATGACCCGTAGGCCCAAGGCACAAGGCCCAACATGACCCACAATACATGACCCGAAGGCCCAGAGGCATACCATGCCCATTACATGAACCGTAGGCCCAACCCACTCGAAATGACCCTCCCCAGCGTCTGCATCATTGATCGCCTTAGGTCCCCACCTTGCATTGCTGATCGTCTAGCATTGCCCCGTACAAAGCTGCACGGTGCCTGGTCCTGATGGCGGTTGTCATACCCTCTCATTCTGATAATCCGGTTAGCTCTGTGTCTGGTGACTGCTACTGTTGCTCTGATCCTCATCTGGGGACTACTCTGTGTGAATTGGGATACTCCATAGTCTTTGTGTCCTGAAGACCCTATGGCCCGAAGGCCTTTGATGACCCGAAGGCCATGTGAGACCCGAGTCCCAAACCGGTGGCCCGAAGGCCCAAATCGGGTGAATAGTTCTGGCTGCTACAATACCGAACAATACCTACTACAGTACTGCTACAGTACTGCTACAGTACCCCGTAAATTCTCCTCCACTCGGTTTTGAACCTGGGTCTCTTGGATTCCAAGCAGAAGCCCTTACCACTCAGGTATGGGCTCGTTGGCATGTATTCTCTACAATACATTCCATGTATGTTAGTAATTTCTAGAAACTGAATAAAGATCAAAATATATACTTAGTGCCACTTCTTCCATTTTTTCAACCTCAAATCATGTCAGGGAGTGTGGATCTAGGGTACACCACACACGATCCACCACCAATGACCATATTTTGACCGCCCGAACCTCATGCAAGTCTTCCTCATTGCATTGTTTCACTGCATCACCTCTCCCATAGATAGAAAACCCTCAATCGGGCATCCAATTCATGTTTCCAACACCTAAATCCCATATATCTCTATAATACATCCTCAAAACATGTATTTTTATGTTGTTCATGAATCCTCTATGAATCTAAGGGTTCAATCATACTCAAATTTGGCCTGAAAATGTTGAACCGCAACCCCATGGTCTAACAGTGAAGAACTCAAAGAAAAGTGGTGGAAATTCACAAGAAAAAAGTGAAATACCATCATTGGATGGAGATATCCCATCCAAAAGTTACATAATGTAGAAAATAAGGTGAAATAATGAGTGAAAAAAATTAGATCAAGAACACCAAATAAGGTAAGGCTCATGCGAAGAACTCAAATCCTAGAGAAATTAAGGTAGATATAAAAATCCATACTTATCAATTAATCCAGGGTGTAAAGATATAAAATAATATTCCCTAACCCAAGTATTGGTTGATCATTGGTGAAAAATTCATCCACTAGTAGTGAATATAATGATCTCGATGCGTTTTTGTGTTCATATCATGGGTCACCTCGATCCTTTCCTCATCTATCCTCGATCTACCAATGATAACGAAGAATGATTCATCATCTCTAATATCCTAGGGTTATGTGGATAACCCTAGGGATTATCCATAATAGATAATTTATAGTGGAGACCTCATATTTAGTTAATAAAATAAAATAAATAAATAAATATATTTATTTAATGCACTCACAAACAATTATCTACCATGGAATGTCCGACGCCGACAAACTTTATGTCATTCCTAGGGTAAAACCCTCATTCTAGAATCAACCGTGGTCTCATATTTTCTATTTGAGGTCTCAAAAAATAATAAAACCATTTATGCTAAAAATATTCATGTGTGTGATTTTAATATATATTAATTTTTTTAATATATTAATTTTGGGGTCCTATAACACCCAAATATCACGCCAAATCTGAGGAAAAATCTAGGGAAATATATGGAAATATTAAATGGACTAAATCCACAAAACTGGTGTCATTATTGTTAATCTAAAAATTTATCTACTAAATAGTGTTACAATGTGGAGGCTTATGTTTCACTGTGGATGTGGTTTTTGTGGTGTGGAGGATAGAGTTGTGTCACAGTGGTCTTTTGAAGGTTGGTATGGTGACATAGAGATCTTGACTATGGCGTGAAGCCTTGAAAAGTGGATATTTTGCAGATATTCCTATTTTGGTATCACTATAATGGGGGGGGGGGGGGTAGGTTATGGCTTGGAGTCCTAAAGAGGTGACGTTTTTTTGGTTTAGTCAATTTTGGGGTAGTTTCATCGCGTGGATGGGCTACGGTGTGACCTTATTCTTTAGATTTGGATTTTTTTTGGCATGGTGGTTCCCTTATTGAATGGTCTCTTTTCAAAGTTTATAGGACCTTAACATAGACCACATTGTGTTTCCTAAATGTGGTTTTTACCATCCCCATCATGGTGTGGTCTTATTTCTTGCACTGTAGTATCTACACCATTTCAGTATGTTGTGGAGTAGTCTAGGGTGTTTGTATCATGGTATTCTAATTTTTAGATTTCATATAAATTATTGAACCCAATCTAACCCTATCATTATTATCTTTATATTATTGGGTGATTTATTTGATTCCCTAAGGGGAATTTCATCCCCCTTTTGTAGGTTCTGGGTGCAGTGGAAGCATGTGACGGGTCATGTCGAACCTTGATTTTTTTCATGATCAATGATCAATCTAAGATTTACATGACGATAAATGCCATGATCAATGGAATTGAATCAAATAAAATAAGAAAGGGATAGAATTATAAAACCAATTATAGAATCATCACATATTATTTATAATTAATTTAATCAATTAAAGAATTACCATGTGATAATTATTTCTTCATTGATGAATTTGACAATAGATCTACATTGTACCATTGTTGTGGTGTAGGAATAAAGAGAAGATCCCATCTAGCAGTTATCCAAACGTGTTCTACAAATCTATGAACATCACCATAGGTATATTTGGGTGCTAGTATGACAGATCTGATCACTTGCATCATTCACCTTTCATCGCCTCAAGAATTACTTCCAAATAATTCTCCTTGATCTATCTAGACTCAAGAGTGGGAGGTTGAGGAAGATCACTATCTATTCTTGAGATCATTCTTGGAGAATTGAGCTCTCTAGGTCTTCAAGAGAATTCTCTAGATTCATTATGCACAATAAACAAATGAATTTGATATCTTGAAAAATAATATAATAGGTTTTATATACCGCTAGGGTTAGAAGTAGATAATTTCAAAAGTACCCCTTATTATTTATTTAATCCTATGAAAACCCATTTCAATAATAATATTAATAATAATATTATTTTTTGACATGTGCTAAACTCATTAATTAAAATTAAATACTATTTATCCATATAATATTCAATATATATTATTTCTCACTGGATCATTAAACTCAGTCTTCCATTCCTCCACAATATTTATTAGGCCTTTAATAATGACTATTTATTTAATAAATAAATATCAATTCATTATTCTCCAATAATTAAATAAATATTATATTCAATAAATTGAAAATAAATATTTATTAAATATTATGCTCACATAATATTGCCTGGAATTACTAGTGACATAATATATGAAATCAAGAAAACATAAATAATTATTAAACCATGTGTGAGAATAATATTTATTCAAATTGAAAAATAATAAATAATAATATATTATTCAATCGAGATTCTAGATACACTTAGCATGTGACCCTATAGGCATCCTTCTTAGTGGATTAGGAAAAGCAACCTAAATTCCAATGTTAGTGTCTTGCAACATGCCAAGACACCCTTAGAGAAAGAAGTTAATGCTGTAATGACATAATATCTCATATGAAGATTTACTATGTAATATAATCTTTTTTATCATGATATCTCTAATCAAGTAGGTTACTTACTAGTGCTATCAACCTATGTGCTCGATTTATCTTTCTATAACTTTCTATAAATTTAACTCGCCCATAAAAAACCATGGCCATTATTTATTTAGGATATATCATTTAATTCAAAGGGACTAAGATATCAACTTTATTTAAAGAACAAAAGGGAAAAATACTTTCTCACATCATTCATTAATACATTATTACTCGTAATGAACCCAACCTATCTTAGCTCATCGTGAACATATGTCATCATAATTTTCATCAATATATCAAATTAAATGCCTTATAATATTCATTAATAATAATGTTAAAGTCTAAGGATCAATACAAATTTCCGTAGATAGGAACATCCAATGACACATATGAATGTGGCTTTCCTACTGGTGGGTATCATTACCATAATATCCTACACTGAATATTGCAAAAGGTTTAGACCATGATAATATGCCTCAATGTCCTATGAGTCTCCACCCTGGATATCTTGTATCATTTGTATCCATGAAATAATATCATCTATCCATAAAACATATATTTAAGATTAGTGTTGTAGCACTTCTGGGTTCTCATCATAGTGGAGAAATGCTATGGCCTTTTAGTGAAAAAAATACTCCTAGGACATTATCACATACTATGTTATGCAAAATAACAATCATGATGTGATAAGAAGTTTATTAATATTCAAAACTATGAATACATGTTGTCATAAATTAAATGGAATTTGGTTCTAGGGAACCAACTCCAGCAGACTCCCACTTGCACTAGAGAAAACTGCTAACAACCTTCAGTCTATTAGATCTCACATGATACTAATGCTTCTACTGATATAGACCTTTAGTTAAGAGGTCCTCTATGTTATCTTCTATGGGTACTCTACTTACTAAAACTTCACCCATTTGATAAAAATTCCCCAATAGATGATACTTTATGAGTATATTATTTGTCAGTTACTGTGACCTTGGATGTTTTTAAAGATCCAACACTATAGTATTATCACAATACAATATGATAGGGTCTTTACTACTATGTACCACATAAATATCTTGGAAAAAGTTTCATATCCAAACAGCTTCCTTGGCTACATCAGAAGTCTCTATATACTCGGATTCCATTGTAGAATCAGTGGCAACTGGATGCTTTGATCTCTTCCAACTCACAACTCCTCTGTTGATATAGAAAACATATCCTAACTATGACTTTAGATCATTCCAATCTATTTTAAAAATAGAATCAGTATAACCCCTGATGACTATCTCCTCATCTCCTCCATATACTAGGAACACATCCTTAGTTCTTCTTAGATACTTGAGGATAACCTTAATAATAGATCAATGTTGTTATCTTGGATCTTCTTGATATCTTCCTACCATTATAAATGCATTTGAAACATAAAGTCTTATACATAACATGTCACACATGATTTATTTTTTCACAAAATTATATTGGATCTTACTCATTCTCTCTTTCTCCTATTGTATCATAGGACATATTTTCTTAGAAATATGTATACTATGTGACACTGGAACCAATAAACTCTTAGATTATTCCATAATAAATCTATTTAGTATCTGGTCGATGTATATAATTTTACTTATTCCAAGAAGCCTATTAGATCTATCACAAATGATCTTGATCCCAAGAATATAAGCTTCTTCACCCAAGTCCTTCATAGAGAAACACTTGTTTAACCATTCCTTAACAAATTGCACGACTAGTATTCCATTTCCAATAAGTAATATGTAAACAACATATACTACTAGAATAATGATTTCATTATCAATAAACCTTTTGTAAACACATGACTCATATCTATTCATGTTGGAACTAAATTAATTTATAACTTCATCAAATAAAATGTTCCATGACCTAGATGCGTACTTCAATCCATTAATGGATCTATGTAACTTGAAAATATTTTTGGAAACACTTGGAGTCAAAAATCCTTCTAGTTGTGTCATATAGAGTTCTTCTATAAGGTTACCATTTAGTAAAGAAGCTTTTATTTCCATATAAAAAATTTCATAGTCATGGTAAGCTGCTATAGCAAGTAGAATTATGATGGATTTAAATATGGAAACTGGTGAAAAGGTTTCATCATATTAAATTATTTAACGCTGTTTAAACCCTTTATCCACTAGCCTTTCTTTATAGGTATTCACTTTACCTTCCATGTTTGATTTTCTCTTGAATACTCATTTTCACCCCATAGTATTTACATCAAATGGAACATCAACTAAAACCCAAACTTAGTTCTGATACATGAAATACATTTTAGAATTCATGGATTCTTTCCATCTAGTAGCCTTTGAGCTCTATATTTCATCGTTTTAGGATATAGGTTCATCATTTTCAACCAATAATGTTTCACTATATTTAGTGACTATAAAACCACATCTCTCTGGTTCCCTTAACTCTCTTGCGATCCTACGTAATACTTGTGTTTTGGGAACTACTTCTTCCATGGGGACCTATGAAATTTTTTCCTATACCAACTCTTGTGTATCTTGAGCATCAAATTCATCAAAGTAAATATTTTTACCCCTATAATTTTTGAGGATGTGATTCCTCTCAAGATATACAACATGTATCATAGAAATTTCTTTCTTTTATGAGGGGTTGTCTAGGTAGTATCCCTTTGTTTCCTTGGGATACCCTATAAAGATACAATTTGTGACATGGTGTTATAGTTTGTTGCATGAGAAGGCCTTAAAAAATGTTTCACAATACCATACACATGTATGTGACCAAACTAGTTTCTTTATACTCCATAAATAGAAAATAATTCCATTTTATACTTTAGATGGTACTCGGATTAATGTATATACCACTATTTGTAATGTATATCCCTAAAAGGATAATGGAAGATCTACATGAATCATCATTGACCTTACCATGTATAACAAGGTATGGTTCCTCATTTCACTAACACCATTATAATGTGGTGTGTAAGGTGTAGCGAGTTGAGATATAATCCCAAAATCCCCTAGAAAGTCAATAAACTCTTGGTTAAGATATTCCCCACCTCGATACAATTGAAGCTTATTTATCTTCTTTACAAGTTGATTCTCTAATTAATTCTTGAATTCTTTTAATTTCTAAACGGACACGAACTTATACCTCATCAAGTAGACATAACCATATATACTCAATTCATCAATAAAAGTTTTTAAGTAAGAATACCCACCTATGGATTCTATTGGAAATGGTCTACACACATCAGTGTGTACCAATCCTAGAAGGTCCATAGCCCTTTCACCATATCCACTGAATGACAGTTTGTTCATTTTTCATTGTAAACAAGCATGACATATTTCAAGTGCTTTTATCTCATAAGAGTCTAAATAACCATATTAATAGAGCTTTGTCAAATTCTTCTCATTTAAATAACCAAGATAGTGATTCCATAGTTGGTATTTATATGAGTCATGTAAACATGATTCGTTATCAATTTCCAATACTTGGTTTTCATAATTTAATACATAAAGACCATTATTTAAATGTGTTATACCATAAAATATGTTGTATTTATAAAAGAAAAAAATTATTTCCAAACTTGAAAATAAAACCATCTGTATATAGGCATGATACCAAAATTATATTCTTTGTGACCTTTGGTACGAAATATCAATCCTTTAAAACCAAAATCATTTCTATTTTCAATGAATGGTGGTAGTCACCAATCTCTAGAGCAGCCATCCTCACACCATTGGTAGCTCGTAGATCCACATATCCTCTAGAAATCATTTCGAATCTACTTGTTTCCTACATTTTGATACATATGCAATCACCACAAGCTGTATCTAATACACAATGTGTATATTTTTAAATATTACACTTGATAAAAAATTCACCTTTAGCTTCCCCTTTCTTATAGGTGTAGTTCTTCTTCCAGTGGAATTTTTTTCCACATTCAAAACATACTACCTCATTTTCCTTACTTTTCCACTAGATCTTTGTATTCTTTGAAGGATGATGCTTGGGAATTTAGACTTGTTGTGAGTATTGGACCCCTTTTCCTTATTCTTCCTTTTATTATTTACCATAAGAACCATAGGTTTGTCATGCCACATATCCTTATCCACTTGGAGAATCAGAGTAAGAAGTTATAAAAGACCCTTCTCATTATTTCTCATATTATAATTTATAATAAAACTATAGAAGGTCTTTGGTAGTGAAGAAAGTATAATATGTGTATGCAACTCATTTGGGAATTTAATCCCTAAGATGCACAAGTTTTCAATGTAGCTAATAATCTTGACTACACGAGGCCCATATAGCATAGAATCTCTAAGATTAGTTGTAAACAAAGCATTAGAGATCTCATATCTCTTTTGTCTCACCTTTTCTTGATAGATATTATGAAGGTAATACATCATGCTATATCCATAAATGTCCTCATATTACGTCAAAATATCATTGGTTATAGATGATAACATTAATTACTGAACATATATAGCATCATTCAAATGTTTCTCATAAAGAGATAATTCTTCCTCACTAGCCCCATTATCAGTGCATAGAGAATATATTCTTCCAACTATATAATTTCCTTTCATGGAGTTGGAAAACGCGTAAGCGCCTTTTCCACTAATTATCATATTTAGAGGGGGTTCACACCCCCCTCTAAATTTTTTAGCATTATTTTTTGAATGTTTGGTTGGATTTTAGAGGCGATTATATCAAAAACACTACTAATTTAATAAATTTTTAGTGGTGCTATAAGTTTTATTTTAGAGGTACTATAGATATATTTAATATTCATTTGTATATTAGAGGCTATACATATATAATGGAATTTATTTTTTTAAATGTAAATAGTGGGAGTTCATAACCCCCTCTAATTGAAGAAATTAGAGGGGGTTCATGTATCACCACTGATCCCTTTGATTAGAGTGGGTTTTGAGCCTCATCTAATTTAAGAAATTAGAGGGGGTTTTGAACCCCCTCTAATATATGAAAATAGAGGGAGGTTTGAACCACTTCTAATTTATGACATTAGAGGGGGTTTTGAATCCCTTCTAATTTAATATATGAGAGGGGGTTGTGAACCACCTCTAATTTATGACATTATATAAGATTTTCAACCCCCTCTAATTCATGAAATTAGAGGGGGTTCATGAACTATCACTAATCCCTTTGATTAGAGGGGTTTTTAACCCCTCTAAATATTTTTTTAATTCTTAAAATAAATCACATATAAATTAAAATTCTATAATATATATGTGTGTGTGTGTGTGCATGTGTGTAAATATATATATTACATTAACACATTATATAAATGTATTTAAATGCATTATAAACATATGTATATATATAAAAACATTATATAAATACTTATACATATAAACAAAAATGTATACATATATAAATATTGGTATACATAATATAAATGTAATTATGAATAAATTTATTCATATTTATAAAATTTATATATGGTTTTATAAATACTATACATTTATATTATGATATATAATATACATATATTATATTAATTACATTTTTATTATATATTTACATTTAAATACATTTATATTATATTATGTATACAAATATATATAATATAGTAAAAATTAAAATTAAAATTAAATATATATTATATTTATATTATATATATATTATTATAAAATATGCTATTGTATATAAATTTATATATATTATAAAATTATTTTATATATATTACAATATACCATATTAATTATAAATTGATTTAGTAGATAAATATATATAATTTAATTATATGATATATTTCTAATTATATGAATGTATATATATATATATATATAAATAAAACACTATATATAAATGTATTTAAATACATTATATAAAAATATTATATAAAATATTTATATTATTGTATTTAATTATATTTATATGTATATATAAATATAATTTTATAACATTATGTACATTAATATATATTTATTTGTATAAATTGTTTTTCATATAATCTTAATTATATACAATATAAAATCATAAACATATTACATAAATATATACGTAAATATAATTTATTTAAAAAATATATCATATAAAAACCGAAGCTTATAGTTTTTATAATTTATAATATATATATATGTAAACAATATGTTAATGATTTGATATGGTATATAATTACTATTATATGAAATACAATTTATACAAATAAATAAATATTAATGTACACAATAGTATACAATTATATTTATTAAAATACATATATATTAATGTACATAATAATAAATATATGTATTGAAATACATTATATAAATATTTATATAAATTTTATTTTATATAATATTAATTATAAATTTGTATAAATTGTATTTCATATAATATTAATTATATATAATATACATATTAATTATATATAATATAAAATTATATTTTATATAAAATTATATAAATATTTATATATACTAACATTTTTTTAATTATGTGCCTATAAATATGATGTATATATATATATATAATTTCATAATAAATTTGGGTAATATATAAATATATATACATGTATTCAAATAAGTATAAATATTTACAAATAAATATATAAATTCATATATATTTATATTTATCTAAATATATATATGTGTATTTAAATACATGTAATAATACAAATGTAGACATATAATTTATATAAATTCATATATAGGTTATATATTTAATGTATTTAAATATATATTACAAATAATATTTATTTTAATAAACATAACAATATATATAAATATACTGATATACATAATCTAAATAAAAACCGACCTAGCCTAGTGGTACAGTTTTCTTCCACTGGTCGAAGAAAAACGCAGATCAAATTTGACCGAGATATAATTTTAGAAAAACATTGTGCCATGTTGATTGTGATGAAAGGATTAATATGTAGTTGGGCCTCGCATTCTGGGAGGAGCACTGGATGAAACTTCATGGGGAGAGGGGTTTGTGCGCTCACACAAGAGGGAATGGGATGGGATGGTAATAAGTTAGTTCTTTGTGGGGGAAAACAGGAAGAGGGGTAGGCATAGGAGAGGGGAATTTTGGGGGGGGGGCAGTGAGGAGAGATAAGAGGGTTTTGGTGGAGGGACTGGATAGGGGGATGAGTATTTTTAAAAAATACAGAGAGAAATTAGGGGCGTTTTCTAGAACTGCTTCTAACCGTCACTAGTATAGAAAACGTTTTTTACGGAGGTTATTTTCTAGTTTTTACGTCGTTTTTTGGTCAATGTTATTACAAAAGACGTTATAAATATTTTTTTACATCGGTTATTTTAAAACCGATGTAAAAAACAAAAAACCGAAGCATTTTTCACGTTGGTTACTCAAAAACCGATGTGGAAAACGCTTCAGAGTCATGATGTATTACGTTGGTTATTTAAAAACCGACGTTGTATATAATTTATCAAATCGGTTATTATATAACCGACGTTCTAAATCATGCCTCTGAAGCATTTATCACATCGGTTATGAAAATAACCGACGTGATAAAGCAGTTTTCCACGTCGGTTAAATAATAACCGACGTGAGAACATATCTACTACGTAGGTTATAAAATAACTGACGTAAAAAACTATTCCTTTCCATTTATTACATCGGTTATGAAATAACCAAAGTTAAAATTAATCCCGGTGCATTTTTTTTACGCCAGTTTAAGAATAGTGTCGTTGCACTTCTGGGTTCTCATCATAATAGGGAACTACTATGACCTCTTAGTTTGAAAACTACTCTTAGGAAATTATTATATGGAATTTTACATAGAAGAACAATCATTATGTGATAAAGAGTTTATTAATATTAAAAACTTTGAATACATGTTACCATAAATCACACAAAAGTTAGTTCTAGGGCACCAATTCCAACACCTTTCACTAGCTTTCAACCATAACCTTGGGAGATCTATCCTTGGTGATTCTAGGTGAGCTCCTTCCCTTCCCTCTTTAGTTTTTCTTCTCATTTATTCTCTCTTTCTTAATCCATAGAGGGCTATATATGTGGTAATGACCATTTTGGGTGATGTTATGGCTAGAGGTTGATGATGGGTGGCGCGTTCTATGTTATCGATCCCTATTTGGTGTGGTTATAGCCTTATGAGTGTCTTATCTTCACCTCTTATTCATGTAAAGTTTTGTAATGATACATTTGAAGTAGGGGATCTTGAGACTTATATTCTATCTTATAGAATTAATATGATTAAATATTCTTATTGTGATTTCTCCCAAGTATGGAGATATGATTTCTTTGGGTGTTTTAGTTTATGGGAAAGGGGATAACACATTGAAAACTTAACCAATAAAGAGATTTGACTTCAGTATAGATTATGAACCAAGTATGGTAGTTGGGTGTGACATATGATTTCCATGATATTGTGATTTATTTATTTCTATGATGGATGTTTATTGTTGTGGTTTCTTTTTATTTACGCAATTGGAAACCATGCCACAGTTGTAAACAAACTAATTACTTAAATAAGGTAATAAGGAAAAAAATTATAAAAAGAAGAAATTAGAATCTATTTTGATGAATTTTTTGATGTTTAATGATATTATTGTTGTCATGTTACGTTTTCATGAAGTGGGAATAAAAACATGGAATTATTTAATTAAAGGCTGTTATATTTCTAGGGTGTTTTTTTCTTTTGTTTTATTATGTATTTGATGAACCAATTTATGGGTTAAGGATAGAATGTGATAAAAGTTTAGAATATAAATATTATATGGTATAATTGGAAAGTTAATATGTCATTAATTAAAATGGTAAAGGTTGGAAATGAATAATGGCGGGCTATTAAAAATATTTTAATGATTGGATGTGTGAAAATGTCTAATTAATGTGATAGACGAGGGTTTCATGGCTTGAAGTGGTACATTAAATGATGAATGGGTGTCATGAATATTTTATTGGTTTGTTGAACTTAATGAGACATGTTTTTCCTATTTGATGATGTTATTATAGATACAGTTGTGGGGAAGTGATGTAGAGAAGGGGAGATGATGTGATGAAATTTTTCGATGTGATATAATGGCTCAAGGCTGAAATATACACATGGTTTATGATTACTTGAAGTTATAGTACACTAGAGGTGATGATTGATGAGAGGATGGGGTGGTTAATAGCGGGGGTCATGCATGGTATGGGGAGGGCATGAGGTTTATTCTCCACATGTTCAAGATACCCTACTATATAGAATGTGATAAGGTTTGTGGGGTATATACATGGAAAGAAGAGGAAATTAGGTTTACCGCCTTTGTGTTTACATTTCCCTACCAACAAATGGTTGAGAAGTGGTGAAATTGTGGTGATTGTAACAACATGGTTACAGGAGAGTGATGATGTGAATGTGGATATATGGAGATGTGGTTTCTAATGTATGGAATGATGGTTGATGATATGTTTCTAGTGTTGTTTCATACTCACACCCCTACACTTAGCGAGGATGTGGTCCTACCATCTTTCTATCAGTTTGAGTGGGAGACCCCCTTTAGTTGATAGGTTGGAGAAGAGATGAATATATTCTGAGCATGATGATGTTATGGGATGATGATAGTTTTTATGGTGATTGTGGTAATGGTGATACTTAGAGGATATTGTAAATAGTAAGGGGAGTTTTAACTTTGATGGTGGGTTGGTCAATTTGGTGACTATAGAGCCATGATAATGGTGTTGATTGTGACTTTTGTTTACTAGATTATGTCCATGAATTGATATTATTCTTATTTGACTTTATATATGTTTTTTATCATGCATTATTTGTTGATTTCACCCTTACTTTTCTTTCATATTTATTTCACATGGATGTTGATATGTTTAAAGTAATGATACTACTAAGTACTCCTAAGTGCTCACCCCAGCATAGTTTTCTAGTGTTTGTAGGATAATATAATAAGACTAGAGATTCTATTTGGGTATATTGGTGAGCATTGGAGTATTTTTGGAGTTTTATTAGTTTCTTGAATGTATTGTTTTGTTTATTTTATGGCATGCAGATGATATTTGGGTTATGGTAATTAAGATGATTTTTTCTTGGTTACTTTCACTTATATAGTGTTGACTTGGTGGTTTTTTATATCTTATTTACTTGGGATTATATAATAAATTCCACCCATATTTTTTTTATACCCTCAGTTATAGTCGCTAACCCGAGGCCTATTGGATGTGGGAGTTGGGAGTCACTATCATCTTTGTTGCCGACTAGGAGGGGTTTTCTGCAGGTATAGTTCCTGAGAGAGAAGGTTGAGCCTATAAAGGGATGAGATAATTCATAGAAATATATTGATGATGTGAAGAATAATTTTTCAGATCCACTAAGAAGAATAAAAGAGTTGAGAGGAAGTAGCCGGACAGATCATTCAATAAATATTCAGTTGGGTTGAGGAAAATTGAGAAGACCAAAACAATAGGTTCTGATGAAAGTTAAGAAGACCGAAATTTGAAGTTTTGAGGAAGCTAATTCAGGTCACCAAATTTAGGTGACCGAAATAAGAAAATTGAGGCCTCTATATTCAGTTTACCAAAAACAGAACAAGTCTAACATGCAAGTACTCCAGTGGAAGAATAAGTTACAATTGAAATCCCATCCAAGATTGGAAGAACATTGTAAACTAATGGGAGTTAGTATAAGATATAGTGGAGAAAATTTGTGTGTGGGATACACACTATGGGTTAAGGATAATAACTTACCACACCAATTATAATTGATAATAATATTATTATTGTAAAATTCGTGACATGATAGAAGTCGACACGATAAGAAGCAGGTTCTCACATTAATACCAAAATTGTTAAAAAATACTTGCATTCTATTTACTTTACATTATCTGTATTGCCTAAGGGAAAAGTGGTGAGGGTTCATACTTAATATCCATACATAATAACTGATGATATAGGTTTGATCCAATTAAAGGAAATAATATTTTAAGTTGAACTTAATCGGTAAAAATTAGTTACCCTTGATTCACCACTTCTTAGGGTGACTGCATGATCCTATAGAACTCTCAATATTTATTATATTGAATAATATAGTTTAAGAAAACTTAATACCTAAATTCAATAAATACATAAATTTTCATGTAAAAAAATAGTTTCATTACATATGTAAGTTTCAAAAAAACTAATGGTGTTAGGCTTGTTAACCAAAAAATATATAACTAAAAATGATATAGAGTAATCTTCTATAGGGTCACCAACTATCTTTCTATAGGGTAACCTATTATAGGGAAACCTTCTATAGGGTAATTCATAGCAGGGTGAGTTTCTATAGGGTAACCCGTTGTAGGGAAATCTACTTTAGGGTAAGTTGTTATAGGGTAACCTACAAGAGGGTAATCTATCATTGGTTAACCTTCTATAGGGTATCTTACAATGGGTAACTTGTTGCAGGGTAACTTACTATATATTAATTTTCATAATCTGTTATAGTATTACTTAATTTAGGGTAACTTACTATAGGGTAACATGCTATAGGGTAAGTTATTATCGGGTAAACTATTTTAGGGTAAAATTTTATAGGGTAACATGATATATGGTAACCTTATATAGGGAAATTTGATATAGGTTAAGTTGTTATATGGTATCCTAATACAAGGAAGTCTACTATAGGGTAACATGCGAAGTTAACTTTCTATAGGGAAATATGTTGTAGGGTAACCTCTTTTAGGGTAACTTGCGAAAGGGTAACCTGCTATAGGGTAACCTGATATAGGGTAAGACACTATATAGAAAGTTGTTTTAGGGTAACCTTCTGTAGGGTCACTTTCTATAGGGTGATTTTCTATAGGGTAATCTTCAATAGGGTAAGTTTCTATAAGGTAACCTACAATAAGGTAATTTTTTGTAGGGTAACCTGCTATAGGGTAACTTGCTACAGGGTAACTTATTATAGAGCAACTTGTTATAGGAAAACTTTCTATTGGGTAATATATTGTACGATAACCTAATATAGGGTAACCTGCTATAAGGTAACATGATATATGGGAATTTATTTAGGGTAACCTACTATAGGGTAACCTTCTGTAGGGTAACCTGCTATAGGATGAGTCATTATAGGGTAAGTCTCTATAAGGAAAGTTACTATAGGGTAACCTATTATAGGGTAATTTTCTATATGGTAAGTTGTTATAGGGTTACCTATAATAAGGTAATCTGTTATAGGGTAACCTACTATAAATTAAATTTCTATAGGGTTTTCTTTAATTAAATTAAATAGGCTATTGACTAGGTGTCATGTGTTAAGTCAGGTGATAACCCCTGCCAAAGCACCATTCAAAAAATCAGGTTTGGGGCATTACAAGAATATATGGATTTAAATATTGAAGTTAAAAAAAGCCTTTTTACATGTTTAAATTACACAAAAAATTATGATGTCAAGATTCTATAACCAAAAATGTTTAATTGAAATTGATGAATATAAAATGTAACAAAAAATAATAGAAATGATAAATATCTATATAATTAAAAATATAAGTTAAAAAATAGGGATTTTTTATGTGTAAATTTCTAAAAAAATAAAATATAAATATATATGAATAATTGGGAGAGTAACAAATTATTTTCCCATATTCCTTTAAAATGATCATTTTGTTTTCACAATCATTGTTATCACTAGGTAATCGTCTAATTGATTAAGAAACCACACATAAGTTCATATCATCGGCAACATTATCTTCACCAAAATTAATTTTTCCCTTGTAAAACAATGGACCATAGACAATTTAACGAGTCATTAATAAAAAATATAATTTTACAGGCATCTCCATGAAAAATGCTTCCCATTTGAAACTAAATCTTTTCAAATCAATGAGTGTAAATCCAAAATCATCATGTTTCAAATAGTTGTTACTGTCAACCTAGTTATAATTAAACACCACTACTTGAAATTTAGTATAATAAATCTACCAAAAATCCTCAATAGTTCCAAAATATGTTATTGATGCAGAAATTTGGTTTTTATCTTTCACACTCAAAAAATAGTGCTTTAACATGATTATTAATATAATATTTTGAATGGTACTGTTGTTGTATTTTTTTGTATAAAATGTGTAACCATCAATATCAAAACTGAACCATATGATCACATTAAAACATAGTCCCCCTACTAACCATTTCAATATTTCTATTACAGATAAATAAGTGTTGAATTTCTTTTTAAACCATGAATTAAATTACTTTTATCTTCATTCATCAACCAATTTTCATTTTTTTCTTATATCATAACTTGAATCTAGAAATATGTAATGATATATAGGGTTAAACCATGAATATGTTGTTCAAAATGTATAAATGTTCATGCATTACTTCATCAAGTGGAATTAACTTTACCTTTATGCCACATATCCCTTTACCTTCACTATCAATTGTCAAATTTCAAGATATAGGGAGACCAACATGCTCTAGTTCATATAAATAATTGGTAAAAAACTCAATCACCTCTTCCAATATATATTTTTTAATAATAGATGCCTTTGGTTGATATGTACTTTTAACACATCCCTTCAAAATTTTCATATATATATTTCAAAAGGATACATCCAACGTAAATAAATAGGCCCATATATTCTTACCTCTTACACCAAATTAATCTTTTGATAAACCATTATATCAAAAAATTATGGTGGAAAATATATTTATAGTTGAAAAAGTTTGAGGGAAAATTTATTCTCCAACACAACTAACAAATTTGGATATATTAATTTGCTAAAAATGGAATTGAAAAAAGTAACACAACCTGATGATATACTTTCTAGAAGGTATAGATAATATTACACATAGTGTAATCAGTATTAACTGTTACATAAATACATGATAGTCATGATATTTTATACCAATTAAATTTAAATCCTTCAATGACACAAAAAATTTTACATTTTAAGAAAACTTACTTGGTACTATAATACCAAATATACATTGATAAAAACTTATCTTCTCACTCATGCTTAATGTGGAAATAGTTGAAGGTAAATATGTTAGATTTTATTTCATAATAGGAGCTAACCCCAAACATATTCCCATGGATATTAAGTCTAAAATTTCTTGTAATCCATTTTTTTCTTTCCTTTTATGTATGAAAAATTTCTAATAAAACTATCACATATGTTTTTCTCAACATGTATAATATAAATGTTATTTTTTACCTCTAAAAATATCCAATATGGTAGCTTGAATAAGATAGACAATTTATTCTATATTTTTTTGATGACTATAACTTTATTTCAAAACGTGACATAGATGTTTTTCACCTTTTCATAATATTCTTCATCTTATAATGGTTTTGGGAAAAAATAATACTCTTTTAAACATTTAAAATCCATCTTTTAATCTTCAAAAAGGATGAATCATTCAAAAAAAATCTCTAATGTCCCATGTACATCGAAAAAACCAAATTATGCATGCTTATTTTAATATAAAAAACATTTTTATGTAGTTTAAATGATTAATCATGATTCTATTTTTTTTTTGTAATTTATGGAAGGATATAGGAAATGATCAAAAATTGGCTAAAAGGTATTGATTTTATGATCCAAACAATGCCTGGTGACAAAGGATGATTCAAGGACCAAATCCGAGGCCTAAAATTGAAGAATCAAACCAAAAATAAGTGAAAATTATTTTAAAAAACCAATTTAAATCTTAAATATTTAATTTATGATGTAAAATTTAAATAATTAAATACATAAGATAAGTCATAAATGTAAAAAAAAGTTAATATGGGAAATGACAACATGTGTAACAGTGTGACACATATATGTCGCACCATGAAGGTCCTTAAAAAATTTAAGGATGTAATTTTAAGATTTTAAACTTCATTCTGAGGGATGTCTTGATTAATTTAAATCATAAAACCCATATTTATCCTACAAAATTGATGACTGAGAATAAGAAATTCTAGATTTGACAAATTTAATGTCCTAATAGTTATTTTATGACCCCATTATAGATTGGGATCCATTATGACCCATTTATAACTCATTTTATAGCGACTGAGGGTGAATTGAGGCATACAAATAATAGTCTAGGTAGACTAGAAAAGATAATCAACCATTCAGGGTTCTTCCACTGTACTAGGATTAGGATTTTGTTAGGTTTTTTTCTTTTGTTTTGTTTTTAATTTACCTTGTCAATGTAACACATATTCAATTTTAATTCAAATGTATTTTATTCTTCCAATATATTTCACCCATTAACTCCCTCTCTTTTATTATGATGTATCTATAACAATTTTTAATGAAAAGTGACTGACCTGATTTTTGGCCTTAGGGGAGGTTTTATAGTGTTCTAAAACTATTATGATTTAATTTCTTAATTTTTTTATTCTATTTGTAGTGAATGTGAGAAAAGTGCATGGGTGTAGTGGTTTTCCACCATGGTATGAATATTAAATTCTTCCCTATTATTTAGTTTAATTATTTTACCTACCATTACTATGAAAAAATCTTTATGTGATGGATTTGGAGTTGTTCAAAAGGAAGGAACGACATGCGATGAATCCATTTTTTAGGAATTTCACTCTCAATCAAGGTGTTTCTCCTACTTGACTACTGGAAGATGTGATATTTGGTGTTCCAAAGGCATTATAAATTCCACACTCTATAAATTAAATAATAGTAATTCATTAACGAGGTTTTATAAATAAATTATCAAATTGAATTTAAATAAAAATGAATAATGAATGAACCCATGTAACCAAACCCTAAGGACCAAAACCTTTCTTTCTGACTTCATTCTATTTTCATCTACATGTTAGGATAATTCTAATTTTTCATTTCATTATTTTTTAAAAATAAAAAATCATTTGTTTTCATAAATTAATAAAAACACAAAAAGAATTAGTTTAAGTGAATTAGATTTAGTGTTTGATCTACTACAATAATCCTCAAGTGAGATGACCTTAGTTAGCCATTATGTTGAACTAGGAAAATAAATCGTCTTTTATATGGCCCTACGATAGGTGCATCATAACCTATATTTATTCTACACAATCCATTTTTTATATTATTGAAAAGTGGCCTACCGAACTTTCTCCTCTTACATAAAGACACCCTCACAAACACACATTACACATTACATGGTTCAAATTTCAAAATAACACAAAACCCTTCACCGCACTAAGACAACTGCTGTAACATCCCAAGTAAGTAATGAATAATATATATTTTTATCTATGTCTATTAGTGAATTAGATAGTGTTTTAGAGGCTTAAAATGAGAATAAATCCAATCTTAAGCATGGAATACACTAATATTTTTAAAAAGATTGTTTTACTGCCTTTTGATGGAAAACCATTTTTAAATATATCTTTTGAAAATTTTATAATCTATGTTTGTCAAAATAAACTTATTATTTATTATTGGGACATAAAAATTTACTTTGTGTAAATTTTTGGTATTTTTCCGATAATGTTCATTTTTAATGAATAGTGAAAAATGTTGTATTTTAATTCAAAACCCTTTTTTAATCTAATTTATTTATATGATTAGATTATCTTTTTAATTGGTTTTGAAGCGAAATTAGAATATATTTTTACCATTTAATCCAATGGTAGTCATTGGAATCAATTTCACTTTGAAATTGGACTTAAACTGGTGTCAATCTTTTGATACTTATTGTTTCATAAAAACATGCTATTTGTCATGACAACGGGAATTAATTATTAAATTAATTAATGTAACTTATATGATTTGAATTTTTTAAAATAGAAATCATTTTTGAATTCAGAATATCAAATATAGATTAGGGTGAAGTTTTGGTATTTTTCTGAAAAACTTCAATTTTTGATGAATAGTGAAACCACTAAGTGGTAGTTAAAGAAACTGATTTTTCGTTTAAATGAAACTTTGCCACTTCTGTGATTTGATTTTAAAAAATCTGAAATACATGGTTGTCATTAAGAAGTAAAATGTGGTTCAATGAGATTAAAATAATTTTTTGGTGAATAGTAACTTTTAAGTTCTTAATCACGATTAGAGGTAATTAGTGCAATTTAAGGCAAAAATAATATTATAATAAAATGAAAATACCTAGAAACATGTAATACCCTTATTGGATGTGTCATGGCAGACCAAAAAAAGCCATGGGTCAACTTGGGGACCCCATGGAGCCACTTTGGTAGGAAAATGACATTAATATCTTTTTATTTAATGTTAAAATTAAAATGACACAAACATGAGTTGTTTTACTAAAACAACTTTTAAATGGGGTTATAAAAGTCAGATTTTTGACTATAAATATTAATTAGAAAGATAAAAATATTTCCTACATCATGATATTTGTTTTATAATTTTTGGACGTTAAATAAATTAAATTATTTATGACATCATGATGATGCAACGATTACCTCATTAATAAAGGATTTAAATAAAATGAAAAGATATTGTACAATCTATGACCTAAACATGTCCAAAAACTATTGGATGGGTGGATTTAGAACCCTTATCACCTTAACCTCTAATGTTATCAATGTGGTACCTTTTTAATCCAAAAATCATTTTAAAACAAAGTAACATTTCTTTACTTTCCAAGAGTGCCCCTCCTCTCCTCTTATAAAAGGCCCCCACCTCTACCTCCTTACCCACACATACAAAGACTTTGGATCGGCCAACCCCTACCAATTTTGTCTATACACTTCCCTCTCTTAATCCTTGAATCCTAACTTTTGGCAGAAGTTTTCCCAAGGAAGCCTTTGAGCTCAAACCAATGGGAGTTACCCGATTTTAAGGTAATGTCTTCACTTGTGTTCTTTTGTTTTATTTTGATTCTCCAACCCCATAAACTATTTTTATTAATTTCTTTTGTAAAAACACCAGTATCTTCCATATACTAGGATGTTTTTATAAGAAGTATTCGAGCTACACGTACACACACCTACATATAATGGTTAAAGAACATACTGTTTCCGTGGATGGCGAATTTCTGCCTCCCGAAACGATGATTCTTCAACATTCTTTTAACACCTTAAAAGGTGGCCATTAATATGACACTATATTTATATATGATATATAATATGTTTATGTTTTCCTTAAGCTTCTGTATTTTTCATTTTGGGCATACCTTTATGGTTTCCATTATGGGTAAACGCGATATCTTCATTTAAGGAAGTGCGGACTACCGCCCCCTCAAAGTGATTTGATTTGTTAATACCATATGTGAGATGTATAAAGGATGGAGTTATGATATTATATATGATATTACACTGAAATTATAATATACCTTTATATAATTATGATTCAATTTCATAAAATACTAAATAGAAATGGAAGCAACGTTCATGCGTATGTACGACTTACTGTCTCCATGAACGGTGCATTTCATTTCTTACCTCTAAATGTTATGTAATATTATAAATGCATGCATGTACTGGATATATATGATATATATGATATCCAAATCATGAATAAAATTCTGGATATAATGTATATTTTACCTCATGAACAACTTGTAATTATAAAGATCATATTTTGACTCAAGTACCAATGATCGTTTAAACGACTGTTATTAACTAAAATAATTACATAGTGTTCATGACATGGTAATAAGTGATATAAAAGGAATAATGAACTTGAAAAAGGTTCTTAAGGAAGTATAAATTAACTCAAGTTTATTATTCAGGAGATTAAAGAACGATCGATTCAAGTCGGACCTGAGGTAAGGGATCCTACTCCTCTCTTTCTTTTTAAGTACACTCTTTTATGTCATTCCTTTTAAAGCTCATATTTCTTGTTATTGGGATGTTATTTTATATTAATATTACTGTAATTTTTATATTAATATGATGAGAGACCCTATTCTCTCTCATCAATCCATTTTGGAAGTCTTAAGTGGCGCCGTTAGGCTGCCGGGTTTTCGTAAGGGATTTTTCATCTCACTTTTATTCCCGTGAGATTTATGCTACATTTGCCACAATTTCCTTTGAGTGGTGTATGTACTACCCATTATTTTACTCATTGTGTAATATACTTTCATTCATGAGTATTTACATCAATGTTGTATTGTCCTTCTTTCACGGGGTGCATGTCTCGAAAGATACCCATGTCGGTAAGGGAACCTTTCACCCTCCTCTTTTTAAAAGACTTCTTTTGTCATGTATTTTAATTCACATACTATTATGTTGGGATATGTTCTTCTATATACTTATTGATTTAAATTTTATGTCAATGTGATGAGATACCCTTTTTATCTCTCATCAACTCATTTTATGAATTTTGTAGTGAAGCCGTTAGGTTGTAAATTTTTTGCAAGGGGACTTCTTAACCCAAATTTGATTCTTTGGGATAAACCTGTACTCCTTGAATATGTCATTCTATGAATATGTGTGAATAACCTCTGATTGTTTTACACTTAATATCCACTTATATTTCGTGTATTCATTTATCACACATAATTATGTAATTGATTTATCCTTAATCCAAGGATGCCGTCTTTGTATGGGACTTCGTCTCAATATCCTTTCATTGAGGCATATTTTGTTTTATACACAACCTTATTTTATACGGTGTATAAACCCATTTGACTTTTATGTTTATTCAAAATGAATCTTTTTTTATACGAAGTGTTTACTAAACGACAAAAGGGAATGTTTTTGTTGTACGTATGCGGCGACAACGACTTCTCCGCCTCCGTGACCATTATTTGAGTTTCGGCTTCCTCTACAAGCCATACCTTCTTTTTAAAAGAAAAATAAATACCAAGTTTTACTTTTCTTTTATTTTGGTATTGAAAATGGTTTTCATGATGTTTTTATATCAATGTGTTGTATTGATATCTTGTGATTGAATGGTGGAAATGTTATGTTTCCTTTATGCATGTTTTATGTGATACGATTATGTTGAGGTTCTTGGGAATTATTATGAAGATGGGTGGTTCCGTGATAAACTAAGGGCGGGTGAGCCTGATATAGCTCTCCAATGCATTGGGTAACGTGAAGGAGTGAAACGTTAAGGTTTCTCCGAAGAGATTTAGGGAATATACTGTGATGGGTATTCCAAACGTAACCAAGAGGGTTACTCCCTACGTAAGAATGTTATGAATGCCTCAATTTACCTTTATGTCTTATGATTTCTATGATTTATTAATGATTTGATAAGGTATGTTAAAGTGCTTTTGTTTTATGGGTAAAGTATGATTTCATTCTTATGTGTATATGTACCCATGTTTCCTTTCCATATTTTTATATCCTTTACTGAGCTTTTTATGCTCATCCCAAGTTTTTGAAATGTTTTTCACAGGTCAAGGGAAAGGTACATGATATGATGATAGTGTCAAGGACGTGTCAAGAAAGAATCCATGTTTTATTTTAAATATGTTTCCGTTGATGGGAAAAATGAATACTATCTTTTATGTAACCACTTTGTTTAAATGTGGAATGTAATGCAAGTTTTATGATCTAATTCTCTAAAACTCTAACCTGAAAAGATCCTCAAGGTGTATTCTTGAAATATCTCAAGATTAAGTAATGTTTAAGGCTGGGGCCTTATAACTGCACCCTATTTCAAAATTACAAAGATACCATCCGCACAACAAATCCAACAAATCCCATATCGATCAAGGAAACTGTGCCACCTGAGAAACCTACCATTGAGGCCCACATCACCTCGCCACCATCATTATAGCGCCTGCAAATCACCATCACCATCAACACATAATCATTCACCAATTTCACCCTCATCCTCTCATCCATGTTAACCACTCTCTGACGTCCACTGCTTGAATTAGACACTATCTTCACCGTCGTCACCACCATCATGAGACACTATCTACACAAATCATCAGAAAATCCACCAAAGAAATGTCTCCTTGATAACAACCACCAAGCACCACACCACCACAAAAGACATCGGTCAACGAGCTGAGCCAATGAATCCATCGCCATCATCCACATGGGGCCAATGAAGATGAAACCAATATGAATCAAGACCACACAACCTCACATCCCAAAGAACTAGGAAGACCACCGCACAAATTCCCCTCAGAGAGAGTGGAAAAGAAATGGAGATAGAGTAGAGAAACAGACGAATGAAGACCACGATGGAACTCATCTGTGAGACCCCCCATAGAAAGACCCAAAAACGAGAAACAAAGAAGGAAAAAAAGGGTTGAAACTCGAAAAGAGAAAGAAAGAAGATGCCGAGAAAACCTGAAACCGCCGACCCTCAGCCCAAAACCTTGGAGTATCTAACACCCAGATCTGACCTAGAGTAGAGCATTGGAATGTGAGTTCAGAGCATAAAACAACGACCTAGAGTAAGATCAAAGTGCCTCCACCGAAGCGAAAATGAAGGACGTGGCCAAAGAGAAAATCTAGTATGGACCAGCCGTGAAGGGAAGTAGGGGAAAGAACCCTAAGAGAAGCCATGGAAGAAGCTGAAGAAAGATGAGGGAGATAAATAGAGGCGAGGAATCCTGAATAGAGTGGATAATCAGGAGAAAACCATAGACACTGAGAGGGAGGAGCAAGCAGGAGAGTATTGCAAGTCGGGGGAATCTAGGGCCATTTGAGACTGAATCAACTATATTTATTCCATTTTAAAACTGATGATATTAATTCCCCACTTCTCAAATTAGATAATCTTTATTTCCCTTAACACTTTATCTAGATAATTTTCCATATACAAGAATTTCATTTATAGTGACCACTATCATAACATGAAAAAGAAAATACTCTTTCTTGCATGCATCAAAAACTGTAACACCTATATCCCATAGAAATTTCAAATAATTAATTATTTGTGATAGATAAATATTGATATTATTTCTAGTATTTTTTTTTCTAGAAATCATCAATATTTTCATAGCATATTTTCTCTTTATACATATATGTGGGGACAAGTTGTAAACAACCAACATAACATTCCCTGAAATATGTTGAATACTAAGGCTCAGATATGGATTCATTCCATATGTAAATAGTCCCATTCTAATATTTTTAACTTCATACCAAAAATAATGATTTTTTATCAAATATATTATATTGTAGTGAACCAAAAGGGTGTCGTAGGAATTATTAGAAGATACCATATTTCTTTAGTGAGAGGTTTGGTTTATGTTCTTGAGAATGAATCACTGTTGGATTTATCATCCATTTTATATCATGATTGTAGGTTCTAGGTGGAGTGGAAGTGTGTGATGGGTTGTTCCCAACTTTTCTTTTTTATCACGATCGATGATTAATCAGATATTTTACATGACAATGAATGTCGTAATCAATGAAATTAAATCAATGAAAATTTGAAAGGGATAGAACACCAGAACCAAGAACAAGATCATCACATGTTATTTATAATTGATTTAAATAATTAAGAATTACCTTATGTGAATTCTTTCCTCATTGATGGATCTAAAAAAAGATCGATGTTGTACCATAATTGTGTTATAGGAATCAGTAATATATTTCCTCTAGTGGTGATCCACATGTGTTCCAAAAATATATGAATGTCACCATAGGAATATATGGGTGCTAGCACATAAGATCCTCTCACTTGCATCATTTTTCTTTTATCTCTATGAGAATAAATTCCAAATAATTCCACTTGATCTCTCTATACTTGTGATTGGGAGTTTAAGGAAGACAACTCTCTATTCTTGGGAGCGTTCTTGGAGAACAGATCTCTCCAGGTCTTGATAGGATTCTCCGGATTCATTGTGCAAAAAAAAACAAATGAATTGAATATTTAGAAAAATAATATAGTTGGGTTTAAATACCACTAGGGTTTAAAAATAAATATTTGTACAAGTTACCTTTAATATTTATTTAATACCTTATGGAATCCTATGTCAAAATAATAATAATAGTAATAATAATAATAATAATATTTTTTCCTTGACATGCACTTAACTTGAGAATTACATTAAATATTATTTAATATAATAATATTAAATATGTATTATTGCTTATTGGACTTAAAAACTTGGTCCTACATTACTCCACAATATTTATTGGGCCTTGAATAATGACTATTTTCTTAATAAATAAATTTCACCACATAATTCACCAATAAATAAATAAATATTTTTTTCACTAAAGATTGAATAAATATTTATTAAATATTATGATAAAAAAATATTCTCTCAAATAACTAGTAATATAATATATGTGATCAAGAATACATGAATAATTATTAATCCCCATGTGAAAATAATAATTATTCAACTTGTTAAATAATAAATAATAATATATTATTTAACTGAGATTCCGGATACACTTAGTGTGTGACCCTCTAGGCCTATTTCTTAGTGGCATTAGGCAATGTAGCCTAAAGTCCAGGGTTATAATCTTACAATATTTCAAGGAACCCATAGATAAAAAAGTTAATGAATCAATGGCATAATACCTCATACAGATGATTATTGTGTAATATAATCCCTTTATCACAACATCTCTAATCAAGCAGGTTGCACACTGGTTCAATCAACCTATGTGCTTGATGTCTCTTTCTTTGATTTTTTAAAAATTTAAATTCCTTATAGAACACCATGTACATGGATTTATTTAAGATATATCATTTTTATCAAAGGGATTGAGATATCAATTTCTGTTAAATAAAATAAGAGAAAAATCCTTTCTTGCCTTATTCATTAATGAAATATTACTCGTGACACACCAAACGTATCCTACCTCACCACGAACATATGTCATCATAGTTTTTTTAAATACATAAATGTATACAACCTAAAATATTAATTAATAATAATATTAAAGTCTAAGTATCAATACACACATTCATAGATAGGAACATCCAATGACACATATAAATGTGGATTCCTTACTAGTGGGTCTCGTTCTCACAATATCCTACACTAGATATTACCAAGGGCGTACACCCTGAGAAAGTACCTCAAAGTCCTATGACTCTCTACTCTTGATGGCCTGTATGACTTGTTTCTCTCAAATGATATCATCCAACTATAAAACATATATTTATGAATAGTGTCGTTACACTTCTGGGTTCTCATCAAAGCGGGGAACTGCTATGACCTTTCAGTGCGACAACTACTCTTAGGACATTATCACATACTATGTCATGCATAAGAACAATAATTATATGATAAGGAGTTTATTAATATGAAAAAATATGAATACAAGTTATCATAAAGTACATAAAATTTGGTTCTAAGGCACTGACTCCAATATAATCCCACTTACACTAGAGCCAACTACTAAAAACCTTCAGTCCTCTATCTCTTACAAAATAATCATGCTTATGATGATATATTCCTTTAGTCAATGGTTCCACCATGTTTTCCTCCATAGTTACTCTTCTTACTTAAACTTCACCCCTTTGATAAAAATTCCTCAAGATGTGATACTTTTGGAGTACATAATTTGTCCATTGGTGCGACCTTAGATCTTTTTCAAGATTCACCATTACAGTATTATCATAATAAAATGTGATAGGGTATTTAATTCTAGGTACCCCACCAAGATCCTAAAATTTTTTTCATATCCAAACGGTTTCTTTGGATACATCAGAAGCTGATATATACTCGAACTCTACTTTAGAATCAATGATAACTATTTTCTTTGAACTTTTCCAGATAAAAAATCCTCTATTGAGATAGAAAACATATCCTGAATATGAAATCAGATCATTCTAATCTATTTGAAAACTAGCATCAGTATAACCCCTAATTACCAGCTCCTCATATCCTCCATACATTAGGAATATATCCTTAGTTATTCTCTGATACTTAAGAATATACTTAAAAATAGACTAATGTTGTTCACCTAGATTAGCTTGATATATTCCTACCATGATCAATGCACAGGAAACATCAATAATATTACCTAACATGGCATACATGATTGATCCTATCTATGAAGAATATAAGATCTTACTCATTCTCTCTTTCTCCTATTGTGTATGAGGAAACATTTTCTTAGAAATATGTAAACCATATGACACTGGAAATAATCCACTCTTGGATGATTCAATACTAAACCTCTTTAGTATCTGGTCAATGTATGTACTTTTATTTAGTCCAAGTATCCTCTTAGGTCTATCATAAATTATTTTGATCCATAGAATATATGTTTCTTCACCAAAGTCCTTCATAGAGAAACACTTGTTTAACCAGCCTTTAATAGACTGTATGACTGGTATATCATTTCCAATAATTAATATGTCTTCAATATATACTACTAAGATAATAACTGCATTTTCACTAAACCAATTGTAAACACATGGATCACATTCATTATTAATGAAACTAAATTATTTTATAGCTTCATATAATTGAATGTTCCATGACCTAGATACTTTATTCGATACATAAATGGATCTCTATAACTTGAAAATATTTTTGGCATCACCCAAAGCCATAAAGCCTTTGGGTTGTGTCATATAGACATCTTCTTGAGGGTTCCCATTAAGGAAAGAAATTTTGAAATATATCTTCCAAATTTCATAGTCATGGTAATCTTCTATAACAAGTAGAATTATTATGGATTTAAACATGTAAACTATTGAAAAGGTTTCATCATAGTAAATTCCTTGACATTGTTTAAACCCTTTAGTCACTTGCCTTTATTTATAGGTATCTTATTTACTTTTCTATGTCCATTTTTCTCTTAAATACCCATTTATACCCTATGAAATTTACATTAACTGTCGCATCAACCAAAACCCAAACTTGGTTATGATACATGAAATCCATTTATGAATTCATGGATTCTTTCCATCTTGTATATTCTGAGCTATCTATTTACTCTTTGTAGGATAGAGGGTCATCATTGTAAACCAATAATGTGTCACTATCTTCAGTGAATAAAAAATCATATCTCTCTGGTTCTCTTACCTCTCTTGTGCTCCTATATAGTACATGTGTTTTAGGAAGTACTTATTCCTTTGGGACCTATGGAATTTTTTTCTAAACCAATTTTTGTGTATCTTGATCATCAACTTAATAAAATTCAATATTACTCCCACTATCATTTTTAGGATATTCTCCTTCTCAAGAAAGACATATTTTCTGGTGACAATCACTTTCTTGTATTAGGGGTTGTATAGATAGTATCTCTTTATTTCCTTAGGATAACCTATAAAGATACACTTTATTCACTAGGGTTCTAGTTTTTACCCGATAACGCCTTAAAAATACCTCACTACCCCATACATGTGTATGAAAAAATGGGTTTCTTTCCACTCCATAAATCAAAGGGAATTCCGTTTACCACTTTAGTTGGTTCCAAGTTCAATGTGCATGACACAATTTGTAATGAATATCCCCAAAAGGATAATAGAAGATTTTCATGACCCATTATTAACCTTACCATGTTTAACAAGGTATGGTTCCTCCTTTCACTAACACCATTCCACTATGGTGTATAAGGTGGAGTGAGTTGATATAGAATACCAAACTTATGTATAAATTCAATAAACTCTTGGTTAAGATATTCACCATCTCGATCCGATCAAAGCTTCTTTATCTTCTTTACAAGTTGATTCTTTACTTTATTCTTGAATTATTTGAATTTCTCAAAGGACCCAGACTTATACCTCATCAAGTTGACATAACTATATCCACTCAAGTCATTAGTAAAAGTTATGAAGTAAGAATATCCAACTATAGATTCTACTGTAAATTGTCCACACACATTAGTGTGTGAAAATCCTAGAATCTATATGGACCTTTCACCCTATCCACTAAATGGAGTTTTGGTCATTTTCAATTGTAAACAGGAATGACATCTTTTAAGTGATTTTAGCTCAAAAGATTCTAAATAACCATCTTGACATAGCTTTTTTCAAACAATTATCATTTAAATAACCAATATGGTGATGCCATAGTAGGGTGTTTTATGATTCATGTGAACATGATTTGTTATCAATTACCAATACATGATTTTCATAATTTAATACATAAATACCATTATTTAAATGTTTCATACTATAACATATGTTATCTTTATAAAATAAACAATTTTTATTTCTAATATTAAAAATAAAACCATTTGCATCCAGGCATGATACAAAAATTATGTTCTTGGTAACCATTAGTACATAATAAAAATACTCTAAAACCAAAATCATTCCACTTTTAAATGAATGTTAGAAGTCACCAATTGCTATAGTAGCTATCCTTACACCATTGGTAGCTCATAGATCCAACTCTCCTCCAACAATCTTTCAAAATCTACCTCGTTCCTATATTTGGATACATATGTGACCACCAAAAGCTATATGAGTATTTCATATTTCTTGGATTACTTCTCCTATACCAAGATATTACTATCAGTTTAATTATCATGTGATGATGATCTAGAGTAGTTTTAAGGTCCAAAAATTTGTTTAAATTCTAAACAAAATAAATCGTAATGATGAGTTTTAAGTTATAAAGTGATGAAACTAATGAAATACTCATAAAAAATTTCATTTAATAGAAAAAATTTGGAATTATAAAGGTATTTTGTGATAGAAACATAAAGGAGTTCATAGTGTGTGACTGATGTGGCATTCCATTATGTTGAAATTTTGGTTAAAACTCCTCACAGTCAATTCTCACCAACCCTTGTTTCTCACCCATCTCTAAAGAAAAGATATAGAAAAATGTGGTAAGGAGGGAGTTCCTTCCCAAGTATTTTTAGATTACCATAACCCTTAGATACCCTAAGAGGTAAGAACCCTTTTGTTTCTTCTCAGTGATCTAAATCAAAGTCTTGTTTGAATCTTGGATAGTTTAGATTTTCAACATGAAAGATAATCATTTTTCTTTGTTTTATTATTCATTACAAATACATAGATAGATTTTGGGTTTAATGATGTTTTGAGGTTATTATTATACTACATTTTAGATGATATACATACATTTAAAATTAATCAGTGGTATCATATCAAATATATCAACATTTGGTTTGATTTATGAATGGATGAAGAAAACTAGAAAAGGAGTTTTTTAGGCACCATATCCTAACTCCTTAAAAAGTGAATTTATGATCCTGATTTTTCAAGACCATGGGGTAGACCAGTGTAAAATGGTTAGGGTACTTAAAAAAGTTACAAAACCACATCATAGAATATCTAAAATGGATGTTATGAGAGATGCATGAAAAAAATAAAAAACAGAGCATAGTAATCAACTACCCAATAACATGGTTAATATATTTATTCACAATTATTTCAGGAACCATGATGAAAGACCACATAATAGTGAATGTTTACTAAAAAATTTTTGGGTCTAATTTTTTCCTACCCAAAATGGCCCAATTAGGTGAAATAGTTTACTGAAATAGATTAGACCCAAAACAATCCACCTAAAATAGTTTATAAAACTATCATAGTGTTTCCCATGCAAATTATAGGGAAATCCATGTCATGATGTAGGTCATATTTGGAATAATTTTCAAGATTTTGTTTGTTAAAATTCCCAATTTTTTCTGTAACTATACCAAAGAGCCCATATTGGATACGAGGGGGTTTTAAACTATAGAAAAAAATGTTTTAGTAGATGTGGTCATGGTTTAAAGTGAAATTATATGGTTAAGATAATTTTAAAAATAAAACTATTTATATTTATTTATGATTTTATTGTAAATGTAAATATAAAATGTTTTTATTAGTAATCTTATTTAGAATTTTTTTTAAGTGAGCGCATTAAGAATACTACCTACCGCATGAAGAAATCTAGTTACCGTGTGAAGGTAAGTAATTTTTTTCTAAGTAATATATTGACCACATGTGTTATTATAGTGATCGTATGAAGATATGTACCTACCATGAGAAGAAACGTAGCAACCACATGAAGATATGTACCTACTATGTGGATAAGAGTACCTACCGCATGAAGAAATGAAGTTTCTGTACCTAGTTACCGTGCGAACCAACTGTCCCTAGTTTCCGTGGCAACCAACAACACCTATTAATAATGAAATAGAGTGACTATTAAAAAGTGAAAAAATACCTATCATGTATACCTTAATTAGTTTGCATTTTTTAAATCTCTAACATCTACTTTTCATGCATTAAGTTTAGAGTTAGTGAAATTATGGATGCAATGAATTTTCTCTAATAGATACCTTTAGATGGAGTTTTATTTTAAGAATAAGAACTAATCATGGAAAAAAAGTGATGATATAAGGATGATACATAGAGAAAAATAGAGGAATACATGTGTTCCTATGATATATAGAGGACTCGTTCAAGATAACTTATGATAATATGTTTTTCTATACCTTATGTGGAAACTCTGTTGAGCCCTTTCAAAGAAAAATTCAATTACTCCTAAATAACTGAATCTAATTAGACCGAGGTACATCGAATATTCACACTCTTTATTCTTTTTTCTCTTTCTATTTTAGCTTAATTTTTTAGTTTTGTTTCAGTTTACTCTATTTATCAGTAAACATGTTCTCCTATAACGTATTGGAGAGTTCATGACACTCTTCTATTCCTTTGTATTTTTATTCCCACATATAATTGTGGAAGAGGTTGTGTGTGACCTAGAATCCTTTTTATCCTATAAAGAACAATAGAATAGGATTTTTTATATCCTTAACTGTCTGAGTACATTTTTTTGTAAAACCCAATTTAGGTGGTGTATTAGTTTCAAAAGTTAAAGTATTTTAAAAATTATTATAATTGAGTTGTGATCATGATTTGAAAGGGTTTTATAAAGATCAAATTATGTAACCCCACTATTTTATTTAACTAGGAATATTTTATAAATTGTGGGTTTTAAGTTTTAAATGATTTAAATTTAATTTTTTAATTGGAAACTCAATTCACCCCTATTGAGTAGTTCACTGGGACCTACATTTGATATTAGATTTATTTTTAAATTACTTTTTACTCTGATCAAGTTTTACCAAATGATCTTAAATTTCTATAAAATCTAAATTTCCATCTTTATAGATAAAAATAGATAAGAGATAACTACCAATAATTGGGCTACTTATTTGAACGAAACCAATTATGTTCAATAGAATATTTTGATAAAAATTCATATTGAAAATATGATCGTTTATATTTGGAATGTTACTAGGGAAAAATATGAAAACCCCAAAGCTACTATAGTTGAATGGCGCAATGCCACTAAGGCCCATTATAACTAAAAATGTAATGTAATGAATTCATTATATTGTTATTTAGGATAATTTGAATTTAATAGAATATATTATTGTTCTAATACTTTTGAAAATTTGGATACTCTTTCTATATCTCATATGGGAACTTACAATATTAAATAGACACATATGAATAGTTATACCATTAAGTATGATACCTTTAAAATGAATCATGATGAATTCATTTCTAAAATGTATCTTAGGTTTAATGAAATTGTGAACATTATTCATAAACTTGGGAATGAAATTGCATATAAAGATCAAGTGATGTGGATTCTAAGATGTTTACCTGATAGGTGGAGAGGAACCTCTGTTTCTATCAGAGAATCCGATGACATTAAACATTTAGCAGTAAAGAACTTATTGAAAAACTTATAATGTATGAGAAGTAATTGTAAGTAAACAAAGAGGAAGGACATGAACCTAAGAGGAAGTTATTATCCTTAAAGACATGTGACTCAAAAATGAAAGAGAAGATCTAATATGGAAGTTTGAGTGATGATGAATCACACTCATATAATGATGTATAAATGTATCATTTGAATAGATGATTCTATAAATTATATAGAAAGAAGAAATTATTCAAAAATAATAATTATTGATGAAAGCATGATAGAAAAATAAATTATATGAAAGAGTGGAAAAAGGATGATTCTACTAATTAGATAACCTTCTATGACTGTAAAAGGAATGAACACATAAAAGTAGATTTTCCCAAGTAGAAAATATAATAAAAAGAAAATAGAAAAAGGTAAACAATATAAAAAGGATATAAAATAAACATAAAGAACCTCTGAAGATAATTCAAGTGACTCTAAATTGAGTAGTGTGGACAAAAATGATAGAACATACATGTGTTTCATGAAAAAAACATTCAAGTAATTAAATATCATTCCAGTATCTTCTATTCATTTTTCAAAGATGTTTGAGAATGAAAAAAATTATGAAAACATTAAAAGTGAAGACTTATTTGAGTATTGTAATAGTATGGATGATATATTTAATGAACTTAAAGGTAAATACAAAAGTTTAAAGAAGTATAATGCCTTAATAGTTCACTTTAAATATGATTTTTCTATAGAAAAGGGAAAAAATAATCAACTATTGAAGGAAAAAATGAGCTTAAAATTTATAATGAGAAATTGAAAAAGGATTCAAAAAGATTTATGAGTGGTACAAAAACTCTAACTCAAATTCTTGGTAAACAAGAAACTTCTAAATATAAATCTGGAATTGGTTATCAACCTAGATAGAGGAAGATTTATAATTGATTTTTTTTCTTAATTCATTTTTTGCTATTTTTGTAAATAATTCTTAGTCTTTTGGACCTAATTTTTTATTTATTTATAAAATTATAAAGTTTTTAAGGATAAACCGATTAAACAAATTTTTATTCCTAAATATTTTATTAATAATATTTTTGGAACCAAGAAAATATATATACAAAAATCAATTCTTGTTTAAACTTTTCTAAAGGAAACCTCCTTGATGAGTAAAAATAATAATATATGGTATCTAGATAGTGGATGCTCCAGATATATGACTGGGGACTACTTGATATTTAAGAACCTTATAAATGTAGAGGTTTACATGTCACTTTTTGTGACAATGCTAAAGGAAAAATAATTGGAATTGGTCAAATCAATAATTCTCATATTGTTTTGATTTCTAAATTGTTATTTGTAGGTGTCTCAAAATACCATCTTCTTAACATATCATAGTTTTGTGATGATGGGTATCATGTTAATTTTGAAAATAATTCTTTTAAAGTTTATGTTTCTAAGGATGTTTTAGTTTTTACTACTTTTCAAAATAACAATGCATATGTTATTGATTTAAATTAATTATTTTTTCAAGATGATTCCTATTTAAGTGCTTTCACAAATAATCATGGATTTGGAATATGATACTAGGCTATGAAACCTTCACTGACTTATAAATCTAACTAGTAAAAGATTAGTCAGGGATATACCTAAAATAGAATTATCAACAGAAAAAGTTTGTAAACCATGTCAAGAATGGAAACAATATAAGATTTATTTAAAATCAAAGAAAGAGGTGTCAAATTCACAACCCCTAGAGTTAGTTCACATGGATTTTTTTAGACTTTAAAGAGTTTATATCTTAAATGGGAACCACTATGCCTATGTTTTAGTAGACGAATTTTATTGATACACCATGGTATTATTTTTTATCGCATAAAAGTGAATATTGTTTCTATTTTTCCAAGTATAAAAAATATATGTAAAAACTTATTAGACTAACAATTAAGAATTTAATAAGTGATCGTGGCCATGAGTTTGAAAATAAATATTTTGAATATTTATGCTCAAAAAATAGATATAATCCCAAATTTTCTACTCATAGGATCCCACATTAGAATGGCATAGTGAAAATAAGAAATAGATTTCTTTAAGAAATTGATTGGACTATGATTAAAGAATATGGTTTACCTATTTTTTTGGTAGATGTGATGAATACAACATGCAATATTATTGATATAATTTTTATTAGAACACTTTTAAATAAAAACCCATATGAGATACGAAATGGGAGAAAACCAAAAGTTAATTACTTTATAGTTTTTGGTTTCAAGGTCCTTATACTCAATACAAAGTATAATCTAGAAAACTTTTCATCCAAAAGTGATGAAGGAATTTTCCTTGGTTATTCAAGATCTAGAAAATCATATAGGGTATTTAATAAAAGGACTAAGATTTTAGAATAATATTTACTTCTCAAATTTTATGAAACTGATCTACATGAGCTTAATATGCCTTTATAAAACCTTGAGTATGACCTTTATAATTTATACATCAATGCTAAATTTAGTGATAATTCTTTGAATCATGATATAGAAAAATCCCCCAGTTATGGGGAACTGTTAAACTTATACCCATAGAATAAAATGATGTATCAAATACTTATATACTCAAAACCATTAAGACTCATATAGACCATACCTTAGATTCCATAGTTGGACACATATATAGGGGAACATAGACTAGAGTTTCTCTTATAAATCAGGTTTAACATCAAGATTTCTTATCACATATTGAATATAAGAACGTCAATAAAGTAATAGATTATGAATTATGGGTAATGGAAATGAAATATGAGATGAATCAGTTTGAGAAATTTTTTTTTGGAAACTATTAGAAGGTCCAAAAGGCTTCCTTACCATTGACATCAAGTGGGAATTTAAGAACAAGGTAGATGAGTCAAACACTATAATTTGAAACAAATCTAGATTGGCAGCACAAGGTTACTATCAAAAAGATGGTATTTAATATTAAGAAAACTTTTCTCCAATATCTAAACTTGAATATATCATAATGTTACTTACCTATGAAGTATATTTGGATTTCAAATTATATCAAATGAATTTCAAGGGTGAATTCTTAATGGTTATATATTTGAAGATGTTTTTGGGTAAAAACCCATGGATTTAAAAACCATCATTTTTCAAATCATGTATTTAAATTAACTAAATATTTATATGGTTTAAAACAAGATATTAGATATTGGTATGACGGGATTAGATCATTTTTGATTTATAAAGGTTTTACTTAAGGAATTTATGACCCTACTATATTTATTGAAATAATTTCAAAATATTTTTTAGGAGTACAAATCTATATCGATGATATTGTTTTGGATCATGAAAAAAATATTTTCACACTTTATTTTAAAAAATGATACAAAATTAATTTTAAATGAGTTTGATGGGTGAGTTAAAATTCTTCCTTGGATTTAAAATTTTTGTAAATAAGGAATTATCTCAAACCAAAGAAAGTATACTAAGGATCTTTTAAAACATTTTGGTATGGATAGTACTAAAGGTTGTGATACTCCCATGAGTACCAGGTGTAAACTGGATCTTGAAAAAATTGGAAAACAAGTTGATCAAACCACTTATATAGGTATGATTGGAAGTTTAATATACATAACTTCTAGATGAATGGATATTATGTTTAGTTTGTGCTTGTGTTTTTTTAATCAAACCCAAAAGAATCACATCTAAATGTTGCCATTTTTTTAAAAATACCTCAAAATTACAACCAACTTAGGACTATTTTATTCTAGAGGAAAATAATTTTATTTAGTAAATTATTAAAATGATGATTTTAGTGGTTTTAAGTTAGATATAAAAATAACTTCTTGAACTTGTAACTTTGTAGGAAAATATATAGTTTCTTGGTGTAGTAAGAAACAAAATTATGTTGCATTATCTCCTGCTAAAGCTAAGTACATAGATGAAAGAAGTTTTTGTGAAACAAATTTGTGGATGATACACACATTACTATACTATTGATATAAATTTCAAAATTTCCCTATAAATTATGAAAATACAAGTGACATAAATATATATAAGAATCCTGTATCACATTCAAGGACACAACACATTGATACAATACATCACTTTTTTAGAGACCATTTAAAAAAAGGTGATATAACTCTTGAATTCATTGGTACAGGACATCATCTCACTGATATATTTATAAATCCATTTAATATTGAGAGAATGAACCACTCAGACATAAATTAGGTATGATATACTATGTCTAATTATTTCAATTTAGTTTTCACCTTTTTAGTTAATTAAATCCTTATCATAAAAGCTTAATTTATGTTTATTGAACTTTCTATTGAAGTTATCATATTATTTATTTCACATAGCTAGTTATGTAATCATGAGTTTTTGTTTACACGGTTAGTATACCTACCATGCCATCTAACATTCCATGAGCACATGACCAAATACCTACCATGCCTATTTTTTTACTTAGGATTTTTAGTAAAGTTATTTTGGTGATATTTTCTTAAAAATTTATTATTATTTAATCCCTAAATTATTTAATTTTAAAATTTGAATTGATGAATGTTTCTATCATAAAACCCCATTATTATTTTCTAACCCTCACATACTATCAAAACTCATTTTCATGATATCTCGTATTCTAACCTGAATCTACCTGTCTCTATTCTCTCACATGAACTCGAACCTTCCAAGTTCAAATAAAAAAATAAAAATGTTGAGCATGAAGCATTATGTCGAGGCCCCTCCTCCTTTTGAAGATATTCTTGTAAAGAAATCAAAGAAAAGAAAATATAGCTTGAGTATTAATGTAAATACATGGAATCCACATATAGTTGATCGTACAATATGTGAAGAGAAATAAATCAATTCTCAGTGTCTTCTATTGAGAAAATATCTAGTGTGGAAAGCGATTCAAAGTCAAGGACGAGATTACTGGTTTAATAAAAAGAACAAGATTTTTTTACTTGAAGCTGGTTAATGAGTTTTATGTGTTTTTAGGAATTTATCCCTCGAGATAAAATAGATATCATTTAGATAATGATAAATGAGGAAATTATGGAATTTTATTTAAAGATATGGGTGAAAATATTACGAGTACTTTATAATAGATAATTATAAGACTACCAAAGTTATTATCCAGTATATAATGATAATTTCGAGTTTTAAAGTTCTCTAGAAGGGATAACTACGAACAGAACACCCAAAAGGCCAACAACTGTAGAACTTGGTGCTGAGTACAAGTTGTTAGCTAAGTTTATAAAACATTTGATCTGTCCAAGAAAATGGGATTTCAATATTCTAAGGCATATAGATCTATTCTTCTTGTTTTTAATGAAAAACAAAATCTAGAACAACTTATAAAGGTATGTGATGAGGAACATGTACGAGTTTTTCAATCCTTCATAAAAATTTAGTTCATTGCATTACCCAAAACACTTATCAGTCTTGTTGAATTATAAAGGTTTTTTACCTGAAGGGTTAGATAAAATAACATATTTAGATGGTCTGTGTCTAACTCAAAGGATTTATAGGAAAATGAGAGTTTATTAGAGATCCTATAAGAAATAATGGGTGGATGATATAGAGAAGTTGTATGATAAATTTGAACCTATGAAATATATTATTAGACCAAGGGATATGGTAGATCTAGGTTTTGGATTAGATGAATTTTTTGAGTATTTTGATTATAAAGTAGCTGTTGGTGTATAAGAAGTGTATGTTGAGGAATTTCGACAAGAAGAATAATAATAATAAGATGATGATGAGATTTTTGATATTGATAAGGGAGACAGGGTGAGTCATGAGGATGATAAGATATTATCTCCTATTATGTATTTTGGACCACCTTACTCACCAAAAACATTACCATATTATGAGTAAGAGTTTCAATATGAGAATTTGGTTGATACTGAGGTATCTCTCAGTGGTTATAAGATTGAGTGGGATGAGTATGATGACTTTAAAGAAGATAAAAATAGCTCAAGCATATCACATGTGATTGGAAGTACTCCTAAAAAGTCTATACTAAATATATCTACTAAGGGGGAGACTTCCCTTGGATTTAATGTGTTGAGACTATACTATTTAGAGTCTAATAAGGATGATGATAATGGGGGAAATCCACCTAGAAATGGTGGACCTACCATCCCTTCTACACAAAGGGTACTGGAAGGATATCCAATAACTGATATTGATTCTCAAAATATACTTGAGATATCTCCTTTGATACCCTTAGTTGACCAAACTTTAGAGGATTTTTCCTACTTCCACCAAGGCTTATGAGGAATCTGAGTAAGGTGCTTCTATTGTTATGGATGTAGAATATGCTGAGCTTGATTCTCATGAAGAAGAATTTGAATCAAGTGATAGAGATGAATATAATACTGAAAGAGATAGATTATTGGAGGATATAGCTAAGTTAGATAATAGACATGAATCTTATGATCCATCTACTTATGTACCTACCTCTTTACCTTATACAAATTATATCAAAAAGGATAATTTGGATGAGTTTAAATTAGATCTGATGGGTGTATTCAAAGAATTATGTCATTTTTTTATAAATTCTTTGGAGCTAATGAGATAAGAAGATATATATCAGGTTTTTATTTTTGTTATTTCTCATATTTAACCAAAATTTCATCTCTAGATGAATTTAATGAGAAATGATACTAAGGATTTGAAATCAAAAATAGTTTCTTTGTAGTTATATTTATCTAATATGATTTTGAATCTAGACCAGAATTATCTATGTTTAGTGCTTCAATATTCTAAATCTGTTACTCAACCTCTTAATCCTACAATATAACCATATACTGATGAAGGAATAATCATATATTTTATTAAATAAGAGTTAAAGGTTGTTTTTTACAAGTTTAATCAAACAAGGGAAGTTGTGTTTTATGGTTTTCAAACACATTCTGCTAAAAAATTATAACTATTCAAGAAATATGTCAAAAAAACTAGGCAAGTTAGAGAAAAAAATCAATAAATCCATTGACGTCTACCTAAGAAAGATATTCACCAAATCAAATTTGAAGGTTATGTTCAGAAATATTCATTTTAATAATAAGATGTCACCTTTAGTTCAAACTTTTAAATACCATGTTTAGAAGCTCATGGTGCTTACCCTAGTGTTTGAATCCTTCATGGAAAACAAATAGAACTTTCTTCAGGCATTGGAGTAGGGCTCTTGGGTTGTGAGTGATTTTACCAAGCTGATGGAACCCTACCTTTACCCTAATAATACAAATGTGCTGGATACTCTATCAATTCACATTTCCTTACCTCATTTAACTACCTTCTATACCCTAAATACCTTTATCCAATCTCTTAGATAGGAACTTGAGCATCTAAGACCTGTTTTATGATTTATAGTCATTGGTGAGCCTACTTTCACCTTTGATTAAAAGACTAAATCTTATGTACCTATCTCTACTTCCAAATGAAAGGATTCAATTATTTATTTAGATATCCATGATGTTCCAGATTCATATTCTGAGTAGAATTCCTAAAAGGGACTACTTGTAACCCTTTTTGTAATATATTTTGAAATGATAATAAAATACTCCTCTTTATTCTCATTTCTGTTTATATTTTTACTCTTATCTTTTCTCTCCTTTGATGTAAATTTTGATAATCCAAAAATGAAGAGTAAAATTTTAATTGAGATATTGATATTTTTTCTATTTACTAAAAAATTGCTTTTTATGTATTAAATACATTTTAGTTTAAATTTCATGTTTTTTGATCATAAAAAAGGGGGATATTTTTTGATTAGATCAATATATCCTTATTTTAATGATCCCAAATCATGTTTATAATGTTATTAATGAATTTCATGTTTTATGTAAATAATATTTTTTGGCCAATCTTGAAAAATGTATATGTTTTGGAACTTACCATTCATACTTACCACATGAACATATTTTACTAACTGTGAAGGTAAATTGACTGTGTAGTACTGACTGAATGAATAAACTACCTACCATGCACCAATTCTGTGTATCTTGTAATAACTATGCATTGAAGTTCAAGTGACCTCATGTGTAATGAATCTACCATATGAGGAAAAGAATCTACCATGAGAACCAGTGAATTGACCACATGAATGAGACTACCTACTATATGAACAAATCTAGTTACCATTTGAAGGTAAGTTAAAATATTTCTTTGTAATTTAATTATCACATCTGGTATTGTAGTTATTGTATGAAGAGATGTACCTACCATGAGAAAAATTACCCACCAAATGAATATATATACCTACCATATAGAAAATATTACCTACCACACAAAGGAATGAAGTTTCCATGAATAGTTATCGGGCCAACCAACTGTGCCTAGTTTCAGTGCCAACCAACCATGCCTAGTAACCATATATAACTAAGAGAAAGACTGTATACTATTAATAACATAAATATTGAAGATTTTTAAAATCTATAATGAATAAATTTTGATTATTACTTGTATAGTTAGTGGAATTAAGGATTATATTAAAGTTCTCTAATGGATACTTTTAGATAGAGTTTTCTTTTAAGAAGAAGAACTTATCCTGGACAAAAAAGAACTTATAGAAGGGCGATAAATTGAAAAAATAGAGGAATACATGTGAACTTATGATACACATGAGACTCATTCAAGACACCTTGCAACACTCTGATTCTCTAAAACTTCTGTTCAAACTTGGTTGAGCCCTTCCAAAGACAAATTCAAGGAATCCTGTGCAAATAAAGCTAACCAGACTGAGTTGCATCAAATATTCACACTCTCTATTGTTTTTCTATTTTTGTTTTAGTTTAAATTTTGATCTTTTTTTTTCTTTAATTTTTTTATCTTTAAACATAGAATCCTACACTATATTTTAGAGTTCTTGACACTCTATTATTTTCTTTTACATCTGTATTCCCATAAATAACTATGGAGGAGGTCGTGTGTGACCCAAACTACTTTTTATCCCATAAATAACTCTGTAAGAGGATTTTTTATATATTAAAATATTAGAGTATAGTTGTTTGTAAAACTATATCCAAGTTGTAGATCAGTTTATTTTATAATAAACTACTTATCAGTGAGTGTTTCCAAGTAGTGGGGATTAGGTCTCATCTTGGGACTGAACCCCTTGTTTAATTCCACTGTGTGCTTTTAACTATTTTGTTTTAATCTGTTTTTAGAAATTATCTATATATATTTTCTAAAACTATATAAAAAAACCTTTCTTTGGTAGTTAAATTTAATTTGAGTTTTATATAATCTATTTTATTAAATTAATTATTTTCAAAAGTTAAAGTATTTTAAAAATTATTTTAACTGAGCTATGATCGAGATTTGAGAGGATTTTCCAAGTATCAGATTATATAACTCTACTATATTAGATAACTGGGCATATTTTACAAACTGGGGGATTTAAGTATTAATCTTTAGTTATCCACTAGGACTAAAAAATTGTTTATATTATGAATAAATGTATGCTTTAGTTTAAGGTGTTAAACCAATTCTTTAAATTACCATACATTCATCTAAGGATTTACCTATTAGGCATGATAATTGGTTTAGTTTACTTCTACAATGAATTTATCTTGTTTATAATTCATGTAAAGAGTTACATGTCAAAATGTTTTGAACATATTGATTTTGTGGAAAGAAAAGGGATTCCAAACTGAAGTGTTAAAAGAATGTATACATGCAGAGGGAATACATGAGATAAGATAGTGATATTTAAATCCCATTTAAAATAATAAGTATTAGATTCCTTCTAAAGTTCCACCTATTAAAATCCATATCATCCAACTTTTTAGGCCATGCCAAATTTAGAATTCTCGAGATTATCTTATGTATAGAAAGAAAGTAATGAGGTGACTCTAACATTTAGGTGCTATTTTTGTGATGTATGATTTGGGTTAAAATTAAATAGGAAACCCTAACTAGTTGGATACTATAGGAATGAAGTTAAGATAATCCACATGATGTATTTTTCAAGGAGTTTTCCACACAACTATCCAAGAGTCATATGTGATATGATTGGCATGATTAACTATCTGATATAGTTTCAATTTATTCATGAAATTATGTTAGTCAATATGAAATATAGATATTTACCCACTAATGGATATGATATATTTTTAAAATATTTCATCATTTTAGTGTGTAACTTAAAATATTTCATCATTTTAGTATGTAACAAACCAACCCAGGTCAACCTAACATGTCACCCTAATTGGCCTTCCATAAGGCTTGAATTGCATTCCCGATCCACAATGGTTATAGGCAAGCACCTATGTATCAATATTAAAAATAATTGGAATGATTTAACCCTAAACATAACCAAGACATGTATCATGCGTCAAATGAAATATATATAAATATATATCAAAAATCAGAGTACAAAGTGGAAGTCTAAAAACAAATATGAGACATAATAATACAAAATCCTAATGGTCTAGAACACAAGATAAACCATGATCTAAGAGTCTATATCCATGTTACCATTGATAAAAACTATCCTAAATCACCCAAAAACAATGTCGGATAGGAGGATTCACTAAGCACATAATTCCCTTACCTTTAACCGAGTCTTGTAAAACCAAGTCTACATACACTCCAAGACATTTGTAGGGTGTGGGGAAACACCTGATAAGATACCAACATGAATCTAAACAATTTATTTCACCTTTCAACCATTATTTATATTTTAAAAAAACCAATTACATAAAGTAGTTCATGTGGATTTTTTTCCTGAAATATCCCTTTGATTTTACTTTTAAAGAACACTATACATCCCAAGCCCTAAAAACATGGAAATAAAACATATTTTATCAAATAAAGGGAAATAAAAAAGAAATTCATTCATAATAAATCAAATTTGAAATTAAAACCCAAAAGTCTAGGTAATATATACTGAGGATGTGCAAATGGTCCACAAGATGAGGTCTATGATACCAAGACATCCATGGAAATCTAGTCAACATAGTGAATCCTAGTCCCCTATAAAGACACATATCCCTAGGTCTTACCAAAGTTCTAAATTTTACCATTACATGAAACATAATCAAAGCTAAACATTTCAAATTATCTTTTTGAAATTTCATCATACACTTAAAGTTTATAAAAACATTTTTTAAAGAAAACCCCCTTATAACATTTCTCATTACCACCAAAGATCAAGAAAAAATCATGGATTTTAATTTATCCCTTAAATTAATCAAACCAATCATTTTCATATGCTCAAATAAAATTATTTCATAAGAACATTCAAGTATTCCATGAGAAGTAATCCATTATATAGATACACCTACCTTACTAATAGAGGAAACATCAATGACTTCGAATTATGTGATTTGAAACAAAGAGTTCTGATCATCCAAATTCTATATTTATGATAAACATAATCAATTCCCCATAAAACCCTCTATATCTAGAAATCAAACCCAATTGGGTTCCAACAAATCAAGGGGAAAAGTGATTGATGATATATCTTGAGAAAAGAGTAAAAATTTAGAGGATATATGAACATACCTGAAAGATATCCACCAAAATCAATAGAGGATCCCAATATAATTAAGGGGATATCCCCCTAGAGTGTCATGGAGGGGATGGTTCTAGATAAAGAGGAATTAGGAAGAGATTAAAATTAAAAACAACCAAGGGTATCATAGTAATTTTCCATATTAAGATGTTTGAAATGGGTCACATGGTTAGACCACATGTTTTTACAAACCATGCAGTAACCATACGATAGATTCTATCCATTGAAAACTAAGTCACATGGTTTCTTGGGGGTATTATTATTGTTAGAGAAACTATGCGCAAGCTGTACAAAAAATCTATGTACTCAAACCCAAACATCTACATGGTTTTCCTAGTGGTTCACATGGTTAGAAAAACCATGATCAAACTGTTCAAATCACTACTAAAACCAATAGAGGAATATTTCCTAGTTACCACATCATTACTACTAAATATTATCCTAGATCATTTCCCTCCAAAATCCAATTTTTTCTACCTTTAACACCCAACATCCACTAGAACCTCAAAAGAGATAAACCAATCTAAAAAATAAACATACCTATGAACTTGATGTCATCAAAATTCTCCACAACATGAAACTTTTTGTCTTTATAAAGTGTTAAAGATTCTATAATATTCTGAATAAATAATGCCACTAATTATTCATAAATTCTTCCTGATACTATGTATCATGGTTATCTGATACAATATGCCACAAAATATATACTAAAGGGGTTGTTTTATCATAAAACACTTTATCTTGATGATCCATAATCTAAAATGTTTATTAAAACATTGAGTTATTAGGTTCAATATCAACACCCTCCCATTCAATCACATGGGAAGGGTCCAGTTGATACTTCTTCAGCTGTGATACATGGAACACATCATGTATCAATTTCAAGAGAGATGGTAAGTTCACTTGATATTACACTTTTCCAAGTCTCCCAATGATCTCTAAAGGAACAATATATCCTGGAACCAAATTAACATACTTTCTCAACTAACAATTCCCCAATCAAGAAGAAACTCTGAGAAATACCCGATCACTAACCTCAAATTAAAATGGTTGATGACTGAGACAAGAATATGATTTCAAAGGTCTCTGAGATATCATTAATCTATTTTGGATCAACTTTACTTTATCCACCATCTCATGAAAAAAATCCATCCCATGAGTGACCTCTCACTAATATACACCCTGCACTATGGAGATCTACATGGATTCTCATACAATGCTTCAAAGGGTACCATTCTAATCAAATCTTGATAACTGTTATTATATGAAAATTACATCAAGGGTGTATTCTCCTTACATGAACCACTAAATTCAAGTATGCATGAATGAAGCACATATTCTAGAATCTAGATGTCCCACCTAGTACGACCATCTATCCGAGGATGTTACACCATGCTTAACTTCAGTTGGGTACCTATCACCTCTTGTAATACCTTCCAAAACTGAGATGTAAATCATGATTCTCTATTATAAATAATTTATGAAAGTAATATATGGAGATTCATAGTATCTCAAACATATATGTTCCCAATATATTTTACCTTTATCAACTACTTAATTAAAAGGAAATGGGATTATTTAGTGAGTTTATAACTAATCACCCAAGTATCATCCTTCCCACCAAGTATCTAAGGTAGTCCAATCATAAAGTTCATAGATATCTCATCTCATTTTAAAATTATAATGGGTAAGGGTTGAAACAAATGAGCTGGTATCTAGTGTTATGTCTCAATCTTATAACAAGTAAAGAATTATGAAATGAAACCTATAATCATTCTCCTCACCCCAACCACCAATATCAACATCTCAAGTCATGATACATTTTTTACCTCATGGATTCATATAAAAAATCGATTGATGACTACTCTCAATCAACTAATTCCACTTAGATGTCAAAACAATAAATATTCCTTAAAAAAGAAAAGCTCATTTGGGAGACTAAGACCAATCACTTGAGGTCTCCCCACCATATAGGATTTTACTAAAATTCTAACCATCAATGTATATTACATTCTCAAGTTTAATATGATCATTAAATGAAGAAATGGATTTCAAAAAAGCTAAAAACACCTAACTATTATCCTCTTACACTTCCAAGATCATCCTAGTAAATAAACTCATCAAATAACACTCATCCATTTATTCCTTCTAGGCTTGAGTCGATAACTTTCCACTCAAAATGTCAGAGAATAAATTCCCTTTTCTAGGTGTATATGAAATATAAAAATCAAAATTCTAAATATATTTAACCCATTTTCTTTATTGTAATTTCAAGCCTCTATGGGTGAAAATATACTTCTGGAACTTATGATATGAATACATAGTAAACCAATCACTAAATAGATAGTGGTTCCAAGTATTGAGATCTTTCATCACGACTTCCAAATCATGATCAAGGGTAAGATATTTCCTCTCATGAATTCATAATTGGTAAGATCCATAGGCCACCATTGAATTTCCTTACATCAGAACACATCCCAATCCCATACTCGAGGCATCACATGAAAAATTATAGCTCAAATTTGTCTTAGATAGAATCAAAAATGGATTTGAAGTTAATCTAACCTTTAGTTCCTCAACTCATCTTTAACACCTAACATTACATTTGAACTTAACACCTTTGCTGGTAAGCTCTGTCATAGGAGATGAAAGTTTGGATAAGTCCTGAACAAAATGTATGTAATATCCTACTGAACCTAAGAAGCTTAGGATCTCAAACATATTTCCAATTTTTTACCAAAAAAACTACTAGAATTTTTTCAATATCCACTAAAGTACCCCTATCAGGTATCACATTCCTAAGAAACTTCACTTCTCAGATCCAAAACATATATTTATATTTATTCCCATACAAATTTTGTTCTTTTAATATTCAAAGGATGATATCAAAATTATACCTAAGTTACTCCTCTGACATGGATTATACCAGAATATTATCCATGAAGACAATAATGAAAAATTACAAGAACATATGAAATATTTGGTTCATCAAATCCATAAATACTGAAAGAGTGTTAGTAAGACTGAATGAAATAACTAAGAAATGAAAATTACTATACCGACTCCTAAATGATGTATTAGTTATATATATTCTTCTTGTACTCTAAAATAATGGTACCCTGATCACAATTCGATCTTATAAAACCATTTTGATCGTTTGAGTTGATTAAATAGATCATAAATTCTAGGAAAGTAGTATTTGTTCTCAATTTTCACATGATTAAGATTTCGGCAATCAACACAAATTCCGAGTCTTCTATTTGCCTTATTTGTAAATAGAACTAGTGAATACCAATGAGGCACACTGGGATGAATAAATACCTTAGCCTCAAGATAATAAATTTGAAATTTAATCTCCTTTAACTCAGTGGATTTTATACAATATGATAATATAGAAATGGATCTTATCCTAGAGAGTAGTTTAATAGAGAACTTGACCTAGCTCTAGGGTGGTAACCCATAAAAATTGTCAGGAAAGAACTCAAGTTACACACTCACCACTTTAGGAAGTGGAATTATCAAACAATTGAAAAATTATCAATAAAAATATCTAGAAAATAGCATGAGATCAGTCCATCATGAGAAAAAATGCCCCACTCTCCCTGATCTAGGATCCCACTCACCCTAGAAGACATGAGTGACTCCATCAAAATAAATAAACTGAACTCAATGATGATAATATTCAATATGATTCTTAAAACTAATTATCCAATCCATGTTAATAATAATCTTGAAGATATAAATTTCAAGAACCAATAAATCCCACATGACTTCAAAGTCAGAAATCCAAGCCCATCACTTTGGGAATATAAAACCTTTCTCCTTTCTCCTTCCCAAGGGAGTGGAAAGATCCATCATAAAGGGAATAAGATATGAACACAAACCCAATTTATCAATAAAATTAGATTATATAATGGAATTATATGAACCAATATAAAATAATTCCATGCCCATATAATATTAAATAATCATTATACTACTCATAGCAGCTGGCCTTGATTCAGGATCCTCCAATACATACTCCACTATGTAAAGATGACCATCCTCAACTCCTCTTTGTGCTTTCTCCATATCCTAAGTATCCCATTTTTTGATAAGAGTGAGATACACCACTTTTTTATATGTGAGACTATAACTAATTGGATTTAGTAATCATGGATCAAACCCTACTACCTTGAGGTGCCTTTCCATTGAAGTACTGGAGATGACCAGATTACCCACATATGTGGCATTATTTGGGTGATATTTTACAATCAGGATTGGTGTGTCCATATCACCCACGCTGGATGTAGACCACATGAAACTTTAGTGAATTATTCTTTGCACCACTACCACCATCCTGACATGGCATGACTCATTTCCTCTTCTTGCTAGAAGACACATCCTGACTTCCTCTTTTGGTTACTGAAACTCCTTCAAGACCAGTCTTTTTGGATATGTTTTCTTCTACCATAAATTCTTTATCAAACACCTTATTAATGGTTAGTAGGTAAACATAGAATAAACATTGACCAAATATCAGCCCTGAAACCCATCTCAATCCATTGAACTTTGAGGATGTCATTAGAAACAAGCTCAGGTGATAAGTGAATTAAATTGGAGAAATGAGTAGCATACTCCATAACTGAGAATTATCCTTACTCCAAGGTCACAAATTCATTATTATTCACCAATAAAAAAATTTAAAGATAAAAATACTTATAGAATACCTTATTAAAAGTGTTCTAGGTAAGATCCTCAAGAAAATTATATTACATAATGGAGTCCCACCATTTCCTCCCTGGTTCTTCCATCATATATGTAGAGAAACCCACTACTGATTCTTATAGAGTCTTCAAGAATTGGGGAATTCTTTAAATATATTTAATACATTCCTTAGGATACTTGGTTCCTTTGTCACCACAAAATATTTTCAAACTACTTGGTAAAATCTAAAGAATGAGCCACTATCCATTCCTAGTTTCTAATGCCAACATGAACCAAACTCTGGATTGTTAGATAGCTTCTTCAAAAAATGAAGTGTTTACTGGAGGGTTCACCTATGAAACCTATATTGTATATTCCTATCCTAGATTAAAAATATATATTATAGGAGGAATTATCTATTAATCCCAAAATATAACACTTAATAATTTATGCAACACAACTTTGAGTCAAATGATGAACCAAAAGAGTCTAAATTAAATCCCTTAAACAAAAAAATTTAAGGAAACAATAGATTCATAGAATGAGGTATAGAAGCATTAGAAATCAACAAAATAAAAGAGATGATTTATCTAAACAAACACAAAATTAAGTTCATTTAAATAACCCAAAATTCAAGTTCAAGCTTGATAAAAAATCCCTGACCACTCATGGTAGCTCGAGATCAGATACAGAAGTGAATGGGCCAAGATCTCTTTCACACTTACTACACGAGTTCTAATGGTCCTACTTGTAACAACCCAAACTTTTGTAAATAAAATTACCTTTTCTGGTTGAATTAAATTTCCCATTACCTATTATGTTTACAGAAAAAACATACAATACTTTGGTATTATTATATCCTATCAGATTTCAAATACTGTTAAGAATAAAAAACATTGATAATATATACATTGAATAGTTATCATATGATTATAATAAATATAGGGTTTTGACAAATCTAATTGACCAAAAAAGGAAGTGATGCCCTCAACCAGTAGGATCGTATCACATGAAGCCCATTTATCATATCTATCAAGGGAGATAGCATCACATGTCTTTTACCTTGACTAAACCCATGATTATATCCAACAACTAAAGCATGATAAAAAATTTTTACAGGAGAAGTTCAAGTTTATAGAGATCATGGCCCAAACCATGTACCCTATGAAAATCTCAACAGTGCACACCTTACCCTTAAATTTTTTTTTGGTATAATAAAGGGTTATGTATCAAGACCTTAATAATGTGAATAATTATATTTTATTTTAAATATAATAATGGTTATGTTTACTTCTTATTATTGTTATTTATAAAGGATTTGGATTTTGATTCGACAAAACATAAATTATATTTTTGGGTAAAATGTAATTTCAATTAAGGAAATACTTTTGAGGAATTAATTTTCTTTGAAAAAAATCATATTTTAATAAAATATTATTATTAAATAATATTTATTAAGTATAGTTTATAATATATTTTTTAAAATTCAAAAATAATTTTTATAATGGTTTGAAAACTGTTATTGTAAAAAAAACCCAATTTTTTTTAAATAAATGTCAATTCTTATTTTTAAATTAAAAATTCACATTTTTAGAAAATTATTTGGATTAAATAAATATTATTTTTGGAATCATAATATAAAAATTATCCAATGGTGACTTTTTCATAATTTTCCAATATAGTTGAATTTTCAGCTAAAAATTAAATACAGTATAAATATGCAGTGTGTATTATGAAATCATAATGACCCAAAAGTGATGTAATAAATACTGTTAAGGGTATCCATGACCAAAAATATGTTTATAATTTAAGATAATTTTATTTTTAGGTTATTTGATTAATTTAATAAATCATTTACGAATCCTCCAAAACCTATATTATATTTTAAGGTTTTAAAATCATCTCTTTAAGAATATGACTCACTTACACATCACCAAGGGTAATATTTTAAGGAGTTAAGACCTTGAAATTATAAAATAATGGAAACCAATCCTCTTTGGTGGGAATGACTTGGTGAGGATGAGATGAATAGTTGACCTATTTAGGTGCTGTTGTTTCTGCTGTTTACTCATGGGTGAATTATTATTATTATTTCACATATGCATGAGAGACTTTGGTTTTCCTACTGTGTATACTTATATGATCACCCTATGTATATAAACTGATTTTCAGGTTTAGAGGAGGATTATATAGTCTATTCTGAACATTACTAGCATAGAATTTTGGACGATTGTTGTTTTGCTGCTTTATCTTTTCTTTTGGGTATTTACTTTTGGAAACTTTTATTTTTATTAGTTCTATTTATGAATTCACTATGGGATAGTTTTGGTTTCTTTTTATATTATGTCATGAAGTTTCTTGTGGATGATTCACCTTATCTCCTGATCCTATATTATCATAGAGGGTAATGCCTCCCATTTCATGAGATTTTTATACCCTTAATACTAGTTTCCAACGTGAGGCCTAATGGAGGCAGGACTCGACGGTCATTATCTATCTCCCTTTCATTGCAGTAACTTTTGTGGGAGGGGTTCATGACACATATGACCTCCAAAACTGAGTTTTTTGTTCGGATACCAGGATTTTTGAACTTTCAACGTGATTTCAGTTTCTTTTAAGAGTGTATTCGTATATGTTTTGGGTCATCTATGATTTTATTCCATAGAATTAAATCCCTATTGATTTGATGGCGTTACAATTGTTGTAGTTTTCCTTCTTTTGGTGATTTATTATCAATTATATATATATATATATTTATTTATTTTTATATATTTATGAATATTTATTTATAATATATATACATATATATCAATATTTAATTAAAAATATATATAATTGTATCTATGCATAGATATTTATATGTATTTATGCATATTTGTCTATATTTATATACATTTATAAACATTTGTACATATTTATGTTTATATATTTTTATATATTATACAGGTGCATGTATATATATATTGATATTTATATTTACTCAGGTTTATATATATATATATATTAATATAAAATTATATACATGTGTGTGTTTATATATATTTATGTAATATAATTGTGTGTTTATATATATTTATGTAAATTTTTTTAAATGTATATATATTTATAGATATTAATATCCATTTATGTATATTTATATATATGATGTTTGTATATATATTTATATGCATTCTATTGGTTGGTGTGTGTGTCTCCGTGCTTGTATTTATAAACATTTATGTAAATTTATTTATATTTATATATTTTTATAAGATATATATAATTGTATTCAAATAAATTTACTTGTAATTATATATATATATATTATATATTATTTATTATATATTCATATATTATTTAATATTTATTATCAATTAATTATTGTTTTATTACTTATTTATGATATATATTTATTATTTATTATTAATTTATTATTAATTTATTTAATATTTATTACAATTAATACATATTATTTATTAGTTATTATTAATTTATTATTTATTATCAATTTATTATTAATATGTTGTTAATTATTTATGTATTATTTATTTACTAATTATTCATCATATATTGATTTATTATCTATTTACTAATTTATTAAATATTAATTTATTATTCCTTGTTAATTTATTTTATTAATTTATTTATTGTTTATATATTTATTATTATTTTTTAAATTTATTATTAACATATTATTGATTATTTATTTATTACTTATTAATTATATATTAATTAATTAATTAATTTATAATTATCAATTTATTATTTATTTATCATATATAGATTTATTATTGATTGATTGATTTATTATTTATTATTTATTCATTATTTATTTATTTCATATTTATCAATTATGCATTATTATTTTATATTATTTATTATTATCTTTAGTATTATTATTTATTTATACATATTTAGATGTATTTATTTGTATATATAAGTATATTGAATTTTTCTTAGTCACCACATGAAGAGCTTGCTGGAGTGAAAATGTATTTATAGAATAACTAAGACGTAAGAGGTTAAAATCTCACCCAACACATATATATGCTGAATTTATGCCTGATATGCATGCATAGTAGGATAAATAATAACTAAATAATAAATAAATCATAAATAATAATAATTAATATATAATAAATAAGTACAAAATAAATAAATAAATAAATAATAAATTATGTAAATAAAAAATAAAAAATAATAAGAATTATTTTTTTTAAAAAAATCACTGTCAAATGATTAACAACAGTTTAAACAACCGCTAAAAACCAACTGTTAAATGGTCTATAATGGTTCTAAAAACCACCCTGAAATGTTTCATGACACCGCATTTTGTGACAGTTTTGGAAAACCACTACTAAAAAACCACCGTTAAACGATCTGCAAAGGTTCTAAAAACCACCAAAAAATGTTTTTCGACACCAAATTTTATGGTAGTTTTGAAAAATTACCAATAAATAGTTTTTTTATGTAGTGAATTAATATCAAGACCCAACCCACTAAGGCCTTCCTAGCCAAGGATAAGCTGAGTGTGAAAAACCCAAGACCGCCTCCAATAAGCTCAGGGTTGGTGACTAGTGTTGAGAAGGCATATCACTAAAATGGGAGGCCTTATCCTAAGTACATGTACACACAAATACACAACATGCTCAATGAAACAGTGTAGAGATAGTATAAAATACTGAACATTTAGAGTGTATACCATGAATGCAACAACCTCTAAGAAAGAATCAACGTTCAAAAACATAGTACAAATGTATAAAGGGAAAAAATAAACGTCCAACCATAAATGTGGTCCCAACTAGACAAAAATCGGCAAAAGGGTAGATTGAAGAGAGTTTGAATCACAATCTCCAAAGCTAACCACTGAACAAAGTCCAATCTTCTAGGTACAACTATGCTCCTCCCAATCATGCTCCACCAAGGTTACCACTGATATATCTATTATTGGAATCATACAAAACACATGCGGGAGAAGCCCATGCAAGGGTGAGTATACACATACCCACTATGACACCCTGAAATCCATAAAGGTAGAAATAAAAATAAATAATAGTCATCTCATCCCATAAGAAATATAGAAATGAAACCCAATAAATATATACTCAAAAAGAAACCCAAGTGATATAGAAAGAGGATCTCCATATCCATACCCTTTCTAAGAATTATGAGTTAGACTATATCTCCAAAAATCCATTTAAGATGCTCAAAATCATGCACAACCACACAAGAATCCATTTGAGGGCCTGCACCTCGCCACTATGATCCACAGTCAAGGGGGAGTAATCTTCCAGTGGAGGACCCTCTCCCCACTGAAGCTTGAAGATGGGATGGGGGGGAGGGTTCCACTCCATATATAGAGGACCCATACATTGTAGTGGGGGGGGGGGGGAATCAACCCTAATTGTTTAAAGAGTATGGGGCCCCACACCCTAGTGCAACAAGGGGGTTTCTAACCCTTGGTAATGTTCTGATGGTCACACACATTTGTAGTCACCGATTAAGCATCACTAAAATATGTGACCCACTCACACCACCCTATATTGTATCTCTAATTCCATATCGAATTCTAATATCATGTTCTATGTGGAAAACTTCTCAAGATATGCTACAGGAGTGTCCAAATCTGATTCCTTAAGAAAGAGATACATAAGGTTTAAGTTCTTAGGGTAGGTACATGGCATGTACATAGGGTCACACGGCGTGTGACCTCACCTGGACACTTATCCAAGTCCTCTCCTATACATATCATAGCTAGACATGTGGGACTAAATGATACGTATGTGGGGTGCATGGCATTTATTGAATGTCTGGTATCTGTTTGTGTCTTCCATCCCATGCCCATTTACTTTGGCTTGTGCTCATGTACACTGGCTGTGTCCAGAAACCTTGGCCGTATCTGAGTCCACATTTGTTCCCATGTACTCTTGTCATGCCAATGTTTTTGGCCATGTTCATGTTTTTTTAATCCTACAGTACACTTCATGCTACTAAAATTGGGTCACACGGCATATATGGGTCATACACAGTATGTGATATTTTACTCCGTTCAAAACCCTAGCCGATATAGTAAGGGGTATACCTGATGTGAATTCTCCGAAGTACAAGCTACGAATTTATGTAATTTCTAGAAATTGATGAAATCTTTATACATCTCACCCACATCTCCACCGCTATCAATTCCACCTCAAATCACATTGATGAGTGTGGATCTATGGACAAACACACCCAATCCATCACCAATGACCAAATTCTAGCCACCCAAACCACATGCGAGTCTCACTCATCGCACCGTACCATTGAATTTCTTCTCTCATATATGAAAAACCTTTATCCAGCCTTCGAGTTGTGTCTCTAAAAACCAAATCTCACATTCCTCCATGATCCATCAACAAAAAACTAATTCATAAATCATGCATGGATCCTCAATGAATCTCGGTGTTTGATAATGCTAGAATACGACCTAAAAATGTTGATCTGTGACCCCTTAGGACAATGAAAATGTATGTGAAGAAAAATAAAGGAAATTCATAAGAATGAAGTGAAATAACGTCACTGGATGGTGTGATTCTATCGAACTATTACATAATGTAGAAACTATAGTAAAATCAGGGATGCAAAAAAAGAATAATCGGATCTAGAACACCAAGTAAGGTAAGGCTCTTGAAAATAACTTAAATCACATAGAAATTAAGACAGATATACAAATCCATTATTATCAATTAATCAGGGGTATAAATCCATAAAATAAAATGAACTACCTCAAGTATGGATCAATGGTTGGTAATCAACACATCCTCTATCACTAAAGACAACAATCCTACTATGTTTACTATCTATCTCATGATTAACCTCGATCTGTTTGTCATCGATCCTCAATATTCCAAAGACAATGAAGAACACTTTCCATCCCTAATATCATAGGGATGTGTGAATAAACCTGGGTATTTTCTATAATAAGGCATTTATAGAGCATGACTTATATCTATTTCATAAAATAAATAAATTAAATTAATTAATTAATTTACTTAATTCACCCACCAAAGGATTTTTTCTATAGAATATATGATGCTGACCATATTTATGTCACAAAAAGTGTAAACCTCAAATTTTAGAATCAACCATGGTATCAAATTTTCCATATGAGGTATCAAATATTAAGAAAACCATTTATACAAAAAAATTCACACGTGTGCTTTTAATATATTAATTTCAGGGTCTTAAGACACCCAAACATAATGCTAACTATGAGGAAAAATCCAGATACAAATATAGAAATATTCAAAGGACTAAATTTAAAAAACAAGATTCATTATATTCTCTTATAATTCAAGTATTTTCACCCAAAAAAACAAGTCACGCAAAAATGTGGGGGTACTGAGTACACATCTGACTCTTATGATCCTATGAGTTATCCTGTATGCTCCCATGCTACCAAAGAAATAGAACCAAAGGAATGGACCATACATGCATTATCCTCTCCTATCGGTCCTCAACTTCCACTAGGTACTTCATGAAGTTGGATCCATCCTCGATGTATAACTCTCCCTAGTCAATAACATGTGTATGGTCATGAACATATCTACTCAACCGTGAAAAATGGAAAATGTCATGTACTCAGTCAAACTAAGGGGGTAAGGCTAAGTAGTAGGTAACCTCACCAACCCTATAAAGTATCTACAATGACCTAATGAAACTTGGGGATATATTGCTTCCTCAGACAAACCTCTACAATCCTCATTATAGGGAGACTCATAGGAAAACATGGTCACCCCTCTCAAACTCTAATGGTCTACGATGCTAATTTTCATAAGATTTATATTGGTACTGGGATATCCTTATAAACCCATGGATCACATAAACCATCTCTATTTTCTTCTTCACCATCTCTATCCCAACAATAGATGTCTCTCTAATTTTAGTCCAACATAAGGGCTAACTGAAGGGTCTCCCATAGAGGGCCTTGAAATGTTCCATACCAATAGTAGTGTGATAGATATTATTATAAGTGAACGCCATTAATTGTAAGTGACCCTCCCATATTTGGCCGAAGTCCAACACACATGTTCTCAATATATCCTCTAACACTTAGATAGTTTTCTCAGTCTATATATTGGTATGGGGGTGAAACACCATGCTCATATATAACTAGGTCCCAAAATCCTCTTACATACCCATCCACAAACATGATTTAGACCAACCATCATAGTTAGATATGATCATCATGGGTACCCCATGAAGCCAGATGATATACCACATGTACAACTACCCAAAACTCTCAACCGAACTATACTCCCTGATGTAAAGAAAGTGTGACAACTTGGTGAGTTGGTAAAAAATCACCCATATAGTATAATGATATCTCACTATACATGGAATACCCATGATAAAATCCATTGATATTCCATGGAAATTTCATTTCGTGATCTCAAGAGGTTGATTCAAACTTGTTGGAACCTGATATTAATCCTTCACCTACTGACATGTGGGTCATCGAGCAAAAAATTTGGCAATGATCTACCTTACTCCATCCCACCAAAACTACCACTGAAGGTCCATGCACACATTTTCCACCTTTGAATGTAAAACCAAGGGATAAGTAGGAAATTATCTCATAACCTCCTCACACAATGTCACAAGAGCCACCATCCTTCCCTAAAAAATGATGACATGATCCCCTCATTCATAAAATCCATTTGGTGTATCTCCTGAAGATATCAGGTCATCTAGACTGTCATAGTCTATCTCTACCAACTGATCCTCTCTCACATGATGAAGAATTGGTGGATTCTCCACCATTTAATGAATAGAAAATACACCCCACTTCTTCACTAGGGTTATCTTCAATAAATCCAATTGATCAGATGCCTCCTCCACCAAGTAAGAACTTGATTTCATACTAAGGGAATCTACCACCATGTTTCCCTTACCATAATTATATACTATATTGAGGTCATAGTCCTATAGGAACTCCAACCAACATCTTTTTCTCAAGTTGAGATCTCTCTGAGCGAATATGTGCCTGAGACTTTGGTGGTTTGAGTCAGAAAATGATCACCGGGAAGATAGTTCCTTCAAATATTTAGAGTAAAGACTACTACCATTATCAAATATAGGTTATGAGTTGCATAGTTCTTCTCATGGCACATCATCTTACTTAACCTATAAGTGATAACTGCTTGCCTCTACATCAACACACAATTGATCCTAGATCCTAAGACATCAAAAACACCACATAATCAATGATCTCCTCTGGTAGTATCAGCACAAGAGCAATGGTCAACCTCACCCTCAAATCATTTAAGTATATATAACACTAATCATCCAAGATAAACAATTACCATCTCTATATCAATGTGGTCAAAGGGGATTCTATCTTGGAAAAGTCTTCCACCAAAATCCAATAGTACCCCTCCAAACTAGGGAAACCCCACACCACCTTCAATCTCTTGGGTGGTTCCCAAGAAATAACTACATCAATATTCACCAGATATAAGGATAAACCATGACCAGAGATGAAATTACATTGAAATTGAACCTCATGGATCCAAAAAATGACACTTGAAAATCTCATTATAAAACTAGTTCTATCCGAGTAAGTTTAGGACCATTCTCAAATGCTTTTCATGATCCTCCTCTAATGTAGAGTAAATTAGTATGTCTTCAATGAAGATAACTATTAATTAGTCCAAGTATGACTGAAATATCTATTTCATAAGATTCATGAACATAATAGGGGAATTAGTCACACCGAAAGTCATCAATAGAAACTCATAGTGTCTATTGAGACATCAAAATGTCATCTTCATAATATCATCCTTGAAAACTCTCAAATGATGGTATCCATACCTCAGATCTATTCTTTGAGAACCAACTCACACCTTTAAAATGGTCAAAAATTTCATCAAACCTTGTAAAGTGGTACTAATTATTTACTGTTACCTGATCCAAGAGATGATAATCAATACAAAGCCTCAAACTCCCATTCACTATTTTCATGAACTATATCAAAGCTGCCCAAGGGGACTCATTAGGTTTGATAAAAAAATTCTCTCAAAGGTACTCCAACTTCCCATTATCTCCTAGAGCTTGATAAGGGCCATACGATATTCCATATAAGATATAAGTGCGATCCCAGGGTGAAGGTTGATGTAGAATTCTATCTACCACATTAGGGGTAATACCAAGATATCTTCAGGGAAGATGTCTATATAATCATACACTACTTAAAAAATATAGATTCCTATAGATCCTATTGTATCAAGGGATAAAATCACTGATATAAAGGTGATGGGTTATAGTTTCCTTCTCATGGTTCCCACTCGCTCTACTATGAGATCTATCTCTCCGACAAAAGATAATTTCATCCCATCTCTCCAAAGGAATCTAAATTTCAAACAATGATAGTTTATCTGATCACGCACCATGGATAACCAGTTCATACCCAAGATGATTTCATATGGTTTCATCATGAATAATAAGAGGTCCCATGAGAAAATTTATCCACCAAATGCTAACATGAACTTTTGTCAGATGTGAGATATAGAAGAATCACTCCCAGTAGGAACCTATATCCATAACCGCTAGGATAAAGTATCAACAATAATATATAGCTCTCACACAAGGGATATGTAGATGAATTAGTGACTCATTCCTATGTTTACAAGTATTTTAGAAAGAGTATAAATGACATAGATCATACCCTAAATCATCCCGTGAGTAGCCCAGTCATATCCCTCTGTAGTTTGCAGCTACCTGAACCCTCATCCGCTGACCCTATGATATTTTCATGGGATACCTTGTAGAGACCCAAAGCTTGAATTACATAGACATTACATTACTTTTTCGGGAATACTTAATACATGAAAAAAACAGACGCCCAAAGACTGTATTAGTTTAGTGTCTTTGGAAACTCGGAACATAATCTTCTAATCATGGTGAAAGATCTTCAACATCTCCCATAAAGATCTTCCCCTTTGGTTATATTACCTAAAATATTTATTTATATCTTGGGGAAAAGAAATAATAGAAATATGTGATCTCAAATGCTCAGTAAGGGTAGAAATGGATAACATAAAACAATCCATAAACATTTGAACATAAAAAACATGAACATAAAACATCAAAATCAGGAGTAATGACCCAATTCTTTGTGGTACATAAAGCATTGATCATGAAGGAACATTAATCATGATAAAATAGAATGGAAATAAAACATGGAATTTTGGAAACCATTAATAACATGTTATAATTTCTATAGTAGCCAAGGCATTGCTTTCAAGACCATCATAGTGGACAAAATCCATTACTAAACCAGGTTTACTTGCTGTTCCATCCCTGTATTATAGAACCAGATTCACTTTCCGTTCCAACCATGTCTATCTCATGAGATATAAATATTTAACCAATGCATTGGAGGTAGATATAGGTCCCACCCATCTCATAATGAAATCATTCTTACTTGTGCCACAAAATAAACATAAATCATTCATCATAACCCAAAGAATAAAATGGGTTTCATAAACATCATCCCATCATAACATAATCCATATAAAACAAATGGATAACATTTCATCCTAAGAAGAATCAAACGATGTAAATAATAGAGACATTATACTTGAAACATAATCATACTAAATAATGTCATCTTAGATGGAAAATAGTTTTGACAAAACACTTGAAATGAATTCTTGAGGAAAATATCCTTTCTTCTTCAAAATCATTTTATTTTCACAAAATGCCATGCAATTTTAAAAGAAAAAGATTTTTTTGAAAATAATAATGAAATATTGTAGAGTAATATTCATGAAAATTAGGCGTTATGAAACCGTAAAAATCCGTTCATGCCTTATAAGTGAAAAAAACATTCTCCTCGTACTTTTACTGAAAAAGTAAAAAAGTACCTCATATGGTAAACAAAAGAAATATTCCTTCAATAACAAAAAGAAAAAATCAAATAGGAGTAAACATGAATTTAAAATACATGGAATAATATTAAACACTTTATGAAAAACATTTTATGGACTTGGATGAAAAATATACTATAGTAAATACTTACGTATAAGCAGTCTTGGATAAAAATGAGATTGCAAAATTATCCTTTACCTTATGTCCAATTTCTTCCATATGTGTCCGAGACTCCTGTATAGTGGGTTTAAACACATTATTAACTTGTAACATAACCATAATAATATTTATGATATCATATATGATTCACTTACGACTTTATATTACCCATTCATTTGTCAATTCCATGTTAAAGCAGCGTTTTGGGTAAAGTCGTTTCATTTATCGTACGTGTTTTGACTTTCTGTTCTTGATATTATTACTTATATCCTGATTTAATTAATTACATAATGTAAAACATTATTTATATATAATATATATTCATAATATAAATATATATGATAGATCGATAAATGGAATTAAATACACCGTTCATGGAGACGGTAGGCCGTACGTACGCATGAATGCTGTTTTCGTTTCCTTATTGAATTGAATGGAATTAATTAAATGAAACATATATGTACATAAATCCATTATAATTATTATGTAATATATTTCATGATTATTTATTATATGTACTTTATAACCATACTTGAAAGGTTAATCATGGAAAATGAATCTCATCGCTTTCATGGAGACGGTAGTCCATACGTATGCACGAGCGACAATATCATTATTTTGATATTAAAATAGTATATAATTGGATGGTATATCATATATACAGAATAATAATAATGTTATATGTATTATTTATATCATTTATACTCATTATTATACCATCCAAATGATGAAATGTTTGAATAACAAACTACACCACGATGTGGAGACGGTAATCCGTACGTATGCATGTGTGGTGACTTTTTCATTCATAGGATGGATAAAATAACTAATATGGTTTTACAATTTTTATTATAACATAAAATTATATAGAAGATACTAAAGTTATTATTTTATAATGGAAACAACAAAGAAGGAGGAAGTGGAAGAAGAAAGGAACTTGAAATAGGTGGTGAGATATTTACCTCTTCTTTGAGTTCTTCCTTTTGATTTGATCAAAAGGGCTCCTTAGGTTGTCTTTATGACTAACATAAGGCCTCTAGGATGAAGGGAGGACAGTTTATAGGGTATTTGGTCAGGGTTTGGCCGATCCAAATGGCTTTTTATGTGTGAATTAGAGATAAGGGGGAGTGCCCTTTTATAAGAGGGGTGAGGGGAATCTTAGGAAAAACTTAAAATATTATTTTATAATAAATTCATATTCGGTTTATAATGGATCCAAAGTGTCTTGTTTTTAGGCTAGGGTGGGTTTGAGTTGAAATTATTTCAAACAATAGGTTTTAGACAAGTTTAGTTTACTATTTTAACCTTATTATTTAGATTTAACTCTAAGTTAAATAATTTAACTTTTATCGTGTCTTCTTGTATTCTTACACTATATGGTTAATAAACTTACTATAAACTACTAATAGAACCCTAATTGGTTCATTAATGTCATATATATTGTTATATAAGTCTTTTGGCCGAACCTTAGATTTTTAGGACCATTATATCAATTAATAATATAACATTTTTTTTAAAAACTATTTTATGTCAATTATGACACTATTTGGTATTTTGTTTTTTTTTCTAAATTTATAACAGCATTATTATTTCAAATAAAATTCATATAAACAACCCTAATATGTGATATTAACCTATAAAATTAGTTTAATTCATAAAAAGTCTCAAATTACATTTATTTGGGTATTTATAATATCAATTATCTTAATATTTTGTTAATAAGGTAATTACGACATCATCATTGTGTCATAAATAAATTAAATTACTTAAGGTCTAAAAATATAAATAAAATAAAATTATGTAGGAAATGTTTTTATATTTATAATTAATATTTATAGTCTAATTTATCTTATGTATAACCCTATATTAATTTTTTTTATTTATTAAACTTTGATTTTAACTGTTTTAACTCTTCTTTGAATTAAATAATAATAAATGTCCTAATCTAATCTAAGTGGACCGAAATGGTCATATTTTATTAATAAAGTTGTTTTTGGTCGAATTACACTTATCCAATATAATTAGGACATGTGTTAGGGTAATAATAATATCATTTTTACCATCAATTACCCTATTTACTTTTAACCGTGGTAAATAAAAGTAAAAAGTTACTATTCACCAAAAATTATTTTTATCTTATTGAATCACATTTTAATCCTTGATATTAACCGTGTCTCTAGGATTTTCAAAATTCCACTCATAGAAGCGGTAAAATTAAGTTTTATGTGAATTTTCAAATTTTCCTAGGAGGTGAGTAAATGACGGTGAAAAGTTCTATAAAATTTTTATATATCTAAAATTATTACAAATTTACTCTAATGAATTACATTGAACTTATATAGGTATTATGTGTCTATTTTGACCTAAAATAAATTTAAATAAAATAAATAATTATTTAAATAAAAATTCGGTTTTAAACTATAACATACTGTTTTTCACTATTCATCAAAAATTGAAAGTTTTCAGAAAAAAATACCAAAAATTCACCCTAGGCTAATTTCGATATTATGAATCCAAAAATGAAGTCCATTTTGAAAGATAAGATTTATAAAATTTCAAAAAGTGGGTATTACTATTCATAACGACGAGTTTATATAATATTTTAATAACATATCGTTGTTTAGTGAAACTCGGTATTACGTACTACACACGCTATTGAGGAAGATCGCGATTGCATGTAATACAAGCCAAGTCAGGGCTGCATGTAGTGCAATCTCCCTTTGGTGTTTTGTATAACATAATCAAAACTTATTTCATTCATGCATTAAACAAAATCTATACTTAATGTTGCGTAGAATAATTTATACAAAATGAACTTGTAATTGTGTGTAACACGAGCCAAGAATAGTGTTGCGTATACTGCAAGATAATACAGTGTTGTGTATAGTACAAGATAATCTTGGTTTAGTTTACAATAAAAGACATCAAAGAAATTAAAAAGAATATATCTCATAAAATCTTGGGGTGTTAAATTCTACCCCCTTTAAAATGAATTTCGCCCTCAAAATTCATCAGGGTTATAAATGGTTTTCTACTTGAAAGTTTCTTTTATAGAAACCCACATCGTAAAAAGGAATACTAAATCATCATTTTAAAAAGGAACATTAGAAACATAACGGATACCCAAAGTAACTCATCACTGGGTTTCCACATAGGAGAATATAGGTGAAAATATGGATATGGAAGAGAAATCTAACCATCATTTTTGGATGAAGAGTGGTAGAGAACATGGATAAGAAAAATCCAACAATCACAAAGCCATAAATTTGTGATGATCTAAGGTACCATATGATTCATCAGATATGAGGGCACTAGGACACCATTTTTTCTTTTCAAGATCTCCCAAATATTGAATAATTTTTGAATTAAAAGAAATACTTACTTGATTTTGGTACAATCTCACTGCTGTTTGTGTCTTGAACAATTTCCACTTCATCTCTTAAAGAAATGAAGTCGAATTTGTCTTCTGTGAAGTGTTAGCAGATCATGCGATAGAATGATAGGTCATTCCATCTGTTTCAAACATAAAATTATCAAAAGTTACATACATAAGTCCATATTATGGTGAGATTAATCATATATGGTTCCAAAAATGGACTTATACTTCATCTATCATACCGCTTAATAAAATAAAACTAGTTTCTACTAACCAGGGACTTCCTGTAGGCCATTGGTAGGTGATAAAGGCCTGTCTCACTTCAGTTGTGGGTTTGATTCCCATATCCTTGTCCAATGTGACGGGTTTTCGCTCGTCCTACGAGTTGTCCTTTTTCTAAAACTACAATATTATAACATTCCAGAAATAATATCAAAAAATAAGTTCTATCCTTAAATAATAATATCTGATGTCTAACTTAATCCGTTACAACGTTTAGGCTTATCAAAAATACTTCTGTCCAATCTCATAGTAAAAAAAAAACAATTACCAAAAAGGTCATATAACAAGCATGTGATTACCAGCATTTATCCCCCATATATCATAAGATATATCTTGTTGGTCACATTCCAAACATGTGAATACCTTAATCATGTATTCTCTTGAAACATGAATTACCATAGAACCTTAGTGAAAACATGAATGCTGTCAAAAGGTAACTCTTTCCACATACCAAAATCCCAAAATTTCTATATACTCAAACCATGATATCACTCTGTCCTTATATCAGTCATGAGATCATTAATACTATCAAACAAATTATTTTCTCCTTATCCATTCATTATGCACATATCATCTTCTTTCCAAAAATATTTGAATAACCATTCATGGTTACCGGTACCATTCAACGTATACTTTCAAATACTCAAGGAAAAAAAATACTGTAACAATCCTTAGATGTTTATTTATTCCATAGTACCATTAAATTACCTATACAACATTTCTCTTGATAAACATAAAATCATTACACTTCCTTCTTAAACCATTGACCGAGCTTCAACAATTCTTTCATCTCACATATCATTTGTATTCTCTTCATCATCAACAACATAAATACTACCCATACGACCATGCTGATTCTCTTCATGAGACTTTCCCTTAGGGAATTGGTTTGCATAACACCCATAAATTCCACATTTAAAACATTTAACCATTGTTGATATCTTATAAATACCATTATCCTTGTCTATGGTGTTAACTAAACCTTTTCCTTTTCAATTACTGGATTTGTGTCCTTCTTTTCCACACCCAAAGCATCTTCCAGTTCCTTTGAAACATTCTCCTTGATGTCTCTTCCCACATGATTTACATGAGGAAAATTGAACTTTCTTTCCTCTATGATCATCATGAAACTCCTTCTTTCTTTTATTAACTGAGTCAGGAAACTTACCAAAGTTGAGATTATTGATCATATTATGAGATTGATGATTAGGAATAATAACGATGTTTCACCTTCCAAATCCCATTTCATTTTCTTGATCATGAAGAATATCATTCCATTGTCCATCATATTCTCCATTAACATGAATCTTCCAGTTTCTATCCATTTTCTAAAACCCAAAACAAATGGTGTGAGAGGCAAAAATCATGCTAGGAAAACAACATAATCAAGGGGAGTACTTTCAATATATAACATCATAGGTTTAATACTAGGTTATTCATGATCATTATCATAATTATAGGATTGTAACCTATACTTATACTTAACCTTAGGGACATCCCTAGACATACCTTAGATATATCTCTAGGGATCTCACTAAAGTTTTTTGGATCCTAGTTTCAAAAGGTTAACTAAACCTTCGCTCTGATACCAACTGTAGAGACCCAAATCTTGACGTACATAGACATTACATTACTTTTTTAGAATACTTAATACATGAAAAAAACAGATGCCCAAAGACTATATTAGTTTAGTGTCTTTGGAAACTCGGAATATAATCTTTTAATCATGGTGAAAGATCTTCAACATCTCCCATAAAGATCTCCCCCTTTGGTTATCTTACCTAAAATATTTCTTTATATCATGGGGAAAAGAAAACATAGAAAGGGGTGAGCTCAAATACTAATTAAGGGTAAACATAGAGAACATAAAACAATCCATAAACATTTGAATGTAAAAAACATGAACATAAAACATCAAAATTATGAGTAATGCCATAATTCTTTGCGGTACATAAAGCATTGATCATGAAGAAACATTAATAATGATAAAATATCATGGAAATAAAACATGGAATTATGGAATCCATTAATCACATGTTTTGATTTCCATAGTAGCCAAGACATTGCTTCCAAGACCATCATAGTGGACAAATTCCATTACTAAACAGGGTTTACTTGCCGTTCCAACCCTGTATTATTGAACCAGATTCACTTGCCATTCCAGCCATGTCGATCTCATGAGATATAAATCTTTACCCAATGAATTGGAGTGATATATAGGTCCCACCCATCTCATAATGAAATCATTCTTACTTGTGCCACAAAATAAACATAAATTATTCATCATAACCCAAAGAATAAAATGAGTTTCATAAACATCATCCCATCATAACATAATCCATATAAAAAAATGGATATAATTTAATCATAAGAAGAATAAAACCATGTAAATAATAGATACATTATACTTGAAACATAATCATACTAAATAATTTAATCTTAGATGGAAAATAGTTTTGACAAAACACTTGAAATGAATTCTTGAGGAAAACATCCTTTGTTCTTCAAAATCATTTTCTTTTCACAAAATGCCATGAAATTTTAAAAGAAAAGTATTTTTTTGATAATAATCATGAAATATTTAGAGGAATATTTATGAAAATTAGGTGTTATGAAACCGTAAAAATCCGTTCATGCCTTATAAGTGAAAAAAAAAACATTCTCCTCATACTTTTACTGAAAAAGTAAAAAAATACCTCGTATGGTAAACAAAAGAAAGATTCTTTCCATAACACAAAGTAAAAAATAAAAGAGGGGTGAACATGAATTTAAAAATATATGGAATAATATTAAAAACTTTATGAAAAAAATTTTATGGACATGGATGAAAAATATACTCCAGTAAATACTTACGTATAAGCAATCTCGGATAAAAATGAGATTTCAAAATTATCCCTTACCTTTTGTCCAATTTCTTCCATATGTGTCCGAGACTCATTTATAGTGGGTTTAAACATATTATTAACTTGTAACAGAACCATAATAATATTTATGATATCATATATTATTCACTTACAACTTTATATTACCCGTTCATTTGTCAATTCCACGTTAAAGCAACATTTTGGGTAAAATCGTTTCATTTATCATACATGTTTAGACTTGTTGTTCTTGATATCATTACTTATATAATGATTTAATTAATTCCAGAATTTAAAACATGATTTATATATAATATATATTCATCATATAAATATATATGATATATCGATAAATGGAATGAAATACGCCGTTCATGGAGACGGTAGGCCGTACATACGCATGAACGCTGTTTTCGTTTCCTTATCAAATTGAATGAAATTAAGTAAATAAAACATATATGTACATAAATACAGTATAATTATTATGTAATATCTTTCATGATTATTTATTATATGTACTTTATAACCATACTTGAATGGTTAATCATGGAAGATGAATCTCATCGTGTTCGTGGAGACGGTAGTTCGTACGTACACACAAGCAACAATATCATTCTTTTGATATTAAAATCGTATATAATTGGATGGTATCTAATATATAAAGAATCATCATAATGTTATATTTATTATTTATATCATTTATAATCGTTATTATACCCATCCAAATGATGAAATGTTTGAATAACAAACTACACCACGACGAGGAGACGGTAAGCCGTACGTACGCACGTGTGGTGACTTTTTCATTCATAGGATGGATAAAATAACTAATATGGTTGTACAATTTTTATAATAACATCAAATTATATATAATATACTGGAGTTATTATTTTATAATGGAAACAACAAAGAAGGAGGAAGTGGAAGAAGAAAGGAACTTGAAATAGGTGGTGAGATATTTACCTCTTCTTCTGGTTCTTCCTTTTGATTTGATCAAAAGGGCTCCTTAGGTTGGATTTATGACTAAAGTAAGGCATCTATTATGAAGGTAGGATAGTTGAGAGGTTATTTTTGGCAGGGTTTTTCCAAGATAAATGTCTTTGGAGGTGTGAATTAGAGAGAATGGGGAGTGCCCTTTTATAAGAGGGGTGAGGGGCACCTTAGAAAAAACTTAAAATATTATTTTATAATAAATTCATATTCAGTTTATAATGGCCCCAAAGTGTCTTATTTAGAGGATAGGGTGGTTATTGGTTGAAATAATTTCATCCAATAGGTTTTATACAAGTTTAGGTTACCATTTTAACCTTATCATTTAGATTTAACTCTAAGTTAAATAATTTAACGTTTACCATGTCTTCTTGTATTCTTACACTATATGGTTAATAAAATTACTATAAACTTCCAATAGAACTTTAATTGGTTACTTAATGTAATATATATTTTTATATAAGTCTTTTGGTAGAACCTTATATTTTTAGGACAATTATATCAATTAATAATATAATATTTGTTTTAAAAACTCTTTTATGTGAATTTTGACACTATTTTGTATTTTGTTTTTTTATAAATTTATAACAGCACTATTATTTATAAAACAATTCATATAACAAACCCTAATATGTTATAGTAACCTATAAAATTAGTGTGATTCATAAAAAGTCTCAAATTACATTTATTTGGGTATTTATAATATCAATTATGTTAATATTTCATTAATAAGGTAATTACTGCATCATCATTGTGTCATAAATAAATTAAATTATTTAATCTCAAAAAAATATAAATAAAATACCATTATGTAGGAAATTTTTTTATCTTTCTAATTAATATTTATAGTCTAATTTATCTTATGTATAACTCTATATTAAAAATATTTTAGTTATTAAACTTTGATTTTATCTATTTTAACTCTTCTTTGAATTAAATAATAATAAATTTCATAATCTAATCCAAGTGGAACTAAAGGGTCATATGTTATTCATAAGATTTTTATGGTCTAATTACACTTATCCAATAGAATTAGGACATGTGTTAGGGTAATAATAATATCATTTTTACCCTCAATTACCCTATTTACTTTTAACCGTGGTAAATAAAAGTAAAAAGTTACTATTCACCAAAAATTATTTTTATCTTATTGAACCACATTTTATTCCTTGATATTAACTGTGTCTCTAGGATTTTCAAAATTCCACTCACAGAAGCAGTAAAATTAAGTTTTATGTGAATTTGCAAATTCTCCTAGGAGGTGAGTAAATGGCGGTGAAAAGTTCTATAAAATTTATATATATTTAAAATTATTAAAAATTGACTCCAATGAATTACATTGAACTTATATAGGTATTATGTGTCTATTTTGACCTAAAATAAATTTAAATAAAATAAATAATTATTTAAATAAAAAATCGGTTTTAAACTATAACTCAGTGTTTTTCACTATTCATCAAAAATTGAATGTTTTTAGAAAAAAATACCAAAAATTCACCCTAGGCTAATTTCGATATTCCGAATACAAAAATGAAGTCCATTTTGAAAGATAAAATTTATAAAATTTCAAAAAGTGGTTATTACTATTCATAACGACTAGTTTATATAATATTTTAATAACATATCATTGTTTAGTTAAACTCGGTATTGCGTACTACACGCGCTATCGAGGAAGGTCGCAATTGCATGTAATGCAAGACAAGACAGGGCTACGTGTAGTGAAATCTCCCTTTGGTGTTTTGTATAAAATAATCAAAACTTATTTCATTTATGCATTAAAAAAAATCTATACTTAATGTTGCGTAGAATAATTTCTACAAAATGAACTTGAAATTGTGTGTAACACGAGCCAAGAATAGTGTTGTGTATACTTCAAGCTAATATGGTGTTGAGTATAGTACAAGATAATCTTGGTGTAGTGTAAAATAGAATACATCAAATAAATTAAAAAGAATATATCTCATAAAATCTCGGGGTGTTGCATACCTGGTGGTGGTAATGGAATTAGCTCATAGCATTGTCCTCTACCAACAGGTCGTCCCTCTAGACCTCCACCCGCTCCTCTGTCAAAAACGCCTTTATATGGGTCATCCTAACCATTCCTAAGAGATCCCTGATCATGATTCTACCATTATCATTGTGGTCCTCCACTACCTGAATACCCTCCTCAGTATATAGGGTCAGGAAATCATGATCCATGTGACCTCGACCATCATAAGCATGACATCACCCCTCACTTGGCTATCTAAATCCTCTGCATGAACCTTGTGTTGTAGATCTACATGTCCGAGTCCATCCATGGGGATGTATCCTCCACTGAGACCCAATCAAATGATTCCTTCTAGAAGATGAAGAAGACTCAACCCTATGATTACCACTTCTAGATCCAAACACTCAGTGTCTCTCTTCTAGGAAGCTCTATGCAACTAAATCCATATCCATAACTCTAGCATTAGTAGGAAAACATATAGAGACTACATTGAAATGGATGACTCTATGAAGGCCTTTCTCAAACTTCCACACCCAGAATAATCCATCTTGCACCATATCAAGGGAGTAATGTGTGAGGTGGTAAACCTCACAACGTACATAGAAACTGAAATATCAATCCTCTACTGCTCCAGAAGCTCTTGAATCTATACATAGTTCAAGAATAAAGGTTAATACTAATTTTGAAATAGATACTAGAATTATTACCCTGAGAGATTCACCATATCATGTGTTTAGTTAATCAAACTCCACCATTTCCCTATTTCTCCATGAAGAAGGATGGATTCTAGCGCAACCATATGATTTTATAGGGTTTGAATAAGCTTGAAAACTTGAAGAACTAACTAGATCCAATAATTAACTGCCTAAGGATCTATATTACCCTGAAATATCAGCGATCTCTATTTATAGAACTTTCATAACACACTAATATTGTGTTCATTTCTATCCTGACATATTGGAGCTATCAGCTATCCCACATGCAGTCGATCCACTACTTGGAACACTAGGGAAAAAACTCATGAGTAAGTCCCCAAACTGAGACCTCATCACTCAACCGATCACCATCACAATCCTCTATTAGAATCCTAATTGGATGTCATCACTAGGGAATCTTGAAAGTTATCAAGATATACCATAGTTATATGAGAATATATGGGGGACTGAATCAAGATGAATAATAAATTCAAGAGAACCAATCCTATATGATTCATGTACCATTTTTTACTTGCAACCAATGTATCATTATGTCAAGTTGACAATCAAGAAGTTAGAGTCCTGGTGAATGGATATGTCTGCCACTACACCAACACTGGGTTTCTTGGCCTGAAATCTACACTTGAGACACTCTGATACCATTTTCCTAGGTTCCCAAACCAACCCTTATATCTAGGTCAATATCTAAACACTGACCAGGGGGAAATATAACTTTGATAATCTCTGTCATAACCTGGATGACCAGGGTCTTCCTATCTAGTGATAAGCAGAGTATAATGACCCCCAGTATTTCTCAAATAGTATAGGAGATGGAGATTAGCGTCGGGAAGGCATATCACTAAAATGGGATGCCTTATCCAAGTACTTGTACTCATGAACACAACCAGCTCCATGTAATAGTGCAGTGATAATATAAAATACTAAACATCTAGAGTGTAAACCATGCATGCAACAAGCTTTAGAAAATGATTAAATTATAACAGTTTTTTACAAAAGTATAGAGGGGAAAATACATTACAAAAAAGATATGAGGTCCCATCCTGACAACAACTAAGGAAAAGGGAGATTTAAGAGAGCCCAATTCACAATATCCAAGGCCGACCATCAAACACAGTCAGCTCTGCTAGGTACAACTATGCTCTTTTGAATCTTGCTCCACCAAGGTCACCACCGACCTGTTTATCATCTGTATCAAACATAACATGTGTGCGAAAATAACATGTATGGGTGAGTATATAAATACCCAATAGGACACCTCAATCCATAAAGGGAGAAATATAAATAAATAATAGTCAACTCAACCCATAATCAATAGGGAAATGAAACCCAACAGATATATTCTAAAAAAGAAACCCAAGCGAGAGATAAAGGGGATTTACATATCCAAAGACAAACTAAGAATGATGAGTCATACTGTATCTCTAAAGGTCCATATTTTTTTCCATCATCACATGAAACTGAACAAGAATCCATGTGAAGGGCCCACACCTTTCCACTATGCTCCACAGATAAGGGAGAACAATCTATAGTGGATAATATTCTCCCCACTAGTGCTTGAAGATGGGGGGAGGGTTCCAATCCATAAATAGAGGAACTAAAACTTATATTAAGGGGATTATAACCCTTTTTGTGTAATGATTATGGGGGACCTTCACCCTAGTGAGACATGGGGTTTCCAACCTCTCAAACACTCTAATGGTCACACTTGATTACTGTCCCCAACTAAGCATCATTGAAAGAAGTGTTCTAATCACATCACCCTATGTCATATCTATGATGTCAGAATAGAGGCCACAATTATATTATATGGATAAAATTACTCATTATAGGCCACTATAAAGACCAAATCCAAGTCCTAAAGAAGGAGATACACAAGTTGAGAGTTCTTAGGGTAGGTACACGGGGTGTACATAGGGTCACAACACATGTGACCTTACCTGGATACCTATTAATTTCCCCACATACACAATACTTGGATGGAAATATGGGACTACACAACATATACATGGGGGTACATGGAATGTATTTCCATTATGAGGTCTTCCCATATCTTCTGTCCTGTACTTGTGTACCTCGGCTTGTGCCCTCGTACACTGGACTTGTCTGGGTACCCTGTCTGAGTTTGAGTACACAATCATGCACAAGAACACTATTCACGCATGTGGGAATGGATGTTTCCATGCCCATATACTTATAGAGTATAAAAAAATCCACCATCACTAGGTCACACGACATGTATGGGTCATACACGATGTTTGATATTTAACTCAACCTGAAACCCTATCCACCACTGCAAGCGGGATACATGACATGTGTTCTCCGTACTAAATGATGTGTATATTAGGAATTTCTAGAAACTGAAGAAAGATTCAAAAATATTATTCTCACCACTTATACCATAGTTTCCACCTCAAATCACACCAGGGAGTTCAGATATAGGGTCAACCACAACTGATCCATCATCGATGACCAGATTCTGACCACCCAAACCTTATGCGGGTCTTCCCCATCACACTGTATCACTGCATTGCCTCTCCCATAGGCATAAAAACATCAATCTAGAATCCAATTAATGTTTCTAACACTTTAATCCAAAATCTCTCCATAATACATCTAAAAAAACTGATTCATACATTGTACATACATCCACCATGAATCTAGGGGTTCAATCACGCTCGAATATGGCTCGACAAAGTCAAATTGGAACCCATTGGTCCAACGGTGAAGAACACAAGAAAAAGTAGAGAAAATAAAAAATAAAAAGTAAAATACCATCATTGTATATTGATATTCCATCCAATGATTACATAATACAAAAACCAAGGTGAAATAGGGAGCACAAAAAAAGAATAACCAGATCAAGAACACTAAATAAGGTAAGGCTCAGGCGAAGAAATTAAGTCACAAATAAATTAAGGAATATATAAAAATCCAAGGTTATAAATTAATAAAGAGTACAAATATCTAAAATAATGTTCCCTAACTCAATTATGTATCTATATCTAGTAAAAAATGCATCCACTAATGATGAATATGATGATCTTGTTGCGTTTTCTATTCGTCTCATGATTCACCTTGATCAGTTTGTTGTCAATACTCAATTTTCCAATGATAAAGAAGAATTTTTAATCCTCTATAATATCCCAGGGTTATGTGGATAACCCTTGGAATTTTTTATAATAGGGAATTCATATAGGAGACCTTATATTTAGGTTATGAAATAAATAAATTTAATTAATTAATTAATTTACTTAACACAACCACCAATGATCATATTCCAAGTAACTACTGATTTTGAATAACTTTATGAAATTTATAGGGTAAAATACACATTCGAAAATCAACCATGGTCTTAGATTTTCCATATTAGTTCAAAAAATGAAAAAACTATTTATCTTGAAAAGATGACCATACACAATTTTAATATATATTAATATTTTTAATATATTAATTTTGGGGTCCTGAAACACCCAAACACCATGAAAACTCTGGGGAAAAATACTCATACACATATAGAAATATTCAAAGAACTTAATCCACAAACATTATGTTGTTATAGTTAAGCTGAAATTTCAGATACAAAACAATGTTGTGGCATAGAGGCTTATGTTGTACCATGGAGATGGTTTTTGCAGTGTGGAGGATAGAGTTATGTCATGGTGGTCTGTTGGAGGTTGGTATGGTGATTTAGAGAACTTTAATATGGCATAGAGACTTGATAAGTGTAGTTTTTTGTGGATCTTATTGTTTTAGTATCGCTGTAGCACGGGGGGAGGCTATGTCATGGAGTCCTAAAGAGGTTTTTTTTTGGTTTTTTGATTTTGGAGTAGCTGAATCATGGGTATGGGTTGTTGCATGAACATATTCTTTAGATTTGGAATTATATGGTGTGGTGGATCCATTATGGAATGGTCTCTTTTAAAGGTTTATAGGATCTTTATGTTGACTACACTATGTTTCTTAGATGATTTTTTTACCAGCACCATTACGGTGTGGTCTTATTCATTATACTATGGAATCTACTCCATATCAGTATGTTTCAATATAATACAGGGTGCTGTGTTTTGGTCTTATAATTTCTATATTTCATATAAATTATTGAACCCCATAAAACCCTATCTTTCTTATCTCTTGGTTCTTGGGAGATCTAGGTGAATCCCTAGGAGGTCTTTCAACCCCCTTTCACCAGTTTTCAACCCCGACCTTGGGTGATCTATCCTTGGTTATTATAGGAAAGTTAACTCCCTTCCATATTTAATTTTCTTTATAGTTTCTCTCACTTTATTTATCCATAGAGGTATGTAGCTATGGGAATGAACGGTTTGGTTGATTTTATAGATGGAGGTTGGTGATGGGTGGTGTGTTCTAGGTTATCGATCCCTCTTTTATGTGGTTTTGGTCTTATTGGTGTCCTCTGTTTACCTCTTATTCATTTAGCAGTTTTTGATTCATTGGTTGATATAGGGGATATTGAGACTTATCTTCTATGTTTTATAATTAATATGATTAAATATGACGATTGATTTCTCCCAAGTATAGTGTTCTGATTTCATTGGGTGTTTTAGTTTATGGGAAAGGGGATAATACATGGAAAGCTTAACCTTTAAGGATATTTTAATTTAATAAAGATGATGAACTAGGTATGAGATTTGGGTGTTCCTTATGATTTACATTATATTGTGATGTATTTATTTCTATTATGGATGTTTTTATTGTGGTTTATTGTTACATATGTATTTAGAAACTATTCCACCCTTGTAAATGGATTAATTATTTAAAGAAGGAAATAAGGAAAAAATTATAGAAATTAGAACTTAGAATCTATGTTGATAAGTTTCTTGATATTTAATGATATGATTTCTATTATGTTACCTTTTTATGAAGTTGGAATATAAATATAAGATTATTTAATTTAAGAATATTATGTTGTTGGAATGTTGTTTATTTCTTTTTCTTAAGTATTTGATGAACCATTTTATGGGCTGAGGATACGGTGTGATTAGAGTTAAGAATATAATTATTATAGTCTAGAATTGGAAAGATAATTTGTCATTAATTAAAATAGAAAAGGTTTTAAATGAATAATGGTGGGATATTAAGAAGTTTTTAATGACTTGATGTGTGAAAATGTATAATTAATGTGATGGAGGAAGGTTTCATGGATTCATATGGTACATAAAATGATGAACTAGTGGAATTAATATTTTATTGGTTTGTTGAACTTAATGAGGAGTGTTTGTATTATTTGATGATTTTATAATGGATTCAATTGTGGGAAAGTGATGTAGATAAGGGGAGATGATGAAATGAAATTTTTATATGGGATGTAATTGCTCAAGGTTGGAATATACACACGAGATGTAATGAATTTTAGTTATAGTGAACTAGAGGTGATGATTGATAAGAGCATGAGGTGATTCATAGTGGGGGTTATACATGGTAGGAGAGAGAATAAGGTTGATTCTCTACATGTTCAAGATAACATACTATAGAAAATGTGATAGCATTGGTGGGGGATGTACACAGAAATAGAAGGGAATGAGGTTGATGTCCTTTGTGTTTACATTTCCCTATCAATGAATGGTTGAGAAGTGGTGGAATTATGGTGATTTTAGAAATGTGGTTTTAGAAGTGTCATGATACAAATGTGGATATATAGATATTTGGTGATGTGTTTTCTAATGTATGGAATGATGGTTGATGATATGTTTATGGTGTTGTTTCATAATCACATTCCTGTACTTAGTGAGGAGGTGATCCTAATGGCTCGCCACCAGTTTTAGTGGGAGATTCCCCTTAGTTGAGAGGTTAGAGCCGAGATGAATATATCTGAGGCCCGAAGATGTTATGGGATGATGATAGTTTTTATGGAGACTGTGGTAATGATTATACTTAGAGGATATAGGGCATAGTAAGGGGAGTTGAATATTTTATAGTAGGTTGGTAAATTTGGTGACTATGGAGCCTTGGTGATTTGTTTCTTGGGAATTTTGTTTACTATCTTATGTACATGCCTTGATATTATTCTTGTTGGACTATGTATCTATTTTTTATCATGAATTCCTTATTGATTTCACCCTTACTATTCTTTCATATTTATTTCACATGGACTTTGATATGTTTTAAGGTATGATCCTACTAGTACTCCCAAGTACTCACCTTACCATAGTTTTCTTGTTTTTTAGGATAATTCTATGAGATAAGAGTTAGTGTTTGGGTATATTGGTGTGTATTGGTGGATGTTTGGATTTTTCTTGGTTTCCTTCATGTATTTTATGATTATTTTATGGTATGTACATGAAAATTTGGTTATGGGAATTAAGATTATTTTTTTTGGTTCCTTTCACTTATATAGAGTTGAATTGGTGATTTTTCATATATTATTTACTTGAGATTATGTAGGAAATGCCTCCCATATTTTTTTTGATACCCTCAGTGTTAGATGCCAACCCAAGGCCTATCGAAGGTGGTCATAGGGTGTCACTGTCATCTTAGTTACTGACTAAGATGAGTTTTCAATAGGGGTGAGTCCTGACAGGGAAGGCTGAGTCTATAAAAAGGGATGAGATCATTAAGGGAAATATGTTATTGATGTGAAGAATAATTTTTTAGAGCCACTCAGAAGTATCAAAGAGTTGAGAGGAAGTAGAGAACCAGAGTATTCAATAAATATTTAGTTGGGTTGAAGAAAGCCGAGAAGAATGAAACATTAGGTTCTGATGAAAGTTAAGAAGACAAATTTTTTTAAGGAAGCTAAGATAGTTCACCAAATTCAGATGATTGAAATAAAAAATTTGAGGCCTCTAAATTCTATTTACCAAAATCAGAATGAGGACAATGTGTAAGTACTCTAGTGGAAGAAGAAGTTATAGTTTAAGACCTATTCAAGATTGGAATAAAATTGTAAACCAATGGAAGTTAATATTATCTATATTTAGGATAATTTGAGTGTGGGATGGACAATATAGGTTAATGATAGTAACTTACCACACCACTTATAATTAATAATAATAATATTATTGGAAAATTCACGACATGATGGAAGTCAATAGGACAAGGAGTAGGTTCTCACATTAATTCCAAACCTGGTAAAAAATCTCTGCGTTCTATTTACTTTAAATTATGTACATTGCCTAAGGGAAAAGTGGTGAGGGTTCATACTTAATATCTATGCATCCTAATCGATGATATAGGTTTTATAAACTTAAAGGAAATAATATTTTAAGTTGAACTTAATCAGTAAAAATTGGTCACCCTTGATTTACCCCCGCCCAGGGTGACTACAAGATCCTCTAGGAATCTAAATATCTAATATATTAACTAATATAGTTGAATAATAGTGAACACCTAAATGAAATAAATATAAAAAATTTAAAGTAAAAAAATAGTTTCATTACATATATAAGTTTCACAAAAAACTAATGGTGTGAGGATTGTTAACCCAAAAATATGTAACTAAAAATGATATAGAGTAATCTGGTATACGGTTACCATCTATATTTCTATAGGGTAAGTTTTTATAGGGTAACATATTTTAGGGAAACCTATTATAGGGCAACCTACTATAGGGTAACTAACATCATGGGGAGTTTCTATAGGGTAACCCACTGCAGCGAAATATTCCATAGGGTATGTTGCTATAGGGCAACCTGCTATAGGGTAATCTATCATTGGGTAACCTTTTATAAGGTATCTTACTATGGGATAACATTTTTTAGGGTAACTTACTATGTTTTAATTTTCATAAACTATTATAGGGTTACTTATTATCGGGTAACCCACTATAGGTTAACCTTCAATAGGGTAACATGCTATAGGGTAAGTTGTTATTGGGTAACCTATTGTAGGGTAACCTATTACAAGGTAACCTAATATAAGGTAACCTTTTATAGGGAAATTTGATATAGGGTAAGTTGTTATAGGGTATCCAGCTACAGGGTAATCTACTATAGGGTAACATGCTATAAGGTAACATTATATAGGGTAATATACTGTAGGGTAACCTGTTTTAGGGTAACCTACAAAAGGGTAACCTGTTATAGGGTAACCTGATATAGGGTAACTTGATATAGGGTAACCTAATATAGGGTAAGATTCTATAGGGTAAGTTGTTTTAGGGTAATTTTCTATAGGGTGATTTTCTATAGGATAATCCATTATAGGGTAAGTTTCTCTAAGGTAACCTACTATAAGGTAATCTATTATAGGGAAACCAGTTAAAATGTACCTTGCTATAGGGTAAATTACTATAGAGTAACTTTTTATAGGAAAACTTTATATAGGTAAATCTTTTATAGGGTAACCTACTATAGGGTAACCTACTATAAGGTATTGTGCTATATGGTAAGTTGTTGTAGGCTAACTTGTACTAGGGTAGCTTGATGTATGGTAACATGCTTTAGGGTAACATGCTATAGGATGAGTCTTTATAGGGTAAGACTCTATAGAATGAGCTGCTATAGGGTAATCTACTACAATGTAATATTATATAAGGTAAGTTGTTATTGGGTTACCTACAATAAGGTAATCTATTTTAGGGTGACCTATTATAAAGTAAAAAGAAAAAGGGTTATATTTAATTAAATTAAATAAGCTATTGACCAGGTGTCATGTGTTAGGTTGGGTGATAACCCCCACCCAAGTGCTATTCAGGAAATCTGGTCTGGGGTATTACAAGCATATATAGATTTAAATATTTAAGTTAAAAAAGTGTTTTTACATGTGTATATTTCATAAAAAAATAATGATGTCAAGATTTTGTAACCAAAAAATGTTTAATTGAAACTAATGAATATAAAATTTAACAAAAAAATAACAGAAATGATAACTATCTATATATTTAAAAATATAAGTAAAAAAATAGGGGTTTTTCATGTGTAAATTTTTAAAAAAAGAAAATATAAATATATATTAATAATTATAAGAGAAAAAAATTATTTTCCGATATTCCTTCAACGTGATCATTTTTTATATCCTTGACTATATCTAAATCATAGTCATTGCTATCATCAAGTAATCACCTAATTGATTAAGAAACCACACATAAGCCCATATCATCAAAAACATCCTCATCACCAAAATGATTTTTTCCCTTGTAAAAAAGTACCACCAATCATTTAATGAGTCAGTAATAAAAAATATATATTTCACATGCATCTCCCTAATAAATGGTTCCTCTATATAACTAAATATTTTCAAATTGATGAGTGTAAGTCCAAAATCATCATGTTTCACACTGTTGTTACTATCAACCTTGTTAAACTTAAACATTTATTCTTGAAATTTAGTATAATAAATCTTCTACATATCCTAAATAGCTCAGAAATATGATATTGATGTAGAAATTGGCTTTTTTATCACCGAAACTCAAAATAATGTAGTGCTTGAACATGACTATTAATATGATATTTTTAATGGTACACTTGTTTTTTGTATAAAACGTGTAACAATTAATATCAAAACTAGTTCATGGGATTAGATTAACACCTCACCCCCTACTGACAATTTCAATGTTTCTGATAGAGATAATTCAGTGTTTAATTTCTTCTTAAACCATGAAGAAGATGTATTTTTTATGTTCATTAATCAACCAATTTTCATTTTTTTTCATATATCATACCTTCAATCAAGAAACATGTGACGAGATATTGGGTTCAACCACACATATGTTGTTAAAAATTTATAAATATCCCTTTCATAATTTGATCATGTTGAGTTAACTTTACCTTTAGTTCATAGATCCCTTTACCTTTATTATCATCTATCAATTTTTGAGATACAGGGAGACCAACATTCTCTACTCTATATAAATAATTAGTAAAAACTCAATCACCTCTTCCAATATATATTTTTAAATAATAAAGGCCTTTGGTTGATATAAATTTTTAATACATCTCTTAAAAATTTTCATATATATATTTCAAAAGGATACATACAACATAAATAAATAGGTCCATATATTCCTATCACTTACACAAAAAAAATATTTAGATGAACCATTATATAAAAAAATAATGGTGTAAAATATATTTATAGTTGAAAAAGTTTGAGGGAAACATTATTCTCCAACACATATAATAAATTTGGATCTATGAATACTTTGTAAATTTAATTTAAAAAGCAACACAACTTGATAATATACTTTCTAGTAGGTATCGATAATATGCCATGCAGTGAAATCAGTAGTAATCATTGCATCAACACATGGCAATAATTATATTTCATACGTATTAACTTTAAATACTTCAATGTCACCAATTTTTTTTACATTTTATGAAAAATTACTGGGTACTTTATTACCATGTATAAATTGATAAAAATTTATATTATCACTCTTTATTAATGTGAAAAAACCCAGAGGTAAATATGTTATGTTTCCTTTCATAATGAGAGCTAACTCCAAACATATTCCTATGGATATTAAGTGCAATATTTCTTGTAATTTATTTTTTATTTCCTTTTATATCTAAAAAAGTTATAATCAAACTATCACATATGTTTTTCTCAACTTGTATAATGCCAATGTTTTATTTTACCACTAAAAACACCCAACAATGAAGCATGAATAAGATAGAACATTTCTTCTATATATTTGTTTGATGAACATACATTACTTTATTTAAAAATATAATATATTTTTTTTTCACCTATTCATAATATTCATCAACTGAAAATTGTTATGGGTAAAAATCATAGTCTTTTAAACCTTTAAATGCCTTTTTAATATTCAATAATGACGAATCATTTAGAAAATACTAATGTCTCATGTATGCTGATATAACCAAATTATGCATGATTATTTTAATATAAAACAAATTTTTTATGAAATTTAGATGATTAATAATACTAATATTATTTGTTTTTTAATTTATGGTTGTATATAGGAAATGATCGAAAATGTGCTAAAAGGAAATGATTTGATGATGACGATGATACCTGGGGACAAAGGATGATTCAAGGACCAGGTCAAAGGCCTCAAATTGATGAATAATACCAAAAATGAGTGAAAAATATATACAAACACCAATTTAAATCATAAATAGTGAATTTATGATTTAAAATTTGAATAATATAATATGTTAAATAAGTTGTCAAAGAAAAAGTGAATCTGGGAAATGAAAACATCTGTCACAACTTGACACTTATATGTCACGCCATGATGGTTTTTCAAAACTTTAAAGATGTTATTTCATGTCATAAAACTTCATTTTGGGGGATTACTTGATTATTTTACATCATAAAACCAATATCTATGATGTAAAAGTGATGTTTGAGACCAAAAAATGAAAGATTTTACAAATTTAATGTCCTAACAGTGATTTTATGACCCCATTATAGCTTAGGGTCCATTACGACCCTTTTATAACGCATTTATGAAATCCAAGGGTAAATTGAGGCCTATAATTAAGAGGACAGGGGGATTAGAAAAGATAATTAGCCATTCAGGGTTCTGCCACAATGTTTGGATTACGATGCTATTAGTTTTTTTATTTCTTTTTGTTTTTAATTTCTTTTTTCAATGTAATGCATATTCAATTTTAATTCAAGTGTATTTTATTATTATAATATCTTTTATCCATACTCTATCTATTCTATTCTGACGTGATCTCTTAAAATTTGTTATGAAAAGTGACTACCTCGAGTCTTAGCCTTAGGGGAGGTTTTGTGGTGTTTTAAAACGGTTTCACTTTAATTTCTTAATTATTTTTATTATATTTGTTGCGAACATGAGAAAAGTGCATAGGTGTGGTGATTTTACACCACAACATGAATATCAAATTCCTACCTATTCATTATTTTAATTCTTTCCCCTCCCATACCTTGGAAAAATTATTCATATTATGGAGTTGGGGATTCTTAAAAGGAAGGAACAACATAGTTAGAGATTAATTTTTTAGTAATTTCACTCTTGTTCAAGGTGTTTATCCTACTTGACTACTATAGGAGGTGAGATTTCGTGTGACAAAGGCATGTTAAATTCCACACTCAATAAATTAAATAATATTAATTCATTTATGACGTTTCATAAATTAATTATAAAATTGAATTTTAAAAAAATGAATAATGAAAGAACCCATGTAAACAAACCCTAAGGACCAAGACCTTTATTTTTGACTTCAATCTATTTTCATATGCATGTTATGATAGTTTTGGTTTTTCATTTCAATGTTATTAAATAGTCAATTTTTTTTCTTCAGAATTTAATAAAAGACAATAATAATTATTTTTAGTGAATTAGATTTAGTGTTTGATTGACAATAATACTCATCAAGTGAGATGACCCTAGTTAGCCACTATGCTGCCATAATAAAATAAATTAGCTTTTATAAAACCATATTATAGGCACATTGTACACTATATTTCTTTCATTCCATAATTGATGATATGAAGTAAATTATTCTAAAATTATATAATATTATTATCACTTAAAATTGTCTCTAGATAATTTTCCATATTTAAGAAATCCATTTATAGTGAACACGATCATAACATGAAAATAAAATACTATTTATTTTATGCATCACAAACTATAAAACCTATATCTAATATATATTTCAAATCATTAATTTATGGTGATAAATAAATATCGACATTATTTCCAGGATATTTTGGTCTATAAATCATCAAGCTCATCATAAAATATTTTATCTTCATACATATATGTGGGGATGAGCTCTAAATGACCAATATAACATTCCATGAAATATGTTGGATACAAAGCCTCTGATATAGATTGATTCCATATGTTCATATTCATATTCTAATATTTCTAACTTCATTTCGAAAATCATGATTTTTTTTGTCAAATAACTTCCATTATGGTGAATCAATAAGGCGACATAGAAATTATTGAATGATACCATATTTATTTAACATGAGGTTTGGTGCATGTTCTTGAGAATGAATCATCATTGGTTTTTTCATCTATTTAATATCATAATGACCCACATTTAAGACATTCTGATAAAGTTTCATATTCTTTCTTATATAGAACATAGTTTTTAGGGAAATCATATATCTCTTTATACCCTAATACCATTGGGAATAATATTTTTCCCCACAATTGGAATATGGAAGCTTGTTTCCTTCTAAAAGATGATTCTTTAAAAGTTCAAGCAATTCAGTGAAATATTTATCACTCCAAACACTTATTTCTTTCAAGTTAAATAATATTAGTACTAGTGATAATACTATAAATTTAGTGCAACCTGAGAACAATGGTATCTTAGTATGTTCATACAATTATTTAACACTTGTTGATTTTTCAATGGTTTCAACACTTACATCATGAATTAATTCTTCAAGATGATCCCCTATCTCAAGATGAACATCTTTGTGATCATTATATCTTGAATTATTTTTTATTTCACCATTCTAGTTCTAACATGTATAATTATGATTAAAATCATAGTAAATCATATGATATTTGATTTCTTTATACCTTAATTTTCTTATATTAAAACACTCCATGCATGGATAGAAAAAATGATATATATTTTCAAGGTTTCGTTTAGTAAATTCTAAGAAATCATCATCATCCCCTTTCTCATATTCATCACTGGTTCTTCATTCATTTATCTAATTATGATCTATCACTTATCTAAAATAAAAATAAAAATCATAAAAATATTAAAACATATGAATAGTTTAAAAAATATATAAATAAATAAATTTCAAATATATAAACATATAAATATATAAGCATATATAAATTTTAAAAATAGAGGCTAAAATTATATATAATAAAATAAAAATAAAAAATAAAAAATAAAAATATAAATTTATTAATATAAATCTATTAATAAAAATTTAACACAGATAAAATTTATGACCGATAAGGATGTAACTAAAAAAAAAATATCACCACAAAAATGGATTTAATTTAAAAACATAAACAACTTATAAAAAAAATTATAATTGATAAAAAAAATTTCACCATAAATAATTTTAACCATAAATAATTTACAAACCCAAAAAAATACAAATACATACTATTAAAATAACAAAAAAAATTAAGTAAAATAATAAACTCACACAGTTTATAATAAAAAATAAATTATAACCACAAATTAATTATAACCCTAAAAAGTTATAACTAACAAGGATATACATATAAAAAAAATAAATGAATGGATATAATTTATAAATAAAAATGAACTATTAAATGTTTTGAAAATAAAAAATAAAATATTAACTTACAAAATATGGAGATTATGGGAGAAGATTCAGAACAAAGAGGCCCAAAATAACTATTGATGAACTTCAGGTTGTGACCAGTGAAGTAAAAGTGTGGATGGAAATAGACAGCGGAAATCAATGATGGTGAAAGTTAAAAGTCGAGTGGAACAAAAATACAATGGGAATAATATCCAAGGGCAGTGTAATGATACCAAATCAGGTTGAAATATGAAATAAAATGGAGTGATAATGCAAACAATGAAATGAAAACCAGTCATATGATGAATATAGAGGGAATTCGAGATTCTGGTAGCCTAGGGTTTTTGGGAATTGAGATTCTAAGAATGAGAAAAACATATATAAAATTATGGAAATAATTTTTTTAAAAGGATTTAACATCGGTTCATTAATGAACTAATGTTAAAAACTAACTTTCAACATCCGTTCTCAATGAAATGATGTTAAAAATGACTTTTAATGTCGTTTTTATGAACCAAAGTTAAAAATTAAATTCCTAATCTACCTTTTCTATTTGTGTCTATAATATTTATAAATGGATTAAATTATTCCTTCATAGATTTAGGGAATGAAAATGTGCACTAAATAGGCCACCTTTTTTTGGTTTTTTAGACCATATCGTGGTCTGCCTCGAGATACCTCACAATGTAGTGAGTGTAACCACACTGTAGTGTTATGCATAAAAAACTATGTGATATGTGATATCAAATGAATTTGATTCTTTCTACTGCACCAAGATATTATTCTTCATTTAATTATCATGTGATGATTATCTAGAGGTGTTTGAATAGCCTAAACAATCTTTTAAATGCTAAAAAAATGAATCATGATGATGATTTTTAAGTTATAAATATCTGTAACTTATGAAATGTTCATAAAAATTTCATTTAATTAACAAAAGTTTTGGAATTATAAAGGTTTATTATGATGTAATCATACAGTATATCATAATATGGGACTCATGTGACATTCTATTATGTTGAAATTCTGGTCAAAACTCATCATGGTCAATTCTCACCCACTCTCTTTTCTCTCCACCCTCTAAGGAAAGGTTATAGAAAACTATTGTAAGGAGGGAGGCCCGTCCTTAACATTGGGAGATTAACATTACCTATGGATTACCTAAGTGGTAGAAATCCTTTGGTTTCTTCTCAGTTATCTCAATCAAACTCATATTTGAATCTTTGATAGACCAGATTGTTAATGTAAAAGTTACACATTTTTCTTTGTTTTATAATTAATTTCAATTGTATAGATATATTATGGGTTTAATGATGTTTTGGGGTTATTATTATATTAAATTTTATATGATATAAATCCCTTATATATTCATTAGTGGTATCATATCTAATATATCAACATATGGTTTGATTTACGAATGGATAAAGAAAACTAGAAAAAGAGTTTTCCAAGAACCATTGTAGAACCCCATCAAAAATAGAATTTTTTTTCTTGATTTTTCAGGACTATGATGTGGTCTAGTGAAAAATGGGCGTGGTACTTAAAAAATTTATAAAACCACATCATAGAATATCTAAAATTGATGTTATGGGAGATGAATGAAAAAACTCAAAAAATAGAGCATCAAAATCAACTACACAATAACATTGTTAATATATTTATTCATCATGGTTGAAGGCACCAAGATAATAGAACAAATTGTAGTTCATGTCTACTAAGAAATTTCCGGACTAATGCTGTCTTGCCTAAAATGGACCAATCAAGTGAAATATTTTACTGAAATAGATTAGACCGAAAACAAATTCCACAAGAAATGGTTTATAAAACAATCATGGAATTTCTAATGAAAACTATGGGTAAGACCATGTCATGATATAGGTCATATTGGTATAATTTTAAAGATTATTTTATTAAAATTATTGAAAACATTCTCTTGTGCGGTCCCAGAGGGCCCATACAGAAAATGAGGGGGGTTTTAAACCGTATAAAAAACGTTTTAGTAGATGTGATCATGGTTTAAAGTACACTTAAATGGTTATAATAAGGTTAAAAATAAAACTGTTTATATTGATTAATAATTATATTGTAAATGTAAATATAAAATTTTAATATTAGTAATATTATTTGAAAAAATGTTTGAATTGACCATATAAATGAGATTACCTACCATATGAAGAAATATAGTTACCGTGCGATGATAAGTAGTTTTTTTTCTAAGTAATACACTAACTACATGTCTTATTGTAGTGATCATAAGAATAGATGTACCTACCATGAGAACTAAATTACTAAACACATGAATTAATGTACCTAATATGTGGAGAAGAGTACCTACTTCATGAAAGAATGAAGTTATTGCACCCAGTTACCATTCCATCCAACCATACCTAGTTTCCATGCCAACCAACTGTGCATATTAATCGTGGAGAGAGTGACTATAACTAAGTGAAAGACTACCTACCATGTCTAAATTAATAAATGGATATTTTCCAAATCTCTAACAGCTAAAAGTCATGCATTAATTGCAGAGTCAGTGAAATTAAGGCTACAATGAATTTTCTCCAATGGACAATTTGAGATGGAGTTTTATTTTAAGAAGATGAAATGATTGTGGAAAAAAAGTACCGATAAAAGGATGATACATAGAGAAAAAAAGATGAATACATGTGCACCTATGATATATAAGGGACTCATTCAAGACACCTTATGAAACTCATTTTTTCTAAACCTTATTTAAAAACTTGACTGATCCCCTATAAATGAAAACTCAAGAATTATTGAAAAATTAAAACTAATCATATTGAGCTACTATAAATATTCTCACTCTTTATTAATTTTATCTTTCTATTTTAGATTAATTTTCAAGCTGTGTTTCACTTAGTCTATTTGTCTGTAAACATGTACTCTTGTAATGTATTGGAGAGTGCATGACACTCTCTTCTATTCTTTTACATATCTATTCCCACATATAACTGTGGAATAATTTGTGTGTAACCTCAAATTTTTTTTATCCCATGAAGAACTACAAAATAAGATTTTTTATATTCTAAAATGTAAGAGTGTAGTTTTTTGAAAAACTGGATCTAGGTGGTGGATCAGTTTATTTTATAATAAACTTCTTGGTAGCAGGTGATTTCTAAGTGAAGTGGATTAGGTCTTAGCTTAAGACTTAACCCCTTATTTAATTCCACTATATTATTTTATCTATCTTGTTTTATTCTATTTTTAGAACATATTTGTATCTATTTTATAATACTATTTAACATAACCTTAATCTAGTACTTAAATTTGTTTTTTTTGTTTTATAAAATCTATTTGATTAAGTAAATAAGTTTCAAAAGTTAAATTATTTTTAAAATTATTTTAATTGAGCTATGATCGAACTTTGAGAAGATTTTCTAATGTTCAAATTATATAACTCTACTATTTTAGTGAATCATGAATATTTTATAAATTGGGGGATTTAAGTTTTAAATAATTTAAATAGAAATTTTTAATTTGAAACTCAATTCAACCCCTCTTGAGTTGTTCATTGGGACCTACACTTGGTGGTAGAAGCCTTTTTAAATTACTTTTCAACGTGATCAAGTTTTATAAAAAGATCTTAAAATTTCTGCTAAATATAAAATTTTGTCTTTATGGATAATTATATATAAGAAGGAACTACCACCAATCAAACTCATTATTTTAATGGAAACAGTTATATTCAATGGAATATTTAGATAAAAATTCATAGTGAGAGTATGATCTTTGATATTTATACTGTTATTGAGGAAAAATATGAAAAACCCAAAGCTTCTAAAGGTGAATGAAGGGATTCCACTAAGAAAACTTATAAATGAAATTTTAAATAAATGAATGCATTATATTTTGATTTTGGAGAAAATGAATTTAATAGAATATATTCTTGTTCTAATGATTTTTGAAAATTGGGTTACTATTTCTATATCTCATGTGGGAACTTCCAATGTAAAAGAGATGGATTTGAATACTTATACTTTCAAGTATGATACCTTTAAAATGAAGCATGATGAATTCATTTCTGACATGTATCTTAAGTTTAACGAGATTATGAACAATATTCATGCACTTGGGAATCAAATTACAGACAAAGATCAACTGATGTGACTTATGAGATGGTTACCGGATATTTAGAGAGGAACCTCTACTTCTATTAGAGAATAATACAACATCAATAATTTACAATTAAATGAGATTATTGGAATGATTATAATGTATGATGAAGAACTATAAGTAGACAAACATGAAGGATATGAACCAAATAGAAATTCATTATCCTTAAGGACATCTGACTCAAAAATAAATGGGAAGATCAAAGATGATAGTTTGAGTGATGGTGAATCACCCTCATATAGTGATAAAGAATTGGATCATTTTTTAAGACGATTAAATAATTTATATAAGAAGAAAAAATTCCTCAAAAATAATAATTAGGGAGGAAAGTATGATAGAAAATGAAATTGTAGGAAATAGTAGAAAAATGATGTTTCTAAAATTAAGATAACCTACAATGAGTGTAAAATCAATGGACACATAAAATTAAATTATAATAAGATGAAATATAAGAAAAAGAATGAGGAAAAATGTAAATTGTATAAAAAGGAAATGAAATCCACATGTATCTCCTTTAAAGATAGTTTAAGTGACTCTCACTTGAGTAGAGAAGACAAAAATGATAGATCTAACATGCATTTCAAGAAAAACACATCTGAGGTATTAAATATCATTCCTACATCTCCTGTTCAATTTTCAAATCTATTTGAGAATGAAAACAATCATAAACACATTAAATGTGATGATTTACTTGAGTATTTTAATATGATGGAAGATACATTTAACAAACCTAAAGATAAATACAAAAGTCTAAAGAAGCAACAGGCCTTAACAGTTCACTTTAAATCTGATTTTGCTGTCGAAAAGAAAAAAAATGCTCAACTATTGAAAGAAAAAATGAGTTGAAAATTTCTAATGAGAAATTAAAATAGGATTATAATGTCATGACCCACCTTCACCGAGATGTGGGAAGGGATAGAAAATATCTAGACCCTTCCTTCCTCAAGTTGAAGTAGAGATAATGACCCCCCGAGTCCGGCCTTCAATAGGCCCTAGAGTGGCGACTAGCACCATGGGTATAGAATCGCACATAATATGGATGGAATTACCCTTTTTATTTTAGTAGGATTGGGAGATATGATGTTAAAAACCCAAAAAACTCCAAAAATGAAGGTAAAAGTAAAGTGAAAACCCATTCCCATATGCATGTTCAAAGATAAACCCATACAAGTACAAGTAAAACTCCAAAGGGAAAGTACCAAAATAAAGAAAACAATAATGAAAAATGTCCCAATTTTCGAGCTAGTATGGTCCCGTATGGTCCTCTAAGTCCTCCTTGAAACCTGAAAGTAGTTTTATATACATAGGGTGAGTATATAGGTGTACTAAGTAGAGAAAATCAAAAGATATTGTGCACAAGTGGGGAGACAATATAATGCCCCATGAGAAGATAAAGATAACCAAAACACCTAGCAAGGAAAACTATCCACCCAGCCTCACCAAGGAACACTCCCCAAATAACTCAAATTAGGTAAAATAATAGTAATGGAACATCGACATTTGGGTACCTCAAACCACTTTCCCACTGGTTATTTAAGACATCCTATGCATTAGACCTCCCCCGCCATTTTCACTGCAGTCCAACTGCCACCCCAACAACAACCTTATGTGCCACCAAAACCACGTATCTTACTCGTAGCCACCTGGTGTAACACCCCAAGCTTCCATGGTACGCTTCTTTTTGAATAATACAATAGCGTGTGTTGTACACAACTCTGAGTTCTAACACACCACAAAAAGAAAAATAGCTGTTATGAATAGTAATACCCATTTTTGAAATTTTATAAATTTGATCTTTCAAAATGGACTTCATTTTTGGATTCGGAATATCAAAATTAGGCTAGGGTGAATTTTTGGTATTTTTCTGAAAACATTCAATTTTTGATGAATAGTGAAAAACACTGAGTTATAGTTTAAAAACTGAATTTTTATTTAAATACTTATTTATTTTATTTAAATTTATTTTAGGTAAAAATATATACATAATACCTATATAAGTTCAATGTAATTCATTGGAGTCAATTTATAATAATTTTAGATATATAAATTTTTATAGAACTTTTCACCGTCTTTTACCCATCTACTAGGAGCATTTGCAAATTTACATAAAACATAATTTTACCGCTTTTGTGTGTTGAATTTAAAAAATCTGAGAGACACGGTTGATGGCAGTAAGTAAAATGTGGTTCAATAAGACAAAAATAATTTTTGGTGAATAGTAACTTTTTTACTTTTATTTACCACAGTTAAAAGTAAATAGGGTAATTAAGAGTAAAAATGATATTATTATTACCCTAGAACATATACTAATTCTATTGGATAATTGTAATTAGACAAAAAAAACCTTAGGAATAAAATATGATCCTTTAGGTCCACTTGGATTAGATTAGGACATTTATTATTATTTTATTTAAAGAAGAGTTAAAATAGTTAAAATTAAAGTTTAATAACTAAAACATTTTTAATATAGGGTTATACATAAGATAAATTCGACTAAAAATATTAATTAGAAAGATAAAAAGATTTCATACATAATGGTATTTTATTTTTATTTTTTAGACATTAAATAATTTAATTTATTTATGACACAATGATGATGCAATAATTACCTAATTAATGAAATATTAAAATAATTGATATTATAAATATCCAAATAAATTAAATTTGAGACTTTTTATGAATTAAAATAATTTTCTAGGTTAATATGAAATTGTAGGGTTGGTTATATGAAATTTTTTCAAAGTAATAATGCTGTTATGAGTTTAACAAAAAACAAATACCAAATAGTGTCAAAATTGAAATAAAATAGTTTTTTAAAACAAATATTATATTATTAATTGATATAATGGTCCTAAAAATATAAGGTTCGGCAAAAATACTGATATAATAATATATATGACATTAATGAACCAATTGGAGTTCTATTTTTAGTTTATAGTATGTTTATTAACCATATAGTGTAAGAATACAAGAAGACATGGTAAAAGTTAAATTATTTATCTTAGAGTTAAATCTAAATGATAAGGTTAAAATGGTAACCTAAACTTGTCTAAAACAAATATTTTGAGATAATATCGACCCATACCCACCCTAGACTCTAAATAAGTCACTTTGGATCCATTATAAACCGAATATGAATTTATTATAAAATAATATTTTAAGTTTTTCGGAAGGAGCCCCTCACCCCTCTTATAAAAGGGCACTCCCCCTTCTCTCTAATTAACACCTTCAAAGCCATTTGGATCGGCCAAACCCTATCCAAATACCCTCTCAACTGTCCTACCTTAATCCTAGGGGACTTACTTTAGTCATAAAGCCAATCTAAGGAGCCCTTTTGATCAAATCAAAAGGAAGAACCCGGAGAAGAGGTAAATATTTCATCCCCTCTTTCAGGTTCCTTTATTCTTCCACTTCCTCTTTCTTTGTTGTTTCTATTATAAAATAATAACTCAAGTATCTTCTATATACTGTGATGTTATTATAAATATGGTACAACCAAATTAATTACTCTATCCATCCCTTGAATGACATGTCTCCATACGTGCGTACGTACAGCTTACCGTCTCCACATCGTGGTGTAATTGTTATTCAACACATTATTATTTGGATGGGTATAATAATGATGTGTAATTCATGTAAATAATAAATATAACATGATAATGATTCTATATATATGATATACCATCCAATTATATATTATTTTAATATCAAAAGAATGATATTGTCGCTCGTGCGTACGTACGGATTACCGTCTCCACGAACGCGATGAGATTCATTCCCCATCATATCCATTCAAGACTAATTTTCATTTGATGATTAAAAATAATGTTTAAAGACTTGATATAATTCTATATATGAATAATATACATCCCATACATAACAAATATGACTCACATAACAAAGGATATAAAGGAAAATGTAATACCCTGAGATTTTATGAAAAAAAATTCTTTTTAATTAATTTCTTGTGTTGTATTCTACACCAAGATTACCTTGCGCTATACGCAACACCGTATTAGCTTGTAGTATACGCAACACTATTCTTGGATCTTGTTACACACAATTTTGATAATAGTTATTCTACGCAACATTGAGTATATATATATATATATATATTCAATGTATACATGAAATATGGTTGGATTCTATTATACGAAACAACGAAGGATTCTTTCACAACACGCAACCCTAACTTGGCTTGCATTACACGCAATCGCGTCCTTCCTCGATAGCGTGTGTTGTATGCAATACTGGGTTTTAATAAACAACGATATATTATTATAATATTGTCATGAACTAGCTGTTATGAATAATATTAACTAAATTTTGAATTTTATAACATTATTATTCATCTTACACATTTTCTAGAACATGGTATAAGAACAAAATAAATTTTTCGGGTAAAATAAGTATTTTTCAAAAAATGCAGTTTTGCCGACTTTTGATGGCGCACCCACTTTAAATCTAGTTTTTGACATGTTTATATGTTCAATTTGACAAAATAAAATTCTTCTTTTGAATCAGGATATAAAAATTTACATTAGATAAAGTTTTGATATTTTTCCGATAACTTTCATATTTTAATGAATAGTAAAAACACGCTATATTTTAATTAAAAACAACTTTTTTCATCGTAATATATTATGTGGTTAAATTATAATATTTAATGGTTTTAAAGTATAAATAGAATATATTTTTACCATTTAATATAATGTATGTCATTAGCATTGATTTTACCTTGAATTCGTAGGTTAAATCAGTTCAATCTTTTGCAATGTTTTAAAGAAAAACCCGTTTTCTTTCGACAACGGGATTAATTTTAATTTAATTTCTACATATTTTGTGTATTGAATTTGGAAAAATGGATTCCATATTTGGAATCAGTGGGTCAAAATTATGTTAATAAGCAACTTTTTATTTTTGGGCATTGTGAATAGTAACTACGGTAAATTTTATTTACTATAGTTAAAGGTAAATCGAGTAATTAAGGGTAAATATAAGATTATAAAATTACCCTAACACTTGGAAAAATCCTATTGGATGGATAAAAGTAGACCCATATAACCTAAGTGTCGGATTAGATTCATTTTATGGACTTTTGTCCATGAAAATAATTTAATTATTATTAAAACCAAAGAATGTGACAACATGTCACTTTCTTAAATCTTATAAGTATAATAATTTTAATTTTGTGATACTCTTCATGAAACTTCAAACATGAATAGTCTACAAAAATCTAATACAAGTATCTACATCATAGGAATTTATTTAGAATTTTTAGGGATTGAATAATTATCATTTATTATGACACAAAGATGATGCAGTAATTGTCTTATTAATGAAATATTGACATAATTGATGTTATAAATGCCCAAATAAATGTAATTTGAGACTTTTTATGACTTATATTAATTTTATAGGTTAATATGACATGTTATTGTTGATATAAGTAACTTATTTCGAACTTATCATTCTGTTATGAATTTCATAAAAATCATGTACCAAATAGTCTCAAAATTGAAATAAATTAGTTTTTAAAACAAATATTATATTATTAATTGTTATTTAATTCCTAAAAATATAAGGTTAGAAAAAATGACTTAGATAAGGATAGATATAATAATAATAAACAACTTGGGGTTCGTTTGGCTTGTTATGGTAAGTTTATTAACCATATAGTGTAAGAAAACAAAAAGACACGGTAAAAGTTAAATTATTTAACTTAGAGTTAAATCTAATTGATAAGGTTAAAATAATAACCTAAACTTGTCTAAATCCTATTGGATGAGAGTATTTCGACCCATCCCCACTTTATCTTATAAATAAGCCCCTTTGGAACCATTATAAACCGAATTTGACCTTAATATAAAATAATATTTTGAGATTTTCCTAAGGTGCCCCTCTCCACCCTTATAAAAGGGCACCTCATCCCCCTCTTCCTCACACCACTTTGAGCCTTCAATCTCGGCCAACCCCTGAAAAAATATCTTCTCCACTTCCCTATTATAATCCTAGAGGTCCTCGTCTTCTTCAAAGACCATCCTTAGTTCTTTAAGTGGAGGTTAAGAAAAGGCGCGTCAAAAAGAGGTAATATCCATTACCGATCTTTTTCAATTTCTTTCTTCTTAAACTTCTTCTTATTTAGTTGTTTCATGATAAAGTAATAACATAAGTATTTATTATATACTGATATGTTATTATAAATATGAAGCAACTCTAATTAACCTTCTATCCATCCTACGGAAAAAGGAAATCACCGCGCGTGCGTACGTACGGAATACCGTCTCCACGCCGTGGTGTAATCTATTTTCCGCCACCACCTTAATTGGATGGGTATAATGGTGTAATGAGTAACTATATATGATTATTATAAAGTGATATTGATACTTAAATATTATACATACACTTCAACACAAGTTCACGATCATGAGAACGATATCATCGCTCGTGCGTACGTACAGACTACCGTCTCCACGACGCGATGAGATTCATTCTCCACATTAACCATTCATGAATGATTATAAAGTATATATAATGAAAAATAATTAAATATATGATATGTTAAATCTACTGGATTTATGTATATATATATATGTATGTCATCTACCTACTTCCATTCAAGACAATAAGGAAAGGAAAACAGCGTTCATGCGTACGTACGGACTACCGTCTCTATGAACGATGTGTTTCATTTCATTTATCTATCTATTATATATATATATATACTGAATATATATAATATATAAATCATGTTTTATATTCTGGAAGTAATTAAATCATGATATAATTAATAATAATTTCAAGAACAACAAGTCCAAACACCTACGATAAATGAAACGATTTTACCCAAAACGCTACTTTAACATGGAATTTACAAAAGAACGGGTAATATAAAGTCATAAGTGAACCATATATGATATCATAACAATGAATATGAATCTGTAATAAGTTAATGACATTTTTTAAATCATTATAAAGGAGGTTCGGATACGTACAAAGCATATCGAACATAAGGTAAGGGAAATATCACAATCTCATTTTTATCCGAGATTGTTTATACTTTAGTATTTAATGGGGTGTATTTTATCATCCAAATACATGTTTACTCAATATGTAATATTATTTCCATCCAACTACAATTATTTAAATCCAATTTTACCCTTCGGTGAGTTTTTAGTAAAGGATATGAAAGGAATCTTTTGTCATTTTTTATACGAGGTACTTTCTGACTTTTCCGAAAAAAGTACGAGAAGAATGTTTTTTAAACTTATACGGCATGAATGGATTTTTAAAACATTATTTCCAAGAAGCTTCCTTTACAAGTTTTCATTTTTATTTTTAATCAACTTCTTTTAGTTTAAAATTGTATGACATGTTAAGAAAGGAAAAATGTTTTTGAAGTAGAAAGGATATTTTCCTCAAGAATGGAGTTCAAGTGTTTTATCAAAATAATTTTCCATCTAAGATAATATATGGTTCTGTTTCTATCCCTATTATTACATTTATTTGATTATGTTGTGGTGGAAATATTTTTATGTATTCCTTTATCTTATATGAATTGTTTTATGATGTCACGATGTTTAAGATTCCCATTTTTATTACATGGGTTATGCTATGATGTATGTTTTATGATTTTGTGGCACACATAAGAATGATATCATTATGAGATGGGTGGGACCTATATCTCCCTCCAATGAATTGGGTAAAGATTTTATATCTCATGAGATAGACATGGCTGGAACGGTAGGTTATACCGGTTCAATGAAACGGGACTGAAACGAGGAATGAACTCGGTTCAGAAAGGGACTTTGTCCACTAAGATAGTACTGGCAATGAGTATTGACTAACAAGAAATGATTCTCTATGATTATGTGTGTATGCCACAAAGTTTCATGTTTTAAGTTATGATTATTGGTATTACATTTCACTACTAAGATTTATCCCATGTTATGAAATTATGATCTCTTTTGCAGTTTAATATTTCCAAAAGATATGTTCTTATGAATATGACGTGATTGATATTTATTTTGTTTACCCTTACTGAGCATTTGAGATCACCCTTTTATGTTTTTTTTCCAGGACATAAAGAAAGGAATTAGGTTTTAAAAAAAGGAGATCTTTATGGGAGATGTTGAAGATCTTTTACCACGATTAGAAGATTATATTCCGAGTTTCCAAAGACACTAAACTATTACGGTCCTTGTGTGTGTGTTTTTGTTATGTACTAAGTATTCCGAAAAAGTAATGTAATGTCCATGTACGTCAGGCTTCGGGTCTCTACAGTTGGTATCAGAGGAATGGTTTAGTCAACCTTTGGAAACTAGGATGTGAGAACGTTAGTGAGATCCCTAGATATATTTCTAAGGTATGTCTAGGGATGTCCCTAAGGATAAGTATACGTATATGATACAATCCTAGAACTATGGTAACGATCATAGAATTTAACATAAGATGTTAGATATCGAGGATACTCCCCCTTTATTATGTTGTTTTCCCTAGCATGATTTTTGCCTCTCACACTATTCTTTTTGGGTTTTAGACGATGGCTGGAACCTGAAGGAACCGTGTTGATCAATGCAATGGAAAATGCAATGATTGTCCTCCTGAACAAACAAATGTTATGGGAGATGGAGTGAAAAATCTTATTGCTATACTTACACAAGCTATGAATCATTCTGGACTTCCAAATGAGAAGAGAAGGGAACAACATTCTATTGAGTCCTTCATGAGGCAACGTCCACCTTCTTTCAGTGGGTCTTCTGATCCACTTGTTGCTGAACAATGGATCAGTACCACTGAAAAGATATTTTCAGTTCTTCAATGTTCTGAACATGATAAAGTCATCTTAGCAGTATATCGTTTGGAAGGTGAAGCTGATCAATGGTGGAATCTTATCAAAAATACGAGGCCAAGAGATGAAATTGAGTCCATGGAATGGGACGAGTTCACGAACTTATTTTTCAATAATTACTTCTCTCGTATTCTTCGAACAAAGTTGGAGAAGGAGTTTCTTGAACTAAAGCAAAAGGATGATGAATCTGTTGGTATATACGAAGCAAATTTTACAAGGCTTGCAAGGTATGCATCTGGATTTATCATCCAACCTGAAAGTAAAGTTGATCGATTCTTCAGTGGCTTAAAACCAAGTCTTCGAAGGGCATTAGCTATAAGAGACTTCAGTAGCTATGAAGAAATTGTGCGTTGTGCTATCAAGGTAGAAATGGAAGTTGGTGTTACTTATCCATCTCATAGTTTTGAAAAGAAACGAAATATGGAGTTCAAGGAGAAATCTCAGAATAATGGTGAAAAGAAGATGAATGTTTCCTTATGCTCAAAGTGTGGAAAGAAGCATGGTGGAGATTGTCTTAAAGGGACAAGTAAATGTTTCAAATGTGGAAAGGAAGGTCATCGTGCATTTGAATGCCGCAATGATGGGAAAAAGATGTCTAATGATGCAAATAAAGGAAGGGATACACAGAATGAACCTACTACACTTCAATGTTTCAAGTGCAAGGAGATGTGACATTATGCCAATAAATGCCCTAATCCAAGGGTTAGTGATGATCGACATGAGCAACCACTTAAGGCAAAGGACAAAGGGAAGTCACATGCGATCACTATTGGCGATGTTGAATATGACAACGATGTGGTGGAATGATTAAGTGTTTATGTAATGGGATTTCAAAATAGTATCATGGAATCTCATTTATGGTATTGTGGAATTTTGGAATATCAATGTATTGGTTTTCAATAATTATATGATACTGGTAACCAGGAAAAAAAAAGTGATTGAAATATTTTTGGAAATTAGATGATATGCGCATAATGAAGGGACAAGAAGATAATGAGATGTTTGATTGTATTTATGAGCTCATGATTGATATAAGGACTAAGTATATAGAATTTTGAGGATTTTGGTATGTGGAAAGAGTTATCTTTTGACAGCACTCATGTTTTCACTAAGATTCAATGGGTATTCATTTTTCAAGAGATTACATGATTATGGTATTCACATGACTAGAATGTGACGAACAAGATATATGAGGGATAAATGATGGCATTCATGTGATCATTTTCTCTATACTCTGAGCTTGGACCGAAGTATTTTAGATAAGCCTAAAGATTGGAATGGATTATGTTGGACATAAGTTAGTATTGTTTAAGGATAAAACTTTTTTTGATATTGTTGATGGGATGTTATAATAATGTAGTTTTAGAAAAAGGACAACCTGCAGGATGTGCGACAACCCATCACGTCGGCCAAGGCTGTGGGAATCGAACCCACAACTAAAGTGCGACGGGTCTTTATCGCATACCACTAGCCTACAAAAATTCCCTGGTTAGTAGAAACTAGTTTTATTTTATTAAGCGGTATGATATATGAAGTATAAGTTCATTTTTGGAATCGTATATGATTAACCTCACCAAAGACGGACTTATGTATATTTGATAACTATTGCTAAACTTTTGTTTGAAACAGATGGAATGACCCATCCTTCTATCACATGATCTGTTAACACTTCAAGAATAACAAATTCAACTTCATTTCTTTAAGAGATGAAGTGGAAATTGTTCAAAGCACGAACAACAGTGATATTGTACCAAAATCAAGTAAGTATTTCTTCTAATTCAAATTTTTTAACTTTAGGGAAATGATATTGAAAACCAAAAATGTTGTCCTAGTGATCTTATATCTGATGAATCAGATGGTACCCTAGATCATCACAAATTTATGACTTTGCGATTGTTGGCTTTTTCATAGCCATGTTTTCTACCACTCTCCATCAGAACTTGATGGTTAGATTTTTCTTCCATATCCATATTTTCACCTATGTTCTCCTACGTGGAAACCCAGTGATGAGTCAATTTGGGTAACCGTTACATTTCATACTTTAGTTTTTAAAGCCATATTTTGGTATTCCTTTCTACAATGTGGGTTTCTATTAAACAAACTTTCGAGTAGTAAACCATTTATAACCCCGGTGAATTTTGAGGGCGAAATTCATTTTAAGGGGGGTAGAATGTACCACCACAAGATTTTATGAAAAACATTCTTTTTAATTAATGTGTTGTGTTGTATTCTACACCAAGATTACCTTGCGCTATACGCAACACCGTATTAGCTTGCAGTATACGCAACACTATTCTTAGATCGTGTTACACACAATTTTGATAATAGTTATTCTACGCAACATTGAGTATATATATATATATATATTCAATGTATACATGAAATATGGTTGGATTCTGTTATACAAAACAACGAAGGATTCTTTCACAACACGCAACCCTGACTTGGCTTGCATTACATGCAATCACGACCTTCCTCGATAGCGTGTGTTGTACGCAATATCGAGTTTTAATAAACAACGATATATTATTATAATATTGTCATGAACTAGCCGTTATGAATAGTATTAACTAAATTTTGAATTTTATAACATTATTATTCATCTTACACATTTTCTAGAACATGGTATAAGAAAAAATTAAATTTTTCGGGTAAAATATGTATTTTTCAAAAAATGCAGTTTTGCCGCCTTTTGATGGCGCACCCACTTTAAATCTAGTTTTTGACATGTTTATATGTTCAATTTGACAAAATAAAATTCTTATTTTGAATCAGGATATAAAAATTTACATTAGATAAAGTTTTGATATTTTTCCGATAACTTTCATATTTTAATGAATAGTAAAAACACGCTATATTTTAATTAAAAACAACTTTTTTCATCATAATATCTTATTTGGTTAAATTATAATATTGAATGGTTTTAAAGTATAAATACAATATATTTTTACCATTTAATATAATGTATGTCATTAGCATTGATTTTACCTTGAATTCGTAGGTTAAATCAATTCAATCTTTTGCAATGTTTTAAAGAAAAACCCGTTTTCTTTCGACAACGGGATTAATTTTAATTTAATTTCTGCATCTTTTGTGTATTGAATTTGGAAAAATGGATTCCATATTTGGAATCAGTGGGTCCAAATTATGTTAATAAGCTACTTTTTATTTTTGGGCATTGTGAATAGTAACTACGGTAAATTTTATTTACTATAGTTAAAGGTAAATCAGGTAATTAAGGGTAAATATAAGATTATAAAATTACCTTAACACTTTGAAAAATACTATTTAATGGCTAAAAGTATACCCATATAACCTGAGGGTCGGATTAGATTCATTTTATGGACTTTTGTACATAAAAATAATTTAATTATTATTAAAACCAAAGAATGTGACAACATGCCACTTTCTTAAATCTTATAAGTATAATAATTTTAATTTAGTGATAAACTTCATGAAACTTCGAACATGAATAGTCTCCAGAAATATAATACAATTATCTATATCATAGGAATTTATTTAGAATTTTTAGGGATTAAATATTTATCATTTATTATGACACAAAGATAATGCAGTAATTGTCTTATTAATGAAATATTGACATAATTGATGTTATAAATGCACAAATAAATGTAATTTGAGACTTTTTATGACTTAAATTAATTTTATAGGTTAATATGACTTTTTATTTTTGATATAAGTAAATTGGTTCGAACTCATCATTCTATTATGAATTTCATAAAAATCATGTACCAAATAGTGTCAAAATTGACATAAATTAGTTTTTAAAACAAATATTATATTATTAATTGTTTTTTAATTCCTAAAAATCTAAGGTTCGGCCAAATGACTTAGATAAGGATAGATATAATATTAATAAACAACTTGGGGTTCTTTTGGCTTGTTATGGTAAGTTTATTAACCATATAGTGTAAGAAAACAAAAAGACACAGTAAAAGTTAAATTATTTAACTTAGAGTTAAATCTAATTGATAAGGTTAAAATAATAACCTAAACATGTCTAAATCCTATTGTATGAGAGGATTTCTATCCATCCCCACTTTATCTTAGAAATAAGACCCTTTGGAACCATTATAAACCGAATTTGACCTTAATATAAAATAATATTTTGAGATTTTCCTAAGGTGCCCCTCTCCTCCTTTATAAAAGGGCACCTCCTCCCCCTCTTCCTAACACCACTTTGAGCCTTAAAGCTCGTCCAACCCCTGCCAAAATCTCTTCTACACTTCCCTAGTATCATTATAGAGGTCCTAGTTTTCTTCAAAGACCATCCTTAGTTCTTTAAGTGGAGGTTAAGAAAAGGCGCGTCAAAAAGAGGTAATATCCATTACCGTTCTTTTTCAATTTCTTTCTTCTTCAACTTCTTCTTCTTTAGTTGTTTCATGATAAAGTAATAACATCAGTATTTCTTATATACTGATATGTTATTATAAATATTAAACAACTCTAATTAACCTTCTATCCATCCTACGGGAAAAGGAAATCACCGCGCGTGCGTACGTACGGAATACCGTCTCCACGCCGTGGTGTAATCTATTTTCCTCCACCACCTTAATTGGATGGGTATAATGGTGTAATGAGTAATTATATATGATTATTATAAAGTTATATTGATACTGAAATAGTATACATACACTTCAACACAAGTTCACGATCATGAGAACGATATCATCGCTCGTGCGTACGTACGGACTACCGTCTCCACGACGCGATGAGATTCATTCTCCACATTAACCATTCATGGATGATTATAAAGTATATATAATGGATAATAATGAAATATATGACATGTTAAATCTACTGGATTTATGAATATATATATATATGTATGTCATCTACTTACTTCCATTCAAGACAATAAGGAAAGGAAAACAGCGTTCATGCGTACGTACGGACTACCGTCTCCATGAACGGTGTGTTTCATTTCATTTATCTATCTATTATATATATATATATACTGAATATATATGATATATAAATCATGTTTTATATTCTTGAAGTAATTAAATCATGATATAAGTAATAATAATGTCAAGAACAACAAGTCCAAACACCTACGATAAATGAAACGATTTTACCCAAAACGCTTCTTTAACATGGAATTTACAAAAGAACGGGTAATATAAAGTCATAAGTGAACCATATATGATATCATAACAATGAATATGATTCTGTAATAAGTTAATTACATTCTTTAAATCATTATACAGGAGGTTCGGATACGTACAAAGCATATCGAACATAAGGTAAGGGAAATATCACAATCTCATTTTTATCCGAGATTGTTTATACTTTAGTATTTACTGGGGTGTATTTTATCATACACATCCATGTTTCCTCAATATGTAATATTATTTCCATACACCTACAATTATTTAAATCCAATTTTACCTTTCGGTGAGTTTTTACTAAAGGATATGAAAGGAATCTTTTGTCGTTTTCTGTACGAGGTACTTTCTGACTTTTCCGACAAAAGTACGAGAAGAATGCTTTTTTAACTTATACGGCATGAATGGATTTTTAAAACATTATTTACGAGAATATTCCTTTACAAGTTTTAATTTTTATTTTTAATCAACTTCTTTTAGTTTAAAATTGTATGACATGTTAAGAAAGGAAAATTTTTTTTGAAGTAGAAAGGATATTTTCCTCAAGAATTGAGTTCAAGTGTTTTATCAAAATTATTTTCCATCGAAGATAATATAGGGTTATATTTCTATACCTATTATTACATTGATTTGATTATGTTTTGGTGGAAATATTTTTATGTATTCCTTTATCTTATATGAATTGTTTTATGATGTCACGATGTTTAAGATTCCCATTTTTATTACATGGGTTATGCTATGATGTATGTTTTATGATTTTGTGGCACACATAAGAATGGTATCATTATGAGATGGGTGGGACCTATATCTCCCTCCAATACATTGGGTAAAGATTTTATATCTCAAGAGATAGACATGGCTAGAAGGGTAGGTTATACCGGTTCAGTGAAACAGGACTGAAACGAGGAATGAACTCGGTTCAGAAAGGGACTTTGTCCACTAAGATAGTCTTGTAAATGAGTCTTGACTAACAAGAAATGATTCTCTATGATTATGTGTGTATGACAAAAAGTTTCATGTTTTAATTTATGATTATTGGGATTACATTTAACTACTAAGATTTATCCCATGTTATGAAATTATGATCTCTTTTGCAGGTTAAGATTTCCAAAAGATATGTTCTTATGAATATGACGTGATTGATATTTCTTTTGTTTACCCTTACTGAGAATTTGAGCTCACCCTTTTATGTTTTTTTCCAAGACATAAAGAAAGGAATTAGGTTTAAAAAAAGGAGATCTTTATAGGAGATGTTGAAGATCATTCACCACGATTAAAATATTATATTCCGAGTTTCCAAAGACACTAAACTATTACGGTCCTTGTGTGTGTGTTTTTGTTATGTACTAAGTATTCCGCAAAAGTAATGTAATTTCCATGTACGTCAGGCTTCGAGTCTCTATAGAAAATGAATCCGTTAACACCCAAAACGACGATAATTCTAAGATATTATTAACAAAGCAATGTTAAAAGATCATATATGATATCCTATTAATGTATATGATTCTTGTATAATTTAATAACAATTATATCACCATTATACAGGAGTTTAACCTACCCTCTACTAAGGAAATGTACAAGGTAAGGGTTTATTTCACAATCTCTTCATTATCCGAGGTTGTTTATATGTAATTATCTACTGGGACCTCTTTATCATCCACATCCATGTTTCTTAAAAATATATTTCAAAAAATTATTACTATTTTATAGAATATGGATTAAAGTCATTTATACCCTTGTTTGACTTTTTATAAGATTTCTATAAAGGAATCTTTCCGTCGTTTTCCAAACAAGGTCCTTTTTAACCTTTTCGAAAAAATTAAGGTAAGAATGTCATTTTTTTAACTTGTACAGCTGGTGCAGCTATTTTCTGCCGTCATAAAATCGTCGAAGCTTCCCTTACTAGATTATAAGAATATTTTCAATGTAAATGTTTTATTTTATAATTATTTTACATTTAAATGATTTTAAAAAAGATATATTTCTCTCAAATAGTTTTGATTTCATCTATGTCAACATCCTTTGATGGATTTTAAGCTTATTTGAAGTTGATTTATTATGATACAAAACTTCCACATTGTATTGAAAGTTTTGTGATATGTTTGACTGTGGATGTTTTATTTTTACACCATTCATGGTTTATGGATAAAGTATTTACATTTCATATGCTGGTTTTAATACGAATGTTTATATTATTTTTAAACCATTTCATATTAGAAATGCATTGGACTAGTATGTTCCGGGTTGGGGAATGGTAAAAGTAAGCCCTCCGGGTTGGGGCCCGGTTATAGAAGACCCTACGGGTTGGAGTCCAGTAACAGAGGCTCTCCGGGTTGGAGTCCGGTTATAGAGGATCTCCGGGATGGATTCTGGTTATAGAGGCTCTCCGGGTTGGGGTCCGGTTACAGTTAGCCCCTAGGTCTTGGCACGAGGCCTTGGCGCAGAATTTAAAGTTAAACATTTTTCATTCCATCATTATGAAAGTGTCTATTGATATTGCATGTGATTATTCGACTACTAGAATATCCATGTGAGTAAGTAAATGACATTATTTGATTTTATCTTTTCTATATTATGCTGAATTTCAAGTTTAAAAGGATTTTGTTTTAGTCTTATACATTACCTTAAATGTTTACACTTATTTATGAAAGTTTACGCTGTATTTTTATCCTTACCGAGCATCTGAGCTCACCCCTTTCTAGGTTTATTTTCCCAGGATTCCAAGAAGTGTATTATGATTGATATTCAAGGTTAAGATAAAGGGAATAATGGCGTTATCAAAGAAGTATCTATGCTGTGTTTTATGTTTGAAATTGTTATGCAATGTTAATGTATGTAATATATTTTCAAAGACTTGTAAACTGATCGGTCCTTCGGGACATGATTCCTTGTAATCATGCCAATTTATTAAAATAATGCATCGACTCTGGGTAACTGGGGTCGGGGCATTACACATGGGCCCCCACAACCACGTATCCAGCCCACAGACACCTAGGACACCACAACCATACGTAACCACGCCCACAGACACCTGGGCTAAAAAAACTACCATTATGCCCGAAGACACCTGATCCTCACCCCGAAGACACTTGGGAAACAAACCTACCCGCACACACCTGGGCCAACCACCACAAAATACCCTGCCCGAAGAGTCTTGGGATAAAAATGGACCTCAGACCGTCGCAGCCTGCCCGAAGAGTCTTGGGATACTTGAGAGAGGGAGTAGAAAGGAACTAATATCCACCCACCCAATAAGATGTTGAAAAAACACCCTCCCCCATGAAATGGGGTGTTTTTCATGAAGTGATCAACTTGGGTGGGGTGAGAATAATAAACACAAAACTAAATTTATACGTATAGGTAAACACACACTCATCCCAACCTAAGGGTTCCAAAACCAGACCATACACAAAAACACTCATTACTATTAATTCATACAAAAGCACAACAACCATAACCAAAGCACAAATCATTCCTAGAAAAAAATTCCCCATTAAACCTATTCTTTTTATCATATTCAAGTGATTCCATTTAAATAATTCTTCACTACCAGGAAACTAGAAGACATAGCCACAAACCGAGGAAGGAAAAATAGCCAAGTAGTAATTTAAGCATCCACAACCAGTTCTATTGGAAATTCACAACAAAAGGAATATGTGATATCCCTTAAAGTACTAGAACCAAACCAAGCCCCATCGTACGACCCCATACGGACTCAGTCCACAACCAATAACTCAACAACAGGGGATCCCATCCCCATCCTCTTCTCCACACACAACATCAAGCAGAGCCACCACACATATCACCAGAATAGAGAAAGGATATTTTTTCCAGATTTAACCACACCATTAATTAAGTTACTTCATTTTGTTTGGTTAATCGGGGCGATCACACAAGGATTATTGTTCACTGGGAATCTGTTTAATCAACCAAATTTATGTGATTAACCATTTTCCGTGTTACATCCATTTAATCATAGGATTAACCAGAAAAATAGAGGATCATTAGTACACAAGGAAGGACCACCAATAACCACGATTTTCAGTAGACAAAAGCCCATACAATTCATAATATAACAACAAAGGTATAACACAACAATAAAATCATCATTCACAACCCTTCATTATTTAAAGGTTCATTTATTATATTTGTTAAATTTGGTTTCATCTACATATTGAGGATACATCATCATAACCACCCCTCAAGATGCATAGTAAAGAGAGACCGAGGAAGAATCCCAACCTAGATGATTATCGATCAAAGTTTTATTCGTCACGCCAAGAACTGGGGATGTGCTAATTATAGGGGAGGAACTCGAAGGACTCCAAGAGTGAGTAGAAAAGGCCCCAACACTGGTAAAAAACTAGCCTCAGGCAAAGGGAATCCAAACACACCCATGAAAGGAAAAGAGAAAATCCCAGAAGAAGAATGAAACTCCACGCGATAAAAGGCGAGATCCTGGAGTTATGAGATTTGAAATCTTGAATGCCTTTAAAGGTGGATTGTGGTTTCTCCATATGATTGGGAGGTTACACATGATGGAATTAATTGTTATTTAATAATTCTCATAAGAGAGGTGGCAATAACGACTGCGAGTTAAAGGGTTTCCTTTAAAAGGAAAAACCACGTAACAAGGGTGGAGCTGAAAAGTATGGGAAAAGGGTGACACTAAATAAAAAGCCACATGTTTTGGTAATTCAAGGGTCATCCGGTTCTTGGGGGATTTTAAATATAATTTATGGGCTTTAAAAACATCCTTGAACCACTTTAAAAGGTTAAAAAGACTTAAAAGTTGTGTTACGGGAAAACTGGGGAAGGAAACCCCAAAACCCCCCTGTGGCACTGATTGGGTGATCCACCGGTTAGTGAGACCAATTGGTGACACACCAATCACTTACACACTGATCGGTGCCACACCGATCACTGACACACTGACTAGTGCCACACCGACCAAGACACACTGATCGGTTATGCACCGATCGGGACACACCGATCGGTGATGCACTGATCGGGACACACCAATCGGGACACACCGATCAATGATACAACGATCTATGACACACTGATCGGTGATGTAGCGATCGGTGTCACCAATAGGTGACACCACAGTGATGCCCTGCCACCGACACAAACACCCTCCTCACTGACCCATGGTGTCCAGGACACCCCAAGCCCCATATTTTGACAAAGTAATGGACTAGGAGGGTCTAGTCCATTACATAAAAAATATTTATTAGTGGTAAAAAAAATCCGACTCAGACTCTTAGTAAAAAAACAACTCCTAAATATACAATTATAATTCATTATCAACATGGAAATAAGAATATTTATAAGAATAAATTTTTTATTAGTATGAGTTTTTCAATTTATCTAAATAGTTCTTAGTATTATGGACCTAGAAATGTATTTATTTCTAAAAGTATAAAGTCTATTTTTGGGAGACCAATTAAAAAAAAATGGATTCCTAAATATTTTATTACTAACATTTTGATAACTAAGAAAGTATGGGTACTAGAATCATTTATTGTTTTAAATTTTCTATAAGAAACCTTCTAGATGAGTACCAGTAAGAATATATGGTGTATGTACAATGGATGATCTATAAATATGACTAGGGAAAACTTGATATTTAATAAACTTATAAAATTAGATGGTATAAATGTCACTTTTGGTGATAATTCCAAAGGAAAAATAATTAGACTCGGTCAAATTAGAAAAAATCGTACTGTTTTTATTTTTAAAGTGTTATTAATAGATGTATTAGAATATAATATTCTAAATATCTGATATTTATTTGATGATGGGTATAATTTTAATTTTAAAAATAATTATTGTAAAATTTATAATTCTAATAATGTTTTAGTTTTTACTACTTTTCAAAATGATAATGTTTATGCTGTTGATTTAAATTCATTATTTTATCAAAATGTTTCCCGTTTAAGTGTCTTTTATATATAATCTTGGATTTGGTATATGCGAATAGTCTACTAAAACCTTCACTTACTTAGAAATATAACTTGAAAAGGATTATTAAAGTATCTACTGAAACTAAAATCCCTAATAGACAATGTTTGTAAACCATTTCAAAAAGGGAAATAACATAATATTTGTTTCAAATCAAAGAAAGAGGTGTGAACCTCTCAACTCCTAATGCTGGTTTACATGGATTTTCTTGGAATTTCCAAAGTTTATATCTTAAATGGGAATCACTATGCCTATGTTTTAGTATATTAATTTTCTAGATACACTTGGGTATTCTTTCTTAGCTCACAAAAGTGAAGATTATTCATATTTCTCCAAGTATAAAAAATCTGTGGAAAACCTTAGTGGGCTTATAATTAAGAATTTATTTAGTGATCATGTTTTTGAGTATAAAAATCATGATTTTGAATCTTTATTATCAAAACATGGATATATTCACATGTATTATACATATAGGACCCCACATTAGTATGGTGTTGTACAAAGATAAAACAAAAATCTTCATGAAATTGATCATATTATGATTAATAAATATGGTTTACCTATTTATTTTTGGTTATAGGTGGTTAATATAACTTTCTATATTATTAATATAATTCTTATTAAGCCACTTTTAAATAAAATCACATATGAGTTATAGAATTGGAGAAAAATAAAAGTTAATTACTTTATATTGTTTGGATGTAAGGTCTTTATACACAATAAAAAGGATAATATAGAAAAATTTGCATCCAAAAGTGATGAATAAATTTTACTTGGTTATTCAGCACCCATTATATCATACTAGGTGTTTCATAAAAGGACCACGACTGTGGAAGAATATGTACATGTCAAATTTGATGAAACATATCCATATGAGCCTAATACCCCTTTAAAAAACCTTTAGGATGACCTTTATAATTTAAATATCAATTCTAAATCTAGTGATAATTCTTTGAAACATACTATAGAAAAATAAAACAGTTATGAGAAACTATTTGAACCTAAACCTATAGAAGAAAATAAAGTATCAAATACTTCTATCCTTATAACCATTAGGACTCATATAGACCATCCCATAGATTCCATAGTTGGAGACCTAGATAGGGTAATAAATACTAGATTTTACCTTAGAAATCCAGTTTAAAATCAACATTTCATGTCACATCTTGAACCTAAGAACATCTCCAAAAAAATAAATGTTGAATTACAGGTAATGGAAATAAAATAAGAGATGAATCAGTTTGAGAGAAAAAAATTATTGAAACTAGTAGAAAGACTTAAATTCTTCCTAACCATTGGAATCAAGTGGGTGTTTAATAACAAGGTTGATGAACCAAGAACTATAATTTGAAACAATTATAGATTGGTAGCACAAGGTTACAATTAATAGGAAGGTATGGATTATGAAGAAACCTTTTCACAAGTAGCAAGACTTGAATCTATCATAATGTTTCTTTCCTATGTAGTACATTTTGATTTAAAATTATACCAAATGTTTGTAAATAGTGAATTATTAATTGGTTATATAGTTGAGGATGTTTTTGTGTAGCATCCCCCAATATTTTAAAACCCTCATTTTCTAATTAATGTATTTAAATTAGCAATATATTTATATGGTTTAAAAAATATCTTAGAGATCGGTATGATAAGATTAGATCATTTTTAATTTATAAAGTTTTCAATAATAGAATAGTTGTACCTACTTTATTTATTAAAATAATTTAAAAATATGTTTTATTAGTACAAATCTATGTTGATGATATTTTTTTTGGATCACCCAAAAACTATTTGAAAAATTTATTTTAAAAAATTATGCAAAACTAATTTGAAATGAGTTTGATGGGTGTGTTAAAATTCTTCATTGGTTATCATTTTTGTGAAATAATGAATTATTTTAAACAAAATCAAGTACACTAAGGATATTTTGAAAATTTTTGTTATGGATAGTAATAAAGACAATGATACTCCCATGAGTATAGGATATAAACTGGATCTTGATAAAACTGGAAAACCAGTTGATCAAACCACTTACATAGGTATGATTAGAAGTTTACTATACTTAACTACTAGTCAACCAGATATTATGTTTAGTGTGTGAATGTGTGTACATTTTTAATCAAACCCAAAAGAATCAAATTTAAATATTTTCAAAATAATTTTAAATACATAAAAAATAAAACCAAATTAGGATTGTTTTGTTATAGAGGACATATATTTGATTTAGTGAGTTATTCATATACTATTTTTTTGGTTTTGAGTTAGACAGAAAAAGAACTTTAAAAAAATTTCACTTTTTGGGAAACTTTCTAGTTTCTTAGCGTATTAAGAAATATCATTTTGTTGCATTATCTTCTATTAAATCTTAGTAATTAGCTGCAAGAAGTTGTTATGCACAAATTTTGTGGATGAAACACACATTACTAGACTATAGATATCAATTTCAACATGTCCCTATAAATTGTGACAATAAAAGTGCAATAAATATCTATAAGAATAATATATTACATACAAGGAAAAATACATTGATATAAGACATCACTTTTTTAGAGAACATTTTCTAAAAGGTGATATTACTCTTGAATTCATTGGTAAAAAACATAAGCTTGCTGATATATTTACAAATCCATTGAATATTGAGAGAATAAACTATATCATACATGAATTAAGTATGAAAAACTATGTATAATATTATAAATTTATTTTTAACCTTTTTTGATATTTAAATTCATTTTTATAAATTCTTAATTTATATTTATTGACCCTTTTCGTGAAGTTATTGTGAATTTTATTTCACATAGTATGTTAAGTAACTAAAATTTATTGTTCAAATGGTTAAAATACCTACCCTTCCATCTAATCTCCCATGATAACATGGTTAGTATACATATAATTTCTATTTTTCAACTTAGGGTTTTTAGTAAACTCATTTTGGTGTGATTTTCTTAAAATTTTATTATTATTTTATCCCTAAATGATTGAATTTTAAAATTTTAATAAGAATATTAATTGACACACATTTTTATCATAAAACCCATTTATTACTTTCAAAAACTTAATGTCTATCAAAACCCTTTTTCATAAGATCTCTTATTCCAACCCGAACCTCTCTATATCAAATCTCTGACATGGATATTAACCTTCTGAGTTTGAATCTAAACATGAAAAAGTTGAGGATGAAGAACATTATTGAAGCCCCTACTCCTTTCAAATCTCCTTCTAGAAAGAAATAAAATAAAATAAAATAAAATCAATCAAGAGTATTATTATAAAGCCATATAATCCACATCTAGTTTATCATTCAGTATATGTAGTGAAATAAATAAACTATCAATAGCTTCTCTAAAGAAAATCACTTGTGTGGAAAGTGATTCAAAATCTAGGATCTGATAAATCGTTTAAAAAAACATCAATACTTTTTACATGAATCTAGTTAAGGAGTTTTATGTGTTTTTGGAATTTATCCCTAGAGAGAAAAGAGATACCATTAGGACAGTGATAAATGGTGAAATTATGGTATTTTATTCAAAGATATGGGTGAAAATATTAATAGTACCACATAAGAGAGAATTAAAAGACAACCAAAGTTTTTATCTAGTATATCATTCTAATTTTTAGTTTCAAAGTGGTATGGAAGAGATGACTAAGAATAGAACACCCAAAAATCCAAAAACTGTAGAACTTGGTGGTGGATCAAGGCTATTAGCTAAGTTCATGCACTATTTAATCTATTAAAGTAAAGTATATTTTAGTATTATGAGGTATCAAGATTTGATCTTCATATTTTTAATGAAAAATGGAATCTAGATCAGCTTATAAAGATATTTGATGAGGAAAATGTATGAGTTATGTAAGCCTTCTTAAAAACATAGTTCTCATCCTTACCAAACATTTTTACTAGTCTTGTTGAATTATATATGTTTATTACCATAAGGTTAGGATAGAATAAAATCTTTATATGGTTTGTGTCTAACTCAAAGTATTTATAGGAACATGATAGTTAATTGGAATCCCTGGATGAAATAGTGGGTGGATGATCTAGAGAAGTTGTATAAAAATCTGACCTTGTGAAATATCCTATTAGACTAAGGGATTTGGTAGATCTTGGTATTTAAATAGATGAAGTTGTTGAGTATTTTGATGATGAAGTATCTATTAATTTATAATAAGTGGAAGAAGCAGAAGAAGTGGAATTTGAGAAGGTTCAATAATAAGAAAAATAAGAATATGATGAGGAGATTTTTGATCTTGATGAGGAAGCCATGTTGGTTCATGAGGATGATATGAGATTTTATCCTATTATATTTTTGGACCACTTGTCTCACCTATACCTTTACCATATTATGAGTAAGAGCTACAATATGATTATTTTGTTGATACTGAGGTTTCTTTAATTGGTTATAAGCCTGAGTGGGATGATTATAATGACTCTGAAAAAGATAAAAACAACTTAGGTGGATCACCTATGATAGCAATTACTCCTTTAAAGTCTATACTAGATGAATCTAATAAGGGGGAGAAGTTCCTAAGATCTACTATGTTGGGCCTATATTATTAAGAGTCTAATGAGGAAGATGATAATGGGGGCAGTCCACCTGGACATGGTGGACCTACCATTCCTTCTACTCAAAGGGTGATAGAACAATATCTAGTAGTTGATATTGACTCTCAAAGTAGACTTAAGATATATCCTTTGAGACCCTTAGTTGGATAAACTTTGGAGGATAGTTTTTGGTCCTAATCACACAATGGCTGGTGAGAAATATGAGTATGGTGCTTCTCTTACTGAGGATGCTGAATATTTTGAGCTTTCTGCTCATGAAAAATAAGCTAAACCAAGTGATAGATCTAAAGATAATCCCGAAAGAGGAAGATCAATAGAGGATGTATTTGAGTTATATGGTATACATCAATCTTATGATCCATCAACTTTTTACCTGCCTCAATCTCTATTACATATTTTATCAAAAAGGATGATATGGATGAGTTCAAATTTTATATGATAGTTGTATTAAAATAAGTGTTTCTTAGTTTTGGAAATTCTTTAGAGCCAATGAGAGAATAATATATATTAAAGGATGTTATTTTATTTATTTCTAATATTCATCCTAATTTTAATGTCAATATGTATTTAATGAGAAATGATATTGGGGATTTTAAATCAAAAATAGGTTCTTTTTAGAAATATTTATCAATGATTTTGAAGCTAGACCAGAGTTATCAAAGTTCAGTGTTTCAAGCTTTTACATCTGCTACTGCACCTCTTTCTCATCCTATTTAATTTTTTGTTGAGAAAGGAGGAATCATAGAGTTTATTAAATAAGAGTTAAATATTGTGTTAGATGAGTTGAAATATACAAGGGAAGTGGTCTTTGATGGGTTTCAAACACATGCTGCTAAAACATTAAAACTGGTCATGAAAGATGTCAAAAAGACTGGGCAGGATAAAGAATCAATCAAGAAGGCCATTGATTTCTACCTAATCTAGATCATAACCAAATAAAATGTTAAGGGTATATTTAGAAATATTGATTTGGATCTTAATATTTCACCTTTAAACCATACTTTTAAGACTAAAGTCGAGAATCTCAAGGTGTTTACCCCAATGTTTGAGGCCTTCATGAAAAATAAAGAGGTATTTCTTTATGCTTTGGAGTAGGGATCCAAGGTAGTGAGTTATTTTACCAAGATGATGGAACCCTACCTTTACACTTATAATAAATATATTATGGATCCTCTAACCATTACTATTTCCTCAACTGTAATGTTCCAACCTTGAATCTACTTAACCCATGTCTGAAGATGGTGGATCAAATGGCTTCAAGCACACCTCCCCATATGCCATAGGCTGCTGACCAGCAGTGAGGGTGTAAAGAAGGTATGGTGGGGATACTATACCCTCATGTCAAAGTAGCGCAATGGATAAAATAGAAAACACTAAACCACATAATCATAATATAAAGAATACAAATGAATAAACCATAGAATCATGAACAGAAAACTGAATAAGTAAGCTGCAGGAGAAATAGATAACTGAACAATTGATAATATAACCAAAATATTCAAAGGTAGTGTCTAATACATGGATTCATGGAATGCTACAATACAAAAAGAAACAATAATATACAAGAATGTTATACAATTGTACAAAAAGAAAAAAAATAAAAAAAGGATATAATCAACTCCATAATAATCTCAAGCCTAAGACCGATCCTATGCTCCTAAACTCCAAAAATAATCTAATCAACAAACTGTAACATGTCCCTTTACCTTATCAGTACCTATATAAATATAGTCTTCTCAGGTACCAAATATAGTATGAGTAGGGTGTGAGATAAAAATATCAATAGGCCAACACCAATGCTGTCTATAAGTAATCCGAGTAGTGCTCGTAACTAAAAAATGTACAGGTATAAGAAGAAAAGTAAATGGAGATGAAATAAACAACCAACCCACTCAGGTTCCTATAAGAAACCTAGAGGGTCTACCTTCTTTGGATAATGACCAAAAGGAATGTCCGAACAAGTCACTATATATATAAATAATAATTTTATATATATAGTTTAGTTCTATATTGAATCCACCTATATGAACCAAGTGAGCGCAGATGCATAATGTCCATATAACTAGAATACTAGTGCTAGACTGGACCAGGCATAACTCATACATTCATAAATAGTCTAATGAGCCTAAAATCTAAATCCAAATGGTACATTCCCTACATCCCAAGAAGAACGAGAGACATCATGCAACAATGCTCAAGATAGTGAGTGATCCATCATGTCATCACTCTAATCATGTAATTTAGTTCCTCATATAATAATCCATACAATATCACTGGTGTGAGATTCCATGAAATCAACACCTAATGTAAGGGAGTGTGATTATCCTCTATTCTCAACACCCCTTACCATCATACACAACCTCTATAAAGGATTATTCATTTATAGTATAAGGCATTAGGAAAAAACTCTTATTCAACTCATATATTTCAAGACCAAATATATAAATAAGGAATATCCATATTTATAAGACAACACATGAAGAAAAACCTCTCATATGTTCCTTTCAGTCAAGTTCATTTCCTTTTAAAACATTACAATTTATTATAAGAATTTAATAAAGAAGAAACAATGGGACTGACCTTTACACCCTCTAATAATTCCATGTAAACCATCATTTTATCAAAGGAATGTCAAATAAAATCATAATCATTTCCATTTTAATCAATTCACCCATTTAAGTAAAGGTATGCCATCACGAAAAAACCATACCATTTAACCCATGCCATTAAATTTTCATATAACTCACTATGCCAGAGAAATTAAAGTCACAAGGCTCATTGGGTCAATTGGGAGGTGACATAGTCAATTTTTTTAAAAGTGGAGACCATCTTTCATAATCCATCCTATATAAATCATTCACCATAACCAATTCATTCAATTCATTAAGACATAACAATTCTATTTCTAAGGATCAAGTGTCAATGAAAAGTGACTTGGTCATTCATGGTAATTTCTTACTTGGAAAATTCCAAACATAGGAGGTCCAAAAACCTAAGAGGTGCCTTGGTCTACATTTAATACACATTCCTCAATGACAATTACATTTAAAAACCAATTTGTTATCTAATTTATAGTTCTAGGCATTTTGAACCAATTGGCCAAAATGGCCAATTATAAGTGGCACACCCATGGGGTGACTATATAAGGTATGAAAAAACTCTAACCCACAAAATAAGGATCTATAAACATGTATTTAGGTGAAATGGTAAATTATACATGAAGGAACCAATATAAAGGAGATGGTCGATAAGGACCATCATATGACATGATGACATAATTATGAAATGACCAAAACTCGATGGGAAAACAACGAGACCACCTACCTCAAGGCTGTAGATGATGCCCTGCTTGATATAGGACTTATATTCAAAGAATGTTAGAAGAGATAATAAATAGTCTAATATCCTAAAAATAAGGCAAATGATCTTACACATAAATAGTGAAATGAATGCTTAGATACACTTAGATAGTAATTGAGAGAATATGAGAGCTTACCGAGATGGATTCATAGCTTATAATGGATCGAGAAATGGACACCGTTGGCTAGAGTTACTTGGATACCTAGCCTTGGGATAATTTGAGCTCAAAGGAGGAGAAGACGTCCAGTTTCAACCATTAGAGAATTTGGGAGAAGAGAAAAATTATTAATTAGTTAATTGGGGTCCAAAATGGTAAATTCAACCCCAAAATATCAAAGCACATGGTTTAGGTTCACAGTTAGTCAAACTGTGTGAAAACTGTGCTCGGTTGTTTATAGAGAAGGGAAAATCGAATGGTTAGATGCAAGGTTTGACTAACCATGTGCAAACTGTGCAGAATATATCTATCCCATATCTAAAATTGGCCACTTGTCCATGCACTATGGGTCACACGGTTTCATAAAAACTATGTGGCCCTGTCTATTTTTCCCATTTTCAGAGCTTCAGGCTTTGAACGATCCCCATATTCTCCCGTGAACCACATGACTTGATTAACCATCAATATTTGGTTCGCTTAAAGTATTAAAATTGAAGAAATAACAATCCATACGTTCGTTTAAAATATGGGGTTTTACAACCTCCCCTTCTTATAACAAATCATCCTTAAGTTGGACTTATGAGGGTAAAGAGGTACTATCGGCAAAGTGTTCTGGCCACTGAGATCATACATTAGCTTCTTGTTCCCAAGTTTCATCCTGTACTCAGCTGTGCTTCCATAGCACCCATATTAAATGAAGAAACCTACCTTTGAGTGTATTCACACTCCGATCAATAATACGAATGGGATAATCCTATAAGAAAGAATCCATATCCAACTCAACCTCATGAGGCTTAAAGACATGTGATGGGTTTGGATAGTATCGACAAAGCTGAGATATATGAAAGACATCATGCATGGACCAGTATCTTTGAGAAATTTCCAACTGGTAAGTCATTGTTTTGATATGTTTCACAATATAAAAGGGTCCAAAAAACATTTTTGAGATCTTAACCTACTTATGAATACATCTATGGACCAACCTGGTTGAGACTCGTAAGAAAATATGGTATTTGACCTTAAACTCAAGAGATTACCGATTTCTGTTGGCATATGACTTCTCTCTGGAATGAGCTATCAACCTGTGCTTTTTGATCAGCTGGATCTACTCTATAGTTTCCTACATGAGATGTGGTCCATGTATAGATTCTTCCCCTACCTCTAGCCAACATATAGGTAAGTGAAAAGAACTACCATATAAGGCTTCATAGGGAGCCATCTCGATTGAATTGTGGAATCTATTATTTTAAGAAAACTCCAAATCAAAAAGGTGTTTCTCCCAAGAACCTCTAAAGTGAAGGACACATAAACAGATCATGTCCTATAGAACTAGGATCATATGATCTTCTTATCTATCACTATGAGGGTGATAGGTCATGATCATAAGTTCCCATGTACCTAAAGCCTTCTGCAAGTCCTACTAGAACAATGATGTGAAATGTGCGTCTCTATCAAAAATGATAGAATGAGGAGCTCCATGAAGACGTACAACCTATATGATGTAAAACTTTCCTAGATATTCTATTAATAAGGTCTCTTTCATAGGTAAGAAGTGTGCTACTTTCATCAAATGATCAACAAAAACCCACACTACATCGTTGCCTCTAGGTGATCTAGGTAGAACGATCATGAAATCCATCGAAACATCATCCCATTTCCACTTGAGAATAGATAAAGACTGAAGAATCCATGCCAGTCACTGATATTACACATTCAACTACTGATAGGTGGAACACCTAGTGATGAAATAATAAGTATCAAGTTTCATACTAAGCCACCAATATTGGCATTGTAGATCTTGATACACTTTTGTGACACTGGTGTGAACCGCCCATACTAAGGTGTGAAATTCCCACATCAACTACTCTCTGATGTCGGATGGGACTCATACATGCCCATGGAACAATAATATATCATCCCCATCCATGGTATAACCTAAATATGTATCTTCATTTGAGACACTTTCCTGTAGAACGAGGCCTTCAGGATCAGATAATTGTTTCATTCTTACATGTTATAGAAGAGTAGATATCATTGATAAGGATGATAGGATTGTATAACCATGGTCCTCTTGAGTCTCAACATGAAACTATGATAATAAGTCTAATATTATATTCATCATTGGATTACTGAAGAACTTGTGTTTGAGTCTTCTGGCTCAGAGCATCTGCCACAAAATTGTCTTTTCCAGGCATGTTGGAAAGCTCGAAATCAAAATACTATAGGTACTTGACCCATCTGCATTGTATGATATTTAGTTCCTGTTGTGTAAAGATGTACTTGAGGATTATGTGATATTTTAATACCAAAAAAATTCTCTCCATGTAAATTGTGTATCCAAAATCACAAGGCATGTACAATAGCAACAAGCTAGAGATCATATGTTAGGTAATTCCGCTCGTGATGCCTCAACCGACGAGACTCATACAAAGTGACTTGCTCAACCTATATTATAAAAAATCCATGCTTGATACTTGATTCATCACGATATATGACATAGATCCTACCTGGATCTAGCATAATCAACATTGACCCTAAATCTGTCTTCCCTTAATCTCATGAAAGGCTGCATCACAAGCTTCTGACCATATGAATTTTACACCCTTCTTTGTCAATAATGTAAGAAACAATGAAAGGTGTGGGAAGTCTTGGATCAAGGGTCTATAATATTTGGTAATCCCTAAGAAACTCTAAACATCAAATATTTTGTTTGTTTTTTCATAAGAAACTACAACATTCACTTTATCTAGGTATATTGAAACTATTTACTCTGAGATAATGTGACCGAGGAAGTGGGATTTGTTGATCCAGAAGTGGAATTTACTAATCTTAGCGTAGAGATGGTTCTCTCTTAGTGTATTCATCATGATATCAAGACGTGTTTTTTGGTCGTGTATGGAGCATAAATACCCCAATATATCATTAAAAGATACTACTAGAAAATAATCTAGATACGGATAGAAAACCCGATTCATAAGATCCATTAAGACTGCATGTGTGTTTATGAGTCCAAACGGCACAACCAAGTACTCATTGAGACCATACCTACTCCTAAAATCCATGAAAGGTATTTATAAAGTCCTAACACACACTTGATTAAAGCACAACATTATATAAATATTTGAAAACACTTTTTATCCTTGGAGCTAATCAAATAGGTCATCTATTCTAGGTAGTGGATAACGATTATTTACTATGAGCTGATTCAAATGGCGGTAATATACATAGATCCTAAGGGTACCGTCTTCCTCCTTGTAAAAAAGAACTAGTGAATCCCAAGTAGAATTTTTGGGGCATATAAAGTCTTTAGCCTCCAGATCCTCTAATTGATTCTTTATCTCCAGAAGCTCCTTAGGTGCCATCCTATAAGGTGGAATGGTCACTAGTGCTACTCCTAAAAAAATATCAATAGTAAACTCTACCTGTCTCATCAGAGGTATACCAGAGAATTCGTTGGGAAAAATTTCTCTAAAACACTCCACTATAAGAGGGAAGATAAAGGGTTGTAACCCTTGATCATCAAGGAAAATACTGGTGATCTGGGTTGTCACATTACCCAACCTCTGCTTCTCGGGCCCTACTCGTGCCGCACTGACATAACATTCACCCTTATTCACATGCTTACCTCCCTATGGTGATGTAAACATCATCCTCTAATGATTTCAGTCAATATGGGCTCAGTAGGGAACTAACTAGTCCCTAACAATGATTACTTAAAATCCCATCATGTTGAGGACATAAAGATTCCATATGAAAAGGTAACCACCTATCTCAAGGGGAAAATTTTGACAGTGGTAAATGACCTCTGAACTGATACCTAACATTTTACCTAGCGTCATAACTCCATAAAAGTACTCGATGTCGAGGCCTAGACTCTCAGTGATTGACTCAGATATAAATGAGTAAGATGTGACTATTACAAATAAATTTGACACTAAAGTAGATGAAACTAGAATAGTACCTCAAATTGTAGAATTTATGATGATCCTCTCCCATGGAATAGGATAGAATACAAGTAATATGCCTTTAATTTGGCCTCGAGTCACTACCTGACTAACCTGAGAAAGCCTGCTTTGCTGGGACTGGGAATCATAGGTTTGAAATCTTCTGCCTTGACTACCACCTTAGTCTGACTAGACAGTGGCATTCTAGCAGCCTACCTGTTATGATCCTACTGACCCTGCTCCTGACCGAGGAGTAGGTTTAGACCCCCACTCACTAGGTAGTATTAGAAAATTCTAACAGGAATGCAAGAGATGGCCCATCCTTCAAAAACCTTTGCACTCGAATGGATCTCAAAAGAACTGATACTAAACGTTTCCTACCTTCTCGAACTAGTGAAAAACCAAGAATATATCAAGGCTATGATCTTGGATGCTTCTACCTCGGTGAGTAGTTTCAAAATACCCGTTTCGACCAGAAGAGGAACCACAAGAATCTCTAGGTTCCAAACCACCCTAACTCACAACTTTAGCACCCCTCACGTTATTCTATGTAATAAGGGCATAGTTAAAGATTTATTAAATGGTTGTCAACCTGAAAATGTTGACTTGTGATTGAATGGAATATACCAACCCATCCTTGAATTGCCTAGCGGTCATAAGATCATCAGTAGGTTGGGTAGAAGCGAATCACTGAAGCTCCATGAAATGTGCAGAGTATTCCATAACTGACATGCTACCCCACTACAATTTCATGAATTCTCTAGCTCCCTCAACCATTAGAGTCTAGGAAAATAAGTATTCATAAAAGATTATCTGGAAGTTTTCCCAAACCATATCTTTATTCCAACCAGCTTGGGTGATAACATCCCACCACCTCTTGGATGAATCACATAGCATATAGGCTACTAGCTCGACCCTCCACTCTAGAGGAATCTCCATATGGTTGAATATAGATAGGATAACATAGATCCAAGACTCTGTATCATGTGGTCCACCATCCCCAGAAAAGGTGGGAGGATGCTACTACTGAAACTCATGAGTCAACTCTTCCGTACTCGGGGAAGGTCGACCAACACCTTGCACCAACTACAACATACAATGAAAATTCTCTCAGAACTACCCATATATGGAACTAGAATAGGATCCATAGGTGGAACTATATGAGGAATCAATGGTGAATCATGACCTACCACCTCAGGAAGATGATTTTTTCCGCCTTCATGGTTCATAATCCGAGGAATTCCTTGCAGAATGGCACTACAATTCCAAACACATGCCTCAGAATAAATTTAAGAAATTGATAATATTAAATTTAAGAAAATAGGAAAGGAGTAAATCATTCCTATAGAAATAAACCCTCCTCTCTGCCTACTTCAAAAGCCAGGTCTATATAATAGAACATACCATAAGAACACAAGAGACACCCACTATCAACTACTAAGGCCGAGTTCAGGTCTAAGTATGTATGTTGGATATAAAAGATGGCTGTTTCAAATTGGGAATCATATTACTTTTGAAATTGTGTTTTTTAAACATATTTTGACATATTTAACTTAAATAGATGAATTATATTTCTTTCCATTTTCTAATCCATAAGGTACCATACTCCTCACGAGCCAAAACATGGCATCCACTCAACCCACACCATAACACATTCTCACTCATGCAACCGATAGTCCATAGATCAACATTCCATAAATTAATTATTAAGGTCTTTTATTTAACCTATTCAGGAAAAAACTATTAGGATAATTAAGACACTTTAAGTATAAATTATATTATCCAATACCTACAAGAAGTGTCATCACAATATAATGTAATCAAGGCACAAATAAAATGCAATAGGAAAATGAACATTGAAATTAAATGTGGCATAAAAAATGCATAAATTATTTCTCCTAGTGTGCCTAACAATGATTCACGATATAACACAATTCCCCCTTTTTATTAGTCCTAGTAAGAGAATCATAATTTCAATAACATCAATTTTAATAACATCCGAAATCAAGTTCATCACCCAATGGGGAATTCATATCAACAATAAATGAAAAAACTAGAATAATAATTATAATTAGGGAAATTAGACCTTTACCCCAAACATGGGTTTGCAATGCCCAAGCAAGAATAATGGCCAAGTTCCAAGCATTCCCTATCTCTAGTATATTGTCTCCAAATAGTAAATAAAGAAAGTAAATCCTCTGATATGACTTTGTAACATCCTAACCTGGAATCCACTTAACCTGTGTCCCGAGATGGTGGGCCACATGACCTCAAATTCACTTCCCCATATGCTAGAGGCTTCCAACTAGTAGTGAGGGTGTAAAGTTGGAAAGGTGGAGAGACAATACCCTCATTCCAGAGTAGCACAAAAGATACAATAGATAACTTTCCAATAAGGAATCATAATATAAATAATTAGAATCAATAAACTATAGAATCATGCATAGAAAACTGAATAAGTTAGCATAAAAATAAATAGATAACTGAAAAACTGATAATATAACCAAAATCCTCAAAGTAAATGTCTGATACAAGGATTCATGGCATGCTATAGTGAAAAAATAAACAAGTAGATATAAGAATAATATAAAGTAGTACAAAAATACAAAAATACAGAAACTACCCCATAAGCATATCGATCTTAAGACCGATCCTCTACTCCTAATATCCAACCATAACCTAATTAACAACCTATAACAGAGCCCTTTACCTTATCAACATGTGTAGAAAGATAGTCTTCTTTGGTACCAAAGGTATCCTGAGTAGGGCGTGAGATAAAAGTCTCAGTAGGCCATCACCAATAGTGTCTACGTGTAATCCAAGTAGTGATTATAATTAAACAGTGTGCAAGTATAAGTATAAAAGTAAATAGAACTGAAATAAACAACCAACCTACTCAGATTCCTATAGGACACCTGGTGGGTCTACCTACTTCAGATCACGACTGAAAGGAATGTCAGAACAAGTCACTATATATATATATAATAATATTATATATATATATATTAGTTATATATTGCATACACCTATATTAACCAAGTTCATATAGATGCCTAATGTTCATATACCTAGAATACTAGTACTAGACTGGACCAGGTGTAACTCAGAAATCTAGAACTAGTCTAATGAGCCTAAAATATCAAGACAAAGGGTACATAACCTACATACCAAGAAGAGTAAGAGACGTCATGCAATAATGCTCAGGATGGTGGGTGATCCATCATGTAAACACTCTAATTATGGAACATGGAGCCTCTTCTCAACGTCTATACAATAACACTAGTGTGAGATGCCATGAACTTAATTCCCAATGTACGATAGTGTGATTATCCACCATGCTCAACACCCCTTACCATCGTATATTGACTCTATAAATTCATATTCACTTATAATATAACGAATGAGTAAAAACATCTCATGAAACTAATATATGTCAATAACACATATATAAATAAGGAATATTCATCTTCAAAACACAACACATGATGAAAAACCTCTAATATGTTCCATTTAGTGAAGTTCAATTCCTTTTAAAACAGTACAATTTGTTATAAGAATTTAATAATGAAACAACAATGGGAGTGGCCTTAACACCCTCTAATAATTCCATGTAAACATTTGTTTTATTAAAGTAAAATAAAAAAAAAGAATAATAATTTCCATTTTAATAAATTCATCCATTTTAGGAACGGTAGGCCATCATGAAAAAAACTTACTATTTAATCAATGGCATTAAAATTCCATTTAAATCACTAAGGGAAATTCAAGTCATAAGGCTCATTGAGTCAATTGGGAGGTGACATGGTCAATTCATTTAAAGGAAGCCACCATCTTTCATAATCAATCATATACTAACCATTTACCACAACCAATTCATTGAATTCATTAAAACAAAACAATTCCATCTCTAAGGCTCAAGTGTCAAAGGAAAGTGGCTTGGCAATTCAATGGAATTTCTTACTAGGGAAATTCTAAACATAGTAGGGCCAAACACCAAAGACATTCCTTGGTTTACATTTAATACACATGTTTCAATGAAAATTACATTTAAAAACCAATCTGTTTGCTAATTATGAGTTATGATCATTTTGAACCAATTGAAAAAATGGATACTTCTAAGTGGAACACCCATGGGATGACCATATAAGGTATTTACAAATTCTAATCCACCTAACAAGGATCAATAGACATGTATTATGGTGAAATGGTCAATTAGACATAAAGTAACCAATATAAAGGAGATGATATCCAGGGGCTAACATAAAAAATAATGAAATAATTATTAAATGACCAAAACTTTATAGAAAATAATGTGACCACCTATCTCAAGGCTGTAGATGATGCCTCACTCGATATTGGCCTCAAATTCAATGTAGGTTAGAAGATATCTGAGAAATAGTCAAATTCCCTAAAAATAGGGAAAATGAGCCTAAATATAAATTTCATGATGGATTCCAAGATAAACTTAGATAGTAATTAAGAGACTAGAGGAGCTTACTAAGACAGATTCATAGCTTCCAATGGATTGAGAAATGGACACCGAAAGTGAGAGTTACTTGGATTCCTAACCATGGGAGAATTTAACTCAAAGGAGGAGGAGACTTCCTATTTCATCCACTAGAGAAAAAGGGAGAATAGAAAAAGGATTAATAAGTTATGTGGGAGAAAATAGTAAATTCACCCCAAAATATCAAAGCACACAATTTAGGTGCAAAGTTAGTCAAACCATGTGCAAACTGTGCATAGTTGTATGTAGAGAATTGGAACCCACATGGTTAGGAACACAGTTTGACTAAACATTCATAAAATATATAGAATGGACCTATCCCATATCTACAATTTTACATATGGTCATGTGACATGGGTCTCATGGTTGCATAAAATATGCGCGACCTAGTATGTTTTTCCCATTTCAGAGATCTGGGCTCTGAACGAGACCTAAATTATCCCATGACCCCCATTACTTGATTAAAAATCAATATTTGGGATTTTTAAGGTATTTAAGTTGAAAAAATAATTCTATGTATCTTCTTTTAAAACATGGTTCATTACATTAACTCCTTCAACTACTTGCTCTACCCTAAATCCCTTTGTCTCATTTCCTAAGAAGGCACCTAAGCATCTGAGACCTGTTTTCTGATGTATAGTCCTTAATAACCCTAGTTCCACATTTGATTAATAGAATAAATATTCTATTATTTACTCTATATCCAAAGTAAAGGATTCAATCATTTATTCAGATATCCATGGTGTTATTGATTCATATTTTGATTAGAATTCATGATAGGGACTAATTGTAACTCCTTTTGTAATATCTTTTGAAATGATAATGAAACAATCCAATTTATTCTCATTTGTATTTATATTTTTTCTATTATATTTTCCCCCATTGATCCACTTTTTGATAATCCCAAAATGGGGAGTAAATGTGTAATTGATATATTGACTTATATTTGTTTCCATTTATTACAAATTTTTTATTGATGTATTCAATTAATTATAGTTTAAATGTCATGATTTGTGATCATCAATAGGGGGATATTATTGGATTAAACCAAAAAATCCTTATTTTAATAATCCCAAATCACGATTATAATATTATTAATTAATTTCATGTTTTATGTTAATAAAATTTCTTTCTAGAAAAGCTTTAAAAAATGGATAAGTTTGGAACTTACCATGCATACATACCATATGAACACATTTTAATGATCGTGAAGGCAAACTGGCCATTTAATACTGATCAAATGAAAAAACTACCAACCATACACTAATTATATATATCTTGTACTAACCATGCATTTAATTTCAAGTGATCACATGCGTAATAAACCTACCACATGAATAAAATAAGATACCATGAAAACCAGTAAAGTGACCACTTGAAGGAGACTACCTACCGCATGAAGAAATCTAGTTACTATGTGAAGGTAAGTAAAATTTTTTCTAAGTAATTTAATGACCACATGTGTTATTGTATTGAATGTATGCAGATATGTACCTACCATGAAAATAAAATTACCCACCGCATGAATTGATACACCTACCATTTGGAGAAGAGTACCTACCACATGAACGAATGAAGTTTCCATGCCTAGTTGTCATGCTAAACAACTGTTCCTAGTTGTCATGCCAACCAACTGTTCCTAGTAATCACGAAACAAAGTGACCATGACTAATTGAAAGAATAGATATCATGTATAACTTAAATAGTTTATCCTTTTCAAATTTCTAGTGGATAATTTTCAATAATTAACCATAGAGTCATTGAAATTAAGGCTGCAATGAAAGCTCTCCAATGGTTACTTTGAGATGGAGTTTTCTTTTAAGAAGAAGAACCAATCATGGACAAAAAAGGGCTGATAGAAGGGTGATACATAGAAATAAATAGAGGAATAAACATTCACCTATGATACACATAGGACTCATTAAAGACACCTTATGACACTATATTTTCCTAAACCTTCCATGAAAACTTGGTTGATCCCTTTCAAAGACAAATTCAAGGATTCATAAACAACTGAAGCTCATTAGATTTAGTTGCATCCAATCTTTACACTCTTTATTATTTTTCTAATTTTTTAGATTAACTTTCAATATGTGTTTTTCTTTAAGTTTTTATATGTAAACACTGACTCCTTCAAAATATTATAGAGTTCTTGACACTCTTTTATATTCTTTTACAACTATATTTCTACGAATAACTATGGAAGAGGTCATGTGTGACACAAAATCATTTTTATCCTATGAATAACTATGGAAGAGGCTTTTTATAGATTTAACTATTAGATTATAGTTATTTGTAAAATTAGATCCAGGTTGTAGATCTATTTATTTTGTAATAAACTACTTGGAAGTGGGTGATTTCCAAGTGGAGGGGATTGGGTCTCAGTTTGAGACATAACCCCTTATTTAATTCCTTTATGTGATTTTATTTGTTTTATTTTAATATATTTTTAGAACTTATTTGTATCTATTTTATAAAACTATATAAAAAACCTTAATTTGGTAGTTAAATTTAATTTGTGTTTTATATATGCTGTTTGATTAACTGAATTAGTTTCAACTGTTAAATTATTTTCAAAATTATTTTAACTGAGCTATGATTGATCTTTGATAATATTTTTAAAAGATAAAATTATATAAATATACTATTTTAGTTCACTAGTAATATTTTATAAACTAGTGTATTTAAGTCTTAAATCCTTTAAACATAAATTTTAATTGGAATCTCAATTCACCCCCTCTCGAGTTGTCCATTGGGACCAACAAAGTTTTTATATTTTGAATAAATGTATGCTTTGGTTTAAGGTGTTAAACTACTTCTTTAAATCAGCATACATGCATTTAAGGATTTAACTTCTAGGTATGATAATTGGTTTAGTTTACTTCTACCATGAATTTATATTATTTATAATTCATTTAAAGAGTTACATGTCAATATGGTTTGAACATATTGATTTGGTGGAGAGAAATGGTATTCCAAACAAAAGTGTTAGAATAATTCATACATGTAGAGGTAATACGAGAAATAATATAGTCATATTTAAATCCATTCTAAAATAATAATTGTTGGATTCCTTCCAAATTGTTATTTTTCTAAACCTCAATCATCCAACTCGGTAGGCCATACCAAATATATGTGACCCTATATTATCTTGTGTAAAGAAAGAATGTAATAAGGTGACTCTAACCTTTAGGTGCTATGTTTTGGATGTATGGTTTGGGTTAAAATTAGACCATATACCCTAACTAGTTGGATACTATAGGAATGAAGTTGAGATAATCCATATGATGGATTGTTCAATGAGCTGTCCACACAATTATCCAAGAGTCATATGAGATATGATTGACATGATTACCTATCAGATATAGTTTTAATTTATTTATGATCTGATGTAAGTCATGATGAAATATATACCTTGAAACACTAATGGATATGATATATTTTTTATTTTTTATTATCATTTTAGTGTGTAAAAAACCAACCTGGGTCAACCTGAAATGTCACCCGAGTCGACCCACCACAATCCTCGAAGCACATTCCCGATCGCCACAGGATAAGGACAAGAACCTAGGTATCAATATAGAAAATAATAGGAATGATTTAATCCTAAAAATCACTAATCCATGTCTCATATACCAATATATATATATATATATCCAAAACAAATTAAAAAGCAGAAGTCTAAAAAAATGAGGCATAACAAGAGAAAAATACCAATGGTCTATAACATATGATAAATCATGAGATAAGAGTCTATCTTCATGTGACCATCGATCACAAAAATCTTAAATCACCCAAAAATGATGTTGACTAGGAGGATATTCCAAGATACATGACACCCTTCCCTTTACCCTAGTCCTACAGAACCAAGTTTTTATACACCCCAAGAAATATGTTGGGTGTGAGGAAACACCCAATAAGATACTAACGTGAATCTAAACAAATAATTTCAACCTGAGACCATTAATTCTAGTTTTAAAATAAAACCAATTAGATAAAGAAATTTATGTAGATTGTTTTTTCATAAAAAGTCCCTTTGATTTTACTTTTAAAGAACACTTTACACCCCAAGCCTTAAGAACATGGAAATAAAACATGTTTGATCAAATAAAGGGAAAAACCAAGAAATCTATGCATAATAAAACAAATGGGAAAGTAAATAACACACATCTATATAATATCTACTAATGATATGAAAATGGGAAACAAGATGAGGTATACGATACCAAGAAATCTGAGGAAATATAGCCAGAATAGTGAATCCTAGGTCCCTATAAAGACACATATACCTAGTTATTACCCAAGTGCCAAATTTTACCATTACATGAAAGAGAATCAAATCCCGACATTTGAAATTATGTTTGTGGCATTTCATAAAATACTTAAAGTGCATAAAAACTATTTTAAAAAAAAACACCTATATTTTTTTATTTCCAACAAATACCAAGTAAAAATAATGGATTTCAATTTATCCCTTAAAAACATCAAACCAATCATTTTCATATGAAAAAAATCAAATTACATCACAAGAACATTAAAGTATTATATGAGAAAGAATCCATTTGATTAAGTCACCTACCTTACAAATAGAGGAAACATTTGCGCCTTTAAATTCTATGATTGGAAACAAAGAGATGGGTCCCCATAAGTATATATTTAGGATGAAAATAATCACTTTTACATCAAACCCTATATATAAAAAAATCACAACCTAATTGGGTTCTAAAAAATCAAGGGGAAAAGTGATCGAGGATATATCTTGATAAAATAGTAAAAATAGAGAGGATATATAAATATACCTTGAATAGATCCACCCAAATCAAGTGAGGATCCCAATATAATTAATGGGATAGTCCTCTAGACTGTCATTTAGGGTCTAGTTTAAGCTATGGAGGCATTAATAAGAGATAATAATTAAAAAAACCAAGGGAACCATGTTAATTTTCCATTTTAGGAAGTTTGAATCAGGTCACATGGTTAGACCACATGGTTAGACAAACCATGTGCTAACCATACAATAGCTACTATCCATTGAAAAAAAAGTCATGTGTTTTATTGGTGGTATTTACACGGTTAGAAAAACTATGTGCAAGCCATGAAAAAACCTATAGACTCAAACCCAAACATCTCCATGGTTTTCCTGGTGACTCACATAGTTTGAAAATCCATGATCAAACAATTAAAATTACGACTAGAGAGAATAGAGGCATACTTCGTACTTACCACATTGTTACTACTACTTGAGATCCTGGATCATTTCCCCCCAAAACACAATTTTTTCTACTCCTGACTCCCAAAAACCTCAAGAACCAAAAAAGAGATAAATAAACCTAAAAGATAAACATACCTATAACCCCAAGGGAATAATAGTTCTCCCCAACATGAAACAATATATCTTTATAAAGTGATCATGATTCTAGACTTGTGAAAAGAGAATTCCACTAATTCCTCATAAAGACTTCTCAATCCCATGTCTCATGGTTATTTCTTACACTACTACAAAATATGAACCAAAGGGATTGTTTTATCACACAACACCTTATCTTGATGATCCAAAATCTAAACTAGCTATTCAATCACTGAGGTATTGGGTTTAATATCAATATCATCCCATTAAATCACATGAGAAGGGACCAGTTGATACTTATTTAGCTGGGAAACATGGAACACATCATGTATCTATGTTAAAATAGATTGTAAGTTTAATCAATTTTCCACTTTTACAAGTCACCCAATGATCTAGAAAGAACCAATATACCATGGATCCAAGTTAACCTACTTTCCCAATCAATGGTTCCCCAATTGAGAAGAAACTCTGAGAAAAATCCAATAACCAGCCTCAAATTCCAATGGATGATGAAAGTGACCAACATATGATTTATGCAAAATTTTAGCTTTTTCAAATCTATTTCAAATCAAATTCACTTTATATTCCCTATCATGAACAAGAATCCATACCATGAGTGAACTCTCACTAATATCCACCTAGAACAAAGGAGATATATATTTATTCTCATATAATGACTCAAAGGGTACCATTCTAGTAGATTCCTGATAACTATTGTTATAGGAAATTTCTTTCAAGGTTATATGCTCCTCCCATGAACCATTGAAGTCAAGTATGTATGAATGAAGCATATCTTATATAATCTAGATGACCCACTTCCTTTGACTATCTATCTAAGGATAATATTCCATTCTTAAGTTTAGTTGGGTACCCATCACATCTTGAAATCCCTTCCAAAACTATGATGTAAAGCATGAGTCTCCATTAGAAATAATTGCTGAAGGCACTCTATATAGCTTCACGATCTCTCAAACATACATGTATATGATCTTTACTACCTTTATATAATCCTTAATTTGAAGTAAATGGGATGATTTAGTGAGTTGATGGCTGATCACACAAATAAAATCCTATATACTAGGTGTCTAAGGTAGTCCAATCATGAATTCCATAAATATCTCATCTCATTTACAAACTATAATGGGTAACGTTTGAAACAAATCAGCTAGTATCTGGTAGTCCGTCTTAATAATATAGAAAGCAAGTCATTATGACATGAATCCGGTAATAATCTTACTCATCCCCAACCACCAATATCAACATCTCAAGTTATGATACATTTTTTATCTCTTGGATTCATGGAACAACTCTATTGATGACCACTATCTATCAACTGATGCCTCATAGATCTCCAAACAACCAATATACCTTAAAAAAGAAAAAAAACTATTAGGATACATTGAGAAATCACCCGAGGTCTCTACACAATATAGCATTTTACTAAAATTATAAAAATCAATGTCTACTTCTTTCCCAAGTTGAATTTGATCATCAAATTAAGTAATAGATTTTACAAAATCTAGGAACACCTACCTATTAACCTCTTCCACTTCTAAGCTCACCTCAGTTTATGAACTCTTAAAAGACCACTCCCCCACTGATTCCTTTATGTCTTGAGTCAATAGATTTCTACTCATCAAATCAGTAACCACATTCCCTTTTATAGGTGTATATGAAATGTAAAAATCAAAAGTCTAAAGATATTCAACCCATCATCTTTATTGTAAGTTCAAGCCTATCTAGGTGAAAATATACTTCTAGATCTTATGATTTGAATATATAGTAAACCAATCACCAAAGATATAGTGGTGCCATGTATTGATATATTAAATAATGAATTCGAAAACATGATCATGTGTAGGATAGTTCCTCTCATGAAGGAATAATTGGAAAGATCCATAGGATAACACTTACTTTCCTTGCATCAGAACGCATCCCAATCCCATACCTGAGGCATGATAGAAAACATCATAGCTAAAAATTGGATTAGGGAAAATAAAATATTGAGTTGAATTTAATCTCAACTTTAGGTACTTAAATAATATTTAATACTTATCATTCCATTTGAACTTAACACCTTTGCTAGTAAACTATGTCATAAGTGATGAAATTTTAGAGAAGTCCTAAAAAAATGTCTATAATACCCTACTAAACCCAAGAATATTTGGATATAAAACAAATTTATAGTTTGTTACCAAGACATAAATTCTTGATTTTCGTCGAGATCAACTAAGACACCCATCTTAGATATCATATGCCCTAGAAACTTAACCTCTCAGATTCAAAACATACATTTAGATTGCTTCTCATACATATGATGTTATTTTAAGATTTTAGATATCTAAATGATACACATGTTCCTCCTTTTAATTTTATTACACCAAATTATCATTGATGAATATAACTATGAATAAGTCCAATAATGGATGAAAAAATTAGTTCATCAAAGCAATAAATACCACAATAGTGTTAGTAAGATTTAATGACATAAATAAGAAATTGAAATGCCTATACTGGAAAATAAATGTTTTTTAGGTATATATTCTTATTGGAGTCTCAAATAATGATACCCTAATCAAACTTTTATTTTATAAATCTATTGTGATCCTTTGAGTTCATCAAATATATCATCAATCCTAGGCAAGTGGTATTTGTTCTTAATTATCACATGATTAAGATTTTGATAATCAAAAAAAGTCTAATGATTCTATTTTCCTTCTTTACAAATAGAACTAGTGAATACCAATAAGACACACTAGTATAAATAAACCCATTATCCTCAAGATCATCAAGTTGAAATTTAAGCTCCTTTAACTTACTGGGTTTCATACAATAAGATATAATAGAAATGGGTCTCATCCAAGGGAGTATTTTAATAGAGAACTCAACCTCCCTCAGGGGTCATAACCTAAAAAAATTTCAGGAAATACCTCAGTTTACTCAATCACCATTTTAGGACGAGAAATAATCAGACACTAGTCAAAAGTATCAAGAAAAATATCTAAAAACTAGCATGATATCAATCTACCAGGAGGAGCAATAAGCCCCTCTCTCCTAGATCTAGGATCCCACTCTACCTAGAAGACATGGGTGACTCCATAAGAAGAAAAAAACCAAAATTAATGATGATAATAGTAAATATGGTCCTTAAAACAAATCATCCAATCCATGATAATAATAAGGTTGAAGATATTATCATCAAGAACCAAGAAATCCCACTCGATTTCAAAGCTGACAATCATAACCCAACACTGTAGGAATTTAAAACTTTGCTCCATCCTCCTTCCCAAAGAAGTGAAAAGATCCATCATGAAAGGAAAAAACCCCAAACACAAACCCAGTTTGTCAATAAAATTAGATAATATGTCAAAATGAGATACACTAATATAAAAAAATTTCATTCCCATAGAATATAAAATCAACACTGCACTGCTTAGTGTAGCAAGCCATGCTTTAGATTCCTTCGATACATACTCCACTATGTAAGGTAAACTAGCCTCAACTCCTCCTTGTGCTTTCTTCATACCCTAAGTACCCCTTTTTTTATAAGAGTTAGATCCAAATATTTGTTTCTATTTCAAACTAGAACAAAGTGGATTTAGTAATCAGAGATCCATACCTACTACCTTGAGGTGACATTCCACTGAAGTACTAGAGATGACCAGACTATCCAAAGATGTGGAATGCTTTGGGTGTTATTATAAAATCAGGATTGGTTTGGCCATATCACCCATAGTATATAAAAAACACATGACATTATGATGAATTCTACTTCACACCACTACCACTACCTTGATGTAGCTTTCCTCACTTCTTATTTTGTACAAAAAAACATTATGACTTCCTCTTTCACTTACCAAAACTACACTAACACCAGTATTTCTAGATATGATTGATTCTACCATAAATGTTTTATTACACACCTTAGTAATGATCGATTGGTATTATAGAATCATCATTGACCCTTATCAAACCTTTGAGCTATGAGGGTTTTATTAGAATAAAGATCAGGTGATAAGTTCACTAACTCGGCGAAATTAATAGTATACTTCATAACAAAGCATTCTACTTCTCCAAAGTCAAAAATTCACGAGTCTTCACCACTCAAAAAAATTTAGGATAAAATTTCTGAGTGAAGACCTTCTTGAAAGTTTTCGAGGTAAGATCCTTATAAAAATTATCTTTCATGATAGAGTCCCACCATTTTCTACCTAGTCCTTCAAGCATATATCGAGAGAAACCCACCTTTGAGTACTATAGAGTCTTCAAGAAGTTGTATATTATTTCAATATATTCAAGAAACTCCTTAGGTTCCTTGGTTCCTCGGTCACCATAAATGATATGTAGACTTTTCTTGGTAAACTTTGAAGCATGTTCCACTATCCATTCATGATTTACAACACCCACATGAATAGACTGTCATTCTCCTGACGCTCGTAGCGCTCTCAGAGTTTCTGCTTCGCCCCTTCCTCTTAGGGTTTCCTTGTCCCCCGTTCGGTGGTGATACCATACCTCACTTCCCTAACCTTGTCCTCTCTTCCCTGTCTTATTTTCTTCTTCCCCAACATTTTTATTTTGTTCTCAGATTTGTTCCCTTTACTTCTCTTGGCCCCCTTTTCTTCTTCTAGTCTTGTTCTCTCCTTCCCCTTCTTAGAGAGGGATAGAAAAATTCATAGTTCTTTCACCTCATTAGCATCATATTATTCTTTTCTCTTCCATATTTGTTTATATTTTTATGGGGTTTCTTCTCACTGATGATTTTGTATTTTTGATTGTCTCTTAAGGTTTTGTTCTGGAATTACATTATGTTGATTTTAGATTGGATTTTCTGAATGTGATGTTGGGATTATTCTACAGGGAGTCAATGTTTCTTTTTCATTTTTTAATATGTTTTTTTGGTATAATGGGAATACAAAGAAGGGGATTAAGTTCATGTGCATGCATCATCCTCCACTGAGGCCTTTGTCTGCCAACTCTTCCCTAACATCCTTGTCCAATGATCCCGTCCCAGTTAGTCTAGTGTAGATATATCCATGTATGTTTTGGTATGTTTTCTTCGATTGACCTTTGATTTTTAGGAGGAACATTTTGAATTTGATTCTCCCCTCTTGTTCTGGGTAGAGTTTCTCCTTGAATCTTTTGGATGATGCTGGTTTGTTCAGGTGATCTCGGTTAGCTTTGTTACTCTATTGGATCAATTATTTTGCTAGCGTCAAGGGTGGATGAAAGTGTCATGTTTGTTACTATGGTATGTGATGATAGAGAAGTATTAAATGGTGTAGTGGTCTTGTCATGAATTCTTTTGATACAACATTAATTGGAAAGATCGCGTGATTTGCGGGGCGCTGTTAATGTGACTTTCCAAATACATTCTGTTTTGTTTATTTGTTCTTAGGTTTTTGAATTTTGAAGCTGTGGTCACTTTTCTGCTGAAATGTGTGTTTTTGTTTTTAATTTTTGAACCTGTGATGAGTTTACCCGCTGGAATGTGTTTATTGGATATTTTTAGGGTTCCCACTTTTCCCCCAAAAGTGGTTTTATGAAAATGAAAAAATGATTTGGAGGTTCAACACCCACATGACCCGAATTATAGATTGTTCAAATAACTGCTTCCACCATTAAAGGGTCTACTGGAAGGTTCACCTATGGAACCTACCGTGAAAATTTTTCTCCTAGATTCAAAAGAGATATTCTAGGAGAAATTTTTTATTAATCCCAAAATATAACATCTATTCATTGATGGAATCCAACTTTGTGTCAAATGATGAACCTGAATAGTCTTTATTAAATCCCTTAAACAAAAAACATTCAAAGAAAAATAATAGATTCATAGAATGAGGTATAGAAGAATTAGAAATAAACTGAAGAAAAGATAAGGTTTATCTAAACAAACCCCAAATGAATTTAATTTAAATAAAAAAATCAAGGTCAATCTTGATGAAAAAACCCTGACCACCTATAGTAAATCGAGACTAGATACAGAAGTGAACTGGATAAGATATATTTCAAACTTACTACCCAAGTTTCAATGGTCCTATTCTAGTATACCAACAACCCCACCTCCTTTGATACCAATTTGAAATGAAATAACCCGGGTCTACCTAACACATCACTTGAGTCTAACCACTACAAGTCCCAAACCATATTCTCAATCTCTACGAGCTAGAAAGAAGCACCTGAGTATGAATATAGAAAATAATGTGAATGATTTAACCCTGAAAATCACCAATAAATGTATCATGTACTAAGAGAAATATATATAAATATAAATCCAAAACCGAGTACAAATAGGAAGTCTAAAAACAAACAAGAGATATAATAATGAAAAATCTCAATGGTCAAAAACACATGGTAAACCATGAGCTAAGAGTTTATTTCCATGTGACCTTCAATTACCACAATCTCAAATCACCCAAAAACAACATCAACTAAGATAAACCACCAAGCTATATGATGCCCTTACCTTTACTCTAGTCCTTCCCAAGGTATATTATGGGTGTATGGAAACACCCAGTAGGATACCGCCATGAATATAAAAAAATTATTTCACAATGAACCATTAGTTCTAGTTTTAAAATAAAACCAATTACATAAATCAATTCACATAGAAATACATTTCATAAAACATCCCTTTTATTTTTCTTTTAAAGAAAAATCCAAATCCCAAGACTTAAGAACTTGAAAATAAAACATATCTGATCGACTAAAGGGTAATAACCAAGAAATACATACTTAATAAAATAAATGGGAAAGTAAAGAATAATAATATATGTAATTTCTTCTAATGATTTCAAAACAGGACAAAAGACGAGGTCTACAATACGAGGACATCCAAAAAAATCTAGCAAGCATAGTGAATTCTAAGTAAATACACACATCCATAGGTATTCCCTAAGTGAAAAAGTTTACCATCACATGCAAGATAATCCAAAACCAAAATTTAAACTTATCTTTTTAGTATTTCATCTAACACTTAAAGTTCATAAGAACTATTTTTAAATAAAAACCCTTTAAAACCTTTTCCATACACACCAAAGATAGAGTAAAAATAATGGATTTAAATTAACCCTTAATAATATCAAAAAAATAATTTTCATATTCCAAAGTCAAAGGACATTATAAGAATATTCAAGTATTCCATGAGAAAGAATCAATTAGATAGATACACCCACCTCTCCAACATATGAAATATCGATGCCTTTGAATTTGGTGATTGCAAATGAAGAGATCCTATCCTCACATGTCTAGATCCATAAAAAACATCATAAATTACCAATAAAACCCTATATATCTGACAATCACAACCCAATTTTGTTCCAATGGATCAAGTGAAAAAGACATTGAGGATATATCTAGAAAAAATAGGATAATTCAAGAGGAAATCCGAACACACCTTGATAGATCCACCAAAATCATTTAAGGATCACCAAAGAATCATGGAGAGGGGATGGTTCGTGCCAATGACAGATTAGAAGAAGATTAGAGTTAAAAAAAGTAAATTAGAATAATTTTAAATTTTAAAAAGTTTATATTATTTCACATAGTTAGGAAGAATGGTGAGATAAATGTTGTGCTAAAAGTGAGATAAACACTATCCCTTGAAAACCAAGTCACACAGTTTCTTGGGGATAGACACAGGATCCTAAAAATCATGCAATAATCTCAGACTCAAACACAAGCATCTGTATAGTTCTCACAGTGAATCTTATGGTTATAAAAATCATGCTCAAACTATGAAAATCACCTTTGGAATCATTAGGTCTATATCACAAAGTTACAGTATGATTATTACTAAACACGTGTCTTAACCCTACACCTAACTTGTTTCCTAAAAAAAATCCATTTTTTCAACCCTCAACTCATGAAATCCACTAGAAACTCAAAATAGATAAACCAAGATAAAAAATAAACCAACCTGCGACCTAGAGGGAGTCACATAATGGGATAATATTTAATAAATGTCATTATTAAATGAATGTAAAATATGATAATCATATGATAAAAGCTTCTATTTTGGATAATATGAAATCATAATAATAATTAAAATTAACTCTGAGATCTATATTATAGAAGGATAATGTTAATATAATTATCTTCTTAGACTGATATTGAAACTTAATAATTGTTCTTAGTCAAAAAGGAAAATAAATTATATGTATTTAGGTATCACCTTCCTTAGTAACCAATAGTTGAAGTTATTAAACAAGTGTATCTAGATGCATAAGGGAAGAATAATTTAATTAGATTAAGGTTAAAAAGGAATTAGAAGAATAAAATAAGGAAATTTAGTCTCTACTCAACTGATTAATATTATTAATCAATAAGGTACCCCTGTAACATCTGGATATTTTAATATGCATGACTTTAAATAAACATCTTATTGAATAACATGTAATATATGCAAGAGAGGAATAAATTGAAAAATAATTTATTAAAATGAAAGGTAAACATAAATAAAATATTATTATAAAATTATCAAAGAAATAAATGGGCACTCATTGGTAAATGATATGAAATAAAGTTAAGAACACTTTAAGTCCTAAAGGGCCATTTTTTTATGAAAGAGAGTTCTCTTTATATTATTTTTTTCATTTAAAAGATAAATTTATGAATTTTATAATTTTATTTTAATTAAATGGACTTAATTTTTGAATTCATATTTTAAAAATTTCCTTATGTTTTTTTTATTTTTTTAGAAAATATAGATTTTTGGCTGAATAGTGAAAAATACCGATTTTGAAAATATTATCACCTTTATGAAATTATAATGAATTAAGAATGGATGAAATGCTTATAAAAAATTTTTTATATAAAAAATATATATTTAAGAAATAAAATATATCATTTAAAAATATAATTTTGAACTTATAAATCAATATTTTACATTTTGGAAATCTAAGTTATGTTTTTATTCAAATAAAAACTATATTTGGTTCCTCTATCTTAGTCAAATTTTTACAAGGTTAATTTCTGTTTTAGTTTGGTATGAAAATAAAATAAGTACAATTTTATTTTAAATAATACAATTAATTATATGGGAATCAATATTTTACTTTATTTTCTTATAAAATCATTTTTATGCTAAAAGGAATTTTTTCTAAAAAAAGAAATTCATTGGGTTTTGCAAACTTATATTAAAATCAATTTTTACCAATTATGGAAATTGAATCATATAAAATGATTTAATCATTAATAATAAGTATTTTTAAATTTGAAAATTATTTTAATTTCATTTTTTCTCATAATGAATAGTTACCATAGTAGAAGGGTTTCACTATGCTATGGGTTAAAAGGGTTAAAAAGGAGGTTAAACTAAGATATAAGGTTTAAAATATCTATAAAAATTGTATAAATATGTTTTTTTGAGTATATTTAGACATAAATATATCCTATATTTTAAATTTTACTAAATTGGATCCACCTTTCATGAAAACTACAATTATTATATTTGAAAATTCTTAACATTTACAAGGGTGCCAGTCCTCTCACTTATAAAAATGCACATCCTCTCCTCACTTAGTCACACAATTTTCCCATATTATTTTTATAAGGCCCAATCCTTAAACCTTAGTTAATCTTGAGTTATTACAAGATTACACATTGAGGATCTTTTCAGGTTTAGAGTTTTTGAGAATTAGATCATAAAACTTGCATTACATTCCACATTTAAACAAAGTGGTTACATAAAAGACAGTATTCATTTTTCCCATCAACGGAAACATATTTAAAATAAAACATGGATTATTTCTTGACACTTCCTTGACACTATCATCATATCATGTACCTTTCCCTTGACCTGTGAAAAACATTTCAAAAACTTGGGATGAGCATAAAAAGCTAAGTAAGGGATATAAAAATATGGAAAGGAAACATGGGTACATATACACATAAGAATGAAATCATACTTTACCCATAAAACATAAGCACTTTAACATACCTCATCAAATCATGAATAAATCATAGAAATAATAAGACATAAAGGTAACTTGAGGCATTCATAACATTCTTACGTAGGGAGTAACGCTCTTGGTTACATTTGGAATACCCATCACAGTATATTCCATAAATCTCTTCCGAGAAACCTTAACGTTTCACTCCATCGCGTTACCCAATGCATTGGAGAGCTATATCGGGCTCACCCGCCCTTAATTTATCACGGAACCACCCATTTTCATAACAATGCCCAAGAACCATAACATAAATGTATCACATAAAACATGCATAAAGGAAACATAACATTTCCACATTTCAATCACAATATAACATTTTAGTATATTGAAATAATGAATCCATTCAAAAAGAAACCATTTCCAAAACCATTTAAAACATTTAATAAAGAGATTTTGGAATCAAAGTGTCCCATACCACCTTGATGCTTTTAAAATTTTAAACCATTAATATCCATATAAATAAATCCTTAAAACCATTTTGAAAACATGGATATTAATAAGAACAAATAATTAAAACATTTAAAGCGATATTTTGGTTAAAGGGGTTCTACCAAAATTAGAGACACTTGAATACAATATTTGAGGAATAACATTTAGTCAGAAATTTATAATATCATGAGAATAAATGGATTCATGATATAATATTCCAAAGGAAATTATATACACCATATAAGAGTGAATTTGTGCATAACAATAATGAAGTCTCAATAGAAATGTCAAATGTGATGAATTCCCTTATAAAGAAGGTATCCTTAAATTAAGGATAATTCAATCTCAAAATTATGTGTGACAAATATAAATACACCAAATATAATTGGATATTAAGTGTAAAACAATATAAGGTAATTCATACATATTCAAAATATGACATATTCAATAACTACATGTTGAACCCAAAGAAATCGAAATTGGGTTAAAAAGTTCCCTTGGTAAAATTCGACAGCCTAACGGCATCACTTCAAAATTCAGAAAATGAGTTGATGAGAGATAAAAAGGGCATATCATCACTTGTACATACAATTTACATCAATAAGGATATAAAATAACATATCCCAACATAATAGTATGTGAATTAAAATACATAACAAAATAAGTCTTTGAAAAAGAGGAGAGTAAAAGGTCCCCTTACCGAGTTGGGTAACTTTTGAAACGTACACCCCATGGAATAAGGGTCATAAAATGAAGATGTAAATACCCATAAATGAAATTATACTACACAAAGTGTATAATAATGTGCAGTACATACACCACTCAAAGGAAATTGTGGAAAATGTAGCATAAATCTCACGGGAATAAAAGTGAGATGAAAATTCCCTTACGAAAACACGGCAGCCTAATGGCGCCACTTAAAACTTCCAAAATGGATTTATGAGAGGAAATAGGGTCTCTAATCATATTAACATAAACATTACAGTAAGATTAATATAAAATAACATCCCAATCATAATAAATATTAGCTTAAAAAGAATGACATAAAAGGGTGTACTTAAAAAGAAAGAGAGGAGTAGGATCCCTTACCTTGGGTCGGACTTGACTTGATCGTTCTTTAACGTCCTGAATAATAAACTTGAGTTAATTTATAATTTATTAAGAACCTTTTTCAATTTAATTATTACTTTTATATCACTTATTTACATGTTATAAACATTATGTAATCATTTAAGTTAATAATCGTTGTTTTGTCGATATTTGGTTCTTAAGTCGAAAGTGGACTTCTTAGAATTACATGTTGTTCGTGTGGTCAAAGGTTCATTATATCCAGAATGATATTCATGATTTGGATATCATATATTTCATATATATCCAGAATATACATGTACTTATAATATTACATAATCATTTAGAGGTAAGAAATGAAATGCACCGTTCATGGAGACGGTAAGCCGTACGTACGCATGAACACTACTTTCATTTCTATGTCATATTAATGGAATTAAAATCAAATGAGAGGTATGTATATTTTAATTACAGAATTATATTCATCATTTATATATAACATAAATCATATATAATAACTTTAAATCCATCCTTTATACATCCCACATATGGCATTAATGAATCAAATCAGTTTGAGGGGGCGGTAGTCCGCCCTTCCTAAAATGAAATTATCGTGTTTACCCACAATGGAAACCATAAAGGTATGCCACAAAAGAAAAATAAAGAAGCTTAAGTAAAACATAAAAATATTATATATCATATATAAATATAGTTACATCTTAATGGCCACCTTTTAAGGTGTTATATGAGTGTTGAACAATCATCGTTTCGTGAGGCAGAAATTCGCCATCCACAGAAACAGTATGTTCTTTAGCCATTTGATGTAGGTGTGTGTAAGTGTAGTTCTAATTATTCTTATAAAAACATCCTATTATATTGAAGATACTAGAGTTTTTACAAAAGAAATGAATAAAAATTGTTTAGGGGATTGGAGAAGCAAAATAAAACAAAAGAACACAAGTGAAGACATTACCTTAAAATCGGGTAACTTCCTTTCGTTTGAGCTCAAAGCCTTTCTTGGGAGGACTTATGACCAAAGTGAGGCTTCTAAGAGTTAGGGAGGGATGTGAAGAGACAAAATGGGCAGGTGTTTTCCAAGCCAAAGGCTTTGGAAGTGTGGGTAAAGAGGTAGAGTTGGGGGCCTTTTATAAGAGGAGAGGAGGGGCACTTTTGGAAAGTAAAGAAATGTTACTTTATTTTAGAATGAGTTTCGGATTTTAATGGTCCCAAATTGATGTGTTTCGGGGATAAGGTGATAAGGTTTCGAAATCCACCCATCCAATAGGTTTTGGACATGTGTAGGTCTTAGATGTTACATTATCTTTCCATTTTATTGAAATCGTTAAATAATGAGGTCATCATTGCATCATTATGATGTCATAAATAATTTAATTTATTTAATATCTAAAAATTATAAAAAAACTACTATGATGTAGGAAATCTTTTTATATTTCTAATGAATATTTATAGTCCAAAATATCATTTATGTAGACAAAATTAAAAATATTTTACTTAGGTGATACATTCTTTGTTACATTTAACATTCTTTAAAAATAAAAAGATAAAAAGTCACTTTCTCACAAAAGTGATTCCATGGGCCCCCCAAGTTTGGCAAAAGGAATCCCATGGTCGGCCATAAGACAACCAATAGCCTTAGGACACATTTTTTAGTCATTTTTTATTATTATGATATTATCTTATTATCTTTAACTACCCGATTACTCATTAATCAAGATAATTACCGTCGTTACTATTCAAATTGTCCACAAACAAAAGAGTCTTAATTACATAATTTGGACCTTCTGATTCAAAATATGTAATCCATTTTACCAAATTCCAAACACATAAATTTCAATAATTAATTTTAAAAAAACTTCCCATTGTCAAAAAAAAATAGCGGGATTTTTAGAAACAATATTAATGAAAAGTTTGGCAGTTGTTTATGCCTAATTCCAGAGTGAAATTAATCCCAATGACCATTATTGAATTACATGGTAAAAATATATTCTAATTACACTTTAAAACAAATTAAAAAGATAATATAACAATATAATTAAATTATATGAAAAGGCAGTTTTGATGTAAAATGCAGTATTTTTCACTATTCGTTGAAAAATGAACATTGTCAGAAAAATACCAAAAATTAACCCAAGGTAAATTTCAATGTCCCAATTATAAATAATATGTTTATTTTGAAAAATAGAGCTTATAAAATTGGCAAAAAGTGGATTTAAAAGGGGGTCTCCATCAAAAGGCAGTTAATCGACCTTTTAAAGAATATTAGAATGTTTACGCTTAAAAATTGGATTCATTCGCATTTTTAATTCCCTAAAATTTATTGTATAAATTAAAAATATTTGACAAACATATATAATCATTTTTTAGTTAGTTCTGTTCCTTCCCTCCATTACAACGGCTAGGCGTTAACTACTATTTAAAATAATATTATTTTATTATTAGAGTGCAACGTAAGATTCCCAAGAAACTCGTTGTTGCGTATTGGGTACGCCATCGTGCATAGAGTCCCCTTTAAAGTAACATTAATATTCTATTCACAAATATGGATAAATATGAAAATGTCATATTCTTTATTTACCTGGGGTGTTTCATCCTTCCCCCCTTTTGGGAATTGCGTCCTCACAATTTCAAAATTGGGCTTGGAAACTTCATTGAAAATCCCACATCGGAACAAGAGTCAGTAAAACAATCACTTTAAAATAAAGAAAGAGAAGTACAGAGGTCACCCGAGTTAACCAATACTAGGATTCCAAGTATGAAAATATGGACATGGAGGAAAAAACAAAGGGTCATGTTCTGATGGAGAGTGATAGTAAACATGTCTAGGAGAAAGTTAACCACAAGAAAATCACAAACTTGTGATGGATTAAACAGTATTCGATTCTTCCGTAGGAAAAGTTAATAGACATTTTTTTTGTTTTAAGTTACTTTTTATTGAGGAATTTGTTCATAAGGAAACATAATCACTTATCATGTTGACTTTCAACTTTTATTAGATTCCTTACACAAACTCATATTTTCTCCAAAAGACGAGTATTTAGGAAGACTTGTTCACATTAAGAGTACTATAATCAACTTCTAGAGAATCACATAATCCACAAAAGAGAACTATATACTTCCCATGTCTTTATACTTTAACCAAAACCAAAACCAAAAAGGTTAGTACAAGATCAGATAATCCAGAAAAGGATAACCCTTTATAAAAAGAAAATCTATTCTTAATCTCCAAAATTTGTCCAACAAAACCCAAAGTTCAATGAGGACCATTCAATAAACAATTTGTACATAAAATTCTTCAAAGTAAACCAAACTAAGATTTAAACCCAAATATTTGGAGGATTCAATCACATAGTCTTCCAAGTTAAATCGTAACATTTATCTCCAAACAACATCAGTTTCACTTAATGTATCGTATTGAAAAGTAATTAACCTAATCACATATCCTCCATTACAGGTTAATAAATTTCCATAGATAACCCAAAATCAACTTACTCTTAATTCATAAAATCATCTAACTAAAAAAATAATCAGTCAAACTAACCAGGGACTTCACGTAGTCCAGTGGTAGGAGATAAATACCAGTTGCACTTTGGTTGTGGGTTCGCTTCCCGCAGCTTTGTCCGACGCGACGGGTTGTCACAGGGTCTGCGTGTTGTCCTTTTTCCAAAACTATATAATTCTCAAATCATTCCCCCAAAAGAGATAAAATCATCAAAAATAACCATAACATAATTTAACCTCAATTTTATCTCATGCCTTTCACTTCCATCATAACTTATAGTAACCCATAATTACCTCAAAAGTAAGGATCATATAAACCCAAATGGTTCTTTATAACTATGTCCACAAAAGAACAGATAACTATTCCTTGAATAAAATTTTCATATATTAATCATCAGGGTTACACATACTATAAAAAGTCTTCTAATGTAACCCCATCATCAAAAGAGACTTAATACTCTTAAGAATTTCACCATAACTCTTGAAGCCCTTATATGTTGACTTCTTTCTCATTAAACATTCTTCATGATCCATTAACCATTCCTTCCCAACTTATTCTGAAATACTTATTTCCTACAAACAAAATCATGAATCATATCCTAATATTCCAAAATAGGAAAGCAATAGTTATGAAATAATCCATACCTTTGATTGGTCATTTTCAGTTTCTTCATCCTCAATCGGAATGGCATTGGGTATTGGTAAACAAACATTTGTATGATCTTGGTGATCCCATTCACGAAACTTCTTCATAGGACATGTGTATGCATAATGACAATGCACACCACATTTAAAACATTCAATTGATCCCTCAGAAAGAACTTCTTTCCCTTTCCTCGAGTAAAATGGATGCTTCCTTTTTCCATGGTAGGTTCTTGCTTTATGACCTTCATTTCTACATCTATAGCATATTTCTGTCCCTTTGAAACATTTTCCTCGGTGTTTCTTTCCACATTTTTGACACATAAGTTTTTGAACACACTTACCTTTATGATTATTACCTGTAGTTCCGTAGGGATTTGTTTCTCGCATATATGACGCCTTAGAGAAATCACCAAGGTTTAGGTGGCCAATCATGACTCCAGATAGTTGGTTGAGGATAATCACAAGAGTTCTCATTGCATCTCCCATATCATTCAGTTGCTTGCTCAAAAAAACTGTCACAGTTTCCTTCACATCCACTATTACTTTGGTGCCTGCTAGATCCCGCCATTTACTAAAACCAAAAAGGTCAGTGTGAGTATATCAACAAAACCATCATGTACTAAAGAGGAAGATAAAAACTAAGATATACTTACTCATTCACTTTATCTAAAACTAGGACTCTTTCTGAAATCCTAACCATTATGGTAATGTCACTTATACTTAAAGAATACCCTAACCTCTAAAGTTAACTAAACCGACCTCTGATACCAACTATAAGTCCCCAGCCTTAAACCTTACTTAATCTTGAGTTATTACAAGATTAAACATTGATGATATTTTCAGGTTTAGAGTTTTAGAGAATTATATCATAAAACTTGCATTACATTCCACATTTAAACAAAGTGGTTACAGAAAAGACAGTATTCTTTTTTCCCATCAACAGAAACATATTTAAAATAAAACATGGATTCTTTCTTGACACTTCCTTGACACTATCATCATATCATGTACCTTTCCCTTGACCTGTGAAAAATATTTCAAAAACTTGGGGTGAGCATAAAAATCTCAGTAAGGGATATAAAAATATGGAAAGGAAACATGGGTACATATACACATAAGAATGAAATCATAATTTACCCATAAAACATAAGAACTTTAACATACCTCATCAAATCATGAATAAAGCATTGAAATCATAAGACATAAAGGTAACTTGAGGAATTCATAACATTCTTACATAGGGAGTAACCCTCTTGGTTACATTTGGAATACCTATCACAACATATTCCCTAAATCTCTTCGGAGAAACCTTAACGTTTCACTCCTTCGCGTTACCCAATGCATTGGAGAGCTATATCGGGCTCACCCGACCTTAGTTTATCACGGAACCACCCGTTTTCATAACAATGCCCAAGAACCATAACATAAATGTATCACATAAAACATGCATAAAGGAAACATAACATTTCCACATTTCAATCACAATATAACATTTTAGTATATTTAAATAATTAATCCATTCAAAAAGAAACCATTTCCAAAACCATTTAAAACATTTAATAAAGAGATTTTTGAATCAAAGTTTCCCATACCACCTTGAAGATTTTAAAATTTTAAACCATTAATATCCATATAAATAAATCCTTAAAACCATTTTGAACACATGGATATTAATAAGAACAAATAATTAAAACATTTAAAGCGGTATTTTGGTTAAAGGGGTTCTACCAAAATTAGAGACACTTGAATACAATATTTGAGGAATAATATTTAGTCAGAAATTTATAATATCATGAGAATAAATGGATTGATGATATAATATTCCAAAGGACAGTATATACACCATATAAGAGTGAATTGGTGCATAACAACAATGAAGTCTCAATGGAAATGTCAAATGTGATGAATTCCCTTATAAAGAAGGTATCCTTAAATTAAGGATAATTCAATCTCAAAATTATGTGTGACAAATATAAATACACCCAATATAAGTGGATATTAAGTGTAAAACAATAAAAGGTCATTCAAACATATTCAAAAGATGACATATTCTATAACTACATGTTGAACCCAAGAAATCGAAATTGGGTTAAAAGGTTCCCTTGGTAAAATTCGACAGCCTAACGACATCACTTCAAAATTCAGAAATGAGTTGATGAGAGATAAAAAGGGCATCTCATCACTTGGACATAAAATTTACATCAATAAGGATATAAAATAACATATCCCAACATAATAGTATGTGAATTAAAATACATAACAAAATAAGTCTTTTAAAAAGAGGAGGGTGAAAGGTCCCCTTACCGAGTTGGGTAACTTTCGAAACGTACACCCCATGGAAGAAGGGTCATACAATGAAGATGTGAATACCCATAAATGAAATTATACTACACAAATTGTATAATAATGTGCAGTACATACACCACTTAAAGGAAATTGGGGCAAATGTAGCATAAATCTCACGGGAATAAAAGTGAGATGAAAAATCCCTTACGAAAACTTGGCAGCCTAACAACGCCACTTAAAACTTCCAAAATGGATTTATGAGAGGAAATAGGGTCTCTCATCATATGAACATAAAAATTAAAGTAAGAGTAATATAAAAGAACATCCCAATCACAAGAAATATGATCTTAAAAGGAATGACATAAAAGGGTGTACTTAAAAAGAAAGAGAGGAGTATGATCCCTTACCTCGGGTCGGACTTGACTTGATCGTTCTTTAACGTCCTGAATAATAAAGTTGAGTTAATTTCTAATTGATTAAGAACATTTATCAATTTAATTATTCCTTTTATATCACTTATTTCCATGTTATAAACATTATGTAATCATTTAAGTTAATAATGGTTGTTTTGTCGATATTTGGTTCTTAAGTCGAAAGTGGACTTCTTACAATTACATGTTGTCTGTGTGGTCAAAGGTTCATTATATCCAGAATTATATTCATGAGTTGGATATCATATATATCATATATATCATATATATCCAGAATATACATGTACTTATAATATTACATAATCGTTTAGAGGTAAGAAATGAAATGCACCGTTCATGGAGACGGTAAGCCGTACATACGCATGAATGGTACTTTCATTTCTATGTCATATTAATGGAATTAAAACCAAATGAGAGGTATGTATATTTTAATTCCAGAATTATATTAATCATTTATATATAACAGAAATCATATATAATAACTTTAAATCCATCCTTTATACATCCCACATATGGCATTAACGAATCAAATCACTTTGAGGGGGCGGTAGTCCGCACTTCCTAAAATGAAATTATCGTGTTTACCCACAATGGAAACCATAAAGGTATTCCACAAAAGAAAAATAAATAAGCTTAAGTAAAACATAAAAATATTATATATCATATATAAATATAGTTACATCTTAATGTCCACCTTTTAAGGTGTTATATGAGTGTTGAACAATCATCGTTTCGTGAGGCAGAAATTCGCCATCCACAAAAAACAGTATGTTCTTTAGTCCTTTGATGTAGGTGTGTGTAAGTGTAGCTCGAATTATTCTTATAAAAACATCCTATTATATTTATGATACTGGAGTTGTTACAAAATAAATGAATAAAAAGAGTTTAGGGGGTTGGAGAAGCAAAATAAAACAAAAGAACACAAGTGAAGATATTACCTTAAAATCGGGTAACTTCCTTTCGTTTGAGATCAAAGCCTTTCTTGAGAAGACTTATGACCAAAGTGAGGCTTCTAAGAGTTAGGTAGGGATGTTTAGAGACAAAATGGGTAGGGTTTGTATGAGCCAAAGGCTTTGGAAGTGTGGGTAAAGCGGTAGAGGTGGGGGCCTTTTATAAGAGGAGAGGAGGGGCAATTTTGGAAAGTAAAGAAATGTTACTTTATTTTAGAATGAGTTTCGGATTTTAATGGTCCCACATTGATGTGTTTCTGGTATAATGTGATAAGGTTTCGAAATCCACCCATCCAATAGGTTTTGGACATGTGTAGGTCTTAGATTTTACATTATCTTTCCATTTTATTTAAATCGTTAAATAATGAGGTCATCGTTGCATCATCATGATGTTATAAATAATTTAATTTATTTAATGTATAAAAATTATAAATAAAATAATATGATGTAGGAAATATTTTTAGATTTCTAATGAATATTTATAGTCTAAAAGATCATTTATGTATACAAAATTAAAAATATTTTACTTAGGTGATACATTCTTTGTTACATTTAACATTCTTTAAAAATAAAAAGATAAAAAGTCACTTTCTCACAAGCGTTATTCCATGGGGCCCCCAAGTTTGGCACAAGGAATCCCATGGTCGGCCATTAGACAACCAATAGCCTTAGGAAACATTTTGTGGTCATTTTTATTATTATGATATTATCTTATTATCTTTAACTACCCAATTACTCATTAATCAAGATAATTAAAGATAATTACCGTCGTTACTATTCACAATGTCAAAAAGAAAGAGTCTTAATTACATAATTTAGACCTTATGATTCCAAATATGTAATCCATTTTACCAAATTCCAAACACATAAATTGAAATAATTAATTTAAAAAAAACTTCTCGTTGTCAAAACAAATAGCGGGATTTTTGGAAACAATATTTATGAAAAGTTTGGCACTTGTTTATGCCTAATTCCAAATTGAAATTAATCCCAATGACCATAATTGAATTAAATGGTAAAAATATATTCTAATTACACTTTAAAAAAAGTAAAAAGAAAATATAACCATATAATTAAATTATATGAAAAAGCAGTTTTGATGTAAAATGCAGTATTTTTCACTATTCATTGAAAAATGAACATTGTCAGAAAAATACCAAAAATTAACCCAAGGTAAATTTCAATGTCCCAATAATAAATAATATGTTTATTTTGAAAAATAGAGCTTATAAAATTTCCAAAAAGTGGATTTAAAATGGGTTCTCCATCAAAAGGCGGTTAATCGACCTTTTAAAGAATATTTGAATGTTTACGCTTAAAAATTGGATTCATTCGCATTTTTAATCCTTTAAAATTTATTATAAAAATTAAAAATATTTGACAAACATATATAATCATTTATTAGTTAGTTCTGTTCCTTCCCGCCATTACAACGGCTAGGCATTAACTACCATTTAAAATAATATTATTTTATTATTAGAGTGCAACGTAAGATTCCCAAGAAACTCGTTGTTGCGTATTGGGTACGCCATCGTGCATAGAGTCCCCTTTAAAGTAACATTAATATTATATTCACAAATATGGATAAATATGAAAATTTCATATTCTTTATATACCTGGGGTGTTTCATCCTTCCCCCCTTTTGGGAATTGCATCCTCGCAATTTCAAAATTGGGCTTGGAAACTTTATTGAAAATCCCACATTGGAACAAGAGTCTGTAAAACAATCACTTTAAAATAAAGAAAGAGAAGTATAGAGGTCACCCGAGTTAACCCATACTAGGATTCCAAGTATGAAAATATGGACATGGAGGAAAAAACAAAGGGTCATGTTCTGATGGAGAGTGATAGTAAACTTGTCTAGGAGAAAGTTAACCACAAGAAAATCACAAACTTGTGATGGGTTAAACGGTATTCAATTCCTCCGTAGGAAAAGTTAATAGACAACAATTTTGTTTTAAGTTACTTTTTATTGAGGAATTTGTTCATAAGGAAACATAATCACTTATCATGTTGACTTTCAACTTTTATTAGATTCCTTACACAAACTCATATTTTCTCCAAAAGATGAGTATTTAGGAAGACTTGTTCACATTAAGAGTACTATAATCAACTTCTAGAGAATCACCTAATCCAGAATAGAGAACTATATACTTCCCATGTCTTCAGACTTTAACCAAAACCAAAACCAAAAAGGTTAGTACAAGATCAGATAATCTAGAAAAGGATAACCCTTTATAAAAAGAAAATCTATTCTTAATCTCCAAAATTTGTCCAACAAAACCCAAAGTTCAACGAGGACCATTCGATAAACAATTTGTCCATAAAATTCTTCAAAGAAAACCAAACTAAGATTGAAACCCAAATATTTGAAGGATTTAGTCACATAGTCTTCCAAGTTAAATCGTAACATTTATCTCCAAACAACATCTGTTGCTCTTAATGTCTCGTATTGAAAAGTAATTAACCTAATCACATATCCTCCATGATAGGTTACTAAATTTCCATAGATAACCCAAAATGAACTTACTCTTAATTCATAAAATCATCTAACTAAAAAAAGAATCAGTAAAACTAACCAGGGACTTCACGTAGTCCAGTAGTAGGCGATAAATACCAGTTGCACTTTGGTTGTAGGTTCGATTCCCGCAGCTTTGTCCGACACAACGGGTTGTCACACGGTCTGCGTGTTGTCCTTTTTCCAAAACTATATAATTCTCAAATCATTCCCCAAAAAGAGATAAAATCATCAAAACAACCATAACATAATTTAACCTCAATTTTATCTCATTCCTTTCACTTCCATCATAACTTATAGTAACCCATAATTACCTCAAAAGTAAGGATCATATAAACCCAAATGGTTCTTTATAAATATCTCCACAAAAGAACAGATAACTATTCCTTGAATAAAATTTTCATATATTAAACATCAGGGTTACACATACAATAAAAAGTCTTCTAATGTAACCCCATCATCAAAAGAGACTTGATACTCTTAAGAATTTCACCATAACTCTTGAAGCCCTTATATATTGAAATCTTACTCATTCAACATTATTCATGATCCATTAACCATTCCTTCCCAACTTATTCTGAAATACTTATTTCCTACAAACAAAATCATGAATCATATCCTAAGATTCCAAAATAGGAAAGCAATTGTTATGAAATATTCCATACCTTTGATTGGTCATTTTCAGTTTCTTCATCCTCAATCGGAATGGCATTAGGTTTTGGTAAACAAACATTTGTACGATCTTGGTGATCCCATTCATGAAACTTATTCATAGGACATGTGCTTTCATAATGACCATGCACACCACATTTAAAACATTCAATTGATCCCTTAGAAAGAACTTATTTCCCTTTCCTCGAGTCAAATGGATGCTTCCTTTTTCCCTGGCAGGTTCTTGCTTTATGACCTTCATTTATACATCTATAACATATTTTTGTCCCTTTGAAACATTTTCCTAGGTGTTTCTTTCCACATTTTTGACACTTAAGTTTTTGAACACACTTACCTTTATGATTATTACCTGTAGTTCCGTAGGGATTTGTTTCTCGCATATATGATGCCTTAGAGAAATAAACAAGGTTTAGGTGGTCAATCATGACTCCAGATAGTTGGTTGAGGATAATCACAAGAGTTATCATTACAGCTCCCATATCATTCAGTTGCTTGCTCAAAAAAACTGTCACAGTTTCCTTCACATCCACTATTACTTTGGTGCCTGCTAGATCCAGCCATTTACTAAAATCAAAAAGGTCAGTGTGAGTATATCAACAAAACCATCATGTACTAACGAGGAAGATAAAAACTAAGATATATTTACTCATTCACTTTATCTAAAACTAGGACTCTTTCTGAAATCCTAACCATTATGGTAATGTCACTTATGCTTAAAGAATACCATAACCTCTAAAGTTATCTAAACCGACCTCTGATACCAACTATAAAGACCCAGCCTTAAACCTTAGTTAATCTTGAGTTATTACAAGATTACACATTGAGGATCTTTTCAGGTTTAGAGTTTTTGAGAATTAGATCATAAAACTTGCATTACATTCCACATTTAAACAAAGTGGTTACATAAAAGACAGTATTCATTTTTCCCATCAACGGAAACATATTTAAAATAAAACATGGATTATTTCTTGACACTTCCTTGACACTATCATCATATCATGTACCTTTCCCTTGACCTGTGAAAAACATTTCAAAAACATGGGATGAGCATAAAAAGCTCAGTAAGGGATATAAAAATATGGAAAGGAAACATGGGTACATATACACATAAGAATGAAATCATACCTTACCCATAAAACATAAGAACTTTAATATACCTCATCAAATCATGAATAAATCATAGAAATCATAATACATAAAGGTAACTTGAGGCATTCATAACATTCTTACGTAGGGAGTAACCCTCTTGGTTACGTTTGGAATACCCATCACAATATATTCCCTAAATCTCTTCGGAGAAACCTTAACGTTTCACTCCTTCACGTTACACAATGCATTGGAGAGCTATATCAGGCTCACCCAACCTTAGTTTATCACGGAACCACCCGTTTTCATAACAATGCCCAAGAACCATAACATAAACGTATCACATAAAACATGCATAAAGGAAACATAAAATTTCCACATTTCAATCACAATATAACATTTTAGTATATTTAAATAATTAATCCATTCAAAAAGAAACCATTTCCAAAACCATTTAAAACATTTAATAGAGAGATTTTTGAATCAAAGTGTCCCATACCACCTTGAATCTTTTAAAATTTTAAACCATTAATATCCATATAAATAAATCCTTAAAACCATTTTGAACACATGGATATTAATAAGAACAAATAATTAAAACATTTAAAGCGATATTTTGGTTAAAGGGGTTCTACCAAAATTAGAGACACTTGAATACAATATTTGAGGAATAACATTTAGTCAGAACTTTATAATATCATGAGAATAAATGGATTCATGATATAATATTCCAAAGGACAGTATATACACCATATACGAGTGAATTGGTTCATAACAACAATTAAGTCTCAATAGAAATGTCAAATGTGATGAATTCCCTTATAAAGAAGGTATCCTTAAATTAAGGATAATTCAATCTCAAAATTATGTGTGAAAAATATAAATACACCCAATATAAGTGGATATTAAGTTTAAAACAACAAAAGGTCATTCACACATATTCAAAAGATGACATATTCAATAACTACATGTTGAACCCAAAGAAATCGAAATTGGGTTAAAAAGTTCCCTTGGTAAAATTCGACAGCCTAACGGCATCACTTCAAAATTCAGAAAATGAGTTGATGAGAGATAAAAAGGGCATCTCATAACTTGGACATAAAATTTACATCAATAAGGATATAAAAGAACATATCCCAACATAATAGTATGTGAATTAAAAGACATAACAAAATAAGTCTTTTAAAAAGAGGAGGGTGAAAGGTCCCCTTACCGAGTTGGGTAACATTCGAAACGTACACCCCATGGAAGAAGGGTCATACAATGAAGATGTGAATACCCATAAATGAAATTATACTACACAAAGTGTATAATAATGTGCAGTACATACACCACTCAAAGGAAATTGTGGCAAATGTAGCATAAATCTCACGGGAATAAAAGTGAGATGAAAAATCCCTTACGAAAACTCGGCAGCCTAACGACGCCACTTAAAACTTCCAAAATGGATTTATGAGAGGAAATAGGGTCTCTCATCCTATGAACATAAAAATTAGAGTAAAGGTAATATAAAATAACATCCCAATAATAAGAAATATGAGCTTAAAAGGAATGACATAAAAGGGTGTACTTAAAAAGAAAGAGAGGAGTAGGATCCCTTACCTCGAGTCGGACTTGACTTGATCGTTCTTTAACGTCCTGAATAATAAACTTGAGTTAATTTCTAATTGCTTAAGAACCTTTCTCAATTTCATTATTCCTTTTATATCACTTATTTCCATGTTATAAACATTATGTAATCATTTAAGTTAATAATGGTTGTTTTCTCGATATTTGGTTCTTAAGTCGAAAGTGGACTTCTTACAATTACATGTTGTTCGTGTGGTCAAAGGTTCATTATATCCAGAATGATATTCATGATTTGGATATCATATATATCATATATATCCAGAATATACATGTACTTATAATATTACATAATCATTTAGAGGTAAGAAATGAAATGCACCGATCATGGAGACGGTAAGTCGTACGTACGCATGAACGCTACTTTCATTTCTATGTCATATTAATGGAATTAAAACCAAATGAGAGGTATGTATATTTTAATTCCATAATTATATTAATAATTTATATATAACATAAATCATATATAATAACTTTAAATCCACCCTTTATACATCCCACATATGGCATTAACGAATCAAATCACTTTGAGGGGGCGGTAGTCCGCACTTCCTAAAATGAAATTATCGTGTTTACCCACAATGGAAACCATAAAGGTATTCCACAAAAGAAAAATACAGAAGCTTAAGTAAAACATAAACATATTATATATCATATATAAATATAGTTACATCTTAATGGCCACCTTTTAAGGTGTTATATGATTGTTGAACAATCATCGTTTCGTGAGACAGAAATTCTCCATCCACAGAAACAGTATGTTCTTTAGCCATTTTATGTTAGTGTGTGTAAGTGTAGCTCGAATTATTCTTATAAAAATATCCTAGTATATTGAAGATAATGTATTTGTTACAAAATAAATTAATAAAAAGAGTTTAGGGGGTTGGAGAAGACAAAATAAAACAAAAGAACACAAGTGAAGACATTACCTTAAAATCAGGTAACTTCCTTTCGTTTGAGCTCAAAGCCTTTCTTGGGAAGACTTCTGACCAAATTGAGGATTATAAGAGTTAGGGATGGATGTGTAGAGACATATGGGCTGGGGTTGTCCAAGCCAAAGGCTTTGGAAGTGTGGGTAAAGAGGTAGAGGTGGGGGCCTTTTATAAGAGGAGAGGAGGGGCACTTTTGGAAAGTAAAGAAATGTTACTTTATTTTAGAATGAGTTTTGGATTTTAATGTTCCCACATTGATGTGTTTCAGGGATAAGGTGATAAGGTTTCTAAATCCACACATCCAATAGGTTTTGGACATGTGTAGGTATTAGATTTTACATTATCTTTCCATTTTATTTAAATCGTTAAATAATAAGGTCATCGTTGCATCATCATGATGTCATAAATAATTTAATTTATTTAACGTCTAAAAATTATAAATAAAATACTATGATCTAGGAAATATTTTTAGCTTCATAATGAATATTTATAGTCCAAAAGATCATTTATTTAGAGAAAGGTAAAAATATTTTACTTAGGTGATACATTCTTTGTTACATTTAACATTCTTTAAAAATAAAAAGATAAAAAGTCACTTTCTCACAAAAGTGATTCCATGGGGCCCCCAAGTTTGGCACAAGGAATCCAATGGTCGGCCATTAGACAACCAATAGCCTTAGGACACATTTTGTGGTCATTTTTTATTATTATGATATTATCTTATTATCTTCAACTACCCGATTACTCATTAATCAAGATAATTAATGATAATTACCGTCGTTACTATTCATAATGTCCAAAAACAAAAGAGTATTAATTACATAATTTGGAACTTATGATTCCAAATATGTAATCCATTTTACCAAATTACAAACATATAAATTGCAATAATTAATTTTAAAAAAACTTCCCGTTGTCAAAACAAATAGCGGGATTTTTAGAAACAATATTTATGAAACGTTTGGCACTTTTTTATGCCTAATTCCAAAGTGAAATTAATCTCAATGACCATAATTGAATTACATGTTAAAAATATATTTTAATTAATCTTTAAAAAAAATTAAAAAGATAATATAACCATATAATTAAATTATATGAAAATGCAGTTTTGATGTAAAATGCAGTATTTTTCACTATTCATTGAAAAATGAACATTGTCAGAAAAATACCAAAAATTAACCGAAGGTAAATTTCAATGTCCCAATCATAAATAATATGTTTATTTTGAAAAATAGAGATTATAAAATTTCCAAAAAGTGGATTTAAAAGGGGTTCGCCATCAAAAGGCGGTTAATCGACCTTTTAAAGAATATTAGAATGTTTACGCTTAAAAATTGGATTCATTTGCATTTTTAATCCTCTAAAATTTATTGTAAAAAGTAAAAATATTTGACAAACATATATAATCATTTTGTAGTTAGTTCTGTTCCTTCCCACCATTACAACAGCTAGGCGTTAACTACCATTTAAAATAATATTATTTTATTATTAGAGTGCAACATAAGATTCTCAAGAAACTCGTTGTTGCGTATTGGGTACGCCATCATGCATAGTGTCCCCTTTAAAGTAACATTAATATTCTATTCACAAATATGGATAAATATGAAAATGTCATATTCTTTATTTACCTGGGGTGTTACAATTTTAACCAATATGTGCCCAAATCCCTACTAAAATATCCTACCATTTATTATAGGTCCTGGTATCATCAAAATACCAATCCCAAAATGCTTAAGGTGTAAGACGAAGGAAGATATCCAAGGAGGAATTATAAGTCTTAACCAAATTATTTCAAGTTTATTTATTCTTATACCACCGTAAAATATATTATAACTGTCCTAATATAATTAAATAAGTATATATTATCTTCTAAAATATTATTATGTTAATGGAATGACAATTTTTTATATCTTTTCCACTCTATGTAAAATGAAAACGTTGCTCGTGTGTACGTGGAGACGACCACCTCCATGAAAGGATGCATTTTATTTTCCATCACCACCTATCATAGATAAATAAAAATATGTATATAATATATATATATATAATTATTATGAAATAATTATGATTCTATAAAGGTAAAAAATTATATACCTTCTAACCCTCTCATCTATTGAAAAACGATAACGCCGCTCATGCCTATGTGTAGGCTATCATCTCCATGAAGCGATGTGATTCATTTTTCATTACAATATCAAATGGATGGTCATATGTATGGATTTAATGAATAAATATAATAAATATAATATATTTATTATTATTTAAAGGTAAAAATTTATCTTCTTTACTTCCTTTACATCCATTAGAAAAATGAAAACATCACCCATGCATACGTGCAGACTACCGCCTCCAAGAACGTAGTATCACATTTTTTTACTATATTAAATGGATGGTTTTAAAATTATATTTAATGTATTAAAAATGATAATTATAAAATTTTTAGATTATTTATATGATATAACTTTGAACCCGTTGACTTTGTTTAACCTACATAAGTTGTTTTTAAGATTAAAAACTGTATGACCTCAAAATATCCAATTAAAACTTAATTGATTTAGTAACTAAATAGGACCTGATAATAAATGAAAGAAATTTAATAATGATAATTTAATGAACATAAAAAAGGATTTTAATACTGTAAATAATTTATATAATTTTATTATTCATGAGTTAGTGAACATATAAAACTAAACGAGACTCAAGGTGAGAGATTTGTATTTACAACATTGTTTTAAATATTTCAAAAAAAATTTCTTCAAGATCCATGTTCTTTAAAATGCATAAATAGTGTTATTATATATAATAAAATTATTTTTTAAATATATTTTAAATTATACTTAAATCTTTACAGAGGTTTTAAAAATGAATATTTTAATATTTTCCATATGGGTCACTTTTGACCCTTTTCACCTAAGTGAAAAAGAATGTTTTTTAATACTTATCGAAGTACTCAATTTTCCCACCATCATAGAAATTATTCATTTTCATGATTTATATATATGTTTATATGTTTTTAAAAGAATATCCTATTTCCATTGTTTTTATAATTTGTTGTTTTTTAAAGAAAATGATATTTATATTTATTTTTATGATATGATTGAAAGTTATTTTGATTATGGTCTTAAATGAGTGTTATGATAAACACATATAATATCTTATATTTTTTCTTTCATATAAAGGTTTATAAAAATTATAGATGATGTTTGGTGGTCCTGAGATATATCCATCTAGTTCATTAGGTAATGATTCATATTTATAGAAATAATGATTAGAATAAATTAATTAGGAGTATTCCATATGGGTGAAGCATGAGTGAACATGAGTGAACATGAGTGAACATAAGTGAACATGAGCAGACATGAGTGAACATGAGTGATGAATATAATGTACCAAGTTGCCTTTATTTTTTTATATAATTTAAATTAATTTTAATGTAATTTTTTTATTATTTTAAGAAGAATTTATATAAGCATAAAATATTTAATGGTTTGTTTATAAGGAAAATCATTTTCACGAGTTCTCATGTTTTTACAAGATACCTTCATAGTTTTTCTATGATTTATATGGAATTTAAATGTTTTATTTTAGAAAAGGTTGATTTTCACATATGATTACTATTTATTTTATAAAATAAAAGTTTAAAGTTAAAAAGGTAAACTTTTTTATGGGTTTTCATGTTTTCACTAGACTACTAAGTTTCTTTTATTTTTATATCCCTTGATGAGATTTTTGTGATCATCCCACATTTTTAAATATTTTTTCACTAGATTTATGGATGTGTAGGAAATATATCAAGGTCAATATTTTTGGAATGTTGAATCATCTTAAAATAAGAAAATGTATCTTGAATGAAACATGAGTGTACATTTAAGAACCTATTTTTGTGAATTTGTTTCACACTGTGTAGAAATGTACACTTTTTTATGTAATTATTTTCCTAATTCTATAAAAATTTAAACCTAAAAGATCCGATAAATGTAATAAAGTTAAACCCATGTTATAAATCATGTAATTATTTTATGATTATGTTATTCCATCTTATAATTGGTTTCAAATAAAGGTTTTATGTAACTTTATATTTTAGAAAGTTATTAGATGAGAATAATTTAATAAATTTTGAAACCTTTGAGTTTAATATAATGGTTTTGGATAATAATTTTAAATTATTCTATAACCTTAAAGTTTAATATGTTATGAATAATTATGATTATTATTTTTTGTATAAATCAGAAGAGTTGAATATAATATGACATGATTAAGGATATCTTAGTATCTATACTCTTCATAAGATGGTTTATTATGATTTTATTCATTATAATAACACTAAACATTGTTGGTTTTATTAAATGGCTAGAACCAATAAGAACTAAGTTAATAATAGATTTGAAGGATAGTGCAGTGGTTTTACAAATGAGAAACCAAATGGGATAAGATTAAGAGTAAAAAATATTATGGTTATGACTAACCAAATATCTCAAGTTATGATTAACAACTTGAACATGGGTGAGTTTCCTAACACACCAAATAATTTAAAAAATTAATTTTTATAGAAGTTTGAGTGATAAAGATCATGAAGGTAAAATTATTCAACACCCTATGTGTTAAGAATTTGAGAAGAAGCGCCCAAGGATATGTCTAAAAGGAACATAAATATGTTTATTATGTGGTAAACTAGGGTATAGAGTAATAAAATTACAAGTAAAAATTAAGAGTTCAGTTAACATAATAAAGGGTAATAAATTTATTTTAAAGTTATCAAGTAAATGTTTAAATGTGGGGATTATGGAAATTATGAAAGTAAATTCTTCTGGTGGAAATATCATGAACGAGATGAAAAAGATTATATAAATAAAGTTTTATCAAAGTCATATTCAATGAAACTAAAGATAAATAATGTATGAATAACATATAAATGTAATGAATTTTTTTAATAGCTTATCTTCTATTTAAAGTAGGAAACATGATTAGATTGATATTGATGAATCATATGACAAGATTCATATTTGTGATTATAGATTGGAAGTATTATGGAATAAGATGGAAAATATCATTTAAAGTCTTATAAATTATTTTAGTGTCAATATATAGGGTTTTAAGAGTTATAATGTAATGGTATTTTATTTAAGGGTTGATAAATATAAGGATGATCATAAGTTCAAAGTTATAGATACCCTTTTAAGGTATTATCTGATTCTGAGGTGATTAATGATATTTTGGAGTTATTTATTATGTTTTAATATATTATTGCTGTATATTTAACCATAATGTTTATCATGTTATTTAATATAAAGGTTATTTTTGAATAATGTTATTATTTTAGGGATAAAAACTATAAGGTAAAGATAACATTTATGGTTAATGTAATCCTTGACGTTTAGGTTAATTGGGATAAAGGGTTATTATATTTTTAGGAACATATGTTTTATTTTATAGATAACCATGGGATTAAAAAAATTATTTGGTTATTAGGTAGTTAAAGTTATTTCGGAATAAATTTACTATATTTTTTTAAACAATATAGGAATTGATTAAAATGGGATATTTTTTTCTAGTATGGGATTTTATGTCAAAGTGGTTGATATTAATTGATGAATAAAGGTTGATGTAAGGACCTAAATCTGTACGTTTTTGAAAATTAAAGAGGTATTTTAATTTTTAATTGGTGAGAGACCTATTTTGAGAATTCATATTTGGATTGTAAATATGAGGATTGAAACCTATAAAATAAATGTTTTTGGATAAAGAATGAGGCCCTATACATGATACGAGTGTTCATGTGGAAGTCAGAGAAGTATGGGGTGGATGGGATGCTAAAATTTAGAAGCAATAGGTCTCCAAATTTATTTTTAGGCCTAACAGCTGACCAGTGGGGTTTTATAAAGGTTATTATGTGGGAGAATTTATATCCTTTTCTTTTTAGGGGCTTTAGGTTTTTGGGGACTTGGGGATCCGGAGGAGGCCATTTCATCCAATATTCCTCTACCACATTCCCTCATCGAATCCCCTTTAGATGAGGGTTATTTCAGGTTAATTTCATTGACTATTTGCGGTATTATATTCCTTTTAGTCTTTATTTATTTTTTTAATATCATTCACCACTAATTTTGGGTTATTATGTTTAGGTTTTTGTAACGATTTCCACCAAATCATGGTATAAATTGTCCTGCTTGATGGGGTTTCATATGTCTTGACTATAGGATCATCTGAGACAATTTATAAATTCTATCACACATTTGTTTGATTGATATATATTTTCCTATAATTTTTATTAGTTTTTTACGAGATTGGGTGAAATTAACCTTTTGAACTATCATTTAAATTAGTAATTTTTCTTGAATTGTGCAGAGGGGGACCCAAGACTTTTTTTTCACACTATATGTCATCTCTTTAGTAGAGGAAATCCATTAATTTATTTTAATTTAAGGTTTTTGGTAAAATTTGATGAAATTAGATATTGTTTCACAATAACTTGTTAGGTATTCTCCTATAATGATGTTAGGGTACGTTTTAGACCTTCTGTGGGTGGTTGGTTACAGTTATAAAGAATTTATTTTTCCTGGTGATATTTTATGCATTCCATGTATTTAAATTAAATCATTTAATTAGTTATAATTTTTTATAATTAATTGTTTGGGATGTATCGACATGAGATAGGTCCTCGAGTGGTTGGATATGGATGAGGCTTGGTGAGTATAGGGAGAGTTTTCTAGATGGGGAATTAAAAATGGAATTACTTTATGTATGAGGTAAGTGGTCCCTTATAATATCTTATGGAAATTTCGAATATTTATTTTCATTGGAATGTGATATGTAGTCCCACCACTAAGGGATATACACCTATTTAAATTGAATAAATTTATTTAAATGAAATGAAAAGACTGGTGAACTGGGGAAAGTACCAAGGGACATCATGAACCCTTGAGAATTACCTTGATTTCCACAACCACTGATGGGATAGGCCATGATGATACATGTATACCCTATAAAATTTGTAACCCAAATGGTTTTAATTAAATTAATATGATGAAATTAGGTGTCCTTAGAAACCTCCACATAGTGGTGTGATGGGTTGAGGTGGATGGCCTAAGGATTGGCCATGTGAGAACCATGAGACGACTTAGAGATGTAAGGCTAGTTGAGATAACCATGGGGTGAGTATTCCTCTCTTAATGAGACGTTATGACATGGGTGGGTAGACCCTAATGTGAAAAATGGATAGGATGGGTTTTCAGACAAACCTATTGTGACTTGTTAATGGAGCGGTCTTGAGACCACCCCCTTGTTAGATTTTTTCTAGGAGGCCAATGAGACCTTGGTGGGATTTTCAATATGATGAGGGATGTGATTACCTCTAAGTGATAGGTGCTAACTTGAGTGATGAGAATGGAATAGAGTATCCCATGAGGGTTATACATGCTTGATGTGACCAAGGGGACCTTGGTGGGTGACTTATGACATGTTTTACCCTATGAGGGTGTTTGGTGAAAGGGAGTGATGATTATGAGTCCCACATTAGAACCTGAATCGATGAGGTGAGCCTGTTATGGCTATTACATGGATGGGTTATGCATTTTCAAGGCTCAAATTGAGTATATGGGATGGGGTGGATTGAGGAAAAAATCTTATGCGATTTTTAACATTAGATGATTCAGTATGGAAGTATTTCCCTCTTATGGAACAAATATATGTTGATTTACTGATATTATTACATGGTTGGGGGATTCCTTAGACTACATTGTTGTATATTTGATGTCCCTTTTTGATTCCCTATATATATTTTTATATATGGTTTGGGTATTCTATAGAATATGTCTATGGGTCCATGATTTCATGTTTAGGTACCCATATATATATATATTAATATCTATGGCTACATGACACTTTGGATGCAGTTCTTGGATATGGGGTGTGAATTTTGAATAAATTTTCATATATGGATTCAAGATGCTTTGAACTATTTCTTTTTTATGGGGTTTGAATTATACATATATATTAACATTTGACTTATATCACCTCAGATATGCTCTTTGGGATTATAGGTAGGGGACATGACCCCCCCAAGAGTTAGGGCTATCATGGGATTTATCTTTAGGGTCATAAGGGTACAATTTGGGGTTGCCAGGGATTTGGAGCTCAGATCATACCGTTTGGGCTTCTATGATATTTATCCCTAGATTGGTGAGGATAATATTTGAGTATTCCCTGGATTTGGATTTCATATCATAATGTTTGGCTTTCATGGGTTTTATCCCATAAGTCACAAGGATTTATATTTGGTGATGTCATGGATTTGGAGCTTGGTATAATAGGTTAACATGGATACATGATGTGCTCAGTGACATCTAGCACTATCCAAAGTAGGAATGATCGATCTTAGGTTTCATGTTATAACCCAAGGAACAATGATGGTTATTTATTTATACATTCATAGTTTATTATATTTATTCAGTTGACTATATCACATGCACATACACTTCATTCATTGGTTATATATGAGACTAAATTGGTGGTTCCCTACTAAGTTATGTACTCACACACCACTCAGGATCCATGAAACTTGGGTACCCAAGAAACTCTTCACACTTCACAAGTTCAAGTTAGGCAGAGGCCTGATATTGGAACATTCAACTGGAATACTTGGACAGGGCTAGATATTTTTTGATGAGGTGAGTCTCTGGGATGTATTAGAGTCTCTTGTATATTTATTTTTTTTCTTATATTTTTTCTTTATATGTTGAAGCTAGGTGGGCGACCAATGTGTCTGCGCGACTGAATTCATTTCCATTATATTCGATCTAGAATTGTTGTTTATTTTTTCACATGTACTTTGATGTTTGTTATTATGATGAATGTTGTTTTGTTATTTTATTATTTTGTTTCACACTTTTATATGAGGATATAGTCTCCCCATAGTACTACCATAGACCCCTAATACTATTCAGAATCCTCTAGCATATGGGGATATTCACTGAGGTCACATAGTGCTATGGTTTTGAAACTATTTAGAGCGAACCAGGTAGGGATGTTAAAAAGTTGTATCAAATATTTATTGTATTGTCTTAATAATTACGGAGTCGGTAGAAATGTGATTTAGGAATGTATCAGAATTCATGATTGATATCGGACTGGCGCATCATGAATAACTTCACGTTTAGAAGTACAAGTTACTTGGGATTTGGGATTAATGTTGTGGATTTTTGATGTTACTAATAACAAAATTCACCTTATGTGCACACATGATGTTTGGGATTTATGATTTATTATATATTTTGAATATGTGACCATAGTAGCCGAAGGAATATTCATGCATCATATTTAACATGCAGGATTAAAATAACATTCACATTATTTCATGATTTTTTTCACTAACATTGAGTGTTAAGTTGTTTAAACTATTAGTAACATCTTATATGGTTTTTTACTGTATAAAATGGAATGAAATTATATTCATTTGAAATATAATTTTTTTATGATGATAGGTCATGTATATTTATAGAGAGATTCTAAATGACATATACTATACATACCCTTTGTAAAAGGGATGTAATATAACCCTAGTTGGTTGATATGGGAATTAAATTCCTTGATGACAGGCCCCCTGTGGGTGGTTACCAGATATGTTTATTTACTTAAAGTTAAATTAACAAACTATATATTATTTTCTCATATATCTTTGTGATGAAAATTTTCTCAAAAAATCCATGGAATTGTGGTTACTTGATACAGATCATCTAGGATGATACCATTATATATATGATGCTTTATTAGATTGATATCATAGAGGGAGTTGTCTCGTATGTATAATCTCGATGAGGATTAATGTCCTTGAGGGGCGGTGAATGGAATGTGATTATGATTTTGTATATATCTAAGACCCTAAATTTGGTAGTTTATAATGTGAGTTATGAACTTTATGAGACTTTTTTTATGGGATAGGTGGGAGGACCTAGTGAACCTTGAGATATGACTCATGATTTTAGTAAGTTTGTGCCTAGTGGTATGAGAGGGGTTAGCCTAGAAATTTGAGTGCATTAGAGGTAGGAATAATGGAAGGATTCTTTAGATTGGGATGGTGCACTGATGATTCTATGGGATATGTAGTTTATCCTTGGGTATGCTTTAACGATGCTTAGTGTAGGAAAGCAATTCATAGGGGATGTAGTTTAGATTGGGAATGAGTTTACCTGAGGATGATAATACCCATATAGAGGTCTGATAAAGTTATGTGAATTCATTTTTATTTTGGGATGTAAAGAACCTAGAGTGCTTTTGGGTAACAAGGGTTGGTTTTTGAGGGAAGGATCATTAAGATTAATAAACCTAATGTTTATAGGTATGATTCCAAGAGTTAGGAAAGTGTGGATAGATGATTGAAATTTTTTAATACTTCCAATTGGGGGTGGTCATTGGCTTAGATTATGGAATAATGAATTGATTTATTTTGAAGAGGAGTTACAAGGGTGACTTGGTGAGATGATAATGACATGAAATAAGGGTATGTTCAGTGGTCTATGTATATGGTGTAAATACCCCAACCCTAATATCCCAGATCTAGTTCCTTACTTTTATTACATTGGTTTAATAAACAAGGAAGTCACATCCAAAAGGACCTAATAGTTTAGTATCTTTGGAAAAGTTGATAAAAAAATAATTGTTACATATCAACTTAAAATGAAATACAATATATAAACTCTTTTGGAATCACCCATAAACTACTAGATTATCCCTACAAGTCATTCATAATATACATATTCGTATCATAGGGAAAAATAAAACATAATAAAGGGGTGATCTTAGATTCTAAATAAGGTTAACAAATACAATGAAATCTATCATAAATAAACATAAGAAATAAGGAATGATTAATAAATAAAAACACATTCCATTAAACCATAATCTTTAGAATAATATGGTAAGAATATAAGATGATTAAATAATGCCATAAATAATCACATAAGAAAGAAACCTAACCATGGTTATTCTACTAGTCAAATAATCACACAGACTATCAATTAATAGTATCATAATGAGGTAATTCGTAATGTCAGACATCATAAACATACCTTCAAGGCTTCAACCAAGACACCATACATATATGCATAAAAACGTGGTATAGTTTGTCTCATGAGACCTACCGATGCATCGAGGAGATAAAGTGGGCCCCACCTATCACTTACTAAGTCCAATGCATTTATCATATAAAGGGGTGAAATATAATCGATATATAAATTCATATTGAAACTATCATATGAAATGTTAATAGTTTTCCCTAAATAATAAACATAATCATAAACCACTAGGAGTAATATGGTGAATGGAATCAAGATAGTACATCCCCATTCAAAATAATCATAATCCATTTAATAAAATATGTTATATGGTAACACTAGAGTTAAATTTCAATAATTCATAAGATCCAATATAGGGTTTTAAAATAGATTTAAATAGTCTAATAAAAATGTTGTGGAATTCTTGAGAGAAATACCCTTTTTTTTTACTTTTGGAAAGAAGAGTTCTATTAGAAAATCATTTTGTATTTGTCATAAAATCAGATTATAAACATATATATCCAAAAAAATAAATGGTAAGTACAATGAAATTAAGTTTCAGGATTTGATTATTTCCATCTGAACTAAAATAATGTAAAGGTATTTTTTAATAAACTTTAGAAATGGGCCACTTTAGTGCGGTTTAAGGGAAAATATAAGAGTCTTTAAAGCATACAAAGGCTTAAATTTTTACTTAAAACCAGAAAATATATAAGATGGTTTTTCATGATGAAAATAATGATTTTATAAAAATATTGGTTCCTTAAAAGATATTATGGATGGTACTTGAAAATAGTTATGAAATTGGGAAGTACCCTTTAATTGGGCTTGCTTATAAGGAGGAATTGAATAGGTATCCTTATAAGACATGTATTTCCCATAAAATAAAGAGTAATTGAGTTAGGAAAATATATTTTGAAAATAAAAATAGAATTTAGGAGGATTATATGATAATATTTAAGAATTACATTGGGGTAAAGAGAGAAAAATCATAACCCAAATGAAAAATGAAGGTTATGGGAGAATCCCTTACCTTATGTCTGAAATCATTCTGTACTTGTTCTTAAAGTCCTCGATAAAGAAATTATATTAATTAATAATTTAATTAAGAATATATTAAACATTTATTTTATTTATTATATTTTATTAAGTTCATTTAGTTTCTTTTTGATGAGTTATAAGATTCAATTTTGTCATTTATAAGTGTACGTTTCTTTGGTTTTCATGATTGGTTCACTTGTATACATGTATGAAATATCATGTGAAATAGGAATAATTATCCAAAATTGAAAATATATGTTATTAATGAAACTATATAATATTTAATGGTCTTATATATCATTTTTTCTAGATATGAGGAAGATTCATTAGATAAAATGTTAATGATAACTGTTTGGATTATTTTTGCATTTTTTCGATCATCAGACAAAAGTTTTGTTTTATTAATTAATATTATGTATATATAATATTTAAGTAATAATAAATAAGTTTTAATATAAATACTATAATATATTTTAACCATCAAATGGTTTCATTACCATACTTTAAGGTAGTATTAGAAAACAAAAGAATCATCACCCATGAAGTTGGTGATCGACACCTCACGAATGACGTTTTCATTTTTAGAAAAAAGTGGAAGATAAAAGAATTGATGGTGAATATAACCTGATCAAAATAAAATTAAAGTATATATAATATTTTTTTATCTATCATGAATGTTTTTATATAGGATTCAAGGATAGGATAATAAAATAAAAGAAATTGAAAGAAAATTAAAAGAATGAATAGGGATTTTACCTCTTGAATTCCTCTCCTTGAGAACCACTTTAAGGAGATTTGAAATGGTATATTGGTGATACCATAAAGAAAAGGATGCAGGGGATAATTTTGGGAGGGTTATTGGGCATAAACTATAAAATATTCAAGGCTTTAAAGGTGTGAGGAGAAGAGGTGGTGAGGGGTGGTATTTATAGTGGATGAGAGGGGTGTTTTTTTGATTATTTTATTCATTAGTTTACTATTTTGGATAAATACTATCAAAATTATTGATTTTTATTACTAAATAAATTAACTAGTACATGAGAGTTCAGACTAACGGTGCCTACATCAACCATACATCAGTCATGACTCAATAATTCATGTATTTAGCAAATATCATAAATTATCGTATTTCAATATTCACAAAAAAATCATCTATTTTAGGAAAAAATTTAACATTCACCTAACCATTTTTAAATATATAGAATTAAAAAATGGACTCCATTTTATGATTTCTAATTATTAGAAATTTAATTTTTAAATAAAATAATCATTTACTAAAAAAAAATACCAATTTTAATATTATAACCACTTTTATGACACTTTTTAAAATTAATTAAGGTCTCATAAAATTATATTATAATTATAAGACAAGAAAATATTAAATTATTAATATATTTTACAAAAATAAATTTTATTTTAAATCATTATATTAATTATAAAATTTTAATTAAACATTTATGTTTCAAAAAAATACCAACACTTAATTTATCATTCTTTAAATATCTATTCAATTAGTCCATGAAATAAATGTACCATATTTTCATTCATAAGTTACCCAAATTTTATTTATACATTCATAGGTGATGTTACTTATTCTATTGGTCATATTACTATTCCAAATGGTCACATTACTATTTCAATGGTCATATTTAAGAGTATATTATGATTTAAAACTCAGTGTTGCATAAGGAATAAACTATAAAAGATATTAAAATTAAAAAGATACATACCATAAAATAAAAGGGTGTTACATTCTCCCCTCATTCAAAAAATTTAATTCTCAAAATTTCTAGAATTTCACCTCATAAATAGATCTGGATAGTTCTTTATCATAAATTCCTCCGGTCCTCACATCTCCTCATCAATTTTATGATTTTTCCAAAGTACCTATACCAATCGAGTCATATGATTCCTCAACACCTACTCTCTATTGTCCAGAATCTAGATATAATCTTCACATTAAGATAAATCATGTTCTAATTCTATTCCATATGAAGTGAAGACATGCATTGGGTATGGCATGTAATTCCTTAATAAAGAGATGTGGAACACATTGTGTACTTTATAATGGCTAGGTTGCATCACCAAATGATAAACCACAACTCCAATTCTCTACAGGATTTCAAAAGGTCCAACGTACCTAGGGATCAGTTTCCCTTTCCTTCCAAATCTATTAACACCCTTCCATGGTGATACTTTCAAGAAAACATGATGTCCCAATTTAAATTCCAAATCCTTCCTATGATTACCAACATATCACTTTTTCATATATTGAGATACTTTGATATGGGTTTGAATATTATTAACCTTTTTTTGTTGTTTCCTCCAAAATTTATGGGCCTAAAAGTCTCCTTCCACCAAATTTATCCCAACAAGTTGGTGTATGACATCTCAATCTATAAAATTCTTAATATGGTTCCATTTGAATACTTGAATATTAAATATTATTTTAGGAAAACTATACCAAAGGTAAATACTGATCCCACATACCTTGAAAGTCAAGTAATCATGATCTCAACATGTCTTCTAATGTTTGAATGGTCTTTTCAGACTACCCATCAGTTTGAGGGTGATAAGTTGTACTCAAATAAAGCTTAGTGTCTAAATATGTCTGAATAATTTTCCAGAATTTTGATGTAAATCATGGATCACGATCAGAGACAATTGAAATAGGTTCCTCATGAAGCCTTAAAATTTCATTACTATATATTCGTGCAAGGAATTTCAGTGGAAACTACTTCCTTATACTGATTAAATGTAAATATTTGGTAAGTAGATAAACAATTACCCATATTTCATCATTATTTTTTAGAGTTTTTGGAAATCTAGTGAAAAAATACAAAGTAATATCATCCCATTTCCATGTAGGAATAGGAAGAGGTTTCATGAATCATATTGGATGTTGTATTTAAGCCTTCACCTATTGACAAAATAAACATCTTAATACATAATAAATAATTTCTCAATTCATATTATCCCACTATAAATGTTCCTGAAAATATCTATACATATTAGTGCTACTAGGGTGTATGGAGAATTTTGATCTATGGTAATAATCCAATAACTCCCTTTTTTTATCTTAGTTATAGAGGGAACACAAATCCTCTTCCCAAATTTCAGAATTCCATTATCATACATGAAGTCTGCAAACTTCCCATCATTCCTAGCTTTAAATTTCCTTTGAAAATTCTCATCATCAAACTAAGAACTTTTAACACCTTCCAATAAATATTGCGGGGAATTTTTTTAAAAAATTAATGATGTTTCACATTCCTTAATACATTCCATATCAATATTTTATAGATCCATGTACACAAGATCCTTGTCAATCTTGATTTTTTTTTCAGAACTCCATGATCCTTCATAATCAATGCACCTGCTACCTTATTCTCCTTCCCTGGGTGGTAGTGTTTTGAACAACATAATCCTTGAGTAGCTCAAGCCATCTCCTTTGCATCAAGTTGAGTTCTTTTTGTGAGAATATATATTTAAAGCTCTTATGATCTATATATATCTCCCACATTTCACCATAGAGATAGTGTCTCTATATCTTCAGAGAAAATAATATGGATTCTAAATAAAGATCCTGAGTTGGATAGTTCTGTTCATGAGTTTTTAATATCCTTGAAGCATATGAAATAACTCTATCATTATATATAAGTAAAAAACCATGTCCTTTATTTGATCCATCATTATAAATCACAAATCTATCATTTTCTTATATTAGAGTCAAGATCATAGAATTAACTAATCTAATCTTCAATTCTTCAAAAATATTCTTCACATTCTTTTGTCTATATGAACTTAACCCCTTTACAAGTAAGATTGGTTAATGTGTTATATAATCATGAAAAATTCTAAATGAAATACCAATAGTAATATGCTAAACCAATGAAACTAAATACCTCAGTTATGTTCATTAGTGTAAGACATTCCTGAACTACCTTTTCCTTCGTATTATTAGCTGAGATTTCTTTCTTAGAGACAATATGAATAAGAAGAGAAACTGTTTGAATACATAATTCACACTTGCTAAACTTCCCATATAACAATTTTATTCTATGAGACTTTATAATAATACAAAACTATTTATCATGGTCCTCATTGATTTTGGAATATATCAAGATATTTTCAATAAATACCGCAACAAAATCATCAAGATATTCCTTGAAAAATCTATTCATTAGATCCATAAAAATAGAGGGTACATTGGTCAGTCCAAATGGAATTACTATAAACTCATACTGTCCATACCTAGTTTGAAGTGATGTCTTTAGAATATATTCCCTCTTCACATGAAATTGATGATATCTAGATGAAATATCAATATTTAAAAAATTTCAAGCTCTATTAAGTTGATCAAATAAGTCATCAACGCGATGAAACAAATACTTGTTATTTATTGTAATAACATTGATCTCCCTGTAGTCAATGCATAGCCTCATAGATCCATATTTCTTCTTAAAAAAATAATAGGATCTCCCCAAGGTAAAATACTAGCTATTATAAATCCCTAATCACTCAATTCTTATAGTTGTTTATTTAAATCTATTAAGTACACAACTTCCATTCTATAGGGATTATTTGATATAGGTATTGCATCAGGGATTAAATTAATAGAAAACTAAACTTCCTACTCTGGAGTATATCCAAGTAAATCCTCTAGAAATACATTAATGTATTCTTATACAATAGATACATCCTCAATTTGAATATTTCTTTCCTCATACATAGATAATGTTTTCTATTCTTCACCAAGAATTTCATTTAGAAGAGATACTAGAGGTGGATCCAGATATGAATTAGACGACGAAGTCTCTCCTCTAAATATGAAAAATTACATACCTTCATCATGAATCATAACTTGCTTCTCTTTTAAATAAATTTTTGAATTATATTTCAAAATCTAGTTCCTACCAAAGATTATATGAAAACAAATCATAGTTATGATGATAAAATTAGTAATTAGAGCATGTTTATATGTCATAATAGAAAATTATTGACACATATTTATTATGATAAGGTTTCCACTAGGAGTCTTTACTAAAAAATCACTTATTAAGCTAAATTGGAAATATTTTATTTTTAAAGAAAATTGGGAAGATATAAAGAAATGTGATGATCAATAATTAAATAAGTATTTAGCTAAATTTGAGGAGATGATTAAAGTACCTACCAATATATAATTATAAACCTCAACCTCAACTATTGTGAATTCATAAGAATGGGATTGTTTCCTTTCCATTTTATGGGGAAAGTTTCCCTAATGCTTAAGAAAATCATTTTTATAATGTACCATGTCTTTATAATTGTATCATTGATCATTGGTAGATTATTTTTTACGTTTAAATAATGGTCTTGGTGGCCTTTTTCTAGACACTTATAACAAACTCCCATCCCTAATAGGCATGTTCCATGATATTTCATTCCACATTTATTGTAGGATGGAAAATCAACTCTTCCAATCTTCCCCTTTTTCTTATTTCCTTTTATAGAGTGTTCAACAATGATCTTCTTCTCTTTATTTCATTTAAATTCATAAGAACTATATAATTATTTCTTTGTCTTGATAGAAGATGATATTATATATTCGTATGATGAGAATGTTTTGGAGACCACTTCCCTTCGGGGGAATGGGTTTAACCAATTAAAGAATCAATCAATATTACTATTTGGATTGTGTATGTAATCTGTAGCATGCCTTGATAATCTTGTGAAGTTGGATTCATACATAGAAACATTATCACCCTCCTTCTTCCTCATATTCTAGAATTGTATTTCCATATTTTCTCACTGTTCGCTAGGGAAATATTTTTCTATGAAAATTTACTTAAAATTCTTACATTTCATATTTCAAATTTCTTCCTCCTCATTTTTTTTGAATTAATGACCACTATTAATTTGCATCACTCAATAGATGATAAAATATCATGATAACCTTATTCCTTTCGTTACTTCCCAAAGTAATAAATAACTTCTCTAAGGAACTTATCAACTACTTAGACACAAATTCATTTGTAGTCCCATTGAGTGATGGAGGTTGTTGTCTCAAGAATCAGTCTAACATTATTACTCCATGATGTGGATTATGATGCTTCATATGGGAAAGGTTATTATTCATAACCTAATTTTTCTATCCTAGTATAGTTGTAAGTTTCTTAGATCCAGTTTCTGCTCTTGTTCCAACATCATTATCTTTCAAAGGAGGGTAATCACTACATGGAATACATTCATTGATATAATTTTCATTTCTTCCACTAGACACCATTTCTTAACAATGGAATTCACTAAATTAGATTATTAATCATAATTCATAATTTTGAACAAGTAAAAATTAACAAAAATTGAAAAATTAATGCATATATAATATCATAATAATAAAAATGGTTTCTTTGGGGAAATATTTAATTTAAATAATTCAGAATGGTTTTTAAAGAAAATGTGAATTATCCTAAGCATATCCCCCAACAATTTCAAACCAGGTGTGTAATAATGTTCGTTGTCGTGTACTAGGTTATTCAAAGTCAGGCCTGATGAACCTTATCAGATGCCCCCTTAGGTACATTTGTTCAAGAACCACATCCACTTATAGTATCCATTTAGGAATGTATTTCTAAAAAGACCCACATAATCTATACCTTACCAAAATTCTAGGATATTATTCTATGATTATCCTCAAGGTATATCTTAGGGTTATGTTCCCAATTTTTTTATAAATCTAGTTTCCAAGGTTTTTACTAAAATTACTCTAATACCAACTATAAAGACCCCAGATCCAGTATCCCAGAGCTAGTGCCTTACTTTTATTAAATTAGTAAAATAAACAAGGAAGTCACATCCTGAAGGACTGAATAGTTTAATAGATTTGGAAAACCAGATACAAACATAATTATTACATAACAAATTGAAATGAAATAAAACATATAAACTCCATTGGAAACACCCATAACCTCCGAGATTATTCTTGCAAGTCATTCATAATATACACCCTCTTATCCTGGGGGAAAATAAAACATAATAAAGGGGTGATATCATATGATTAGTATGGGTAAGAAATACAACATAAGATATCATAAATAAGCATAAGAAATAAGACATGGTGAATAACTAAAAACAAATTCCATTGAAACATAATCTTGAGCATAATATGGAAAGAATGAAAACTGATTAAATAATGCCATAAATAATCATATGAAATAGAAACTTAACCGTGGTTATTTTAGTAGTTGAATAATCACAAGGACTATAAATTAATAGTATAATAATGAGGTAATACACAATTTCAAACATCATAAACATACATTAAAGGTTTCTGCCAAGACACCATATATAAATGGATAAACACTCAGTCTAGTTTGTCTCCTGAGACCTATCGATGCATCGAGGGGCTATAGTAGGCCCCACCAATCACTTACTAAGTCCAATGAATTCCTAATATAAAAGGGGATAAACATAATCAATACATATATATTCATATTGAAATTATCATATTAAATTTCAATTACCTTTCTCAAAGAATAAGCATAATCATAACCCATCCAAAGTAATGTGGCAAATAATATCAAAATAGTATATCCCTAGTCAAAATAATCATAAACTATTCAGTAAAATATAGTAAATCGTAACATAAGAGATCAATTTCAATAAAATAGAAGATAAAATATATGGTGTTGAAATATATGTAAATACTCTAATAAAATCATTGAGTAATTCTTGAAAGAAATACACTTTTTTACTTTTGGAAAGAAGAGTTCTATTGGAAAATCATTTTGCATATGTCATAAAATCAGATTATAAACATTTATATCCTATAAAATAAAATGGAAGGAAAATAATTTTTTTTGAGTCTTAAATTATGTCCAATTGAAGTGAAAAAATGTAAAAAGATTTTTTAATAAACATTAGAAATGGTTCTCTTCAGTGTGGTTTGAGGGAAAATATAAAAGCATCATTAAAGCGGGAAACAACTTAATTGTTTACCTAAAATCAGAAAATAGATAAGATAGTTTTTCATGAAAAATCTAAATTTTAGAAAAATATTTTTGCCTTAAAATATATTATGGGTGGTACTTTAAAATGGGTAAGAAACTAGGAAGTACCCTTTAATCGAGCTTTCTTATCTGGAGGAATTGAAAAGGAATCCTTATAAAACATGTATTTCCCATCAAAGAAAGAATAATTGAGTTAGGTAAATATCTTTGAAAAGTAAACACATAATTTAGGATGAGTACATAATAAGAATTAATAATTACATTAGGGGTAAATAGAGATAAATCATAACTTGAATGAAAAAATGGAGGTTTAGGGAGAATCTCTTGCCTTATCTCTAAAAGCATTCTTCACTTGTACTTAACATTTCCGATAATAAAATTTGATTCATTAATAATTTATTTAATAACATATTAAACATTTATTTTAATTATTATAAATTTATTAAGTTCATATATGGTCTTTTTGATGATTTATACAATTTAATTTCGTCATTCGGAAGTGTTCGTTTCCTTGGTTTCCATGATTGCTTCACTTGTATACATGTATGAATGATCATGTGAAATGGGAATACTTATCAAGAATTGAAATTATATGTTATTAATTAAATTATAGAATATTTAATGTTATTATATATCATTTTTCCATATATGAGGATGATTTATTAGATAAAACATTAATGAAAACCATTTGAATTATATTTTCATTTTTTGGATCATCATGAGGTAGTTTTATTTTACTAATTAATTTCATGTATATATATTGGTTCCAGAGAAATAAATAAGTTTTAATGTAAATATTATAGTCTTTTTTAACCATAAAATTATTTTATGACCAGCTTTGAAGGTGGTATTATAAAATGAAGGAATCATCTCCCACGAAGGTGGTGAATCGACACCTCACGAATGACGTTTTCATTTTTAGAACAAAAAGGGGAAGAGAAAAGAATTGATGAATGATATACAATTATCATAATAAAAATATATTATATTCAATATATTGATTTTTTATGTATGTTTAGAAATATGAGGTATGTAAAGGATAATAAATGAAAAGAAATTGAAAGAAAATTAAAAGAATGAAAGGGGATTTTATCTCTTGAATTTTTTTCTTTGAGAACCTCCTTAAGGAATTTTGAATTTGTATTTCGGTGAGAAAAAAAAGAATAGAACATGGGAGAGAGGTTTGAGATATGGATTGGGTAGAAATTGTAAAATCTTCTTGTCTTTGGATGTCTGATGGGAAGAGGTGGTGATTGGTGGTATTTATAGTGGAGGAGAGGGGCATTTTTGGATTATTTTATTCGCTACTTTATTATTTTGGATGAGGAATATCAATTTTATTTATTATTATGAATAAATATAGTAACAAGTGCATGTTATTTCGAACTAATTATGACTACATAATCCATATATCATCCATGAATCAATAATTAATGTATTTAGTTAATACTGAAAATTACCATATTTCACGATTCACAAAAATTCAACTGTTTTAGAAAAATACCAAAAATTTAACCTAAATTTTTTTCAATGTGTATAATTAAAAAATAAAATCCATTTTATGAAAATAATTTTCTAATTATGAGAAATTTATTTTTTATATAAAATCACCATTTACTCAAAAAATATCAATTTTAATATTATAACCGTTTTATGACACTTTGAAAAATTAATTAAGGATTTATAAAATTATATTATAATCTGAAGAAAAATATATAATAATTTGTGAATCTAATTTATGAAAATAAATTTTATTTAAAATCATTATATTATTTATACAATTATAATTAAACATTTTTGTTTCACAAAAATACAAACACTTAATTTATCATTTTTTAAACATTCATTCACTTATTCTATGATATAAATATATGATATTTTCATTTATAAGTTACCCAAATTTTATTTATACTTTCATAGGTTAAGTTACATATTCTATTAGTCATATTAATATTCTTAATGGTCAAATTACTATTCCAATAGTCTTATTTAATAGTATATTATGGTTTTAAAATTGGAATTACGTGAATAATAAACTATTGAAGATGTTAAATTCTAAAAGATACATACCATAAAATATTAGGGTGGGCCCTGTTTTGAAACATCTAAGGATATTTAGAGTTTTGTTATAGATTATGTGGTATGGGATCATGTGTCCATTATATATAGATGAGATCGAGGTAGTGCGCATTGTTAAACATGATTGCAATTAAATTATGGATCTGTGAGTATATGTATATAGGACGAGGAACGATGGGTTTGATGAGATGTTATAGTCATGGAAACCCTAGTTTTGAATGAGAACTTTAATGGTCCCTAGTTTGAGGGATGATATCATGGATGGATTGAGTGTAGTGGAATGGTCAATCCTAGTTAAACATTGATGTGGTGATGATATATAGAAGTGGATGAGAATTGCTCAAGAGGAGTGACATGCATTGAAACTATTGAGTTTTCACTTGAGAATTGGTATAAGTAAATATATATTATGTGAATCCCACTATTGGCTAGTTTATAGAGTGAAACTTGTTGTAAATGGATGAGTTTCAGGGAGTGATGATGGTGTCATTTTTGGCGAGTTGGGAATGTGTAGTAATTGATGTTTTGTGTTGGTGATGATGTATGAGGACAAAAACATATGATTATTATGTTTTGTAATAGATAGATAATGGTCCATGGTGATTTAAATTTTGTTTCAATGGAGAAATGATAAAAAAAAACTCTCATAGTAAGAGAATTAGATTGACTACAGGAGGCACAAATCTTGTGGTGGAAGGGTCTTGATGCCGTGAGACTGGTCATTAGACAAAAGAAGTGGATTTTGGATGTTAGTGATTTGGTGATTCTAAATTATTTGGTTTTGTTTTATATACTATATTTTGTAATTATATGTGGTGATGGATGGATTCTGAGTGTTGGCATTCTGATCCGGATGAATTTTAGGTGATTGGAGAACGCGTCAGATTAGTGGTGTGCTGGTTCTCTAGGCGAGATAATGTAAGGTGTTTTAGATGGTGGATATCCTACAATGTAAATTCACTAGTTTTTAGGTTTATACTTCTAAATGAGAGTTGAACAATCTCAATATGCCTTCGAGGGTTATAGAATCATGATCAAGTGGTTTGTTTACACACCAGTGTTTGAAGTTGAGTTTTTTGAGGTAGTTTGGCTAGAGGAGGTTTGAAAAATGATTTTTCACACAATTGTGTGTGGTGTGTTTGAAACCATGTAAATTGCGTCGTATTGGATATGAATGATGTGATCTAAGAATTTATTGAGAATTTTATAGGACAATATGCTATGTTTGAGCATTGTACTTAGGATTTTGAGGCTCAATCGTATCATTTAGAAATAAATATGAGGAGTAATATTTTATTTTGACTAGTGTTTCTATATGTGTTTGAGAGAAAGGATGTATAAACCATATTGAGATGATTTTTGGACTGTGGGAAACAAGTTCTGATGGGTTATTCTCATGGTGAGGAGAACTATGGAATAGAATTGGTTATATGGGAAAATGCCTATGGTGAGTAGGATCGAGGGATTATGGATGACTCGATTAATAAAACTATGTTTCCTTGATACAGACAAGTGTGGGTAATTTCCATCTCTAAGTTTTGATGATGGAGATGAGCAATGGATTTACATTTGATATATTATGTACCCTGTGTTGGGAGTAGTGAAGTTGAAGCATGGTTGTTATTCCAAAGTTGAATGCAATGATATGGATATGATCTAATGATTAGGTTAGGTTGATACTTATAGTTGGATGACTAACAATACTTCTCAAGGATGAGAAAATCTATTGTGGGGAGGCTGTAAGGAGCCTCATCCACACAGTTGTGAAAATTCAAGAGAAATTTAAATTTAGAATTTATGAGAGGTCCATTTTTAGAATTAAAATTTAGATTTTAATTATAAGGGTTGGAATATATCAAATAGATATTTTTAGATGAAGAATAGGGCCTCGTGGATGATACAGGTGTTCAGGTGGGTGTTGAAGAAGGTCAAGGTGAACAGACTGACAAAATTTAGTAGTTATAGTCCACTAGCTAGCTAGTGGGTTTAGAAGTTTCCCAAAATCTACCTAATCTCACCGACTATCTAGTGAGGTTTAATAGATAATCTATGGGATTTATATTGTATTTTAAGTGGGGTAAATTTCTATCTTTTGTTTCCTTTGGGGGCTTCCAGTTTTTGGGGACCATGGGATCGGGAGGAGGCCATTTCATAGAGTCCTCCTTCCCCTATTTCCTCCTTCAATAAACTTTGGTTGGGTGTGATTTTGGGTGAATTTAATTGATTATTTTAGTTATGATATTCCACGTATTATTTTGTTCATGTTTCCCTATTATTTGTCTCTTATTTCGACCAATTCCATTTAGGGTTTTGTGATAATTTCTACCAGAGCATGGTGGAAATCATCCCGCTTATTAGGGATTTTACATGGATTATGTAGAGGATGTATAAATTCAATTTACACATGACACCACACATTGTTTTTGATTTAGATGTAATTCATTATTATTTTTCTTAGGGTTTTTATGAAATTGGTAGAAATTAACCTTTGTAATAGTCATTTCAAATTGGATATTTTTCTCAAATTATGAAGAGGAGGACCCGATACGTTGTATTCATGTTGTTAATCATCATTTTAGTGGATGTAATCCATGAAACTAATTTAATTAAGTGGTTTTAGTGAAATAAAATGAATTTAGAGATTATTTCAGTGGAATATGTTATGGATTTTTCCAAAATGATGTTGGGATATGTTGAAGACCTTCCACGGGTTGTTGGTCATGGTTTTGTTGAGTGGATGTCACCTAGTAAGATTTTAGGCATTATACCTATTTAAATTAAATCCTTTAATTAGTTATAAGTTGTTATAATTAATTTTTTGGGATTTATTAGCATGAGATATGACCTTAAGTGGTTTAATCTGAATAAGGGTTGGTGAGCCTAGGCAGAGCTGCCACATTGGGGACATTAAAAGGGAATAGATACATGTATATGGTTGAATATACATTGTACAATCCCTTATTGTAATTGAATTTATTAATTTATATTTTCAAGTGATATACGATCCTTCCACTGCGGGAACTCCGTAGATTTAAATTGAATAAATTATTTTAGATTAAATGAAAATCCCGGTGAACTGGAAAAAATGTCAAGTTCCACAATTGTCCCTTAGGTACATGATTGATTGCACCGACCTCCAATGGTCTTGACCTTGATGAAACATGTATTATAGATGAATTTTGGACCCCAAAGGGTGTTAGTTAAATTAAATTAATTAAATTTACAATCCCTAGTGTTAGGTTCCCTCAGAAACCTCCTGGTAGTGGTGTGATGGGTTGAGGTGGTTGGCCTTTGGATTGGCCAAGTGAGAACCTTGAGATGGCTTAGAGACAATAGGCTGGTTGAGATGGATGTGGGGAGAGAATATATCCCCTACTAGGATGTGATAACTTGGGTGGGTAGATGTATATGTGACAGATGGAATGTTTGGGTGTTCAAACCAACCTAGAGTGACTTGGGATGGGATTGGTCTTGAGGCCATATCCCTTAGAAGATTTTTTCTAGGAGGAAAATGAGTCCTTGATGAGACTTTGAATATGTATAGGGATACTATTATCTCTAAGTTATAGTTTTGGTCCAAGAGATGTGAATATAATAGTGAATCCCATGAGGGGTGTTAATGCTTGATGTGACATAGGGGACCCATAGTGGGTTCCCTCGAACATGTTTTTCCCTAAGAAGGTGTTTGAGAAATAGGTAGTGATGATTATAGCTGTCACCTTAGAACCCAAATCAATTATGCGAGCCTATTATGTCTATGACATGGATGGGTCTTGCACATGGGAGTCCAACCTCGAGTATATGAGATGGGTTGGACCTAGGTTGAACCGTTATAAGATGCTTATCATGAGATGATTCATGAGGGATATAATTCCCTCTGATGGAACCAATATACATTGATGTGTATATATTCTTACATGGTTGGGGGATTCCTTGGACTATATCCTTGGATCTATGATGTAAATTTTTGGGTCCCCATATACATTTATATACAAGGTTGGGGGATGACTTGGAATCTATCCTTGGGGCTCTAATTTCCCATTCAAGTACCCATATATATATATATATATTTATATCTAAGCTTGTGGGATGATTTAGATGCAGTTCTTGGATCTATGAGGTGTATTATTTATAGGTGATCATATATGGATGTGGGATACCTGGAATTGATCATTGGATATGGGGTCTGTGTTATGCATAGATATTGATAGTTGACATGGATCACCTTGGACATGCTCCTTGGCATTGTGAGTAGGGTACACAACCACTATTGAGTTTAGGATATCATGGGTTTTATCCTAGAAGTTTTTAGGAAACTATTTATTGATACCATGGATTTATATCTCAGATTATACTATTTGGGATGATGTGGTATTTATCCCTAGATTTGTGATAATATTGTTTGAAGTTTCCATGGATTTAGATATTGGATCATATTGTTTGGACTTCTATGGGTTTTATCCCCATATTCATGAGGATTTTTGTTTTTAGCCGACATGGATTTTGAGTATGGGTGATATTGGGTTGGAACAGTCACACGACATGATTAAAGAAATCCAACACTAGATGAAGCAGGTATTGTCAATCCTGAGTGTCACGTTAGAACCTAAGGATCAACACTGGTTATTTATTTATTCTTTCATAGATTATTTCATTCATTCATCTAACCATATAACAGGTAAATTAACTATATTTATTGATTATGTGTGGTACCACATTGGTGGTTCCCTACTGATTTATGTGCTCACACCCTTCTTAGAGGGCCATTACATTTGGGTACCCAAGAAACTATTCATTGTTCACAGGTTCAAGTTATATAGAGACCTGTCATTGGAACATATAGATATAAATATTGGATGAGGCTGTAGGTTGGGGACGAGGTAAGGATTGGGGATGTAGAAGAGTCTATTGAACATTTATTTTGTTTTTGTATTTTTTCTATATTTTTGGTTGGCCTAGTGGGTGAATAGTGTGTCTTTATGACCTAATTCTTTCACATTACATTTGATCTATCATTGATATTTATTTTCTCCAACATACTCTGATGTTTATTATTGTTATAGATGATGTTTGATTATTTTATTATTTTATTAAGCACTCTTATATGTGGGTATAGTCTCCCCATAATACTATCTTAGACCCCCCGATACTAGTCGGAAGCCTCTAGCGTATGGGGAGTCATGCCTAATGTAATATAGTGCTTCGGTCTGGTTATTGTTTAGAGTGAATTGGGGTAAGACATAATATTTTAGTTCACTCTTGGAAGAATATAGGATGTTATTTTGGATTTATAGTGATTTAAGTTATTTATGGAAAATATTATCATATTTTAGATATTATACGATTAGGGCATATAAATTTTTGGTATGATACTTTATGGGTGATTAATGTTGTTTGGAGAAAAATGTTACTTTTATTTTGGAAGAATATGGGATCAAATCATTCTAATATTTGTGTTTCAAATTTGTTCTAGATATTTTGAAGAGTTTTAGGGTTAGTTATTTTTGGAATAATTTTAGTTGAACTTTGGGTGTTATTGTTGATCATTTGAAGACTAATATATTATTTCTTCATATGAAGTTTTAATCATATTGAATATTATATTAACTTGTGATAATAATTTTGGTTTTGGTTAATGGTTATAAATAGAAGGAATAACTTTTTATCCTTTTTTGGATCTTATGATATGTTAAAAGTTAATTTTAGTGCTTCAAGAATGAAAAACTCATTATGATTATTTAACATTTAGAATATGAGATGAAGTGGAGAAGAAAAATTTCTCAAAACAAAATCAAATGATGAAAATATTCTTATAGTGTGGAAAGAAATGAAGTAATTATATTTTATATTATTCTCTATGTCTATGGTAAAATAATTCTTTGACTCATGTAAATGGAAGACAAATCTATCAAGTCTTATATGAAAAATACCATTCTTTTATCTTTTTGAAACTCATTCACAAGTATGAGTCTCATAATAGTAAATGCATTGTTTAATAAATATTAAAGAAATGATAAGATTCTTATTATTAACATATACATTAATATTATTTTCAAAAGGAAATTTAATCAATTTGTATTACAAGGTATTTCATCCACTTACATATATTTATTTTCCACCCCACATTTCTTCGCTTCTCCTCCGTTTTAAGGTTCCATTATAAGAGATCCTTTAAAATTAATAGATTAAAAATTGATCTTCCACTACCTAGAATTTATTTATTTTTTTAAACCCTTTTCCATTAGACACTTTATAAAAAATATGAGGAAACAATTTCTTTAAGGGGTGAATTTAACACCCTGATATTTTAGTAAGTATTTTTTAAATAAATATCTTTTTGAATAGAGTGTGATATACACAACACCAGAATAAAGTGAGAAATAATTTATTAAAAAGATAGGTAGATATAAATACATTTTGATTATAAAAATTTCAAAAAATTAAATCAAAACTCATTTCTAAATGATATGAAATATTTTTAAGAACACTTTAAGTTTAAAGTGTCGTTTTTCTAGGAAAGAAATTTTTATTTATATTATTGTAATTTATTTTAAAAGATATATTTATGAATTTTATAATATGAATTTAATGTAATTAAATCAATATTTTAATTAAGAATTTCAATTATAGATTAGGGTGAATTTATAGGATTTTGATGAAAAGAATGATTTTCTGATGAATAGTGAAAAATAACGATTTTGAAAATATGGTCAGATTTATGAAATTAGAATTATATAATAATGAATTAAATGTTTATTAATTTTTTATGAAAGAAATCTATATTTAATATTTAAAATAAAACATTTTTAAAAATAATTTTTAACTTTAAATCTATGTTTGATAATTTTGAAATTAAAGTATTGTTTTTATTCAAATAGAAACTATTTTTCGTTCTTCTCTTTTGATAAAGTTTTCACAAAGTTACTTTAAGTTTTTAATTGGTTTGAAAGTAAAAAAATTAAAATTTTAATTAAAATAATATAATTAATTTCATCAGAATAAAAATTTTAATTTATTTTTTATAAAATTATTTTTATACTTAAAAAGACATTTTTCTAAAAAAGGATTTGATTGTGTTTTGTGAACTTATATTAACAGTAATTTTTAAAACTTATTTAATTTGGATATTATAAAATTTATTCCATATTTTGAATCCTCAATTTCAAAATTTTTAATTAGTTTAATTTATTTTTATTCATAATGAATAGTTACCATGGTAAATGTTTTTCAACACGATAAATGTTAAAATGGTTAAAGAGGGGGGGGGGATGTTAAACAATGTGATACATTTTTAATGTCTATAAAAATTGTCTAAGTATGATTGGTTGAGTTTATTTATACCTTAAATTTACCTGTATTTTAAATTTTACTAAATTGGAGTCAACTTCCATGAGAAATACATTTATTGTATCTTAATGTTCTTATTATTTACAAGGGTGCCACTCCTCTCACTTTAAAAAGGGAACCTTTTCTACTCACTTACTCACAAACTTTGAGAACATTATCTCAAAATAGATTTACCCAAGTCCCTACCAAATATACTCCCACTTACTAGAGGTCCTATTCTCACAAAAAACACCAATCCTAGAAGTCTTAAGGCATAAGCCAAAGGATGATATCCAACAATGAGGTATAAGTCTTTACCAAATTCTTTAGACTTTAGTTCTTATTCCACATCATTAAAATATATTCTAAGAATCCTAATATAATTAAATTAGTATATTTATTATACTAAAATGTTACTATTTTTATGGAACAACTATTTTATACCTCATTTACATTCTATGTAAAATGAAAACGTTGCTTGTACGTGCATGGAGACAATCACCTCCACGAAGTGATGTGTTTTGTTTTCCATCACCATGCCACACATAGGGTTATGAATATGAATTTAATGGATATATATGATTATTTTGAAATAATTATGATTCATTAAATGTAAAATATTATCTACTTTTTTACCCTAATATCCATTTAAAAATGATAACATCACTCATCCGTACCTGTGGACTACCACCTCCATGAAGCGATGCAGTTCATTTTTTATTTTTACCTCACATGGATGGTATAAGGATGGATTTAATTAATAAATAGGATATTTATAATATAATTATTATTATATAGATTAAAAAATTTATATTATTTATTTCATTTCAATTCATTACAAAAATGAAAACATCACTCTTGCGTATGTACGAACAACTTCCTCCATGAATGACACATCGCATTTTTAATTACCACCTTATATGGATGGTTTTAAAAGTATATTTAATTAATAAAATTGAGAATTATGAATTTTTTAAGATTTTTTAGATTATATAACCATGAAACCTTTGAATTTTATCAACCCACCTAGTATGTTTTAAATGTTATGGACTGAGCGACCTAAAAAATGTCTGACATAAACTTACCTGATTTAGTAACTATATAAAACATGATAATATGTGAAACAAAAGGTATAATGATAATTTAATTATAATTATAATGGTTCCAAATAAATTAAATAATTAATAGAATTTTATTATTCATGAGTTAGAGAATGTACAAAGCAAGATGAGACTCAGGGTAAGGGTTTTTTCATTAAAATTATGGTTTAAATGTTTCAAACTCCTATCCCTCTTTATCCATATTCCTAAAAAACTTAAAATAATTTTATTATCTAAAATAAAAGGATTTTTTAAATTAATTTTAATCTATAATTTAATTTTTACAAATATTTTAAAAAGGAATATTTTTAACATTTTTCATACAGGTCACTTTTGAAACTTTTCCCCAAAGTGAAAAAGATTGATTTTTTAACATCTTTCGCATGACTAAATTTTCCTTTCATCATATCAATTATTCATTATTACAATTTATTTATAATTCTATTTTTTTAAATACTAAAATCTTTCCATTTTCTAGGAAGTTTTAGTTTTTTAATATAAAATGATATTTACCCTTATTTTTTAAGATATGATTAAAAGGTCATTTGATTATAGATTCAAATGAGAGTTATATTGAAAAAATATATGAAAATATATGTTTTTATATAATATTTATTTGAAATTATATATTATTATAGGTGGGACCTTGATATATCCATAAAATTCATTGGGTAATGATTTATTCTTTAGAGAAATTATGATTGGAATTAACTTAATATGAGTTATTCCGTGTTGGTGAAACACAAGTGAAAAAAAGTGATGAATATAATTTCCAAAGGTTCCTATATGGTTTCAATATTATTTCAATTAATTTTAATAAAAATTATTTTATTTCAAGAATAAGGTATGTGAGCTTATAAAAGTGAAAGGTTTTTTTCAAGGAAAATAATTTTCATTGGTTCTGTTGTTTTTCTAAGATACCTTCATAATTTTTATATTATTTATATGGGTTTTAAAGGTTTTTATTTGATTAAAGTTTTATTTTCATATGTGATTATGATTTATTTTATATTCTAAAATTTTATTATAAAAAAATTTAACATTTTTTTGGGTTTTAATGTTTTTAACTAGACTAATCGATTTCCTTTATTTATATATCTGTTAATAAGATGTTAATGCTCATTAAACATTTTAAAATTTATTTAATAGTATATAAGGATGTGTTGAAACTATTTAAATGTCAATCATTATACTATGGCGACTCATCTTAAAATAAGGAAATGTGTATTGAATGAAACATGGGTTTAAATTTTAGGACATTTTTTTGAAAAAAATACACACAGTGTGGAAATTTCCAATTTGTTACATAAGTGTTTTAATAATTCTATAAATAATTAAACCTAAAATATAATGAAAATTTAACAAAGTGAAACCCTTATTATAAATCATGTAATTATGGATTTATTATTTTATGGGATGTTATAGACTCTAACCATTTGGTGACTCAGTTTTGGAATATGATATGAGTTATAATTTGTTGGGAAACCCTAAATGTTAGGATTATAAAAGAATATAGTTGAGAAAATATATATAATGTATTAGTCAAAGAGTTGTATGATCAACTACCTAATATTTATATATTATATGATTTAAATCATTATCTTCTAGATATATTCATGACAAATTTATGAACTTAATTGATGTAATTCATGATGAAATATGAATATTGGACCACTAATTTATATGACGTATTTTTAAAAGGGTTCATCTTTTTAATGAGAGAATATATACTAAAATTACATATTAAATAAATATAAAACTTTAAATTTATAAGATTAAAGAGACTATTGTAGATAATATAACATCATCATAATCATTAACTTTAACTTTGAGATCTATATTATATAATAATAATATTAAAGGAATAAAATTATTAGATCGGTATATAAACTTAAGAATGTTTCTTACGATTTTTTTTAAAAACTATATGTATTTGTACAACACCTTCTTGGAGTGAAAAACTATTGAAGTTATTCCACAATTAGATCCTGATTCTTATAGTAATCATATATGGATTCATTTAAGTAACTTTATTATCCTTTCAAGTATGTAACATCCCATGTTTTGGATGGTTGAAAGTTTTCAATGGAATTGAAAATTTCCATTTGGTAGATGATCCAAATCTTGAACTGATCTTTGAATTGGTTTTACGAGAGTTGTAACTCTTTAAAATGTTGATTTTGGATGAGGTTTGAGGCCCAAAATGTGGATATGATGTTTTAGGATCATTTTGAGGGATTGAGACCTAAAATGGATTTTTTGGAAAAAGAAATCCTAGTCGCGTGGTTGGTACATGATTATTAGTAATCGTGTGGCATAAATATATGGACTACATATGAGGTGGAACATATAACCATGAAAAATGGGTTAGTGATGCTGAGAGACTTTCATGGTTGGTGCATGATTTTTTTAACCATAAACTACAACCATGCGAGGTTAGAGTGCTTTGGAGTAGTATCTTTTCATGGTTATACCAAGGTTTGTAAACCATGAAAGTAAATAGTTAATCTTGGTGGTACTTTAAGTAGTGGCACCACATGGTTGGTGTGTATTTTGACTAACCATGTTCCTCTTAAAAATGAAAAAAATTACAAAATTTCCCCTCTAGTCCTTAAAGGTATTTTAACCCATTTCTCCCTCATTTCACATAGGTGAACCCACACACAATCCCTTCTCCTTATCTTCTTCCCATGGTGGGTTCTTATCAATTTTTAGTCCAATTTGATCACCTACAAATGCGTAAGAATATTATAGGTAATTCTGTCAATCCTCTTTCCTCTTTTCTTAGTTTCTATTCTTGCTTTTAGAGAAATAATTGTGAGATATCTTATACCCTATTTAAAGGTTATTTTATTCTTCAAATTTCATTTATTTTGGATAAAATCAAAGTTCATTAATGGATGAGTGAAGCATCATAAGTATGAGGTATGCGGTCTGTTCCTTTTCCCTAAAATTCTCACTGATTATATCATGTGCCACTATTTTCTATGTTGGAATTTTCATGTGACACCACTTAAATGTGAAATTAATTTATTAAATTCATAATACCATGAATTGGATAGTCCTCGTGTAGCTAATTGCATCTTGGAGGGTAGACTACCTCAACTTGAACCAGTCCATTTGGGGTGGGTTTCTTGTATACCCCTGACCCCTAAACATTGTCTTGAAATTGAACTACCTTTGAGGTATGCTGTTTATCCCTTTATAATAGGAATAATAAATGTAATAAAGTGATGTGATGAATTGAATAATTAAGTAGGTTATTAAACACCTTAGTCCTCAACTAATACAATGGAATGACATAAATTATATAATTTGAATTGAAAATTGGAATGGATTTTATTCATTGGCCTTGAATTGTAAATTAGGCATGTGTAGTTCATGTCATATGAATATCTATTAAATTTAAGGTTCCCATTATTGTTAGACAGTGAATTTAAATATTAAATGGATTAATGATGTAGGAATATATGATCGTCATATGTTATTAAATTATTGGGAAAGATTTTCCTCATTATATATTTAAATGGTTGGAAATGTCACTTTTTTCTATTATTAGAATTAGTTGGGCAAGGTTCTTATTATTACAATTGGTTTTCATGGACATGATGTTCTTTATTACGTATTATTAAAATTATTGGGCATGGAATCTATTATCATTCATCTAAAAATGTTAGGAAAGACATCCCTTATCATTTAATTGAGATTTTAGACATGAAATACATTAAAATTCATTTGAGATGTTGGGAATGACATACCTTATCATTTATTTGAGACCGTTGGGCACGGATCCCTTATCATTCATTAAGATCATTGGGCATGAAATATCTTATTTAAAGTATGTGACTTGTATGATATATTTATGTGGATGATTGGGTATTAAGACTCGGGTCGTTGTTGATGAATATATATATGTATATAAATGTATATTTATATAGATATATGATGGAATTTATAGATATGTTATAGATTTGGCCGAAGCTGATATAGTCTATTGGGTGCTCCAGGGGGAACCTAAGCTGACACATGTTATATTTCAATTCATTGCACCGATTATTTTTATACCTACACACTGCTTTATTTTAGAATTACTAAATATATATGAATAAGACACTATTGGTGGTGTCCTAATAAGTTTTACTCACACTCTTTTCGGGCCACCGTTTAGTTCTTGGTCAGACCTATTGGTTGCGGGATAGGATCTTGGATTACAATTGCTAACTATTTCTCTTTATAGAATATGAATTGGAATAGATCTAGGGGGCCGAGCATATACTCAGGCTTCCTACCAGATTTGGGTATTTTATTTATTTATTATTTTATCAGTCTAATCATATTGTATTTTTTGACCGATTGTACTATGACTCTCAATATTCATACATGGTTGATTTATTTTCCACTGGCCTAGTTATCTGTTTATGATTACAGATGTTGTTTCATTAATATATTATACTATATTTATTTATCATTTCTTTTAATGTATTTTTTATTGATACAAAGGGTATAATATCTCTATTTTATCACCACTAGAAACTTGATAATAATTGACATCCTCTAGTATACAGGGATGCCTGCTTGAGGCCATGTGACCAACATGGTTTAGTTACTTATGAGTGAACCAGGTCTGGGATGTTACAAAGTGGTATCTGAGCTTTCATTTTTTCCTTTATCTTACAATTTTTGGGTTGGTATATAGAAGAATAAAAATGTGTTAGAACTTGGTAAACATCTTGTGTTTGGGAAGGCTAACCCACACATGAGGGGAAGATAAATTTTCTAGGGATGGGACTGATCTTCATGATGGTTAATTATTATAGTTTATTATTATTTCATCTTGAGTGATTTTCATATATTCAACTGGTTACTAATTTATGATATTTATCTATTGGACTAGTATAATAATAGATATGGTGTGTTTATGCATCATTTCAAGTCCATAATATTCACATGTCATTAGTATGCTTATATGTATACCATTAATGAGTGATTATGTTCCATATTCATCTATATTCCATGTTGTGTGACTATTTAGCATGATTAACTATATACTAGGATTATATGATAGCCTGATTACATGGTTGTTTTCTCAACCAATGTGATACCTTCCTTGATATAATTATGGTATATGGTTTGTTAAATAATGTGTTAACATCAATATAAATGGTTTTTTCCTACACAGCTTGATTGTGGAATTATATTTAATTAACCAGTGATTAATTAAATAAATTCTTGATTTTGAAATTGAAATTTGAAAATGGAAAAGAAATGGTTTCTAAAAAATTCATATAATTTCTTATGGATGTCAGTTAAATGGTGTGTCAATTGAAACATATAAGGGATTCTAACTCTATAACTTTGAAATGAAGACCTGTAAAATTGAATCCTTATAATATTAACTTGGTCTTTGTTGGTGAGTTTAATAATCTTATACCTATGAGATAAACCTACTGAGGGTGTGTTGAATTTTTGTTAAATTTACTATTAATGGATTTCACTTAAATGGAATGTAAATTGTAATTTATAGAGCATTAAATCCATAAATTGGGAATGGATACCCATGTAAATGAACCCAGGTTGATATGATCGGACCCTAGTAGGTCCCATTTATTTATTTATCATACATGGAACTTAACCCCATGGGGGTGTATTTGTGAGAAATGAGATGGTAATATAAAGAGTTAGAAACCACATATATGGTATTACATATAAGTGTATGGTGGCATGTTAATGAACTTTTCCCCTTTAATTGATAAAAGACCTTTTTATACTTTTGAGATTTATTTATATAAGTCCTTGGTTAATTAAAATGTTAAATACAACCTAAAGGGAGTTTTCCTCTATAGATTAGGACTTAAATTTTCTTTAACAAAGATAATTTTTTTAACTTATGGATAAATGAAATGGGTTAAAAAAAATTATGAGATAATTTTCTTAACGCTGCATGGATCAAGCTAAATAAATTTGTAACATCCCATGTAAATAAAGAATATGACATTTTCATATTTATTAATATTTGTGAATAAAATCTTAAAATTACTTTAAATGGACTACTATTTTCGATGGCATACCCAATACACAACAACAAGTTTCTTTGAAATCTTACATTGCACACTGATAATATAATAATATTACTTTAAATGGTAGTTAAAACCTAGCCGTTGTAATGGTGGGAATGAACAAAACTAACTAAAAAATGATTATATATGTTTGTTAAATATTTTTAAATTTATCCAATAAATTTTAGAGGCTTAAAATGCGAATGAATCCAATTTTAGGGATAAATATTCTAATATTCATTAAAAGGTCGATTAACCGCCTTTTGATGGTGAACCATTTTTAAATCTACTTTTTGTCAATTTTATATTTTATAGTTGACAAAATAAAATCCTTCTTTAGAATCGGGACATCAAAATTTACTTTGTGTAAATTTCTGTTATTTTTCTGATAAAGTTCATTTTTTATTGAATAGTGAAAAATGCTGTATTTTAATTCAAAATCTAATTTTAATCTAATTTATTTATATGGTTATATTATCTTTTTAATTGGGTTTAAAGTGTAGTTAAAATATATTTTTACCATTTAATCCAATGGTGGTCATTGGAATTAATTTCACTTTGAAATTGGACATAAACAAGTGTCAATCTTTTGATAGATATTGTTTCTTAAAAACACACTATTTGTCTTGACAGCGGGAATTAATTATAAAATTAATTAATGAAAATTATATGTTTTGAATTTGGTAAAATTTACATCATTTTTTAATTTTTAATATCAAATTTACTTTGGATAAATTATTGGTATTTTTTCTGATAAATGTTCATTTTTAATGAATAGTGAAAAATACTGCATTTTACTTCAAAACTTCTTTTTCATCTAATTTAATTATATAGTTAGATAATAATTTTAATTGGTTTTAAAGTGTAATTGAATTATATTTTTATCACTTAATACAATTCTGTTCATTGGAAGTAATTTCACTTTTCAATTTGATGTAAAAACAAGTCAATCTTTTGATAAATTTTACTTCTTAAAAACCCATCTTTGGTTGTGACAACGAGAATTATTTTTAAATTAATTACTGAAATTTTTGTGTTTGGAATTTGGTAAAATTAAATCTATATTTGGAATCAGAAGGTCCAAATTATGTAATTAAGACTCTTTTGTTTTTAGACATTATGAATATAACGACGGTAATTATCTTTAATTATCGGGATTAATTAGTAATTGGGTAGTTAAGGGTAATAAAATAATATCGTAATAATATAAAATGATCCCAAAATGTATCCAAATCCTCTTTTTTGAGTCATGGATGACCATGGGAAGCTTTTTTCCAAACTTGAGGTCCCATGGAGTCACATGGGTGTAATAGTGACATTTATGACATTATTTTTTTTAAAAGAAGAGAAATATAACAAAGGTTTGTATATCCTAAGTAAAACAATTTTACTTTTGTTTACATAAATGACCTCTTAGAAAATAAATATTCATTAGAAATCTAAACAGATTTCCCACATAATGGTATTTTTTTTAATAATTTTTAGACATTAAATAAATAAATTTATTTATGACACCATGATGATGCAGTGATTACCTCATTAATGAACGATTTAAATAAAATGAAAAGATAAGGTAAAATATAAGACATAAACTTGTATATAAACTATTTTATGGGTGGATTTCGAACCCTTATCACCTTATCCTCAAAATATATCATTTTGGGACCTTTAAAATCCTAAAACCATTTTATAATAAAGTAACATTTCAAGACTTTCCAAAAGTGACCCTCCTCCCTATTATAAAAGGACCCCACCTCTACCACCTTACCCACACCTCTCATGCCCTTGTATCATCCAAACTTTTCTGATATTATCTCTCCACATCGCTATATTACTCCTAGAAGCCTCACTTTGGGTAGAATTCTTTCCAAGGAAGCCTTTGGCTCAAATCAAAAATAGTTACCCGATTTAGAGGTAATATCTTCTCTCGAGTTTCTTTCTTTTATTTTACTTCTTCACTCACCACTATCTTCTTATTATTTGATCCCATAATAACACCAATATCCTCAATATAATCGGATTTTGTTATGATAAGGATTATAACTACACTTACACACACCCCCGTCTAATGGTTAAAGAACATACTATTTCTGTGGGTGGCGAATTACTGCGTCACGAAACGATGATTGTTCAATATTATTTTAACACATTTCATGGTGGCCATAAAAATGTCACTATATTTATATATGATATATATTATATTTATATCCTCTCAATGCTTATTTATTTTATATTTAAAAAATACCTTTGTGCTTTGCATGTTGTGCAAATGCGATAATTTCATATGAGGAAGTGCGGACAACCGCCCCCTCAAGTGACGTGAATCATTCATGTCATACATGGAACATATAAAGGATATAATTTATGAACTTATGTAACATATGTAACATATATATTATAATTTAATTATAATATACCTATGTATCATTATGTTTTAATTCCATTAAAGTATGAAATAGAAATGAAAGCAGCGTTCATGCGTACGTACGGCTTACCGTCTCCATGAACGGTGCATTTCATTTCTTATCTCCAAATGTTATGTACTATTATAAGTACATATATATAATGGATATATATGATATATATTACATATAAATGATGAATATCATTCTGTATTTAATGAAATTTGGACCACATGAACATCATGTAATTATAAGAAGTTCATTGTTGACTCATGTACCGAACATCGACAAAACGTATGATATGAAATCACATAATTAAATAATTATTATGACATGATAATATGTGATATGAATTGAATAATAAAATTTAAATAAATTCCTTAAGAAATTATAAATTGACCAAAGTTTATTATTCAAGAATATAAAGAAATGAACAAGACAAGTCGGACTTGAGGTAAGGGGATTTCTTATCTCACTTTTAATTCCGTGAGATTTACATTATTTGCCAATTATTTGTTGCATGTGGTGTATTGTGTACTTAAATTTGAAATATATTATCATTATTCTATTTATATTAATGGTATTATGTGATTATTTTGGTTATTATTATCTTTTCGTCATATGACTTGATTTATTACAAAGAGGTAAGGGGTTTTTATATCACTATTTATTCCCATGAGATTCATGATATATTTGTCACTATCACCTTTTAGTGGTGTATGTACTATCGATTAATCTACTCTTTGTGTAATATAATTTTGTTTATGGGTATTTAAATCAACATTGTATAGTCCTTCTTTCACGGGGTGTACGTTTTTAAAGTTACCCAAATCGGTAAGGGAACATTTCACCCTCCTCTTTTTAAAAGGATTATTTTTGTTAGGTCTTTTAATTTAAATCTTATTAATGTTGGGATATGTTCTTATATAACCTTATTACTGTAAATTTTATGTCTAAGTGATGAGATACCCTTTTTATCTCTCATCAACTCATTTTCTGAATTTTAAAGTGACGTCGTTAGGCTGTCGAATTTCTGTAAGGGAACTTCTTAACCCAATTTCAATTCTTTGGGTTAAACCTCTACTTCTTGATTATGTCATACTATTAATATGTGTGGATGACCTATTATTTTTTACACATAATATCCACTTATATTGGGTGTATTTATATTTTTCACACATAATTTTGCAATTGATTTATCCTTAATCTAAGGATACCGTCTTTGTACGGGACTTCGTCTCAATATCCTTTCATTAAGGAATATTTTGATTTCTACACAACTTTATTTTATACGGTGTATAAAACCCTTTTAAATTTTAATTTCATTCAACATTAATCTTTTCAAACGAAGAGTTTTACTAAATGAAAAAAGTAATGTTTTTTGTCTTACCTATGGGGCGACAATGACTTCTCCACCGCTGTGACCATTATTTGAGTTTCAGATTCCTCTACAAGCTTTAACTTTTTAAAAGAAAAACAAATACCATGTTTTAATTTTCTTTTATTTTTTTATTGAAAATGGTTTTGATAATGTTTTTATTATATCAATTTGTTGTATTGATATCTTGTGATTGAAATGTGGAAATGCTATGTTTCCTTTATGAATGTTTTATGTGATACGATTATGTTATGGTTCTTGGGCATTGTTTATGAAGTTGGGTGGTTCCATGATAAAATAAGGGTGGGTGAGCCCGAGATAGCTCTAAAATGCTTTGGGTAACACGAAGGAGTTAAATGATAAGGTTTCTCCGAAGAGATTTAGGGAATATACTGTGATGGGTATTCCAAACGTAACCATGAGGGTTACTCCCTACGTAAGAATGTTATGAATGCCTCAAGTTACCTTTATGTATTATTATTTCTATGATTTATTCATAAATATTATTATTTCATGAGGTATGTTAAAAAGCTTATGTTATATATATATTGATGATCTAATGTTTTCTTTCTTTGTGTATCCCTTAATGATTATGCTCATCCCAAGTTTTTGAAATGTTTTTCACAGGAAATAAAGTGGAATAGGGTCAAGGATGAGATCATGGAAATGTCATGCTTTCTAAAACATGGAACTAGACATGAATCTTTTTTTCAAGAGTTTTTATTTTGTGAAAAAATAGAAACTGAGTAGATGTGTCTACTTTGTAATCATTGAGATGTAACAATTATGTCCTAATTCTCTAAAACTCTAAACCTGAAAAGATCCTCAATGTGAATTATTCATTTAATTCATGATTATGTAATGTTTTATGGATGGGTCCTTATAGTTGGTATCAAAGGTTGGTTTAGATAACTTTATAGGTTAGGATATTCTTTAATCACAAGTGACATTACCATAATGGTTGGGATTTTAGAAAGAGTCATAATTACTTTTATAAAGTGAATGAGTTTAAGATAACATGAATAAGTATATCTTAGTATTTACCGTACTCATAAGATATTATATGATGATTTTACTGATATACTCACACTGACCTTTTTGGTTTTAGTAAAATGCTGGATCTAGAAGGCACCAAAGTAACAGTGGATGTGAAGAAAATTGTGAGGGTTTTCTGAATGAGCAACTAAATGATATGGGAGCTGTTATGCGAACTCTTGTGGTTATTCTCAACCAACTATATAGAGTCATGATTGACCACCTGAACCTTAGTGATTTTTATAAGGCATCATATATGCAAGAAACAAATACCTACGGAAGTTCAGGTAATAATCATAAAGGTAAGAATGTTAAAAAACCTATGTGTCAAAGATATGGAAAGAAACACATTGGAAAATGTTTCAAAGGGACAGAAAGATACTGTAGATGTGAAAATAAAGGTCATAAAGAAAGAACCTACCATGGAAAAAGGAAACATCTAGTTGACTCTAGGAAAGGGAAAGAAGTTCTTTCTGAAGGATCAGTTGAATGTTTTAAATGTGGTATTCATTGTCATTACGCAAACACATGCCCTATGAAGAAGTTTTGGGAATGGGATAACCAGGATTGTACAAATATTTGTTTACCAATACCTAATTCCATTCCGATTAAGAATGAAGAAAATGACAATGGCCAATGAAAGGTATGGATTATTTCTTAACATATGTTTTCCTATTATTGAAATCTTAGGATATGATTTATGATGTTGTTTGTAGGAAATAAGTATTTCAGAATAAGTTGGAAATGAATGGTTAATGGATCATGAAGAATATTGAATGAGTAAGAATTCAACATATAAGGGATTCAAGAGTTATGGTAGATTTTATGATGGTGAAATTATTAAAAGTATTAAGGCTCTTTTGACGATGGGATTACATTAGAAGACTTTTTATAGTATATATAACCCTAAAGTTTGATATATGAAAATTCTATTCAAGGAATAATTATCTTTTCTTTTGTGGATATAGTTATAAAGATCCATTTTGGTTTATATGATCCTTGAATTTGAGGTAATTACAGGTTATTACATTTTGGGATGAAAAACGAAAGTTATTAAATAACCTTTATTGTTAAAATATGTTATGGTTATTTTTGATGAATTTATCTCTTTTTGGGGAATGTTATAAAATTATATAGTTTTTTAAAAAGGAAAACACGCAGACCGTTTGACAACCCGTCGCGTCGGACAAAGCTGTGGGAATCGAACCCACAACCAAAGTGTGACTGGTATTTATCACCTACCACTGGACTACATGAAGTACCTAGTTAGTATGACTAATTATTTTTAGTTAGATGATCTTATGAATCTGTAATAAGTTGATTTTGGGAAATGATTAACCTATCATGGAGGATATGTGATTAGGTTAATTACTTTTTAGTATGAGACTTTAAGAGTAACTGATGTTATTTGGAGATAAATGTTAAGATTTACCTTGGAAGACTATGTGATTAAATCATTTAGAGATTTGGGTTTCAATCTTAGTTTGGTTTACTATGAATAATTTTATGGATATATGTTTATTTAATGGTCTTTCTTGAACCTTGGGTTCTTTTTGTTGAATTTTGGAGATTAAGAGTAGTATTTCTTTTTTTAAAGGATTATCCTTTTGGGGATTATCTGATCTTGTACTAAAAATTTTGGTTTTGGCTAAGGTCTAAATACATGGGAAATATATAGTTCATCTTTTTTAGATTAGGTGATTCTCAAGAAGTTGATTATAGTTCTCTTAATGTGAACAAGTCATCCTAAATACTCATATTTTGGAGAAAATATGAGTTTGTGTAAGAAATCTAGTAAGAGATGAAAGTCTACATGACAAGTAAGTATGTCTCCTTATGATTTAGTTAAGCTCATAAAAAAATTCCTCAATGAAAAGTAACTTAAAACAAAAACGTTGTCTGTTAACTTTTCCTACCGGGGCATCAAATAACATTTAACCCATCACAAGTTTGTGATTATCTGGTGGTTAAATTTCTCCTAGAAATGTTTTCTATCACTCTCCATCAGAACTTGATGATTTGTTTTCTCCTTCATATCCATGTTTTTATGGAATCCTAGTATCTATTGTCTCTGGTGACCTTTGTACTTTTCTTCATTTCTTTTAAAGTGATAGTTTAATTTACTCCTCTTCCTATGTGGGGCTTTCAATGAAGTTTCCGAGCCCAATTTTGAAATTGTGAGAACACAATTCCCAAAAGGGGGGAAGGATTTAACATCCCAGGTAAATAAAGAATATGACATTTTCATATTTATTAATATTTGTGAATAAAATGTTAACATTACTTTAAAGGTAATGCTATGTTCTATGGCGTACCCAATACACAACAACGAGTTTCTTTGAAATCTTACGTTGCACACTAATAATATAATAATATTATTTTAAATGGTAGTTAACGCATAGCCTTTGTAATGAAGGGAATGAACAGAACTAACTACAAAATGATTATATATGTTTGTTAAATATTTTTACATTTATCTAATAAATTTTAGAGGCTTAAAATGCGAATGAATCCAATTTTAAGCAAAAATATTCTAATATTCTTTAAAAGGTCGATTAACCTCCTTTTGATGGAGAACCCTTTTTAAATATACTCTTTTTTTTCAATTTTATATGTTATATTTGAAAAAAATAAAATCCTTCTTTAGAATCGGGACATCAAAATTTACTTTGTGTAAATTTCTGTTATTTTCCCGATAAAGTTCATGTTTTATTGAATAGAGAAAAAAGTTGTATTTTAATTCAAAACCTCATGTTAATCTAATTTATTTATATGGTTATATTATCTTTTTAAATGGTTTTAAAGTGTAATTAAAATATATTTTTACCATTTAATCCAATGGTGGTCATTTTAATTAATTTCACTTTGAAATTGGACATAAACAAGTGCCAATCTTTTGATAGATATTGTTTCTTAAAAATACGCTATTTATCTTGACAACGGGAATTAATAATAAAATTAATTAATGAAACTTCTATGTTTTGAATATGGTAAAATGGAAATCATTTTTGAATTTGGAATATCAAATTTACTTTGGATGAATTTTTGGTATTTTTCTGAAAAATGTTCATTTTTAATGAATAGTGAAAAATACTGCATTTTACTTCAAAACTTCTTTTTCATATAATTTAATTATATATTTAGATTGTCCTTTTAATTGGGTTTAAAGTGTAATTTAATTATATTTTTATCACTTAATACAATGTTGTTCATTGTAAGTAATTTCACTTTTCAATTGGATGTAAAAACAAGTCAATCTTTTGATAAATTTTCCTTCTTAAAAACCCGTCTTTGGTTGTGACAATGAGAATTATTTTTAAATTAATTACTGAAATTTCTATTTTTAGAATTTGGTAAAATTGATTCCATATTTGAAATCAGAAGGTCCAAATTATGTAATTAAGACTCTTTTGTTTTTGGACATTATGAATAGTAACGACGGTAATTATCTTTAATTATCATGATTAATTAGTAATCGGTTAGTTAAGGGTAATAAAATAATATCATAATAATATAAAATGACCCCAAAATATGTCCAAATCTACTCGTTTGAGTCATGGCCGACCATGGGAATCTTTTTACCAAACTTGAGGGCCCATGGAGTCACATGGGTGTAATAGTGACATTTATGACTTTTTTTAAAAGAGGAGAAATATAACAAAGAAAATTTTAATTTTTTTACATAAATGATATCTTAGACTATAAATAATAATTGAAAAGATAAAAATATTTCCTAAATCATGGTATTTTTTTTATAATTTTGAGACATTAAATAAATAAATTTATTTATGACACTGTGATGATGTTGTGATTACCTCATTAATGAATGATTTAAATAAAATGAAAAGATAAGGTAAAATCTAAGACTTAAACTTGTCTAAAACATATTGTATGGGTGTATTTAGAACCCTTATCACCTTATCCTCGAAATATATCATTTTGGGACCTTTAAAATCCAAAAACCATTTTATAACAAAGTAACATTTCAAGACTTTCCAAAAGTGACCCTCCTCCCTCTGATAAAAGGCCCTCACCTCTACCCCCTTACACACACCTCTCAAGACCTTGGATCATCCAAACTATGATCATATTATCTCTCCACATCCCTATCTTACTCCTATAAGCCTCACTTTTGGAATAAGTCTTTCCAAGTAAGCCTAGGCTCAAATCAGGAAGAGTTACCCGATTTAGAGCTAATGTCTTCTCTCAAGTTTATTTATTTTATTTTCCTTCTTCACTCCCCACTATGTTCTTATTATTTGATCCCATAATAACACCAGTATACTAAATATACTATGATTTTGTTATGATAATTATTCTACCTGCACTTACACACACACCCATCTAATGGTTAAAGAACATAATGTTTCTGTGGGTGGCGAATTACTGCCTCACGAAATGATGATTGTTCAATATTCTTTTAACACCTTTCATGGTGGCCATAGAGATTTCACTTTATTTATATATGATATATATTATATTTTTATTCTCTAAATTATTATGTATTTTATATTTAAAACATACCTTTATGCTTTTCATGTTGTGCAAATGCGATAATTTCATATGAGGAAGTGCGGACAACCGCCCCCTCAAGTGATGTGACTCGTTCATGCCATACGTGGAACGTATAAAGGATAGAATTTATGAACTTATGTAACATATGTAACATATATATTATACTCTAATTATAATATACCTATGTATCATTATGTTTTCATTCCATTAAAGTATGAAATAGAAATGAAAGTAGCGTTCATGCGTACGTAAGACTTACCGTCTCCATGAATGGTGCATTTCATTTCTTATCTCCAAATGTTATGTAATATTATAAGTACATATATATAATGGATATATATGATATATATTACATATAAATGATTAATATAATTCTATATTTAATGAACTTTGGACCACATGAACATCATGTAATTATAAGAAGTTCATTGTTGACTCATGCACCGAACATCAACAAAACGTATGATATGAACTCACATAAATAACTAATTATTATGACATGATAATATGTGATATGAATTTAATAATAAATTTTAAAAAAATTAATTAAGAAATTATAAATTGACCAAATTTTATTATTCAAGAATATAATGAAACGAACAAGACAAGTCAGACTTGAGGTAAGGGGATTTCTTATCTCACTTTTAATTCCGTGAAATTTCCATTGTTCCCAAATTATTAGTTTCATGTGGTGTATTGTGTACTTAAATTTGATATATATTATCATGATTCTATTTATATTCATGGTATTATGTTATTCTTTTGGTTCTTATTATCTTTTGGTCATATGAATCGATTTATTACAATGAGGTAAGGGGTTTTTATCTAACTATTTATTTCCGTGAGATTCATGCTATATTTTTCACTATCGCCTTTGAGTGGGGTATGTACTGCCCATTACTATACTCTTTGTGTAATATTATTTTGTTTATGGGTATTTACATCAACATTGTGTAGTCCTTCTTTCATGGGGTGTACGTTTCGAAAGTTACCCAAATCGGTAAGGGAACCTTTCACCCTCCTCTTTTTAAAAGACTTCTTTTTGTTAGGTCTTTTAATTTACATCTTCTTAATGTCGGGATATGTTTTTATATATCCTTATTACAATAAATTTTATGTCCAAGTGATTATATACCCTTTTTATCTCTCATCAACTCATTTTCTGAATTTTAAAGTGGACGTTAGGCTGTAGAATTTCTGTAAGGGAACTTCTTAACCCAATTTCAATTCTTTGGGTTAAACCTATAATTCTTCATTATGTCATACTATGAATATGTGTGGATGAACTTTGATTATTTTACACTTAATATCCAATTATATTGGGTGTATTTATATTTGTCACACAAAATTATGTAATTGATTTATCCTTAATCTAAGGATACCGTCTTTGTACGAGACTTCATCTCAATCTCCTTTCATTAAGGAATATTTTTATTTCTACACGAATTTATTTTATATGCCATATAAAACCCTTTTTAATTTTCATTTAATTCAAAAGGAATCTTTTTTACATAAAGCGTTTTACTAAACGACAAAAGGAATGTTATTTTGTCTTACGTATGCGACGACAATGACTTTTCCGCCGCCATGACCATTATATGAGTTTCAACTTCCTCGACAAGCCATAACTTTTTTTAAAAGAAAAATAAATACCATGTTTTACTTTTCTTTTATTTTGGTATTGAAAATGGTTTTGATAATGTTTTGATTATATCAATGGGTTGTATTGTTATCTTGTGATTGAAATGTGGAAATGTTATGTTTCCTTTATGCATGTTTTATGTGATACAATTATGTTATGGTTCTTGGGAATTTTTTATGAAGTCGTGTGGTTCCGTGATAAACTAAGGGCAGGTGAGCCCGAGATAGCTCTCCAATGCATTGGGTAACGCGAAGGAGTTAAACACTAAGGTTTTTCCACAGAGATTTAGGGAATATATTGTGATGGGTATTCCAAACGTAACCATGAGGGTTACTTGAAATGTAAGAATGTTATGAATGCCTCAAGTTACCTTTATGTATTATGATTTTTATGAGTTATTCATAAATCTTATGATTTTATGTGGTATGTTAAAAATCTTAAGTTTTGTATATATTGATGATCTAATGTTTTATTTCTTTGTATATCCCTTACTGAGATTTTTATGCTCATCCCAAATTTTTGAAATGTTTTTTCACAGGATATAAAGTGGAATAGGTTCAAGGATGGGATCATGGAAATGTCATGCTGTCTAAAACAAGGAACTAGACATGGCTCTTTTGTTCAGGAGTTTTTATTTTGTGAAAAAAATGGAAACTGAGTAGATGTTTCTACTTTGTAATCATTGAGATGTAATAGTTATGTCTTAATTCTCGAAAACTCTAAACCTGAAAGGATTTTCAATATGAATTATTCATTTAATTCTTGATTATGTAATATTTTAAGGCCGGGTCCTTATAAAATTTCTTAGCACAATTTTCATTTATTAATTGTACTTGAAATACCTTATATATGAGCTTCTTAAAATGTTGAAATAGATGATCATCGATTAAATTACTTGAAAATGTAACCTCTTAGAGGTGTTTATAGCATAAACCCTCATGTAGGGTTCATTTTTAATTGTTTCCTTGAGATTTTTCTTGAATGGAAATGTGAGCATTACTGTGGACCTCTGATGACTTCTTCTTAAGTTGAATATTACATAGAGATCAAGTGGTAAGGCCTAGTAACCTTTTTAGGTGTGATCTTGTTTTAGGGTTGATGCCTTGTGTCAGTAAGGGGATATCTCAGTAGAGGTAGCACCCCTATAAATTAAATAATTGATAAATTCTTATGAGGATTTTGAGGCCTAATGTGTCATTTGTGTGCTGTTTGTCTAGATTAGGACTGATAAATGATTAAACGAAACCCCCGAAGTAGGAAAATGGCTATATGGTAAGTTAAACCTTGAGGGGGGTATTACGATAAACATATACCCAATTTTTTTTTGTCTCTATTAGTTTTTATATTGATTTCATGATCCCGAAGAGAGTAATTCCTTATGAGGATGCTCGAAGAGAATCAGGTCTTGGTAGCTCAATGCATGGCAGGTTATTCCGTTACTCTTTTGTTGACTAGGTTGACCCTTGTCGGTCAATGATCCTTTTATCCATATTTAGTTTTACTTATTATAGAGAGGTTTTACATATACTTTGGATTACATGTAATAAAGACCCTTACATGGAATATGATTCTCATGTGATAGATCATATGGATAGGTGGGAGACCTATAGGCCCTTAGTTTGACTCAGATCCTAGTGAGTTAGCGATGTTTTTCTTAATTGAGAAATCTTAATAGAGAGGATGGATAAAGGTTTATAGATTCATTTTTAGAAAGTGGGAATATTTTTACACCCATTTCAAGATTTATGCACATAAGGTGCATGAGTTTTGTAATATAGGCATGGTAATGCCTACAGTTTTCAAGGAAGCACCCAGAGTGATGGATATTGATACTAGATTTGATGGGAAGGACTATTTGGGTTCCTATCCTAGTTGACCAGTGGTTGAGATGTTTATATTGAATTTTTTTTAAATGAAATCGTGAGTTGGGTGCTCATTCAATAAATCATGGAATAGGTAGGTGCCCACTTTTGAAAATGAGTTCTAAGGGAACTTCTAGTATAATGAGACTGACATGCTAGGTAATCTTGGACTTGTTTATGGACAAATTGAGGGAGTGTGATTTGGGTCCTCAACTGGGTGGTACTATATTGTACACCCTTTCTGTATGTAAAGGTTAGTTTTCACAAGTTTCATGTGGTAATTGGGTGATATGAATATCGATGAGTGGATGGGTGTTAGACAAAGATCAATAGTTACAAATTTGAATCTTGTAGGAAGGAAGACCCAAATATTTGGGTAAATTTAAAGAAAGTGCTCTTCTGATGAAAAAAATCTTGGAAATGAACTAGGTGTTGTGAGATATTTGACCATGGTTGGACCTAGACACACATTGTCATTATATGGGGTGTTAGGGGTTGTTGAAAAGTATATATAGCCTATTTTGACATGATCATGGCTTGGAGGGATAAATACATACCTATAAATGGAATCTTAGTGTAGTCCTAGTTTAGAGATGAGCATGCCCTATATCTTGACATCATCCTGACTATACTAAGAGAGCATCAACTATATGCCTATCTACCTAAATATATTTTTCTGGTATAATGAGATGGACTCCTTGGGAGTTGTTTATGAGGATTGGTTTAAGGAAATATATAAGGGGGGAAGTACACCATTGGCTATTTATGGGTGGTGGATCTCGATATTTTTTTTTGAAATTTGGAAAATTCCATGGAAAAAATTCTCAGAAATCCAAAATGAGAGATAGATAATGTTTGCATTAGAACTTAGGGATGAGTGGGTTCTTATCCATGAAAAGTCATTATGCTCAAGGATGGATAGAACATGGCCTATGGTAATCATAATCTTCTTTAATTGTTACAATGATGATAATGCCCCTAAGGTGGGGAGTGAGATATTGGTCATTGGTAGGTGGACCTCATGAGAGAGAGGTCATGGGAATTTGAGAGTAGTCATTGGATAGTTGTTTGGATCTCGTATACTGTTGGATAAATGAAATAATGTACACATGGGAATCTCCGTAAATTTTAGGTAATATATGGGTTATTTGATTCATGACTATGGACATGGTCCTTGATCTGTATATAGGCATGCATTCTATAGAGTGACACATGGATTCCCAAGTAGTAATTCCTTGGATGGACTTATAGAAACCAACTGATTCATTGAATCGATAGCCCAGTGAGATATAACCTTTGGGCTATGTTAATGGTTATGATGTGTGGAAATATCAGATATGTACTAATGTTTCACTTGAAAATTATAGAGTAACTAGAGATGATCCAAGTATAATAGATCGGGATTTCAGCACTGTTCTTTTTTTGGAAGAGTAATATAAATTAGTAGGATACCATATGAATAGAGACATCACTGGAAGCCATTTATGGGATTTAGTGATCATTCATGGGGAAATATTGAGGTTCCTTGTATTAAAAACATCAATATCAGGTTTTGGATATGCTAACTGTTAAATCCAAGCATTATTGGGAGTAGTTGGATGAAAGTGGTTCGAATTGTATTATCCTCTTTGATTGAATTAATTTGGTGTAGAACCAAATCTAGTACATCATTGGGATGAGATGGGCACAATCTAAGGGCTGACTATGTATTTTCAAGTAAAATCCAAGTCAATTAGTATGAGATTGGTCAATTAGAATTTAACCATTTTGATAAAATAGGAGACCCAAGGTAGTGACTGCTTGTGTGAATGGGTGTATCAAGTTAAGAATCATGTAGGGATCATCACTAGGATGCTATGGACATGTTTGAATTGGTAATTATGTTAGTGGGAGTACCGTGGCTTGGAATTTTCCATTTAAAGTTATAAATTATGGTGGGTAACACTATAGGATTGAAAATGAAATAGATGATTAAAAGATCATGTATCAAGTTAGACAGGATTAATTAAGATCCATATTAGTGTTTCTATGATGAAAACAAGCATTAGATCATGTTTTAGCAGCTTATGTATCATATATTAAAGTATAGTCTTGGAAGTGTGTTGGGAATTAAATAATTCAACAAGTCCATTTGAGTATAAATTCATGACCCAAGTAGGTCAGGTGATGTTTTATTATTTCCCAAGGATTCTCTGGGATGATAAATTTTAAGCTAGGGAGGTTGTAACATCATGTATTTTGGATAGTTGAGTGTTTCCCACAGAATTTGAAATTTCTATTTGGTGGAAGATCCAAATCATGAACTGAGATTTGAATTGGTTTCATAAGAGTTTAAAATCTTTAAAATGTTTATTTTGGATGGTTTTTGAGGCCCAAAAGGTAGTTTAAAGGTTTTAAGAGTGTTTTGAGGGTTCGAGACATGAAATGTAAATTTTGGGAAAAGACATCCTTGGCGCACAATTGGTGCACGATTAGTACAAACATTATGGTAAAACCATGCAACCTATTTTATATAGGCACAAGGTTTGGTTAACCAAGAAAGGTGGAACATAAAATTGTACAAAATGGTATAGTGGTACTGATATACTTGAAAGGTTGGCACACAGTTTGCTTAATTATGCCCTGCAATTGTGTGAGGTAGGAGTGCTTGGGGGTTGCAGTTCTACACAGTTGGACCATGGTTTGTAAACCATACAAGGAAATTGCATGTCTTGGAGGTTCTTTAGATAGTGAAATTGCAATGCTGGTGCAAAAGTTTCCTAACTATACAACCTAACTATGTGTCTCTTAAAAAGGGGAAGCCACCATTTTTTTCTCTGATCTTTAATGTGGGGTTTAACCCATTTCTCCTTAATTTCACCTAGGATCACACCCACACATTAAATCCTTCTTCTAATCCTATTACAAAGGTGGTTTCTTCTCTATTTTTATTATTATTTGACTATCATAAGTTGTGTTGGAATCCTAGAGGTAATTATACCACTCCTCTTGTATAATTCCTCGGTTTCTATTCTTACTTTTAGGAAGATCATTGTGTGAGATCTTATACCCTAATTTCATGGAGTTTTTCAATTCTTCCAATTTATTTTATTTTAGATATAATTAAAGGCCGATAATGGATGAGTGAAGCATCCTAAGAATGAGGTATGCAATCTATTTATTTTTCATAAAATTATCATTGATTATATCTTGTGTTGTTTTGCTGTGCGCTATAATTTCCATGCACCACTTCTTAAAAATGAGATGAATTTATTAAATTTTCAATACCTTGAATTAGAGAGTCCTTATGAACCTAATTTAATATTAGAGAGTGGAATAAATCAACTAAAACCAACACATTTGTGGTGTGTTTATTATATACCCATGAACCCTAAACATTGGATTGAAATTGAACAACCTTTGATGTGTGTTGTTTATCCCTTAAAAATTGGACTAATAAATTTAATCAAGTGAGGTGATGATTTGAATTAATTGAATCATTGTTTAGTTTAGAAAAACTCTTAGGAAAATGACTTTTATGATGGACTAACTTAAATTTAATAATTTGAATTTATAATTTGCATGGAATCTATTCATTATCCTTGAATTGTAAATTAGGAATGCGTAGTTCATGTCTTATGATTATCTATTAAATGTATAGTGACCATTGTAACTAGACCTTGAATTTGGATATTAAATTAATTAATGATGTTGGGACAAATTCTCCTCGTCTATTATTAAATTATTGAACATGATGTTTCTTATTATATATTGAAATGGTTGGATATGTAACTCATTTATATTATTATAAGTGGATGGACAAGGTTCTCTTTATTACTATTGGTTTTTCTAGACATGACGTTACTCATTACTTATTATTAAAATTATTGTACATGACGTCCCTTATCATTCTAAAACTATTGGGAAATATTTCCCTTAATATTTATTTGGTATGTTGGTCCTGAAGTCCCTTTACATTCATTTGAAATGTTGGAAATTATTTCCTTTATCAATTATTTGACACTGTTGGGCATGAATTCCCATATCATTCATTGAGATCATTGGCCATGATTTACCATATTTAAAGTATGAGACTTGTATAATATCCTTATGTGGATTCCTAAGGATTAAACCTTAGGTCCTCACCAGTGCATATATATCTATATATACATATATATATATATATATATAATGGCACATACAGAGATGTTTCATCTTAGGCAGAAGAAAGTATAGTCTATCTGGTGTTTCATGGGGAACCTGAGCCAACACGTGTTATATTTCTATTTATTGCAAAAATTATTATTATACTTGGACAATAATTTATTTTATACTCACTAATTGGATATGAATTAGGAACCACTTGTGGTTTCCTATTGATTTTTACTCACACTCAGTTCAGTCCAGCTTTTAGTACCTGGATAGACCACTTGGTTGTAGGATATGATCTTGTATTTCACTTTCTTATTGTTTGTCTTTGTGGACTTAGACATAGCATGGATATTGGGGGGGGGGGGTTGATCATGTACTCATTGTAACTACTAAATTTGGTTATTTGATTTTTTTTTTCAGTATAGTCCTATAGTATGTATTGACTTCTTGTATTATGAATCGATATGTTCATGTATGAATAGTTTATTTTTCATTGGATTTGTTATATTTTTATGATTACCACTATTTTTTCATTTATATCTTCCACTGACTTTATTTCTCATTACTTTCACTATATTTATTATTGATCCAGAGGGTATAGTCTCCCCACTGTACAACTATTTGACCCTCACTACTAGTCGGTAGGCTATGGGGTATGGGGAGGCATGCTTAAGACCACATGACCAACCAAGTTCAGTTATTTATGAGTGAAATGGATTGAGATGTTAAAAATTACCCAATATTATTGGGTACATTAATGGATTGAAAATATTAAAGGTTTACATTAAATATTGTTCTGGTTATGGAATTCATTCCATGACTACTATTAGAAATGATCCAATAATGTGAATTACTTCTATAAAACTTCACCCAATTTTATCAAAGTTTTTAGGATAGATGAATTGGCCATGATATGTCCAAGTTTTAGTGATGCATTGATAGTAAAGTGAGTAAAAGTTAAAAATAATAGAAGGAAATATCGTGGAAATTCCAATAATGTTAATTTGAGTAGCCAATAAAAGTTTTTTGAAAACCAATGGTGGTGTCAGGAAGGATGGGAAATGGTTCTGTAGGTTATGAAATTTTCTAGGATACTTGAAGGGGTTAAAGAAATACATTGATATTCCACATCAAGTATTATATTGTATAATAATTTATTTTATTTTGAAGGGTATATGATACCACATGTATATTTTTAAAATATTGTAAATATATAATTGTCCAAGATTAATGTGAGGATTGACGAAGGTCATATTTTTCATTAAAATGATGAATAAAAGGGTTCTTAAATTATGCAGTGACTGAAAATGAATATTTCAATCTATAATGGCTCTAAAAAATAATTTATATTTTCATATTATTTCTATTATATGATAATATAATTTGTTTGTCAACAATGAATTTAATGAAAATAATTATATGATAGTTTTGATAAACATGGTTAATGGTTCAGTAAATTATAAAACATTATTTTAAAAAGGAGATAAATATAAATGGATTTTTATACAAGATAAAAGATTTTATCTAAGATTTTTGTTAAAACATAAGGGAAGGAGTTACACCACCTAACAATGGATTATTTTAGAGAGTAAATTATTTGTTCTAGTACATTTATCCAAGCACATAGAATAACATTTTAGATATATATGTTTATTATTTATTATCTAAATATTCTTACTAAGAGGAAATGAATTTTATTTCCTAAACATAAAAGAGTTTTTTGAATCATTTTATGATATTCTAAAGAGAATATAGCTTTTAAGAGGCTAGTGGGTGTATGTTTAGAATTAGAGAAGTTTAAAGTGTAATAAATAAAAGATTAAACCAGTATAATTCAATTTTAATGTAACTTAATATAATAAAAGTTTTTAGGGTATATTAGTAAATACAAATGTTAATAGATAAATTTAACCAAGTGAATATAAATTTATAACATAAAGGGGTTTAATATGTGTTGATAAAGAAAAAACAATCTAAAGAGTTACATTTAGTTTCTAAAATTGATCTCAAAGAAAATGTTTAATGGAAATGTTTCATGAATGATTATGAAAATGAACTTAGAAAGAGTTTGAAGTTTACAATAGAAGTTATCAACATTATAAAATTTGATTTTGTGAAGTAAAGGAGTTTTAATACTATGTTCAAGGAGTTAAACATTAGGAATATTATTCTTATAGGCTGTGATGACATGTTAAGGTTAGAATGGGAAGGATTTCGTATAAAGATACAAAATATTCTCATTAGGCACAAAATAAGTTTTTTATGTTGGATGAATCACCAAGTATGCCACATGGGGTATTATACACTTTGTATTTGGTATACTAGGGGTGCATGTTTCATATTAGATCACAGAACCTGAGGTTGGAAAATGCAAATCATGAGAACCTTCATACTTTGATAAATTTCTTATGTAAGACCCGAGGCTTATCTAATTAAGGGATGGTTGGGTATGTTTTTGATCACTTAATTAGTTGAAGCTTAACCAAGATAATATTTTTACTCTCATACGATGTGTATGACATCAGAACCCTCGATTGAGATAGAATAAGAATTTAATGACCATACCTAGATAAGGTATATGTGATGTACTTATCTTTATAGATGAGGGGCATGTGGTGTTCTCATATACTTATATGAATTACATGTGATGTATTCATCAACCTAGCAAGTATATACTTAGAGAATTGAGAATGTATGAGTCAACTATATGATATTGACATATTTTGTGTCTTGTGGTCACTCTATGTCTTAGAAAAAGTGATTTTATGATTATTCATGCTTATATATGATACAACTAGTAGACATAGGTATAGAGATACGTGTGTTTGATAAATATAATTCCATATCCCTTTGTATTTTTAGCAATATTTATTCTTTTATAGAAGCCACTCTTTGCTTAAATTTATGAATTTATGAATTTATGAATTCACATATATTTTTTTTTTCAATTTTATAAATTCTCATGGAATCATGCTTTTTGGTTGTGAGAATGAGGATCAAGTTTATAAAACTTTGAGAGAAACCCCAAAGTGTTTTGGAGGACATATAGAATATGTTCTATATGTATTTTTCACAAGTTGTTATATATCATATAACATGTAGTGAAACTGAATGAAAAATTTTCTAAAAAGTTTTTTGAAAGATATGCAAAAAAGGTTTTAGATATTATTTACCATGTTTTTATATATGAGGTGACCTAAGGTGAAAGTGTGATAAGTATATGAGGCTTTAGTATAAGTGGGATATTGATGAAAATGTGAACTAAAGAGACCACTATGACATGGTGGTTTAAATCACATTGTAGCAAACTATAGGATACACACTATAGGACAAAGGAAATTTAATGATTTTTTAATGACACTTTTAAGAACCACTGCTAAATGTTTTTTTTTTATTTTTTAGAATTATTTTTTTTAAATTACCACTAATTCATGATGGTTCATTAAAACACCACCACTCTTTAGCAGTGATTAAAACTATCTCAAAATATGATATTTTATTTTCTATATTTTTTTTACTTTTCATGTCTATTTTTTAAAAATCTCCATGAAATTAATTGTTAATTATTTAGTAATTACTAGTTATTTACCAATTCTTAGTTATTGATTATTATTTAATAATTAAAAACTAAAAACTAAAAATTATTAATTAATTAATAATTAATAATCATTATTTATATTTAGTAATTATTCAAAATTTCAATTAAGTATTATTTTATAATTTTTAATTATTAATCATTTATAATTTTTAGTTATTAATTATTTAAATCTAAATTAATCATTAATTATTTTTTATTAATTATTTTAAAATTAAATTAATTATTAATTATTATTTTTTAGAAATTATTTATTATTTTGTAATTTTTAATTATTAATTATTAATTTGTAATTATTAATTATAAATTTTTTACATATGTATATATTTACATATAAAAACACACACACACATGTGTATGGCCACACGCACACATACAATAAAAAATGGTTGAAACTTCCAAACCTTACTAATGTTCTAAGAAAATTAGAAAATTTGATTTTATCTTGAAATGAACATAATTTTGATATAGGTATCCATTTGTGCTCCCAAACCTATCAAATTGAATCTTATGAAAAGAAAAATGTGTTGGATTTAGTGTGATAAATGTTTTCAGGATCAAGTGTGGAAACTATATAAGGAAAAATTCCAAAAGTGCATTTGAGAATCCAAATGGAGACATAAACCCAAGAACATGGATATTTTATAATAAGTATAGAAAAATAAATCATCGGATGGTTCTAAATGGATTGAGTTCATAAGATGCAACATCTTTCAAAAGAACATTTCAAAATATTCCTTGAAGTCAGGTTCAATGGAATGAGGCTGGGCATAGGTTCTCTAAGTATCAAAAGGGGTTGCTTCTCGAAATAGATCAAAGGCAGTCTATTAGAAGCATAATGAAGTATAAGTACCAGAAAAGAAAAATTTTGGAAGGATATTTGAGGTATTCAGTCATGTTATAGATGAATGTAGTGAGGTGAACAAAAGGGTCAACTTCTGGTAGTCGAAAAAAAGTTTTAAATGTTATGGTGAAGTGTTGTGTGAAAATAAATATGATGAGAAGTTATTGAAAATAAATCACTATAATTACTCATTAAAAGTTTTATAAATAATATGATGTATAGATCATTAGTAGAATGATCATAAGGTAATATGTATAGTAAACTTGAAGTTGGAAATTGAGTGGTGATTGTTATAAATAATAAAAGGATTCTAGATCCAACAGATGGTGTCCTGTAGTTATTTGATGATGGTGTAGACTAATTGACCAGATGAGGCCCTCTATAAGAAGTCCATTAGGCCACTTGGGTAATGTATGAAAATTGAGTGGTGATAACAAGGTCTGAAAAAGGCCACAATGCTCCCCCCATTCCATGGAAGCCAACATGGGAAAACACAAGTGCCTGAGGAGATTGAGTTAAAGGTGATGGTCAAATTCTATAGGGACTAAGACCAAAAGGTGTGAAACTAGAAGAAGAAACATTTTATAATAATATACTAGTGACGATTATTTTTGAAATCTAATAGGATACATTTTTTCTTTATAACTAAATATTTTTTCATGATTAATGAAAGCAATATTGTATTTCTCTTATAGATGTAATATGCAAGTCGATACCATGTTAATATTATTGTTCATTATGCTTTTGAATTTTTTTAAATGTTTTGTTTGAAACTATCATGATCTTGTTTGATTTTCAGATGAAGAAACAAAGAAGGAAAATAACCAGGTGGTGTCGTGACTTATCATGGTGATTGGGGTGCTTTGGATTCTCAATTTTGAAAGAAAAATTCATGGGGGATCTTCCAAAAGAAAATTCTTCATTTTTTCTTCTTGTAGTGTTAGAAATAATTTGAATGAAAGTTTCAGACGAAATTTCCTTTATATGGATTCCAAATAAGTGGTATCAAAGGGTGGTTACATTTTTTAGTGGAAAATCATGGTGGTTGAGTTTTCGGGTGAGGATTTTATCAATTTTGTGTAAGGAATTCACTCTGAAGTAGTAGGGGTATGAGAGTGTTTATGAATGTTGAAAATTTTATTAACTAGACAGATTCTTGAAGATATTTTTTATTTGTTGAGGTGACTATTTGAGATTTTATGGAAGACAATAGAGTTCATTAGGTTAGGTGGTCTATTAGTTTTAAGGGATGTTCAACAAAATATGGTGGAGGTACTATCTTTGATGTTTGATATCAAAATTCATCAAGCTGTAGGTATTGTGTGGTGTGTTTTGTTCATTAGGTTGAATTTAGGATGTTATAGAAAGACTTATTATGTTTCAATGTAAGATACTGATGATCTGATAATAGAGGATACTGATATTATTGAATGATTATGATGTTACTGCTAGAGGATTTGAAAGTTCCATTGGATAAATAAGTTTGTTCAAAGAAATGGATCAGATTTAAGATCGTGACATCAACATGAGGGCTATTCTAGATGTTCTAATTAGAGGTTGATGCTTGTTCCAAAAAGGATAATCCTGATGAATTTTTATTTTATTAGATCAAATCTATGGGTTTTTTTAGTTTCCTTATTTTTCATGGATTTGTGGATAAAAATGAAGATTATAGTAGGAATATTGGTTATTGGAAGATCGGTTCTTGAAGGAAACATTTCAGAAGATCCCCAAACCTCCAAATAAGGAATGTATTTTATATGTTTCTAAGTGTTCCCTTAAACCCATTTTAGAATAAGGTGTGGTGAGGCAAAATTCTCATATTCAATGGGAGATGATAGGTAGAAGAAAGAGTAATGTGGAAGATCATGGTAATCATGATAAGGGGGATTTATGGTATGGATAAGTGTAGAATTGGTTTCATATATCCAAAAGTAGATGTATAGAATGAGTGTTTTCATATTGGAGATTAGATGACCATAATAAGGAATATAAGGTATAGTTTTCATGAGTTCAATAAAGTGATAGGGAAAGAAAGATGAGAATTATATGTCATGTGAAGTATTGATAGAACTCAGTGGTAGAGAGTTCAATCTCTGTTGGTCATGGTTGAATTTCAAAGTCCTAATGGTTTCTCTCATGAAAATCTAGTGTACCAAAATTTTCCTTTCAATCAAAAGAACCATAATACAAATAAACTAGAATTTAGCCTATAATATGAGAGTGTCAAGAGCATCGAGGTCCATTAGTTTGGAAAATTTTCATTTCATTTGTATATAAAGTCTTTGTAAGTATTTTACCAATTCCATGTTAAAACCTAGAAGGACAACCCCAAGTCAAAGGTGAATGTTTTATTTTCTAAGTGAAAATGAAGAATTTAGATATTTACATATCTATAGAAATTATATTTATAATGTCATCAGATAAATAGAAGGACCTATGAATGGTGGTGGGATACTTAAAGTGTTGGGACCAGGAAGTGTAGTGGGAGAAAAGGACCATTAAGGCCTAAGTTATACTTTAATAAGTTTCAGTGGGAGTTATTCATGCTAATAAAATAACAATTTATGGAAGGGGAGTAATATATGGAGTTAATTTTTATGATCTTATTGATGTTTAATGTTCCAAAAAGATCTTAGATGGTGAATAATATAATTTTTGGAGTCTTCAGAAACATACAGAATTCCTATAGAGTGAGTTCATAGACCTAGTTCATGGAAAAAATTATTGATGATAGTTTAATAAATTCGATGGATAAAAACATGGTTTTTGTTTACTATGGATAAATTCAATGCAGGGTTCTACAGAAGTTTCACAGACATAGTAGAATGGAAGATCAGGGTTATGGAAGCTGAAGGAGGATCTCTTTTAGTGGGATCCTAGATGAGTAAAAGGAAACATGGACTAGAGAACCATGTATGTATTTCAATAGATGAAAGATAAATGAAACTGATCTAGATAGGACTACGGTGTGAACATGGGAATGGTCTTTGAGTGGGATTTTATTGGACTCAACCTATGAAAAAAATTCTCAAGTGGGAGATTATTGGGTTTGATGTGAGAAATGTTTTCAAGATCATGTATTGAAACTATGAAAGGAAAAATTATATAATTCATATTTGGGATTCTGGATAGAGACATAGAACTAGCACCATGGAACATCTAAAATACAACCATCCAAAGGATTCATCAGAAGGTGATAAATGGATTGAGTTCAATGATTAGAATATCTTCTGGAAGAACATTCCTGAGGGATCTTTGAAGTTAGGTTCAATAGAATCAGGATGGGTGGGGAAACTCTGAGTATTGGAAGGGTATTATTTCAAAAGGATATTATAGGTAGTCTAATGGAATCATTGTTGAGTTTGAGTACCAGAAGAGACAACTTTCAGAAGGATATATGAGGAAGTTGTTCATGTACCATATGAATTCAGTGAATCAAATGGAAGGGTAATATTTTGGAAGCTGAAAATAAGATATAGAGGTTTTATTAGAGTATGTTACAGAAGTAATTCTGATGATAAGTTACTAAAGATGAATTAATAAAATCACTCATTGAAGGTTTACAAAAGGATATGTTATGGATATCATCAGTTGGAAGATCATAAGGTGATGTACATAGTGAAACATAAGTTGGTAGTTGGGTGAAAATTGTTACAGTGAATCAAAGTTTTATAGATCCAATAGATAGAGGCCTATAGATATTAGATAGTGGTTCAGACTAGTCTATATGATGGTTTCATTTATAATAAGTCAATTGATCCACTTGTGTAGCATAAACAAACTGATCGGTACTGATGAGGCTTGAAAAAGGATGTGGTGGATCTCTTTCTAGGGAAACCAACCTGACTGAACACAAGTGCATGAGATGTCTGATATGAAGGTGATGGTTGAAGTCTAGAAAGAATGATGCTAGAAGGAGTGTAAGTAGAAGAATTAGTATTTCATAAGGAGGCATGAGTGATAATTCTTTTATAAAATTGGTAGGATGTTTGTTTTTCTTTGTAATTGGATGTTTCCCCTTAATGAATGAAAGTAGTGATATAATTCTCTTATGTACGAAAGACACAAGTCTTAACCAAATTAATCCTACTGTGAATTGTGCTTGGGGTTTTTACTGTATGTTTTTATGGCATTCCTATTCTTGTCTGATGTTCAGAAGTAAAACTAGAGTAGAAATATAACCAGTTAGTGTGGAGACTCAGCATGGTGATTGGGGTTATTTGGATTTCTAGTTTCTGAAACTAAATTCATAGGGGATTTTATGAAAGCATATTCTGAAGTTGTTCTTTTGGACATTTCATGACTACTTTTGATGGATTTTTTGGAAGTAATACCTTTCATTGGATTCCCTACACCATGATCATATTATATAAAAAATTTGTAATAATAATTAATAAAAAATTTATTAATGTTTAAAGAGAATTTAAAATAATACTTTAATTTTAAATGACAAAAACTTTTATCATGGTGTATTTTTTTTCTCCATGGAATGTAAAGTCAAATATTATAATGAGATTTGAGAAATTTGGTCTCGATGGACCTTGTACCTCATTTCTATTGATCAAAAGAGGCCCAAAAGGCCTCCAAAACTTATTTTTAAGTTAAGGTACCTTAATTTTAGTTCTTTAAATGGTATTTTTTATTTGATTCAAAGGCTATTATTATCTTTTTTTGGTGAGTTTTATAAATACATTCATTAGGTTTATATTCCTATTGAAATGTATTTATGTATATTAATAAATATTTATATGTATTTATATGTATTTATATGTATTATATAGGTATATATATAATTATTTATATGTGTTTGTATATATATAGATTTGAATATTTTTATGTGTTTTTATATATATTTATATTCATATATAATTATATTTTTATATATATATGTAGGATTATTTATAATTATATATACTTATTGATATTTATGTATATTTAGGTATATTTATATTTATATATTTATATATATACCATGGCACCCCAAATTTTTTTTCTGGCATTGCTTTGACTATTTTATTACCTATTAAAATAGATAGATCCACTGAGGTCATGAGGTTTGGTAATTTTTCTATAATTTTAATTGAGATTGATCTTAATTATACATTGGTGGATAAATTGTTTTTTCAACTTCTGAGGATGACAATGTTCTTTAAATTAAATATGAGAGGATTCCTCCCTTATGTATGTTGAATTGATAATTTGGGAACCTATAGTCTATTTTTTGAAGATACACTATCTATTAATTTTTCTCTATAAAGGGATATGATGAAAGAAACTATCAAAAGAAGAAAAACATGAATAGGTATAATGTTCCTGGACAAGGTGATTTAGGTGAGATTCAAATGGTTGTGGATGAAACTATAAATGGGAAGGGTCAGTATTTGGGGGATAGTTATTATCATCTTAATACTAAGGGTTTTTAGACACTCAAACCACTATAGGTGTGTCTTTATAAAAATTTGAAAGGGATAATGGACCTATGAGGGATAGGATTCCCATTTCCTAAAAGAAAGATAAGAAAAGGGAAACATCCACTAAATTTCATGTAAATTTGAATAAGACTATGTATTGAGATGACTTAGATGTTGAGGGACATATACTCAATGCTGGTTTTACCTTTAGGGTTACACAAAATAAATTTTTTGATGATACTTAAACTGATGATGACTCTCAAGATGGTAAAACAGATAGTGATTTAGTTTCCAAAGCTGATGTTGACCTCAAACTATGATGGGAGTATAAAATGACTACTAAACATTGAAATGGAAAATTGAATATGGATGCTGTTTTATCTAAGGAAAAGAAGTTTTAGAAGTTCCCTAATACCTTTTTATATGATCATATTTTCAATAATTCTGAAACTTTTAAGGAGGTTTATATCAATGATTACAGGAATCTAGATTCCTCTTATGAAAAAAATCCTAACAATGTTTCTTAGAGAATGGTTGGAATTGGGAATGTTAGATGCCAATGAGCCTTAGGTAAAGAATAAATGATATAGAAATAGGTATCAACAACTTCAATTATAAAAATGGTGGTGGGAAAGGGAACTATTTATAGTGATTTAAAGAAATAAGGCTATAAGGCCCCATTAGCTAGGAGGTTCCTAATCTAGGTGTTTCTAATTCTAGTAAGGTGGAAGTTGATATGGGAATAACTACTACTATCAGTAAAAAATAGGATAAAAGTTATTTAATTTACCATAACTATGAATTGGGTAAATATAAATCATTTGAATTATCTAATGATTTTGGGATATGAACTCTATATAAAATTGTTTTATTATCCAAATTTCAATGGGAACTAATGAAAGGAATGTCAACTGTGCCTCCTAAAGAGGAAAAGATAGTACTTCTCCATTATATGTGATCCACAGATCATGGAGAATCTATGAATAACTAGTTAGAAATCCATATTTTCACACCAAATTTTTTCTCAATTATTTAGATATTCCTTCAAGCCATGACCGTTATGAATATGATGAACATCACTAGGTTACGAAAAAATAGAATTTGGAGAAAATGGATGAAACTGAAAAGAAAATGGATTTAGATGATTGACCACCTCATTAGAAAACCATAAAATATTAGAGAAGTGGGATATTGCATGTGGTCGAGGTGCTCCCCATAATCTAGGTATGGAGGAAGCTACGAATGAGGATATTGAGGTGGAAATCTCCACCTCCTTAAAACATGTGAATCCTTATAGGGATGCCTATATTTATATATAGGATAACAAGGATGAGAATATCCCTCATAAAAGGCCTAAAAGTTGGAGATGAGTAAGTCAATAATTTTTTCTGGGTGGGAGAATGGTTTAACATAACATGAGCCTTCGAACTCAGGCTCAGTTTATAAAAAATCATCAGTAAGATTGAAGGGTCAATGCTCGGTTTCATGTTTTTATGGGTTGGGCATTGTTTGACTTTTGAATGAGGGTGATAATGATCTATTTGACACCATACTCTCTTATTTCTATTTTTCTATTTTTTGTTTTCTTAATAAAGGTCCGTGGACCCCATATTGTTTTGATATATATATATATATATATAAATGTATGTATGTATATTTATGGAAATTTATTTTTGTATATATATATATTAACATATATTTATGTATATTTATATGTATTATGTGGATATATATATATATATCCATTTATGTATATTTATAAGTGTCTATATTGACATATATATATAATTATATATGTGTGTGTGTTTATATATATATATATATATAAATTTATTTCTATTTATATATATTTAAAGATATTTACAAGCATTTATGTGTATATATATATATATTTACATATATTTATATATATTATGTGGGTATATATATGTGTGAATATTTATATGTGTTTATATATATATATAAATTTATTTAAACTTATATATATTTATTTGTATTTATGTATATTTGCACACATTTTCTGGTATATATATATTTATATATATTATGTGGATATATATATAAAGATATTTATGTGTATGTGTGTATATATTTATGTATATTTATTTGCGTTTATGTATGTATATATATAATTATTTTTAATTATATTTATATGTGTGTATTTTTACATATTTATGTATATTTAATTATATTGATATATATTTACATGTATTTATGTATATATATATATATAAATAATAATATATATATTTTTATATATTTTTATTTGTGTGTGTATATATATATATGTTTTTATATATTTGTATTTTCTTGTATTTATAGGCACATATATATGTATAATTATATTAACTATTATGTTATTATAATTTACTAATGACAAGATTAAGTATGTGGTAAAGTCACTAAAAAATGAGTATGAGGTTATGAGTTCAAATCATAATAGATTCTAATATATAAAGAAATTTTCTTTGCAATGGTAGGAGTTGTTCAAGGTGGTGAGATTGGGATGGTTGGGCCACCTGGCTCATTAAAAATAATATATATATATATATATATATATATTAAAAAATTAAAAATCATCACTAAATAATAATTATTTTTAATTTTCTTTTAAAAAATTAAAAATAGAAAACTGCTGATAAAAAACCACCACGTAATGATTCACATCAGTTTTTAAAAGTGTTATGAGATAATCACTAACACACGTATAAGTAGTGGTTTTAAAAATCCATTGTGAATCATTTTGTGATGTTTTAAACCACCACTAAATAATGTTTTTGGCATAGTGACACCACAGTGTGGTGGGTGTCACCACATCATAGTGTTTTTCATAACAACCTATGTGATATACATATCATATAGCTTTGATTCCTTCTCCTACACCAAGCTATATTTATCAGATTAATTATTATGTGATGATAATCTAGAGAAGTTTGAATGGCCTAAAAATATGTTTAAATATTAAACAAAATAAATCAAAATTATAAGTTAGAAGTTAGAAAAATTTGTAATTTATGAAACATTTCATTTAAAAGACAAACATTTTGGAATCATAAAGGTCTCCTGTAATGGATATATAAAGGATCTCATAATTTGTTCTTCATATGGAATTTTATTATGTTAAAATTCAAGTTAGAACTCCTAAAAACCGATTATCACTAGATCATGTTTCTCTCTTATCTTTAAGAAAAGGTTCCAACAAACCATGGTAAAGAGGGAGGTCTTTATCAATCATTGAGAGATTCCTATTTGGTTTCTCCTCAATGATCTATATCAAATGCCTATTTGGATCTTGGACAGGCTAGATCATCATGGTGAAATATACACATTTTCATATATTTTATTATTCAATAAAATTGTATAGATACATTCTAAGATTAATGTGGTATTATACTAATTTTCTGTTGTGTTTTGGATGTTAAAATTCCCACCGAAATCCATTAGTAGGGTATATATTGATCTATGTTTAATTCAATTATTTCAAAGTATCTATATGGATCTTCCAATTTTCTCTTATTATTCACCTATTACTTACTAGTGATTTTTTTGGTCAATATGGTGCTTGGAGATTACTTCTTTCTTTGATACTCTTTTAGCAGGTTCTTGTTTAAAACTATGGACGCTTTTTCATGTGTTATGGTCCATAAAGTGATCCATGTGTTTTAAGAACACTACCCTTAATGCTACACATGTTATAAAAAAATATATAATACAAATAAAATGTTCTCACTAAAGAAAACATTATAACATAACATTGTATTACCTAAAACAATACTTGAGTTTATTAATGCATATAATATTGTTCATGGGTAGTGTTATCTCATAGAATTTCCCCACTTGACATGAACATCAAACCTAAAAAAATATCGTGTTATAATACATTATTTTGATAACACTTCCAAAATTTAATGATTCATTAAGAAGGGTATTTATATTATAATATTTTCTATACATTAGATAAAACCTAGAAAAATATTATTTTATACAACGTGTTTCCAAAAACTCTATCTGTATTACTTATCATAGAAAACATTCTACCTTTGAAATTATATGACATAATAGATGTAGAAAACAATATCCCTATATCTCTTTTAGAAAAAATCTGATTCTTTTTAAATTTCAAAATATTTAAGATTTTTAAATACAATATTTCTTCACTAGGGTGGATCTGATACCGCTAATTGGGTTTTAGGACAACTTCATTCCCAAAATACAAATAATGATAACCCAAAATACCACAGATCTCTGGATATTAAAATTATGTGTAAAATAAAATTAATAATGATATAAAATTATATACATCACTATTTATATTCACACTTTCTAAATAACCAAGGTTTATGGAAATCCATTATCAATAGACTCCTACCTCCATAGGTGTACAATAACTAATGAAATCACCAAAACAACTTTTGGTATAATATCACTCAATTCCAATGTTGTGTGAGGATCACCCTTGGGATAAGGGATGAATAATAATTCAAGAGAGATTTGGATGGTACCAATATTATTAATTATATTAAAATACATAAAGTAACACTTTCTTTTTTACCATTTCTTCAATAAATAAATGAACCTCAAACATTTGTAACTTTTAGTTAATTTTTGACTTAAATGCTTTATAAAACTTATAATTCTTTCATCATTTATATAAGTAATAATTGAAAAGTAATTCTCTCTATTTGAATATGAGAATAAATTAAATTATACTTATAATTTGAAACCCTTTTAAATGATATTGGGATCTTTGGTTCGTAAATTTGTTGAATTATACTCTTTGATGATTTAATTGAGAATCATGAGAAGTTTAGAAAGAAAATAATTTATTTAATTTTCATGAATAGTGGCCCCTAAAAGAAAAATTAAAATATCTCACAAACTTCGATTCATATTGAAAATTATTCAATGTAGTATTTATTAAGGAACATTTCTTCATTTAGTGGTGATATTAGTTGTGCATGAGTTTTGGGAAATTAATGAGGTTGTTTTGTTCATAAACATTTGTATTACTTCCCTCAAAACTCATTTACCATGTAATCTAAAGAGATAAATAAGAAGAGGATATAGTGGATCTCATGAATAACAAAGCAAATAGAGGTAAAATTATTGATCCATATTTAATGATTCATTCATTTCATGATAATCATTACATATGGGTAGAACAAAAATCATTACATATGAGTTCAAAAATTTAAAAAATTACAATTTATATTAATTTCTTAAAATAATTATTTTCATTTTAAGTAAATTTTAAAGGGAAAAAATAATTATGGTTATTGATCACTGACCAAAACTTGATCTGCAATGGATAATAACTAAAATTCATTATGAAAAAAACTACCTTCACCCTCAGGAATGACTAAGCCACATCAAACTTCAAGAATAGAAACCGGATTATGGGGCTGTTATACCATTTTTCCATCCTTATCGAGATATGGTGGTGGAAAATCAGGTAATGTGGGGTGTGTAGTTGAGCTTGCGCAACATGATAAGTAAAAAATATCACACATATAACTATTATTTTTAATATAATTTAGAATAGTTTTAAACTTTAATTGGTTTAATTATTAGGTATATATTTTATATATTTAGTAATATTACTGTTAAAACTTCATTTTAGTATTAACATGTTAATTGTCATGTTTTATAGTTTTAGTTTTAATTATTGTAATATAATTTTTTTAATCTTTTATATTTATAGGTTATAGAAAAAAATGTCATATTGAAGAAAAAAATGTTATAGTTTTTGTAGAGGAGTGAAAAATAGTGAAGTGATATAAAACTATATTGTAAAAGGATTGGTCATGGTAGATAGATATTTTGAAATTTTTAGAGGAAAACCATGGGTATTATTACAATTTTTTTAATAAAAAAATGGTTTATAAATTGGATTAGAGATCAATGTTGAAGGAGAAAAATAGGGAAGAACCTTGAATGAGCTGGCATTGACTGTGGAATACATACAAGATTATACAGAACCATGAGTGTTTTTAATAAAGTTTATATCATGTAATAATTGTATATTGATATATGAAACATAAACTGTGACCCAAATATATAAGAAAAAAAAGTATGGATCATAGAAATTTGAGATCTATTTGAATAGATTAGAAAACATCATGGTGTTTATACCCTCCATTCCATGGTGTGTGTTTTCTAGAATAATTTGTTGAAACTATGGTTTGTCATGACTACAATCTTGAAACAGAGTCTATTTTTTGTTTATTGTCAATCCACAATGGGTTGAACATGGAGTTTGTGATGAAATTTATCTTATAGTTTAAGAAGGCTACAATGTTTAAGGTGGAATCATTTCCTAGTGTCTACCAAATTTTTGGGTTCAGAATCAGGAGGAAAGAGCAAGATTAATGAAAGGTGGTTTTCTAGGATTGAATCTTCTCAAATATGGTAAAGTAATTAATTTCATTAATATTGGGTTTCAAAAAGGTTGATCTTCATGAACATGTGGAGAATCACAAATGATCATCGCCAATGATCATCATGAATGCGCGATGGAAATATGGTAAATCTATGTGAATATGAAATTCTTCAAGAATGTGTTAAATTTTTCTCGAACATCATGAATGAAGGATATCCGGGAATATGATTTTTGAGTTTCATTATAAACCTATAAATAGGTGTCTACCTACCACATTATTTGACACTGAAAGAATAAGAGAAAAGGTTGAATCACTCTGATTTCACAAAGTCTAAGAGATTCACGAATCTTGAATTCTATGCGAGCTTGAGAATCATTAAAAGATTGGTTAAGTCTTGAAAAATTCCAATTATTATGTGTTATGGTAGTTTTTTGAAGACTAGAAGTTTTTTTGAATATATAGTGTTTTATGAAGACAATGAATTTTGTAAGGAAGTTTGTTTCGCAAAGGCTATGATCTTCATGAATGCAGTGTGCTCTGTGAAGGATGTGAGCTTCATTAAGGGTGGTAGCTTCATTAAGGATGGTTTCTTATTGAAATATATTCACAAAAGTTTGTGGGTTTGCGAATACTAATATTTATTTAAAACATAAATGAGGTTTTCAAAGGCTGATATCTTTACAAACAATAGTGTTGAACATCTGGTTCAAGTGATCCGTGATTTCAAGTGCATCAACTCAAGACTATGATGTAAGTAGAGTCTCATGAAAATTATGGACATAGATTTAAATTCAAAATCTACTGATGATAACTTCAAGTTGTTAAAATGAGTAAGACCTCACCCAAATTTGAGAGTTAGGGTGAGTTGATGGAAGTGTTTTGAGGGAGGTAGTGTGCTATACCTAAAATATTTTAAAGGTAGTGTTCATGGCATAGAGTGACTATGTTTAAACTTCTGTATTGAAAAACTAGTGAAGATTAGTGGGTTTTGATATGACTGACACACTATTGATGTATGATCCTTGGACTATCCCTTAGAGGTGAACCATGTTAAACCATTTTGTTATCTCTCTTCATGTGAATGTTTAATTACAAAATGATTCATTTAGAAATGTTTAACAAGTTCCTACCAACATGGGAATAGGATCCATTATTTCAAAGTAAAAAATTTGATTCCATGATTCACCCCACCCCTCTCAGGGCTCTCGAGGGGTGCTATAAGTTGCATCATATCTAGGTTCACCTATGTTGGATTCTATACACTAAATATATTATTTTTTTGAAGATGTGAGTTTCCTTCCTGAGTCAATAATGAAGTGAGGTTTTTTTTCAATATTTATTTATCTCTGAGAAAGAGTCTATATACACCAAGACCATGATGAATAGGAAAAAGAAAGAGAATAAAATTTTAAATAATTCTCTCTTATTTAAAAATGAGTTAATATTTGGTTCTCCATCAATTTATAACAATTAAGATATATCAAGAATGGAAATTAAATAGAAGGTGGATCTAGTTTCCACCAAAGAGAAGGAAAACCTTTCTACAACATGTAAATGAATACATTAAAGTAATCAGAAGGTATGTGTTATAACCTTTGAAAGTTTTTATAAAAATAAGGATCCTAGAACAAGTGTCAATGATGATCAATATACAACCAAATAATAATATTTTTTTGATATATTGAAAAATTTTCTACATGATCTCCCTGAAGAAAGAGCATACCTTATTTGTGGACTCTTTCAATGTATAGAGGTAGAGATCACCCATCTAGAAGTAGTAGATTATGCTTTTGAAAAGGGATTTCAAGTAAAAATTATTGAATGTTTAAAGCTCTCAAAATAGGTTGGAACCTTTTAAGAAACAAATAGGGGAATTTAAATAAGTTTCTCAAAATACCAAAAAGAATTTCAAGAGAAAGAGAGAGTAAAAATGTCTCTTAAAGAAAAGATCCATGTTCTTGAAAAGAAATTTAAAATTAGAAATGATGTCAAGGGTTTAAATAAATATCCAAGAAGATCATGGAAATTTACTATTTTATTCAAAATAAATTTAATCTTCATGAATATGAAGTTTTTAGAATGAAAAATACTTGCGAAGAAAAGATGATTATGATTGAAGATTAGAAAATAATCCTTAATATGAAATGTCTAGATTTGGAAGCTCAGTTTCCAAATCACGAGAAGAAATATATTGAGAATTCAAAAAAGAAGGAAATAGTTTTTGCAGATAATTAATGTTCACTAGATGATTCTAAATCTAAAATACCACTATCATGTGATCTTAAGATCATGGTATATTTTATTGATCTATATTAAGTAGTTGGGAAGAAACATATACCATGGATACCAAATTGTATTAATGATTCTAGAACTATTATAATGAATAGTATAGGTTGTAAGAAAAATAATGAACAAGAATGTATTAATAAAGGTGATAATAAACCTACCACCATGACTATGGTGGATAGGAAAAGTATTATGAAATCCTTTTTTTCACAAAGAGAAAAACAAGTCATGTGTAATTTCAGAAAACCTTTCACAAAATATATATATGGAGATCAAGGTTTGTTGGTCAATGTAGGTGTTGCAACATAATTGGGAATTGTGAGTTTGATTATTGGTATAATCCACTAAATTAAAAATAAAAAATTAAACCTATTTCAAGTTGGAGTAAGCCAGATAAGAAGAAGAAACATACACATGTCCAAAAGAATATGTACACTACAAATAGATTTTGGAAGCTTGATAACATCTATTATGTATACCATGGTATATGTCACAAGGTTGGTACATGTGTATCTCAACATGAATTCAAATTTTATAGAAAAATAAGACAAAAAATATAGATAAGTATGAATAAGCTAGCTTGGTAAGAAATTAGAAGAATATTGTGTGCACAAATTATCTCCAAAAGAACTCAAGTAATGAAGATGAGAAGACCCTAGATTATAAATCCAATAATTTGAAGGGTAGTTCATCCAAAAGAACTATTAAGAGGTATAACACTTAGAAGAACCCATGTGGAAGATCCAAACTTGCTGTAATAGTTCCTAATGACATGTAATTTATTTGGCCAAAAGATTTGGAAAGAATGATGAAACTTTAAGGCGTATAAGCTAAGGCTGGTGAAAAATGAAAATAAAATATTCCACTTGATGAAGACAAAGTTCATGATAGTTTTAAAAAGTCAAATATTTTGTTAAATAAGTTCTACGTGATAGATGCTAGAAATATGGTCACATTGAAAAAGTTTTTTTAACCTTACTACCAGAACAAGAAGTAGTCCTTAACAGGAGTAAGAATGTATCATCTATTAAGGTTGTTAAGAAAGAAATTTTTCTACACAAATCGGAATAGAATTTGAAGAGATCCATGACACCATAATGTAAACCAGAACATATGTTTGAATGTGAAAGCATAAATATTGGATAAAATATAGTAACTTGGCTGAGAAGATCATATGAACTATATTTTTCATATTTTTTAAGTCATGAGGACCCACCTTATTCCCTTAATATTTGGTAATTGTATTTGTTCTTATAATGAAGATAATTGAAAGGTGAATAATGTTCATGGGAGGAGAACCTGAGAAGCAGTGAGGGCTATATTTTTTATAGCCAATCTGAAGAAGTCACCATTATTGAACAATTCCTCAATTTGGTATTCAATTTAAAATATGATGGAGTATCATTTTTGACGAAGTTTAATATTTTCTATTCTTGAAAAATATGATAAATAAGGCACCATCTTGGCTTGATCTAATTTCTGGTATCCTGAAGAATAAGTGTTAATGAAGATTATTCTTAGTGAAGTTATGAAAGTTTTTCAATGTGGATAACCACAGGTTGAATATCCATTTTTGTGTATTCTCTATACTAAAATTTCTTGAAATCCATTCTTAATGAGATCCGTCATAATAAAGATGATGAGAAGTGTTTCCCTTGAGGGGGATAAAAATGAAGAACGATGAAAAATATTCCCGAATCATTTTTTCAATTGTTATCAAAATTGATTATTCTGGAAATTATTTGAAGATCATGTCATTGGAAAAGGATTTTCAGGTTGATTATCCTAAAAAGTTTCTTATCACATTTAGTATCTTCAGCCTATGATTAAAGTGAATGACACCTAAAGGAAATTATATGTATTCTCATCTCATGAGGTATCATGATCAATGGTTCAAAAGAAGGATTATATATTAATTTCTCATGGAATATAGACAAGATATATTTTGATGAAATTCAACATACATGAATCTGAACCGATGTTGAATTCGATTGTAGTTTGGGAAAAAATGTGGAAAGAATGAGATTGAGACATCTGTGGATCCCACCATGTATATGTGAATCATTGGAATCTTATTATACTTGACTGTACAATAGCCTGATATTGTCTTTACGAAATGCTTAACATACCACTTTTAATGTAATGAAAACTAATAACATTTGGCATCAGTTAAACAAATAATAAGGTATATTAAAGCTACTATTAATTATGGATTATACTTTGTAGTGGGAAGAGATAATGAATTTTCAGAATTTTATGATGCTTATTAGGATGAAGATGTGGTAAATAGAAATTCCTTATATGGCGGAGCTTTATTAATTGGAAACAAATGTGTAGTTTGGATGAGAAATAAATAAGAATGAACATATCTTAGAATGATATAAACTGAGTATATCTCTTCTAAAAATGCATTCACTCGATTATTATGGATGAAGAAAAAATTGACTGATGTTGGTGATGAAGTGAAATAGTCTATATTGATTCACTATGAAAACAAGAGTTCGATTGATCTTATGAAGAATATGATTCAAAAATCTATTAAAAAAACATTGAGATCATATATCACTTCATCAAATAATTTTTTTTACAAGTTGTGATTAAAATTGAGCACATTGAAACTGATGACTAGGTGGTTGACATTCTGACTATGCCATTGGAATCACATGTGTTCAAGAAACATTGGTTGAGCCTCGGTGTTCAACCACCTCCCTGTACATGAGGAGGTTATATTTTTTCTTTTATCTCCTTATGTGTTAACTATTTTAATCTATTTGTGGAAGTGATGCAGGTTTATAGGGGAGATATGATCCAAGGGTAGTCTATTTTGAGCCCTACCAGTACACATATAGATTCTTTTGGTTTATTTCTAAAGGGGGAGAATGGATAAATTCAACATTATAAAGGTGTTCTAATATCAGTATTTTTAAAGATCCATGTACTTATTTTGTGACATGATGATAATTAGGCGGTATGAGGAAATAATTCATATTTCTCAAAGCTTAACTTAAGAATATTTGGACATTTAAAAACATAAGAAACCAATTCATGCTTCCACTCTTTTATACTATAATGATATTTACTCACATAGACTTAGAGTGTTGGATGACTTGTTTCTTGCATATCAGGTTTTGATAATGGATGGTGATTTATTTAATTTATCTAATGTATTTCCAATAGACTTAAAGGGGGATATTTTTGGAACCAAGGCCTATCACAACTGGTAGTTGGAAGCAAAGTCTAGTTTCTATTTATTTTCAATCCATAATGGTTTGATCAGGGAGATTTCAAGGAAAGTGATCTTAAATTTCAAGATGGATACAATATTGAGCTTGGAAACATTTCCTAGTGTTTGATAAATTTTTGGGCTGAAAATCAAGAGGAAGGAGAAGGCTTCGAGAAAGGTTGTTTTCTGGGATCGACCCTTCTCAATTTTGGTCAAGGAATGAGTTTCAAGAAGGCTGGACTTTGTGAAGGTTGAGCTTCATGGGGATGTGAAGCATATCGAATGATCATTTTGAATGAGAATAATAAACTCATGATATAAATATGGTAAATCTATGGGACTATGAGAAGATTTGTGAATGGGTTAAATTTTGTTGGAGCTTCATGAATGAAGGAGCTCTGTCAACCGGATTTTGGAGGTTAATATAAAACCCCCTAGGAACTTGGGATCTTCGTGAATTCCTAAGCCTATAAATAAGAAGATACCCGCACATTATTTTACATGAAAATAATTGGAGAAAATATTGAATCACTTTTATTTCAAGAAGGTTAAGAGTTTCATGAATTAATAATTCTATGCGAGCTTGAGCACTGTGAAAATACTGGTAATATCTTGACCAATTTCAATGTTTATGAATTATTCTATTTTATCTAATACTAAAAGATTTTCTACGAATTAGTGTTTTGTATAGGTAGTGAGCTTTACAAATGTAGTTTTTTCAATGAAAGCTGTGATCTTAATGAAGGCTGTGTGCTCTGCGAGAGTTGTGAGATTCATGAAGGGTGGTAGATTCATGAATACTGGTATCTTCATGAATGAGCTTCATAAAATTGAGTGGGTTTTTGAATAAAACTATTTATTTGAAACATAATGGAGGATTCATGAAGGATGATAACTTCATAAATAATAGTGTTGAACATCTAGTTCAAGTGAACAGTGCTTTCAAATGAATCATCTCTAGACTACAATGCAAGTAGAGTCTCATGATAATCAAGGTCAACAACTTAAATTACCAATCTAATAATGTGACTTTCAATTCATTAAACTGAGTAAGACTTCACCCAAAGTAGTGGGCTAGGGGGAGTCGATAGAAGTGTACCGAGGGAGGTAGGGTGATATCACTAAAATCTTTTAAAAGTTGTGTTCCTAACACATAGTGACTATTTTTAAACTTATATATTGAAAAACTATTGAATATTAGTGGATTTTGGTATGACCAATACACTATCGGTTTATGCTCCTTGGACTAGCCCTTAGTGGTGAACCAAATAAAACTGTTATGTTATATCTTTGTGTAACGACCCAATGTTTTATCAATTAAATTCCCTTCTTATAATTATGTATTATAGTATAATCAAATAATATTAAATATAGAAGTCAATAGATACATTATAAATGATGAATGAGTGAAATAAAAGGTATCTCTAGAAGTTAAGGAATGTATACCAATGAAATAATAACTTGACCTTCAGAATAGTAATATGAACCTTATAAATAGTCAACCAACCAATTGAGTAGTAACCTCACTAATGAAATAATATATAAAATTTATCCATCCTATAAGTGACAATATGATATAATTATATCATAGTATAAGAATGTAAATGTTTTAAAAATTATTAATTAAGTGTTGGTATTTTTGTAAGTCATGTATATATAATTACAATTTTATGATTAATTTAATAATTTAAAAGAAAATTAATTTTCATAAAATGTATTCATATATAATTATTTTTATGACTTATTATAAGATAATTTTAAGAGACCTCAATTAATTTTTCAAAGTGTTAGAAAAGTAGTTTCAATTTAAATTTTTTATTTTTCAAGTAAATTTTTATTTTAATTAAAAAATAAATTTCACATATTTAGAAAACTATTTTCATAAAATGGAGTTCATTTTTTAATTATACACATCAAAAAAATGTTTGGGATGATTTTTTGGGATTTTTCTGAAATACTTGAATTTTTGGTGAATAGTAAAATACGATAATTTACAATAAATGCTACATAAATGAATTTATGCATCATGATTGAGTAATGGATGATGTAAATGACCCTTGTTTTGAACTCACACACTATCTTTAATGTTTTTGGTCATAATAATCAAGACTATTCAGAGTCTTGACAAAAAATATTAAACTAATGATTAAAATAATTGGAAATACCTCATCTCCTCCCCTATAAATACCACCACTCTTTACCTCAATTCTCCACAACTCTCAAGACTTGTGGCTTGTCCAAATTCTACTCAAATATCTCCATAATAACCTCTCCCATGTAAATAATACCTTGGTATCTTCAAAAGAGAAAAACTTTCTCCTAGAGATGTTCTCAAGGAAGATATGTTTAAGAGCTAGGTTCCTCTTTTCATTTATTTTATTTTCTTTCATGTTCCTTTATTTCGTTTTCTTTCATAAACTACTTTCATAATAATTTTATGATCACTCTAGTAACATATATAAAATATAATTTTGTTCATATAATAAAATAATTCCCCATCATCTCTCATTTTCCCTCCTTTTATACTTGAATGAAAACACCATCCTAGATGTGTTAATTTATAACATTCAAGGACGACACATTTTCAATTTATATTAATATATTACATTATGGTAATTAAACCATTTTTATGATTGAACCAAAATATAATATATATATTATAACATATTTAAGGTTCGTAAATCTTTTTTTACACATGATATTAATTTATAAATAAAAATTTGTTCGATGTGATCAAAAACCGCCAATTAACCAAAAAAGTTATCATTAAAGTTTTATATAATAATTCATCTTCACTAAAAATAAAGAAATGAATTTGATAACCATTTAATATCATATATGTTTACTAATAACATACAATTTCAATTCTGGATAACCATTCTCATCTGACATTTTTATCCTTACATGTATATAAGTAAACCAATCATGAAAACCAAGGAAACAAACGCTCCCAAAGAATGAAATTGAACCTAATAAGCAATCAAAAAGGTTATGAATGAACATAATAAGGTTATAATAAATAAATTCAATGAATAATTTTTTTTAAATATTAATTAATGAATTCAATTTGGTTATCCAAGACATTAAGATCAAGTGAAGGACACTATCAGACTTAAGGTAAGGGATTCTACTTGAACCTCCTTTATTTTTTTGGGGGTGCTCTATCTTTATTTTTACCCAAATGAAGTTATTTGTTATTTTTATTTATATAATATAAATTATGTTTAAATGTTCCAAATTCATTTATCAAGGCCCATTCATCATTATATTTTTGGTATATACATGTTTTTAAGTGGTTCCCTCCACAATACTTCCCAATAAGCAAACCCATTTAAGGGAACTTTCTGAATTCTTACCCATTTTCAAGTACACTATATAATATGTTTTTAAGACACCATTATTTTTATAAAAATAATATTTTTATTATTAAAACATTATTGGTTCAAATGTGGTTTTATATAAAATATTAGGCCCATTTATGATTTAAATGACCTTTGATATTTTCCTTTAACTACACTAAAATGTTTTAATTTTAAAGCTTCTTAAGTACTCTTTTTACATGTTATTATTTCAAGTAGACATAAATATTCATGGTATATGCCTATTATACCCTATTATTGTCTAAGAATGATCTAATTCCTTTTTTTCATGGAAATATTTATGATACTCCCATTTATTATGTTTTATGACATGATCATGATACCCATTTCTTTCCATGGGTACCCTTATGTTTATGTATAATTGATTAGGTATGATTATTTATGTGGAAATAATATTAATGAAAAAGTTATGATGGATGTGACCAGATTTTGATACAATTAATTGGGTAATGTTTAGTCTCATGAGACATTATGTGAAATGGTCTTAGCGGTTAGCCTTGACTCGTGTTCCATGTGCAATGGTCTAGGTGGTTAGCTTTGACTCGTGCTTCTTTATATGAAATGATCCTTGAATTTTTCTAAATTCATGTTTTATATTTTTTAAACATTAATTTTATTCCATGATTATAAGATCCCATGTTTTATATGTTATGATTCCATATGATCAATCTTGTTCAATGACTTTTTAAATCATTATGTCATGCATTCTTACCCATGTGTTAAAGCTTTATTCTAATGTTTATTCCCTTACTGGGTTTTTTATCTCATACATTTATTCGTGTTATCCCCAGGTTATCCTATGAAGATGTATGAGCACGATGGAAGTTATGATATCTTTAGGAATATTAAATAAATAAATTTTTTATTTAGTCATATGTTTTTATTTTTTTGTTCCCAGTCTTTCAAGACACTAGGATTTACAATCCTTGGATTTTAATGTGATGTTTTATTATGATTAAAATCATGTAATTATATGTGTAAAAGGTTAGGGTATCTATACTCTGTATGTGAATTTTTAATTACTATATGATTCCTTTATATAGGTTTAACAAGTTCCTACCAACATGGGAAGAAGATCCATTGTTTTAAAAGAAAAATTTGACACCCTGATTCACCCCTCCCCTCTCAGGGTTCCATGGGGTCCTATATAATTTCTATAAATATATATGGTTGTTTCTTAGAGATATCATCAATCATTTAACAGATAATGTTTTTGGATTTTAAGGAAGGATTGATCTATTTGGTTTACATTAATTATTATAGATTTGGACCTTCTTTCTGAATGAGATATGACCCAAATACTAATATCTATGTGATACATGTGAACCTTTATCATAAGTTAATATATAGGGATATTTAATTTAAATATTTAAAATACATAATCCATGAATGGGAATATCATTTATTACGATATGCTGAGATCATAAAACCATCGCCATAGCAAAATGTAGTGTATAAATTGCCCATATCACTATGTGTATAATCAAATGGTATGATTCATAAGACACCATATGATTTATTTTCGAATTTTAGAATTAAACATTTGAATAATCTTCCATGAATAACTATAATTATTTCAGATGTTTCATAGGATGAAATCTTTGGGAGGATTAATGGTGAACTCCTATGATGAATGCATAAACGATTGAAGTATTGACCGATACATTATATAACATATTATTTAATACATGAACCCTAAATAATGCCATGATATTTATATAAGTTGGTCTATACCATTTTGGTGGTTGTTCTACTGAGTCCCAATCCTCCCACTAATTCTCCCTCTCCATATATCTTTATTCATCTCCTCCCATAGCTACCAAGAGATAATTTACTATCATGATTTCAAGATGAATATCATTCAATCATTTGGTGATTCAGTTTATCTATGGATATATAATATAGAAAAGAGTCCATTGGATTCATCTTACAAATTTTTATGAATCACAATGATGAAATATTGATGCGATAACTATATTTGGTGTATGGAACACAAAATCCCTTTATTTTAGTTTATAAATGATTTCAGTTTCATACATGATGATCTTGAGAAACGTGGTCTCTAATTTCATTCACAAAATTTATTAAGTATTAATTTATCCTTATAAACCCATTAATGGTATCAATGCTTAATTATGATTCAATATTCTCTATATCATGTTTAAAATAAATAAAATCGGATGTTATATTAAACTCGTATTCCATATATTTAAAAATGATTATAATTTTTTTATTTAGATGATCATATGATATATGATATCAAAATAATTTTTTGGGGCATGCCATATGATATTGGATATCAAAGGTGGAGACACAAGTCATTCCTTTAATTTTCATCATATCATAGCATACGATATGGGCAGTCGTAGTTGACGATAACACTCAACCATGTGTGAAAAATAGAGCATTGTATTAATTAAGTGATATCGATTCCTATTATAAAATAATATTTATAGGAATATATGGGGTTAATACTACATTGGGAACTAACTAATAAGTTAATATTATGCAGCACAAAATTATTCTTACACAGGTCCCCATGTGCACTGTCTTACTCTTACACAAGATATTTCATAATTCATGGTAGACAAGTGTCACTTGGTTAAACTTATACATGACACCATACCTATCACACGAGTAAAATCAATCAAAAAACTAAAATTGATAGTGCTTAAAGGGTTTGATGTGTCTTGACATATCAATAATATATTACTATTTACACATATCATCAAAAAAACATAGTATGGAAATATGATTTTTAAAATTTTCAATTATGAATTGAATTATGTAATTTATAAAATGTTTATAAAGTTTAGTAAAATATTATTCTTGGATATTTATTAATTTTATAAAGGCTTTTATAAATTAATTAAATATAAAGTGTTTATAATTAATTAATTTAATGTTTACGAAACATTTACTAAAAAATATCCATAATATTAATTATTAATATCAAATATTTTATATTTATATGGATTGACATATAGTTTTCATATAAAATGTTTATATAGAAATAATAAGTGTTTTTTATAAATTTTTTATAAATTAAAAAATAAGGAAAAATATAAGAGTCTATATTTAAACTATGAATTGTTCATAATTATTAAACATTAATTGTTGAAATTAAAATTAATTATTTGAGAAATTATTTAATCCATATCCAAATGGATTTTAATCATTAACATGATAAAGGTTTAAATATTATTAAAAATTTGATATTTAGATTATGAAATTTTTTTACGTAATATAATTGGAATACAAAATGTTTATATTTCATTTAATATAATATATTTAAGTGAAATTACATATAAAGGATAATGTGAAGGAGTTCATTTTGGGAATAAGTATAAAGTGTTTATATTTATTTAATTATGAAATGTCTATAATGAATGACTAAATTATAAAGTGTTTATAATTTCTTTGTTTATAAATTATTCATAAATTGTTTATCTCATGTTTAATTATATGAAGTTTTAATTTATTTAATTTATTCTATATTTTGTTCATAGATATAAATTTTTTATATTATCAAGGGTTTATGATTTGGTTTAATGTATAAAATGTATTCTATAAATTTTCATACATGCATATAAGGAGTTACATAGTATGTATGATAATTTAATTAGTTTTCTTCAACCATGACTTTGGTTTGTATTAGGTTGTGATCTTGAATTAAGAAGATAAATATAATTTATACAAATTATGTGTTAGAGTTATAATGTAATTTACATCTTACTTGAGTAAAGTTTCATGGGTTAGATGGACTTTGGGTCAGACTTATCAATAGTTTGGAGGCTTATGAATTCTTTAGAAAAGTGGGGGTTGACTATTTATTTATCCAAGATTACAATTGTGAGTATTGTTTATTTCATATTATTCTAATACTATACATGAATGGGGATTATTTACATTATGCATGAGATGTATTTGTATGTATATAAATATAGTTTCCTTTTAATTTGGGCTATTAACTCAAGTTATGAGTTGTGTAAAGAGTTATACATCAAAATGATTTGTACATATTAATTTGGGGGATCTAATATGATTCCAAACTAACTCATTAGAATCATGGATAAATAAAGGTAATAGTATGAGATAATAAGGTGATAATTAATCCCCTTTAGGATACTAAGTGATAGATTACTTTTAAAGTGAACACTTTTCAAGACCTCAATCATCCAACTGAGTAGGTCATGCTAAAGCTGGTTACCCTTGGATTATCTTATGTAAGGAAAGAAAGTAATGAGGTGACCTTAAAAACTAAGTGCCATGTTTTTCATGTTTTTTGGGTTACAATTATTTGGAAAATCATAACCATTATGATAATAGAGGAATAGAGTTGAGTGAATACATATGATATATTAGGTTGAATATTTCTCCTCTCAAATATGAGAAATTCATATATTATATGATTAACATGATTTCCTACTAGATATATTAATAATTTTTTACATGTTTAACCAATGAAATTCATGATGAAATATATATATTTTCACACTATTTTATATTATTTGTTTAAAAGGTGTTACTATTTTAGTGGGAGCACATTTAATAATAGTCCTTAGAAAATATATGTAATACATGATGATCATATGAAAAATATTTTTTTTGATAAAGTGAAATCATCATCATTGAAATTAATTTTTATATCAATTATTAGAAAAATGATATTAATGAATGAAACATATTATAAATGTATAATTAAGATTCATTATAAAGTAAAAAATAATATTTTATGAGTCAGAGAAATAACTTTCTAGGTAACCAACTATTGATTATGTTTATCAAATGAATATATATTATTATAAGAATTATAAATTGATTCACATAAGTTATAAATATAATTATATGATGTATGAACAAGGAAATTTAATCTGAATTTATATAATCAATATTATTAAGTGTGCTAATGACATGGAGAGATTGAATGTTTCCTTTAAGGATTGTTATAGTTATGAATTAATTATGTAATAATCATTGGATATTTTCTAAAAATTTGAATAAGTTCAATAAATATTTATCATTGTTTCTCAAAGTATCATGTAAGTATGAAATGGGAATGATATTTCTAGTTTCTAGTACTATATAAACAGTATAAGTGGGTAAAATTTTAAACTAGAAGAAGAAATATTAATTTTAATGTCCAAAAATGATTCATCAAGTATCTAACCAAGGTCATTAAAATCTAAATGATGATTTAGGAAGGAAGTTAATGTTTTCATATTATGGAATTTTCTAAAATACCATAAGGTATTTATGAACCTATATGGAGTTTCCATGTTATGTACTAGTTTTATAGAAATCAATTCTTCAATTTTTGAATGTTCTATGATACCAAATGCATACTTTAAAAATATTATAAGTACAAGGGAGTTTATAATCAAGGTAATAATTGAAAGAACTTTTAGTTTATATTCAAATAATGAAGAAAAATGTTGTTAAATCATGGAATGAATTTAAAGGAATATATCAATATCATATGGAAATAAATTATTTTTGATTTCAACTCATTTATATTCTATGATATGAGGATTTATTATATACAATATGAGATTTTACCAATGGTTTACGATTCACTAGATTATATAACATGTTTCAGAAGAATATAAGGATAAAATATTTTTAACTAGGATAAAATACTTTATCCTTATGTTTGTTAAAATATTAGGGATTTAATCCCACCATAAGTGGAATAGTTTAAAGAATAAAGGCTTTATCATAGTTTAATTCTCCAAACACATGGAATAACATATAAGATATAGATTCTAATTTTTTATTTGTTAAATATTTTTACTAAAATAAATAAATGTTATTTATTAACACAATTGAGTTTTTGTATCTTAACATGATATTATTAAAGGAATATAGTGCCTAAGAGACAAGTGGTATTATGTTTGGACTTTAAAAAGTTTAAAGTTAACATATAAATAGATATTTATAATTAATACCATAAAAGGTTTAGGATATTTAGGTAAAATATTAACATAAATATTCACATTAGTTACTAGAATATTTAAGGGAAAATATTTTATGGAAGAGTTTCCATGAATGATGAGTATGATGAGATTATAAAATTTATAAGTATACAATTAATGTTATTAACCTCATGACATTTGATATTGTGAAATTAAGGATTTTAAATACTATGTTCAAGTATTTTTTACATTAGAAATAAGTTTTCTAAGTTACATAATTATTAAAACTAGATTTCTTCATATATGTTACTCACAAAAGAGTTTGTAGGGAGGGTTTTATCAGGAGGTCACATAAAGATATGGTATGAATCATAAATAAATTCAATGAATTTAACAAAACACTAAAAATGCAGCAAATATAATGATGATCTAGAAATCTATCATATGTTATATGATGAGGTAGAAACTGTTGTATGGTTTTGTTAAAATTATTAAAAGAGTTATGATTATAAAATGTATCTTTTTATACAAATTCAATCTCCACTTTGTGATTATTTCACATTAGATGCATATATCACATGAAGTATAATGATAATTGACCTCTCAAAGTATGAATTTGGGTTATCATTGACTAATGTTCATCATGAAGTATTATAGTATGTTGAAATTTTTTAAGTTTATCAGGAATAATATTCTTGTATTAGGATACATAATATGATCATAAGGAACAAAAAATGTTTTGTGCCTAGGAAGACCCACATAATATACTACTTGGAGTGTCCTACACTATATATTTATTATACTAGGGGTGTGTGTTTCATATTTATATTTATTCATACCTAAGTTTTATGTGATACCTAGCATAATAACCTTCATACTTTGATAAATTTCTTACAAAAACCTTGATACTTTGTTAATCAGGTGGTGGTTGGGTATGTTTTTGATCATATTGCTGGTTGGATCTTAAACAAGATGATATTTTTATCTTGTATGAAGAGTATGATATATGGGACCTTGATTTAGATAGCCTGAGGATAGATTTCTAAAAGTGTTTTAAAAATTTCTAAAAATAGTTTTGTGTATATTTTCAAAAGTTATTATATATGATACAATATAAGGTGAAATGTCATAAAGTCCATGATGATTTAGTGCATGTGTGAGAATGATAGAGACATACCCTAAACTCTAATATGTATATAGTATGTGTGAGCCTCTATTTTAAGGTATGATATAGGTATATTTTATGTGACAACATCCAAGAAAAAAATAAATGCATGTGCATATTTTTTATTATGATATGATGATATTGTAACACCATTTCCATAACTTGTCATAGTGTATGACTTGAACACATCATTATATGTTGAATAATATTGTACTATTCATGATACTCCCTACAATTTAGCTATAAGTTGTAAATTAAACATTCAAATCATATTCCATAATTGGATATCATTATTATAGATTTTTCATATAATGAAATACATTAGAGGATCAATGATGCATTCATATGATGAATTCATAAATAAAAAAAGTATTAACTCATAAGTTATATAATGTAATAGTTAATACATGAACACTTGAGAATGTTCCAAGGGATATATAAAGAGGATTATACCAAGGTGATGGTGTATTCATTGAGTCAAAAGATTCCCATTAACTCTCTATCTCCTTATAGTTCTCTTCTTTACATTACTTACCTACCAAGAGATACTAGCATATCATGGTCGTAAGAGGGATTCCATCTAAGTTTTAATTGATTCATTTAATCCATGGATTCAACACAAAGTAAGTAGTCTATTGTTTTCAACTAAAGGAACTTTATTAAGAACATTTATTTAAGATTTACCCAATAACTATCTTTGGTGTAAGGTAGAAAAAGTTATTTATTTAAATTTATACATGGATTCAGTTTCATATATAGTGTACTTAATAAATGTAGTTTCAAATCTATTCCATTTCATAGATTAAGTGTTAATAAAGCCTTATAAATTAATAATTTTAATGGTTAACATGAATCAAATATTTGTTCTTTTAATTTCATGGAGGGGTATAAAATTTCTTCCAAGTTCCATAATAAATGGAGATTAAGTGATTTTTCATTGATTTTTAATGGCGATTCCTGATTTTTTCTTACATGCAATTTATATTTCAAACAAATTATTATTTTTCTTTCTTCACGATCATTTTTTATTGATTATAGAATTTATATTTAATGATTTAACTAGTTACATAATTTTTTTTGATCAAGGAATTAGTTTGAGTAAGTTATGTTTAAATATGGTTTTTGATTGCATAATTATTAAATGAATCAAATTAATTGATTGTAAGGGAAAATGAGTCAAATAATTTGAGAACAAATACCATGATTAGGTATTTGTTTATATTCAATTTTTATAATGACAAGACAATTTTTTATGAACATTGGAATTTCAATTATATCATGACTAGTGATTTATAAAAACTTAGTACACTTATTTGTTCTAGTCTATTTAAATTAGTTTAATTTTATTATAATCATTGTTTTTGATCTTCTTAACTTCTAATTAGAAATTCAATTTTATGGATCACTAGTCTATGTGGGCTTGACCTCACATTATAAAAACATTCTTCATTTTGGGGGGCTACTTTTTCATTAACTAAATTTATAACCCCTCTAAATTTATTAATGGTGGTTATGGAAAATCTCCAAAAATATAGAAGTAAACTTTATTAGTATCAGTTATTGATATGTGATGGTAAAGTAAATAATTAATTAGTATTTATGTTAATAGTATTTATAACCCATTTTATAGAATAAAAATTAAAAAAGTCATGTTTTTTAAACAATTAATATGAACAAATATTACCTACAATACTCAAAATTTTGATAATATATTGTTTAAAAAAACATAGGTTAGTTAGGAAGATTAACCTAAAACCCTTTCTGTGGTGACTCAACATTCCATTTACCACTACGTTCCCTACCTGACGACCCCCTTGAAGTTGACATTGGCACCACTAAAGGCCCCCACAACCTGTGTGCGTGCATTTGAGATTTACTTTTCCATAAGGGGTATTTGATCTCCTACACAACTAAAACAAAGACAACCCAGACTAGACATGCATAAAATTGGTCCAAATTTTTTTATCTATTATATAAGTAATGTTATATGTATATGTGTGTGTGTATATATATAAATATACTTATATATAATTTTTTTAAATAAATTTATGACACACATACATATGCAAATGTTTGTGTATTTATATAATTATATTTATATAATATGTAAATAAATGTATGTAATGAATATAATTATATAAATATTACATATAATGGTTATTTATATATATTTATATAATTTATATTTATACATAAATTTATAAATACATTTATAAAATGTGTGTGTGCACACACATATATGTGTGTGCACACACACACATATGTGTGTGTATTTATATACATATATTTATATAAATATATTATGTTTAAATATATTTGTATATAAATATGTAAGCATATTTGTGTGTATTTATTTATTTATTTATTATAGGTATAGGGGATTACATATATCCAAATAACACACATATATAGGAACCCAATGGTTTAAACATCATTGGTTTCCATAAGGAATGGAAAGAACCCATTGGAGCAATTTATTACAATACATGGATTGAAGGCCCAAAAAACTAGAGGCCTTAGAACATGATTGGACCAAAGTCCCAATGAACTGAAGGCCAATTATATGGTTTCCCCCTAAATTAGTAGCCCACTTCATTCCATGTCACTAGTCTTACACCTCTCGACCCCTCATTAGTATTCATCACACTGTGTTTGTAAAAAACCAGGTAATGATTGAATAGGTTTAAAATTGTTTATAAAATGTTTTTACTTTAATACAATATATTTTTTAGGCATAATATAATAATAAATCCATTTTTATGCTTAAAAAATACATTTATCTAAAAAACAATTTTACCCCATTTGATGGAGCACTTGTTTTAAATATTTTTTTTCACTTTTATGATTTTTTTTTGAAAAAATAAACTTTTTATTTGGAATAAAAATATAATAATTTAATTTTGTTTAATTTTTTATATTTTTTTTGATAATTTTCATGGTTTAATGAATAGTGAAAAAATATTGCATTTTTAATTGAAAATAGATTTTTCATCTAAATAATTTATATTGATAAATTGTATTTATAATTGGTTATAAATTATAATTAGATCAAAATTTTATAATTTAATACAATTTGGGTTATTTTAATCAATTTTAAATTGAATTTCAATATAGAAACTTTTTGAACATTTGAACGTTTTTACTTTAAAGACTCGATTTCTCATTCCGTCAATGAGATCAATTTTTAATTAATTTATGAAACTTCTATATTTTAAATTTCTGAAAATGGATTATATATTTGAAATCATAAGTTCCACATTATTTTAATATGTCTCTTTTATTTTGGGAAAATATGAATAATAACATTAGTAATTTTTTTATTAACACAGTTAATGGTAAATCAGATAAATAAGGATAAAAATAATATTATAAATATTATAAAATTACCATAATACTTGTCCTAATTTATTTTTTGAGTGTGTTTTGACAAAAATAATCCTTGTTATGAAATTATAAAATTTTAAGCCATTTTTATGATAGTATTCCATTTTTAATATTATATTCAAAGAAAAGTCAAATTTTTCACACTTGTTTTTAAAAAGTAATTTTTTTTGATATGTGATTATATATGGGATTTGTTTTACCATAAATAGTCTTTTGAAATATAAAATGTTTATATTTATCATTATATTTTATTTTTAAGTTTTATAGAAGAAATAATTAAAATAAATCTTTCACAATGATGATGCAATAATTTTTTAATTAATGAAAATAACAAATAAATGTTATTAAAATACCAAAATAAATACAGTTTGATATGATTCATGTCATCCATTATTTTTTCATATGAATTTTACATGTTATTAATTTTTTATAAGTAAGGGTTTGAATTTATCTTGTTGTTATGATATTTTTAAAAATTCAAGTAATGAATAATTTCAAAATTGACATTATTGATATTTTAAAATTAATAGTATTTTATTAAATGATATAAAATTTATAAGAATATAAATTTCAGAAAAATTATTGGGATAAGTCTTAAAATTTCATTAATGTCTTATTTATTGGTCTTTTATCATTTTAGAGTAATTATATTAACCCTCAAAGTGTAAAATACATGATATCATAGTAATAATTAAAAGGGTTAAATAAGGGTTTAAATAAAAAGACAAGGATACAAAAAATAATAAAAACTTGTATAATATTCATGGGATGAATGTATTTCAACCCATACTAGTCCTATATTCAAAATATCTCAATTTATATGCATTGTTAGTTGAATATTAAGTTATATTAATTTAATAATTTGAAGAATTATAAGAGTGATGCTCTCCTATCTTATAAAAGTGAACCCCTTATTATATTTTCTTTATAATTAAAAACCTATTTTTTCAACCAATAGCTTCCCAAATCCCTTCCAAGAATCCCTACTCTTTATAGAGGCCTTATTTTAGGCCGAACACCCTCTTTAGATGTGTTAAAGAGTTAATCAAAGGAGATTATCTAAATAAGAGGAAAGTAAAGGACACACGTGACGAATCAGACTCAAGTTAAGAGATTTCAGTTAAATTTACTTTTATTGTGGAAATTTTGATGTTATGAACATTTATTTTCTTATAATGTGTATATATAGAATCTTTGAAATTATATCTCATTAATTTACCTATTCTCATTATATTTAGTGTTTAATGTCATTCTTTAATGTGTTTTATGATTCAAGTTTACCATAACTAATAAGGTGATTTTCTTTGAAAAAATCATCCTTTATGGTTTTTTCATCAAACTATTTCTCTTCCACCTACATATTTATAAAATAATATTTGAAATTGTTTATTCATGTTGTAGTTCATGGAAATTATAAATAATTGGTGCACCCATATTGCACTAGGTGAGTCTGTTATAGCTTAAATGATGATTGCACCTAGATGACACTCCAATGAATTGGGAAACAATTATATTTTCTAGATAATTATATTGGAAGTTGGCAGTATGGTTATTACAATATTTAATGGTTATGTAAGGGTTCTATGTGATGGTGTTCTAAGGTAAATACATTAATTTTCTATGCTTTATAATGAGTTTTTATAGGAATCATTTTTTTTTCAAAAGGTAAAATGAATGATCTTTTAAAAGGAATGTTAATTATCTCTATGGGTAAAGTGTTATGTTTTCAAGAAAAGTGTATTCCCTAGGTTTTCATGTTTTTTATTTAACTAACTATTTCCTTTCATTTTATATCCCTTATTAATATTTTGTGCTCATCCCAAGTTTTAAAATGCTTTTAATAAGATTTAAGGATGAATAGAGACAAGGATGAGATCAATGGGAAAATTATGATGATTTATTATGAAAATAAATAGTGTTTTATTTTAAAAGTTTTATATTTTTTAATAAATGGAGACACTTTTATTAGTATACAATTTGTATAAATGTGGGATGCTATGTATTAATTATGCCCTAATTCTCTAAAATTATAAACATTAAAAGATCCTTAATGTGAAGGAATATAATTTCTTGGCTAAACACAAGATTTTTTTAATGTTTAAGGATGGGGAATTATAGTTGGTATCAAAGGTTTTTTTAGAAAAATTTATAGGTTAAGATAATATTAATCAATTTCCATTGAAATAATTTACCTTTTAGATAGGTTAAAAGGTTATAGCATTTAAAGATTACCAGGTTTCTTCATCTAAACTATGTCTATTCAGAATGGTTTTCCATAGAGGGAACATGGAAGCTATAGTGGGATGGAACCGATAGGGAGATATCCTTCCATATAAACATCCCGAGATGGTTGGAATTGAAAAAGAATAGTTTTTAAGTGATGGATTAGTTGAATCCGGTGATAAATAGTGGTTATATCCATGCTAGAGAGGAATCCAATTCTACCATGAAGAAATATATCTTTTGTGGATCATTTCATAAGGCAACATCCCCAATTATTTAGTGGATAATCTAACCCGGTGGTAGATGAAAGATGGATAAATTCTATGGAAAGTATATTTGATGTCATGGGATGTTCAAAAACATCAAAAGGTAACCCTTTCAGTTTATCATTTTTATGGTGATTCTGATTGATGGTGGTCTTTGGTTAAGAATACCAGAAAAAAGATGATCTTGATTTCATGGAATGAGAAACATTCTGAGATATTTTACTTGATAAAAATTTCACTACGGTTGTTTCAATCCTAATGGAAAAATAGTTTCTATAATTGAGGAAAAAAGATGATATTTTATAGCTGCATATGAAGAAAACTTCACAAGATTGTCGAGGTATCTTCCAGATTTTATTTGGTACACTAATATAAACAATAACCAGGTTTACTCATGATTAGAACCTAGTATATTAAAATAATTGGTTTCATGAGAATTTAAAAGCTACAAGAAAGTTATTTTTTGTGCTGAGATTGTTAAGATTGAGTTTTCTAAATCTTTTGTTTCCTGTAATGATGAAATCAAGAAGTGATCAGGATGACAGGAATTGGGGAAACATACAATAAAAAGAAATATGGATGTAAGAAAATAATGTTCCAATCTTGTGGTAAGTGCAGTAAAAATCACCTTGGGGAATGTTTTATGAATACATGGAAGTTTTACCGACGTTGAAAGTTTGGAAACATGGCCCACGAATACAAGGAAAAAAATATTGAGGAATCAAGGAATGGGGTAACTGATTGCAATCCAACGGTGAGATGTTTTAGATGTAGTGATTCGAGTCATTTTACTAATAAGTGTCCAAAGATAGTTTCATATGATATCAATTTTCATGATTGAAAAGAATGTGTAGCAAGGTAATTTTATAATACTATAGTTGATGTTGGGTCATCATAGGAAGTGGTGATTGATATGTTACTTGTGTATTCGAATTATTCCAATACCCTCTTTGACTCAATATCTTCACATTCTTTTATTTCTTATAAATTTTCATGTAAATTGGGAATGTCACCTAATAAAAGTAAGATATATCTTTTGGTAAAAACTCTGGGTGGAAGTATTAAAGCCAACATGATTTATAGGAATATTTCTATTATTATCAGTGGGATGGTCTTTCCTACTAATCTTGTTGAATTGGCCATAGTAGAGTCTAATTTCATTCTTGGTATGGATTGGATTTCAGTTTATCATGATAAAATATATTTATGTTCTATAAAAGTTGTGGTTAACTTTTTAATACCTTTGATAACATACTATGAAAATGAGAAATTGAGTAGAGATGACAATGAAAGTTACATAGCTCATATTGTAACATCCCAATATTTTGAAAATAAATTTAATATTGAATGCATGAAACACCGAGTCTCTTCAGAACACCACTTTGTTATAACCAAGCCAGTAAACATAATTTTTTCACCTCTTTGATTTGAATTTCGAAAAACTGGCCCACATGGTTGCATTCAGTAAGATGTTTAGAGTCTGATAAGACAAACATAATTTTTGATGAATAGTAACATACCCTTATGAATAGTAATATAAATAATAATATGGCCCTTATGAATAGTAAATCATATTATTATATTATTTTCTTAATTTTATAAGATAATGAGATCTTGATTAATTTTTCAAGGGGATATAAAATGAATATAGTTTTAAAATTGTTATTTTTTGAATAAATTATAAATTTATTTGAAAATTAAATTAATAATATTTTGAAAATTATTTTCAAAAAATGGATTTCAATTTTTATTTCTACACTTCTAAAAATGGGTTGGGTGAATTTTTGGGATTTTTCTGAAATACTTGAATTTGGGATGAATAGTAAAATACGGTAATTTACAGTATATATACATTATCAGTTAAATTCACTATTCCTAGCATCATGGATGATGTAAGAAGAGTTTTTTTAAACTCAAATACTATTCTTGGTCACAAGAATCAATACTATTGGTTGTCTTTGGAAAAATAAATAAAATAATGAGTAAAATAATGGGAAAACCCTCCTCTCCTCCACTATAACCCCCCCTCACTCCCTCTTCTCTTCATTTATCTAAGCCTTGAAGATCCTCAAAGTTATTCCCAAATACCCTTCCCTAGTCACTCCCCATGTCCACGAGCTCTTTGTCACGACCCGTCCCCCAGGGCCCGTGTCGTGACTACCCCAAGCCCGCCTTCCATAAGCAAGGGGCTGGCGACTAGCACCGAAAGGTGTATTCCCTAAAACTGGTAAGGCACTGCCTTTATAACCTGTAAAAACACGCAACCAAGCACATAGAAAGATACGAAAACACGCAAAATTAATAGTAAAAGGAGTGCGTACAGTAAGAAAAAGGGGCCAAAATACAAGCCAACTGGAATGTACAAGGGAAATTGGAAATTACAAGTAAACTGAACCGATCCTATTAACACCCACCAAGGATCATACCTGAAGGGTAGGTACAACTCTCGAACGGTCTTCTCTGCAGTATGCCTCGTATAAGGTTCACCTCCGAGCTACCTCCAGTCATGGTACCCTCGTCCTCAGTTAGCGTTGTCCGTCGTCTACACCAAACACAACAGGGTGCGGGCATAGCCTGTGAAAGGGTGAGTATAATGATACTCAGCAGGGACCCTGAGACCCTCAAGGTCTCACAAAATACACAAAGGATAAACCACACAACAATAATCCTACTGACAACCCTACTTAGGTATATGCCCATACATATAACTAAGTTATCAAGTAAGACCATCTCAATCATGAGGAAACACAAGGTCCAACTCAAAAGCCCAAAGCTCATCTGTTCCGCAAAGGAAGGATTAACATGATGGTAAGTACCACATAGGTACACCACACAGATGAATACCACCAAAGTATTTCTATGAAGGAAAAGTACTACACAGGTATGCCACACAAAAGAATACCACCAAGGTATCACCACGAAGGTATAGAACACTAAAGTACAAACTCATCTCACACCAGGTATAACTTAGGTACAGTAGTAGAGATGATTAGATATAACTACTAATTCTTCTTACTATGTTAAGAGGAAGACCCATGTAGGATCCTAAATCATCATCATACCCACACAAGATCATAGTACATCGTCAGACCCACACAGGATCCTAGTACCTCGTCAGACCCACACATTATCCTTGTACATCGTCAGACACACACATGATCCTAGCACCTCTTCAGAACCACATAGGATCTTAGTACATCGTCAGACCCACACAGGATCCTAGTACCTCTTCAGACCCACACAGGATCCTAGTACATCATCAGACCCACATAAGAACCTAGTACCTCGTCAGACCCACACAGGATCCTAGTACATCGTCAGACCCACACAGGATCCGAGTACCTCTTCAGACCCACAGTGGATCCTAGTACATCGTCAAATCCACACAAGATCCTAGTACCTCATCAGACCCACACAGGATCCTAGTACATCATTAGACCCACACAGGATCCTAGTACCTCGTCAGACGCACAGAGGATCCTAGTACATCGTCAGACCCACACAGGATCCTACTACCTCGTCAGACCCACACATGATCCTAGTACATCATTAGACCCACACAGGATCCTAGTACATCGTCAGACCCACACATGATCCTCTTACCTCGTTATACCCACACAGGATCCCAGTACATCTTCCGACCCACACAGGATCCTAGTACCTCGTCAGACCCACACATGATCCCAATACATCTTCAGACCCACATAGGATCCCAGTACCTCGTCAGACCCACACAGGATCCTAGTACATCGTCAGACCCACACATGATCCTAGTACCTCGTCAGACCCACATAGGATTCTAGTACATCGTCAGACCCACACAGGATCCTAGTACCTCGTCACAGCCAGCTACATGGTTCTCGTAATAAGCTCTCTTGTTGCTGAGAGGGTACGCCCCTCAAGCCACTGGTCGATACTCAAACTACCACGAATTCCCATGAAGATTTATCCCAAAAGACCGCCCTATAATAGGGGTCTCAATGCAACATATGGTACATCAATTGGATACCTGGTCTATAAGTTATTATCCTTTTAGTTCCGAGGGACCGATTGGATTCGTGCTCAATCCAACCCAACCATACCACAACTTTATAAAAATCTGAAGTGGGGTATACCAAAAGGACCTTCTTGCTCCAAGGTTTCTGGAACCACAGACTGTTCTTAAAACCGAAGCTTGGTGCCAAAGTTATGGCCAAAAGTATGGGATGTGTCGAAACTGGTCTACGTTCGGTCCGACCTGGCCCGACCCGGCTTGGGCCGACCCGATTCGGGTCGACCCGACCTGACTCGGTGGGTTTGGCCCAGACCGCGGCACGACCTGGCCTGCGGTGCGGCCTAGCCCGCTGGGTCGGGCCCGGCCCACGGAGTGGGGTGGCCGTAGTGCGGTGGGGTAGCAGCGGTGCGGCGGTCCGCCACGGCTGGCCGGATGCCCAGCGTCGCCGTGTCACAATCCATGGCCCTTCCCCACTGGGCGGTGCAGACGCGCACCACCGTCCCCTTCATGCGGCCGGCCACCACCTTTTCTCCGCTGCGGCCGATGGGCCACAAACCTTCTCTGGTGGCGTTGTCGCACTGCCGCCTTCGTCGTGGCCGAATTTGGTGGGGGCCGTCGTTCCCATGCCCCATTAGTGTCGGTTGATGTCCTCCTCTATCGCAAAGATCACACCAACCATGAATAACGACAGAGGGATCGGTCCATGTTCGTTTGGCCTTCTCCCTCCTCATTAGTTCGGTAACAGGCAGTTCATGAGGATTAATTCAACATAAAACACGAAGAATAACAATACCCCTACCACAGATGTTTGTTGACGTCGATGAGGAGGGAAGGGAGGACATCGGTTCGTCATTGTTGAAGACGTCCCATGCTGGAGGTGGTGCTTTCTTCGTTGGAGAAGATGGCGCTTTCTTTGTTGAAGAAGATCTTCATTGGGAGGTGTTCTTTTTTGGAGAGAATGTTCCCCCACATGTTATCCCCTTTTCCTTTTCCAACCAAATCCTCTCAAAGGAAAGAGGTTCTGATATAATTTAAATTAATTATATCAATTATGTTGGCACAATTAAAATGCTAACACATTTCATTAATTTTTATTTGGCTCCAAAAATTAAATGGGGAGTTGGCCTAATTAATTTATGGGAGGAATTCAAAGAGTTATCTCCCATTAAAGGGGGGTTCAGGTGGTGACCAACACTAGAATTTAATTTGGGGGGGATTCCTAGTTCGGGTGGTCCCCACCTCCATAACCCATGTAGAGAGGTTTCAAAAATAAAAATAAAAATTTTAAAAATTTTATTTTTCTTATTCCATGAAAATCACAAAAACTAGCATTCACCCTCGAACAACTGCGGTTGAGGTGAAAGTCTCCTTAAGAAAATACTGGCACTGTAAGTTCAATAGTTTCCTCAGATTTCAATTCCGAGCACCGGTTCAAAATTTACAAAACCCCACTCGCACGTTTACTGAATGTACCTGAATAAAAGTTTAGAAATTCATTCCTGGCACATCGGGCATCGGAATCACGCGCCGTCAATTTTTGCGGACTCGTAAAATTTCCATATAATTAAAAAAAATTACTTGGAAATTACATGTCATTATATTCTCCCCACCTTAGGGATTTGTGTCCCCAAAATCCACATCACAAAACTAGGAAAACAAGTGGGGGTACTGAGCACGAATCTAAGCCTCCCGCTCCTATGTTCTCTCTTGGAGGTTCTCGTGATGCCAGTGAACGCACACCAGAGGTATCGACCACCCATGAAGGACCCGCTCCGGTCGATCCTCAATCTCTACTGAAACCTCCGTAAATTTCGCCCCATCATCGACGTCCAGCTCGCCGTGGTCGATGATGTGAGAAGGGTCGTGTACGTATCTCTTCATCTGGGATACGTGGAAGACGTCATGTACCAGGTGCAACTGAGGGGGAAGTTCTAGGATTTAAGCCACCTCACTGACTTTGATGAGGACCTGGAAGGGTCCAATGATCCTCGGAGATAACTTTCCGGCCCGACCAAATCTCCGCAAACCTCGTCGAGGTGAGACTTGTAGAAAGACGTGGTCGTCATCCTCGAACTCCATAGGTCTCCGTCTCCTGTCAGCATAAGACTTCTGCCTGCTCTATGTAGTCTTCATTTACTCTTGGATTATCCGCACCTTCTCTGTGGTAGCCCATACCATCTCTGGTCTCATGAGTGCTAACTCCCATGGGTCAGTCCAGCACAAAGGCGACCTGCAAGGTCGGCCGTACAAAGCCTGTTCCTCGCATGACATACTCTGTCTCCAGTGCCCCACACAACCAATCCTGAGTCATCCAGTCTTCCACCTGTAGGTATGGTCCTCTTGGACCTCTTTGACGTCTATCTTCTGCCAGCTGCAGAAGACTCCGCTACGTGACATTCGGTGGTGGGTCTCGCTGCTTGTGATTGATCAGCAAGAAAACTATCCACTAAAAGGGCTCCCTCTAACACCCCCGCCTGTGTCAGGATACTAAGAGAAATCACCAAGCTCTGATCTCTCTCCTGAGTCCCTGCTCAAAGGTTCAGGCCTTGAAGAACGGGTCTTGTACCATATTTAATCTCTGATCTCCCACATCAGGGCTTTGCGTCCCATCATTAAAGCACCAGATCCCATTTGAACTATGCAGTTAAGCATGCTTGGCCTGGAGTAGTGATCAGGATGGGTGACCTTTTGGGAAGTTTCCTAGGATGTGTGTGAGTGAGGAAAAATTACACTAGAAAGGACTTGTGTTGGCCCGTGGGGACAGTCATTAGTCAGATGACCCGTTCGGGAATGTGGGTGGGCCCCAGGGTGGGACCACATGTCTGTGGAGAAACTGGTGGTACCTGGAGGTCCAGGACCCAACGACCATGTTAATGTGGGGTGTCTGTGCTATCACCAAAACCCATTTGTCACACTCTTGGTCTTTTCAAAAGACCAAAACTTCTTCCCTTAATGAGGTTCTCAAGGAGGTTATTTCAAGAGGTAAAACATCTTTCTTTTTCATTTAGTTTCATTTCAATTTATCTCCTTTTCTTATTCTCTTCTAACCTCCTCTATCCAATTGATAATTATAACTCTAGTATCATCTATATAATATAATTATACCATGTTAATGTAATAATCATTATCAATATTCTTACTCTCTCTCTCTCTCTTTTAAAAATGAAATCATCATTTGTGAGGATCCAATTTACAACCTTCGTGGATGACGAAGTATTATTCTTAAATTTATCATTCATTACTGGTCATGAAACCATTTTTATTGTTGAAACAAACTAAAATATATTTATTATAACCTTTTTAATATTTAGGAACTAATTTATGTACATATAATTAATTTATATGACAAAACTAGTTCATAATAATCAAAATACCACCAAATAATCTAAGTGATTGTCATTAATATTTAATCCAATGATTCATCCTCATACCATGTAAAAAAATGATATATATATATCCGTTAAGACTTATGGATGTTCATATAAAATATATAATTTCAATTATGGATAATTACATCATTTCCACATGAATATCCATACTCATATACAAATATACCGATCATGAAAACCAAGGAAACGAACACTCCAGAACGATGAAATTCAATATTTTAACTTATCAATAAGGATCTAATGAACTTAATAAAATTATGATAAACTAAATAAATGTCTAATATTTTCTGAATTAAGTTATTAATATGTCTAATTTTACATTCTAGGACCTTAAGTTCAAGAGCGGAACACATTCAGACTTAAGGTAAGGGTTTTCCTACCCAAACCTCCATTTTATTTCGGGTTACTCTTTGTCTCTCTTAATCTCAATAAAATTATTAAATATTCTTAATTACTTATCATAAATTCTGTGTGAATTATATATATATGTGTAAATCCCATAATCCTACTTTATTTTATGGTATTTATATGTTTTAAAAGGATATTTCAAAAATTCTTCCTGAAATACAAGCCCGATTCAAGGGAATTTCTCAAATTCTTACACTTTTTCAAGGGAACTATATAACCTATTTTTAGAAAATATTATCTTTCTAAAATCACTCATTTTATTATGAAAATACTATCTTACATAACTTATGGTTTTATACAAATAATTTTCTAAAATAACTCTTCTTTTCAAAGTAAAAGAGTATTTATCTCAAGAATTACTCGATGCTTTTTTAAGCGTATCTTCATATATTTAAACACTATTATTGATTATTATGTATGATATAATATACCATATTAAATCAAATGGATTATTATTAGTTTTACTCTAGATTTACTATCTTAAAACCATTCACCAATTTAATCCAAATGGTTAGTGTTTATGCTTAATGTTCGAGGAAAGTTATTTACATTTCATATGTTAGTTTCAATATGAATGTATATGTTATTTATGTTTATATCTATTAATATGAAGAATATATTGGACTTAATATGTGATGGGTGGGTCCCATTATATCCCCTTAATTCATCATTAGGTCTCATGAGGAAAATAGATATGGACTTGGCCAAGGCCTTACCCATTTTTAGATATTGTTTTGGTTAAGGCCCTAATAAATTTCAAATGTATTGGCTGAGGCGGTGACAGTATATTTCAAAATGTACAGAATATAAATTTACCTCATTATGAATCTATAAATTTGTAGTTCATGAGACTATTCGACTAGTAGAATACCCATGATTATGTTTTATTATGTCATTATTTACTCAACTCATATTCCTAACACAATGTGTTGGAGTTTATTATTTATAGAGGCATGTGTTTTCAATTATTCACCATGCCTAATGTTTATGTTTATGATATCTTCCACTATATTTCTTACCCTTACTGAGAATCTGAGCTGACCCCTTCTTATGTTTCATTTTTCCCAGGATAATAAAATTTATATTATAATTGACTTGCATGGATAATCTTAGAGTGGTAGATTTTTTCAATAGAACTTTTATGTTGTTTTTCATTTCAAGTTGTAATTTTGAATTATGTATGTATCTTGTTTCCAAATCTACTAAAATATTAATTCCTTCAGGATATGAATTTCTTATAATCGTGAAAATGTAATGTAATAAGGCACCAACTCTGGGAAACTGGGTTCATGTCTTTATAGTTGGTATCAAAGGATGTTTAGTAGAAAACATGGAAACAAGATTTAGAAAACGTAGATTAGGAAAAAACCTCTAAGATAGTATTTGAGGAAAAACATACAAGAACACCATAGAATTTTTGGAAAATAATAGATTATGTGGATATTTCTAGAAAATACATCCCTGTCTCGATACTACAAGTGGATGTGGTTCTGGAATAGAAGTACCTTGGAGTGAAAACTCTGACAAGGTGTTTCAGGCTTGACCCGAGGTATCATGGTACACGACAACGGGCCATACTGCGCACCTAGTTTGACACTCCAAGGGGATATGCTTGGGACAATTCACATTTTCTTTACAATCCACTATGAATGATTTAAATGTAATTTTTTCTTCAAAGAAACCATGTTTATGATTATGGGATTAGCCATGCATAGAATTTCAAATTAGGCTAGGTATTTTTATACATTGAGATTACACATTATGATTAATAAAATAATCTTGTGTATTATATTATTTAGAAATGTCACCTAGTAGAAGTAATGTAAACCACATAAATGCGCATATCCCATTTAGGGATTTCACTCCTGGGAAAGATAGTGATGTTGTCTCCGGAGCTACGATTGGTGTGGAGAAACTTATAACTATACTGAGACAACTTACTCAAGTTATAAACAATAACCTTACCCATATGGAGCATCCAAATCCACAAAATTTAGAGGCTATGTTGGATCACTTTATGTGACAAAAAACCTCCATCATTTAATTGTAATACAAACCCATTCATAGAGGAGTAGTGGATAAGTTCCTTAGAGAAGATATTTCTCACCTTGGGAAGTAACAAAAGGGAGAAGGTTTTCATGAAAACTTATCATCTGTCAGAAGATACTGATCAATGGTGGTACTAATTCAAAACAAAAAAGAGGAGGAATAAATAGAAAACATATAATGGAGTGAATTTAATGAAATTTTCTTGGAGAAAAACTTTCCTCATGAATACCAAGTAGATATGGGAAGTCAGTTTCTGAATTTGAGGAAAAAGGAAGATGAGAATTTTGAAAAGTATGAAGCTAACTTCACAAGGTTAGAAAGGCATGTTGTGGACTACATATGTATTCCAAAGAGAAAGATTTATCGATTAGTTTATGACCTAAATCCATTCCTCTGATGGGCACTGGTCTCCCAAAGTTTCTCATAATATGAAGATATAGTTTCATGTGCTATCAAGACAGAAAAGGAATTCATCAATTCTTATGACTTTAAAGGAAAGAAAGAGAAGAAATGGGTTAATAAAAACTTTGGAAAAAAATAAGGAAATGGGGAATAAGGTAAGAGTATACTTTCTACCCAGTGATAATTGTGGAAGGAAACACCCAGGTGCTTTCTTAAAAGTAAAAGGGGTATACTACAAGTGTGGATAGAATTCTCATTATGCAGATGTTTACAAGGGGAATAATGAAGATATTAATTTTCAATGATATAATTGTATGGGTATGGGACACTATGATAATGATTTTACAAAGTTTCAATGAATATTTCCTTAGAAAAGGATAAGAGGGCAGTGAAAATATTATGTGATCACAACTACTGATATTCAAGTTCTTAATGATGTCTTGACACGTACTTAAATCTTTTAATCAAACTTAGATAATGAATTATTTGATTCTGTATCATCAAATTAATTCATATCTTGCAAGTTTTCTAAGAAAATTTGATATTTTGAATTTGATTTAGTAAGGGATTTGTCAGTAAAAACTGCTAAGGGAAGTATCATGACAACAAAGTTGTGTCAGATAGTCCCCATTATGACATATAAATGTGATTTATCTACTAATTTTATTGTCATACCTATGATTTAATTTTATATAATTCTCATTATGTATTGGATTTTGAACTGTGATGTGATAATTTATTGCAAGAATAAGTAGGTTATAATTTTTGAGGATGATGTGGAATCCCTTATCTTTAGAGCAGAACCATTACAATCTGATTCTCATCCAAATCCACCCCCAATAGCACTATTGAATTCCTTTATTGGACAGGGATGGAATGAAATAACTATGGGTGAGGAAGGGAATGTTCAAATAGAGGAAACACCTATTTTTCAAGAATATGTTGATGTGTTTCCAGAGGATTTACCTAGACATCCTCCAGAGCAGGAAATTGAGTTTTTCATTGACTTAATTCCTAATTCAAGGACCATATCAAAGACCCCTTATATAATAGCCACTATGTAGTTAGTGTACATGAAGAAAAAACAAGAGTAATTGAGTGATAAAGGATTTATTTTCCCTAGTGTTTCTCCATGGGGATCCCATGTTCTTTTAATTAAGAAGAAAGATGGATCTATGATGTTGTTCATTGACTGATGGGAGATCAATGCTATAACAATAAATAAAAAGTATCCCCTACCTTTAATTGATGATCAATTTGATAAACTTCATATATCCCAATATTTTTTGAATATATACCTTCGATCTAGATATCATGAGTTGATAGTAAGGAAAGAATACATTCCGAAGACATCATTTCGAACTAGGCATGGTCAATTTGATTTATAGTAATTCCTTTTGGACTGATTGATGAACCCTCTATTTTCATGGATCTAATGAATAGAGTTTTCAAGGAATATCTTGATGTCTTTATGGTGGTATTTATTGATGATATCTTGGTATACTCTAAAAGCTACAAGGACCATGAAAATCACTTGTTCACTATTTTGAAGACTCTTTGAAGAAATGAGTTACATGGGAAGTATAGCAGGTGTGAATTTTGGCTTCAATAAGTTTCCTTTATGGGCCACATTGTCTTTAAGGATGGAATATATGTTGATCGTATGAAGACAAAGGCTGTGAAAGAATTTCCTACACCAAATAACATAACTAAGGAAAGTAGTTTTATTGGTTTAGCAGGTTATTATCAGTGTTTTATTCAGAACTTCACTCATTTAGCCAACCCAATGACCAAGGTTACACGTAAAGGGGTTAAGTTTGTATGTAAAAAAGAATGTGAGGAATATTTTTAAGAATTAAATGAGATATTAGTGAATTCTTTGATCCAAAATCTACCATCAAGGAATGATGGGTTTGTGATCTATAATGATGCATCAAAGAAAGGACTTGGTTTTTTCCTTATGAAAATGATAGAGTTATTGCTGATGAATGAGGGTAATTAAAAATTCATGCAAAAAAACTATCCTACTTATGATCTTGAGTTAGAAGCAATAATCTTTTATATAAAGATATGGAGATATTATCTCTATGGTGAAAAATTTGATATATATACAGATCATAAGAGTCTAAAATATATCTTCTCACATAAAGAACTATACATGAGGCAAAGGCGATGTCTCTAACTACTCATGGATTATGATTGGTCCATACACTACCACCCGAAAAAGGCAAAAAGGTAGTTTATGCATTGAGCATGAAGTATCATGGAGTTCTAAAAAAATGAGGATTGACAAGGATCCTTTGTACATGGATCTAGTGAAGACGAATATGAGAATTATCAAATAAGGTGAAACATCACTACTTTTTCAAATGGTTTCCTAACCATCTTTATTATAAATAATTAAAACTTCATAGTTTGATGATGAGAATATTCAAAATAAAATTAATGCTGTGAAAGATGGGATGTTGGCTGACTTCATGTGTGAAGATGGAATTTTGAATTTTTGGAAGACGCTATGTTTTCCCTCTCTACCCGAGCTGAAAAGGGAGTCATTAGATGATTCCCATAGATCAAATTTCTCTATACACCCTAGTAGCACTAAAATGTACAGATATTTGAAAGAACATTTTTGGTGGGTTAACATGAAGAGGGAAATTGCTGATTATGTATCAATATGTTTAGTTTGTTAACAAGTGAAGGCTTAACAACAACTTGTTAGAGGATTCATGCGACATGTACCTATTCCTACATGGAAACAGGATGACATCACCATGTATTTTGTCACTATATTACCCAAAACACTATGAAATAAAGATTCAATATGGGTAATTGTGGATAGATAAATGAAATCTGTGCATTTCCTCACTATAAGGGAGGATTTTCCACTGGTTTTCCTAGCAAGACTCTATATCAATGTAGTCGTGAGATTTCATGGAGAACCTATCTCAATTTTTTCTAATCGTGATCCACAATTTTCATTGAAATTATGGAAATGTCTTCAAAAATATTTGGATACCGAGATTCAATTGAGTACTTCTTATCACCCACAAACTGACGGGAAATTAGAAAGGATGATCCAAAACTTAGAGGAAAAGTTGAGATCATGTTCACTTGACTTCCAAGGTATGTGAGATCAATAATTAACTTCAGTTTATTTTTCCTAAAATAATAGTTTCCATTCAAGCATTCAAATGACACCATATGAAGCATTGTATGGAAAGAGATTCCATACACCAACATATTGGGATGAAGTTAGTGAAAGGAAGCTTGTGGTTCCAGAGCTTGTGGAGGAAACAAAAAAAAAGGTAAAGAATATTCAAACCCATATCCAAGAATCTCAAAGAAGACAATAGAGCTATACTATTAATAAAATTAAGGATTTATAATTTCAAGTACAAGATCATGTTTTCTTAAAATTATCTCCATGGAAGGGTGTTATAAGATTTGGGAAGAAAGGGAAACTGAGACCTAGGTACATAGGCCCTTTTGAAATTATAGAAAGAATTATAGTTTTTCCATATCATTTGGCTATGCCACCTAGCCTATCTAAAGTACACAAAGTGTTCCATGACTTATTACTAATATATTTTATGATAGAACCAACGCATGTCCTCACTTCTAAAGGTGTAGAATTAGAACCTGAACTATCTTACTGTGAAGATCCTATCCAGATTCTGGACACAAAAGAAGAAGTGTTGAGGAATAAGAAGACTCATATGGTTAATATGCTTTGAAAAAATCATAAAATCGAAGAGCCAACAAGGTAGCCTGAGGATCTTATAATGAAGAACTACCCAAATCTTTTTATGAGATAACATTCTGGTAATTCTGAGGATGAATTTTCTTTAAGGAGGGGATAATGTAACACCTAAATATCTTGAAAATAAATTTAATATATAATTCACGAAACACTGATTCTCTTCCAAAAACCACTTTGTTATAACCAAGACTTTAAACATAATTTTTCCACCTCTGTGATTAGAATTTTGAAAAACTAACATACACAATTGCGTTCAGTAAGATGTTTAGAATCTGATAAGGCAAACATAATTTTTGGTGAATAGTAACACAACCTTATGAATAATAATATGACCCTTATGAATAGTAAATCATATTATTATTTTATTGTATTATGTTTATAAGATAATGATATCTTGATTAATTTTTCAAGGGGATATAAAAGGAATTATATTTTTAAATTTTTTATTTTTTGAATAAATTATGATTTTATTTAAAAATTAAATTAATAATATTTATAAAATTATTTTCAAAAAATGGAGTTCATTTTTGAACTCTACACGTCAAAAAATGCATAGTGAGAATTTTTTGTATTTTTCTAAAATACTTGAATATTTGATGTAGTAAAATATGGTAATTTACCATATATATACATTATCAATTAAATTCACTATTCCTAGCATCATGGATAATGTAAGTACACTTGGTTTGAATTCATATGATCATATTACTATTATTTTTCATAATAATCAATACTATTGGTTGTCTTTGGAGAAATAATAAAATAATTAGTATATTAATGAGAAAACCCACCTCTTCTCCACTATAACCCCCCACTCCCTCTTATCTTCTTCCATATAAGCCTTTAATCTCCTAAATGTTCTTCCCAAATACCCTTCCCTAGTCACTCCCCACACCCAAGAGCTCTTGGTCTTTACAAAAGACCAAAACCCCTTCCCTTAAGGAGGTTCTCATGGAGGTTATTTCAAGAGATAAAGCATCTTTCTTTTTCATTTATTTTCATTTAAATTTATCTTATTTTTTTATTCTCTACTAACCTCATATTTATAATTTATCCTTATAACTCCAATATCATATATACATTTAAATTAAACCATGTTTATTTAATAATGATTATCAATATTCTTACTCTTTCTCTCTATTTTATAAATGAAATCATCGCCCATGAGGTTCAAATTTACAACCTTCATGGACAAAAAAGTTTTGTTCTTAAATTTCTCCTTCATTACTGGTCATGAAACAATTTTTATGTTTGAAATATAATATAATATATGTATTATAACCTATGTAATATTCAGGAACTAGTATATTTACACAATATTAATTTATATGACAAAAATAGTTCATAATAATCCAAATACCACTAAATAATCTAAGTGATTTTCATTAGCATTTCATCCAATGATTCATCATCATACCATGTAAAAGAATGATATATATATATATAAATGAACAATTATGGGTTTTCATAAATAATAAACAATTTTAATTCTATATAATTACATCTTTTCAACATGAACATCCATACTCATATACAAATATACCAATCATGAAAACCAAGTAAATGAACACTCCAGAACGACATAATTCAATATTATAACTTATCAATAAGGACATAGTGAACTTAATAAAATTATAATAAACTAAATAAATTTCTAATAGGTTCTTAATTAATTTATTAATAAGTCTATTTTCATATTTCAGGACCTTAAGTTCAATAGCAGAATACATTCAGACTTAAGGTAAGGGTTTTCTTACCCGAACCTCCATTTTCTTTCGGTTTACTCTTTGTATCCCTCAATCTCAATTAAATTCTTAAATAATCTTATGTACTACTCATAAATTCAGTGAGAATTCTCTATGTATGTGAAAAAACTATAATAATAGGTATATTATGATTGATTTTCAGGGATAATCATTGAGTGGTGGATTTTCCCAATATAACTTTTATGTTGTTTTTCATTTCATGTTTTAATGTTAAACTTATGTATGTATCTTGTTTCCAAATATACTAAACTATTCATTCCTCCAAGACACAACTTTCTTTTAATCAGGCCAATATAATGTAATAAGGTATCAGATCAAGGAAACCGGGGTCGGGTCTTTACACATATTGTTTTAATAGACTGTTCAAATTATTAATGGGATAGTTGTAAATGAATACATGGATGATTTTATGGATGATTTTCCTAGTTCTATTCTAGATCGATAGGCTGATTTTAATATTAAATTAGAACCTGATACTAAGCCAATTTCTAAACCCCATTTTTTAAATGGCCAATGTGGAACATTTAGAGTTAAAAAATCCAAGAGTTATTAGATATAGGTTTCATATGACCTAGCACTTCGCCATGGGGTTCTCCTATATTGTTTGTTAAAAAAAGGCAGTTCAATGAGATTTTTCATTGATTATAGATACTTGAATAAGATCACTATTAAAAACAAGTATCCTTTTCCTCATATTGATTATTTTTTTATTAGATATAGGGATAACAATTTTTTTGAAGGTTGACCTTAGGTTGGGGTATCGCTAGTTGAAATTAAAGGAAGTAGAAATTTTAAAGACTACGTTTTTACTAGATATGGGTATTATTAATTTGTAGTTAGGTCATTTTGGTTATCTAATTCACCTTCTATATTCATGGATCATATGAATAGAATATTTCATAAGTTCTTGGATAAGTTTTTGGTTGTGTTTATGGATGATTTTTTTGTGAATTTTAAAATTAAATAGGATAATGAAAGATATCTAAGAGTTGTTTTGAAAAATTTAAAAGAAAAGAAACTTCTGGGAAATTTAGAAAGTGTAAATTTCGGTTGTAATGAATTTATTTACTTATTCACATTGTTTCTAAATATGGAATAACTATTGATCCCACTAAAATAGAAGTTGTTGATAAATGTAAAAGACCCAAAAATATAATTGATATTTATATTTTTCTTGATTTTGTAAGATAAAAATGGAGTTTTTTTGAAAACATTGCACGATTATCCAGCCCAATTACTTAATTAACTCTAAAAGAAGTTAAGTTAATCCAAATTATATAATGTGATGATTTTTTTTTATTAATTTGAAAAAAGATTGGTGAAATATATAGTTCTATTTCTGGCTTCCAAAAATGGTAATTTTTTCATCTACAATGATTCTTTGTTGAAATGAATTGGTTGTGTTATAATGAAGAATGATCAGGTAATTGATTATGCTTCAAAATAGTTGAAATCTCATCTGTTAAATTACCATATACATGATTTGGAATTACCTGTTGTTGTTTTTTCATTTAAAAATAAGAGGCATCATTTGTATGGAGTAAAGTGTTAAATATTTTATGATCGCAAAATTTTGAAGGATATATTCACTCATATTTAATTGAAAATGAGATAGAGAAGATGGACGGAACTAATCAAAGATTATGATTACAAGATTCATTACTATATTGGAAAATAAAATAAAGTGTTCAATGATTTGAATAAAAAAATTAATGCTACATTAACCATGTTATGTTTGGAATGTGACCTTTTGGTAAATGATTTGATTAATTTTGGATTGGAATTTATTTGTGTAGGAAATTCCTCCATTTTATTTTAGGTATCAGTGCGATCGTCTCTATCAGGATGAATTAATCAAGCATAAAAGAAAGTCTTTGAGTTTTTGAAGAAGGTATAATTGGTTAAAAATCATATGTTTCATGAATTTAACATTGATAAAGATTGTGTTTTGATATTTGGGAAGATATTATGTTTTCCATTTGATTCACAGTTGAAGAAAGAGTATTTATCCGAAGCTCATAGTTCTCAATTTTCAGTTTATCCTGGAAGCACTAAGATTTAATGATACCTTCAAGAGAATTTCTAGTGGGATGGAATAAAAAAAGGTATTGTTGAATTTTACATGAAATGTTTGAAATGTCAGTGAGTTAAATCATAATGATAGTTTTTAAAGGGTATTATTTAGCATTTTCCAAAGCCAGTGTGGAAATAGGAAAATATCTCTATGGATTTTGTAGTGGGATTAAAAAATAAATCTTAAGGTAACAATTTGATTTGGGTTACTGTTGATAGACTGACTAAATCTATAAATTTTCTTCCTATATGAGACACTTTGTACCTTGATCAAATTTATTAGTTGTATCTTAAAGCGATAAAAAGTTTACATGAAGTCCCTCTATCCATGGTATCAGATCATGATCCTAGTTTCACTTTTATCTTTTTGAAATTCATTAATAAGTCTTTGGGAATTGAATTAAATTTCAACATAACCTTTCATCCTTAGTCTTATAGACCATTAGAATGAACAACTATGTCCTTAGAGGATATACTACATGCTTATTAAATTAATCACCATGAAAGTTGGGATCAACCTCTTTCTTTGTTTTAGTTTTCTTATAAAAACAATTTTCATTTCAGTATACATATGACACCATTTATTTTATTATATTGAAAGTGATTTCAAACTCCAGAATTTTGAGATAAATTTGGTGAAAGGAAGTTCATGGGGCCTGATCTGATAGAGTAAATGGTAGAGAAATTTTAGTTGATTCAATGACACATAAGGACAGCTCAGAGTAGGCAGAAAATTTATATAGATAACCAAAGTAAAAATATTTATTTCTAGGAAGTCAATCATGTATTTATCAAAGTTTCTCCATGGAAAAGTGTGATGAATTTTAGTAAGATAGGTAATAAGAGTCTACAGTTCATTAGAACCTATGAAATCCGAGAGAAAGGTTGATTAGTTTCCTACAAAGTGTATTTTCCATTGATTTATCCAAGGTACACAACACATTTCATGTTTCAATATTAAATAAATATATACCAGATCAATCTCATGTTTGAGTTTAGAAGTAGTTCAGTTGGAAGAGAATATTTCTTATTAGTAACAAATGGTTCAGGTTCTTAACCATAGAGAGAAGGTGTTTCAAAATATGGTGATTCACCATGTTAATGTTTTGTGGAAAAACCATATGGTTGAAGAGGAAACATGGGAATCTAAAAATTCTCTAAGGGAAAGATATCCCCACTTATTTAATAAGGGAAGAAAATTGTAAGGACACAATTTTAAAAAGGTGGGAAGAATTTAAAAAAATAGGTGATGATATAATAATTTGAAATTTATTCATAGAATATTTTTAATTTTATCCAAGAGATTTTATAGGCATAATATAATAATAAATCTAGTTTTATTCATAAATAAAAATTTATTTTTCTAAAAATAAGTTATACAGCCTTTTGATGGTGCACTTGTTTTAAATATTGGTTTTATCAATTTTCCTAAATTATATCTAACAAAAAAACTTCTTATTTGGAATAATAATATAAAAATTTCCTTTTTGTCTAGTTTTTTATATTTTTTTGATAAGTTTCATGTTTTTATTAATAGTGAAAAAATATTTCATTTTTAATTGAAAACAACCTTTTCATATAAACAATTTATAGAGTTAAATTTTATTTTTAATTGATTTTAAAGTATAATTTTTTCAAGTTTTTATCATTTAATCCAATCTAAGTCATTGGAATCAATTTCACAATGAATTTGGTTATAAAAATATTGTGAACTTTTGAATATTTTTACTTTAGAAACTCATTTTCTCATTTTGTCAATGGAAATGATTTTTAATTAAAATTAGAAATTTATGTGTTTTTAATTTTGAAAAATGGATTAAATATTTGGAATTAGAAGTTTCAGATTATTTAAATATGTATCTTTTATTTATGTACAATTTTAATAGTAACTTTAGTAATTTTTTTATTAACACAGTTAAAGGTAAATCAGGTAATTAAGGATTAAAATAAGATTATAAATATTATAAATTACCCTAACAATAGTAATAATTTTATTTTATGAGTGTGTTTCAAACTAAATCATATTTGGGGAAAAATTATAAACTTTGGAAACAACTTGGATGAGAGTATTACATTTATAATATTATATTCAAAGAAAAGTCAATTTTGTTACACTTTTTTTAACAAGTCTAATATTTTTAATATGGGGTTATATAGGGAATATATTTGACTATAAATAGTCCTTTTAAATATATTTTATTAATATTTATCATGATAATTTATTTGTAAATTTTAGATAAACAGTAATTAAATTAATATCTTACACAATGATGATGCAATAATTGTTTAATTACATAAAATATCAACTAAATATTATTAAAAATAATAAAATAAATATAATTTAAGATGATTAATTTCATCCACGAATTTTTTAGATACTTTTGACATGTTAGTGATATTTTTTAAGTAATGTTTGAGATTTATATTATTGTTATGATATTTTTATAATGTCAATTAAAGAATATTGTCAAAATTGAAATTATTGATATTTTTAAAATAAATAATATTTTATTAAATGATATAAAATTTCTAAAAATATAATTTTCAACCAAATTATTGGGATAAGTATTAAAATTTTATCAATGACTCAATTATTATTCGTTTTTTATTTTATAGTAATTATATTAACCCTCAAAGTGTAAAATACATGATATCATAGTAAGAACTAAAAGGGTTAAATAAGGGTTAAGACAAAAAGTTAAAGATTAAAAAATAATTAAAACATGTATAATTTTCATTGGATGAATGTATTTAGACCCATAATCATCTTATATTATAAATATCCCAATTTAGAGTTATTTGGAAGTGAATATTAATTTATATTAATTTAATACTATGAAGAATTATAAGAGTTCCCTTCCTCTCTCTTATAAATGGGAACCCCTTCCTCTATTTTCTTCACACTTCAAAACCTATTTGGTTTGTCCAAGACATACCCATATACTTTTCTAGAATCTACCCCTACTTTATATTGGAATTAAATTAGGAATAACACCCTCTTTAGAGATGTTAAGGTGTTAATCAAAGGATATCTTCTGATGAAGAAAAAAATAGAGGACATATGTGATGAATCCGACTCAAGGTAAGAGATTTCTTCTGAATTTCCTTTCATTGAGTAAATTTTTACGTCATTAAAATTTATTCTATTATAATGTGAATACATAGCCTCTTTGACAATCCATCTCAAAAATTTACCTATTCACATGGTATTTAGTTTTTAATGTCATTCTTTAATGGCTTTTACGATTCAAGTGTTTCCTAAGTAATAAGGGGGTTTTCTTGAAAAAATCATATATTATGGTTTTTTCTTCAAACTATTTTTCTTCCATATCCATGTTTTTAAAATGATATTTGAAATACTTTACTTATGTTGTGGTTCTTTAACATTATAAACGATGGGTGCACCCGGATAGTGTCGGGTGATCTAGTTATAGCTTAAACGATGGGTGTGCCAAATAGCATGCTAATGTATTGGGTAATGATTATATTTTCTTGAGAATTAAATTGGAAGTTATCCATATAGTTATTAAAATCTATAAGGATTATGTAAGAGTTATATTTTATGTTTTACCAAGGTGCCTACATAAATTTTCTATGCTTTCTAATGAGTTTTTATGGGAATCACTTATTCTCAAAAGGAAAAATAAATGAAAATTTTAAAGAAATATTATTTACCTTTATGGGTTAAATGTTATGTTTTCAAGAATAATGTTTTCCATGGGTTCTCATATTTTTATTTAACTAATAGTTTCATTTCATTTTATATTATTTACATATTTTTTGTGATCATCCCGTACTTTAAAATGTTTTTCATATGATTTAAGGAGGAATAAAGAGAAGGATGAGATCAAGAGAAAATTTGTGACGATTGATCATGAAAAAAACCATGTTTTATTTTAAAAGTTTTATATTTTGGTTGAAATGGATATTTTTTTAACAGTATCCACTTTGTATATATGTGGGATGTTATGTATAAATTATTTCCGAATTCTCTAAAAATCTAAACCTTAAAAGATACTCAATGTGGAAGAATGTAATTTATTGACTAAACAAATGATTTTGTAGTGTTTGAGGTTGGATCCTTATAGTGTTTCCAGTTTTAAAGCTACTTCACCCCCACTAGGAATCGTTACATCATGTTGGTTTGGTGAACCGTGATAGGGTACCCCTCAATCCCACATTAGAGAACTTTACAAGAACAGGGTTATATGATATGTTTCATCACACCTATCTATCTTTCTAGATGCCCACTTGGTGATGCCTAAATTGAACCCCATTGTATTTTATTAGTGTTGAATCATGCCATTGAATTGGTCCCAATGAATTGATAGTTACATGATAGGGCATACATTTTTCCCACATCAGATATATGTGGGGACAAATGGGTGGTTGAAAATAGCTAGCACACCCATCCCTGTTTCAAGAACTTCCTTACAAGCTATCCACCTCCCACTAATGATGTCTCAGAGGCCGAATTGCCCAAAGGGCTTATTGATGATAGCTTGGAGGCCGTGTGGCATGAAGGCATTTGATGGCCCAAAATTCTTATAGTCTATAATACTAATTATGTTTCCTAAAAGCTGAAATCATGTGAATAGTATCACTGCAACTACACAACTACAGTACTGCGACAACACTAATACGGTAATGCTATAGTAACTTCAAAAATTATCTCATATCTGGATTTGAAACTGGGTTTTTGATGTTGGATTATAGGGTGTTTACCGCTTGGGAACCACCCCAACAACTTTTATTTATATATTTATGTTCATATACACAATATATCTTTATAATATTAATACATTTATTAATTTCAAACAAATATAAAAAAACTTATATCAATATTTACATATATTTATATAAATACTTTTATATATATATTTATAAATAGATTTATAGATATATATTGGTATATATATATATGTATGTATGTACACACACACATATATGTGTATTTGTGCATTCAAACACACACATGCATTTATATTAAATACATTTATATTATATTAAATAAATTTATATCAAATATATATTATATATTTATTTCTACAATAAATTCATTTATATTATATTTTTTATACAAATATATATAATATAAACACAAATAATTAAATTTATATAATTTTTTATAAAATATATATTTATAATATATTTTAATATACTTATATAATGTATTAAATTTATATATAATGTATTTATATAATACGTAATGTGTTAAATACATTTTATTATTATTATTTGTAGATATTTAAATTAATAAAAAATTAGAAATAACATTTCAATTTTTATTAATTAATACAATTATTAAGTTTATTTTTTTTGATCTTTTTTTAATTAGAAGGGGTTATAAACTGCCAATAATTTAATCCATTAGGGGAAATTTTAGACCCTCACTAATTTTTTAAATAATTTTATAATAAAATCTAAAAACAATTAGAGTGGGTTTAAAAAAGTACCCAATTTCTTAAATTACTGGTGGTTAATAACCCCCTATATTTTTATATATTTATAATAAAATAGTTTTAAAAAATTCACAGGGGATTAAAACCTCCACAAAATTAATATTTAGAGATGTTTTTGAGAGAACCATCACTAATTTACATGAAAATTTAATTTAAAAAGGGTTTTATATAATCCACATTAAATAATTTTCTCCAATTTACTATTTTTTTGTAGTTTAAAACTTGAGAAAAACTATTCCTTATATATTATGTTTTAAGGAAGAGTATTTCGTAATTTATAAACCTAAATCCCACTTGAAATTAACAATTCTACATGTAAAGATAATGTTTTTTTCACTGTTTATTGAGAATAGTAGTCATATAATAATCTTAGGTTTGGTATACTAGGGTAAGTTATTTCTTTCCCCCTTAATTTTTTTATTATGTTTGGTGTATTCATGCTATGATTTTTAAGTTATAAATTTTTCATGCAAGAGTATTCAAATCAAGAGAAGGTTTTTGAAGTTAGAAAGAATATTTTGAAGTATAATCTTGAGATTTAGAAAATATATAGGATACATAATAATAAAGAAAACATTATAGGAGTTAATCAAGTTCATGTAATAGAATAAGGCCTTAGGGAAACCTCAAGACTTTCGGGCCACCTGAAATTATGCTTAATGGATCAGATAGACTCTAAAAGAAACAGAATTTAGATGAGGATTCAAGAGAAGACACATTCACTAGAGCATAAGCTAATATATTTAGAATAAATAGAAGGCATTTCATTGCCATCAAGACCAGCCTGTGCATACATGAGAAGCCTAGCTGAATATCCATATGAATTTGGAGAGATAACATCACGATGTAGAAGTTAGGGAGGAAAATTTCCATGTAGTTATAGTTTGAATATTTCCTCTAAGACCTACGAGTCATGTAATCTCTAAGACTATAGGCCTTTTAATGGTCCCCCTCACCCCTTCAATGGTAGATTATAAAAAATCAATAAAAATAAGAACTTCGGGCCATTCGATCAAAACTTTAAAATAAAGTTGAATATCATTCAAATGATCTCCAACTCAACTCAATTCACATGTCTTCCACAAGAAGATAAAAAAAGGAAATTTTCCTTTTAACATGGGTAACATTTTTAATTTAATGGAGTTTTAATTATGTGGTAAGGATTATATTATTCAAATTATATTTATTAAACAAATAAAAAGAATGGATTAAAATACTGTAACCACATTTCATTTTAATATGGGATGATATGGAAAGTTGATTACTAACAATATTCTTTCATAAATAAAAATTAATAAAAATTTGTGTGGATATTTTCAATTTTATTTAATTTGATGATAAAATATAACATGCCAATATTTTATGATATATTTTTATTTAAAAAATATTAATTTCTTTGATATATTGCTTTACATGCAACACTAATTTTAAACAAAACTTGATATAATATTATAATATTATTATTAAATGTAACAATTATCACCTAGATTTTTAATTGGTGGGTATGAATATGACAATAGAAATTATGAAAAAAATATTATTTACAGATGTAAAAAATGAAATCATTGGTTATTACTTAGTTATAAATAAAAAATAAAAGCATTTGAAAGTAAAAAAGAGATGTTTTTCTGAAAAAATGTTTCCATGCACAAAAAATTTATTTTATATTATTAAATTAAATTAATAATTATTAATGAAATATTTTAATAATATTTTTTTAAAAAATATTAAATAAAATATTTTAACATTTATCTAATTTTTTTACTAAGAAAGGAATTGGATTGAATTTATTATTATGCTTTAAAAATCATTTGTCAAAAAACTTTTTTTGTTCCATTTTTCATGATTATTTTAAAAATATTTTTTACAATTTAGAAATTGAATTTGATAAAATATTTTTAATATTTAAAATCATAATTCTCAAATTTTTTAATGAGGTCACTTTCATTTTTAGTCATAATAAATAGTAACTATGGTAAAATATTTTCACCGCAGTTAAGGTTAAAAAGGGTTAATAACATGGTTAAACTAAAAGATAAGGTATAAAATATCACATAAAATTGTTTATATTTTATTGGTTGAAGATATTTAGACCTTAACTTATATTATCTTTAAACCTATTTCAATTTTATTTCTCTTTCCCTTGAATATTACTTTATTATATTTTAATTTTGTAAGCATTTACAAGTTTTCCACCCACCTCACTATAATTAGTGGTCCTATCCCTCTCAATAAATCACACATTTTGAGCCATTTATCTTTTCCAATACCAACCCAAATAACTTTATAAATTTATTCCACATGTCATAGATCTTCTGGTCTTCCCAAAATATCAACCATTGAAGGCTCAAGGTGTAAGCCAAATGAGGTTTCCCAAAGAAGTGGTATTTGTCTTTACTGATTTATTTTTAGTTTATTTATTCATTATCCTCATCCAAATATACTATAATAATATTAAAATTATTAAATTATTATCATTACTATACTTAAATGATAATGAAATTTGTTCATATGTTTGGACTACCACCTCCACGAAGCAATGTGATTAACTTTTTTTTATCTACCATAAATGGATGGTCATATTGATGAGATTAATGAATATATATGATATATATGATAATATTATGATTTTAAAAAGATATATTATTATTTATATTTCTTTCATTATGTAACGGCCCAGTCTAGCCCACGATCATGATATTGTCCTCTTTGGGCCTAGCCCACACAATTTTTTTCCCTGGGTTCTGGCCCTCAGAGACCCCCCAAGAAAAAGGCCTCATTATGGGAGAGGTATCCACACCACCTTATAAAGGGATTTTTTGTGCTCCTCCTCCTTCGATGTGGGATTTCTATAACCCACCCCCCTAGAAGGGCCCAATTTCCTCATTGTCACATCAAATGGACACCATCTCTGATACCATTTGTAACATCCCAGTTCCGGAAGCCACCTAGAGGTTCCCCGTACCCAGTTGGTCACATGGCCCCAAGTGCATTTCCCCAAAACCCAGAGTCTTTCGACTAGTGCCTTGGGTGTGATAGTGGGGAAACTATTCCCTCATTGGCAGAGTACATAGTGGAAGAAAAAAAAGGGTAACAATAGAAACCATAACCAACCATGCAAGAGTAAACAATGGAAGACTGATAAATAAAGAACTGAAGCAGAATATATGTAAATGATACATGATACATATATGTCTAGGAAAATAGTCAAACAAGTCACAATCCTGAATACAGTACTAAACCCAAGTACAAAAGAAAAACAGAGGAGAAACTCCTCAGCATCACAATCCTCGGCTTAGTCCCATGCTCTCCAGCTCCATTGCAATCAAGAACCTGAAATAGAAGGGCGCTTTCCCTTATCTATACCTGCAACAATATAATCTATTTGGACCCAAAAGAATAACCCAAACTGGGTGTGAGACAATGCCCCAATAGGAAACCACCCAAAGATCTGTTCCTAACAGTTAGTGAATATATGGCAGGTAAAGTACAGTAAGCAGTAAACAGTAAGAAGTAAACAGGATAATACGCAGCAGTAGAAATCCACAGTTTCTAGCATATAATCTGCAACAAGGAACAACCACTCAAGCAGGTAGACCAAAAAGGTAACCTCTGGGTAGTTCTTACAGCCTAACCCTTAAGGTTCAACCTACAAGTACTAGCAACCCTCTGGGAAGCACACACAGTCTCACCCCTCTGGTTTAGCTAAATAATAGAATCTTTGAGGAAGCACTCACCGTCAATTCCCCCTATTGTCTCGTATCGTACTAAAGGCTCTCTAGGGAAGCAATCAACATCAATTCCCCCTATGAACCACGTCGAGGAACTACAAACTCTATGAGGAAGCACTCAATTTCAATTCCCCCTGTGGTCTCACATCGTAAATTAAAGACACTCTGGGGAATCCCTTACGTCCATTCTCCCTATGGTCTACTACACCAGGTTCTCTCAGCCCTGTGTAAAACAACATGCATAGCACGCGTATCGGCCCAAGTAAACCTCAAGAACTACTTTTCTATCATTCTAAGGCACAACAACATAATAGTACAACAGTTCCACTATCCTACAACTAGGCATGGAAAATGGAAAAATTCCAAACAAGAAAAACAAGCATGGAAACCATCCAGAGTACAGTAAAAATTACCCGATTCACAAGTAATTACCTTTACTCAAAAAATCAAGTAAAGCAGGAAAACAACAGGGAAAAACAGGAAACACGCATTACCCCATTCAAGGGTAATGGTGGAAATTGCATAAAATATCAATAGACTTCCTACATAAAGGCACAAACCACATACCTCGATGCTAGGTGAACGATATACGTGAACCATGATGATTGATTCTCCTTAGAGCATTGAGGATCTGATAAAACGTCCAAAATTATCAACCCACGATATATTGAGAAAGAGGAGGAATTGAAAAACAATGATCTAGGTGAAGGAAGAACTCACCGCTGCGGTTCCAACGCAGTTGATAGCGGCTGAAATGGATATTAGACGGAGGCTTGGGAATCTGGAGAAGAATTTTGGCTGGACAGGTCGCTCTCGGACGAAGAACCTGAAGAAGAAGAGCGTTCTGTCCATCAGGCGCGACCCCGGTGCGTTTAATGAAAAAAAGAAAATACACGGTGTGCAATTCTTGAGTACACGACGTGTACTACATTTTTCTGTACTTCGCTTTAAGTGGCCTCCACTTCATCACTATACACCATGTGTGTGGCCCGGACACGGCCAACACACGGCCTGGCGCGACAAGGGAGTACACGGCGTGTACTCACAAAGTACACGACGTGCACTTCAAAATTTTCCAGAAATTGCTATTTTCTCAAAAACTCCAGAAAAAGGAAAAACATACCTAAAAAGAAGATCCGAGCTCTTACACATTCAATGCATTTGAAAATTAAAGTATTATAAGTGTGTACATATGGACTATCGTCTCCATGAAGTGATGTTATTCACTTTTCATCACCACCTTATAAGAATGGTTATAAAAGTGTATATAATGAATAAATATGATAATTATAACATTATTAAGATTCTATATATTATGAAACCATAACCAAGGTGGATGTTCCAAAACCATCGAACTGAAACATGAATGGAAAATAGACTAGTTTTCACTCGAATGATGATTTTAACAGAGAATTATTAATAAAAGTTTAATTGGAAATTATAAAGGAATTATATATTATAAGATAAGTATGAATATGGTTCTATTATATATTTATAATAAATATTAATTTATTATATAGTAACATAATAGCACGTATAAATAAATAAATGACCTTAGGTAAGGCTTTATGTTGAAATATCATTTTTAATTTAGACCATTTATGCTTGAATGTAATTTGGGGGAATTATATACTCTTTATCTCTTAAAAACCACCTATTTTCTTCTCTTATGGTTATTTTTTGTATTTTCCATGTTTTTATGTCATTATCCTCTCATTATTACCTGAAATGGTTGAGATATTGTTTTTTATTAAAGCGGACCTTATTTCCTATTTGGTATATGAAAATTTTATTCTTTGTTAATTTTATTTAAAATGTTTACAAGAATGTTCATTTATATGATCAAATTATTATTTAAATTCATTTTAAACTACATTTTACTTTCTTTTCAATGTTTTAGAAGGAATATTTTGGTCTTTTTCTGGATAAGGTACTTTTTAATTTCACAAAAAATGTGAAATGAATATTTATTTTAATATTTACCAAATGAATGAATTTTACCACCGTCATGACTATTGTTTACTTTAAAGACTCCTTTTAAAATTTTCCATGGTAATTTTAAGTGAATTTATTTTTCTCAACAGTCTATACATTTTTATTTTTAATGATACTGAAGGAAAATGGTAATTTCCCATATTTTCAAAGAAATGTTCAAATGATATTTTGATGGTTTTTCTCATCTATGTCAACATACTTTAATGTTTCTTATGATTCAATGGAGACATTATATAATGATAAATCCATGTTTTTTCTGGATAACTTATGATTATGTGATTATAAAATGTTTATAAAACCATTTTCTTTTCTATGGGTTATGTTATAATTAATTGATGATCATTTTTATGATATTGTGGCACTCATATCTATTTTTTTTCATTATGTGATAGGTGGGTTAATTAAATACCTCAAAAAATTGGGAGATTATTAATATATCATGAGATAATATGGAACAGAATGGGGAGTGAACCTAGTTTAGTAAGGTACCTTGTACACTATGAAAGTCTTGAGAGTAAAAATTGAGTAAGGAAATGATAGAATGAGAAGTGAACCAAATCAACTATGTGAGTGTATCCATTATAGTAGTCTTTCTAGTGAGACTTTACTATTGAAATGATTTTATATGATTATTATTGTTCCATGATTCCAATGAAATGTTCTTATTCTTATGACGTGCTCTGATGGATCATGATTTAATAATTATGATTTATCACTCTTATGAATCATGTATTTTTAAATGTAAAATATTTATTCCATGAATCCTGATTTTTGGTCTATGATTGATTGGGTATGAACTTTTTAATTAATTTTCAAGATCTTATACCATTATATTTTTCTTATATATGGTAATCAATTAATATCTCCCATTTTTACCCTTACTGATCATTTTATCTTGCCCTTTATCATGCTTCCTTTTTCAACATGTTATAGAGAATGATTTTAAGTAGGATATGTATAATAAGGGTACTGTGAGAGAAACAATTTGGGGGATATATTGAATATCATTCATAAAATAATCTGATTTTGTATCCAATCTCTAAAGACACTAAATATTTACAGTTCTATGGAATGTATTATTGTGAAATGTATTGAATATTTGTTTAAAATTATTCAATATTTAAGCTTGTTATTCTTAAGTCACTTTAGTTGGTATCAGAGTAGGGGTTAGTTATTTTTTGGAGATTATTTCATGAAGAACATAAAAATTAAGACAACCTTCAATGAATTGAAAGTTATATATGGTGAAACTAAAAGTGTCCAAGGTTAATAAGAAGGGGCCATAATTTAGCACATCACATGAATGATTTTCATGATTATGTGATTTCTCACACAAAATGTTGTGGATTTATGCTTACACTATGTTTTTTGGTTTTAGTCCATATATGTAATTGAGAGGAATCATGTTAATAATGAACATGGAAGACAATTCCATGATTATCCACCTGAGTAGGCAAACAATCTAGAAGTTGGAATGAAAGATCTTTTCACTGTGCTCATGTTACTCTCTCTATCAATAAAACATACTGATCTTACAAATTTCCAGAGAAGGGACTAATGAACCATTGAGTATTTAATGGAGAAACATCAAACTTGTTTCAGTAGGTCCTCTAATCCACTATTTGTTGAGAAATGGATCAATAAAACTAAAAATTTATTTTTTATTCTCCAGTACTTAGAGCATGAAATGTTCACCCTGAGTTTATATAATTTTGAAGATTATGAAGTTTAGTGGTGAAATATTATTATGAATATGAGGATGGAGGAATAAATTCACACCATGGAAGTTGATGAGTTTAAAGGGGTATTTATAAATAAGTATTTTCTTCTAAATATTCACATGAAAATAGAGATGGAATTCCATGATATTAAGTAATAGGATGATGAATCAATTGGAACCCATGAGAAAAATTTTATAATACTTTCATGTTATACTTCTAGTTTTATCATTGAACCTGGAAGAAAAATTTATTAGTGGTTCATTGGCTTAAAACCACATCTCTAAAAGGATCTATTCATAAGTTTATTTTGTAGCTATGAAGAAATAATTCGATGTGATATCAAGGTAGAAATGGAGAGTGGATAGTTAATGTATTCTCATGGTTTTGATAATAAAATAAATATATTGATTCAAGGAAATGGTAATAATAAAACCCATAGAAGAAATAAAATGAATATTCCTATATTCCAGAATTATGGAAAGAAGCATTAAAATTTTATCCAAGGTATTGGTAAATATTTCAAGTGTGGAAAGGAGGTTTATAGAGTAATTTAATGATGAAGAGATTTAAAGAGGAAATAAAATAAAATGAATAGGGAGAAAGACCAGTTTAATACACCACCCACACTCCAATGCTTTATCTGCAAAGAGTTTGGGCATTATGCCAACCAGTGCCAAAATCCACAAGTTAATGATGATTATCAACATAAATAACATCTTTTTCCATAAGATAAAGGTAAATATCATGTGATATCATTTTTTAAATGGATTCATGATAATCAAGTGGTGAAACGTACCCTCATCATCCAATTTAGAACTACAAATTTCATATTTGATTCTACTTCTAACCACTCTTTTATATATGAATAATTTACTAAGAGAATCATATCACCACCTAAATGATTATATATTGAATTATTAGTGAAAAATACTAATGGTAAAATGATCACATCTCAAGTATATATCTCCTTTAAGATACATGTCTGTGGGAATGCACTTCCTGTAAATATTATAATTTTCTCTTTAGTAAAATTTAATGTGATTTTGGATATAGATCTACTCTATATATATAGAGCCTATATCAATTTATGTGGAAGGGAAGTCATGTTTGATATACCAAATCAGATAATGATTGTATGTTAGTACAAGGATAAATATGAATTTCCATTAAAAAATACTTCCATTATATGGGACTTATTTCCTATTCATGAGAGACATCTATCTCAAATGGTTTTGGATAAATTAAACATTAATGATATGAATATTATGTGGGAATATTCTGATTTATTTCCAAAATAGTCACCAAGTCCTCCCCCGAATCATGAAGCTTAGTTTTTAATAAAACTCATACCTGGTGCTATGCCTATTTCAAAAACTCCTTGTAGAATGTACCCGATTGTGTTGCAAGAATTGAAGAAGAAAATATAATAGAATCTTGATAAGGGATTCATTCAACCATGTTAATCACCATGGGATTCAAATTATATATATTTTTAAGAAGAAATATTGGCCAATGCTCATTTTTATTGATTATAGAGAATTTAACAAGATTACTATGAAGAATAGCTATCCTTTACATAGTATTGATATTTTGTTTGATCAATTTCAAAAGGAGATAAATACTTATCAAAGATTGAAATCTGATATGGATATCATCAATTGAAGTTTAAAAAAGAGGACATATCAAAGGCAACCTTCCATACTAGGTGTGAAAACTATGAATTTATAGTGATTCCATTTGGACTTACCAATTCCCAAAATATATTTATGGATCTAATGAGTAGATTCCTTTTTGGTTAACTTGATTAGTTTGTGGTATCCTTTATAGTTGATATTTTTATATATTCCAAGATAAGGGAAAAATTAAGGTTATTTTAAGATTATTTTAAAGTCTTTAAAGAAATATAATTTTCCTGAAAAATTTAATACATATGAATTATGAAAAAAAAACTATCATTATTCGGTCATATAATCACTAGCAAGGGGATGTAGGTGGATCATTTAAAGATGAATGTTATTGGAAAATGTCCAAGACCAACCATAGTGATTTAAATATATTTTTTTATTGGGTTGTATGGATACTATTTATGATTGTGATAAATTTCTCATAACTATCAAATCCACCAACCAAGTTGACGTGGAAGTGTTCCAAGTTCCTTTATATAGATGAATGTCTTGAAAATTTCAAGGAACTAAAGATAAGTTTGGTTAGCACACATACCCTCACACTAACCTACAATGTATAATTCTTTTTGATCGATAATGATCCATCAAAGAATAGACTGAGATGTTTTCTCATGAAAAATGACATATTAGTAGCCTATGACTCTTTCCAATTGAAGGTTCATGATAAAAATTACTCAACTCATGATTTAGAACCGATAGTGATAATATTTAATTTGATTATATAGAGGAATTATCTATACGGTGAAATATATGAAATATATATAGATCATAAAATCTTGAATTATATGTTCACATATAAATAATTGAATATGCATCGAATAAGATAGTTGGAAAATTAAATATTATGAATGATAAATGCATTACCACCCTATGAAGATGAACAAGGTGGATTATGCTCTAAGTTAGAAGGAACATGCTAGATTTTCTGTGATCTAGATTGAAAGAGATCCAATAGTTAGAGATTTTTAGAGAATTGAACTTGAAATCCTATGGAAAGAAGAAATATCCATCTTTCCTAAATGAATGTTTATGCATCCATTCATATGAATATTAAAGAGGAGCATATGGAATACGTGGAGTTGTAAAGATGATAAGGAATATAATTGAGTCTAGTCCTGATGGTGATGGAATGATAAGGTTTATAAATAGAGTATGTGTCCTATAAATACCAAAATTAAAGAATAATTTATTAGGTGACGCTTATAAGTCATCATTATCTGTTCATACAGGAAGTAAAATGATGTATAGAGATCCTAATGGGTATTTTTTTGTGGGATACCTTGAGGAGAGATATTTAAAATTATGTATCTTGATTCTTAATATGATAATAATTTAATGTTTAAAGATATAATTATAAGGGTATGTTACAACCTTTAACCACACCCAAATAAAAATTATAAAACATCACCATGGATTTCATCATGATACTCCCAAATACATTTAAAAGGAATAATTCTATTTGAGTTTTAGTCAACCATCTTATGACATCAGTAGATTTCATTAATATTAGAGAATATTTATATCTTTATAAGATCACAAGGATATACATTAATAAAGTAGTTAGGTATCATATAGTACCACTCTCAATCATATTTGATCAAGATCCAAGGTTTTCCTTGATGTTCTAAAGATGTATTCAGTATGATTTGAATATAAAGTTAATATTTAACATTGTATACAATCCATAGAAATTTGGGTAGTTTGAGAGGACCATTAAAACCCTAGAAGATATGTTGATGTCTAACTCTATGGATTTTAAAAGATTTTGGGATCAACTCATTCCTCTTGTTTACTTTTTTATAACAATAGCTTTCACTCAAGCATTTGGATGGATCCTTATGAAGCCCTCCATGTAAATAAGTATAAGACACCAATATGATGGGATAAAGTTGGGTAATGGAATCTATTAGGACCTGGTCCAGCTATGGAAATGGATGATAATTTTAGAGCCATTTAGTAACACATCAGGGTAGCTTAGAGTTGAAAGAAAAGTTATTCTAATAATCATCAGTAAGATCCATAGTTCAAAGTTGGTGATAAAGTGTTCCTATGGATATCTACATGGAATAAGATTATATGATTTAGAAATAAAAGAAATATAAACCCTAGTTATATTAGTCTATATTAAATTCTTGATCACATCAGGATGGTATATTATTTATTATTGCTTTCTTCGAACCTCTATCAAGTTCATGACGTGTTCCATGCATCTATTTCGAGAAAGTACAAACCAGATCCTTCACATATATAGAACTAAGAGGTCATAGAATTGGATAATTATATTTCTTATAAAGATAACCCAATATAAATCTTGGGTAATAGGGATAAAATTATATAAAACCAGATTGTTCATATAGTTAAAGTTCTCTGGAAGAATAAAAAATGTGAGGAAGCTACTTGGGTACCCAAGGATGTGATGAGGTAGATGAATCCTTAGTTTTTTATATCATAGTGATATAGTTTTTAGGGAGAAATTATTATAAGGGGCTTAAATGTAACACATTTATATTTTATGATATATTTCTATTTAAATAATATTTATGTTTTTGATAACTTAGTTTACACACAACACCAAATTTAAACGAATTGTGATATACTATTGAAATATTATTATTAAATGTGACTATTATTGCCTATATGTTAGATTAATGGGTATGAATAGGCCAAAATAAATTATAAAAATTTATTTTTTACACATGTATAAAATGAATTCAATGGATATCAATTTTTAATAAGTGAAAAATAAAATCATTTTATAGTAAAAAGATATATCTTTTTGAAAAACTATTTTTATGCACACAAAGTGTTTTTATCTTAATAAATTAAATTTATCACTATTAATGAATAATCTTAATGAAATTTTTAGATAATCTATTCAAGGAAATATTTTATCATTTATGTAATGGTTTTTACTAGGAAATGAATTTGATTAAATTCAGTGCTATCCTTAAAAATCCAATTTTCTAAAAAGAAATTTCAATAGGTTTTGAGAACTCATGTTATAAGTAATTTCTACCAATCTTAGAAATAAAATTTTATAATTTTTATTTCATATTTAAAATCATAATTTCAAAAATTTATTTATTAGTACACTTTCAATGTTGGTCACAATTAATAATAACTATGGTAATTTATTTTCACTTCGATTAAGGTTAACAAGGGTTAATAAGGGGTTAAACTAAATGTCAAGGTTTAAAATATCACTTAATCTTGTCTATATTTGTTTTGTTAAAGATATTTATTCATTATCTTATATTATGTAGATTGTTTTTCTATTTGGTTCCACTTTCACTTGAATATGACTTTATTATATTTTAATGTTTTATGTATTTAAAATTTTTCCACCCACCTCACTTATAAAAGGGTGTCTTATCCCCCTCACTTCTCAACAAATTTTTAGCACTATAGATTATATATTCCCTAACAAAATAACATATTAAATTCTTACCACATTTCTTAGACCTTATGGTCTTTCCAAAATTTCAACCTTTGAAGGCTTAATGTATAAACCAAAAGAGATTTCCCAAAGGAGTGGTAATTGTAATTAATGGAATATTTTGTGTTTCTTTCTTCATTAACCTCCTAAAATTATTATATAACCATATTATCATTATTAAATTAGTATAATTACAATAAATTTCTTTTATGTTAATGGAGAAACCATTTTCTACCTCCTTTCCATCCCATGACAAATTTTTAAGGTCGTTTGTGTATACGTAAGGAATACAACCTATGAAAAATGATGTGAATTGTTTTTCATGTATTCCATAAATAGATAATAATATATACGGGTTTAATGAATATATATAATATATATAATATTATTATTATTTAAATATATAATATTATTTACATTTCTTTCTTTCCGTTCTTTGGAAATGAAAACATTACTCATACGTACGTATGGACCACCGTCTCTATGAGGTGATGTTATTGATTTTTCATAACCAAATTATACAAATGGTTATAAAATTTTATATAATTAATTAATATTATAATTATAACATAATTAATATTTTATATATGATTAAACCATGAAAAATTTGCAAGGTTCAGAACCATCAAACTGAAACATGCAAAGAAAACAGACCAGCTTTCACCCGAATGATGATTTTAATGAAGAATTGTTAATAAATATGTAATTGGAAAATATAAAGGAATGATATATTATAAGATAAGTATAAATATTTTTATGGTATATATTTATAACAAATATAAATTTTTTATACATTAACTTAAGATCATATATGAAGAATATCAAGACATAAGGTAAGGGTTTATGTTTCAATATCCTTTTTAATCAAGACTATTTATAATTAAATATAATTTGGGGAACTATATGATCTTTATCTATTAAAACAAATTTATTTTATTATTATATATTTATTTATGTGGTTTTCCAAGTTTTCCTTTCACTATAATCCCTTTCGTACCTGAAATAATCATGAAAGTTATTTTAAGGAAATCCAACCATATTTCCTCTTTGGTCGATGAACTTTTTCTTCGATGTCTATACTATTTAAATGTTTTCAAGAATGATAATTTCTAAAAAAATGATTATTTAAATTAATTTTGAAATTTATTTTACATTATTTTCAATATTTTAAATGTAATCTTCTTTTCATTTTTCCAAATGAGGTGCTTTTGAACTTTTTAAAAAAATGGTGAAATGATTTTTTATTTTAACATTTTCCAAATGAATTAATTTTCTTACCATCATAAACATTAATTTAATCTAAGATTAATTTAAAATTTTCCATGGTTATTTTGAAAGAAAATATTTTTCTCAATATTTTGAAAATTTTTAGTTTTAATGATATTGAAGGAAAATGATATTTTATCCTATTTTTATAGAAATATTGAAATGATATTTTAAAGATATTTTTAATCTATGTCAGAATCCTTTGATGTATATTTTGGTTTACTAAGGATATGATATAATTATACCATCCATGTTCTTTTTTTGGATGTATTATGATTATGTGATGATGAAATGTTTATGAAACACATTTATTTCCTACATGTTATGAAATGATGAATTGATGAATGTTTTTATGATTTCATGGAACACATATGAATGTGTTTTCATCATGTGATGGGTGGGTCCAATAAATCTATATGATGAATGGGGTAATGATTTATATCTCGTGAGATAATATAGACTAAAATGGGGAGTGAACCTTGTTCAATAAGGGACTCAGTCCACTATGATAGTCTTGGGAGTTAACCTTTTCTAAGGAAATGATGGAATGAGGAGTGAAATTCCACAACCCCTTACCCCAAAGGTACCCCTTATAGGCTAGAAATGGTCAAAGGAGGATAGTTAAATATTGATTCCTACCTCTAATAGTACATTATTTCCTTACTAACATTGAGTGTATAATAAAAATACATTTCACATCAATTTGATTACCATATAATTATAAGAAAAACAAAATTTATTAAACATGACCCTTCTTTAATTCTTAATACAATCAAAATATTATGAAGAGATTTACATTCTTTACCAATTTCATCAATTTCAATATGCAAAACCAATCATAACAACATCATAAAAAAATTATAGTATAGATAACGCACTATTTACCAAGTCATGAGGAGAACTATTACCATAGTTGAAAACATCGATATGCGATTGATAAATGCAAGAATATTATTATTTAATATGGTTTAATATTTATTAGTTTAAATAAAACACTATAGAAAGGGTTAAACTATATTCAATTTTTTATTTCTTGTAAATAAATAAGAGAATCTTAAAATACTATATCCCATGTTCTGACTTTCTTGAAATAGAAACAAAATCCCAACCGGATCTCTGATAACCTCTCCAATAAAGAAACTATAATATACCAAAGATGTTATTCCATCAAAAAATTGTAAAATTATAAATAAAACTCTATTATAATGATGGAGATAAAATTCTATAACATGGAATTAATAATGGGAGGTAAACAAGATCCAACAGAAAGAAATTGCTTGATAAGGATTTAGAACTTTCCTTGGATCACCATGGATCGAACTTGGGAATACAGGGACTGATACCTATCTAAAGGGGATTAAAAGGCCTTTAAAAATCAATCGAAGGTTCATAGGTTTATATTGTGAGACTTGGAATAAATGTGTGGTTGGGGTCCTAATGTATATTTATAAGAATACTTAATATCACAAGGACCATGATGCAACCCCTAGGACCAAGTCAAAGCCTGTTGAAATATAGGACTATGATGTAATCACCTTAGAACACACCAAAAACCCTTATTAACTCCATGTTCAGGACCCACGACTAGAGTCATGGTGAATATTATATAAACCCATGGAAAGGGACTATGAAACATACTACATCTGACACCGTAACAACCCTCAATTTGGTAGTAGTCTCAAAAAATATTTTGGCAGAACCACCACACTCCATACTGTAGCACTCGACATTAGGGAAGGGCATATGTCACAAACAAACACCATGGTGAAATCATTCCTAAAATGATAGTATCCTTGATTTTCCTTCTGGATCCCTCATACGGGGCAACTGACCACTCCACACCATAGAGGCATACACTATGACACAACCCATGTTTCCACATTTAAGTTTTCCCTATTTTCCATACCATTCATCCAAACACTCTCCAAACACCTTGGAACCTCTTATGGGTGCCTCCAACACCCCAAAAATAAAATGAAAAGTGATTCTAAGATCTATCACCCTACACCAAATACCTTTCAAAACATTATTGTCCTTGAGAATTCAAAACAAATTCTAGAGAGAAAGATAGAAAAATGGGTCATCTGAATATCTACCCCATGAGATAACCCTTAATAATCTCACCATTATAGAAGATCATCCATCTCAATTAAGGAAAAAATAACCAATAAATCACAATAAGATCCTAAATACTCTTCACGGGAGACACCTCTCAAATGAGAGCAAGGTTACCAATAAATAATGAATCAATAAAAAACCATTCCATATACTAGAAAAGGTCAACAACCACAAAACAAACAATTCCAGAAGATAATAGATAAACAACTAACAACTTAAGGTACTAACCAAACATCTATGAATCATATTACTATGTAATATCTTCCACACCACCATATCTCCACAATATTTGAACCAATGGAATAACATTCCCACACAACACTTTCTCCTGGTGGCCTTAAATCTCTACAGGCTACTCCTTGAAGTTCACATTATCATCAACATTGATCTCGACCTGATTAATGATGTGGGAATCATCATAAAGGTTAAGATAGAGCTAAAAGACATGGAATGAATCATGTACACATCTCATATATAGGGTATTTACTATCCAATACACCATGAATCCAATGTGAGACAACACCTCAAAAGGCCCAACAAACTGGGGATAAAGATTACTCCCACAACTAAACCTTCACCGCCCACGATGAAGAGTGACCATCAGAAACACTTGATCTAAGATATAGAAATATATAGGTCTCATCCTATGGTCACTATATTACTTCTATATATCTTTCAATACTTTCATCATTTCACAAATTACATGAAACATCCCTCTTGTGTTCTACACTAGCTTCGGCCCGAGAATTGCTAACTATCCCACCCAAGTCCAACACAATGGAGAAAAACAATGTTAGGCATAAAAAGCTTCAAATGGTTCCATACAGATGGTGGAGTGAAAAATTTTATTGTATGAAAAATAAACAAAAGGTACGTGCCACATCTATGAACCTCCAAAATCTAGGACACATGAATGCAACATTTATTCAAGAGTGTGGATGGCCTGCTCAATCTGACCATCTTTTTGTGGATGAAAATTAGTTATAAGGAATAAATAAGATTAAAAATAATACTAAACACCTCTTCAAACCATTTTTATAAAAATAGGATCATTATTAGAGATTATTATCTTCAAGACTCAATTAAGTCTCACCACCTCCTCTAGATACTATTTCGACAAAAACTCTACAAAGATCGACTCATGAATTAATATTAAGTGGGATTATTTCATCAAATGATACACTATAATCCATATAAAATCAAAGATCTCCCGAGATAAATTTAAACTGATAATTAATTCCATTGACATGTCCTACCACTTCCATAAAGAAGCATATAGCAGTTAAATGAAACAACCATGAACATGGCGCTTGAGCATCACCTTTTGGAAGAAAAAAATATCAAGAATCAAACTCTATAATTGCACACTTTAACCTAGACCATCAAAAATGACCTCTTAGATCTTGATACATATTTTTAATCCTAGAATGTACCACCAAGGGTGACCTATGAAACTCATAGAGAACCATATCTTGAATATTCAAAGGGATAAAGTTCATTCCTTGGAACAACACTCAGAGCTACACATCCTTAGACCAACCATCAGAAGCATCACCAAAGACAACTCAGTCTCTCCAGAACTCCACATTAGAATAACTAAATTGATACTCTTACACCTACTATACTAAAGATGACTACACTATCATTTGAAAAAGACACCCTCTACCACCAACCTATCTCATATCGAGATGCGCCACTGGGATATCTTCCATTACTCTCTAAGAATCTATATATTCATGCATGACATCACTATGTGTCCTCCTAATAAGAGAATCCATGACAAAATTACCCTTAAATAGTGTATATAAAATATCAAAGTAATAATACTATAATAATTACATCTACTTCCTCTATAAAAAGTTCAAGTTATGCTAATAAAATGCATACCTCAAGATATTATGATCAGTAAAAACCATAAAACAACCACTGATGAGGTAATGTCACCACAAATTCAAGGAAAGAAAAACTATTTACAACTTGAGATAATGGGTGGCATAGTTACAATTATGGGAAAATAACTACCAAGACCCATAATAAATATCTAATTTATACTACATTAGAACATAAACCTACCCAATATATGAAGCATCATAGGAAACCCCAAACCGAACACCATTTTTGGAAGATAAAGAAATGGAGTGCTGGCCAAATTCTCTTTTAGGTATTTGAAAGTACAATAACACCAGTCAGTCCACAAGATTGCTTGATCCTTTCTAGTCAAGTCTATCATAGGATCCACAACTTGGGAGAAATTGTCCACGAATACCTTCAAATATTTCAAATGACCAAGAAAACTATGCACTTCTACAACAGTCTTGGGGGATTTCTAAGAAACAACTGCCTATATATTTGAAGGATCCATAACTAAACCTTGTTGGGACACAACATGCCCCATGAAATGAACTTCATGAGTCAAAAAATCACTATTTGAAAACTTATCAAATAACTAATGATGATGAAGAACACTAAAAATGAAACATAGATTCTCTGTACTCACCTACATAGACACAAATTACACAAGAATATCATCAATTTAGACCACCACAAACTTTACGAGAAACTCGCCAAAACAATACATTCATCAACGTCATAAACAAATATAGAGTGTTCTTCACACTGAATGAAACCAAAAAAGAACTCTTAATTCCATTGAAGATATTATAAAGAGACCTTCAAAATATCCTCATCTTTCACCCACATATGATGATATACTAACCAAAAATTGATCTTTGAGAACCACCTATCATCTTTCTTATGATAAAGTAAATCATGAATCTATAAAATATGATAGTGATTCTTCACTTTCACAAAGTTCAAGAAATGATAATTGATCCAAAGGAATAGCCTTCTATTGACCTTATTCACGAACAAAACTAGTGAACCCTAAGGTGACACACTCTAGCAAAGAAAAACTCACTAAAACATATCACTGATCAATACTTACAGCTCTTACAAATTAGAAGGTTCCATCTTATAAGGATACATTGAGATTAGAGAAACTTTAGGTTGTAGCTCAATCCAGATCTTAATCTCTTATTGAGGGGGTAACTCTAAAAAATACTCCGGAAAAACACATGAGAACTCTCCTTGAACTTCAAAAAACACCATATGATGAACCTATGATGAACACATCATTAGATCATCCATAAATGTGGACAAGGACTAAACAAATATCTAACCCATTTGAGGGTCCCACCCACTAATGAACACTGCTATCTCTTTTTCAGTATCATGAAACTAAACCAGTTTTCTGAAGTAATCCACAATAGTCTGTACTAAATATATCGAGTCCATACCAAGGATGATTTCTATATGTATGTATACATTAAATTATGAAGTATCCCTAATATATGTGATTCCGCAATACTGTATCACAATTTTCTACATACTTCATATACATAAGATCAACATCCAATTGGCATAGTCAATTCTAAGGGAACTAGAATCCCCTCCACCTCCGATCCCAAATCATGGACTAGGGTAGGTGCTATGAAGGAGTGTGAAACTACTATATCAAAAAAATTGTGCAACCATGTAGAAAACAAGGAAATGGTACCATGAATGATGTTTGGATCATCTTCTTCTAGAAACACTAGAGAATGAAACTAACCATGACCTACTCTATGGACTCTATGACCTTGCTGAATACCACCTCTATGGAAATCTCTAATATCTGAGGATGAAGAATTTATTAGTCCTATACTATAACTTCCCCATATCCTCTATGATAATCCTATGTTGGAGAACCATGATGATACTTTATATAGTTAAAATTCTTCAATGGGGGAACCTAAGATGAACACATAGTGAATACTATTGGCTCATAATGGTTGGCCACTCTCTTTATTGATGACCTTGACCTCTATAATAAATACATATATATGATATTTAATTATAGGTTGGATATCTACCACCCCCACTAAAAAATATGAAGAGGGATGATTCCTAACCCTTGGATATCCAAAAACTCTTCTATCCAGCCAATTGTGAACCTTGGATCATAGATCTAATTCATGAGTAATCATGATGATTCTCCTCTTTTTATGATATTTTCTAAAGAGTGTCCTCTCAATAACCTATTCTCTTACCAACACCTAAATGTATTTCGACAACATAATTATTGTGACCTAGAACTTGATCATTGTATGGAAAGACTCATTGAAATTCATTTCCCTAGAATCCTCATATGAATTTTTTTGATGCACATCAGAGAAAGGTATAGAAATGGATAAAAAACTCCCACATGATTGAACTCCCCTATATAGGGGTTAGAATCTCCTGATGATTAGATGCCTTTAAGATGGAAGAAAGAAACTCTTATAAAAAATGATATATATTCTTCTCCCATGAGATCTACAAATCCTCATGATCCATAAAGAATAAGATCCACCAATGCCTCACTACTCCATGAAACATCATCATAACCAATGACACCCAATGATCCTTCTGAGCACAAATTGAACTGAAATCTATCTCAACCACCTCCAACCAATATTCTTTGAATGATTCTGAAATGGAGACCCCAAAATTCTGTATAATCAATCACTAAAACTCTTAGAGTCTCCTCTAAGTGTCATCGTCATCAACATCTACTCTATGATGATCTTTTGTCACATATTTCTGAACATATTTGGTGAAAACTTGATGAGAACGTCAGCTTAGAGACATACCTACAAAATGAAAAATAGTTTGACTTAATAAACCTTAAATATGTAATAATTAGGATTAATTAATTAATTATATTATTATTTTAAGGTTTAAACTATCCAAAGGTCTAAACATTTAAAACAATGGAACAAAGAGAAATGATGCATGATAATTTCCTAGGAATCTTCCCCGCAACCAGTATCACTTCATTTAATAGGCTCAATAAACATAAATGTTAGTGAATCAGATCACAAGGGCCCAAAATACCCATGTCTCAGTTGTTCTCCCTTATTTACATAACATTCTAAACATAGGTGACACCATTACAATACCAACCCCCGAATTACTCACATGTTTCCATATCCAAACTCTATCCTATCCCTCAACCAGAACCTTTGATACCACTCTATCACAACCCCCTCCACACAAAGGTACCCCTCCCGAGTCAACAATGAGATAAGGAGGATAATGACTACCTAAATCCATCCCACAATAGGCCAAAAATTGGAAACTAGCACCGATGGTACAATAAACATACATTTTTCATCAATTTGATAATAATTAAATTATAATAAACAATATATTTATAATAAACTACAATTCTTTAATTATTAATATAATCAAAAAATTATTACTAAATTTATGTTTTTTAAAAATTTCATCAATTTCAAAATGATAAAATAAGCATAAAAAGATAAATAAATAATAGTATGAATAGAATTCTATATATAAAATCCAGAGGAAAACCATTATCATGGTGGAAAATATCGACATGAAATTTAAAAACACAAACCAATTTCACTCTTCAATCTAATTTAATATTTCATAGGTTAATTCAGATATTATTTAAAGGGATAAACCATGGTCAATTTATGATTTCATATAAATAAATGGAAGATGCAATAAATTTCATACCTCAACATATGACATTCTTGAAATAGAAAATAAATGCCAACATGGATTTATATTAAACTCTCTTGGGAATAAAATATAATCTCCCAAGGACATAATTCAATGAACACACCAAAAAATTAAAATTAAGACTCCATTATAATGATGAAGATAAAATTCCATAGCTTGGAAATAATAACGGGTGGGAAATGAGATCAAAGGTAGAGAAATAGCTAGAAAAAGGAGGTAAAACTCACCTTGGATCACCATGGATCAAAATTTAAAAGCTTGATATTGATCCATATCAAAATAGGATTAAATGGGCTTCAAAAATAACTCTAAGGAACCTAGTGTTTGAGTTGTAGAATTTGGATAAAAGTGGGGTCAAGGGCCTAAGGGGTATTTATGGACAAACTAAATTTTTAGAGCACCATAGTGAAACCCGTAGGACCATACCATAACCTATTAAAAAAATAGAATAAATATATCATAATCCCCCTAGACCATGCTAAAAACCCCCAATCAACTCTATATCCATGATCCATAACTAGATCCATGGTGTAATATCTATAATACTAGGGAAAGGGACTACAACATTTCCTATAAAACCCACTGCAACCACCCCTGATTTGGTAGTAGCCTTAAAAACTACTATGGTATAGCTACCAAACTCCATGATACAATGTTCAACACTAGGTAATGGCCTACTCTATATAAAAACACAATGGAGTAGATATTCCTAAAAATGAAATTCCCATGATTTTACTCCTTGACCCCTCATATGGAGTAGATGACCACTTCGAATTGTAGTGGCCAACACTACGACACAACCCAAGTCTTAACACTGCAGTTTACCCTATTTTCCCCATATTTCCTCAAAAAACTCTCTAAGAACCTTTAGAACTCCTCTAGGTGCCTCCAAAACCTAAAAAACACAATGAAAAGGGATTCTAGGATCTGTTACCTTACAAAAACTCAATACACTATGGAACTTCTTTCACTATGATATTCTTGGTAGTGATACTTGACTAATGAAATGATTTTATATTATTTTCATTACGCCAAAATTACCATGAAATATTCTTATTATTATGAAATTCTCTCATGGATAATGACTGGGTAATGATGATTCCTTACTCTTATGACTCATTTATTTTGAAATATGAAATCTTTATTCAATGAATCATGATTTATGATCTATGATTTATTGGGTATAAAATTTTTATGTTATGATAATGCTCTCATACTCTTATCTTATTCTGGTATAAGGTCATCGATTGATATATCCTGTGTTTAACCCTCCTGATCATCTAATATCACCCATTCTTATGTTCCCTTTACCTTAGGTTATGAATAAAGGTTTTAAGTGGGGTATGTATTACAGGGGTATTATGAGAGAAGAGGTTTTTGAAATATTTTGAAGATATTTCATGAAATAAGTTAAATATGTCTCTAATTGAAAATAAACATAACATTTATGGTTATGTGGTGTGTATTATTGTGAAATTTATTTAATATTAATATAAAATGATTTAATATTTTTTTTGTTTTATACTCAGGTCACCTCATAAATCAACTTATCCAATATGGGATAGTTTTAAGTATTTATTAATGAATTGTCCCATCCTAAATTAATGATGTTCTTTCTTATTAAAACTTTTTATAAGGGACTATAACAACTAAATAGGTTGATTTCTATAATTTCTATTTGAGTGTCACTGACGAGGAAGCTAGCATAATAAGTTTATGATTTATTGAATGAGATGTCTAGTAACGATTTCTAATATAAAATGGAAGGAGTGAAACAAAGATAATGAATTCACATTGTAAATTCCAATATATGGATGGATAAAAAATTAGAAGTGTTGATGAATACACTTTCATGATGATAGTTATGCATCAAACTCAAGGTATATAATAAATAATATTATAAGATCTAGACTATAATAAAATTAAGGATTTCAAAAAAATGAGGATATTTGGGGTCCAATTACAATAATAATAAACGAAACATAAAATTAAAATAAGTTCATTAGAGGACACACTAGGATTATTAATTACAAATTCCTATGATAAAATAATAAATATGGAATCCTATGTTGGAAAAATTATGAAATTTCTCAAGGATAGGATTAGAAGAGTGTTAATGGGTGATATGAAGATCAACCAAAGTGGATAGGTATTGGATATTTACCATTGGAGTAGATAAATGACGGTGTAAAGTGTTAAAACAAATAGAAGTTAACTTGAGAATAAAGTATAAAAAGATATGAAAGAAGAGAAAGAAATGAAGGATAAAGAAAAAGAAGCTAAAAAAGTTATATAATAAGATCAACCACTATACAAACCACCACTACCATTCATGTAAAGGATTAAAAAAGCGATAATAGAGTACAAAAGTGGTAATGTTTTAGAATTTTTTAAGAAATTTCACATTAATAATCATTTTATATAATCTTTACATAACATACCCATATGTTAAAAGGTTGAAAATGCATTGGTTTGCAAAAAAATGTAAGAATGAGGAGATATTTACAATATCACTTATGATATAATGTTTATTAGTAGTTTTATGGATTTTACCATATAAGCAATAAGATCTGGAAAATTTTTCAATTCTTATTAATATTTTATAATATTAATTTGGAAAAGTTTTGTTCAATTTAAGTGAGAGAGTGAAAATATTATCATGATACACATTTAATATCTTTGGATCCAAGGGGAATAATACCAACAAATATTCCCTTCAACTGGAAGATACAATAGTGATAAATATATGAGGCCTAATCGAGAATCTTTTTGGTTAATTTGGATAAATTTTACATTGTATTTCATTTTCATATACTTGATATGGATTAATATAAACAACCTATTATAATTAGAATACCATTTTTATAAATGGTAATAACCTTGAATGATGTTATAAATGGGGAGATATCTTTAAGATTTGACAATGAGAAAGTGATGTTCGACATTCATCAGGTGATAAAAATCAATGATGAAAAAATTTTGGTTTGTATTAATAATAAGTAGTTGAAAACCAAGGAAGTTTCTTTCATTGATGAATATAAAGAAGGTTCTATTTTGATTAAGAATTAAAATGTTGAAAAACAGGGGAAAATGAATAAGTAGAGTTGATTGAAATGATAGAGGTTGTTGAAAAATACGCTTTGAAAGAGGAGATTAAGGATGTAAATGTTTATTGGTTAGTCTATTAATTAATATTTTATTTTTGTAGATTAAATAAAAATTGGAAGATTAGTTCTATAAAATAGAATAAGGTGTTACCTTAAATAAGAGAAAGTCCAATTTTAGAGAAATGAATAAGTCCCATCTATGTATAGGAATATCAACAAATACAATCCATTGATTTGAATAAGATAATTTTTTTTCCATTCATCCATTACTTGACACGGAGAGGTCATGTCTGGGTAAAATAATAAAAAAAGTTCTTATGGTAGGGAAACCATGATTTTAACTCTTTTATAGAAATTATTTTATTTTCAAATTGTTTTTTAGGTTGTAGAATTCAATCACCATTACTTTTTTTGAGCTTGAAGGTAGTAGAACTTATAATTTCACTTTTATATTTTGGGTTTTAGTCTTTTTTACAATGTATCCATCTTGTTCCCACATGTTTTGATTTCATGAGGCATATGTGTAAATATTTTAAGTATGATAGGTTGATTCATAAAAAAAATGTGCTTATTGTCCAATAAAAAACTCTTTTATAGATTTATGAGTATTTATTAAATCCTTCCCAATAATAGAACCCATTAATATTTTCTATAACTAAACTAATTTACATATTAAATTTAAAGAATATTGTTCGATGAAATTATATTTTTGTAGATACAGTCAATTTTTTTATTACACTGTCATTTAAATCCATATAGGAAGGCACTCAATATTTTATCTCCATCCAGGGTGGAGGAAGGTGTTATGGTGGAGGGATTAGGCTGATGAAATATATTTCATATGAATCATTATGAAGGAAATAAAAAACCACATACCCTAGTTACATATAAATGGGAACACAAAACCTTTTAAGGTTATGTGATAAGGACCAAATTGGTTCCTTTTAAGGTCCTGTATTTATAAAAAATGTGTATTTTTAGTTCAAGTTCATATGAATAGGGATATTTTTAAGTAGTTTAAAGTCACGTGGAGTGGATTTATATGTGAAAGGTATCTATAAATTTTTTAATATTATAATGATGCATGATAATTCCTTTCTGGTTTAACTTGACTGTAGATCCAGGTGAACTCATGGAGGGACTTATACTGAACCGATACCCATCGGTATCTTTAGCTCAATTATTGGACCCAAGGTGGAGACCCAATGTTTGAGAGATATAGAAGCCATATTAATACAACCAAAATTAGCAACTTGATCTAGGGTAGATTCTATTGGTTTCCTTGAGATGAGGGATCCTAATTATCAAAGTAATAAATGATTGATACTACTCCGAGTACCCATAGTAAGGGAGGAAAAAATGGGTGGAAATTCATATAGAATAAAAGTATTCTAGGCCACATGAATGTGGAAAGTTACCTGACCATGTATATTCAAAGAAAAAGGTTTAAAATCTAGTGATGTGATATTTTTAAGGTTTTAAACTATTCAAGAGGGTTCCAATTGGAATCTAGAATCTAATAGGGTGAAAACTTGTAACTTATCCCAGATAAGTGACCTAGGTAAGTGGATCACCCAAGTGATCCCTTAAGGGATACGCCTGAATCTAGATGAAAGGAACTTGGGAGAGTGGGGTGTCCAAGTTGAACCTTGAGTGAAAGGAACATCTCTAAATGGAAGGAACCCAGGAACTATAATGATTTTCCTTTATTGATTAAATATTATTTTTAAAAGGGGTCCTTCACCCTATACTATGTGGGGGCTTGGGAAAAGTGGTCTTTTGTAAGGTTTTTCAGGATCGAAACCCTTGGATGACCAAAATACCTCTATTTTTATCACTTATCCTATGTTTTGATTATAATATTGCGTGAGGTTAACTAGGGGGATTGGGTTCTATACACTTAGATATACCTATATGTATCTTCATATCTAAATAAGAGTCTGGGGGGGAGGGGGGTCCTTTTATAGGCATGATAACCCTTGTGTTTAGACTAAGCGGTGCTGATATTTTTTTGAGGAGTTTGATAAAGAAGACAATGGAGTATATGTGATTCATTATGTTAGATTTTTTTACCAATACATAAATCACACTCAATCTATCATTTATTATGAGATTAAGATGTTTGAAGACTAATTCAGACGATTCTTAATCTGGTTTCTTGTGTTTACATATCATAAAAGCAGTTCATAATGAAAGTGGTTGAATGAAGTTGTCTTGAACCTTAAATCATTACTTTACATTGTAGAAGATTATTGAAGAATTAGGTTTGTTCTATAATACTTATACTCTTCCATAAAGGAGGATGAGTCAATTTTTGGGTGTATTTTATTATTTAATAAGCTCTTTGTCATAAGGAGGTAGCTATGCTTCAAATAAGTGTGTACATATTTTTGTATGTATTTGGAATTTGGAGGACCTCTAGGTTATAAAAGAGTAACCACATGCAATATATGTTGAGTGATGTTATTATACCATGGAAATAATATAATTACACATCGGATAAGAACATTCTATTTTTGGTGTGTCTAGAATAATTAAGGATCCATCTCCATAAAGAATCAACCATGTCATAATAGGATATTCATGCCATTGGAGAGGATTTACAGAAACAAAGGAGTCTGATAATTTATTTTCATGCTACTGGACTATGGAATACAAATACACCATAGTACCACATCATTCCTCCATATGTTTATACAATTAGAAATTAATCAGTTTGAAATACTAAGATATGCCACAAATGGGAGGCTATACTATGAAGATAAAAAACTGGATGGTTAAAAATACCTTTAAAACATTTCTTCATATGATATTTTTGGTGATTATTTAATCCAATAAAAATAAACAATTCAAATTTTATGGAAAATATTTAATTAAATATGATCTAAGAGTTTTTATTTAATAACAGGAATTGAATTTGAAATTTAAATTCAATTCTGAATGTGTAGAAAAATTCTCTATTCTATAGATCTAAATGGGTGAAAAAAATAAGTAAGAAAGTAAAAGTATAATGTGAGAAGAGTTCAGAAGAAGTTTTGGATATGTGAAAAACTGAGATGATTCAATTATTATACAAATAAGAAGAAAGAAATGTGGAGAAGGATATTGAAGTGACCGCATGCATGTGCTATTCATACAACGTGAAGAATCAAATCGTCATTGTGAAAGTTTGAAGTTAATGTCATAAAATTTTATTCTATTCAGGTCAAGAAGAAGTGAAAGAACTCAACACACTCAAAAATTGGAGGAAGTAAATATGGTGGAATAATTTTCACCTGTTACGAAAATTTATCTTTTTAAAGTACAAGATAAAATTCTATGTGGGATGCACTAAGGCATTATTAGGACACATATAAACACGAGTTTCAAGGTTATTTTCTTATTATATGTACCCACACGATGATTTTAGTGTTTAATGTGATCTTGGAGGAATCCATATCACACCAAGGTCAAACCTTGTCTTTTTAATGTTGGTGTGCATGTGGGTGTGGAGATACATTATTTCAATACAAATTAACAAGCAGATATGATTTTTTATTGAAAGAACTAGGATGAGTTTTTCTCATTTATTCACAACATATTAGTTATCTCCCATAGATCCTTTAGGTGTATTATAATGTGGTACTGAATCATAGTTCCCTTCATTTTTGATTTTATTTTTCAAGTATCTCTCAAGAAGAATAACCAGTCATCATTTTATCTTATCAACTATAGATAATTTGAGTTCATTAAAAACAAGTGGATTCCCATATTTTATGGGAAATATATCATGTTTATAAATAAATATTTCTACCATATATTCTTTCTATTAGTTATAATGATTTGGAGGATATAATGGATGGATTCCCCCATGCACTGAAGGTGTTTATATAATAAAAGTATAAAAAAAGAATGTAAATAATGATGTTCATGCTAGAAAATGTACTATATTTTCCCTTTTTGAAATGGAATTTCTAAAACTGAATGGAATGAAAATAGAAAATTCTATTTATAAAAAATTGGAGAATATATGTGATGGGAAAACCAAAGTGAAGCATGAAAAGTTATAGTTTTAGAGACATGAAAATAAATATATTTAGATGAATCAGGATGAGATAATTGACAGACTCTTTACATGGGTAAAGTAATTTTTAATAATGATGAAAATTTATGGTGAGAAATTGTAAGACTCCACTATTGTAAAGAAGATTTCATGCATCTTACCAGAAAAGTTTGATGTGAAAGTATGTACTTTGAAATAAAAGTATATAGATGAAGTATCTTTTGATTATTTTCATAGTACTCTTATTACTATTAAAATTAGAAAATATAATGCTATCAAGAAAAATAAAAAAGCTGAAAATAGATTTCATTTAAAGTATCGACATCTGAGAAAGGTAAGAAATTTATCTATGAAGATGATTAAGCTGAATATTTCAATTACATAATATGGATACAAGGTTTAATAAAATTATTTATCCTATCTATAAAATTATTATAAGATGTTTCGGAAGGTTTATAGGGAAGCTACCACTTAAATATTTTAATTTTTGTTTTTTTAGACATTTTTTAACAAATATGTTCATAATCGAAAGAAAAATAATATAGTGATGAATAAAGTGAAACAATAAGAATATTCTCAAATAATAATTTTCCAAATTAAAATTCACTTCTAGAATAAATGATATAAATTTTCCATGGAATAAAATATATAATTTCATATCAATGTTTAAAGAGGATGAATGTTTCAGTGAAGAAGAAGTTGTTGACCCTGAAAGTGATTTTTTTGAAAAACCATATCATTGTTAAGGAGAGTGATGAAAGTTTAACTAGTGATGAAGGAAAAAATTCTAGAATCGGGGTTGAGGAAACTCAGATGAAGTTCATGTTGAATATATAATTTATAGAATATCTCTGAAAAATATCTTATCCTAAAAAACAAAACCTTAAATGGAAGAATGACAATCTATCATTCAATAATAAAGAATCAATTTATGGAGAAGAAAAATATAATTTTCTGAAATAAATAAATTATTTTAATAATTCACATGATAATGGAAATATATCAAAAATAAATTTGTAACGAAAGTTTAAATATATAGAGAAGGGTCATGATATTGTTCAATATAAATTGATCAATGTTTTAGAATAATTGAACTTATTGAGACCTATTTTTAAAAATTATATTTAAGAAGACGGGGAATGTTCAATAAAAAATAAAGCATAAAAAGATAAAAAACTATCTTTTTAAGATTATGTTAATATTGAAACGGTTGATAAAGACTCAAAGAATAAGAAGAGATTCAAAAGGATCAAGTTTGTAGATAAGTCAAATGAGTCTCAAAAATACGAAAATTCATGGAATCTAAAATTGTTTCAATTTTTTTCAACTGAAAACTATAGAATTGTGGATATGAAGTCTAATATTAAGAAAAATATGGTAGTAGTTCAATTGTATTTTGAAAAAATAGTCAAAATTATTTGTTCAAATGTGGTTGGAAGTCATGGAAATGGTTTTGGAAAACTTTCAATTTTTAATGGTAAATATTATTTTTATAGGTATTGTTGGTATTGTGTAGGTTTTGTTCATACAATAAACATGTGTTGGATAAACCACATACATCATGAAATTCCTATACATTTTTGAGAAACATGGTTTTATGGGGATTGAGACTTCAAAAAAATAAAATTAAAAATAGGATACATATTCTGGGAAGAAGACACAAAACATGTTTGATTTTCATGAATAATTATTTAAAAGGTGTATCTAACCTAGTCACCCTGAAATTTATTGTATTATACTTTTACTAGCCTAAAAAATATGATTTTAATTATTATAATCCTTAGAATAATAATAGAAAGGGAAAAGAGAAGGACTTTATTAAAAAAGTGGTGCTTAAAGCATCCAAGAGGGATATTCCATGGATTTATGCTCATCCCATAAGATAAGATATTTAAAACTTCTACAAAATTTCGAGAAGTGAAATAATGGTTTAGTGATTTTTTTTAAATTATGGATCCCTAAAATATAAGGTGTCGGATCAACTATTATTGAAAAAATGATGTAATCTAAAGAAATATTTAGGGACATGTGTTGACACATTATATATTGAGTGTCTCAAAACTTTGTGATGAAGGAAAGAATGTATTGTTCAGGAATGATGTGGTCCTAGTTAAGAACCTTGAGAATGGAATAATTGTTACTAGATTACAATAGACCAATGGGAATTTTTTCCAAGTAGGTGATACTGAAAAATCATGCTATCTAATCAAGAAAAAGAGGATTCAATTATGGGATCAAAGGTTTAAATATCTCAGAAAAAGAAGATGAACATGATTTGTTGAGTAAAGAATATATGTGATGTTAATTTTATTAAAATAGAACGATACTTAATGTTATCAAAATGCCAAAAGGGGAAGATTATTAACTCCACTAATAAGAATGTGGGGATTCAATCTTCTCAACCATTAGTGCTCATTCATTTAGATGTATATTGGCACATGAGGAAGCAATCAGCCAATAGGGATAAGTACTTTATTCCTCTTATTTATGAATTCACTCATATTAATTATGGTATGTTTAAGAAATATAAGCCCAAGGCCTAAAAATGTTTAAAAGTTTTAAAAGAGTTGTAGAAAATGAGTACATTCTTTCTCTTAAGAAGATCCAAAAAGATAATATAACTAAGTTTACAAATGGGAAATTTTAAGCTTATTTAGATAATCATGGTATTTTATATGAACTCAGTGCACCATACTCACCATATAAAATTTTTGTGCCAGAAAAAAATAATAGGTGTTTAGTGGAGATGGTTCAGAAAGTGATGGTAAAGAATTATACTTATCATTATTTATAGAGAAAAGATATTGGTACAATAGTTCATATACACAACCCGTGTTTACATAGGATAAATTCAGATATGTTCCCTTTTGAGATGTATTTTAAAAAATCTCCAAATTTAAAGTATCATCATGTGTTTATAGTCCTTGTCTTATCAAGGCAATAGGTTAGAATCATGGAATGTTTGAAAATAAATGACTTGATGGGATATTTATCAGATATCCTCTAAATGGAAAATGTTATTGTTGCTTCAATAATGAAATTGGAAATATTTTGGACACCACTGATGTTAAAGTTATGGAATAATCTAATAAATACATTACACATGATAAATAATGTTCCTGAAGTGATGATAATTCTACTTATTTAAAAAATACTGAAGAAATTTCAGATAGAGATGATGGTTTTGAATATGTAAATTTTAGAGAAGAAGATTAATCTATTTCTAGTGATGAGTAATTATAAAATTCTTCTCATTAAAAGTTGGTAAGGAAAGTTTAACTAATAAATATCATTAGATATTAAAGTTAGTAGGTAAAAACTAGAAGAAATACAAGGATAACTTATCATACCTCATTGTTCTCTCAATTTGAAGATAAATATGTTGAATAAGATTTAGAGAATCAATAGTGGGTTAATAATATTAATGAATAATTGGTTAAAATTAAAAAAAAGAGACTTGGGTTTTAGTTCCCAATCTTGAAGACAAAAATGTGGTAGAAAAAGTGGGTGTTTTGAAATAAGTTTAATGAAAGGTAGGAGTAGTGAGAAAAAAGAAAGTTTGGATTAATAAGGCTAATTATTGTCTAAAGTAGTGAAATTTGTTGTGATTTTTCACAGGTTTTAAGGTTTTAAACCATTAAATTTTTTATTTTAGTAAATAAAAAAGGAATTAAAATATATTCCAAATTGATTTCGTGCATTCCTTTCTCAATAAAAAGTTAGAAGTGAAGGTTTACATTGAGAAACTATATGGGTTATTTCGTAGAGAAAATGAAAGATATGTTTTCTGGCTAAAGAAGTCTTTGTTTGGGCTAACGAAGGATCCAAGATCTTTGTATTCTCATAATTTACGAGGTTTGATTTCATAATTGTATGAGTGGAAAATAATCTATACATAAATGTTGAAAAATAAGTATCTCTTCATGTTATTGTTTATGTATATGACATAATATTTTTTATAAATAATAAATAAATGTGTGAAAACATTTATATAGAGATGAATACATTATTAGAAATGTCTATGCTGGGAGAAATGAGGTAATTTCGTGGATTAAAAATCTATAAAATGAAAAATCATGTTTTTCTTTCTCAAGAGAATTATACTAAGCAAATATAGCAATGATTTTGAATAGAATATTCCAAGCCTGTTTATATACTCATTTTAGGGGGAATAAAGCTATCCAAAGATGAAGAGGGAAAGGATATCGATCCTAATGTTTTATAAAAATTTATTAAAAGTATTATACATCTGATATCCTTAAGGATAGATTTAGTGAATACAGTTACACATTGTTCTAGGTTTTAAAGTACTATAAAGGATTCCCATTTTGTGGATGGAAAAAATATTCTATAATATATTAGTGTTATAATTTATTTCATATTGAAATATGAAAATGTGGGAAGGTTAGATCTATTCGGTTAGAAAATTATATATTCAGAAAGTTTCATTGATGATAAAAGATCCACATCGGGTAATGTTTTATTCTTGGGTGAAAGTTTTGTGTGTTGGCATACTAAGAAGAAAATTTATATGACTTTAAGCACTCATAAGGTATACTATGTGGATAAAACTCATGCTAAAACTCAGTTAATGTGGATGAATACCCAGTTGAAGTATTTGATGGTCGAGGTAAGGATTTCATTTCTTGTTGGATGTAATAATCAAAATGATATAAATATGTTAAATAATCATGTTCAAAATTCAAGAAACAATCATTTTGATATTAAATATCACTTTATCAATGAGGTTGTAGACAAAAATTAATTGAAGTTGGAGTATATTCATACAAAAGAGAATATAGGTAATATGTTCAAGAAGAAACATTCTATGGATTCATATCTAAATCTAAGGTTGATGTTAGTAGTTTAACCTCACCCATATATAGGATATGTTATGGTTTTTAAGTCCCATATACAAGATTTTGTTTTTGATATTATTGTCAAAGTGAGGGAAAAATTACAGTATAAATCTCTTAAGAGTATCGATTGATATGTAATTTACCTATTTAGGGGGAGAATTTATTTTGTGGAAGTATTGATTATGATCTAATTAAGCTATTTTATAGTGGTAAATCATCTTTTTCAAGCACTATCTAATCATTAAGGGGATCAAGATGTCCAGGTTTGAAGAAAATGTGATAATAGATCAATATTTATTGATAACATGGTATAATTTATTCAATGTTATTATTTCCAACGCTGTGTTTTCTCTTGTTGTCATAGAATTATTGAATAATGATATGTTACTAAAGTTTTCATGTTTGATAGTGATTTATGTTCCTTGGTTGATAATAAAATCCAAAGGGGGAGATTGTTGAGAGAAAGAGGCACTGATATGTTTTTGTAAGGAGTTTTATAAAGAAGATGGTGAAATAAATGTTCTTCATTACAGTGGATTTTATTATTAATAAATAAATCATATTAAAACTCACATTTCTTATGAGGTGAATATTTCTGAAGACTAATTCAGATATTTATTAAGATATTTTTCTGTGTTTATATATTATGAAAGGATTTCATGATGCATTTTTTTGAGGTAAGTAGTCTCACACCAAAAAAATGGTGTTTCACTATAGAATTTGGTTGATGAAGATGGTTTGTTCCATAAATAATTTTACATAGAAGAAACCAAGTCATTTTTTGGGTGGCCTTACTTATTTTAAGGACTCTATACCATAAGGTGGTTGCTATATCACAAAGAATATCAAGCATATTTTTCCTGTCTCAAGAATTTTGAGGACCTCTATGCTGTAAAGAAGTAGCCACTTTTCAATGGATGTCGAGTAAGGTGATTATTCACTTGAAGTAGGAACACACTTTAAATGATTAGAGTAATTTGTTTTTGATGTATATAGAATTTTGAAGTAGCCTATGTTGTAAAGGATTCACCACTTCATATGTAGGTGGTTTATGACAAAGAATATGCATCCATTATGCAAAGTAGTCTGATCATTTATTTCCATTCTAATGGTATTTAGAAGAACTATATTCTATATCACCAAATAAAACTACCATGTGTTCAACAAATTAAAAAATAGCAGGTTTGAAAAACTATGCTACACTATAAAGGGTGAAGCTACACCATAAAGATGGAAAACTTAGTAGTTTGAAAAACCATTATGACTTGGGTTAATATGATATATTTGGTGGTTATTTTAACCTATAAAAACCACTAACTCAAATTTTATTATGAAGAGTTAATTAATTATAATCCAAGGAAAATCTTTGAAAAAGAGAATTTTAATTTTAATTTTTAATGTAAACCTTAATGTGTAGAAATTATGTCCACTGTGCAGATCTAAAAGGGTGATAAAAGAAGTAATAAAGTAGAAGAATAATGAGAAAAGAGTTTTAAAGAAGTTATGGATATATACAAAATATAAAAGATTCCATGATTATCAAAATAATAATAATGAAATAATTTTAAGGATATAAAATTGATTGGGTGCATGTTTTGTGCATACAAAGTGAAGAAGAAACATTTACCCTTAAAAGTTTGTAGTAGAAGTTCTTCATGATTTATGTAGTGTAATTAGAGAATTTTCGAATGAAATCATCACATTAAATTACTTAGAGTATGTCAATTTGGTTTAAGACACTTTAGTTTTTACCAATATTTATCATTTTAAATTAGGGAAGGAACTTGTGGGTGGGATGCACCAAATCATATTCTAGAGACATGTAAGCTGAAGTTTCAAGGTTATACCCAGCTTATTTGTATTTACATGATGATTCTAGTAGGTTGTTTGATCTGGGTGAAATCTATGCTTTGATCCCTTATATTTGTGTGCATGTGGGTGTGGAGATAGATTTTATTTCAATAATTTAACAAGTGGTGAAGGTTTTTTCTTGAAGAAACAAAAAAATAATTCATTTTACTAATTCTATCCCCCTCTCCGTGGTCTCCCACAAATCTTGTGTGTGGATTATAACATAATCACCCAACCTTTTAGGTAACCTCCATGGGATTCTAGGAGTTCATTAGGTAGCATGAAAATGCATTGAACAAGGTGAACAAAATGGTGATGATAAGGGAGCACACAAGAGGGGTGTTTAGCAGTGTGCGTGCTTAGGTGTTGATGTGGCTGTGCAAGCACCCTTCATTCCTAAAAAATTTATGTACTTGTTATTGCAACCATATATGATTTTCGTGAGTAATATCTCAGCACCAACAGTGGACCACCCACTAAAATTGTATCCATTTTGGATTAAAATGATCAAATTCTATAGAATATATATCTTGGGAGTAGATTCTACGTTTAAAAAGTGAATGTCCTTATTTTTAATTGAATAAAAACACTATTCCGATGATAATGGCATGCACTCTACAAATAAAAATTGCATGCATGCTACTAATAAAAAGGGAATGTGCACTTTTATTGATGTGGTATTCAATTGTGGAACCATTATGTTTCTTTATTATATGGGGATAACACTTCAGTAGGGTGTATGGAAACTTGGTAAAATCTTGTAGTTCAATATATCTCTTTTCACCTTAGTGAACCATCATGCACAATACTCACGTGATTTTGGGCACATGACTAGTATTTTTGAGGCATTAGTGTGTTTGGCTTGGAGCTTCATATTAGTCATGCCATGCTATTCATGCATTCTAAATTGATTAAGGTTAGAGGAGTTGGGATAATGGTCTTGGGTGAATATAGCTAATAAAATAGAGATAAGGGTATTTTTTTTAATTTGTTAATTTTTTTACAATTCCACGACTTCCCCCAAAAAACCTTCTCTTCTCTTTCTATTTTTTTTAATACTAGAATATCTATTTTCTAATTTTTTTCATTGGAAATGTATAAATTTATATATATGATATAAAGAAGCTATAATAGTACACATTCATGAGTTTATTAAGGATATTAAGTTGAGATAGTCCTTTCAGTGCATATCATGTATTCCACCCATTAAACAAACATTACTAGAGAATTTTACAAAACTACTCATCATCATATCATTTTTCTAGTTACCCCATTACTCATAATTATAAATCTCTAATATATTAATGGTAGAATAATATATTAAATAAGGTTTCATAAATACAACCTATATCACATGGTTCATGACTACCACCCTACATAATCATTAACATGATATGGAGTCCATTATGTATAAATACTATTCCATTTATAACTAATAAACCATTGATTAAATTTAAGGATAGAATACTTTTCATAATGTATTCCCCATAGGTAGATTCAAGCCAAAGTGGATGTGGACATATTGGTCTTAGAATACATGTGTTGTATTTAAATAACAACTCAAAGTGGAGGGGATATATAAGGTAATTTGAATGTTCTGAACATATTTTTACAAGTATTAATACTTCATTCATGATATATTAACCTATAGATTTCCCTAAATGAAAAAATTTAATTTTTTACATGAAGAGGTTGGAATCAGTTTATGGGATGTATGCAAATTTTTTGGATCACCAATTCTTGGCGAGATACATGATGCATTTCTTATTCAAAAGTATGCTTGGGAAAAAATAGAGTGAACGCCATAGTTTGTGTATAAATTACATAGGGGATACCACAAGACCATAGGGATGGGAACCCATTGTTGACGCTCTTTTCTGTCATAAAGTCTAAAGGAATGAATAGAGAAATACCTTAAACCTAAAGTGATCCATCCTTTGAAGAAAAATAAAAAAATAACAAAGGAATGAACCAAGATTAAAATGAACTTGGGTCGTGCAAGTGTACTTGCACGCCGCCCAGTGGTCGCGCAGTTGAATTGCGCGCCCTCTTTAAAATTCTCCCAGGGTCTTCTCCAGCCTATAAATACCCCTGTGGGCCCACCCATTTCGAGGAAGAAAAATTCTAGAACCTCAGATTTAAACTACCGGCGCCCTAGTCTCTTCTCAAAGCTTCCGAACACTTCTAAGGTAATTTCTTACCTTGAGAGAAAGATCTAAAGAGGGGGAGGAAGGCCTATGTGTTGAAACTCATCAACACTTGCACGCCTGAGTGGCCAACCCTTAAGAGAAATGTCTACACTTGCATGTCGCTTTACTCCTTCACCAAAACTTGCGCGCCACCATTTTGGAAGCCTCTAGGGATAATACTAAGGGCTTGAGCCAAGTCTCACCCAAGTATTACCCCAAGGGTCAAAAGTCGCGCAAGTTCCTATGTGCCGTGCAGGTATACCTGCGCGGCCAGGACTTGTGCGCCCAGGCAGTACTTGCGCGCCCACAAGGACTTGCACACCCCTTTCTTTTTTGGGTGCCCCTCCTGCTTATTCCACCTCTCTTATACCTATCCACCTATCCCCTTCAAGATTAAGCCCTCAGAACTCTTTTCAAAGCCATTTATGGAATGACTTCCTTGTTGGATTCCTTATCTGAAAGGAATTATGTAGAACATCTCTCAAAACCTAGTGATTTACATATCTTTATGTCACCAAGGTTAGATATTTCATTCATTTTAACCTCATCCTTTAAGATAAGAGAATCCTTAACTTGGGCCTCCTTTTTAGGATTAATACCCAGTGCAAGTTATCATTAATGTGGGCATCCTCCTTAGGAGTAAGCCCCAAGTTACCTAACCTGGGCCTCCTTTCCAGGAGTAAGCCCCACTCTAAGTCCCTTAACCTAGGCCTCCTCTTCGGGAATAAGCCCCAGTTTTCAAATCACTTTAATCTGGGCATCCTCCTTAGGAGTAATCCCCAGTCTCAAAGTTCCCAAAAGCTCGGCATCCTCCTCATAAGTAAGCCCCAACCATAATTCCCTTAACATGGGCTTCCTTTTCAGGAATAAGCCCCAGTTTCAAATCTACAAATGTGGGCATCCTATTTAGGAGTAATCCCCAAGTCCCTTAATTCAAAAATCCCATTAACCTGGGCCTCCTCTTTAGGAGTAAGAACCAGTTTTAAAATCCCTTTAACCTGGGCCTCCTCCTTAGGAGTAAGCCCCAGTCTTAATTTCTCTTAACCAGTCTTAATCTACTTTCTGATCTAGGCTTCCTTCTCAGGAGTAAAACCCAATCATAAGTCCCCTCCTAATTTGGGCATCTTCCTCAGGAGTAAGCCCCAAGTTAGAGTATCTAAATCTCCATAAAGTACATATACCTTTATGGACCATGTTCCTAGACTTCTTATTTGAAATAAGTCCCGATTTCTATCTATTTGGGAAGTCATATACACATAAGCCCCGCATCATTTTCTATGATTGCATCTTTCATGGAACAATTGTCTGGTTTTACCAATACCTCTTGTTTCTCACACTGATCATGACTCATGTGATCTTAGAGTGTAAAAGTAATTATAACATCTTTCTTTGAGCCATCAATCATACATAAACATCATACTCCCTTTTTCGAACTACGTGGGTTTAGATTCCTTTTTTAAATAAAGGATACGTAGGTAGACTATCTGCGGGTACGATCCCAACTCTGAAATAATCTATGTCCTTCTAAATGACAATAAACTTCAAGTGCCCCCACTGAGTGTCTTTAAAACCAGTATGGTCATCATAAGGACCAAGAGAATTTTATATAATGTATTAAAGGATACCATTGAATATGAATCTATAACAACCACAAATGATTATCTATCAATGGAGAACCTCGAATACATATAAAAGATTATCTAAATTTCCTACATATCAATCATTGATTGTCAGATCTAAAGGAATGCTCATTTTATACTTTTCAATTTAATAAGGATTCATGAACATAACTTAAATCTATAAATAGAGTCCTAGAGTAGACAATAATTCCCCTCAAAAAAGGTGTGATGAGTCCGACCTCCCATAATCTCAACCAATGCAAATTCCTAAGCCTCATCGGTCCACAACTAATGAGTTCCTACCTTTGGAAAGTAGGCCCAAATGGATATGGAATCATTGGATGTTTCCTGTTATATGAACAAACCCGTTAGAAACCGATTGGAATGTTTGAACCTTAAATCAATGAGGTCATTCCCAATTTTAGAGGAAACAAAAAATGGTGAACCCGACATGAATCCTTAACCAAGTTTAAATGATGTTTTACTTATTTGTTAGGCCCCTATTTAAAACTCAATGAGAGGACCAACAAAACAATCAATAACATATGTTCTTATCTCAAAGGTTTAGTGGCCAGACTTATCTTGATTACGTATGTTATATCAAACAAACACTCTTTTCCAAGATCTTCTACATTATGAGAATGGATTTTCTTAAGCTCACATCTGTGAATATCTCTGCTATAAAAACCTCTGTTGTGAATGCATCTACTGCTGCTCCTACTGAATCGTCGTCCGCTCTGAGGACGACATCACCTACTCAGCGTCTTCAACGCAGGGTATCAAATTCACTGGTTAAGGAGTATCATCAACATGGTACCATTCAAACTTTGAAGGCTGCTCGACAAGCCCTCCAAGTGAACAATTCACCCTGGTCGTCCGGACAGCGATGACCAGTGATCAAGAAGCAGGTGGTTCCAACCACCTTTTTCATCCATTTCGGGTTGTTATCCTCGGAACGCAATCACCAGTCACTCCCATATTCTGAGGAGGTGAATGAGAAGGTCCCTCAGGGCCTTAATTCAAGCAGATAAGAGTCCTTCCCAAGGGATCCTATCAAAAATCGCCGCTAGACTCGTGTGACAGTGCGCCCTCAACATGATGAGGGTATCAACTCCAGGCATTCGGATAAGGTTCCTTGAACTCGAGTAGGAAAGAAAAACTGCCAAAGGAAAAATCCAGTCAATAGTGAGAAGGTTCTCATCTCTGCCATCTCCGGAGAAGTCCACCAACCTAACTTGGTGGAAAGCAACGAGCGACCACATACACCCGTCCGTTTTAATTTTTATGTTCAGCAGACTCGTCTGACAGCAGCACACCAATCCCAGGCAATTCCAGCGGAGTACTATAGACAGGAACACACACCTGTTTATAATTCACCAGCTAGTCAGTAGGCGCGTCTGACTGCATACGATGAAGCCCGCCAACCCAATGTGTTGACAACTGGTAAATAGGCACATACACTTGCTTACACTCATTAATCCTGCCAGCAACCTCGTATGTCAGTATTGAAGGAAGCTCATCAACCATGTTCAGCAGAGTTCAATCAGCAGACACATACAACTGCTAGTATTGATCAAGCCTACCAATAGTCTCTTTTGGTAGCACTCATATAAGTCAGTCGAAAAGTTCTGGTGACAAACAGGAGGCAGACTCAACTCTCCTCCCCCACATTTGAGTACTGTCAGGATTCACTGACAGGAAAAGGAGGACAAGAGAAGGAACATACACCTACTCCAAGCACAGAATGTAAGTATATACCTGTTCCAGAAGTTGAAGTCACCAAGAACATTCTGTCAATGGTGAAAGAGAAGAAGAAAATCCCTGCTCATATCCTGGATGCCTTCCAAGATATTATAACATCTTTAGTAGCATCTCAGGGAAAGACACATAATTCTATCCCTACCAGTGGAGTGACACATCAACAGTTCACTCCAGAATAGACACACACATCTGTTCCAGTCTAAGAGGGTTGTGGGGCGTACTCCCCCATATCATATGGACAACCAAATCAGGCACATACACCTGGTTTGAGTAGAGATAATCATCCTAACCTGATTATTTCTCCTAAGAAGGCACACACACCTGCCAAATTGTGTAAGAAGGCGTCTATGAAAAAGACCCGCCCAACACATTCATGAAATCAAGGGCCCATCTGTGATAAGTCCTTACTCGATGATGGAGTTCTTGAAGCCCTCATACAATTATCTGATGGAATTAAAGATTCTACACTCTCAGTTCCCAATAGTGGGATCATTAATTTCGAAGGTCTTAATCAGATACTTCTTTATGAAGGCTTGCTTCATGAAAGTTCGATCGATATCGAAGTTTTATCTTCAGATGAGAGCTACAATAACCCTCTATGTGGCCAGAAGATCAAGGAGCAAGAGGTCTCATCATTTGCTGTAACCCATCAAGGTGGTCCTCCCCATGATGATGAATTTAGTTGCAAAATATCTCTCCGAAGTAGTAATTCTCATTTCCTGGAAAATTATTTAGAAGACAATGCAGTGACGACAAATCCCTCTTATCTTGAGGCACTTGAAAAAGTGAAGCCAGTCATGTCTGCTGCTTTACCATCAGCAAGTGAAATACTTTCTCAATTAGAAGATATCTTGGGGTGTAGGTCATTCTCCGAACCACCCCTGGGTCATTCATCTTCTAGTTTGATCAGTGGATTCTCTACCAATCTTGTTGAATCTGATGAAGCAACAAGAAAGCACTAGCTCTGGTCTAATCATGTAGAAGAATCTTCATTTAATGATAAATAGGAAATGCTGAACATGAGAAAACAACTGGCGAAGGGTGATGTGCCAGTCATGTTTTGGCTTTTGGTTGACTCTCATTATGACATTCCATAGATGTTGAAGGAAGATGGGATTCATGATATTCATCTAAACATATGGAAAAATATTTGTCAGTTGAAAAAGAAAGTATTATCTTATGATGAATATGAAAATCATGTTAAGGTAATAGAAGGGTTACAACGCCAAATTGACTTGGCATCTCTATCAGTCTCTCGATATCCAAAGTCTGAAAAATAGTAGAGATCCCTTCAGCGTTCATACATTGGCGCACTAAGAAAATTGCGACAGTTAATTGCCAATGCCCCATCTGGTATTCATGTCATAGGATGGGGTGTTCATGGAGTACTACATTTCATTGTACTCTCCAATCAACAAACACTACTGGAAATATCACCTATACCCACGGTTCAAAACCGTGGGTATAGCCCTTAAAACCGTGGGTATAGGATATACCCACAGTTTCAAAAACCGTATGCTGTAGTGCCGTCACAATAGGTCTATACCTACGGTTTTCTGAAAACTGTGGGTATAGCCCACTAATATTTCATCATACCCACGGTTCTGATAAACCGTGGGTATACATCTATACCCACTGTTTACAGAACCGTGGGTATACATTTTAAAAGCACAACATATATACCCACGGTTTACAGAACCATGGGTATATATTTTAAAAGCACAACATATATACCCACAGTTAAAAACCGTGGGTATAGATTGTTTCACAACAGCATATATACCCACGGTTTATATAACCGTTGGTATATATGGTTTACCTGGAGAAGGAAAAGAGGTCACACAGTTCACCCAGAACCCAAAAAACAGAACAGAAATCCAGAATCCAGAACCCAAAAAACAGAACAGAAATCCAGAATCCAGAACCCAAAAAACAGAAGCAGACAAAATGCCCAAAAACGAAGCAGAATGCAAAAGCTAAAATGGAATCTCACCTTGATCCTTCAAACCAGAATGCAAAAGCCAAAATGCCCAAAAATGAAGCAGACAAAGGAATCTCACCTTGATCCTGCAAACCAGAACACAAAAGCCAAAATGCAAAAAAACAGAAATCCAGAACCCAAAAACAGAAGCAGACAAAATTCCCAAAAACGAAACAGAATGCAAAAGCCAAAATGGAATCTCACCTTGATCCTTCAAACCATCATGCAAAAGCCAAAATGCCCAAAAAAGAAGCAGACAAAGGAATCTCACCTTAATCTTGCAAACCAGAATGCAAAAGCCAAAATGCAAACCAAAATCCAAAAAAACAGAAATCCAGAACCCAAAAATTCTAGATCAGACATCCTTTAAAAATTCTACTATGATAGTTAATCAAGAATAGGATGTTGATAGTGGAGATGTGGCAGGAGAAGATCTGAGTGATGGGGAGAAAACTCCCATGTTAAAAATGATTAAAGTACCACATCCTTCTAACCCAACATTGATGGATACTTTGTACAAATTTATAGGAGAGTGTGAAGTAGTTGAATTTACTCATGGGATCTCAATCAATCCAATGGATCTATAAAAGTTGTTTCACCTAAGACCTACCACCAATTTTGATATTTCACCTGCTGAGGAACCCAGACCTATTCCTACTCCATCAGTACCCATTTGTTTAGTGACTATGTCACTAAGTCTTATTTGGAGAGTCACAACATGATATCTAATCTACCATTAAGGAGTTAGTACAAACTAAAATCAGGAATGATTTTAGAATTCTAGAAAAGGAAACCTTTAGTTAAATGATGAATTGAACAATATAAAGTCTGAATTGGAACTGTTTAGGAAGTTGGTGCCTTCTTCCTCTACCTATTATTATGTTGGTATCAGTATGTCAAATTCTACCTTTGTTTCCAAGATGGTGATAAATGAGATTTAGCCTAATCTCATTTCAACCTTGGAGACCATTGTTGAAAGAAACACCAAGAATGAAAATGATGTAAATAAATTGACTCTTGGGATTAATGGTTTGACTATATAGTATAAAACAACAATGGAGAACATTATGGAGGATCTTAAAAACCTTGTTACATATCTTGACAACTATGATTTGTCTCTGTTGAAGACTGAAATTGGATAACTAATTAAAGGTTCTTATAATTCGGCTGTGGATACATCAACCTCCACTAATATTTTGCCATTCAAAAATATTATTATAAAGGAATTGTATGCATTGCCTAGTGAAACAGACCATGATACTTTGGATAAAATCACGAAGAATAGTGAACATGTTTATAATATAATCAAGCAGTTTTCAAATGAGGCTTCCACTTACCAACTGGAAATTACCCCAAAAAGTTGACTATTATTTATCCAGGAACAATTCCAAGCATGAAATGAATAATAACTTGAAATTTCTTGTGGAAAATATGATATTAACCCCAGTTACTCAAGCCTTCAATGATCAAGTCAAACAACTTAAGGATTTCACTAAATCCCATGAGATATTTTTGGAGAAAAAAATGGAAAAGGGCCAGAAATAGCTATCAGTCCAGAAAAAAATCAATGGACCAGAAATAGATACCGGTCCAAAAAAATGGAAAATGGCCAGACACTGCTACTGATCCAAACAGACATTTCTATCGGTCCAAACAAACACCGCTCCAGAAAATTCACAAAGGATGTGAAACAGCTACCGCTCTAGAATTTTCAAAAAGTATATAACACACTTCTACGACTTTAAGACACTAGTACCAGAATTTCGCAAAGTATGAGTCACTACTCCTATGAAAATGGGTTTTTACACCACTCAGAGATAGGAAAAATCACCACTCCTGAGTCACCGCTCTTTAGTGACATTTCTCAGTGACATTGCAACTGTGACACAACTCCATACTTTACCTCTTTTATATATAATTTTCGATTGTTTGTCTATGGGTCATATTATAGTTATTAATGCTACTGATTATAATAATTCTTTTTTGAAAAACATATTTAATGACATGTCATTGAACTATATTATTCATGAGGATATCCACATGCACAGTTTTGGGCCGCTGAACATAAAATAAGGAAAACCAGACAGAATTGTAGAGAAGGCGTGGAACCAAGAATAAGAAGAACACACATACAAACCTGTACAAAAGTATACACGAGAATCAGAGAAGAACAAACAACAAGAACATCATTGTTGTTTGCTATGAACCTGTTGTGCATCAACATTTCTACATCTATTTAGCATACAACAAAACCAAATGAGAAGATCCTAGAAGATAGAGAACAATTTATAGACAACATTCTAATGTCACTGTATGCTTCTAGAAGTGGACTGGAGCTACAAATCCAATACACTAAGAGTCCAAAGCTAACCTTCAAAACAAACAGAGGTAAACTCACCTAAGGGGCTCCCAATAAAGAAAGGTATTCTAATTCAGATGCGCTCATTAAGTCTAAGGAAGTGGACATGGATGGGGAATAAATTATAACCACTTAAAGGAAGGGGGAAACACTCTTATCAATCCAGAAGGGTTTATCTAGCACTCTCAAAGGCTGTGTAGAAAGAAATATTACTATTTATTACCTATCCCTCCTGTTACTCAATCCTCAAGCAAAAAAAATATACCTCTAAAGGTTTCCAATCCAGAAGAGGTAAACTCGCCTAAGGGGCTTGACTCTTCAGCATAGGATTAATCTATGTCTGACCGGGTGCATGCTGTCAAGGAGGTTACTGAATTTGATATCCCTTAGTGTGTTAAGGAATTGATAGAATATGACTAGTTGGAAACATCATCAACTGTAAGGAATCTTTTTGTGACAAGATCCTTCAGGTAATTACTACATAAGAGGAATATGACCAGTTACTGGGAAGGCATCTTCAATCTAGCCACTCCAAGGAGAAAGGTGTCTGGATCCAAAATCATCTTGGCATACTAGAAAATGGTTTCAATGGGAAGATTATTTTTGTGGAAGATCTCATCCAGACTTTGGACAACGTACCATACAACATTGAAATCTATCTTAATGAAGATCGGTGTGGGAAGGATTCAACTCTAAAATGGAGTCTCCTAAGAGTTAAATCCTCTAATAGGATTAAATTACAGTTCAGTGATTCGACTATTTCATGTTTGTTTTGGTGATGTCTGTGTGTAATCTCAAATGGTTTACCACTTTTCCATAAATGTGATTTTTCATAATAATAATATATAATTAGTAGTAGATTATATGAAACTCCAACTGGTTATAATGGTAACACCAATATCCCACCTTCATAATGATCATCTGTATAAAATTTTCTTTATTGATTTCTCATAACACTTTTTTCCTCAACTATTTACTTCGATTGAATTCCAGAGTCTTTGTTTAAGAAATTTTCTTCAACAGAGTTCACCTGTATTCTAAACCACTAAGAATATATTTATATTTATAAACTTTTTTTTGGTGTTTCATATATTAGTAATGTTATCATTGACTACACATCAATCCTTTCAACCTGACACTAGCCATGATTTTGGTGAATATATTTCGATTTTGTGAACCTTCAATGCTCTGAAAACCATAATTCACATCACAATAGTCACCTTATATCCACAGTAAATATGAGTTCAGTTAGGATATAACTTGAGTGTTGAGAACAGGATGTCCAGCAGTAGGAGTAGCAGAATTTTATGTAGCAGAATGCAAAATAATAGCAGGAGAAACAGTATGGACAAAAGCAGTATTATATAAAGGGACCATGCTAGTTTTGCCCATTTCAGAAGAAACATATTTATCAGCATCAGTTAGCAAATACCTCTCAGTGACTGTGCAATTAGTGCTAAGCAGTGCAGGGAGAGGGTGATTAGGGGTACCTGTTTGAGCAATCTTGGAACTGCTAGCATGAGATGGAACCACAGTGTTAACTTCAGGAGAACAGGAAATGAGAGATGTTGATCCAGCTAAAATAAGTGAGTCATTCACATGCTGGGGTTTCAGAGAACTTACCAGGCCATTGTCAGGTTTAACATGAGCCCTTTCATCCAGATTACTCTTGCTTCTCAGGATGACATCCTTTGTAGAATAAATGTTTTTGTTGGTATCAGCAGGGATGACAGGATTAGAAGCCTCCTGAGTCTTGCAATCAATTCCTTTGCTGGTTTCTATACATGAGACAAATTCATGAGCATTCAAGTATTGGTTAGAAAGTGTAGTGGTATTATTGTCATTGGTGTCATTGACATCATTCAAGTATTGGGAGTCTACACATTCTTTCTTTTCTTGATAGAATTTTTATACATTCCAGTAGTGTAGTTTAACCAAAATGGAATGTATATAAATATGAAATGTATAGAAAATAAAGTAGGGTAGATTGGACAATTTTCAGTTTACTCTCTCTAGTATTTCACAACATGAACCACTTTATGTCTAACCCAAACCTGTTTAACTCATGTCATGTCCAAATATCATGTCAAGTTAAAAATTGTCACCTCCCTCCCCACTGCCCAGCAATCCCCCCTGCCCAGCCCTCCCCCTACCCAGCCCCCCTCCCCCTCCCCCCTGTCCAGCCCTTTCCCTGCCCAGCCCCCCTCCCCCTCCCCCCATACCCAGCCCCTCCCCCTCCCTCCCCACTGCCCAGCAACCCCCCCTGCCCAGCCCTCCCCCTGCCCAGCCCCCCTCCCCCTCCCCCCTGGCCAGCCCTTTCCCTGCCCAGCCCCCCTCCCCCTCCCCCCATGCCCAGCCCCAGCCCAGCCCTCTCCTGCCCAGCCCCCCTCCCCCTACCCCCATGCCCATCCCCTCCCCCTCCCTCCCCACTGCCCAGCCCTCCCCCCCTGCCCAGACAACCCAAATAACAGAAATTTTCAAACAGTCTAAACAGAAATTCACATACAGCAGTCCACCAATACAAAAAAAATAAACTCCAACAGAAGTCTCTCTGCTAAGTCAAAAATGGAGGGGATTAATATCCCCCCCATCGCCATCATCATCATCCCCATGTCCAACATCATCATCATCATCAACATCATCACCAACCGCACCATCAGCATCATCAGCAGCAATATCATCACCAACAACAACATCAGCAACATCCTCACCAGCTCCAACATCCTCACCAACTCCATCACCACCACCCTGACCACCATTAGGACCCTCATGGGAATCACCCGAGGCATAATTTAAAGAGCGCATTGATGCCATACATGAATGAAAAGTGGAAGCAGCCTCTGATGGTAGTAACTGACTCAAAACTGACATTGCTTTCATGAAATGTTCATTCATTAGCTTACTTTTTTCACGCTCCTCTAATACCATTTTCTTTGTTGCAGCTAATTTAGCAGAGCTTTCCAACTCAGAGGCCTTAGAGGATTCCGATGATGAACAATACCTAGAGGGGAAAATGTTTTTGCCTGGTCTACAACAGACTCTTCCTGGATGCTCCGCACCTAACACCTGACTCAAATGATCATTTGGCCCTAAGTTGTCAGCTTCCATTTCATCCATGGCCTCCAAGGCAGACTGTTGAAATTATAAACATATTAAATTATGAATTTCGTATAAATGTTTGAAATATAAAAAAAAAACTTACAATTTTATCTTGTGTTTGTGAATTAACTGCAGTTCCATCTTTTTTTTTCTACTGGAGTAGAATAATTTGGCACGAGGTACAGGACCTTCAATGCCCAATACAGCTTGCTACATATGAGAAATGCATAAATTTGGATTACAACCATATATGAGAAATGCAAAAAATTGTATTGAAGTGAGTTGCAACAAAGACCTACAAACATTGAGGCAAATGGCAGTCATAACCAATTGGTGGTTTTCTGAAATGGTTTTCTGAAATGGGTTTCAAGGAAATATACTACTTGTTTAGAAAAAATAGACAAGTCTTCTCCTATTATAAGATGTGATTTCCAGGATACATAGACTAACCAAGGGAATGCATGAATAATTTATGATGACATGTTATAAATAAGGACATTGTTTTAATTCAGATGAACGTACCTGTTGTTTCTCATGCTCGGGCATTGTAGTGCGCCCTAATGTGTGTAAATATGTCAATTCATCTCTGTTTTTTTTCTCTCTGACACTACCTAAGAAACACAAAAACAATACAAGTAATAAGAATTAAATTTTTATATAAAAATCATTAAAGATTGGAAGTACCTTAAACCGTTCAGTCTTCCAATGTGCGGTCATTTTTTGATATTGACTTTTTGGACAGTCAGGGTTTGTGGGTACACCCTCTAACTCAGTACCCACTCTACTCCTCCAACCAATATATAACTCATTTTTGTATGACCGCCAATACTCTCCAAGATCACTCAACCTAGCAGCTTTGGCAGCTTCACCGTTAGGAAAGTTAAATTGACTCTACAACGAACATGTTAAGTCATATAAATACATTACTAATATAAATATAAATTTATAAAATTTCCATACCCATATCTGCGCCCATGCCCTATCCTTGATGTCAGCACTGATATGTCTCCATGAGACTGGTTCCACTGGAACGATATCATGATATTTGGCTAAAGTAGCCATGAAACTTCTACACTCCTTAGCATTTTTACCTACCATTTGATTTTGAGGATTATAATCCACCATAATCTGAGTTTCACGATTCCAGGCATCCCGCATTCGAGTGCGTCCACGTCGCCTACTAGAAGATCCCACTAAATAAGATAAGAGTTGAAAAGAGAAGAGTTAAGTGACAATACAATAGGACAGAAGTGAAATGCTATATTTTGAAAGATTTATAAAAACACCGGATGCAGGCTCCTGAATAGACTATGAGGAATCTGTAGACTGTGCTGGATCAGCATCCTCCGAAGTAAGTATCTGTTCCACAGCATGCTACGACTGATCTTCATGAATAGGTGTGGAAACTTAAGGAACGGACTCAATATGTGTAGGAAGGATGGTAGGAAAAGGAGGTGGTGCAGACATGTCAGAATATGCGTAGTAAGTTTGGGGATACATGAATGGATATGGAAATTGTGCAGGTGAGAACATCGGTCGAGTCGGCATGGACATGGAATGGGAAAAAGAGGGTAAATGGGATGATGATGGCGGAATGTATGGGAACATCCCAAGGGTCTCAAGCGGAGGGCATACATGTGTGGTAGATGGGATGTCCAATGATGGGCCAGTGGGGGGAGTGGTAAGACGGGAGCTCCGCCTAGGCCTAGGAGAATCCCTGCTCGGTCCCATAGTGGGAAGAGGTCACTCTGGAGTTATATGTCCCTAAAAAAAATTGACCAAAAATATGAAGATTACATTATATGTAATGCAGAAGATAAATATTAGAATTATTATACTCACTGAAGACAACTCAGGGCCGCGTCTAACAGGATCAACATCAAATAATCTCTTCTTGCGAGCTTTTGTAGTTTTCTTCATAATCTGCATAAGAATGAAATAAATATTTTTTAGCAACAATTTTTACAAATCATACATACAACTTAGAAGTCAAAGAAGACAAATAATGTCATAACATTTTTCATTAGTACCAACCTGAGAAACTCACGTCAAGTTAAACTGAATGAACTCTGAATATATATGGTTGCTTTTATATACTACCCTCCACCACCTCAGGTTCAACATCATCTCTCACAATGGGACAATTTGCATCATCAAATACAGTATTTTGGCTAACACCTATGGGGGCATCAATAGTGACAATTTCATCTCCAACATCATGAAAAATATGTCTTGGGATTACTTCATTAATGACACCGTAATGAGGTTTCAAATGATCTTTCTCATAAAACACTTGTTTTTCCATTGATGCCAAAATGTATGGTTCATCAGTATGCAAGAATCGACTCATGTCAATAACTCTAAATCCACAATCATCAATAAATGTACCATGTCGCGTCATTGAATCAAACCATTTAAATTTCATCATAGTGACTCGACCTTGAGAGTAGTAATCCAATAACAATATTTTCTCAACCAGTCCATAATAATACACATCTTCATATCGAGGTCGACTATCTGATGCACTGGCATAAAAATCCGTTCCAGTGGTTAACATAACGCCATCATGTTGTGTTCTCATTTTAATTTCTCTATCGGTTGTGACAAATTTATATCCATTGATTATTAAAGATTTGCAGTCACGAACCAAATAATTGGGACCAAAATCCAACGCTCTTAATTCTTGAGAAATGAACTCAGCAGGTAAACTCAATACCTAGAATACATATGACTAATATAATTAAACATATATCTATATTTTAAGGTATTTAAAGTAATGGTCATACCTTTGATTTCAACCAAGCTGGGAACTCTTGGCTATGTATAGCCTCTCTCCTTCTCAATGGAAAATATCGATGAACTCTACCTATAATTTGTTTATGTTCCCTACATAAAATGATAATAATAGTATAAGGTATATGTGATATGATATCGTATGAGATGACATATAGATTTTCAAATTACTTACTTGATATAGGCATCGAACAAACCACAATTAAACAAGACTGTACGATGTGCCCTATTCCGCTCTTCAAAGCTCAATGTAACCAATGTATATGACCCAAAAATTCCACCTGTTTGAGGAAGAGAGGGAAACAAGGGTTGAATTTCCTCATACTTCTCATCTTCATTTCTCATTGGTCGATTATGTCTTTTGGTCACATCGGACAAATACATTGAAAAAAAATCCATACATTCTTGGGCCAGATAACTCCTCACAATGGAACCTTCAGGATAATTCTTATTTCGGACATATGATTTAATTGTGCACATATTTCTTTCAGTGGGATACATCCACCGAAAAGCGACTGGTCCCCCAAGAAGTGTCTCAGTTGGAATATGAACTGTTAAATGCAGCATGCAAGTGAAAAAGGATGGAGGAATTTTTTTTTTCCAACTCACACAGAATTAATGGTGCCTCTTGCTGCATTTTTATCAATAATGCTTTGGATAACCTTTTAGCACAAAGGTCTCTAAAAAAATGACACAAGCGAATCACCGTCACTCTTACATTTTTGGGTAGCAAATGCCGAATTGCTATTGGAATCAATTCATGAAGAAGGATGTGATAATCATGAGTTTTTAGGGATTTCAATTTCAAATGTCTTCTGTTGACTCGTTTAGATATGTTGCTGGAATAACCATCTGGAACCTTGATATTCTCCAATATTGCCAGAAATTGATCTTTCTCTGTCGGTGTCATCACATAAGAAGCACATGGAACTTTCCATTTGTTTTCACTGATACAAACAGGGTGTAGTTCTGGTCGAATACCCCAGTCCAATAAATCCCGATGAGATCGGAAGTCATATTTGGTCTTCCCCTTAATATTCAAAAGAATTGCAAGAAACATTTCACATATATTTTTCTCAATATGCATTATGTCTAAACAATGACGTAACAAATTAGTAGACCAATATGGAAACACAAAAAAAATACTTCTCTTTTTCCAATTGTAAGTGACTTGAGTATCAGCAGTCTTCCTCTTTTGAGATTTCAACTGACCTTTCCCTAATGAAAAGCTGAAATCTTTTAATTCATTAAGCACATAACTTCCAGACATACGTTGAGGTGGTTCTTCAGTGTCAAAATTATTATAAAACCTCCGACAATTCTTCCTGTATTGATGATCCATTGGAAAGAATCGACGATGCCCCATGAAACTGAAACTACGACGATATTTAAGCCTTTTCGATCGTGTATTCTTCATACAAACGGGACATGATAATTTTCCCTTCGTGCTCCACGAAGACATCATTGCATAGGCAGGGAAATCATTTATGGTACATAGAAGGGCAACACGCATCTGAAACGTATTCTTTGAAGAAGCATCAAATGTTTGCACGCCTAATTCCCAAAGTTGTTTCAATTCTCTTATTAAAGGCTGCAAGTAGACATCTATATCATTACCAGGATCTGAAGGTCCAGAAATCAGTATACTCAAGAAAGTGAATGGTTTTTTCATACACATCCACGGAGTAAGATTATAAACATGAATAAAAACCGGCCACATGCTATGAGCAGTAAGCATCTGACCAAACGGATTAAAACCATCACATGATAGGCCCAATCTGACATTACGCACCTCAGCTGCAAAATCAGGATGTTGTGAATCAAATGTCCGCCATGCTAATCCATCTGTAGGATGGACCAACTCATCATTACCTTTAATTATCTCAACATCGTTCCATCGCATATTGGCTGATATTTCTGGAGACATGAATAGATTTTGAAGTCTGGAAATCAATGGAAAGTGCCACATGACTTTCTGTGGCACACGAGACGGTGTTCCATCTGCATTTGTCTTCCATCGAGATGTACCACATACTTTACAGTCATTACGGTCAGCTGTTTCCTCCAAAAATAAACTGCAATCTTTCGGACAAGCATGGACTTTATTAGTAGAAAATCCAAGCTGCTTAATTAACTTCAATGCCATGTAATGATTTGAGAGAATATCTGCACCATCAGGAAACAAGTACTTCAAAAATGTAAGAATATAATCAATGGCGGTATTAGAAATCCCATACATGGTTTTCCCATGATATAACCACATTAAAAATTCCGGCTTAGTCATTTTAGTACATTCTTGATATACTGGAGTTCTGGCATCATCCAATAAATTTTTCACTCTCTCAACATCACCGCCTTCAGTATTTTCCTCATGTCTACTAATATCATTGTCTTCTTTCACCGACATACTGTCTCTCTCAGAATGATGCACATATGGAAACCGATCAAATATCAAATTCTCCATGTCACTTCTTTCATTTTGTTTATGAACAGTCGAAGATTGGTTCATCTCTCCATGGTGAAACCAAAAATTATAGTTTGCTTGAAATCCATATTTCGTTAAATGGTAACTAACTTCTTCTCGTCTTAACCATGGTCTTCCAACAAAATTATAACAGGGACACTGTATACAACCTCCATCTGACGTATTGTTAAATGCAAAATCTAAAAAATTCTCCAAATTATTTTGAAACTCGGTTGAAATCCGATCGGCACGATACATCCAGCTTCTATCCATTCTATATCAAGAAAAAAATATCTTTCAGTAAAAAATGTAAATCATATTTAAAAAATTCATTACAATCAATTTCATTATTAAATTAATCAAAGCATATTAGTAGCTAGCAAAACATATTTAATTTCCTCTTCCACCTCTCCTAAAATTTTTTATCATGAGAGAAACAGTCTAAGTATAATATTTCATATTTTTATATTCATTTTATAAGTATTTATTTTCTTAAATCATGACCCCTTTTAAATGATGTCCCCAACTGGTTACAATATCATATTATAAGTAAGCTATAATTCCTTTCTATTTGTTGTTTATTAAGATAAAAGTCAAAAAGTAATAAAATAATTATGCAATTAATGCATTAATTCATTTATCTGAACTTCCCATCCAAACAGTCCTAGGGATTCAAATTTTCTATAATTTTTAATAAATTAAAAAATATTAATTAATTTAAAAGTAATTCATGCATTTCATGAAATGACAAGGAACACAATAGGAACCCTTCTTGTTAGTTCTTAATTTCCATCAGAAATATAATAAACATATATTGTATTGGAGGCAACATGATATGAACCCTTATACACTATAGGGTGTGTATTCTCACTCACATAGTGTGTGGAAAAAAATCTATATAGTTTTTGTGTGTGTATGACATACCAACAAAACATGTCTGCCTATATGATGTGTCATGATATTAGACAACGTGTAGTTCCATGAGTAAAGGCACCTAGTTAGCATGACATTTATAATTACCTCACATGACATTAATACATGCAGAGTGTACAAAAAGAAATGAGATTGAAGTATAATGAATGTGTGAAGAAAAAACACATAATTCAGTTCTAAAATAACATAGAATATAAATAATTTAGTCACTTAATTTGACAGAACCCACAAATAATCACTCCATATGTGGGGTTTCATTTTAATAAAAATAAAGATGTAATTTCTTCAAATGTCAATGGAAATTCATTAATGATTTCTTCTATAAAAAAGGATGAGATGTTTCATTGTCCCCATGAGAGAGAGTTTAGTTTCAGTCATATGCTTGTTGAAATAGGCTCATTTGGGCCATCAGAAGTGTTTAAGTTTTTATTTGGAACCTATAATTTTGAAAAGAAGCCCGTGAAATATTTTCAAGTAGAATAGAAGGTATTTTGTAAGTTTGTTCATACTGGAATAGTTTAGAAAGCTAGTGAGATGGATAAAGCTCTTTTCCAGGATATATATTTGTTGTATATTCCAATAAATAACCTGAAATTGAATCTTCCAAGGCACGTGATGCATTTTTTGCATCATTGTTACAATGGAAAGGGTAAGCTTAATTACTACCCTTATGGAAGGTTGATTTCTTTAGTTTTGAAGACAAAATAATTGGATCTCGATGAAGGGGGTGTAGTGAAGTTTCACAAGAATGAAACTTTACATGTTATCTTATTGAATACCATTGGTTATTTTTGGGATTCTAATTCAAGATCCTTAAAGGAAATATGCTAGGAAGGTATGGATCAAAGGGATCCATCTCAGACCTCACTATCTACGAATGAATCACCTATCAAGATGGTACCTTCTAGGAGAGTGGAGGAGTCAGTACCATTCAGAACTGAAACTTTGGTTCCAGAAGTAAATCTTACCATGGTTGAGCTTATTCAATATCAAGAAGAGGCTGCTCATAGCCAATTTGATTAGTCTTATAAATAATTTCATCAGGTTGAGGAGCTAGTTATTGTGACATATATTTATTTTCCCAAGGAAAGTTCAGTTGAATATTTTTCTATAGTTTCTAATGTTCACGGAAGGTTTGAGGCTGAGGATGAAGCTCAAACAGTAGATCCAATTCTTCATGGATCGCCTATTGTTAGATAAAGGAGTGATAATGTGGTTATGGGGTCTGCTAAGAATTCCCATATACATCATGTACTATCACCACCACTAGTGGATCATGAGGATGTTCCCTCTGACAGTAAGAGCTAAGGTGGCTAAGGAAATCCAAAATTTTCAGTGCACATTTTATCAGCTCTCACTACTATAGACATTTCTTCTTTACTCCAACCTCAAGAAGTCATTACTCCATTGAGTTTCACATAAACTCATATTAAATATTTTAAGGGGATTATCAAGAGTGATTTTTCTTTAATTCCCCAGGTTCACAAGTAAGCCTCTATCATTCTTTTGGAATTATAAAAGTCAGATATTATTTCTAGAATAAACATGTGTGTTGAATCTCTATTTCAAATTATAAGGATACCTATTGGTTATGATCCTATTGAATATTATCATGGTGATAGACATAAAATTGACTCGGTTTAATATTTGTCATCTTTCTATCAGAAAAAAACATGAAAAGTATGATGTTGCTTTAGCTTTTTAGTGTTCTCAGGGAGAACCATATTCTTCTGATCCTTTTAAGAAGATACATTTTTTAGGATCCTAGACCCTATGAATTCACTCTAGGTCAATTCCATCTATGTATCACCAAGAAATCCAGATTTATTGTATCCAAAATAACCATCCCTGATGGACAGAGCCTGGAAATCGACATTCACATCAATCAGCAACTCTGTTGCTAGGATGGGGAAATCATATTTTGAGAAATGGTGATTGAGATCTCAAAAGTAAATATAGATCCTAATTTTTATATTCTTATTCATGACTAGGAGAATGTTGTCCAGACATGTGAGGTATTGGAATTCCCTAACACAATTGGTTTTAATGAGCTTATCGATTTAAGCCTCAACCATTATAAAACCACACTCGAACCTCAACCCAAAAATAGATGAAACATAAATGCAATGAATCTGCCGGTGATTTGATATAAGAATCGGTGATTAGTTTAAAAAGAATAAAAAATCAAGGAGAAAAAATTACAAACCTAAATGAAATGAATCTGCCGGGACGTTGCCGGAGGAGAGGGATCCTACAGGGGGAAGGGGCACGTCGCTGGAGCTGGAGGAAGGGAGGAGGAGGCCGAGACGTTGAGGTGGAAATGCCGGCCGAGAGGTCGAGGTCGGGAGTGGATGTGGAGTCTGGAGTGGGGATGAGATGGCCGGGTACCGGTGGTCGTATGGCCAGGAGGCGGAAGGTCGGAGAGGGGAGTAGAGGGCTGGGAGGCGGAGGTCGGATACCCGAGAGGCATTGGTTGGGGAGGGGGGAGAGGGCCGGAGGCGGAGATCTGGAACCTAGGGTTCGAGCGGGGACGAGAGCGGGGGAGCACGAGAGAGGGGGAGCACGAGAGTGAGGAGCGCGAGACGGAGTGAGGAGGAGGCCCGATAAAATTGTGGATTGAATACCCACGGTTCTAAAAAACCATGGGTATTGATAAACAAAGAAGGACTATCCCCACGGTTTATCAAACCGTGGGGATAGATTTGTGGGGATAGACCCCCTTTCCAGTAGTGAAAGCCCACCAAAGGAGGTTTCAGGTAATGTTATCTCCCAAAATTGTCCACATTTGGCTGTTTTTTTGCGAAATCAAAGGCTTTCCCAATAACATGCCTCAACTAGTTCTTCTCAAAGTCAAGAATACAGAGAAAAAGTTGTTGAATTAATCCTGCATCAAGCGAACAAGAATATTGAACAAGCCTCTCGTATGGAGCAAGCACATCATCAAGTGACATAAGTGTCAGAAATCATCCAACGGTCTTTTGAGCCGGGTGAAAAAAGTGGGTGTCGATTGATGCATCCAATTAATTTCCGGACCAAGGTCCACAAGATCAAGAGATATTTTAAGAAAGTATCAGACATAGCATGTCAAGAGCCACCCCAACTTTCCAGACTGGGGACTCTTTTAACCCAACCCTCAGAATCAACAAATAGGATTCGGGGAGTTGAGAAGGAACAACAGGAACATCCCCAATCCACCAGACTGAGGACTTTTTCAAATCCTCAATCCCTCCCTCAGAGAAATTCGGTATTCTATTGATTAGGGAAGAAGACCCAAGTGGAATGAAGAGCCAAATTATCAGGAGATTCTCTCCAAATTATGGTTCGCCAAGAAGTTCCTGAGGGATTGAATCAATAAAAGGCAATGTATCATTAGGGACATGGAAGAAGACAATATCACAGAAATGCTGATAGAAGGGATGAAATGCATTATGAATCAATTAATTCCATCAATTCCGTTGTTGCTGATTCACCAGACGAGAATCACTCAGAGGGATCAGATGAAGAGGTTCATGCTCAAGAAGTTGTACACATATACACAAATGAAGAAGGTGTGCGTACATGAAATTAAAGGCTTACCCATAATCTGGGTGTTCCTTCAAGTAACCCACTTCCCCCTCTCTAAAAGGGATCCAAAAAGGGGAAAGGAAAGAATTAGGTTACATACCCTTCCTCTGGAGAAGGACAATATCTCTCATTAGAGAAAAGATTTTCACAACAAGAGGAAGAAATGAAGGAATTGAGGAGGATGAATGCAGAACTACTTCAGGGTAGTCTTACCCCTAAGCGTACTGGAGTCAGTCAGCCGAAGGAATTTTTTGTGGATACTGAGATGGATCAAGAATATCCTCTTTTATCAGTACACCATTACAAGTCTAATCCTACGGGTCAAGTGCAACAACAATCGGCAGTGCTACCATCGGTTGTAGTACCAGTTGCCACATCTGTCCAAGCTCCAGTCATTGCACCTGTTCAGGTCCAAGCTCAATCGGATGTTTCTCAAAAGTTAATAACTACTATTGAGTCATTAATAGTTCGGTTGGAAGCTATGGAGGGAAAGCGTGCAAAAATTCAACCAGAAAAGAGAGCTTACCCTGAATGGGTTGATTCAATTCCTCCACCATCAAATTTTTCAAGTACCAAATTCCCAATCGTTATTGGTTCGGGAGACCCAGAGAAACACTTAACACATTTTGTTTCTTATTGAAATCCTATGATGGAAACCCTTTAGCAACAAGAAAAGTTAAGCTCAGGTGTTTTGTACAGTCATTACAAGGACCTACTTTTATTTGGTACACAGGCTTGCAATCCCGATCAATTACCGGATGGGAGGATTTTTGCCAAAAAATTCCTTCTTCAGTTTAGCTCAACATTGCAAAAGATGATAGTTTTTGATCTTACAAACTGTGAGCAAAGAGATAATGAAAGGGTTTCATATTTCATTGCTCACTGGAAGGGATTAACATATTCCCTGAGTTTAGCACTCCCTCAAGAAGAATTGTTGCCAATATGTGTGGAAACTTTTCATGAGGAGTTACGCATGCCGTTGATCCCTGTGAAATACACATTAGGGTTTCGAGACCTTATTTCAATTTCTCAAAAGATTGAATATTATCTTATAAAGACTAAGGATAAAACTCGTGTAATTCCATTAGCTCTAGGAAGGAGAATGGGTAAAGTAGAGACTGTTACATTCATGCTTAAACAAGCACCTGTACCTGCTTCTTCTTCAAAACCTTCATCTTCTTGAAGGGATCCACCTCATGAGCATCATCAACAGAGGCCGTTTCGTCAAGACGATCAAAGATATTAAAGATAGAAATAGTTTGATGAGTTGAAGAGAAAAGTTTATTCTTTCCGAAATGAACAAGTTCTTGGTTACTTCATTTCGGCCTTGGAGAATAATTTGGTTCAGCGGCTAAGGCCCAAGAGGCCAAACAAGGAAGGAGATGAAGACCGTCCCAATTATTTCCCCTTTCATCAGATATTGGGGCATCCCATTCAGGAGTGTTTTGTCTTCAAGGTCCTCCTGCAAAAAATGGTCAACTCGGGACAAGTCAAACTGAAACGTTCTTCATCTTAGGTAGCATGTGTTACTGCTACAGCTCCAGAGGAAGAAGGCGAGTGGCAAGAAGTCAAGAAAAAAAAATGCACAAAAATATGATGATTGGATGGTTAGAAAGATATCAACCAAACTCATGCTATTTTGCAAACACAATTAAAGAAATCAATTATGTATTCTGCCATGAATTCCTCAGAAAACCCCCTTCATCAGAGGGAAAATCCTCAAAGAAATGGCATGATTCAAAGAAAGAAGAAGAATCAGAAGAAGATGAGTATGTGTCAAAGCCCAAGTTGTCTTTGACTCTGGTAGATTTTATGCCATCTACTTTGAAGCCACGGGAACCATCCCATCAAACGACACAACCTAAATTGGATAGTCAGGCAGAGTTTTCATCGGATGAAGAGTTAATCTTTGGTTCTGTTAATATGATTTACTTAACAGATCCTTATGCCAATCACAATTTCGAATTTGATGAACCTGGGTTCCTCGTATCAAACAGAGGAATCAAAAGAAGTTACAGAGGCTCAGGGTATAGGGGAAGACATGGATCTTCCACAGGCCATTATTCCAATTCTACCCCTGCTAGAACTGTGTATGCGGCAGAAACTTGTAGTAGAGCCCTTCAATGAGATCAAAAAGAACAAGAAAGTTCTTCCACACAAGGCAGATTCGGTCCTGGCATAGTTATTTTGGAGGATCGGTTGGAGGTTCCACCTTCTTCCTCTCAGCAAGTTTATAGACCTATTCAGTCTAATCTTCCAAAGCCAAGAGTATTACCAACTCCTACCCTGATACAAGATGCATCAACTTCCAAAGCATCAAATTCCAAGGCACCTGCTAAACCACCTATTGGGAAACACAGACCTTTGGATCAAAAGTATGATGTATTGAAACAACTGGCCCAAGTACCGGCCAGGTTATCAATTCAGGATGCTTTGAATCTGTCAAAAGTTCTTCGGGAGGCACTCATCGAGGCTTTGTCAAGTCATCAGGAGTTTGAAACTGAAATTGTTGCAGCTGAAGTCTACCACGTAGAGAATAATATTACAGAATGCCATTCAATGATATATTTCATAGATGAAGATGAAGATTATGTCGTGCATGGTCATATTAGACCTTTTTATTTATCTGGAAAGTTCAATGGTGTAGACATCTGAAGAGCTTTCATTGATAATGGTTCAGGAGTCAACCTCATGCCCATTCATACAATTCGTTGATTGGACCTCAAGGAATCTGACTTGTCTCCTTCTACTATGATGTTATAAGGATATGATAAAAATAAACAATAACCACTGGGCTAGATTACACTCAGAACACAGTTTGGAGATCTTGTATCCAATTCAGATTTCATGGTTGTTGATCAAGACTTAGCCTTCAACATCTTGCTTGGAAGACCCTATCTACATCAACTTGCGGCTATCCCTTCATCATACCATCAATGTCTCAAGTATTGTTTTGATGGTCAAGTTGGGACATTGTATGGTAATAAGGTCCCATTCAAGACATGTGATTCTCAATATATTGAGGCGAAATTCAATCACATGAAGGGAAAGGAGAAATCCACAACAAGGGAGATTACCAAAGTTAATGCTCCATATGGTTTGGAAAAGATTCTAGTAAACCCATTAGCACATGTGTGTACTGATTATGTATTGCCTATCAGTCAAATTGACAGGATAGAACCAAATCAAAATACTCTTATGGAAACCTCCATAATGTCAATTACGGAAATCAATCCAGAAAACATTGGAGAAAATGGGGTCCACCAAGAAATGATGAACGATCAAATGGAGATGTCTTCATTTCATCTACTGAAATTCAGAAAGTCTATACTTTTCCAACCAGGCTAGAAGAAGTTATATAAATGTTAGAGGTGAACGATGATGTCGATTCTCAATCCATCATCTCCTCTTTATTACCCAAAGAAGACCCTTAATCATCAATCAGGTTGGAAATGGAAGCTTCTTCTTTAAGATGTTCAAATTTTAGCGTCTCTTATGATCATGAAAATTCTGCTTTATCATCTACTATGAAAGTAGAAACAGAAGAAATAACACATGTTGAAGAAGAAGAGGAAGATCTCAGGGATGCTCCTCCAAAATTTGAAGAGGGTATCTCTACCACCGTGGATGAACTCAGAGAGATAAATCTGGATACAAAAGAAGATCCACTCCCCACTTTAATTAGTGCAGCTATGACTCTTGAAGAGAAAGAGATGTATATTTCCTTTCTAAAGAAAAATCGAGATATATTTTCATGGATCTATAAAGAGATTCCAGGGCTTGATTCTAATGTTTCCACTCATTTTTTGGGTTTGCCTGAAGAACATCAAGGATTCAAACAAGCTGCTAGAAGAATACACCCAACTTATGCTTCCAAAATTGAATCTGAAGTGGATAAGCTTATCAAAGTTAACTTCATTAGAGAAGTTCAATATCCCAAGTGGTTGGATAATATTGTCCCTATGAATAAAAATAACGGACAAATTAGAGTTTTCATCGATTTCAGAGATCTTAATCGGCATTGTCCTAAGGATGATTTTCCAGTTCTGATTACAGAACTTTTAATCGATGCAGCAGATGGCTATGAAGCACTTTCCTTCTTGGATGGACATTCCACATATAATCAAATCCGAATGGCTCCAGAAGATGATGAATCCACAGCCTTTAGAGCCCCTTAGGGTGTGTTTTGCTATTGGGTAATTCCCTTTGGATTAAATAATGATGGAGCAACATATCAATGTTCCATTCATCGTATCTTCAAACCCTATTTAGGGAAGTTTGTTGAATGTTACGTGTATGATTTGGTGGTCAAATCCAGGAAACGTTCTAATCACTTGGATGATTTAGAAATCATATTCTGCAAACTTCAGCAACATAATTTGAAGATGAACCCCTTAAAATATGATTTTGGGGTAACTTCAGGGAAATTTTTCAGCTTTGTTGTACGCCATCATGGTATTAAAGTCGATCCTAAGAAGAAAAAGTCAATCATTTGTATGTCACCTCCTCGAAATTTGAAAGAATTGAGAGGACTTCAAGGACACTTAGCCTATATTCGGCGTTTCATCACCAATTTGGCAGGAAAAAGCTTAGCCTTCACCAAATTTATGAAGAAGGGAGTTACTTACCAGTGAACGGAAGAATGTTAAGAAAAATTTGATATTCTCAAGATGTATCTCTTGAGTCCACTGGTATTAATGCCACCTATTTAAGGAATTCCACTTATCCTTTATGTGACAGCCTTAGAGTGATCATTAGGTGCCTTTCTTGCTCAGAAGAATGATACTGGGAATGAAAACAACCTCTACTATATCAGTCGGACTATTCTTGAAGCATAAACCCGGTATTCAAGTATTGAGAAGTGCTGCCTGGCATTAATCTTTGCAGTTCAAAAGATGAGACACTACCTGCAACATCACGAGGTCTAATTGGTATCTCGCAATAACCCGCTCAAATTCATCCTCAGTCGTCCAATGCTTACAGGACGTCTGGCAAGGTGGACAGTTATTTTGCAGCAGTTCGACATTCAATATGTGTCTCAAAAGGAAATAAAGGGCCAAACTCTGGCTGATTTCCTTACTGGACATCCTTCAGTAGAAGATACATCTTCAGATATTGAACTCCCTAATGAGGAATTATTCTCTATTCAGGATAGTCCTCAGGTATGGGAAATGTATTTTGATGGTGCTTCCAGAAGTCCAACAGGGAAGAAAATGGATGATCCTATATTCAACAAGGTTGGGTTAGGATTTGTTCTTATTTCCACGGAAAAGGCAGTGTTACCTTATTCCTTCTTATTGTGGGAAGGTGGTACCAACAATGAAGAAGAATACCAAGCCCTCATTGCAGGATTAGAGTTGGCGCTTCAAGCACAAGTGAATCACCTAAGGGTGAAAGGTGATTCAGACCTGGTAATCAAATAATTCAATGGGGATTACGCAATCAGAAAAGAATAATTGATCCCTTTGTATGATTTTTTCAGAGAATTAATGGAAGAATTCCCTTTGGAACCAACATTTTCTTATGTATCTCTGTCACAAAATGCCCAAGAAGATGCACTGTCTAATATAGCCACAGCTCTGGAAGATCCAAATCGGGACAAAACAACCATCAGTATTGCCCACCGTCGTACAATTTCACCTTATGTTCAAACCATAATATATGAGATCAATGAAATTAGTCCCATTCCTGAACCGTATGGTCATACTATAGGATGGATGACACCTATCAGGGAATACCTTAAAAATGGAACACTTCCACCTGATAGAGCTGAGAAAGAACAAATTCAGCGATGTGTGGTCAATTTTACTCTTTATGATAGCCCAGATCACCTAGAGAAAATTCTCTATAAGCATGGTTTTGAGGGAGTTCTCTTCAGATGCATTGATGGTGAAGAGACAATGGCTGTCATGAAAGAAGTGCATGTAGGAGTCTGTGGTGCCCATCAGTCTGGACATAAACTGTCTGATCAAATTCGAAGGCTAGGATACTTTTGGCCTTCAATGATACAATATTGTGTTGATTTAACGAAGTTTCATTAAAACCAAGTACATTCCAACTTCATTCATCAGTCCCCAGAATTGCTTCATATAGCTAAATACTCGTGGCCATTTGCCACATGGGGAATGGATGTCGTGGGACCTTACCCTTCAACTACAACCAAGAAGTTTAAGTATATTCTTACTGCTAATGACTTCTTTTACAAATGGGCAGAGGCAATACCTCTCAAAGAAGTTAGTTCTAAAATAATTTTTAGCTTCATCAAGTCTAACATCATTACCAGATTTGGTGTCCCTCATACCATATTGACGGACAACAACACCAACTTCTGTTCATCCGAGGTGAAGAAGTTGTATTAAGAATACAACATCAAATCCAACCATTTATATCGATATCATATAGCGACCAATGTCCAGATAGAAGCCTTCAACTAGACTCTTTCAAACATACTGCAAAAGATGGTGGATAAAGACAAGAGGTCATGTCCTGATAAACTCTTTCATGCTTTATGGGCTTATCGGACCACCACCCGCACTGCAACGTGGTCAACTCCATATTCAATGGTATATGGAACGAAAGAAGTCTTGCCAATTGAGGTTCAATTACCCTCGCTCAGAGTGGCCATTTTTGATCATTCATCTACAGATGAATAATCTCAAAAGCGATTGAATGAATTGGAATGGTTAGATGAGAAAATATTGTGCACCCTGCACTATTTGGAAGTCTATCAGAATCAAATAGCACGAGCTTTCAACCAAAAAGTTCGTCTTCGTTCATTCATTTAGGGAGAATTGGTATTAGTTCATAGAACTCCAATGACACCAGGAAAGAAACCTCACAAGCTTGAACCAAAGTGGGAAGGACCTTATTCAATACATAAGGTCTACTCCAATGGAGCTTATTCTTTAATCTCAATGGATGGAGAACTCATCACTACTCCAACCAATGCCAGATTTCTAAAGAATTATTTTGTATAAACACAAAATACATCATCATTACGGTCCTGCATGACCTTAAACTGCACCACCACCCTTCATGATATTAAACTAATCATCATGTCCTGCAAGACATTAAACTGCACCATCTATGGTCCATGCATATGACCTTAAACTATTCACACTTTTTTCTAACATGACACTAAACTATATCATCCCTTTTCATCCAACATGACGTTAAACTGTGAAAAAATCCCTAATACGTCCAACATGACATTAATATATGTCCTATTTTGTCCTTACGACATGATATTAAACTGCACAATCCCCCTTTTTGTCCAACATGGCATTAAACTGTATTGTCCCCATTGTCCTAACTACATGACGCTAAACTGTACAGAAATCCCTTAATACATCCTACATGACGTTAAACTATATTTTTTCCCTATTACAAGACACTAAAATGTGCAACATAAATAGTCCTAACTGCAAGACGTTAAACTACATAGTTCCTTCATATGTCCTACATGACATTAAATTGTGCATCGTTAAAGTTGTTGCTACCTCGTGTTTCTCACAGTGAGTATGACTCACGTGAGATTAGAGAAAACTGCAACCATAACACCCTCTCTGGGCCTCTAACCACGTGTAAGTCCCAACACCATTTTTTAGGTCGTTTTCCCCAAGAACAACATGTTCACTAATTAATTATTTAATTGAACTACATGGACTTTGATCCTGGCCTTTTAGGCTGGGTACGTAGGAAACTTCCTCAGGTTCATGCCCAAAACCAATCTCTTCACATCGGTTCACCTCCCTCTCATACGATGTTGATTCGTGAAACCACCCCCAGAATCAATATCTTTACATCGGTTCATCTTCGTCCTTGCTATATGATGTTAAACTATACAACACTTTTGTCGTATACGATAATAAACTACAACATTCTTTGATACCCTCACCTGATAGGGAATCATTATTTATATTGATTTCCAATCATGTTACATTTCAAAGACTACGTGCATACATGTTAATGCCCGAACATTTTATCTTGGGTCAAACCATCATTGCACTAAAGTCCCTTTTCACCCTTCACATGTACAAACCAAATCTGTATAGAGGGTATCTATAGAACTACGTGGGCTTGATTCCCATCCTTATAGGATACGTAGGATCATTTGAGTGTCCCTTGAATCCAGCCCCAAGTCTTTGGGCCTAATCCCAAATTCCAATTTCTGTACCTTGGATAAAAATTCCCCATAAAAAAACACACACTGTGTATTTCTTATAATGGTCTGAGGTCTATGGCCCTAAACTCAGATCTCCCATACTTTCATCCCACACGACGTTAAACTGTATTTCAATAACTACATATGGCTTGATTCCATTCCTTATAGGATACGTAGTGAAGTCCAATATTTCAATTCAGGACCCAGTCCCGACATGATTTTGGTTAGAATTGGTCTGTGTATCTCTACATGCATTGAACAAATGCCCATTTTTATGTGTCATAATCCTAACCTTAAATATTTTCAGATCTACATACCCTTTTCCTGACTTCTAATCACAAAATTTCCAAAATTCTGAGAATTATTTTGCCTGACCATGCAACACATGCCCTTAGGAGGCCTTGCATAAATAGTCTACATAACAGACCTGTCAGCCAAAAGATGCTATTATTTGACTATGCAGCCAATGCCCTTAGGTGGCCCTGCATAATTCAACCCCCTAATGGGTTTGTTAAATAGTGATAACTTCATTCTTGGAAAGAAAACCTCTTTTGTCAATATTGGTCTTAATGACAATTTATAGGGATCCGCAAAAAATATACATCCTTAACATATTTTTCCCATGTTCCTTTTCATGATCTAAAAGTATTCAAGTCTATGGTTTATATTTACCTTGCCTACGCTTGGGTCAGACCTTCGTAGGAGTAACATTCATACAATTCTTAGACAATCTTGTTCGTAAATATCTTCTCCATATTCAAGTACCTCTTTCCACACAGCAAACTCTATACTTTGGAAAATTTGAATCTCCATAAACATTCACTAGCTTTTTATCACTAGGAAAGTAAATTTCCGAGAGTTCTTTTTCCTGACTATGCAGCACATGCCCTTAAGTGGCCTTGCATAATCAGTATACATAACAGACCTGTCATCCAAAAGATGCTATTACTTGACTATGCATCCAATGCCCTTTGGTGGACCTGCATAATTCAACCCCCTAACAGGTTTGTTAAATAATGGTAACTTCATTCTTGATAAATACTTCTTCTGATGCATTTTAGCCCTTTTTCATATCATTCCTCAGATTTAAAATTTCTAAATTCATAGTTAACATTTTTTCCCTCATACTTGGGTGTAGTAATATGTTTCCAAATGAATTATTATGGAATTCAGTCAATTCTAATTCATTCGGTGAAAGCTATTTCGACCTTAAACATTAGCCTTTTTATGTATGATGTTCATGACTTTAAACTACCCACAGAAGACAAGGGAAATATGAATAAAAGTCAAGTTCAAGCTCACTAAACATACATTTTGTATGATTTTGGTAATATTGAGCAATTAAAATATTCAAAGTTTGTAGGATTATTTATAATAATACTAGTAAAAATCAAACTATTCTTATTAGGCCTATTGGATTAGGTAAAAATATAAATCAAGTGGCAGGAAAATATGTGCACAAATGATTGAATATGAAAGCGTTCTTTCTATTTGATGCACAAAAGTTATAAGGACGTCCACAGACTGGAATATCTTCTCTTTTCTAAGAAATTACAAGAGGCTATCAACATAAGTCTTCATTTGATGTACAAAATCCCGAGCTTCATCAGCAACCACTTGAAGCTCATGAGATCGACCAACTTCACTCTTTTCATCATGATGGAGAGCTTTATTGGCATCCGCGATGGCTTTCATCCCATTTGTTTGAGCTCCCTACAATGAATTATTGAGTTGGTCAAGTTCCCCAGTAACAACATCTAACTGTTGCTGAAGGTGCATCTACTGGACAACTTTATCTTTGATCTTATGCTTCAACTCCTTCATCTTGGCAGCATAGTCAGCCTTAGATCAGGATACCACAACCTCAAATTCACTGATGTTGGCTGACAGCTTCACCCTGGTCAGATCTTCACGACACTTTTGCTCCTCCTCCCTCCTTAAGATGACCTGTTTCACCACGGCATGGATCTTTTCATATCCAAAACCGCCAAGTCTGAATATGACAAATAGGGATGATAGCCGGGGAATCTTCGATGATAGATCCTCTAGAGGCACTTTAGATATGATTTTCCATATGTTCTTCCATGCCTTTCATCGTGAAAATTGGAACTCCTTTTGAACTTCCGCGTCCGACTCAGCATCACTATCACATGGGGGAATGTAATATGGGATTAATGAACTTATGGAAGTGCCCTGTTCTTCTCTTTCCACCCTAACATGTGCTTCTTCACTTTCAATTCCCATTAGGGCAGAGGCTGAAGCTTCACCTCCAGATCTAAACATTGAAATTGATGGCCCTGCATAATCAATTTAAAGCTTTGGTTAGTTTCAATGGATAATAAAAGATAATTGGCGATCTTGAAAATTAAGTATAGTTGCAAATATTGTTATCCCTTATCCAATGGTAGATCAGAAACTTGAGAAGGCTCCTCCCCATCTTTCCTAACTTCAACATGATTTTCAGGGTGAGTTTGAGGAAGCTCTACGGGGTTCATCTCCACTTGTGCTAATGACTCTACAATAGTTGGGTTTTCTATACCCCCTTAAGGCATTGGTAGTTCATCAGTTTTCCCAGATAGAACTGCATATTTTAATCAATCATGATTATACATGTAATAAGAAGTTATTTTTTTAATAGGACGAAGGATAACACTCACTTCCATAATCTTCTAAATTACATGGTTATTTTACATGATTTATAAAATCTTCAAAAGATGTTCCAAGTTCCATCATTTCATCTAATGTCATCTCAGAATCCTGGTTAATCTCACCAGTGGGAGCATTTGGTGGGTCTTCTTGGCGACCTTCATCTTGCGGTCCCTGACCCTGGACAACATCTTCAGATAAAATTGCGGCATCAGTTGCAATAGCCTCCAAAAGCTCTAATGCAGGGGTTGAACCTGAAGTATCACAGAATGGAAGTCAGTCAATGTTTAATTCATCATTTTATGAATCATTGTTAACTTACCGGAAGCAGGTTCTTCTCTTCTTGGAATAGCAGCAGGAGGGATACTGGGAATAGACGCTGGCTCTCCTCCAGGAGCAGCCAAGTCATCCTGAACTTGTGATTGTTCGCCAGTAACCTCTGTAGTCTTCAATGGAGGGTCAGTCCTCTCCCTCAGAGGATAAATCAAAGAATCCCCTGTAATCCCAAGGAAAATGAACAATCTTTTCACGGTTTAAGACTCATGATTAACCAAAGGACTTACCAATACTGATGAAGGGTTTAACTGTGGACTTCCTCCTTCGTGGATTTTGCTTCCTTGGCTTTTTGGGAGTGTCGGCAATCTCCATTATAGTTACTTGAATTGGAGAATTGAAAGCCATTTCCAGATCCTCATCCATGGCCTGCTGGCCTGGAGATATCTTGCCCAACTCGTGAGGAGATTCAACAGCAGCCCCGATGGCAGTACCACCAGGGCTATACTGTAGAGAAGGAACCTCAGTAGTTCCATTCTTTGCAAGCTGCATGATGAAGAAAATAATTTCCTTGAGTAAACAAAGATTTTACTGAGATCAAATTGAAAAGAAAATAAGGAAAGAAAACTTACATCTCTAGGAGCCACGTAATCGTGCCACTCCTCATCTCCAGAAGCATTAGTCCCCTCAGCGGCACCACGATCTATCATTTTCTTCACCTGCTTGGTGACAGGAATGGAATTGTCAGTGGTATATATGAGCATTTTCAGCTCTCTGATGCAATCCCGCGCTTCATCAGGGTTATTCTCGAAAGAGATATCTGTAAAATCCAGAAGGTTACCTATTCCAGGGAAGTGTAGCCCCTAGAATAAATCCAACCAGACTGTTTCAACACCACAGTATAAACTCTTCCATGTCTGAACAGCCTCTGGTAGTAGATATTCAATACGTGTACCAGAAGGCTGCAAGGAAGGTCCTAAAATCTTGGACTTCAGTTTCTTTCTAGCTCTTGTAACTACTGATAGAGAATAATAAAATAAGGCGTGTTTCGCTATAAAGAAATGGTGATTAAATTGCCACAATGAGGTAACTCACTAGGAGTTGATGGAGTGGGTCATTTGATTCTGACTGGAGGATTATATCGGGCATGAGGCCGCTTTTCTTCTTGTTGTGCCTCATCATCCCCATCATGGGAATCCGGTGAGCCAGTTCTAGAAGAGGAATTCAGCGAATTAGATTCAGGTGGGGAAGAATAACCTTCATGAGGAAGGGTTTATTTCTCTACAGTCCTCTTCCTTATCCTCACCTGATAAACCAGGTGATTCAGCACCCCTTTAGGGTATGATGCTATCCAGTGCTCAGCATACCATGTAGTCAAGTTACATACCGCTTTTTCAACTGGTAGATCAAACACTGCCCCAGTCCTCTCCCTAGATGTCAGCAACCATAGTTGTCGGGCAACCATCAGATGTTTCTCTAACCTAACATGTACAGGGGGAGATACGACAGTCTGTTGCAAACACTTGAATTGACGTGCAAATCTATATGGGGTATAGGCCTCACATATAATTTCTCCGTCAATCCTAGTGTCTGGCACACCATCTCTACAGGCCAGCATGTATGCCTTCAAATCCAGGCTGGCTGTTCCGTCATCAAAAAACCACCCGATTGGCAGATTTTCATAAGGAAAGAAATTAAATTCCTTATACATGCTCATCCTCACCTTCATGTCATAAGAGTTGAGAGATAATGGAGAAATTCAAGAGAATTCCCTCACTGATGGCCTTAAAGAACTTCCCAGAATCTGTACTCCATTTTATACATTATACGTCCTGAAGTGAGTGGCGATCCATCCCCACAAAACATGGAATAATCCCACTATTCTCAATGGAGACTTACCCATGAAGACATGGAGTAATCTCCTATGAATATTTTCTAAAATGGGGGTAGCCAATCCAACCATTTTCCCCTTGTACAACTTGGCCTCAATAACGAAGGTCCCTAGCCTGACGCCTCCCATCAAGTCCTTGACTGGCAGAAGATCAACACTGAGACACAAGGCCAAAAATCCCACCGGATGAGTCTTCTTTGGGATCCTCTGATTCACCTCATATCCCCACTTCTCAAATTCTCATACTTCTAGAGTCGTCTAGACTGTGTTAGGAGCACCCCTCTTCTCTGTTTTGGGGGAGGTGGTAGGACGAGTGGGCTTCTTCTTTTTCTTGGATCCCTTCTCCTTCGATCCCTTCTCCTTCGGCTCCTTCTCCTACTTCTCGATAAGAAACATATTCATCCACTCCTCTGGATGAATATACCTTCTAGAATGAGTTAAGGAGGTCTCTGAACTCTTGATCTTGTGGAAGATTTTAAATAAGTCCTGAGCTAAAGCTGAAGTCTTCTCCGAATCATTCCAAGTCACCTTGGGAGGGATGAATTCATCATACATATCACCCAAAATTGGAGCCCATGAGATCTTGTGGACATCCCACAGACTGATTCCTACTTCTCCATGAGTCAAATGGAAAGAATTGGTTTCTGGGATCCAATGGCTGAGTATCTCCAGCACGAAGTTTTCATGCCTGTAAACATATGTTTGCCCAACCCAGAAGGCTTCGTATATCGCAACTCCTTTTATATCCTCGAAAAAATATGCATAGGTTAGTCGCACCCAGTATTCCCACATCCAAGTGGGCTTCACACCTCCTCTAGGACGAAAGTCCCAACTTCTCTTCCAGCCTTTGGATTGATCCATCTGAGAGTTTCAGAAAATTAAGGGATAAAAATTTGGTTGCAGCTCAGGATTATGAGGTTTCAGATCTAGCGTACAAGGGCTATGATGCATCATGTGAGCCTTCTCCACTATTTCAGCATTTCTAAATACTCCTCCACATGAGATATTTGATGAAGAAAAATTGGTGTAGTTCTGAAACCAAGAAATTGGGAGATAGTTCTTTGCCTCTGGAATAGTAACTTCTCGCAGATGACCATATCCATACAAAGGTAGATAAATGCTCCGGGGGAAGTCATGATGATACTTCTTCAGATACTTGGCCAAATCCGGGAGAGTACTGTCGCAGATTGTATAATAATCATGGCCAATAATGCTCATCGTATCATCAAGTCACTTTCTTTACAGTTCATCAGCCATTCCGATTCTCTTGGGAGCCATTGATTCTGCACAAAAGTTGAATAATTAACTCTTAAGTAAGTTGATTTTTCATATAATTTGTGAAGGATTTCTAAAAAATGTCTAAGGCATTAAGGAACTCAAGTCTAATTTTAGCGCGCAAGTATGGATGTGTCGCACAAGTTTTTGGCTCACAAGTATCACTACGCAAGTCCTATTACCTCTAAAGCAGCATGACAGTAGTAAAACAGCAGAAAACAAGTAACTTGCGCGACAAAATCAACTTGTGCGGTGAGAGATCGAAAGCTTGAAATTCGGTGCTTTGCGCGAGGAATGATCGCCTATATATAGACCAGGCCGCACCCCTGCGCACCTAAACCCTTGCACACCGATGCCTGCACGCTCATCACTTGCATGCCGCCCTCTGTGCGCTCAACACCTGCACGCCGTGTTTCCTTTGGTTTTCTTCTTTTCCTTAGAGTCACATCCACATTTCTTTCGTATCCAACTCTAAGGGGGGACTTTTGTTCATGCTCCTTTCCGTCACAGAGTCTAAAGGAATGAAAAGAGATATACCTTGAACCTAAAGTGATCCATCCTTTGAAGAAACATCAAAAATTAACAATGGAATGAACCAAGATTCAAATGAACTCGGGTCGTGCAAGTTCTATTAAGGTCACACAAGTGTACCTGCACGCCGCCCAGTGGTCGCGCAAGTGACTTGCGTGCCCTCTTTGAAAATCACCCATGGTCTTCTCCAGCCTATAAATACCCCTGTGGGCACCGCCATTTTGAGGAAGAAAAATTCCAGAACCTCAGATTTAAGCTCCAGGTGCCGTAGTCTCTTCTCAAAACTTCTGAACACTTCTAAGGTAATTTCTTACCTAGAACAGAAGATATAAAGAAGGGGAGGAAGGACTAAGTGTTGAAACTCATCAACACTTATGCGCCTGAGTGGCCAACCCTTAAGGGAAATGGCTACACTTACGCGCCGCTTTTCTCCTTAACCAGAACTTGTGCGCCACCCTTCTGGAAGCCCCTAGGGATAGTACTAAGGGCTTGAGCCAAGTCTCGCCCAAGTATTACCCCAAGGGACAAAAGTCGCACAAGTACCTATGTGTCGCGTAGGTATACCAGCGTAGCCCAGATTTTAGCGCCCATGCAGTACTTGCCAGCCCACAAGGACTTGTGCGCCCCTTTCCTTTTGGGTGCCCCTCATTCTTAATGCACCTCTATTATACCTATCCACCTATCCCCTTCAATATTAAGCCCTCATAACTCTTTTCAAATCCATTTATGGCATGATTTCATTGTTGGATTCCTTATCTGAAAGGAATTCTATGGAACATCTCTCAAAACCTAGTGATTTACATTTCTTTATGTCACCAAGGTTAGATATTTCATTCATTTTAAACTCATCCTTTAAGATAAGAGAATCCTTAACTTGGGACACATTTTCAGGAGTAAGCCCCAGTGAAACTTCTTATTAATGTGGGCATCCACCTTAGGAGTAAGCCCCAAGTTCCCTAACCTGGGCCTCATTTTCTGGAGTAATCTCTAGTCGAAGTCCCTTAAAATGGGCCTCCTCTTCAGGAATAACCCCCAATTTTCAAATCCCTTTAATCTGGGCATCCTCCTCAAGAGTAAGCCCCAGTCTCAAAGATCCCAAAATCTGGGCATCCTCCTCAGGAGTAAGCCCCAACCATAATTTTCTTATCTAGGGCTTCCTTTTCAGGAATAATCCCCAGTTTCAAATCTACAAATGTGGGAATCCTCTTTAAGAGTAAGCCCCAAGTTCCTTAATTCTAAAATTCCCTTAACCTGGGCCTCCTCTTCAGAAGTAAGCCCCAGTTTTCAAATCCCTTTAACCTGGGCCTCCTCTTTAGGAGTATGCCCCAATCTTAATTTCTCTTAACCAGTCTTAATCTACTTTTTGATATGGGCTTCCTTCTCAGGAGTAAAACCCAATCATATGTACCCTCCTAATTTGGGCATCTTCCTCAGGAGTAAGCCCCATGTTAGAGTATCCAAATATCCATAAAGTACATATATCTTTATGGACCCTGTTTTTGGACTTCTTCTTTGAAATAAGTCTCGATATCTATCTATTTGGGCAGTAATATACACATAAGCCCCACACCATTTTCAATGATTTCATCTTTCATGGCACAATTTTCTGGTTTTACCAATACCTCTTGTTTCTCACACTGAGCAGGACTCACATGAGCTTAGAGTGTAAAAGTAATTATGAAATCTTTTTTTGAGCCATCAATCATACATAAACATCATACTCCATTTCTCGAACTAAGTGGGTTCTGATTCCTTTTTTAAATAAAGGATACGTAGGTAGCCCATCTACGGGTACGATCCTAACTCTGAAATAATCTATGTCCTTCTGAATGGCAATAAACTTCAAGTGCCCCAGTGAGTGGATTTAAAACCAGTATGGTCATCATAATGACCAAGAGACTTTTATATAATATATTAAAGGATACCATTGACTAAGAATATCTAAAAACTACAGATGATTCTCTATCGATGAATAACCTCAAATACATATAAAAGATTCTCTAAATTTCTTACATATCGATCATTGAATTTCAGATCTAAAGGAATGCTCAAATTATACTTGGTAATTTAATAAGGATTCACAAACATAACTTAAATCTATAAAGAGTCCCGGAGTAGACAACAATTTCCCTCAAAAAAGGTGTGATGAGTCCGACCTCCCATCCTCTCGACCAATGCAAATTCCTAAGCCTCATCAGTCCACAACTAATGAGCGCCTACCATTGGAAAGTAGGTCCAAATGGACATGGAATCATTTTATGTTTCCGGTTCTACAAACAAACTCGTTAGAAACCGATTGGAATGTTTGAACCTTAAATCAATGAGGTCATTCCCAATTCTAGAGGAAATACCCATACAAGAAAATATATAGGTTTTAATGAATATATTTTTTTATAGTTCATGGTGAGGGGGCAAGATCTCAATTCTATATGGGATGTCCCACTATGTAAAAGTGGGGATCTCCATGTACTTACAGGACCTAATTTTACAATAGTTAGTATGAGATATGGGGTTGGTGGGTTATCCTAATAATATACCATTGGGTTTAACTTTTTGAATTTATAGACATGTGTCTATGTGGATATATTCTACCTATCCATGAATTTCATACTGGTGCGAATTTGTGAAATTTTTTATGGAAAAATGATTAGTATATGAGAAGCTAATATGTATAGTGATGTCAATACAAATAAAAATATATTATTGTATGATCCATATATACTAAGAAAAGACCCCATTTCACACCTCTAGGATATTTCTGGTGTTATAGAAATGGGTATCTCTGTATTTCATGATGTATCACTTATAAAATCCCCCTATAATCCCTAAATGTAGGTTTAGTCTATATATGAAAAGTGTTTATGGGATCTTATCACTTATAATGAAAGATACAAAGGCCATCAATATTTTAGGAATATCCTCAGATTTTAATTTCATCTATTTTGGTAAGGTTCCAACTGAGAAAATTATAGATGATTATTATAGGGGATATGAAGAGTGATTATATAATATGATCCTATGAGAAAGTTTCTTGTTGAAATGGATTTAATGTGACATCATTGGATATTTTTTTACACCATATACATTTTCTATCTAATTAAAGTGCTTATAAATGTACGTTCTAACACCATTTGAGAATGTAAGGGTGGACTAGTATCCTTTTGTATTTACATAATTGTGTACAATGGCGATTCATGAGGAAATCAATGTTAGAATCAAATTTCCCTTCAAATACATGGGTTTTGGGTTGTGTATTGATTATTCCAATAATTAGATATCCTATTAATCTCGTGTAATGTTTAGAGATAGGGTTTTTCATGTTTTTGGTTCCTTATTTTTGGATAAGGGAGGATAAGGAATAAGAAAAACATAAAAGAAAAGTGTCATGAATGAGGAATAGATCATATAGGTAAGTAGTTCTCAGGTTTTTATCAATATATTATGATTTAAGTGATATTGATTTATGATATAAAGTTGAGATGATATAACTATAGGTAGTGAGGTGATTCCTTAGATGATGTAAATAATCTAGGAAAGTTCTTGAAGAATAGAAAACCAGAAACTTATTTTAGGATAGAGAAAGAGAACATGTATGATTATTTAAATAACATATATTAAAAAACCACTATTTTGGGTGAATTGATTTGTAGTATACATGATTCAAGAGATATATTTTACCCTTCAATCCGATGTTCGTATCCATTAGATTGGAAATCTAAAGGCACATACTGATATCACCCATGAAATTAATTTGGCTAAGGGTGAAATGTATACTAAGGATTTGGAGACACTTGTACATGCAATTGATGAAGGGATCCGATCACAAAAATAACAAGGAATATAATAAACTATAGAATCAATGAAATTGTAATTAATTAGGGTTTCAATGATGAATGGAACAATGTAGAATATCCCATAATTGTATGATGGATGTATTTTAGAAGTATTTACTTTTATATTTTTAACTATACTATATTTTCTTAATTTTTTTCACTATGTAGTAGACAAAGGATATTAGAAAATTGATTTAATCTCCCTAATATACAAAAACTGGAAGCCCAATTAGTGGGGTGGAGGAGTTGGGGATCCTAATAGAATAGGAATCATCACTGGGCCACAAAGTGATACTAAATATAGGGGGCATAATATATTGGTACCTTTCAGATTCTTAGTCAGGCTTAATTAGAAAGACAAACTGATACCCTGACACATTAATTTAGACTTTAGTAGCATACTGAGAGATTGTATGTTTAAATTCTCATGAGAAAAGGGGACCAGTATTTGAAACCAATTCTCATATTATTGTTTGGATTTTGATTTCATGTACCATTATAATTTTAGTATCCATCTTCTTAAATAGAGACCCCTATGCACCCAACATGGAGTATGAATAGGTGGATTAGTGGGAACCACTGGGTAATGAACTAGATCTTAAACCATATCCAAATCCCCCACCACATCGCTACCAATTTCAATAATGGGACACTTTAATAATAAAACACATTCAATTGGGTAATAGACTTTGGTATTTAATTTTAATTCTCACATCTTACAAAGGCATTGACACCCTATTTCTATATAATCAAAATACCTTATTTATAAATAGTAGAATATGAGAAAGTGGAGACCATGACATTGTGTCTCTATCTAGTGTTGGTGTTGGGACCTTAACTGTTGATGAATGAATTCCAAAACCCTGAGGTAAATCTTCGACTTCTACAAATGGGGATACAAGTCTCGAGTTGAAACCCAAATTTTAAATAAATTTGTTTTATAAATTGGAGGGAAAACATAAAGTATATCTATGTAACTTATTAGTGTAAAAGAGGAAGTGCCTTAGGTTCACCAAGGATCTCCAACTATAGTGGAATAGACATTTCTAGTGACTTTATTTGATTCCTTATTTAGCCATGTGGAAAACCTTCTATGTGCATTGATAAATACACATATGTAGTTTAATGATGATTTTTAACATTTTAATATGATTGGATCTATAGATCATAAAATAATTACAAATTTTAATAAGTGGATTTATGAGATCTAGGAAATGATCACACAAGATATCCTATCACCCATTATGGAATTTTATGACTTTTATGAGGAATTGTAAGTAAATTTATTCCTTTATGAATACATTACATTTTATTCATTTTCATTATGTGATAAATTAAACCTTAAAACTTATAAAAAAATTTCTAAAGAAATTTTTTTAGGATGATCCTCAACCAAGAATTCATGGATCTTACTCTATTTTAAAAATATTTCTCTACCACTCAGGTACTAACATTGAGAAAAAATATACCAGGTTTCATAAGAATAATACCTAAAGATCATGAGATAATTTCACATTAGGACAATATATCCGTGAAACAAAATAATAAGGAAACAAAAATAATATGAAATGGTATCTCCCCATGATTTATTATATATATATGCATATATATATATATATATATATATATATATTTCTTAGATTTAAATAAATATAATGTATTTATTAGATTTCTCCACATTCATCCCTAAATAAAAATAAACCACACCACATTTTATTAAAATTAATATAACCATTGTAAGTATATATTATATTAGAGAGTGTAAGTAAGGGTAATCATATTTTGAAATTTATATAGAAATAAAATGGTAATGTATTAATAATATTCATTTGAAATAAATAAATAACTAATAAATCATTTTATGCATAAAATATGTTTATCCTAAACATTATATTTTTATATGCTATATATTTTTTATATTATGATTAAATAATTATTTTAATTAAATTTGTTCAAAAAATACATAATAAAATATGTTAACATCTATCCAATAGTTTTTATTAGTGAAGTAATAAATTTATTTTATGCTTAGAAGATTCATATTTCTTAAATCTGTTTTATGCATGTGTATATTATTTAACAATATATATTTTTTATAAAATAATTAAAATTTATCTCTATAAAATTATGACACTAATATTTTTTTGAAAAATATATCCAAATAAATTACTATACATTGGAAATTAATGTCAAATAATATTAAGAACTGCTTACAATTAAAACATTGTTTTCTAAAAAAATTGTTTTTCTACAAATTATATATATTAATTTAAAAGTTAATTTTATCATATTTAGAAGTTAAATTAGGTTAAATAGAGACCAAATTTAGTTCCATCAAATCAAAATTTGGTAATAATGGTCATTTTATATTTTTAGTAATAAAACAATTACAATGATTATTATTTAATCAAGATTAATATTTATTAAGATGAGTAATCTACTGAGAATTGAATTATACTAAATCAAATTAACACTTAGACCATCTATAATAACTTTGTTAGGTTTTAAATTAATACCTACATGTTTCACCAACATTTACCCACCTAATTAACCTAACACACAAAAACCCACCTAACCCCAAGTGATACCATTATTACACCTTAGTTATCTTTAGTTTCCATGAAAAATCCCTTCCCTTTCACCCATAAAATAAGATCACTCTAACCCATTATATCACCGCTATATACTCTAAAGGAATTTATCATTAATTTACATTCCATATCCCTCTCTAAATAACCCACAAGGGGTTCCTAAGTTTCTAAGGAGTCCTCCCAAACTTTAAAAAGCTACTTAGCAATGTAAGGGTTCTCCTCATCCTACTTTTAATTGAAGTAATTATTTTGTGATAATCCATTTTAGTTTCAATTGATTATTATTTCATTTTTTTATTATAAAAAAAATTACGTCCAAATTATGAACTATTTATTAAATACCATCTTTCTCTTCCATTAAACCCAATCCATAATTCTTTTTGTATAACCATTATGCTGGTGAAATCGCTCTTGGATTTTTCATACCATACTATAATGTTTTGAATTCTCAAACCTATTTTCATTAATTTTTTTAGAATAGATATAAATATACTTTAATAATTAGAAAATTCAATCTACTAAACCCACATTCCAAAATCATGGGATTAAAATGATAAGATAAATTCTTAAGTTATATGATTGATTTGGAAAATATAATGATAGACATACGAAAGCTGTTTTCTAAGAGGTATCCAATGCATTTGATGAAGAATTAAGCTCTAGAGATTGAATATTCATGATACCTTGGTGGCATGGATTAGTAATGTCATATGAAGCGTTGGTGTGTAACCAAGGTAATATACTTATTTATACCTTAGTGAAAAACTTTGGAGATAGGCTTATTAATGTGTTATGTTTATGTTTTAGAGACATTTCCAGGTTATGATTCATGTATTTATGATCATGTTATTCCTATTGAAATAATTATCATATTCTTATATTATTTATCATGTTTTATCTATGATGTTCATCTACGCTTTGTTTTCATTTTTTATCCCTTACTTGTATTTATGTTCATGCATTTATTTTGTTAAATGTCCCTACAAAATATTATACAGTGAGGTGATCTAGGATGGTATAATAAAGAATTATTTAAAGTGAGTAAAAATTTGTTTATCGTTTATTATGTTATAAATGTTTTACATGTGTTATGTTCCCAGTTTCCAATACACTAAACCTCAAAACGTCCTGAGGAAATAATTAGTGTAATAATTTTATTAAGTAATTTTGGATAAAACCATGTATGAAATTGTGGTTCGTTATAGTTGGTATCAAAGAAGGGTTTAGTTATTTATGGAAATTAATACTAGAAAATATTAGTGAAAACACTAGGGATAAGTCTAAGTATAGAAAAAAAATCTTTAAATCTTGGTTAATTATATAGTACGTGGATTCTTAGAAAACACATCCCTATATGGAAACTACAAACCTGATGCGGTTGTGGAAAAAATGAACCTAGTGGAACTCATCCCAAAAAAGGCTGGTTTCAAATTGAAACAATTTCCACTTTGGTGCACGATGAGTGGGTCTAATACTGCACACCTGTTAAGACAATCTTGAGGATGTGACATGGTTATCATATTTTTTTATAAACCATTATGAAGGATGAATAACTAAAGTATTTAATTCTTCTTAGAAGTAAGAAAATATTATAATATATTATCCAAGATGATCAATATTATAAAATCATTAGGATTAAAATTAACTTTATAATTTATTATTATAATGATTCTTAGTAGGAGACATTTCATTATTTATGTTTTCTTATTTTATAAAAATGATAGGAAATAGAAGGACTCGTAATGGGTGCAATGGTAAATGAAATGATGGAATTCCCAATATAATGTAATTAAATGTCGAAAACCTCATATTGATGTTAAATCTACTATCTCAAGTTTTGAGTAATAAAAATAATCATTTTTATCATCTAGTTTCACCATAAAGGGAACTAATAGCTGTTCAATGCTTTACATACTAATGACCACCTATTTTTAGTAGACCGTATAACCCATTGATTATAGAAAAAAGGATCACTGATAGAGAAAATATATTTTTTATAATACATTATTCTAATAAAGAGAAGGTTTCTTTAGTTGTGTACCTTATAGAGGGGGGATTTGATCAATGGTGGAAATTTATTAGGAACAAAACGTCAATGGATGAAGTCAAAGTTATAGATTCATATGACTTCAGGAAGATCTTTTTTAGTATGTATTTTCCTCAAACCCTCTAAAGAAAAGGAAAGAAAGTTCATATAGATTAATCCAAAGCATAATGAATTGGTGGGAAATTATGAGGTGAATATTACAAGGATAGCGCATTACTATTCAGTATTTTACATTGATTTTGATGATAATATTGATCAATTCCTTGGTGGTATGAGGGTTTATATATAAAAATATTTGGAAATCTAAGATTTTGGGAGTTATGAGGATATAGTGAGGTGTCATATAAAATTTTTAATGGAATTTGGAGATGTGAAATGGTCATATGATAGAATTATAAGAAGAGAAGTATGAATAGAAATTTTAGAAAGAGATTTGAACCTGAAATGGAAGGGATGAAACTAAAACATTCCACATGAAACAAGTGTTGTAAGAAGTACTAAATTTATTGTCTTTATCTAAGTGACAACTGTAACAATTATTTAAAGGATGGAAACATTAATAAAAAATAAAATATAGATTCAAATCCATAACATCCTAACAGGAATTGTACATGAAATATTGTAGAATACTATCCTATAGTGTAATGATTTAAGTATGGAGAGAATGTAAACTTTACTAACCAGTGTTTCAATCTGATAATGGTAGAGGAAAAATATAATCAACTTCAGTAGAGGACAAGTGATAAAGGATATGGTTTTTCTATCATAATAACTGAGGATGAGACCATAAGTTATGTGGTAGAAGGTAAACTTATTGTTAACTCAAAGATTGATATCACATTATTTGATTTTTTTCATAGATTCTTTTATTTAATTCACGTTTTCAAAGAAAATAAAATTGAAAAATGAGAGTTTAAAAGTAGGTCTATCAATTAAAACTCTTGGGGGGTCTGTTCAAGAATCAAGGGTATACTGAGATTCCCCTATTAAATTTTATGAGTATAATGTCATTTATAATCTCACAATGATTCAAATAGTGTAATTTTATATAATACTAGGGATGGAAATATCTAAAGGTAAAATTCTAAGGTCAATTATAGAAGTAATTTTTTTAGTGTAATTATAGGGAAAACAGATGCTATTTTCAAAGGAGAGACATACCAATATGATTTTTTTTCAAGAACTACCTCCGATAACCTTATTTATGGAAATTATTTTTGAATATGATGAAGGATGTAAATGTAAAAAAATATAATTTTTACCTATTTTCCAGGAGTACCTAAATGAATTTCTTAAAATATTATCTACAACTCCCCTAGAAAGAGAGGCATAATTCTCAATTAAACTCACACCAAATTAAAAACTTATATTGAAGACCCTATATAGAATATAATTCCTGGAGTTAGTGTAATTGAGGAATCCACCACATGAAATTTTGTAAACTAGATTCTTCCATCAAATTACATCTCATTTGGATTATTTAATTGTGGTTAGGCATTGATTATATAGATCTTAAAGGGATCATAATAAATAAAAAATACCCTCTTTCCTGAATTGATAATTAATTCAACAAACTTTGTGGAGATCAATTATTTTCTAAGATTGATCTCCAATAATTGTATCATCAGTCAAGAGTAAAGAAAGAGGATATTCTAAAGAAATATTTCCAATCAAGGTACTTACATTATGAGTTTGTTGTTTTATCCTTTTGTTTGACTAATGATCTTGTTATATTTTTAGAATTTATTAATAAATACATTAGGGAATACATTGATATATTTTATATGATATTTATTGAATATATTTTGATATATTCCCTAATTCATGATAAAATTGAGGAACACCTAAGGGTTATATGAAAAATCTTTGGAAAGAAATGTTTTATTCTAAATTCAGTAAATGTAAGTTCTAGTTTCAGTAAGTGGAATTATTAGGACACATTGTATCATACAATGTAATATCTATAGACACATATAAGAACAAGGTAGTATAGAAGTGGAATCATATGAATACAGTAATAAATATTCATAGTTTTCTTGGTATAAAAGGATATTATAAATGGTTTGAGAAAAATTATTCATGGATGTCTAATCCAAAAAAATGTTATCTTGAAAGGAAGTTAATTTTAACTAGACAAAGGAACGTAAAGAGAGATTCTAAGAACTAAAGAATAGGTTGGTTAATACACCTATGCTAACATTAACCTATAATATAGAAGGATATGTTATTTATAATGAAAAATAATTTAAAGGACTTGGATGTGTGCTTATGTAGAACAAAAATGTGATTACTTATGTATCTCAACAATTTAAGCCTCATGAGTAGAATTATCCTACCCATGATTTGGAGTTAACGACAATTATTTTACCATTAAAGATATGTAAACACTATCTTTATGGATAGAAATGTGACATATGCACTGAGAAAAAATGTTTAAAGTATATATTCAAAAAGAAGGAATTGAACATGAGACAAATGATATGGTCGGAGATTTTAAGGACTATCATTGTTAAATTCCTTATAACCCGAGTAATGAAAATAATTTCATTGATGATATGAGTAGGAAATACCCCCAAGTCCATGTAATTATGATAATTTATGGATATACATTGGTAAAAGTGTTTTTAAACATGAACGTAGAAGTTGTAAGAGGAGGGACATACTCAATCATTTCCCAAATGATATCCCAACCATCATTACTGGATAAGATCAAGAAGTCACCAATAGATGATCCTATCATACAAATAAAGATAAAAGAGATGAAAAATTAGAAGTTTCCTAATTTAAATCTTGATAAAGAGGGAGTAATATGTTTCAAATCAATATTATGTATCCTATCTATTCCAAAATTAAAGAGAGAAATATTGGATGAAGTTCATAGCTCTGTATTCTCTATACATACAAGAAGCACCAAAATGTAAAGATATTGTGTGTCCATTATTGTTGGGATAACATTAAAAAGGAAATGGTTGATTATATGGCCATATGTTTGGTATTTTATCAAGTGAAGGTAGAGCATCAACTTCCTAAGGGAGTGATAAAACAGCTATCTATACCTTTATGTTAGTGGGAAAACATCACTATAGACTTTTTTATTGGCCTTCCTAAGAGTTCAAAGTGTAATAATACCATATGGGTAGTTATTGATAGATTAACCAATTCTTTGAATTTCATTGATATACAAGAGGATTTATCCCTTGATCTCCTCGCTCTCCAGTATATTAAATAAGTAGAGAGAGTTCACAGTCCTCTACTATTAGTTGTCTCTACCCTTAATCCAATATTTAATTCTAAGTTATGAAGGTTCCTTCAAAAGGATATGAATACAAAAGTAAAGTTAAGTAAATCATATCATCCAAAAACTAATAGATAGTATAGGAGGACTATTCAAATATTGGAGGACATGTTAAGGGCTATCTCACTTGATTTTTGAGGGATTTGGGACCAATACCACCCAATTTTTTAATTATAATATAACAAAAACTTCCAATAAAGTATTTAAATGGATCAATATGAATCACTTTATAATAAAAGGTATAGAATTACAAAATGTTGGGATGAATTTGGAGAAATAAAACTATTTGTAATAGACCTTGTAAATTTAACCATAGAGAATATACAAGTAATCCTGATACATTTCATGGTCGCTCATATTCTTCAAAATTGTTATGATGAAAATTTAAGTAAATACTTATAATTTTCATATAGGGGATAATATATTTATCAAAGTATCACCATGAAAAGGGGTTATGAGATTTGGAAAGAAGTTAAAGATGAGTCCATGGTACATTGGGCCTTTTTTAATTCCAAACCATGTTGGAGTAGTTTCAAATCGCTTGGAACCACCTCTTCATATTTCAAATTTCTATAACATCTTTCACATTTCTCTACTCTGCAAGTATATGTTAGACCCAATGCATATAATTGAAATTAACGATGTGTAATTAGGACCCAAAATTTCATATAAATAAGAACCTATCCAAACTCTCAATAAAATGGAAAAAATATTTATGAATAAGAAATAATGAATCCTAAAAGTTATGTGGATAAATAACAAGTTTGAGGAATCAACTTGGGAGCCCTAAGAAGCAATGTAAGAAAGATATCCCCATTTATTTTGAAGTATGATTCGAATTTATAGGTTAATGTTTTTAATGGGGGATAATGTAACAACCCAATATTTTATATCATAAATATGTACATATATATCTTTCCTTTAAATAAATCTAATGCGTTCATTAACTTTCTCCACATGCATCACTGAAAAAAAATTAACCAATTTTTTTATTAAAATTCATATAACAATTGTAAAGTATCCATAAGATTATTAAATGTAAATAAGGTTAATAATATTACAATATATATATATATATATATCTAAAAGTTAAATGGAAATTCATTAATAAAACTAAATTGGTCTCGATTAAATTATTACACTAATATCTTCTTTAAAATTATATTTAGATAAATTTACACTCATTAGAAATTACTGATAAATAAGATTAATAATTATTAATAATCAAAACACCATTTTCTATAAAATTTGGGTTTTCTATAAATTATATTTTTAATCAAAAAGTTTATTTTATCATATTGAGAAATTTAATTAGGATAAATGGATTTAAAAATAAGTTTCATCATGTTGAAATTTTTCAATAAGGGCCGTATTATATTACTGTTGATAAAATAATTACCATGATTATTATTTAATCTAGATTAATGGGTGTTAAAATGGGTAATCTAATATGGCTCAAACTTTTCTAAATCAATTTAACACTTAAAACTTATAGAATACATTTTTTATGTTAAAACATCATACATATATATTTCATAAATATTTCCCCTCCTAATTCACCTAACTAAAAAAACCAAACTAACCTCCACATGACACCAATCTTACCCCTTACCTAACATTTGTTTCCATGAAAAAAGTGCCTAATTTTTCACAAATATAAGTAGATCACTCCTACCCATTCTCCCAAACATATACACCCCAAAAAAATTGATCATGAATTTCCCTTACCTCTACCTCTCTAAATACATCCCAAGTAGTTCCTAAGGTTATAATGGTCCTCCCAAGATTTAGGAATATACTTACCAAGGCAAGGGTTCTCTTACACCTCCTTTAAATTGAATTAATTATTTTGTGAAAAGAAATTTGAGTTTCAATTTATTATGATTTTGTGTATTCATAACCAATAATTTATTGTCCAAATGATTAACTATTTATTAGATGCTACCCTTATTTCTCATTAAAATATTTCCATAAAACATTCTATACAGTCATCTTGATATCGAAATCACTCCTTGATTTTTCATTTCATACTTTCACGGTGTGAATAAACAACCGTATTTTCATTCAAGGGTATTCATATAGATGTAACTATCCTTAAATTATTGAATAATTCTATGTATTAAACCCACCATCCTTAATCATGTGATTGAAATGATGAAATACATTCTTATTTTATAGGATCGACATGATAGACATAATGATATACATATGAAGGGTTTTCCTTAACAGTTCTCCAATGCATTGAGTAAATAATTAATCTCAATAGATGTAATTTTCATGATACCTTAGTGGTATTACTTGGAATTTTATTATAATACCTTGGAAAATAACCATGGTAATACTATTTTACAACACCTTAGTGATGAAATTCAATTTTAGGCTTATTAATGACTCATGTTAATGTCATAGCCACATTTCCATGTTATTCCTCATATAATTATTATCTTCTTATACCTATTGTAATTATTCTTGTATTATTATTTTATGACTCAAGTTTAACCCTTGATGTTAATTTACACTCTATTTTCATTATTTATCCCTTATTAAGAGTTATTCTCACCCATTTACTTCGAAAACATTTATTAGGAAATATTATGAAGTGAGTTGATATATAATGGGATAATAACGGAGTCTTTCAAGAGAGTTAAAATTTTACCATGTTTTATTATATGATCCATGTATTCTATATATTATGTTCCCAGTTTCTAAGACAGAAAAACTCAAAATGTCCCTTGGAAATGGTCAATGTAATAATTTTGTTAAGGAAATATTTTTGAAACCATTCATGAATTTATGGGTTGTTATAAAAACATTCCTTCTATACCAACTGATGAAACAAAAAAATGAGATAACTTAGTAAAACCATTACTAATGGTAAATATCAACATCACACATCATTATATTTCCAATTTTCAAATATAATGTTTTCATATGATTATTGTGTTACCAAAACACTTTTAATTCGATTGGATAAGTGAATCCACTACTCCAATAATCTAATCACTAAAATTTACAAAGTAGAGAAGTACTTAAATGAAAAATGTATTGGAGAACATTGAGATCTTAAATTCTTCAATAGATCTAGTTCCATAGTATGTATCAACTCTAGTGATGGATTCTCACTCAGATATAGAAATAATCACTTTTTAGAGAACGATGAGACAATGGTTGCGGTAGAGTAGATAAAATTAAATCCATAATACACCGTTGAAGAAATGGGTAACCAACTGCACAATGTTCAACATAAGTTTACCACTTTAGGATATTGTGGGGTTGATTATCAAGAAATACATAATACCACGAAGAATATTTTTAATGATCCGGTTCAAGAATGGGTATTTCAATCAAGTCTATTTATGAGTGAATCAATATCATTATATATATACCTCATATTTTTAGTGCTCTAAAAACAATATCACCAAGATATGGTGGTTGTAGAGAAAAAAGTATAGATTACAAATGAATTTACTTAGAAAGTTTCTTTCATCAATAGTTGTCCAAAATTGAGGATAAAGTGGCAGAGCACGATAATCTTATTGAAAAGGACAAAGAGATAGAAAATATTCCATTATAAGGGCTTTAAAACTATATCCTAATAAAGATACTAAAACTTCATGATAGCTAAAATTCAGCAAGACATTGATGAATCAAAGAATTTAGTATTTACAATTTTTTAGTTGGTCTAACGTAATTTTTAGTGGTATTAAAGCCAACAATTATTAGAACCAAGGTTACTTGAATTATAAGGTATGATAATTTTAGAATCATTAGTTTTTTAAATGTGAAAATTCTGAATCTCATGAGTTTATGTTGTGTTTTTTGTCATTCCATTTTAGTTGGTAGAATTATTTTAAGAGTTTGTTTGTTGTTTATGTAGATTTTATATGTATATCTTAAATGTGGAATAAACCATGGTGTAATGAATTTGATCACACCACAAAGGGAGCTTTGTAAGATTAACTTGAAAAGATAATGCCCACTCATGTAAAATTGATAGGAGTTGTTCCACAGTTTCAAAATTCACACCACAATAGAGACCCTATGAGAATTTTGTGTAGAAGTTGTTATACATGGTTAGAGTGATGATGACACATTAAAAAAATTCTTAGCACAATGTTTATTGTGTATGATTTAAAATATATTGAAGTATGTATCATGGAAAGTATCGATGAAACAACAATAGTTGATAAAATTTTGGTACTAAACTTATTAGTGATAGATGAAGAATATCAAAATAAAATTTAAGGGACCACCATAAAATTTTTATATGATCTATATTGATTTGAAATATCATATCATGAATTTAAAGGAGTTTTAAAATGGATTTAATCTAATTTTTATGGAACTATGTTTGAGGTATAATCACACCACAATTTGTTTTATCACACTAAAATATGGTGTAGTTTAAATCATAACACACAAAATACCTATATATATTTTGTGACGTGATTATTTATCAATTCATTTAAAAATTTGAATATTTTTGGAATTTGGGGAGATTACTTTTTTTAATTTGGAAATTTTAATTGAGAGATTATGGATGGTTTAGATGGTCAATTAGTATATAAAATGTGGATAATTTTAAGATGATTTTTTAGAGGTTTTAATTAAATAAACTATGGGAATTGAAAAAGATACAATAATAATGAAATGTGTTGATATATATTGAAAATTATAAGAATAACTATCAATGAATTATTTTATTTTATTTTTTTACTTGGTTGTGTATATTTGTGCATAACAATAACACCCTCACTGATTTGGTGTTGATCATCCTATAAAGACTCTTAGGAATTGACATTGTGTAATATATTTTTCTTATAACTCTTACTTAAAGTAGTGGGTAAATAAAGAAAGAGAGATTTTTATATGGGTCAGTAGATAGCCTTTCAAAAATTTTGTAATCACATACAGTTAGTAGTGATATCCCCTACCACATCAACATAGAGTTAGTGTATGTTCACTGAAGTATCCCTTTGTGATGAACCAAGTAATATCCCATTGTTGTTTAATTTAATTTATAATATATTTATACTTTTTTTGTGTGTTTTTCAGGAAATTTTTTAAGTGTTAAGTCTAATGAAAGAACAAGATACTTGGTGGTTGAATATGAAAAAAATATGAACCATAACTCACCCCCTCTCCGGGTGTTTTTGGGATGCTATTGATGAAAAACTATACTCTCGACCGATTTTATTAACAGTCAAAGTGAGTCTCCATATTATGGATGCTCCTCCCTCATTTTTTAATCATTAATATGATTAATCATTAAAAGGTATTTTTTTAACTCTTTTAAATAGTATAAAATTTTTATCCACTTGAATACTAACTTATAATAACCAGATAAAATAAATAAAGAGTAATTTCAAAATAGGAGAATCCATCTAGAGATGAAATAATGATGGTTTTCAGAAATAATGATATGAAATTATTCAGTAATTAATAGAAAAGGATTTATTCAATCATTTAGCTTTCATAGATTATACTATCATATGGGTATATATGGGTTGTATATATTGAAAATGTTCTGTCAGCATAGTCTAAGGATAACCTATTTGATAAATGATATAGGGGATTTGATTTTGACATATACTTGTTCTATTGAATGGGTATAGATGTGATATTTATTTTTCACATGTTCCTCCATCATAAGAAAAGGTTATACCATTTGGATAAGAAAGTATGAGTGACTTATGACAGGTGAAATCAAAAATGGGGTTTGATATGAATGTGGTAATGTTCAAGAAGGGATGAGTACCCTAAAAATACAACATTACAGTTCTTTCATAAATCATATGAACTAATGTATATGAGGATCATTAATATTCTATAACTTTTTTCTAGGTATGTAGGCATATCAACAAAAACATAATGTTTTCTAGAATAAAATCTTAGTCTCTACATGTTTTGTTCCTTTTCTTTTTCACTCTAACTTTTACCTAAGGAATGAATGAAAGGTATTAGTAAATAAAGAATTAGATTTTTATTAGGATTAAATTTATTGGTTTTCAACATTATATGTTTTGTGCCTCATTTTCATTTCTGTTACAGTTTATGTACTTTGAAGTTGGACCTTATTTTAATGGATGATGTTTACGATCATATAACTTTGACCAAAATGGTATACTATTTAAGGTTATAAAAGTATGAACAAAGTGATGTTACCTACATGGATAAAGGGGATAGTTTACCCAATTTGAATGATGGATAAAATGATAATACAAACAACCATAGAGGGGGAAGGGTTTATGTAGTTTTAGGTCACACTCCTTTGACCAAATCACTTGATGTTTCAAGTTATACAATTTTTACCAAAATGGGACTTGAAGTTTGATGCTCACAAATATTGGTAGAAATTGGAAAAGGTTTTTTCTTATTTTATGAGGATATAGAAGATAAAAATAGGTCATCTATACAGTAAAATTAATCAAACCAATGTGAATTGAATTGATGTAGGTGTGAATTTCCAAAATAGGGAGTAATTTTATTAACTAATTAGTGGCATAAGATAAATAAATTATCATATCTTTGAATATATTTTAGTTTAAGTTTTAAATCATAATTTTAATTATTTTAATTAGGGAATGGGGTTATGATAAAAAATCATACAGGACAACAACTTACCACATTCAAATAATGGGTCTGTTGTTATACCATTGGAAAAACATACTAAGGATGGCCACTGAACATGTTTGAATGAATGGTTACATAGAAATATTTCCCATGGAATTTTAATCTAGATATTATTTTCATAGGATATTTATTTTCCCTTGGATGGGTATGGGTGTAATATATATGCAATTCATGTTCCATCACCATGCCTAATGAGATCCCTTAGACTATACTCTCTCATTATTAGTAACCATATGAGGTTTATGGTAATTCAACATTCAAGATATGAAGTATCGTATTTTGAATGGATGTGTTCAAAGAAATTTGAAATGCTCAAGTTTTGAGATAAAAAAATAGAATTAACATGAATTAATAGAAGGGGATGAGAGTTAATAAGGATTTATTCTTAGGTCAGGATAGAGGATCTAGGAATCACTGTATATCCTGTGGTAATAGGAATTGAGTCACACATTATTCTAAAGTATATGATCGTTTTATCTTAGTATAGATCCATTAGAGGGAAATCAGTATTAATTGTTATGTTGTTAAACTATAATAGATGGGAAATGGGATGAAAAAGAGTTTATGGCTAGGTTAGAGACCAAAGTTTTGAATATCACTACATATCCTATAGGAACATGAATCAAACCACAAATAGTTATTAGATGTGATATATCTTAGTAAAGGGTTATTCAAGGAAAACCCAACATGAATTTTAAATGTATTATGTTAGGATAAAAAGGATATAGGGTTAAAATCTATAGTCGGTCTCTGGATTAGAGATATAGATGTGAAAACATATCCAATGGGAACATGGATCATGATATACATAGTTTTGTGACATGTGGTAGTTTTATTATACTGTAAGGCCTTTAAAGGAAAAATCGATGTGGATGAGATGACCATACTCTAAGAACTCTTGAGTATATTATCCTATTACATGAGGGTATTAGTTCATATAGAATATACCACTCTATGATGTTTATGTTCATGAGGGATGGACCATATTTCATTCAATTTTAGGCTACACAAAAAGGACTATATAATATATAGTTTATGGTCATGTGGTAAGGACCATATGTATTAATATTTATATTATTGAGAAATAGACTATATACCATACAGTTTAAGGTTATATAGTAGGGACCATATGTCTTTTAATTTAGATTCATTTGATAAATACTATATACTATATAGTTTAAGGTATCATGGTATGATCCATACGTTATAAAATTTAGAGTCTAGTACCAAGGACTATATAAACCTAGGGTGAATCTTGTCGATGTATTTCTGGAGAAACCTCACATTAGAGAGAGGCAAAATATGATTTCCACCTTAGGTAATTAGGGAGTGAGATCCATTATAGTTGACCTTTTATATGATGTGTGGTCTTTATAATTTCTGTTCCAACATTAGGGGTTTCCAACTTGGTATCATCAGTGTCCTCAATTCTAACACTAATTCACCTTGAAAATATGAGTAGGGTTGAATTTTTTTGTTATATGACTGTAAGACACAATTAGGAGGAACTTCATGATTATAGATCACTTTTAATATATTCTCTTCAGGTTGATAAAAGTCATCTAACCAAACCTACAAATATTCATACTTAGATAGTTAGTCACATATTTTTATCCATAATGAGGGTAATTTAATCTCAATAGGTAAAAATACTTTTGGTTCTGTACACTATGAAATATGGAGTCTCTTGTATAAGAGTACACATGGTAGTGTGGTAAGGTATAAATCATTGATTTTTTTATCTTTAACCCCCATATTCTAGATTATATTTGATAGAGACATGTTGAAGGCCTCTAATTATCCATTTTCAACTACATGATATCAAGATGAATGATTTGAATGGATATTTTACTTTGTATAAAACATCATTAACTCAAACAAAAAATAGTTTATACCATTTTATGTGATGATGGTATGTGGAATTGTAAATTCTATGATGATATTATTCTTCAGAAATATGATCAAAGCCTTTGTTCTGACTTCTTTAGAGGTATAACATTGGCCTATTTTGAAAAATAAATTAGTGTAAGTGATAATGAATTTGAAATTTTCAATGATCACTGAAGTGTATGGACCCATGAATTCAACCCCACACACAAAAATGGATAAAATTACTTTATATCCAGAATCAAATCAATATTTTGGTAATAATTCCATGGATCCCACTCAAATATTAAATATTTTGAGGGGGGTGTATCTCTAGTATCTCATTAGTATTATCTAGATAAAAATTTATTTCATTATGATAAACTATAAATCTAAGGAAATTTATTGAAATTTCCCCAAATACACACTTTAATGGGTTTGTTTCCAACTTTTGTGAACATAGTTCGGTGAATAGCACTACAAGATTGGAGAATTGTTCAGGGAATTGATATTATTTGATGATCAATTCATCCATATATAATTCTATAGTCTTTATAAGGATGAGCTTAATGATGTAGTTCATTTAACTTTTTTAAGTGGACTTGACATTTTTAACACTTGAAGGCATAAAGTTATAGAAAAATACTTCCCAAGGTTTCCAAGAGGTTGTGTATTATTAATCTTTAGAGCTATTCGATTGATATTATATCCATAATACTCATTCTTTAATGGGAGGGATTAAAAGACTAATTTTTCCTTGATCAATATTTTCATGATTGGAACATGGAAGTATTACTTTATAAAATTATGTTTGAGATCCTAGAAGTTAATATAAACAATTCTTTTTCCATATTTTTATTTACATGGACAATTTTAACTATCCATTTAAGTTGTTGGAAATCTTAGATGAAATATTTCTTAATCATATTATAAACCTAGACATCCACTTTGGTACCATAAGTTGATTGTATTATTTTCATTGTTTATTTTTAACCATGATGGTCAGAAGGTAAGCCTAAATGATAAAAAAATTCATGAGGATACAGTCCTAAAATTTATAGGAATTTCTATGAAAACACCTTTTGATGTTATTTTGGAAAAGCACTACATTTTTATTACTCATTGGGAGTTATGGAACACCAATTAATGTAGAATATGGTTCTTCTTAGGTACCAATATTCACTTTTCTAGGATCATAAATAGTGGTTAAGATTCCCTTCTAAAAGGTTGACGGGGGAATCATCAAGTTCATATCGTCCATTAGTTTCAAGAAATGAATATGAACCAAATTTTTGAGCTTTAGAATACTTTATATAGATATTATTATCTTTTATAGTGAAATGACTAGAGTGTTGATGGACTAATAAGAGGAAATGGTTGAATCAATGATCCCCTTAAAAAATTCTTTAATTTTAATCAAACCTCTAAGACCTGTTATTTCTTGATCCAATAACATTAAGTTACTCACAACCTTATTAAAATAGTGAAATACATAAAAGATAAACACAAATATTTACAAGGTTCAAATATAAATACCCACTCCTTTCCATGATTTTTTATGATCCATGACCACATATTCTTCACTATAATCAATCAAAAATTAAAATGGATTTGGTTCTTACCACACCTATAATTACCTGAATCTCACAGGGACTACTCTAGCAGCTTTTCATCAAAATCATAGCCCAAAACTCTTATGCCCTTACATACCTTATGTCACATAGGTTCCACAACTTCCCACTATGTAAACACAAGTTTTTTATTCCAAGTTCATATTTAGAAGTCGATCACCAGGAATATACATAATGATTCTTCATCAATAAGATAGATCTTCTTAAACTCATAATATATTATTTTAATGTGCATAAATCTTTAGAAAAGATACATATAACTTGGTATTCATATAAAAATCAACTTTATAGCTCTTAAATAGATATTATCACCTAGATTTATCACTCTATTCTAAAATTATCAACATCAATAAATGAAAACATGCACAATAGGCCGACCTTTACTCAATTTGTCCTTCTTATCACTAAATTAGATAAAAAACTAATATCTAAATTATGGTTGAATACTCTTTATATTCTTGATTTGATACCAATATGATGCCACAATACATGTTGTATCATATCCTTCCACTTCACTGCATGATTTAATGAATTCCTCTTCTAATTCTTCAATGAGATATCTTAGTTCACTTGGATACAAAAACACGTTACAATGATGAATCATTTTTACCTACTATAATTATTCCTTCACAATATTCTCATCCTAATGTAGAATGGTTTAAGAGCATTAAATTTTTTCCATAGTAATCTATATTCACAAATTTAATATCAAGATATCCTTCTCTCTACCAGAAATGAAGTAAAATAATATAATACCCATTCTTGATTCTCATGTTATTTCATGTGTTTATTTTTCAATATAAAGGATATTCCCAGAATAGTCGTACTTAATGCTTTCCATTTTTTGGAAACATGTAAAAAAATTTATTCAATAAATATATAAAGTAGGCTTAGCTTCTTATAATCCTCTCAAAATAATCTCAACCAGAAATCCACAATTTACCCTTCATTATGGGATATATAAAAATACACAACAACAGGCATGGCACGGTTCATTTCTCATATTTATCAAAATAATATCAACAATAATATTCCATTAAAGCTATAAAAAATATTGTAACATAAAAACATATGGATATTCTTAGGATTTTGGCTCGTGGGATTCATGGAAGCATTGTGTAGATTCAAGTGTGGATGTGTACACATAAATCAACATCCCAACACTTTTTTTCACACTCAAACTAGATCGTATCTTAATGATAGATTCCTTGATGAATATCTCAAGATTTGATGTAGCATAATATGAACTATTCTTGAAAATTATGTAAATTCATTTTCTTCAATAAGGAAGACATGGAATGGATCTTCTTCCATTTTAGTCTTATAAAAATTTCACTACTACCATTTTTATTCCTATTCATTTTCAATTATATATGATCATATCAAAGTGATATAGGTTTTGATGGATAGTCAAGAATTGATGTAACATTATCTTCAGTAATAAAGAAAAATCACTAAATTCATCTTTCTAATCAAGGAATACATGAAGAGGATCTTCTCCTATTCCAGGATTGGAAAAATTCCCAACCTCCCATCTTCATATTAGGCTTATATCGTTGATTCTATAAGATTCATGACATTTTGATCTTCAATACACAAACCAAGAATCTTTAGAAATGAATTTTCATCAGAATATAGAATTCTAGAAACTCAATTGTTCTTCTTGATTTTATCTTTCTTACAATTTCATGAAGACCAAATTCTATGGCTTTTCTTTCTTGAATAACACACCCATCGTGGTGTTTTTTATTTTTGAAACACTGAATGCCAACTCTTGAATTATCCAAAATGATATTGTTCATCATCAGATTTAAATTAGAAAACTTGAGTTTTTATATAGCATTATATAAGATTTTTATAATTTTATAATAACACATACAAAAGTAAATAATAAAACCAATATTTTTTGATTTCACGTGTATATATAGAAAGGTAACACATACATGAAGGCGGATGACACTTACACTCAGCATGGATCACATGTATGCTGAAATTGTTTTTCCAATTTTTGATATCGGTTAAGTATAACATATAAAATGGTTCTTATTTACACTAATATGAATAAATTAAAACCTATGTTGAAGTGGAAAACAAGTAAACCGAGTGTGAACAACACCTTCATTGGCCAAGAGGACATGTACACTAGATTCTCTTCATAGACAATTTCTTAGGATTAATGTACTAAAATTACAGAATAGTTTCAATTCAATCTTGTGAAATATAAAAGAAAATAATCTTTTATCCAAGAGTATTTTATTCTAATTTTTGTCTCTAAAATAAAAATCATTCCATATATGGAATCTCCAAAACTCCAGATAGATTTTACAATTTTTTGAATATGATTTTCGATTTAAAAGTAATGCTTTTTAAAACGATCTGTCTATATTTTAAAGCCATCTCTTCCTTGTATTTTTAATTGTTTTACACAATGATTCTATTAATATTATATAACATTTCATAGGAATAAAAACTATATCAAACAATCATCTGATGTATGAGCTTCCCACTTGAATACATTTAACTAGATATTCAAAAGCAGCCAATTTTGTTCCTTTTATTACCGAGGCTTCATGGGAAGCACCTAAAATATTTTTATAATGGGTGGATACTCAATCCAACTACAATGAATTATTTAACAAACAGATTGACACATATTGTTATTAAATAAAAATAAACAACTTTGGGTAGTTTATAAATGACAACACTCCTATTAAATAAGTTAATATTTATTAAGTTTTGTAGACACCATATGAATAGAGGTGAAGGTACCCAATCCCCATGCCTTCTTCAGATGAAGAATTTTTATTTTATTTAAAATAAATGTCCAACTTGACCAGATTTTAGTCAAGGATATGTTAGTATAGTGACACTAAAATCTAGGATCAATATTTATGGGTTTCATAAGAATCTCTCTTTTTATAGATAAAAGTCTCTCAAAAGGTACATTCACCAATACATCATAAGAGAGGAATGTTGTCTGATTGGTCTTCCCTTTATCTAATAAACCCATATGATTCCCTCAATCTACTTTCATTGCTTCAATATAATTTATGGTGAGTAATAATATTCTCTTAAAATAATTCCACGTGATGATAGGAGAAGCCTAAAATCCATTATGGGTGATAATATATGTTTCAACCTTCATAGGTGGATTTTCACTAACATTTTTAATACCCTGTAATGTTGTATCAGTATTAAAAAGAGTCAAAAGGGAATATATCTTAATAAATTACATTTATTTTTCCACTAATGGAATATTTCAAACATTTTTAGTATTAAAAGGAATTTTTGAACATATATGAAGACGAGAACTACCCATCAAGGCGTTGAAAGTAGTTTCTTGATAAAGCACAATGAACTTAGGGTTAGATATGTGATCCCTGAATTGATTTTCAACCAAATATTCCCCAAGGGTTTCTATTTGATATTATCATAGCGTTTGATCTTTATGTTGAAAGGGGTTATTTTAAATTCTTTATATGCTAAATAAAAGAGGGTATGGGTTGAGAAATGGTTGATTATGGATTCATTTTCAACCAAATATTAGTTAATATTAACATCATTGAGGTTTCCTAACATATATAAGGGTCAAATATTACCTAGTATGTCAATTTTTTTGATCTACTCTAGTGAAGGTGATGATTATGTGATATTCGTTAGATTTAGTCTTTAGATAACATGTTTTATTAGTGGAAACGTCAATTTATAAATCATACAGATATAATAAATCCTTAATGAGGTCCTACAATTTTTTTAATAGGAATATCAACTATCTAGAATCGAAAGTCAATCACGGAAAAAATATATGATTTTATACACCATGGTTTTGAGTTAATGGTTTGGGTTTTATTCCATGAAGCTATTCCCATGTATGAGGAATAAATTGTTGAACTTGTGGGGAAGATAATTATATTAGTCTTATTTTAGGATTCTCTCTCATTTATAGTGAGTTAAAGTGACTTTTTCCTATTATACTATGTGATTTACTTAGTGATTTCATATCATCCAATTTGTACACTACTTGGATGGGTACAAAATTAGTGCTAGTGGATCTGGGATCCAAATGGTACTCCTATTAAACTCATAGAATCTCTTTTATGATAGTTTTAGTGACATATATGATTTCTAAATGGATGAAACATGGGATCAATGTTTTTCCTTAGGCATTCCTTCATTTACCTTAGCGGCCTCCTCTATGATTGTTGATGGGAAACCATATTTCATAATAATATCCTCCATCTATACACCTGTTTTTATTTGGATTACATTGATAAAATTATATTGGGACTCTTCCTTAGAGGTAAATTTTATTTCGTGGGGGAATTACCATATTCCCAATAAAGGGGGCATGTAATCTATAATAGTTTGGATTAATTTAGGTACCCATGAGGTTTCCCCATCCTATGATTTTATTTACCAGTTATGATTGATTTTGTTTTTGGAATGTTGAGGAACATAAGATTTTAATTATAGGAATTTGGGTCATAACTGAATAATAGTTCCATTCCCAAATGATTTTATGCATGTGTTTCACTAAATTTAATGTCATCTAATCATTAAACTTTTTCATTTTTGTTGGGAACTTTCTAACATTCCACATCTTCTTATAATGGAGTGGTGGACACACATGTCACATGTGTCCTCAAAATATTAAAAGTTATATAGACTTTATTAACTAACTTGTAGAAAAAATAATTAAAATTAAATCAATCCTTGATTGCATATGTTAACATCCAATAGTAAGGATAATAGTCAGGGTAGTCGTTTAAAGAAACCTCATCTTTCTTCCTACTCTTTGGTTATATAATAAAAATACATTCCAATGACGATATAATATACATAAGAACTTTATCATTTCTAAAGTAATATAACTTATTTGTCTTGTTTTCAAAATCCAAATTACTATTATATTTATTCACATCCTGTATATTTGTCATAATATGTGGGAGTTATTATTATTTCCAAGGATTTGACATTATATTAAACTTGACTAGATTAGGGGAAAGATACTAGACTAGTGATTATTTAAGAAAAAAAACAATAGTTTCATCCTTCCTATATTTTATTTTCTACGATGATGAAATTTTATAATATTTGGTTTTTTGGTATACTGAATGATATGTTCCAAAAACCATGTTGTTATAGAAAAATATAAAAATGAACTGAGGTATTTTCATGGAATGAACATAGTTACTAGCTCATTCTAGATATTATCTTTAAAAATATAAAATATTTATTATTTTTGAAGAGGTATATTTAGAGAATAAGTGATACATTTCTATCTAGTAATTAAATTCATAACATTTCCATTAAAAATTTCATATAATTATAGAGATAAAAAATAATTTTTTTCCCTAGAGTGGATCTAAAATGATTGGAAAATTTATGATAGAGATATTATTGACTGAAAATAGAATTAAGTTCTAAATTATTATACTAGAAAAATGTTGGAATTTTAGAATCTTCATGAAACATTTATGGTTCACAATCTTTTATTTTTGTAAGGTTCCCAATATTGTACCACAATAGGACACAATATGAGTGAGGTGTTTCTCCGAGTCTCCCATTCCATTGAATGACAATAAATTTATATTACTAATTTTTTACATTAGGGGATTCAAATCCACCCACTTTGGGTATAGAATTTTATCTAGTTAAATTGGTTCTCATTATCCTTTAACAGATTTTAACCAAGTGGTAAGGTCATCCCAAATAGTTTTTTACCATTTTACTGGATTTAGTAAAATTTTATTTGGATATATTTCCTAAGAATTCACCAGGTGACTTTTTTAATTCTATGTCCGCTACATGCCCAATGAATGAATTCCTAATAGTCAATAGGTATTTATATTAATCAAATAGGTTTACATGGTCTCAAGTCAACCATATAGTTTGAATATGAATTCATGGGCCGATCAGTCACTTCATGTCGAGGAAGTTAGATATAGGAGGCACACTAGTTTCAATTGAGAAATCACACTCAAATATTATATATACCATGAGTAATTCAGCATTAATTCACTCGAGTTTCTAAATACATACCTCAAACTAGGTGTACTATATTTTTACAAAGATGATATCAATACCTTTGAGTGTAGGGTGGGTTATGGATATATCCATACCATTTTTTTCTCCTTGTAATTGGATCACCAAGTGGTTAGTAGTGGGATGCCTCAAGGAGACCCCAAATCCTGGGCTTGTCTTTGGTGTTGGGTATGTATTCCTTCTCCACATATCTCCACAAGAATGAAATTTTCCCTGAATTCATCCTTAATTTATCATTCTTCCTCATTACTATACTCTATAGCATTATTGATTCTGATATTGATAAAATTTATTGATTCAAAATTGGTAACATGGACTATTTATTTATATACACCAATTAATTATAGAGTATTATCACCCTCAGAATAACCTTAAATGTTCAAATCACAATCCGCCTTTATTTTTTTTACTTTCCAATATGATCTTTTAATTTTTTGAACCATATTAATATCTGATAACTCCTTCTATATATTTATTTGAGGTGAAGTTGGAAACATCTCATGAAGGGAGATTTTGAGAAAATCTTCCATGACCATAACAAAACATGACCCCGAGGGGGGAGTTGATTAACAAATTATCGATGCACAAGATTCTGTTTTTGTGTGTGTGGGAGGGGGAGGGTTCCATAGGAGTTTCCTTATCCTTGATAATGCTAATTTACTTGTTATAGGTGTGTCCTTAGTTTAGGTATCCCTCTATCTGATTGATGATACCAAGGGTGGTGGTGGGGATAAACATACCCCTATCCCCATGTGTTGAGGTTTTCAAATAATTTTAGAATTATTGAGGTTTTATTTTCACATTTTAGGATTTTATCTTAAGAATTACTATATTGGGAATATCCTTTGGATATTATATACAAGAAGTGACTACCAGTATGGGTGGTTTTGTGTTCAAAATGTTTACTGGCCTTATGTTTTCTTCTAGTTTTAATTTTCAAGAAGCTTGGTGAATATTCATTTTTATCACCCATTATGATATAATATTAATTTAAAATGATTTATTGATAATTTTGTTCCATTAGATAGACTAACTAACATATCCATATCTCAGATTCCAAGAATGATCCATGGCGATGACATTGAAAACTACCTTAGAGGGAAAACCATATTGAAAATTTAATGGAGAAAAATAAAATGCTCCAAATCTACCCCAAACTATGATGCACATGTGTGGAAAATATTCTAGAATTATTTGATTAAGTACCATGAGGATATTGAGGAAACAGTTATGGTGATGTTCCCATTATTTATTGGTTTTGATATTCTATGATACTAGGATTGTGAAATGGTTGATTTAGTGAAAATTCTTATAGAGTACCTTGAAATGAATTGTGAATCCCTATCAAGGAAATCATTTTCAATTGAAATGCTTGAAAATCACCTAAATATTTTTAAAAAGGAGTGGAATGAATTATTCTTTCATAATCTCAAGAATTAAAAACTGAGATATTGAGAAGGTTTAAAAAATAATATGTACTCTATCGATCCCCAATTCATTATAAATGGTTTTAATATATTATTCTTACTAGAAAAATAGTTTTCCCACATTTTCTGAACATAAAGTTCACATTGTTGTTTCTTTTTTCAAGTAAAATGAAACCATTTTAGATAATTTCAACTATATCCATGTTCACTTGTTCTGGTAAAAAAAATAATGATGATGATCAACGTATCAATTCAATCATTGTCCAAGAGGAGATATCACCAGCAGATGAGGACATGTTTTATGAAATTGATCATGGGTTTGAATTAATATCTTGATAATATGTAATATTTATAATAAATATAGTATGAGTATTGGGTTCATGTAAAATACTTCAGGGAGGACCTCTAGAGTCATTTTTCTATCACCATGATATGGGCCTTCATTGTTACTTCGTGCTTGATCATTATAGGTAAGACCTCTATGTTTGATGATTGTTTGATTTATATAGGGGGGGGACTTCCATAGATATTGATTTTTTTGTTATTGTCTTGGATATGACAACTATGGTGATGGGATATCCCATCATGTGGAGGAATTTCATGGCATGAACCATGGGTATGACCTCTATAGTTATCTTTTATATTGATGTGGGGAGGACCTCCATAATGATAAACTCAGAGAGGACCTTTAGGATTACTGATTGTTGATTTCTAGAATAGGGAGAACCATAATGTTAGGTATTATGGGGAGGAACTCTACAATGATAATTTGAGGTTGGAACATTAATATTAATTTTTTTTTATTAATGGCATAGAGAGGACCTCTGTTTTGGGTACTATGGGGAGGACCTCCATTGTTCTAATTTCCTTGATCACCTTTATAGGAAGGACCCCACTCTAGCAATCCTTTCAGTCACAAGGAGGGACTTCATGACATAAACTATAAGTAGGACCTCCATAATGAGAATCTTAGGGGAGGGGATTTGTGATTATTGATTAATTGATTACTATAACGGAGATTACAACTATTTTGGGTACCATAGAGAGGACCTATATGGTTTAAATTTCCATGATCTCCATCTCAAAGGGGATCTCCACTCCAACAATACTTTATATCACAAGGAGTACCTTCATGATATGTACCTTATAAAATACCTTTAGAGTTGGTACTCATTAGTATATTGGAAATGAAAAAACATTCTTGTTGGATGAAGATTATATAATGCAGAGGACCTTCATAATTAGTACCATGTAAAGGATGTTTTTTGGATTTTACTTTAGCACAAGAAGGACCTCCATGGTTGTTGATCTTCATGTTTCTATAGGGGGGACCTTTGTAGAAGGTTCTCCATGGAGGACCTAAGAGCTTCTTGAAATGTTATCATGAGGAGGACCACTAAATAAATTTCTATAGTCCCTCATAAGGAATAAATCATTCAATTAAACCACCAATAATGGATTAAAAATGTTTTTGGATTTTGGATTTTGGTGAATTATAATTTCAATAATGCTACCATCATAATTTGATGGTGGGTCACAATGATGTTGGTGGTAATGAAAGAAGTATGATCCTACTTCTAAACCTTAGAACCTACCCCCATCAAGATTTCCTTCTAAGTTCCTTGATATGAATGATTGGGAAGTTATTCTCAACAATTTATTTTTTATAAATTTGGTCTATAATGTAGTGAAAAAACCATGATTAGTGGGAAACCTCAAAGGAAGCTTCAGATATGTTTTTAGATACATTTTATGCACTTATCATGTTCTATAGGATAATAGAGATATGTATTGTATAACTTTAGGGAGATACTTCCAAATAAAGTTGAGGATGTGATGGGGGATTCATTCCCCCTGATAGATTATATTTTATGTGACAAAAATCATTGATTTAGTTCCACTAGAGTTTTAAAAAAATATATAGTGTCAAAATAATGTTGTTTAGAGATATTCTCACACCATGGAGTTCAAAACCTGACACTACAGGTGCTGAGTGAGAGATATTGTATATTAGGGATTTAAATCTTGGGTAGTCACAAAAAAAATATGTTTGGGGTTTCATTATTTGGTGATTACTAATAACCCTAGATGTCCTATAATTTCTCCCATATTATCTAAGTATCTAGATTATGTGTAGTATATTGATTTATGATTCCATTTGTATTTCAAGGTAGATTCATAAACAAGAAAGCCATTAGTGGAGTATCATAAGTGAGTATGAATAATCAAGAAACTTATCTCATGTGTAACATGTATCACCCTTCCGCTACCTCATTGGATTTAGGAGGCGGTGAGGGTTACTTGTACTTAAGCGACATTCCCAAGGTGCCAAAGGCTGGAAATAATTGTCGAGGGCTTAGATAACAAATTGGGGAACAATTTTCCCTTAAGAAAAAACTAACCAAACCATCCACAAGCAATCACTATATGATGCATGTCAACCAAAACATTCAAGCATGTATTCCCAAAGGACAACCAAGTTGTTGCACAATACAACCCAAAACCAATACAACCAATACCATATCAGAGTACTATGCAGAAGACTAAACAACAAAACACCACGATCCATGACACCACCACTGCTCCACACTAAGATCCAAGCTCCAAGCCCCACCAAAGCATCACAAGAATCACCATGAACCACTAGCAATGAGATGCCTTACCTTTACCTTTACCCCGATACACAACATCTATGAAGACACCAAAGTTCTAAAGCAGGGGGTGTGTAAAACTACTCAGTAGGTTTTCCCCAAATGACTTCCCTACACATTCCACTAGGATAAAAACATTAACACATTTATATAAAATAGTTTATATAGTAAAATACAAGTCGAACCATTTCCATAATCCAAACACGCTCTTACGAAGCCATCACACCCCATACCAAGCAACCAAGGGAAAGCCGACCAAACATGCCACAAGCCATTTAATCATTAACACACTAGCACAACAATTTCCAAACTGTAAAGTAATGCACAACAAACAACAACAAAAACCAAACGATGGAGCTTCCGTCCAACCTGTTCACCCATTCACACCTAGTGGCACTTCTAGTCCACTTATCCTTTGTTAGTGGCCCTTCCATCCACTATCCATCCCCTTTTTATAGTGGTACTACTCTCTACTTCCACACAACACTACATGCAAGCCACAACCAAGCTTATAACCCACCAAGGTCACAACCATATGCAATCAACCAATTCCATTGCATATCATTCCACTTCAATAAATCACGCATTATTTGAAAACCATTTTCTATACCCAACAAAATTTAAATAAAACAACCTTTTTATTGAAAACCATTTCCATCAATCATTTTCACAAAGCAACCATGGAATCCCATTTTGAAATCTCCATTTTAAAATCCACAACAATAACATTTCACCATAAAACCCCCCTTTTCCGAAAAATACCCAAATGGATTTCCAACCAACTTCGCACATCAAAACACAATTAATTTCAATCCAAACAAATTAATTATAACCAAAAACCACTAGCTATAACCAAGTGGAGTCGATAGAGAAGCCACCTACCTTTAGAGTTCTTGAGAAATTGACCCACAAGCAATCACACCTTAAATCCGGCGAACACACCACCAAAACCTCTCTAGATCCCTTTCCCTAATATTCACAGGCCTTAAAATCAACATACAGGGCAACCAAAACCCTATATCTACTCAAACAAAGTGTATATATAGAAAATCACGAAAGAGAGGGATGTAGATATAGAGGAAAACACAAGGAAACCAAGAGGAGAGACTAACCCGATAGAAACCACATTCAATCTTCCAAGAAACCTCTTCAAGATGATTCCAAAACGAGTGGGAGAGCCCCTAAAACCCTTGAAAACCCAAGAACCGAAGTGAGGCTCGAGTGGGAGGAAGTTTGGAGAGGAATGAGTCAAGCCCGAGTGAGCCCGGGTTTTAAAACCCTATTTTTAAGTGGCCACATGGTTAGCCCGCATAGTTTGGAAAACCGTGCGCTAACCATGTGAATGCTACTATCTCAGGAGTAAGGGTCTGCATGGTTGCCTCGCACGGTTTGAAAAACCATGCATAGGCCATGCGAAGCCTACTGTTCCCCCCCGCACGGTTTCCTGGAGAATCTGCACGGTTTCCACTAACCGTGATCGAACCATTCTCCCTAAGAAAAGCCTCCAAACTCATTCAAAACCATTCCAAACTTTCCCAACCTCTTCCCAAATCATCCCATGCACTTTAAGAACATAATAAAATGCATAAACAAAGGCCACATACCTCAAACCGAGGGTAATACAATATACCCACCATTGGTCTTTCCATCCTCAGAAATTACTACACCTAACCATTATCGAAAAAGTTTGGGCCATTGCTCGACCATCCCTTTCTCCCGCTCCCAAGTCTCCTCTTAAATCTGATCATGTTGCCAAAAAACATGGACTAAACCGATGCTTTTACCACACAATACTTTCTCTTTCCTATCCACAACCTGCACTGGCACATGCACCAACAAAGCATCCGGTTCTAGCTCAACATGATCCCATAAAATCACATGGTCACGATCCAACTGATACTTTTTCAACTGCGACACACGAGACACGTTGTGCACCACACTGATCCTAGGATGAAAATACAAACAATAATCCACCGCACCAACCTTCTCAAGAATCTCAAAATCTCCAATCTACCTTGGGGATAACTTTCCCTGCTTTCCAAACTGACGATGTCCCAACCTAGGAGAGATCCTCAAGAAAACATGATCACTCACCTTGAATGATGACGGTCGTCAACGATGATCTGCATACAATTTCTGATGACTCTGATCCATCTCCATTCTCTTCCTAATCAACTTGATCTTATTTGTAGTCTCCTGGACAAGGCTTGGTCCAACCATTGAGGACTCACCTGTTTCTACCCAACATAGTAGATAAAGACACGACCGCCCATACAACGCTTCAAATAGAGCCATATGTATGGATTCTTGATAACTGTTATTGTACAAGAACTCAACCAATGACAAGTTCTCCTCCCACGAGCTCCAAAAATCCATGACACAAGCACGCAACATATCTTCCAATGTTTGTATCATCCTCTTGGATTGACCATCGGTCTGAGGGTGATATGATGTGCTCAGAATCAACTATGTCCCAAGGGTTTGCTGCAAGGATTTTCAAAAATGATATGTAAAACTCGGATCTCTATCTGATACAATCGAAAGTGGAATGCCAAGCCTCTTTACCACCTCCCAGATATAGATTTTTCACAGATACTCCATGATATGAGATTCACGAATCGGGATGAAATGGGACAACTTCATTAGCCAATCCACTATCACCCAAATGGCTTTGTGTTTCTTGACCATTCTTGGGAGATCTGTGACAAAATCCAATTCTATTTTCTCCCACTTCCAAACAGTAATTGGTAAAGATTTCAACATTCTCGCTGGCCTCTGATGCTCTTCCTTGACCTGCTGACAAGTCAAGCATCTCGAAACAAACTGAGAAACACTTCTTTTCATACCAGACCACCAGAACTGCACTTTCAATGATTTATACATTTTCTGAATTCCATGATGAATAGACCACCTGGAATGATGATACACCCTGAGAAGATCCTCCTGACAAGAAACTGGTACAACCATCCGATTCTGTAAACACAAAACTGAATCTTCATTCAGTTGCCAACCCTCAATGGTCTCCCCACCATTGAGTCTCGACCCCATGGTCACACACTCAGAATCAGATATCTGGGCCTCTTTAACCAGTTCCACCAAGTTAAGAATCAATAACACCAGAAAGAAGACTGCTCTATCTCCTTGGTCCTCACATTCCAACCGCATGTCAACTATAAGCGACATCAACTGCCACTGGTTTGATGCCTGTTTCGCCACCTGAGCATATGATTTTCTGCTTAATGCATCCGCCACGGAATTTCCCTTACCTGGTGTGTACATCAAGTCAAAATAAAAAATCTAGAGATATTCCATCCATCTCCTTTGCCTCAAGTTCAAATCCCTTTGTGATAAAATGTTCTTCAAACTCTTATGATCTGTATATACCATGAATTTCTCACCAAAGAGATAATGACGCCACATTTTCAAATCATAGACCACTGCTGCAAATTCCAAATCATGAGTTGGGTAGTTCTTCTTATGAACCCTCAACTGTCGTGATCCATACACATCCACATGATCCCCTTTCATGAGAACTCACCCCAACCCCTGATCCCAAGGCATCACAATAAACTATGTACCCTTTTCCTGGTTCTAGCTAAACCAAGATTGGTGCTGATGTAAGGCGACCCTTTAGCTGTTCGAAACACTTCTCACACTGTTCATTCCACTGGAAGGGAACATTATTTCTTTTCAAGGCTATCATCGACAAAGCCAAACGTGGAAAAATACAAACAAAACGCCGATAATACCCAGCTAGACCAAGGAAACTCCATACCTCAAACACAGTTTTGGAGGTTTCCACGAGATAACAACCTCTATCTTTTCCAAATCCACCGAAACACCACTTTCAGAAATCACATGTCCAAGAAAATGAACTTCCTATATCCCGAAGTCACATTTTGACAATTTGGCCTACAACCACTGATCCCTCAAGATCCCCAACACTGTCGCCAAGTGCTGCTCATTCTCTACCCTTGTCATTGAATAAAACAGAATATTGTCAACAAACACCACCACAAATGAATCTAGATATCTCTAAAATATCCGATTCATCAATTCCATGAAAATCGTAGGCGCATTCGTTAGACCAAAGGGCATAACCACATATTCATAATGGCCATATCTACTTCTGAAATATGTTTTAGGAATATCGTCCTTCCTCACCCGCAATTGATGATATCCCGACCTTAGGTCAATCTTGGAGAACCACTAGGCTCCCCTCAACTGGTCGAAAAAATCATCAATTTGTGGAAGTGAATATCTGTTCTTTATCATAACTTGTTTAAGTCTACGATAATCAACACAGAGCCTCAAAGTTCTATCCGCCTCTTTCACAAACAACACCAGCGTTGCCCACGAGGACATTCTAGGCTGGATAAACCCTTTGTTTTCTAACTCTTCCAACTTGACTTTCAATTACCGCAATTTAGTAGGGGCCATCCGATATGACAAATGTGAGATAGGACTGGTCCCCAAAAGGAGATCAATTGTAAATTCCACTTCTCTTATGGGAGGTAACCCGGAGAATTATTCAGGAAAAACAACCATGAACTGATCCACCACTGCCAAAACAATTCCTTTGTTGCCACACTATGATCTTTATTTCTTGGCTAAGGTGTCATGGTATTCTGAGAATCACCATGAACCACTTTACACTACTGATGAGGGGTGTGCTACTGTCCCCATCTCATTGAAGAACACAACATCTGCGATCCCCAAGGAGTGTCACGCGCACCCGAACTTGGAGAATTCTGACAATAACGCTGCAGATTCCCCATATGCTTATAATTATGACATGCTTGAGGTTGTTCTATACAATCTCTCTTGATGTGGCTCATATAACCACACTGAAAACATCCTAGCTTTCTCTGGGGCCTCAGAGGAAGATTTATCGATCCTTCCATCATATTATATTCCATATTTCTGCCATGGGAATAAGTGTACATCCTTCGCTTGAACCCAACATTAGAGTTACCACTATTCCCCATGGGTACCACCATGCATCCTCTGCCCGGAGCTCCCAACAAATCCCACTCATCCACCGAGGCTCTATTCACCATCTCTGTGTAATCATCTATACACAGCACTGCTATCTTGGAACGAATGTCCTGCCTCAAACCAACTTCAATGATAAGAGATCTCAATGATGTACTACCTACCACCTCGAGTGAAAATCTCACGAAGTTCATAAAATTAGCCGCATACTCCGTCACAGACATAAGCTCTTGCTTTAAACTGAAGAAATCAATTGTGCGCTGAATTATGAATGTATGTGGGTAGAATTGTTTATTAAACAATTCTTCAAAGCCTTCCCACGTCATACACTAGTCCGTTCAAGCTTGAACCGCTAACTCCCCGCACTAAAGGGAAAGATCTTCCAAAATATATGTGGCCAATTTCACTTTCAACTCTACCAGTCTTCCCAAGAACTTGAAGATCTGGTTCATTCTATTCAACCATTATTCTTCCCTCTCCAGCTCTGAATCTCCACTGAAGATGGGTGGATTATTCTTTTGAAACTGAACCGCATGATCCACATTCCTTGGTTCATCCATTTTATTTCCACTTTACATAGCTTGGAAAGCTTGCAATATGCTTTGCACTAGCTTCTGGTTCACCTGGGGCTCAGGTGCAACCAAGTTCTCATCGGCCACTTCCGGTTGGTCTCTACGATGCCTACTCGGTTCCATTTATATAAATAGAAAACAAACAAACATGAGTCTCACTTCCGTAGACATCAATAATTCCCATTTCAAGTCGCATTACACAACAGTATCACAATGAGGCTTTCCACCTTTTCCACATTTGCATGATTCACCATTTTTTAAAATCAAACCATTTTCAAAATATCAAAGTTATTCACATTACAATTTCACACATTTGAAAACCACCATTTCTCAATTCAGCCCATAAGTCATTATGCCCATTGAAATATGCATCCTAGTGGGAAGTCATTTCTTCCATGTATGCCGTGCCCATCTCATTGGCTACACCCACGACAATGAGATATCCAATGCCTATTAGTGTATCCAAAACACTTATGTACCCAACTGCTTGGTAACTTGAAGTTCAGAATAAGAGGGTTAGCTACTCTTTTTAGGCTATACATACCATGTTCCGACATTCCTACGCCTTTATACCATCCCAACTTAATGAATATTCACCAAATAATGTCAACACCAAATCCGATAATAAACTCTAAAGCACCGAACAAGCTGAAACGACTTGTAACACCCCGCCCTTACCTCATTGGATTGAGGAGGCGGTGAGGGTTAATTGGCCTTAGGAGACGTTCCAAAGGTGCCAAAGGATGGAAATAAATGCCGAGGGCTTTGAGAACAAATCGGGGAACAGTTTTTTCTTAATACACAACCAACCAAACCATCCACTATCAATCACTATATGATTCATGTCAACCAAAACATTCAAGCATGTATTCTCAAAGGACAACCAAGTTGTTTCACAATAAAACCCAAAACCAATACAACTAATACCATATCAGAGTACTATGCAGAATAATAAACAACAAAACACCACGAGCCATGACACCACCACAACTCCACACCAAGATCCAAGCTCCAAGATCCACCAACACATCACAAGCATCAAAACGAACCACTAGAAATGAGATGCCTTACCTTTACATGTATCCCAGTACACAACATCTACAAATACACCAAAGTGCCAAAGTAGGGGGTGAGTACAACTACTCAGTAGGTTTTCCCCAAATGTCTTCCCTACACACTCCACTAGGATAAAACCATAAGCATATTTATATAAAACAGTTTATATAAAGTAAAACACAAGTGCAACTATTTCCATAATCCAAACACGCTCTTACCAAGCCATCACACCCCAAACCAAGAAACCAAGGGAAAGCCGAACAAACATGCCACAAGACATTTCATCATTCCCACACTAGCATAATAATTTCAAACTTGAAAATCAATGCACAACAAACAACCAAAACAACCAAACGGTGGAGCTTCCGTCCAACCCGCTCACCCACTCACACCTAGTGGAACTTTTTATCCACTTATCCTTTGATGGTGGCACTTCCGTCCACTATCTATCCCCTTTTTATAGTGGTACTTCTCGCCACTTCCACAAAACACCCCAATAAAGCCATAACCCATCATATAACCCACTAGGGTAACAACCACATGTAATCACCCAATTCTATTGCATATCAATCCACTTCAATAAATCACGCATTATTTGAAAACCATTTTCCATACCCAACAACATTTCAATAAAACAACCTCTTTATTGAAAACCATTTGAATCAATCATTTTCACAAAACAAATATAACATCCCATTTTAAAATCATCATTTTAAAATCCACAACAATATCATTTCACCATAAAACCCCCCTTTTCCAAAAAATCCCCAAATGGATTTCCAGCCAACTTCGCACATCAAAAAACAATTAATTTCAAGTCAACAAAATTAATTGTAACCAAAAACCACTAGCTCTAACCAAGTGGAGTCTAGAGAGAATCCACCTACCTTTAGGGTTCCCGAGAAATCGACCCTCAAGCAATCACACCTCAAATCCGGAGAACGCACCACCGAAACCTCTCTAGATCCCTTTCCCTAACATTTTGAAGCCTTAAAATCAACATCAAAGGCAACAAAAACCCTAGATCTACAGAAACCAAGTATAGATCTAGAAAACCACAAAAAGGTTTTGATGTATATCTAGAGGAAAGAACAAGGAAAACAAGAGGAGAGACTGACCCTGGAGAAACCAGCTTCAATCTGCCAAGAAACCTTTTCAAAATGCTTCCAAAACGAGTGGGAGAGCCCCTACAACCCTTGAAAACTGAAGAACCTGAGTGAGGATTTAGTGGGAGGATGTTTGGAAAGGAATGAGGCAATCCCAAGTGAGCCCGGTTTTTAAAATCCTATTTTTAAGTGGCCGCACGGTTAGCCCGCACGGTTTGGAAAACCGTGCGCTAACCGGGCACAGGCTACTGTCTCTGGAGCAAGGGTCCTCACGGTTTCCTTGCACGGTTTTACAAACTGTGCGCAGGCCATGCGAAGCCTACTATCTCCTCCTGCACAGTTTTCTGGAGAATCCTCATGGTTTCCACTAACCGTGATCAAATCGTGCTACCTAAGAAAAGCCTCCAAAATCATTCGAAACCATTCCAAACTCTCCCAACCTCTTCCCAACTCATCCCATGCACTTTAAGAACATAAACAAATACATAAAAAAAGGATAAATACCTCAAACCGGGGGTACTACATAACATATGTCACATAAGGTTCACCATTTTTTCTGATGTTTTTGTCATATTCCCTCCTGGTTTGATTCTATGAGGCATATATGTCGAAATCTAGAGGATGAGAGATCAAATCATCCCCTAAGATATTTTATTTTCTAGATAAATACTCTCTTATAGATTTAATATTATTCATAAAATCTTTCATTATAACAATACTGGTAACCCTTTTTGTGAAACCAATTTATTAACACTATGAATTTTCCAGAATCTTTCATTAAAGAATTATACCATCTCATAAAGAATATAAATATTTTATTACTGTATTATTTAAATCAATATAAGAATAAATTAAAGAGTTTATCCCCATATAAGGATGTTAAAGGTGTTATGGTTGAGGGATAGGGCCCATGAAAGAGATTTTCCAGATATCCCTATGAAGGGAATCAAAACACATGTAGTTTGGGGCCATATAATAGGGTACATCATACCCTTTAAGGTAACGTGATAAAGACTAATGTGGTGCCTTTTAAATCCAAGCATCCAGGGCCATTATGTTTTATAATTAAATTTTATTGTGATAAGACTATTTCCATGTAGTTAACGATCATGTAGAGTGGATTACTAGGTGAATAAGTACCTAAATATGGTTTTACATGGGACTTATATTTTGGAATCCCATTCTAGTTTAACCTAAAAAATGAATTAGGTGAAGGAATGGAGGGACTTACACTAAATTAAATTCCATTGGTATATCTAACACATTAATTGGACCTAGGATGGATGACTAAATGCATGATAGATATAGGAGATGATTACAAATATCTAAGATGAGTGACTTTATCTAGGATAGATTCCACTAGTTTCTACAAGAATTGGAACCCGAATTACCAAAGGAATACATCACTGACTATAATAGAAGTATCCATTGTGAGGGAGGACAACCATAAGGATAATTACTTAAATATACAAGGATTACATTATCAAATGAATACATTTTCATAAAATCCAGATGAATGTAGAAGGTTAACTGACTTTGTATATTGGGAGGTCTTGGTTTAGGCTTAGGTGAAATGGTATTTTTGAGAGGTAGACATATTAAAGAGGATCCATTATTAGGAAGGAAAAACATAGGGATAATTAATTAAATGTACAAGGATTCCATTATCAAATGAATTCATTTTAATAAAATCCACATGAAGGTAGAAAGTTAACTGACTATGTATATTGGGAGGTCATGGTTTAGGCTTAGGTGAAATGGTATTTTGAGAAGTAGCCATATTAAAGAGTGTAGTAATGGGGCCCTATAATAAATTTTGGAGAAGATATGTAACTTCATTCAGATAAGTGACCTGGGTTAGTGGGGAAATCAAGTGATCCCTTGAGGGATGATTGTAACATTAAATGGAAGGAAACTAGGTGAGTGGGGTGTCTATGTGGGCGCTTGAGGGATGGGCATCACTCCAAATATATGAAACCTAAGTACCATAATTCTTCACACTTAATTATAAGAGACTCTCCTAAAAAGGGGTCTCTAACACTAACCTTTGTTGGGGCTTGGGTAAAGTGGCCTTTAGTGATAGTTTTAGGTATCAAAACCCTAAAATAACCCAAATAAATTTGTTTTACATCACCCACCCTAGGTTAGTACTTGAAAATAAAACATGAAAAATTATAGAACTTTATGCATATAGACATGGGATACATGAGAATAGGTCTACTTTTATTGATATTTGTGTTGAGAATGGAGGCTGGGGGGGGGGTACTTATATAGGATAGGGAATCCAAGGAACCCAACATTTGAGGTTAATATCTTTGGTGTATATATTATCACGAGGGTGTGTGAGATTGAATTGAATAAGATTCACATGGTAGTGCTAAAGAGGGTGCGTGTATAGGCGTTGAGGAGGGTATGCACATAGGTGGTAAAGAAGGCATACATGTGGGTGTTGAAGAGGAATGTATGAGTGTTGATGTGGTTGCGTAACCACCCTTCCCTCCTCAAATATTTCTTTAACTATTCTTTGGACCTTGTGTGATTATATTGAGAAATAGTTGAGCTCCAATAAGGTCCATGATGAAGGATAAATTCATAATATGAAGAATAGATAAAGAGGATGATCTTAAATTGACAATATATTATTTATTTAAATTCTTTATAGTTTTATATTTACAATATTTTATTTAATTTATATTTTTTTGGCTAAGAATTTGATTACGATGCTTAGTTTTTTAATATATTTTTTATATATGATACATAGAATTGCTAAAGAATACCATTATAAATTGTTCTAGATATCATTTTTAATGGATTTTAATGAGTAAGATGATGAGAAAATGAGTACATATTAATATAATTATATTTATTTGATGAATAATGTTTTGAAATTATTTCTTTATATATGTAAATGAAATTTCACACAAACATTTATTCTTTATTTTTTTACATTTTCATAAATTATGTGATTATTTATATTAATTTCATATGTTATTAATTAATTTTTTTAATTTCCATTCCTGAGATGTGTTTTAAATTGTTTGAGATATTATATCTAATACCCGACTCCTTGAGAAATACTTAGAATATATAGGCTTATAATTTTTTTTAGAAATTACAGTTAAGAATTAACATTAAAAGTATTCATAATATTTTTATTTTTATCTCTTGAACCTTTGAGACCACATCTAATTTTATATTTCATTAAACCCTGATAAACCATCGTTAGTTGTTAGAAGAGGCACATTAGATGTTAATTTTTCCTTCACTACCCTACTCTTAGTATTTCACATGATTACATTTAAAATAAATGTGGGTAAAATTTTATTCCATAATGGGAAAATGAATATTTAAAAGGAACAAAGTGATGAATTATCATTGGTTATGTGAGAGAGGATTCACAAGTAAATTTTAATTATAGTTTCATGAATTAAATATTAGAAGATAAAAAGGAAAAATATAAGGAAAAAAGGGAGGATATATATATTTTTTGTTTTGGTAGTTGTATTTGTGATCCCATGTGACGTAAAGATAATAGAAAAAGTTATGTTATGGATGTTATAACTTCAAAAATTATAATGAGAGAACAATGTTTTTATAAAAAATATATAACAAATCATGCATTCCACTTATGTGTTAAAAAAATCTCACCAAAATTTAATTTTGCCACATCAATGCCCACCAACCCTTAAAATTAGAAAAATATTTTCAAATGTATTCATGATTAATGTTATGTTTAAATTTAAAAGTTTAGATTTTGATGAATTGTAATCCCATAATGAGAATTCATATACTTATTAATTGATCATGACTCCGATTAAATGTTCCTAGAGTGATAATATAGATAATTTCCAGCAAGTTAGATAAAAAGTGAGCATTTATATTAATGTGAAGTTAAAATATGTGAATGTTTTGGATGGGAAGTTAATTTTATTTTAAGGGAAAATAAGATACATGATTCATTGGTTTTCTTGAAAGAGTGAGGAGTTCAAAAGGAATTTTCTTATGTTTATTGGAATATTAACCTCATTTATCATTTTTTTTAATTTATTATGATATTTAAATATTGGTTATGATGGATTTTATTTTTGATGTTATAGAGAACTTGTCTTGAGGATAAGAAATATTTTGAGTTTGGGGGATATGATCGAGGAAAAATTTCATGAAAATAATTGTTTTTTTTCACACAAATTAATATAGTTTTAAACATTATTTATCCAAATTATCAGGTATATTTTATATATATATATAAATATTAGTATTACAACATAATTTTAGTATTAACTTGTTAATAATCATATATTTGAGTTTATTTGTATATATTATTTTAATAGATTTTAGTATATTATTTTTTTGGTTAAATAAAAATATGATATGGTATTGAGAAAATAAAATACTTATTTGTGTAGTGGAGTAATAAATGGTGAATTTATATGAAACTACATTGTATAAGGATTTATTTTGGTAGGTTAGTAATTTTACATTTTTGTAATAAAATAGTGGGGAATATTGTAATGTAGTTTTATAAACCATATAATTGTTTAATAAATGACATAATGGTTTAAAAATCATATTGGATGTCAAGGATAAAGGAGAAAAACAAGGAAGAACCATTACTAAGTTGGAATTAACCATGACATGAAGAAAATATTATGCAGAGCCACAAACCATAATCATGATGACTACCTCATAGGATGAATGTGTATTGAGATATTATATACAAACCATTACATTAAGATATAAATTAAATTACATGAATCATGGATTTTTGAGATAAAAAATAAAATATATAGAAAACATGTGTTGTTTCTTTGCTCTACGTCATGATGTGTGTCAACAATAAAAACCATTTAAATATATATGGTCATTTATTATACAAATTACAAATATTTCAAATATTACATTCTTTGGATGTAAAATAAGCCTAGATCTATATATTTTTCATTAGTTAGTATAGATTATGACATAAATCGACCCACTAGGGTCCCACTTGGAAATATTATAAGTTCTGTGTGTCACCATAAGCCCACCTTTAATAGTTCATGTGCTGGTGACTAGAACTAAGTAAGAATATCAAAGACATGGGATTATATAGCCTTAAAAAACCAAAATATTATCATATCTCAAATACATATGGTATGTGCCATTTTTAGTAGGATATATGTAAATGAAATCAACTATACTAAATATAATACATGCATGAGACATCTACTGAGATCCACAACACAACTAGTATGGATGAAATATAATTAAATGGGGAAAAAATTCATTCCCAACAATGAGAAAGTAAAAATGACAACTAGAAAAGGCGATGAGGCCCTCACTGTAAGATAGCTCCAAAATTGAACAAATCAATCTACCATAGACTCCATATACCACGAAATATATATTAATACACCATTCCTAAAGGTCACTAGATAGTAGTTTCAAAAAATCTATTCTAACTACACATCCAAATGTCCATCGCTAACCTGTACATCCCCTACATTTACACAACCTTTATAGTCTGAAGGCCTATTAAGGGGTGATTATAAACATACATAGTAGGATTCTAGAAAAACTATAAAGGGATATTAAGGAAATAATCAACAAGAATCAAGACACTTGAGGGGACTAATAGGAATATAATATGGGAAATTAGAATACCAAGTCAGCTCAAGATTCTTGATACTAAGGACTATAAAAAAAGAATTCAATAAGAATAACATAGATATGATAAAATATGAGAGGACTCATGGATACTAAAAATTATTAGTCATTAGATCTCTCATCCTAAAAATCACCATGAATAGATAATTTGTGATTCTTGGAACAATTATGAGTCTATGAATACCAGTTTGGATATCTAGATTTAACATCATGTCTCAAAGGAAACCACTTGGGTGCCGATGAAACAAAATTTTTCTATCAGTTAGCACTTTACATGGTTCCAATAGCCACAAAACCACTAGAAGTAAAGAAGGAGTCCTCTCAACATTGAATCCCTCTCACCCTCCGGGGTAGCACGTGTTACCTGAGGGTATGGATAAACCCATATATGATCAGAATGATTCTCTAGTCCTTGAGTACATCCTTAAGTGACCTACATATTCATTATCTCATATGATAATATAGTATGCCAACCCCATGACCATGGGTGAAACATCAACTCTAGTGAAGGATCCATTTCTTGTTTGAGCTCCATAGACTAGAAAAATAACAACTCTATATATTGAGGATCCTTTCCCCATAATGTGGGTGAAATATAAAATATATTTGATTCCATTTGTAGTGGATTCAATCCCTATGCTTACATGGGTGAAATATTGACTCCTTAAGAGGATCCCAATCCCAACAAGTGAAATACCTACTCCACCTAGAAATAACTAGGGGAAAATCCATGTCTAACTGAAAAAATGTAGGAATAGAGGAAGTACATAGAATGACCTATGGTCTCAAAATGTGTTATCCCATGTTTTCCACCTATTCATGTTCTTTCATCCCACATGGCATGTCTCCTCCCAACTACATGATATGTAGAGGAGTCTCATGGTGTGCCATGTTTATAAACATACTCAACATGTACCTCATCTACACGAGTCTTGTACATTTGAGGGTATATGGGGAATAGGCTAGTATGCATGGTGTATGGGGCTACACAAGTTCCTTGTCATGTCTTTTTATACACACTAAGCTAGGCAGTCTGGGGTCACATAGTGTGTGGGCATCCCACACAACCATGTGATATTTTTCTCTTCCAGAATCCCAAGAACCATAAAATCTAGATTATACATCACAAGTTCTTATGAATCACACACTGTGTAGATGATAAATTTCTATATAGTATTCCCCTTCACTGTGTATCACGATCTTCATTCCTCGTCCTTCGATTCCATTGTGCAATTCTTGCAAAACACCTGCAGCTGATTTGACCATGTTCTTGCCACCATTGAAAGTTAGATCCCGACTATCCATTATTAGAGAATCTAATTTCTCTCACCTCCTCATATCACCAATGTATCCCTTATCACAAAACCATTTTCAAATATTCACCATCTAATCTCACCACCATCATCCAAAGATCTATTTTCTTTTAAAAACTGTTTCCATCCACCGATCTCATGGAATTTCATCTCATATTAATCCCCCACCATAAAACATTCCCTAACTTGTTAATCCATAATCTCAAAATTTTCCTTGAATTATCATTACCATATATGATCTTTCATCATGACTTAATATATAAAGATAAATATTTAATAATTATCCACATAACCAATGATTCATTATGAAATGAATTGGATTTGTGGTAATGGTTGAACCATCAAGCAAAAAATACCATTGATGAATGTAGGAAGAACAGATGGAGAAATCTATAAGACACAAAAAAGAGGCTCTACAGATTATTGTTTTTGTCTTGGACAACATTTTTTCTTTGAAACCAAAGAGGAGAGGATGAAATAAAAATAAACAAGTCTAAAAAATTCACATATCCATAAACAATGACCTCTAAAGAACTATGAAAAGTCACAGTCATGGATTTAATCTAATAGAATTAAATACATATTCATGATAATAAAGAAACATTGATGAATACAATATTAAAAAATCCATACCTTGATGTAGAATTTTATACACTTTGATCCATTTCAATACCCATAGATTTATTTTTTTTCTCCATCTAAATCAGTCTATAGGAATCACCACCGATTTGATCATACACCTCAATCCATCAAAATTGTCACCATGTTTCATCCTCTCCAATACTCTAATCTCTCTAGGTGATTTAAATAAAAAATATGTTAACCCTATAGAGGATACATAAGGTGGACTAAATAGATATGTCGTAGAAATTGTCTACAAATTAAAAAAATTAATTAAATAATTATGTTATTTAATTATTCCACTCATGAAAACAAACTCTCGAGAACACCGAAACAAATAGAACTAACATAACTCCTAAGGTAGACACCCCATTATAGGCTCAATTATAGTTTCATTTTTTCCATATTAGGTTCCAATAACGAGATATATTTTTTTTATCAAAAAGGCTATTGGGCAGATATAATTAACTAATATTTTTATTTTATTACATTCAAGGAAACACAACACTCGCATTTTCATGTCAACAATTCTCTAGTGTAAACCCCATATTTCTAAATGAAAAAACCCCTCATAATTATATTTGGTTCAATATATAGTGTAAAATGACTATTTTAACCCTATGAATGTTTTTGGACTTCAGGAAAATAAACATTATGATGTTTCACACATGAGTAAAAGATCAGGTCACTACATCCTCTCCATGTATAACTTTTTATCTTCAAAAAGAAAACAACTAGTGCTAAAGAACAACAATGAACAAGATCTATCTCATGCAGAATCTATACACCATCACATGAAATACCTTCACTATTGACATGTAAGCTCTAAGAAAACTCATTATATCCATATTTATAAATGCGAATGAATACCTTCATCTATAAAGACACTAGCCTCAGTCCATTATATTGTAAGAAGAAATAAGGGAATTCAGTCTCCTAAGGCATGGTTTAGTTAGCCTTCTCATTTCATTCAATAGTCATCCCAACTCATGAGATACAACAAATCCCACAAGTCTCCAACTATCACAGACAAATGACCACTGACAAGATCATCCATGTTGGGAGAACTGTTCTCCCCATATTTTAAATAGTTTTATGGATAGTCATTACAAAGGGAAACCCATCTACACTGCACAACCTCAATAGGTAAATAAACAGTTTTTTTATGACGACATTAGAAATGTTTTAACGTCTCAAGATTTTCTGGATTCTTATTAGAAAAATATTCCATAAACTTCTAATAAGGTAAAAGATCCATCATTTTATCCTATAGCCTAGGGGAAACATGATCCTTCCACTGAAATCACAACAACAACAATTTTTAAGTGATCCATTCATGTTTTTGTCTCTAAAAGACACACATCCTTAGTAAAAGATATTCCGATAGGGTTGTTTCTACCTGTTTTCAAAATAAATTAACAAAAACATCAATTGAAACAAACCCGTATGTCAACAAATCAATTCCACTCCACTGCTTAATGGGTGACCCAATCCGCTACTATCTAAAGTAGATGGTCCTGACTGATCAGATAGCATTTTCTTTGACTCTATACCTAAGGAAATATCCAATATGAGTAAACAAATATTAAAAATACCACAAGATAACTTCCACCTACACAAAAATAGTATTTATGTGGGTTTTGTACACCTAAAAGAATCCATAAGGCATGAATCACCAATAACTATACTTGAGAAGAGTGGTCTCCGATCAAGATGTCAATTGAAATACCTATCATGTGAAATGTGGAAGAATCTATATCCACATAAAGAAGTGGATGATTCTCTTAATACCTTTATAGAACACCCTTATAGTTTTATATATGATAACATCTAGTCATATAATAGAACTTCTCAACATCATATCTATAGTGTTCCTTAGATAAAAGAATGGTGTCAGGTTACCACCATCAACTGAAGGAGAAAAATGCCTCCCTTTTTTTTATAAACAACAACCAAAATCTTAGAGACAAATGTCCATATACTTCCCATATTTCTTAGACATGGATCATTTTCATAGAAGTCACTAACCATCATGACATGGATATGATAGTATAATATGCATAGCATTTAAGGTTTTATTTCTCAAAATCCCAAGCCACTCCATGATTCTAAGTTCTGTACTAGAAGAATCCTATAGCCTAATAGGATACATCATGAATCATATCAAGGACAGATTCATTTCACTAGATCACAACTCCAAAAAGGAAATCATCACTCCTTGTATGAGGGTCAATGCACAAACCATTTTCTAGACAAGGGTCAACCACATACTACCCCTATAAACCATTCATGACTTCATAAACATTCAAAGGGAGGAAATTTCTCTTATGTTCACATAATGTATAAACCTACACTTACCAACTATTGAAAATATAACATAATATTCCAAGGGTTGGATATACCTGCCACAACCGAGGGGTATTTCTCACTACTATATAAAAATCTACCCCATCCCGAAAAATTAGTACATCCCTACTTAGGGATGAGTGGATAAAGCTAAACATTAAAGGAATATATCTATAATATTTATAAGTAGCAAGAGGTTTCATTATAATCTTCCAAATTTTGGTTAAACAACACTAGGTGAATAGTGGAAGCCATTGGGAAACAACATAAGGGTATATGGGGAAAGAGGGATGAGTCACACTTCAGTTCACATCAGTTTACGCCCAATTACAAGCTTAATTTATATGTTTTATCTCATAACTTAGGTCATCAACACTCTTCACTAGTCTCCACCGAAAACCTCTTGAAAAAAATTAGGGTCTACCACATGGAGAATCCCATAGTTTACCATCTATATCATGGAAGCATATCAACAAAACTTGTTTGGATTCCATCATGGAGAAAGCTAAACTACCCATTACCACATTCATTGAGAATATCTACCAAGGATCACTTAGGTGACTCTAGTACAAGTCATATTAAAAAGAAGTTCAACCACAAATAATTATTTTTCATTTGGACTCTCCTTGAGACTCCAAGGTTAAACACTTATAAAAAAATTTCTGAAAAAAACCCATAAGACCACCATACCCTGACATATACATAAATAAAATAATTCCACCTTAATAAGGATTTAATTCCTATTATAAGATCACCATCCCAGATAATAGATCAAAATCCATCCATGGTAGAGCAGTCCCTTCACAAGTTCATGGAATTAATCATCTACTAATGACTCAAAGTGCTGTATAGGAAGTTAAATTCAGAAACCAGCATCTATAATATATGTTTGAACTAGTTGAATTAGTGAGTCCTATAATCTAGATAATCCCATATCACCCATGGTATAGTCTCAACTCATAAGCTCATAATGAATCTATTGTTGAACACATTAAATGTAACCGATATACCAATAATATTGTACAACATAGTGGGGAATACCATCTGCTCTATAATAAATATTTACATCAAGTGGAAGGGAAGAGATTCCAACTAAAATTATGGGGTGAAAATTTATATCAACCAAGCCTCAAGAAACAAAGCCTCATCTCTCAAAATATGATGGTAAAAGGAATAAGAATAGGAATGATGTCATCAAATACCTACCTTATATAAAATCTAGATATTAGTGGTTGGAACCCTAAAATCAATAGGTTTTACCCATAAGGGTGAGATGATATTTCGATGAGATGTCATAAGAAATACATGGAAGATCATAGATGAACACTATATGATGCATGTACCAAATTAATTGTATGACACAATCAAAGTATGAGGATTTTGGGTTTAAAAATAAGTTGTTAAAGTCTAAGGTAAAGGATACATCAGCTTCTTCACCTATGATGGTTTCCGTGATATGTTAACTGAACTCAGTGTCCCCTTAACATCATTAAACAAAGTTTCCAATCCAATACTCACATGACTACTAACTCTAATCAATGTCCCTAGGAAATACCCACTCTAACACCACATTGATGTGACCTGACCTACTAGGGTCCCACCTAGACTAGCAGTAAGCTTTTGTGCCACCCCAATTACGATTTAAATGGACTAATGGTTGGTTTCTAGAACCAAGTAGGAATATCGCACATGTAGAAGTCATTAACATATAGAAACCTAAAAACATATCATATCTCCAACACATAAGATAATAAACCACATCAATAGGATATATGTAAATTCAATGAACTATACTAAATGTAACACATGCACGTGACATCGATTGAGATCCAAAAGATAACAAGTAGTAATGAAATATAACAATAAGGAGTAAAAATACATGCCTAATATCTAGAATAAAAAAAATGAAAACTAGATAAGGGAAAATTTAATTACTGAAAGATAGATCCGAACATGAACAACTCCTACTTCCATTATCTAAATTTTCAACCAAATCTCTAATAAACCCCATTCCCTAAGGTCACCAAGTGTTAGATATGAAAATAATAAGTTATATCTACATCCAAAAGTCTATCACTAACCTGTATATCACTTGTATCAAAAAAAATATGTGTAGGACCAGGGTCCATGTGGTGGAGGGGGAGTATAATCATAGTTAGTAGGACACCCCAAAACCATAAAGGGAGTACAAGGTAGTAATAAACCTGAATCCTAGCACCAGAGGTGTCTAAGAAGAGGATAATACGGGAAAACATTATATCAAGATAGATCAAGTTTATAAATAGTAAGGGGAACCTAAAAGGAATTACATAAGAACAACCCAAATTGATCAAATACTAAGGGAATCAAGGAAACTGAAAATTACTAGTACTTATAGCTCTAATCCTAAAAACCACGACACATTGGTAGCTGGTGGTGCTCAAAAAACTGAAGAGTCCTTAAATCCTAAAGTTGATATCTACTCACAAGATCACCAGTCATAGGACAAAACCCAGGGTTACAAGGAACTATAAGATTTATAGTATTCATCACTATATAGACTTATAGTATCCATGCCACCTCAAGAAACTAAGAAAAAGAGTCTACTCGATCATAAATCTCACTAGCCCATTGGGGTATCATGTAAAAACTAAGGGTATGGTTAATAAATATAAATTCTCAAAAAGATGATCATGTTCCAAAGTAAATACTTAAGAAACCTTTGCAAAAACTAACTCTGATGATATTGGAGGATCCCAACTCCATGATCATGGGTGAAATACCTACTCTAGTGGAGTGTCGTTATCCCGAAAATCCTTATAGACAAGAAAAATATTGACTTCATAGATATAGTACCCCTACTCTGTACTGTGGGAGAAATACTAACCCTAAAAAATCATATAGGTAGAGGATCCTAGTCCCTTTCTTATATGGGTGAAATACCAACTCCTCAAGTGGATTACCATCCCAATGGGTAAAATATGTTCCCCACCTGGGTAAATGAGGGGGAAATCTAGATCTTGAAGAACCACTCAAGGAAAAGGGTAAGTGCACAACATATAATACTATCACATTATGTTTTTTCCCAAGTTTTCCACATAGCTGTGTTCTTTATCCCTACAAGGAATGACTCAACCCAACTAAATGGTGTGTATAGTGGTTATATGGTGTTCCATGTCTATAGAGGTACCCAGTATGTACCTCCTCTGCATGAGTCGTGTACCTATGAGGGAATATGAGGTGTGGCCCAACAAAAATGGTGTGTTGGGATGCATGGGTCCATGGGTGTGTAATTTCTATATATAGTAAAAAAATCCATCTTGGGTAACATGATATATGGGCTTTCTACATGGTTTGGAGATATTTTTCTTCACTAAAAACCTTAGCTCTATAGAATTTGGATTACTTTTTTTGTATTATTTAGAACTAAACATTGTTTATTTTGGAAATTTTAAGATAGTATTCCTATTCAATGAGTATCAATATCCTCACAACCCTTCCTATTAATTCATCATGCAATCTTACCATAATTCCATCAAATGATTTAACCAAGTTCGTGCATCCACTGGAAGTCAGGTCCCATCTGTATATTGTTAAGGAATTTAATTTTTTACACCTCCCCACATAACTCATTTTCTTCAGCTCATGAAACCATCATTGATCATAACCATATAATCTCAACAAGATTGACCAAGGATCTTTCATTATCAAAAAAACATTTCCATCCACCGATTGTGGTAAATCACATCTTCTATCGATGTCCTTCCAACACAGACATTCCTACTCATAAAACCATAATATCCAATATTCCCCTGAATTATAGTTTCTATCTATGATCCTCTGTCATTAATTAATCTAGAAATATTAATTTTCAATAACTATAAAAAAATCAATGATAAATCATGAAATGAATTGGGTTTGTGGTAATGGTCGAACCATCAACTTAAAGGATAATGGTGATGAACACATTTTTAACAGAGGGAGAAATCCAAAAAACATTAATTTGAAGATCCAATGATGTACATTTTATTCCTAGATACCTTTTATTTTTATAAATAAAATATATGGGGATGAAATTAGAATAAACAAGTCCAAATAATTCATTATCCCAATAAAAAACAATGGATAGGTGGGCCTATGCGAACTTAGAGTCATGGATTTAATTCAAGAGAATTAAATCCATGTTCATGATAAGAAATAAATAAGGATAAATCATATAATAAGAAATAACTACATTAATGGTTAATTTTAAATTATTTTATCCATTTTCACAATCATAAATTCATTCATTATTAGAGTTAAAATTAATCCATAGATGTCATCCTAGATTCGATCCCACTCCTAGATTCATCACCACCACCACCATGTTCTATCATAACCTGTCCCCTATATAGGGACATGAAATGAAGAAATGATAAAACTAGAGTAAAACCATGTTATTTTATTATATAATTCTCTTTAAAAAAATTTAATTTCATTTATAGCTTAACTTACATGCAACAACAAGTTCAAAAGAACCGCGATATAGTATTAAAATATTATTATTTATTATGCCATTTATCACTTATCCATTAGATTGGATGATATTAAAAAGACTAATTAATTATCAAAAATTATTTTTTATATATTTATACAATAATTTCATTAGTTTATAATTGGTTATAAATTAAAATAAATTCATTTTAAACTAAAAAAATATGTTTTTTTAAAAACATATTTTTATGCGCACAATGTATTTTTATATTAATAAATTAAATTAATCAAAATTTATGAATTATTTTAACTAAATTATTATATATTATATAAAAAAATATTTTAACATTCATCTAATAGTTTTTACATTGAAAAAGTATGAAGTTTAACTTAATTTTATGGTAAAAAATGAATTTTACTAAAAATGATTTTGCTTCATTTTGAACAACTATTTTAAAATGAATTTATATCACTTATAGAAATTTAATATTATAAAATTTAATAAGTATTTGGAATAAAATTTTTTAATATAATTTGAAAAGTTATGTTTAATTTTTTTCATAATGAATAGTAAAAAAACAAATTTTTATTACCGTGGTTATTCTTAAGAAGGGTTTGTCTGGGTAGAGATAAGGTTTAAAATATCCAAAAAACATAATTTAATTTCATTGGTTTATGGTATTTTTAACCTATCCATCCTATATTCAAGTATTTTTAATTTTTGAGCCCATTGATTTGAGTAAGATATTATTATATTTTTAATCTTTTTAAAAATTCAAAGTGCGTCCAAGTGCGTCCTCTTCCTCTCTGATTAAAGAATACTACCTATTATCTCTTCATAAAACATAATTATACTTATATATCATCCAATAACAACCCTAATTCCTTCATAACACCCTTAGATATTTTTTATAGGTCCCTTTTTGATTAGAATACCATCCACTCAAAGATTAAGGTGTAAGCCAAAGGATGTTTCTCCACAAAGAGGTATAACTCTTAAAAATGTACTTTCAATTTTATTTATTCTTCATCCTTATATAAATATTTAGTATAAATTATCAAATAAATAGTTAATTATATAATTTTATTATTATTATTATGAATCAACCATTTCCAACCTCATTTATATTAAACAAGAAATAAATTTATCGCTCGTACGTATGTGTGGACTACCACCTCAACATAGTGATATGATTCATTTTCCATAACATTAATTCATGGTTGGATATTATGATTTATTTATTATTTATATATGATATTTATAAAATAATAATTTTTCTATAACTATAATATATTATCTATATTATGAACTTTTTATTCATTGTAAAATGACATCATCGCTCGTGCGTGCGTGTAGACTACCACCTCCACACAAAGATGTGATTCATTATTCATCAATAATTAATATTAATAACTAAAAAAATTAATATGATGAATAAATATTATACTTATTTCATGATTAATATCATAAATATGATGAAACCATGACCATATATAAAGTACTGGAACCATCAAACCAAAACATTCATTGAAAAAGAGTAGTTTTCACCCGAATATTCATTTTAATTAATGGAATTATTAAGAAAAGGATAATAAAAAATTATAAATGAATGATACCTAGTAATTTATTTATGAATAGGTTTATATAATATATTTATAATAAATATATTTATTATATTGGATGTTTTAATGTGAATGATGAAAGACAAAACTTGTGGTTGCAGATTTATGTTTCAATCACATTTTAATAGGGATTATTTATGATGGAATTTCGATTGAGGGAAATCATAGTGATAATTACCTTTATAATCCATTTATTTTATTATTATATATTTATTTTTATATTTTTATGTAATAATACAATTTTCATCTCTTCATCACTTAAAATTTCTGAGAATTTTTTATAAAGAAAAGCTGACCTTATTTCTACTTTGGTCGAAAAGACATTCCTTCCATGTCCATACTCTTCAAAATGGTCCTTCTAAAATGTTTTTAAAGAAAATTTAACCTTATTGCCTCTTAAAATGATTTAAATTGTCCTTTAAGAACCCTTTTCTTATATGTTCTTACATTTTTTTATATCTTTTATTTTTTTTTGAACTAGACATTTTTGAATTTTTAGAAAATTTTAAAAATGAATTTTTCTAAAAGTTTTTCAAACTAGATTTTTTTTAATTTTTACATTGATGTAAAATGGAATACATATTTTAATATATATTACATTAATATATTTTCTCCACATCATGATCGCTATTTTATTTGAGGATTAATTTACATGTTTCTTGGGTTATTTGGAAAGAAAATAATTTTCTTAATATTTTGGTATTTTTTAGTTAAAATATAATCAAAAGAGTATATTTTATCATATTTTCAAAGAAATATTAAAATGATATTTTAAAGTAATTTTTCATCTTTTTCAACATACTTTAAGTATTACTATGATTTATTGGGGATATGATCTAATGATACCAAACAATTTATTCTTTGGATGATTTATAATTATGACTATTTAAGGATGATTCTATGAAACCTGATTTTTTACCATGGGCTAATTAAGTTATGATGAATCCCTTATGTAACTTATTTATTTTATATAGGTTATGCTATGATGAAATGTTTATGAAACCTATTTACTTTCCATGAGTTATTATATGTTGATATGATGATTTTTTATGATATCATGTCAAACATATATATGATTTTCATTTTTATATGGGTGGGAATATAATTATATTTCCCTCTAATATATTGGGTATATATGGATATATCATAAGATAATGAAGAGTAAAATTGAGAGTGAACCCAATTAAGTAATGGATTCTATCTACTATGATAATCTTTGGATTCAACCTTTACTAATAAAATTATAGAATAGAGAGTGAACCCAATCCACTATGATATCATTGGAAGTGATCCTTGGAAAATGAAATTATTTTCTATGATTATGATAATTACACAAACTTATGCATTATGCTTATGATTTGATTTTATGGGTTATGATTGATTATTGATGATTCTTCACGCTTATGACTTTTGTCTTTATAATGAAAAATTATTATACCATTATTTATAATTAATGATCATTAACCAATTGAGTATTATTATTTTAAGTTATTATCATGTTTTCATACACATATAATTTTCTTATTTTTTTTTTCAGAAGGTGGCACTTTGGTCAAAAGACCAAAGAAATTTTATTAGCAAAAAGAAAAGAAAGATTACAAGAGTCTAAAAGATGGGATCAAATTACAATCTTTGACTTGCAACAGAATCAGGTTTTCTGGGAGCTCCTCCATCCAGGTTATTGCCTGATTAATGCCTTTGTTAGCGAGAGCATACGCAACCATATTATCTTCACGGTAAGTATGAGTTGAAATGTAATTGACGTCATGGAGAGATTGAAGGCAGTTCATCCAGCGCGTAGTAATCGGACAAGAAAGATGAAAATCTCCCTTCCAAATGGCTTGAACAACAGTAGTAGAGTCGCTCTCAATCCATAAGTTGTTCCACCCATGTCAAAGAGAAAAATCAGTGGCATGAATAACACTTAGAATCTCAGCTTCTAGAGAGGATGTAATACCACAACCTCCAAAAAAGCATCCCACGATGTGACCATGATGATTTCTGAAGACAGCTCCACATCCCGTGGGACCTGGATTTCCCTTAGAGGCGCCATCCACATTGATTTTAATCCAACCTGGAAATGGAGGTCTCCAGAAAATCTCAAAGGTGTGCAATGGTTTCAAGAAAATGGCCTCAACTTGAAGACGGCGAAGGATCATAAAGTCCGCCACCGAATTGTTGCAGGAACCATTCTGGATCAAAGCGGCTTCCCGAATAGCGATGAGAATTCTCATTTTACCTGCATTAGTGTTGTGTGAGCAATTATTATGTAGAATAGAGTTTCTATCATACTGAATCACATGAATCAGCTCATCAACCCCAGCCCGGAACAAATTTCTAATTTGGTGAGAGGAGTCCATAGCAACGCAACGTTTAATCTTCTCAGCAATAGAGTTATAAACCGGCCATCTGCAATCAAAAGTGTCAAAAATATATTTCCAAAGAATTTTCTTATTCTCAATTAGTATAATTTATTGATATCTATTATGTTTACCCTTACTAAGAATCTGAACGAACCCTTTGTTATATTGAATTTCCCCTTGTATTGAACAAAGGTTTTAAATAGGGTATGTATATGAAGTTCCCTAAGTAAGAATAAATTTTTGGGTTATATTGAATATAATTCATGAAACAAAGTGATGATGTATCTAGAATCAATTTTCTCTAAAACTTTATGGTTTTGGGGAGTGTTTTTTAATGATATGTATTGAATATTTATATAAATGATGTAATATATATATGTATAAAAGGATTGGGTTTTTTTAATTGTTGCCAGGTAAGGGTCTAGTTAATCTTTAGATATTAGGATTAGAGAAATGTTTTGAAATTCTTGGGGATAACTCTAATTGTAAGATAACATCTTGATTTTTTTTAAAGTATAGATTGTGTGGTTTTCATAGAAAATACATCCATGTTTAGTTAAATTAAAGTGGATGTGGCTATGGAGAATATGATCCTAAGGGTAAAAACTCTAAAAGGGGTGGACTGGGTATTAACTTAATCATTATTGGTGCACAATGAGTGGGCCAAAGAATTAAATAATGTGACCTAGGATTTTTATACATATATTTCACATCTTAATAGGTGAAAATTTAATGCATAACATAACTATCAATGATGGAATCAAATACGTATAGTGCCTTTAGAAACCTGAATACTTAAAAAATGGTTCACAAGAGATCTACGTAATCTATCACTTGGTTCTCCATAACTAATACACTTCTTAGACATATCATATTTAATACCATTTTTCATAACCTAGGGAAAGGAAATAAAAGAGAAGGGTGACCTCATGTTCTTAGTAAGGGTAAACACGGGAGATATCAATGATCAAATGAGAATAAGGGTATGTGAACAATAGTTTAACATTTGAGAACCATTTCTTTTAAATAAATATAATAATATTTATTTATGACATAAATATTTTCCTTTAATAAGAAATAAATTATAAATGAATCAATGAACACGTGCTATGAGATCATAACATTGTAATAATACATAAATTTTGTTTCATACACATAAGCCTAAAATTCATTTCTTTATTATTTAAGTAAAACATATAGGACTATCATACTAGATTAGATTAGATCTCCAAACCATCATATTATTCAAGATTTTCTCCCCATATTTTCATAGTGTATAGTGTCCCAAACTAAATAAGATTCACTCCCTATTCCAGTCCTATTTCTCTCATGAGATATAAATCTTTACCCAATTCATTGAAGGGATATAAAAATCTAGGACCACCTATCACATAACGAAAATTATAAAAATTTGTTCCACAAGATCATAAAACAATCATAATATCAAAACCCATGAAAATAAATCTATTTAATAAACATTTAAAAATAACATAACCTATTGAAAAATAATTGGTTTTATAAACATTTCATCATTTCATCATAGCGTAAACCATGGAAAAGGAATGGATTTCATAAACATATTTTCATCATAAACACAAAACATCCAAATTATAACAAGGATGTTACCCATGGATCATATCAGCAAAAAATAATAATTGAAATCAAGAGATTTTTTCTTTAATGAATAGAAATACCCTTACCAGATCATTAAAACATTCTAGAGGAAAATACCCTTTCCACATTAAAATCAATTTTCAAAAAATTAAATTAAAAAAATATTATGAATATTATTTTATTTTAAAATATCCTTAGAAACATATAATGAAATATTTATAGTATTGACTGTTCATGATAGATGGAAACTCCATTCATTTTATATAAGTTAAAAGAAAACATTACTTTAATATTTTTATAAATAGTTAAAAAGTACGTCATTAAAAAAATGATAAGAGAATTTATTTTAAGCCTTTTTGTAATAAATTAATCATGGGTAAAAATAAATTTAATCAATCATAGTATAATATTAAAAACATTGTATATTTTTTTAGAAAAAATGGATGTGGAAGAAAATTTTTTTTTGATCAAAGAGAGAAATAAAGTTGACTCTCATAAAAAAATTTCGTTTAGTATATTGAGTACTTAAAGTGATGAGAATGAATGGAAAAATTGTATTATAAGTACATAAAAAAATTATAGTAAAATTACTAAGTTTATTGAGAGGTATATCATAATACCACATCACCAAAAACTTAATCATTAATAATCCCAATAAACAATGAGATTACAACATAAAACCCTTACCACTTTGGAAACATTTGAATTGTAAGCCCCATGAAAAAATAACTTCAAATGAAACTTTAAATATAATGAAAATAAGGATATTCATGATTTAAAATTTCAAATTGGAGTATATACACCTCATAAAATAAGATAAGTTTATGAAAAAATATTCATCCTAAAGAAGATAATTTGAGACGATAAACCCTTACTCCATGTTCCAATTCCACGAAAAGAATTATAACCACTTATATAACATAATTAATTATATTATAATTAAATAGAAGAATAAATTAAATACTTATAAAAACATATATTATAAATTTATAATATTTCAACACAAATTTAAAAATAAATCCTAATTAAAATCGTCAATTCCACGAGTTAACCGTTTCGTTGATCATGAGTATTTCAGTTTAGTAGTTCTGATCAATATACTTTAATCATGTTTAAATCATACATAAAATGTTAATTATTATATAATTATTATTATATATATATATTTAATTTATCCATAAATTCTAGAGATTGAAAAATTAATTACAATGGACATGGAGATGATAGACCATACGTATGCCTGAACACTATTTTTGATTTTTGACAGATGGAAAAAGGGTAAATAATAATTCAAATTTAATGAATCATTATTGTATAATAAATGTATTTATATTAATTAAATATATCCTTATTATCATCCATGTAAAATTGAAATAAAAAACAAATCAAATCACTTCATGGAGGTTGTAGTCCACACGTACGCACGAGCGATGTTATAATTTTCAAATGTATTGGATGTTAATAAGGTAGATGTGATATTATAATTATAGAATTATAATATTTTCATAATTATAATATATAAATATTAAACCCATCCTAATTACCACCCATGAAATATGGTGGTGGAAAATTATTTGTATTGCTACATGGAGACAGTAATCTATACATACATACGAGCGATACTTTCACATCCCATTTGATGGGAAAGAGGGTGGATAATGGTGATTTAATAAAAATAATAAAATTTTCATATTTTTATTATAGTTAATTTATTATTTTATTTTAAATACCATGAATTTATGGGAGGTAAAAGAATAAGTAAAAAATAAAGTGATCAGTTAAGGAGATTACCTCTTCTTTGAAAGAACTCCTTTAGATCTCATATTAAGGATCATATGGATGGAATTTTGGGAATAAAAGAACCTATAGAATGTGTATTAGGATGTTTGAGAGTGATTTTGGTAGGTTTTAGTAATTTATTATGGCTCAAAAGGTGTTAATAAGTTAGGGGAGGATGTTCAATTTTATAATTGGGCTGAGGTGAACCTGTGGAACTTCTTAAAAGATTAAAATATAATAAAGTAATTATAAAAAAATGACTAAAAATGGAAATATATTAGAATATATGGTATTATTTGGCTTTAATCCCATCATAAAATATAATTTTATACATTTACCAGGGTTTTAAACCTTATCCTTTAGTTTAACCCCTTAATTAACCCATTTTACTTTAAACCATTATAATAATTTTTTCATCTTAAAGGGTTATAATTTTTATTGTAAGCTAAATATTGACTAATAAATTGGAAAAGATGAAATATTTGAACATATTTTATTCTAATTATCCTATTTCAATAATTTTATAGCTTATAAATAATTTAATAAAATATTATTTCCATAAAATATCATGAATGTCATTTTTGACTCTATTAATTAACTTGACTTTCACTGGCATTAATAAAAAGAAATGAATAGAATAAAAAACCATAAAAAATTAATAATAAGTAATAATTTATATTAAAAATTTTTGTAACACACATTTTTTTTACAAATTAAATTAATTTACTATTTTAAATAATTTTTCATATTTCTTTTAATTGAATAAATATCGAATTTGTATTACATAAGAATTTAAAGTATTTTTTTCTAAGAAATTAAAATAAATTTCCATGAAAAAAATCATTTATATTTAAAATATAAATTTTTAACTGAATTTATAACCTTTTTCCTTATTTATCATTTCAATAGATATTAATGTCAAGAGAATGGTATTTTTGACTTTATCTTTTACTTAAATGTTATAAAGGCCATCATCAAATGAAAATGACACTAAAATTCAATATATCAGATAATTGAATGTAATTGGCAGAAATAAACTAATACAATAAGATAAATTTCTGTTTTGGAATGAATTTTAGACCTTATTGAATTACTTTTAACCATAATTAACGCATTTTACCTTTATATTGATAATAAAAATTTACCATGGTTACTATTCATTATGACCAAAAGTAAAAGTGACATATTCCACAAATTTGGATATCATAATTCAAAATTTGGATTCTTTTTTTGAAAATTAAATTCTTAAAAATGGAAGAAATTAATTTAACATTAAAATACTAAAGTAAATGAATATATTTTTTTTTCCATAAAAAATTCCTTTTAAGTATAAAAATGCTTTTACATAAGATTAAAGAAAAATATTAATTAAAAATATCATAATTATTTTTTTTAAAATGAAAAGTAACTGTTTATATTATAAAACTAATTAAAAATAAAAATTTTGTTTGTAAGTACTTAAAAATAAAATACAGTTTTTAATAAAATCAATATTGTTCTCTATTCTTTGAAAAATAAAACCTTTTAGAAAATTCTCAAAAACTACTCAGAAGATTATTTTGTTATTATAAGTTCCCAAATTATTTCATTTTTATCAAATAAAATTTTTAAAATTTCCATAAATTAATTTTAATAGATTCTCAATAAAAATAATAAAAATCATTTTTCATGAAAACATATTTTTGAAACATAAAATCGGTTTACTAAGAATTCAATGATCATTTCCTAAGAAGTAATCAATAATTTTTTATTGTGATGGTAATATATATATATATATTTCATAATACGGTAAATCATATTCATAACCACCATTTCAACAGCTATGTTATAATGATAATATTTCATGGATCATTTATTCCTTATGTTGTGTATCTTATACACATTAGAACATAGTGTTACTTTTAAAATCGCATGGTGTTACATTATCCTCCATTTAATAAATTACATTCTAACAATTTTTAATTTTTTTGAAAATAATTTTTTTGATACTTGAAAACTCATTTTTTGAAAACACACATCATAAAAATGGTTAATAAATCTTTTTCTTGAAGAGACGGAAGAGAAACATAAAGTTTATCTAGAATAACACATATCTTGGTTTCTAGATAGGTGAACATTATCATGAAGTGAAAATATGGACTTGTAAGAAAAATTTAATGTCCGTATAATGATGGAGATTGGTAGAGAACATGGATCACAAGAAAGGGAATGATCATGAGAAACTGAATTACCATAAAACCATAAATCAACGAGGTATTAAAATACTATCAATTTATCAGAATTGAAGGTAATAAGAAAACATATTTATATCAATATTCCTTTACTAGAGTTGAATAATTCATTTAACATCTAAAATAATAAATTAAATAAATATAATTAATTAGAGAGTATGATTTTATCCTTTAATCAATTTCCAACATAATTTATTATGTTTTTCTAAATGATGATTATTAAAGATAAATATTTTTATGTCAGATGTGATAAAATAAAATTCTAATGATTCAAAACTGTATCAAGATAATATTTATGTATTTAGGAATTAATCAAAAACCTAAAAATGGGTTTAACAATGTAAGATAATTTCTAAAATTAATAAACCTTTATATTAATCTTCAAATCCTATATAATAACACCCAATGTTCCACATAGATTATTCCATAGACAACTATGTATAATACTCTATGTTTGAAACCCAAAAACCATTAGGACTTCATTAACACATTCTTCTAATTTGAATATAACATTTTTCTACACACTATACCAAAAAGTATATCCTATAATCCAATAATCTCTAAAATTTTCACATCATTTCCATAAATAACTTGAATCGCTATAAAGCCACTTTAAAATCATATATTATTATAAAATATAATTCAACCTTAACACCTATGATAAAACCCATATTACCAAAAATATGTACATTTAAATTAGTCATAAAATGTTCCTAAAATATAAATTATATTTAACTTTTAAATAAATTCAAAGTGATACTAATAAGTACATCATGTTTTGTAGTGGTAGGAATTTCACCCATGTTGCCCTTCAGTTGTGGGATCAAGCCCCGTGACCTTGCTCGACGTGATGGTTTGTCACTTGAACTACATTTTTTACTTTTTATAAAACTATATTAACATAAATCATATAATTTTATCAAACATATGGTGAAAATCCTAAAAAACAACCTTATCATTTAAGAAATTTTTAACCTCAAATGTTATTTCATAGCCATTAGCTTAAATCTTTAAAACTTTAATCGCATTCATCAAAAATAGTATCACATGTTAAATAGAAAGGATACATAAAACTCAAACTAATTAATAACTTTCCTAAATATCATTAATCAATATGATAAATAACTGTATAAAATTATAATTTAGTGAACTTCCCTAAAATATCATGAATCAAATTTAGATACTGACGTGAAAGGTACTCATTAGCTTGACCATAAATTTCTTTAAGATATCTCATTTTTAATGAATTTATTTTCAATCATCAACATTATATATATCCCACTATACAATATACCATAACTATATTATTAATAAACTAACCTAATGGGTTATTTAAACCATAATAGACAATTCTTCTTAAAACCCAGTAAAAGTTTTAAATTGATTCAAAATCCCCTCATGTAAAACATTTAAAAGGGAAAATTGATTCCTTTTATGTTGTGATCAACATTAAACTTATAAAACCATGAATATATCCATAAATTTTATGTTACCCACACATAAAAAATATATACTTTCAAAAATTAACATACTTTTTATACCTTAAATAACATCATAGACTATTGAATATATTATAAAAACAAAAAAAACATTATCAAAGATGACATAAATAATTTTTTTTCTTCATATCATCACCCAATTTATCAGTCACCAATACCATCCCATTAATTTAAATCATATCTTTATCCCATATAAACATTTCCACCATACCAATAAATCACTTTTATTGGTTATCATAACCATTCAACACGTCTTTCCAAATCCTTAAAGAGAACTATAATGGAACAATATTTAGATGTTTCATGATTATTATATCCAAAATATCATTGATATAATTATTTAATTCCAATATTTAAACACATTAATCCTTTCACTTTAAATAGTTACATATAATAGGCACTTCTTTGGTCTAAGAGTTAACCCTTATATTAGAGAATTGACTTGGATAATGCCAATATTCCCAAAAAATTAGACATGGAACTATTAATGGAATATTTAGATGGAATTTCTTTCCCCCATAATTTTTTTTAATTTTACATAAAAGTAAATTTTTCTATTACCTTTATTTCTATATACAAAATATCTTCCCATTCCATTGATAAATTACCTTGTGTGCTTCTTCCGACATTCTCAACATGTAGGAAGTTGGATAATCTTTTCTCTATAATATTCACGAAACACCTCTTTTATCTTATTAGGTGTGTTAAGAAATTTACCCATGTAGATATTGTTAATAATATAATGGTATATTGTATTAGGTATAATCATAACGTTTCAAATTCTTGACACAATTTAATTTTGTTTCTCATTAGGACAATCATTCCATAGTCTGTCATCATTAAAATGAATCCTCCTAGTTCTATCCAAAGAATAAAAACAAAATGTATAGTGTGATAAATAATAATAATTGTAAGACATCATGAAAAATAATTTATAGGGTGTCTAAATCATGAAACCTCCTTTTCAATCTATTACACCTTAGGTTTAACCAAGGTCATCCATGTTCATTACCAAATGTTTAGGTTGTTATTCTCTACATAGACTTATCGCTTGGGTTCTCACCAATGTTTTCTCATCCTATTTTCCAAAGGTAACTAAATATTTATATGATACCAATGATAATGACATGATATTTTCATAAATATATTTCATATCTTAATAGGGGAATATTCAATACATAACATAATGATCTACACCAAAATTTTATAGGTCTAGTGCATTAAGAAACTTAGATAAATAAATAACTAATTCTTAAGAAATATACACAATATCCCAATTAGTTCTTCATAAATAGTATCGTTCATAGACATATCATACATAATAACTTTCTTCATAACCTGGGTAAAGTAAAAATAAAAAAATGTGAGATCAAGTGCTCATTAAGGGTAAAAATAGAAGATATCAACGATTAGATGAGAATGAAAGGAGCATAAGGGTATATGAACAAGAGATAAACATTTGAAAACCATACCCTATATATTAAATATAATAATCTTGAGTTATGGAATAATTCTTGGCACTTCATAATATATGAATCATAAAGGAATCAATGACCATGACCCTTGAAAACTTAACATTGGCATGAGAATTATGTTTTTAGAATACACATAAGATTAGAATTAATTTACTTATTCGTAAAATATCACTTCACATGCTATAATATTTGATTGGGTTCACTCTAAAAACTATCACATTATTCAATGTTCACTCCTAATACTATCATAGTGGATATATTCGGTTATTTAATTGGGTTCACTCCAAATTCTAGTCTAATTTATTTCATGAAATATTACTATTTACCCACTGCATTGGAGGGATATATAATTCGATTCCCAAAAACAACATAATGAGAAATGTACATATGCATGACAAAATATCATAAAATATTAATCATATATAGAACCCATAAAAAGAAATGGGTTTCATAAACATTTAAACATAAGATGACTCATGGAAAAGGATTAGGTTTCATAAACATTTCTTCATTTCATCGTAGAATAACCCATGGAAAAAGAATGGGTTTCATAAAAATATTTTCATCATAATAATAAACCATAAATAGAAATTATAAGGATGGTTCCCTAAGATCATACCCGAAATAAAACACATTTTAAATCAAGGGATGTATTTTATATAATATCATTAAAAAACTATTGAGGAAAATAACCTTTCCACTATGAAAATCACTTTTAAAAAACTTTAAATTCACAAAATATTGGAAAAGTTAATTTCATTGAAAATATACTTGGAGTATTATAAAAGAATCTTTATATTATTGAGTGTCCATGATGGAATTATATTACATTTTTGTCATATAGGTTAAAATAAAACATTCCTTTCACATTTTTGTAGAATTTCAAAAAGTAAATCTTTTATAAAATGACATGAAGATTTATTTTAAATAATTTTTTAAAAAGTAAATCATCTGAAAAAATTAATTTAAATATTCATAGTATAATACAAATAAAATTTTGATTTTTATTTCAAAAACATGGATATAAAATAAAGTTGTTTTTTGACCGAAGAGAGAAATAAATTTAGTTTTTTGAAAAAAATGTTATTCTAATATATTGAGTAATTAATGTGAGGATAATAAATGGAAAAGAATTATTATAAACGAATAACAAAATTTTAAGAAAATTTACAAGTTTATTTAGATTTTTCTCATAAAATTCTATATCTATAAACTTAAACATAAACATTCTCGATAAACAATGAGATTTTAACATAAAACCCTCACTGCTTTGGTAACATTTTAATCATAATCCCCATGAAAGAATAACTTCAAATGAAACTTTAAATATCATGAAATTATATATAATAATGATATAAAATTTCAATGGATAATATATAAACCTTATAAAAGAAGACAAGTGTATGACTTAACAAATGTCCCAAAGAAGATAATTTGTGATGATAAACCCTTAACTTAGATTCCACTAACTTTGAAATCACTCTAACATCATGTATAATAAATTTTAATTTATTAAAATTATATATCACAATGATATAAATTATTATAATATCATTTATTACCCATTTATAACATTTCAAAAAGAACCATTTATCAATAACTTCTTATTAAAATCGTTATTTTTGGTTGTTAACTGTTTTTTTATCATGAGTATTTATATTCTATAGTTCTAGTTAGTGCACATTGATAATGGTTCAATCATCTATAGAGTAATAATAATGATATAAATATCAAATAAATTCAATATATATATATATATTGTCATCCATAAAAGTAATATATATAAATTAATTACACCTTTCATGGAGTCGGTAGTCCAAAACCTTTCATAGACACTTTTTTCACTTTTCAATAGATGGAACAAAAGAAAGGTAAAAAATAATTACCACATACAGAATAATTATTATATCATATAAATACTTTATTTTAATTAAATATATCCTTATTAACATCCAAGTAAAATATAAATTTAAAAAAACCATATCGTTTTAGGGGGTGGTAATCCACACATACGCACTAGTGGCATAATCATTTTCTAATGTATTGGAAGGTAAAAAGGTAGATAGAAAATTATAATTGAAAAATTATAATAATTTCATAAGTATCATATATAAAAATTAAAACCCTTATAATAACCATCCATAAAATAAGGTGGTGTAAAATAAATTGTATCATTATGTGGAGATGGTAATCCACACGTACACATAAGTGATAACTTCACATACCACTTAAAGGGAAATAAGGTTGTTAATGGTGATTTAATAATAACAATAACATTAATGTATATTTGGGATACTAAATTTATTATTTTATTAAAAATACCATAAATTTATAAAAGGTAAAATAATCAGTAAAAAAAGTGACCGGTTAAGGTGATTATATATTCATTGAAAGAACCCCTTTAGATCTCCACTTAATGAACCCAGTGTTGAAATTTTGGGAATAAAAAAACCTATAAAATGTGTCTAAGGATTTTGGATAGGGATTTTGGAAGATTTTTGTCAATCTATATGGCTCAAAATTTGTGAAGAAGCTAGGGGAGGAAGTACTCCTTTATAATTGAGGTGTGGGGAACTTTTGGGATTTTTTACAGCATTAAATTATAATAAAGTAATTATCATTAAAAATACATCCAAATCTACATATATTAGAAGATAATTTAGTATATGGCCTTAATTCCACAAAAAATAGACATGTTTAAGGGGTATTTTAAACCTTTTCTTTTTGTTTAAATGTTTAATTAACCCATTTTAACCTTAAGCATGGTAATAAATTTTTCAATCTTAAAGGGTTATAATTTTACTTTTAAAGTAACTATTGACTCATAAGTGGAAAAAGATGAAATTTTAGACTATATATTGTCCTAATTTCCCCCTTTCAATATTTTTATACTTTTTAAATAATTTAATAATATATTAGTTCCATAAAATATCATTAAGGTCATTTTTGACACTATTAATTTAATTTGAATATTATTGACATTGGAAAAAATATGAAATTAAAATATAAACCTTAAAATAATCATAATAAGTAATATATATCTAAAATTATTTTGGGACGAACAAATTTTCCAAATTAAATTAATTTAATTTTTTTTTAAAATAATATGTTTTATTTTTATATTAATTCAATAAATAATATATTTTAGTTGTATAATAATTTAAGTTAATTATTTAATTCCTAAAAATTATTAATAAATTTCCATGATAAAAAATCACTTATATTTAAAATACCCATTTATAACCAAACTTATTCTCTTTGTTCCTAATGTAAATATTTAAGTGATATTGAAGTTAAGAGAATGACATTTTTGAATTTTCCTCTTACTTAAATATTATAAATGTCATTTTCATGGAAAAATAACACAAAAATAGAATATATCCAAGAATTGGAAGGAATTGGATGGAATAAACTCATAAAATACGATAAGGTAATGGTTTGTGTTGATTTTGAGACCTTATTATATTATTTTTAACCTTAACTAATCCATTTTACCTTTATTGTGATAATAAAAATGTAATATGATTACTATTCATTATGTCTAAAAGTAAAAGTTTCCTTTTTAAAAAATTTATAACTAATGATTCAAAATATTCAATCCAATTTTCAATTCATATAAGTGGAATAAATTAATTAACATAAAAATGAAAAACACAATGAAAAATAGTTTTTTTAGAAAAATTTCCTTTTGATTATAAAAATGTTTTTATATAATATTAAAGTATAAAATTTATTTAAAAGAACATAATTCTATTTTTTAATAAAAATAAATTAATTATAATTTGAAAAAAATTCAAAATATAATTTTTTATTTTAAATAATTAACAATAAAATAAAGTTTTCAATAAAATTAGTATTTTTCACTATTCATTGAAAAATATAACCTTTAAAAAAATTATCAAAAACTAATAATAAACTTATTTTGATATGACGAATTCTAAAATTATATCTTTTTAATCAAGTAAATTGTTTTAAAAGTTATAGAAATTATGTTTAATATTTGATCAAAAAAAGTAATAAAAATAATTTTTGATAAAAACTTGTTTTTGAAGCATAAAATGGATATAATAAAAATACAATGATCATTTTATATGAATTAAAAAATAAATTTTTAGTGAGTATGTACTATATATATATATTTAATAATGTGGTTAATCCAATTCATACCTACCAATTCAAAAATTAGGTTATAATGATAATATTTTATTAACATTTACGCTTGATGTTGCGTATCTTGTACACTATCGAACATGTTGATTCTGCCACAAATTCACTTTCTAGGACTTCTATTGCAAGAATTTGTGTTGAAGTTGATGTTTCAAAACAATTTACTTCTCATATTTGGATTCAGAGTGGTAAACTTGGTTTCTCTCAGGAGATTCTATATGAGAGATTTCCTGACTATCGCCATAACTGTCTCAGGCTTGGCCATACCTCTAATTTCTATAGCAAGAATCAGGGCTGTACCAAGGTTAAAAAACCCACCTGGGTTGAAAAAGTTCATAAGGCTCCATTTGATCAAAAATTTTGTGCGAGTAGATTGGATCATGCTCATAATTCTGAAAATCAACTTTCAGATTTTACTAATGCGGTTATTGAAAATGCGATTACTCCCTCTAGGATTGAACCTATTGGATCCCAGCACTCTAGTGCCTCTAAGAAAAATGAACCTCAGATTCCCCTTCCCCTTCAAGAACAAATGGATATCTCTGTACCTAACAAAAATTCAGGGGAAGAGGATCATGATGTATTAGACTCCAATGCCGAGGAAGCTGACAAATCTGTTCAGATGGAAGAATCTTTCTTAAATAATATTTCCAAAAAAGGTAAAAAACCTTTGGTAGATGAGGATGGCTACATCACTCCACATCCAAGAAAAACTAGAAGACACAAATACTACTCAAACATAGAACATACCATTGTTACTAGATCAGTGGACATCTCTAAAGCTGAGCAAGTAGAAACTTCCCAAGAGAAGTGTCAAGTTGAGACTCCCAAATCAAAACCTGCTAATGATCCTTAGGATAAGACTCAAGAATCATTTTCTAGTACTGTTCTGTACTACTTTTCACCACATTTTGATGATCATGATCTTCAGGAGTTGATCAAGAATATGGATAGGCAATAGGAGATTTCTCAGCAAGAGCTTCAGGATGGTAAGATTTCAAAGGAGCAATATCTTTATATTAAAAGATCCATCTCCATTGAAAAATCAAGGATGAACAGCAAATCAAATTGAATCTGACCTGTTTGATGATTTTTTCTTGATTAACCCTGTTTTAGAGTTTTCTGTCCCATTCTCCAGATTTATTGACTATCATCAATTCAAAGCATTTTCAGTAAAAGACTGCTTTCTTTTGGTTTTTTTGAGGCCACTTACATGGTTCATTCTCTGCTAGATATTTTACTCTGGTCTTCAGATTTTTATTTTAGACTTTTATTTCTAGTTGTCCTGGGCTTCTATATACTGGTTTTCTGCTGAGCTATTTGGGTCATTTTATATTCTTTCTTGGAACCGGTTCTTATCTGGTCAGTGGTATTCTGATTGAGTATGAGATGATGCTTTTGGATCAAATCAGTACAGATCTCACTCATTTCGATTCAGGATCCTATCATGCTTTCCTGTTTATCTTCTTGTTTGGTTTCTGTTTTTATTTGGAGTTCTCTATCTGATTTTCCTTCGAAGAGATCACCTGACTTTTATGGGAGGCTCCCAGTTTTTTTGTTTTTTTGATGAAGAGATCAGTATGATATGGAACACCTTGAAAGATGTCTGCAATGTGAACATGCTGAATCATTAGGAAGCGCTTGGGTGATGTATTATAGTCTCAAATGGAAGTAACACTGCTGTGCTCATATAATGAGCAGTTAAACTAGATGCTGTTTGGAAGGACTTTTGATTGATTGATTTCCAGCATGATGTCTCATATTAGAGGCTGCTATCCTGGTTGTCTTCAAGTTTTTACACTATGTTCTGCTTGTGTTTTACCAGTCTCATGATGATGCTGAAGCCTTGGTGGAGGACAAGTTCTATGGATTTTTTTTCTGGCTGGCTACATTTTTTTCTTTGGTATAGTTGAATTCCTTTATCATGTACCCCAGATTACTCCCTGCTGGTGTAAGTACATTACACCTTGAATTTGTAACACATCTTGTTTTTATTTTAATAAATTCCTTCTAGGGCATGGATGGGGACACCAGTTCATGTCACCACTTCTCAAAAAAAAATTAAATTCTATGATTATTGTTTCCCACATTATAAATTTTGGTCTTAGTCAATGGTTGGACCTAGGATGGGGGACGTTAACACTGAATATAACAGGAAATAAAACAACCATCATTATGAGAAACTAAATGAAATTGGAGTTAAGATGAAACAGATTATGGCTATTCTCACCCAAATCATTCAGAAAGTGAATGGTAATATGAATCATGTCGATCTTCTAAATGGAAAAGGAATAACTAACTAACTATTTAATCTTTTATACAGAAACTTTCACCTTTCATTATTGGTTCCTCTAATCCACTAATTTTGAAGAAATGGATCAATACTACTAAAAATATATTTTTTATTTCTTAATTTTTGGAATATGAAAATGTTATCCCCACAGTATATCATTTAGAAGGTGAACCACATAAATGGTGGGTTTTTATCAAGAATAAGAGGTAGGATTAAATTGACTACATGTCATGATAAGAGTTTAAGATGGAATTTTTTAATTAGTATTTCCCATGAGCTCTTTGATCAAAAATGGAAAGAGAATATATAGAACTAAAGTAGAAGGATGAAAAATCTATTGGAACATATGAGGAAAATTTCACCAAACATTAAATTTATGCTTCTGGTTTTATCATCAATCATAAATGAAAATTCGATTGATTATTTACTGGATTGAGACCGATTCTCTGAATGTAATTGGAGATTAGTGGCTTTCATAACTATGGATAAATCATTTTATGTGATATCAAGTTAGAATTTAAAACTAATGACTCTTAGTGATCACATGGTTTGAGGGAAAAAAAGAGAAAGATGGAATTCTGAGGAAATTCTAACAATAAAACTCATGGAGGAATGAAAATTAATATTAATTATTTTCATATGTGTAGAAGGTAGAACTAAGAAAATTTAATTATGGGGTTTGGTAAATTGTTTAACTGTATAAAAGAACACCGTCGAGAAAAATAATGATAAAGTGATGTGAGCAGGAAAGTTAATGAAAAGAATGGTGAAAAAGAACAACTGAATGTTCCACCCACACTCTAGTGCTATAATTAAAATAAGTATGTACATTATACGAATCAGTGCATCAATATGAGGGTTAATGAATACAATCAGCATAAAAAAACCTCTTTAGCTCAAATAAAATGGGAAAGATTATAATATCACAACCACTAAAGGGGGTTATAAGAATAAAGTTGGGAATGGTAAAATTACCATTAACTCTAGAATTTTAAATGTATTATTTTATTATGTATCAACACACTATTTTATTTCTAATAAACTTTATAATGGTATCACATCACCACCACAATGTTTAAATGTTTCGCTATGAGTAAAAAATCATACTGGCATGATGATCTCATCTCCTATATACATATCCACTCTGATTGATGTTTTTTGGAATATAATTCCTAAAAATATTGAAATTCTCAATATAGTTGAATTTTATGTGATTATGGGCATGGATTTAATCTTTTTATATAGATCCCATATCAATTTCTAAGGATGGTAAGTCACGTTAGATATTATGAATAAACATATGACTATTTTTCAGTGTGAGGATGCATATGAACTTCCAATGGAATTTAATTATGTTATATGAGTCGTACTACCTATTAAAGATGGATATTTATCTCAAATGGTTGTGAAGATTTCAATACTTTTACTAGATTGAAATTCATTCTAGATATCATCAATTGAGGATCAAGAAGGAAGATGTAAGATCTTAGTTTTCCACTCATGTATGGAACCTTTTACTTTATAATTTAAGCTCTGGTAAAGTTCTATTTTGGATTAGACCATAATGCCAGGCTATGTGTTAGTTGGGTAGTTTTTGGAAAGGAAGAGGAAGGAGGGATGTAGACTAGATGTAGTCCAATTACACATCATGTAATTAGAATACATGATGTGTATACAATACATGATGTGTAATGTCATGGGCATGCTAGTAAATTACTAAGAAGTAAAAAAGATGTGGCAACATCATTTTCAGACAGAACCTCACCCCTCCCCTCTCTCTATCTCAAGAATGATCACCTAAGGAAGCCAAGAGATAGGATTTGATCCCATTTTATTGTATGAACTCTGATTCCAGATCTGTCTATCATATTGGAAGAATAACAATAAGTGAATCCGTACTTTATATCATTTCATTATTATTCTTTCAACATGATGTTCTATTTTGGTTTTGGATCTTATGACCTATTTTCGGCATGTTTATCCATTCTTTAGATTTAGCCTTATTAAGACAAACTAGAGGCTCATATTAGATGAGGAGATTTCTACAGGGATAAGGTATGTGGTCTATGACTCATCCCTCATGTACTTCTATTTTATAAGACGTTGTCATTGTGAAGACACTGATTTTATCAGGTGTTTCCTATTAAATTTATATTCCATGTTTATAATCAATGTTCTCGTACTCTAGATTCCCTTTTATCCACGTTCTTCACTATTGGAGGTTATAAACTCAACACCGAACTCCCCAATTAGGGTATTTTTTTATGTTATGCCTTGGTAGCCAAAGTGGGTTTATCTATGACACTATTTGAGTATGTGTCTTGACCTGGATAATTTTAAGACCACATTAATTAAATAAATTATGAATTTATAAATGTATAGTACCCTTATATTTATCACATGACCTTTCTAAGGTATGTTTTAAAATTAATTAGTGAACCTTTGAAATGTAAATGGAATGTATACTATGTGTATCACTTGGCCTTGTTAAAGAGAATTAAATGGTATTTGGTTGCATATCCTTATCCTTACTTTTCACTCATATGAAAGGTAAAGGAGTGAACCTAATAATTGAATGTGTAATTAATGTTCTAAATGGTTACATGTCATATTTAGGTTTTCCAGTTAGTATGAAAGGTACCAGAATGAACCAAATTGACTTATTAAATGGAATGAGTATTACATGGTCTGATTTAATAAATAAATCAAGTACAAGGTGCCTATTTAATATGGACATGTTCATCTTTATATCATTGGTAATACTCAAGCCATCCTTGGATTCCCAAGGGAATTCCTTGTGCACTCATGGATGCCATTTTGATTTAGGGATTCCAGTTCCCAAGGGAGATACCCACATTTGAACCAGATCCTTGTCTACTTGTTGATACATGACATGATGTGGTAGGATAACTCAATTATATTTTAGAAATTAAGATTCCTTGGATACACTGCATGGATCTAGAATGATGTCTTGGACACATGACTCCATGGATACACCCATTGGACCTAGTCACTGATTATCATGTTTTACCTTGGATGGGATCCTTCTACTTGGTTATAATCATATTACAGTGGAATGCCTAGGGTGATGCCCCTTGGATTAAATGAAGACCCCATTATATCCTGGATATAGGTTATTACTAAGTTGGGTTAACCCCTAAGGTGAAGTATTCCTTGGTTATTAACTTGGATCCTCTTCATTATTATCATCATCAATTATTCCTTGGTTATTACCTTGGATCCTATGTTATTAATATTATTGTATGGCTTATTATATATTTGATCCTTCATTATAATTATCTTGTTACATGGTAAGTGATGTTATATCTCACATGAATTATCTATATAAAACAGAACATAATTAATTAATTTCATATGTGATCAGAAACCAGCTAAGGCTAAACCAGGTATTGGAGTATTTATATTATGGTACTATATTTACTTTATATATATATCTAAATATTGGTTTAGTTTATATTCACAGTGTGGATAATATTGACACTATTGGTTATGGCCTACTAAAATTTATCTCACACCCCATTAAGGATATCATTGGTTCCCGTACAGATTACATGTATGCATTTTTTGATAAGGGGAAGCATCATGCTTTAGACAACTGATATTCCTTGCTTGTATTAGGATGGATCCTTGTAATCGATGATTGGGATAGGGCTTGAGATGATTGATTGTTTTTTGTTTCTTTTTACTAATTTTTCATATCATGTTTTGACTACTACCATGTATACCTAATTTCCATATTATTAGAGACATTAAAGCATTATTTTCCTTTTTTATATTGTTCAAATTATGAAATGATTATTATTTCTTGGATTTTTATTGTTCTTCTACGTTTCCATTGTGGTGGGTTATTGGTCCAGTGTTATAGTGTCCATTTCCAATGTTCTATTATTTATTATCTTACACCTACTATTTCATCTATTTATATTATATATACTATGATCAACTATGACATGCAGGAATAGTCCCCCAACAAATGAACCTTAGGCCCTCATTGTTAGTTGGTAGCCTCTAGCACAAGGGGAGGCATTCTTGAGGCCATATGGCCAACCGAGACCAGGGAACATTTGAGTGGTACTCAGGTTCAAGATGTCACAAAGTGTTATAATATGAGTTCCTTTCTTGATTTACTATTTTGAGACAACATAAAGGAGATTAAGAACACTTTAGAAATTGGTTATAAGACCTTCTTAGGTATAGCTTACCCATGTCAGGATTAAATTCCCAGTTTCCTAAAATGTGAATTGTTGTTATATATTTTTTATTATAGTTAATAAACATTCATTGTTATGTTATGGACATTCCATGTGATGGTTATTATTATTATTATTCTTATTATTATTATGATTGAGGTTTTAATTATATTCTTAGATGGATGAGATGAGGGAATGGATAATTTTTATATTAATCATTACATGAACCTAGAAATAACATGCCCATATTGGAGAATTTAATTGCTTTCATTTCTTGTGTTTCCTATTACTGTTGAGTGATCCATTCCAGGTGTATATTATTTTTCCAATAAAATTTTATAATAGAGTATAGTATTGGTTATTTAAAGTGTCAGAATCAATATAAATATATTTTTTCTATATTGGTTGATGGTGGAATCTTAAATAGTAGGTTTCTACCCATTTCATCTATGTACCTTTTGTTACATGAGATGATATTTGGCTATGATTGAGTGATTTCCAATTTTAATTCATGTGTTTTATGGGACATCATGTGTTATAAAGGATAATTTTATGAGTAGATCTATCGTATATTACTCATTACCTTATGATACTAAATGTAGAATAGGTTAAATAGAAATTAAATGAGCATTGATTTCAGTGATTAGGTGTATGGAACCTTATTCAATGGGAATAACAATCCATTTTAATTTAACACTGATATGTGTATATAAGAAAATGTGATCTTTAAATTTTAATAATGAATTATAAAATAAAATGGTTTCTATTAAATTAAGAGGGAATTTGAAATTAACATTTATCTAGTGGAATATCTATAAATAGAATGTGAAAACTTACCAATACTGTAGCCTTCTAAGAGGGTAGTTGGAATAGTTTACCTTGGATAGTGATCCCTTTTCTATATGACCATCCTCTTTTATTTCTTTTATCTACTATAAAATACTATTCTGAGGCCTGATATTTTCATTTTTAGAGCTATTCCACTACGAATTTTTCAAGTCGTGCACTAGGAGGGTGGTGATGACCATGCCCTAGACGTGGTGGGCCCTAAACCACCGTTATTATCATCAAGAGTTCCACTTTAGGAACCAGCTGTTGTACCTGATCTTGGCACTAATGCTCAACTTCATGAGGGTTTCTTACTTCTGATGAAATCTATACAGGGAGCTCTATGACCTAGACCTATGATGGTTGATGTAACACATGAGTTCCAGTAGCACTAACCTTTCATCTTCTTGGGGGATAACAGTCCACAGGCTACTGAGTCTTGGATAGAGGAAAACTTATCTATCTTGGAGAAAATGGAGATGCATCCAGACCAAAGGGTCAAGATTTCCACCTACATGATGGATGATTCAGCCAAGCACTAGTGGTATGTGATCACCCATACTGGCCGTCATTAGGTAATGGTCTGGGATAACTTCAAAACCACCTTCTACATTCAATTATTCCCTCAAACACTGATATCGGACAACACTAGAAAGTTCATTCATATAGAGTAGGGAGATATGTCAGTGATCTATTATTCAACTATTTTTACTGAGTTACAGTGGTTTTCAACACTTCTAGCTGGTGATGAGCTACCATGAGTGTGACATTTCAAGGATGGGATCTATAATTCTATATGTTCTCTAGTGAATGTTTTTTTTTCCTACCTACCTTTTATGATATAGTCATTGGGGATATTATCAATAATCACAAACTAAGGAAAGGTGATAGTTTTGGGTAATTTGGTTGAAATATGAGGCAGACTAGTATTTCTTCTGATTGTAGGAAGCGTTTCATTGAGGTTTATCATTAGAGTAGTGGAGGTCAGAGTAACTGTACTGGAAGATCTATTATATGCCATCAGTGTGGACGATAGGGTCACCTGCAGTCTTAGTGTGAAAGAGACCCAGTAGAATTATGTGTTTATGGACATAAGTGGGATATTTATTGATTTTTTAAAACCTTTCCATTTACTTCTAGTGGAATAGGTTCTAGAAAAGCTCCACCTTTAAGGATATGATCTTTTACACCACATCTGGATTTGAGTTAGAGTAGAACTAATAGTATTGGATGAGGATAAGAAAATGGTCATGATATCTAGACATCATATTATTAACACCTACTAAGTGGTCATATAGGGTAGTCCAACTACATCATATGGCTGTGGATCTGTCCAGTTGTATGCTTTATAGCCAATACCCAAGGATGAAAGTTCCAGACCATTTACATTATGTGGTACTATTCTAGTAGCCTCCACTATTGTATATTATTTATTCGATATCAGTGACTTTACCTCTTTATTGATTGGGTAAAGTCTTGGTTGGAGATTCGGTATTACTTTGGTATGATTACCCTGGAAACACCATTACGAGTGAGGTCTAAGGGAATATGCTAATGTAGGGACTTCCCCCTCAAGGTAAGAAATTATCCCTTTTTATGGGGCATATTTTTTCTAGAGATAACAAGCTTTGATGTCATTATCAGGATGGATTGGTTGGTTCAATATCAAACCAATGTGGTCACATATTACTGTAGGGTGCCATTTGCATCACTAGAGGGTAAAATTTATCTCCATAAGGGTGAGTGGGATGTCTAGGCCGGTTGAGATGGACCAATGCATCATGGCCTTGGTTGTGTAACTACCCGTATTTCTTTTTTTCATGGAGGATCAAGGAATACAACTATCTAACTTTCCTCTAGTTGTAGATTGTTTCAAGTATTTTTCACAATGATTTTTTTTATAAATTAAATATTGATAGAGAGGTATATTTTACGATCAAGATCATTCTAGGAATAGATCAAGTGTCTAATCCTCTATATAGAATGACACTTACTGAGATCCAGGATCTCATGCTTCAATTGGAGGATCTAGAGGACAAGGGGTTTATATGGACTATCACTTCCTCTTTGGGTTCACCCATGATTTTCTCCAAGAAGGCAGATGAGACCCTTCATTTATCCATGGATTACTGATGGTTGAACTGGTATACAGTCAAAAACCATTATCTATTTACCCAAATAGATGATCTTTTTGACATCCTCTGAGAAGATAGGGTGTTTTATAAGATCAAACTAAGATTGGTCTATCATTAGTTATGATTTAGGCCTTCAAACATACCTCATACAATTTTTTATAGTAGGTATGGTCTGTATGAGTACATTGTTATGTCGTTCAGTCTTACGAATGCACCTTCCATTTTCATGGTGTTGATAAATAGGGGTTTCCCCCTCTATCTAGATTCTTTTGTGGTGGTATCTATGGATGGAATATTGGTGTATTATTATACACATAAATACTATGATAATCACCTTGATATCATTTTGAATACACTAATAGAGTATCAAATTTATACAAATATTGATAATTTATACTTCTAGATTGAAAATGTTCACTTCTTGGGACATATTATCTTAGAATTAGGAGTATATATTAACCCGGAGAAGGTGAGTGCTATGGTTTCCTATGAGGGTACCAAGAACATGTTTGATATAAAAAGTTTCATGGGGATGACAGGATATTATAGGTGTTTCATATAGAAATTATCACATATTTCTTCACCTCTTATTGGTCTTACAAAAATGGTGTTATGTTCATGTGGTTAGAAGAGTGTGATAAACCCTTTCAAGAGATAAAAGGAGGGATTATTTCGACACCTATTTTTCTTCTTCCAAATCCTAGTAGAGGATATACAGTGTTATGTGATGCATCATTCATCAGAATGGGTGAAGTTATTATGGAGGAGGGTATTGTCATTGTGTATGGATCTTGGAAGTTGAGGCCTTGTGAGAGAAACTACTTGATGCATGAACTCGATCTAGAAACTGTTATCCATGACTTATGCTACTGGAAACAATATCTGATGGGTGAGCACTTTGTGGTGTATACATACCACAAGAGCCTAAAATATATATTTTCATAGCATTAAATGAATTTTATATAGTTAATATGGGTTGAATATTTTCATTCCTTCAACATTGATCTTCCCTATACACATAGAAAGGGAAACATAGTAGCTGATGTGCTGATTTGGAAAACTCATGAAAAGGCCGCACATGAATCCAATTATGAATAAAAATTGATGGCATTATTTTCTAATATACATATAGAGTTTCATGATAGTCTTGAGTAGTATTTACTTACAGCTGTAAAATTTACCTCTGTACTCCTTGATAAGATGAAGAGTAGAATGGTTTTAGATCCTCAAGGTTTGGTTCCCAGGGAGAGTATTGTTGGTGAGGACCCTCTTCCAGATTGGTCTGTTGATGGAGATGATATTCTCCCTATACATGGTCATGTGTGGGTTAAAAAATATATGAAAGAGGAAATGATGAATGATTCCCATGATTCTCATGGGGAAGTTCATCCAAGAATCTCCATGATGTATCAAGATATGCAATTCTAGTATTGGTTTCCTTGGATAAAATGTCAGATATCAGGTTTCACCACTAGGAATTCTAACTGTGAGTAGGTGAAGGTGGAGCACAAGTTACCTGTAGTCTTATTACATTAATTTCTAGTCCTAGAATGTAAATTAGAAGATATTTCTATGGATTTTATTCATCTTTCTGGATTCACCTCATGGTAGGGACACAATCCGGGTAGTTCTTGATCAACTGAAAAAATATCCAACTTCCTTTCTATCTGAGAGAGTTTATCAGTTGATGATATGGGAAGACTATGTTTTCATGAGATCATATAGCTAAATGGGGTCCCTGTTACCATCACTTCATATAGGGAAAATCATTTCACATCTAGGTTCTGGCAGGGGTTATAGAGAGCTATGGGTATATAGGTGCTTCAAAGCGCATCTTTTCACCCTCACACTGATGTTCTGTTTGAATGGATGATACAAGTGTTATATGACATAATTTGAGAATGATTAATTTATTTTTATGGTTCTTAGGAGAATAATATACATCTGTTCAAGTTCTCCGATAACAATTACGTTCAGGTGTCGATTCAGATGGATTCCTATGAGACCTTGTATGGTAGGCTGTGTTGTTCACCACTATTCTGGTTAGATGAAGGAGTGGTAGCACTAATAGGTCCTCATATCAATCATTATACTTCATATTAGGTTCAAATTATCAAGAAAAATATATCTATTACTCATTTAAGACATAAATATTATGAAGATCACGATCAAAGACCTCTAAAGTTCGAGGTTAGGGATCATGTTGTCCTGTGGGAATCACTCAAGATTGGGAATAGATAGATATGGAGAAAAGGGAACCTATCACATCATTATGTAAAACCATTTGAGATTTTGGATAGAGTAATTCTATTATCCTATATATTTCTATTGCCTCAGATGTAACATTCCATGCATGACATCTTCCACATTTTACAACGTCGCCATTATCATGCTGATTCATCTCATACTTTTGATCATGAGGAGGTTGAGTTAGTTGTTGATGATTCTTTTAAAAATTATCATATATTCATTGTTTACCAGAGTATATAGGCTCTTCAAGGACATTTTATCCCTTTAGGGAGGGTTTTATAGAATCACAACTGTGTACATGATGAGACTTGGGAGTGGAAGGCTGATGTACATGCCCAGTGGCTGAGGTTGCTCTCAGAAATTGCTTCTCCACCCTTGAAAGGTGAACTTGTGGATGAGTTCCTTTAAAGGGGTAATACTATAAAAATCCTGTTTTCCCTTAGGTATGGATCCTTTAAATTTCCAATTTATGCTCTTGAAATTTTCTGTTTTGGCTTAGACCCTAAAGTCAGGACATGGTTCGGTTGTGTATATTTTGGAAAAGATGTGGTAGGTTGTATGTAGCCTAACTACAAGAACATTACACATAGTGTGATTAGAATACATGATGTGTATCAAATAAATGATGGGAAATGAATTGGGTTGGCCAGTTCATGTCATGTATGGGTTTTTTCCAAGGAGGAAGACCCCAAGATTTACACAACATGTAAATGCCCAAGCCGTTAAAAAAAAGAGAAATGAATTTAATTTTCAGATAGAACCTCACCTCTCCCCCCTCTCTCTAATACATGAGCCCCCAAGTAATACAAGGGATAATATTTTCTCTTGTTTTTTTGTCCAACCTCCAATTCTAGATCTTTCTGTATCATTGGATGCATGATGGTATGTTCTTCGTTCCTTTATCCCCTTTCATCGTTCCTCTTTCTATCAACTACAATAGTTTAGTGTGGGCTCTTAGGCCCTATTTTCAAGGAATCATCTCTTTATTAAGATTTATTCTAATCTAGGACAAAATAGATTAAAATAATGGTTTATGATAGTATTTTTGGTCTAAGTTATATGTTCTATGACTCATCCCTCAAGTCTCTCCTTTTTATAAAATGCCATCATTTTGCGCGCACCGATTACATCACCAATTGCCTATTAAATTTTTATTCAATGTTTATAATAAATTTTCTCATAATATAGATCCTCTTATATCTTTTTTATTCATAATTGGAGGTTATGACCTAATCACAAACCACCCCAAGTAGGGTGTTTTCCATATTTTATGCCTTGGTAACCCAAGTGAGTTTATTTGCGATACTTTTTGGGTGTGTGTATTAAACCTTCTAATGATAAGCCCTATTTAATTAAATAAATTTTGAATTACTAAATAGATATCACTCTTATAGTTAACACTTGAACCTTATAAGGTAAGTTTTCTAATTAATTAATGATCCTTTGAAATGTAAATGGAAATTATACTTTGTGTATCACTTGGCCTTGTTAAATGGAATTAAATGGTAATTGGTTGGGAATAATTATCCATCCTTATCATTATAATTAATGGTAAAGGAGTTCACCTAATAATTAAATATGTAATTAAAGTACTAAATGGTTTCATGTCCAATTTACCCTAACCAATTAGTATTGAAGGTAACAGAATGAACTATACTAACTTATTAAATGGAATTATTATTACATGGCCTAATTTAATGAACAAAAAATTATAAGGAGTATTTTGCATACCAACCTATTCATATTTATAGGAGTGGTCATAATCGAGCAATCCTTGTATTCTTGAGGGAATTCCATGATCACTCATGGATTCTATTCTGATTTAGGGAATCTATTTTCCAAGGCATATACCCACCTTGGACCCGACCCTTCTTTACAAGTGGATTCTTGACCTGATGTCATAGGATCCCTCCATTATTTTTCATATATGAGGACGAATTGGATACACTCATTGGATCTAGTGTAACAACTCGGACACGTGGCTCCATGGGTACACCCACTGGTAACATTCAATACATATCCCATTTTACCATGGATGAAATCTTTATACATGGTTAGAATAATATTATAATGTAATTCATTGGGTGATTACCTTTTGATTACATGAAAACACCCTTATAGCTAGGCAACATGTTATTTCTGAGTTGGATCAACCCATGAGGTTAAATATGAATTAGTTATTACCTTGAATCCTCTATTATTATTATCACTATTGGATGAATTATTATATCCTAGATCCTTTTTTATCATTATCATGTAACTTGATCATCACTGTTATATATCATGTGGATTATCTATATAAATGGGATAATAATTAATTAAAAGTTTACATGTTATGAAACTAGTAGAAGATGATGTTGGTATTGAGGTATTTAGATTATAGTATTATATTTACTTTTTTATTTACTTTCACACTATTTAGGTTTATATTTAAAACTGGATAACATAGATACCATTGTTGGTGGCCTACTAAGATTTACCTCACACCCTATATGGACCGCCATTGGTACCATAAATGATTACATGAAAGCATGTGTTGAAAAGGAGAAGTGTTCCAATTTGGAAACCTGATTTTTGTTTCTTGAATTAGGATGGATTTTATTAGCATATGACTGGGACATGAATTTAGATATAGGATATTTTTTGGTTTTTTTCTACTTTTTTATAGCATGTTTTGCCTACTTCCATGTATTCTTATTTTAATGATTTATAAAGGCATGGGATGCATTATTAGAATTTTTTATATTATTAATCTTATGAGATGATTATTATTTATTTTATATTTATTACTACTTTAATGATTCTTCTATAATGGGTTATTGGTCCAGTGTTATAGTGTCTATTTCCACTGTGATGTTAGTTATTATCTTGTTTTTTCTAATTCATCTATTTATATTATATCATCTGTGATCCAATCTAACATGACTGAACAATATTCCCTTGTAAAAACCTTAGGACCTCAATGAAAGTCAACATCCTATGGCATATGGGGGGGATCTTGAGGTAATGTGGGAAACTTTGGGTGGTACCTGGGTGCGGGATGTCACATAAGATATATTCAAGGAAACCATCAATACGAGTTATATTCATTATTAATTTATAGTAATTCCATTTGGACTTAGCAATTACCCTTATATCTTTATGGATATAATGAATAAATTCTTTATAGATTACCTTTGTTTGTTAATGGTAGTATTTATAGATGATATTATTATATATTAAAAGTGAAAGGATGTTAATGGAGATCATTTAGTGATTATTATGAAGACCATAAGGAAGGATAATATGTATGAAAAATTTCCCAAGTGTGAATTTTGGCCATATAAATTCATATTCTTGGGGCATATAAAGTAAAGTGAGTGTATACAAGTGTATCCTTCAAAAAGAAAAGTTATTGAACAATGGACTAGACCAACCATAGTAAAAAAAAAATATAGTTTTCTTAGGTTGGAAGAATACTAAAGTTGACTTAAAAAAAATTCATGGAAATAAAATACAATATCCATGTTGACCGATAAGGTATTCAAGTTCCCTTGGATATATTAATGTGAGGAAAATTATAAGGAGCTAAAAATAAGGTTGGTTAGAACACCTATACTGACACTACCATGAAGTAGATAAGGGTTTATAATATTTAGTGATACATTAAATAATGGACTAGGATGAATCCTTAAGTAGAATGAAAGGCAAGATCATGTGCCTCATGCCAATAAAAAATAATTAGAAAAATTACCCGATTTTGGATTCGGAGTTAATAACAGTAATTTTTGTAGTATAAATATGAAGGAATTATCTCTATAGTCAATGGTGAGATACATAGAATGATCATAAAATCTTGAAGAATAGATTTACACAGAAAGTGGGGAACATTCACGAAAGGAGGGGGTTGGATTTGATTAATGATTATGACTCCTCAACACACTACCACCCTGGGAAGGAGAACAAGGCAGGTGAACCTTTAATTTTGTAATACCATACTAGTTTTTTCCATGATGAGCATTTAAATTGATACAATATTTATTGATTTAAAAAATATGGATCATGAAAACATGAGGAAAGGGGAAAAATAATATGTTTCAAAGATTATTGTTCAACTTTCCCATCCATGAGAGGATTAAAGAGGTGAAAAAGAAGGATGTAGAACTATTGAATAAGGTGAGAAATATTCCTATATTCAACCATGATTGTGATGAAATGATAAGGTCTAGAAACCATGTATTTGACACATCAATACCATAATTCAATAAGGAGTTGTTTGATGAAGCTCATAGTTTATCATTCTATATTCACCCCTAAAGTTTGCAGTTGTATAGAGATCTAAAAGTGTATTTATGATGGCATAACTTGAAATTGGATGTTTCAGAGTATGTATATCAATTCTTGTTATGTTAGTATGTTAAGGATAGGAGACATAAATCTAAGGGTTTTTATAACCATTACTCCTATTAGAATAGAAAAGGGAAAACATTATCCGGTATTTCATCCTTAGAATCCGCAAAACATATAAATAACATAATTCTATTTGGGTTGTAGCTAATCACCTTATAAAATCAGAATAATTAATTTCCATAAGAGAATATTTCTATCTTGATAATTTTTTTTAATATATATTAAGAAAGGTGGTTATATTTCATGAATTACTACTCTCAACTGTATCCGATCATGGTCTAAGGGTTATATTGATGTTCTAAAGAATTCTTCAGTAGATACTAGATATAGATTTGCGGTTCCATAATACATATAATCCTTAGATAGTTGGTTAGTTTGGGAGGATCATTAAAACCATATTATATATGTTAATAGAATATTCTATGTATTTTAAAGGTGTCCAGGATCAATACTTCTCTATAGTTATTTTTTTTATAACAATATCTTTCAATCAAGAATTCAGATGGATCCTTATGAAGATATTTATGGAAAGAGGTGAATAAATAAAATATGTTTGAATGAAATTGGGGAATGAATTCTACCAAGACTTGAGCCAGTTGAGGAAATTTTAGCCAAGGTTAGAGCTATTAAAGAACACATATAAGCTACTCAGAGTTGAAAGAAAAGTTATGCTGACAATCATAAGTAAGATCTAGAGATCAAAGTTAGCGAGAAATAATTCCTATGAATTTATCCATGGAATAAGCCTATTATATTTGGAAATAAGAGAAAACGAATACCTAGATATATCTGTCGGTTCAAAAATCTTGATCCCATATGGGCAGTTCCTTTTTTTAGAACTTCAACCAAATCTCTCTCAAGTTCACAAAGTTTTCTATATATCTCTTCTAAGTAAGTACATAACTAATATTTCATATATAATAAACTGAGAGTTCATACAACTAGATCATGATTTCTCTTGTGAGGAATAACCAGTTAAAATTCTAAATCAATGATATAGAGTGTATCAAAATAAGACCAGTCACGTGGTAAACGTTTTGTGGTGAAACCATAAATTTGAAGAAGTTTTATGGGAAACTAATGATTTAATAAAGCAGGAGTATCCTAATTTGTTTTTATTATAGGGATATGATTTGAAGGAAAAAATTATTATAAGGGGGTAGAATATAAAAACATAATATTTTATGATATATTTCACTTTAAATAAAAATTTTTCATTGATAGTTTTCTTAACATGCAACACTGAGTTTAAATGAACCATGATATACAATTGAAATATATTTATTTAATGTGATATTTATAAATTATCCATTGGATTGGAGGGTAAAAATAAGCCTAAATAAATAATTAAATATTATTGTTTACATAATAAAAAAATCATTTTTTAACAGAGTTTTATTAAACCACAGTTAAAAAAATTTAAATTATTTCACAACAGTTTTTAAAAATCCCCGAAAAAATATTATGTTTTTATTAAAAAAAGACACTTCTACCCATGCCTCAACCTTCTCCCCACACACCCCAAGATCCCCCTCCCCCCGATCCCAATCTCTAACACCACTGTCATTCCCCCCTTTCCAGTACTCAACTATATCTCAAGCCCTCTGAGGATGAGCCCCCCAAGCCTTCACTGGCTCTACGGTCACAACCCCTCGACCTGTCACCCCTCCCATCCCTCACCCAATTCGTCACCCTCTCCCTCTTCTTCCCCTGAGACATCATATTTTCTCATTCCAATGCCAGAGCTACAGTCATATGAGCTCATATAAGTACCCTTTTTCTTTATTATTTAACTTCCATTCCCCCCTCGTCAATGCACATATTCCAAAAGTGCCCTATGATAATAGTTTAACCCATTTTTTGTGGAATCATCTATGATTTTTCTACATGGATACCTCTTCTTACATTTTTGGTGGCACACCATCAAAGGTGACACATTCTGGCTCATTCACCATTGATTTGAGGTAGGATTTACCAAGAGTATGCATTAAATTTATGAACCCTTTATTGAAGTATGTTTTAAATATTTATCTTAATTAATTACAATTTGTGTTAATGTTAAATCATGTTTCATAAATTTTTCATGATGTTCTTCATTTGAAATAATTCCTTTAATTGGAATCACATGTGGAAAATGACATACCAAGTATCTAAAATTTGATGAAATAATTATTTAAAATTAATTGATATTTTTTAAAAATAGTATGACACCATTCGGTTTAAAAAATAATTTGAAATATTTATTTATGAATTTCCAAGACATAAGTGAAAATTTAATTTATATTTAAAAAGTGATTGTAAAATATATTTTTTATAAATTTTTTACAATATATTTAGAAAAAATGTTTTCAATCGATTTTGTAAATACAATGTGATGGAGCATTATCTCTTTAAAATCTGGGTTTTTAATGGAAATTATATTTTTCATAAAAAATCCAATGACAAATATATATATATATATATATATATATATGTTATGAACATATATATAGTTGAACATATATTTATTTATGTGTAAAATTGACATTAAAATATGTGAATTGGTGCATCAAGATAAATATTTGTATATATATATATGTGTGTGTGAAAGTGAACATGAGTAAAAACATAAAAATTGAATCATTCTTTATTGGATTCAAAAATATAACTCAAAATCTTTTCTGAAAAAATTTATAGATTTCTAAATCTATTCATGTATAATAGACTCTACAGAAACCTCATATGTCTTTTGTTGACATGGATAATGGAACTAGGGGCATTCATCTCATTTTATATTTTGTGATGGATATACAATCGAGGTAGATTCTAGAGAGGGATACAGAGTTGAGGGTGATTGATTTGATATGATTTTTTTCCAATGTATCAACTACATTAATATATTTCTTTACCACCCTTGATTTAATTTGGTCACGTGAACCCTGGTTATAGTGTATGATAACTGAGACGAGATGGGATCCCTTTCCCCTAGTTATATTAGTAATGTATGTTAATCCCCTCCCACTATCCAGTTCTATATTACTAGACCATTCATAAAAAAAATAGATAACTATTTCTATGTTTACCTATCCATAATACCCATTAAATAGATCCCATGACACTTTTATTTGATTGGATGATTGATATTGGGGACCATATTGTTTTATAATAATACATTGTTTTCTTGAAATGTACGGCTCCTGAAAATGATTCTTTTTTTATTTCCACATATTATCTATGACCTGGTAAATTCAATAATTTACCTTCAAATTCGTGTAGTATGTTTTGATTTTCTAAATAATTTTTAGCATTGGTCTAAAATTAACTTTTATAATTAAATAATATTGATTCATATAGTGTGTGTGATTTCAAAATAAATGTTTTATGGTTATTGTTTCCCTTTAAATAATATAAAAGGAAAATTTATAAAAATTGGTTTGGATATTTTATTACTTTATGATATTATTAGTAAAAACCTATATTCTAATAATGTAGTTAAAACTATCACTAAATTGATATTTATTTTGTTGTTTATACTAGGGGTGTAGTTTATCGTTGGCATTATTACATTTTTGTAGATCATATATATCTATAATTTATGTTTCATTACTTCCTACTTATTTTTAACATTTTGAGAGAGTTGATTGATTTGAGGTCAACATTATTTTGTCACATTTGGCTAGTGGTACCCATTAATTTATTTTATCTGACATTACTATTGAAAAGTATCATGTATATGGACCTTTATTAGATTTAAATTATCCAACTAGGATTTTACAACTTTCATTATGTTATCATTGGTGCACTATATCTAATTATGGAGAAAGTAAAGGAATATTGGCGGTGGATTTTTACCTTTTATAGGGGAAAATAACTAGGATGAGAGGAAGATTTGTTTGTTCAAATTCACTTAATAAATTTTATAATATTTTGATATAATTAATTTTTCATGGACGTATGACGTATAGACTAGTCAAGTAAGTTATTCCGTAGTTTTATATTGTCTATTTTACCCTGATTCAATGGATAAATAATTACCATTATATGTATATGATACCCCAGAACTTTTTTATTGACTATAAAGATTCAAAATTCTCATATGGTACATCATGAGTCAATTTAGGCATCTGATATATGGATTTCTCAATAATTTTCATGAGAAATTCCTTTCACTCAGAGTCCCCCTTAAATTTGTTCACAATAGGATTCATTTGGTTGATTGAATTTTGGTTATTATCTAATACAATTGTGTATTATTTTTTATGTGATACCTTATAAAAATTTCATGTTATAGATATTACATCCATTGGTAAATCATGGTATCATATATGTTTGATATCATATGGCACACATATGTATATTTCAAAGGAGTGTTCAACACCAGTTTTGTCTTAAAAAATTTTGTATTTTGTTTCAGATTCATGTTTTAGGAATTTATTATAGTAGTAATTTAATATCATTTTAAATGGTTTTGAGACCATAAGTGTCATGGTTGATTGAAAATTTTTAAATAGGTGAAATTTTGGTATTGAAAAATGGGTGCATGAAAGTAGCTGACTTTCTTTAAAGAGGTGTCTATTTCCTTCAAAAGAGAATTTAAAAAAAATTAGATTTATAAAATGGGTTTTAATGGTAGGTATGATAAATTTTCAAAGAATATTTACAATGTAGTTTTCAAATTGTGTAAAAATGGATTCTCTTCTGAGTCCCTTTATGAAAGCCCGATTGACACTTCAATAAAAATGTTTCTATAATTGTGTGGGACCCTCTTGATCCTCATGTGACTATATTTAATTCGAAGGAGACTTGTGATCCAATGAGGGGATGATTTTTGTTGATGAATCTTTGTGTGTTTCTTAATGATCATATAAATTTTCTTTTGCTTATATTTTACATAATACTGTCCATGATTGATTTCTTTTTTACTTTTACTTTTCTAGAACTCATATGAATCTTCTTGTAACTACTTGGGTTGCGTTTTTTCACTTATATTTATATATTTTTCTACTTAGTAATACTTATATGTTTTTTTAATAAATGTATTCACATTGTGATATATATAGATAAAAGTCGGATCACATTACCGAGGAACACACCTTAGTATGTTAAGGATTTGGGAGAGTTTTTATATTTTTCAATTTCTAATCAATCCATTCATTGGAGAATAATATTTCTGTCTTAAATATGAATTTAGAAAATGTTTGATGATATATTATGTTTATGAACACTTGATATTGAATAAATTAGCTACTCAATAACTGTGTTGGATTTCTCATAGAGAATCAAATGATATAAAATGTTTGAGCACTGATGTCAATTGACATAATTAGCTCAAAACGTCTTCAACAATGGAAAATGAAACAAAAAAACCTTATAAATGATTCATTAAACATTTAAAGACAACAAAATAAATATGAAAACATATTAGAATAATAGATTGAGGGTTCTAAAATTTCAACATGAAAAGTGCTGTTTTTGGGATTATAAAACAACTTGATCAGTATTGTAACATATCATTAGATCCTCCTCCTGATTATATGGATACTAATGTTAGAGAGGACTTAACTGAGATGAAAAATGTATTTATTTTTTTAGGTTATGATGGAAATAATGATATCTATGGAAGATGTTTGAAATATTCAAATCTTTTGTTTCTTCTAAAGTTGTACCGTTTCATATGCCTATGTGGAATTATAAATTAGGAAATTTCCATGATGTTGGAATTTTTCCAAGATGTATTTACAAGAATCTTTCTATGATTTGATTTTTTTTAACAATATTGGTATGAATTATAAAAAATTACATGCTTGTCCCAATGATTGTATGCTTTATTGGGGGAGTATTCAAGGAAAAATAATGGAAAAAATGTTCATCTAGATGGAAGTTAATGGGTGATTTGGGAAATTATATCCATATTTCTCATTTGATACTTGTAATATGTGATAGGGATTTCTTTGTGATGGATTCAACCCATTTGGGACTTTGAGCACTAGTTGTAGCATTTGGTTGGTTGTTTTGTTCGCTTACATTCTTCCCAGTGGATGTGGGTGAAACAAATGACATTTATCATTTTGATGATTATTCCTAGAAAAAAGATGCACAGAAATGACATTGATGTATACTTGAAACCTATAAATTAAGAATTATCCAAGTTATGGAGAAATAGTGTTCATAAATATGATGCATCTTCTAGAAAAATGTTCAAAATTAAAGATGCTCTAATGATGACCATTAGTAACTTCTCTAGACTTGAGAATTTAGTTGTTTGGAATACTTAAATGCGATTGGATTTTCCTGTTTCTTAATTTGATTTTGATCCTAAATGACTAACTCATTGTAAAAAATGGTTATTCTTGGGTCATCGAAAAATTCTTGATGCATCTCATAGATTCCAGCTGAACCAGTAAAAATTTAATGGTTCTATTGATCATACAACACCTCCAAATTTTTTGAATGCTTGTAAAATATAGGTACAAGTTGTAAATGTTAAATTTTTTTTGGGAAGGTGCATCATTTGAATGAATATGGGAAATGAGTCTGAATGGCATCATCAAGTAAAATTACAATGCAACAATAGAAGAAAAAAACTATATTCTTCAAACTTATGTGTTGATAATTTATTTTTTTTGTGGAATAATCATTATATTATGCATATTGATAAGAATATTTGTGATAATTTTATCTTCAAATTACATAGTGAGCATGGAAAATCCATATACCATCTAAATTCTTGGAAGTACTTACAAACAATGAACATAAAGCATGAGATCTGTTCAGATGAGAGTGGAAAGCATGCTATGGAAATTTTTATAATGAAGAATAGGTATAAAGATACATTAATTTGAATTTTAAAACAAGTGAATGTATATGATGGTTTATCAAGTAATATATCAAGGAGTGTTTACTTAAATAATAATTGGTTACAGGGATTGAAAATTCATGATTTACAAATTTTGTTACAAGAGTTACTACCATTGTCATTGCATATATTATTACCTTAAAAGGTTACTATCATGATGCATTTAACTGTGCATTGGGCCGAGTAAGCTAAATTAGGAGCCCCCTCAAATTATAGATATATGTATCAAATTGGGAGGTACTTTATTTATATGTTTTTCATCTTAAGTAAGTAATTATTGACACTTAAATAAACAAACAAAATATATATTTTGTTTATTTTATTTCACATATTTATTGGCCATTTAAAGTAAAATGTGAAAAATAATGCTCAACATGAAGGATCTATTTATGAAGTATATTTGGTGGAGGAGTTTATTAAATTTTATTCAAGACACATGGATGATATTTAGAAAAGATTCAATCAAGTTGGATGTGTTGATGACACATCAAATCAATCTCAACTACATGGAAAATAAAAAATCCTTCCAGCTATTGGATGATTAGTTGTGAGGAGCTCAAATGTTACAATGATAGAAATGAAATTATTACATGAACATAGAAATGTGCTACTGAATAATGAAATTTCATATTCATTTATTTAAGGTATCAAGATACAAATAAATAGAAAAATGAGATGATGAACATGAAATGAGAATGATATAACAAAATCTTTAATAAAGAGCTTGTATAATGATTTAAATGTTGTGTAAGTTCCCAAATTTTTCAATAAATAAAAATATTTGGTCGACACATATATTTTGTAAATATAATAATGTATATTACTTTTTATAGATCTTGAATACTGATACATGAGTTGAGTTGTTAGAATATTTGATATATCTGGATCAATATCCTCTAAAAAAGGATAGAAAGTTCGATGCTTACAATATAAATGGATTTAAATTTCATAAAGCCAATCCATAGGAAGGTTTGAAAACATATAATGGAGGTATATTTAAATTTTAAAAAGGTTGATAATATGGAAAGTTGATTGATATTATCAAATTAAACTACCACAATAATTTTTCATTTTTGTATTCAAATGAAATTCAATCGATATTATTAGGGGAGTTAAAAGAGATCCATTGTAATTTAATTTTTTGATCTTCTTTCAAAAGATATATTTCATTGAATTTGAATTAAATGATCCATATATATTATTATCACAATCTATAATGGTATATTATGTGGAAGATGTCATTGATGAAGGGTGAAGTGTATTTTTTCACGTAAAACAAAGATACTTGTATGATATGGGTAACGAAGTGGAAGATTCGACTTCTAACATTGAATCCCATCAAAAATAAGAAGAAAAACTATTTTTCAATGATGATATTGAAAATATTTGTCTTATAAGGGTGTATTAGGTAGATGAAGTAGTGTTGGAGTAGGAAAAGGACATGATTGAATGATAAAATTATTTTATGCATAGTCATCTATTCATTTATCAACCACTTATGTTATATGTGTAGTATTTCATTATCATAAATATTTATATTTTGTTTGTTATTATAGTGCATCTATTATCATTTCTATTTTTTTCTTCATGAATTTTTTGAGAGCTATGGGGTCCCAATGGATTATTCCGCAAGATTATTTGAAAATAGAGAGTTTGTTTCCATGTAAAACACAATTCATGAATTGGGGGATCATATAAAGGTTCAAGATGTAAAGGTAATCACTCTCAAGAAAGTTTTGGATGATTTTTATCAGTAGATGACTGGATCTATCCCTAATGATATTGCATCGATGGATGGTAGTGAGAAGGTAAATCACAACGCTTTAAATTTTTTTAGTACACAAAAAATTTATTGGTTTTAAATTTAAATAAAAATTTACAGCACTGTTTAATTTGCATTATAATTGTCATGCAGGTGATGGTAGCAAGAAGTGGAGACAGTGAGGGAGAGGGTGTCGGGAAAAGTACATTGGGTAGGGATTAGGGTTCACTTTTTATTCAGAGATGATATCAAACTAAACTTATGACACTTTATGCATATCAATTTCAAATGTTATGGTTTCATCTTTATTGTTATCCTTGATTATCTTTTGTTCTTGATCATGTGTATTGTGATATTATTTGATAATAGATTCATTATTATATACTTGATATAGGATCTTTGTTATTTAATGTTCGAGGTGGGATGAATAATATTTTTATGGTATATTGTATTTTGTGTTTCATTGGTTATTTTCAGGTTATAGATATTGTACATGTATTTTTTTTGAAAAGCGTTATATAGAGGCTGTTTAAACCACAAAAAATATGCAGTTTTTTAGAAGTGGTTTAAATTTCCTCTATATAATGAATTTTTTTTTTGCGGTGGTTTAAATTGAATCTACATCCATGACCTTTTATAAGAGGTAAAACTACAGCAAAAATGAAAGAACAACACCTAGAGAAAAGTTCTATGATAGTTCCTAGAAACCGTAACTAAATGCGTCTCTATATTAGTAAATTAAATTAATATATATTTATGAAATTTTTTAATTAAATTTCTAGATAATATATTCAATTAAATATTTTAATAGTCATATAATATTTTTTTCATGTAATTGAATGAATGTAAACTCAATTTTATGCTTAAAAAATACATTTTACTAAAAATTATTTTGATTCATTTTATGTACTTATTTTAAAAAAAACTTTCAAAACCTATAGAAATTGAATCTTGTTAATTTTTTTGATATTTTATCCCTGATAATTAATATAATTTTAGTAAACTTATTTTTTGGACATAATGAATTGTCAAAATAGTAAAATCTTAATACTGAAGTGAGGGTTAAAAAGGTTTTACCTAGGGGTTAACCTAAATATAAATTTTAAAATATCTTAATAAATTTATTTAAATTGATAATTTAATTTTATTTTGACCTTATCCATACTCTATTTTATTATTTGTAATTTTTTATCTACTTAACATGATAAAGAATGTATAATATTTTAATTTTTTTTAAATTCCAAGTGTGTACTCTCCCTCCATTATAAAATGATTTCCAACTCTTATTTATACCTCACACTTCATGAGCCTTCGATATTCCCCAATAACTAACCTAATAACTTCTTAACATCCCTTCCCATTTCTCTTAGGTAATTTTTTTATCATAATATCATCCTTTCAATCCTCAATGTGTAAGACAAAGGAGGTTTATTAATGAAGACGAATAACTCTTTACTAAGTACTTTAAATTTTAATTCTTATTCTAACTCCACCAAATATATGGTACCCATTATAAAATAATAAATTTATTATATTAAATTTACCGAATTGTAATTATAATTATGGATCAACCATTTCACACCCTCTTTACATCAAATGGGAAATAAAAATATTGTTAATGCATACGTGTGGACTATAGCCTCCAAGCGGTGATATGATTAAATTTACATCACCATAATTCGTGGTTTGATATTATGATGGATTTAATGTTTATATATGACATTCATGAATTAATTATTCTTATATAATTATAATATCTTATCTACCTTATCACCTTCAATTCACTGTAAAATGATAATGTCACTTGTGTGTATATGTGGACTACCATCTCAATGGAGTGATGCAATTAATTTTTCATCACCAATTTATATGAATAATTATAAAAGTGTATATAAAAAATAAATATGATACCTATTTAGTGATTAATATCTTATATATTATGATACCATGAAAAATGTAAAAATTTCATAACCATTAAACTAAAAATTCCATGGAATACTAATCTGTTTTCACCAGAATGTTCATTTTAATAAAAAAATTATTAGTGAAAGAATAATTATAAATTATAAAGTAATGATAAATAGTTTGTTATGTATTATTTTTGTGGAATATTTTTATAATAAATCTACTTTTATTATATAGGATATTTGACCACATATCGACCAAGATGAAACTTAAGGAAATAGATTTATGTTTCAATCTCATTTTAATTATGATTATTTATGCTTGAATTTGAATTGAGGAAAATTAAATGGATCATTACCTTTAAAACCAATATATTTTATTATAGTCTAGTTATTTATATAGCTTTGATGTAATAATATAATTTTATCCTTTTTTGTAACGTAAAATATTTTAAAAAATATTTTTAAATAAAATAATACATTATTTCCTCTTTGGTGGATGAACCTTTTCTTCAATGCCCACAATATTTAAAATTACTTCATAAAATTTCATAAATATACTTTAAATGTTTAAAAAATTTAATTTTAACAACCCTATACCTTTTATTCAATGTTTTAAAAAGTAATCATTCAATTTTTTTCCAAACAAGTTATTTTTTACTTTTTACGATGGCGTAAAATGAATTTTTTCTTTTGATGTTTATGATATGAAATTATTTTACCAATTTTATAACCATTATTTTCGTTGAATATTTCTAAAAAGTTAATGAAAATTATTTTCCCAATATTATAGGAATTCTTAGTTAAAATTTTGTCAAAATAAAATGATATTTTGTCATGTTTTCAAAGAATGGTTTGAATGATCTTTTAAATTTATTTTCTTCCATTTAAACATATTTTATGGATTTTTATGCTTCATTAGAAACATGATCTTATGATACAATCAAATTTATTTATCTGGATGGCTTATGATGATGATGATTCTATGAAACTCAATTCTTTCCTATTAGTAATTAAGTAATGATGGAACTTTTTTGAAACCTGTTTCTTTTCTATGGGTAATTCTATGATGAAGTGATGAGATGTTTATGAAACCCATTTAATTTAAACATTTCATGAAATAATTATTTTTGTAATGTTTTATGATATTATGGAACACATATTTATGATTTCAAATATGATATGGGTCATCCAAAAATTATATGTCCTTCCAATGTATTCGGTAAATATGGACATCACATGATATAATAAGGACTAAAATGAGGAGTGAACTTAGTTTATTAATGGAGTTTGTCCACTATGATATTATTGGGTGTGAACCTTGAATCAGGAAAATATGTAATGGGGATTTAATCCAATCTGCTATGTTAGATATGACATCGATAATTTACTAAGGAAATGATTTTTTATGCTTATGTGTGTGCCAAAAACATATTTCTTCTGATTATGGTACAATATCATGGCTCAAGATTGATTATTGATGACCCCATACACTTATGAAATATTTATTTTGTTATCAAAAATCATTATTCTATTATTTATTATTAAGGAAATTTTACTAATTGGGTATTATTATTGTATGTTATGATAAATTCCCATTCTATTATTCTTATCTCATGATCACTTATGATCATTGATTGATAACTCTTTTGTTTAATCTTATTGACCATTTAATCTCACAATATCTAATGTTTTCTTTCTATAATTAATGAAAAATGATTTTAAATAGGTAATTTATAATAAGTTTACTATTTGAGAATATATTTTTAGAATATTTTAAACATATTTCATGAAATAAGATGATTATGTAACTATTATCCAAAGACTCTAAACCTATATAGTTCCATGTAGTGTTTTTATATGATATATTCTGAATATTCATCTAAAATGATATAATATATTTGAATGAAATGCTTAGGTTGCCTCAACTAGAGAGTACATATAAGGATGATTAAATATAAATGGATTAGGGTTTCTAAATACAATAAACCAATTAATTAAAAAAATTAAATTCTTTAATTAATACACTCACAACTGAGATCACTCGATAACCACGAAAAAACTGAACTAACATCATGCCTTGGGTAAACACGTCGTCCTAGACTCAATGGTGGTATTTTTTACACATATTATATCCCAATAAGGAGATACAATAATTTTATAAAAATTATCATGTTTGGAAAAATAATATAATCTTTTTAATATATTATTCTTGAGGCCACAGAACAGTCACATTTCGATGTCGGTTCAACCTTTGGGTAAACCCCATATTCTAAAACCAATAGAACCCTAAAATATTTTTTTCCTAGGATCATAAACTAGGGTAAAATGACTTATTTACCCATGGTAAGGTTCTGATACTTCAAAATTCAGAATTAACCTAAGTACCACTTGAGTAAAAACCTTGTTACTACAGATTAATAACATCTTCCTTGGTTAATATAAATAAATTATTTTGTTCGTGTGAATTAATGAAGGGGTAGATACTTATTTTAATAATTTTTATATCAAAGGTTAATTGAATTTTTGGTTTATTTTATTTTTTAAGGTGGTTATTTGAAGGGATATGAAAGATGAAACAAAATCAATTTGGATAATGATATTAGGGATCCTAAACAAGATCTTTTATTATGTCAAGTTAACTCAATAATGCTTGATTTTACCTCTATAGAGGAGTTTCAGAAGTAATCTAAGATGGATGATCTAATTAACAACAAAGATTTGATATTAAGGGAGAACATGAACATTATATGGATTAATGATAAGGATGAAACTCAGAGTTATTTCACATCATGAACAAGGAGAGTAGGCTTAAGAGGCATATTTCTTCATTGGTGGTTAAAGGGGAGACCTTCAGTGATGAAAAAATGCATATCCAACCCCATGATTGGTTACTTAAACTCCATATTCATCCAGTACAACCCATATTAGGATGATAGGATGATGAAAGAGGTAAATCCTAGTACTATTAATAAAATACGAAATTCCTATATTACTACCATTCCATTAGTAATGATATCAAGTAGTCCCTTTATTATATAAAAATGGACTATGCCCCTAGGTTGGATGGATAAACTAATAAATTCTGTACAGTATTTTAATATATAAAAAAACATTACCTGGTTCAGGGTATATGAGAATTCTTTTAATGAGATTCATTCCTCTGGAACTGAATCTCAATTAATATTCCACATTCCCAAGATTGAGATTTCTATTAATGTTTTGAGACTACATGCCCATTATAGCTGGGTATACAATTCCAAATATTACCAGTAAATCCACTACCATTCAAATTGGGGATATTCCCAATCTCATTGTATCCTATAATCATTATGGATTTAACTTGGGGTTAAAGGGTCTTGAATGCCTCTATGCTGCTTATAAATGTGTTGACACTCGTCACGAGAAAACTAAATCTTGTAATATTGCCTTTGATGTAGACATCTCCGAGGCCTTTGTCACCCATAGTTGGGATTTCTTTCATAATGATATTAAAATACATGATTTATCTACCTAGTTTATTGAAATAATTATATAATTTATAAATTGTTCCATGATATTTTTCATTATGAATATTACACCCAAAAGATTATTTGGTTGCAGTAGAGGGATTAGGCAAGGGGGCCACTCGGAGCTCTTTTTTTGGTATTATAGAGGATTTACTCAGTAATTTTCTTACCAAGGATGTTAATGTGTATTTTTTATCATTAAATACTAGTTAATACAAAAAATAAATCAATATTATGATTTATAATCATTCATTTAATGGATTTATATTCATCATAGTTTTATAAATAATTTTTAAAAGTTTTCACTCAAAAAAGGAATAGACATATTTAACTAATTCTTTTACATGAATTAATTTTTATTTTATTCAAAATATATATTTATTGAGTTTAGAATATGAATTTGATAAAAATAAAGTAATTTTTTTAATTAGGAGGTTCAAATTTAGTATTTAGTTCAATTCCATTTTTTTGGTTATGAATAATAACCATCATAAAAAATGTGTCACCATAATAAAAGGGTAAAATTGGGTAATTAACATAAAAAATAAGTTAAATGTTTACAATATTATATTTTAATTAATATTAGATGATATTATTTCAACCCTTATAACCTTAGATTCGAATCTTAATTGTATATGTTTCACTTGACCATGAGAGTGACTTAATAATATTTTAAAACATTTAATAATTATATGTGTCGAAATCCCCTCACTTATAAAAAGAACCTCATCTCATCCCTTCCTCAAACATTTTAAGAACTCTTAATTGTCAAAATACTGGCTAAAATTTCCCCCCAAATCCCTCTCTACATCCTATAGTTTCTAGTATCACAAAATACCCAAAATAGAAGGATTGATGTGTATTCTAAAGGATGTTTTCAAAATTAGAGGTATAATTATTGACCGAGCGTTTCATGTTCATTTCATCTTCCTCCCCATTCAAATCATATTTAGCCATGATAGAATAATAAATTAAAGATATTAAATATAATTAAATTTTATTATGATTATGGTACAACCCTATTTCATCTCATGTTCTATCTTATTGTAAATGAAAATATCTATTACGTATGTGTGTATTACCACATCCACAAAGAGAGGTGTTTAATTTTTCATCACCAGATCATATGGTTGGTTAAAATGATGGAAACATTTAATATATATTATATTTATAACATATTTATATTTTTATAAAATTAAAATATTTTCTAATTTTTTCCATAGGTTTGAAAAATGAAAACATCATTCTTATATACTTACATACTACCATCTCTATAAAACGATGTGGTTCATTTTCTATGACTATTTTAGATTGTTGGTTTAAAATGTGTATTTAAAATATAAATATGATTTTTAAAAAAAATTAATGTTTTTCAGGTAATTTAACCATATCCCCTTTTACTACAGTCAATTCACTGATGATATTTGTGCTTATAAACCAAATAAACCCCATACATCCAACACGAACACAACATTTATAGTAACTGAATAAAACATGGTAATAAATGAAATAAAAGGAATAAATATAATTAAATTAACATGGAATGTTTTATTAATAAATTTGAAAACTAATATAATTTTATTATTCTGTAGTTATAGAACAAACCAAGGAAGATGTGATTTAAGGTAAGGGATTTTTTGTTGAAAAATTATTTTAAATGTTTTAAACCATTTCTCCTCCATGTACATTTTCTTTTAAATGTTTCAATAATTGTATTATTTATGATTAAAAGGTTGATAAATTTCATTTCCAATCATATTTTCTTTCTTTTAAAAGGTTTAAAAAGAAATATTTTCAATATTTTCTATATGATTTTTAAAATTTATACAAAAGTGTAACATAAATGTTTTTTAATGAATATGTATTGAATACCTTTTCATACTATCATAGCCATTATTAATTATCATGATTCCTATAAAAGGTAATATAGTTCTTCAAATTATATCTTATTCCCAATCTTTCCGGATTTTTTAATTTTAAATATTTTTTAATGAAAAAATATATTTATCCTCATGATTATAGAAAAATTGAATGTTTTTTACTAATGGGTTCAAATAATTTATTCAAGTGTTTTATTATAAATAGTTTTAAAGATATTTTTTTGTTCGAGATATGGTACATGAGAAATATAGATGTTAACTATTGATCCATATATAGTTGATTATGATAGGTGATCTAGATATATCCCTCCAATACATTAAGTAATGATGTAATCTTCAAAGGAGAAAATTAGGGGGATAAGAAGGTTTATTACTACAATATAATTAATAGTGATTCAATGACTAAGACATGGGTTAAACATGAGTAAACGCTGTTTATGAATATAATGATCCATAATAATTATAATATATTGTAAATAGGTTATTTAGTGAAATATTATAATTTCTCGAGGTAAAGAGAGTTTAATTGTGAAAGGTTTTTTTAAAGGAATGTTCTCATGAGTTCCCATGTGACTCATTATTAATTATTAGTTTTTCCTATTAACAAAGGTTAAATTTAATATTAGTTTATTTTCTAATGTGTAAATGTTATATTTATATGTTCAATGTTTTATTGTAAGAAATTTAAACTTCATCAAGGGTTTTCAAGTTTTTCACTATAGTAGCGAGATTACTTTTTTATCCATTATTATGTTATGTTTATTTTTCCAAATTTTAAAATGTTTTTCATAGGATCTAAGGATGAGTATAAATTTTAGTAAAGACCTATTTCCCATAATGGATTCTCTTCTTAAATATAGTAGAAGAGTCTTGAATGAATCATGGATCTAAAAATAGATCACTATTTTTGTGGAAAACTGTATATTGTATGAAAGTGTATACTTTCTTAAATAAAGTTTGTACTAAATTCTCTAAAACACTAAAAAATACCCTTAATTTTTATGAAAGTGTATACCTTGTTATAAATCATGTAATTATGAGTTTATTATGTTACTAATTATTATAATGGGTATAATATGAAAGGTTTAGATATTTTTATAGGTTATGATAATGTTAAAATACACTTTAAAGGTAATCTAATTTTGTGTCATATTTTCATGAGATAAATTTTTAAGATTTATTTTTTTCTTAATATAATCCATATATGTAAAAAATTATTTTATGTTGAGCAAATAGGGTAATTTAAGTAAAAATTTATCAATGGGATAGTATCATTTTGAATCATTAACATATACTAGTTGGGATAGATAATTTTATAATAATTTTGATTTAATTGATATAGGCAATTAATGATTGAACCGATGAATGAAGAAAAACAATTGTCCATAGAGGAACATGTTATAGTTGATCATTTCATGAAACAATAACCTATATCTTTTAAAGGATCATTAGACTCAGTGAAAGATAATATATTTATTTGTAATTTTGAAAAGATATTTGATAATTTGGGATTTTAAAAACATCAAAATGTGACTTGTGATATTTATTATTTTTGAAGGTGAAATCGATCAATATTTGTATTTTATTAAGAATACTAATGAAAAGGATGATACTAGTTCTATGGAGTTGATGATTTATAAATATATTTTTCATGAAAATTATTTTCCTAATTTTTTTTGGTTTAGAATGGAAAGAAAATTTATATATTTGAAAAAAAGGAAAAAGACTTAGTGGCTGTATATTAGAAAAATTTTACAAGGATATCTAGGTGTGGATAAAATTTTTCCATGGATAATGAGAGTAAAATTTATTGATTTTACACAGGTATAAAACCAATTATATAAAGATAATTGGCCTCTCATAAATTCAAAATTTATGAGGATGTAATTCATTTCCCTAAGAAATTTTAGATAGAGTTTCCCGACACTTATGTACTTTTTGATGAAAAATGTATGTAACGGTCTGGGTGGAAAGCAATAGAGAATTATTCAGTCTATAAATATCATCTTAAGGCCCCTAAATGTTACAAATATGGTAAAATAAATTTTAAATAATTATAGGTTGAATTAAGAAAGTATTAATGATCTGGAAATATTAGTAATTTTTCTAGTGAATATAACCAAAAGAGTTGTAATCTTACCAATAATGAGAAAATATATAGTAAACTAACAATGAGACGTTTTAGTTGCAATGAGTTGGGTTATTACTCTAATGTATGTATGATGTTAGTTACTCAAGGTGAAAATCATTAAGAATAAAAGTATAAAGGTGGGAAAAATAATTTTTCTAATAATATTATAGGTGTTGGACCATCAAATGTAGTGGTTTTAGGTAAATTACTTTTTTATTCATATAATTCCAATGTAATATTTGATTTGGGATCCAAACATTCATTTATACCTGAGAAATTTTCAATTAAAATGTAAATAACATCTTAAGAAATGAAGTAATTTTTGTGGTAAAAACTATTGGGGGTAGTATAAAAGAAACAATAAGTTTTAGAAATACTCCCATTATCATATATGGAATGATTTTTTTATAAAACCTTACATACATTACCATTGTAGAGTTTGATGTTATTATAGGCATGGATTGGATTTCAATTAATCATACTAATATATATTTTTGAGCTAAAGAAGTCATATTTATTTATTTTTGTAAGTTATAATTTATATTTAGTAATGATTTCATACCTTTCATAACATATCTATAAGCTGATAAATTAATTAAACATGGGTGTGAAAGTTACCTGCACATAGTTTTTAAAAGAAATAAACTCTTCGATTTACTAATGTTTCAGTAGTAAATGAATATATGGTTTTATTTTATAATGATTTTCCTAAATTTATTCATGATAGGTAGGTTGAGTTTAATATTAACTTAGTTCATGATTTTAATTTAATTTCAAAACATCATTATTCAATAGATTAATTTGAGTTATTATAATTGAAAAAGTATTTACATGATTTTCTTGATAATGATTTCATCTACCCTAACACTTCACCTCAGGGTGCACCAACTTTTTTTTATTAAAATTAAGGATGTTTATATTATATTTTTCATTTATTCTAGTGTACTCACTAAAATTAATATTAAGAACATGTATCTTTTACCTAATATTAATGATTTTTTTGATTGACTCTAGGGAGCTCAGTAATTTTAGAAGGTTAATATTAGGTCTGATTATTATTCGATAAAGGTGAAGGAGAAAGGAATTTTGAAGACAACATTTCATACTTGGTACAATCATTATGATTTTATAGCTATTCTATTTTAGTTAGGAAATTAGTCCATTGTATTTATGAAACTTATGAATATAGTTCTCCAAGAGTATTTGGATAAATTAATTATGGTGTTCATTGATGAAATTTTGGTTTATTACAAGGGTTTTGAGGAATATGAGAAATGTATAAGAATTATTTAACAAACTATAAAAGAAAATAAATTGTAAGGGAAATTTATAAAATGTGAATTTTATCCATGGTAGATTTATTTTATTGGGAATATTGTTTCTAAATATGGAATAACTATTGATCATATTAAAACTAAATTGAGGGAGGAGTGGACAATTCCTTTAAGTGTCACTATGATTCTATATTTTTATGGATTAGAAAGTTAAAACCAATTATTTTTTGAATCCTTTTTCTTAGTTATCTATCCCACTAACCAAGTTATCTCTAAAATGAGTTAAATTCATCTGGATAATGTAATGTGATAAATTATTCGAGGAATTGAAATTAATATCTATTAATGCTCAAATGTTAGCCTTTCCAATAACAAATAGTGAATTTTTTATTTATAGTGATTCTTCTTTGAAAGTATGTGGTTGTTTAATAATTCATCATGACCATGTAATTTCATATGTTTCACATCAATTAAAAATCTATGGGCATAATTACCCAATACATGATCTTGAACATTCATTGGTGGTTTTTTTCTTTAAAACATTGGAGGGACATTTTATATGGGGTAAAATGTGAAATCTATACTGACTATAAAAGTATTATGTATATATTAACTCAAAAAGAGTTTACCATGTTCCAGATAAGATGATTGAAACTTATAATGGATTATGATTATACTATTAACTATCATCAAGGTAATGAAAACCAGATAGATGATACCTTAAGTCTAAAAGATAATTCATCATGAAACATAATATGTTTGTATAATTATCATTTTTTAGTGATTAAACTAATATTTGTATGGAAATTGTGTATGTAAGAACTCCATCTCTTTTGGTTCAGATATTAGTGCAGTCAAACTTGGAAAAATAAATTAAGAATGATTAAATGAAAGATCACAGTTTGTAAGAATGAGTAGAGTTAGTCAAGAAGGTTAAGTATCATGAGTATAATATTGGTAAAGAAGGTGTTATTGGATTTGGAAAGAGTGTATGCATTTCCAATGATCACTATTTAAATAATTAATTTGTAAGTAAAGCTTAAAGCCCTATACTTTTCATTAATCCTAGCAGTATTATGATTCACATAGAACTTCAGGATTATTAATTGTGGAAAGTTATGAAGAATAATATTTCAAAATTTACTATGAAAATTTTGAATTTTCAATAGGTTAAAGATGAGTGAAAACCACAAAAGGGGATACTAAAACATTTTTCAGTGCTTGAATTGAAATGGGAGAATATGTAAATGTATTTCATGGTAGATTACCAATGAAATATCAAGGTAATAAATTGATTTGGGTTATTATTGATCATTTTAATAGGTATATTAATTTTATTTCTATTTTAGATACTACGAATTTATATCAAATTTTTATACTTTATCTTAAAGAGATATTTTGATTATATAGAGACCCTCTCTCTATTTTATGTGATCATGGTCCTAGATTTACCTCATTTTTTTGGAAAGTAAATCAAAAGTCATTGGGTAATTAATTGAATTTTAGTACAAACTTTCATCCTCAATATGAAATATATTTATATCAAACAATTATATCTTTGAAAGATATTATTTAATTTTTTACATTGGATTTTTAGGGAATATGAGATCAAGATCATTCATTAGTAGAATTTTATTATAATAATAGTATTAATTACTATATATATATATATATATGGAACCATTGGATGAATTATATGGAATGTGGTGCTAAAATACATCATGTTTAGATGAATTCATTTAATGTAAATTATTGGGGACACATCTGGTATAATAAATGGTATAGAATGTAAAAAAACACATGAGGATAACTAAGAGTAGGAATAAGTGTTATGAAACTAAAATGAGGAAAGATCTCTAATTTGAGGTAGGAAACCCTCTTTTTCATAATGTATATCCATGGAAAAGTGTTATGAATATTTGAATAAAGGAAAATTTATGTCCACAAATTATTGGTCTATATGAAATTTTGGAAAGGGTAGGATCAATTTCTTACAAACTAAAATTACCTACAAGTTTATCTCAGGTGTATGATGTGTGTCAGGTTTCCTTACTAAGAATGTATATACTTGATATATATCATGTTTTTAGCCTCAAAGTTTTATAGTTTAAGGAGAATATATCATTTGATTAAAATTTGGTTCAAATTTTGGATCTCATAGAGCAGATACTATGTAATAAGGTGATCTTGTAGGCAAATATTTTATGGATGAATCACATCATTAAGTAGGCAATATGTGAATAAGAAAATACTATGATGGAAAAATATCACCACTAGTTTAATTAAGGGAGAAAATTATAAATATATAATCTCATAAGTATAAATAATGTGATAACCTAGGTAATCCAAGAAATAAATAATTATTATGATTTTTATGTATTTATCTTATGGATTTATATTCATTATAGTTTTATAAATATTTTTAAAAAAAAATTAGTTGTAAAAGGAATAGAGTTATTTAAATATATATTTTTTGATGAATTTCACGATTTTATTTAAAAGGAAAATATCTTAATTTTATAAATTATATTTGATAAAAATTAATTTATTTTTGGACTCACTTAGTTCAAATTTAGTAATGATTTAATTTTTGTCATTATGAATAGAAACCATAGTAAAAATTGGTCACCACAATAAACGTATAAAATAAGTTAATTAAGGTAAAAACTAAGTCATAGGGTATCAAAATATTATCTAAATTATTATTATATGTGACTATTCTAACCCCTATCTCCAAATAATTTAATATAAATTTTTTCTATTCCACTTTACCATGATAGTTACTTAATATTATTTTAAAACCTTGAATAATTACTGGAGTACCACTCCCATCACTTATAAAAGAAACCCACCTCTAATCTCTTCCTCAAGACTTTTGATTAATCTAGGTAATCCAAGACCTACATAAGTCTCTCTCCAACATCCCTTATAATTATTAGAGGTATTTGTATAACTAAAATACCAATCCAAGAAGGATTAAGGTGTAATCCAAATGAGATTTTACAAAGAAGAGTTATACATTATAACTGAGGGTTTCATGTTTATTTATTATTATACATCCTTTAAATATTCTTTAAAAATGATTAAATAATATCATAAGTATCTTTAAAATACATAAATTATATTATTATTATGGTAAACCCCTTTTCATATCCTTTTCCATCTTATGGGAAATGAAACATCACTTGTGCATACGCGTGGGATAACACGTCCATTAATTGATGTGTTTCATATTTCATCACTGGATTATATGAATGGTTAAAATGATAGAAACAATGAATATATATGATATTTATTACATAATTATTAATTTGGAAATTTAAAATATTATATAATTTATTTTTTGTAAACCCTTTAGAAAAATGAAAACGTCATCCACACACACATAAGGACTACATTCTCCATGAAATGATTTGGTTCATTTTTCCTGAACTCCTTATTTGGTTGTATTTAAAAGTTTATTTAATGTATAAATATTATAATTATATCTTTTTTAATATTATATTTGAAATATAATTATATCCCAATTGACCACAGTCAATGCACTGATGTTGTTTGAGGTTATAATCCAAACAACCACAAAACATTCAACTTGAACTTAACCTTTTTTGTAACTAAATAAAACAAGAATGTAAATGAAACAAAATGAATAATAATAATATTTAAATGAAAATTTAAAATGTTTTAATAATGTTTAAAACTAGTTTTTTTTTCTAGATTTAGATAATATATAAGCTAGACGAGACTTAATGTAATGCATTTTCTTTTAAAAAAATGTTTTAAATTCTCTATCCTTCTTATCCAATTTGTTTTAAATGTTATATAATTTTCTTATTTATGATTAAAAGGTTTATAAATATTATTTTAAACTATATTTTAATTTATTTACAATGTTTTAAAGGTGAAAATTTCAAATGTTTTCCATATGGATTATTTTTGAATCTTTACAGATGTGTAAAAAGAATATTTTTAACTTAAACTACTTGATTTTTCCCACCATCATAGATACAATGAATTATCAAGATTCCTCTAAAATTTGATGTTTTTTTCAATATATATATTAATAAAACTATTTTATGAACTTTTAATCTTTTAGAGTATTCAATGAAAACATTTATTTCTCCTTATGAATACATGAAAATGGAAAGTGTCTTGATTACATGGTCAAATGAATTTTGTATGGTTTTTATGAAGAAAAAGTGAAATGTAAATTTTTTTCATGATATTTTACTTTTTCATTATAGTTGATGACAGGTGAGGCCGATATAGGTCATGATGTTTGGGGTTCTAGATATAGGTATCTAATACATCGAGTAATGATGTAGTCTTCTCGGGTGAGAATGAGGGAGATAACCGGGTCTGTTACTCCAATGGAAATAACCAGGATAATGTTTTTCTAACATAGGTTAAACATGACTGAACATGGGGTTTGAATATAATTCTCCAAGATACCATAATTATTATTTTAAAAAGGGTTTTTGTTGAAATATTTTAATTTCATTAGGTAAGGACTTTTTAAATATAAAATATTTTTTTCAATGGAATGTTTTCACGAGTTCCTACATTTCTTAAGATGACATAATGGGGTTTATAATGCTTTGTAATGGATTTCATTGTTTTTATTTGATAAGTGGTTTATTTTATCATTTAAAAATGTTATATTTGTGTTCATGAAGTTTTATTGTGAAAAATATAAACCTCATTAATGGGTTTTATGTTTTTTAATAGACTAATGAGATTCATTTATTTCTATCCCTTATTGGGATTTGTTTTTCTCATCCCATGTTTTAAAATGTTTTTCACAGTTTCTAAGGATGAGTATAATATTATCTTGTTTAGATTTTCCCCTTTTTTTACTCTTCCTAAATGAAGGAAAATATTCTTGAATGAAATATATATGTAAACATAAATCACTATTTTGTGGAAGAAATGCATACTATGTTAACGTTTACACTTTTGTATGTAATTATTTTTACCTAATTCTATAAAAATTTAATCAAGATTGTAAAATTTTAAGAAAGTGAAACCCTTGTTGTAAATAATGTCATTGAAGGTTGATTATGTTATATATCAATATTTTTATTAACAATTAAGTCCTTAATAAATCTAAAGTGTCCTACAAAAATTCTTCTAGATGTTGATATCTTTATCCTTTTCAGAATGATAATATATCTATTACATTCTTAAAAAAACGTTTTTCATTCAAAAAGGGTCTATGTTGGACTATTAACTCTTGGAAATCCAATCATTATTATGGAAAGAATATATTTACCTCAAATAGAAACTACACCACAAGAAAATTCATAGTAAATGTTGGTGGTTTCCCATTTAATTACCTTGGGATTCAACTATTTCCTTTTATGATAAAGGCATCGTATCTTGAAGAGATTTCCACTAAAATAATCAAGCAACATGAAAATTGAAACGAAGTATTACTATCAAGATGACTGTAATTTATTAGTTAATTTTTTTTATATCATAAATGTTATTTTATAAATTTTACATTTAAAAATTTCTAGGATACCTTTGTAAGAGACGTGAAAAATTCATTCAAAACCTTATATGGATTGGAAGCATCTATAGAAATAAATATGTTATAATTTCTTAGTGGAAATGTGTTAATACTAGGAAATTTGGTGGTTGCGAATTAAAAACCTAGTACTTTGAAATGATACATTGATTAATAATTTTTATTGGATATTTTTTTAAAAAATAAAAATTAGTGTCCTTTGTGTTTGGATGTTTTTTTGGTATATAAAGGAAAACTTGTACTATATTTGTTAAAAATTTTGATGCAAAATGAAGCAATAATTCCAAAAAATATCACTACAGATTAAGTGGATATATTTGAGGTATTATGATTTTAATTTATAGACTAACAAATTGCTCCAATACTTTATTGGAAACTCTTGCAACATTACCATAGGCATGGATAACATATCGATATGATCTGCTATTAACCACCCAAAATTTATTGATTTTTTTTCTAAAGATCTTTCCCAGAAAATCTAGATATAGATGATTAGTTATTGATATTATTTCATTTTGATACTAGTTAATATGGGACATCTTAAAAATAAATTATTTTATTCTCACCAATGTGGTGTTTTTGAATAGGATCCCAAGAATATGGCTTCTTTCAATAATTTTTTCTACTAGATAGATATATTCATATTTAGAACATATGATAGAATATACTACCAAATAACGATCTCCAAGATATCACTATCTTATAGATTCTCTTAGTTTCCTTCCTTTGTATGAATGATTATGATATTTTATCACATCTATTGATTTAATATGACTTCACTTGTAGAATATAGGTCTATATTTTTAGAAATTTATTATAAAATACAAGAAACGTATAAACCTATCAAATTTTATTAATGTTTTCCTTGATATAAAAATTAGTCAACAAATGCACAACATTTTCCTTGTATTAGTAGTTTTTGGTTTCTTTTATATTTGGAAGTCAAGGAATGTCATACACTTTGATTATTAGAGGATGACCTCTTGGGTGATCTAAATTTATATCAATAGAGTTATTCAAATGGCCTCTAAGATCCAAACCGGTATGGTGAATAATTGTGGGAATGAAATGGTGGTTTCTTAACTACTCAATGTTTCATGTGGACTAATAAACCTACTTATGTAAAAATTTGGAAGATGGATTCCTCCACTCATTCCTCGTATCAAAGTAAATGTTTATGGAGTTACTTTAGGATTTACTGGTCTCTCCATATGTGGTGGAATATTGTGGAAAATAGGATATTCATTTAGGGAACATTCTCTTGTTTTTTTGGGTTATACAGTTCATATTAAGGTGAAACATGAGTCTTTATATATAATGCTAAACATGCGTAGACTTATAAAAAAATGAGCTCTAGATTGGAGTGACTTCACATTGGTGGTTAATCTTGTGAAGTATAAATCTTATAATATTCCATGGAAGCTCCACTAAATATATAATATTTGCCTTTATTATATGACAAGAATACATATTATTTTCTCCAATATTTTAGAGAAGAAAAATTGGTTGTATATTCTATCTCAAAAAAGGTGATTAATGATCATGATTCATTTTGGTCTTACCATTTGTATGATGTTATTATACATTTACACCATTCAAATGTGAAAGAGTATGTGTATACCCACATTTTTTAGCTTTATAATATTTTACCTCTTATATTTATCTTTATCCCATTTTACCCATTATATTCTAATTTAATGACTGGGAATGGTTATTCATGACTCATTACATAGATTTTTCTTGTTTATTTTTTATTCTTTGAGGCATTTTAAATTAATTCATGTACTAGTTCATCAAATTTATTCTTGATCATGGAATGAATTTAAGTAATATATATTAATATATGGGTTTGTATTGGCTAATCATTAAATAAATGATGTACATGATCATAAGAAAAGATAATTTTAATAATTAGTGAAAAATTGATGTCTAAGGATTTGTTTAGATTAAAATCCAATAATTTCAAGATCATTAACTTAGAGAATTGAAATTCCAATCATCCTGGGACCCCTGATTTATAAAAATTTAGCATTACTTGATTTTTTAGAGTTTTCTCAAATCAGTTTAGTTTTATTTGAATAATTGGGTTTATTTATATTAAATTTTGAATTTATTTTCCATTGTAGGGATCCCATGTCTCTATGGGTTCAACATTAAACATCATCCATACCACACCTTTGTACTTTTAGTTATAAGAAAGAGTATTTTATAAATTATAAACTTCTTTTTTTGAATTAATCATTGAGTGTCTGGATCAGGACATGAGTGAGGGAATTATAATGTTTAAGTGAAATTAATAGTGTTTATTTGTAATGTTTATAAGTATAGAAATGGTTATTGGTGGTGTTTGTTCATGTGGAAGTGGTATGAGGTTGGGGGGACTCTAGGGGAGGTTGAAAAAATATAGGCTATTGAAAACAATGATCTAATAACCACACTTTTCAATAGATAACTAGAGATGAAACCACACAATGTCTAACTATGGGAGTAGTATTATAATACTTTGCAGGATACGTTTTTTATCCCACATAATGGAATTAGGTCTTGGCCTCAAAATAGTTAGGTGATGTATGTGAAAATACATCACAATTGTAAAACAAATAAAATAATTAAATAATTTTACTGATGTAGTGACACAATGACTTGTTCATTAAGTTTATCCTTATGTCATAATTCTTGGGTTATCCGAATAACCCTATAACTTCTAGAGAATTAGGGACAGAGAGCTTTGGGAATCCTTCCTGATGAACAATGATGGATCAAGGAACAATGAACACAATGTAACTTCATTCTTCATCAATAATAAATTCAAATCAATGTTGGACATGTGTTTCGGTTTTATTATTCTATTTTCGTAATTTTTTTAATGAAATCAAATCGATTGATGATAAAATTGATTTTCAGATCGATCACTTTGTGGGAAGGGTTTTATTCTACATGATTTATTTGATCTATTTAACTAACCCAAATTCTCCATTATTGATCATTGGCTATGAACGCTTGAAAAATGATTATAAACCTTTTTTATTATTACTTTATCCCTCTTTTCTCTCATTATTTGCTGGTTGGAACCTCGTGGTCTCAGATCGACATTACTGAGTGGTTATGAATACGATCAGACCACCAAATTTGAGGAGAAATAACTACCAAGACTGTATTAGTGTAGATGGGGACCCATGAATCTTGGATATATGATCGTTTCAATTTTCCAAAAATGGTGGAGGAAAAATGGTCCATAGAAGGGACCGAAAACATTCGAAAATGGTGGATGGTGGTAGAGCACAATAGCAGTCTTTGTGTGGGTGGAAGAGCCGCATACAGAAAGAACTAGAAACAACAGATGTAGATTTAGAAACAGAGGATACGTATGTAGAGACAACGACGAAAGAAACGATGGTGAAAATTGTGGATTTTGAGTGCGGTAGCATGCATCGAGTGGGCCAAGGAAAGTTAATGGGAGGGCTAGGGTAGTGGGTTGGGCCATGTGAGTGGGTCGGGTTAGGTCGGTGGACAGGGCTTAACGAGGTGGATATTGGTCAGACCCAAGTCAGATTTGGGGAAACCGGGGTGGTTCCCTATTGTCGTCGACCATGAAAATAAACAATGATAGTTGACTGTGGTGATGCAACAGCTCGAGTAGTCACGAGCGTAGCGACTGCATGGCTGGTCCGCGAGAGGTTGACCATGACAATCAACCACCCTAGATATTCAAGAACAATAGGTGGACTGACCATGACAGTCAGTCCATAGGTGTCTGGTCCACTTGATTGATGGACCAATCGTGACTGTAGGTTGACCACACATGATGGTAGGTGGACCTACCACAATGGTACGTCCATAGGCCGAGATAGGTCTATGGGAAACTTCATTCCAACGGTTATAACTTCTAAATAGAGTGTCTAAACAATGCACCATTAGGGGCCGCATAACCCTTATTTTAAGATGGTCAACTCAAAAAAAAAATTGGGTACCTTATTCACATTTGAGTCTCTTCTTTTTAATAGTTTGGACCAGTATTGGTTGAGTGTTTTCACTTGGTCATTTCCTTGATGGTATAATGCGGAATTACATCCACATCACTCGATTGTAATCACCTATATAGGTTGAGTCTTATATTGAGTTCTGGAGTCCCTCTACAAGACTGGATTGTGATCCTCTATCATCCAAAGTGGATTTTTTTCAAATCAACGTGACCCCCCTAAGGAGGATGTTGATTCTTAATCTAGAAAGATACATTAGTAGGGTTTATTGAATCATTTTCATACGATCTCCTATGTAGTGGGTTGATCCAGATTGGGGTTGTGGTGACCCGAACAGTTTTTTGTGTGACCCCATCTCTGTGTATCATAGTCTTCTCAAAAAAATTTATTCTATTTGGGAAGGCCCCAAATGATCTAGTCATCCTTTTCAAGTGTCTCCAATGATATATTGGATCTAGGAGTGAGTTCTCCCAGAATGTTGATTATTCAAATAGAATCTTATGGCTGATAGTTGTTTATGATCACCTGATGGTGTTGTGTTTCTCTTAAGTATATATAGGTTATTTTTCTATACATATTTTATCTATTATGTAGTGTTACATATTTTTTTGAGATGAATATACTTGGTTTTTCATGTTTAGTGTTGTCATGGAATCTTACTGCGTATTGTTATAATCACCCCTACACAGGCTTTGCTTGCACATGTGGTGTCTTGGGAATACAACGACGCATTTGATGGTGTACTAGGAGGATCAAGAGTGGGTAGAGAATTTCAAGAGTTGGGAAGACCGGGGATTTTTCTAGGAGAATATCTTGAATTAGTCATAACCCTTAGAGTAGGTTGGAATTCTAAAGTATTAGTTAGATTTGTGCCACATACTCTTTATGGTGGGCTTTTATTTGGCCTGATTTATTTTTACTTCCCATTGTACTCTGGTTGTAGGATATTAGTTGTATGCATGAATTATATTAGTTTTTTTTACATTTTAGAATTTTGGGGCTAAGATATGGGTGATTATGTTAGTCACTTTAGGCAAATGCTTCCCATTTGTGGGAAATTCCTACTCGGTGCTAGTCATCAGCCCCTAGCCAATCATAGGCGATCATGGGGTAGTTGCGACACTAGATCCTCTAGGAAGGTTCATGAAAATAGTGCTGGGATAATTGAACCACAAATGACATAGGTTTGTCATTCCATTATATTAACAATCCAAGTTGACAACAGGTGTGAAATTAATGAGTTTTATTACAGTGACATGTTGACTTACCAATCAACCATATGTTATATATTATGATATACATAGATATACTTCCGAGTGATGATTATGTGGATGATGAGATGTTATATTTCCTTGGGATGGGGGGATTGGGGGTTGAATTTGCAAGATGGTTCCTCATAAAATGACTTCAAGAATTTTTTAATTGAGGTTTCTTGAAATTTTATACCATTTTAGTGAAAACACTACATTGAAGCACTACCTTGAGTTTTTATGAGTGAAACCATAAAAACAGGATTTCTTGACCGATGACCATTTATAAAGACTTGATTACTATAGAGTATAATATATATATATAAATTTGGATCCTATATTGAGTGATATTCAACGGGCTAGTAGTGGAATTTTGTATTCCTTCCCCAAGTTCACCCACAAAAATTTGTGACCCTCAAACAAATGACACATAGTGTTTGGGAATTACTTTTCATCCTTAGAGGATATATATTGCATGATCCTCAATGAATATATTTTTAATTTATTTTTTTCACATTACCATGATATATAATAATCCCCCTGATATTCGATGATGTTCATTGATGGTTATGGGTGTGGTTGGTTTGTTCCCTATTTTGGTGTTCATATTCTTAGAAGTTTTATTATTTGGAGAAGTATTGGTTTCAATATTCTTGAGTGTAGTTTATCCCTGATAATATAAACTTTTGTATGATGGATTTTCTACTTCAATAATATATGTTATTTTCAAATAATACATGAAAACACTTTGAGGATGAGATAAACTCCTATTTTATAGTTTACTTAGATCACCCATGGGTGGTATTGAGCTTTGATATCATGGATATATATTTTCATTCCATATGATATTATTATTTCAATTAAATGAGCTTGACTTTGGAATTTATTAACACTTGGGATGTCTAAAATAGTCATTATACTCACCCCCATACATTAACATGTATGGTGAGTTATTCCACAATCATGACTAAATTTTCCCTTTCAGATAACCCAAATTGAATTTAAATCCCCATCCTCTTAAAGTATAGTCAATGTATGGTGTTTATCCCTGGGAAAACTATATTTATTTTTAATTTATCCATTATCTAGTTGTTTATATTATAAGTTGTTTTTAAGCATATATAAGGGTTCGAGATGAATAAATCAATACCTTAAATAATTAATATCACTAAAATTAAATTTACACACAAGTTGAGTTTATAAATTTAAATAAAAACATCATTAGAGTTATGAATTATAAAGATTAATTAAATAAAATGAATTTACACTAGAGATAATTTCATAATCTTAAACCACTTTTATTTTAATATTTCATGTTTATTATCACACATTTTACCATATATACTACAAATAAGTTAAGCAAAACTTGATTACTTGGTTTGATAATTTATTTATACATTCAATTAGGAATAAACCTTTAAATGTTACAATAATAACATTTTATGATCATGGTGTTGATAAATATAACCCCTTTTTTACTATATCTATTATAATTGGTCGAAAATGATAGATATAGTATGATAAGGATGGGTTCTATTAATGGATTTTGAAATACAATCAATCATTATGGATGTAAACCCTATATTTATATAACACCAAATGAATTATTTAATCATTTAAAACCTACATGAAAAGGGTGTAACGTCCCGAATCCATATGGTCTAATAATTTTTGAGTTATTGAGGCTGATAGATATTGGAGGAGGCTTGTAAGTGGTCTCTAGGGCTTGGATGTAAAATGATAGAAATAGGGTGAATACATGATGTGTAAAGCTAACACATAATGTAAATTCAGTTCACGACTTGTTTAGGAATGGTTCATTATGTGTATTTAATTGGGGTTAAATAATAAAAAGGTGACATATTTTTCAATGATATCTAACCCCAACATTTACATGACATGTAATTCACTCACATGTCGTGTAAATATCATGTGCAATGTGTTAATAAAAGTTGCAGAAACATAAAGGTTTCTCTAACCCTATGATCCCTCTCATTTTTGCAATAGAAATGAGCTACCTTCAAGCAATTTTAAGGATTTAATCAAGTTAATATATCCTCAGCCTTCTACATTTGATCTATAGATATTTGAGGGGATCCAAGGTGCATTTTCCTTCCCGTTACTTGCAGTTTTTCCCAATTTTATCTCATTTACTACTATATATTCTTGACATGCTATGGTATTTGATAACCCAAGTTTGTAATGGGGTTTATATTTTTTGTGGTTAGTGAACTTGTGTCATGGTACCATCAAATGGATGTAATTATTACAGATGAGGTGATCGAAGATCCGTAACATGGTCTATTCTATTGCGAAGAAAGTTGAAAACTTTTGATGTTTATGTTTAATTTATTATCATATTTTTAAATTTTATCTTATATTTATTAGGATTTTCCCTTTTAATGAAATTAAATTTACTTAATATATTTTTTACAAGATTAAAGAATTTTGCAGCAATTTCATTTTGGAGATGTTGTTGCTTTATACTGTGATAGCTGTTTTCCTGATGATTTTCTAGATAGTGTGATATCCATGGCTTAAATTGTAATCATATTTCTCCTAATAGAAATTAGTAAATAATGTAAATCCATAATTAATTTACAATTAATTGGCTTATTATTAATTAAAGAGACATGTTTTTAATCCAATGATTAATGTAATTTTATGTCAATAAAATTGATGCAATGTGAATACATAATTAAATTGATCTTCCATATGATTAATGGAATTGTGAAAAATTTGGTTAATGAACTTGAGGAATGATAATTATTGTTTATAATAATATAAAGTCATATTGACTGAGAATGGTAATCCTCTTCATTATAGAACCAAAAAAATTCTAAGAGTATGTTTTTGCATCTGGATAGCTTCTTACAACTTGATTCCTTAAGCTACCCAGAATTGGAAACCATTAATAAATTAATCTATAAATTAAATATGGAATACAAATTGGTTTTGTGATAAATATGTTTTCTAGGGCCATAGTTTCATATTTTCTTAAAATGGATGAGTTCCTTGTTCTCGATCTCGAAGAGCCCAGTTTACTAAGAGGGATGAATTCCTTGTTTTGAAGGACCAATTTCCCTACCAATTTATTGTTTGTCCATAATGCTTGTCATGTTATTTATATACAAGATCTGTGATATGATTATGATATGGAAGAGCCTAGAATTTTGATTTGTGATATGTGGTAGGGAGGTTCTGATGTGATTTGAGCCTGGGAAGGATGTTGTGATATGATGGTGGGGTGGCCCAGATGACGTGGTAACAGATGATGTCTATGATGATGAGATGCATCAATATATGCATGTGGGTTTCGTTGATGGAACCAAAGGTGATAGAATGAGTTGAATCTAGGATTAAAAATTGATGAGATGTTGAGATCTGGTATTCTCACTTGAATAGGTTTAATGGTTATTAGCCATGTTTCTTGATTTATCTATATTCTTTTACCCAATGATAAAGGGATATGGATGGTCCTGTTTTCATTTTTTCTACTCATGGTATATTAGTATGGGTTTCCTAGTAGAACTAGATATTTAATGTTCCGAATAATGAATTAATAAATGTTTAACCCATCGGGTTGGTTGATGATGGAATGGAAATGCTTAAAATTTGTTAATCATGATAAACCAAGTCATTAGTTTGGACATATGCCTAGAGGGCATGGACTTTAATCTATTGATGTAGTTCAATGAAATAAAATTTAATGTGGAATAATTTTAAATGATTAATTAATTTATAATTAATTAATAAATATAATGTTTTTTTCTTAATAGAAAATAATTAATTAATGTAGCTCTTTGTATGCTTGTTTTCTTATAGGATATCTGGTCTTAGCATTGGAAGATGGGAGCCTTAGTGATGTTAGATGTAGTTGGGTCTATGACTAGGTTATTCCATTAGTTTTTTTTGAGATAAATTATATCATGTATATTTTGTGATTTCATATGCTTCCCCGCCAATGTAGATTAGAGAAACTGACACCCAATGAATTCTAGGATGGTGTTCCCCCGATATCTTTATTGAAGGATAGATAACCGACTACCCCCTTTGACCCCTCTCTCATCTCTTGGTAAGTTACTTGTGATGGTATTCATGGTAGTTAGTTATCCCATATATGTGTGTAGAGGGATATAATGTATGATGTGAACAGGCTATGATGTCTTGAGGTACTCACTCAATGTATGGGATGTAATGGATTGATGTATAATACCTGATGTTTGATATATGGTGGATCCTAAAAACTACTTAGCTAGTATTTGTTTTTTTATATGGGATGGTGTGTTTATGTGATGCATGTTGTGTATGTGGTGGTATATTTCCCATGTGTTTTCAGGATGACGTACTTTTGGAGAGAGATGCTCAGGACGTGCGATATTGGGGTTGAGTAGAAAACTAGTGGGAAACCTGGAGAGGGGTACCCTTGAGGTTTCATTACAATAATATATTCTATCTTGTATGTGATAATTGATGAGAGTTATCCATTGTGAGACTGGGAACTTAGTATATCTATTTAGGTGATGAGTTAGTTTTACTGTTTTTCACTATGCTTTAACATTCTTTATTTATCTTTTTCATGGGAGGCTCCAGGGGTGATCCTACTAAGTATACTGTTATGCTCACCCAAATGTGTACATAAACTCTCTTTAGATCAGTTTGAGTAGGTTGGTGATTGGTTTGGATATTACTAGATCAGGTTTTAGCGGGAGCTGTTTTATATTTGTGGTCACTACTATTTTTACCTTTTTGGTACTTGTAGTTTTATTTCAGTTGCTTAGTATTGTATTCCACTACTTGTTTTCACTTGTGTTATATATATATATATGAGAAGGCTTTGGTTTTTAATCATTATCTCTCTATTTCACATGTTTCTCTTAGAGGGTAATGCCTGTTAATTGCAAGTTTACTATACCCTTGGTGATTATCGCCTACCCAGGGCCTACTAGAGGCAGAATTAGAGTAGTCACTGTCTCTCTCCCTTCATTACAGTATCTTTTTGGGGAGGGATTTGTGACAAAGTTTTTACATCCACTCATGGTTAATAAAAGAAAATACTCTTTAATTAAAATGGAATTCATATTTAGGACAAAGAAGTCTATAAGCTAACATAAAATAACATAAAATCCTTTCTAAACAAAAATAATATTTGAAATTAATTACTCATCATCTCACCAATTATATTCCCTCACCTATGATATTATCAAATAAAAATCTCTCATGACCCCAAAGTCCCCCATTCCAATTATTCCCATATCCAATGTGAAAATATATAGGTACAGAGTGGTTGTATGATAGTTCAAGAATGTATGGTTTAGATGAATAATTATGGATACCAAGGATCAAGCATGAATATATATCCCTCGTTTTTTAGGTTCATGGGTTTTGAATATTTTTCTTAACCGTGCACCAACATTTCATTCAATCTCACAAAATTTTAAATATTCAATGTTTTTAGGAAGATATGAATAGACCTTAGGTTTTGGGGAAACTATTAATTTTTAAATTATAGCCTAAATACATCCATTCCACTCCTAAAAAATCCATTCACTCACACTTTGGTTGATAAAAAATTTTAGGGAGATTCTGCATATATAAAAAGATACTTAGAGAATAAATATATAATAAATGAAAGAATTACAAAATTTTAAGATAGTTTCCCAATAAAAGTGGCACATAAACTAATATGTATCAAACTCTCACAAATTTAATAATTATCTTTCTATCAAGAAAATACATAAAAAATAGTCCCAATTGAATTACAAAAGGATAAATAATACATATCATAACTCACATTAATTAAATAAAATTAATATTATTTCAATTATCTTGATCATTTTGTACATGAACGTTTCTTAACATACCAATTCCTGAAAGTGTATTAGAAAATTAGATTCAAGTGATTAATTTATAATTTTCATTATCAAAAAAATGTTTATATTACTCTAGAAATACAATTACTTATTTAAAATAAGTTCATATCATCCATACTCATCCTCTCTCACACTCACTTGAGATAAACCAAGAGTTCATCAATACCAGGTAGTGGATTAACACTTTTATGATCCAAAAAACTAAATTTTAATTCTCATTTATTATAAAGGGTGATTTTTTCCATTTGATATTGATCTTTTTATTTTAATATTATTTTTTCTGTGAGACCAAAATATTTTTTTAAAATTACATCCGTTTTTAGAAGGAATGTTCCCTATTAAAAATATTCAATCCAAAAAGTTAAGAAATTACGACCATTTGATAACCAAGAGTAGAGTAGAAATAAATTCATGGAATCAATTTTTAAAATTGTAAAAGTTGAATTTAAATATAAAAATTATAATACTTTCAATCACTCCATAAAAATTTTAAAATTAAAACACATATGTTAAAATGAGGATTACAAAACAATAACTTTAATTTTTCAAAGTTACCAAACAAAAAAATTAGATTTTTTAATTCAATTTTATGTAAATAATATAAATAATTCAACCATTTCCTTAATAATTTAACTATGATGTATGTGTGATATATATAACATCATCTTAAATAATATTTGTGAAAACCACGCCACACTTGACAAGGTAAATGGGTATTGACTAAATTTGGAACACAATGGGGCCCTCCCAGACATTTAATAGAACAAATGGAGCCCATGTTTGATATGATGGTGAGAGTGGGTATAAAAATTAAAATAGGTAATGGAAGTAGTGAATAAAATATAGAAATGGAATTAATTATGTCATAGATAGAATAAAACCTTGGAAAGGATGATAAATTAATAAGAAAAATTTTGTTTGAGAGAGAACATAAAGAGGAAGAGTGATTTCTCTAATTGTTCAAATTATTCAAACCAGTTATGTTAACTATAAAAGCATGAAAACATTAAATTATAGGTATTATTTAATTTAAAAGGATAGTTATCAAATGTGAATAGAAAATCACACCAAGGGTCCATGATATGCAAAAAAGTAATAAAAATTTCATAAATATATATAATCCGTATAGAAATATAAAATCCAATCCAAAAAATATTGAAAAAGATAAAAAAAATATACAAATAATGATTACAAAATGCAATAATGAGTGATATCATCCATAATATGATATCATCAATGGGATTCTACAAACATTACAATCTGACCGTATCCTTCTTATCATCAACTTTATTATTATTATTATCATCATCACCATTCACTTCCTCCTCATCACCCCCAGTACTTGATGAGGTTTCTATATCACTACCCTAACATGAGTATTTTCCACAAAGAAATTAATAGGATAAGGGGTGTCATATTATGAGTGGGAGAGGTTATGAGAAATGAAATCCAAAAGTTGTATAGCAACTAATTTACTCACAGTCTACTCAAATATCTAATCCACATTGGTGTAGAAATCCTAGTGGACATGTAGGTGAGGTTGGGGTTATCATATGGGGTTCCCTAAAAATATTGGTGGGGTGGGTAAGGGTAAGAGGATGGTGGAAAGGATAAAGGTGATTGAGAGGAATCTAGTGGTTGGTCCCCAATAATTGGTTGGTGTGGATCATGAGACTTCTTTCCTCCACCACATATTCCTCAACCTCATGTTCTCTATGAAAGAGGTAGTATTGGCCATCACATACAACACGTGCATAAAACACACAATAGTAACTTCAAATTAAGGGGGAGGGTCTATATTTGTAAATTAATTTAGATATACCTTTATTTACATGCGGACAACCAAAAGAGAGATGAAAAGCCCCCCAAAAATTTACAGTTTCTTCATAGTGAACATTTCTAATAGGTAGTGTCTGAAAACAAAGTTATGGTTCAACCAATTCCTAGAAATCATAGAATATAAAGGAATATACAATGAAGAGAAACCTGAACCTAACTATCAAGGTTTAGGTAAATCAAGAGGTAATAACCCTATAGATAATATAGTGGAAAAGGTTGTAATAACTATAATTTGTTATTGTTGATTTTTTATTTTTTTATTAATATTTTATTAAGTGGTCAAATAGTCAAATTAATTTCATTGGAACTGTGGGAATTTGACATTTTTATTATTTTTTAATATATTATTTTTCTTCTATATTAATATGTATGAGTTGAAACATAAATATCAGATAAATGGTGCACCATATGGAAAATACATCATTATAGTTTATCATGGGATGAGGGGGTTTCCTTAGGAGAAGTGTAATTGATATTTATGTTTTGGGACCTAAACTGGGATACTCTTGATATTTTAATTAAAAATATATTTTGATCTATATATCCCATATAAATTCTCTCTTACCTTATCTAATTTGGTTTAGCCAAAAATTTTATATAAAACACAGGAAAGAGGTTATTTTAGTATTGGGGGATAATTCTTTGAGGAATTAACATTAAACCTTAGATAAAGTACAAATTATGAGAAATGATGAATGAATCTTGAGGTGGGGATTTTTTGTTTTAAATTTCTCTATTATTCTTTTGAGTTTAATTTTTCAATGCTAATAATTGAATATTTTATTTTTTTAATAAATCCCCATGGTCATATATTCGTTTTGTATCATTATTACTTATATTCAAATTGTTCATGAATTATTTGATAATAATAAAGATATAGAAAATTTTTAGGTCACCAGTGAAACCTTGGTCACCATTCCCTCCCCTTACCCCTCTTGTTATGCATCACATGAAATAATATGGTGATAATGACCATAATTGGTGGTGGTTCATGATGTAAGATGAATCTCTAAAAAATCAACCTCTCTCTCTCATTAATTTTTTTCTCATTGAGAGTAAGGCAAAGAACACTTGATGAATCTCTCGGTGCATAATGGTAGGTGAGTAAGAGGTGATGTGGGGTGATTAGACTAGATGACATGGCCGGAGCTTAGAAGGCACATTGTCCTGGAGAATGATCAGTTAACAAAGGGAAAAATTATTGGTTAATTAATCATATAAGATACCTAAAAATTAATGTGATGATGTGGCGGAAATAATGACGATGAAAATTTTAGACGTTGGATCCAATGAGCATGAAATATAAGGTTTTATATAGAATGGAAATAATATGGTTTTCCCGATCCTTTAGATTAGTTTGGATCACTTGAATAGCTACCCTATATGTGGTGGGTAGAGTGGGTGGGTCAGACCCCACAATTTAGTCCAACTGGCATATCCATGAGTAGGATAAGTAGTATGTGACACTTTATCAAGTTAACCTTGAGTGTAAACTCTATTAAATTGTGAGGAAATGTGAAAAAAAGGTTGGGTATGCTATCTTGACTTGACTTGGGGGTGTGTAGGATGGTATATTAGAAATTATTCCTTTAATTATCATGAGGGGCATGTAGTGTTGGCCCTCATGATGTGGGATACCACTTTAGATGGTTCAATCCTCTATATAGGCATGGGTGTGGGGCCTCATTCCAAGTTTTCACTGACCTGAAATAACCCTTAATCATCATGTATGGTTATTTTTTCTACACCATATACTCGCACATGGGTAAGAAACATTCCTTATTGGCATGCTAACCTCCACCTCACAGTTCCATGTGGTACCCACCATAGGCTACCATGTGAATAAGTATGATCTCATTGGATCATTTTTTACAATTTTTTGAATTTCAAAATTAGATAAGCGATTAGTCCTTTAGGAATATTTTCCATAGAGATCATGATAATGAAATTTTTGGTTTTCTAATAATAGATATCTTTAATAATATATTTTGGGAAGCTTGAGTTCTTGGTTTCATAAGGCTCATTATTGGTATCAGGTAAGCTAATAAAAGTGGAATTAGGTTTTGATATTCCCTTTAATATATTATTATGATATGGAAAATGTCCCTTGTATTATTTATGATGTTCAGTTCTCCCACAAAGAGTGGTGGGATGTTTCCTTTAATTCAGTCATGGGGATGATACACCCATAGTTCAAAAGAGGAATTTGTACCCCTTATTATTGATGGATTTATGAAATCACCCACTGATGGGGCATAAGTACTCTATCTATAGAGTCGGTACTCCTTATATTTATATACATTCCTTGATGAGGCGTCAGTCCTACATAAGAGTTGTAACTCCCTATATTGATACACATACCTTGGAGAGGTTCTAGTTCCCCACAAAAAATTTTGAGAGGTGATGTTGGTTTCATAATATAAGGGCTGTTTAGATTCTTTAGCTTTATTTTAACAATTGTTTATCCAGTTAGTAACGATTGATACTATTATACTCCCATGGTTCTCTATCATTAAAGAGTATTTGGGTTTCTTATTATCTTTCAATTCACATGGGTCTTGTGATGAATTGTATCGCATTCACCATTTTTTATTTTTAGAAACCCTACTTGGTATATTTATGAAGGAGATATTTCAGAAAGCCTCTCTCTCACACACACACATACATATATGTCATTTATAATTTTTTTTATATTTCACTTAAATTAATATTTGTATTAATTGTATATCACTCCTTGAAATGTGTAGTAAAATAATTAACAATAATCATTTATTTTTCATCCCACACAATCATTCATTTAAAGAAACCATTTCATAAGATGAAACATGTGGGAGTTATATATATATATATATATATATATATAAGTACGATACTCAATTTGGAAAAATAAGCTTTCAATTATATGTTTAAATGAACGAGTATATTCAATAACTTGAAAAGTGTTCTTATGGATTTATAAATTATTTTTATTCAGTGGTATTGAAGTGTTTGAATGATCACACAATGATTTGATGAAACTTTTGATCATCCAAAGATCCCTTTATTATTCTCCTTTTCATTTGAGGAATAAACATTCTATGGATATAGAAATTGATCCCTTCCTAACATTATATGATTCTATTGAACCATGGATACTTGGGGAGAGAGGATATATTTTGGTTCTTCTGGTAGTGTTCTTTTTCAAGAACATGCGAAGGTATAAAAAGGAATAGGATACAAATAAATGGAAATTCTGTATAAGGTATACATGTTTACATTGGTTCTTCATTTTTGATTTTATCATGTTTTCATTTATTTAGAATAGGATATCCTTAGATAAGGGTTGAAATCATTTCCTCGTTTTTTATAATCGTTACTAAACTCATTTAGAACTATTCAATTTAGACTCACCCATGTATGAGTGCTTTTCCCACATGTGATGTGTCTAATGTAGATGATAGACTGTTTTTTGGTTATCCAGAAGGATATGGTGTTATTAGATCTATATATTATTAGTTCTGAATGGTGAAAATCATAGTGGGAGTTCTATTTTAGAGATCATGTGATAAATAGTTTCCCCTTTTGTAGTTACTCTATCTTTGAATTTACTTTTGATATTAGAATAATATTTTCCCTCTTATTTTATTGGTTTCATTTACCATACTGTAATGGATGTTTGGTGGTTGTTGATACCATATCATATTATATTTGGTTATTATTATTAGTACTATATCGTTACATTTTATTCTATAGGTATGCCATTATGTGTTGTATCATTAGAATATGGCATCCTATGTGTGTGATATTCATTCATAGATCTAGTAAATAGCCCCCATCCTGTTGGAAGAAGGCCTGGGGAGGAACACTTGATATAATTACCTACCTAGGAGGGGTCCCAAGGGGTTGGGTCAATTAAGATTTTTATTTGAATGGGTTGTGTCCCAAGGATGGAGTTTAGAGTTTGGAGTCCTGTAAGGCTAGTTTGGGAAATTTAAGGAAAATGTTTCAAGGGCTCTCAAATTTTGTTTTTTAGACTAGGGAACCTAGTGATTGGTTTAAAGACTAATGAATTACTTTTTATATGAATCAGATAATTATTTATCATTTGATTACCAGTATGCATCATTCATAGGATATGTATTGAATAATACAAGAATCATGTAACATTAGTTGTTGATTTCCATATCCTCTTTATTTCAGCTCATCTAGGTATGATTTAGTAACTATGATTTGATGATATCAAATTTTGGATATTTATTATGTATTGAGTTTGATAATAAAGTACATTTTATTTAGTTTTAGAAACATTTGGATTTATTTTTGAGTTTTTTTTGTAATGAACACTCCTGATGAAGATGCATACTCTAGGGGAGCGTGAAGCATAAGTAAGAAACTTACCTTGAGAGAAAGTGGGGAATGCATGGCCAGTGTAAGTTTTGAGGTGATGATACAGGGTGACCATACCTTATTGGGTTTTCATGAATAATCTTCGACATTGTCATCACATGGTCCCAATTAATTGTTTATTTATGTACACACAATAATATTTGAATTTTAAAAACATAATAATCCTCCCAAAAGCCTCATTAAACACAATAATTTGACTTGGGATGACTCTAGAGTTATATAGGAGATAAATTAGATATTTTACTCAATTAAATGAATAATTTCTCTCAAATATTGATTATATCAACATTATATACTAGGTTTAATCTTGATGATCATCTGTTTTCTTCAGTTTTTCTTCCTCTCAATACTTTTATTTCATCTTCCATGGATTTATTTATCTCTTTAGAATGGATCTAGGTCATTATTTGGTATATTTTAATCATTAACAGAATAATCATTATTTAATGTTATTATTTTTAGGGATTGGAGGATAAAATTTTGATTACTGATATCATATATAGGGTTTTAGGATCATCACATAACCATCATCAATGTTTAGTGTCACTTATTAAATACTTGAAGGATTGTGATTCTTACTTTGTGTGATTGATATAATTTTAGACTTTTTTTCATATCTTCTACGATTATCAAATAATTTTATGTTTGACTGAATTAATTATTGTGATTTATTAATTTGGTGTAAACCTTAGGTTTTTTGGAATTTTTAAATAGAACCATTGTTGTTGGTTTTTAAAATTGTATTTTGTAAAAAACATAATTTGGGGTTCAATAATTGGTAAATTTAAGGACTGGATTTTCAAAAGATATTATGGTTTCATTTTGTAAACTATTTTTGGGAAGTAAAATATTTTGGATGAATAAATTATTTGGGTATAATAACTTACTAAGAAATATATAGTATGGATGAAAGGTATAGAAAATTTAGATGGATATAATGTTCCATAATTATGTGTCATACAGATGGGAGGTGATATAAAATTTGGTAACCACTTGGATAGGTAATGATCGATAGTAGGTGTAAAATATCATAATATATACGAAATTATGTTATTTATTTATATATTTCTTGGGCCTCCTTTAGTTATATTGGTTTTTTATTGGCTGCATGTTATGGTGGGACTGGGAAGGGTTACCTTGTTGGGGAAATAATTGGTTTTATTATTTCACATATCCAATTTTTATTATATGGAGATGTTCAAAATATTTGTATTTTAAATATTCTAACACAATTTTATATAATTGGTCACATATCTAGGAATAGGTTTTTATAGAATTTCAACATAGTGATTTGTGGAAATCTGTCTAGGTATTCATACTCACCCCTACTTTCAGAATTCAATGTGAATGTAGACATATTATGTTATGAAACACGTAAGGTAAAGGGTCAGATATTCATATAAAAGGGATCTTAGGAGCTAGATTCATGGTGGACAATAAATTTTTTGGCCATGGTTTTAGAGTCAGTCCATTCACATCATATGGGTGCCATTGTCTAGGTTATTATGGTATGTTAGAACATGAGTTTAGTTTATTTTATTCTATACATTATTTAGTTGTTGGTTTACTCAAATCATTTTTTAAATGTTAATGAATGTTTCATTCTTGTATTATGTATTTGGTTGTCTTTCATGTGGGAAAATCTTTCCCAAATAATTCTGGTTGTCCCTTGGAACTAGTTTCTATCCTTTGGGGACCAAAGAATATACCTGAGGTGATGTAGTGATCCTAACTTAGGTCTCTAGGTCAAGAATACAAGGTTAGGGTTATCAAAAAATTGTATCATAGAATGATTTTAATTGTTGAGTATTTGGATGTTAGTATAAATGAATACTAGGGTAGTCGAAACTCAATAGTTATGCATGAAAAGGTGTATCTAACCTATTTATAGGTTGACTTGAGTGTCCAGGGTGTTTGGGTAGGAAAATAAATTTGAATGATCCATTGTATGATACTGGTTTTTTATGGATCTTGGATATCAATAACCATAGTAGGTTGGGATGAGTAGTATTTTCTTTCACCATGATAGTCATGTGTGGAACTGATATACATATGCATCAGATTTTTGGAAATAATTTCTTTAACTGAAAATAGTTTTAAAAGTGAAACACTAGTGCAGAAAATATTTTTTAGATAGGTTATTTTTTTACATCGGTTCTTATCTGATGTTATTAAATGAAACATTACAAATATTGTTTTTTTACATCGGCTATTTTAAAACCTCTGTAAAAAACATAAATCTGAAGCATTTTTCACATAATTTATATAAGAACCGACGTGAAAAATGCTTCATAGGTTCGATTTATTAGATCAATTAATTAATAAACAACATGGTATATAGTTTATTACGTCGGTTATGTAATAACCGACGTAATATATCGCGCCATCGAAGATTTTTTCACGTTCGTTCTTAAATAGAAAACATGAAAATGATATACGACGTCAGATATCAAATAACCGACGTAAAAAACCATTCCCTAGGAATTTATTACGTCGTTTATGAAATAACTGACATAAAAAACCATCTCCTAGGAATTTATTATGTTTTTATGAAATAACTGACTTAAAAAACCATCCCCCAAGAATTTATTACTTCAGTTATAAAATAACAGATGTAAAAACTAGTCTATGAAGTTTTTTTCATGCAAGTTTAACAATAATTGATGTGAAAAAAACATACGACATCAGTTATTAAATAATCGGTGTAAAAAATCATTACATAGGAATTTATTATATCAATTATAAAATAACTGATGTAAAAACCAATTTTTTTTAATAAAACCATGAAACTATTACTATGATATGCCAAAATAGACATGAAACAAGCAGAAACAAGACCCCAAGTAGACCAAAACTAGACCATAATCCATACAATAAAAACATCTTAACTAGACCAAAATAAGAAGAACCAAAGAAAAATTAATTATTCCCATTTATAACATTAAAAAATTACAATTTCAACTAATAAAATATAAATCCAACCAAAAAACTACCCAATACACAATTACAATTACAATATTCAAAATTACATTTTACACTACAGACAATCTAAAATCCAATCAAACCTATAAAATAATTTGACCATTCCACTTATATGTGTTTAGCCTCTTGACCAATAAAGGGCTGATTTTCATAAAATATATAAAAATTAAAAGGAAAGTAGTTAACATGTATAATGAATAAATCAAATGAAATATTATGGCAGAGTTTATAAAAAAATCTAACCTAGTCAAACTTCAAAAGTGTTCCAGTTGTAATTATTTCATACATAAATCTTAACAAATAATATACTCATTCTATGACACCTTTTTTATGAAAATTATTTTTAAATGAGGGTCAATTAAAAATATCATTTTTATGTAATAGATCATAAAGTATGTATTATTAATGGATATTTTCCTTTACTTTTACATATTTGATCTTGGTACTCTTTCTCTTTTTGTTTTTCTAAAAGTAGCCCATACTCTATTATAAAATATTATGAATGGGATAAATTTAAAATTCATGACAATGTAAACAACTATTAATAAATTGAAACTTACTTTTCCAACATATTCTTAAAACTTCCCCACACATCGCCAGGAACAAATTATATCCAATAAAGTGTTTTCCCCATGAAAAAACACCTAACATTCAATGATCACTAATATAAAAGAAAATTTAAGGTTAATGGTTTATTATGTTAAAAGATAAAGAACACCTTCCATATATATGTTTCATACCTCTCACAAAAAGGTATCATCTAACACTGCATGATTATATTCTGTTGAAATCGTTCAAAAATATAAAGTGTTCTTTGTTCCTCATCCAATGCATGTGCTTGAGGGGAAATCATATGCGGAACTATGAACCCTATACATCTGTCTTCTCATTATTTTCAAACATTTTATAAATATACCTAATACAAAACATACATAAGTATACCGTTTTAATAAAAATAACATAGGGAAAGGTGTTAAGACTTACATGGAAAAAATCTGCACCACATTGATGGCAAACTTATCTCCTGTAACAAGATCCATGATATCATTTTTCACAATCCCCACATTTTATTTCATGTCCACAGACATGATCTTCCATTGGAAACTAATAATGATCTGCCAAAAAATTTTAATATCTTGAAAATCTTTCAAGACTACTAGAATCTGTATCTAATGTCATAGCCATTTGTCTTTGTTGTTGTCTATACAATATTCCTTTACCTTTTAAGTATTCCTATAAATAAATACAAAAATTTATTAGTTTTCAAATTTTAAAACAAATCTAATAAAAAATAAAATAAATGATATAACATACATACCTATATGGTAATGAGTCACAGAAGTTTGGATGGTCAAACAAAAAAGTGGTTGATACTATGTCCAACTATCGTCACCACGTCTGTAGGAAATGGTACTCAAGCTTATCTATCTATAATATCCTGTACAGTGACCCTATGATGATCTACCTCTAATTTTTGATGATAAACTGTATCTCCTATACAATATACCCTCCCATATAAAACTATAGGATGGTGAAGATCATCAACATACAACTCACAATAAGTAGGAAGCTGCGGAAGAAGAGTAAGATAAAAAATGGGGTCTGAAGTCTGAGGTGGAGGATAAATAATGGGGTCTGAAGGTGGGGGAATGGGAGCTTCTAGAAGAGTTGGATGATAAATAATGGGGTCGGGAGGGGGAGGTGGAGGTGTTTGAGATGCAGTTTGAAATTGTCTTTGCATGTTTGCAAACAAGGACTGTACCAACACACTAATCATTTCCTCCATCATCACATTAATATTATGAACTTTAGCCTCCAAGGATTCTTTTTTTATGAATACCCTTAATGGAATAAGTTGATGAACATGGAAACACTTTTCTTACCATTACAGTCATTGGGTATACTCGTACACAACTGGGTTGTTCAGGCTTCCCCAATGCTACAGATAAAATATCTTTCCGCCCATTAGCAATAAATACCCCTTTTGTGCTTTGGTCTTCAAGAGAATCCGATATTAATTAATTGATCATTTATGAAATGATTCAAAGTATATAAAGAATATAATTAACTTAAATAAATAAAATAAATATCTTACTATCCTCTAAGCTAAGATTCTCGATTATTTCGAATGATATTTCCCATTTTTTCCCATCCGAGCTCTCCTCCATTTTTCATTTCTACATGGAGGGGATGGATGGGAAACCTCTCAAGAGCTTGAAGACTCAGCTCTATGTTTTTTTAATTTTTCCACCATCATTTGTTCTTCCATTAAACTATACCCTCCCCAAGATAAACTATGAGGGTATACATTTTTAGATTGGATCTCTTGGTGAGATGTCCTTGTTTTCTGTAAATTAAGAATAAGAAATCATTAAAAAAACATTAATAAGACCATTTATATAAGAAATCTTATAAAAGTTTACATTTCCCGTACCAAAAATGATTCTTTTATTATACTTTAAACAAATTGTTTCCATGTGTCTTCATATATGAAAGGATATATATGGTATGGATTGTCATGTGGCCTATGACCAAAAATAAAATCAGATGTGAGGGTTGATTTGAAATCCCTCCATCTCCTAGTATCCATTGATAAACATTTCTACCCGACTCCTCTAGTGTCAAGAATATCAAATGTAATTTGATTAAGAAGAGGTAAAAAATATTATACTATAAACATTTAAAGATTATTCAATAAATAGAAAAATATCTTACCAAAATTTTCTCCCAAAACTGAGATATTATTGATTTATCCACACATCTCCAATCATTATACAAACAACTTACTTTTATTTTACCCAGAGTTGATACAAAACTCTTAAAATATTTTTCATTTGAACCTCTAGGAATATCATTCTCATCAAAATCAATGAGTATCCTATGGTCCTGGATACATGAAAGTGATAATTATGGTAAATGTGTGCATCCATGTTTACCAACTCTTGAACAATTCATTGTTACTATGGGAGCACATGAGGAAGATTGGGGAACATCTAGAGGAGCATGTGAATGTTACTCCCTAGAGGTTTCATCATGATGCTAATCCCTAGAATCATGTGGTTGATCAACTGATTGATCTGTCATTATCCTTCAAATCCAAAATGAAAACATTAGTTCACAAATATAAAAATTCAAATATTATAATTCCAATGTAACCAGAAAATAAAATAAAATTTAACTATGTTACGTAACAGTAAAAAATGGTAAATATGGTAACCATGTTAAAGAATGGTAAATATGGTAAACATGGTAAACCAGGTAAAGTAATTTTCATTAAAAAAAATTAAAAAATATATAAGTTATGTAAAGTTAAACTACGGTAAAAATGGTAAACATGGTGATGTAATTGTAATTCAACAAAATCAATAGATATATAAGTTATGTAATGGTAAACATGATAAAATAAACTGAACAAAATTAAAATAATAAAAATTCTAATTATTTCTTTTAATACATGTTTTAATATATAAAAAATTACAATATCGAACTTTCTATGAAATTAATAAATGTAAAAAAGAAATAGACATATATTACCTATAATATTTGGAATGTACAAAAGGATTGTTTTCTCAAATTCCATCATCATGATCGTTACTTATGGCACAAACCATGTCTTCAACATGCTCATCATTAATTTCTACTAATATTTCCATGGAAGTAGGGATGTCACATAAATTAGAATCTTCATCAAGTTAAACCTCACCGACATATTGTTTTTTCTTTTTAAAACAATAGAACACTGAATATATGATTGATCAACAACATAGAAAATCTATTTTTCATGTGTTACCATTAAAAAATAATCTATTATGTCTTCTAATCTATTCATATAAACAACTATCATTGAAAATTCATCATGTATGACACTATTCTTACCAATAAACCATATTCATTTAAAAACATGAAATTTTATTTTAATGTAATCAACCTCCCATATTTCTTCAATGACTCCATAATATGCACATGATTCAAAAATTGTGTTTTTGTCTTTAGAACTCAAAAAATGCATTACTTCTACAAACACCAATACACCACTATTCAGAACTACACTTCTATTTTCTTATGATTTCGTATGAAATGTAAATACATTAATGTCATTCCTAGACCATGTTATCACATTTAAATGTGGAGCACCCACTAACCATCTTAATGTCTCTAATACATATGATCTACTAAGAAAGGTATTTTCAATCCATGGGAAAAATGATTTTTTATGATCATTCAAAATACACATTTCTTTCTTCTTTGGATGAAATTATTTTAACCCATTAATATTCAATGGGATATACTGTAAGAACTCAGATCTTTTTTGCAGGTTTTTTCCTTTTTCTGGTGTTTTTTAGAAAAGAGGAGTTTCAAGAAAATTTTGAAGTACACACCATGTACATCATTGCCGCAGGAGGCCTTGTTCTCACTGTGTCATGGCCATACACACGGTTGTGTTGGGTGATGTGGAGGCCTCCTAAAGCAGAGTATGAAAAAGGCGAGTACACGCTGTGTACTGAAAAAGTACACACCGTGTATTTTGTTTTTTTTTCATTAAATGCACCAGGGTCACATCTTATAGACAGAACTGTCTTCTTATAGGATTTCTTCATCTGAGATAACCAGCACAACCGCAAATCTTCGAAAAACCCCTGAGCCTCCATCCGTCCTCCAAATCGAATTCTGTCAGTTTCATTGGAATCACATCGGTGATTTATCACTTCTTCTAGTGCATAATTTTCCAATTCATCCTCTTTTCCTTGTTATCGTGGGTTGATCATTTTGTGCATTTTCTTAGATCTACGTCATTATAAGGAGATTCAAGCCTCGTGGTTCAAGTTTCCTGATCTCCTAACCCCGAGGTAAGTGGTTTGTTCCTTTATCAAGAAAGTCTTTGAGTTTTATGTGAAAATTTTCCCAATAACCACGAACAGGGTATTTCACGTTTACTGTTTTATCCCTATTGTTTGCCTGCTTTTCTTGTATGCCTAAGTAGAGAGTATTGTTTGTGAATAAGGTAATTTGTTGTGCTTTGGATATTTTTCCCAAGCATGTATTTCCTGTTTATGACTGTTAGGATATTGCCAGTTGCCTTACCTAGTATTTTAGGATGTGTGACTATTGTTATGATATGCTATTATGTTGTAGACTTCTAACCAAGTAGTTCTTGAGGTATACTTTGTCCATTAAACGATTCTATACTTGCAGATTTACCGAGGTCTGTGAGAACCTTGTATAGTAGAATATAGGGAGAATTGACGCAAGGGCTTCTCCAAAGTGTCTTTTAAAAATTACGATGTGAGACCACAGAGGGAATTGACATTAAGTGCTTCCTTAGAGAGTCTGTAGTTCCTCAACGCAGGCCACAGAGGGAATAAGATGTTGAGTGTTTCCCCAAATCGCCTTTAGTACGATACGAGACTATAGGGGGAATTGACGGTGAGTGCTTCCCCAGAGAGTCTATACTTTAGCTGAACCAGAGGGGTGAGACTGTGTGTGCTTACCAAATGGTTTCTAGTATATGTTAGGTAGAACCAGAGGGGATAGGCTCTGAGTACTTCCTAGAGTGTTACTTGTTTGTGTTTATCTACTTTGATTAGTTGTTTCTTGATATTTGGATTGTTGATTGTTTACTGTTGATTACTTTCCTGTTTACTGATTTCTGTACTTGTACCTACCATATATTCATTAACTGTTAGGCACAGATCTTATGGTGGTTGCCTACTAGTATTCATCTCACACCCTATTTGGGACATGATTTTGGACCCAAAAAGATTATTTTGTTGCAGGTATAGACAAGGGAAAGTGCCCTTCTACTTCCAGTAATTGATTGCATTGGAGCTGGAGAGCATGGGACCAAACTGAGGCTTACGATGCTGAGGAGTTGCTTATCTGTTTTCGTTTTGTACTTTGTTTTAGTACTATATTCATCATTTTGAATTGTTTGGATAATTTCCTAGACATATATGTATCATGCATCAAATATATATATATGCTCTAGTTGTTTCATTATCAGTGTTCTGTTGTTTACTGTTGTTGGATATTACTACTTACGTTATTGTATATTTAGTTATCTTCAACTCTGTTACTGTGCCAATGAGGGAATAGTTTCTCCACTATCACACCCAAGGCCCTCCCTGCTAGTCGGCAGCCTCTGGCATTCGGGGAAATGTGCTTGAGGCCATGTGACCAACTGGGTACGGGGCACCTCTGGGTGGCTTCCAGAACCGGGACGTTACAAAGTGGTATTAGATGGATTCTTTTTTCTTGACTTACTATTTGGAGCCTATAGTCAGGGATAGGATAGAATAGGTACTTGGTATTAAGCTGTTCCCAGGAGTAGCTAACCCCTGTACAGGGAAACACCAGTCTACCTTGTTTATTTCAATTTCTTCTGGTTTTTCCAGTTTACGGTTGATCTGATTTTCACCAATGGGTGACTCACATGTTTTGTGTTATTACTATTGATGCTATTGTGGTTCTATTTCTGTTTCAACCCGATGAGGTGAGGGTATTCCATCTCATACATCATATAGGAACTTGTTAGAAATCACATGCCACACATTCTTTCCATGCCATCTAGGATGCATTAACAATTGCATGATGTTGTGATAGATATTGTGTAGAATATGCATCCTGTTGTGATAGATGTCGTGATAGAAATAACTGCTGTTTGATAGGAAATTGTGTGTAAGGTATTGTTTGGATGAACGCCAAACTTTGGTTCTTGAGGCGTTATGGGCCCTCATGGACTGGAATTTGGTGGATCATTGTGCTGTTTGCTTATTTGTAACTTGTATAACATGCCATATTTTGATTCATGGGGAGTATAAGTCCGCACAGATCAAAATTTGGCACTTTCAGAGTTCGTTTCAGTGTTTTATGGGTTCCATAGTAGTTTCTTAGGCTTACTATCTAGAAAAATTCAGAGTACATGCCGTGTAATGTTAAGTACACGCCATGTGTTCTTATGTCCGGGAAGAAACATTTTTTCTTCAGTACATGTCGTGTACTTTATGTACATGCTGTGTAGTCTCTGACCGTGTCGTAGGCCGTGTGGGCAAAGACATGGGATGGGAAAAGTCTGATGGAAACACACCGTGTCTGCATTGAACATGCCATATAGTATAATCCTAGGAACCCGGCCCTATAGCTAACAACACGGGTCGGTGGAGTATCTTATTATACACTCCGTGTCTACCTTGAACACACTGTGTAGTATGAACCAGGTACCTGACCGTGTCATGAACAACATGGGTCGATGTTATCTTTCTCGCACACGCCGTGTCCATCTGGAACATGCCGTGTTGTGTTAGTCGTGTAGTCGACTGTGTAACTAACCACACAGTCATTTGGGAATTCTTAATTCATGTCGTGTCCATCTGGAACATGCCATGTAGTGTAACCTGGGTACACAGGACGTGTCACTAACAACACGGGCCAGAAGAATCTTGTCTGGTACATTCCATGTCTGCTAAGAACATGCCATGTAGTCTTGTCTTGGGAGTGCCATGTGTCTTAGCTGTGTTGAAGGACTCGGGAAGGGGAAGAGGATTCAAGTACAGGCAGTGTGTTAAGACAACACACCATGTGTTTGGGGTGTTACACGACCAGTTTTGGCAGAAGTACACGCCCATGTAAATGAATTAAGGGAACACACCATGTAAGGTTTATACATGCCGTGTAGTCATGTTTTGTAAAACATGAATGATTTCTTTCTCATATTCCGTCTTTGTATATCTAGTTTTCAGTCCTTGATAATTTTGATCTAAGGTGTGCAGTTGACCTTGCACATTCATGCCACTGAGACGTCCTTCGGTTTTCTACCAGTTACATGGCACTGATCAGACGCCAGATATGGCTGATCAGGGGCTTCCAGCAGATCCTCCTGTTGTGCCAATCTTGGCACTAGTAGTTATACCTGTTACTGGTGATGATGCATATTTCAGGGAAGGCTACATGAGGATGATACATAACTTTTTGGGAGTACCGCCTCCTGCCCCATCGACGGATGATCTGACACGGGTTTTCTTGCAGTAGCATCCACCCACTTTCTCAGGGGAAGGAGGACCTCAGGCTGTAGAGTCATGGATAGAAGCCATGTTGATGATATTTGATCATTTGGAGATTCCTCTAGAGAGGAGGGTCAACCTCTCTACTTATATTATACGGGATTCCTCCAAGATATGGTGGGATGTGATCTGACAGGCGGGTCATCTGCAGGTTATGTCTTGGGGGGAGTTCCAGCACATCTTATATGACTACTTCTATCTGAAAACCTTGAGGGATAACTGAGCAAGGGAGTTCATGAGTCTGGAGCAGGGTACTCTTTTGGTCATGGAGTATTCCTCTCTCTTTACTGAGCTTCAGCATTTCACACCCTTCCTAGGTGGAGATGGGTTATTTCTGGCAAGGAAGTTTGAGAATGGCCTCAGGCAGGACATCCAATCTCAGATGAATATCTTCAGGTTGACTTCCATTGCTTCCATCATCAACGAGGCAATGATCACAGAGCAGAATATGAGGGAATCTGGAGTTGTGATCCAGGGTGGCTCGACATCCAGAGTTAGTGCTTCGCCTACTGATAAACGGATGCACCGCAGGGAGACTACCCGGGGAGATCCGTGTAGGCGGGATGCATCCACTGGTAGACAGGTGGTGTGCTACTAGTGAAAAAGAAGTGTTCATATGAGGCCGTTGTGCCAGAGATACCCAGTGGAGTGCCGATCTTGCGGAAATATGGGACACCTTCAATGTTTCTGTCAGGTGTTTTCACTAGCAACTGTTGACATGGGTTCTTCTTTGAATCCTGATATGGGAGTAGCTCCACCAGTTGCTCACCAGTCTGGGATCTGGAGTTATTTTGGCCGTACAGGCTGAGGTGGAGGTCGTGGCCATGGTGGTCAGTCACCAGGATACTATCGACAGTAGGTTGGATCAGCTCAGAGTAGCCAGGTAGGGTCACAGGGCTGCGGAGCTGGCCAGACCATTGCAGTGGAGAAGACCCATCAGGAGCAGGATCCCAACCCCTCTACGGTTCGAGGTACGATCCTAGTTGCCTAGGTTTTATCTTCAGCTCTTTTTTATACTGGTTCTACACAAAGCTTTATATTTGTTTCTATTGTGGAGGTCCTTGGGCTCTGTATCTTTTCTTCTGCCGATGTCTTGATGTTAGAAACTACATTGGGGACTAGAAGGACTAGTGTACGTTAGTGCAAGGATTGCCCTCTTGATGTTGGTGGGTGTATCTTCTTTTGGGATCTTTTTGTTCTAGAGATGACATGCTATGATTTCATTCTTGGAATAGACTAGCTAGTTCCCTTCCAGGTAGCCGTCGACTATTATCACCACAAGGTGAGTTTCATATAACCAAAGGGTGGATCTTTTCTACATAAGGGTGAGTGGGATGTCTAGGCGAGAAGAGCTAGTCCAGAGAATCATAGATTGGGAGTAGTTACAACCCATATTGATATTCTTTATCTGGTTGACTAGGGGACTTCATAGGTAGTCTTTCCTCTAGTTGTGGATTATTTTATAGATGTGTTTCCAGAGGAATTTTCAGGTTTTCCTCTAGAGCGTGAGGTGGAATTTTAGATTGAGCTTGTTCCAAGAGAGACACCGGTGTCTATTACTCTTTATAGGATGGATACACTTGAGTTTCAGGAGCTCAAGAAGTAGTTGGAGGAGTTGCAAGCCAAGGGTTTCATCTGAACCAGTAAATCTCCTTGTGGTTTTCCTATCCTGTTCGTGAAGACGGTAGACGGTACCCTCTGGCTTAGTGTAGACTATTAGAAGTTGAACCAGTTGATGGTAAAGAATCGATATCCCCTGCCTAGGATTGATGATATTTTTGATCATCCTCGAGGATCCCGAGTGTTATCAAAGATCGACTTGAGGTTCGGTTATCAGCAGTTGAGGGTTAGACTGTCTGATATACATCTCACAGCCTTTCAGAGTAGGTATGGTCTATACAGGTACTTGGTTATGCCATTCAGTATCATGAACATGCCTGTAGTTTTCATGGCACTAATGAACTGAGTGTTCCATCCATACTTGGATTATTTCATGGTTGTCTTTTTGGGTGATATCTTGGTGTACTCTCACACTCGACACGATCATGCTACACATCTTGAGATCGTTCTGAGTACACTAAGAGAGCATTAGTTATATGCTAAGCTCTCAAAATGACACTTTTGGATGGACCAGATTCACTTCCTAGGTCATGTTATCTTAGAGACATGAGTATCAGTAGACCTAGAGAATGTGAGAGCAGTAGTTTCCTGGGAGCATCCGAAGAACGTTTTTGAAGTGTAGAGTTTTCTAGGGATGGATGGATACTACAGACGTTTCATACATGACTTTTCAAACTTGGAAGCACCTCTGACAGGCCTGACTAAGAAGGGTGAGAAGTTCTTATGGTTATATTCTTGCGAGTCAGCCTTTCAGGAGTTGAAAGGGGGGTTGAATTTAGCACCAATACTAGTCCTTCCAGAGCCAGGCAAGAGCTATACCGTTTACTGTGTTGCATCAGGTATCAGGCTGGGAGCTATGCTTATGTAGGGTGATGGAGTCATTGCGTATGGGTCTCGGCAGTTGAGGCCACATGAGAGGAACTACTTGACGAACGATCTAGAGTTGTCAGCTATTGTTCATGCCTTACGCTATTGGAGAAATTATCTTCTGGGAGAGCACTTTGTGGTTTTCACTGACCACAAGAGTCTTGAGAACATCTTCACTCAACGTGATCTGAATCTGAGGCAGCGCAGGTGGGTTGAGTACCTACAGTCCTTTAACTTTTAGCTTTCGTATATGCTTGGGAAGGAAAACGTAGTGGCTGATGCGTTGAGCAGGAGGACTTAGATACATGCTGTTTAGGAAGCCAGTAGTGAGTGGCAGCTTATGGGTCTATTCTCTGAGATGCATTCGAAGGTGCACGACAGAAAGGGGTAGAATTTTCTATCTTTTGTAGCTGTAAACTCTACACTTCTTGATCAAGTACGAATGATGAAGCTATTTGATTTTGAAGGCCTAGTCCTATGGGAAAGCGTGTCAGGAGGGGACCCTATTCCTGGATGGACCATAGGTGAGGATGAGATCTTGCTTTTCCAGGGACGTGTATGGGTGCCAGCAGACATTTGCGAGGAGCTGATGCAGGAATTCCATTCCTCCATTTGGGAATTTCATCCTGGTGTCACCAAGATGTATCTATATCTACACCATCAGTATTGGTGGCCAGGTATGAAGAGGGATGCTGCTGGTTTCGTCATGAGGTGTTCCACTTGTCATCAGGTGAAGGTGGATCATCAGTAACCAGTAGGTCATCTACAACAGTTACGCATTCCCGAGTGGAAGTGGAATGTTGTTTCAATGGACATCATGACCGGTTTGCTGAGGTTGCCTCGAGGGAATGACGCAGTTTAGGTTGTCATTGATAGACTCATGAACGTTTCTCACTACTTTCCGATCAAGGAGACCTTCACTGTTGATAAGCTAGGGCAGTTGTACATCTGAGAGATTGTACGTCTGCATGGGGTTAAACACTCCATTGTTTCAGACATGGATTCCCGTTTTACATATCGGGACTGTAAGGGGCATCAAAAGGCTTTGGGTATATAGGTATTTTTGAGTACAGCTTACCACCCCCAGACTGATGGCCAGTCCGAGCGTATGATTCATGTGCTTGAGGATATTCTCCAAGAATGCAATCAAGATTTTGGAGGTTCTTAAGAGAAGCATATACATCTTGTAGAGTTTTCCTACAACAATATATTTCAAGAAACTATTTAGATGGAACCTTATGAAGCATTGTACGGTAGGCCATTCCGATCACCATCATGTTGGCTGGAGGTAGGAGAGGCATCTTGGCTAGGACCTTGTTTTGTTCAGGAGACCAAAGAGCAGATAGAGTTGATTCGGAAGAGGATGGCTACTGAGAAGTCTCGTCAGAAGACTTATGCTGATCAGCGGAGATGACCTCTGGAGTTTGAGGTCGGGGATCAGGTTTTCCTATGTGTCACACCGAGGTTGGGACACAAGAGGATTTGGAGGCAGAGTAATCTTTCCCCAAGGTATGTCGGGATGTTTAAGGTGTTGGGGAGAGTGGGTCTGGTGGCCTATCCGTTGTAGTAACCTCATAGGTACCAATATATGCTTGATGTTTTCAACATTTCTCATCTCTGACATTACTTTTCAGAACCGTCTCATGCTTTCCAACCCGAGGAAGTCGAGTTGGAGGTGGATGTATCTTTCGAGGATCATCCTATCTGGATTGTCAATCGTAGTATGAAGGTTCTCTGTGGCCGGTCTGTTCCCTTGGTACGAGTGCTATGGCAGCACGGGCGAGTACAAGATGAGACTTGGGAGAGGGAGGAAGATGTACGAGCATAGTGGCCAAAACTGTTCGGGGTTTATTCTTCTACGCCGCACTAGGGAAATTCGGGGATGAATTTATTTAATGGATAAGTTTGTAAGAACCTAGGTCTTTTTTATGGTATGTTTTTCATTTTTCTGGAGTTTTTGAGAAAAGATTGGTTTCTGGAAATTTTTTAAGTACACGCGATGTACTTTATGAGTACGTGCCGTGTACTTCATTGCCACAGGAGGCCATGTGCTGGCCATGTCATTGTCACACCCATGGTCATGTAGGGTGATGTGGTGGACGCCTATAGCAGAGTAGGGAAAAGGTGGTTATATGCCGTGTACTCCAAAATTTCCTGCCATGTATTTAGTTTTTTCCATTAAACTCACCGGGGTTGCGTCAGACATACATAAGCATTTTCTTCTAGGCTTTATTTGTCCGAGAGAACCCGCATGGCCGCTAATCTTCGACAAACCCCCGAGTCTCCGTCCTTCCTCCAAATCGAATTCCGTCGGCTGTGTTGGAATCACATCGATGAGTTATCTCTTCTTCTAGAGAATCATTTTCCAATTCCTCCTCTTTTCCATGTTATCAGGGGTTGATCATTTTGTGCGTTTTCGTAGATCTACATCTCTCTAAAGAGATTCAAGCCTCGTGGTTCAAGTATCTCGATCTCCTAACCACGAGGTAGGTTGTTTGTGCCTCTATGTAGAAAGTCTTTGAGTTTTATGTGCAAAATTTCCCAATACCCATGAATGGTGTATTGGATGTTTACTATTTTAGCCCCATTGTTTTCATGATTTTCTTTTATGCCTGAGTAGAGGTTATTGTTTGTGAATATGGTAATTTTCTGTGATTTGGATGTTTTTCCCAATCATGTTTTTTCAATTTAGGACCGTTTGGTCTAGTTTTGACTGTTAGGATATTTCTAGTTTCCATGCCTAGTATTGTATGATGTGTGACTGTTGTTCTGATATGCTGTTATCTTGTAGACTGCTAGCCAAGTAGTTCTTGAGGCATAAATTGGCCGTTATGTGATGCTGTAATTTCTAATTTACATAGGGCCGTGAGAACCTAGTGTATTAGACTGTAGGGAGAGTTGACATAAGGGATTCTCCAGAGTGTCTTTTATAAATTACGATGTGAGACCACATGGGGAATTGATGTTGAGTGGTTCCTCAGAGAGTCTGAGTTCCTTGACGCGGGCCATAGGGGAAATGAGACGTTGAGTTCTTCCCCAGAGCGCCTTTAGTATGATACGATACTATAGGGGGAATTGACGGTGAGTGCCTCCCTAGAGAGTCTATACTTTAGTTGAACCATAGGGGTGAAACTATGTGTGCTTCCCAGAGGGTTTCAAGTATCTGTTAGGTAGGACCAGAGGGGATAGGTTGTGAGTAATTCCCTGAAGGGTTACCTATTTGTGTTTATCTGCTTTGATTATCTATTTCTTGATATTTGGATGGTGGATTGTTTACTGCTGAGTACTTACATGTTTACTGCGTTATGTACTTTTACCTGCCATATATTGACTAACGGTTAGGCATAGATCTTGTGGTGGTTGCCTATTGGGATTCGTCTCACACTCTGTTTGGGCCCTGCTTTTGAGCCCAAACAGATTATATTGTTGCATGTATAGACAAGGGAAAGCTCCCTTCTACTTCAGGTACTTGATTGCATTGGAGCTGTAGAGAATGAACCAAGCTAAGGCTTGCGATGCTGAGGAGTTGTTTATCTATTTTCCTTTTGTACTTTAGTTTATTACTGTATTCAACATTGTGACTTGTTTGGATACTTTCCTAGACATATATGTTTCATGCATCATTTATATATATATATATGTGTGTGTGTGTGTTCCCTAGTTGTTTCTTTAATAGTATTCTACCTTTTACTATTGTTGGATATTACTGCTTCCGTTATTGTATATTTTCTTATCCTCTACTGTGTTACTCTTCCAATTAGGGCATAGTTTCCCCACTATCACACCCAAGGCCCTCGCCGCTAGTCGGTAGCCTCTGGCATTCGTGGAAATGCGCTTGTGGCAATGTGACCAACCAGGTACGGGGCGCCTCTGGGTGGCTTCCGAAACTGGGATGTTACATATACAATTGAGCATCAACTATATTATTCAATATGTATAAATTCACATTCTTCATCTACTCAGATGACAACGATTTGACTTTCCAGCCACAAATCCCCTTTCTCTCATTATTAACTTGTTCATGTCAAGATGGAGGAAAACATATGTACTCATTCCAAGATAAGTATCTTGTACAAAACTCCCCAACCCCATCAGAAATATACTTTTCAATAATGGAGGCTTCAGGTCGATATGGATTCTTAACATACCCCTTCAATATTTTTATATACCTTTCAAAAGGATACATCCAACGAAGATATATAGGTCTAAAAAGCATTATTTCTCAAACTAGATGAACCATTAAATGCACCATTCACTACTACAAATTGGCCTTTTATCAGCGATACAACCCGATATTAACAGTGCTAGAAAAGCGTTGTAAATGCAGGCGAAGATAGGGGGTCCCCTTTATCAGTGCTCCAAAAAGCGCTAATAAAGTGAGACTTTATCAGCACTTTTCAGACCGCTGATTAAGGGGACCCCCCCTTTATCTTTGCTGACATTTACAGTGCTTTTCTAGCACTGAAAAAGGGCTATATTATCAGTGCTTAGGATAGTGCTGATAAAGGGCCATATTATCAGCACTCAGAATAGCACTGATAAAGGCTCCTTCAGCTGCACCTGCAGAAACAACACCTGCACAAACCAGCACATGCACCTACATAAACTAGCACCTGCACCTGTACAAACCCGCACCCGCACAAAATATTTTGACAAAAAATCCTATATAAATTTACTTACCATCATGAATAAAAAAAACACACCGCTATATACATTTCAAATAATGTTTTACATGGTTATAATTGCAATTATACAACAATAGTTATAAACATTACTATTTCATCCTTTGATATCCGTGATCCTATCTTAAAAATTGTCGTCCATGATATTTGTTGGCGAAAAAAGCATCTGAACTCAAGGAAAAGAATTCACCTATATAAGAAAACAAATATTAGGTTAGTAATAAAATAATGAAATAAATTAAAACATTAATATTAAAGAATACATTAATATGGAAATGATAAACTCAAATGTTTTCATTCTGATAACAATGAAAGGGAATAATGTAAAATCAATATGTTTTTGGATGATTTATTTCATTTAATAAATACCGATTCTTTATCTAATGAAAAGATTTACCGGTCACACTGTGCATCGGATTGAGGTAAGGTCTATTCGTACACCTAAAAAATGAATCCTGGATTATTTTCCTAAAGTATCAAAACAATCCGAACGCGTTTGCTCAGTATTCCGTATGTCAGTAGTGTTGTTTTCTAAAATTAATGTCAATTTGAAACTATTATCAGAAAATTTTAGCCATACCGGTCACAACGTGCATCAGATTGAGGTGCGGTCAATTCATACAACTCAAAAATGACTCATGGATCGTTTTAATAAATTATCAAAACAATCCGAATGCGTTTTCTTGGTTTTCCGTATGCCAGTAGTGTTGTTTTCTAAAGTTAATGTCAATTTGAAATTGTTATCAGACACTTTTAGCCATACCGGTCACACCATGTGTCAGACTGAGGTGCGGTCGATTCATACACCTCAAAAATGACTCATGGATATTTTTCCTTAAGTATAAAAACAACTATAATGCATTTGTTCGGTTTTCCATATGTCAGTAGTGTTGTTTTCTAAAGTCAATGTCAATTTGAAACTGGTATCAGACACTTTTAGCCATGTCTGTCACAATGTGCGTCAGATTGAGGAGAGGTCAATTCTTACACATCACAAATGAATCATGGATCATTTTAATAAAGTATCAAAACAATATTAATGTGTTTTCTTGGTATTCCGTATGTCAGTAGTGTTGTTTTCTAAAATTAATGTCAATTTGAAACTATTATCACACACTTTTAGCCATACCGGTCACACCGTGTATCAGATTGAGGTGCCGTAAATTCGTACACCTCAAAAATGACTCAAATATCGTTGTCCTAAAGTATCAAAATAATCTGAATGCGTTTTCTTGGTTTTCCATATGTCATTTGTGTTATTTTCTAAAGTTAATGTCAATTTTTAACTATAATATGACACTTTTAGCCATACCGGTCACACCATGCGTCGGATTGAGGTGCCTTCAATTTTTACACCTCACAAATGACCCATGTATTATTGTCCTAATGTATAAAAACAATACAAATGTGTTTACTTGGTTTTCTATATGTCAGTAGTTTTGTTTTCAAAAGTTAATGTCAATTTGAAACTCGTATTAGACTTTTTTAGCCATGTCGATCACACCGTGATTCAGATTGAGGTTTGGTCAATTATTACACATCAAAAATGAATCATGGATCATTTTCCTAAAGTATCAAAACAATCTGAACGTTTTTTCTTGGTATTACGTATGTTAGTAGTGTTGTTTTCTAAAATTAATGTCAATTTGAAACTGTTATCAGACACTTTTAGCCATACCGGTCACACTGTGCGTCAGACTGAGGTACGATTGATTCGTACACGTCAAAAATGAATCATGGATCATTTTCATAATGTATCAAAACAATATGAATGCATTTTCTCAGTATTCCATATGTCAGTAATGTTGTTTTCTAAAATTAATGTCAATTTGAAACTATTATCAAACACTTTTAGCCATACCGGTCACACCGTGCGTCAGATTGAGGTGAGGTCAATTCATACACCTCATAAATGACTCATGGATCATTTTCCTAATGTATCAAAACAATCTGAATGCGTTTGCTCAGTTTTCTGTATGTCAGTAGTGTTGTTTTCTAAAGTTAATGTCAATTTGAAACTGTTATCAGACAATTTTAGCCATACCGGTCACACCGTGCATCGGATAGAGGTGAGGTCGATTCATAAATCTAAAAAATGACTCATGGATCGTTGTCCTAGTGTATCAAAATAATCCAAATGTGTTTTCTTGGTTTTCTGTATGTCAGTACTATTGTTTTCTAAAGTTACTGTCAATTTGAAACTAGTATCAAACAATTTTAGCCATGCCGGTCACACTGTGTGTCGGATTAAGGTGAGGTCAATTCATACACATCAAAAATGAATCATGGATTGTTTTCCTAAAGAATCAAAACAATACGAGTGCATTTGATTGGTTTTCCGTATGTTATTAGTTTTGTTTTCTAAAGTTAATGTCAATTTGAAACTGTTATCCGACACTTCTTGCCATACCGGTCACACCGTGCATTGGATTGAGGTGAGATCGATTCGTACACCTCAAAAATGACTCATGGATCGTTTTACTAAAGTATCAAAGTAATTTGAATGCGTTTTCTTGGTTTTCCATATGTCATTTGTGTTGTTTTCTAATGTTAATGGCAATTTGAAACTATTATCAGACACTTTTAGCCATACCGATCACGCCGTGCGCCCAATTGAGGTGAGGTCGATTTATACACCTCAAAAATGACTCATGGATCATTTTAATAAATTATCAAAACAATCCGAACGTGTTTTCTTGGTTTTCCATATGTCAGTAGTGTGGTTTTCTAAAGCTAATGTCAATTTGAAACTGGTATCAGGAACTTTTAGCCATACCGGTCACACTGTGCGTCGGATTGAGGTTAGGTCAATTCGTACTTGTCAAAAATGAATCATGGATCATTTTCCTAAAGTATCAAAACAATATGTACTCTTTTTATTGGTATTCCTTATGTTAGTAGTATTGTTTTCTAAAATCAATGTCAATTTTAAACTGTTATCAGTTACTTTTAGCCATACTGGTAACACTGTGTATCAGATTGAGGTGTGGTCGATTCGTACACATCAAAAATGAATCATGTATCATTTTCCATGAGTATAAAATCAACATGAACGCATTTTCTCAGTATTCCGTATGTCAATAGTGTTGTTTTCTAAAATTAATGTCAATTTGAAACTGTTATCAGACACTTTTAGCCATACCGGTTACACTATGCATCGGATTGAGGTGCAGTCGATTCTTAAACCTCAAAAATGACTCATGGATCATTTTACTAAAGTATAAAAAAAAATAAGAATGTGTTTTCTCAGTTTTCCATATGTCATTAGTGTTGTTTTCTAATGTTAATGTCAATTTGAAACTGTTATCAGACACTTTTAGCCATACCAGTCACACAGTGCGTCAGATTGAGGTGAGGTCAATTCTTACACCTCACAAATGACTCATGGATTGTTTTACTAAAGTATCAAAATAATCCTGACATGTTTTCTTAGTTTTCTGTATGTTAGTAGTGTTGTTTTCTAAAGTTAATGTCAATTTGAAACTGGTATCAGACACTTTTAGCCATGCCGGTCACACTATGCATCAGATTGAGGTGCAGTCAATTCGTACACATCACAAATGAATCATGGATCATTTTCTTAAAGTATAAAAACAATCCGAATGAATTTTATTAGTTTTCCATATGTCAGTAGTTTTTTTTTCTAAAGTTAATGTTAATTTGAAACTGTTATCAGACACTTTTAGCCACACTGGTCACACCATGCATCAGATTGAGGTGCGGTCAATTTATACACCTCACAAATGACTCATGGATTATTGTACTAAAGTATCAAAACAACCCAAACATGTTTTCTCGGTTTTCCGTATGTCAGTAATGTTGTTTTCTAAAGTTAATATCAATTTCAAACTGGTATCAGACACTTTTACCCATGCCGGTCACACCGTGAATCAGATTGAGGTGCAGTCAATTCATACACATCACAAATGAATCATGGATCGTTGTTCTAAAGTATCAAAACAATAAAAATGCATTTTCTCGGTATTCCATATGTCAGTAGTGTTGTTTTCTAAATTTAATGTAAATTTCAAACTTTTATCAGACATTTTTATCCAATGAGTTATGATTTACTAGAACGAAAAATCATATCTAAAACCATTCTTCATAACCCAAGGATATAAAACATAATAAAGGGTGATCATATATGCTCAGTAAGTGTAAACAAGGGAGATATCAATGAACATATATGGATAACATTAGTAGGAATTCACCTTCATCCTATTTGTGTACAATCATACATTAGGTATGTTGCCCATTTGTTTCTAAACACATATATATCATCTTCTGAATATGAGTTTTTGTGAAAGTCATGGAAGTACTGAAAAAATATAAATACACAAAAGAGTAATAAATATTTTAAATGAACTCATAATTATTTTTGAAAATACCTCATCAGGGATTCTAGTTTGTTGATAAAATAAGATATATTTCATAAATTTAAAAACATAATAACCACAGTCCTTTCCGTTTGTCTGTTTTGGACACTATAGAAACATCGACAACAATAATTAATTTGTTTTGATATGTGTTTGGATAGTGAAATTTTATCATATATACCCAGATACTTTTCTAGTTGTAGATCTTGTAGGCTTCCTCATCCTTATGCCCTAGATTCATTCCATGCATTAGACGATATTGATGCACCGCCCTATCATAACAGAATATTTATTAAAAGATAACATAAATTATAAAACTAGATGTTTATTTTTAAAATGATGGATATAGTGTATTACAAATTAACAAACACCGTCATGCATGGTCGGTTTGTTGGATATCCATGCGTTGAACCTAGAAAATAAATCTTTGGAGTATCCAAATTGACTACAATCAGCATCCAATGCTCCCTAAAAATACAAAAAGGAATAAGTAAAGAAAGAAATGAAAATATAGTTGATATGATTAAATTGTATAGTTTTACCCCTGCATCATTGGTATTAAAAAGAGTCTGTCATCTGTAACTTTGTTTTCAAACAATTTGAGCAGGGATGACATTATTGCAGCCTCTTTATCAAAATCTATTTCTTCTTTTAAAAAGGTGGTGTGAGGACTAACGAGTCCAAATTTTTGTTCATGGGGAAATCCCTTCAATTTTTTTTTCATATATACTCCTGTGAAAAATATAAAATGTATTTATTCAATATTATCAGAGTATATTAGATTTTTTAAAATAAAATCATGAAAACATAACTCATGTATACATTGACAACTGAGGCTCCTAGCCATTCATACTTGAGGATTTCATTTACATTTTCAGCACTAATGAAATTTGTTGTTTCCTCTCCGTACATATTTTTTTCAAAAACAACTGTGTGAGCATTGTTTTCTTTCAACATTGTATCCACATGAGCCTTCAATGATATTAACTAGGGATATAGAACGGGCGGTGTGAAGGTGCTCTCAGTAGACTATTTCAATCGGTTGGCTGATCCTTGGGATAGTTTTGAGATGATATTTCATTTCACCCCCTTCTCTTTGTCATTCTATAATAACATTCATCGGTTCAGACCTTTTTTCATTAAACGTCAAAGGTCTATATTGAAAAATAACTTGGAAATGGATACCTCCTTGTTGACATGTATTTTTACAAGAACTGACAGCCATGCGATGAATGTCCCAACAACTTGTTCAACCGTATGAATGTCGTCATCGTCATTTGGAACAGCTATCTCAGCACTCACCTCATTAGCTATGTTAATTGACACTCTGAAATGATCTATTGGAAGTTGTCTATTGTGTAGCATGTCGTTCTGTGTATTGAACACCATAGCCCTTGCTACAAGGCGATATGTTGGAGTTTCTAGATATAAATCACAGTCATTTTCACCCTACAGAATATTAGTACAGGAAAGGTATCAGTGTCTATGTGAATCACATTTCACAGAAACAATTATTAAAACATTGATTACCTCAGCTAAGATACGTTTTTAGGGGAATGTCTTGCCTCAGAGCTGGAGGGGGGTGGGGCGGGACCGTCAAACATGGATTGTTGTTTAGTTGTTTCTTCTCTTTGCATCTACCCCATAAATGTTGCTATCATCTCTCTCTGGTATTGTAATTATTCTTGACAAATAGCTAATTTTTCTTACAGCTTTTCCAGTTTTTCATTTTTATCGTCCGCTTGTTTTTGTTTTTGAAAATATGTTCAGGGTGTCACCCCAAAACCCACACCTCTGACGCGGCCATACTGGCCTGGCCGCTTCAAGGCTGCTAAAATTATGTCTGCATCTGGGGTGGGTGTTGTTGATTCCTGTGACTATGTCAGATAGAAAATATAGAAAAATAAGTAGTCATTGTAATGTAATAGCGATTTAAAACAAAACAAATTTATATTATGTCATACTTACACATGTTTCCCACACTTTTTGTGTGTTTTCATTTATCAGTGTCCCTTCTTTATTTACACGAGCCTCCTTCCATAACACATAGTGTGGGATGGATTTGGCTTTCGATTTCAATTCATCAATCTGCATATAAACCGATAAACATGGTTATGGTGTTGTTTTATGTCACATATAAGTAGTATGATATATTTAAAAGACGTACCAATTTTTTCTCATGTGAAGTGTACCCCAACCTTGCTTTACGGTAAGGGTACGCTGGTTCTTCTCCGTGTTTTTTATTTTCAGCACTCAGTTGTTATTTCATAAATAAAAAACTATCAATCAATTTGATGAATACAAGAAATGTCAAACAACGTATTACCCCACACAATGTACCTGAAAGGTCCGCTCCCCACAATGGTTGATAAACACGTCCCATGCTCCTTGGGATATCAAGTGTGCATAAAGAGGAGGTGGGTGAGAATTGATTTTCCCTTCAGCATCTTTAAGATGATATTTCATTAAAATTGTCCGGAAACCTCTATGAATCCTTCCTGGAACTCTTAATACATAATCCTTGTACGAGGAATCTACTTTAAATGCACTCTGTAAAGGATGATGAAGAGTAAGTCAATGTTTTTGTATTTTATTATAATAAATTAAAAAATGATATCATAATGTTACCATAGTATCTTCCCACATTAGTGTCTTAAGACCGGTGAAAACATGGTTCCACGACTGTACATCAATCGGCACACGTTGCTGAGTGAAAATTCCAATGTAGCTACTAAAGATGTCTTTTTTGGGGTTAACATGTTGGCCTCGCTTATTCCATCCCACCTCAAATTTGATGCCTTTTTCTTTTGCCTTAAGGATTTTGGCTAACATTGTCAAACTACGATGCTCTAGTTTTTTTTCACTTTCATGGATTCATTTACTACCATTTCCTCAGAAGTATCATCAATATATTTCTCTGGAGCACTAGCTTCAGCACTGGGACCAGCAGCAACAGGTTAAGAAACCTGTTGCTGCTCTGCACTGGGACCAGCAGCAGCTAGTTGAGAAACCTGTTGTTGCTCTGCATTGGGACCACCAACAGGTGGTGGAGATACCTTTTGTGCCTCAGGATTAAGCGCATCAACAGGTTCAGAAGTCATTATCTGCAGAAGTGGTTTAACATTTAATTTAGATTACATAAAAGTAGTAGTGGACAGATAATAACATAATGTAACACAATGTATATTACAATAAACAAATAACCTGATTATTGTACTCTCTTTTTTTCTTTAAAGGATGAAGAGATTTGACTCCTCTATAGACTATGTAAATCCTTTCATTGTAGTCTCCTCTGACATACAAAACACCTTCTACATTTGGACTACTACGAAATGATTGTGAAGTCCCTATAAAAGGATAATCCTCCATTGAACTTTCATCTGACCCTTCAGTTGTTTTGGTCGATAATAGAACAATTGACCAATTTCGGTTTGTGGGGTCTGGAACATAAAATAAATGTACTGCCAGTGATTCCATTATAAATGGTTCATCTTTCTCCCCTTCCTTACTGAAATCAACTTTCACGAATCCTAATTCATCTATTTTAACAACACTCCTATTATCAACCCACTTGCATTAAAAAATCGGCACATTGAATTTCGTATAATCCAACTCCCATATTCATTTGATGATGCCAAAGTATAACATATTCACATAAATTGGATTTTTTTCCTTAGCATCGGAAACATGCATCGCCTCAATCACAAGTGTAACCCTACTATTCTTCATGGTACTATCTTCATCATGTTCATTAGTATAGAATGTATAACCATTAACTGCATATGCATTGTAAGATAATACATACACACTTGCTCCTCCAGATATCCATCCAAGTAGTTCTGAAATTGATTCTATATTTTCATCTAACTAATTCAAAATATGGTCCTGGAACCATCCTATAAACTATCGATTATGTGTATCTGATATCCATTTTTCATCCCTAGATGGATTCAAATGCCTAAGATTTTTTTTGTGGTTTTGAACATATGGGTCAACGTCGAAACTGTTATGAAAAACGTAAAGGTGAGCCTACTCCCGATCTGTAATATTGATTGTGACAACCTCTCTTCCAGAAATTCCTTCACCCTCAAGACGCTCAGTGTGACGAGATTTTGGTAGGCAAACGTTTTCCACACCAGACAGGAATTCGGTACAAAACTCAATGGCTTCCTCAACAATAGAGTGCTCTGCAATACAACCCTTTGGCCGACATTTATTTTTGACATAACCTTTCAAAATCTTCATATACCATTCAATGGGGTACATCCATCTATAATGTATAGGACCACATAGTCGGATCTCTCTCACCAAATGAACCATCAAATGAACCATCATATCAAAAAATGTCAGCGGGAAGAACATTTCCAATTCACATAATATGACGACAATTTCTCTTTCAATAGTTGGCAATTTCTCCGGGTCTATAACTTTGCTGCATATATCTTTGAAGAAGAATCATAGTTTCGTTAATGTATGGCAGACATTCATGGTGAAAATTCAATGTAAAGCTATAGGGATTCGATCTTTCATCAAAACATGACAGTCATGTGATTTCAGCCCCTTTAATTTTAAATTATTTATTGACACAATTTTCTTGATATTTTATGAATACCCCTATGAAACCTTTACGTCATTCATGATGTTGCAAAACTGATATCTCTCCTACCTGGAAAGCGTGTATGCAGTAGGAGGAAGAAATGTTCATTTTTCACCCTTCACTGGTGCCAACTCTTCTCGTATTCCCATCTCAACCATGTCCAATCTAGCCTTAATTACATCCTTCATTTTTTCGGGTGCATTTAGCAACGTGCCGATGACACTATCACATACATTTTTTTTAATATGAATAACCTAAAAAAATGTCTGGCATACAGACAATTCTAGTATGGTAATTCAAAAAAAACCGATCTCTTTTTCCAACCAGTTTTCGTAAGGTTTTTCAAAAACAGTTTAACAAATGTTGTGTTCAAATCATTTACCTTCTCAAACAATTGATCACCTATTAGTGGAGATGGTGTTATACATTCTTCTGAACTTTCGTCGAATGATGTCATCCAAGATCGGTAATTATGCCATTGGGGTAGAAATCTGCGATGTCCTAAAAACACAGTTTTCTATGAATGTTTCGACCTAATTGACTGTGTACCTTGTTTGCAAATGGGACACCCTTGAGTTCCTTTAATGCTATATCCTAAAATTTTTCCATAAGCAGGAAAGTCATTTATCGTCCCATATAACATGGCTTTCAAATTGAAATCTTCTTTTTTGTAAGCATCATACAACGTAACACCCGAATCCCACAATATTTTCAAATCCTCGATCAATGGAGCCAAATAAACATCAATATCATTACCTGGTTGTTTTGGTCAAGATATAAGCATAGACAAAATGATGTATTTTCATTTCATGCATAACCATGGTTGTAAGTTATAATTTACCAACATAACTGGCCATGTACTATGATTGCTGCTTTGAAAACCAAAAGGATTCACCCCATCTATAGATAACGCCAGACGAAGGTTTCTCGGCTCATTTCCAAATTTAGGGTACTCGTGATCAATTCTCTTCCACCGAGGAGTGTCTGCCAGGTGACGTAGTTTCCCATCTTTAATTCGTGTATCTGCATGCCATGTTAATTGTCCTGCAGTCTCCTCACTTCCATATAGGCGCCTAAACCTTGGAATGATTGGAAATTACCAAACATCTTTTGTAGGAATAGATTCATCTTTCTTGTATCGAGAAGCACCACACTTTGGGAATTCATTAAGTGATTTTTAGTCCTTGAGAAACAATATACAGTCATTTGAGCAGGGGTGTATTCTTTTAGAGATCATACCCATCGATCGTAGCATTCGTTTGGCATCGTATGTTCGGCTTGGGAGTTCATTATCTTTTGGGAGCATGTCATTCAAGATAGTAAGTAGTTCCGTACAACTGGCATCACTCCACCCGTTGCATGATTTCAAATTATACAGCTTCAGTACGGCTGACAATGCTGCATATTTAGTGCAACCAACATACAATAGCGTTTTTTGCACAACTCTTTAACTTCTCAAAAAATCTTGGGAAATCATGAAGTTCATCTTCAACTGTCCTTGTCATTTCCTCAATATTATCTTCATCATCATTCACATCTGTAATCACACCCTCCATATGATCGTCTTCACTATTCACACTTGTAATCATATAAGAGCCTCCATAAAATTTCGTGTTATCCGATCCACTACCTACACTCATTTTTCCCCATTTTTATTCAAACATGTATAACTTCAATCTATTCCGTGACAAATATGGTGTTCTTCCAACTCCTCTAGACTAATTTTTCTTGAATAAAAATATCATAAACATGGATAGAGGATTTGAAAAGGGTCACATGCATGATCTACTATAAACTTGATAAAATCTTTCACGCCATCTTCATACTCTTTTGTCAACCGATTGTCATTCATCAATTCTTTATTCATATTCATAGTCTTTATGGGTCCAATCTCGAACTTGCCTAATATTATTTTTTAATTAATCAAGTATAATTGTTTGGGTTTTTTAAAAAAAATCATGGTAAAAATGCCTCTACAATGAAATAGAGGGACCTACCCCAAAACATGTGAATGTACTTGAAATCTATCTATATATGGGGGATTGTGGCCTATATTTTGTATATCTACATGGAGTACCTAAAACTTATACATGGAGGACTCTTCACTGAAACATGGGGGAGTACCATACTCCATATTTTCTCCAAACATATCACTTTTCACTTGTAAACTCTCAAGCAGAGTGAAGATAATTAAAATATCCAAACCACATTGTGTGCATTTTACAATGAATGAGGGAATCATAATATTGTGATCTACATGAGAAGATATTTACAATGGGATACTCATACATGAAATATTTTCATCTAAGTGAAAAATAAATAATAATAATGAAATTAACATAGCACACAATTTGTTCAATGGATACACAATGTGCAGGGTTCTCAATCAAGGTTGGTTGTGTACTACCATTTCTAAACTCATGTGAAATCCATATACATGGTGTGTCTAGTAGGGTGAACATCGTCTATGGATAAGATACTTGATTTAATCTGACATATATAAAATTAATTCCATGTTAGTCTTACAAAGACAGCATGATGCCTTTGAAAATACATGACATATAGAACAACTTGAGCTAAAGGAGTGTAATTTAGATACAAACCAAACAATCAAAATTTTAGATTTTACAAAGCATCCCTTATTCAATTTTGTTTGTTAATTCAGGGGTTATCACATAAGTTTTATCATCATGGGGAATTCATTCATAAGTCAAGTATACGTAAATTATCAATTTTTATATACAAATGTTCAACAAGAACCAACCAACATGCAATTCATTTAGTGCGTAAACAAGGACCACGAATGACCACGATTTTCAGCGGGGAGTTTAGCCCATACATTTCACATTATAACCATCAATATAAAACAGTAATAAAATGAGAACAAGAGGAAAACAATGAGTAACAGGAGAAAAATCACCGCGAAGGTGTCGTTCACAACACGGTAGAGATGCATTCGTGGTAGAGGAGAGGCACACAACAGAGGAGATTTCCAACTGAAAAGAAAACATAAAATAGGGGAAACTCATGAGAATAAAATAATCCAAAACCGAGTACACCATTTACCAAATCCCACAAACCCCAAGAACCCACTAAAACTGAAATCAACCCACACCATGGTTAAACACACCTTAAGATAACAAGAAATTATAGAACCCACCTTCGATAGAATGAGTTCAACAGACTTTTTAAAATATAAAAGATGAACATACAATAGGTAAGCCCTGACCAATAGGTCCTCCTTACTAGGTATAATCCCCATGTTTATTCTAGATAGCATATCCCAATTGAGTAAGCCTTGATCAATCCTCTGTTATCACACCTTTCAGGACACATACATCCTAATCGCATGACTTTAAACATCATGGTACAATATTTTCAACAAACACGTGGTATCTAGTGAGTAGGATCATATCCTTATTTAAACTCAATGAGCCTACTCGTACATCTTGACAAAAATTAGGGGGAACACACAAATTTAAAATGGGACACCCCTGGTACTCTTTTCCAATTTAACATCACACCATGCCAAAACTCACCACACGATCACCAGTTACCCAACATTATTCCAAAACCAAAGGAATATACCTGTGCTTCATTACCCTAAACCCATCCATCTAGGTTAAATAGTGATGGTCACATTAAAACCATGATATAAATCAATTAGGTTAGGAATCCAAATGTTCATGTCCCTCAACCCTGTCATAACACCAAAACTCAAGAATAGAGAGTGTTTCCCTTATATGAATCCAAGGTATGACCATTCCTTCGCTATCAAAATATATCCATTTTATACTATGAAAGATTTTTTAACCTTAGAGAAATATCTATAAAGGTCATGATATTCTTCCGAGGGTGCAGAATCTATTAGATACAGACTGAGCACTACAAGTCTAGATAAGACTTTACCGAAAAAAATAACTTAATATTCATCCAAGTGAGTATCATCTCATTATGGTTATTCATCACCAGAATTAACCATCGAATATTTAATACCAAAAAAAGAATTATCATTAACACCACCATTTTATTTGGAGGTACTACCTCAAGACCAATTCCCTACACCGAATCCTCATCCCTAAGAGGTTCATCATCAAAATCCAACAATAGAAAATAGTCTTATGTTTTTAATAGTATAATACTCAAATTAAATAAATATTACATATATTTAATGATTATATATACTCCTACAATGACCGGCGGTAGTGGCAGCGCCGACAGAGGGAGTGGTGGACGCGGCGACGGAGGGAGTGGCAGTCGCGGTGGCGGTCGCGACGGCGGAGACAGCAGCAGTCGCGACGGAGGAGAAAAACCAACAGCGCGGAGGAGCAAAACTCAACGGTGGAAGTGGCGGAGGAGGAGGAAGATGAGGAGTAGGATGAGGAGGAGGAGGAAGATGAGGACGCGATGCGAATGATGAGGAGAAGTCACAGTAGAAGAGGGTCCTGGTTCAGCTTCTGCGAAAGCTTTACCATGTGTGAGAGAGGAGGGCCTGTTAGGGTTATTAAATAGAAACCGCTGGAACCTTTATCACCACTCGTTAAAAGCACTGATAACGGTATGTTTTATCAGCGCTATAAAAGCACTGATAAAATACCTATTTATCAGTTCTATAATTATAGCACTGTTAAATAGGTATTTTATCAGCACTTTTTAGCACTGATAAAGGTATCTATTTATCAGCACTGAAAAAGGGCTGATAAATATATGGTTTATCAGCACTTTTATTTTTTCGCTGATAAATATTATAATTTTATATAAACTAAGAATAAAAAGTTTTATCAGCGGTAAAATAAGCGCTGATAAATGTTCCCTTTTATCAACACTAAAAAATGTGCTGATAAAGGGTAATCCTTTATCAGCGCATATTTTAGCACTGATAAAGGTTACATTTATCAGCACTTTTAACTAGCACTGATAAAGGCATATCCCTTTATCAGCGCTTTCTATTTAGCACTGATAAAGGGAAGCACTTCCCTTTCCCTATTTTGTGGTAGTGATTATATCAAAAAAAGATGGAGGAAAATACATTTCCAATTGAAAAAGTATATAAATTTCATTCTTTTCAAAAAAATTCAAAGCATTCACATCAATCACCTTATTACAAATTGAATTGAAAAAACAACACACCTTAATTATAGTCTTTCTGACACAGATAATAAATATTTCACATAATGAAACTTGTATAAGTTGTTGCATCATGAAGTGACAATCAAGAGATTTCATAACTATCAACTTCAGATCCTTCAAAGATACAATTTTTTGTACATTTGAAGAATAACCTTGAGGCACATTGATATCATGAAGACACTGAAAAAAGTAAATTTTATCCCCTTTGGATAATGTATGACAAGCAAGGGGATGAAATGTTCTTCTTCCATTATGAGTGGGAGGGAACTTTAAATGCATTCCCATTGATAGTAAGTCTAATCTTGATTTCAACCCATCTTTAGTATTTCCATTAATAGCTAACAATGTTCCAATCAAACTGTCACATATATTATTCTTCACATGCATGAAATCAATATTATGTTTCACTTCATGATATATATAATATGGAACCTCAAAAAATATTGACCTTTTCTTTCAAATATGTCTATCATTACCAGATTTATGTGTCTTTCCCAATGTCATAACAAGGTTTTGCACCCTCTCAAAATACACATCAGGGGATAATGGTTTTGTAGAAATATCAAATTCTTGTGATCCATTGAATTCCTTTTTTATTATTCTATAAAATTGATCCATAGGAAAAAGCATTCGACGATTCACGTATACTATTTTCCTCCCATGACGCAATTAACAATATGAAGTCTGTTGTTCATAAATTGGACATGATTTATTCCCCTTAACACTATATCCAAATGAAATTCCATATTCCAGGAAGTCATTTATATTGAACGTAAGAACTACATGCAATTGAAAATATTTCATTTTATAAGAATCATAAACCCTAATACAATCCTCCCATAAAATTTTCAAATCATCAATCAATGGTGACAATAAAACATCAATATCATTTTCAGGTTTCTTCGAACTAGAAATCATTATACTCAACATGATATATTTATGCTTCATTCAATATCCATGAGAGAGGATGTAAATTACCAATAAAATAGGCCATAAACTATGTGTGCTACTAAGGCTTCAATATGGATTCACTCCATCTATGCACAACCCATGTCTGGGATTTCTAATTTTATTTCTGAATATATGATAATGCTCAAAAATTTTCTTCCATTGTGGAAAATCAGTTGGATGACATATTTTTCCATCACATATCTGCTCATCAGCATGACATATTAACCTTTTTCATCATGTGAATTAACAAATAAATGTTTCAAATTCTGAATTGTAGGAAGATTCCAAAATACCTTTGTAGGGATCTCTATTATCTCTACATCAACATGTGATTTTTCTTTCAACTTATACCGTGATATCCCACATTTAAGAAACAGAGAAATTCATATTCTTTACTATATATCATACAATCATTTGGATAAGCATGTATTTTCTTATATCCCAATGCCATTAAGCATAATATTATCTTGGCCTTATAATGTGAATCTGGAAGATCGCTGTCTTCTTCAAGAATGTATTTCAATAAATGTAGAAGATCTATAAAACTTTTTTCACTACATCTATGTTTCACCTTTAGCTTAATCAATCATAACACTACTGAAAAAACTATAAAATCCATAAAATTTGGATACAATGGTTTTTCAGCATCAACATATTGATGCACAACTGTCAGTTCTATCTCAATTTATTCTGCTACAATATCAATAATCATTTCTTCAATTCCATCGGAGTTACCATCTTGAAAATAATAATCATTAGTAGATATGACATTCTATCCAGTCTCACCATGAAAAATCCAAGGGATTTAACTCGGATTAACACCATGAAAAATCTGATGACCTTTGATCTCTCCACTTTTCAACTTCTTCATATTCAAACATTTTAGGCATGGATAGAAAAAAATGTTGTTTCTTGGAAGATTTCATTTAGAAAATTCCAAAAAGGCATCACCACCTTCTTCATATTCATTATTCATTTGATGTGTCGTAATCCATCTTCAACGCTTTATTACCTATAATAAATATTAAAATTGTACATTTTGTTAAGATAAACCAATTTTATATTTATATGAAAAATATCATAATTAAAATGTAAAACAATTTTTAAATATAAAACAAATATACACCTATTTAGAAAAGATATGAAATGAAATAATTTTGAAAAGAAAATATAGTTAGATATAAATGATTTATATTTATATATAAAAGGACATAATTTGAATGTAAACATATTTAAAATTAATAATTGGGAATAGATGTGTTAGTAATCATGGATTGGGGAACATTAAAAGGAATAATTCTACTTTATTTCTATATATATAGAAAATTTATTCATCTCATAGAAAATCATCCAATGAAATTATTATATAATGATAATAAAAGCCCATGAAGAATTTTTCAAAGGGTGTGAAAGTAATGTTTAATTTAGAATTGAAATCCTCTAGAATAAAGAACTTGCTTTACCAAGAAGTTGTTATCTCCAAAAAATTTGAAGTGGAGGAATTTGAAAACTATAAAGACTTTTGGTAATAATATATAACCTCTATCACAAACAAAATAAACCCTCATGAAATTAATTATGAAATCACTGAAATTGATTGAAGAGTAAACCTCATTGTTAAATTAGAATATTTTCTTGAATAGATCAATGTTTTGAGGGATAATATGAAAATAATTTTAGGAGTACATATCTCTATCATATGGATCATGATATAATATTATAAATTCATCTTTGATCCTTTCTTCTTAAGGTACACAAAGAATACATCCTGGTGAAACTGGATACCAAAGCCACCCTCCCATAAACATGAAATATGAAGTGTAAATATCAAAATGTGTATACGTTCACCATCTTGATCCAAAGTAATAGGTATTCAAGGGTTAACATCACTATTGAGATCTCAAAAATATTCCTCAATAATAATCATTGTATATACAATAAGGAAATAACCACGTAAATCTTCATATACTCCACAATAAGGAATTTAAAATCACCTAAACAATTCATTCGAGGATATTATGAGCTCTTATCCACAATAAATACATTATTTAAGTCTTTCATTTCTCTATAATCATATTCAACATATAAATAGAAGTAAAATATAGTCTAAGATAGAATGGGATATCATTATTAGAGAAAAATATACCTATCCTTATCATTTAATGACTACCTACATAATCAATATTTACAATCATTCACCTTCAATTTATTTTTCTTCAATAACTCCTTGAGACAACAAGAAAGGATTACATATCTCAATATGATGACTATATTCACCTCTATATCTCTTGTTTCCAACCAATTTTATTTTTAAAGGGAATAGTAGTGTTTGTTAGTTTAGATTCAAATAATTAATAATGAGTTTTATTATATTAGGAAAAATAAAATATTGAATATAAAAGGAATTTTAATTTTAATGTATTACCAAAATTAAGAATTAAAGAATTATAAAATTATTGATGGTAAAAAATGTATTTAATAACTTCCTTGGTTGTATGGTTATAGGGCATAACTTGAACGATTATGATTTCATGGTAGCACAGACATGGAAGAACACAAACACACAAGACAGAACACACATGGTAGCAAACAAAAATCATAGAACGTGAATGATATCACTCAAATGATTTATTTTAATAGAAAAGAACTTATAAGGGTATAAAAGAACACTATTAAACTTACCATGATACCAAGAATAATGATAGAAATATAATATCTCAAAACATAAATTTATAGCATCGTTAAAAAAATAAAGAATGAAATTGAGGCATGTGAGGCTTACTTGAGTGTTGTGAATTGACCTGATAGATCTGGTGATAATAAAGATGATGAACTATGTTGGAAAAATGAGGTCAGAGGGAGTGACTTCGAAGAATCATTTTTAGGTATTCTTTGTGAGAGAGATGATTCGCAGGTCGCCCGATCGAAGAAAAAGGAATGCTAGAATACGAGACTCGATAAATCATTTAAAAGATTTATCATGTTGGTTATTTAATAACCGATGTGATAAACTATATTTTTATGTTTATCAAATCGGTTATTTTATAACCAATGTGATAAAGAGTTGAGATTCGTTATTTTATGTCGGTTATAAAATAACCAACATGATAAATCAAATCTCGGTATTTTTTACATCGGTTATAAAATAACTGACATTATAAATCGATTATCTACATTTGTGATGTTTTTTTGAAAAATAACTGATGTGATAAACCAATTTTAACATCTTTTCACATCGGTTTTATATAATCGACGTAAAAAATGCCGACATGGTAAAAGTTTTCTGCACTAGGGATATTGTTATATTGGAGAAAATACACATTTCTAGGGTTGAATATATATATATATATCTGATACTCTCAGGTCCTGGAGTATTGGGAGGAGAAAATATAATATCTACTGAATCATCATTTACTTCAATCCCTATTATGGAAGAAAAATGAGTTTTCCACTTAGGATAATTACCATTATCACATTCACATACTGATGACGATATAATGGCAATAAATTTCTACCCATCCCATCTATCCTGTTCTAGAATCAAGGATACCTGAGGAACTAATCATCTTATTCTATTACGTACTATAGATATTAGAGGAATTACCCATCCCTAAATATCACTTACAAATATTTTACCCATCTCATCCCAATGTAATGGGCGAGTGGTGGAAGGTATATTTTCTTATCATTATCGGTCTCTAGCTTGATCAATGGGAGAGATTGGGTATAGTTAGTATCATCTCACTCTAACCCTAGATTAATGGTGAGTGTATGGTGGTATATAATAATATCATGTTTTTATCTATATGCATCAGTCAGAAGCTACATCACATCTCAATATTGTAAGTAAACATTTTAAAACTCTAAATCATAATTATAGGACACTTCTATCCACAAAACAAGACATTCTATGGAGAAATCCTACTACCACACCATCCAAAAATAATTCCACTTCCCAAACCTTTATGGATTAAAAAGATAATTAAATAATTGATAAATATTGATATTGAACTACCCTTCTAGCCACATAATTACACTTAATATATTACATTCCACTATAAACATAACATTATTTATTCCATTAAATAAAATTTCATTCCATGATATATTTTATTACATTATACATTGTTCAGTTAAGTATTAAAACATTTACAATCTAGATAACACATCCACAATTAAAAATAGATCTCCCTCATGTTAGTTATCATCTTTGATGTTAAACTATAATAGTCATACATTACTTACCATTATCCATGTTGTTAAAATAATTCTATTTCTTATATCTAAATATAAAAAACTCATATTTTGAAATACTATTCATGTCACAATCGTTCCCATTTAACAACTTGAAAAATTATTTATTTCATATTGAATTTAATAGAATCCATAAGAATAATTGACCAATTATAAGAATGGGGTGATCTCAGATGCTCAGTAAGGGTAAAGAAAGGGGATACATAAGCATAACATGAGCATAATGTTATGAGAACACGATAATTACATTTCAATATCAAAAGATGTATATGAAAGATAATATACATGAGTCCTGAAATAAATATTCAGAGTTCACCAGACATCAATCACAACAAAATCATGAGAATAATCAATTAAATCATAACATATAAATAATATATATAATTTTTGGTATACACAAAATCATATGAAATGATTTCCATAGTGTTCTAGGAATATCTTACAAGACTATAATATTTGTATGGGTTCACTCCCCATACAATCTTGGCAGTCATGCTTCAATCCCTTGAATAGCTGAGTAGTCAAGGTTCACTCCCAAGACAATCTTAGTGGATAAAGTCCTTTATTGAACTGAGTTTACTCCCCATACCATCAATGAGTATCTCGCGAGATAACTTTTTATCTAATGAATTGGAGGGAGATATAGTTCCCACAATTTCATAATTAAATCATACATGAATGTTCCAAAAGATCATAAAATATCATATAATAACCCACTAAATGAAATGGGTATCATAAACATTTCATTATACCATATCTTGTGGAAAATAGATAGGTTTCATAATCATTTAATAAAATCATAACCAATGAAAAGTAGAAGGTTTCATAAGAATATAAACCAATAAATTAAAATTGGTTTTAGAAACATACAACCCATAATATATAAATGGGTTTCTTAAACATATAAACCGTTAAATAGAAACAAGTTTGATAAATATCATGCCAACAAAACATAAACCATTCTTGAGAAATAATATGAGTGTCACATTTGGATAATTTCCCTAGAAAGGAATTAGTGACACCAAAATATGTCATATTATATATAAAATAATTCTGAAATAACCTTTAATGAAATTTCTTTAGTAAAATATCTTTTCTCATTTTAAAATAAGTTTTAAAAATATAAAACACGTTGAAAACCTTTCCTTTTGAAAATAACTTCGAAAATTTATAAATGAAGCTATGAAAACAATTTGAAAACCATTAACTTTGAAAAATTATAAAGAAATCTTGAAAAAAATATTTTTTTTAAATAATTTATTATTTAAAATGAGATTAAAATAAAATTTTAAAACATTTTTGATGGAATTTTTAAAAACATGGTTTTTTGAATAAAATAGATTTCCGACTGAGAAGTGAAATGAGGGATCATTTTCCAAAAAACAATTCTAAATTATATTAAGTAACAAAGAGTGAAAAACAGTTCTAATACATGAATAGATCATGAATAACCATTGGAGAAGAAAATTAATGAGTGTTCTTTAGTTATGGATAATTATATTTAATCAATCGAAGCATAATACTAAACAATCCGGATAAACGATGAGATTGTTGTAATAAACTCTTACCACTTTGTAACTTTGTGTAATACTCCACATGTAATAAAATGAAATTAAATGAAGTATAAAATATCATGAAAATATAGATATTAATGATATAACCTGTAAAATGGATATATATACCCCTTTTAAAAGAATATAGTTCCATAACAAAACATGTTTCTCAAAGATGTAAAATTAAGAAAAAATTACCTAACAATGTTGGAAACTTTTGAAACATAAATCACAAGACAAATAGATCATAAAATGGATATATAATACCTATAAAGTTACTGATAATATTCATATAATATACTAATGGGCAGTATATACACCACATAAAAGTAATGAGTGGTGAATAAGGAATAAATCTCACAGAAATAAAAGTGAGACAAGAAAACCATTACCAGACATCTTTCCTATAGTCATTCTATTCAATCCTCCTATACAACAAATATATTTTTATTATTCATATAAAAAAGAAAAATATTTTTATATTTAATAAAATATATGATTTTTATGACTTTATATTACCTGTTTATTAACAAATCATTGTTAATGTTAGGTTTTGGGTAACATTTTCTTTTTTACGTATATGTTTTGGATTTTTTATTATTGATCCTCTTAATTAGATCATGATTTACATTTTTTACAGAATGTAAAAACTGATATAAATATAATATATATTCAGTATATATGTATTTATAATAATATATAAAATATAGAAATATGAAATGGAATACACAGTTCATGGAGACGGTAGGTCGTACGTACGCATGAACGTAGTTTTTGTTTTGTTGTCCTATTGAAAGAAAGAAGGAAAAAGACATATATGTATATATATATAATATCATTCAATTAGAATTATTATTTTATATATATTATATAAGTTCACTGAACCCATCCTTAATAAATTCCATGTAATGTGTGGACGAATCACATCACTTTAAGGAGGTAGTCGTCCACACATCCACAAATGAAGTTATCATATTTATACAAATGTAAATCACGAAGGTATATATTTATATAATAATTAAAGAAGAATAAATACAACATAAATACAACATAAATATAATTTAAAAACCAGGTGTCCATTATAATTCCCAACCATGAGAGGCTGTAAAGGAAAAACAAACAACATCATTTTGTGAGGCAGTAGTTCACCATACACAAGAACGATAAGTTCATTACCAATTTGATAGAATTTTGTGTTTGTGTAGTTCAAACACATAGAATGAAAACATCCCGGTATATTTAGGATACATATTTTTCTAATATAATCATAGAATAAGAATATTTTTGGTGGTGTAGAATAAAAATTAAAGAAAGGATCTTGAGGAAGATTACTACATATTCTTTAGGTAATTCCTCTTGGTTTTTACCCAAAGGCTTCATTGGTAGGATTTATTCACAAAGGGAGAATTATAGAACAAAAAGAGGGATTTGGGGATGATATTTAGTAAGGTTGTTTCCAATTCAATGTTTATTGAGAGGTTTATGTAAGTGTGGGGGTGAGTTGCCTTTTATAGTGGAGTGAAATTTTTATAAACATAAAAAGGTAAACACTATTGAGACGTCTCCCTTATATAATCTCACTCAAATAATATTCTAATTTCAATAGAAGACGATAATTGGTTTAAATTTTTGTATAAAATGGATTTTGGACAAGTTTCAATTTAATTTTGAGCCTTATGTTTAAGGTTTAGTCATTTGTTAAGTTAAATTTTCTCTTAATTACTTTAATTAATTTTAACAACTTTCACTAATAGTTTTGGCAAAAAACTAAGTTTACATTGTTAAAAATTACAAATTATTCTTATTAAAAATATTTAATCCATCCATTTAAATTATAATCACTTAAGTGGTAGAAATTAATTTAATATTAACCTCACAGACATGTCACGACAATAGTTTTTAAGCATAAAATTCATGAAGTTTAAAATGTTTTTATATCTAATTTCAATGTGAAAATGGTTCCAATGATATAAATTGGATTAATTTATTTATAAGTGGTATAATTATGATTTAAAACAAAATTAATATATTATTTAACTATATAAATAAATTACATGAAATAGTAGTTTTGAATTATAATTTAGTGTTTTCACTATTCCTCAAAAAATGAAACTTCTTAGAAAAAAGAAAACCTTTAGTCAAAAAAAATTCGATATTACTCCTCAAAAACGATGTTTATTTTATTAAATAATTTTTTTCAAAGTATCAAATTTTTTTATTAAAATGCGTTGTCTATTAAAGGGTGGTAAAATTACCTTTTAGAAAAATACATCCTTTTATTCATAAAATTTGATTTATTCTAATCTTATAACTATAAAATACATTGGATGGGTGTCAAAAATATTGATTCAATATGTAATATTTAAATTTTATTGGAAACATTAATAATTTTTTAAAAATTTATTGAGATAAAATTATGTTTGCACATAGAAAACTCGTTTTCTTAGAAAAGTAAATTATTTATTTTAAAATAGTTCATACATTCACTTATACAAATTAATAACTGAAAGATTAATTTTATATATACATGTGTCAATAATATTTTATCAATTTACTTAATTTTTTTTTTAACATAAATTCCAATGGATATGCGGTAGAAATAATAATATTTTAATAATATTATTAATAAAATATCTTAAAATCTGGTAAAAATCGACCTTGCATGTTAGAAAAGCTACCGAAGGAACTTAGTATTATTTGTAATACAATATAAACATAGTGTTGTGGGTTCCAGAATCTAATATGAGTGTTAAATATAGCACAATATTTGCATGGTGTTTCATATAACTGAATCCACACTAAGTTCTTTCTTATAATAAAATCTATATTCAGGGTTATGTGAAATGGAAAATATAAAAAGATTAAATTTATTCAAATAATAATAATTCCAAAAATATCAGGGTGTTATAGGAGATCCTTGAAATTTTCAAAAAAAATTAATCCATTATTTATATATTTATCTTGAAAATACTATACCAGTTTTTATAATAATATTTTTCTATTTATTTAGAAATATGAAAAAAGGGGTTTTAGAGGTAAAAATCGTATAAATGATAAGCGAATTTGAACTAATAACCCATACCTTAATTATAAATCACTTTACATCATTTATTATGCATCTATATTCATCCTTATTATCTCTAAAGAAAATGAAAATTCAAGTTTATTGAAAAAAATTTCCATAGAAGGAAATATATATTCATTTAGTGAGAATTTTAATTTTTAATGAATAATAATAATAACATTAAACCCTTTAATTTTCTAAAAAATCATCTATTTATCTAATATTTCTGAAATGTCACCAAAATAAAACTACCATGATCTATATTTGATTACTGAGATTGAAACATTTTCTAAAATTTCAAAGAATGAGTAAAACTAACGTTTTACCCTTCATGAATTAATTAATAAATTAAAAAAATACATTGAGAATCAAATTTCACAAAAAATGGAAAGGTTAACCTTATGGTGAAACCCAATACATTATAGAGAGAATTCATGAACTCTTGAAAATATATGTTTAAGTGATCCTTTTACTTGGAAGAGTGCCATATTTAGAATAACCTAAATACGTGGATCATGTTTTTGAGTTCCAAGAGTTAAATAATCCTATATCTAGGGGTTATGTAGGAGTGATCGTGGATACCTATTTTACATGACCCACCCTAGTAGTACCCATCATATGCTAGAAACAATGATAAAATCCCCCACCAAATCCCACCTCTAATCGGCCAAAGGATGATGATTAACACTAATGGTATAATAATAAACATATGGTAGGAATTACTATAAAAATTACCAAAAAATAATAATAATCCACTAATAAACTCCATAATGAAAAATAAAAAAAAACAAAATCCAAATACATTAATATTATAAAATGAAAAATCTAAAAACATGAATGTACCATGAACTACACTTAGGAAGTGACGGTGAATATCAATATTTACTAAAAAACCTCCATGAGCTTGCTACACACCGATCGATCTCCCACTCACACCAATGGACTTAAAAACCAGATATATATAGGGTTGAGCATATATGTATGCTCAGTAGGATCCTCCATGAAACCCTTTATAAATATGTGGAAGATTCATACTGAATCCCCAAAGAATAAATATTGAAAATAAACTCATTACCTAATTATGGTGAATTATATTCCCAACTCTGCCAAGGCTCACTCACCAAGTAATGTATAAAAATTTGTAACATAAAATAAAAATAATATATATTGAAGAAAGGTTCCCCACATAAAATTACCCACTAAACCAGTCACCCTAAAACCTAATGTCTTACATTATGGTGAAATCATCCCCTCCATAATTCATAGATCACATTCATGCTAGAATATCACAACCACATCACCAAAACATTTATACTACACCTTCATATAAACACACCACATAAACATAATCATTAAATACCAATAACCACATAGTAAGATCGATATCCATTACAACCTATGTAAGTATACACAATTCCTTAATCCATTATATAATGTTTATAAATACACATGTATAACCATAAGCCATTATAACCTGGATACATGTATATGTTATAACCTTAAGCCGCCAAATCCTTAAATATATGTTTTTCATAACCATAATCTATTACAACATGTATAGATACACATCACATAACTCTAGGACCCTATAACCCAGTCATTCCCACATACCAAATATACTACTAGAATATATAGAGTGGTAGGTGGAGTAGTTAGTCATTTGAATCCCCAACAACCGAGATATTAGGAGGAACACCCCTTATTAAAGGCAAAATATGGCCATTGGCTACCCCTACTGACTCATGTTGTAGAGATTAATAAATAACAACACCTATGGGTAGTATAACACACAATTTATCTACATGTAACTTTCTTACCCTATACTCATACTATAACTAACTTTCCACATGACAACCCAATTTCCATTACCAAGAAATAAAAATGTAAAAATCATCTAGTATAAAAGAATCAATATCTATTGCATCACAATGTATATATAGTGAATCAATCACTGATCATTTATTAACAATAAATCATCAATTATGGTTCAATAATCACATAACCATAAAATTATAACATGATTTTATACTCAACATTAAAATTCCATATATCCTGACCATCATCCTTTAATCATTTACCCAAACTAATTTATGGTTTCCATTTCATTTATCACACCATAAATTATTTCCATTCCCATTATATTATTTATAATTCATTATCATTCTATAATTCGGGGTATTCTATAACTCAATCATATATATCTTTTAGAAGAGATACACATGTAATGAAATAAGAAATAGGAAATATTAATGAAATAAGTACAATGTTTAAGAAAAAAGAAAATAATCAACAAAATATGATCCATAATTTGTCTAAATATATAAAAATATTACCTAAAACCTCCATATATCATCCATTCCATCCCAAAATTTACCACATCTATCCACTTCCATAACCAAGGAAATAATTCCACCCTTTCCTTTACGACTAGCAACAACATTTTTTTATTTAAATTCACAGTGTGTGTTTTATGATTCTAAAAACATGACTAGAATCAAACCACATTAATATTAATAATGAGTATCAATTTTTAATCCATAGTGATTTAAGAAATGCATGTAACTATATAAAAAACAAGGAATGAACGTATTCGATCACCAATTATTAATTATAGATAACATTATCATTATTTACCAAATTTATTAATTGATTCATCATGAAATGGTTTGAGGAAAAATGAAAATGAAAATTTTTTAGATAATAAAATCTATATTCATACAATAAACATTGTACAAGAAACACTTCATCTTGTTAAACAATTTTAAGAAAAAAAATGAAAAAATAAATAATTGAGTCCTTTCTTATTCTATTTTCCTTACTATCTTTAAATTTTTAAGAAATATGTTAAAAATTTACAATATTTAGAGGATAAAAAAATATAAAAATAATAACCTTTCAGACTATCTATCATATAACTTGATGAAGACATCAGGAATAAAAGCATAATCGCATGTGAATCACAACATAATTTAAATATCTTCCAATTATTAATTATGGATTTTATTTTAATAACGTTAACCCTAAAAGTTTACTTCTTAGAAATAAGGAATTATTACCCATATCAACACATAAAGAAATAGATATTTTTATAAATACCCTCCATTAATAAGAATACTCAAAATTCTTTGAATGAAAACGAAAATATATATGAAAGAAACCAAATTGAAACCTCATGAAAAAACAAAAAATCCTAAATAAAACAAATCACTAATTCTGTATAAAAAATTGATAAGTATGAAAAAAACTAAGATGAAATAACTAACATATAATGGATAGAGCAACCAATAGAATAACAAGAAGTAAATTGGAAGAAAAGAGTGATACCTTCATTTAAGGTTCATCACCACATATTTAAAGTGATAGGAATCGATCATAGTGGACTAGGATCATCCAAAATGATCCCACAACCCCGAATTGTTTTAGAGAATAAGGAAATATAAGGAATTTTGTTGAAACATTGAATTTTTAGATTGTAATAAAAAATAAAGCATCACAACATGAAAATTTACCATCACACCCTGACAGCCAAGATCCAAATAACACAACTATATTCCCCATGCCACTCCCCTTTTGTTGTGGACAACAATAATTCAATTGATAAAACTAATGGATTTTACATAATTATGAAGGCTTTCATCCCCCATATTAAAATTCTCAATAATCATGATGTGGTCTCTTACCTTCCTCTTATTTCTAATCAAGCCCCATGTATGATGGGTTTTGTAGGGGATAAAAAACTATTTAATTAGTGAGAGAATATAAAAACTCAATCCAAGACTAAAACATGCATTGAAAATTGAAAAATTGTGTACTATAAATAAAAAATTAAAATAACAATGTCTATATCATTGTATTTTCCATTTCTATATCTTATAATGTCTTCGAGTGATCTTGTCTGAGATCACAAGACTAAAAATCATACGATTAACACCTTTAAAGGTATCCATGGATTATAAATAATAATTAATCACTCAAATATTGTACTTCATATTCCATGGATTTCAAGAACCTTGAAGATTAAATGAGGTAGAAGATGATAGATTTTAGGAATTAGGGTGTTTCAACCAAGAATCAAGATCCCACATCAACTACCATCGCATGGAAGTGGAATTTATAAATCCATAAATGATTCTTTGTGAGTGATGAAGCATTTACATATTTTTTTTAATTCATGATTAAATTCTCTATCCAAATCAGGAATCCCATGTAAGAATGCATGAAAATCCATTAATTTATATATTTGTAACCTTCAGTTAATTGTTAATGAGTGTGTAGGATATTCACTTAGTGTTTATGCCACTTTGAATATCAAATATAGTTTATGAATACCATAATTATGGTATAATATTCAATCATAGTTTTCAATTGTCAAATGCAGCTTCATGAAATCTCATTTCATTCATTATATCCCATTTCATGCATTATGAACCAACCAATAATACCCAGAAATTGGTTAGAAAACAAGTTAGTTTATGTGCCATACGATATGCACTCAATCATACTATGTGACTGAAATGGTCTTTGACATGAAAACATTCAATCCATTCCTTTATGATACACAATATCATTAAATACAATATAGCTTATTGTGTCTCATTCCAAAGTATTATAGAATATCATATCCTTCAGTCTCCCACATGCACTAAATCCATATTGACTTTATTAAATTTTACCTTATATCATATAATATATGGTAACTTATTAAATAACTAACAAAAAACATTTAGATATATTCTATAATAATTTTTTAAATCTACCACCAACTTCACCATGTATCACATAATATGTAAGAGCATGTGAAAGATCCATCCAAATCCATTTTATATTAACACTAAAACACTTTTATAGAATTTCAATAAGTTAGAATCAATCCCCAATATATAAACTTAAAACTTTTACCCATAGGTAATTATATTATGGAAAATAAATATGAACATCTAGATCTATAGATATAAGAAAACAGATTCCTATAGTAAAACATCAATGTTACTAAATCTATAAAGGGATTGAGTTTTATCTCCATCAAACACATTTACCAATATACCTATGTCTATAAGTTTTATCACATGTTACCATTAATTCTTATATATTCCCCTTTTCTAAGACATTGAGCTACCATGATACATGAAGTATTTCAATCACATTTAGAAAACTCAAACATTAAAAATTATTTACATATATACTGAACAAGTAGATGAATACATCAAATTTCATTCATTATTATAGACGAGAACATAAAATTCCACTCTTCTAAATAGATATGGACATCATATGTACTATCTAAGTGCAACAACACATCTAATCTATCACAATTTCTGATCTATATTCCATACTCATCATACAATAGTAAAATACCTTATTGGTTAATCTCTAATCAGTGACATGACTAGAAATATACCTAACCACCCATTAATACGTCTTGTGTAAATATGGTATTAAAGTATGAAGGCACTAGTTCTAGGTATCTTATGAAACTCAGGTAATGGATAGTTTTATTTGATATATGCACCCCTTGTATACCAATGTCATAGTGTATAAAACTCTATGTGGTATATTTAGTGTGCCAACAAGTGCACAAAAACATTTTTATACCTCATTAACGTATTATATATCCCATAAAATAATTATACTCACATTAACCTAAAGAAATCATTATTACTGATAATACTACATGATTAACATCAATTAGAGATAACTCCAATTAGTACTTTGAGACATCAATTATCATTACATTTCAATAAATGTATATCAATATACACATATATGAATACAATATGAAAAAATGATAAAGTAGATATTACCATTTGTATAATAAATTTTATATTCTTAAAATATTTTAATAATACATAATAAATTCCTATATAAGAACCTATACATCATATCATATATGACGGGCTGCCATATCAGCCTTATATTTGTCAAAATATTAGGGGTTTTGTTAACTCATTAAATCTATATTTAATTACCATCACATCTTTATGTGACTATCTAATAAATCCCTACAACTAGACTCTTTATTGAGTGAAATTTTTATAAAAAAGAATGTCTGAATAATGGTGATAATTAGGAATAATAAACCAATTTTTCAACTCCTAGAACATATTCAAACTCTTTAACTCCACAACATCAAATGTTAGGACAAAAACTTATTTTGTCTACATGGAACACTTTTATGTTTAACTTAATATTCGTTGGAAATCTTTCTACAAAGAATATCCTTTCGATATATTATGGTAAATAATGTAACTATTTATATTATTACTTACATGAACATCTTAAAAATATTTAGGATAAATTGATATCCGCTTTAAAATAAAACTAATGGTATAATTTAACTTTTTATTTTCTTACATACACTAGAACTATTTTAGTATATCAAGTGTAATGCCCCAATTTTTCAATGAGGTACATTTTCTTTTAATTTCGGTCAAACCCTTATTGAGTTTTCTTTTTGGATTAGACCATGGTGAATGTCCCATTATTATATCCAAATTTATTCTAGAAATAAAGTAGCAGTAGGGCTGGTGGCTGGATGGAGGCCAAATACATGAAATGTTTTTTAAATACATGATGTGTACTGGTCTTTCTAGACCCTTTTAATGTTGTAATTTTTTTCTAGGAGGGGAAAACCTGGGTTTTAGAAGATATGTATATATATTACATGTTGTGAATAATATATATTGTGTATATACAATTGATGTTGTCTAAATACTGAAATTCTTTTTTAATGGGGGAATAACCCCTTATTTTGATTTGAGATCATTTATTTCTCTTGCACAAGAGACTATCCAGGTGAGAGACCCTCCATGTCTAACCTATAGTTTTATGATTCTTACTTTATCTGAGATTTGTTTTCATAATGGTAAGATCCTCATTCCTACTCCACCTCATCTGGGTTTATCTCACTGTATTTTTTAAAATTTTTGGGTGATCTCATATTCCATTTTTTAGGGAATTTGTTTATTCTTATGTTTTCTTCTGATCTAGACTAAACTAAGGGATGCTATTGTATGAGGAGAGTAATACATGCTTAAGGTAAGTGGTCTAGTTCTTTTCCATAACATTCTCATTGTATTTTATGATACTCCATCATGACTTGCATCAGACTCCTCTAATGTCACCTCTATAAAATCAAATTAATTAAATTAAATGTTATTCTCATGTGTAATGGGGCCCTAGCTACCTGTGATTCAATTTCATGGGTTTATTACCTCGACATGAGCCACCCCTATGGGTGTTCCTATCCTCAAAGGATTATGAACCTTATTACTTGGAATTAAATTTAATTTCTAGTATTTGGGGTGTGTGAAACACATAGTAATAAATTTATTGGAATGAGGTTTGAACTAATGGAGGCATTAAGAAATGTGTTAGGCCCTCATTCATTTTTCTATTACTTATTTCACATGAATTAAATTAAACTACCAACTTGATTAATGTGTTATTATTTAAATGTCTTGTTAAATGGTATGAGGTCGTGATAGCTAAACTGTACCTTCTTATCAAGACAAGGGTGAGATAAAGCTCCCAATATAAGGATTCATTGGACTAGATCATCAGGATTTATTATTATAATTTCAACTAAATCATAATGTGTTAGGAGGGATAAAATGATTATTTATATAATTCCTCAGAAAATCTCATTAGGTGAAAGTTTTACCTTCCCATGAGCGATACCAGTTCCCTAAGTGAGATACCATGGATTATTTTAGTGGGGGAAATGATTATACCATACCATGAGAGATACTTAGTCCCATATATGGTATTATTGGGTAGGCTCAGAAGGAAATTCTTTACACAATGTAGTGATTGATTCTTGAGATTTTGTTACGCATCACCTTGGATGAACTCTTCTAGTGATGTCTATTTTTATAGTTCTCATAGTGTGATACTTGGGTTCCTCTTTACGAATCACCTTGGACAGGCCCATGGTTCCATTCATATTAAATTATAAGGATGAAATTAATATTAAATTCGAAGTATGCTAATCTATTAACCTAAATAATATGTTTTCCCAGAAAATTAACAATCTTGGGTTCAGTCCACTCTTGAGGATTGAATTTTGACAACCCATTTACACTCCCGTATTATATATATACAAGTTGAGTTTCATTTAGAGATATCCTGATTAGGCTGAAGCAAGTATTTTCGGTCTGGTACCTGTCAGGAACCCATTGTGATATTTTTTATTTCTTTAATTACTTCCATGTATTAATTACATGCACACTTATCATTTTATAAACATATAATGGATAGTTCTAGAAACAATCGGTCATGGTCTGCTATGTATATCTCACACCATGTTCATGCCCCCTGTGGTTCCCAAGTGGACTTCATGTCTATAGGTATAGAAAAGGGGAATTTTTCTTCTTATGTGGTTCGATTCTCAGAATTGGGTTGGAGTACGATAGAAGAGGACTGTGACGATGCTCTGGATGCGAGTGTTGTAAACTTTCTGCCTTATGTATTTTTATTTTGCATGTTTTATATGCATGTTTCCTTATATCCTATGTAATTTACTTTTTTATAGCATCATGACATGATCATAATTTATTTATATGATTTTGATTTAACTTCAACATGTTGGATATATTTAATGATTTATTATTATTCTATAACTTCTTATTTATTACTATTTTTGCTACTTATCATTTTTATTTACCAATGTGGATTAATATAATCATGAGGGTATAGACTCACCAAAATTTCATCACAGAACCTCATTGATAGTTGATAGCCTATAGTGTTTGGGGAGGAGTTCTTGAGGTCTTGTGGTCAACTAGCTTCAGACATCGTTTAGTGGATTTCAGTTCAGGATGCCACAAAGTGGTATCAAAGAGGGTTTTTTTCCCTTTGTATTATTGTTTGGGTATTATAAAAGATATTAGGAATATTTTGGGATTAGATAATGATCCTATGCCTCAGATTATGTTACCCAGGTATAGGGGAAACCCATATTACCCAGGATGGGTTATTCATGTTTTTGTTTGCTGCTATTAAAGTTTTACTGATTTTACCACTGGGTGACACAAATGTTTTGTGACGTTATTATTTCTGATATTATAATTATGGAATTAGTTTTTTTCCTTTCCCTGGTATGGTAAGGAGGTATCATATCATTCATCATTATAGGAACTTTATTATTCACATTTCTTGCATTATGTCATTTCATAAAAGAATATATTATTTCTTTCATTTCTTGTATTTCATATGATTGTTGTGAGTGCATTGATTATTATATATGGAAATGTGCTAACATTTACCAAAGTTATATCATAATTGGAGTAATTAACGTGTTTTTATAAGTCTAAATGGTGTTTTATAATATAGATTAATGATGGAACCTTAATTAACCAGTTATTACAAGTTTTATCCCTAAATCACTAGTTCTATAGACTGAATTGTTAGTTGATTTGATTACATGAATACCAATTGTAATTTATCAAGAATTTAATTATAAAAAGTGGGAATGTTGATTCATTTACCAAAATAATTTTAAATGAACGATTACATATTGATACCAAATTTAAGGTTTAGGTCACAGTCACATGGAATAAAAATTACAATTTATAAAGATCACGAGCCTCTATAATTTCAGAATGGGGACACATCTATCTAGACTATGATATCTATGAAAATATAAATAAGTATGAACTTAAATGGATTTAAAATATTTAATGAAATGGTTAACATTAAATGTGGGGTGCCAATTTCAATGTAAAGGGTGTTTTCCTCCTTACCTTACAATTGACACTCTACATAACGAAACCTGCGCTATGTGATGTGAGACATTTTCTCGAACCCAACCTCAGTACTGGTTAGTAGGAAATGTATCTTATTATAAGACATTATTTTCTTGTCATCTATACCTAAGGATCTGGCTGAGAGGTTCTAATCATTTATAGGAAGTCATTTCACCTATCCTTTATTGTTATCTTGATCATATCTGTAGGTAATTATTCTATGAGGTGTGCTTTTGGCAATGGTAGATCCATTCTATCACGAAGTCCTCAAGTGGCGTGCCCATATGTTGGTGATGACCATGCTATGAAGTTAGTGGGACCTAGTCCACTAGTATAACCTCCTTTTATGACACTATAGGGACCTTCCGTTCTTTCTCCACTGAGAACTGATGCTAATTTCTGAGATAGATTCACTTATTCATGTAGTCTATATAGAGAGCTCAGTGACCTATCCCAACTATGGAAAATTTTATGAGAGAATTATAGTGGAAACATCCTCCCACTTTATCGGGGGATGGAGATCTTAGGATATTGAGTCATTACTATAGGCTATGTTCTTGATCTCTGAGCTTATAAAGATTCAACTAGACCATAGGGTCAAGGTCAGCACCTTTATAATTCATAACTCCACAAAGTGTTGGTGAGATGTCATTTCTCAGGATAATTTCGTCAATTTATGGAATAGGTAGACTTCAAGAAAGTATTATATGACAAAATTTTTCCAAATATGTTGAGATAAGATGACACTAAATAATTTATGCATCTACAATAGAATGATATGTCCATGATGGATTATTTAGATCATTTTACTATGCTTTAGTTTTTTTAAGACTGTACAGTGATGAGTTTATGACTGTGAAATGATTTGAGGATGGGATTACATATTCCATTTGATCATTGGTAAATGTTTTTTAGTTTACCACCATTTTAGAGACAGTAAACCAAGCCCTCATCACTAAGTGAAACCCAAGGGAAGCTGGCAGTGTGAATCAGGGTGGTTCAATATATAGGTAGAGAGGAAGTTTGTCTAGCTACATAAAACATCACTTAGAGCCTACTCATTGTGGAACCATAGTTCTTATGGTGTGAACCAATAGTAATGTGTTGTTCCACCGATGTGGTAGGACTATCCATAATAATCTCTAGTGTATGAGGGACTCGATCAAGTGGTGATATTGTGGAATAATGGGTCACCATTAGAATTTATGAAAAACATTACCTCCATTAATAAGTGAAATGGTATCTATACCAACATGTATTTCTATACATGATCATTAGTTCCACATTAGAGTGGGAGATGATCTAATACCAATAGATCAGTTCAAGGAGGTAAATATGGCCATGGTAGTCATACTTCAGAGGTGTAGTGACAACAAAGTGAACCTGCTCAGATTAATCAGATTCCTTCTCAAGGACTGGTATCGGGCCATCTCTATGTTGTGAGGCCTAATCCCGAGAAGTAGAGTCCAGGGCCTTCTACAATTCTAGGAAAAATTCTAATAGCCTCTACTTTAGTATCTATATTTTTTTATATAGGTAATTCACCCAATTTTATATGTTTAAAAATTATGGATTGCATACACTTAGAAATGGAGTACTTATGTGGAATGATGAATCTTGACACAACATTATGGGTTATATCAAAGAGCGTATGCCAATTTAGGTATTTTCCTCAAGAGGTGGGTAGATACATCTTCCTTTGGAATGTTTTTTTCATCAGAATGACATGATTTGATTTCATTATTAGGATGGATTGGTTAGTTCCATACCATGTTAATTCCTAGTTATGGAGGGTGTCTTTTACATTACCCAAGGGTATTACATGCATTTATATGGTCCAATGGAATGTTTAAGAAAGTCATGATGGTGCTGAGCATCGTAGGATGAGTGCAGTGACATCCTAGTGGCTAGCTTATTTATGAGAAATCAGGGAATGTGTTGTGTGGAATTTCTTCTTATTGTGATTTATTTTGGTGATGTATTCACCTTTGAATTATCTAGTTTACGTCTTATGAGAGAGGTTGAGTTCACCATTGAGCAATTGATAGGAGTGACACCCATGTCCATTTCTCCTAATAGAGCTCTAGAAACTCAAGAATTATTTTGAGGATTTGGAAGCTAAGGGTTTTATATGACCGATACATCCCTTGGGGGTTTAACCATCCTTTTCACCAATATGGGAGATGGTATCCTTAGGTTTTACATGGATTATCAAATATTGATCCATCTTATAGAAAATAACTCATATCCATTAACTCATACATATGACATCTTCAACCATCAATGGAGAGTGATGATTTTCTTTAAAATCTATTTGAGGATGAGATACCATCAAGAACATGTTAGAAAATCTATCATACAATGTAAAATATTCCAGAGAAGATACATCTTGTATGAGTATCTAGTTATTTAGTCTAGTCTTACAAAATCACCAATAGTTTTCTATGGCCTTAATGAATTGTGTTTTCCACTTGTATCTGGATTCATTTGTGACCGTCTTTGGGGATGATGCCTTGGTCTATTCTCATACTCAACATGACAATGTAAAATATATTAATATCATTATAAATACACTAAGATAACATTATATGTATTCTAAACTCCTAAAATCCCACTTTATAATTGTTAAGGTTCACTTATTAGGTCATATTATTTCATTGGTAGGAGTTTCTATTGACCCTAAGAAGGTGAGTGCTATTGTTTCCTAGACAAAACCCTAGAATGTTTTTTATATATGCATATTATTTGGGATGGATGGATATTATAGACATTTTATTAATGACTTCTCATTCTTTTGAGAAAATCTCATGGGATTGACTAAAAATGGCCTCAAGTTTTTATAATTTGAAGACTATGAGTCAACTTTTAAGGAGTTTAAATATAGACAGACTTCAAAAAAATCATGATTCTTACAGAGGATGGTATAATATATATATTTTATTTTGATGATTTTGGAATTAGGTTAAGAGAATTTATGATGTAGGGAGATCGAGTTATATTGTATGGGTCCTTCTAGTTTAGAACTCAAAAACATAATTTCGAAACACATGACCTTGAGCTAGAACTCATGGTTCATGCGATATGCAAATGGTGGAATTATATATTGGGAGAATATATCCTAATTTACACAGAACATAAGAGCCTCAAAAATATTTCCATAGAGCATTACTTGATCTCAGATAGTGAAAGTGGGTAGAATACTTTGGTCATTTGATTTTGATCTCACTTATACACCTAGTAAGGGAAATGTTGTGGCTGATTCCCTGGGACGTAAGACTCAAATGGAGGCTATTTGGGAGTGTAGTTGTGAGTGGTATTTGGTGGACCTATTTTTTGAGATGCATTTGGAGGTTCAGGAATTTCATGGGTAGCCTATTATTGGGGTTTTGGTTGTGATATCCTCCCTTCTGGAGTGGGTACTTTTGAGATAGATTTTGTATCCTGAGGCCCTAATCCCAAGGGAGAGTGTGTCAAGTGGGGACCCACCATCTATTTTGGTTATTGATGATAATAAGATCCTGCACATTCATAAGTTTTTATTAGTACCTATGTATATACAATAATAATTGATATGGGAATATCATGTCTTAGTTTGGGTCGTACACCATATGCTTACCAAGATGTACAATGATTTATGTATGTAGTATTGGGGGATGGTTATGAAGAGTTAGATTAGAGGTTTTATCCCTCAGTGCCCCACATACCAGTAAATGAAGGCTAATCAACATCCACATTATAGAATTTCATATCCTATGTCCATTATTGAGTGGAAATCACCACGTATTTTGTGATGGGTTTTCCTAGTTATCCTTAAGGAAGTCATTCAGTATGGATGATAATTAATAGATTAATCAAGTTCACACAATTTTTACCTATCTGAGAGTCCAATTTAGTAGAAGAGCATGGGAGGATTTATATTTATAAGATTGTATTCCTTCATGGTGGTTCCCCTTATGTTTTATTGGATATAGAAGCGCAATTTACATCATTATTTTTGAAAGGGTTGCAGAATTCACTGGATTCACAGGAGACTTTGAGTACAACATATCACCCTTATACTGACGGTTAGCCTGAGCATATTATACATGTTATAGGGGACATGATTTGAGAATATATCCTTTATTTTAGAGTTTATTCGGAGAAACACCTACCACTCATTGATTTTTTCTATAATTAATGTTTTTAGGAAAGTATTTAGATTCATCCATACAAGGCCATATATAGATTTCCATTCAATTCAACCTTCTATAGGATAGAGTTAGGTGAGCGAGAAATAATGAGTCCTCACCCAACTCAGGAGTTGGGTGAATTGGTACAACTAATTTAGAAAAATTTGGCTACATCTCACTCTAGGAAGAAGTGTTAAACTGATCATTACATTAGACCACTAGTGTTTATTGCGGGACATCTATATTATTGGGAGTTTTTTATAGATTGGGTCATAAACTAGTTTAGAGATAGGGATAGCTATACACTCTTTATGTCTAGAATTTTGAGATCTTAGAGAGACTCAGGCCGGTATCCCATTGGTTAGATTCACCTCAGTGGTATCTGTCCATATACGACATCTTCCATGTATTGTATCTTTTACACTATTACTATAACCCTTCCCAATAATTTGATCATGAGAATATTGATCTTGTGGAAGATAAATTCTTTTAAGAGAATCTAATATATATCATTGATCAGAGAAAAAATGATATCAAAGGATGGTTAGTTCCCCTGGTGTGGGTGTTATGGCATCACATTCATGTGTATGATAATACCTGAGAGAAAGAGAGGCCGATGTACATGGTTATTAGCTATAACTTCTCTTAGATGGTAATTTAACACCATATCAAGGGAAACTAAGAGATGTGTTGTTTTAAGTAGGGGAGGTTTTAATGCCCCTAATTTTCCGTAAGGTGCATTTTCTTTTAATTTTTAAACCCCTCATTGAGTTTTATTTTTGGATTAGACCCTGGTGATCGGGTCTTTAGGGTGGATAGATGGATTCTAGGAACAATGTAGTAGGATGGATGAAGGCTGTATATTATCCCAATAAATGAGGTGAATTGGACTTGATAGACCCCATGCATGTTCGGATTTGGTTTTTCATAGGACAGAAAAACCTAATAATTACATGATGTGTATATATAATACAATTCCAACAAACTAAATAGTGTTTATATAAGAAACACATAATATAAATGTCAAGAGTATTTTTTAGAGGGGGAAGAACCCATTATTTTGACATGGGAACATTTATTTCTTCTACATAGGTGGACAACCACATGAGATCTCATCCACACCTAACCTAGGTTTATATATTTATTCCTCTATTCATTATCTATTTTCTTTTCCATTGGATATGTTAGATCCACAATGTTAAGCTTCTAATTCCCCTTCCATCTCTTCTTAGTTTATCTTACATTTTTTTTCACTATTTGGGTGAGATATCATAAGCCCTATTTTAAGGAAATTTTTCAATCCCTCCATTTTATTTTTATATAGACCAAACTAAGGGATGATACATGATGAAGATATTACTATAGAAATATGGTAGGTTTTCTTATTTTTTCCCTAAAATTATCCTTGTATTTTTATCATGCATAACATGCCATGTGCCAGACACCTCTGTTGTGGGATCCATAAAGTCTAATTAATTAAATTAAATGTTATTCTAAAGTTTAATGGAATATAAGATACCCAAAAATAAATGTTATAAGGTGATTACCCCGATATGATCCACCCCCTATGGGCGTGACTCTCCTTAAAGGCTTATGAGCCGTAAGCCTTGAAACTAAATTTAATTTCTAGTCTTTGGGGTGTGTGAATTGCATTGTAATAAATGTAGTGGAATGGGATTTGAGCTAAAGTAGATAACATTACATGTGTTAGGAACCTAATATTTATGACATAACTTTTTTTACTTGAAATAAATGAAATTTACAACTTGATTAAAGTGCTATGATTTCAACACCTTGTCAAGTGGTATGAGTTTTTTATAGCTAATCCAAACATTCTTTTCATGCTGAGGGAGATAGAAGGGTACTGACTTATGGATGACTTAGACATGATCCCCATGATTTATAATTTTAAATTCAAATAAATATCAATGAATTTGGAGTGATATTTGGATTTTTTATTTAATTCCTTGGATGGCCTCATTAGGAAGATGTTTTACTTTCCCATGAGTGATATTGGTTCCCTAGGGGAGATAAAATGGATGGAATTAGTGGGGGAAATTATTATACCATGCCATAAGAGATACATGGTCCCTTATGTGTTATACTTAGGACAGTTTCAGAGGGCCATCCTTAACAACCTTTTGAGAGTGTTACATTGGAGTCTTCTTATAGATTTCCTTGGACAAACACTTTTAGTAACATGTATTTTTATAGATATCTTGGTGAAATACTGCAGTTCCTCTTTACGGATCTCCATATAAGGGACAAAGATTCCATTACTATTAAATTACAAGGGTTCTATTCATATTAAATATTAAGGATTATAGTCTATCATCTTAAAGTATTCATCTAAAATTCCAAATAACAATCTTGGGGTTGGTCCACTCATGATGCCTGACTTTTTATGGCCTATTTATGCACCCATATTATATTTTTACTGGTTGAATTTCATTGAGAGATATCTATATTTGGGCTAATTAGGTATTTTTGGTCAGGTATCAATAAAAAACCTTGTCTGATGTGGTTTATTTATTTATTTCCTTAAATTTATTAAATAACCTCACACTGCTCATTTTACATGCATAGACTGGAAAGTTCAAGACACCATTGGTGGTGGGACACTGAGTATATATCACACCTTACTTGGGCCACCTATGTTACCAAAAAATGCTTAATGTATATACATATAAACAAAGGGATGTTCACAACATCAAAAGTCTAATTCTTTTTGTTAGGATATGGTAAGGGTATAGAGGACCAAGCCTATGATTGTGATGCTTGTGTTGGTATCTTTTGGTCATTTATCCTTTTGTTAAACATGTTGTATATGCCTATTTACCTCTATCACATGTAATTTGATTTTTATATAGTATCATGACATGATCATCATTCCTATATGTGATTTTGATTTAGATTACCCCTATTGTTTATGTTGGATGATTTATTATTATTCCACTACTTCTTATTTTCTATTGTTTCCACTTCTTATCATTATTATTTACCAATATGGATTACTCTAATCATGAAAGAATAGTATACCCACCAAACCATCACAAACCCTCATTACTATTTGGTATCCTATGGCATATGTGGAGGAACGCTTGGATTCATATGGAAAACTGACTCAGGGTAATGCTTAGTGGCTTTCAGACTGGGATGCTACATTATGAACAATTCATTTTATTACTATTAATGGAATAACCCATTAAAAAATAGTGGTATTCACTTTATCATTATGAAAAAATGTAACATTTAAATTTCCATTTTACCATCACATATCCAAAACACTTTAGTGTATTATTTAAAACTCAATTTAATTTTTTATTGGTATAATATTTTATTTATTAACATTTAACTTATGAAGTAAAATCATACACCCACTAGCCTCTTAGACACTGTATTCTATTACCAATATGATTATAAGAAATATAAACCATTTTCTTTTTGAGGAAATATATTTTATTTTCTACTAGAAGGAATACTTAAAAAATAAACTATCATTTCAATATCATATATGGTATTTTATGTGACTTTATTAAAATAAACCAAAGATGGGTGACCATACCATCCATTAACAAATTTTAACAAACATCTAGTTAAAACTATTATCTTGGTTATTTTTTTACCTAATTCACCTTTTCAAAACATGTTATAGAATCCAATGAAGCATAAACAATGTATTTACAATTAATCATATCATCCTTTTCAGAATAACTATTTGTTATGGAAAAATAGAAATGAAATAAATATAAACATTCATTACTTAGATCCATCCAAACCTGATTTATTCCATTACATTCAAATATTTTTTGAATAATTACTTTAATTAAAATTACCAATATTATCAATTATTCACTTAATTTTGAAAAAATTGTATATTTATAAATCATTTAAAAAATAATGTTGGTATAAAATATCTTAAAAAAGAATCAAATTTCAAGAAAATGATAGCTGAAATAGACATTATATGAATTTTCACAAACACCTTCTAGTATACCAAAAAATCCCATCACACGAAATCATTACCCCTCATTCCTGATAACACACATAAATTTTAATGACCATGACTGGCTACACAAATAAACATTGTTGGACTCTCCAAATAAATCTTATTCATCATGTTTTAGCTTTTACGCCCTTTTAATATTGATATATCACCATAACTTAGATATAGTTGAAAATTTTCATCTATTTCAAACACATAAAAATACGAGGTAATATTTTCATGAACTTATTCACAACGCCAGAACATTTCCATAGATGATAATAAAATAAATTAATAAACTGAAATATGATTTATGAAAACCTATAGTCTCACCAAGTCACTGACATATCCAATCAGTGGAGAATATGTTACCATAATACCTTTTTATATGTTTCCTTTACAACCCTAAGTGAATCGTTCTACGATTCTGATAAGAATATTGATTCCCCTACAAATTTCAAAATGTGGTTAATCTGGAAGGTGTTTCTCTAACACATATAATTTCACCTCACACAAGAACTCTTCTTAAGTCACTTATCATTGGAGTTACTTACATCAAGATTATCCTTCCTATAGGATTGATATCAAAGTTACGTTAATTGATGATGATTCTATTATATTGAATATAATATTTTATCAGATTCATACAATGTATTATTATTATTTAATAAGGTCTTTTATTAAATGGGCTCCCACTAAAATATTTTCTGATTTAAAATTCATAATATCCATTAGTGTGAGAAAGATCTACATTTCACTAATATTTGGTTCACTTTACTATTTCTGTCATTTAATTCCATTTAGTTAGGGAATCATCCCAATCATATTATATATGAATATTGGATCATTCAGTGAATAACTCTTTTTCAAATCCATCAAGTGAAAAAACCCAACCCCATACCTCTGGGAATCTATTCTTATTAGGGACTCCACACTATGTGTGACCAAAATAAAACACCAAAATAGGAACTAATCCTATTAGATCCACCCATTAGTTTCTTACCCTACATAATATAATCCCGATGCACCCAAGTTTAGAATGATCTACCCGGTTGGATGATTGATGTCTTGACAAGTTCCACATTAGAAGGTATGTATGACATTTTATTTAAAGGGGTTTTAATCTCTCCATCTTATCTCATATTATTAATTTTATATATAAATGATTCTACCAAATTAGTTTTTTAATCCTATATAATCAACTAACATAATATATTTAAACCATATTAATGTGTAACTATTTAAAAAACCCAAAATTTGTGTTACTCACCCTTAAATTGATGCAAAAAATATTTAAACTTATCCAAATACATCTAATGGATAGGTTATATAAACTATTCACATAATGGTTTATAGATATATGAGATTTAAAATCTCTACATGAGTAAGCCTAGAGCCATAGATAACCAATCCACACCTTTCCAAAATAAGACATAATTCTCTAGGATAATGGGAAGTCTCACCCAAAGTTCCTCTACCCGAGAATAAATTAATCATGAAAGAATAAAATTCATGATTACTCTAAAACCTAATATGTATAAACTATATTCAAAAACAAAATTAAAGATAATAACATGATTAAAAACTAAGGACAAGTTAAATTTATACTAAATATTATGTAATTATACTTACCATGTAATGAAAGTATTGAAAATTTAAAAAAAGTGGATCAACAACTTAAAATAAATCATACACTTACTCATAAAATATAAACAATTTATATCCATGAATAATAAACAAGGGAACAACTTTTAAATAAATGTATAATTCAAATATTTAAATATGAGATAACCATCTATGGAAAATTCATAAAAAAATATAACTATACACAATTTATAAATAAAATATTAATTAATAAAATTTCATAATCTTGAAGATAAAAACATTATATTTATCTCATAATATTAAATCCTTCATATTATTTACTTATATAGAATTTCCTTTAAGTATATATAGTATTTTATGAGTTATAAACATTCTATAATAAAATAACTATTGGGTAAACTATTTACATAATCTATACATCATATACATGACATTATTTATATCACTATAAATTCAATTGTTAAAACTAATTTGATGAGGTTTAAATAATTTCCCAAAATAAGGATTTAGTTTTAATAATTCAAATTATTTGATTATGAGAAAATCATAATTTAAATATAAATACACTATTTTTATTTATTTTTTATAATTTATAAACACTTTATAAATTGTCTAATATGATTACTAAAGAATCAATTTTTTAATTAATAAGGATAGAAATAAAATTAGATAAAAGATATTTATTATTTATTATCAATGATTAATATTAAATAATATTTATTATTAAATGTTTGATAAATAGTAATTAATTTATTATTAACCTTTTATAATTAACTAATTTATAAACTGTTTTAAAATCAATAAATTTCCCAATAATACCTTTTTATCACTATTTATTAACAATTTATAAATAATGAAATACAATTCAAATTTTAATTATAAAAAAAATAAATTTTCTTGATCAATCACAATTTTTGACAGAATGTCAGTCACTGAATAAGATTAAAATCATATTAAAAAATCTAAGGAAATTCATCTATTGTGATTGAATGGCTAAAAATACACACTATCAGTCTTATTTTATGACTGATATCTCAATTATCTCATATGATATATCATTTCCTATGTTATGATATAAAATGATACATTATATGAGATAAATTGCCAAATTTTTCAAATACACAGCATGTTAATTTTATTATATGATAGATGGGAGGCATAAGCTATTACCATTGAAAATTTATGATTTAAAAAAATTTCAAGAATTACTATATCCTATATAATATTTCATGATAAAAAATCCATAGAGTAATACAATGTATCATATTTAACAATGTGCATATAATATCAAATATGATATTGAAAAAATTCCCTTCTCATATGAATTCATAAATCGAAACAAAGAAGAAGCTCTGATACCACTAATGAGTTTCAAAAGGGATTTAAGAATAATTTTTAAACCAATGAAATAAAATAATAAATCAACCCAAAATCAACAAATTCATATATAAATGAAAAAATGTGTACTAAAAATGATGAATTGAAAATACTAGCGTACATATCATAGTTATTTCTAAATCTACATTTTCGAACATCTTCGAGTGAGATTTCTAGTGATCAAAAGAGTTGAAATAATTAGACTCTCACCTCTTATAGAATCCATAGGTTAGAAATAATAATTTTATTATTGAATGGAATCCTTCATCCTACACGACACGTTATCTCCTCGATGATCATAGGTGGTAGAAGAAGATATCTTTCGGAATTAAAGAATTTCAACTGAGCATCAAGTATATAAACCGGATTCCTTCATGTGAATGTGGTATTTATAAATTCATCAAGGAATATCCTTGAGTTTTGAATCATTTTTTAATGCATTATAACAAATAAGTAAATTAATTAATGGAATATTGAATCTCATGAGTGAATGAAAATCACACTATTTACATCTTATGTAATGTTTGGTTAATGATAAATGAGTGTATACAAGACTAACTTAATGATCAAGATTCCATTAATGTAAAATCTAGTGTCATGTATGTTTCCCTTATGATATATAATTCAATCATAGTTTATGATTGATAAAGTAATTTTCATGAAATTCCATTCGTGCATTACAAAACATACAATCATTCCCTATGACTAGTGAGATGGTATACTAGTTTACATTCCTAACAACATGCACTCAATCATACTATAATATTTTAATTTAAAATGATATAAAATCATGAATTTCATGTATTTATGATATTTTATATCATTTAATATGATATATACTATTATATATCATGCAAAAGGTTTTCAGTCATATCACATCCTTCATGAAAAACACCATGACATGGCCTATATAAAATAATGGGATGATATATAATACATATAACTTAGTAACATGACCTTCAGGTCCCCATGGTGTGACAACAACCTTCATTTCATTACTAAAAAAAGGAAAATGCAATGCATAAGTTCAATCGATAGGTAAGGTTTTCTTCCAACAACTAGGTATTTTTGTCAATAATTTTCTGAAAGCCCTTCTCAAAATCATTCATCACATGAAAAAATCTAGTTAGGTTATGACGTTACTCCCATAATATAATGGCATGAAACCAAAATTTTACTACCTATTTTCCTATAAGAAATAAATATTTTTTTGTGAGTCATTTTTTTGAAAGAATGTCAACTTTTTATTGAATGAGGAGAGAACATCAAGTCAGAACTGGGTCAACAAAATCAAGGTGGCCTAAAATGATGAATCCTGAGGGTGTCTTTGAAAATAACATTGTAGCAGCTGTTCGGAAGAGAGCCCATCCAATTGTAGATAATGGTTTCTTCATCAGCTCTACCTTCACAGGCCAACTTATCCGCAACAAAATTGCCTTTGCGCCAAATATGTTTGACGGAACATCCTCAACCGATAAAGGTCCTACAACACCTCACCATATAGAAAAGATCCCACGGTGTATCGGCCTTTCCTTGTAAGAATAAGATAGACGCAGCGGAGTCCGATTCAATACTGTCCACCTTGATGTTGAGGCAGCTGCACCATGCGAGACCTATGTGCAAGGCCCTAACCTCTGCACCCAAGGACGATCCCAGTCCATAGAAGGAACTGAAGCCAAAGATAACTGAGCTGTTAGCATTCCTAACCAGACCACCACCCCTCATCTCACCCTCAATGAAGGAGCCATCAACATTGAGCTTCAATCCATTGCAAGGCGGTAACCACCGAACCCACTTTCCTTGGGCGCTAGAACATGAGCTTGTATTAACAATCATCCTGGGGAGAACCATTTTGAAGGAGGGTGAATCCCAGCTGCCGCGAAGGAGCTTGCCCAGCTCGGCCACCATTGCCCGGGTTCTCACATGCAACATTGATTTGGGAGTCTTAACACCTTCTTTGGTTTTGTTCCTTGCCTCCCAGTTATTCCAACATGAAGCTGCCACAACAGTTTCATGAATTCTTCTTTCAACATCCCGCGAGCCAGCGTCCCGAAACCAGTTTATACACATCTTCTGAAAGGTCCTACCACTACACTCAATGGCCAGACTAGATCCCATATAGCACCACAAGGACTTTTCCCAATCACTGTACACAAACAGATGTTCTGTTGACTCCATCTGGGGGCTGGTGCAGTAGTAGAAACGAGAGACATAGGTCACCCCTCTCCGCTGGATGTTATCTTCTGTTGGGAGGGCCCTATGGAGAATACGCCATACCAGAAAATTGAGTTTGTTTGGAATAACTTTTCACCAGAGCTTCGTGGCCAGGGAATCACCCTCACTCTTCATGTGGGAGGAATATCTGAAACCGATGCTTAATAATTTACCTGAAGCCGATCCAGTGAAGCAGCAGTGGTATGGATCATCCATAAAGCGTATTTTTTGGAAAATATACTTCTAACTGGGGTAGAGAATTGTATCCATCAGACCTCGATGGGCGCCATCCTCCTTGAATGAGATAGCTGTCACATGACAACAAGGGAAGAAGAGGATATTTCCAGCCCAGTTGTGGTTCCAGAGGTTGATATCGCCTCTACCAACCAGACAACGGGATTGATCCTGGAGACCGGGAAGGTGCGTGAGCATGCATTTGGTGAGGTTAGAGAGTGTCCTTCTGTGCCTATGACATTCCTCCCATTTATCTTCATATTCCTAATGGTATCTCATGACTTAACATATTTTATCACACCATGGCACAAATATTCTAGTAAAAATATCAACTTTGGTAGATCCTTCCTTCCTTCTACCTCAAGACTAGAACTAGGAACTCGTTGGAGTACTTAAAAACAATATAAAAGACAATGTAATGTTTTTAAAAAATCCAATCCTTTAAAAAAGTTACCTCTTAATTGATTCTTTGCTTGAGAATCAAAATCATAGCTAGAATTAAAATATAAAGGTTTGAAAAATAATCATCCCAGAAGACACATCTCTAGGCTCTCTCTATAATAACACAACCAAATCATCATGATAAAATAGCACATAATTACCCAATATCACCCATTATATAATAAATCAACCTTGTTCAAACATATCATATCAAAAAAATTACTGATCTTTGAAGAAATTAGGATATCGAGCATGAATTTTGGAATCAAATTCCAAAGTACACTCTTCTAATCCACTTTCCTACCACAGAACATAAACTAAAAGAATACCCTGACCACAAAACACCTTGTCACAATAGTATTGAATATAGACAAACCATTCCTTAAACATTACATCATCCTAATCTTATAACTCTCCATAGTCAGTGACATGAGAATCATCATTATTAAAGTAACAAATTTTGGATGCATTGAAAACATTATGGATCTGATTCATATGTAGTGGGTGCACCAATTGATATAAAATTTTACCGAGACGCTCTAACAAATTGAATGCCCCGATAAACTATGGAGTAAGGTTTTTCATTGAATGATCCTCTTCAATCCATGACAAAGAGATACCTCTAAGAATACATGATCTTCAATATAAAACTCCAATAGATTCCTCCTATAACTAGAATATGACTTCTAATGATCTTTTCCTATCTTCATCCACTCAGGAATCACCTGGAAATTATCTTTCTTTCTCTACCCTAATTTTGGGATTGTAATTTCTTACAATAAAACCTCATTCCAACATAACTGATATATGAAAATTCATCCATACATCTCTTCAAAATATTCTATACAAATGAAAAAATGTTTGTTATTATGGTAGAGAAACTAAATACAGGGTAGGTGTTTCACCCATGATCCACCAAAATCTTGAACATATACAAACAACTTGACTAACAAAGATTATACAGTCCACTATATATATGACAAGTTTTTTGAGGTATAATTTTCATCCAAAAGAACATTAGAGACCTATATATTCCCAAGAGATGATATGGAGATCATTATAAGAGAAAATCTTATTTGGAACCCCATTAAGCCTCATAAACTCCTCAAGATATTCCCCAAATAGAATATATACCATGATAAACTTATTATTCAGCATGAAGTGATATGATATTGTAAAAAAATCTACAATCACCCAGATATCATCATATATTCCCGGATCTTGAGGTAAACTAGTAACAAATTCCCTTGATATAGCCTCCTGCTTTCATTGAAGGATATCAACTGGTTTAAGTAACCCACTAGGAACACGATGATCAACCTTTATCTTTAGTAAGACTAAACACAAAGATATAAGCTCTATAATGGACCTTTTTTCACAACTCCCACAACTAACCTCTCAATAAATTATTTATCTTTTCCAAACATGGATGTACTACCAAATGTGAGATGTAAAACTCATAAAGAACCACACCACACATCAATGAGGTAATGAATATCCTCCCCTTGAATATTATTTATTGTTGATCATCCTTAGAAAATCCCTTATAGAAATTACCACAAACCACCAGATCCCACCAAACATTCACATCATAACCACTCAATTTAGATTCTTTTACTTAATACACTGAGGATGAATACATGGTCATCTGGTAGATACACCATTTAACATCCTATATCAATGTATAATACGTCAATATCCTCCACCACTCTCCTAATATCTTTATTATAATTAATAGAATCACCGTGAAACATATTTATCAATGTGTCAACAATAACATTGCATTTTTCTAGTGTATAGAAAATATTGAAGTCATAATCTTTCAAGAATCCCACCCCTTTACCATCACATGTTCAAATCAAATAGGTATAAGATATAACATAGAATATTATAACTTGTGATGACCAAATTTTTTTCATTGATGAGATAGTTTCATAAAATAATAAAGGTAACACAACTATCAAAAGATTGAGATCATATGAGTAGTGTAGTGATATTTGTGGGGATGAAACTATTGAGACACAAAGGGGATAACAACTCTCTACTATATTAGGATAGAACCAAAGACAATATGAAATGTGTTATAGAAGAACTCAAAAATAACTCCATAATCTAGGAAAAAAGAATAGCGAAATTGACTAGATTAGCCTTTAAATACTAAAAAATATCTTAACATTTTTCAATCTAAACCTAATATTGGCCCTTCATGGTCAAGGATATCAATGGAGTCATAATTTGTGATAAATTTTACAAAAATCTCATTTAAAATCCTATAAGACCAATAAAACTATGAAAGTATACCATATTCTTGGGGGTTACAAAAGAAACAAACACCTTTATCCTTGATAGATCCATAAAGACTCCTTTCGGAGAAACAAAATATTCCAATAAATTCACCTGACGGGTCTAGAACACACACTTCCTAAATTTATCAAATAGTAGATGACATAGGAGGACCTCAAAAGTGGATCATAGATTATTCATGTGATCCTCCATAGACTCAAAATTCACAATAATGTTATCAATTAACACCACCATGAATGGGTTAAGGAACTCATAGAATATATATTTTAAAATTCCCGTGAACATGATTAGTGGATTCATCACTTCTAAGGGAATTACCATGTACTCATAACGCCCATAATGAAACATGATGGGAGTCTTCCAAATGTATTCAAATGTTACCGGTATATGATGATACCTTAAAAAAAATTCAATATTCAAGAAATAGTTAGTTTCCTTCAGTTGATAAAATAATCTATTAGTCTATGGGAGGGGATATTGGTTCATCATTGTCACATGATTCAAGAGAAGATAATTGATACATAGTGCTAAAATTTCATCCCTATTATTTTTAAACAATACGAGAGAACCCTTAGGGGACATAGTAAGTTGAACAAATCCTCTCTTTATAAGATTATCAATTTGAATATAGAGCTATTTTAACCCATAAGTTTCCAACCTATATGGAGAAATCAATATTAGAGAGAAACCTGACTATAACTCAATCCCAAACTAAATTTACCATTTAGGTGGTTGAATCACAATCTTTATAGAAAATAAATACATAGAATTTTATATAAACAAGGTAAAAACCACTAGTTGAACCTCCACTAAACTCAAGGTCAACATAGTCATTATAAAAGACTAGGGATCATCATGCCTCCAACCCACTTGATGGTATCACATACCAAAAAAACACATTATTCACACCATCAGTATCAAAAAAAATTACTCACCTCTTGATGAAATAAATGAAAAACTATACTGAATACAACTATTTCCTATCGAGGATGATTTATTATAAATTTATCCCTAAATATAGGAAATTTCTCAAAGACTTATGCTTCCTTAGAATTAGAACACAATCTCTACACACATCATACAAGATAACTCAACCACTAAGTAACATAGACAATGCCAAGTGCATTATAATCTTCTCCACCTTATGCCTTAAAGCATGGAAAAGGAGGTTAAATGAATTATTTGACAAATACTATATAGAAAATAATAAAAATACATAGAATATAAAAATATGATACCTTACATGATGCCTTGATTTCTTGATATGAGAAAATCTATGGCATACATATGACCACATCATACTCCATGACCTATCTAAACTAGATTAGAATCAAATCTATAGACATTATCTTCTATCTATGTATGATCATGATGAAAATAATGGGGACATACTATTCACATACCATATACTCTATGCTAATGATATCATAAAGAACCATGATGTTGTTAATATTCTGTTGGAAAAAATTCCAAAACAACTGAAACTGATGCAGGCTGCTGGATATATGATGACTTAAAAAGAAGTTAAAACATTTGAGATTCTGATATCCATAAACAATGTAGGAAAAAAACAATGTATGATCTCTCAAAGGGGTCCTGAGAACTACCGACATTAGTGATTTGGGATGAATAATTCTAGAACCCACTCCCTACTTTTGAAAAATTGATTAGTCTGGAAACTAAAATCCACTACCATCGATCTAATCCATAGGGAGTTCTAATTGAACACTTCCAATGATGGTTCAATACTATCCAACATCGTCTCAACAACTTCCACCTTCTCCAGTACATTAAGATACATCATTAATGTGAAAGTGGTGACCTGATGTTGGATATATATACATATTTAATTCTTGAAATCCATTACTCCGACCACCTCATATAATATAAGATTTGAAGAATAAAAAAGAATATTCTTGAACTTAATTCCAAAATTTTTAATGATAGCACTCCCATGGAGAAGATTAAGAATCACCAGATGATAATAAACATTAATAGTGGAAAAAGGGAACTTTAACTAAAACTAATCACAAAATTTCTCCCATGAAACTAATGAGTCCCCACAATCAGTAAGGAACAAAAACCACCAATAAAAAGTATTTATATGAATCATACTAGAATCCAATGGAATCTAGTTTTCCGTTTTTAAATTTATCAAAGTGAATGAAATCTATACCTACTCTAAACAAGACTTATTATTCTGATCTAAAACAGATCCTCCATACTTCTACATGTTTTGTAATTGATACTCTCTAAGAGACTTCCTCAAAATAAAGTAATAATATATTATAAATCTATGGAAATATAATGGAAAAACATGATAAAAATTATTGGTATGAGCCTGATGGGGTTTTTTCCAAGATCTATAACTATAAAATAAAAATGTTAGGGATTTCAGAAATCTATATTATGGAATAAATAAGATTAATCAGTTAGGATTCATCCTATTTACCTTCTTCTATCCAATTTAGAAAAATGAACAAACAATCATGACGCAAGATCCTTACATAGGTCTTTACCTAGATAGTATAATCACTTCACATGGCATGTTTAATAACCATATGAACCTTGAATCATATCATAGGGGGACCTAAAATCCTATTTTGGTGGGTCTCTCTTTCTTATATCATGTAATAAGTTTTATTGATACTATTTCCATCCCAACCTATGAAATTCTCACCAGTGCCTATCCCAAGGCTCCATTATATCTTTCAGCAAAAATATCGGATCACGATTTGTTTTGACCTACCCCCACTAGTACCCCTCCTACACTATTAGTGAATAATGGAGTAATCCCCAAATCCTACTTTCAAGAATAAATGAGTTGTGGACTAGAACTGATGGTATAGATCATAGAGATATGGGAGGAATTACCCTCAAATTTTCTAGAAAGAATATATAAATCCACTAATCAAATCCATAATAATAAATAACTAAACCAAATCCCAAAACATTAATGTCATACAATGTAAAAAACAAAAAAAATATTCCATGAACAACATCAATATAGTTACATGAACATTTGTGGCTCTTGAACAACTGCCATGAGCTAGCTACGTCCAACATGATTTCCCACTCACACATACTGTCATGATACCTAGATATGTCTAGATCGATTTCCCACTCATACATGAAAACCTAAAAATCATATATATATATATATAAGGGTGAGAATACATGCATACTCTGTATTATGCCCATTTAAACCTCTTGTGAAAATGTATAAGTAGTATAATAAATCCATAATGAATAAGTAGAGGAAATGAACTCACTACCTAAATTAGGTGAACTATATTTCCAACCTTACCATGAATTTATAACTAAGTATCTTATAGAAATAGGTTACATGAACTGAGAATCAAATATACAGAAGAAAGGTACCCTGTTTCCACTTCCCCATATATGAACTCACCTTAAACCCCCAATGTATTATGTCTCGATACTCCCATCTGATCTGTAAGTCATAATACAAATCATTAGAAACATATCACAACCAAATCATCATCACAACCATATTAAACATATGTGAGAACATACCATAACCACATCATCATCACACCTCCATCATAACATAGTGTGTTTAAGATCCATTGCAGACTATGTCAGTATACACCATGCCTTAAGTCATTATAGCCCATGAAAAAATACACATATGTAACAGTAATCCATTATATCCTAGATATAGGTATATGATATAACATTAAAACACCGTATATTGCACATACATTAATATCACAACCATGATACTTTAAAACCCATATGGGTATACATCCTACAACTATAATCCATAATAGCTTAGACATGACAAAATACCAAATATATGACAAAGAGAGAGAGAGAGAGATAGAGAGGTAGTGGATTTGTTAGTCATCTAAATACTTGAAAATCTAGATTTTAGGAAGAACACCTAGAACCCAATACCAAATATTAGCATCAACTACCCTTACCGACTTGGGCGACAGAGCATAATAAATAACCGAACAAAAGGATAGTATAACACATAACCATTCTAATGGAAACTATACTATGTAGAATCATACTATATCAAACATCCCATAGGAAAATCTAGCTACCATTACTATGTAATAGAAATCCAGTACCCATATAAGAATAATAGTACCAAGATCCATAACACAATTAAATACTTATGGTTAAGGAATACCAATAATTTATTAGTGACCCATCATCAATTCTGGTTCAATAATTATATAACTATCAAATTTTATGTTTCTTTTATACTGTACATTACAATTTCATAATTAATTACCACACACTTTTAATCATTTAACCTAATAAATCCATGATTATCATCTAATATACCATACTATCATCAACACTAATTCATGTTAGATCATTTATAACTAATTATCACTTCACAATTTCATTTAATTTATAACTCAACTAGGACTATCTCTAGGAAGAGATACACCCTTAATGAAATATATTTTTAGAAAGTAATAAATACTATAAGTAGTTATGAAACTAAAAAATCATCCCTAATAAATGATCTAAACACTATCCAACCATCCTAACATTATCCCAAAAACCTATTCATATCATCATACCATCCCATATTTAACCACCTCAAACCACTGTCACAATAAGGGGAAAACAACCCAACCCCTCCTTTATAACTAACCATTCTAGGTTTCATATAAATTCAAGGAAAATTTTATTTCATTCTAAATATGCGAGTATTATAAAATCATATTTCCATCAGAAATGAATATAAAGGATTAATAAATAGTTTTTTAATGAATATAAGAAATCATATAAAAAACAAAGACCTAATGTCTTTGTACACTGGTTATTAATTCTATAAAAAATTATCATTATCAACCAATATGATAAATCAATTCCTTGTTAACAAGCTTCAACAAACAATAAGACTAAAATTTAGTACCTGATAATAACTATAGTCATCCAATAAACAATATCAATGAGGTTTTTTTCATGTTAATCAATTCTATGGAATAATTAAATATTTCAAAAATTCCTCATTCATTATTCACTTTATCTTAGAATCCTTAATTTTTTTAAAGAAATTAATCATGTGAAATATTTCAGGGATCAATACTAATTATAATAATTAACATCCACACTATCTAGAAAATAATATGAGAGAATATCATTAATAAAATAATAATCATATTCAAATAAAAACACCCTTTGAATATATTACAATTCTTAATTTTAAATTAATATATTAATTTGGCCAAACCTAACCATTTAATCATTAAATAAACATCATGCAAATATTAAAAAAAATAAAAAAATTAAGGATAATTTTATAAATCACTCACCTCAATATGAATTATAAAATTTGTCCAAACAAAAACATAAGGAAGGAAAAATGACACTAAAATGTAACCTCATAAGAAAACAACAAATACTAAGGACATAATCCATTATGATTTTTTTATCAAACATTAATAAAGAACCAAAAAATTAAGAGTGAAACACCATATTAAAATTATGAAAGGGAATGAGAGGATAAAAATAAGTAAAATAGATAAAAAGATATATACATTGGTTTTAGGATCATCTACACACATGTAAATGCCTGATATTTTATTAAAGACACCTAAGTTCATCCAAAACGATGCCACAAATTCCAAGGATTTCAGAAATGGTGGAAATATAGAGAATTCCAGTGTAACCATGAATTTATAGATTGGATTGGAAAATCAAGAATCACAATGTCCTGACTATTCATCACTATATGACATCCAAGATAAAAAGATCATGACTTGATTAACCAATAAAAATCCCCCCATTTATCCTGGTAAATAGTAGTGTAATTTATAAAAATTGATAAGTTCATAGTACGGTGAAGAGTATCACACCATGGTGTTCAAATGAATGAGAATGGAGATAAGCTCCTTGACCTTCTTCCTCTTTCTAATTAACCCCCAGACAAACACCACAATGTTTCTTATATAACATGGTGAGATGATTTTCAATATTAAAAAACCCAATAAGTCATACTCATAGTCATAAGGGTGAGAAAACACCCTTTATTCCATGTAAAAAAATCTTAAACGCAATTTTTAATGTATTTAATCCATAAACAATATTTCTTTATGAAACATACGGTTTTTCTTAGAATACCATTTGAAAAATCATCCTCAAAACTCATCATGTTGTGTCCGAAACTGGTAATTCCATAATGGGATTCCAAAATTGAAATATAAATAATCCTTTTTTTTCATGACCTACATCCCTAGGACACAAGACATACTTAAACAATGATACATCCATGAATTTATATCCCATGGTGTGACACGTTCTGTCAAACTATGACACAAATATTCTAGTAGACATATCAACAATAGAATCCCCTTCCACCATTCAACATTAAGACTCCCACCATACACTACCAGAACCCCCTCAACAGATGATAAATTATTGAGGGAGTATATATTTGTAGTGTTACCAATATATCTATATGTTATATCTATAGATGGACTATCCTAATGATCCTAGGACATGTCACCATTGTCAGAAGACTAGGTATCTAAATAAACATAGTAATTTTATCACTCAAGGTGATAGTGTTGGATGTTCCAACCAAATCCAAGGATAAAATATGGACATGGAGAGGAGAAATTATGGTTAATTAGTATTTTAGGTGAGGAGTGGTACTAATCTATTTTAGGGTTAAACTCATAAGGGTCAAGTAAATCTGTTTTCAATGGATCATGTCTTAGAGGATTCAGAGGTATAACCTAATAAATGATAGGTAATATAAATATCACTTCTACTATGGTCTCTAATATGTTTGATATGGGTGTATATCTTTTATATATATCTATAAAAGTAGTTGGAAAACATAATTTTTTTGGTGGAATTCATTCCTTATTCCTTAAATATTGAGATTCTTTTTTTGGGTAAAGGATAGAGTGGGGGATTGGGTATGCATATTGTTTCATTGTAATAGATGATAATGAGATATTATGGGGGATATTGGTTCTGGATTTTGACATATACCATGAACATAATATATATGGGTTGGATAGTGATGTCCAAGGCATATGTTAACTACTTTAAGTGAAAGGTTTCCTTTATATCACCCAATGGGAGTGTTTACACTTTTCAAGGGGGTGATGAATTCATGATAATTGAGAAAGAACAATCATTAAAGACATTGGGGATTAAACAATCAATCTTGTTAGGTTTTTTTATTGGATCAATAGAGTATTGGGATTTATTTCAGTTTCTAATGACAGTGAATAATTAATTAGATGTGTTTCTCGAAGCTTTCTTTAAAATTCCACTAGAGAGAGAGGTAGTGTTTTCTATTTATTTTCTTCCATGGATGATTTTGATCTAATTTTCTTTTTATCATAGGAGGCCTAAAATTATTTGAAATAGAAATATTGTTTTATAGGATTTATCAAGAAAGGGTTTATTCGTCTAGGCATTTCACAATTGGTAGTTTTGGTTCTATTTGATAAGAAGGATGATTGCATCTCATGATTTTTCATTGGCTACAAGAAGTTGAAATAGGAAATGGAAAAGAATAAGTATAATCCATATTGTATTAATGATCTCTTTGATTATTTGAAGGGATATAATTAGTTTTCAATGATCATTTTTATTAGGAAATCATCAGTTGAGGTGAAGTGGGAGGATATTTCTAAGATAGTGTTTGAGAGAAGGTGCATTCATTAGAAGTTCATAGAAATTATATTTAGGGTTTCCAATGTGCTTAATATTTTTATGCACTGAATATTTTTTTTTCAGAAACACATAGACTCCTTAAGAATGGTATTTTTGGATTAAATTATATATTTTTTAGATAATAGTTGGATCATAGGGAAAATTTAAGGATTTTTTTATGATGATATGAGTTCACAAGTTGTATAAGAATCTATACACATGATTGTTTTGTATAATGAAGTGAAATTATTAGGTTATGTGATTTATAAGAATAATTTATTAATGGATCCAAAGTAATTTTAGGTGATGATGTATTGGGAATGGACTAAGAATGGTTTTTTTTGTTTCATAGTTTCCTCGAATTTGTATGATACTACCTATGAATCATTTAATGCCTTTTAAAGCTAGAGTCTCTAAAGAAGAAATTGACTTAAAAGGGTGTAAAGTTTACGTAGAATGGTAATTTATAGGTGTATTTTCTTGAGATTGATAATATGCTATCATTTTTGATATAGTTGATCTTATCTGAGACTAGAGAAGGATGTTTAGTGCATTGTGATACATCTGGATGTAGATTGGGTGTGTACTTGTATAAGGGGATAAGGTGGTCATGTATATATTGAAGAAATTGTGACCATATAATAAGAATCATCCTTTGTATGATTTAGAGTTATAGGCAGTTATTCTTGACATTAAGAGTTAGTGAAATTTTCCTATTCAAAGAAATGTTCATGGTTGATTTATATCATAGGATTCTGGGGTACATCTTCTTTAAGAAGGATTTGAAACCGAGAAAACAGAGATGGGTGTAGTATCAATAGACCTTCTGTTTTGAGTTATCCTTTATAATAGTAAAGTGTAACACCCCAAGATTTCATAGTGTGTTATTTCATCAAAATAATTCAATAACTTGCACTACACGCAACACCGAGTTCAATCACACCATGAATTACAAAAAAATCCATTCAAAAGAGGTTATGAATAGTATTATCTAAATTTTAAACTTTATATAATCCTTATAATTTTAGAATCCATATTATGAGTTTCTTAGATATAATGCAAGAACAAATTCATTTTCAGTATTGCACTTTTATCAACTTTTAAGAGTGAACCCTTTTTAAATACAATATTTTAAACTTTTTGACTAAATGGGGACATCAAAAATTTAAAATGAAACATCCAAAGCTTCCACGGTACGCTTTCTTTGAATAATACAGTAGCGTGTGTTGTACGCAACCTTGAGTTTTAACACACACCACAACCAATCAAACTAGCCGTTATGAATAGTAATACCTACTTTTTTAAATTATATATATTTTATATTTGAAAATGGAATTCATTTTTGGATTCGGAATATCGAATTTAGCCTAAGGTGAAATTTTGGTACATTTCGGATAACTTTCATATTTTGATGAATAGTGAAAATTACTAAGTTTTAATTAAAAACAACTTTTTTAATCAAAATAATTAATAGTGATAAATTATGAATTTGAGTGGTTTTAAAGTATATTTAGAATATATTTTTACTATTTAATATAATGTTGGTCATTGGACATAATTTTACAATTAAACCGAACATAAACAAGTGTCAATCTTTTGATAGTTATTATCTCTTAAAAACACGCTTTTTTGTTTTGACAGCGGGAATTAATTTTAAATTAATTTCTGCCACTTCTGTGTTTTGAATTTAGGAAAATGGATTCCATATTTGGATTCAGGATGTTCAAATTGTGTAAATAGTTAAATTTTATTTTTAGACATTTTGAATAATTACTGCGGTAAATATTTTATTTACCATGGTTAAGGGTAAATCCGGTAAATAAGGGTTAAAAAATAATATTATAATAATACTAAATTACCCTAAAACGTGTCTTAACCCTATTTTTTGATACATGGTAGACCATGGGCATCTTTGGGTCTATTTTGGGACCCCATGTATCCACTTGTAAGTGATAATGACACTTTATTTTAATTAAGTTAAAATGAATACAAAAATGACACAAGCATATATCTTTTAGAAAAACAATTGTTACATAGGGTTATATATGTTGGATTTTAGATTATAAATATTCATTAGAAAGCTAAAAAGATTTACTACCTAATGTTATTTTATTTATAATTTGTAGACATTAAATAATGTATTTTATTTATGACACAATGATGATGCGGTAATTACTATAATAGTGAAAAATTAAAATAATTGATATTATAAATACCCAAATAAATATAATATGAAACTTTTAATGAATTAAACTAATTTTCTAGGATAATATGATATATTAGTATTGATTTAATTGACTTTTTTCTAAGTAATAAATCTGTTATGAGTTTCACAAAAATCAACTATTGAATAGTGTCAAAATTGACATAAAAGAGTTCTTAAAACAAATATTATATTATTAATTGATATTAAATTCCTAAAAATCTAAGGTTCGGCCAAGATACTTATATCATGATAGTTTCATCATTAATGTACCACTTGGGGGTATCTTGGATGTATATAGTAAGTTTATTAACCATATTATATAAAAATACAAAGAGACATTGTAAAAGTGAAACTAATTAACTTAGAGTTAATACTTAAAGATAAGGTTAATATAAGTACCCAAACCTGTCTAAATTCTATTGGTTGAGTGGTTTTCGACCTATCCCCACCTTAACCTTTGAATAATAAGCTTTGGAGCCATTAGAAACCGAATATGAATTTATTATAAATTAATATTTCTAGCTTTTCCAAAGGTGCCCCTCACCCCTCTTATAAAAGGGCACTCATCCTTCTCATTTCTTCACACCTTCAAAGCCTTTTGGTTCGGCCAAACTCTGCCCAAATACTCTCCCAACATCCCTCAATACAACCTAGAGGCCTTAGTTTTATCAGAAATCCAACCTAAGGAGCCCTTTTGATCAAATCAAAAGGAAGAACCCGAAGAAGAGGTAATGATTTCACCACCCTTTTCTAAGTTCATTTCTTCTTCCACTTCTTCTTCCTTTGTTCTTACCATTCTAAAATAATAACTCCAGTATCTCACATATACTATGATGTTATTATAAGTATGGTACAACCGTATTCAGTATTCTATCCACCCTTTGAATAACATGTCACCATACGTGCGTACGTACGGCTTACCGTCTCCACGTCGTGGTGAAATTGTTATTCAATATAATATTATTTGGATGGGTATAATAATTATGTGTAACTCATGTAAATAATAAATATAACATGTTAATGATTCTGTATATATGATATACCATCCATTTATATATTATTTTAATATCAAAAGAATTATATTGTCGCTCGTGCGTACGTACGGACTACCGTCTCCACGAACGCGATGAGATTCATTCTCCATCGTATCCATTCAAGTATAATTATCATTTGATGATTTAAAAATGATGTTTAAGGACTAGATATCATTCTGGATATGAATAAGATACGACAACTATGGCTTATGTAACAAAACATATAAAAGAAAATGAGTAAGTTAACTCCCGAAACGACGATAATTCTAAGATATTATTAACAAATCAATGTTAAAAGATCATATATGATATCATATTATTATATATGATTCTTGTATAATTTAATAACAACTATTTCACCATTATACAGGAGGTTAACCTACCCCAACCAAGGAAAAGTACAAGGTAAGGGTTTACTTTACAACATCTTCATTATCCAAGGTTGTTTATACGTAATAATCTACTGGGATCTCTTTATCATCCACATCCATGTTTCTTAAAAATGCATTTCAAAACATTTTTACTATTTACTAGAATATGAGTTAAAGTCATTTATACCCTTTTTGACTTTTATAAGTGGTTTATAAAGGAATCTTTCGGTCGTTTTCAAAACAAGGTCCTTTTTAACCTTTTCGACAGAATTAAGGTAAGAATGTTTTTTAACTTATACGGCGGGTGCGGCTATTTTCCGCCGTTATAAAATCTTCAAATCTTCCCTTACAAGCTTATAAGGATATTTTCAAAGTAAATGTTTTATTTTATAATTATGTGACTTTTAAATGATTTCAAAATGAATAATTTAAGAATTTCATAAAGGTACTCTTTATCAAAATCAGAATTTTAAATGTTTTAAAGATTTATCTTTATAAATCTTTTTAATTAATGTCATCAAAATGGTTTTTAAGGATTTATTTATATGTACATGAATGTTTTTAAAAATGTTAATTCCTTTAAAAAGTTTCAAAGTGGTATGGGACACTTTGATTCAAAAATCTCTTTTTAATTACTTCCTTTATAAATGTGTGACTTTTAAATGATTTCAAAAAAGGAGATATTTCTCTCAAATAGTTTTGATTTCATCTATGTCAACATCCTTTGATGGATTTTAAGAGTATTTGAAGTTGATTTATTATGATACAAAACTTCTATATTGTATTGAAGGTTTTGTGATATGTTTGACTGTGGATGCGCTATTTTTATACCATTCATAGTTTATGGTGAAAGTATTGACATTTCATATGCTAGTTTTAATATGAATGTTTATGTTATGTTTAAACCTTTTCATATGGGAATGCATTGGACTTAATATGTGACGGGTGGAGCCCGCTATAGCTCCTCGATGCATCGGTAGGTCTCATGAGACAAACTAGTGTCTTGGCACAAGGCCTTGACAAAATCTTATTTGTAGTCTTGGCACGAGGCCTTGGCTATGTGGTTATGATAGTCTGACATTATGCATTCCAACATTATGAAAGTGGTTATTGATTTTTTCATGTGATTATTCGATTAGTAGAATATCCATGTGAATAAGTAAATGGCATTATTTCATTTTATTTATGCCATACCATGTTGAAAGTTCATATTTAAAAGGCTTTTGTTTTAGTTATACATTGCCTTAAATGTTTATTCTTATTTATGAAAGTTTCTGCTATATTGTTATCCTTACTGGGCATTTGAGCTCACCCCTTTTCTATGTTTTATTTTTCCCAGGATGTGAAGAAGTAAGTTATGAATGACCTACAGGGATTTTATGAGGGGTTAATAGTGTGGATTGTGGAAACATTATGTTGTTGTAATAGTTTTTCATTTTATGATGTAATGTAAAACTTATGAATATATCTAGTGTTTCCAAGGCTACTAAACCAATCGGTCTTTCGAGATTTGATCTTTCTTGTGATCATGCCAATGTTATGTAATAATACACCGACTCTGGGTAACTGGGGTCGGGGCGTTACAGTTGGTATCAGAGGAAGTTTAGTACAAACCTTGGAAGCTATATTTAGATAAACTCTGATTAGAACACGTAGACCTAAGATGAACTTTGAGGATTAGTATAGAAGAACTTCCTAGAATTTTGGTATTGTAGAGATTTTGTGAGTTTTCCAAGAAATACATCCCTGTCTGGATACGAGCAGGTAGAGGCGGCTCTGGCACAGATGTACCTAGGGGTAAAACCCGAAAACACCGCTTTGAGCTAGACTCGAACGGGAACTGGTGCACGACAACGGGCCTTGCTGCACTCTTCGTTACGACACTCCCGGGGGATATGCTTAGGATAACTCTCATTTTCTTTACAAATCATTATGAAGGGTTTATGAGTATATAATTCCTTAAAGAAAACATTTTTATGATTATGGATTATATCCATAAATAGTTCAATTTATGTTAAGTGTTTTATAAGTATGGGATTATGTGTTTTGATTCATAAACTGATCTAGTTTATGCCATGGTATAGAAATGGCGCCCAGTAGAAGGAATGAGAACTCCAGAAATACACATGATTCAAAGAGAAGGAAGGATCATATCTTTCATGGTCTTAAGCTAGAATTTATAAGAGAAATAGTCTCCCATGTATTATCATCATATGAAGAAATAATATCATGTGTTGATAAGATAAGTAAAGAGTTTACTGAGTCCTATGGCTTTGAAGGGAAGCAAGAGAAGAAAAGGATAGAAAAGAGAAAGATGGATAAAGGGAAGATGGAAAAGAAGAATTTTCCCATATGTGGTAACTGTGGAAAGAAACACTCTGGAACTTGCCTGAAAGGAATGGGAGTTTGTTATAAGTGTGGAGGAAAAGGGCACAAAGTACGTGACTGCAAGGGTAAGAAAATGGTTTTAAATGTACAATGCTTCATTTGCAAGGAGTTTTGACACTACGCGAACCTATGTCCCAGTCATCAGACTATGCCGCAAATGATGTTATTGGATAATAATCAAGTTATGATACTACCACAGATGAAGAGGAATGATTAGAGTTCTTATGTTGATTATGTCAATTGAGTGTTGTATCAACAATGTACTTGTTATAATAATTATGGAGTATATAAGGATTGTACTGCAGTACTATTTCATTAAGGACTTGAGATTGTGTGGAACAAAGAAAAGTGACTCAATAGCAGGATAAATTTTTGGAAAATATATGGTTGAGAGAATGATAAATCATAATATAATTCTAATACTGAGGTAGTGATTTTGGAATAATATGTGATTGTTTTGGATAAATTATATTGGATATTCTTGACTACCTTGGAACTGATTAATGATTTGTATATTCCATCATTGTTGGGGTTTAAAACATTTTTGGATTAATGAAGTATATCCAGCATTCTATATGGAATAAGGGAGCATGAATGTAATCAATAAGGAATATGGTAATACATGATGAAGGTATTCAAATGCTATTATGGGGTAAAAAGGATCTACATTATGTTTACCTTCCTTATAAATGTTGGACTGTGAGTTTGGAAAGAAGTATTTTGGATAGTTCTAGTTTGGATTATTTTGGATTGCCATAAAAGGACAACCCGGAGGTCGGGCGGCAACCTATCACGTCCGGCAAGGCTGCGAGACTTGAACCCGCAACCGAAGGGCGACAAGGGTGTATCACCTACCACTGGCCCACGAGATGTCCTTGATTAAATAATGTAGTTTTTTTTAAAAGATCTGGTAGATAAATTATAAATTCATTTATTTTGGAACCCTGTACGAATAGTATAAATAAATAAAAAATTACATTCTATTATCTTTTAGAGTGAAAGATGAGTTTGTGGTAGAAATTTATTAATGGATAAAACTCTAATTATAAAGTAAGTATATCTCCTTATGATCTTAGCCAATCTCATAAATAAATTCCTCAACATTAATAAAAGGAACTTAGAACAAAAATGTTGTCCTAGATGGTACCTCAAATCATCAAAAATTTATGGCTTTGGGATTTTTGGCCTTTTCATAGCCATGTTCTCTACCACTCTCCATCAGATAATTGATGGTTATATTTCTCTTCCATATCCATATTTTCCTACATGGAACCCTAGTATGTGTTATTTTCGGTAATCTTCATACATTCCACTCTTTATTTTAAATAGAGGCCTCATTAATTCATTTTTCGATGTGGGATTTCTACTAAGATATTTTGAAACGTCAAAAATGTGTTATCCTAATACCCTATGTTTTGTTGAACCGATGGTATTTCAAATCATCATAGATTGATGATTTTAAGGACCTCAATTTTATACTTTTTTGTGATTGATGACCTCAATCACTACCTATAAATATTTATGTTTTTCCTCCAATTATATGTCTCTAATTTCCACAAATGTTCTCCTAATAGAGATCATAATTTGGTGGTGATCCTTTCATTTCTCTTTTCCTCATATTAAGAATAAATTTTAGAAACCCAATTTCCGATGTGGGTTTTCCCACAAAGATATTTTTTTTATTTTCAACCTTTTATTTTCGAAGAACAATTTCAAATTGCGAGGACGCAATTTATTGAAGGAGGGGAGAATGTAACACCCCAAGATTTCATAGTGTGTTATTTCATCAAAATAATTCAATAACTTGCACTACACGCAACACCGAGTTCAATCACACCATGAATTACAAAAAAATCCATTCAAAAGAGGTTATGAATAGTATTATCTAAATTTTAAACTTTATATAATCCTTATAATTTTAGAATCCATATTATGAGTTTCTTAGATATAATGTAAGAACAAATTCATTTTCAGTATTGCACTTTTATCAACTTTTAATAGTGAACCCTTTTTAAATACAATATTTTAAACTTTTTGACTAAATGGGGACATCAAAAATTTAAAATGAAACATCCCAAGCTTCCACGGTACGCTTTCTTTGAATAATACAGTAGCGTGTGTTGTACGCAACCTTGAGTTTTAACACACACCACAACCAATCAAACTAGCCGTTATGAATAGTAATACCTACTTTTTTAAATTATATATATTTTATATTTGAAAATGGACTTCATTTTTGGATTCGGAATATCGAATTTAGCCTAAGGTGAAATTTTGGTACATTTCGGATAACTTTAATATTTTGATGAATAGTGAAAATTACTAAGTTTTAATTAAAAACAACTTTTTTAATCAAAATAATTAATAGTGATAAAATATTAATTTGAGTGGTTTTAAAGTATATTTAGAATATATTTTTACTATTTAATATAATGTTGGTCATTGGACATAATTTTACAATTAAACAGAACATAAACAAGTGTCAATCTTTTGATAGTTATTATCTCTTAAAAACACGCTTTTTGTTTTGACAGCGGGAATTAATTTTAAATTAATTTCTGCCACTTCTGTGTTTTGAATTTAGGAAAATGGATTCCATATTTGGATTCAGGATGTTGAAATTGTGTAAATAGGTAACTTTTATTTTTAGACATTTTGAATAATTACTGCGGTAAATATTTTATTTACCATGGTTAAGGGTAAATCTGGTAAATAAGGGTTAACAAATAATATTATAATAATACTAAATTACCCTAAAACGTGTCTTAACCCTATTTTTTGATACATGGTCGACCATGGGCATCTTTGGGTCTATTTTGGGACCCCATGGATCCACTTGTAAGTGATAATGACACTTTATTTTAATTAAGTTAAAATGAATACAAAAATGACACAAGCATATATCTTTTAGAAAACCAATTGTTACATAGGGTTATATATGTTGGATTTTAGATTATAAATATTCATTAGAAAGATATAAAGATTTCATACCTAATGATATTTTATTTATAATTTTTAGACATTAAATAATTTATTTTATTTATGACACAATGATGATGCGGTAATTACTATAATAGTGAAAAATAAAAATAATTGATATTATAAATACCCAAATAAATATAATATGAAACTTTTAATGAATTAAACTAATTTTCTAGGATAATATGATATATTAGGATTGATTTAATTGACTTTTTTCTAAGTAATCAATCTGTTATGAGTTTCAAAAAAATCAACTATTGAATAGTGTCAAAATTGACATAAAAGAGTTCTTAAAACAAATATTATATTATTAATTGATATTAAATTCCTAAAAATCTAAGGTTCGGCCAAGAGACTTATATCATGATAGGTTCATCATTAATGTACCACTTGGGGGTCTCTTGGATGTATATAGTAAGTTTATTAACCATATTATATAAAAATACAAAGAGACATTGTAAAAGTGAAACTAATTAACTTAGAGTTAATACTTAAAGATAAGGTTAATATAAGTACCCAAACCTGTCTAAATTATATTGGTTGAGTGGTGTTCGACCTATACCCACCTTAACCTTTGAATAATAAGCTTTGGAGACATTAGAAACCGAATATGAATTTATTATAAATTAATATTTCTAGCTTTTCCAAAGGTGCCCCTCACCCCTCTTATAAAAGGGCACTCCTCCTTCTCATTTCTTCACACCTTCAAAGCCTTTTGGTTCGGCCAAACTCTGCCCAAATACTCTCCCAACATCCCTAAATACAACCTAGAGGCCTTAGTTTGATCAGAAAGCCAACCTAAGGAGCCCTTTTGATCAAATCAAAAGGAAGAACCCGAAGAAGAGGTAATGATTTCACCACCCTTTTCTAAGTTCATTTCTTCTTCCACTTCTTCTTCCTTTGTTCTTACCATTATAAAATAATAACTCCAGTATCTCACATATACTGTGATGTTATTATAAGTATGGTACAACCATATTCAGTATTCTATCCACCCTTTGAATAATATGTCACCATACGTGCGTACGTACGGCTTACCGTCTCCACGTCGTGGTGAAATTGTTATTCAATATAATATTATTTGGATGGGTATAATAATGATGTGTAACTCATGTAAATAATAAATATAACATGTTAATTATTCTGTATATATGATATACCATCCATTTATATATTATTTTAATATCAAAAGAATGATATTGTCGCTCGTGCGTACGTACGGACTACCGTCTCCACGAACGCGATGAGATTCATTCTCCATCGTATCCATTCAAGTATAATTATCATTTGATGATTTAAAAATGATGTTTAAGGACTAGATATCATTCTGGATATGAATAAGATACGACAACTATGGCTTATGTAACAAAACATATAAAAGAAAATGAGTAAGTTAACTCCCGAAACGACGATAATTCTAAGATATTATTAACAAATCAATGTTAAAAGATCATATATGATATCATATTATTATATATGATTCTTGTATAATTTAATAACAACTATTTCACCATTATACAGGAGGTTAACCTACCCCAACCAAGGAAAAGTACAAGGTAAGGGTTTACTTTACAACCTCTTCATTATCCAAGGTTGTTTATACGTAATAATCTACTGGGATCTCTTTATCATCCACATCCATGTTTCTTAAAAATGCATTTCAAAACATTTTTACTATTTACTAGAATATGAGTTAAAGTCATTTATACCCTTTTTGACTTTTATAAGTGGTTTATAAAGGAATCTTTCAGTCGTTTTCAAAACAAGGTCCTTTTTAACCTTTTCGACCGAATTAAGGTAAGAATTTTTTTTTTAACTTATACGGCGGGTGCGGCTATTTTCCGCCGTTATAAAATCTTCAAATCTTCCCTTACAAGCTTATAAGGATATTTTCAAAGTAAATGTTTTATTTTATAATTATGTGACTTTTAAATGACTTCAAAATGAATAATTTAAGAATTTCATAAAGGTACTCTTTATCAAAATCAGAATTTTAAATGTTTTAAAGATTTATCTTTATAAATCTTTTTAATTAATGTCATCAAAATGGTTTTTAAGGATTTATTTATATGGACATGAATGTTTTTAAAAATTTTAATTCCTTTCAAAAGTTTCAAAGTGGTATGGGACACTTTGATTCAAAAATCTCTTTTTAATTACTTCCTTTATAAATGTGTGACTTTTAAATGATTTCAAAAAAGGAGATATTTCTCTCAAATAGTTTTGATTTCATCTATGTCAACATCCTTTGATGGATTTTAAGAATATTTGAAGTTGATTTATTATGATACAAAACTTCTATATTGTATTGAAGGTTTTGTGATATGTTTGACTGTGGATGCGCTATTTTTATACCATTCATAGTTTATGGTGAAAGTATTGACATTTCATATGCTAGTTTTAATATGAATGTTTATGTTATGTTTAAACCTTTTCATATGGGAATGCATTGGACTTAATATGTGACGGGTGGAGCCCGCTATAGCTCCTCGATGCATCGGTAGGTCTCATGAGACAAACTAGTGTCTTGGCACAAGGCCTTGACAAAATCTTATTTGTAGTCTTGGCACGAGGCCTTGGCTATGTGGTTATGATAGTCTGGCATTATGCATTCCAACATTATGAAAGTGGTTATTGATTTTTGCATGTGATTATTCGATTAGTAGAATATCCATGTGAATAAGTAAATGGCATTATTTCATTTTATTTATGCCATACCATGTTGAAAGTTCATATTTAAAAGGCTTTTGTTTTAGTTATACATTGCCTTAAATGTTTATTCTTATTTATGAAAGTTTCCGCTATATTGTTATCCTTACTGGGCATTTGAGCTCACCCCTTTTCTATGTTTTATTTTTCCCAGGATGTGAAGAAGTAAGTTATGAATGACCTGCAGGGATTTTATGAGGGGTTAATAGTGTGGATTGTGGAAACATTATGTTGTTGTAATAGTTTTTCATTTTATGATGTAATGTAAAACTTATGAATATATCTAGTGTTTCCAAGGCTACTAAACCAATCGGTCTTTCGAGATTTGATCTTTCTTGTGATCATGCCAATGTTATGTAATAATACACCTACTCTGGGTAACTGGGGTCGGGGCGTTACATAAAGATTAATATTTTGGTGCATTACATGATCTAGAAAGGCCATCTGAGGAAGGAATTAGGGTAGTAATGGTAGATGATGGTATCTATAGTGAGTTTACATATATAATATCAAGAAAAGGGAAGTTGAAAGATGTTATATAGGATTAATTTAACTTTTATTCTTGTTGAGCAAGTAAATTAGGGTTAAAATAATGATGTGGAATTTAATAATACTAGTGAAACATTAAATGGTGCGATTCTATAGAAGGGTCGCTGATAGTAGTGGAATGAGAAAAATTTTTTTGAGATATATTGGTGGTTCCATTGATTTTGAAGAAGGATTTTAGAGTTATGTTTCATAAATGTTATTAGAATATATATCCTATAATATAAAAGTTGTATCATGATGTTAAAATTTAATTTTTGGAGGGTGGTATGGGGAGGTAAATACACAATTATGTCTCTCGATGTTTGAGTTATTAGTAGATAATGGTATACTATCAGTAACCAACTGCGATTTTCTAACCTTATTCAGTGTTAATGTCTAAAGAAAAAGTTTAATGGATTTCATGAATTTTTTCTTGAAATCAGAATGTAAGAATTATGTTATTTGAATGATTATGGATTGAATCGTAAATATTTCTAACCTCTAACCTATTACCATACACTGTTCATAGAGGACCTGGGTAAGCTATATTTGGATGTGGTGTTTAGGATTTATATAGTTCTTTTATATATAATTTCCAATAGAAATCCATGATCTATATTACAATTTTATAGAAGAATTTAGATGAATATGGGTACTCAATTGAATATGATAATTTCATATCACCATTACATGGATGGATATATGTAATGAACTATACAAATTTTGGAGGAAGTGATTTTATTTTTCATGTTGAATTTTGGTAGATCATGGGAGGATAAAATGAATCTAGTGGAGTTATTATAGAATATCATTTATCATGTTCTAATTCAGAAGGATCTGTTCAAAGTGATGTATAGAAGGTCATGTCAGCCACCATTTTTTTGGGATGAGTTGGGAGGGAGATAATATTTTGGGCCTATATTGGGGTATGAGATGATAGATTTGGGTCAAATAATTAAAAAGCAATTAATTATGGATCAGAGTAAATATAACCCCTTTGTTAATCATTATAAATGACTATTGGAGATATAAATTAACACTTGGAGTTTCCAAATAAGTATTCTTCAATGTAATATGTGTTCCACATCTCTCAACTAAGGACGCACTAACCAAACTCAACATATTTTAATAATTTTTATGCAGTGGATCTTGATTTAGGTGAACCCTTTTTAGAAATGATAATTTGGATTTATAGTCTTGAGATGATATAACACCCCAATAGTTAGAGTGTTATGACAACATGGTATTATTCAAGAGGATATGTGTGAGAAAAAATATTAAATATGAAAAAATTTCCTGCACATTTGTTTGTGGAGATAAAAGACTAGTGACTCTTCCATGATAAAAATTTCTATGTTGAGGATAATTTTAACCTCCCATGTTTGATAGTTAAGTATCATTTTTTGGTTTTGATGACTTTTTTATTTTTTTATTTGATTTTTTTGGCGGTGAAGTGAACACTTCTTGGTTGGGGAATGGTCTCAGGGACTATAATTTGTAAATGTATAACTCACTAAAGGAGGTAGTGGAGGATTCATGTTTGGTACCTGATCCCAATAGGTCGTGTAGTGTTGGGTTTATGGGAGGAGGTTCTTATATGGTTAGAACATGATCTTGTATGACTGCGAAACATGAAAATGTAGTTGAGTTCATGTTATTAGGTTTGAATTTTAAAAACATTATTATACTACCATTATATTTATTAAACACCTTAATTCTTCTTAGTATAAACCTAGGGTTATATTAGAAAGCAATTATGGATTTTAAACCATCAAATGAGACCTTTCTCTTAAATATCAATCAAATCAACATCAAATATAAGTCCTGATCAATTTAATATCATGTTTTATTCAATCTATCTTCCTCTATCTGTTTTTATTATTTATTCCATAGATATATCCAAATATTTAGAATGGATATAGGTCTTCATTTGGTGGATTTAAATCAGGTAATAAAGAATCATGAACCCATGTTCCTGTTTCTAGGGTTTGGAGGATTGAAATGTGATTAATAACATCAGATATGGTGTTTATAGATCATCTCAAAAGTTTCATATAATATAGTTAGATGTTATTAACTTTTTATTGGATTTTTATTCCTATTTGTGTGTTTTATTTACATTTGGACCATTTTACTATATTTTTTTATTATAAAATATTTTTTAATTGATTTTATAAATGGAATTATTGAATTTAGTGAAAACCATATAGATTTTGGATTTTGTCATTGAATAATGAGATTTTCATTCCAAAAATGGGTGATAGTGTAAAAATAGATATTATGTTACCTAATTGGTAGAATTTAAGGATTAGATTTTCATGGGGTTTTATGGGTTCATTTGTTAAAAAAATTTCCAGAATTAAAATATTTTTGATAAATTAATGATTTTGGTAAGAAAAATAACTCAGATGTGCTGATTATGGATAAAAGGGATGTGTAGTTTGGATGGATGGAATGTTCTATGACTGCCTTTGAAACATATTGGATATGTCAGGAAATTTAAGAACCATATGGGTGGTATGATTTTATGTTATGTTTTTATTTATTTCTCATTTACCATTTTGTCATATTAGTTTTTTATTATTACTTATTAGGGTGGAAACATGAATGGTTACCGTAATGAAAAAATAATTGGTTACATTATTCTTTACCCACTATTTTTATTATATGAAGCTATTATAAAATATTTTGTTTTAAATTTTCTAATAAATTTTCTTAGCATTGGTTACATGGTTGGGAATAAGACTACTTGGCATTTCATGGGTTTGATTTGGAGAAATCCTTTTGGGTATTTTCACTCTCTCTTGTATAAAAATATCAATGAGAATATAGATTTCCTATGTCATTATAAGGGAAGTGTAAAGGCCATGGTGTTCATGGGAAATGGATATTAAGTGTTTAGTTTTTATTGGATTTTGTAACATCACTATATCATGAAAACTCATCCATATTTGGGCCAGTAATGCTGTATAACCTTATGTATGTATTCCCATATGCCATAGAATACCAAATAGCAGTGAGGGTATAGGTTGTTAGTGTGGAGATACATTACACTAATATTATAGTAAAAAATAGATAAATAACCATAAAATAACCATAAAATGAAATCAGAGTGTGCATAATCAAATAAAAAACTATAATATAATAAATTAAATATAGAATCACACAATCATACAACAAAACTGGTCACCGACTAAGAAAAACACATATATAACATAAATAACAAAATTAAATATTAAAGGTTCTTCTACCATGACAAAGTGTTATCTCATGATCTACTGATTCTGTCTCTACTACCCAATAAATCAATTTAATACATGGTTTTTTCTTTACCTAAACATGTAATAAATGATTTCTTCTTAGGTACCCATGGTCTATAGTCTTCTGGGTAGGGTGTGAGTACAACTGAGTAAGTCGCAACCAATTAGGTCCCTAAATTAACTGTTAAATATATCTCACAAACATATTATAAGCTTATAAAAAATTAAAATAGTAAGAAAGAACAATATAATAATCACCATCGATATGGGGGTTCTAACATGAAAATCAGGATCAACTATACCTATTTCAACCTGTTTAGTATTTCCCTAAGCATGACAACCATCATTTGGAACATAGAGGCATACAAACTCCCTTCCATGAATCATGTAACCAATCATATCAATCTCAGGGGGAGAATCTCCCTACCAAGAAACATGTATTTTCATCTAGAAACTCAAGGGTGTCATTTTCTCCAAATAGGAAAAAAATCATTCAGAACTTAAGGGAATTAAATCCCTATAAATAAATATATATCATCATTTAGAAAATAATGGTTTTGAATATCCCCTACTATGATATTTTATATCATATAAAAAATTTGGTGAATTATTACGCCCTACTTGGAATCAAGTAACCTCATATAAAAACTCATTGGTGTGACTCTCCTTTTTAGGAAAACAATAATCTAGAAACATAGGGGCATGCCTTCATCCTATCAAGAAATAATTATTAGGATATATAGAACCTAGGGGTAGACTCTCCCTACTAGGAAACTCATACATAATCATCACACATTTAGGGAATCCTGTCTTTGTAGGACAATCCAAGAACACACACACACATCATGAATCAAATCCCACCCATAAGTTTACCAAAAACATGTTATGTTATCTCATTTTACCCTCAATCCCTAATGTGGTACTCAAGATCATTGACACCCACTCATCTACATGTAGTCTGAATAGGGAGCTTCGTGACCTACCCCTACTTTGGAAAATTTGATGAGCGAATTCTAGTGGAAACATCCTCCCACCTTTTTGGGGACAGAGATCTTAGGATACTGAGTCATTACTGTAGGATATGTTCTTGATCACTGAGCTTATAAATATTCCACTAGATCATAGGGTCAGGGTCACCACCTATATATTTTATAACTTTGCTAAGTGTTATTGAGATGTTATTTCTCAGGCTGATTTCATCAATGTATGGAATAGGTAGAATTCAACAAAGTATTATATGGCTAATTCATTCCACAAATTTTGAGAGAATACCACACTAGATAATTTATGCATCTATAATAGAATGATATGACCATGATTGAGTATTTAGATCATTTTACTATGATTTAGTTTTTTTAAGACTGTACGGTGATGAGTTGATGACATTGAAATGGTTTGAGGATGGGATTACATATTCCATCTGATCAAAGTTAAATGCATTTCTGTTTACCACCATTTTAGAGATAGTGAACCAATCCCCCATCACTAAGTGAAACCCAAGGGAACATGGAAGGTGAGTCAGGGTGGTTCAATATATAGGTTGGTAGATGGTTTTTCTAGCTACATAAAACATCACTTAGAGACTACTCATGGTGGAATGATAGTTACTATGGTATGCTCCAATATTAATGTGTTGTTCCACGGATGTGGTAGGACTATCCATAATAATCCCTAGTGTATGAGGGACACGATCAAGTGATGAGATTGTGGAAGAATGGGTCACATTTAGTATTTATACAAAACTTTACCTCCATTAACAAGTGAAAAGGTATATATACTAACATGTAATTGGGAACATGATCATTAGTGCCACATTAGAATTGGAGTTGATCTACTACCAACTGATTAGTTCAAGGAGGTAGATAGGGCCATGGTTGTCATACTTCAGAGCTGTAGTGACAAAAAAGTGAACCTGCTCAGATTAATCAGATTCCTTCTCAAGCACTGGTATCTGGCCATCTCTATATTTTGAGGCCTAGTCTCAAGAAGTAGAGGCCATGGCCTTCTGCAATTCTAGGTAAAATTCTAGTATCCTATACTTTAGTATCTACATTTTTTGATATAGGTAATTCACACAATTTTATATGTGTAGAAATTATGGAGTGTATACTCCTATAAATGAAGTACTTATGTGGAATTATGAATCTTGACACAACATTATGGGTTCCATCAAAGATCGTATTCCAATGTAGGAATTTTTCTCAAGATGTGGGTAGATACAGCTTCCTATGGAATGTTTTTTTCATTAGAATGACATGATTTGATGTCATTATTAGGATGGACTGGTTAGTTCCATACCATGTTAATTACTATTTATGGAGGGTGTCTTTTACATTACCCAAGGGTAGTACATGCATTTATATGGTCCAATGGAATGTCTAAGAAAGTTGAGATGGTGCTATGAATCATGGGATGAGTGCAGTGACATCCTAGTGGCTAGTTTATTTATGAGAAATCAGGGAATGTGATGTGTAGAATTTCCTCCTATTGTGAGTTATTTTGGTGATGTATTCACCTTTGAATTATCTAGTTTACATATTATGAGAGAGGTTGAGTTCACAATTGAGCTATTGATAAGAGTGACACCTGTGTCCATTTATCCTAATAGATCTCTAGAAACTCAAGAAGTATTTTGAGGATTTGGAAGCTAAGGGTTTGAATGACCCGATACATCACCAGGGGTTCAAACATCCTTTTCACCAATATGGGTGATGGTATCCTTAGGTTTTTCATGGAATATCGTATACTTAACCAGATTATAGAAAATAACTGATATCCATTTCCTCATACAGATGACCTCTTTGACCATCTATAAGGAGTGATGGTTTTTATTAAGATCTATTTGAGGTTGGGATACCAGCAGGCGCTTGTTAGAAAATATTTCATACCATGTAAAAAATTCCAGAGAAGATACATCTTGTATGAGTATCTAGTTATTTTGTCCAGTCTTACAAAATCACCAATAGTTTTTATAGCCTTAATGAATTGAGTTTTCCACTCATATCTTGATTCGGTCGTGAAAGTATTTGGGGATGAGGTCTTGGTGTATTCTCATACTCAACATGACAATGTAAAATATATTAATATTATGCTAAATACACTGAGAGAACATAATATGTATTCTAAACTCATAAAATCCCAATTTTCAATTGTTAAGTTTCACTTCTTAGGTCATATGATTTCATTGGTAGGAGTTTCAATTGACCTTGAGAAGGTGAGTTCTATTTTTTCCTAGAAAGAACCCTTGAATGTTTTTTATGTATGCATTTTATTTTGGTTGGATAGATATTTTAGACATTTTATTAATAACTTCTCATTCTTAGGAGCAACTCTCATGGGCTTGATTGAAAATGGCCTCATGTTTTTACAGTTTGAAGCATATGAGTCAACTATTAAGGAGTTTAAATATAGACTGAATTCAAAACCAATCATGATTCTTACAAAGGAAGGTATAATATATATATATATATATTATGATTATTTTGGAATTAGGTTAATAGAATTTATGATGTAGGGATATCGAGTTATATTGAATGGGTCCTTCCAGCTAAGACATCAAAAACAGAATTTCCCAACACATGACCCTAAGCTAGAACTCAAGGTTCATGCTTTATGATACTGGAGGAATTATATATTGGGAGAATATGTCATCATTTAAAAAGACCATAAAAGTCTAAAATATATTTCCATACAACATTACTTGATCTCAGATAGTGAAAGTGGGTAGATTACTTTGGTCGTTTGATTTTGATCTCACTTATACAACCAGTAAGGGAAATGTTGTGGCTGATTCCTTGGGCCGTTAGACTCAAATAAAGGCTGTTTGGGAGGCTCGTTCTGAGAGGTATTTGATGGACCTATATTTTGATATGTATTTGGAGGTTTAAGAATTTCATGGGTAGCCTATTTTAGGGGCTTTGGTTGTGACATACTCCCTTTTGGAGTGGGTAACTTTGAGATAAATTTTGGATCATGAGGCCCTAATCTCAAGGGAGAGTGTGTCAAATGAGGACCCAAAATCTATTTTAGTTATTGATGATAATAAGATCCTCCACATTCATAGCTTTTTTATCGGTACCTATGTATATACAATAATAATTGATATGGGAATATCATGACTTAGTTTGGGTCGTACACCATAAGCTTACCAAGATGTACAATGATTTATGTATGTAGTATTGGTGGATGGTTATGAAGAGTTAGATTAGAGTTTTTATCACTCAATGATCCACCTACCAGTAAGTTAAGGCTAAGAACCATCCACATTATGGAATTTCATAGCATCTTCCCATTATTGAGTGGAAATGGTATGATGTCACCATGTATTTTGTGATGGGTTTTCATAGTTATAATCAAGGCAATGATTCAGTATGGATGATAATTAATAGATTACACAAGTTCACACAATTTATACCAATATGAGTGAAAAATTTAGTAGAATAGAATCAGAGGATTTATATTTATAATATTTTATTCATTTATGGTGTTTTCCCTTATGTTTTATAGGAAAGAGAATCCCAATTTACATAATGATTTTCTAAAGGGTTGTAGAATTCACTGGATTCACATGAGACTTTGAGTACAACATATCACCCTTATACTGACTATTAGTCTGAGAATATCATACGTGTTTTAGGGGACATGATTTGAGAATATATCATTTTTTTAGAGTTTATTGGGAGAAACACTTATCTCTCATTGATTTTTTCTATAATAAATGTTTTTAGGAAAGTAGTTTGATTCATCCATACGAGGCCCTATACAGTTTTCCATTCTATTCATACTTCTATAAGATAGAGTTAGGTGAGGTAGAAATACTGAGTCCTCACCCTACATAGGAGATGTTAGAATTTCTATAAATAATTTAGAAGAATATGGCTACAGTTCAGTCTAGGACGATGTCTTATACTGATCATTGCATTATACCCCTAGAGTTCGTGGTGGGACATATATATTTTTAGCAGTTTTTCGTAGATTGGTTCATCGGCTAGTTTAGAGATAGGGATAGCTATCAGCTCTTTATGTATAGCCTTTCGAGATCTTGGAGAGACTCATGCCGGTATCCCATTGGTTGGATTCACCTCATAGGTAACTGTCCATGTACGACATCTTTAATGTATTGTAGCTTTTAAACTATTATTATAACCCTTCACATTCATTTTCTCTTGATAATATTGAGCTAGTGTAAGATGAATCCTTTGAAGATAATCTAATATATATCATTTAATGGAGAAAAAATGATCTCAAAGGATGGTTAGTTCCCCTTGTGTGCATGTTATGGAAACACTTTCATGTGTATGACAATACAAGAGAGAGAGAGAGAGAGAGAGGTTGATGTACGTGGTTATTAGCTAGAACTTCTCATATATGGTACTTCAACATCCTTGTAAGGGAAACTAAATTATGTGTTGTTTTAAGTATGGGAGGTTCTAATATCCCTACCTTTCATCAGGGTTCATTTTCTTTTAATTTTCCAAACCCCCATTGAGTTTTCTTTTTGGATTATACCCTAGTGATCGGGTCTTTAGGGTGGTTAGCTGGATTTTTGGAAGAATGTAGTAGGATGTATGGAGGCTGGATATTGTCCTAATACATGAGGTGAATTGGACTGGAAGGACACCTTGCAGGTCCGAATTTGGTTATTCTTAGGATAAAAAAACACGAGGTTTAAATGATGTGTATATATAATACAATTACAACAAAATAAATGGTGTGTATATAAGAAACACATAATATAAATGTCATGATTATTTTTTTAGAGGGGGAAGAACCCATTATTTTGACATGGGAACATTTATTTCTTCTACATAGGAGGACAACCACATGAGATCTCATCCACACCAAACATAGGGTTATCTATTTATTCCTCTATTCATTCTCTATTTTCTTTTCCATTGGATATGTTAGATCCACAATGGTAAGATCCTAATTATTCTTCCATCTCTTCCTAGTTTACCTCTCATTCTTTTTCACTATTTGGGTGAGATCTCATAAGCCCTATTTTATGGATATTTTTCAATCCCTCTATTTTATTCTGATCTAGACCAAACTAAGGGATAATACATGATGAAGATAGTACTATATAAATATGTTAGTTTTTATTATTTTTTCCTAGAATTATCCTTGTATTTTTATCATGCATGACATGCCATGTGCCAGAATCCTCTGTTGTGGGATCCATAATGTCTAATGAATTAAATTAAATGTTATTCTAATTTTAATGCGGCATAATATATCCAAAAATAAATGCTATAGGGTGATTACCCCGATATGAGCCACCCCCTATGGGTGTGACTCTCCTTAAAGGATTATGAGCCTTAAGCCTTGGAACTAAATTTAATTTCTAGTATTTTCAGAGTGTGAATTGAATTGTAATAAATGTAGTGGAATGGGATTTGAGCTAACGTAGATAACATTCCATGTGTTAGGAACCTGATATTTATGAAATAACTTTTTTTTCTTGAATTAAATGAGATTTACAACTTGATTAAAATGTTATGATTTCAACACCTTGTAAAGTGGTATGAGTTTTTGATTGCTAATTCATACATTATTTTCATGCTGAGGGAGATAGAAGGGTATTGACATATGAATGACTTAGACATGATCACCATGATTTATAATTTCAAATTCAAATATATATCAATGAATTTGGTGTGATATTTGGATTCTTTTTTGAATTACTTGGATGGCCTCATTATTCAGATGTTTTACTTTCCCATGAGTGATATTGGTTCCCTAGGGGAGATAACGTGGATGTAATTGGTGGGTGAAATGATTATACCACGCCACAAGAGATACATGGTACCTTATGTGTTATAACTAGGATAGTTTTAGAGGGTCATACTTTAAACAATGTTGAGAGTGTTACATTGGATTATTCTTATTGATTTCCTTGGAAAAACTCTTTTAGTGACATGTATTTTTGTAGATCTGTTGGTGAAATACTTCAGTTTCGCTTTACGGATCGCCATAGAAGGGCCCAAGATTCCATTCATATTAAATTATAAGGGTTCCATTCATATTAAATATTAAATATTATAGTCTATTATCTTAATGGATTCATCCACAAATCCAAATTATAATCTTGGGGTCAGTACACTCGCAATGCTTGACTTTTTATGGCCTATTTATACACCCATATTATATTTTTACAAGTTGAATTTCATTTAGAGATACCTATATTTGGCCGAAGTAGGAAGTGTCGGTCAGGTATCCATGAAAAACCTAGTCTGATGTGGTTTATTTAATTATTTCCTTAAATTTATTAAATAACTTCACACTGCTCATTTTATATGCATAGACTGGAAAGTTCTATACACCATTGGTGGTGGCCCACTTAGTATATATCACACCTTATTTGGGCCACCTATGTTACCAAAAAAGGATTAATGTATGTAGGTATAGACAAAGGGAATTTCCCAACTTCCAAGGTATGATTCTTAGTGTTAGGATAGGGTAAGGGTATAGAGGACCAAGCCTAGGCTCGTGATTCTTGTGTTGATATGTTTTGGCCTTTTATCCTTTTGTTAAGAATGTTGTATATGCCTATTTACCTCTATCACATGTACATTCATTTTTATATAGTATCGTGACATGATCATCATTCCTATATGTGATTTTGATTTACCTTAACCCTATTGGTTATGTTGGATGATTTATTATTATTCCACTACTTCTTATTTTCTACTATTTCCACTTCTTATAATTATTATTTACCACTATGGATTAGTCTAATCATGAGGGAATAATATACCCACCGAACCATCACAGAGAGTCATTACTATTTGGTATCTTATGGCATATGGGGAGGCACACTTGGAGTTAAATTCTCTACTCATTGGATATGTCATTGACTTGGTGAGACTATAGGTATCTTATAGCTTATGGGGAGGCACACATGGAACTAAATTTAATTTCTAGTATTTTCAGAGTGTGAATTGCATTGTAATAAATGTAGTGGAATGGGATTTGAGCTAATGTAGATAACATTCCATGTTTTAGGAACCTGATATTTATGAAATAACTTATTTTTCTTTAATTAAATGAGATTTACAACTTTATTAAAATTTTATGATTTAAACACCTTGTCATGTGGTATGAGTTTTTGATTGCTAATTCATACATTATTTTCATGATGAGGGAGATAGAAGGGTACTAACTTATGGTTGAATTAGACATGATCACCATGATTTATGAAAACTTATAGTCTCACCAAGTCACTAACATATCCAATGAGTAGAGAATATGTTCCCATAGGACATTTTTATATGATTCCTTTAAAACCATAAGTTAATCATTCTATGATTCCTATAATAATATTGATTCTCCTACAAATTTCGAAACATGGTTACTCTGGAAGGTGTTTCTCTAACACATAGAATTTCACCTCACACGAGATCTCTTCTTAAGTCACTTATCATTGGAGTTACTTACATCAAGATTATCCTTCCTATAGAATTGATATCAACGTTACGTTCATCGATGATGATTCTATTTTATTCAATATAATATTTTATCAGATTCATATCATGTATTTTTATTATATAATAAGGCCTTTTATAAAATGGGATCCCACTAAAATATTTTCTGAATTAAAATTAATCATATCTATTAGTGGGAGAAAGATCTACATTCCACTAATCTTTCAGTCACTTTACTATTTCTGTCATTTAATTTCATTTAGGTAGGGAATCATCCCAACCATATCATATATGAATATTGGATCATTCTGTGAAAAACCCTTTTTCAAATCCATCAAGTGAAAAACCCAACTCCATTCCTCTGGTAATCTATTTATATTAGGGTATCCCTAATAAGTGTGCCCAAAATAAAACACCAAAAATAGGCACTAATCCTATTATATCCACCCATTAGTTTCTTAACCTACATAATATAATCCCTATTCACCCATGTTTATAATAATCTACCATGTTGGATGATTGATGTCTTGCAAAGTTCCACATTAGAAGGAATCTTAGACATTTTATTCGAACGGAATTTAATCTCACTGTCTTATCTCATGTTATTAATTTAATTTATAAATGATTCTACCAATTTAGTTTTGTAATCCTATATAATCAACTAACTTAATATATTTAAACCATATTAATTTGTAACTATTTAAACAACTGAAAATTGGTGTTACTCACCCTTAAATTGATGCTAAAAATATGTAAACATATCAAAATACATCTAATAGATATGTTATATAAACTATTCACGTAAAGGTTTATAGATATATGAGATTTAAAATCCCTACATGAGTAAGCCTAGGGCCATAGATAGCCAATCCATACATTTCCAAAACAATACATAATTCTCTAGGATAATGGGAAGTCTCACCCAAAGTTCATCTACCCAGGAATACATTAATCATGAGAGAATAAAATTCACGATTACTATAAAACCTAATATGTATAAACTATATTCAACAACAAAATTCAGTCTAATAACATGATTAAAAACTAAGGTCATGTTAAATTTAAACTAAATATTATGTAATAATACGTACCATGTAATGAGAGTCTTGAAAATTTAAAATAAGTGGTTTTACAACTTAAACTAAACCATACAATAATTCATAATATGTAAATAATCTATATCCATGAATAATAAACAAGGGAACAACTTTCAAATAAATCTATATTTAAATTATTTAAATACGAGATAACCATATATGGAAAATTCATAATAAAATATAAATATAGACACTTAATAAATAATATATTAATTAAGTAAATTTCTTTATCTTGAAAATAAAAACATTATATTTATCTCATAATATGAAATACTTCATATTATTAATTTATATGGAATTTCCATTAAGTATATATTGTATTTTATGAATTATGAACATTTTATAATAAAATATCTATTTGGGAAACTGTATACATATACATTATATACATAAAATTATTTATAACACTATAAATTCAATTGTTAAAACTCATTTGATGAGGTTTAAATAATTTCCCAAAATAAGAATTTATTTTTAATACTTCAAATTATTTAATTATGAACAAATCATAATTTAAATATAAATACATTATTTTTCTTAATTTTTTGTAATTTATAAACACTTTATAAATTGTCTGATATGATTATAGAGAATCAAATTTTTTTAATTAATAAGGAAATAAATAAAATTAGATAAAATATATTTTTTAATTTATTATCAATATTTAATATTAAATTATATTTTATAATAATTGTTTTATAAACAATAATTAATTAATTATAAACCATTTATAATTAACTAATTTATAAACTGTTTTAAAATCAATAAATTTCCCAATAATACATTTTTCATCACTATTTATTAACAATTTGTAAATAATGAATCCCAATTAATAATTTAATTTTAATAAAAATAAATTTTCTTGATCAATCAAATTTTTTGATAGAATGTCAGTCAATGAATAAGATTGGAATCATATTAAAAAATCTAAGGAAATCCATCTATTGTGATTGAATGGCTAAAAATAAACACAATCAATCTTATTTTATGACAGATATCTCAAATATATCATATGATATATCATATACAATTTTATGATATAAAATGATATATTATTTGAGATACATTGCTTAATTTTTCGAATATAATGCATGTAAATTTTATTTTTTGATAGATGGGAGGCATAAGATATTACCAATGAAAATTTATGATTTAAAACCATTTCGAAAATTACTATATCCTATATAATATGTCATGATAAAAAATCCACATAATAATACAATGTATCATATTTAACAACGTGTATATAATAGGAAATATTATAGTCAAAAAATTCACTTCTCATATGAATTCATAAATCAAAACATAAAAGAAGCTCTGATACCCCTGATGAGTTTCAGAAGGGATTTAAAAATACTTTTTAAACTAGTGAAATAAAATAATAACTCAACCCAAGATCAAAACAGTCCTATATTAATGAAAACATGTGTATTAAAATGAAGGACTGAAAATACTAGCGTACATTTCATAGTCATTTCCAAAACTACATTTTTGAACATCTTCGATTGAGATTGCTAGTGATAAAAAGAGTTAAAATCATTAGACTCCCACCTCTAGTGGAATCAATAGGTTTGAAATAGTCATTTGATGATTGAATGGAATCCTTCATGCTATACAGCATGATATCTCCTCGATGATCATAGGTGGTAGAAGAAGAGATCTTTGGAAATTAAATAAATTCAACTGAGCATCATGTATACAAACCAGCTTCCTTCATGTGAATGTGGTATTTATAAATCCATCAATGAAGTTCCTTGTGTTCTAAATCATTTCTTAACGCATTATAAAAAATAAGGAAATTAATTAACAGAATCATGAATCTTATGAGTGAATGAAAATAACTTTATTTACATCTTATATAATGTTTAGTTAATGATAAATGTGTGTACAAATACAAGCTTAATGATCAAGATTCCATTAATATAAAATCTAGTGTCATGTATGTTTCCCTCGTGATATATAATAGAATCATAGTTTATGATTGATAAAGTAAGTTGCATGAAATTACATTCATACATTACAAAACATACAATCATTCCCTATGACTGGTGAGATGGTATACTAGTTTACATGCCTTATGACATGTACTCAATATTACTATAATATTTTAATGTAAAATGATATTAAATCATGAATTTCATGTATTTATGATATTCTATATCATTTAATATGATATATACTATTATATATCATGAAAAAGGTATTCAGTCATATCACATCCTTCATGAAAGACACCATAACATGACTAATATACCATGATGAGATGATATCTAATATATATAACTTAGTAACATGACCTTCGGGTCCCCATAGTGTGAAAACACCCTTCATTCCATTACTAAAAAAAGGAAAAGGCAATGCATATATTCAATATATATGTAAGGTTTTCTTCCAACAACTATGTATTTTCGTCAATAATTTTATGAAAACCCTTCTCAAAATCATTCATCCCATGACTAAAGCTAGTATGGTTGTGACTTTACTCCTATACTATAATTTCAAGGAACCTAAATTTAACTACCTATTACCCTATAAACAATAAATCTTTTTTTTTGTGATTCATATTCCTAATGGTAGCTCATGACTTAAAATATTATCTCACACCATGGCACAAATCTTCTAGTAAAAAAATCAACTTTGGTAGATCCTTCCTTTCCTCTACCTCAAGACTAGAACTAGGAACTCATTGGAGTCCTTCAAAACCATATAAAAGACAAAGTAATGTTTTTAAGAAGTACAAGCCTTTAAAAAAGTTACCTCTTAATTGATTCTTTTTCTTGAGAATCAAAATCATTCCTAGAATTAAAATACAAAGGTTCTAAAAACATCATCCCAGAAGACACATCTCTAGGATCTCTCTATAATAACACAACCAAATCATCATAATAAAATAGAACATTATTACCCAATATCATCTATTATATAATTAATAAACCATGTTAATATATATCATATCTTAAAATAAACGATCATTGAAGAAATCAGGATATTGAGCTTGATTTTTTGAATCAATTTCTAAAGTACACTCTTCTAAGACACTTTCCTACCACAGAACATAAACTAAAAGAATACCATGACCACAAAACAACTTCTCACAATAGTATCGATTATAGACAAACCATTCCTTAAACATCACATCACCCTAAACTTATAATTCTCCCTAGTCAATGACATGAGAATCATCATTATTAAAGTAACAAATTTTTGATACATTGAAAAAATTATGGATCTAATCCATATGTAGTGGGTGCACCAATTGATATAAAATTTCACCAAGATTCTCTAACACATTGAATGACACAACAAAATAGGGAGTATTTATTGTCATTAAAAAAACCTCTTCAATCCATGATAAGGAGATACCTATGAGAATACATTATCTCCAATATCAAACTCAAATAGATTCCTCTGATAACCAGAATATGAATTCTAATGTTCTTGTCCTACCATCATACACTCATGAATCACCAACAAATTATCTTTCTTTATCTACACTAATTTTGGGATTATAATTTCTTACAATAAAACCTCATTCAAACATAACTCTTATCTGAAAGGTCATCCATAGTACTCTTCAAACTATTCCATACAAATGACACAATATTTTTTTATTATTGTAGAGAAAGTAAATGGAGGGTAGGTGTTTCAACCATGATCCACCGAAATCTAGAACATATACACACAACATGACATACAAAGATTTTACAGTCCACTATATATATATATGATAAGTTTTTTGAGGTATAATTGTCATCCAAAAAATAGAAAAGACTTATATATACACAAGAGATGATATGGTGATCATTATAAGAGAACATATTATTTAGAACCCCATGAAGCCTCAAAAGCGCCTCAAGATAATACCCAAACAGAATATATACCATGAAAAACTTATTATTCACCATGAAGTTATATGATATTATCAAAAAAAATCTACAATCACCCAGATATCATCATATATTCCCTGATCTTGAGGTAAAATAGTCAAAAATTCCATTGATATAGCCTCCCGCTTCCATTGAAGGATATAAAGTGGTTGAAGTAACCCACTAGGAACATGATGATCAACATTTATCTTTAGTAAGACTAAACACAAAGATATAATCACTATAATGGACCTTTTTACTCACAACTCCCAAAACTATCCTCTCAAGAAATTATACATCTTTTCCAAACATAGATGTACTACCAAATGTGAGAGGTAAAACTCACAAAGAACCACCCCACACATCAATGAGGGAATGAAGATCCTCCCATTGAATATTACATATTGTTGATCATCCTTAGAACATACCTTTTGGACATTACCACAAACCACAAGATCCCACCAAACTTTCACCTCACAACCACCCAATTTAGATTCTTTTACTTAATACACTAAGGATGAATACATGGTAATCTGGTAGATACACCATTTACCATACTATATTAATATATAACCCTTCAAGATCCTCCATAACTCTCCAAATATCTTTATTATAATTAATATTATCACCGTGAAACATATTTCTCAATGTGTCAGCAATAAAATTTCATTTTTCTAGTGTATAGAAAATATTTGAAATCATAATCCTTCAAGAATCCCACCCCATTACAATCACAAGTTCAAATCACACTGGTAGAAGATATAACATAAAATATTATAACTTGTGATGATTTGTTTTTTCATTTATGTGATAGTTTCACTAAAAAACTAAAGTAACAGAACTATAAAAATATTGAGATCGTATGAGTAGTGTAGTGACATTCGTGGGGCTGTAACTATTGAGAGACAAATGAGAAAACAACTCTCAACTATATTAGGATAGAACTAAAGACAATATGAAATGTGTCATAGAAGAACTCAAAAATAACTCCATCATCTAGAAAAAAATGTATAGGGAAATTGACTAGATTATCCTTTAAATAATAAGAAATATCCTAACACTGTTCAATATATACCAAAACTTGGACCTTCATAGTCAAGGATATCGTTGGAGTCATAATTTAAGATAAATTTTGCTAAAATCTCATTGAAAATCCTATAAGACCAATAAATCTCGTAAAGTATACAATATTCTTGGGGGTTACCAAATAAAAAAACACCTTGATCCTTGATAGATCCAAAAAGACTCTTTATAGAGACACAAAATATCCCAATAAATTCACCTAATGGGTCTAGAACACACACTTCCTAAATTTATCAAAAAGTTGATGACATAAGAGGACCTCAAAAGTGGCTCATAGATTATTCATGTGATCCTCCTTAGACTCAAATTTCACAAGAATGTTATCAATTAACACCGCAATGAATGGGTTAAGGAACTCATAGAATATAAATTTTAACATTCCCATGAACATGATTATTTAATTCATCACTTCTAAGGGAATTACAATGTACTCATCACACCCAAAATGAAACATTATGGGAGTCTTCAAAAAGTATTCAAATGTTACCTGTATATGATTATACCTTAAAAAAATTCAATATTCAATAAATAGTTTTTTCCCTTCAGTTAATTAAATAAATCATTAGTCTGTGGGATGTGATAGTGGTTCATCATTGTCACATGATTCAAGAGATGATAATCGATACATAGTCATAAAATTTACTATATATTCTTTTAAAAAAATATGATAGTACCCTAAGGGGACATAATAGGTTGTATTAATCCCCTATTTATAAGATAATCAATTTGAATATAGAGCTATTTCAACCCATAAGATTCCATCCTATATGGAGAAATCAATGTTAGAGAGAAACCTTACTATAACTCAATCACAAACTAAATTTCCCATTAAGGTGGTTGAATGAAAACCTTTTTCGAAAATAAATCCATATAATCTTCTATAAACATGGTAAAAAACACTAGTTTAACCTGCACTAAAATCAAGACCAACAAATTCATTACAAAATACAAGGGATCATCATGCCTCCAACCCACTTGATGGTATCACAAAACAACAAACACATTATTCTCACCATCAGTATCAAAAAATATTACTCACCTCTTGATGAAATAAATAAAAAACTATACTAAATACAACTATTTCTTACCAAGGATGATGTATTATTACAGTATCCCTAAATATATAAAATATATCAATGACTTATTCTTCCTTATAATTATAACACAATCTCTACACACATCATAAAAGATAACTCAACCACTAAGTAACGTAGACAATTCCAAGGGCATTATAATCTTCTCCACCTTATTCCTTAAAGAATAGACTAGGATGTTCAATGAATTATTTAAAAAATACTTTATAGAAAATTATAAAAATACATAGAATATTAAAAGATGATACCTTGAATGATGCCTTGGATTCTTGATAAGAGAAAATCTATTGCATACATCTGACCACATCCTACTCTGTGACCTCTCTAAACCAGATTAGAATCACATCTATAGAAATTATCTTCTATCTATCTACGATGATGATGGAAATAATGGGGATATCATCTTCACATACCATATCATCTATGCTAATCATATCATAAAGCACCATGATTTTGTTTATATTGTCACGGAAAAAATTCAAAAACAACTGAAACTGATGTAGGATGCTATATATATGATAACTAAAAAAGAAGTTCATACATTTGAGATTCTGATGTCCGTAACCTATGAAGGAAAAAAACAATGTTTGATCTCTCATAAGGGTCCTGAGAGCTACCATAATTAGTGAATTGGGATGAATAATGCTAGAAACCCCTCACTACTATTTGAAAAATAGATTAGTTTGGAAACTAAAATCTTCTACCATAGATCTAATCCATAGAGAATCCTAATTGAACCCCTCCAATGATAGTTCAATACTAGCCAAGATCATCTCAACAACATCCACCTTTTCCAGTACATTAAGATACATCATCAATGTGAAAGTGGTGACTTGATGTTGGATATCTATACATATTGAATTCTTGAAATCCCTTACTCTAACAACCTCATATAATATAATATTTGAAGCATAAAAAAGAATATTCTTGAAATTAATACCAAACTTTTGAAGGGTAGAACTCCCATGGAGAAGATTAAGAATCACCTAATGATAATAAAAATTAACAGTGGAAAAAGGGAACTATAACTAAAATTAATCACAAAATTTCTCCCATGAAAATAATGACTCCCCATAATCAGTAAGGAAAAAAAACCACCACTAAAAAGTATCGATATGAATCATACTAGAAACCAATGGAATATAGTTTTCACTTTTAAAATTGATCAAATTGAATGAAATATATACCTAAACTAAAAAAGACTTATTATTCTGATCTAAAATAGTGCCTCCATACTACTACAAGTTTTGGAATTGATACCCTCTAAGAGAATTTCTCCAAATAAAGTCACAATATATTTAAATCTGTGGAAATAATAGAAAAACATGATTAAAATTATCAGTATGAGCCTGATGGTTTTTTTCCAAGTTCTATAACTATAAAATTGAAATGTTAGGGATTTCATAAATCTAGATTATGGAATACATAACATTAATCCGTGAGGATTCATCCTATTTACCTTCATCTATCCAATTTAGTCAAACGAACAAACAATCATGATGCAAGATCCTTACATAGGTCTTTACCTAGATAGTATAATCACTTCACATGGAATGTTCAATAAACATATGAACCTTGAATCATATCACAGGGGGACTGAAATCCTATTTCGTTGGGTCTCTATTTCATATATCATGTAATAAGTTTTATTGATACTATTTCTATCCCAACCTATGAAATCCTCACCAGTCCCTATCCCTAGGCTCCATCATATGTTTCAATGAAAATATCTTATCACGATTTGTTTTGACCCACCCCCATTAGTACCCCTCCTACACTGTTAGTGAATAATGGATTAATCCCCCAAATCCTACCTTCAAGAATAAATGATATTGGGACTAGAACTGATGGTATAGATCATAGACATATGGAAGGAATCACCCTCAAATTTTCTTGTAAGAATATATAAGTATACTAATCAAATCCATAATAATAAATAACATAACAAAATCCAAATACATTAATTTCATAAAATGTAAAACAAAAACAAAAATATTCCATAAACAACACCAATGTAGTTACATGAACATTTGTGGCTCCTAAACAACCTCCATGAGCTAGCTACATACAACATGATTTCCCACTCACACATACAGTCATGAGACCTAGCTTTTTCTAGATCTATTTCCCACTCATATATGAAAACCTAAATATCATATATATATATATAAGGGTGAGAATACATGCATACTCAGTATGATCCCCTTTAAAACAACTTATGAAAATGTAGAAGTAGTATACCAAATCGACAATGAATAAAAAGAGGAAATGAACTCACTACCTGAATTAGGGGAACTATATTTCCAACCTTACCAAGAATTTATAACTAAGTATCTTATAGAAATAGGTAACATAAAATTTGATTAAAATATACAGAAGAAAGGTACCCCATTTCCACTTCCCCATAGATGAATTCACCTTAAACCCCCAATGTATTATGTCTTGATACTCCCATCTGATCTGTAATTCATAATACAAATCATTAGCAACACATCACAACCAAATCATCATCACAACCATATTAAACATATGTGAAAACATACCATAACCACATCATCATCACACCCCCATAATAACAAAGTATGTCTAAGATCCATTGCATACTATATAAGTATACACTATGCCTTAACTCATTATAGCCCATGCAAAAATACACATATCTAACCGTAATCCATTATATCCTAGATACAGGTATATGATATAACATTAAAACACCGTAGCTTGCACATACATTTATATTATTACCATGATACTTCAGAAGCCATATGGGAATACATCCTACAACAATAATTCATAATAGCTTGGATATGACAAAATACCAAATCTATGAAAAAAATAGAGAGAGGTAGGGGAGTTGTTAGTCATCTAAATACATGACTATCAAGATGTTAGGAAGAACTCCTCGAACCCAATACCAAATATTAACATCAAATACCCATACATACATGGGTGACAGAGCAAAATAAATAACCGAACATAAGGATAGTATATCACATAACCATTCTAATGGAAACTATACTATGTACAATCCAACTATATCAAACAACCCATAGGAAAATCTAGCTGCCATTACTATGGAATAGAAATCCAATACCCATATAAGCATAATAGTATCAAGATACACAACATGATTAAATACATATGGTTAATGAATAACCAATATTTTATTAGTGACCCATCATCAATTCTGGTTTAATAATTATATGACTATCAAATTTGATGTTTCTTTTATACTCTACAATACAATTTCATAATTAATTACCACACACTTTAAATAATTTATTCAAATAAATCCATGATTTTCATCTAATATACCATACTACCATCAACACTAATTCATGTTAGATCATTTATAACTAATTATCACTTCACAATTTCAATTATTATATAACTCAACTAGAACTATCTCTAGGAATAGATATACCCTTAATGAAATATTTTTATAGAATGTAATAAATACTAAAAGTAGTTATGAAACTGAAAAATCATCCCTAATAAAGGATATAAGCACTATCCAACCATCCTAACATCATCCCAAAAACCTATTTATATCATCACACCATACTATATTTAACCACATCAAACCACTATCACAATAAGGAAAAAATAACCCAAACCCCTCTGTTATAACCAATCATTATAGGTTTAATATAAATTCAAAGAAAAGTCTCTATCATTCTAAATATATGAGTATTATAAAATCATATTTCCAAAAACCATGAATAATAATAATTAATCAATAGTTGTTTAATGAATATAGGAAAGCATATAAAAAAACACTGAATGTCTTTGCACACTAGTTATTAATTCTATAAAACATTTTCAATATCTACCAACATGATAAATCAATTCCTTGCGAACAAGTTTCAACAAAAAATAAGCCTAAAATTTAGTAGCTAATAATAACTATAGTCATCCAATAAACATTCTAAAAGAGGTTTTTTCAGGTTAATAAATTCTAAGTAATAATTAAATACTCAAAAAACACCTCATTCATTATTCACTTTATCTTAGAATCCTTAATTTTTTTTAAAAAATTAATCATGTGAAATATTTCAGGGATCAATAATAATTAAAATAATAAACTTCCAAACTATCTAGAAAATTATATCAGAGAAAATCATAAATAAAAGCATAATCACATTCAAATAAAAACACCCTTTGAATATATTACAATTCATAATTTTAGATTATTATCTTAATTAGGTTAAACCTAACCATTTCACCATTAAATAAACATCATGATAATATCAAAACAAATAATATAATTAAGGATAATTTTTTAAATAACTCACCTCAATATTAAGTCTAAAATTTTTCCAAACAAAATCTTAATGACGGAACAACAACACTAAATTTTTACCACATAAGAAAACAACAAATACTAAGGACATAATCCATTTGGAATTTTCTATCAAACATTAATAAAGAACCAAAAAATTAAGAGTGAAACACAATAGTAAAATTATGGGAGGGAATGAGAGGATAAAAAGAAGTAAAATAGATAAAAAAAGATATACATTGGTTTTATGATCATCTTCACACATGTAAATGCCCGATATTTGATTAAAGATACTTATGTTCATCCAAAACGATCCCACAAATTCCAAAGATTTTAGAGGAGGAAATATGGAGAATTCCAGTGTAACCTTGAATTTATAGATCATATTGGAAAATAAATAACCACAATGTCCTTACTATTCATCACTCTATGACATCCAAGATACAAATATCATGACTTGATTAAAAAATAAAAATCCCCCCATTTATCCAGATAAATAGTAGTGTATTTGATAAAAATTGATAAGTTCATAGTACGGTGAAGAGTGTCACACTATTGTGTTCAAATGAATGCAAATGGAGACAAGCTCATTGACCTTCGTCTTCTTTCCAATTAACCCCTAAACAAACAACAAAATTTGTCCAATATAACATGGTGAGATGATTTTCAATATTAAAGAACCCAATAAGTCATACTCATAGACCTAAGGGTGTGAAAACACCCTTTATTCCATTTAAAATAAGCATAAACACAATTTTTAATGTATTTAATCCATATAAAATATTTTCTTATGAAACATATGGTTTTTCCTAGAATACCATTTCAAATATCCTCCTCAAAATTCATCATGTTGTGTCCGAATCTAGTAATTCCATAATGGGATTCCAAAATTGAAATATAAAGATTCTATTTTTATCATGACCTACATCCCTAGGACATAGGACATACTTAAACCATTATACATCCATGCATTTTATAGTTCATGGTGTGACACATTATATCAAACTATGACACAAAAATTCTATTAGAAATATCAACTATAGAATCTCCTTCCATCATTCAACATTAAGACTCCCACCAAACACTTCCAGGACCCCCTCAAAACCTGATAAATTCTTGAGGGAGTTTATATTTGTAGTGTTACCAATATGGTAATATGGTATATCTAAAGATGGACTATCCTAATGATCCTAGGACATGTCACCATTGTCAAAAGACTGTGTATCTAAATAAACAAAGTAATTTTATCACTAAAGGTGATAGTGTTGGATGTTCCAACCAAAAACAAGGATAAAATATGGCCATATAGTGGAGAAATTAGGCTAGATTAGTATTTTATGTGAGGAATGGTACTAAACATTTTTATGGTTAAACTCATAAGGGTCAAGTAAAACTATTTTCAAAGGATCATGTGTCAGACGATTCAAAGGTATAACCTAATACAAGAGAGGTAATATACTTATCACTTATACTATGGTCTCTACTATGTTTGATATGGGTGTATATAATTTATATATATATATATATAAAATTAAGAGGAAGACTTAATTTTTTTTGTGGAATTAATTCTTTATTCCTTGAAGATTGAGATTCTTTTTTTGGGTAAAGGATAGAGTGGGGGATTAGGTATACATATTTTTTCATTGTAATAGATGATAAAGAGATATTATGGGACATATTGGTTCTAGATATTGACATATACCATGAACATAATATTTATGGGTTGGATAGTGATTACCAAGGCATATGTTAACTACTTTGAGTGGAAGGTTTCCTTTATATCACCCAATGGGAGTGTTTAAACTTTTTTGAGGGGGTGATGAATTGATGATAATTGAGAAATAACAATCATTCAAGACATTGGGGATTAAAAAATCCATCTTGTTGGGTTATTTATTGGATCAATAGAGTAAAGGGATTTATTTCAGTTTCTAATGAAAGTAAAGAATTTCGTAAATGTGTTTCTAGAATACTTCATTCAAATTCCACTAGAGAGAGAGGCGGAGTTTCATATTGATTTTCTACCATGGATGATTTTGATCTAATTTTGATTTTATCACACGAGGCCTACAATGCTATGAAATATATTTATTGGGTTATAGGACTTATCAAGAAAGGGTTTATTGAACTAGGAATTTCACTTTTGGTAGTTTTGGTTCTATTTGATAAGAAGGTTGATAGTATCTCATGATTTTTCATTGACTATAGGAAGTTGAATTAGGAAATGAGAATGAATAAGTATCATCCATATTGTATTAATGATATATTTGATGATTTTAAGGGATCTAAGTGTTTTTCAATGATAACTTTTTTATTAGGAAATCAATAGTTGAGGTGAAGTGGGGGGATATTTTAAAGATAGTGTTTAATAGAAGGTATATACGTTATGAGTTCATAGAAATTATATTTAGTGTTTTTAATGTGATTAATATTTTTATGCACATAATATTTTTTTCCAGAAACATACTGACTCCTTAATAATGTTATTTTTTGATTAAATGTTATTTTATATTATATAATATGAGGATCATAGGGAAACTTTAAGGATTTTTTTGATGATGTTTTGAGTTCACAAGTTGTATAAGAAGCTATCCACATGATTGTTTTGAATAATGAATTGAAATTATTAGGTTATGTAATTTTTAAGAATGATTTCTTATTGGATACAAAGAAATTTTAGGTTATTATGTATTGGGAATGGACTAAGAATGGTTTTTTTGTTTTATAGTTTCCTCAGATTTGTATGATACAACCTATGACTCATTTAATGCCTTTTAAATCTAGATTCTCTAAAGATTAAATTGACTTAAAAGGGTTTAAATATTATGTGGGATGGTAATTTATAGGTGTATTTTCTTGAGATAGATAAGATGCTATCATTTTTAATATATATGATCATATCTGAGACTAGATAAGGATGTTTAGTGTATTGTGATACATCTAGAAGTAGATTGGGGTGTGTACTTGTATAAGGGGATAAGGTGGTCATGTATAGATTGAAGAAATTGTCACCATATAAGAAGAATTATCCTTTGTATGATTTAGAGTTATAGAGATTTATTCTTGAAATTAAGAGTTGGTGAAATTTCATATTCAAAGAAATGTTCATGGTGGAATTAGATCATAGGATTCTGGGGTACATCTTCTTTCAGCAGGATTTGAAACTGAGGAAACAGAGATGGGTGTTGTATCAATAGACCTTCAGCTATGAGTTATCCTTTATAATAGTAAAGGGTAATGTTTTAGTGCATTACTAGATCTAGAAAGGCCATCCGAGGAAGTAATTAGGGTATTAAGGGTAGATGATGGTCTTGATGGTGATTTTATATATAGAATATTAGGAAAAGGGAAGTGGAAAGATGTCATATTGGATTAATTTAACTTTTATTCTTGATGACCAAGTAAATTAGGGTTAAAATAATGATGTGGAATGTAATAATACTAGTGACACATAAAATATTGGGAATCTATAGAAGGGTTGATGATAGTAGTGGAATGAGAAATCAAGTTTTGGGATAGATTGGTGGTTACATTGATTCTGAAGAAGGATGTTATGGTTATGTTTCATAAATTTTGTTAGAATATTTATCCTATAATATAACAGTTGTATCATTATGTTATAGTTTAGTTTTTGGAGGGTGATATGGGGAGGTACATATAAAATTATGTCTCTTGATGTTTGAATTATTATTGGATAATGGTAGACCATCAGTAACCAACTGGGATTTTCTAACCTTTTTCAGTGTTAATGTATAAATGAAAAGCTTAATGGATTTCATGAATGGTTTCTTGAAATTAGAACATAAGAATTATGTTATTTTAATGATTATAGACTGACTCCAAAATTTTTCTAACCTCCTATTAGGATACATTGTTCATAGAGGTCCTGGGTAAGCTATATTTGGATGTGGTGTTTAATATTTTTATAGTTTTTTATATATAATTTCAAATAGGAATCCATGATCTATACTATGATTTCAGATAAGGTTTTAGATGAATATGGCTACTCAATTGAATATTATAATTTCATATCACCATTACATGGATGGATATATATAATGAACTATACAAATTTTGGAGGAAATGATTTTATTTTTCATGTTGAATTTTGGTAGATCATGGGAGGATAAAATGAATCTAGTGGAGTTCTTATAAAGCATCATTTATCATGTTCTAATTTAGATTGATCTTTTCCAAGTGATGTATGGAAGTTCATGTCAGTCACCATTTTGTTGGGCTGAGTTGGGAGGGAGATAATATTTTGGGCCTATATTGGGGTATGAGATGACAGATTTGGGTCAAATTATTAAATAGCGATTAGTGATGGATACGACTCAATATAAACCCTATGTTAATCATCATAAATGAGCATTGGAGTTTTCATTTAGATACTGGGTCTTATTTCATGTGTCATCATTACTAATACATAGATAACTCAGGAAGCAAGAGAAGTTATCATCCAATTATTTTGGTCTGTTCAATATTTTTGAATTAATTGGAGATATAAATTAACCCTTGGAGTTTCTATAGAAGTATTATTCAATGTAATATGTGTTCCAAATATCTCTACTAAGGATCTACTAACCAAACTCATCATATATTAATTATTTTTATGTAGTGGATATAGATCTAGATGAACCCTTTTTATAAAAGATAATTTGATTTATAGTCTTGAGATGATAGGGAATTCCAACAGTTATAGTGTTATGACAACTTGTTATTATTCAAGAGGATATGTGGGAGAAAAAAATATTAAATATGAAAAAATGTCCTGCATATTTTTTGAGGAGATAAAAGACAAGTGACTCTTCCATGATAAAAATTCCTATGTTGAGGAGAATTTTAACCCCCATGTTTGATAGGTAAGTATCCTTTTTTGGTTTTGGGGACTTTTTTATTTTTTTATTTGATTTTTTGGGGTGCAGTGACGTAAGAACCCGGTTCTTATTTTATAGGTAAGGGCTTCTTCTTTTTTCCTTTTCCTTAAGTGTTTTTGAGAAAATATGGAAAATGGGGAAAAATGCTCAATTTCGAAACTACACGTCGTGTACCTTGTCCACACGCTGTGTACTTTTGGCTGTGTTGGGATGAGTACACGGGGCATGTAGCCATGCCAGCGACGAAGGGTGTAGGAATCGACTACATGCTGTGTAGTGGTACCTTACATGCCGTGTAGTCAGTCAGCAGGCTTGAATAGTAAGGCGGTGGAGTCGCCTCCATCTGGGCGACAGTACATGCCATGTACTTGGGAGTACATGTCATGTACTCATGTCGACGGATGAACAGTGTGGCGGTGCCGCCAAATGAACAGTTAAATGAAGGAAGTACACGCCGTGTACTTAGAAGTACAAGCCGTGTACTTTGTTTTTTTGGGCTTAAAATATGCAGTACCCTCCTCATTTGGTAGAGGAGACTCTTGAACCGTTTTGGAGCCAAAGGAGGAGGTTGGATCTTTGAAGATCCACCAGGCGTTCGTCTGGAATCCATTTTGGATTCGGACGATTTCGTTAGAACCACACGGGTAATCCCTCTCCTCTCTTGGTACTGTTCTTACCAATTCTTATCCTAACGTAAGTTATTCACATTTGAATAGGTTTTGTTCTTCGTTAGATCTATGCCATTCTTGGGCTTTTATGGAGTCAGCATTCGGGTATAACGTCCGTTGGCGTATAAGGTAGGTGGCTTTGTGTTTATTTTCCAACTGTCGTGCATTTTTGTGTGTTTTTGTGCCACGAACCCATGTTGGGGTGTCGTGTGGCTGAGTCTATTGCTATATTTAATGCCTAGAATTTCATAGGTGAATAAATTGTGATAATAAAATACTATTTGGGATCATTGCTTGGATCCGGAACCACCCCAGGGGTGTGTTCCACTGTTTAGCCGTTTGGCCAGGATACCCGAGGGTATGCCTTTAAAGTAGTAATTATAGAATTTCCTTGAGGGGAATTTCTTGTTACTACTTGTTACAGATGGGCATGGCCCGATTACCTGTTTATCCTGAGGGCGTTTTTGTATTTAGCCTGAGAGCGTTGTTGTGATTAGCCTGAGGGCACTACACTATTTGGCCCACAGGATGTAGTTATTTCCCCTAAGGGAAACCTTTCGTGCCTGAGGGCTTGACTTCTGTGCCTGAGGGAGACACTTCCTACGCCTGAGGACAATTTCTGTTACGCCTGAGGGCTATACCTGTGGGTTGGATTCTTCTTACCTGAGGGTAAGGTTTTTCTTGTCTGAGGATGTGGACTGTTTACTTAGAAATGCACTCTGGTGATTTCTTATATTAAATGGATTAAATGAATATTAAAAATGGCAATATAACTGGTAGTTGTTACTTTTCAGTACTACTTACTTCATTGAAATTTATTACTGCACACTAATGTTGCATGCTTACACGCAGTTGGGTACGAGCCTTTAGTGGGTGCCTACTGAGATATATTTCTCACACCCTGTTTGGGTCATGCTTTTTGGCCCAATAGATTACGTTTCTATAGGTGTAGATAGGGGCAAGAGTCTCTATACAAGTACTTGACTATTGCTGAGGAGTAGGAGGGCATGGGACCGAGCCTAGTCTCGCAATGCCGCTGCCAGCTATTTTGCTTGTTTTGCTGTACTCTATGTCTTGTTGTACTGTATTGATGTATAACATGTTTTGGCTATTTTATTAGTATTTGAGGCATGTTGCACCATTATTTATATACTGGTTGGTTATTTCTACTACAGTTATCTAATTCAGTTGTGTATGGTTTACGGATTCCGCTGTTGCTGTATGTTTTATTTCATTCCGCTGTGCTACAGTTTGAAAAATGAGGGCATAGTTTCCCCACTATCAGACCTGGGCCCTCGCTACTAGTCAGCAGCCTCTGGCGTTTGGGGAAATTCACTTGAGGTCACGTGGAGAACCGGGTTCAGGGCACCCGTTGAGTGGAACCTGGAACCAGGACGTTACAAAGTGGTATCAGAGGTGTTTCTTTTATTTGACTTACTATTTGGAGCTGTAGTTTGGGATATGACGGAATGGTAGTTGGTAATAAGCTGTTACTAGGCGTAGTTAACCCGTGTACAGGGAAAATCCAGTCTACCTTGTGTTTTTCAATTTTTTTGATTTTGCAATTTTACGGTTGATATGTTTTCACCTTTGGGAGACACACTTGGATTGTGATGTTTATATTTTATATGTGGGTACTGTTTAGTTGCAACACGATGAGATGAGGGTATGCCGTCTCATGCATCATGTAGGAACATGCTAGAAATCACATGCCATGCACAGTTTCCATACCATATAGCTGCATTAGGATTTGAATGTTGTTGTGATAGTTGATGTGCTAATAAATCATTTTGTTGTGGTAGCTGCTTGATAAATACCTGCCTTGTGATACGGTGTTTGTGTTCGAGCTTGTTTAAAGAATGGATGCCAAACTTTGGTTTTTGGAGAGTATGGGCCCCCATTGACCGGAATTTGGTGGATCATTGACTGTTTGTGGTTTATAACACATATAAGATGTCAAACTTTGATTCTTGGGGAGTATGGTCCCCCATGGGTCGGAATTTGACACTTAGGTGTTAGTTTTAGTATTTTCTGGGTTCCGGGGAAGTTTATGAGGCATACAGTCCGGAAAACCCAGTATACATGCCGTGTATGTTCTTCTGTTCATGAAGAAAAGAAAACTTTTTGAGTACACGTCGTGTACCCTGAGTACACGCCGTGTAGTCTCTTCCTGTGTCACAAACCGTGTGGGCGGTGACATGGGGAAGGGAAATGATTGGGGCGAACACGCCGTGTACCGGATGTACACGCCGTGTAGTGTTGACCCAGAGACCCGGCCGTGTAACTAACAAACACGGGCCAATGTAGTCGTTTCTTGAACACGCCGTGTCAATGTAGAACACACCGTGTAGTGTGACCTGGGGACCCAGCCGTGTAACTAAAAACATGGGATGTGGAAATCCTTTCTTGTACACGTCGTGTGTATATAAAACACTCAGTGTAGGTTGATCCATGTATCCGGCTGTGTAACTAACAACACGGGTCAGTGGAGCTCGTCTAGTACACGTCGTGTACCTGTGGGACATGTCGTGTAGTCTTGTCCGAGGACAGACCGTGTGGAGTTAGCCGTGTGGCTGGGAAACGGGGTGGTGTACACGCCGTGTTCGGGTGTCACACGCCGTGTAGTGTCAAGATGAGTAGTCGGCCGTGTCACAAGCGACACAGGCAGTTGGAAAATTTCACCATACACGCCGTGTAGTCAGTATACACGCCGTGTAGTTTTGTTGAATTGGAGCCATGTGGCATAGCCGTGTAGAAGGACCCAGGAAGGGAAAGAGAAGTCAAGTATACGTCGTGTAGTCAGTATACATGCCGTGTAGTCATGTTTTTAAAAATTTGAATGCCTTATTCCTCCTGTTCCCTTTTGGGTTTCTTTGTTTTCGGTCGTTGTTAATCTTGTTCTAAGGTGTGCATTTGACCTTGTAGAGTCATGCCGCCGAGACGACCACACATTGTTTTCCAGGAGAGCGGCAACGAGTATACTCAAGAAATGGTGGGCTATGGGCTACCAGTTGACCCTCCAGTAGAGCCAGATGCGGCGCCAGCTGTTATACCAGACACTGGCACAGAGGCGCAGATCTGTGAAGGCTTTATGCGGTTCATGCAGACCTTTCGGGGAGAACTGCTGGCTGCCACATCTATGGCTGAGCTTACTCGTATCTTTCAGTAGTAGCATCTACCTACATTTTCAGGAGATGGCAGACCACAAGCTACAGAGTCTTGTCTAGGATCGATGCAGACTATTTTCGAGCACTTGGAGATGCCTCCAGGGTGGAGGGTCAAGCTCGTGACTTACATGATGCGTGATTCCGCAAAGAGGTGGTGGGATGTTACCACCCAGACAGAGCATCACAGGGACATGGCGTGGGAAGATTTTCAGGCATTCATCTATTAATTCTTCTTTTCTGAGACACTGAGGGAAGATAGAGCTCGAGATTTCATGAATCTACAGCAGGGCGCTATGTCGGTGATGGAATATTCTGCTCGTTTTACGGAGTTGCAGCATTTTACACCCATGCTTGTGGGTGATGAGACGTTGAGAGCCAGACGTTTTGAGGATGGTCTTCGGTATGACATCCGAGCGCTGGTGAATGTTTTCAGGTTGGCTACTGTACACGCGATTGTGAACAAGGCGCTGATCACAGAGAGGAACCTGCGGGAATCAAGTGGTGTAGGCTAGGGCGGTTCAGCACCAGTTACTGGTAATATTTCTGCTGGCAAGAGGATGAGACGGATGGAATTCTTTCAGTGTGGCAGTACCAGCTAGGCAGTGTCTTCAGGTGGCCCAATCAGGTGCTACCAGTGTGGCAGAGAGGGGAACAAGAGACCATAGTGTCCACAAGACCTAGTTGAGTGTCGAGCTTGCGGCAAGATGGGTCATATACAGTGCTTTTGCAGGGCGTTTCTACCAGTGGCTAGTGAGAGGGGTTCTGTGCAGACTCCGTGTACGGGAGCAGGACCAGTGGCTTTTTACCAGTCAAGGAACTGGAATACATCAGGGCGTGCAGGAAGAGATGGTGGTCGTGGCCGTGGTAGCCAGACACCCGGATCGTAGAGGCAGCAGGGTGGGACAGCTCAGGGTAGCCAGGCTGTGTCGTAGGGCCGCGACACTGGGTAGGCATATGCAGTGCAACAGACCCAGCATGAGTAGGATCCCAGAACTTCTACAGTCAGAGGTACTATTCTAGTAGCTTCTGTCATGTCTTCAGTACTTTTTGATACGGGTGCTACTCATAGTTTCATATCTGTACCCGTTGTGGAGAGCCTTGGGATCAGTGTTTCTACTTCTTTTGATATCATGACGCTAGACACTCCGTTGGGGACTAGAACAGCTGGTGTGCGTCAGTGTAAGGAGTGCCCCCTTGAGGTTGGAGGGTGTCACTTCCTTTGGGACCTCTATGTCTTGGAGATGACGATCTATGATGTCATTCTCAGGATGGACTGGTTGGTTTTTTTTCGAGCCTTTGTAGACTTCTATCATCACAGGGTGCATTTCACGTCACCAGAGGGCAGAGAGTTTCTATACAAGGGAGAATGGGACGTTTGGGCGAGTCAAGCTGGACCAGAGCATCATGGGTGAGGTGGAGTCACAACCCAGATTGTGAGTTTATGTCTGGATGATCATAGGACTTGTCAGATGGATTTCCCTCCAGTTGTTGATCGTTTCAGGGATGTCTTTCCAGAGAATTTTCAGGTCTACCTCTAGAGCGTGAGGTGGACTTCTCTATTGAGCTAGTGCCAGGAGTAGTACCAGTGTCTATTCCTCCTTATAGGATATCCACGCCTGAGTTGCAGGATCTCAAGAGGCAGTTAGAGGAGCTACAGGCAAATGGTTTTATCTGACCCAGTACTTATCCTTGGGGTTCTCGGGTCCTTTTTGCGAAAAAGGCGGACGGTACCATTAGACTATGTGTGGATTATCAAAAGCTGATCCAGTTGACCGTTAAGAACCGACATCCCTTGCCGAGAATCGATGATATGTTTGATCAGCTTCGTGGAGCACGAGTGTTCTCAAAGATCGACTTGCGATCCGAATATCATCAGCTGCACGTGAGACCATCGGATATACCGCTTATAGCTTTTCGGAGAAGATATAGTCTGTACGAGTACTTGGTTATGCCGTTCAAACTCACGAATGCGCCATCAATTTTCATGGATCTGATGAATCGTGTGTTCCATCCGTATCTTGATTCTTTTGTGGTAGTATTCGTGGAAGAAATCTTGGTGTACTCTCACACTCGACACGACCATTCCACCCATCTTGAGATCATATTGAGCACACTGAGAGAGCATCGGCTATATGCTAAGATCTCAAAGTGCCACTTTTGGATGGACCATATTCACTTCCTGGGTCATATCATCTCAGAGGCAGGAGTTGCTGTAGACCCGGAGAAGGCGAGAGTAGTAGTTTCCTGGGAGTAGCTTAAGAACGTGTTTGAGATACGGAGTTTCTTAGGGCTGGCTGGTTACTACAAACGCTTCATACAGGACTTCTCCCTCTTAGCAGCAGCGTTGATGGGTCTGACTAAGAAGGGTGTGATTTTCGTTTGGTCATAAGCTTGCGAGACAGCTTTTCGGGACCTGAAGGGAAGGTTGACATCAGCACTGATCTTGATACTCTCAGAGCAAGGGAAGAGCTATACAGTTTACTGTGATGCATCATGGATTAGGCTAGGAGCAGTTTTGATGCAGGGCGACTGTGTTGTTGCGTACGGGTCTTGGTAGTTGAGGCCACATGAGAGGAATTACCCGACACATGATCTCAAGTTGGATGCAGTTGTTCATGCATTGCGCTATTGGAGACACTATCTATTGGGAGAGCATTTTGTGGTTTTCACTGACCACAAAAGTATCAAGTATATCTTTACTCATCGTGAACTGAATCTAAGGCAGAGAAGGTGGGTTGAGTACCTACAATCCTTCGATTTTGAGCATGCCTATAAACCTGGTAAAGTTAATGCAGTAGCTGATGCACTGAGCAGGAAGACTCAGATATAGGCAATGCAAGAGGCTAGTGGTGAGTGGCAGCTTATGACATTGTTCTATGAGATTCATCTGGAGGTGCACGACAGTCAGGGGTAGACTTATCTTTCCTCGTTAGCTGTGACTTCTACCCTCCTGGATAGAGTGAGGATGAGGCAGCTATCGGTTTCAGAAGGCCCAGTTCTACGGGAGTCGGTGGTAAGTGAGGACCCTCCTCCCGGTTGGACGATAGGTGATGATGAGGTTTTGCGTTTCCATGGACGTGTCTGGGTTCCAGGGGATATACGCGAGGAGCTGATGTGGGAGTTTCATGCTTCAGCTTGGGAAGTTCATCCCAAGGTTACCAAGATGTATCGAGACTTGAGACGTCAGTACTGGTGGTCGGGTATGAAGAGAGAGATAGATGGTTTTGTTACGAGGTGTTCCACCTGTCAGCAGGTGAAGGCGGAGCACTAGAGGCCAGCTGGTCTATTACAACAGCTGCCCATTCCAGAGTGGAAATGGGATGATGTCGCGATGGATTTTGTGACGGGATTACCGAGGTCACCTCGGGGTAATGATACCATGTGGGTTGTTGTGGACAGACTCACGAAGGTCGCTCACTTCTTGTCGATCAAGGTGACCTTTGGTGTGGACGATCTTGGAAGGCTCTATATCCAAGAGATCATACGTCTTCATGGGGTCCCACGGTCTATCGTTTTAGATAGGGATGCCCGCTTTACATCTCATTTCTAGCAGATTTTTCAGAGGGCGCTGCGTACATAGGTGCTTCTGAGAACAGCATACCACTTTCAGACAGATGGCCAGTCAGAGCGGATGATACAGGTGCTAGAGGACATGCTGCGCGCATGCGTCCTAGACTTGGGGGGATCGTGGGAGAAGCATATACCCTTAGTCGAGTTTTCCTATAACAATAGTTTTCAGGAAACTATTTAGATTGCACCTTATGAGGATTTATATGGTAGGTCATGCTGATCACCTTTGTGCTAGTTAGAGGCAGGTGAGGCAGCTTTACTGGGGCCAAAACTCGTGCATGAGACATCTGAGCAGGTCCAGTTGATTCAGAAGTGGATGGCTACCGCGTAGTCTCGTCATAAGTTGTACGTTGATCACCGCAGATGACCTTTGGAGTTCGTGGTCGGGGATCAGGTTTTCTTACGTGTTTCGCTGAGGATGGGACACAAGCGGATTAGGAGACAGGGTAAGCATTCACCGAGGTATGTGGGGCCGTTTGAGATTCTGGAGAGAGTCGGGCTGGTTTCCTATCAGTTAAAGTTACTGCAACAGTACTGAGCCTTGCACGACGTCTGTCATGTGTCTTAGTTGCGTTGCTACCATTCAGACCCATCTCACACCTTTCATCCAGAGGAGGTTGACATTTGACATGATGCGTCCCTTTAGGATCATCCGATTCGTATCGTTGACAGGAGAACGAAGGTTCTCTGAGGAATGTCAGTTCCTCTCGTATGAGTGCCATGTCAGCATGGCCGAGTGCAGGATGAGACCTGGGAGTGGGAGGCCGACGTACAAGCTCAGTGGCCAGAGCTATTCTGAGCTTTATCTTCGCCACCCTTGGAAGGGAAATTCGGGGACGAATTGCTATACGGGGGGGGGGGGGGGGGAGTTTATAAGAACCCTGTACTTATTTTAGAGGTATGGGATTCTTCTTTTTCCTTTTCCTTAAGTGTTTTTGAGAAAATATGGAAAATGGGGGAAAATGCTAAATTACGAAACTACACGCCATGTACCTTGTCCACACGCCGTGTACTTTTGGCCATTTTGGGATGAGTACACGGGGCGTGTAGCCATGCCGGTGATGAAGGGTGTAGGAACCGACTACACTCCATGTAGTGGTACCTTACACGTCGGGTAGTCAGTCGACAGGATTGAATAGTAAGGTGGTGGAGTCGTCGCCAGCTCGGCGACAGTACACGCCGTGTACTTGGGAGTAGATGTTGTGTACTCATGTCGACAGATGAACAGTGTGGCGGTGCCGGAAAATGAATAGTTAAATGAAGGAAGTACACGCCGTGTACTCATAAATACACGCCGTGTACTTTGTTTTTTTCAGCTTAAAATAGGTTGTAGCCTCTTCATTTGGCAGAGGAGACTCTTGAACCGTTTTGGAGCCAAAGGAGGAGGCCTGATCTTGGAATATCCACCGGGCATTCTTCTGGAATCCGTTTTGGCTTCAGATGATTTCGTTGGAACTGCACAGGTGAGCCCTCTCCTCTCTTGGTGTCATTATTACCAATTCTTCTCCTAACATAAGTGATTTATGTTTGAATGGGTTTTGTTCTTCATCAGATCTACGCCGTTCTTGGGTGTTTCTGGAGTCGGCGTTCGGGTATAACATTCATTGGCGTATAAGGTAGTTGGATTTGTGTTTATTTTCCAACTGTCATGTGTTTTTGTGTGTTTTTATGCCACAAGCCCATGTTGGGGTGTCGTGTGGCTGAGGCTGTTGCTATATTTAATGCCTAGAATTGCATAGGTGATTAAATTGTGATAATAAAATCCTGGTTGGGATCGTTGCATGGATCCAGAACCACCCCAGGGCTGTGTTCCACTGTTTATCCATTTGGCCAGGATAACCTAGGGTATGCATTTTAAATTAGTAATTGTATAATATCTTTGAGAGGAATTGCTTGTTACTGCTTGTTACTGATGGGAATGACCCGATTACCTATTTAGCCTGAGAGCGTTTTTGTTTTTATCCTGAGGGAGTTGTTGTGATTAGTCTGAGGGCACTCCACTATTTGGCCCGAGGGGTGTAGTTATTTCTCCTGAGGGCCACCATTCGTGCCTGAGGGCTTGACTTCTGTGCCTCAGGGAGACACTTCTTATGCCTGAGGGAAATTTCTGTTATGCCTGAGGGCTATACCTGCGGTTTGGATTCTGCTTACCTGAGGGTAAGTTTTTCTTGTCTGAGGACGTGGACTGTTTACTTAGAAATGAACTATGGTGATTTCTTATATTAAATGTATTAAATGAATATTAAAAATGGAAATATAACTGGTAGTTGTTACTTTTGAGTACTGCTTACTTTATTGCAATTTATTACTGCACACTAATGTTGCATGCTTACACGCAGTTGGGAACAGGCCTTTGGTGGGTGCCTACTGAGATATATTTCTCACACCCTGTTTGGGTCATGCTTTTCATCCCAAACAGATTACGTTTCTACAGGTGTAGACAGGGGAGAGATTCCCTATACAGGTACTTGACTGTTGCTGAGGAGTAGGAGGGCATGGGACCAAGCCTAGGCTCGCGATGCCGCTGCCAGCTATTTTTCTTGTTTTGCTATACTCTATGTCTTGTTGTACTGTATTGATGTATAACATGTTCTGGATGTTTTCTTAGAACTTGAAACATGTATCATCATCGCTTAAAAACTGTTGGTTATATCCACTGCTGTAGTTTATTTCAGTTGTGTATGTTTACTGCTTCTGCTGTCGTTGTATGTTTTATTTTGTATTCCGCTGCGCTACACATTGGAAAATGAGGGCATAGTTTCACCACTATCAGACCTGGGCCCTCGCTGCTAGTTGGCAGCCTCTGGAATTTGGGGAAATGTGCTTGAGGTCATGCGGCAAACCGGGCTTGGGGCACCCATTGCATGGCACCCGGGTCTGGGACGTTACAAGTGGACACTTTTTGGTTGGGGAATGGTTCCAAGGACTATAGTTCGTAAATGGATAACTCTCATAAGGTGGTAGTGGAGGATTCATGATTGGTACATGATCCCAGCTGACCGTGTAGTGTTGGGTTAATGGAAGGAAGTTCCTATATGATTATAACATGGTCTTGTATGACCATGAATCATGAAAATGTAGTTGGGTTCAATTTAATAGATATGTATTTTAAAAACATGATTATACTACCATTAGATTTATTAAACACCATAATTCATCTTTTTATAAACCTACTGTTATATTAGAGAGAAATTATGTATTTTAAAACATCAAATGAAACCTTTATCTTAAATATCAATCAAATCAACATCAAATATAAGGCTTGATCAATTTAATATCATGTTTTATTTAGTTTATCTTCCTATATCTCTTTTTATTACTTATTCCATAGATATATCCAAATATTTAGAATGGATATAGGTCTTCATTTGGTGGATTTAAATCACATAATAATGAATCATGAACCCATGTTCTTATTTCTAGTGTTTGGAGGATTGGAATGTTATTAATAACCTTAGTTATGGGGTTTATAGATCATATAAAAAATTTTCATATAATATAGGTAGATGTAGTTAACTTTTTATAGGATTTTTATTCCTAATTGCGTGTTTCATTTACATTTGGTCCATTTTCCTATATTTTTTTATTATAAAATATTTTTTCAACATATTTTACAAATTGAATTCTTGAATTTAGTGAAAACCATGAAGATTTGGGATTTTGGAATTGAATAATTATATATTCTTTGAAAAAATGGGGGATAGTGTAAAACTAGATATCATGTTACCTAACTGGTTGAATTTAAGGATTATATTTTCATGGGGTTTTATGGGTGCATTGCATAAAGTATTTTCCAGAATTAAAATATTTTGGATAAATGAATGATTTTGTAATGAGAAATAACTAAGATGTGCCGATTATGGATAAAAAGGATGTGTAGTTTGGATGGATGGAATGTTATATGAGTTCCTTTGAAACATATTGGATAATCCATGAAATTTAGGGACCATATGGTTGGTATGATTTTATGATATGCTCTTATTTATTTCTCATTTACCATTTGGTCATATTAGTTTTTAATTATTTCTCATTAGGGTGGAACTAGAAAGGGATACCTTAATGAAAAAATAATAGGTTACATTATTATTCACCCACTATTTTGATTTTAAGAAGCTATTATACACTATTTTGTTTTAAATTTTCTAATAAATTTTTAAGAATTGGTTACATGGTTGGGAATAAGACAACTTGGTATTTAATGGGACTGATTTGGGGAAATCCTTTTGTGTATTTTCACTCTCTCTTACATGAACATCTCAATGAGAATATAGATTTTCTATGTCATAATAAGGGAAGTGTAAAGGCCACAATGTTCATGGGAAGTAGATCTTAAGTGTTTAGTTTTTATTGGATTTTGTAACATCAATATCTCATGAACACTCATCCATATCTGGACTAGTAATGCTATATAACCTTATGTATGTATCCCCATATACCATAGAATACCAAATTGAAGTGAGGGTATACGTTTTTAGTGTGGGGATACGTTACCCTAATATTATAGTAAAAAATAGAAAAATAACCATGACATAACCATAAAATGAAATCCGAGTGTGCATAATCAAATGAAAAACTATTCTATAATAAATGAAATATAGAATCACACAATCGTACACCACAACTAGTCCCCGACTAAGAAAAACACATATAAAACATAAATTAAATAATTAAATATTAAAGGTTCTACTATCATGCCCAAGTGTTATCTCTAGATCTATTGATTTTGTCTCTACTATCCAATAAATCAATCTAATACTGGGTTTTTTCCTCACCTAAACATGTAATAAATGAATTCATCTTAGGTAAACATGGTCTATTGTCCCTAGAGTAGGGTGTGAGTACAACTAAGTAAGTCACAACCAATTATGTCCCTAAATTAACTGGTAAATATATTTCACAAATATATGAAAAGCTTAGAAAAATTAAAATAGTATGAAAGAACAATATAATAATCACCATCGATCTGGGGGTTCTAACATGACAATCAGGATCAACTATTCCTATTTCATCTTGTTTAATATTTTCTAAGCATGAAAATCATCATTTGGAACTTAGAGTCATACACACTCCCTTCCATGAATCATGTATCCAATCAAATGAAACTCGGGGTAGGACTCTCCCTACCAAGAAAAATGTATTTTCATCTAGAAACTCAAGGGCGTGACTTTCTCTTACTAGGAAAAAAAATCATTCAAAACTTAGGGGAATAATCTCCCTAAAATGTAATATATATCATCATCATGAAAATAATGGTTTTAAATACCCTATACTATGATACTGTGTATCATATAGAAAATTTGGGGAATTTTTACACCCTACTTTGAAACAAGTAACCTCATATGAAAACTCATTGGTGTGACTCTAATTTTTAAGAAAACAATAATCTAGAAATATAGGGGCATGCCTTCATCCTATCAAGAAACAATTATTAGGTTATATAGAACCTAGGGGTAGACTCTCCCTACTAGGAAAATCATACATAATCATCACACATTTTGGGAATCATGTCTTTGTAGGACAAACACACAACACGCACAAACATCATGAATCAAATCCCACCCTTAAGTTTACAAGAACCATGTCATGTTATCCTTGTTGACCCTCAAGACCTAATATAGTACTCAAGATCATTGATACCTGGTCCTCTATACTAACCCTTTCTAGGGTCAACATAATACTTGGGTACCCATTGAGGTCCCCTTGGTCAAATTATAGTTTATACATCCTACATGGGTTCCTTTATCACTTTTTGATTTCCTAGGATAATCTCATCACCCAAGATGAACTTTTTATGTAAATTTATCTATAATCAGTTAATGGACTCATCAAACTCTTAGGGAAGACCTCCTATCATCACAAAATAGGGATGTAATATCACCCAACTCACTTCTCAATTATCCTAGGTTTTCCCCCTCATGTCCAACCCACTCGTATCTTACCCAAGGTATACGCACCCAGCTGATCTTATAAAAGTACATAGGAACACATTCCCAACTCACTAGTTATCTACCTAAAGGGATATAAGGCATATCAAGGTCCCACCAACGACTACTTGGGATAATCACCACCATCTAACACTCTCCTCTACAAATATGGGTTTAATGGAACCTACACTAAGACTATCTCATTCATGTATTATTTTTAATGCATAACCCTTGGGGTTAAAAAAACTCAAGGAATACAATTTATGATTAATCCATAGAATATTGGAAGTAGAAGAAACAAGCTAGTGCATAAGGGTGTAATGTGTCCATTATGAATTTGTTCATTAAATGAAAATTTTAATAAAAACTATTAATTTTAAAGTCAATTTCAATCACCCAAGGGGTGAAACAAAATTCCATGTGAATAAAAGAAAAATAAATTTAACAAAAGGGATATGTTTGGGACCACATACCTCATACATATATATATATTACCATCCGTTGATAGTGCATCCATTTTCATTAAATTTCACTACCACTCACGAGTAATATAGTTGAATCACACTTAAGAGATTGTGACACAAACCTTCTATGTAGAGAACCTCATCTCTACTAAGATCATCATTTTCTAGTTCTATAATTCCACTACCTTTGACCATTAAAGCATCATCATTGCCAAATATAACTGTTCGAACAATATTTTTTCTTAAATTTCATTAATAAATCTACATTTTCTATCATGTGGGATGAGCATCCACTATAGAAAATCCCGGTGATACTATTATTTTTAAATATAAGGGCTATTTCTGCAATTAATGATTATTCATTTTTTTCTTTTCCTTCCAGGAGATACCTGATTGAGTGAAGAAAAAAGGAGACCTTTCCAATCTATTTTAAATATGAATGGATGCACCATATTCATTTAATTCTTCTATAAGAGGATACATTTTTTTAAGATACATTCTACTTGGTTGATCAGTATTGACATTCCATAGTGATCTATAATTATTATTACTACCTTTCCTCTACCTAAAATGAATAGCTTTATAGCCATAGTTTGAGAAATGAAAAAAATATCCCTAAAAAAGATTTATTTTATGTGATGAAGGATATGGTCTCATTTTCATTTTTTGGCTTCTAGGAACTTATCTATTTAGATATATCATTTCCTCTTCAGAGTAGAAAATAGTATGGCCAGGAAATCCACAAAATTGACACTTCATAATAGGAAAAGTCTTCCCACTTATATTCATCCACATGATCCGTTCTCCTTTAATGAGTTTTGACTAGTGATCCTTTTTTGTTACTTGAGTATTATTTTAATTTATTTTTCCATTTAGTTCAATAATTTATTTATTAGGACATTGGGTGCCTTTGTGATCTGTTCAACTTTCTTCTTCCCTTTATTTTCTCTCATCCCATTTCCATCCATTGATGTTTCCACATCACACCCAATTTTGAATTTTCCCATACATGTGTATCTTCGATCATTCAAGTTCTTATCAACTAATCTAAAACCACATTATGATCTTTCTAATAGATATGTTTCTCAATATCTTGAAAATTTTAATTTATTCTTTAATTCCATTTATTTTGATTTTGTTTATAATTTAATCATTAGAGTAAAAAATTCTTATACATGTACATAATCTATCTTAGTCCACTCTTCCAGTCCGGATGTATGTTTATTGGTGAATTTTTTCCACTCTTCAATCCTGGGATTAAATTCAACAATTTATTCTGATATTTCAAGGGATGATAAATATTATTCTTACCATACATTAATTTGATAAATTATTACTTCAAATGAATAAATATAATCCGATGAATCTTCTATAATGGATCCCATACATTTGTTTCTATTTCTTTGAATTTCAAGATTATTAAGAGAACCACAAAGTTCCTCCTTGAGATAAAAATTGAAAAACCCTGAGATTTTAATAATAATTATTATTTTAATTAAATTATGTTTTCAATATTTTTTTATTTCACATGACACTGGAAATAGTTCTTTATTTATATATTCATATTAAAACACTAATTCAAAATTATTAAAAGTATTTACTAAGAGTTCAAGTAAGGGAGACCATGGAGGAAATAAGATCCAGTTTCCTTTGCATCAGGAATGTGGAAATAATCAACCACATGAATGTATTAGAAGAACAAAAAGGGGTTTTGGCAGTGGAAAATAAGGAAACAAAGAAAGTGACTACAAGGAAAAAGTGAAAAGTTTGGATAATGAAATGGTTTGGAATTTTGGTCTCCATAAGTATTCATCAAAGGTTAAGTTTTTTTAAAATAGAGAAAATGGTCATTATGAAACTCAATGTTCCAAGAGGAAAGTTCCTCTAAGAATCAATAATGTGGTGTGAGTAATGGTTACATTGTTGATGATGAAGAGAATAAAAATGAAATTGGTATTATTTTTAATGGATTATAGATAAAGTAATCGAGGTATTTATGTATTTGGATTCTAGAATTAAAAATGGGGAATTATGTATAGATTCTTCAGTTGATGTTTTTCTAAGGATTTACATGAATATGTTTAATGGTCATGATAGACTAAAAAGGTTATCACATGAAAGTTAACATTTTCACTAAGGGAAGATAACCCTTGACATGTTCTTTATGTTAATATAATATTATATGGATAATGATATGTGGGATATGAATAGTTAAATCAAAACGTATTTATTACCTTGGAACTAAATAAGGACCTATTTATATGTGGTTTATGCTACCACTAATGAAGTTTACAACTTTTTTGGATTTAATGAGTAAATAAAATATACTTTGGAACGAGGAAGCATGAATTTTTTCCAAAAAGATTTATTGTAATTCAGGTTATTACTATGTTTTAGGAGAATATATGATGAGGGTATTCACATGTTCAGAATGTGGCAAACCAGAGCTACATTGTGTTTAAAAGGGGAATCAATGTTAAGATGATTTTGTGACTTCGTTCTAATTATTTGGATTTTCAACTTTTGGAATGGTTATATGGTTTACCATTTATGAAAATATTATGTATTATCTTACCTCAAAAATACTTATGCATATTGGAAATCTTGTTTTAAAAATACGTTGATGATGATAACAAATGACGTATGAGACAACATATCATGAGACCTATGATCTAGTAGTACTTAATAAATGAAAAAGTAACCTTATTATATATATATATATAAATAGGTGAAGTATATCAAAAAACAATAAATTATAACATTATATAGAAATCATTCAATTATATCTTTTAATGAGAATTATTTATCTTTAGGAAAATAGATCTTTAAACCAAACAAATGTTGTAATATACCTATGTTTTCAATGAATTAAAAGTTCGCTTAGGTCATTATAGATATATGGATTTCTGGTTGTAAACATTCCCCTAACCTCTTCTCTATCAATCTTCATTAGAACATGATGGTAAGGTTTTTCTTTTATATCCATGTTTTCACTTACCACCTACGTTCTCCCATGTGGAAGCATAATTTTATGTTACTTTGTATAACCATTATGGTTCCAAATTTACCATTTTAAGGGTTGTTTTAGTATGAATTTTTACAGTTAGGGTTTCTATGAATGAAACATTCAATTATTAAACCATTGATAACCCAGATGAATTTTGAGGGTGAAATTCATTTTAAGGGGGGTAGAACGTGACACCCTGAGATTTTGAGAATTATTTTTTTTCAAAATAATTTATCTCTTCAATATTTTTCATTTCACAAGACACTGTAAATAGTAATTTATATATAAGTATATATTAAAACACTATTTCAAATAATCCTTTTACACAAAATACCAATATGCACTGTGCTACACTCAATATCAACTTGACTTACGCTACAAGAAACACCAACTTGGCATAAGATACACACAATAATGAGTTACTACAAAAAATCACTTTATATTATTTTAATTATTTAAATATGATAATTAAAACCTTGAAATTAAACATTTTAATAAATAATTTTCAAATATTGTTGTTTTATATAAATAAAATATGTTGAAAATGAAAGATAATATTTAGGGTAATGTCATTTTATGTTAAAAATATTGTTTTCTTAAATGAATCGATTTTAATAGTAAAAGTAATTTGAGAAAAATTTAGAAAATGAATTTGATAAAATAAACATCATTTCTAATTCAAAACTATAAAATTAGTCTAGGGTGAGTTTTTGGGATTTTTCTGAGAAACATTATTTTTTGATGAATAGTGGAAAATACTGCTTTTTAATTAAGAACAACATTTTTGTCTAATTATTTATTAATGATAAATGATATTATAAATTTCATTTAAGTTCACATTAGATAAATATAACATATATTAATTAAATGTAATTCAATATAATCTATTCAACATTGAAATTAAATATAAATACAAAATAATGTTTTGAACGTTTTTCTACTATTAAAACCCGTTATTTCACACTGTCTGTGGGGTTAGCGTTATTCTTAATTTTCCCACTTCTGTTATTATAATTTTGACATTCCAACATAAAAAGATGTAATTAGTATGGTATTTTTGGTTTAATAAGATCAAATTATTTTTTTGAACAAAATGATTAGTGAATGTGATTAAAAATAATTACGGTGATTAGGGTACAATTAAGCTTAATTTGGGACTAAACCCTAATATTAAGGACCAAAATGACTTGTAACCTTGTCCATAATCCATTTGTTTCCCAAATTTTACCATTTCCCAACATGGTTCAAAATATATGGGATATTGGGACATTATTAAATGAAATTTCTCTATAAAAAAGGGTTAGTAAGGAAGAAGACAAAAAGGGAACTTTCTTTACCTTTAAAATTTATAAAACACTGAGATATGTAAAAAACATCATATTTTTGGTTCTATATACCCTTGTGAAATATATATGGGTTATTTTTATCCTAATAAATTATCAATAATATTTAGACATGGTTTAGGTGCTTAAAATGCTTATGGAATGTCAATATAATGATTATTTAGTTAATAATTAACTAAAATGAATGATATGATAAATATTAAAAGTGAATGTAATTGATTTAATTATTTTATTTATTTATTTTTTTATATTAATATATCATGTTACACACCTGTAAACCAAATATATATGAATTCCACTATAATTAATGTCAAATTGATATTATTGTTATTTTAATATAAATTAATCTTATAAAATGACTTAAAATTGATAAAAATCCTATATTATTCCAAGTGTATTTATGTGTTAATTCATATTAAATATTTTATATTAATTAAATATTTAAACTTTTATTATTAATATATTGACCCATATTTTGTAAATACGTTGTCAATGTGGTCCTAGTTCAAGAAGCCTTTTAGCGCATCACATGTGATTGTTTTAAAATTAATTTACCAAACAAATTTAATTTTAAATTTATAAATTAAATATAAATTTAATAATTATCTATATCTTTATGGTATAATAAATACCTCTTTAATTTAAATTTAATGGTCACATTAATTAGATTAGAAAACTAGATTCTTTAATAAAAAACCAAAATGATAAATTTGGGGAATATTAGATGTTAAGGAACCAAATAATTAAAATTCACATATTTTTATGTGGATGAGGATTTTACCGATCATTATTATCATTTTATACATTATTTTTCATTTTTTAGGAACTTTAGGTAAGATATACCACCCATTATTGAATACCGTTGGGTATTTACAAATGTGACACTCCCCCCCACTACAAAAAGGAAAGCACTCTACCATTTCCTCACAACAATAAAGCCTCTTGAGTTCTGCCAATACCTACCCAAATTGCCTCCAAAAATTCCTACCATCGTCCTTGAATCCAACCTTTTGGTATAAATCTTCCCATGGAAACCTTTTGGCACAAACCAAAAGGAGTTACCCAATTTATTGGTAATGTCTTCTCTCAAGATCATTTCCTTTATTTTTCTTCTCCACCCCGCAAATATATTTATAACCTTATTGTGTGATGAAAAAGTATACTAAATATAATAGGATGTTGTTAAGAAATTTTTTGACCTAAACATACATAAACATTCATCTAATGGATGTTAAACATACTAGTTTTTGTGTACGGTGAACTACTGCCTCACAAAAGGAAGATTGTTCATTTATCTTTTACCACCAATAATGGTGGACATTATGATGGGAATTTTTTATATATATGTAATATATTATATTTATTATTTATTTAAGTTTTAGTGTTACTTTTAAAACACACATCTCTTTGCCTTCCATTTGGTGTAAATACGATAATCTCGTTTGAGGAAGTGTTGACTACCGCCCACTCAAAGCGATGTGATTCATTCACACAACCCATAGTATGTATTAAGGATGGGTTTAATGAACGTATATGATTTATATGTTATATTAATTATATTTTAATAATTATATATATATATATACATATGTCATTTACTTACATTTATTCAATATGTTAAAAAAACAGAAAACAACGTTCATGCGTACGTACAACTTACAATATCCATAAACATTGTATTCCATTACATACTCCATTATTCTATAGATTATTATAATATAATTATAATCTATATAACTATAATTTTCATAATTCTAGAGTCATTATATAAGTATAATGATCAACCATATAACAAATTAAGGCACATGTGAAGAACAAAGTGAATATTACCTGAAGTGAATCCTTGACATAAGATCATTAAAAAGTGGGTAATATAAAGTCATAATCAAAGAATATATGGTAATATATATAATACTATTCTTCTATAAAGATTTATAATAAACATATATTTATTATACAGGTTTCTTTTATGAGTATAGAGGGAGTCAAGACACATGGTAAGGAGAATTTCAACTCACTTTTAATATTAGTGAGATACATGTTATGTTCTCCACTCTTTTATTTTGTGTGTTTTTTTACTTCCCATGGTTTTATCCCATGAATCATATAATTAAATTTTTGGGTATTCAATTTTCTATTTTATTATCCTTCTTTCTTGGGTTTTATGTTTGAAAAGTTACCAAATCGATAAAAATGTTCTGTCTCAATTTTCCTTCTTTGAGACTCATGTTTTGTTATGCCCATAAACTCATTTCCAGGAGAATATACAACCATTTTACATGAAATATCCTGAATCTCAGTCTCTTCATGATATTATTTTCTTAATTTTACTTCTTTTCCCTAAAATGAGTGTATGATATCAAGTTACCAAGTTATAACTGTTTATTGAGACCATCTCATTGCTTTTCGAGATTGTTTATGTTTATGCATAAAATGATGAATTCTTATTTTCCATATCTCAAGGACTTCCATGAATTTCATTATACTCTTGTTTTTAATGATATAATCATTTATTGGTACCATATTTTCCCTCTTTGGCACACAAGATAGTTAATAAATTTTTTAGGTAAGGCTGACTTTACCCTTTCTCCGGTCAAAAATATATGTTTTCTAAAAAGAGTTTCCATGAATATTTTAAAATTACCCTATAAAATCAAAAATAAATTTTAACCTATTTTATTTAAAAAATATCTTCACAGGAATCTTCTGATCTCTATTATAATAAGGAATCTTTCTATCCTTTTACAGTGTAAAAGTAATTTCCTGTTGACCTCGTATGACATTTACATATTTTCCCACCATCATTTCTTCAAATATCACTTTCCATTTTTAAAAGGTTAATCTTTATGAAAATGATTTTTTAAAATTACTTTTCAATGAAAAATATTATCCAAATGGATTTATTATTTTTTACAATTTTTCAGGTAAAATGGTTTTCCAAACATTTTAAAGATTTATTTAATGGTTTTCAAAGTATTTTCAATGAAATTATTTTTAAAATGTTTTCAGGATTTATTTAAAGGCATTAAAATTATATTCAAATAAATGATTTTGAAAAAGTTTTCAATCTTTATTTAAAGGTTTTAAAGGTATTTACAAAGAAATGATTTTTCAATTCATTTTCAAGTTGATTTAAAGGTTTTCAAATTATTTGAAATGAAATGATATTGAAAACATTTTTAAGCTTATAGTAATGGTTTTCAAAGTGTTTTAAAAAAATAGGGGTTTAAATGGTTTTAAAATTTATTTTACAAGAATTCAAGGAAAAAGGTTTTAAAATTATTTCAAGTCTTTTGCACATGTTTTTAAATATATTTAATACGACAATGATTTTAAAATGGTTTTATTAATTGAATATCCTTTTTCAAACAAGAACGGATATTTTCTACAAGAAATGTTTTGAAAAATATTTCAAAATTATTTACTATATAAGATGAAATCCGTTGATGTTACTCATTCCTTTCTTGGAAATGATCTAATGAATCCATTCATATCCTTTCTATGAGTTGGTTATGTTTAATATCATGGTATTTATGAAACCGATTTCTCTTTTATGGGTTATACATGTATGTAACCAATTTTTCTTTCACGAGTTATATGATTTTGAAACCTACTTCTTTTTACGGGATCTATTTATGATGAAATGATTATGAAACCTATATCCTTAAAAAATTTGTTATACTTTACATGTTTCTAATACCCATTTAATTTCATTTGTTATGAAATGTTTATTTATAATCTTGTGGTACATGTATGTATGATTTTATTATGTGACTGGTGATACCTATATCTCCCTCCAATGAATTGGGTAAAGATTTATATATCCTGAGATAGACATGGTGGGAAATGGGGGTTTACTAGGTTTAGTAATAAGAGGTTAGAATGAGGGATTACTCATTTTAATAATATAGGGATTGAACGGGGGTTTACTATGTTTAGCAATACAGGGCTGGAATGATGGTTTACTTGGTTCAGTAATATAGGGCTAGAACTAGGGTTTACTCGGTTCAATAACACAGGGTTGCAATGAGGGTTTACTCTGTTGAATAATAAAGGGATGGAATGAGGGTTCACTTAGTTCAATAATGTAGGGTTGGAAAGGGGGTTCACCCAGTTTAGTAAAGGAAGTTTTCTAGTAAATGTTTCTCCACATTTATTGCTTGGATACTATGGAAATAATTATATGATTACGTGTTTTCAAAATTCCATGACTTATTACTATGTTATTCTTTCATGGATTTTGTTCTTTATTTCTTTATGATTCATGTCTTATAAACTTCCATGCTTTATGACATGATTCATATTTATGATCTTTGATATTCTGGGTACGATCTTCTACTTTCATGATCACATTATTATACCCTTATGATCATGTTTATGATTACTTGTATCCCATGTTTTCCATTACTGAGCATTTTAGCTCACCCCTTTCTTATGTTTTCTTTCTCTAGGTTATGAAGAAAGTTTATAGGTAGAAGTACTAAAGGTGGAGATATTTATGGGACATTTTGATGATCTTTCACTAAGATAGAATAGTTTGACTCCATGTTTCTAAAGACACTAAACTATTACGGTCTGCTAGCATGTATTTTTGTAATGTACTGAATCTTAATCTAAAAAGATGTAATATCCATGCACGTTAAGCTTAGCTTGATTCAATTGGTATCAAAGGAAAGGTTTAGTAAACCTTTTGAAATTAGGATGAGAAAACCTTAGTGAGATATCTAATTATATTTCTAAGGATATGTCTAGGTATGTATATATGGATAAGTATAAAGATGATTAAAAGTTTAGGAAAATGTATGAAAAATTTGGTCATGGATTGAGTGAGTGGTTTTCAAGAAATACATCCCCGTCGGGTTATAACAAGTGGATGTGGCTCTAGAATAGATATACCTAGGGGTCACAACTCTGACAAGATGTTCTGAGATTGGCTCGTGGTAACAAGGTGCACGATAATGGTCCTTGATGAGCACCTGGTTTGACAGTCCCGGGGGATATTATTTCGGAATTCAAGAACTCTTCAGGAACCATCATGAAGGATTTATGTATACGCTAGTTATGAATAACATGGGATAAACCCAAGGTATCATAGATTATAGAAGTTGTCATGATTTATAAATTCAATAAGTAATTATTTTCATAAATATGTGGTTTTATGCTATGAAAATTAATGCTAAAACTATTATTTTGGGGTTTTTCAATGGAGGGAACTAGAAGTAACTGGATTAATGTTGAATGTGATGGAAGAAATGCTGATGGGAAGTTAAGGGGGATGATCACTAGGGTGAAATATTTAATGATCACGCCTAATAAATTTTCACGAAACATGATTAAAAATGTTTACCTTAAAAAACTCTCAGACTCACCATGGAAAACAAATAAGGTGTTTTTTGAGAGTTATGGTAATGGAGTCCATTAGAGAAAAAATATTATTTTTCATTTATGTTAAGAATGTGGAAATAATCATCTATGTGAATGTTTTAAAGGAACAAGAAGTAATTTTGACTATAGAAAATAAGGACACAAAGAAAGTGACTGCATGGGAAAAATGATGAGTTTGATTAATGAAATGGATTGTAATTTTGGCCTCTATATGTCGTCATCTAAGGTTAAGTAATTTAAATGTGGTGAAAATGGTCATTATGCAACTCAATTCCCCCAGAGGAATGTTCCAACAGATAATCAACAAGGTGGTGCAATTAATGGTTATATTGTGTATGATGATGAGACTATGTATAAAATATGAAAGGAAATGGGTATTATTTTCAATGGACTAAGGATGAAGTAATCAAAGTATTTATGTTTTTGGATTTCAGAATTATGAATGGTGAATTATTTATGGATTGTTCAGTTTATGTTTTTCTAAGTATTTACAGGAATAGGTTGAATGATCACCTTGGAATAGAAAGGCTATCTCATTAACATTATAATTTTGACAAGGGAATGTCACCATTAACATGTTCTTTATGTTTAGTTAATGCTATATGGACAAAGATATGTGGGATATGAATAAGTAAATCAGAAAGTACAAATTACCTTGGAACTAAGTAAGGACCTGTTTATAGGTGGTTTATACTACCACTAATGAAGTTTACAAATTTTTTGGATTTAAAGAGTAAATACAATATACATTTAAATGAGGAATCATTAATGTATTCCAAAATTAATAATTGTATTTCAGGTTGTTACCTTGTTTCAGGTGAATATATAATGAGGTTATTCACATGTTTGGAATATGACAACCAAGAGCTACTTTGTGTTACACAGGGGAATCAATGTTAAAATGATTTTGTGACTTATTTATAATGTTTTTTATTTTCATTATTTATATGTGCTATATGGTTAACAATTTATGGAAATATTATTTATTATCCTACCACATGAGGATATATGAAGGTTAGATATCCTTTGGTAAAAAAAATAGTGATAATGATAACTGAAGATAGATGGGATAACATATCATGGAACTTGTGATCTGTAAGTACTTTAGAAATGAGTAGGTAATATTATTTCTCTATATATAAAGAGGTTAATTAGATCAAAAAACAATAAATGGTGATTTTGTATAGAAATCATGGATGTATATCTTTTAATTAAAATTATTTAACTTTAGGAAAAAAAATCCTGAAAATAAAAAAATGTTGTCATATGCCTACATTTTTGGGTAATCAGAAGGTCCCTTAGGTCATTATAGATTTATCGATATCTAGTTGTCAACTTTATTCTAAAATTGTTCTATATCACTCTACATTAGAATATCATGGTATATTTTTTCTTCCATATCCACGTTTTCACCTTCCCTATATGTTCTCCCATTTGGAAACATATTTATATGTCAGTTTGTGTAACCACTACAGTTCCAAATATCACTTTTAAGGAATGTTTTAGTATTAATTTTCACAATGTGGTTTTGTATTAATAAAAAATTAAAGTATTAAACCTTTGAAAAACTAGATGAATTTTGAAGGAAAAATCATTTTAAGGGGGTAGAAAGTAACACCCTGGGATTTTGAGAATTATTTTTTTTCAAATTAATTTATCTTTACAAGATTTCTCTTTAGGAATGAACCTAGAAATTGTTATATATATGTATATATACATATATTAAAACACTAAGTCAAACATTCATTTAAGTTGAAATACTATCTTTTCTTGCGCTACACATAATACCATCTTGGCTTGCGCTACAATAAACCCTGACTTGGATAACTATGCGCACAACAATGAGTTTCTATAAAATGACTCTATTTTTGTGTAAATTATTTAAATAATATATTTATAACGTATCCAATAATCTTAGTAATAAATAATATTCAAATATTGTTGTTTTATATAAATAAATCATATTGATAATGAAATATAATATTTATGGTAATGTATTTTTATGTTAAAAATATTTTTTTCTTGAATAAATTATTTTAAAAAATAAAAGTAATTTTAGAAAAATTAGATATTTAATTTTATAAAATAAACGTCATTTTTTAATTCAGAACATCGAAAATATCCTACGGTGAATTTTTGGGATTTTTCTGAGCAACTTTATTTTTTGATGAATAATGAAAAATATTACTTTTTAATTAAAAACTACATTTTTCTAATTCTTTATTAATGGTAAATGATATTATAAATATCTTTTAAGGTCACATTAGATAAATATTATCAGTATTAATACAATTTAATTCATTATAATCACTTCTACATTGAAATTAAATATAAAAACTTAACAAACTTTTGAACTTTTTTCAAATATAAAAACCCTTTATTTCGCCCCGTCTGCAGGATTAGCAATAATCATAATTTTCCCACATATGTGATTAGAATTTAGAAAATTATAAATACATGTATTTAATTAGAATGTTGTTTTTGTTCTAATAAGATCAATTTAATTTTTTTCCAGAATGATTAGTGAATGTGAATAAAATTAATTATGATGATTAGGGTACGATTAAGCTTAATAAGGGACTAAACCATAAAATTTAAGACCCAAACGAGTTTAAAACTTGTCCAAAGGCCATTTTATTCAATATTATACAATTTACCAAATATTTTCTAAATATACGGGTCATTGGGACATAATTAAATGGAAGTTCCTATAAAAAATGGTAAGGGAAAAGACAAAAATTGAACTTTCCTTACCTTTAACATTTAAAAAACACAGAGATATGTAAAAAACCTAATATTTTTGTATATATATATCATTTTGAAAAATATATGTGTTATTATTACCCTAATAAATTATCAAAAAAATTTATATATCATTTAGGTACTTAAAATTCTTTAGAAACATCAATATAATAATTATTTAATCAATAATTTACTAAAATAAATGACATACCAAATATTAAAAGTGAAGTTAATTGATTGATTTATTGTATTTATTTATTTTGATTGATTAATATATCATGTTACACACATGTAAACATAATATATTTTAATTCGAATATAAGGTTGATATTTTAAAATTAACATTAAATAAATAATGCCAAAATTGACATTATTGTTATTTTAATACAAATGAATCTTATAAAATGATTAAAAATGATAAAAATAATATATTCTGACAAATGAATTTAATGTGTTAATATATATTAAATATTTTATATTAATGAAATAATTAAACTTTTATAACTAACATATTGACCCATATTATGTAAATATGTTGTTAAGATGGTTCGGGTTCAAGCAGCGTTTTAGGGCTTCACATGCGATTATTTTAAAATTAATTTACAAAAAAAATAGGATTTTAATTTTATAAATTAGATATAATGTTAATAATTTTTTTGTATTTATATGGTCTAATAAATATCACTTTAATTTAATCATAATGGATAAATTAATTAGATTAGAAAATTGGACACATTAATAAAAAAAATAAAAATGATACATAACGGAATCTCAGAAGTTAAGGAAGAAAATAATTAAAATGCACATATAAAACAAATTCTGTGGAAGATGTTTTTATCGGCCATTATACTCTATTAATACATTTTTTCCATTTTTTAGAAACTTTTGGTAAGATATACATCCAATTATTGAATACCTTTTGAAATTTACAAAAGTGTGACTCCCCCTCCACTATAAAAAGGCAAGCACTCTACCCGTTACTCATACCTCTCATGACTCTTTAATTCAGCCATGACCTGACCAAATATCCTCAAAACAATCCTCCCTTAGACATTTAATCCTCCATTTGGTTATAAATCCTCCCAAAAAATCCTTTTGGCACAAACCAAAAGGAGTTACCCGATTAAGAGGTTACACCTTCTCACAAGATCCATTCCTTTATTTTCCATCTCCACCCCTCCAATCCATTTATACCCTTCTCGTGTGATGTAACTAGTTTCCTACATATACTAGGATGTTTCAATAAAAATATTTTTTCCTAAACATACACAAACCTTCATCTAATTGATTCTGAACATACTGTTTTTGTGTACGGCGAACTACCGCCTCACGAAATGATAATTGTTCATTTCTCATTTTCCACCAATTATGGCAGCCATTATGATGAAAAAATTATTTATATATGTAATATATTATATTTACTAACTGTTTGTACTTATTTATTAATTTTAAAACACACATCTATTTACCTCCCATTTTGTATTAATATGATAATCTTGTTTGAGGAAGTATGTACTACCTTTATCTCAAAGCGATGTGATTCATTCCCACACCACATAGAATGTATTGAGGATGAGACTAATGAACTTATATGATATATATGATATATTAATGATACTATAAAATTGATATATACATATACATAAACAATTATACATATGTCATTTACATACTTTCTTTCAATAGGACAATAAAAATGTAAAATTGCGTTCATTAGTACGTACGACTTACCGTCTCCATGAACAGTGTATTCCATTACATAATACATTAAATATATATTATTATAATATAATTATACTGTATATACCTATAATTTTCTACATTCTGGAATCATGATAGAATTATATAGATCAATGATATAACAAATTAAGACACATGTGAAGAACACAACGAATATTAGCCGAAGTGAAACCATGACATAAGATCATTAAAAAGAGCGTAATATAAGGTCATAAAAAATAATATATGGTAATAGGTATAACAATATTATTCTTTAAAATATGTATAATAAACTTATATTTATTATATTGGAAGATTTTATGAGTACGGTGAGAGTTAAGACATAGGGTAAGGGGAATTTCATTTCACTTTTAATTTCTGTAAGATACATCTTATGTTCTCCACTATTTAATTTTGTGTGGTGTATGTGAAACCCATGGTTGTATACTATGTATAATGTACATAAATTTATGGGTATTCACATATCCATTTCATGATACTTATTTCTTGGCGGTTTTGTTTCAAAAGTTACCAAATCGGTGAAAACATTTTGTCTCAATTTTCCTTCTTTGAAACTCATGTTTTGTTGTGAACCTAAATTATTTTTCAAGGTGCATAAACATCCATTTTACATGAAATATAATGAATATAAATATTTTAATGATATTATATCAATAATTTAACTTCCTTTACCTTCATTTAGATTATGATCCCATGTTACCAAGTTATAAGTGTTTATTGATAGAATCTCAGCACTTTTCATGATTATTTCTGTTTATGATTTCTTTTACGAATTAATATGTTCCATATCTCAAAAAAATCGATGTATTTTATTATACTCTGGTTTTTCATGATATAATCACGTATTGGTTCCATATTTCCTCTCTTTTTTAAATAATATAGTTAATAAGTGTTTTAAGTAAGCCAGACATTACCCTCTGTTCAGTAAAAACTTAATGTTTTCTAAAATGAGATTGTAAGAATATTATACCATTCCCATATAATATTTAAAAGACATTTATACCCTTTTTTCTTTTACAAATATATTTAATGGTATCTCCTTTTCTCTTTCCGAGGAAGGAATATTTCTATCCTTTTTATAGTGTAAAATGATTTTTCTTTTGACCTCGTACGCCATGTATGTATTTACCCACAATTATTTCTTCAAATTTTCCTTTTAATTCTAAAAGGATAATATTCAAGAAAATTATTTAAAAAAATTAGTTTTCAAGGGAATATATATTCAAAATGTTTTCAATATTCTTTTATAAATTTTAAAGTAAAATGGTTTTCAACTTTTTTTCAAAATTTTTTAATGGATTTCGTAGTATTTTCAATGAAATGATTTCTAAAATGTTTTCAAGCTTTATTTATGGGTTTTCAAAATATTTTCAAAGAAATGATTTTTAATTTTTTTTCCAGATTTCATTAATGGGTTTCAAAGTATTTTCTATGAAATGATTTTTTTAAAGAAATTTCAAGCTTTCTTTAAAGGGTTTCAATGTATTTTCAAGGAAATTATTATCAAATAATTTTCAATATTTCTTTATTTTTATTAAAAGAAAAATGGTTTTACAATATTTTGATGCTAATTTTATAAGATTTCAATGAAAAAGTTTTTTAAAAAGACTTCATGTTCTATTCATATGTTTTCAATTCTCTTTTGTATGAAAATTATTTTAAAATGGTTTTATGAATTGAGAATATTTTTTTAAAAAATAAATGATATTTTCTTAAAGAAATGTTTTTGATAGATATTTCAAAATTATTTCCTTTCTATGATGAAATCCAATAATGTTACCCATGATTTTCTAGGAAATTATATAAAGCTTCTATTAAAATCATTTATATGAACGAGCTATTCTTAATAGAATCATCTTTATGAAAACCATTTATACTTCATTGGTTATATGTGTATGAAACCCCTTTCTATTTCACGAATTATATATTTTTGAAACCATCTTATTTTCACAGGTTATGTTTATGATTAAATTATTATGAAACCTATATCTTTACATAGGTTATGATGTGTTTACATGATTCTGATACCAATTTCATTTCATGGATTACAATATGTTTATTTATGATTTTTTGGCACATGTATTTATGATTTCATGATGTGATGGGTGGGACCTTTATCTCTCTACAATGAATTGGGTAAAGATTTATATCTCATGGGATATATAGGGCTGGAATGAGGTTTTACTCGGTTTAGTAATACAGGTTTGGAATGAGAGTTGACTCATTTCAGTAATAAAGTACTGGAATAAGGGTTTACTCAGTTCATTAATACATGCACGTAACGAGGGTTTACTTAGTTCAGTAACATAGTATTGGGTCGAGGGTGTAATGAGTTTAGTAACATAGGGCTGGAATGATGGTTGACTCAGTTTTGTAATTCAATTCTAGAACGGGGGTTCAACCAATTTAGTAATGGTCTTTTCCACTAAAATGATATTATCATTGATGTATTGTATACTATGGAAATCATTATATGCTTATTTGTTTCCACTATTCCATGTCTTAGTCCTATGTCATGCTTTAATGAATTATGTTCTTTATTTTCTTATAATTAATTTCATTTAAACTACCATGATTTATGCCATGATTCATATTTAAGATCATTGATATTTAGGGTTTGATCTTATATTTTCCTCATGACAATCTAATAACCTTACGATCATGTTTATTCTTACATGTCTCCCTTGTTTACCCTTACTGAGAATTTGAGCTCACCCCTTTATTATGTTTCCTTCCTCCAGGTTACAAAGAATTGTATTAGGTAGAATTATAATAGGTGATATATTTATAGGATATGTTGAATATCCTTCACCAGGAGAAAAGATTTTGTTTCAATTCTTCCAAAGACACTAAACAAATACGGTTCTATGGAAAGTATTTTTGTAATGTACTGAATATTCATATAAAAAGATGTAATATACATGTATGTTATGCCTGGGTCTCTATAGTTGGTATCAAAGGTAAGGTATATTCATCCTTTAGAAACTAGGATGAGAAAACCTCAGTGAGATCCCTTGGTTTGTTTCTAAGGATATGTCAAGGGATGTCTCTAAGGATATGTATAAGGATGATTTAACATATATGAAAATGTCCTCAAATTTTGGAAAAGGATAGAGTGAGTGGTTTCTAGGAAATACATCCATATCTAGATACTACAAGTGGTTGTGGATCTGGTATAGATGTACCTAAGGGAAATAACTCTACTATGATATTCCGAGATTGACTCGGGGTAATATGGTACATGACAACCGGCCATGCTGTACACCTGGTTTGATACTCATGAGTGATATGTGTTGGGAATTCACAAACTCTTCATGAACCATCATTAATGATTTTGATGTATGTTATATATGAATCACCATGAATAAACCCAAGGTCTTATAGATTATGGTATGTGTCATGATTTATACAGCCTACAAGTAATTCATTTAATGACTTTGAGGTTTTCTACTATGATAAGTAATGCTCACACTATGCTTTTGGTTTTATTCAATGGAGGGAACTAGAAAGAACTGGATTAATTTTGAATGTGATGGAAGAACATCTGATGGGCAGTCAAGGGGTATGATCACTTGAGTGAATGATTTCGTGATCATGCCGAATCAATTATCATGGAACATGATTAATGATGTTTACCTTAACCAACAATCAGACACACCAAGGAAGTGAAAACAAGGGTTTCACCGAGAGTTTAGGTACTGGAGGCCATGGAGAAAAGAATATTTAGTTTTCTTTATGTCAAGAATGTGGAAAAAAATCTCCTACGTGATGTTCATAGAGGAAAAATAAGGTTTTTTTACTATGGAAAATAAAGACAAAAAGCAAGTGAGTGTAAGGAAAAAATGAACAGTTTGATTAATTAAATGGATAGTAATTTTGGCCTCTGTATGTTTTCATTGAAGGATACATGCTTTAAATGTAGAGAAAATTGTCATTATGCAACTCAATTCCCCAGGAGGGAAGTTCTTATAGAGAATCAACAAAGGTGTGCGAGTAATGGTTACATTGTGGATGATGAAAAGACTACATAAGAAATGTGAAAGTAAAGAGGTATTTTTGTTAATGGATTAAGAATGAAATAATAGAAGTAATTATGTATTTGGATTCACGATTTAAGAATGGTGAATTATATAAGGATAGTTTAGTTTATGTTTTGCTATGAATTTACAAGAATATATTGAGTGGTCATGATGGACTAGAAAGGTTATCTCATGAATGTAAAAATTTTGTCGAAGGGAATGTAACCCTTAACATTTTCTTTATGTTAAGATAATTTTTTATAGATAAATATATTTGGGATATTAATAAGTAAATCGAAACATACTGATTACCTTGGAACTAAGTAATGACATGTTTATTAGTGTTTTATGCTACCACTAATGAAGTTTACAAAAAAATTTGTATTTAAGGGGTAAATACAATATACTTTGGAATGAGGAAGCATGCATGTTTCCCAAAAGGATGTATAGTAATTCACGTTTCTTCCATTTTTTTGGAGAATATATGATTAGGGTATTCAAATGTTTGGAATGTAACAACAAATAGAAACTTTATGTTATATAGGGGAATCAATGTTATTCTGATTTTGTGACTTCTTTCAAATGAATTGTATATTCATTTTTTGGAAGGTTTATATGGTTTAACATTTGTGGAAATATTATGTTTTGTTATACCACATGAGGATTTATGCATATTGGATATCCAATTATAAAAACGTGGTGACGAGAAAAACTGATGATAAATGGGATAACATATAATGGATCTTGTGATCTGTTAGTACTTCAGAAATGATAAAGAAAATTTATATTTTTATAAAGAAAGATATGAAGTATATCAAAAAATAATAAATTGTTAATTTTTCTAGAGATCATGATAGTATATATTTTAATTAAAATTATTATAACATTTGGAAAAAGGATCTGGAAAACAAAGAATGTTGTCCTATACCTACGTTTTCAATGAAACAGAAGGTCCCTTAGGTCATTACAGATTTATGGATTTCTGGTTGTTAATATCCTAATAGCATTTTTCTCTATCACTCTCCATTAAAACATAATGATACATTTTTTCTTTCATATCCATGTTTTCAATTTCGACTTATGTTCTCCCATGTGAAAACATAATTATATGTTACTTTAGGTAACCATTACGGTTCCAAATTTCCATTTTAAAGGATTTATTAGTATCCATTTTTACGATGTTGGTTTCTATGAATGAAAAATTAATGTATTAAACCCTTGATAACTAAGATGAATTTTGAGGGTGAAATTCATTTTAAGGGGGGTGGAATGTTACACCCTGATATTTTTAGAATTATAATTTTTGAATTAATTTTTCTTCTCAATATTTTTCATTGTACATGACATTAGAAATTGTCATATATATATATATACATATTAAAACAATAACTAAAACATTTTGTTTATATTCAATACTAACTGGGGTTGCGCTACACGCAATACAAACTTTGATGACGCTACAAGCAATACAGATTTGGCTTACGATGCACACAACAACAAGATTCTAAGAAACATATATTTGTATTATATTAATTGTTTAAATAAGATAATTGTAACATAGAAATTAATCATAGTAATAAATAATTTTCAAATATTGTTTTTTATATAAATAAAACATTTTGATAATGAAATATAATATCATTGGCAAAGTCCTTTTATGTTAAAAATATTGTTTTCTTGAATGAATTGATTTTAATAATAAAAGTAATTTTAGAAAAAATTAGAAATATAATTTTATAAAATAAGCATCATTTTTTAATTCATAGCTTAAAATTATACTAGGGAGAATTTTTTGGATTTTCCAGAGAAATATTATTTTTTGACGAACAGTTAAAAATACAGATTTTTAGTTAAAATCTGCCTTTTTATCTAATTATTTATTGATGCTAAATGATATTATAAATATTTTTTTAAGGTCACATTAAATAAATATTTCATTTTTTAATAAAATTTAATTCATTATAATCAATTCCACTTTGAAATTAGAAATATAAAAACTTAACCAACTTTTTATAGTTATTCAACTATAATAGCCCATTATTTCACGACATCTACGAGATTAGCGTTAATCTAAAACTTTCCATTTCTGTGATTAGAATTTTAAAAATATGACATAAAAATGTAATTATTATTATTTTTGTGGTCAAATATGGTCAAATTAATTTTTTGAACAAAAATAATAGTGAATGTGATTAAAATTAATTACGGTGAATAGGGTATGATTCAGCTTATTAATGGAATTAACCTTAATATTAAGGAGAAAAATGTGATGGAAACTTTTTGACAAGCCATTTGTTTCCAAAATTTCACCATGTCACCAATTGGATCAAAATATATGGGTTATTGGGACATTATTAAATGGAAGTTCCCTATAAAAAGCGTATGTAAGGAAAAAGACAAAAAAGGAACTTTCCTAACCTTTAAAATTTATAAAACATTGAGATATGAAGGAAACATAATATTTTATGTTAAATATATCCTTTTGAAATATATATGGGTTATTTTTATCATAATAAATTATCATTAATTTTTATATATGGTTTAGGTACTGAAAAGGGTTAAACAACGTCAATATAATGAATATTTAGTTAATAATTAAATAAAATAAATGATATTATAAATATTAAAAGTGAAGTTAATTAATTGAATTATTGTCTTTATTTATTTTTATAGATTAATATATCATGATAAACACCTTTAAAACTAATATATATTATAATTCCAATATAATAATTATATTTTAAAATTAACATTAAATAAATAATGTATAAATTGACATTATTATTATTTTAATATAAATATATCTTATAAAATGATTTAAAATTTCTAAAAATCCAATATTCATCCAAGTGAATTTTATTTTTTAATAAATATTAAATATGTTATATTTATGGAATAATTAAACTTTTATAATTAATATATTGTCCCATATTATGTAAATATGTGGTTAAGAAGGTCTGGGTCCGAGCAACATTTTATCACGTCACAGGTGATTGTTTTAAAATTAATTTAAAAAACAAAGGGGATTATAAATTTATAAATTATATATAATGTTAATAATTCATTGGATATATATGGTATAATAAATCTCATTTTAATTTAGTCTTAATGGTAAAAGCTTTTATATTATAAAACTAAATTCTTTAATAAAACAACCAGAATGATAAAACCATGCAATCTTAGGTGTCAAGGAACCAAAAAATTAAAACGAAAATATTGTTTGTATATATGATATTTTTATCAACTATTATTCTCCTTTAATCTATTATTTTTCCAGTTTTTAGGAACATTTTGTAATATATACCACCCATTATTGAATACCATTTGGTATTTACAAAAGTTCTACTCCCCCTCCACAATAAAAAGGTGAGCACTCTACTCATTCCTCACACCTCTCAAGCCTCTCAAGTTCTACCGATAAATGTTAAAATTACCTCCAAAAAATCCTCCAATAGACGTTTTGGCCTCTCTTTGTACAGAAATATTCCCAAGGAATCCTTTCGGAATAAACCAAAAGGAGTTACCTGATTTAGTGGTAACATCTTCTCTCAAGATACTTTCCATTATTTTCATTATCCACCCCCTCAAATCCCCTTATACCCTTCTCGTGTGATGAAACCAGTATCATACATATTTTAGGATGTTTTTATGAATGTTCTAAGACCTACACTTACACACCTCTCTATATAATGGATTTTGAACATATTGTTTTTGTGTACGGAAAACTACTACCTCACGAAACGATGAATTTTCATTTCAACTTTACCCCAAATATTTTAAGCCATTATGATAGAAAAATTATTTATATATGTAAAATTATATCTATTATTTATTTAATATTATTTATTCCTTTTATAACACACATATTTTTATCTTCCATTTGGTGTTAATACGGTAATCTCGTTTGAGGAAGTGTTTACTACCGCCCCCTCAAAGCGATCAATTCGTTCACAAACCACACAAAATGTATGAAGGATGAGTTTATTTAACTTATATGATATATATGATATATTAAAACTAAATTAATAATTATATATATACATACATATATTTATATATACATATTTCATTTAAATACTTTCTTTCAATATGACAATAAAAATGGAAAATAACATTCATGCATACGTACGGCTTAATGTCTCCATGAATGGTGTATTCAATTACGTACTCCATTATGATATATATTAACATAATATAATTATAATGAATATAAATATCATTTTAAACATTCTGGAATCCTGATATAAGTATATGAATCAATGATACAATAAATTAAGACACATGTGAAGGACAAAGAAAATATTGCCCGAAGTGAATCCTTGATATAGGATCGTTAACAAGAAAATAATATAAAGTCGTAATAAAAGAATATATGGTAAAATATATAATATTTATCTCCTATAAGAGATTTATAATAAAATTATATTTAATATAAAGGATGATTTTATGAGAAAAAAGAGAGTCAAGACACAAGGTAAGGGGAATTTCATCTAACTTTTAATTCCTATGAGATACATGTTATGTTCACCACTCTTTCCTTATGTGTAGAATATATACTAAAAATAGTTGTATTCTATGTATATTATACTTAAATTTATGGGTATTCACATATCCATTTTATTATTCTTATTTCATGGTGTTTATGTTTCAAAAGTTACCAAATTGGTAAAAATGTTTTGTCTCAATATTCCTTCTTTGAGACTCATGTTTTGTTATGCACCTAAACTCTTTTTCGAGGTGAATATACTTCCATTTTAAATTCCATATCATGAATCTCAATAATTTCATGATTTTATATGATTAATTTATCTTAATTTCCTGATAAGGAGATTATGATCCCACGTTACCAAGTTATAAGTGTTTGTTGAGACGATCACATTGCTTTACGAGATTGTTTACAATTATGCTTACTTTGATGAATTATAATGTTCCATCTCCCAATAAAATCCATTAAATTATGTATACTCTGATTTTTCATGATATAATCACGTATTGGTACCATATTTAGACTCTTTAGTATAAAAGATAGTTAAGAAAGTATTTTAAGTAAGCCTTATTTTACACTCTATTCAGTCAGAAATATATGATTTCTAAATAGAGTTTCCAAGAATATTATACCATTCCTCTATAATATATAAAAATCATTTTTAACATTTTTTATTTTAAAAATATCTTCAATGTAATATTATTATCTCTTTTCAAATAATGAATCGTTCTAACCTTTTTACACTACAAAAGGAAAGTTCTTTTGACCTTGCATGACAAGTACGGATTTACCAGTCATCATTTCATAAAATATCCCTTTGAATTTTTAAATGGTTTATCATTATGAAAATGTAAGTAGTTTTGAGGGAAAAATATTTTCAAAATATTTTTAAGATTATTTTATAACGTTTCATGTAAAATGGATTTTGAAATATTTTCACGATTTCTATAATGGTTTTTAAAATATTTTCAAATAAATGAATTTTAATACTTTTTCATGCTTTATTTAAAGGATTTAAAATTATTTTCAATGAAATGATATTTAAAATGTTTTCAATCTTTATTTAGTGGTATTCAAATTATTTTCAATGAAATGATTTTTCAATGTGATTTCATGATTTCGTTAATGGCTATTAAAGTATTTTCAAAGAAATAATTTTCAAATGATTTTCAATCTTTCATTAATGGTTCTAAAAGTTTTTTCAAAGAAAAGGGGTTTTAAAATGTTTTGAAGATTATTTTATAAGCTTTCAATAAAAAAGTTTTTCAAAATTATCTCAAGTATTCTCTATATTTTTTCAAAGATATTTTCTATTAAAATGATTTTAAAATGGTTTTATGAATTAAAAATCAATTTTAAAACAAGAAAGTATATTCTTCTCATGATTTTTTTTGAAAGATATTTCCAAAATATTTACCATCTATGATGACATCCATTGATGTCAATCGTTCCTTTCTAGTAAATGATATAAAGGTTACATTCATATCCTTTCTATGAGTGTGTTATACTTAATATAATGGTCTATATGAAACCCATTTCTTTTTTAGTGGTTATATGTGTATGAAACCCATATCTCTTTCATGGGTTATATGCTTTTGAAACCCAATTATTTTTAACAAGTTATGATTATGATAAAATGATTATGAAACATGTCTCTTTCTATAGGTTATGATATGTTTACTTGTTTATGATACCCATTTCATTTCATGGGTTATGATATGTTTATTTATGCTATTGTGGAACATGTGTGTATGATTTGACTACGTGATGGTTGGGACCTATATCTCCCTTAAATACATAAGGTAAAGGTTTATATCTCATGTGGTAGACATGGACAGAATCAGGGTTTAATTGGTTTTGAAATTCAGAGGTAGAAGGAGGGTTTACTTGGTTCATTAATACATGGCTGGAACTTGTGTTTACTTGGTTTAGTAATACGAGGCTTGAACGAGTGTTTACTCATTTCAGTAATATAGGGCTGGAATGAGGGTTTACTCAGTTCAGTAATACACGAATGGAATGAGGGTTTACTTAGTTCGGTAATACAATGATGGAATGAGGGTTCACTCTGTTGTGTAATATAGGGTTGGAATGGGGTTACACCTTGTTCAGTAAAGTCCTTTTTCCACTAAAATGCTCTTGGAATTGATGCCTTGGATACTATGTAAATAATTATATTCTTATCTATTTCCATAATTCTATGTCTTTTTCTTATGTTATGATTCCATGGATTATTCTATTAATTTCATTATGATTCATGTCTTATAAACTACCAAGATTTATTCCATGATTCTTCTTTGTAATATTTGATATATTGGGTATGATATTCAATTTTCATGACCACATTCTCATACCCTTATAATCATGTTTATGCTTACCTTTATACCTTGTTTACCCTTGCTGAGAATTTGAGCTCACTCCATTCCTATGTTCCCGTTCTCGAGGTAATGAAGAATGGTTTTAGGGGGAATTACTAAAGGTAGAGATCTTTTTGGGAGATGTTGATGATATTTCACCAGGATAGAATATTTTTTTCAACGTTTTCAAAGACACTAAACTATTACATTCCTCGAGTATTTTTTTTTAAAGAATTGAATATTCAACTAAAAAGATGTAATATACATGTATGTTAAGCCTAGGCCACTATAAAAAACACTAACCAACATAATATTTTTATCTTATAAATGTTCTTACTTTTAAACTATATCCATCATGGACTCTGGGGTTTCAGATTTAAATTCTGGTTATGCATCCTCCAAAAATTTAGTAACATCCTGTTCTTATTTATAAGAGATACTATTTCTCTGTAATTTTTTTTCAAATTTGATTTCTCCCATTTTGGGTAACATTTTCTAAGTCTTATACATGATTCCAGCTTCAATTTATTCATTATAAATATTTCTTGAGCACCAAGAGGCAATGTTCCCAACTCTACAACATAAATAATAGGCCATTGTAAGCATTCCTCAAAATCTACCATTTCCTCCCTTGAATTCTTGGAAAAAAGAGAAATAAGTTCTTCTTCCTCATTATCTTCCACAACACTATATCTAGAAATATATTATTTTTACATGGATTTGAATGCCATTTCCTTGCTTACTCGATCTATTTCATCATCTAGATTGACTCCCACTTCATAATATACAATATATTTTGGAATTTCATCAAGATATCATTTATATAGATACCTTTATTCAAGGAAAAACACATTTTTATTGTATAGGGGTTAATGTTTTATTAATATGTTCTTAAATATATTAATAAATTTAATTTCACCACAAAGTCCTGATATTTATTTATCAGATTTTGTAATTTGGTTAAAAAAACAACCTGCATTTTCATCTGGATTCATTTTAAGATCCTCAAACTTATTGTAAAAAACTCAATGATTTCCCTCCTTCACCTTTTTATCACCTACATATATATTTTCCAGTTTCTCCCATATGGTCTTGGTAGATTTGAAAATCATCACCTTAAAATAGATTTTATCATATAGATCTTTAGTAAGGGAATTTTGTGATTCGGAATCCACATCAATCATTTTCTATCTTTTTTAGTCATAGAATGACCTATTGCATCAGTAACCCGAATACCATAATCTGTGTAAAAAATAACAACCATACTAATGGATCTCATATTAGATCTTATCTTATTCTTCTAAGAATGGATGTTTCTTCCTTCAAATAGGTGAATCCACCCAATATTAACTATATTATCCATTAAAACAATATATGATAGATTAAACACTAAGAACTTGTAGGATCAGATACAACTTATAGGTCCCCCTGGGAACCATATGTTGGGAGGGATGAATCAAATTGAAAAAATATTCTTTTAAACCAATTTATCTTGTCCCCACATTGGTAGGAACTTGTAAATCCTATCTGATGGAATAATGAAGTTATTAATGTACTATGTAAAGAGAGATAACACCACAATTTTACATGGTCCACCACTAAGGGATTGTCTAAGGAGAATATTACAATATTGTTGCCATCATACCTAAATCCAATAAGCCTCACTAGTTATTATGGAATATATAATATCATACACAATCACTCTATTCTAGGAACACTGCCTATACAAGATTTTTGGGACCACATGTAACGACTCAAAAACTTATTAATGAAAATTTCTCTCGATCTAGTTAAATGTATTATTATGTTAAATGGATATATAAAATAAGCACTTCCATGGTTATATGTTTTTGGATTTCAATATATCGTTATGAATTGTTATCGTTGAAAATATAGTCATTGAACAATGATCACATGATTAGTATAAATATAGGGCTTTAACAAATCCAATTCACTCAAAAAAGGAAGTGATGACCTCATCCAGTAGAATTTATCAATACGAAGCCCATTTTCTGGAGCTCAGAAAGGAGGTGGAATCACTGGGCTTCTCTCTTAACCAATTCCAAAATGAACTTGAATACGTTAAGCTCAAACAGAACCACCAATGGGAGAAGCAGAAGTTGATAGAGATTACCACCTGAGCATTGTTGTCCGAGCCACCCCAAGAGCCTGTCACCATCGCATACCTTACCCTTATGTCATATGAAGATGTTATATGGGGTTATATAACAAGACCCTAGCACTATGATTATATGTATTATTTTTGTATAGAATAAATAATATACATTTATTTTATTATTGTTTCTTTGTAATTTGTTTTTAAAGGAAAATAATATTTTTAGTTAATATTAAATTAAATAATATATTTTTATTGATTAATGGATTTTTTAATTAAATAATATTTTAATAAACTATTATTAATAAATTACTTTTTATTAAGTATAAATGATCGTATAATTTTCATGAATACAATTATAATTTTTATTAAAGTTTGAAAGTCGTTTTTGTCAAAACCATTGAATTTTTGATAAATGTAGTTTTTTATTTTAAAAGTAAAAATTCAAATATTTATTAATTTATTTAGATAAAATGAATATTATTTTTGGATTCCGGATGTTGAAATTATCTAACGGTGAATTTTTTTATAATTTTCTGAGAACGCCAATTTTTTGCGTAAAAATTATATACAGTTTAAATACATAATGTTTTTTATGACATCATAATGACCCAATAGTGATGTAATAAAATACTATAATTGGTATGTTAAGCCAATACATGTTTTAAAATTAAAATAATGCGATTTTATGTTTGTTTGATTTACTCTACAAAGCCTTTGTGGACTGTCCAAAACATATAAAACATTTTAAAATTTAAAATGATTTCCTTGAGAGTGTGACTCACCTCTAGATAAGAAAGCATAATATTTTAATATGTTCGACCATTTTAATTAAAAAATAATGTTTTCTACTCCCCTTTGTTAAAAAACCTGGACTGAAAACATGGGTTGGTTTGTTGTTTTGATTAGTTTAATTTGTTGTGTCCAAAACCAAAATAATAAATAATTCCCTCCCTTTTCCTATATAAACCCAACCAAGATCCCACATCTCTTAACTAAAAACCTTTTTATCTTGACCAAACACAGACCTACTCCCCCTAAAATCCTCTCAAGGTTCCCCAAGCTCCCAAATAGTCTCTCTTAATCCTCTTCCAAGCCTTTGGGATCACACTACCAAGTAATGGATTTCTTAATTTCTCATTTTTGTCGAAATTTCATTATATTATTATAAACTTTTGTTTTCAATTAAAAATGTTGGGGTATGATTCCACACTACCACATAATTCCATCCTTATTTTTTAATGAGTATAGGCCTCTTTATCTCTAATTAATTCCTCCCATTGAATCTCCTTACCATACTGAAATTCAGTAAGGATTTTCTCTCTTTTCATTTACATTCAAGCAATTATTTTATATTATGAACCTAAATTCCAATAAATATTTTGGAACATGTATCTATATGACCCCCTTAATTTCCATTTCATGTACATATTATGAGATACCCCTTTCTCTCCCATTAACCATTTTTATTAATTCTTATGCCAGGTCTTTATGCTGCCGAATTTGCTCCATGATTTTCCAAGACAAAGTCATTGTGTAGTGAATACCTTGCTCGTTTATCTATCAAGGATATTAACCTTTGTAGAAATTTACATATCGATTATATAGTTTCATTTATGTATTCCACATTCTTTCTTCATGTAATAAATTATGACGTTTAATGATTCCATGTTGTATGATCCATGTGGCACACGTATGCATGAAATGAAATGATTAAGAAGGGTGCACCCTGATAGCGCTCTAATGCATTGGGTAGACAATAGTATGATGTTAAGTCAAGCACAATGAGTTTTTACTCATTCTAATTCAAGTGGAATTAGTTTTTATTCCTTTTACATGTAAAATGGGCCTTTTTCATGCTAATATCATGTTAAATGTTGTTTCCACATTTCCATGTTATGATTTTCATGCTATATCATGCCTTTATGTTCATGTTTCTATTATTCTCTATTGGTATGCCCATTACCTAACTCGTACTGCATTCTTCATGTTATGACTTGTTTACTTCCTTACTATGATTTATAGCTCACCCTTTTCATATGCATGTCATCGGGTTATCCCATGCAATGCTAAGTACGAAAGAATGTTGTGGTCATGTAAAATAAGTTTTCAATAAAGATGTTGTGTTTTATGTACTAAGTTGTTATGTAATGTTCCTAATTTCACAATAAAGTAGACCGTTCAATCCTTAGAGTTGTATTTTGTTAATGTATACGTAATAAATCATGTTTATGTGTGTAATAAAGAGTAGGGTTGTTATAATTAGTATCAGGGGATATGTTTAATTATTTTTGGGATTAAGATTAGAAAGCCTTAGTGAAAGACTTAGGGATAAGACTAAGCATACTAAAAACATCCCTAAAATTTATTGAGTATTTATTAAGTGTTTTATCAGGAAAATACATCCTTATCTAGATATTAGTAGGTAGAGTCGGCTCTAGAATAGATGTATCTAGGGGTAAAACTTAAAAACACCACTTTGAGATTGACTCGAACAAGAACTGGTGCATGACAACGAGCCTTGCTGCACTCTTGGTTACAACACTCCAAGGGGATATGACTTGGTAAATTCATAACCTTAGTATGAAAAATTATTAATATATTAAAATAAATTCCCCTAAGAATATATTATGGGATGTGGATCATGGATGACAAAGATTAAAGCCTATAAATTGATAAGTTAAGGAATTAAAAGTAATTTATAGGTTATCCCTTTTTGTCTTTGTATTCCCGTTTATGTGTTACCCCTAAAATTAATTTTATTCCTTCCAATGGCCGATAATTGGAGCAATCTATCTAAAAACCAATGCAAAGATCAATGTGACATCTATTTTAATGATATTCCCATTCCGATGGATGCAGGAATCACAAACATTGTCACGATACTCTTCCAGTTAACTCATGTTTTGAATAGAAACATGGTTCAAGCGGAATGTTCAACCCCCCATAATAAAGAAAAAGTCGCAATATAGTGCTTTATGAGATAAAGGCCTCCTAATTTTAAAGGATCATTCGATCCCTCAATCACCGAACAATGGATCCATTCCATTGAAAATATCTTCTCCATCCTTCAATGCTCTAAACAAGAGAAGGTTCTTCTGGCTGCTTATCGTATGGAGGGTAAAACTGATCATTGGTGGACATTGATCAAAAATAAAAAGCCTGAGAAAAATATATATGCATTGGAATGGGAGTATTTCCAAAAAAATGTATTTCGATAAATATTTTCCTCACACCCTCCCAATTTAGATGGAAATTGACTTCTTTATGCTCAAGAAAAAGACTACAAATCCATCAGTGTGTAAAATGAAAACATTAAAAAACTTGCACGATACACCTCCAACATTGTATTTACCCCTGAATTCAAGTTTTACCACTTATTTGATGGTCCAAAACCTTGCCTATGGGAAGACCTAGTGATTTGTGACTTCCAGAGTTATGAGAAAACTGTCTGATGTGACCTCAATGACGAAATGGAGATTGGTGAATCTCATGGTTGTCATGGGGGTAATAACCCTAAGTTGGACTTTAATTCTGGTGGTCTGATGGATAAATCCAATTTTTCTAAGAAAATATAGTTCCCCACTTTCCAAAGGTACAAAATGAAACACCTTGTTAATTTCCTTAAGGGGGTGAGGAAATGCTTTAGGTGTGGAAGAGAAGGGAACCTAGCCATTAACTGCCGACAAGAAAATACAATAGCTTCGATAGAGGGAAGGAACTCTCCATTCAACCCTCAACTCATTTTTCATTGATTCAACAACAAAGTAACAGGGGACATTACAAAATGGTTCCATAAGCGAAGGGTTTTCAAAGGCAACCAGCAACCTCCAAGGAAGCAAGGGCGAGCTTTTTCCATCACTACCACCGAAGAGAACCCGGACAATGATGTGGTGAAAGGTACACCAGTTATTCATTCATGAATAGTGAACATACCTTTTTATTATGGTTTTATGCATTCTTTTATATCCTAGATGTTTAGTAGAACAATCCCCACACCCCCACAAATTATGGAAGTAATGATTTTGGTGAGAATGTAAAATGGTGCAATCATTACATCCGATGAATATAACTCCTCCCCAATCCTGATTTGTGGATTGAACTTCCCGTAAAACCTTGTTATACCCCCTATGGTGGAAGTTTATGCAATTATTGGTCTAGATTGTCTTTCCTTATATAGAGACAACATAAATTGTTGTTAGATGGAAATATCTCTCCATATTGAGAATTGACCCCCGATTCTTTACAAGTGAAAGGAAGAGTATGGATCTTCAATAGCACCATCATATCAAGTGTGGATGTTACTAACCTATGAGAATGTGTATATTTCTCAGATTATTGAGTCTATGGAAGCAGCCATCCTTGAAGACATGCCTATTGTGAGGGAATTTACTGAAGTGTTTCTTTATGAATTGCCTAGTCCTCCTTTTAGAAGAGATGTGGAATTCTCAATTGATCTTATTCCTGGGGTGTTTCCAATATCCATGAATTCATATATAATGGTTATTGTGGAGCTTGAAGAGCTAAACAATCAACTAATGGAGAATCTGGATAAAGGGTTTATATGACCAATTGCTTCACTGTGGGGTTCACCAGTCCTCTTTGTCAATAAGAAGGATGGGTAAACATGCCTTTTCATGGATTATCGTTAGCTCAACAAAATCACCATAAATAACAAGTATCCTATGCCCTAAATTGATGAATTGTTCAATCAGATACATGGAGCACAATACTTCTCCAAGTTTAATCTGTAGTTGGGATATTACCAAGTAATGGTGAAGAATGAGGATTCCCCCAAGACTTCTTTTCATACAAGGTTAGATCTCTACGAATTCATAGTAATGTCTTTCGGACTCACTAATGCTCCAGAAATATTCATGGACACAATTAATACAGTCTTTAGAGATTACCTCAATAACTTTGTGGTAGTCTTTATAGACGATATTCTAATATACTCCAAAACCAAGGAGGATAATGGGGCGAATCTATTCACTACACTAAAGAACTTATGAAAGGATAAGCTCTATGAATGCTACAAAAGTTTTTAGTTTTGGTTGAAGGAAGTTTCATTCTTGGGTAATATAATCATAAGCATTGGAATATCTGTGGATCCCTCTAAGATAGCTGCGATTGAGGGATGATCAAGGTCAATATCGATAACAGATATCCGTAGATTCCTAGGGTTAGATGGATATTATCAACAATTTGTGAGAAATTTGTCACAATTGTGCAACCCTCTTACCAATCTAACTTGTGAGGGATTGGAGTTTCCTTGGAATGATAAATGCGAAGAGATCATCAAGGAGTTAAAAAAGAGGCTTATCACTACACCCATTCTCACATTACCCATAAGTGGGTACCATTTTGTTGTATTTTGTGATGATTTGAAGAAGGGAATGGGTTGTGTGTTGAAGAAAACTGACAACGTCATTGCCTATGCTTCAAGGCAATTGAACATTAATGAGTAGAACTATCCAACACATGATCTGGAGTTGGCTGTAGTAATATTCACATTAAAAATTTGGCGACATTACCTCTTTGGGGAGAAGTGTGAAATATACATGGAACAAAAAAGCCTCAAGTATATATTCACATATAATGATTTGAATATGCACCAACGAATATGGCTAGAGCAGATCAATGAATATGACTGCTTATTCCATTACCACCATGGGAAAGCAAGAAAGGTGGGAGATGCTCTAAGTAGAAAGGATACAGAGATTCTATCACTAATGAGAATTGAAAAGGATCCAATCCTCATAGATTTGATGAATATGGATATGGGAATCATAAATAAGGGAACATCATAAGTCCTTTCACAAATTATTTCTCAACCATCTCTTTTGGAAAGGTTAAAGGATGATCAAAATGATCATGTAGGAATTCAGAAGAATGCGGAAACTATAAAAAAAATACTCAGAGTTCAATGTTAATGAAGAAATAATTTTGAGATTTGGGACAATACTATATGTTCCATCAAATCTGAAGTTAAAGAATGAACTTTTGGATTATGAACATAGTTCTAATTTATTAATTCACTCAGGAAACACAAAGATGTATTGAGATATCTAAGAGCATTATTGGTGGGATAACATGAATACGGATATCACTGGGTATACATCAAAGTGCTTGGTATGTCATCAAGGGAAGGATGAAAGGCATAATTCTAATGGGATGATGAAACCATTACCCATACCGTCATGGAAATAGGAGAACATCACCATGGGCATTGTCACCTGACTTCTAAAGACATACAAATGAAACAATGCTATCTGGGTTGTTGTAGATCATCTTAAAAATATTGCACACTTGATTACAATTTGGGAGGATTTCTCATTGGATAAACTAGAACAGACATATACTAGATAAGTGGTAAAAATGCATGGAGTACCACTATCTATTTTATCTAATTAAGATCCGAGATTCACCTCTATGTTTTGGAAGAGTATTCAACAAGCTATGAATACTAAGATGAATTTATGTATGACTTATCTTCCTCAAACTGATGGCCAATAAGAACAGACTATCCAAACACACGAGTACAGGTTGAGAGCATGCTCAATAGACATTAATGGAGGATGGGATCAACATATTACTCTGGTTGAGTTCTCTTACAATAATAGTTTCCACTCAGGAATCCAAATGGCTCCTTAAAAAACCATGCATGGGAAAAGGTGTAGAACACTGACATGTTGGGATGAAGTTGGGGAGCGAAAACTCCTAGGTCTAGAAATGGTCGAATAAATGACGGATATGGTTAAGACAATCTAGCAACACATTAAAGATGTCAAGAGTTGACAAAAGATCTATAATGATAATTGTTGATGAGACCTAGAGTTTTATGTTAGAGACATGGTATTTCTCCACATATCACCGTGGAAGAGAGTTATGAGATTTTTGCAGAAGGGGATGCTTAGTCAAAAGTACATCAGCCCCTTTGAGATCTTTGATCACATTGGGGTAGTGGCCTATCAACTAGCACACCCACCACACCTATATCAAGTACATGATATAATCCATGTATCATTCACGAGGAAGTAAATACCTGAACCAACATATGTACTAAATCCAAAGGTGGTAGCACTCGATAATGACCTCTCCCGTGAAGAGAATCCAGTGAAGATCTTAGATCGTAGGGAAACAGTTCTACAGAATATGACAATTCCCCTCATCATGTTGTTGTGGAAAAACACAAGTTTGAAGACGCAAAGTGGGAATAAGAGGAAGTGATGATGTAGAGTTACCCTCATCTGTTTCATTGTAGAAAATGAAATTTCAAGGGAGAAGTTTCTTAAAGGGGGAAGATTGTAACGACCCAAATTTTTTTTAATTAAAATTCGTCTTGATCTAATTAAATATATTATTATGTAAAATGGTTATATATAATATGAAATTCCTTTGTGTTATGTTTTTGGATTTCAAAATACTGTTATAAAATGTTACCATTGCTAATATAGTCATCGAACTGTGATCAAATGACTAGAATAAATATAGGGCTTTAACAAATCCAATTTACTCAGATAAAGGAACTGATGGAATCACCCAGTAGAATTGATCCATATGAATCCCATTTATCAGAGCTTAGAAAGGAGGTGGCGTAACTGGGATTCACTCCTAACCAAGACTAAACCAATCTTCAATATGTTAAGCTCAAATAGAACCATCTATAGGAGAAGTGAAAGTTGATAGGGATTACCACCAGATCGATGTTATCCAAGCCACCCCAAAAGTTTGTCACCATCCCACGCCTTACCCTTAGGCCATATACTAGTGTTATAAGGTGTTATTTAACAAGACCCTAGCACTATGAGTATGTCCATTATTTTATTATAGAATAAAAAATATACATTAATTTTATTATTGTTATTTTGTAAATAGTTTTTAAAGCATAAATAGTATTTTTTTTAGTTAATGTTAATTTAAGAAATCAATTTTGAGGAATTAATGGACTTTTGAATTAAATTATATTTTTTAAAAAATATTATTACTAAATTACTTTTTTTAAATATAAATGATCATATATTTTTTATGAAAACAATTGTAATTTTTATTATGGTTTGAAAGTCATTTTTTCCAAAACCCATGAATTTTCTATAAATGTAGGTTTTTGTTTTAAAAGTAAAAATTCACATATTTAGAAAAATATTTACATAAAATGAATTTTTTTTTCGGATTCTGGATGTTGAAATTATCTAACGGTGAATATTTCAAAATTTTCTGAGAGAGTCTAATTTTTGGGTAAAAAATAAATACAGTTTTAATGTATAATGTATTTTATGACATCATAATGACCCTATAATGATGTAAAAAATACTATAAATTGGTATTTTGGAAAATATATGTTTTAAAATTCAAATAGTATGATTTTAGGTTTTTTTATTTACGTTACAAAGCCTTAGTGAATCCTCCAAGGCTTATAATACATTTTACCTTTTAAAATGATTTCCTAGAGAGTGCAACTCACCCCCACATAAGAAAGCCTAATATTTTAATAAATTTGGCCATTAACCTTATAAAATAATTTTTTCTAATCCCCCTTTGAGAAAACCATTGGAAAAAACCATGGGTTGGTTTGTGTTTTTGATTAATTTAATGTGTGGTGTCCAAAACCTTAAGAATAATTAATTCCCTCTCTTTTCCTATATAAAACCACCCAAGATCCCACTTTTCATCACTAAAAACCTTCTTATCTCGACCAAAACCTACCATAATATCTATATAATCCTCCAAATGCGCCCCAAGTTCCCAATAAGTCTCTCTCAAGCCTCTTCAAAGCCTTTGGGGTCACACTACCAAGTAAGGTATTTCTTCATTTCTAATTTTTGTCCAAATTTCATTATATTGTTATTCCATTTGGTTTTAAATTAAAAATATTGGGGTATAATTTCTCACCACCCCCATACTACCCTCCTTATGTTTGAATTATTATATATCTATTTATCTCTCATTAATGCATCCCATGAACCCCGTTACCATGCCAAAATTATGTAAGGAATTTCTATCTTCTCATTTAAATTCATAAAATTATTTTATATTATGCATCTAAATTCCATAAATATGTTGGGAAATGTATTTATATAACCCCCTTACTGTGCATTTCATGTAAATATGATTAGATACCCATTTATCTCTCATCAACTATTTTTAGGAATTCTTATGTCACGTCATTATGGTGCCGAATTTGCATTGCAATTTTCCATTCCAAAGTCATTTTAAAATGGATACCATATAAATTTCACTATCAAGGGTATTCACCTTTATGCACAATTACATATCGATTATATAGTTTCATGTATTTATTCCACATTATTTTATTAGGGAATAAATGGTTTTGTTGAATGATTCTACGTTGTTTGATCCATGTGGCACACTTATTCAAGAAATGAAATGATTAAGAAGGGTGCACCCTGATAGCTCTCTAATGAATTGGGTAATGAATAGTATCATGATACGTTAAGTGAAATGAGGGTTTACTAATTATAATTCAAGTTAAATGAGGGTTTACTCATGCCCCATGTGAAATGGGCCTAGGATCATGCAAATATCATGTTATATGTTGTTTCCACATTTCCATGTTATGATATTCATGCTATATCATGCCTTTATGTTCATGTTTCTCTTATGATACATTGATATGCCTATTTCCTAATTTGTACTGTATTATTCATGTTATGCCTTGTTTAATCCCATATTGGGTTTTATATCTCACCCTTTTCTTATGAATGTCCTCAGGTTATCCCTTGAAATGCTATGTATGAAGGAATACTGGGGTCATGTAAAAGAATTTTTCCATAAAGTTGTTGTGTTTTATGTTTTTTGTTGTAATATAATATTCCTAATTTCCGAATACACTATACCTATCGATCCTCAGAGTTTTCTTAAGTGCATGTTTTTTTAATAAATCATATTTAAGTGTGTAATAAATAGCATGGCTGTTATAAAACTCACTACATCCCTTGGAGAACTTTAGTAAAATCCCCCCACATCACTTATTTGGGTGAAGTCTTACATTGTTTAATGACTTGAAGCCCTCTTAAGTAGATTGGAATTTGAATATTTTTTCCCTAATAGCACAATAATCTTCTTTCATTTTGGACCTAAGCTAATGTAAATAAAAGAACTTTAATTAGAATTAGATGTTCAACACAACTGTTCGTGAAACTTCTTGCCTTCAAAAAACTCCCTTTTTCATTCCAAGAAACTCCAACTTTAACAAACACACACACATTCATGAAGTTCCTTCGTGAATCTAACTATCTTAATGATGAAATATTCTTTCACAAAATGCTTAGTCATCACAAAATACCCAATGATCACGATACTCCTTTGTATGAGATATATAAGACATGGTCAATACTAAGACAATATTTTCATGATTCACAAGATCAAATTTTATTCCTAATTCTTGAATCTCCTACCCATTGTGAATTCAAAATGGTTGATCATTTTATTCAAATTTTTTCATGTGAAATGAAGTGGGGGAAGCTGCCTATTTATAGGCTCAGCCTATTGTAAATATCCCAAGCACCCATGAATCATTTCTCGAACCTCTTCAGTCATCCTTATGTAACTCCTTTCTTTATGAATCTTAAGTGATAATTTACCCATCATTGAACATTCTCATAATCTCATATATTTAGAATTATCACATCATGTATTTATGATGCTTCTTCTCGATACTTCACATCTTTATGAATATCAACCTTCATGAAACATATTCCTCACAAAACTCATTTCCTTACCATATTAATGATTACCCTAATCTATAAAAATACATTTTACAAAGCTGTATCTTTCATCCATATTTTGAACCCAAAAATTCCTAAAAAAATGTGAAATAAATCCATGTTCAATACTATATTCATCTTTTACTAAAAGATCACTTTTATTTAAAAATCCATCATAAACCCATTGTGTATTGAAAAAAAACACAAACAAGACTCTGTTTCTATCTCTAAAAGTCCTTGGTTCCAATAACCATGAGTAGAACTAATGAAAAATTCATCATTTAAAATAAAATAGTAATATTTTACTATAAATAAAAACACAAAAAACATATTAGTGGATATAATGAAATTAACCAAAAATGGGATAATCCACTTAGGAGTATAATTATAAAACACTTGAAGTAGAAAATATAATGGGAGTGTTTTCCTTGAAGACCTAGAGTTGTTATCTTCTCAGTGAGAAATTTGTGGTTTATAAAGATCATAATGGTTCCAAGTAATTTTTCTTAGTGACATTACCACCCTAGTTATAAGTGATGGCTAGATCTTCTATAATGTTTTTTAACATTAAGATAATATATACTATTGGGAAGGGAAATGTGGTGTATGATGCATTTAGTCATAAATCCCACTATCACATGATAGATAAGGTGGTTGATTGACTATAATTGATGTATTTAGTAAAGTTAAAAGAGAACACATCACTTACCATGGATCAATGGTGCTTTCCTCTACACATATATAGTGAGTGAGGGGGACCCAACTTAGATACATTGAATGTGAGATCATGGATGAATAGATATTTTCTATTGATAGAACTAATGGATTATTTGATGGTGGGGAGAACAACATCTACTTCTAGTGGTGGATAATGGTTCCTTCTCGTCTATAAGAGGATGTAGTGAGGGAGTTTTACACTTAAACCTTCAATTTATATCAATGAATGATGAAGATGAACTAGGATATCAAGTATCAATATTGTTTTTAGGGAATTAATATGAGTATTTCAATGTTTTTGTCATTATTAATCACATGCCAATAGATATGGACTAATAATATAGTTTTAAGGGGTCTGAGATAATAAAATGTGGTTTTATAGTGGAAGAGTGATTGTATATTTTTTTTATCGGAATTCAATATTTGGTAAAGTTTCATGATACTATTTTGATAACAATCAATCAATTTAGAATGTTGGGGCACTTCATTTCTATATGAATCTAATGTTTAGATAAAATTATAGGATACTTTTATGTGGATGCAGCTACCCAATTATACAAAGTTCCCTTATCAATAATTTCTAGCCAATTTTCTATATTCACACATATTTTTTATAGAGGACCCTGTGTGTTTGAATAACTAGAAAATCCTAATGACACCCATATACACAATAAGTGGTGTTATGTAGGCCTGATTTCCAAAGGCATGTGGTCACATGGGTTTTCTTCAGAATGAAACTTAGGGATGCGCTCTGGTCAAAAGGGTGATAGACTAGGATCATTGCACATTTTGATGTAGATTATTTCGTACTCTTGGACACTAATATATATTTAAGACATAATTTGTGAATCCTTCTCATATCCCAGTATGAAATAGGTTATCCCACAGCAGTAGTTGGCCGTTAACTAGTATCTATGTGATCATCTGTATGTATGAGAGGTTATAAATCAATTTGAACATCTATATGTATCATGGGTTCTCCAAAAATGGTATCATCTATATGTATTAGAGGATATAAGTCTCATGTTATTACTTAGTGATGCTTATTTTCAGGGGGATATGGTTTAAATCCACATAATTATGCACTCTGGAGTTTATCTCCATCTAGGAAATAAACATATTTATGTGGGATTGGGACTATTCTCATGAAATATGATTACTTTATATTACTATGAATGTAATCAGAACCCACACAGTTCAATAACACCTTTCAAGGTTATGTGATATGAATTGATCCATGTAGTCTAACATCATAAATTATTGATGACAATGTCAATGATTCCTAGGGAATATGACCCAATGAGATTGGTTTGGAATCATACAAGATGTGGTTCTTTGAAGATGGGACTCACTAGGAACATGTCTTGATGAGAATGATTTGATAAGAATCTAGAGGAATATGGACCTTTAGGTGGGGGAATTATTTTATTAGGAATATTCATAATAAAGGATTGATCTATAGGGAATATTATCATGGTATAGGTCGATGAGATTTAGGAGGGAATATATTCCAAAGAGAAAATATATAAATGATATGGATGTTGGGTTTGAACTTCAGAGAGGTGTCCAATGTATCTAATTTAATGGTAATCAATGCCCACATAGTTTGAAATTTATAATTTTCAAAGACCATGAGAGTCACTCTTAGTGTGATAAACAAGAGATAAAAGATCAATCATATTATATTGGAGTCCACAATAAGGGATTTAATAAAGCTTACACACTGGTGTTTCCCTAGTAAGGCTATGTCATCATAAAAAGTGGTGTTAATAAGAGGTCAGAGTGGGGGGAGTATGTATCAATTTCTCTTTTGTAACTAAATTGGTTAGTAATTTTGATGAAAATATATTTGTGGATTACACCTAGTAGGAGACCCATGTGATAAGATGAAGTTGGATCTAACTCATAAGAGGAGGCTTAATTGGAGGCCTTTTAACTGTGCTAATGTCATTGTTGAATTAAATCTATAATCACTAGTGTATTATTTTTCATGTGAGGAACATGTGATAGAATATCAATAATATTATACAAACATACACATTTAAATATTGATGGGGCTCATGAATTGAGGTTTCACATGATTGAAGAGTCATATCATACTCATAAAATGAGGAATCCTATATTCATTACACAAGATGTCCTATGATATTTTCATTTGGTAAGCTTTAATTTTTACATATCTCACTATGGAAATTGTCTATGATATTTAAAATCATACTATAGAGATGTTATGTTATGGATTGAATCTTAATTCAATGTATATGTCTATATTGTCTGAGTACTGAAAATGAAAGGTTGTGTGGGGAATATGAATCAAGATTCCCAAAATATGATGTGTCTCCAAGGATGTGACCCGTTGAAGGATCTTATTTCTTGGTATGGGATATCATCAAGGTCATTTCAATTTGTATATCCTTGATAGATAACCATAGTGAAGGATAACACATGGGGGGATTCAATCGGATTATTATTTTATTTCATTGCTAAATGGTTATAAGGGGGTCCAAATGCATTGTGGGATGTAGGTATGGAAGAGAGGGTGATAAAAACAATTGAATAATAACATATTACATAGAAGAATATGTGACGATATTTGAGAATATCCGTCAAATGGAAGCATTTTAAGGTGATTCATGAAGCACTCTTTGTGAACATCAATATCCGAAGCACCCTCCATGAACTACGTTTATAGAGATGCTTCACAAAATCCCTATCAAGAGGAGGTGCTTCATAAGGAAGTTGAATTTTAGTTACTTTTTGAGGAACATTCTTCATAAATTCCATTTAAATTTTTATTTAACTTTAACAAACATTTTTTAGATTTCTTCTAAAAAGGTTAAGTCCTCTATGTTCTTCACCTTTAGTGTTTTTTGTTCTACTCATACTTCCAGTAAAAGCCATGTATTTATAAGAATTAACCATTAAACCATTCTCCCAAAATGGAGGAACATGTGGAACTTCATGAACTATTGAGGTCAACATAATACTTTTAACACCTTAATATTTCTAAAAGAACACTATATTCGATATCATATTCAACACACAACACCGATTTTAAAGAAATGGTGATATAATATTATTATATTATTGTGAAATATTAAACCTAGTTATGAAATTGGTGGGTATAAAATGTATTAAATTGTTAATGAAATATAAATAAAATACATATATAAATTTATTTATAATTTCGTAATAAGAACCCAAGTTTTAATAAAAATATTTTATATTAAAAAAATATGTTTCCATCAAAAATTATATTTATTGATTTTTGAGATAATATTATAAATATTTTTTTGGGAATATTAGAATTTTTTTTATGAAATGAAAATATTTATTTAAATAATCATATTTATATTATATTAGGGTGAAATTTGGATATTTACCAAAAAGATATATTTTATAACGAATAGTGAAAAATATATATTATCATTAAATTATCATTTTTAATGAAATTAAGTTACATAATGGTTCCATTATTATTATAATTTGATTTAAAATTAAAATATCTGTTATTTATATATATTTAATAAAATTAATTATCTTCAAATCATCTTTATACTATATTTTAGTATAAGTTTTGTTTGGGAATTAAAACACATTTTTCTAAATAAATGTTTTAATGTGCAAGATGTTTCTCTGTTTTAACTAATTTAAATACCCCAAAATGAGGAATGATTTAATTGAAATATATATTATTAAAATTTAATTATTCATTGAAACTCATTTATTTATTATTCCTTGTTATATTTTTTATACAACTATCTTATGCTTGGAAATGCATTTTTTCAAAACCATTTTTAACATGTTAGTGGGTTTAATTATAAATTAAATTCTACCACCTTTTTAGTTGAATTTAATAAAATAAATTATATATTTGGAATCCGAAAAATTAATATTTTATAAAAATTTAAACATATTTTTTTCATAATTTATTGTAAAAAACAAAAAAAAATTCTTACCGTGTTAAAAAAATTAAAACGGTATATGTTAGTAACCATATAGGAATGGATAATAAAATGTTTAAAATATGTATTTATTGAATATTATTGGTGTGGATCAAAATTAAATCCAATAAAATCCTTTTTTTCAATTTTTAGGAACTTTTCATGAGAGCGACTTCCCATTATTGAATATTTTTTTTGGTATTTACAAGAATGTGACTTCTCCTCCCCAGTAAATTGGAACACCCTATACTCTCTTTTACACACTCCCAAAACACATTGTTTCCGAGAATACATAAAAAAATTCATCATTAATTCCCATAAAACATCCTAGAGGACTTTTGTTTATTTTAAATCCAATATAGGGAGGCCTTAGGTATAATGCTAAAGAGGTGTTTTGATCAAGATGCATCCTTATTAACTGAGCATATTTGTTTTATTTTTTATTCCACATCCATGAAATATATCCTAATAATGATGATATAATTAAATTATTATCTTATATATAATAATATTTTATTATATTTAATGGATGAACTTAAATCCATATCCACTTCCATCAATTGGGAAACAAAGCCATCATTCATGTGTATAACGGGCTACCGCATCGTGGACCAACGTAACATGTTTTCCATCATCACATCACATGGATATTTATGATGATAAATTTAGTGTTTATATATTATATTCATGAAATATTAATCATTCAGTGAAATTAATATATCTTATACATTCTTACCTTACAAACCCTTAAAGTAATGATAATGTTATTCATGTGTACAGAAGATTACTACCTCATGAAGTGATGGGAATAATTTTTTATTACCCAATCACATGTATAGTATATATAAGTGTATTTAGAAAAATAATATTATATTTTTTATATAATTATAATTATATAAATTTTAATTCATTACATCATGTTTTTTGAAAATTGGAAATGTTACCCAAGCATACGTACGACCTACCGCCTCTAGGATTATAACATAGTTCATTTTTCCAAACCTCATCACATGGTTTTTATTAAAATTATAACTGATGATTAAAAATTATAATTATTTAATGATTTATATTATGTAAATTATTGAATAATGACCCATTTGACCACATCCAATACACCGATTCTTTTTGAAAATTAAGAACCAAACAACCTTAAAACACTCATGGTGGACATAACTGAATAAGGAATTAAATATGAAATTAAAGTAAATGGAGTAAATGGATTATGTTTAAGGGATTAAATATATAAATGATTCTTAATAATGAAATAATAAATATAATTTTGTTATATGGGATATGAATTAAATACATGATAATGTTAGGACTCGAGGTAAGGGTTTCCGACTAAAAAACTGCCTTCATTGAGATATATATTCTTTACCCAAAAAAATTATTTTATATGGTTTGTATACATCACCATTAAGAATTATATCATTAATATATAATAATTTATTTCATTTTATGTTACAATCAACTTACATAATTAATGAGTGATAGGATTTAAATGTAACTATCGTGGTAAGGGTTTATGCTTCAATCTCATTTTAATCGGTGTTGATTATACGTGAATTTCCATTGAAGTAAATTATTTCACAATTAAAATATATAACCCATTAATTTCATTATCATATAATAATTAATCAAAATTTACAATAAATACTATCATTTATGTCTCTCTAGTACATGAAATGGTTGACCAAATGTAATCAAGGAAAAACAACTTTATTTATCTATTCGGTCAAAATCCCTTTCCTCTATTCTGTCTATTTTTTCTTTAGAATATTTAAAAAAATGGTTTTAAATTATTATATTATTTTATAAATTAATTTATAACCACTTTTAATTTTTAAAATGGTTTAAATATAAATTTATTATCATTTTAAAAATGAGACAATTTTTAAACCTTTTAAAAAACTCTATGAAAGGAATTTTTCTTTTAACATAAACCATATGAATGAAATTAAAAAACTTCATGACCAATAAAGTCCTTAATGTTAAATTTATATATTTTTAGGGTAGTTTTTTGAGATTTTTTTTTTCTATAATATTATATAATTTTATAGTTTTTAAAAAGTGATTTCAAAGTGAGCAGGGAATTTTCTGAAGAATTATTCTATGTAATATTTTAGAAACATTTCCACCAATGATGAAAACATTTGATGTTAAGGATTGATTTTAAATTATGTATATATGTCGCTCACAAATATACCAACCTCATTATACCTTACTTTTACTCGGTAATAAATGGATTATGTTCATCTCTCAAATGTCTTTATTATGAAATTTATATTGATTATTATATGAGAATAGATTATGAAACCCAAGTTATTTACATGGGTAAATATTATGTTATAAATTATGATTTATTTTAGTGTGTGGAAAAAATAAATCATTAATATGTTTTGATGGGTGATCCTAGATAGAATTAGGTGATCCCAATATAGATTATAATATGGGTTCTCCCATATATAAGTTGAATTCATTAAGTAATGTATTAGTCATATGAGATGTCATGGATAATAATAAGTAGTAAACTAATCCCTAATATGATTTTTTTCACTCTGTGATATTGTCTAGAAAATAATCCTTGAATAATTTTTATTCCATGTTATATATTTCTACCACATTTTCTATTTTACCAAGATCCTATGATACCATTCTCTTTATGATATGCATCCATGTGATTCACTTATGAGCATTATAAACTATGATATCATGAAATAAATTTGACTCAAAAGTTATGCTTTCTTATCATGTTTATTCTATTTTCTAGGATTTTTAGCTAACCCATTTTTTATATGTATTCTCCATGTTATCCTAGAAATATTAATAGATCTAAAGGATGTAGGATCTCATTATAGTGAATAAAATAGAGATGTTTTATTTTAGTCTCACATTGATTCATAATAAACCAAGTCTTCCAAATACACAAGGACTCATGATCCTTGGTGTGTATTAATGGATTTTTTTACTAAAAATCATGTAATAATATGTGTAAAAGGATAGGGTCTCTATAGTTTGAGTCATATGTATGTTTTAGTTATCATTTGGAGGCTAGGATTATAAAACATTAGTGAGAACCCTAATGATATGTATAAGGGTATGTTTAAGTACATTTAAATGTAATGGATTTTTTTTGAAGTATAGAGAGATAGGTTTATAAGAAAATAAATCCTTGTATGGGTACTACATGTTGTTGTGGATCTGGAATAGTTTTACCCATGTTAATTACCCCCAAAAGGGTAGATTGAGGTGGCCTCAATCATATCCAGGTTCATAATAATGATCCTTACTCCATACATAGTTTTAAACTCTTAATGGATATGATTTGGAGTTTCAAAAAAAATCAATACAAAACATCTTTAATGATTTGAATAGATGATAACCAATGACCTAGGATACAACTAAGGCATCATGGAACTAAATTAATTGTACATTATTTAGACATCCAAAAAATGATTTTTCTTGATTATGTGGTTTCCCACTATGATAATTATCACTCATAATTTATTTTTTTGGTCTTATTAAATGGATGAATTTGGGTAGAATCATGTTAAATATAAATTTTATAGAAAATTAGGTGGTTGTGAGAAATAAAATTGGAAAATTAATGAGGAAAACAATATTGGGATTATTCCAAATTAGATATCACAATATATGATTAAAAATGTTAAATTAGGTAAGATTCATAATGCATCTAATAAGAAGAATATGGAATTTTATGAAAGTTAATGTGGAAGTAGAAAAAAATTAAATAAGATTAAGCATCCTACATGCCATTAAGGTGGGAATAATCACTTAGAATAATATCTCAAATTGAGAGGAATATTTTTTCTATGTGGAAATAGAGGTCATAGGGTAATGAATTGCCAAAGAATTATATGTATTATATATGGGGAACCTGGGAATTATTTGAGTTAATTCATCAAAATAAAGGGTTAACACCTAGCCAAATTGAGGACCTATGATATACCAAATAATTAATGTCAAATGTATAAAGAATTGTTGTGTTGGGATTCAAAAATTATATTGTAGAAGTATTTTTACAAATGGTATTTTGGTTAAAAGAATAATGAAACATCTAAAGATGTTGATAATTTTGGAAGAATATATGTCTTAATCTAAGACCAACATAAGAGTTATGGAAAAATATCATCGGTTTATGTGATTATGTATGATCATATGTTCAAATTTTTCGAAGCCACTTTTTAATTTCTATGTAATGGGATTATAATGTAATTAATGTTATTTTGGGAAAAATTTATTTGGTTAAGATATATATATATATATATAAACATTATGATTAATATAAATGATTATTTTTTAAGAATGATATTATTTATTTGAAGATATAAGTTTAAGGGCATGAGATAACCACTTAGGTTAAAACCTACTTCATGTTGAGGTTATTAAGGTTATATGGGATAAAGGGTTATTTATTTAAGTAATGATCTATGTTAAACCTTGGGGTTTATTGTTACAATTTGGATACTAATATATTAATATTAAGTTTGTGTATTATAATACCCTGTGATGAATATTTCATGTTTTTTTAATATCTAATGATAAGAGGAATATCTTGATTTTTTAGACTCATGTGATACATTAAAAATGCAATTTTAGTTCTTCAGGCATAAAACATTCATCTCATATACTCATAATTCGGTGAAATAGATGATATTGTGGTGGAAAAAGATTAAATGATGAAATTATAATCATCAAGTAAGTATATTTACCTATGTTTTCAATATATATTGTAAAAGGATCCCTTAACTTTAGGAAAATAGTCCTGTAATAAAAATTTTATTCATTCTTGTAACGCCCCGACCCCAGCTACCCAGAGTCGGTGCATTACTTCGTAACATTGGCATGATCACAAAAGATCAAGTCTCGAAAGACCGATTAGTTTAGTAGCCTTGGAAACACTAGATACATTCATAAGTGTTACATTACATCATAAAGTGAAAAACTAATAACAAAGTCTTCATAGTCCACACTCATTTCCTCTTCTGACTATCCCTGCAGGTCATTCATAAAATACTTCTTCACATCCTGGAAAATTTTTAAACATTGAAAGGGGTGAGCTCGAATGCTCAGTAAGGATAACAATAATGCGGAAGCTTTCATAAATAAACATTAACATTTAAGGCAATGTATAACTAAAACAAAAGCCTTTTAAACATGGACTTCAACATAATATGGCATAAGTAAAATGAGACAATGCCATTTACTTATTCACATGGATATTCTACTGGTCGAATAATCACATGAAATATCAATAACCACTTTCATAATGAGGGAATGTATAATGCCAGACATTCTGAAACACTTTGTCAAGGCCTCGGCCAAGACATCTAAAATGATTAAGGCCTCGGCCAAAACCATAACTCAAAATGGGAAAGGGCCTCGGCCAATTCCACGTCTAGTTGTCTCATGAGACCTACCGATGCATCGAGGAGCTATAGCGGGCTCCACCCGTCACTTATTAAGTCCAATACATTCCTCATATGAATAGGTTTAAACATATCATAAACCATAACATAATCGTATCACATAAAACATGCATAAAGGAAACATAACATTTCCACATTTCAATCACAAGATATCAATACAACACTTTGATATGATAAAAACGCTTTCAAAACCATTTTCAATACCAAAATAAAAGAAAGTTAAAACTTTGTATTTATTTTTCATTAAAAAAAATGATGGCTTGTAGAGGAAGCCGAAACTCAAATAATGGTCACGGCGGCAGAGAAGTCATTGTCGCCGCATAAGTACGGAAAGAAAAACATTCCCTTTTGTCGTTTAGAAAAATGCTTCGTATAAAAAGATTCCTTTTGAATAAACGTAAAAGTCAAAGGGGTTTATACACCGTATAAAAGAAATTTGTGTATAAAACAAAATATGCCTCAATGAAAGGAGATTGAGACGAAGTCCTTAAAAATATAATTTTTAAAATAAAATAGATATATTATGTGTATTCACTATAGGTACACATAAAGAAAGTAAAAATACAAAATAGGACATAATAACATCATGACATAATTTGAAAGTAGGAGATTAACCCAAAGAATGGAAATTGGGTTAAGAAGTTCCCTTACCTTGTGTCCGACTTGACTCAACCGTTCTTTAACCTCCTGAATAATAAACTAGAGTTAATATCTACCTTATTAAGAACCATTTTCAATTTCATTATCCTTTTTATATCACTTATTACAATGTTATGAACATTATGTAATTATTTAAGTTAATAACGGTCGTTTTGTCGATCTTTGGTACTTGAGTCAACAATAAACTTCTTATAATTATAAGTTGTTCATGTGGTGAAATATCCATTATATCCAGAATTATATTAATGATGTAGATATCATATATATCATATATATACAGTATATACATTCATTTATAATATTACGTAACATTTAGAGGTAAGAAATGAAATGCACCGTTCATGGAGACGGTAAGCCGTACGTACGCATGAACGCTACTTTCATTTCAATTTCATATTTAATGGAATGAAATCATAATGATATAAATGTATAATATAATTCCAGTATAATATAGTTTATAATACCATTTACTCCATCCTTTATACATCCCACATATGGCATTAACGATTCAAATCACTTTGAGGGGGCGGTAGTCCGCACTTCCTAAAATGAAATTATCGCGTTTTACCCATAATGGAAATCATAAAGTATGCCATAAATGAGAAATACAGAAGCATAAGGAAAACATAAACATAATATATATATCATATATGAAAATAGTGTCATCAAAATGGCCACCATTATAGGTGTTAAAAGAATTTGAACAATCATCGTTTCGGGAGGCAGAATTTCGCCATCCACGGAAACCGTATGTTCTTTAACCATTAGATGTAGGTGTGTGTAAGTGTAGCTCGAATCCTTCTTATAACAACATCCTAGTATATTGAGGATACTGGTGTTGTTACAAAAGAAATAAATAAAAAGAGTTTAGGGGGTTGGAGAAGCAAAATAAAACAAAAGAACATGAGAGAATGAATTACCTTAAAAAGTGTAACTCCTTTTGAGTTGAGCCTAAAGGCTTCCTTTGAAAGGATTCTGCCCAAAGGGAATCCTCTAGGATGAGGAGAGGGATGTGGAGAGAGCAAATGGGCAGGGGTTGTCCGAGCCAATGGCTTGAAGAGTGTGTGAAATGAGGTAGAGGTGGGGGCCTTTTATAAGAGGAGAGGAGGGGCACTTTTGGAAAGTAAAGGAACATTACATTATTTGAAAATGTGTTTCGGTTTTAAAAGGTCCCACATTGATAGAATTCGTGGATAAGGTGATAAGGCATCGAAATCCACTCATCCAATTGGTTTTGTCCATGTTTAGTTCATAGATTTTATATTATCTTTCCATTTTATTTAAAATCGTTAAATAATGAGGTCATCGCTGCATCATAATGATGTCATAAATAATTTAATTTATTTAATGTCTAAAAATTATAAAAAAAATACTATGATGTAGGAAATCTTTTTAGCTTTCCAATGACTATTTATAATCAAAATTTGGACTTGTGTAACCCTACTTAAAAATTGTTTTCGTAAAACAATTTATGTTAGTGTCATTTTCACTTTAACATTAAATAAAAAGTAATTTATGTTATTTCCCTACAAAAGTGGATCCATGGGGTCCCCAAGTTAGGCCATGGCTTGTCTTGGTCGGCCATGACACAACCAATGAGGTTGGGACATGTGTCTAGGTCATTTAATATTATTAAAGTATTATTTATACCTTAAACTACCCTAATTACCACTAATCGCGATTAAGAACTTAATAAGTTACTATTCACCAAAAAATTATTTTTATCCCATTGAACCACATTTTACTTCTTAATGACAACCATGTATGTCGGATTTTTGAAAATCAAATCACAGTAGTGGTAATATTTCATTTAAACGAAAAATCAGTTATTTAACAACCACTTAGTGGTTTCACTATTCATCAAAAATTGAAGTTTTTCAGAATAAGGCCAAAATTTCACCCTAAGCTATAATTGATATTCCGAATTGAAAAATGATTTCTATTTTACAAAATTCCAAACATATTAGTTGCATTAATTAATTTTATAATTAATTCCCGCTGTCACAACAAATAGCGTGTTTTTAAGAAACAATTTATATCAAAAGATTGGCAATTGTTTATGTCCAATTTCAATGTTAAATTAATTCTAATGACCACCATTGGATAAAATGGTAAAAATATATTCTAATTATACATTAAAACCACCAAATATTATAATTTATCACTATAAATTATTTTGATTAAAAAAGTTGTTTTAAGTATTTTTCACTATTTATAAAATTTTAGAAGTTCTCAGAAAAATACCAAAAATTCAACATAGGCTAATTTCGATATTACGAATACAAAAATGAAGTCCATTTTGACATATAAAATTTCGATAATTTTAAAAAGTGGTTATTACTATTCATAACGGCTACTTTGATTAGTCGCGGTGTTTTAGAACTCGAAGTTGCGTTCAATGCAAGCTATTTCATTATTGAATTAGAAGCGTATCGTGGAAGCTCGGGGTGTTACATTCTCCCCTCCTTCAATAAATTGCGTCCTCGCAATTTGAAATTTTTCTTGGAAAATACAAGGTTGAAAAGAGAAAATACCTTTGAGGAAAACCCACATCGGAAATAAGGTTAATAAAATTTAGCCTTAATAAGAGGGAAAATGGAAATAAGAAAGTCACCACCAAATTATGATCTCGATAAGGAGAACATTGGTGGCAATTAAAGACATATAATTGGAGGAAAAACGTAAATATTTGTAGGGAGTGATTGAGGTCATCAATCACAATCAACTGTCAAATTGAGGGCCTCAAAGCCTTCAATCTATGTTGATTTAAAATATCATCAGTTCAACAAGACATAAGGTATTAGGATAACACATTTTTTGTTTTAATATCCCTTTACTAAAGTTTAAGAATTAATTTATTCATTGAATAAGAGATAGGTATATATATATTTATGCTTGACAATTAGAGTTTCAACCTTCAGCTCACCTTTCACTCAAAAAGATAATAGAACCTAAAAATATTATACTTATCCTATTTGTATAAGGTTCCAAATGTTAACACATACCATTTAGATTAGTAAAATTATTTTTTAATAACCAGGGACTTCCTGTAGGCTAGTGGTAGGAAATAAAGGCATGTCGCACTTTGATTGTGGGTTCGATTCCTACAGCTTTGTCCGACGCGACGGGTTATGCCCCACCCTGCAGGTTGTCCTTTTCCTAAAACTATGGTATTATAATATTCCAAAAATAATCTTCAGAAAATTTTTTAACCTTAAACAATACTATCCAAATATCAACTTAATCCATTCCAACCTTTATAGTTATCCAAAATACTTCTGTCCAACTCACAGTCCAAATTTTATAAGGAAGGTAAACATGATGAAGATCCTTTTTCCCACGTAACAACATGTGAACACCTTCATCATGTATTCTTTTTAAACATACTGAATTACCATGATCCCTTATTCCTTATAGAATACTAGATATACTCCTTCTATCCAAAAATGTATACAAAACATCAATCAGTTTCAAGGAAGTTAAGTATATCCAATATAATTTATCCAAATCAATCACGTATTATTACAAAATCACAATCTCAGTATCAGAACCATATTATGGTTTATCTTTCTCTCAACCATATATTTTCCAAAAATTTAACCTACTGTGGAGTCACTGTTCTTGGTTCCACACAATCTCAAGTCCTTGATGAAATAGTACTGCAGTACAATCCTTATATACTCCATAATTATTATAACCAGTACATCATTGATACAACACTCAAATTACAAAATTCTTTAATAACAACATAAGAACTCTAATCATTACTCCTCATCTGTGGTAGTATCATAACTTGATTATTATCCAATAACATCATTTGGGGCATACTTTGACGATTTGGACATTGGTTTGCGTAGTGTCCCCAATCCTTGCAGAAGAAACATTGTACATTTGAAACCATTTTCTTACCCTTGCAGTCACGCACTTTGTGTCCTTTTTCTCTACACTTATAACAAACTCCCATTCCCTTTAGGCAAGTTCCATGATGTTTCTTCCCACAATTACCACATATTGGAAAATTCTTCTTTCCCCTTATCCCTTTATCCATCATTCTCTCTTCCATCCCTTTCGTCTCTTGCTTCGTTTCAAAGCCATAGGACTCAGAGAATTCCTTACTTATCTTATTGACACATGATACTATTTCTTCATATGTTGAAAACACATGGGAGATTATTTCCCTTCTAAATGTTGGCTTAATACCGTGAAAGATATGATCCTTCTTACGCTTTGGATCATACGTATTGCTGGAGTTCACATTCCTTCCACTGGGCACCATTTCTATACAATGGCATAAAATAGGTTAGTTTATGAATCAAAATACATAATTCCATACTTGTAAAACACTTTACATAAATTGAACTATTTATGGATATAATCATAAAAAGAAAAGTTTTCTTTGAGGGAGTATATACTCATAACCCTTCATAGTGGTTTGTAAATAAAATGAGAATTTTCCTAAGCATATCCCCCGGGAGTGTCGTAACCAAGAGTGCAGCAAGGCCCGTTGTCGTGCACCAGTTCCCGTTCGAGTCTAGCTCGAAGCGGTGTTTTCGGATTTTACCCCTAGGTACATCTGTGCCAGAGCCGCCTCTACCTGCTCGTATCCAGACAGGGATGTATTGCTCGAAAAACTCACAAAATCTCTATATTACCAAAATTCTAGGAAGGTTTTCTATTCTAATCCTCAAAGTCTATCTTTGGGCTATGTGCTCTAATCAGAGTTTATCTAAATCTAGCTTCCAAGGTTAGTACTAAACTGCCTCTGATACCAACTGTAACGCCCCGACCCCAGCTACCCAGAGTCGGTGCATTACTTCGTAACATTGGCATGATCACAAAAGATCAAGTCTCGAAAGACCGATTAGTTTAGTAGCCTTGGAAACACTAGATACATTCATAAGTGTTACATTACATCATAAAGTGAAAAACTAATAACAAAGTCTTCATAGTCCACACTCATTTCCTCTTCTGACTATCCCTGCAGGTCATTCATAAAATACTTCTTCACATCCTGGAAAATTTTTAAACATTGAAAGGGGTGAGCTCGAATGCTCAGTAAGGATAACAATAATGCGGAAGCTTTCATAAATAAACATTAACATTTAAGGCAATGTATAACTAAAACAAAAGCCTTTTAAACATGGACTTCAACATAATATGGCATAAGTAAAATGAGACAATGCCATTTACTTATTCACATGGATATTCTACTGGTCGAATAATCACATGAAATATCAATAACCACTTTCATAATGAGGGAATGTATAATGCCAGACATTCTGAAACACTTTGTCAAGGCCTCGGCCAAGACATCTAAAATGATTAAGGCCTCGGCCAAAACCATAACTCAAAATGGGAAAGGGCCTCGGCCAATTCCACGTCTAGTTGTCTCATGAGACCTACCGATGCATCGAGGAGCTATAGCGGGCTCCACCCGTCACTTATTAAGTCCAATACATTCCTCATATGAATAGGTTTAAACATATCATAAACCATAACATAATCGTATCACATAAAACATGCATAAAGGAAACATAACATTTCCACATTTCAATCACAAGATATCAATACAACACTTTGATATGATAAAAACGCTTTCAAAACCATTTTCAATACCAAAATAAAAGAAAGTTAAAACTTTGTATTTATTTTTCATTAAAAAAAATGATGGCTTGTAGAGGAAGCCGAAACTCAAATAATGGTCACGGCGGCAGAGAAGTCATTGTCGCCGCATAAGTACGGAAAGAAAAACATTCCCTTTTGTCGTTTAGAAAAATGCTTCGTATAAAAATATTCCTTTTGAATAAACGTAAAAGTCAAAGGGGTTTATACACCGTATAAAAGAAATTTGTGTATAAAACAAAATATGCCTCAATGAAAGGAGATTGAGACGAAGTCCTTAAAAATATAATTTTTAAAATAAAATAGATATATTATGTGTATTCACTATAGGTACACATAAAGAAAGTAAAAATACAAAATAGGACATAATAACATCATGACATAATTTGAAAGTAGGAGATTAACCCAAAGAATGGAAATTGGGTTAAGAAGTTCCCTTACCTTGTGTCCGACTTGACTCAACCGTTCTTTAACCTCCTGAATAATAAACTAGAGTTAATATCTACCTTATTAAGAACCATTTTCAATTTCATTATCCTTTTTATATCACTTATTACAATGTTATGAACATTATGTAATTATTTAAGTTAATAACGGTCGTTTTGTCGATCTTTGGTACTTGAGTCAACAATAAACTTCTTATAATTATAAGTTGTTCATGTGGTGAAATATCCATTATATCCAGAATTATATTAATGATGTAGATATCATATATATCATATATATACAGTATATACATTCATTTATAATATTACGTAACATTTAGAGGTAAGAAATGAAATGCACCGTTCATGGAGACGGTAAGCCGTACGTACGCATGAACGCTACTTTCATTTCAATTTCATATTTAATGGAATGAAATCATAATGATATAAATGTATAATATAATTCCAGTATAATATAGTTTATAATACCATTTACTCCATCCTTTATACATCCCACATATGGCATTAACGATTCAAATCACTTTGAGGGGGCGGTAGTCCGCACTTCCTAAAATGAAATTATCGCGTTTTACCCATAATGGAAATCATAAAGTATGCCATAAATGAGAAATACAGAAGCATAAGGAAAACATAAACATAATATATATATCATATATGAAAATAGTGTCATCAAAATGGCCACCATTATAGGTGTTAAAAGAATTTGAACAATCATCGTTTCGGGAGGCAGAATTTCGCCATCCACGGAAACCGTATGTTCTTTAACCATTAGATGTAGGTGTGTGTAAGTGTAGCTCGAATCCTTCTTATAACAACATCCTAGTATATTTAGGATACTGGTGTTGTTACAAAAGAAATAAATAAAAAGAGTTTAGGGGGTTGGAGAAGCAAAATAAAACAAAAGAACATGAGAGAATGAATTACCTTAAAAAGTGTAACTCCTTTTGAGTTGAGCCTAAAGGCTTCCTTTGAAAGGATTCTGCCCAAAGGGAATCCTCTAGGATGAGGAGAGGGATGTGGAGAGAGCAAATGGGCAGGGGTTGTCCGAGCCAATGGCTTGAAGAGTGTGTGAAATGAGGTAGAGGTGGGGGCCTTTTATAAGAGGAGAGGAGGGGCACTTTTGGAAAGTAAAGGAACATTACATTATTTGAAAATGTGTTTCGGTTTTAAAAGGTCCCACATTGATAGAATTCGTGGATAAGGTGATAAGGCATCGAAATCCACTCATCCAATTGGTTTTGTCCATGTTTAGTTCATAGATTTTATATTATCTTTCCATTTTATTTAAAATCGTTAAATAATGAGGTCATCGCTGCATCATAATGATGTCATAAATAATTTAATTGATTTAATGTCTAAAAATTATAAAAAAAATACTATGATGTAGGAAATCTTTTTAGCTTTCCAATGACTATTTATAATCAAAATTTGGACTTGTGTAACCCTACTTAAAAATTGTTTTAGTAAAACAATTTATGTTAGTGTCATTTTCACTTTAACATTAAATAAAAAGTAATTTATGTTATTTCCCTACAAAAGTGGATCCATGGGGTCCCCAAGTTAGGCCATGGCTTGTCTTGGTCGGCCATGACACAAACAATGAGGTTGGGACATGTGTCTAGGTCATTTAATATTATTAAAGTATTATTTATACCTTAAACTACCCTAATTACCACTAATCGCGATTAAGAACTTAATAAGTTACTATTCACCAAAAAATTATTTTTATCCCATTGAACCACATTTTACTTCTTAATGACAACCATGTATGTCGGATTTTTGAAAATCAAATCACAGTAGTGGTAATATTTCATTTAAACGAAAAATCAGTTATTTAACAACCACTTAGTGGTTTCACTATTCATCAAAAATTGAAGTTTTTCAGAATAAGGCCAAAATTTCACCCTAAGCTATAATTGATATTCCGAATTGAAAAATGATTTCTATTTTACAAAATTCCAAACATATTAGTTGCATTAATTAATTTTATAATTAATTCCCGCTGTCACAACAAATAGCGTGTTTTTAAGAAACAATTTATATCAAAAGATTGGCAATTGTTTATGTCCAATTTCAATGTTAAATTAATTCTAATGACCACCATTGGATAAAATGGTAAAAATATATTCTAATTATACATTAAAACCACCAAATATTATAATTTATCACTATAAATTATTTTGATTAAAAAAGTTGTTTTATGTATTTTTCACTATTTATAAAATTTTAGAAGTTCTCAGAAAAATACCAAAAATTCAACATAGGCTAATTTCGATATTACGAATACAAAAATGAAGTCCATTTTGACATATAAAATTTCGATAATTTTAAAAAGTGGTTATTACTATTCATAACGGCTACTTTGATTAGTCGCGGTGTTTTAGAACTCGAAGTTGCGTTCAATGCAAGCTATTTCATTATTGAATGAGAAGCGTATCGTGGAAGCTCGGGGTGTTACAATTCTCGATAAATCCCTGGTTTCTTATCTCTTAAAAATGTTATAACATTATCTGTTAAATGGTTCATCATTCAAAAACTATGTTTTAATTTTCTACATATGTTCCACTATGTGGAGAACTATTTATGTTATGACCTTTGAATTTAACTTCCCCTTTTTAAGAGAACGATTCATTAACCCTTTTTACGATGCAGTTTTCCTCAAAGGAATTTTCAAATACATAACAATTAATTACCGAGACAAAGTTAACATTCTGATAAATAAATTTATTTTGGAGGAAGTAAAATGTAACAACCATATATTTTTAAGATAAAACCATCCACGATAGCGTATTCAATGCCCAACACTGTGTTTAAATGAACCGTGATATAATATCATTATATTAACACGACTGATTTAACCTAGCATGTTAAATTAGTGGGTATAAATAATATTAAATTATTTATTAAATATATATATAATTAATATATAAATTCATTTATAAATTCTTATTATGCACTCAAATTTTAATAAATATATTTTATTTTATAGAAATATATGTTTCCTTTAAAAATGAATTTATTTACTTTAGTGAGAAAATATTATAATTATTTTTTAGAACTTCTAGAAATATTATTTTATAAAATTAAAATATTTTTTTAAATCATCATATTTAAATTTACTAAGGGTGAAATTTTATTATTTTTTAGAAAATATTAATTTTCTACTGAATGATGCAATTTCTTGATTTTTATAATATTGTCATTTCTTTTAATAAATAAATAAATTATAAATTTCCATTATAATTTTCGTTTGATTTAAAATTAAGGAAAATATATCTTTCGGTTTAATCAAATTAATTACATTTGAATTATATTTATACTGGTTTTTAATATAAGTTTATTTTTTGATTAACATTGATTCTTCAGAAAAATAGTTTTAAAGGGTACACTATTTATCTATTTTAAATAATTAAAAGAAACTTTAATGATAAATTAATTAGAATGAATTTATAGATTATAAATCAATATAAATTAATTTAGAATCATTTAATTATTATTAATTTTGATAATTAATATAAGATCGTCTTGTGCTTGAAAAATACTTTTCTTAAATGCAGGTTCTTTGAAACATGCACATGTATAATTTTAAATTTAATCCTTCCAATTATGTGAATTAAATTTGATAAAATGGATTAATTATTTGGATTCATAATTATTAATATTATATAATAGTGAAAACAAAATTTTTTTTCATAATGAACATTAAAAACATTAAAATAAAAGTTACCATGGTATAAAAATTAAAATTATAAAAGTGAGTATCCATAATGGTAAGAGAAAAAATGTTTAAAAATTGTATCTTTTGATGTTAAAGGTTTTTTCTAGAATTATATATGTTCCACCCTTTTATCTTTTAGTTTTTTGAGGCACTTGGATTGAGACTAAATTTCATTATTGAATTGATTTGGGTATTTACAAAAATAAAACTCTACCTCACTTATAAAATGGACCCCCACTTGTTTCCCTTAAACACATCCAAAAACCATTAGTTTAGAAAATAAATATTTAAATAACTTCATTAATTCAATTACCATGTCTTAGAGATATTTTTTTATTATAATTCTAGTATTGGGAGGCCTTAGGTATAATCCTAAAGAGGTCATCTGAAGAAGAATTATTGATCTTAACTGAGAATATTTGTTTTATTTATTATTCTAACTCTGTAATATATTTATTATTCATAATTATATAATAACATAATTATATACCATACAATAATATGTCACTATGCTAATGTAATAACACAGATACATCTCCACTTCCAAATAATTGGAAACAAAACCATCGTTTGTCTGCACCATAGACTACCGCCTCACAAATAGATATATATTTTTCATCATCTATTCACATGGCTGTTAATGATTCTATAATTAATATTTATATGTTAAATTATTTAAATAATAATCATTATTTAATTTAATTTATCATATAAAATATTACCTTACCATCCATTAAAATAATTATAATGTCATTCATATGTATGGCGGACTACCGCCTCACGGAGAGATATGACTCATTTTTTTATTACCACATCACATAGATTTAATTTATTTATATATTTGAAGAAATAATATTATATGTATTATATAATTATCATTCTAGAAATACAAAATACTAGGTACCCTATTTTTATCATGTTTATTGAAAAGTGTAAATGTTACTTATGCGTATGTTCAACCTACCATCTCCATGATTTTAATGTAGTTCAATTTTTTGGATGATATTACATGGATGGATAAAAAATTATAATTGATGTATAAAAATTATAATTATGGTTCTATTATTATTCTTTATATTATTAAATAATAACCACTTTGACCATAGTCAATACACCGATGTGGTTTTGAAATTATGAATCTAGTATCCTCAAAACACCCCACGTAGACATAACAGAATAAGTAATTTAATATGAAATTAAATTAAATGAAGTAAATGTAATAATTCAAAGGTATTAAACCTGTAAAATGTTCTTAATAATAAAAATAATTGATATAAGTTAATTATGTTGGAGATAAAAGACTTGCACGAAAAAATTGGGATTCCAGGAAAGGGTTTTTATCTCAAAACTATTGAATGCATGGTTGTTATTTGATAGAAATGATGTTTGGATGGCCTTTTCTATCAATCCACACTAGGCTAATCAAGGGGTATTCAAGAAATTTGATCTTTCATTATAGTCTAGAATTAATTTTGAAGGTTACATCATTTCCTAGTGTGTTCAAAATTTTTGGGCTCAAAATCCGGAGGAAGAGGCTATCATCATGAAAGGTTGTTTTCTAGAATAAACCATTCATAAATAAGATAAATAAAAGGGTATCATGATAAAGAGGTTTCTAAAAGCATATTTTTGATATTTCACTATGGGTTGATAGTGTTCTTCATGTCTATGAAAAGTGGAGCATTGTGAATGCGTGATGAGTTGACAATGATCTCTGTGACTATGTCAACTCTATCAGGTTTTCATGAATGAAGTAGTTTTGAAAATGTGTTTTTGAAAGATATAAAAAATCTAGTAATGTAAGTGTATCATTTATAATGGATAAGCCTATAAATATGAGTATACCCCCACTCAATTTGACATGAAAATAATAGGAGAAAAGATGGAATCGATCTGATTTCGTGAAGGTTGGGGAGCTTCGAGAATATGGATTTCTATTCCTGATTGAGAATCACAAAAAGACTAGTTAAGTCTTTAATTATTCCAATGGTTATAATTAATGGATTATTCATGATTATGGGGTATCTTGTGATGAATTAGTGAGCTTCGTGAATGATTTGGGTTTCTCGTAGTCAGTTAGCATTACGAAGGCTATGAGCTTCGTGATGGAGAAACATGAACAATTGTTATGAATACCAGGTTTCTCTGAATAGTGTTGTCTAAGTACATCAAATTAGGTACATAGTACAAGAAGTGTCTCATTTTATTTTGGGAAAATTTCTTTAATTACAATTTACTAAAGCAACCATCATGCCGATAAGCTGAGTAAGACTTGACCCTAGGCAGTGAGCTAGAGGGAGTCGGTGGAAGTGTTCTGGGGGATGTAGTGTATTATTACAAATATATTTAATGGGAAGTGTTCCTATAATAGAGTGAATATGTAGGAACATCTTTATTCTAGAACTTGAAAGGCTTAGTGTATTTTTTTAATGACCAATACACTTTCGACATATGTACCTCTTATTATCCCTTAGTGGAGAATCAAGTAAAATTAATGTATTTCCTCTCTGCATGTGAATGTTTAAAATACATCACATTACCATCAGAAACGTTTAACAGGTTCCTACCAAAATGGAAATAATATATTTCACTTTTTAATGAAAAATTTGAAACCCTGATTCACCTCTCCCCTCTAAGGGAGTTCTGAGGTCCTTTAAAAACATCCTTCTTTGAGAGACATGTTATTTCATGAACCAAATTTATTTAATCTGGTTTATATACCACAAATTATAATTTATATCATTTATCCATCATAATAAATGGAATTTTATAGTAATATTCACTAACTTCATTCATGTGGGTTTTGATTGAATATTTAGCAAGGTAGAAAAGGTTTATGTTTGATTCTCATTTTAATCTGGGGGGATTATGCTTGAATTCCCATTAAAAGAAAATTATTTTACCATTGGAATACAAAAACCACTAATTTTATTCTACATTGTTTATTTGTGAACATAAATAGTAATAATACCATATTTCAATATTTGGTAAAATTATTGAATAATTTTTAAGTAAAATTTAATTTATTTTTCTCTTCGGTTGAAAAAACATTCTCTTCCATGTCAATGTTTTATTTAATTTTTTTTAAAATGTTTTTAAATTATTGAAAGATGGTTTAAATTTATTATTTACCTTGTTTAATTTTAAAATGGTTGAAAATTAATATTCTCATCATTTCCCAAATGAGTGATTTTTTTCTTTTTTACCACAATGTCAAATAAATCATTCTTTCAACTTATGCCACATGGGAAAAATTACTTTACATCATGAACAATTAAACATTAAATGATTTATTTATAATATTACTTTATAATATTTCTATTTTATTTTTAATGGTTCTTTTTCTCCTTCTAAAATATTATGGGAATTTTTTATATTTTTAAGATGTGTTTTAAAACTGAAAAAGATATTTTTATCAAGTTGTATTCTTTGTAATATTTTAATTGACATTCATCAATAACAAAAACCTCTGAAATTATTTATTGATTATAAATTATTTATATATATCTATCAAATAAATATGTAGCTCGTTATCCCTTACTTTTATGGGGTAATAAATGCCTAACGTCAATCCCTAAAATTCCTTCATTATGAAATCTATATTGATTATGATATGATATAACATTTTGAAACCCGTATTTTTTCAATGGTAAATTCCCATGTAATTCCTTATAATTTATTTCCTTTTTTAGAATATATAAATCATGAACATGTTTTTATGTGTGGTACCCAAAATCACTGGATTAGCTCGATATATATTTTATGATGGGTGGCCCTAGATATCACTGCAAAGTATTGGTTAGTGTTTTAGTCTCACAAGATACCAAGTATGGTATTATACAATAAACCTACTCTCCCACGAGACATAACCCACTATGTGATATTCCATAGGAAATTATCCTTGAATCATTTTTATGTCATGTTATATGTTTCTCCCAAACTTCCTATGTTACCATGTTCTAATAATACCATGTTCATTATGATATCTTCCCACACGATTCACTCATGAGCCTTATATTTTATAATAACATGTTTTAAATCAGATTCAAAACTTATTCTTCTATATAAAGTTTATTCCCATACTGTTATTTTTAGATCAATACTTTTGTATATGTATTCCCCACATTATGACATAAATTTTAAGAGATTCCAAGGTTTTAAGAGGTCATAATGGATAATAGAATAAATAAGTTGTATTTTAGTCTCATTTGGATGTATTATGAACCTAGTATTCCAAAGACACTATGAGTCATGAACTTTATTTTTTATTAATTCATATTTATGTTAAAATCATGAAATAATATTTGAAACATTTTTGGGTCACTACAAGACATGCCTTTAGTGACTCACATGGGGCCCTATGGTGAAAATGGATGCTCCACATACTGCTACATGATAAGATCAAAATCCACACATCTAAGTCAAAAAATGAATTAAATAGTTTTTGGTAGGTCCTTAATTCATTCCTTTCCACAAATAATATTTCCTATAGAGAGTCATGGAGATTTCTTGAGGAAATAAGAATATATGATATTTCCTTGAATTTTTCAAATTTTGGAAAACAAAACTCGTATACAAGAGGGAAAAATATGACTTCCAACTACAAATGACAATTCTATGTGCGATAATTACCTTTGAGAGCCAAAATTGCTTCCTTGAAGATGAGGGGTTCTAAAATATTTTTTTTTGTTTGAGGAAGCATGGTATATTACATTCATAATTATTTAGTTTTCTAAATTATATTATACTTTTCATCCAACTAATCCCACTTTTTTGGTAATGGAATTATCTTTGATACTTTCCCAAAATATTTACATCCTTGTGGGATGAAAAAATCTCCCCTTTGAATTGGATCTAATCTTTATTAAGGGGATCCAATTATATAGAATAAAATTGGCCCATTGAGTCTTTTTATGGTACATTAGTTCACTAAGAGGATGGATCAAACATATATAAAGGGTCATACGATAGATTATTTTTCATTTTTTACTTTGAACCATACATGCACAACTGAGAGTTCGTGACTTGAACACATAAGTGATTTAGTTTTCTAGCATTAATATCTTTATAAATGACTCTTTCTTTAATGATTACCATTTTTTTGTTCAAGGTATTCTAAATATTTTTTTTTAGGGAAATCCCCTTTACGTAAAATAAAAATCCTTTCATAGAACTTGAGGCACTATGTAGGTTGTGTAGTATCTATAAGGCTACGTGGGATTTTATACGTGTAAGAATTATATTGACATCTCATTTTTCTTAAGTTTTAAAACCAAAACCATCGTTTTTGTTTGTATAGATAATGGATTTTGAGATAATCCACATATATGATTTAACGACTATGGATAAAATAAGAGTTTTCAACACTTAAAATGTTGAGGATATCCCTCGATACCATATTATTATTTAGGATGTGACCAAAAAGGATATTCATATACCAAAATTTTAGAAATACCGATTATCTAATATACTACCTTTATGATTCTTTTGGTATCAATATGATGCTATGACTATGGAAACTAGTCAAAGATTTCCATCTTTTTTGTTCAAGAATTCCTCAATGTTCATTTAGGTCAATATGTCAACTATGATTTAGATAGTCTTAGAGTGATGTAAAGCAAATGTATTCTTGTTGAATGGATTTTTATAGACTTGGGATAACCATGATGCATAAAATTATATTATAAATCTATATTAACGATATATTTTTAACATTCTGTGGGATAATTTCTATAGAGGATGGAATCCATGGTGGGGGTTGTGGTCTAGCAGCAAATTCTATGATTAATAGCCCTAGTATTTCTTAGTGTTCCAAATCTATATAGAATTCCTTGAGTGACTATATGTAGTTAGTGTCTTCCAAGTAGTATGAAAGTTTCAATTCACAATTTATCTTCCTGTTGGGTTTTTACTCAAATTGTTCATCCCTTGGCGTTCAAATACTAACAAATTCCATCTACCACATGGTGAGGAAAGGATTAGATTGTGGGATATATATTAACTGGATGGAATACAAATCCTTGGAGACATGTATGATGATTTTCTCACCATAACTAACACTTGGGTTGACACATTGAAGATCCATTATCTTGTGCGGGTGTTTTTGATCATAATAGCGAGAAAAATGGGATGTAAACTTAATACTAATTAAATTATCATGTTCAATGGAAGGGAGAAAATGTTTTTACAACCTAATGGGTTATAGAAAAAGTCCAAGAACATAAGGACCTTCCTTACTCAATATTCCATATATAATCAAGACTCATATTGGGATGCACTACATGAAAACTAGTACACCACATGAGGTTACATAGTCTGAATGGATGTGACCTATGGTCTTCAGCTGGAGTCATTTTCTCCATGTTCCTAAGTAAATGAATTTTACTGGATCAGGATTCTCAGTCATGTATTAGAATCATCACCTTGATAATGGAAGCTACATTGGTGTAAGGAAAACCAATTAATTTGTTAGTACCCACCAATTTTTTGGGTTTTCATTTTATGGGATACCTATAAAAATTACAGTATACACATTGTATTAGTGCACAATTCCAATTTATATATTTTTGGATAGTAGAACATTTCCAATGCTTTGAGTATCAAAATGTCACAAAGTCCACCATTTTGCATATCCCCCAAGTTTGTCAATATTTATATTATTCATACAATATCCTTGGATGTAGATAATTCTATCACAATGCTGAAGAATCCCACTACCCTTTCCCTTGTTTCATATATCTCTCCTTATGGAATTGTAATATACCTTGGTTGAGGTGTCCAAGAAGAACATTCTTATATCATCTCCTTTTGATATTGGGTTATGATATCTTGAATAAATAGATTGATTATTTATGAACCCTATAATATGTTATTATGATATATTGGATGTATGTAGCTATAAATTACATTACCTAAACTAGGATTTAGAATGAGAGATACCCACCCATCATTCATAATCTTTGGTTAATGCTAACATGAGAAGATATATGTGAGAATTTTAAATTTCCATTCAGTCATGATCTAACCAAAGTTTCATGGTAATATTAAAAATTATGTTTGGAGAGTTATTTAGAAAATGTTTCAAGGGTTAAATAATCCATTGAATTTCTAGAACACCTTTCCTACCAAAATTTTTGTACCAGTTTTTGCGGCGGATAATCCTATATAGAAACATTGAAAATATTGTGCAGAGTCTTTTTTTCTAGTACCCTTTTTTTAGGATTAGTATGAAATTAGTGTTTTTGAATAGGGTTACAAGTTGTGTTACTATCATTTATCTTACAATAATAATGGTGTGAAGTACATTATTTGGGTTCAACCTACTAAATTTGTTATTGAATTCAATCAGAAAGAAAAAATACAATATTTTCCCATACAAATATTAACTGGAAACTAAAATAACTCAATAGAAAAACTAATAATATATTATATACCTTTGAAAAAATAAGCATTTTTTATATCCCAAAACTTCTATTAAAACCCAAGATGTTAGAAAATTGGTTTAGCACTAAGTTCATTCTATCATCATGGAGGCACCTTTAGAGAAAATTATTAATAAAATAGACAACCTTCACTAACTATTTTATGAATTATGAATAGGTGTGTTGATATAATGTCACTTTCATACTCACATCCAAAAATTTATTATCTCTCAAGAGGAACTCGATTCCCAAGAATGTGACCTCGTTCAATTTAATCTTTCTAACTATAACATTAATTAATTTGAGGGTGTAAATATAGAGATACATCATTTTTCTTCCGGAGGAAGCACAAAATCTTGGTTGGATAGATATGTAGACTATATAACTATAGCAATTTCAATTTCACATGGAAATGGAAAAGCATAGATACTATAAAAAAACATCTTGTTTGAAGCTCTTAGATGAAGGAGTTAAGATTCAATAACTTATATCAAGGGAACAAATTTGGTCAAAGTGGAACATTTCCAATGGATGGAGAATTTTTCGTAAATTAAGATGTTTCATCAATTATTGTATGATTAGATAAAACTGATTATAGTTTGTTATAGTTCATTTCGAATTACTGGTAATCTCATAAAGAAACTACAAGTTTTTGATGCCCCCTACTTTGTTTTGATCAATCAATGAAGACACTTTTTTCTCTTGGTTACTTATACCATGATTTATATTGATTATATTTTCATAATAATATCTAAATAAATGGAAGAATAACTCAAAAAATAATATGAAACAATTTTAGCCATGTATTTTAAATAATCAATGTAAATTGTGCCACCTAAAGAATCCAGTTAAAATTATGCGACATTAATCATGGATAATGAATGGGTATATGAATTATTTCATTCACTATAACACTAGACTTTTTCTAATTTGATGAAATAGCTCCTCTCGGCCATGTCTCATGAATGGGTATAAGCATTATCCCCATAACTAAGAAACTATAATTGGTTTATTAAGATGAAATAGTCCCTCGTGGGTGTTTCTCATAGAAATAATAAGAATAGATACAATCTATATACCACTAGAGTTGGTTCATTTTGATGAAAGAGTTGAAACAATGTGATGAGGATCATAAAGGGACAGACTAGGAATGTGGATTCCAATGTTCACAAGGGTTTAAGAACCCCAAAGTTATATCCTTTCACATTTCATGTGGATCCACTAGACATGTAATCAATTGATGAAAGAAAGAGTTAATGCTCTAATGTTTTTCTAGGCTAAGGGGCCTAGAAAGCACAACATGAATTATTATTGATTCATATTTATGGATCCCATAAGCTTGATTAATTTATTTTATAACTCTAATTTTTTCTTAAGTGTCATTTTGTGGATTCCTTGTAGGAAAATGATTTATATTTTTCATAGGTTTCCTTTTATTGGTTTTTAAACTAACAAGATTTGTGATTTTATGAATTTAAAATGATAATTTTTTATAGATCACATGAGGGGCATATATAGTGAGTGGAGATTCAACTTTTACTAATGTTTCCCTTTGCGAGTTTTGAACCGAAGAAGTTTTTTATATATTTCATTATATACATGTTGTCCATTTAAGTAGGACTGATGTAGCTGATGTTTTTTGTCTAATAACCTTAAACTAACTGCACACCATTTAATATCATGATGTTTGTACCATAAGGGTAGTTGGAATACCAATAAAATATGAGTGAAGTTGACAAGATATGAATTGGAAGATCCCAAATTCAATTATATAGACAATTTCACGAATAAGTATTTTCCGATCAACCCAATTAGAATGACCACCACTATTGATATTGGTGTATGTGTATTCAGAGAGAGTGTTCAAGAGATTTATCATGAGATCTTGAGATGTAAATATGGGAACTCTCCAATCATCAATGGTAGCAGTGATAGAAGGGATGTCATACTTTTAGTATCTAAGTTGGAGTTGTTAGAGAATATCCTAGAACATGGGGCATTCGACTTATGGTCATGAATTTCAGACCATCATGTTGTCTAATTTAGCGCCACACAATAAAGACCAATTAATTGTTGGAAGGTGAGATAAAAAAATATTTTTCTGAGAATGATTGTAAAAAATCATGTAACATGAAGGGTAACAGATCCACTTGAATAATTAGATTGTGTATTATTAAATTCAAAAATTGAGGTGATTTAATCAAGAGTAATGAGATAATACATGTATGTTGGGGATTATATATGACCATATTTGAAATATGGATTCACTAATATGGATCTAGTATAAAATTAAGTATTCCCTTCTTGAGGATGACGATACCTCCAGTTGACATTCTAATCAATGGTTATTATGTAGAGCAATTTCAGGGTCAAAATATGAATAGTTAAGAAAAAGTATCATTTGGAATAAAATTCACTTGTTATAGAAATCCTAGGAAAGTTCTGTGGGATTCAAATAATTTGAAAATTATGTAGTTTTATTGAAGGAAGGAATATTCATGAATTATTCTTGATCCTTAAATCCCACACCAATATGCATGGATCACATCATCAGGGTGAAGAGATATGATGTGTCACCACGATATATTTTTTCAAAACTAGTGGGACCAAAAATCACGCATCATATTTTTTTAGGGATATACGATGGGCCCTAAAACATTTGTTCCTCTTATATTCACACTCAAATTTTACCTATTCCCAAAAAATAAGGGAGTTTAGCGAGTGGAGACTTGACATTTCATCAGTCTTACCTTTATGAGTTTTTAACATGATATGTCTTATGAATTTTTCACCTATATTTTAAGGTCTTATGACACTGAATTATAAGGGGATATATTTTATGTTCATGCTTATTTGAAAAGAAATGATGATTTTATGGTCATACAAAATTGGCCAGAAGTGAAGTTGGATAAACTATATAGAATGGGTGAGGTGAAAACCCATCATGAATAGAGTTCCCAATTCTATTTTAAAATATATTTTATTAGATGTGAACATATCTTAAGGTTGTAGTTTTTGTACCAAAAGGGGTTGAGATAGTCTATTTTGTGGTAAATAGGAATGTTTAACCAACATGAATGAAAGTCAAAATTCCACTATATACTCTCTCAAATGGTGGGTGCAAATAGTTTATTATCATAATACATATACTTTATGAAAGAGACAAAAAACCCTAAAGGAAACCTAATAGATATAAATGTCCCATTACCTTTTTAATAGGTAGTGGATATTTCATAGTTTTCAACTTCAGGTTTATCAATAAGGACTATTGTGGTGCATTAATATAAGGGATGAACATAAATCATATTTTAAAGATGAGGTCTACTGTGAGACTATGAAGGAATATGAAAATTAATGGATATTATCTTTCAATAAAATGATTCCTCTGGTTGAAAGACCATATTCAGTGAACTTATGTTGAGCCATATCAGCGGCATAGTATATATAGTCAAGTATAACTTTACTTTTAAGATGAATGTGTTTATTACTAGAATACTCAAAAAGGTTTTTTGAAATACAAGATATTCTACAAATGATGTATGATTTTAGAATAAAGTATGTTAAAAAGAGATAATATAGGTATTTTAGACTTGGAAAAATCATAACTGGTATTCTATAGTTCCCTTGGAAGGGGTGGAAATGAATGAGGACTTGTGGTTGGGTCTTACACATGGTGTCTAGACATGTATTAGTAGGGATGCCATACACAGATTTTATATTATAGGGTATTTCCTAGGAATTAGTGTAAAGAAATGAAAAAGGGGAATTTTCTCCTAATGTTTCATTATAAATCCAACCCATTATAGGTTACCTCACATGGATTTAGTTCTCATGTATTGAAATTGGGAAACATATAAGGGGTTTCTTTGAGAAGTTTAATGCCACGAAGGGTGGACCATATGTAGTGATGTTTAATGTAATATGATAAGTTATTAAAAATGGTACTCTTATATAGATTGATCTACTATATAATAGATCATAATTTTTAAATACTGTTCATGATATGGGATTTTAACCCCTAGAAGCACCATAGATCATTCATAGGAGAGAAAATCTCGGTTTCCTTAGGAATGTAGCTCTCAAAACTATCATAGAATTATGCATAGGGAAAATATGATTAGTACCTTTTCAGGGATACAACTCTCATGTAGGTAATATGTAACAAAGTATGGACTACTCCATGTATTTTAGGGTCATACTGGATGAACCATAAGTCATGTAGTTTAAAGACATGCGACAACGGATCAAATTACACTAATTGATAATAGGAAAATTCTATTATGGAATAGGTCTATTGATGTATATATAATGCCAGTATATAGAAATTTCTATGTTATCTCCTTTAATAGTGATTGTTCTGAAATGAGTCATCACTAGAAAACCCTATCTGTCGACGGGGATGGTATTTTGGATAGTAGAATTTGTGGCTAGGACCAATATATAGGATATAGACATCACTATATAGATTTGTAGAAAATTAATCAATACACACATAGTTCTGGTATTATACTCCTTATTCTGATCAAGCTCATGTATAGGGGAATGTAATTTTAATGTAGGTTTATAATTTAATAACGCTCAATGAATACTACTATGTAGATATGGAAGGAATATAGAAAATGGGGAATTATACCCGGTGTAACTAAATATATCATATGGTATAAAAGACTAATGAATTTATTGAGCCATCAAAAGTTCCTATAAGTTATCATGTATATAGATTAGAATCATGTGTAGGGGAAAAAACTGGGTTTTCCTCCATATTTTTCGATGAGTAAAATATTGTATTACTAAGAGTCACAAAATACTAAGATGAAAATGGAATTTTACTTATTATAAAAAATTACTAGGTATAGATATAGAAGTCACTATGTATTCTACAAGAGTATTAATAAAACCATTTACATACCATTAAGAGAAATTACCTTCAAAAACATTTCTCATGTATATGGAATGGGGGAATTTTTCTTTTTGATCAATTATTGGCCAAGGATTAATGAATTATGTGTTGCTATATATTCTAATGTAATTAATAATAAAACCACACACAGATCTTATAAATAATATTGTTGTATAATCATTCTCATATGAGGAGATGGGGTCTCTGATATCCTTTGGTCCCAAAAACATTATGCCCTAAGGATTCCAACATAGATTTGGTTATTGTGTAGGGAAATTAGTCCATGCAGAATGTGTTTTCTGAAGTAGTTTAATGTAATGTAAGATAATTTTTTTCTTCTCATATTTTGTCATGATCCTCTTAGTTACACCAAATTGGGTGATCTACTATGAAATTTAAGCTCAAGTGATTCATGCCTAGTGTGAGAAACTATAGGTAATTTTAAAATATCCCACACTACAAAAGGGAATCTGATGGGGTGATTTCAACACATATCATGAGATTTTACATCCATTATATGGGAGCTATCATACATTTTAATTTCATGTGATATAGAAATTCACTATACAGTTTAACATCATGATGTGAGGATGACAACCATGTATTTTAACATTTTACTATGAGGATGTTACCGTGAAGTTTTACAACATGTGATTATGATGAATCCATGTTTTTTAACATCATATGATGGGGTCATTTTTGTGATTTTTTACATTGTGTGACTAGGATGAAGACTATAATGTTTAACATTGTATGGTGAGGATGATCAAATATATAGTTTAAATTCATATAAATAGGACTATTTCCATTTATTTTAGCATCATGTGGAAGGGATGGTCTGCTATTTGGGAAATAGGTCACATAGTTTAATATCACGATTCGAGGACAATATTCTACATATTTTAATGTCATACAACATGGAATTATTTCACACAGTTTAACATAATGTGTTAGGGGTAATCTATTATGTAATTTAAATCCAACATCTAGGACTTGTTACTTGTAGATTAACCTCATAATGTTGGGAAAATATAAATTAACAAAAAATTATATAATGTAATTCTTGATAAACCTTGAATTCATGGGTGGTTAGATGAACTATCCATCTAAAATGTCCAAAGTGTAAGATTTATTAGAGTCTAAATTGTGTATGACATATAGTCCATCCCACTTTGGTTCGATCTTCAATGGATTCTTTCCTAGTATCATCAGAGTTATAAGAACCAATAATATCTATCCATAGAGGAATTAGTGAGGATGAACTTTCTTATTAACAGATCATGCAACTATGTTCTATTGAAATTCTATTTTTTAGAGAGTTAACACCATCTTCTCATATAGTAGTTCCAAATAATCTCATATCTTTTTATACTATCCATCGAAAGAACTTTGGTTGTATATGGAATTACATTGAAAGGGAAGATAGATCATGATGAGAAGGATTTCTTCTTTCCCATGAAAAAGTGAATATGGGGAAATTTTTTGGCATTACAAGTTGTGGTGAGATTATCCCACACTTAATATATATATATTTTTATCAAAGGATATCTTGTGTTTCCACCATTATTTAGAGTATGTTGGAAAAACTAGTGTTGAAATCCTCCATATATCAATTTCCACGACAAGGTAGTGGGATGTGTGGTTAAACTGAATTCCATATTACTAATACAAGCTTTTTCAACTTGTAAGTTAGAAATCAGTTCCATTATGTGTCATTATCATGTGAGAGAAATAAAATATGGTAATTATTTTTTTAATTATGGAGTGTATGATATTATTTTTTCCAATATATTTGAGGGATATTTCCTTGTACCATTTGTAGAAGAAGTTGATAATGATAAGGATATACATGACTTTCATGGATATAGCTTGTGGATATGGACCAATAATATATATTCCCCCAAAATAAAATAGATAAGAATATTTTTGTGGTGTACAAAAAATATAGGGGTTGATGGATGAATTTGGCATTTATTTTTTTGGCATGAAATTTTTTTTTGAATTCCACACAGTTTTGTGTCATCAATGGCTACAATTACCCATGCCTCCAAATCTTATGGGAGATATTGGTACCTAATTGATGGGAATCATAGGCACCTGCGTGGACCTCCAACATAATAGTATGTGTCTATAATCCTTTAATGGATATGATGATTACTACATAAAATACTTATTTAAAAATGTTTTTTAAGTATTTAGGCTATCATAAATAATGAAGTTTATGGCTCATCAACGAATTTTTTATTTCCTATCTTGATCCACATAAGAATTTTTATATGGTGATATAACAATATGGGGGACATATATTGAATAATAGTTTCATTTGGGGAGTATTTTAGCTCGACCTTCCCATAAGTGGCATTGATCTCATCGATATCTTCCAAATCATTTCTAGTGAATAGGGATACTACCATATGGTTTATAATTCTTTTAAAATATCATCCTAGAATGATTATGAAAATGTGGTGAATATATAATGAAAATAATGTGATCAATCATTTTTTGAGTGTTTAACATTAGTTGACATTGGTTCTACGGGTAATCTAGCTATGAAACATCAAAAATCCTAAAATAGGGGAATCAATTCATGTTTCAAATTAAATATTCACCATTAATCTTATTGGACAATAAATCATATTTTCAATTAATATTTTAGTGTGATAACTTTATTTTTAATTATTGTTCCTATCCTATTATAATATATTGTTATTCAACATCATTGTTGGTGAAACCTTTTAATATGAGAAATGAGTGGGGAAAAGATGGGTTTATTAAGAAATTGAGAATAAGTCCCATCCAAGACAAATTGAGCTTATCATTTTCTATCGTTATTTTTATAGGTATTCTAAAAGCTCCATAAAAACACCTAAACCATTTTTGGGGTGAATATTTAATAAGGAATACCACTTCATTGAGAAGTTCAATGTTAATTGGTGTGATTCTTGTGATGGGAAGTGCCTTAATAAAGTCAACTAATTCTTTTACTTCAACAAAATTTTTTTGTGGGAATTTGATATAAAACTTCTAAATAATGAAAACCCACTATGTTTGTCATCTAGTTTGCAATAGTTAATTGACGGTATAATTGGGAACCTTAATGTGAGATATGATATAGACCTCATGATACTACAGGTGGTGCCTCAATTTCTGAACTGAGAATATAAATGCTAGGAAATTCTTCTTGATTATAGAATATCATGACTTAGTATCTACAATATTTCTAATGAGATATTAATGACTATTTTCATTACCCACATCATTATATTGTGAAATATTAGTACCAAGTGTCCAATGAAGTCATTATATATATAAGATGAGTGGATTCACTTCTATTGATGACATCAACACCAGTGGTTTTGAGAGGAATTTCCTGAGATTATTGAAATTATACTAACAATATTCATACCATATATAAATGAATCCCTTCTTCATGAGATTAGTGAAGGGTAATTACCTTCATGTGAGTATTATTAAGAATAGTTTTATTTAACAAAGACATTGCTGAATCCCTCCAAACTCTTGGATATTTTGATGAATAGGTATGTTACAGTCCGCTTTGGTCTTCTTAGGGTTGACTTCATTGACACCATGGTTTACCATAAAGCCAAGAAATTTTCAGGACATCACCTCAAAATAAAACATATAGAGATTTATCATCAGGATATGTTTTCAGAGCTTATTGAACACTTCGTTTAGGCTAATGAGATTATCACAACACTATTCATATTTGAAAACCATTTTTTTGATATTATATTCCACAACCTTTCCCAGAAAGGGATTATATAGAATTTTAATTCCAAATTTATATGTTGTTCTAAAAATATTAAATGTTTAAGGAATCAATCTATAGTAATACATCCCTTAAAAAGCTCTAAAAGTGGTGGATCCCTCACCCTTAGGATCCATCTAAATCTAGTGATCACCAAAATATTTATCCACAAAGGAGAAGACCCAAAACCATACTATTGATTCAATAAATGGTAACACGATCAAAAGTGGGAATCCATACATTGGATAATGATGGATGAGATACCTAAAGATTATGAAAAAACATATTTTATCATTCTTTTTCTGGACAAGGAAGATAATTTCAATCAACCTCAGGTACTAAACCACTAGAATGAAGTCGAAATTGATAACCTTGTCTTCTTTGTCTTTGACTTTTGAAGCACGAGCCATATACATTCTTCTACTACCTTCTTGTATCCATGAATATTTGTTGGTAAGCTCAAATTATGGGTTTCTATATCAGGATCAAGACAAATAATTTATGTTTCATTTCTAGAATAATACATCTCTATATTTTTAAATGAAAGAGATATATGTATCCTCTCTTTCATAGTACGTGTTAGTGATAATTAAAGTAGGTTGTGCATGTACCTATGTATATATCTTTAACAATTTGAACTAATCATTTGAGGTAAATATACCTTAATCAAATAATGGAGGGGAAATATATAAGATCTTCTTCCTTTTTTTCTTCCACATTAATCTCTGTGGTAGTAGGTGATGAATGAATTATTTTAGGACTAAGATAAAATACTGGGGAATTTTATACCTCAAAACATTTTGGGGAGGTGTCTCTTGGTCCAAAGTTTCTTGATGTATGTGAATTATGGTTTAGGGAAATATATACATATAAAAAACCTCTCTATCTACGTTAACATTGGTTATATTTGGTGATAAAGGGTTCTCATTGGGGCTAAAGATAATATGAGAGTATTTTTGTCTTATATGAGTAATGAGGATGTTTCTCTAGACTCTAAAAGTGTCGATGTGTGGGCCTTATCAATAAATTTTTTTATATACTCTCTATCTTCTCAACTATCGTTGTGAGTAGAAGATATTCCAATATATTGAGATTCAAAAGATTCCCTAGGGGAATTTATATTTGTTTTTGTAATGCGGGAGAATTTTGTGATCCAGATAGTGATATAGCTGTTTCCATAGATTTTTGAGAAAAAGTGGGAGTATATTCCTATGTTGAATCATCATTATTGATGTGGTCAGATCCTTCTCCAGGATGAATGGATTTAGAGATAGGATTGATATCACGAAGGAATGAGTGAATGCTCATAGGGAACCTAGTTGTCTCATACCTTAATGGTTGGGGATAATATAATCATGAATATTTAATATATGGTTTGAATGTTGTTTATATTGGATATCATGTAAAACATGTTGGAGTGATATTAATTTTAAAAGGAAAAATGTTTATTATCTTCCTCTGTTAGTAGTTAGCAGTCAATGAGGGTATCTTGTTGGAAATATTTTGATATAATGTTTGTTAGTTTTTTCCCATTCATATGGGATTCACATTACTTGATGATTTATGAAATCTAGAGTGATTCCCTCTATTTTATTTATGGTTAGTATATAGTATTCTCGGTGTTCATGGAATGGGATATCATTGGTCATATCCAAACTGTTGGGGCTAATGATCTGGTTGGTATAACCTATAGAATTATATTTTCTCTCTCTTGGTTAGTGTCCCACATAAATATACTATTATTCATGGGAATAAAAAGGTGAAACATCACTATATAGCACTCGATCTTCTCCATTAATGGTGTAATTAAGATATTGGTGGTAAGAGGAATGTATCACCACCTGACAATGAAATCATGGTCTTCATAACAATACCTTTAAAATATTATCCTAAAGGATAACCAGAAAAAATAAGATACAAGGTCTCTAAACTAGAATATAATATTTATTTTCCCAAGTGGATTTTTTTTACATATATCGTACCCTTAGATCATCAAATTAGAGGTTGAGAAATCAAATTCACTATGTACCATGGGTTGAAAGGTCCAAATCAAAATGATATGGATATTGAAACTGATTCCAATGAGATATTTAGAAATATAAAAACCATAAAAATTTCTATAAATGTAATGGGTCTGGATATGAACTTGTATGGATGTCTCCCTATCAATATTAATGAAGGAAATTAACATGTTTCACTAAATAGGCCTGTTTTTTCATGTTACTCCTCAGTGTTTGTGACCTTGGGTTCATATTTTTGGCTACTAATGATATCCTCAGTAGGTTCTTCACATAGTTCCTTTGAAAAATGAATGGATTCTAGGAATGATATATTCTATGGAAGGATATATTTTTACTTCAAAATCTCATAATTTTAGTCTAGGGGTTTGTGATTCCCTAATTATGGCTACTCCTTATCCAAAGGCTTAGGAGATGAAGTATCTTATGCCAATGGTTGTCTTCAAAGACCATAATTTGATGGAATTATGGTCATCTATGGGTTAGGATAAGTTAAACATCCCAAATTATTATGTTTCCTAGATAAATTATAATTTCCAAATCAATATTATAGTATGATGAGACCTAAAAAACCCTTAAATGACTATGGATTAGATTGATTCTCTTGATATACCTATTGAAGTTCCTATCTTTGGATCTCAGTATTGTATATGGTCTCATTTGGGATATGAACTGAATGTTGAGATATATATTTTTCTCTTATGCCTCAACCCCATTAGCTTTGGGGAAATCTTCCTCCCTCAAAATGATTATTTTTTATAAAAGACAGATACATTAATGTTGAAAATCAGCAAACGTACAGACACGAATCCATGCAGGAAAGTGGTCTAGCCAGAGCTAGTTGACATAAAAGGGGTCTGATGCTGCCAGTTGATGGGTATCATTGTTTTCTTCCCTTCTCGTAAAGGATAAGGTGCAGAAAGAAAGGTTTTGATGAATGGAGAGGATTTTCCTAATGAGGGATCGAAAGGACTGATATCCGCTGTTGTCGAGGTTGATGGCATTGATAATGGTGAGGCAGTTTGATTCGATGTTGATTTTGTCCCATCCACGGTCTTTAGCGAGCATAATTCCGGTGAGGATGGGAGCAGCCTAGACAACCACAGGTTCTCGAAGAACGTGATGTGACTCATGCTTGGCTGCAATGATCTGACCAAGATGGTTCCAGGCCAAAAGGCCAAGGGAAATATGACCATACTTGGGGAGAGGCGCATCCGCATTAATCATGAGAATCCATTCTGAAGGTGGGCTCCAAAGGAATGAAAAGGAAGGGGTTCCAAAGGAAAAATGTTGTCCATTGGGGTGTTTCCATCCCTAAATCCTGGAAGCGGCCTGTTCAATCCAGAATCTGGGAGGTTTTTGAACATTGTTGAAAACGACATCATTGTGTTGGACCCAAATAATCCCAGCCATGATGCAATGTGAGCCCGCTTTAGCCGACGAGAAAGAGGAGCACCATCGCATCAGGATTTTCTGTTAGGATTTGAAGCCCTCATAACCATTTGGTGTAGCGGTTCCCAATATAATACTAAAAAATTCATTATGTTTGAGAGGGTTTAAACTATCATAGGCATCAAAATCAGTTTTACCTCTTGTTTATAATTCTTTTTATAGTGGAGGAATTGATTGTTAGATGATTGTCTATTGGAAGGTGTTGTTGATAAAGGATTCAACTTTATTCGCACAGAGGAAGTTAGTGTCAAAAAAAGTTGATTCAATTTTTATTTATAGTGGAATGTGGATGGTTTAATATATTTATAGAAATCTAATCATCAAATTTACATGCATCCGTTTTGATAATTTCTCACCATTCCCCTTCTTCTTTTGGTAAAGTGGTAGAAACATAATCTACTTGGGTTTATTGTTTTCCAAACACAATTTTCTAAGAATCCAATGTCATTTAAAGGATTTATTTGAAGTCAAATCACTCTTATCTGGTGTGACCCAATATCCTATTGAAGCAATTGTAATTCAGGTGGTCACTGAGGCCAACCTGATCAATTTACCTAGGTTTCAGAATCTTTAGTAAATTTTTTCCATAAATGTGATGAAATGTCTAGGGAATTTATCATTTCATAAGGAATAACCTTTTTTCATCGATTATTATTAAGGAATGTTTCTTGGATCTCTTATCCATTCTTAGTGAAGTGGTTGTTATTGTTATTTTCATTCCAGAGGGGGACCTGTGTGATAATGAATAGGTTTAGGTGTTTCTACTATTTGTAGAGATGGTTTAATAATAATAATTTCCATTTCTTTTTTTCCACTCCTATTTTATAGAGTTTTTTTGAACCACTAAAGGCATGTGATTAACCCATAAAATGAAATCATATAAACTTTGTGAATCATTAGTAAGATCATGGAACCCCTAGGTATTTTACCAAGATGAATTTTATTAAAATCATCAAAAATATTTTCAATGATGATTCGTAGAAACTTATACTGCGGATGTCGTAGGTTCAGTTAGTATCCCTTCAACATAATAATGAAGTCTGATATTTTATCATTATTACATTATTCAAAATTTGATAGATTGAGGATCATTTTATTTCACATTGTTGAGAATAACTAATATAGGAATTGACGACAGAGGTCCACCCTCCCTGTGAATTTTCTAACTATATAACTGGAGTCCCAGAAAAATGATAGTCCATCCAAAGTATGCACAAAGTATTTGAGAATAGATATACCTTACCATTTGAGGGTTCCCATAATTAGACCACATCAAGATATAAAGTTGGTCAAATTTAGTTATGGGTACCCAATTCCACTAAATGCTATGAATGTTTTATTTTAACTGTAGGGTAGAGGAGGAACCAGATCCACTCTTTCAGGGTATAGTTTTATTTCTGGTCCCGTTGGTGCACATAGGCCTTCTATGGCCTCTATTTGGATTGTCAAATACTCAATGGTATTGATAATATTTTATTTGATAGTTGGTTGATTGGATATTTGAGTAAAGTAAGTGGGTATATCATGATATAGTAATCTCTACTATGTCATTTACTAATGAAAAATGGGTCATCTTTGGTAGATCTTATGATATGTTTTTGGATACCACTACAGCAGAGGGAACTCCTGGTAATCTCCAGTTATTGGATCTAAGTAGATTGACTATTTGAACCCCGATTTGTTTGTACTACTCACTCACCCCCTTATTGGTGTAACAACCCCATTATGTTGAGGAAATAGTTCTAAAGTATAAGTTTATTTTTTTGTTTGATGTTTATGATTTGTAGAAATCATACCATTGAGTTGTTCAATGTAAAGTTTCCTTAAATTATTTATTTTTGCCTCATATTTTGTGTATATTTCCTCTTCATTAATAGGATAACCTTATTTAGGTAGAGGATGAGATGTTTTCACAACATTCACTTTTTATTCAGCTAAATCCTTTATGGGAGGTGTTAATAAAGAATTTGGGCGAGTCCCCAAATTCTATGCTTTTCTCTATTTATGAGTATACACACCTTCTATGAAAGTTTTAGTATGAACCATATTTTTTATAGAAACTTCTACACGATATTATTTTGTATTGGTGTAATATTTGAAATCATTATTATGTAAAACATATATATAATTAAATAATACATAATATGATATCAGAATCATTTCCTCATTAGAAGGTAAAGGATATTGGTTTCCTTCCAAATATTTTTTCAAGGGTAAAATCAAAACTCTTGTTTAAATTTTATTCCTATGCAGTCCATTTTAATTTGTGTCCATCTCAAGACCACACCATATCCTTCCAATTCTCCCCATATCTAGTTTATATAGAGTAATTATGAGAAAATATATAGACACTTATACTAATCATATCCCCAAAAGGTTTATTGGTTGTGTTTTGGGATAAACCGTAGAGGTACCTCCAATGACTAGTTTATTATCTCAAAGACGAACAATTTACATAGAGTCGGAGAGGGTTTTGATAAAAATACCACCATCTCTATAGTTTGTGTCTTAAATGGTACCACCACCATAAATTAATGAATTCATGATGGATTTGATGAACCATGGGGTTGAGACTTTGGTAAAAAATCCCCTTGCTTCATGGGATGGGGTTACTCCCTTATCGTTGCCTTTGTGGTTGCTACTACTACCATTTTTATTATCAAGATTGTTTTTTTCAGGTGTAGGATAGATGAAATTCACGACTTCAACATAATACAATACCTTTTTGGGGGTAGTAATTCATCCAAGTGATTCAAATTTCTTAAGGGAGAGGCCTATTAAAAAATTATGGATGCCTGATGTATGATCATTTCAATGGATCTCTCTCACATATATAACATTTTATATGATTTGACCATTGTAGGACCTTGTTTAATGGACCAGTTGGACCATGAAAATATTTTTTCTGATACATATTATGAGGATGTGACATTGGATGATATTCTTGTTTCTAGGATCTACTTGATGAGGATACTTTTGAAATTTAATTCTCTATGTTCATCCCATCCTCTAATGCATATATTAGATAAAACATGAATCATAAATATATATAGATCCATAAAATAATTAAGATATGAATGTTGGGTATCTCCCTTCTATCACTCAATTTTAATAATCACAAAAATAAAACGGATCCAAGGCCGATATGATAGATTATTGATTCTATTTACATTATAAGATTTGTCTATTCCATATAAGGTAATGGGTTTTCCTATTAATAATGATGAGTTTCCAATAAATTTAAATGACGATAAAGTATGCATTCCTCTATCAAGGCCATCAGATTATCATGTATAAAAGTGTTTATGGGATAGAACAAGATTTTTATGTTTTCTTTATCCAATTCATTCCACAATATCAATTCATTATATTTATTTATAGGGTAAGATTCGAGTACCTAATCACACCAGAGTTTTCTATTCCCTGCTACCCTACTAAGGCGAGTGATACATGTTAGAACATTATCTATTATATTATAAGCTAAGGTGTCTAAAGGAATTATATAAAATGAAAATAAACTTAGGTTTCATTATAGTTGATAAATAATACCACTCAACGTAGATTGTTCTCTTTGAGTTATTGGACTCAATATCTCGAGTGCCTCATGATATGAGGGCTTTCTCAATGTTGGTTTGACCAGGGGAAGTCCTTATTATTGAAGAGAGATTTCATTATGAGGAGGACCTTGGTAATAATTTCCATGATGGGGAGGAATGCCATTTAAAATTAATATCCAAACATAGGTAAGATTCTTGTATCGTATTTCTTATGAAGGACCCTTATGATGGAAAATGTATAGGGGAGTACCTCCTTATTGTTATACCTTATAACTTTTAGGATGATATTCATAGCTCATATCATGAGAATAATTACTATAACTGTTTTTAATATTTCCACAAGGATGAATTTAGAGGTAGATACTCTATGAAGGACCTCTAGACATATTGGTATAAATTTTTCAATGATAGAATTTGAAACTACAGATACTTCATTTATTAGATAAAAAATCAGAAAAATCTTGAGCCATAGTTGAAAAATGTTTTAAGGCCTCGAGAACACCATCATTGAGAAGGGTATGAATATAGGCCCACTGTTAATCTAGAAGATTCCTTTTATGATATTTATTCTTAGATACTCTCCATAGGTTGGCTGGTGTTGTGAGTTCCATATAAAGACTCTCATATGTTAGAGCCTCCTTAAGCGACCCCTCATTTCCATTAGACCCACATGATGAGATTTTTCAAAACGGCTAGGAATGTTTTCATATTTCTTGGTTTCATTGTAGATATATTAATTATAATACACACATTGATGTTGGTTAAATTTTTTTTTCTACTCTTATATGATTTATATGATATGTAGCCATGTCCTTGAAGGTTTGGAATGAATATGATCCTATCATGATGTTTCCATTGAAATGGGCCATTAATCTCTAGTTGGAAAGGGAAGAAATGTTTGATTAGGTTGTTTATTCTTCATAGAGATATTTCAATGATATTATTTAATGAGGGAGGTAATATGTATCTAATCATCAGTTACTATTAATATATGTTAAATAGTAACTATGGGGTGGGTGGGGGGGATATATGCCTCCCCCTATTAGTTATCTTGATATTCTAATAATCATTTTTTTCTTTCACTTTAAGGATATATTGAAAGTATTTTATAATATGATCATAGATTTATTCTATACCATAAATGTCCTATAAAATGTGATGATGATCATATAAAGTGAGAATGGGAATGTGTGTCCATTCCTTGATGGGATAGTGGATATGTGCCTTCTCATTCCATCCAGTTACCAACTTGATGTGAATAGGTGGAATGTGTGCCTTATCCCTTGTTACTATAGAGATATGCTGGACTATTTATAAAAATGGAACTAGAGTATGCTGTCAGGTTTAGTTTTCCAGAGTAATAATTTTTTCCTTCTCACTTGTTTCCTTCAAGATATGTTAGTGGGATTCTTCAAGGGTTGAAAAGATATAATTCCAATCCCTATGGTTGATAGATCTTCACCCATTATGAGATATCCTAGATGTTCAAGTTTGTATGATACGAAAATGGAACTGTTAGGTGGAAACCTCAATGGGGTACAAATGGATCAGGGTTACACGATCTTGACAAAAAATAATGTTAGTGGGATTTGTAGAGACCTACACCCTAGGAGCCGAGATCTAGTGCCTTCTACCATTACATTGACATTATTACAAAGAATAAATCATATATGATCAAATAGTTTAGTAGTATTAGTAATATGTTTACATAAAAGAGTATTGTATTACAAATAACTACAATAATTACAATATAACTTTTTATCAAAAATAACTTTATTCTATATACCATATCCCTGTATATGAGTCATATTAAACTTCAGGGAATCATATGGAAAGGAAAAAAATATTGGTGAGCTGAAATGCTCAGCAAGGGGTAACTATATTGGAATCCATAATGAATCAGTGGGTATAATCAACATTATAAGGTAAATAAATGAGCACACAAGCCATTAAATAATTGGACAAATCATAATCATTATGGAAAAAATAAAACATGAATGAATAATTCTATATGAATAATCACATGAGCTTGAAACTTGACAATTGAAATTTTATCAAACAGAATAATCACATGGAATAACAATAATGATGGAATGTATAATTTTGGACCTCTAAACTATAATATTTATCTTCAATATAGTTACTATCAAAATATATCCTAAATATATTTTTAGTCTACAGGTATAAACCCATTTAATTGTTCATGGAAACAAAGTCGGAGGGTTTTTCGCAAATTGATTTTATATCATGAGATAACTGATACAACACAAGGACTACATTTAATAGCCCCAAACCATTCATTTCATGTCCAAAAAATTTCTCATATATAAAATAATGAATTTTAATCATAAAAAAATTTACCATATCAAATATCCTTTTTGAGAAAAGTATAAAATTTACCATTATTTCCCTAATAAAACTTATAACCTTGAATGTAAACACTATATATTAAATAGGTATATAGTTTAGGAAATAATAATATCTATCATACCAAAATGTAGATATTAAAAATAAATATACTTTCCAATGAAAAATAATAATAATAAAGTGATCTTTTCAAGATAATGTTACCAATCACAAAAAGGAATTGAGATTGGTATGATGAGTTTTAAAACTTGGTAATATTCATGAGAAATCACATAATTTGAGTTAATTCAATGTGAAACAGATAACATAATGAAATATGAATGAATCATGATATTATCTATTAAATGGTTAGAGTATACACCATATAAAAGTGAATTGGTGCATAATAAAAAAAATTCTCAACATAATGTAAATTGAGATGAAATCCATAACCATATTCTCTCTTTTGGTTCAACACTATTTAACCTAATTTATAATTGGATTAAGCATGTTATTGACTTATCAATGAACCATAATTATATTTATAATGTCATATATGATATTATTATAATATATTATTACCCTTTTGTTAATAATATTTCATTATTTTCACTATTTTAGGTGTTAATTTCCAAGTTTTCAAGTATGTTTTGTCTTATTATTTTTAATTCCTCTTAAATCAATGTTCATTTCTTCATTTAAAAATTTAGACACTGATTTAAATTTCATATATATTCAAAATATATTTATTTATAATGATTCATAATATTTAGTCATTGGATATGAAATGCAACGTTAATGAGGATGGTAGGCCATACATACACATGAACGTTGAATCCATTTTCTGGTCCTATTAGAATAAATTAATGAAAAATATATAAATATATATTATAATTATAGTACCATTTTTATTCCATATGAATTACATATGTTTATTAAACCCATCCTTAATACATTCCATTTAATGTATGGATGAATCAAATCACTTTGAGGAGGTGGTACTCCACAAGTCCACAAACGATGTAATTACATTCCCAAAAAATTAAAATCATTATGTTATGTGTTATATTAAAATCCAATATGCATTAATACATTATAAATATCTTATATATCATAAATATACAATAAATATTTCATTATTACCCACCTTAAAAGGTGTTAATGGATGAATGGATAATAATAGTTCGTGTGGCGGTAGTCCACCATACACATGAATGATGATTGCGTATCCCATTTGATAGAAGTATGAAAAGTTTTAGGTCATAATATTTACATAAAAAATCATTATATTTAATAAAATTATTTTATTATATATTTAATATATAATAATAATTTAATGGGTGGAGAAAGCAACAAAACAAATGTGCTCATTGAAGAACGTTACATCTTATCAGGTAACTCTTTTAGATAACTCCAAAATATATCCCTGGATTTATTTCAACCAAAATTGAGGATTACTGGATTAGATGAGTTATTTTGGGATTTTATTTAGACATGGTTTGGATTACCCAAATGTATTGATTGGTGTGAAAAAGTGCGGGGAGTGAGTTCCTTTTTATAGTCGAGGAGGAGTGGTATTCTTGTAAATACTCAAAAGTATTCACTATAGGGTGGTGTCCCATACCTCATGTGCCGAAAATATTGAAAAATAATGGATAGTATTGAAATTATGGTCATTAAAAACCTCCAACACAGAAAACTAATAGAATTTTTATAATTTTTTTCCATTACTTCTTGGTTTCCCCACTTTCACCATTTTAGTTTTTATTAAGGTAATTAGTTTTCTAACCTAATTATTTTATCCTTTAAAAATAAAATAAATTGTTAACTAATATATCATTTTTACCCATTGGTGTTAAATAACATTGATATTTTATGAAATAAAAATCTTATTTGTGTTGGAAATTAATTTTAATACAATCCCATGTAACGTGCAGAATCACTACTTAAACCATAACAATGTTAATAGAGTTTTTTTTTCTATTTAGCATTTAATAGAGTCTTTATAATAGAATATTTTTTCCATGAATAGACCATATTTTATATTAATTATTATTTAAGAATTGATTTATTGATAATATTATTATTAGTAATTCAAAATTAATTAAGAATATATCATTTATTATAAAATAGCTTTAATGTAAGTTTTGACATTATTCATCTAATTTGAAATTTAATAATATCAAGAAAATAATGGAATTTTAATATATTAATTTAAAATTTGTGTAACTTGACATATTAGTCCAAAAAAAATTATTGGACCCAATAATTCATTAAGTTTTCTTCCTTTTAAAAATTTTTAATATCATTTATTTTATTTAATTATTACCTATATAATTATTTTTTTGGCTTATCTTATACATTTTAAGTAACTAATTCATCTAAAAAAATAGTGACAAATTATCATGATAAAAAACTAGTTTATTTTTAAAAATAATATATGTAACTGTACCAAAATGGTTTTTCTCCTTCCCAAATCTTTATAAATATTAAAGATAAGAAAAAATATTATTTCTGTTTTTCTTTCCTTAACTTATAATATGCATAACATTCATGGAAAAGTTTCCTAAAAACTCATAACTTTTGGGGCTAAAGTAATAATAATCAAAATATTTCTAGTAAATGGGGGTTTTACAAGTGTTCACCCATTTTTCCCCCTTATCATTCTAGCTTAACCTCCCGGTAAACTCCTTTTCACCTTACCCATGGTTAAAAAATTTCACATCAGTCACTGTTTATTATATTAGAAAATTAAGTTAGACTTATAATAATATAAATATTAATATAATTCCAAATATTTATACCCATGTTTAAAAATTCAATTAACTTTATTGTGATAATTAAATTTAAATCCAATCCCATCGATGTTGTGAGAAAGTGGGGTTTTAATGTTAAAATGTCAAAATGGTTACTAATTGTTTATATCAAAATTCAATATAAAACTGAATCAAATACATTAATTGGATTAATTTATCTATATTTTAATTAATTAATCTTGAAAAATAAATATATAATTTAAAATTATTATTTATTTTTATGAAAAAGAGGTTTTTATTTAAAATTCAGTATTTTCACTATTCATTAAAAATGAAACCTCTCAAAAAAATACCAAAACTTCACCCAAAGATAATTTTTATGTTTATATTTTAAAAGATGAAGTTTATTTTATTAAATAAAATTTATAATAGTTTCTAGATTTAGTTATAATACATGTGTTCCATTAAAAGGAGGAAAACCCACCTTTAGAAAAATACAACTATTTGTGCATAAAAATGGCTTTTTTATTATCATATTCCTATAAAATATATTTCATTAATGTTTAATTTTTTATTGAATATATAATATATATAAATTCCATTAAGATCATCTAGTAATAGTAATTAATTTAATTAATTATTACTATAGGGCTTCAGCAGTTTAAAATAGTTTTTTATTAAAACATTTCCTTTATATTGAAGATGATTATTCAAATTCATTAGAGGAGATAGGAAAGGGGACCCCTTTCTAGGTCATTTATTTACATTGGAATAGTATTACCTCAGTTGATGAAGGATTGAAATGGAAAATCAAATTTTATTTAAATATATCATGGATGGAAGATGTATCTTCACACCTTCGAATTTTTTATATGCTGATGATATTATACTTCTTAGACAGGCTTCCAATAAAACTCTATATTCCATCAGGATTATTTTTGACCATTATGAGGATTTGACCTGGAAATAAATAAGTTGGAAGAAGTCCTATAATATATTTGATAGGGGGATTTTGGTGACACGACAGAACAGAATTTCCAAAATGTTTCTTGTCATGAGGGGAGTCCTTCCCTATATTTATCTTATAACTCCATTAGTTTAGGGCAAGGTCAAAATTTATCATCTTGAGTACACTATTTTTGGGATTATTAATCATTTGGAAAAATGGGAATGTAAATTCATGTCTCTAGTTGGAAGGGGGTGTCTAGTCAATTTATTGATCAATTCAAAATTTGTGTATAAGTTGTCTATATAAAAATGGCCTCATAGTCTTCTCAATTAGATTCAAGGAAAAATTAAAAACTTCATTTGTACTGGGTCAATTTATGAGAGGAATATTATCATGGTATTTTTTAAGGATTTTTTTAAATCAAAGGATAGTGGGGGTCTAGGTATTTAGGATCTCAGAACATTTAATGATGTCCTCCTTACTAAATTCACTTGGAACCTATTTACCTTGATTGACACCTGTATTGATTTTATGTACAACATATTCAACTCAAATTCGATGAATGGATACTCATATTACATGGTTTGGTCGTCATGTCATGACGCCAGGAAATGCTTCAATCTATTAATTCTTGACTCAGAGATGATTTTTTTCCAGACATTCCAACCATAATTTCTAGACAATCTGTTGGGTTGAAATGCCTATTAAATTGTTCATGCTTATCCCACCCAATATGAGGAACTTATAGTAGGAATATTCATGACATGATTATATAAATTCATATATATTGTAAAATTCAGAGATATTTCCTTATAGGTAGAGACATTATTATATGGAACAAGATTAGAAGTGGATTGTTTAGTATTAGGGATTTTTATAAGATGAATATTGATAGATTATTCAATGTTCCACCCTAACATGACTCATTCAAGACATCATTCATCTAGACTTCAAGAGAAATATTGCTTTGGAAAATTTTGAGAAAATGATTTCACACCCATGATCATCTGTAGGGGTTGGGATCCTTATGGCTTATGTAAGCCATATTTATATGAGAGAGGATGAGTGAATTCAACATGTGTTTTTGAACATTCCTTAAATTTGTTGGCTTTGAGATAATATTCAAGTAGTATTTGAATTCTAGTTGAAAGATGATGTACACTAAAGAATCTGCTCTTAAATCTCACGGCTGATGGCAGCCTCAGTAAGTAGGTCTAGAACCTTCTACATGTAGATATATCTTCAATGGTCTCTTTCCCAAGGGTATCCTAAAACACTTCACTTTTTGAGATCATTAAACCCTCAGTTCATGCTTGGAATACGATGATACATATGGAAATTTTTACAGCATGAAAGATACCAACTGTCATGCTGAATAACTTTATATATTATCTTTGAAATCATAGACTTTTGGGTGTGCATGGGAGGGTGAGAAGACCTATTGGTTTGAAATTCATTAGACGGATCCCTCATATCTGTCCATGGACTAAGGTTAATGTGGATGGAGGAACTTTGGTGCACCAGATTCATTAGGTTGTGGTGGAGTTTTTCAAACCTACTTGGACTTTGTGAAAGTTTGTTTCATTAATTATGTTGGTTATGTGACTGCTTTTGAGGATGTGTTATGGGCTTTGATTTATGTTGTCATGCATGCTGCCTATCATAATTGGAATCAGTTATGGATTCAATCTTATTCTCAGAAAATTGTTGATGCTATAAGGTCACATACCAGAAATGAACTATTTTGTGTATTAACCCAATTGAATGATTGTATTCATTCTATGGAGAAAATTAGGTGGAGGGTTTCTCATGACTCTAGGTATGATAATTGAATTGTAGATACTTGGTCAAAGAAGAATGTTTTTTAGATGAGTTCAATATGATCTTTTACATCTCCTTAATTTTTTCACATTTAGTCAATGAAGATATGAGGGGTGTTTTACATTCTATGTTTGTAAAAACTCTTTATAACTATAGACTATTTGCATTTATTTTCTTAACAATTGTTTTGGACCAGGGTGTCCTGGAATTTTTTAGTAATTGGTGACCAATGAAATCAAACATATATTTTCATAAGTTACTTATTCCTATTCATAACTCCCATTCCCATAACTAGGAAAGAACTTAAATAATAATGATAATAAAAACAATATATTTTTAATTGGTCAAACCCAAACATTCATGTTCTGCAAGATATCGAAGAAACACATTCTAGAATGAAATAAAAGATAAATTAGTTGTTGAATGTTGAGAAATCTAAACATGTTGTTTCATGTAATACATGTTATAAAATTAAACATTATTATTTTTTAATTTCAGGGTCTTACATTCTCACCAACATAAAAAAATTTCATCATCACAATTTAAATTTGAACTCAGTAATGAACGACCTATTATTTGAAAATAGTATTTTTGAGAAACCCACATCGTAAAATGTTTAATAAAAAATAAATTTAATAAGTGGTAAAGTTAACTAAAAATATCACATAACTACATTTCAAAGTATGATAAAATTACTGAAAAGGACAGATATTGACATGGAGTAAAAGCATAAATATATATCGACATTTATTGAGGTCATTCATCATAAGAAATTTAATTATCAATGGAATATTGTGAGCCTAAAATACATAAATATGTGATTATTTAAAGACTTTGGATTCAATGAAAAATAAATTCTTATGATAATTTTTTTTGTTTCAAAGTCATTTTCCTAATTTTGAGGAATTATTTCACACTTTATTAATTTATTGAAATATACTTACTTAATAATTTTCTATTTCATAAGAGAAATATCATCCTATAGTTGTGCCTCAAAACATTTCTACTTCATCTCATAGTATAGGTTTCATCCCATGGTTAAGTAAAACATTAATCTCTAAAACCACATACATATTTCGACTTAAACCATTTTAGAAATGGTTATCCTTATGAACCATCCAAAATATTATAATCCTAAAATATAGAAATGAGGTCATTGAACATCAAAAACAATATTATCATTAATTAATTCCATGGAATTTAGTAGTTTTCAATTTTACTTTATCCATATCAATAATATTTTTATCCATACATTATTATATAAATATAAGAAACTCATTAAGGGTTATATTTTCCTCAATCATGTGTTTTCCAAGTAGTTCAACTTGTCACTGAATCATTTTTATTATTCAATGGAACCATTAAACATAAAATTTTAGGTCCTTAATGAGATGTAATTCTATATGATCCTTATATAATTCACAATTTATATAACTAGTAAATCAATAATAAAATATGTGAAAAAAAAATTATGGAATCCAAACACAAACATATTAATATTTTTCCTTCATTTTTGGAAGTATCACAAGCTTGAGCATGATCCATTAGACTATTTTGTTGTATATTCCTTTGAAAGTTGAGAGATTGATTTGAAGATTGTCCAATATTTTTTTAGTTGAATCATTGTACACTGGACACATTTTTCTTATCCTTTCAATCAAAAGAATTATGGATTTTCTCTCCACACTTATAGAAAAATCCCATTCCTTATAGGAAAGTACTTGATTGTTTCTTTCAACAATTATCACATGAAGTAAAATACTTATTTCTGTTATTTCATTTATCAGTATTTTTCAAAATGTTACTCTTTTCCTTATGGTTCCATCCAAATCCATAATATTTAGAGAATTATTTCTATTCATTTTAAGAATATGATATTATGTCGGACTAAGACAATAAAATATATGATCTTTATTACTCTTTAGATCATGTTCATGGGTTAGTTTTTCATTACAAATATTAGGTAACATTTCTAAATGAATACCAACACTATAATATGTCATATCGTTCCATAAAATGATGAATAATCTCAAAACTATGGAAATAATTAACATAAATAGAAGAATTTATTTTTATCTAATCTCATAATCACCAACATGGTTTCTTTGATATTATCTTCTATACTTATGTTCAATGTCTGTCATAGTGTTATGTTCTCTAATCTATATTTTCGTAAATTAAGCTTCTATGGTTTCTATTAAACCTACCATTGAAACCAACTATGGTGAACCATACCCCATAAGCCCAGAGCCAATGTCTATTACCTTTATATTATCATGATTACACATAATAAAATATTGAAGGATAATATAGTTTAGTAGTTTTGGTAAACTAGATACACAAAAGGGTCCACTATTAAAATTTAATACATGAATTAAAACATTTTGTTTTCAAAAATAACTTTATTCCCTCTAGAATACCCCTTCAATTTAGTCATAGTAAACATCAATGAATCTTAGGTAAAGGAAAAAAATAAGGGTGAGCTTAAATAATAATTAAGGGTTAAGTATAGTAGAAGAAATAATGATGGAATGAAAATAATCAACATGAAATGGTAAATAACGGAGAAAACATTCCATTAAATAAATAGATATCGAATAATCAATATGTAAATAATAAACTTGATAGAATAATTCCATATAAATAATCACATGAGCTTCAAACTTGAACACGTATATTCTATCTAATCAAATAATCACATTTAATAACAAAAATTATAAAATGAATAATTATGGACATATTATCTATAAAGATATATCCTCAATATAGTTACTTTCAAGATCTATCCAGAAGACCATTAATGTTTGCGAGTAGAAACACATACGATTCTTCCTATAAAACAATGTGTATGGTTTTTCACTAACTGATTTCATCTCATGAGATTATAGATGCATCATGGGGGTTCTCATTAACTATTCCTAAACCTATTTATTTCATGTAAAAAATAATTAATCATATATCAAATAATTAATCTAAATCATAAACAACATGCCTGGTCAATTATTCATATTACGCAACGGATATAGATTTATCATTTTCCCTTAATAAATCATATAAAATTCAAATTAAATACCATAATTAAAAATGGTATATGGTTTATTAAACGAACATTTTCATCATCAAAAAATATGTACATGAAAAATAATTATAAATTCCATTGAAAAATAATTACATGAAAGTGACTGTTTCAAGAGAAAGTTAACAATCAAAAAAAGGAATTGAGATTGTATGTTGACTTTTACCACTTCGTAATTTGAATGTAAAATACCCTTGGATGATATAATTCAATGTGAAACCTAAAATATGATAAATTATTAATTAATAACTATATTAAATTTCAATGTGGTAGAATATATAGCACATAAAAGAAAATTGGTTCATAAAAACAAATAAGACTCAACAAAAAGTAAATTGAGATGAAATCCATTAACTTACGCTCCCTTTTGGATGAACTATCTTTAACCTCATGTATAATGGTTTCTAAAATTTTTTAACTTATAAAATAAATATACTCATATTTATAATATCAAATATGTTCTTATTATAATATCTTATAACATCTTTGTTAACAATCCTTAATTATTTTCATCGGTTTTGGTGTTAATTGCATAGTTTTTTAGTATGCTTTGACTTGTTGTTTTTTGTTCCTATTACATAATTCATTTTTTAATCATCCAAAAAATTTAAACCATGATGTAAATGTAATATATTTTTATTATATATGAATTTATAGAAATCCATAATATTTAGTGATTGGTGATGAAATACATCATTCATGGCAACATTGGGCCGTATGGACGCATGAACGCTCCTTCCATTTTCCTACCATATTAAATGAAAGAAATGAAAATGATATATATATACATATATATTATAAATTCAGATTTTTTTTAGGTAATATATATCATAATTTCTTATTATGACCATATTTAATTCATTCCATGTAATGAATGAACGAATCACATCACTTTATGGATGCGGTTGTCCACTCCTCCACAAAGAATGTTATCACATTCCCACGAATTCAAAATCATGAAGATATGTGTTGTATAATAATTGAATAATCAATAAAAAAATTATAAATATCATATATATCATATATAAACTATAAATAGATCATTATTTCCAACCATTAATGGTGGTAATGGATGAACAAACGACATCAGTTCGCAAGGCGGTAGTCCAATGTAAACGCGAATGATGTTTTCATATCCAATTAAATGGAAGTTTGTAATTTTGTATGACATATCAATGACGTAAACACATAACTATTTGTTTATGATAATTATATTTTTATATATGAAATATATTAGAATAATTTTAGGGGTGGATAAATAAATAAAAAGAAATTTCTTATTGAAGAACGTTTTCTCTTCTTTGGGTAACACCTTTTGGTTTACATAAAAATAATCCTGGGTTTTCTTTCATATGAAATTTAATATTTTAGGATTAGATAAGGTATTTTTATAGTTTTATTATGTATGGTTTGGATGAGACAAATTTATTTATAGTTGTGAAGTATTGGGGGGGGGGTGCGTACCTTTTTATAGTTGAGGAGGAGTTTCATTCTTGTAAAAACTCAAAAGTACACACTATTGAGAGGTCTCCCTTACATCATGTGCCTCCAAGATTAAAAAATAATGGAGTGTATGCAAATTATGGTTGTTCAAAACCTCTAACATAAAAATATAAGTTCATGTTTATAATGAGGTTCCTTAACTTCTATGTTTCCCACCATAACTATTTTGGTTTTTATTAAGGTAACTTGTTTTGTAATATAATTATTTTATCCATTAAGACCAAATTAAAATGGTCCTTGATATATAATCCTTACGAATTTTTTAAAAATAAGATATATAATTTATAAAATAATTATCATATGTGTGTTCGAAATTAATTTTAACACAAGAGAAAGTAATGCGCAAAAACGCTTCTTAAACCTTAACCGTGCTAACAGAGTTTTTTATTATTTAACAGTTAATATAGTTATTATAATAGTAAAATTGATTCATTAATTAAACATATTTTATATTTATTAATTTTTAAAAATATATTTAAATATGATATGATTTTCATTAATTTTAAATCAATTAGTAAAATATCATTTCTTATAAAATAACATTAATGTCAATTTTGACATTATTCAATATATTTGAATTTAAGAAATATCCAGACCATAATATAAATATAATATTTAAAGATAAAATCTGTGTAAAATTTCATATTAATCTAAAAAGGTATCATAATAATTCATTCAACATTATTCACTTTTAATATTTTTAGTATCATTTATTTTATTTAATTATTAACAGACTAATTACTCCATTGGTGTATCATAATAAATTTAGGTAACTAATTCACATATAAAAATTAATGACAATTTTTTATGACAATAAAACTATTTATTATTCCAAAATAATATATATTAGTATACCAATGTGGTTTTATCCTTATCCCAAAGCTTTAAAAATATTAAAGGTAAGAAAATAATATTTTCTTATTTTTCCTCACATAACTTATTATATAGGTAAATTTCATGTAAAGTGTCCTAAAACAAATATATTTTGAGACTAATTTAATATGATTCTAAATATGTCTAGTAAATTATTATTTCACATGTTTCGGTTTAGGTTTACATCTAATCATTCTTGTTTACCCACTTGGTAAACTACTGTTCACCTCAATCACAATAATTAATTTTAACTTCTTTCACTAATTATTATGGTGAATAATTAGGTTATCCTATTATGATATAAATATTATATTTATTCATCATACTTATAATTTTTTTTCCAAATTCAATTTATAGAAGTGGCTAAGTTAAATTTAAAGCTAATCCCTCCGATGTGGTGATGAAGTGAGGTTTTAATGATAAAATGTTCAAAAGTCAAATATGTATTTATATCTAAATTAAATATAATTTTTTTACAATTAGCCTCATTCAATTAATAGATGTATTATTTCACTAATTAATATTTAAAACCAATTAAAAATATAAATTAATATAATAATTTATTTAGATAAAAATATGTTTTCAATTAAAATTCATTATTTTTTAATATTTATTTAAAATTAATCATCTAAAAAAATTCAAAAAATAACCCTATTATAATTTTGAAATTATAATTTCAAATAAAAAATTTATTTTCAAAATAAAATTTATAAAATTTACCTTTAATTCAATTCCACTATTAAAATTTGGGAAATTGGTATATAGAAAAATGCATCTTTTTTATGCATAAAATTGGTTTTTTCTTATATTAATCATATAAAATATATTGGATGAATGTAAAAACATTTTATAGCTTATATAATATAGAATTGTTTTAATATCATCCCATAATAGTAATTAATTTTATTTATTAAGATAAAATTTCTTTAGCAGATAAAACTAGTTTTTTTCCAAAATCATTTCTTTATATTCATAGGGTTTTATATTAAATTATAATAAATTAATAAAAATGAATTAAACCCCATATTATCATAAGTATGTTAATAAAATTCATTTACACCATACCTAATGATAGTAAATAACTATTAATTAATAGTAATAACTATAACAATAGAGTATTGTTAATTGGTGAAACCCAACCTTGTAAGTTACACAAGCTATTGAAGAAACTCGTTCTTATTTGAAATTTGAGATTAAGTAGTTGTTGAATGTAGTGAAATATAAACATGGTGTTTCATTTCATACACTTTATCAAATAAAATATTCTTATTTTAGAATTTTTGGTTGTTACTAGATCCCTCTAAGGTAACTCTTATGTTCTAGAAAGACAAGAATGAACTCTTAACCCACCTCTAGAAGAAATGGAAAGGAATTAGTGGTAAATTATGGGGAGATAATCCTAAAATCTTTAAATTTAGTGGAAGGTTATGCCTTTTTTTCATGAACCATCACTGAGTGGATGATCATGGAGGCTTTGTATAAATGAGTTATTCTCATGTATGATCTAGGATTGTACTATTGCTATGGAACTCCTAAACATGTGTGATAATTACATGGTGATGAAGGAACTGAGTAGGAGAAAACTTCTTCAATCTGATGAAGAATTATATCTGAAAACTACTATTTTGTACATCTATTACTACGGTGATTCCATTAATTTGGTTTTAAGGGAGTTCTGATATCTCAAAGAAAGATCAAAAATCACAAAAAAAAAAGAAAACTTTTAAATGTGGCATAAAAAGTAAGAAACCTGTCTTCCCAATCACATTCATAGATAAAGGATTCACACCATCCCAATTTACACCATGTTAGAAAGGCCTAATTTATAGTTGTAAAATTCTATAATATTTTAAAGATTCACATTGGGTTCACCATATGTTTGGACAATTTATAATGGGGTGTGTTCATAGAAATAAAAACAACCAATGGATCCCATATCTATGAAAATAGGTTTCATGTGGACCTAATTCCCAATGGCATGTGTTCACTTGGTGTTTCTTACCAATGATGCTTAGATATGCGTGTTAGTCAATAGGGTCTGTGGATGAGCCCGTGATACCATTTTAAGTGGATTATTTGAAAATTTTGGAATATCTTTTATATTAAAGACACATTTTTTGAATCCTTCCCATATCCCAGTATGCAATAGGTAACCATTATTCCAGGAATTGGTTGTTTACATGTATCGATGTGAAAAAAATCATATATGAGAGGTTCTGTATTAACATTATTGTCTCATTTTATCAATGGGTTTCCATCAATGGTGTCATTTTTATATATCATAATTTTTATATATTGCGTTGTTACTTGGGGATTCTTTGTTTTAAGGGGAAATGTTTTATAGACACATAGCTGGGCACTTCGATGTTTATATCTGTCTATGAGAGTGATAAATATATGTGGTTTTAAAATTAGTCCCATGAAAGGACCATCATATATATTATTGAAAAAGGAATAATAACCCACATAGTTCAATACCACTTAATAGGATATTCTATACAATTTAAGGTCTTTTGAAAATGGTTGATCCATAAAGTTTAATGTCACGTGGTATGGACTACTAAGTAAACAATATCTACAAAATTTGGCCCAATGATATCGGGTTAGTATCAGATGGACAATGACGCTTTGAATATGGGTTTTACTAGGAATAAGTCATGATTAGACTGGTGTGATAAGACCTAGAGTGATTATGGACCTTATGGTGGGGAAATAATTTTTAAAAAAATATTACTTTCTAAAGGGTTGATTTACAGGGAATATGGACATAGTGGAGGTGTATGGGATCTTAGATGGAATATAGTATAATGAATAAAGACATCGATAATATTTATACTAGGTTTTAACATTAAGGATGAGTCCTACATATCATATTTAATGGAAATCAAATACCACATAGTTAAAAATGAATAGTTTTATGGTCATGTGATTTGACATTTCAAGGAAATTTATTACCTTTCAATAAGGACTTACGATGGGATGTTTAGAATAATGAAATTCATACTACTAGGTTATTCCAATAATTAATGTAAATTATAATAATAAAAAAATTAACTAAACCCCTAATCCCATGAGATTCATGCTCGATGTGATAAATAAAAGATAGAAGAAAAATATTATTGAATTAGAGTGAAAAATATGGATTAAATGGGACTAATTCCTTGGTGATTACATGGTAGGATTCATATTTCTTAAAAATAAAAAATTATTGTAGATTGAGTGGGAATTATTCATGAAATTTCATTAGTTAACTGACATTGTATGTGTGTTAGGATAAGATACATTTGAGGTTTACACCTAGTAGTAGGAACTTGGGATAAGATAAATATTGGGATTACTTCTAGTAGGAAGCCAGTGTGGAGGCATTTTGACTATGTTAATTACCTGATAAACATAAATATATAAGCCCACATGAGTTATTCTTTGTGTGTTGAACAATATATATAATATCATTTGTATTGTATTAATGTACAAAATAGAATTTGAATAAGACTTATCCACCAAGGCTTCCTATGAGGGAAGAGAAATCTCATAGTAATGACATGAATAATCCCATATCCATTACACGAGTCATCCTATGCTTGTTGCATTGGGTTATCTTTTAGTTTTACATCTTGTACTAATGAATTTTTCCACATAGTTTTATTTTATGGAACATGGATTTTATTATTTCATTTTTTCTTTATGAAACAAAGATATCTATGATATAATAATAGATACAATGAAAGGTTATATGGGGATTATACAACATGTTTAAAAAAGACGATGTGTCTATGTGGATGTGACCCTTAAAAGGATCTCTATTTTCTATATTGGAAATCACTAAGGTCATTTAAATTATTATGTAATCGATGGATAACCCTATAAAAGGAGTATATTTGTTTATTATTTTAATACTTTGATGAATGGCTATACGGGGACTGAATGCTTTGTGGGCCATGGGAATGGAAGAGGGTTAGAAATCCTATGAAGCAACAAAATGTATCTAAGACAATATACTATTCAAGGTGGTCATAGGCCACAAAGGGCTGTAATGGATGATTTTTTACAAATTTCCCTTCTCCATGATCCACCCACAAATCACCCTCCATGAACTATGTTGTAGCATCCTAGGCCTGACTGACTCATAAGTATCCAGACCCAGTTGTCCCCATAGCCCCGAGAGCATCTCCTTGTACATCATAGGCTACCAATTGGAAGTGATGGTATATGATGGTATAGGGGGAGACTATACACTATTTTATTATAGAAGTAGCACATTATAATAATAAATAGATAAAATGTAGAAACATAATAAATAAGGAACTAATGAAGAGAAATATTTTAGATATAATAAAAATCTAAACTGAAACCCTTGAAAGAACCACGAATGGTAACATATAATTTTTTTGCAATATAATGTTTCCATAAAAAATGGGAATAAAAGGGAAAAATCTCTAGACATATAATATATGATTTAAAAAAAATACCAAAATATATCTCCAATAAAATCATAACCATAAGATCGCGCCCCTACTCCCAAAATATATCATAGTATAGGAAATTAGGTGCCTATATCTAGATACTTCCCTTGGTCCCTACTAGAATCCAAGAAATGTTTCTTTTTACCAATCAGTGCACCAAATAGGTTGTGATATTGAATCAATAGGATACAACCAATGGTTTATAGGACCATCTAGTGTGTGAATATATAATAATAATCATGAAGGGATCATAAATAAGGGTGATAAATAAGTAAACCATGTCAATACAGGTTTCCTATGGAATACCTATACAATACTACCTACATGTTAGTAAGCTAAAATGATTTTAAAAATTTATTAAATTACAGAAAATTTAAATATTGTCAATTAATTCGGCATGTCCAATATTGAACATCATTTCTGTTATCTATAAATAATCTATGTGGAACGTCATGTCCATTAGTCAGACATAACCACTATGGAACATCATGTCCATTAATCATAAATATACATGAAGGAACATCATGTCTTATTACTCCAAATAGATAATATGTAACATCATGTCAATTATTTCTCTTATATATAAAAAATATCATGTCCATAACTTCCAAGAGACCAATAATAATCCTCATGTACTTAATCATAAATAAAAATAATGAATGTTGACTCTAGTAGAAAAGGGTAGTATAATGTACTCACATCCATACCAAATTATATTCATGGATAAATAGAATAACTCATTCGATTATTAAATACATTTTATCATTTAATCCCTATAAATGATAAGAAGTAAAAAAGATCTAGGGTACATAACCAATGCCACTACATCAATCCATTATATCACTTTATAAAATATCACTGGACAAACCCCAGACAAACAAACCAATGAAATATTTGGGTCACAATTGGAACGTAATTCATTAAGGAATATAATAGAACTCACCGAAGGGGGGGTTCTAGTTGTGGTAATTAACCTATAAACTTTGATCAGGGTCTTTTAACTTTTTTAAAATTAATCATCAACAATTAGTTACGGTTTTATCATTTTTTGGAGAATAACTGGGAATGTATGGCATGCCACACAATGACTATAAACCATAAACACATGAAATTTTATGGAAAAGTGTGAGACCACCCACCATAGACAGGAAGATGACTCCTTTTACATTATATACCATTATCTCTATTAAGAATGGGAAAATCAGTGAAATAGAAAAATATGTTGAAAATATGGCATATAATATCTCATTAATTTATAATTTTATAAAGAATGTTAAACAATGAAAAGAATCAAGAGGATTAAAGGACTTAACTAGATGAATCCAACATAAAGGAAGATGATATATTCTATTCTCAAAAAAGGAGGTATCAAAATTAATATAAGATATCCAAAGGTATCATCCAATGATAGGGTGGTGCAATGTGATTGGTGAATGAAAATAAAAGATTAAGGGTTAAAGTCATGAAGGAAATAATAGTAAATTCACCACTTTAAAACTGCACACAGTTGTACAAATCATGTGGTAACTGTTTTCACCCAAAAACTAAAGTGGAATCCCCACATATGGTTATCCTTGTGGAGTAAAAAACTATATGAATACAGTGCATGCTCATAACCAAACACCTCCACCCCCTCGCACAGTTAGGTTCATGGTTAGAAAAAACATGCACCAACTTTGTTGAACACACCTACTATTTATTTCATGTATTACATGGTATTATGGTATCCCTCGCATGTTTACACTAACCATGAACTTTCATTATTGGGCTGCATGGTTGAATTTCATGATTACAATTAACTATTCGCAAACTATGTGATTCTTCTTGTTTCTCCAAAAACTGGAACTCTTAACTTTGAACAATCAATGAACACTTCCACACCCTTCCTTTAACTATTATAAACTCTTATATTGATAAAAGAACCATTTATAAAAAAAATTAATGTATCTATATCTTTATGAAAAACCATGATATTACAACCTCTCCCCTTTAAATAATTATCCTCATGTTTCCCTTATAAAGGTGGTTGAGCCTCGTTAGGGAACAACTCCAGTTCTAGAGCTTGTATGCCGGTGTATATCTCCCTAGTCTCATACTATACATGTACATGCTTCTATAACATCAAGACTAGAGGAACATTCATTCCTTATAGATCCTTCATGCTCCGATCAATGATCAAAATTGGATACTCCTCAAAAGAAGCATCAACCTCTAAATGAATTTCATCCTGATCAAAAGAATGTGGTGGGTATAAATGATAATGGTGAATATTGGATACATGGATGACATCATGAATTCCCTTGTATCTTTGGGTAAGTGATAATCGATAATCCATTGGTCTAACACTTTCATGGATCGTAATGAGTCCGATAAATCGAGGTGATAGCTTTCTAGGTCTTCGAATTCATCTGAGAAACAAATTAGGGGAAACTAACAGGAGGACCAAATGTATCACCTCAAACTAAAAATGTTGGACATGAGGATTATTATAAGATTTATTTCTAGACTAATATATTCCATAAAGATTCCAAATCAATACCTTTTCATGTCTCATGAATGATATCAGGTCCCATTAGCACTACCTCACCTTCCTCTAACTAGTATATGGTTGAATGAGATGAACTACCATATAAGGCCTCACAAGGATCCATCTAGATAGTTTCTTAGAAGATATTATTATAAGAGAACTCAAAAATAGGTAACTGTTTTCTCATAAGAATATCCAAAATCAAGGGAAAATTCCTAGATCAAGACCCTGTACACACGTATGATACACTCGAACTTACCTTTAGATTATGGGTTAATTGTTGTACTTAGAAGCACATGTAAACACAATGCCTTCTATAAACTTTCAAAAAAATTGATCATAATTTATCATACCTATATAATATTATGGATCATATAATTACATGAATGTGTATGATCTACCTATCATATAGCCTGCTGAGATCTTCCTCAAAAAGGGAATCTTAAATAAGAATGAAGTGGGACACCATAGTCAGTCTATCAATGATCACCTGGACTAGAACAATTTCTCATTGGCATCTCCATATGCTTTTCAGATAATCCATAGTGACATCATCCCATTTATACCATGGAATAATAAATAAATTTAAAATCACTTAAGTTCTACCTTCACTGTTTGAAAAGTAGAACACTGAGTAACTAACCCAGCTTTATCCCTTCTCATACTACGCACTGATACTGAGAGCATAAATCATGGGTCACCGTGATGAGACTAGGGTGTACTTCCCAATAATTTTTATGAGACTCTAACATAAACTAATGTCACATGTCTGTGGTTACCCAAAAACATCTATGAATGCACAAGATGTCATCCCCATCAGTGATACAACCTGATGGTGGGTCATAGCCTACAAAACTATCACTTAAGACCAAGCCCTTGGGATTAGAATATTGACTCATCTTTAAACTATCCAAAAGAGAATAGGACACTGATAAAGAAGATTGTAAAGGTTCTCTAGGATAGTCTCGCACCACTAAGTTCATCTTAGAAAATAATACCTCAAATTCCCCTCCTTTTTGGCCTCCTGCACCACTTGGGTTTGAGTCTTCTTACTCAAAAAATATATACCTTATGTACATTTACCTGGTGTATATGTAAGATCAAAGTCAAATTAATGTAGGTATTCAACCTATATTCATAGACTGGGTCTCTGATCATGCGATTTGATGAAAAATTTTAGGATTTTGGGGTCCGTGTGTACAAAAAATCATTATCCCAAAAAAAATTATCCCTCTAAAAACTCAAGGAATGAACAATTGTAGTAAGATTGAGATAATAAATAAGGTAATTTTTATCAAGATTCCTCAAATGATGAGATCCATATGCCACAATTCACTCACCCCACATCAGAACTCCCCCCCAGAACAAGACTCGATGGATTAAAATATACTGTATATCTTTTTCTTAGCTCTAGAAGAATCATGATTTGTATGGAAGTCATTATTCCTTTAAACTCATTGTAGTATTTATCAAATGATTTAGTCCATTTATATTTTACACCATTATTAGTCAATTCTATAAAAGGTGCTTCAATGTGTGATAAATCTTGAATAATGATCTGTTAATATATTTATGGCCCCATGAAACTCCATATATCAATGTCATTCATGGGATGGTCACGTGAAACAACTACCCCCACATTCTCTTGGTTAATAGACAGTGAAAAATTCAAGATAATGTGACCATAGAAGTGGTCTATCTGGATTTATAACCACATTTTATGAACATGTCATACAACCTATACTCTCTCAATGTACTCAATATGATGTTAAAGGGGTTTTCATGATATAATAAAGTGTTATAATAAACCATGATATTATCCATCAAGACCATGAAGAAAAAATATTCATAAAGGTGGAAAAATTTATTCAATAGGGACATAAAAAATGTTGGTGCATTTGTGAGACTAAAATAAATAAAATAAGTAATCATATATTCCATTAGTACTATAGAATATAGTATGTAGTCTATCTATGGTTCTAAATTATACTACATGTTATCTTGACCAGAAATCAATTTGAAATAATACTTGATATCCTCAATGCTAATAAAAATTTCATTTATATGAGGTAATTGATACTGATCCTTAAGTGTAAGATGGTTTAATTCTCAGTAATCCACACAAACCATTAGTATCTCATCCACCTTCTTGTAAAAAATTAAGGGGAACACCATGGTGAAATTCTGGGTCATATAAACACATTGGCTTCTAAATTCTCCAATTGTCTCTTGATCCCCTATAAATTAATAATAGTGATACTATTTGTAGGCATAGATATTAATGATAATACTTAAACTAGATCAATAGTAAACTATACCTTTATCTCAAGAGGTATCCTAGAAATTTAGGGATGATGACCCAGAAATGATCTACCACATGAGGTAAATTTACTTGACATATTCTCTAGAAAACCAAAAAAGACTTGTAATCTGGTCTGTCACTCCATCCATCCCATGATGCTAGGGTCTAGGTCAACTCACATGGTAATTATATTCACCCTTATGATTAGATTTACCACCCATATGTGTTATAAAGGATACCCATATGTGATAATATTCAATATGATAATGATAGTGTACTAGAAAATCCATCCAAATAATTAAGTAAAATCATATCATCTTGAGGTTGAAGTGGTTCCATATGAAATGATAGCCTCCTATCTCAATGTGACATTCAGTACATCAACATACAATCTCTGATCGCACTCCCATTAGATTATAGAGAGTCATACAATCAAAAAATATTTGATATTGATGATAATACTTTCCATAATTTCCATTGATATTAAGGAGTAGAAGGAACATGATCCAAATAATCTAAATACTAAAGTAGTGGCTACAAAAATCATACCTCGGACTGTAGAAGGCCAGAAATCTTATCATAAGTAGTAATCTATACAATATATATGTGGCCTAATTCATGATTCGGATATAAAACATTACATCCCTATGTAGTTCTTCAATACTATCACTACAAGACCTATGTCTAGATACCCTATCCATGACTACTTCTTCCAATTGAACAGCCTGTATTACTCTAGCCTCCAGCCTAGTGAGGAGACACTGATCCTTCTTCTAAGGGTAGAGCTGATGAAAATCCTATCCAACTAAGAACATATGGAATGGTTATGAAAACTACTAAAGGGTTCCCATACATTTACATGATCTACACTCTATAATTTATCTATTATAATGAGGCTTTAGCTTACTTGGATTCCCATAATGATTTCATAAGACCAGGCTACCAATGTAGACACACCGACCACTACCACACTAATGAGAACTCTATAGGTTAATATTACTACTTATTATTGAAGTACTATCCAGTCTAGGTGCTACACCACCCTATCCCACATCCTCATACTCTATTAGAAAATTTATAGTGATTAAGGAATAAATCTATATCCCAGATATGGTAGTGAATTGAATGATGTCCACCTGTGATCATATGACATACCTTAGTGCATCCTCAGATTGCCTAGCTTTGGATATCCCATCACATTGGAGAATTGATGTGAAGCACTGAATCTTAGTAAAGTAATAGGCATAGTCCATAATGTAATTATTTTTCTACTGAAAGTGCATAAACTCCCTAGATTAATCATCCCTAAAAGTATTAGGATACATGTAATCATAAAAGACAACATAAAAATCTCTCCAAACTGTAACCTGATGATGGCATGATAGTGTTATAACATTCCACAATCTATTAGTGGATCCAAAAATCATATATTTAGGGGGTTTCCAAGTCCTCTCAAAAGGTGTATCAAGGTGATTAACAATAGATAGTGTGGCCTCCATCTAGGACCCAACATCTTGAGGACCACCTTCCCTTGAAAAGGTAGGAGGGTGCAGCTGTTTGAACTCTCTAGTCAACTCTTCCGTAGATGGGGTTGGTAATTAGGAACCCTATATAGACTACAATATCAATAGGAATCCCAGTCAATACTATGAATTTTCTCCCAGAACTAAAATAGTAGAAGGCATCATAGGTGGATCTGTATGAGGTAATATGGGTGTATTGAGGCCCACCGCCTTTAAATCATTTTCATCGCCACCATATGGGAAGAAGACTCAAGTCTTTAGTGTTGGTATATATATAAAATTCAAAAAACATGCCTCAAAACAAGGTTTGATAACCGAAAATATCATCATATAAGGAATAATAATGGTATGAATCCTTCATATATAAGTTCCCAAACACCCTTTGAATGTTCTTAATGCTAGGTCTAAGTGACATAGAATATCATATGGGTCACAAGAGACACTCCCTAAGACCCACTATTGAGTTTTTTAGGTTCAAGTCCTCTATTTAACACTATATTTTCTTGTAAATGGTGTTTGAATTGCAATTTATAGATGAAAACACCCATTAAGAGGTAATTGAAATCCCCATATAATGGAAAAAATTTCACTTATGATTTATAATTCAGGAGTTATATATATATTATGACGTAGTTAAATGATCTAAAATTCTCATATTATAAATTCAAAATTTGATAAGTTATAATTGGAACATCATGTAAATGCAACCCGATATATTACATATAGTCTCACGATGGAAAAGGATATAAAAAATTATTTTATTAGATGAATCACCATTCCCACATTATAGAACTTCATGCTTTATAAATTATAATTGGAACTCATATAATCAAAATAAATGAACATTTCAATCTGTAATACTCAAGATACAAGCATCAAACATGTAATAATTTTTTAATCAATGTGACACCATCATGATATAATGGAAAAGATTATTTTGGATGAGGTATACACATTAATTACCAATTATTTACCTCATTGATCCTACAAAAATTTTGGTCAATAAAAGTTACATAACTGAAGGTACAAAAAAATTATATAGGTAATGCATGCAATAATGTAAACATTTCCTGGTATATAAATTAATTTAAAATGATCAGGTGCCTATAATTATGCATGAATAAATTATCCCATTATATACCAATACCAGGGTAGAAAATGAACCAATAATAATATTACAATAATAAGATCCATAATTCATCTGAGTCACTCATCTATGAAATTAATACTACTATTAAAAGTATAATCAAGAATAAAAATTTCCATCCTAGTTAATTTGGATATTTTCCTGTATGTGGGATAGTTACTCCCAGGTACAAGATCATTATCAAATTCTGACACATTCCTTGTCTCCTTTCAACCAACCAAAAAATTTAAGACAAAATAAAAAATAACTTTGATATAACAACGTAGTGTCTTGGTAATAGATCACTCATATATTCCCAAGCTCGGTTGGACACATGGATTCAAGTGTGCCTCCTGATATACCATATGCTTCAAAGTATCTATGAGGGTATATTATTTTATGTTGGGGAGACAATACCATCTTTTTATCACAAGAGAAATAGAAAGGTATATCAAATGAATGAAAAGTGGAAGCATAATAATAATGAACATAAGAATTCAAATCATACAGATATAATTAAAAACCAAGAATAAATAATAAACAAAACTATACCTTGTTACATATAAAAAATGGTGTCATGTCATGATAATAGATGGGAATACAAGGGAATAAATTAGTTGGAATATTAAAAATGAAACAAAAAATGAACAAAATACCAAAATCTATCCCCAATAGAATTGTGAGCAAAAGCCCAGCCCCCTACTCTGGCACTCCATCCTATTATAGAAAATTATGTGTCTATAGCTAGATGCTTTCATTTTTTCCTTCCTATATCCATGGAGTCTATCGTGGTACGAATCGATAGAATGGATAGGGGTTGAGATAAAATCTATAGTACACAAAAAACTGTTTCAAATAATATCTAGTATTTGAATATATAATGAGCAGTGTGAAGGTATCACAAATATGGGTGATTAATAAGTAGACCATGTCGGTCTCAGTTTTCCATGGAACAACAACCTAATAGTTACGACTTCAGCCTAATTTGGAATTCCACTAAAAATTTATTGAATGAAATTCAATAATGGCTATCGTTATAAATAATTAGTAATGTTCTATATATAACCTCATGTATTTTACTATAACTAAACCATATGAAATGTCATTTCCATTAATTCAGCATAGGAATTAGAGAACGTCATGTCTATTAATCAAAAATAGACATGAAAGAAGGGTGTCTCCTATGATTCCAAATAAATAATTTTCAACATCATGTCCATTATTCCCATTATCATTAAGTACAACAATGACCATAATTTCCATGTAAACAATAATTAATTTCATATCTTTAATTGTAAATGAAAATAAGGAATGTTGTGTCCAGCAAAAAAGGATTGCATGATGTACTAACATTCATACCAAATTATATTCAAGGATAAATAGAATCACTCTTTTCATTATTCAATAAATTTAATCAATTAATAAATATAACTAATAAGAAATAAGAAGGGGGTGAGGTTTGTAATCCATGCATCTACATCATTATATTATCTCACTTTATAATATTTCATTGGCCAATGGTAATCCAAAAACACCATAGTGGTGTTTTGGTAACAAGGGGAAATATATCATTAAGGCATATAATATAACTCACCCATAGGTTCTTTCATCTTGTGTTCATCATACTCTTACTATTTATCAGGGTCTTGTAACATGTATAGTCTAACCCCCATTGTTAAAATAATAATCATATGATTGATAGCGTATGCGTCATGAAAGTCCATGTTTTAGTGACCATCAATATACTATTAAGATTATTATTTAAACATAACAATTCTAAGATAGAAATAATGATTGGTTATATGATTACTAATAAACAAACTTTTAAAATTAATTATAATGGGTAATAAAAAATATTTATAAATAAGTACTTAATTCATGTGAAATTATTTATAGGATTTAATAATAATATTTTATCAAAAAATAATACTTATTTATTTTTTTGAACATGTAATAAAATAAATTATTTACACTTATATAAAATGTATTTAAAAAAATGAACAATTTTTTTGATTTAACCTGAAAAAATTATCATATGACTAATTTTTGGGACTTTTCAGAAATGTTTAATATTTCAATTAATAGTGGAAATATTGGTTTTTTTTTGAAAATCTCCATTTTTTTAGATAATTTACAAAGATATATATATATATGTAAAATTTCCTAAAAGTGAAACTATTTCAATTATTTTATTATTAATTCAATTTATTTCATGGAAATAAATTTCATGTTGAATGTTTATATAAAAAGGTTTTAAAATTCTAAAATAGTTTTTGTTTGAATAACTATTGTTTCATCATGTCAACAGATTAAATTTTTAATTTAATTCTACCAATTACATGAATTCAACATATAAAAACATATTCCATATTATTAATATTCATAATTAATATTATATAATAAGTAAAAGTTCATTTTTTCCATAATGAATAGAAAATTAGTAACAATTAAGTACCTAAGTTAATGTTAAAACAAGTTTAGCAGGGGTTAAAACAAAACATTCAGTATTAAAATAACACAAAAACTCGTCCAAATACTATTTTTAGACATATTTAGTCCTTATATCATATATGCCTCTAGAATTATCCATCAGGGAGCCTTGTGGCATGTCTAAATCATGGGCATAACTTTTTCTTTTCAAAAATTCCATGTGTGTCCTCTCCCTCACTAATAAAAGGGATATTCCACTAATATCATATTCACACATAAAAAATTCCTATGTATTAGACCAAAAATACCCAAATACCATAATTAAATCCCCCCCATATACTAGATTATTTTTTTAATCATAAATCCAAAATAGGAAGGCTTTATGTATAATCCTGAAGGGGTTTTCCGAAAAAACGATATATCTCTTAACTGAGAATTTTTGTTTTATTTATTCTCACACCTCTTTAAAATAAAATGAAGTAATAATAATATAAAATAATATTTTCCTAAAATATACTAATATTTTTTAATGTTAGTGGTATAACATTAATCCATTAATAATTCCATAAAATGTGAAGTTAAACCATCGTTTGTGTGTATGGAAGACTACTGCCTCACGAACTGATGTAATTCATTTTACATCATCCCCTATCATGGATAGTCATTATGATTGATTTTGTATTTATATTTTTTATTAATTAAAAATTAATCATTCATGAAAATTCCTATATCATACACATTCATACGTTACCATTAATTGATGAATGATAATGTCATTTATGTGTATGATATAGTAGTGTATCGCGAAGCGATGCGATTCATTTTTTATTAATGTATTACATAGATTGTATATATAAATCTATTTTAAGAAATAATATGTTGTATAAAATATAATTATCATTATATATATATATATAATAACAATAACCTTCTTTCCATTATGATCAGTGAATATGGAAACATTACACTTCTGTACATATGACCTACAGTTTTTATGATTGTAACATTCATTTTTCCTAACCATAAATCGTGGTTATTTTTGAAAGTATAATTTATATATAAAATATATAATTTTTTATTTTTTATTTTTCTATACATGAATAAATAATAATTTATTTGAACTTAGTCAGCTATGCAATGTGATTTTGGACATATGATCTAATCATTGTGAAACCGTCTTACTTGAACCTAAATGATGATGAAATTGTATATAACATTACAAGGAATAAAATAAAAGGAATAAAAAACACAAAAATGGGGTTTAATCAATTAATTAATTAACATAAGTTTATTATTCATGAATATAAGTAATGTACATGACAAATCAGGATCTTGGTAAGCGATCTCTCTATACCACCCAATTCTTCACGATCTGACCCATCTAACTCTAACCCAATTTATCTCTCTAATTAATATTATAAAATGATTAAAACTCTTTATAAATGTCTAAAAATTATATAACTAGATTATTATTCCATGCATTTATAGTTTAATACATGGATTATGTTAATTTCCCAAAATTCCTTTATTATGATAATTCATTTCATTATGATATGAGGCATGATTATGTAACCTATTTTCTTTCTATGATTAATTCTTATGTTATAAATTTTGATTGATTTTGTTTTTATAGAAAAGATAAATCATGATCATTTTTTGATGGGTGTTCCCATATAGTACTCCAAACCAATAGGTAATGGTTTTTTCTCATGAGATATCATGTACGGGATTTGTAAGTAAACATAATCCATTATCACTACTACAAAATGGGCAAGGGATGCACTTCAATTTTATCAGCGCTAAAAAAAGCGTGAAAAGGGGGCCTTTATCAGTGCTAAAAAAAGCGCTGAGAAAGGGTCACGTTTATCAGTGCTAAAGGGGACCCCTTTATCAGTGCTTCTTTTAGTAGCACTGATAAAGGGGTGATTTATCAGCGCTTTTCCAGAGCTCTGATAAATGGTAATTTAAAAAAAAATATTTTTTCATGAAAAATAATATTTTGTTATATAGGTATATTTATATTGATATAAATACAATATATATTTTTTAAAAATGTTATAGATACGTATAAATAGACTGTTACATTTAATATATACAAAGTTTAGTGAAAGTGGATTCAAAATATTTGAAAAAAATATTATTAATTAATAATTTTCTAATTATTATCGATTAAAAATCATTTAATAACAATTTTATGACACAAGAAAATCAAAACAATTAATAAAAGATCTAAAATATGTTGAAAATTTAACTCAAACTTCAAACGGCCATAACTTTTGATCCGGGTGTCCGTTTGAGCTCTACAACATATCAAATCGAAACCTATAACGAGCTCTATGCGCTAGTGACTTAAGCGTAGCCTTGGTTAAATTTTTCGAGCCCAAAAAGGCCCATAAGGCCTCCAAAACGGATTTTTTAGTCGGGATACCCCGATTTGTATACATTCAAACAAGTATAACTTCTGATCCGGATGTCCGTTAGGCCTATACCACATATCATATCGAATATCGTTTCAAATTATTCGATTTGAATGGTTGTGGTGTTGAAATGGAATTCTAGATTATATGTTATGGTCGTTTTAACATTCTGTGGCTTTTTAAATACACATATATATGTATTTATTGATAAATATATATGTTTTTGTGTGTGTGTGGGTGTCATGTGTGTGTCTGTGTGTTGTATATATGTATATATGTATGTATTTATTTATTTACTTATAAACACACATCAAAAACATATTTTTTCATAAATTTATTTAAAACTAATACTACAAGTACATTATATGGATTTTCAAATAAACATATATATGTATTTACTCAAAAATATATATGTCTTTGGTGTGTGTGCCTCTCTGTGTGTGTCTGTGTGTTGTATATATCTATGTATGTATGTATGTATGTATGTGTTTATTTATTTATAAACCCACATAAAAACATAATTTTTCATAAATGTATTTAAAACTAATCTTATAAGTATATATTAATATACAAATAAATATACATATAAATAATTATAACAAAATATATATATATAAATATATTAATATATGAATTTATATATATATACTAATATATAAATAAATATATTTATATTAATATGAATCTATATCAATATTTGAATAAATATAACTATATATATATATCACTTAATAGAGAACAAAATGAAATGGCATAGTGGTAAAGGTGCAGCCGCGAAATGGGGGAGGTCCAGGGTTCGAGTTCAGGTTGAAGCGAAAGGGGTGCGCATGTATGAGGATGTGCTGGAAGGGCATCACGTTGGATACATCATAGCGCTGATAAAGGGGGTGTAAAGCGCTTATAAAAGCACTCCCCATATTTTTTTTTTTTAATTTTTTTTAATTTTTTATGACCTTTATCAGCACTTTTAAAAAAGTGTTGATAAAGGCCGCTTTTATCAGCGCTAAAAAAAGCGTTAATAAAGGCCGCTTTTATCAGCACTAAAAAAAGCACCGATAAAGTGGTATTTTATCAGCGCTTTTTTAGCGGTGATAAAAGTGGCCTTTATCAGCACTTTTCAGAGCATAGATTAAAGGGGCCCCCCTATATTAGCGCTGAGCTTTACAGCTCCTTTTTTGCACTGTTAAAGCCTTTTTTAGTGCTGATATATGCCGTTTTTGTAGTAGTGTATGCGACTATGTCCACATTGTGATATTGTTCAGGTAGTTTTCATTGAATCATTTTAATTTCATGTTGTATATTTCTTCTACATTTCATATGATTCCATTATATTATTACACTATTTACATTATGTTATTCTTCCATGTTATTACTCATGATATTTTTTATGATATCATTCTATACATTTGGACTACACAATATATTTATATGTCTTTCTTATTCACTTAATCAGCATTTTAGCTTACCCATTTATTTTATGTATTTACCCATGTTATTATAAGATATATTATAAGATAAAATTGATTTAGGAGCTAACTAATAATAATAAAAAATATGTTATGTTTTATTTTATTTTTATTTTTATTCCACTAGTCTTCCAAAGAGATGAGGACTCTTGATTATTGGGCTTTAATTAATAGATGTTTACATTAAAAAGAATGAAATAACTTGTATAAAAGACTTGGGTTTCTAGAGTTGGTATCAAACAATGACATAGTAAATTTTTGGGATTCTGAGAAGAATAATTTTTTAATAACCCTAGAGAAAATTATAATGATAATCCATATTGTAAAAAAAATATCTCGTAATTTTTTGTGAAATATAGAGTGAGTGGGTTCCAAAATACAAATACATCCATATCTGAATAATACAACCAAATGTGTCTCTAAATCCATTGTACCTAGGGGTAATAACCTTAAAAAATGATGCATTTTTCTGGACTCTATAATCCCCAGGTGAAAAATAACAGGCCTTCCTGCACACCTTTTTTGACACTCCCATGTGACATGTTTTGGAAAATCATAAAAACATTAAAAACCATTTTAAAGACATTAAAAAATTATTTGGTTAGGAACCATAATAGGGAATTTATTATGGATAACCTATATTTAAGTCTTAACACTCATAAGTTAGGATATACACACCATTTATAAGTTACCCCTCCATAGTTTATAAGTTTACCTTTTGAACATTTATTAGTTAATATATTCTCATCTTGTTTTTATTCTTTTAGTTAATGGATTGAAGTATGAGTAACCATGATAGAAACCAAAATGTCAAAAAATGTGATTATTTCCCCAATTATATACATAATCTTATGGGATTGGGAGGTTAGAACTTCATAGACATAATGGGTCAATAAGATCAAGTTATGAATAATAACTTGAATCACGTGGAACTCCCTACTCATCCAAAGAAAAGATCATGTTTCCATTGGTAATTGAATACAACAAATGACTCATAAATTTTGTATATATGTTGATCCAATCATCACAGAATAATGTATAACTCCCTTGAGAAGATATTCTCTATCATCTAATTCATAGAAAATGATAAAATTGTACTGCTTGTTTCTTGCATTGATGGAGAATTCGATTAGTGGTGGACATTGATCAAGAGAAAAATGTTCAAATAGGTTATTTATTTAATAAATAGAGTACAAAATTAAAATATTTCTCTGTAAATATTTTCCATAAAATATCTATTATTAAATAGAGTGGGAGTTTCCAAGCCGGATGTGAAAGGAATGCGATCCTATATGGGCATATGAAGAAAATTTTACAAGGGTTTCATGGTATTCCTATGGTTTTTTTATCATCAATAAAAGTCAAGTGGACCACTTATTTAGTGGATTAAATCCTATTCTATAAAAATATTTGATGAATTTATACTTGTATAGTTATGAATATATTTTCCATTGTGCCCTAATTATTAAGATGAATATCAGTGATTCTTAGTGGTCTCATGGTATTAGAGAAAAAATAAAATTGAGTTTTCATCAAAATTATCAATAGATAAATTCCATGGATGAATGAAAATAAAATGTACCACTTATCAAAAGGCTAGGATAAAGCATCTTGGAAATATTGTGATGGGAAGTAGGAGATGCTTCAAATGGGGAAAATAGGGGAATAAGGATAATCCGTGAATAAGGGAAATGAAGAAACCCACTAAAATAGAACAATAAAGAAGGTTCAGATCAATACTAAGCATTTGGTGAAGTGTTTCAACTTCATGGGTCATGGGATTATAAAATCTTATTCTATAAGCTGAGGGTTTTCCAATACAATAAATGACAACTAACTACAATTCCTTAAGATGAATTACGATCATATACTATCAATACTACTAAGGTTGATCTTGAATATGATTTATAGGCTAGTATTCTAGTTGTTAACGCAAGAATAGTGAACATATTATTTTTTTCTGGTTCAACACAGTCTTTAATATATTTAATTTTTAAAATTACTATTCCAGAACCACCATACAATACTGGGCTTGAGCTATCTGTGAGTTTAAAAATTATGAAAATGGTTGCATCCCAAGTATATAACTCCTTCCTAGTCAATGTTTGTGGAATGAATATTTAAAAAAAATATTATATTAAATTATTTAGTGATGTTTGATCCTATATTGGGTATGGATTGTCTATCCTTATATAAATCAAACATGAACTTTTGAGATACGGAGATCATTATCCATGTCCCAATTCATCCATTATTTCTATACACATGTATAGATTAGGATGAATCTCCCCAATAATGTTCTATTAAAATGTTGATATTATTTATTAATTGGTAATAATATATTGTCTAAAAGATTGATAAAAAGGGTAAAAGCAGGCTTGGAGACATGCTGATTTTGATGGATTATGCTGATGTATTCCTTAAAGAATTTCTTGGTCTTCCTCTTGAAGGAGAGGTTGAGTTCTCAATTTATCATATACTTGGATCCCTATCCCTATCCAATACTCCTTACATAATGGACACCATTGAGTTTGGAGAGATAAATAATAGTTATAAGAGAATCTAGAAAATAGTTTTATATACCCAATTACATTACTGTGGAGTTTTCCAATCCACTTCTTCAAGAAGAAGGATGGTTAAATGCACCTCTATAATAATTATCAGCAACTCAACAAAATAATTATAATGAACAATTATCCCCTCACATAGATAGATTAATTTTTTATTAACTTTGTTGAGTCTAGTATTTTTCTACGGTGGAACATCGTCCATGATATCACTAATTTGATGGTGAAGAAGGAATATATCCCCAAACATTCTTTTTGAACATGGTATGGAAACTATGAGTGCATAATGATTTATTTTGGACTCACTAATTCTATAGGAATATTATAAACATAATGAATAGTGTATTTAGAGATTACCTCAACAATTTTATGGCAGTTTTTATTGTTGAGATTTTGATTTACTCCAAAATAAGGGATATGGATGAGGAGAATTTGAATACTATGATAAAATATCTGAAAAATAGGAAGTTATATGAATATTATAGTAAATTTGAGTACTTGATGAATGAATAATAATTATTGGAGAGTATTATAACCAGATAGTGGATATCTGTAGACCCTTCTATGAAAAAGGAAATTGCAGACTGGCTTAGAACAATATCTATAATGTATATCCATAGTTTTTTTGGACTAACTAGGTATAACTGACATTTTTTAAGAAAATTATCATGATTTTCAAAACCACTAACCAATATATCATAGAAGGGATTAATGTTTTTTTGGACCATAGACTATAAGGGATCTTTAAGGAGTTGAAAAAGAGGATTATCACAGCACCAGACCTCATGTATCCCTCAAATGTGGAACTTTTTGGTGGTATATAGTGATTCCTCAAAGAAGGTATTGGGTTGTGTAATGATGAAAATTGATAAATTGAGATCCTATTCCTCAATTTAGTTGAAATTTAAAGATCATATATATCCAAAATTTGATCAGTAGTTGGTTACAATGATCTTTTATTTGAAAATCATGTGACATTGTTCTAATGGGGAGAAGTGTGAACAATATATAGACTATAAGAATCTAAAATATATATTCACACAAAATAAGTTTAATAAGATCTAATAAAATTGTTAGAGATGATCAAAGAGTATGATTTATCAATCCATTACATTATTTTTAATGCAAATAATGTGGAAAACACTCTACGTAGAATATATCTGACAACGTTTTCAATGGTGAAAATTTAGGAGGACCTAATATTCATTAACATGTAATGGATGGTCCCAAGAATCTTGAAAGAAGGAACATAATCATTCACCTATCGATGATTTCTTAAACATAATTTCTAGAGAAGATAAAGGATCCTCAAAGAAATTATGGGAAAATTTAGAATAAGGTAGATGCCATAAGAAAAGGAAAATCCTTGATGTTTAAAATTGATGAAATAATGGTATGATTTGGGTCATGAATTTTTATTACATAAAATACAAAGATAAATAATGTGCTATTTAATGGTTCACATAGCTCAAACTTCTCCACCCACTTAAGGAGCATACAGATGTACCAATATCCCTAGAGATAACTATTGGTGGGACAATATGAAGAAGGAGATCATGGAATATACATAAAAGTTTCTGGAACGTCACAATGTGGGGAATGAAAGTCAAAGGTCTGAGGGATGATTCAACCATTACCCATACTTACATGGAAACAAGAAAACATCACCCTTGAATTTTTCACTGGTTATCCCAAGACCTCTGGAAAAAATAATTCCATATATCTTATGGGGGATCCTATTATAAAGGCTTCCCACTTCATTAATATTTTAGAGTACTTCTCACACAATCATCAATCAGAGACATAAATCATATGTTGGAGTCGGTGGTCTAGAACCAACTACTTTGTAGTTTATTCATTTAAATAAAAGCCTTATCACATCTTGATTGTTCTTCTGTGTGACATGTCATGTGATAATGTCCTAAGGACAACTGTTTCATTAAAGGGTCGTTGTAGATTCCTGCTATGATGAGAACTTGGAAGTGCCATAACATTGTTCTTGAATGTATGTTTTATGGCCGGATGATATTATTTGAGGGACACAAATAATACAGGTCATTAGGGGTGAGGACTCATAAATCTTTGAGGCACCTTCTCATGGTGTGCGCCCTTGGTAATATCCAGGAGGATATTATGAGAACGAGACCCACCAGAAGGAAATCCACATTTCATAGTGTCATTAGATGTTCCTATCTGCGGACATGTGTATTGGTCCTTAGACTTTAAGATTATTATTAATGGGTATTACAACTCGTGCACTTAGATGTATTGACGAAATCTGTGACGACACACTGTTTGGTGCGAGGTAGGATACGTTGGGTGCATCACAAGTAATACCGCATTAATAGATAATGAGAGAAAAGATTTGTCCATTCCGTTCCATAAAAGAAATAGATATCTCAGGCCCTTTGATTGAATTGATATAGCCTAAATAAATCCATGGCCATGGTAAGGTATAGGCAAGTTCAATTCTGGGAAGTCAAAGAAAGAATAATCAAGCACATGGATTGATGGCACTAGAATGCAACCCGCTTGATTGGAGTTATCGAGACAAAGGGATTATATTACACGGTAAGCGTTTATAGGATGTGACATGTCATTGCGGCGTTAAATTATTTCTCTATGGGTGCCTTGGCATGTTGCTAGACGCTAACCTTGGACTTTAGGCAGGATCAGCCTAATGCCACTGAGAAAGAGGCCTAGAGGGTCACACACTAAGTGTGTCCATGTATCTCAGTTAAATATTAATTTAACAAGTTAAATAAATATTATTCCCGACATTGGTTTAATAATTATTTAAGGATGTCTGATCACATTTATTTTGACACTAGTTATTTGAGAGAATATATTGTGGACGAAATAATATATTTATTTGCGAGTAATGCAGTTACATTTATATGAAGAAATAAATAGTCATTTCTCAAGGTCTAATAAATGTTTTGGAGAAAATGGAAAATAAAAGTACACGTTGTGTATATTAAATATACACACCTTGTAGTTTTATGGAAAACAAGTACACACCATGTATTAATAATTACATGCTGTGTAGTTTTTCCAGTTGGGATTTTGAGGATTTAATATTATTTCATTAAATGATATTTATTATAATCAGTGTGGGCGCATGTCAAGGAATTAGTAATTTTACATGGGGGTTTTCAATAAGAGTTAATGAAAAAATAAAACGCGATATGCATTTATTTATTGTCATAACTCTATTAACCTCAAACCTAATTACAAATATCCTCGCAACCCCAACATTTTGAAGAGCCATTATTGTGCACAACGGATTTGGAAATACTCTCATGCCAAGAGAGAATTCCATTTCCACCAAGAACGCCCTCATGTTACGAGAGAAAGATCCTCCACCGGTTCAAGGCGGTCGAAGACGGACACCGCAAGCGAAGGTTCTTCCGTGCTAGCACTCGGAGATCCCTTCGGCGACGTCCAGAGATACGTGAAACATGTGTGGATCACTGCTAGAAGAATCCTACACTTGGATTCTACGACGCAATGACGGTTCACCGAATCGTGACCAGACACATCAACTAAGATAGAATTACAACGAGGTAATTCTTATGCATTAATTAAATTAATTATAATCAACATATGATGATCCTCCTCAAGGGTTCTAGGACTCTTATTTTCTTTCCATTCTTCGTTCTATTCCAAATATTCAGTGTTTTATATCGTGACGGATCTCTAATTGAACGTTGTTTAACGTTAAAATTAAAATTGGGAAAACCCTCCAACACAATTCCGCTGTGCCCGGAAACATCAAGTGGTATCAGAGCGGGGTCATATCGTTGATTATAATTATTCAGTTTTTCGTTGGTAATTTACGCATTTAATAATTTAGTTATTTCAATTAAAGTTTAATCGTTCTGGAAATCTGAATATCGAGATCTATTCCTCCTCCCTCGTTTCACGTTCACCTCACAGAAATGAATTTTTCTTTTAATTTTGATTAAAATAAAATAGAGGAACTCATCCGGAGGAGCCAAATGTTTCTGGCCATATAACACCAGAATACACGGCGTGTATTCGGAACTACACACAGTGTAGTCTAGGTTCAACGCATTGACTGATCCGCAAAATCAGGTCGTGTATAAGATTCTTTCTAAGAATTTAAGACACCCTGTGTTGACTAGAAACAGGTGGCACACAGTTTTTAGAATACACGCCGTGTGGTCTAATGAACACGGCGTGTAGTCCCTTCGGGTTAGGGTTGGGTCATGTACTCCGTACATGGCCTACCCGGCTAAAAACTGTGTAACGTGGAAACTACAGGGCGTGTGTCCCACTGTACACGCCGTGTACTCTGAAAATTTCAGAAGTACATTAACATGCCCTGTCTCCGGGCGTGTACTTCAGATGGACGGTGAAGAAAAGTACACACCATGTAGTCGGAACTACATGCCGTGTACTCACCCAAATTAAGCAGGTTTATTAAAATTTATTATTATATTATACAAACCCCTGAGCTGTGTACCATGGTGCAGCCGTAAAGCTAAGGCACAACACGTGATAGGTGTTTTATATATATGTGTTTAATTTAACATATGCGTAATAAATGGGTATTCACCGGGTTGCCTCCAAGGTACAAGATACATACAAGGATAATTTTAAATGATTTTATTTTTTTAAATTTATGATGGATGAGATTCTCAAGGAAATTCAGAAAAGGAATTTATGATAAAAGGATTGATTAATTAAAGATAATTAATTGATTCAAGCATGATTTATCTTAAACAAGAACTATTAAAGAATTGAATGCTAGTTTTATTTATGTGTAAATATCGTTTCATGTATGGATGATCATGAGCTAGACCGATACCTTTGTATGTGAATGGTTTCTTTTAATATATTTATTTAAATTAAATTTGTTGTCCTGCGATCCATCTCCTCATTAATATGTAGGGCATGTGCGCCCAAGGATTCATTTATGTAAAAACCCTTTTTACCCCTCACCTGCGTGTGATATAAATTCATATGTAATGGATGGAGCTCCCAAGCTAGTGGAGGCAGCTCAAGTCAGGAGCCAAGGTGAAACCAATCCAAGGAGATACAAAGGTGGATAGGGAAAGCTGTAAACACAAACCCGAAAGGTTCAAGTTGTTTCTCCCCTAGGTCTTGGGTTAGTTTATCAACCGCTAGATAAACTAACCAATAGAAAAAGCTCATGATCATACCATTTATTTTATTTCTGTCAATTTCATGGTTTATTTCTTGTGGGTGTGTTGTCACGATCACACAATTAATGAATTAAACGAGCATGCAAGATGGAACTAAAATAAAACTGGATTATACGTAAATATTATCATAGACATGGTTAATCACTTAAGTATATCCCACTTAATATTAAAAATCATGTAATCAAATATAATAAAATGGAAATTTACGTATAAGGATAAAATCCCTCAAAATAAATATTAAGTCAGCATAGCCTTCCATAATCTTGGTTAGAATCGAACCATAGTTCAAAGTGTTTGACCAACCCTAGTTGGGGTGCTTTCAATTATCGGGGAATTCTAATTCAAGGTTTTGGGTTGACTTGACTTGGTTCGGATCAAGGGTTGACTTCCACAATAGGACTGGGTGTGACCAAGAGGAAAAGGTTAAGGAAATCGAAAAAGGATTTCAGGATTGGGGAGTCCACTCAGCGGATCAAGGAGCTACGAGTTAATGCAGTTAAAATTTTGAATGCCTACCTAAATCCCTTCAAGTTTCTTGACCAACCCTAGTTGGGGTAATGCAAAGGGAAATATGGATCCTTTCCACTAGAATATTCAGACAACAGAATATTCCAATGTTAATGGTGAGGGCTATTGGATTTTGATAAAATAGTGGGAGACTAATAAGTATTAATTTATATATTTGTCTCAAATTTTTTCATAAAGTACTAAACCATTGATCATCTTAATTTTTAGAAACCGCAAGAAAATAACTTCAAACAAATAATTGTGCACCATACTCGAAAAAGCAAACCTTCTCACTGGCACCAATTTCCAAGAGTGGCAGAGGCGTATACGCATCATCCTCTGCCACGAAAGGAAATTATATGTGCTGGAAGAGCCTATTCCAGTTGCGCCTGAGAAAGAGGCTAGTGATGAGGAATTATCTCTCTATATAAAACACATGGATGATGCCATAGATGTCTAGTGTTTCATGCTATCATCCATGTCTAATGATCTCTTGAAGAAACATGAAAACATGGACGTGTATAGCATGATGTCTCACCTTAAACATCTCTACTAAGAGAAGGTGAGACAGAAGAGGTATGAGATCGCCAATGCTTTGTTTACCACGAAGATTGGAGAGTTTGCGCTAGTTGGGCCTCATTTAGTCAAGCTTATTGGCTACATTGAACGCTTGGACATCTTAGGGATTAAATTCCCGGATGAGTTGCGTACAGATCTCATCCTATCATCATTGCCCAAGACCTTCTCTAGATTCATTGTCATCTATAACATGAGCGGCAATGAGAAGAGTCTATCGGAGCTTCTGACCTTGATTTTACAGGTAGATAAGGACATGGGGCGTGAAAAACCCGTGGTCCTTATGGTGAACAAGAAAAGTAATGACAAGGCAAAGGGACCAAAGACTTATAAATGGTCTGAAGCCCCCGAGCACCATCCCTCCAAGAAGGGGAAGATCCGGAGGTAGGGAAAGGAATGGGAGGCAGTGTGTTTTTCAAGTGGAAAGTAGGGCCAATGGAAGAGGAAATTCATCCAGAAGCATAGGGACACTAAAGGTGCGTTTGTTATCAAGTGAAATCTTTCTATTTCTACACATTGGGTATTAGATACAGCTTGTGGGGCTCACATCTGTATTCAAATGCAGGAACCAAGTAGATTTAGAAAGATCTCCAGAGGAGAGGTAGATCTTCGAGCTACCAATGGCGCAAGGCTGGCTGTGTTGGCTATTGACGACTACCACCTCTCATTGCCAACTGGGATGATTTTGGTTTTACATAACTGTTATTATGTGCCTAGTGTTACCAAGAACATAATTTATGTATCTTGTTTGGATATGGATGGATTTGTTTTCAAATTTGGAAATAAGGGTTGTCTTATTTATAAGAACAACATATGTTATGGTATGGAACATTTAAATAATGGTTTGTATGTATTGAATTACAAAAACCAAGTGTTGGCAATCGATAACGAAATAAACTCACATGACTCATACATCACCCAGTTATGGAATCACCGCCTTGGTCATGTGAATGAGAAGAATTTGAAAAAGCTCTACCAAGATGGCTATTTAGACTCTACTGAGCTAAAACCACTTGATAGATGTCACACTTATTTACAAGGAAAAATGACCAAGCCGCCTTTTGGTGGACAAGGTGAAAGGGCCATAGAGCTTCTAGGATTGGTACACACGGATGTGTGTGGACCATTTCCAGTAGAAGATAGAGTTGGATATTCTTACTTCATTACTTTTATTGATGGTTTGAGTAGATATGGATATGTCTACTTAATGAGGTAGAAGTCAGAGTCCTTAGATAAATTTAAGGAATTCAAGAATGAAGTAGAGAATCAGCTTGGTAAGAAGATAAAGAAGCTTCGATCGGATCGAGGTGGAGAATATCTGAACCAAGAGTTCATCGATTTTCTAAGGGAGTCTGGGATTCTATCTCAGCTCACTCCTCCTTATACACCATAGTGGAATGGTGTTAGTGAAAGGAGGAACCACACCTTGTTGGACATAGTGAGGTCGATGATGAGTCATGCAGATCTTCCATTATCCTTTTGAGGATATGCATTACAAATTGCAGCATGCACATTAAAACGAGTACCAACTAAGGCGGAAAATAGAATTCCATCCAAGTTATGGAATGGAAGGAAACCCACATTGTTGCACACACGTGTATGGGGATGCGAGGCATGTGTTAAGGAATTATCAAGAAACAAACTAGCACCTCGGGGCATGAAGTGTATCTTTATAGGATATCCCAAGTAAACAAAAGGATATTACCTATATAACCCTCAAGTCATGAAAATGACTGTCGCCAGACAAGCTGTCCTTCTTGAGAGGGAGCACATCTTCAAGAAGGATAGTGGGAGAAAGATTGACTTCACCGAAGTTGATGCTCAAGATACACATGAGTTGGTACAGGAACAAGGTCCACAGGTCCCCATGGAAGAGGTTTGAGAAACACAAGTACTGCATAGGAGCTCAAGAGAGGTAAGGGAACAAGAGAGATTTGGTTTCCTAGTCATCGAGGATGGTGAATCATTATTATTGGAAAATGATGAACCTCTATTCTACATGGAAGCAGTAGAAATCTTAGAAGCTGCAAGATGGCCAGAAGCTATGAATTCTGAGATGGATTCCATGTATCAGAACCAAGTTTGGGTTCTGGTCGATGAGCCAATTGATGTAAAGCCTGTTTGATGAAAATGAGTATTCAAAAGAAAGCTGGACATGGAAGGTCAAGTTAGCACCTATAAAGCAAGGCTAGTGGATAAAGGATTCAGACAGCGTCAAGGAATTGACTATGATGAAACCTTATCGCCAGTTTCCATGTTTAAATCCATAAGAATCATACTTTCCATAGAAGCTTACCATGACTACGAGATTTGGAAGATGGATGTCAAAACAGCATTCCTTAACGGGAACCTTTAGGAAGACGTCTATATGACACAACCCGAAGGGTTTGTGACACCAGGTGAAGCCAAACGGGTTTTCAAGTTGTAGAAATCCATTTATGGATTGAAGCAAGCATCCAGGTCATGGAACATTCGATTTGATGAAGCCATTAAGGAATTTGGTTTCATTAAGAACGGATGTGAGCCATGTGTTTATAAGAGGTTTAATGGGAATACGGTTTTCATCCTAGTGGTATATGTTGATGTCATATTTCTTATTGGAAACGACGTACCATCCTTACAGTCAGTTAAGGACTGGTTGAACAAATGTTTCTCCATGATGGACTTAGGAGAAGCAGCCTACATTCTAGGGATCAAGATCATTCGTGATAGATTAAAGAGGCTGCTTGGACTAAGTCAGGGTACATACATTGACCAGATACTAAAGAGATTTAGTATGGAAAAATCAAATAGGGGATTGGTTCTATTGTCACATGGCTTATATCTTTCTAAGAAAATGTGTCCGCAGACACAAAAGGCAAAAGATAGGATGAGCAAGATCCCATACACTTCAGCTATAGGATCCATCATGTATGCCTTGTTATGTACCAGGCTTGATGTTGCCTATGCACTGAGCATGGTAGGAAGATATCAAGCAGATCCAGGAGAACAACATTGGACTGTAGTTAAGTCTATCCTTAAGTATCTGAGAAGAACTAAGGATATGCTCCTAGTGTGTGGAGGAGACGAGGAGCTTGTCATCAGAGGGTATGATGATGCTGGTTTTCAAACAGATGAGAATGATCTGAAGTCGCAATCAGGATATGTTTTCTATCTCAATGGAGGAGCTGTGAGCTGGAAGAGTTCAAAGCAGCCAATTGTCGTCGATTCTACAGCGGAGTACGACTATATAGCGGCTTCTGATGCAGACAAGGAAGCCGTATGGATTCTGAACTTTGTCTAGGATCTTGATGTGGTGCCTAGTAGAAAAGATCCCATTACATTGTATTGTGATAATACTGCATCGGTGGCTCTTGCAAAAGAACCAAGGTCACCTCAACGGACAAATCACATACTCCGGAAATATCACCTCTTGAGAGATTTCTATCAAAGGGGTGAAGTTGCAGTGAGCAGAGTTTCCACGGAAGAGAACATGGCAGACCCCATGACTAAAGGCATATCTCAGCAGAAGCATGAATATCATGTGAGAGCTATCTGGTTAAAGGTGGTTAGTAGTTGGATCTAGTCCAAGTGGGATTCTGTTGGAGTTGGTGGTATAGAACCAACTACTTTGTACTTTATTCATTTAAATAAAATCCTTATCAAATCTTGATTGTTCTTCTGTGTGACATGTCATGTGATAATGTCCTAAGGACAGCTGTTGCATTAAAGGGTTGTAGAAGATCCCAACGATGATGAGAACCTAGATGTTCCATAACACTGTTCTTGAAAGTATGTTCTATGGTCAGATGATATTATTTGTGGGACACAAATAATACAGGTCATTAGGGGTGATGACTCATAAAAATTTGTGGCACCTTCTCATGGTGTGCGCCCTTGGTAATATCCAGGAGGATATTATGTGAACGAGACCCGCTAGTAGGAAATCCACATTTCATAGTGTCATTGGATGTTCCTATCTGCGGACGTGTGTATTGGTCCTTAGACTTTATGATTATTATTAATGGGTATTAAAACTTGCGCACTTAGATGTATTGACGAAAACTGTGACAACACACTGTTCGCAACAAGGTAGGATACATTGGGAGCGTCACGAGTAATACCACATTAATAGATAATGCGAGAAAGGTTTTGTCTCTTCCGTTCCATAACGGAAGTAGATATCTTAGGCCCTTTGATGGAATTGATATAGCCTAAATAAATCCATGGCCATGGTAAGGTATGGGCAAGTTCAATTCTGGGAAGTCAAAGAAAGAATAATCAAGCACATGGGTTGATGGCACTAGCATGCAACCCGCTTGGTTGGAGATATCGAGACAAAGGGATTATATTACATGGTAAGCTTTCGTAGGAGGTGACACATCATTGCGGCGTTAACTTCTTTCTCTATGGGTGACTTGGCGTGTTTCTTGACACTAACCCTGGACTTTAGGCAGGGTCAGCCTAATGCGACTGAGAAAGAGGCCTAGAGGGTCAGACACTAAGTGTGTCCATGTATCTCAGTTAAATATTAATATAACAAGTTAAATAAATATTATTCCCGAATGTGGTTTAATAATTATTTAAGGATGTCTGATCACATTTATTTTGACACTAGTTATTCAAGAGAATATATTGTGGAAGAAATAATATATTTATTAGCGAGTAATGCAGTTACATTTATTTAAGAAATAAATAGTCATTTCTTAAGGTCTAATAAATGTTGTGGAGAAAAATGGAAAATAAAAGTACACGCCGTGTATATTAAATATACATGTCGTGTAGTTTTATGGAAAACAATTACACGCCATGTATTAATTATTACACGCCGTGTAGTTTTTCCAGTTGGGATTTTGAGGATTTAATATTGATTTATTAAATTATATTTATTATAATCAGTGTGGGCGCATGTCAAGGAATTAATAATTCGACATGGGGGTTTTCAATAAGAGTTAATGAAATAAATAAAACGTGTAACACGTTTATTTATTGTCATAACTCTATTAACCTCAAACCGGATTATAGATATCCTTGCAACCCCAACATTTTGAAGAGCCATTGTTGTGCACAACAGATTTGGAAATACTCTCAAGCCAAGAGAGAATTCCCTTTCCACCAAGAATGCCCTCAAGTTACGAGATCAAGATCCTCCACCAGATCAAGGCGGTTGAAGGCGGACATCGTAAGCGAAGGTTCTTTCACGCTAGCACCCGGAGATCCCTTCGGCGATGTAGGGAGATACGTGACACACATGTGGATCACCGCTAGAGGAATCCTACACTTGGATTATACGACGCAATGACGGTTCACCGAATCGTGACCGGACACATCAACGAAAAAAGAATTTCAATGAGGTAATTCTTATGCATTAATTAAATTAATTATAATCAACATATGATGATCCTACTCAAGGGTTTTGGGACTCTTATTTTCTTTTCATTATTTGTTCTATTCCGAAGATTTGACATTTTATATCGTGATGGATCTCGGATTGAACGGTGTTTAACATTAAAATTAAAGTTGGGAAAACCCTCCAATGCGCTTCCGCTGCGCCCGGAACCTTCATCATATAGGTGGTTAACCTTTATTAAACACCAAGATCGACTATATCTGAATAAGATCTCATATTTACATCTATGTAATTTATGATCATTAAACTTTCTCTAAAGATTATGATGAAATAAAAATGGATTATCATCCCCAAAATTACGGCCAATATGATTATCTCTTCATATGTATGAAGAAATGTTGGGAGAATGTTTAATTGACTTAAAAAAGGAAGGTATTAACATATTCCTTTGATCAAGTTCTCATACAACAATATTTTCAACTCAAGAATCTAAATAGATCCATATGAATCCATTTATGGGAATTTAGAACACCATTATGTTGTGATGAAGTTGATAAATGAAACCGGTTGGGACCTAAAATGGTTGATGAAATGGTTGAAAAAAAACTATCATTCAAGAACATATCAGGACTTCTCAAATTCATCAAATGAGCTATGTCTAAAATCATCAATGAAACCTAGAGCTTGAGGTTGGGGATAATTAAATTCTACACATATCTCCATGGAATAGATTTATGTGATTTTGAAATAAGGGACAACCAATCCCAAGGTACATCAAACCCTTTGAAAATCATGATCAAGTTGGAGTTGTGGAGTATCAACTAGCACTCATATTAATCACATTATCTTTATGAGCCATTATGATCAATTTTACAATGACGTTAAATAATTAAATTAGATAACCTCATAGAAACATGAGCTTTGATAACCAAGGATTGAATATAGCGATTCATCGGTTAATATGAAATTATCATATGATAAAAAGGTGTCTCATAAGGGTTGGGCTATTTATTTTGATGTTTAAATATACATATTCGGGACATTATCATAGCCATTTGATTTTAGTATTTGGATAAAATAGGATCATATAAATAAAGATGATAAAGTTATATACCTTTAAACCACTAGGTCCTATATCAAAATAAGGGAGAATACTTAACTAATTGAAAATATGATTATTTCACTATCATGATGGGAAAAAAGACAGTTTCCAAGTCTTACCTAAGGTTTTTAGATTGATATTTTCTTTAAAATCATAGTTATTTTTATTATAGAGTGATATATTTCCATGATAGTATTTTATATTCTAAAATATATGAATATTTTGTGTCAAATATAAGGATGAATATTTCGTAGTTTTATTTTAATGGTATAGATACATATATTAAATGGTATTATTATCCTTGAAATGTGATGATATGGAAAGTTTATTTTTTGGGACAACTTTTGAAGAACACATAATATAAGTATGAATAGAACTTAATCTTATTATACACATTATTGCGAGATAACAAATACTATTTTGATTTCATAAATAAATTATAGGTAGTATTAATATCCATTGGATTAACAATTGATTCGGGATATTTTTATAGAAGTCCATCTCATTTATAGAATTATGATATATAGTGAACAGTGTATGGTCATATGAATAAGAGGTTAACACCATTTGAGGGTTAATGATTGAGTTAATATTTTGAGGAATACATAATATCATTATTGTTTAATTTCTTGTAGATTCATATAGGTTTTGAGAAAACTATGTTATTGTTAGTATATGACTAGGGTATTTACATAATTAGGTATATGACTAATTGAATAAAAATTACTCTATGAGGTAGGAAATAATAAATTTTCAGAGGATGTAGTTTAATGATTATTGGTTTTATAAAATTTTAATAAAGTGAATGGAAAATTAGAAACCATTTTATAAAGATTAGGTTAATAAGTATGAGAAAATCCAACTCAGTGTAACCTAGTTTTAGCCAAGAATGGTATACTTAAAACATAGAGTGATAAAGTTTTAACTGAGTCTGTTACTATTTTAGTTGTAAGAACCATATAATAACATGATAATTATATAAAGTGATACATTATGGGGATAAATTTTCATGTCGTTATTTATGATAATTATATGATAATGATAATTACTGGTTCTTAATCTTTTTGGTTATAGTAATGGCTAGAACTATAAGGAACCACAACTTGAGGGATAATACAGAGATTAACTCAAAGAAAAACCCATCAGAATGAGACTTAGAGTGAGAAAACTCATGAATATTCTAAACCACATATATAAAAATATTATTAATATAAAGAACATAGTTGATGTACCAAACTAACTAAATAAGATATTGATGGAGTCTCATGAAAGATCAAGTAACAAAGATAATGAGGGAAATAAGATTCAATTTCATACATGTCAAAAATGTGGGAAGAGGCATGGATTAAATTTATTTAAAGGGATGGGTAAATTATGTAAATGTTGAGATAAATGTCATAATACACACAAGTGTAAGGTAAATAGAGATGGCATGAAAATTATTTTCTTCGATTCCAAGAGAGCTTGGCATTATGAATCTCAATGACTGAATCCAAGGTCCAGTGATGGAAATATTCCCTAGAAACTATGTGAAAAAATAATCCTATGAAACTCCTACCAATGAGGTATGTAGTGAGTTTTCAATCTAGATTTTCTAGTTTCCTATGTCATGTATCTTTTTACTAACTACTGGATATTGCGTTATTAATAAAAACCCATAGTGGTATGATTTTCATTTAAATAATTTTCAGTTTTTATGGGATGTTATCCCTTATGGATCTAGATCTACATACCGTACTAGAACCCTTTATGAAATTATTAATGGGTTACCTCTCTTTTTGAAGGTAATGTATATTTTTTACTACACACCATAAATAAACTGACTATAATATTGTTGTGTATTGTTAATTATGACTTTCCTATAGAAATTAAAATGATCTTATGAGTCAAATTATTGGGATAAAATTAATATGGGGGGAGATTTATATGGGGGGGGGGGGTAGAATTAAATACCCTGAGATATTATTATATGATGAAATTTAAATAGTTCAATATGCTTAATATCTTACTCCACACAAAAAAATGAACATAAATGAAACCACGATATATTTAGATAAAATAATTTATTTAATTATTCTCATTAAAACATTTATTTTTAACTAGTTGAAATGATTATGAGTAACTTTTTAAGGATATATAATTATAAATAAATTAAATTTAAATTTTAATATAAATTAAATTAAATTAGTTTAATAAAATGAGTAATAAGATCATTCATTTTTTAGAAAATTATATTTAATGGGATACACATTTCTATTTTATGAAAAATATGGTTAAGGTTAAATTATATTTGATATTATTAATTGGTAAAAACTAATTTTGTTATTAAATGATATAAAATAATAATAATAAAGGTTAATATTCAAAAAAATATTTTATAATTGTAAATGTTTTTCAGTTATACTTTTTTCTTTTATTCAAAACTATATATATAAATTTTTTAATATGAAATTAAAAAATTGGACATTATTTTTGAACTATTCATATAAAAATTTACTTAGTTGGAATTTTTGTGTTCTTTATGAAAATGTCAGTTTTTAGTCGAACAATACACTTTTCACGAAACTTGTAATTTGTTTGACTTACCATTATATAAGAATGATACGGAAATTTATAAGAACTTTTAAGTAATCAAATATGAATTTCATGAGAAAAATTATTCATTTTAAAATATTCTTTTCAGATAGAAATACTATATGAATCATTTTTATAACTAATTAAAATGTTACATTAATATAAATACAATTTTTGGACTTTTCTTTGAATAAATTATTAATTTAAGGGTAAGTAGTTTTTTGATTTCCTTGTAATCCATTTATCCTTCATTTTTTGTATGAAAATTAAATTTATGTCATTAGAATTAGTAACTAAGAAAATTTTAACTTATATATATATTAAATTATTAAAAATAATATATCTCTTAAAATAGTTTTTACAAGATTAGGTGTATTTATTTTATTATTAACTTTTGAAATATTTAGTAATTTTATTTTATAAAATTAATTTTTCATATAATATTATAATTATGAAATTAGTGAAATTTATGAAGAATAATATTTTTCATTAAAATTAATTACTATGGTTATAAGTTAAATACAATGATAACATTAAATAAAGTGAAAATAAATAGAAGGTAAAATAAAATGGTATAAAATATTCAATGTTTTCTCAATAAGGATTTTTTGAGGTGATTTTCGACCAAAATTAATTTTACTCCCATCATTTTTCCAATTTTTGGCCAATTAAACTTGAATAGTGTAATTACAATTTTGAAACTGTAAGGTTTAATCCCCAAATTACATTATTCTTAACTTATTAATGGGTAACACCTTCACCACTCCAGGAAACACATTTACATAGAATTTATTATTTAAAATATACAATTTGTCTCATTATATAACCATATATCATGTTAAAATTATTATGGTCACTATTAGTTATTATAAGGGATTAATTTATAAGGATACTTATAAAGAAAATTCAAGTGTCTGATGTGAGTATAATCAACTACTTATCTTTTCTCCTTAATTACTCATTTCAAATTTATTATAGCCACACTAATATAATTATATAAGTATAATTTTTATACTTTAATTTTATTATAGTAAGGGAATTATGTATCATCTAAAAACCCAGTAGGCCTGATGATGGTGCTTGCTACCATTACATTGGCATTAGATAAAAGGATTCACATCCCAAAGTACAAACTGGTTTAGTAGTATTGGTAAACTAGAAACATACATGATTCATATATTACATTTGAATACAAAAATTACAACATATTTTTTTAAAGAATAACTTTATTCCAACTGGAGTATCCCTACATAGCAGTAATAGTAAACTTCATGGAATCATATGGAAAGGAAAAAAAGATTCTTTATCTAAAATGATCTGTAACAGTTAAGTACAACAGAAGTAATCATGAATCAATTAGCGTAACAAATATAAAAAGTTAAATAATTGAACACAAATTCCATTTAAATAACTTGACTTCATGTGTAGATAAGGAATAATAAATATGTCAAGGAAAATAACATGTCAAAAAATCCATTTAAATAATTTTATAAGGAATAATATATATGTAAATATAAATAATTTAAAACACATAATTTTTAATATATATGTTGATAATTAAATGCGTCCACATATTTTTTCATAATGAAAATATCTAGGTTAATAATAACTAAAATTATAAATGGAGATAATTTTTAATTACTGAATGCCACGTTTCTGAGGTACATGATACCTTTACTGTGATATCATTTCAAAATACAGTTTAGCATACTATTGTCAAAACCTTTCACAAGACAGTTTCCAACATAGTAGTTACAAAAACATAAGGTTCATTTCTATCAGATTTTGTCTCCTGATACTATTGATGCATCGAGGGGCATACATTAACTGATTCCAAATCCATTTTGTACCTCTCCAAATAATTTTTCATATATAGAATAATGGATTAAATTAATAATTAATGTTTTTTATCATATTTTGTCTTTATTGAGTAAGGGATACAGATTTATCAATATTTCCCCAGTTAAGAAAATAAATTTCAAATTAAAAAAATTATGTAAAAATGTTACGCGATATAGAAAATAAAAATATTCCTGATAAATAATATGGACATTTAGGGTAAAATTAATTTCCAATGAACATAAGAAAGTAACAATTTCAAGGGAAAGTTGTTGACTACAAAAATGGATCATGGACGTAAACATAAAAAACATTCATTAGTCAAAATGATCATAATAATCCATAGGAATAATAAAGATGTTATAAATATAGCATATACTAATTAGAGTAATAATAAAGTTTCATTGTCATAGATTAATGGAAATACAATAAAAAGTTATTTAAAATTATTCTATAGGAAAATAACCTTTTCATTTTAAAAAACATTTTGAAAATCCTTTTCTTTGAAAAAATCTTTTTTAAAATAAAATTTCAGAAAAAAACTGAAATTACTTTTTCTTGAAAATAAAATTATATTTTATAAAATAATATTTAAAAAACATGGATTTTTTATAATGGAATGAAATTAAATTTATACCGTACATGTTAAAACAACGTTTCCTTTCACTTTTTGAGTAAAATCCAAATGAGAATTATTTTTAAAATGATATAAAGACTCTTTTTAATGAATATTTTAAAGAGTAAAAATGTATGTAAATTACTTTGATAAATAATTTTGACAATTTAAAACCATTTTTGGATTTGTTTTTTGAAAATATGGTTTTTGATGAAAACAATTTCAAACTAAAGAGAGAATTGAAATCGAGTTATCATCAAAATATTTTCTATAACATTTTCAGCACCAAAGAGTAGGAAAATGATATGATTACTTGAAAAATATAATTAATAACTATATTAGAATAAAATTAAAGGTTTTATTTAACAATGATAAAATAATATCCAATAAAATAAATTCTAGAATAAATAATCTCGATTAGAATAATATAAACCATTAAAATGATCATAACGTGATGAGAAAATTGATCAATGAATCAACTATGTGTATCAAATATAAAACAAAATAAAAAAATATAAATATAACAATAGATAATCCAAAATTTATATATAAATAATCATAGAATATTAATAACAATTAATAAGTAATATTATCCAATGAAAGGAAATTGAGTTAAGAAATTGTTTACCACTTAAAAACATGAAATTCAAATACCCTTAGACGAAATAAATATAATTGAAATAGAAACTACCATTATTAATGAATATTTCATTTTATTACATGTAAAAGGGGTATTATATACACCATATACAATAACTTAGTGCATAACATTATTATATTCCTCAATGAAATGAAATTGAGATGAATCCCACACCTTATACTTACTTTTGGTCAGACATTCTTTGATCTCATGTATTGTGGATTTAAACATGTTATTAAATTATAAAAGAACCATATTAATATTTATAATACAATATAATATCCTTTTATAACATCTTATTACTTTTAAATTAATAATATTTCATTAATATCATGGTTTCTTGTGATAATTGTTTTATTTTCTCATACCTATTTTTTCATGAATGATCTAGTTCTTTCAAATATTATATATTTTTGAAATATATAGAATAATAATAGTTACATATTTCTAATATTTTTACATTAATTATAATTTTAAAATACATCATTAATAATGGTTATGAAAAATTATGTACACTACAATCATGGAGAGAGTAGGTCGTACGTACGCATGAGTAACATTTTCATTTTTCAATGATCACTATGGAAATGAGTTAAGTAATATAATATATTTATTTAATGATCTTAAAATAATATATATCAAATTATTTACTTAAAAAACACTATATATATCATGTTTTTTGGTAATAATAAGAGAGACAAACCGTTTCATGAAGGCGGTAGTCCACATGTACATGAATGACATTATCATTATTCATTTAGTGTAAAAGTAATGAAAATGATATATATATCATACATAAAGAAGTATAAATATGTCTTTAATGCCATAATTATTTATTTTATATATTAAATAATTATAAAATATATTTTTATCACCTTTCACATGATGTGTTAGTGAAGAAAAAATCACATCACATCTTTAGGTGGTAGTCTGTTCTACATAAGAGTGAAATTATCGCGTCTCCTATAGAATGGAATGTAAAAAATTATAATATGATATAGTGCCTCCATAGTTATAATTTTGTTTAAATATCATGTTTATAATTTATAACAATGATAATAACCATCCATGAGCGATGGTACTGGAAAAACGAAGGACATCGGTTCGTGAGGTGGCTGTTCATTGTACACATAGACAATGATTTTGTAAACCATTTTACAGAATAGGGGAGAGATATAGGTTATTATTGTATTATAAAAATACCGTAGTATGTGGAATGTATTGATGTTATTATATAACCATGTGTTAATAATAAATGAATGTTGTAAAAACCCAAATCATCATTTCAAGTATGGATCTTTATTTTGGGTTGTTTTTTAGGAAAAAGGATTATTTGTAAATTTTCTATGTACACACCATGTACTTCTGCGTACATGTAGTGTACCCTGTTTCTACAGGTAGTGGTGTACTAGCAGTGTAATAGCTGATTACATGGCCATGTAAGGTGACCTAGAAGACCACCTAATGCAGGAGCCGGTTGAGGCTAGTACACAGTGTGTACATTTAATTAACACGCCATGTAGTTTTCTTTTTATTCATTTCATCAGACCAGGGACACATATAATCTGCAGAAAGACTATCATATAACCTTCTTTCTTCCAGGAGAGACTGAGTGCAGTGTTCAAATTCTGATCCACCATTTCACTGTCCATGGTCTAATTTGAACTCCGGTGAGTGCATTGGAATCCCACTAGTGATTTGTTCCATCTTCTTGAGCCTCTATTCTTGATTTCTCCTCACTCTTGAGTTATTCCAAGTTGAAATTTTTTGCCCTTTTTTAGATCTTCAATGTTCTAGGACAATTCCAGGGATGACGTTCGAGAGTGTTATTCATACAATATCGAGGTAAGTGGTTTGTGCTTATCTTTGATTGTCTTTGAATTATATATGCAAAAAGTGATGAATACCCATGTTTAGGGTATTGCATGTTTTGTATATTTACCCTATTTAACACCTATTATGGTGTGTTTTGTTTGATAAAGGGTTATTGAAGATTCATAAGGCTTATTTTCTTGATTATGGATGTGTTTCCCATGTTTTATTGCGTATGGTCATTAGGTCTAGAAAGAAGGTTAGGCTGGTTTGTTTTCCTTTCCTAGTGTTGTTAGGATGGAGTTGTTATTTATTTCAGACGCATGTGATTAACAATATGAAATTATGACCAAGGGGAATTAACTATGAGAGCTTCTTGAGGTAAGGACTTTTAATTACGAAGTGTTTTTATGGTTCACTAGAGGTATAAACTATGGGATCTTCCATGGGGTCATTGAACAGAGGGGTTAGACTGTGGGAGCTACCCAGAGGGTCGTTATTAAATGAATGATTGACCTTATGGAATTGAATATGAGTGCTTCCATGGGTCATTACATTTTGTGGTTTCTATGCAGATGAAGGGGTTATTGACTGTGAGAGTTACCCAGGTTGTTGTTGTAAATGATTAGTTCCATGTGGGACTGAAGGGGTAAGACTGTCTGAGAATTCCTGGACGGTCATTATTTTTATTGAATTGATGATTTTCTGAACTAGATGGGATAGAATATGAGAACCTTCCCATAGTGTTTCGTTTTAAATGACTGAATGAGTGCGATGACTCAGTTAATCCAAAGCACGAGCTTGGATGTAGTCTAACCTGGTGGTTTAGATTGTCCTTTAAGACATCTAGGAGATATTATTATACAGAGGGATAAAAATCTTATGCTAGATCCTGAGGATACATTAAATAATGGTTTGAATAATTTATAAATGAAAATGAATGTAATTGAAAACTGTAGGATTTTTAACTTTTGAGTACATCCAAGTTTATTACTTCATTTCTTCATAGTACCTTCTATATATATATTCACTGAGAGTTAGGAAAAGATATTTTGGTTGTTTCCAACTGGTATTTGTCTCACACCCTGATTGGGTCAGAATTTTTGAACCAAAAAGATTATATGGTTGGAGGTATAGATAAGGGAAATCACCCTTTTTCATCCTATACATGATTTCTGATTAGAGCTGGGGAGCATGGGACCAGGCTGAGGCATGCGATGCTATTGGAAATGACACTTTTTCTATACATTGGTTTAGTATTGTATTTCTGCATTATGAATTTTTTGGATGCTTTCCAATACACATGTGAAATGCATCATTTTTATATCTACTCTAGTTGTTTATTTTTTATCAGTCTTCTATTGTTTGCCTCTACTGTATAGTATTACTTATTCCACTATTGTTTATTACTGTTTTTCCATTGTTTATACTCTACCAATGAGGGCATAGTTTCCAAACTATTAGACCTTGACCCTCGATGCTAGTTAGCACCCTCTAGAATTTTGGGAAATGCGCTTGACGTCATGTGACCAACTAGTTTCATGGAATCTTTGGGATGCACTTAGAACAGGGATGATACAATGTGGTATCAAAGGAAGGTTTCAATCCTCTCACCTGTGGGTAATGGGACCACTTGGAATGGAATTTGGTGGATCATGTTTTAACTAAAATTGAATTTTTTCATGTTATGATTTGAATAAGGATTCCAAACATTGATTCGAAAAGAGTATGGCATCCCACGGGTTGGAATTTTTCATGCCATGGACAAAATTTAAATTTTTTAATGGTTATAGGGATGTTTCCAAGGCTTACTGTCCTGGAACACAGAAAGAATAGTGTGTGGTTTCAAGAACACATTCCAGGTGTTCATATATTCTGTAAGAGACAAATTTCATTTGTGTACTGTAAGTACACTCCATGTAGTTGTTGATCATGTGATTGACTGTGTGAGAAGAGCCCCATGGTTGAGAAACTTTTGGTAGAACATGCCATGTCTAGATTGAACATTCCATGTATAGAGAACCATGTATCCAACTATGTGAACAACGACACAGGTGGATGAAACTTAGGTTGTACACGTCATTTCAAGCTTGTTCAAGTCATGTAGAGTCGACCGTGTATCCTAACGTGTGCCCAATGACATGAGTGGAACGAACTTAATTAGTACACGCCATGTCTAGGGTGAACACGCCTGATAGTGTTACCCAAGAGATAACTATGTAGTTCTATCCGGGTAGAGGAACCTGGGTAGGAGGGAATATTCAAGTACACACCATGTCTCAAGAGGAACATGCTGTGTGTATGGGTGATACACGACCAGGTTTGGTAGAGGTACATTACATGTTTAAAGATTAAGGGAACATGCTGTGTAGGGGTTGTACATGTCATGTAAACCTTTTTTGTAAAACATTAATGTTTCGCCTCTAGTTCATTTCTTGCAATTCTATGTTGTCATCCTTGATAATTTTTTACTCAGGTATGTGATTGACCTTGCAGAGTCATCTCGCCAAGACGTCATCCAGTTTTATGCTAGGTGCAGGGAAATGACCAGAAACTGGAAATGATAGATCATGAACTACCACCAGATCCTCCTATCATACCCTTTTTGGAACCAACTGTTATACTAGACATAGGTACTAATTCATAGTTCTGCGAAATCTTTTTGAGGATGTTACAGACTTTTCATGGTGCACTACATCCTACCATGTCTATGGAGGAGCTGGCGTGGGTGTTCCAGCACCATCATCCTCCCACTTTTTCGGGGGATGGAGGACCACAAGATATAGAGTCATGGGTGGAGGCTATGCTTGCTATGTTTGAGCATCTGGAGATGCCTCCCGAGAGGAGGGTGAAGCTCATGAAGAACATTCTACATGATTCTACCAAGATATGGTGGCATGTTATCTCACAGGTGAGATTTCATCAGGATGTGTCTTGGGAAGAGTTTCATAGGATCTTCTATGATTATTTCTATCTCATGTGTTTATGAATTTTTAGAAGACCTATCTTCCAGTGATGGATTAGACATATTATTTTACAATGCTTTAGTGCATCACACCTGTTCTGGGAGGTGACAAGTTATATTTGGCTAGGCGGTTTGGGGATGGTCTCAGGTATGACATCAGATCACAGGTGATTGTTTTCAAGCTGAATTTTGTGAAAGCTATAGTAAATCAGGCACTGCTTATCAAGTATAATCAGAGGGATATGGGAGCTGTGATCCTTGGATATTCAACTTCAAGGGATAGTACCCCTTTTATAGATAGCAGGAAGCGATGTAAGGAGATATCACATGATTTTTCTTCAGGTAGATAGATGGTATGCTACTATTGCAGGAAGAGTGGGTACATGAGACCATAGTGCCTGAGAGACCAGGTTAAGTGCCGATCTTTTGACAAGATGGGATATCTTCAGAATTTTTATGGGTTTGTTCACCAGCAGCGAGTGATATGTGTTCTTCTTTGACTCCACATTCAGTAGGAGGACCACCAGTTTCTCATCAGTTAGGGAAATAGAGTTCGTCAGGCCATTCAGCCAGAGGAGGTTGTCATAGTCGTGGTAGTCAAGATATAGGTTTTCAGCAACAGTATGGTGGATCATCTTCGATTAGTCTGGCAGGGTCATAGGGCCATGATATAGGTTAGAATTTTTTAGTGGAGAAGACTCAGTAGGGGAAGGATCCCAAACCCTCTACAGTTAGAGGTATGATTATAGTTACCTCAGTTTTAGCTTATACTATTTTAGATACTGGGGATTCCCATAGATTTAAATTTGTTTCTATTGTGGAGAAACTTGGGCTCTATATATTTACTTCTGAAGATGTAATGATGCTATACTCTCCATTGGGGATTAGGACAACTAATGTAGGTAAGTGCTTAGAGTTTCTTCTTGTGGTTGCTGGGTGTCACATCTTATAAGACCACTATGTCTTAGAGATTACATGCTTTGATGTCATTATCAGAATGGAATTATTGGTCTCCTTTAAGGCCTTTGTTGATTTCTATCACCGTAGGGTAAGTTTCATGTCCCTGGAGGGTGGGTCTTTTCTACAGAAGGGGGAATGGTATGTCCAGGTGTGTAGAGATACACCCGAGCATAATGGGTTGGGAGGAATTAGAGACCAGATTGCTAGTTTATATCTAGATGACCTTGGGACTTCACATATAGACATTCCTCTAGTAGTGTATCATTTTAGGTATGTCATTTTAGTTAAATTTTTAGATTTACCTATGGAGGAAGACGTTTATTTCTCTATTTAGCTTGTTACAGGAGCAACAACGGTGTCCATTCTTCCATTTAGGATGGATACACTAGAGTTACTGGAGCTCAAGAAGTAGTTAAATGATATGTAAGAAAAGGGTTTCATCTGAACCAATACTTCTCCTTGGGGTTTTCCTGTTATTTTTACGTAGAAGGAAGATGGTACCCTTAGAATTTGTGCGAATTATTGGACGATGAACCAGTTTATTGTCAAGAACTGATATCCCTTGCCTATGATTGATGATCTCTTTGATAAGATTTGAGGAGCCTGGGTGTTCTCAAAGATTGACTTCAGATTCAGTTATGATCAGTTGTGTGTTAGAATATTAGATATACCGCTTAAATCCTTTAGTAGTAAGTATGGTCTATACAAGTATGTGGTTATGCCATTTGGTATCACGAACACACCATCAATTTTCATGGCACTGATTAACTGAGTGTTCCATCCTTAAATGGTTTCTTTTGTAGTTGTATTCATGGAAGATATCTTGTCGTACTCTCACAATTGACATGACCATTCCCCCCATATTGAGATAATTTTGAGTATATTGAAAGAGAATCAGTTATATGTTATTCTCTCAGAATTCCACCTTTGGATGGACCAGATTCACTACTTGGGTCATGTTATCTCAGAGACAAAAGTATCCATAGACCCAGAGAAAGTGAGGGTAGTAGTTTCCTGGGAGTATCCAAATTTTTTTGTTGAGGTATAGAGGTTTCTAGGGATGGCTGGTAACTACAGGAACATTATAATGGACTTTTCATGATTAGTAGCTCTGCTAAAGGGCATGACTAAGAAGAAGTTAAAGTACTTGTGGACAGATTTCTATGATTCAGCTTTTAAAGAATTGAAAGGGGGATTGACTTCAGCACCGATACTAACTTTTCTAGAGTTGGGAAAGAGTTACACCATTTATTATGACATGTTAGGTGTCAGTCTGGGGGTACTAATTATGCAAGGGGAAGGAGTCATTGTATACAGGTCTCGGCAATTGAGGCCACATGAGAGAGATTTCCCAACACACAATCTTGAGTTAGCTATAGTTGTGCATGGTTTACGCTGTTGGATATATTATCATTTTGAAGAGTATTTTGTAGTATTCATTGACCCAAATAAATCAATTATATCTATACTCAGCTTGATATGAATTTGAGACATTGAAGGTGGGTTGAGTACCTTCAGTATTTTGGCATTGAGGTTGCCTACATGCTTGGGAAAGACAACACAGTGGCTAATACGTTGAGCAGGAGGACTCATATACATATAGTTTAGGAGGAAAGATGTGAGTGGAATATTATGTCTCTATTTACTAAGATGCATTTAGAGGTGTATTCTGGGTAGGGGAGGACATTTCTTTCTTCTGTAGGTGTTACCTCTACTCTACTGGAACGAGGTAGAATGGCATATCAATCAGATTCGGATGGCCTAGTTCTATGAGAGAGGCTGTCAGGGGAGGACCCCAATCTAGGATGGACCGTAGACAATGATGATATAATGTTCCTTCATGGATGTGTATGGGTTTCAATAGACATACATGAAGAGTTGATGCAAGATTTTCATTCCTCAGTTTGGGAAATTCATCGTGGTGTCAACAAGATGTATCAATATCTACATCGTCACTATTTGTCGCCATGTATGAAGAGGGATATAGCTAGTTTTGTTATGAGATGTTCCAACTATCAGTTGGTGAAAGAGGAGCATCATCGACCAATAGGGATTTTATAGTAGTTACCCATTCCCGAGTGGAACAGGAATGATTTCTTGCGATGGATTTCGTGATGGGTTTTCTGAGGTCAACTTAAGGGAATGATTCAATATGGGTTGTTATTGACAGACTCATGAAGGTTTCACATTTCTTGACCATCAAGGAAACCATCAGTGTTAATGAACTTGGAAGGTTTTACATTTGATAGATTTTACATTTTTGAGGGGTTCCATACTCTATCCTTTCATATAGCGATGCCTAGTTTACTTCTCGTGTCTGGTAGGGACTACATGGGGATTTGGGTACATAGTAAATTTTGAGTATGACTTACCATCATCAGACAGATGGCCAGTCTGAGCACACGATTCACGTGTTGGAGGAAATGTTTTGAGCAAGTGTCCTAGATTTTGGGGGTTCTTGGTATAAACACATACCCCTAGTAGATTTTTCATAGAATAATAGTTTTCAAGTGACAATTCAGATGGAACCTTACAAGGATTTGTAAGGTTTTCCATGTCGATCACCCCTATGATGGTTGGAGGAAGAAGATGCATCTATGTTGGGACCTCGTCTTGTCCAAGAAACTACTGAGTAGGGAGATTTTATTCAGAATAGTATGGATACTGTTCAATCTTGGCATAAATATTATATTGATTGACGAAGATGACCTCGATAGTTTGAGGTCGGTGATCAGGTTTTAATAGATGTCATACCGTGGATGGGACATAGGAGGATTAGGAGACATGGAAAACTTTCACCAAGATACGTCGATTCATTTTAGGTTTTGGAGGGAGTTATTCCTGTTGCCTATCCATTTTAGTTACCTTATAAGTACATGGATTTTCATGACGTCTTCCATGTTTCTCAGCTCCAACGTTAATTTTCAAACCCATCTCATGTTTTTCTACCTGATGAGTTTTAGTTGGAGGTGGATGAATACTTCGAGGAGCAGCCTATTTGGATTTTGGATCGCAGTACAATGGTTCTCCGATGCTGGTATGTTCCCCAGGTACGGGTGCAATGGTATCATGGGAAAGTAAAGGATGAGACATGAGAGAAGGAGGATGATGTCCAATCACAATGTCCAGAGATGTTTGAGGATTATTCTTCACCCCCCTTGAAAGAGACATTTGGGGAAAAATTGCTTTAAGGGGGATGTTTGTAATAACTCTGATCATTATTTCAGGTATGGATCTTTATGTCGGGTTGTTTTTGAGGAAAAATAAATACTTGGAAATTTTCTAAGTACATTCCATGTAACCGGTTGCTGTGGGAAGCCATGTACTAGCCATGTAACGGCCGGGTACATGGCTGTGTAAGGTGACCTGGAAGACCGCCTAATGAAAGGTCCAGTTGAGGCTAGTACACAACTTTTACATTAAATGAACACTCCATGTACTTTTATTTTTAAAAATCTAATCAGAGTGGGGTAACTTATAATCTCCAAAAATACCTTCTTCAAACCTTGGTTCGTCTACGAGAGACCAAGAGAAATGATCAAAGTCTGAGCCACCATTTCTCCATCTATGTTCCGATTCAAAATTCGACGGGTGATTCGGAATCCTAACGGTGATTTCTTTCTTCTTCTTGAGAATCTCTTCTCGATTTATCCTCAGTCTTGAGTTATTCATGTTTGAATGATTTTGTCCTTTTTGTAGATCTATGATGTTCTTGGCCGATTCAAGGTCCAACGTTTGAGATTTTTCTTTGTACAACATCATGTTAGGTGGTTTGGGCCTTTCTGATATTGTATTTGAATTATATATACTAAAAGTGACAAATACCCATGTTCTGGGTATTGATTGTTTTGAATATTTACCCTGTTTAATACTTATTATGTTGTGTTTATTTGATAAAGGGTTATTTATTATGCATAAGTTTTATTTCCTTGATTATGGATGTGTTTCCCATGTTTGATTGGTTATGGCCATTGGGTCTAGAAAGCATGATAGACTGCCTTTTGTCAATGCCTAGTGTTGTTCGGATGGAGTTTTTGTTTATTTGAGATGCATGTGATTCAAATTATGAAATTTTTACCAAGGGAAAATGACTATGAGAGAATCACAAGGTAGGTCCTTTTAATTATGAATTTTGTTTTATGATTGACCATAGGTATTGACTGCGAAAGATATCATGAGGTCATTGACCAAAGGGGTTAGACTATGGGAGGTACCAAGAGGGTTATTATTAAATGATTGATTGAACATAGGGAATTGTCTTTTAGATCTCCCAGTGGTCAATACATTTTATTGTTGCTAAGGAGACCGAGAAGGTATTGACCATGAGAGCTTCCCATGTGGTCTTATTTAATGATTTGTTCCATGTGTGACAAAAGGGTTTATACTATTGGATCTATACCAAAGGGTCATTATTTTTATTTAATTGATGATATTTTGTACTATATTTGTTAGACCATGATAAATTTTCTAGAGAGTTGCTTTTGAATGATTGAATGGATATGAATAGTCGGCAAAGACATAGCACAAGCTTGGACTCGATCTTACCTGGTTGTTTAGATGGTCTTATGAGATGTCTATCTATTATTATTATACCAGGGGATACATAGCATAGGATTGATACTAAGGTTGAATTATTCAACTGTTTGAATATTTTTTAAATGAAGATGAATTTAATTTAAAATTTTAGGTTTTTTTTTACTTTCGAGTACTTTATAGTTTATTGCTTTATTTCTATATATTACCTATTATATATATTCACTGAAAGTTAAGCAAGAATCATTTGGTGGTTTCCTACAGAGATTTGTCTCACACCCTATTTGTGTCATAATTTTAGACCCAAAAAGAATGTATGGTTATAGGTATAGATAAGGTAAAACACCCTTAGTCATCAGGTACTTCATTCCTGACTCGAGCTGGAGAGCATGACACCAAGAAGAGACTTGTGATTCTATTTGAGTTTACTATTTGTCTATACTTTGGTGTAGTATTGTATTTCTAGCATTGTAACTTGTTTTGATACTTTCCTAGACACATGTGGGATTCCTCATTTATATATTTTCTTCAATTACTTATTTTCTATCAGTCTTCTACTGTTTACTTATGTTGTATGGTGTTACAACTTCCTCTATTGTTTATTATTGTTATTCCTCTCTTTATACTCTTTCAATGAAGGAATAGTTTCCCCACTTCCTTAACTTAGCCCATGATACTAGTCAGTAGCCTCTAGAATTTGGGGACATTTTCCTGAGGTCATGTGACCAACCAGGTTCAGGGAACCTTTGGATGGCACCCTGAACCAGGATAAAAAATATGTGGTAGAGAAAGAAATAAAATAAAGGCACTATTTGGAGAACATTACATATTATTTGGGTGTCATCCTTTGTTTGGTACTAAACAAATCCTATGTTGGATTTATGTAAAATATAAGGATTGTTGGATTAGGATAGGGAATTTGGGGAGTGATTTGTTCTGATATTTTATGAACTACAGTGGTTTGATGGTTGAAGTGTGGAGGAGAGGGGTGTCCTTTTATAAGAGGCAGAGTTAACAAACCTGGAATTTCTGAAAATATGTTAGGTGTACCCCAATTTTTACCTTAAAAAAGATTTTACTAATGCAAAAAATTATATAAATTAAAAATTGAGGTCCAAATATATCCATCCAATGGGTTTTTTTAATGATTTTTATCACTTTTACAAATTATTTCATATTTTAAACCATTATGTAAACTCATTTTCACCTTAATCACTCCAGTTCATTTTAAATATTTTCACTAATCACATTGGTAAAAAATTAATTTGTACTTAATAGAAATTATAATGTATTTTTGTTCCAAATATTTAATCAATTTTTTCAAATTCAAGTCAATAAAGTGTCTAAAATTAATTTAAAATTAATCCAAAAAATGTGATGAGAAAGTGGGGGTTTAAAGTGAAAATGTTCAAATTTTTACTATGTTGATATATCTAAATTAAATATATAATTTATTACATTGAACAAAATTAAATTAATATATATTTAATTTATTTAGAAATACTTAAAAACAAATTTAAAATATAATAATTTTTATAAATAATTCAAACAGAAACACATTTTTCAATTATAATTTAGTATTTTTCAGTATTCATCCAAAAATAAAACTTCTTAGAAAAATAAAAAAAATAAATCTAATATAATATGAAATTGATAATTAGAAAATTAACTTTATTTTTAAAATAATATTTATAAAAGTGTCAAAATTTTGTTTTAAAATAAGTGCACCATTAAATGATTGGAAAAATACCTTTATAAAAATATAGCTTTTATATGTATAGTTTTATTTGTTCTTATCTTATAGATATATAATATATTAGATGAAATGAGAAATCTTTTACGTAATATATAATTTATAAATTTCATTAATATTATTATGTAATAGTAATTAATTTAAATTATTATGATAAAACACCTTTAGGAACATGGAAATGTTTTTTTATCAAAATATTTCCATTGTTTTCAATTAATTTTTATTTGTTACTTATAATAAATTGGTATCCTTTGAATTTATTTTATATTTTTGTAAACCACATGTTTTCATAAGTTACTTAATCATATTCACATCCAACAATTTTTCAACTAGGATATATTTTTAATTTTAAATATTAATATTAATAGTATTCTCTAAAACTCGGTCTCATTTGTAATAAAAGCTATCGAATAATGTTATTTCATGTAATTCAAACTAAAATCTATTTTCTATTCATTAATAGATTTAAAATAGATTAAATTGTTTAAAAATTGTAAATATATCAATAAATTCTCGGTGGGATATTTTCCCTTCTACCCATGGTGTTGCATGTTGTACACGCTATTGAATATAATGTTGATATTTTAAAATATTAGGTTGTTACATTCTTCCCACCTTAAATAAATCATTTCTACACAATTTAAACTTGATCTTGGTAATTCAGGGTTTCATGTTATATATTTTTTTAAAAACCTATATTGTAAAATGGTTAATAGAATACACTATTAATAAGAGGAAAAGGAAGTACAATGGTAATATGGAATAAAATATAAATATGTTTCTTTATAAGAGAACATTAGTTGTAAGTGAAGGTAAGAAATTGGAGGAAAACCCTAAATAATTATAGGGAGTGATTGAGGTCATTTATGATAAGAAAGAGAGTGATTGATGTAATTTTGAGTGCCTAAAATCATAAATCAATGATTATCTAAAGAAAAATTTGGTTCATAAAATATTAATTTAGTAAGATATTTCTTTTCATTGAGTTACTTTTCCTAATGTTTAGTTGTTATTTTACTATCAAAGAATATGAGGAAACATGCTTACATGATGCATTTATATTTCAAAATAACAGTTTCCTCATTTGTGTTTTATTTCATCAAATTTCAATTCTATCCCTTTACACCATGAAATGAATATCTAAAAATCAACTAACTATGTAAAAAGCACTAAATTTCACTTTTAATGGAGCATAAGATCCATAAGAGTGACAAGTCTTTCTGTTTGTCTCTAACTATTTCCAAAATCCAATATGGTTATCACATGTTAGGGAATATAGTATATTAATCTATAAACCTCAAAAGTAAATCTTAATGGTTCAAAATTTATATTAATTTTTCAATTTTTTTAACTAATGTCAAATTAAACTAGAAAACATGTAGATCAGTGGTAGGTGTGAAACCCTTATCGTCGTTCGGTCATGGGTTCAATCCGCACGGCCTTAAAGGACTTGATGTGTTGTCACCCAGATTGCATGATGTCATTTTTATATAACCCTATTAATATAATTCAAAAAATAAATATGATGAAAATACTTAAAATGTAATCATTATATGACCTTTTTTCTATGGTTTTTAATACAACTTATATTTTTATTCCATAATGTCTAACAATATTATTTAACTATTATTACAATGTCATTAATAATAAAATTAAGCCTAATGGTTATAAATTCCTTTAAACACAATTACATAAAATGTAAATTCATTTTCTCCAAATAAATTTTCAATTAAAACATTTACATTCCCTACAAATTTCCCACAATGTTTATAGTCTTGTAAGGTTCCCACATCAATAATTTATAGATGGGGTATTTAAAACTTTAAACATGTGATCAATTTTAAACTCATAAACCATGTTGGTATTCATAATTATTATGTTAATGAATAAACAAATGATTCTAAAATCTAATAAAATCCTTAGACGTTTCATGATTTTTATAACCAATATAATATTGGTGTAGTTCTTCTATAAAATAATTATGGAATCCCAATGATTCCTATGTTTTATTTCAACATAGTTCCTTCCATGGTCTAAGGTTAAACCTAGGTAATTATCTATTCAAACCAATCATAATTGTTTTTAAATAAAATTTGAGTTAACCTAAGCATATCTTATATGAGTGTCAAACCTGGCACACTGTAAGGGTAGTTTATGTGTACCAGGTAACACTCAAGTCAAGCCTGATGAGCCTTTTTAGGATTTATTACCCCTAGGTACCTATATTCCATAACCACTTCCTCATATAGTATCTATAAAGGGAATTAATTTGAAGAAAAACCACGGTATCTATACCATAAAAAATTTTAAGTCGTTCTTCCATATTTATCCTAAAAGTCTATCATAGAGATGTGTTCACTAATCAATGTTTTCCTAAATTTAGTTCTCAAGGTTTATAATAAACTTAAAATGATACCAATTATAGTGACAATGAACCCAGTAATCCCAAATCCAGTTCCTTCTATCATTACATCGGTTTATGATACAAGGATTCACATCCAGAAGAACTAATCAGTTTAGTAGTATAGGTAAAATAGATACATACCAGAGTCATACATTACTTTTGAATACACAAATTAGAACATATTTTTTTCAATAATAACATTATTCCATCTTGAATATCACTCCATATATTTCATATTAAACATCATGGAATCTTGGGGAAAGGAAAATAATAAGTGTGATCTAAAATTATAGTTGGGGTTAATTACAGTGGATGTAATCATGAATCAATAAGAATAATCAATATGGATGGGTAAATATCTAAAGTAACATTCCATTTAAATAACTTGACTACATGAATAGATAATATATAATAAATATACAAAGTTAAATAACTGAACATACATTCCATTTAAATAATTAGATAAGGCATAATCATGATAGAAAGGTAAAAAACTAAAAACACATTCTATTTAATTAATAAGACGAGAAGGAAATGCATCTGTATATTTTTTTTGAAAATACAATGGATAAAAATAAATGAATTCTGAATAATCGAAATGATTAATTATTCAATGCCATTTTTCCCAAGTACATGATACCTTTACCATCAAAACCATTGAGAAGACGGTTTAACATTTTACTTTCAATACAATTAATAATACATTTTTAAACATAATGGATACAAAGAAATAGGGTTTATGTCCAACTAATTTCATCTCATGTGACTATCGATGTATTGAGGGGACTATATTAACCTATCCCAAAACTGTGTCATATCGTTCCAAATAGTTAGTCATATATCGAATAATAAATTTAATTCATAAACATATTTTCTTTATCATAATATATTCACATTGATTAGAAGAAAATAATTTATCAATATTTACCCATATAATCAAAAAAAATTCAAATTGGAAACCATATGTAAATATGGAATTTCATATACATGATAAATAATATGGATATTTTGGAGAAATTTAATGTCTAATGATCATAATAAAGTGAACATTTCATGGAAAATTTATTGGATCCAAAAAATTTATCAAGGAAGTGAATGTAAAAATATTCCTTTTTAAAAATGATCATAAAACATATAGTGGAATAATAAAGATGGTAAAAATATAAGATATAACCATTGTAGTAATAATAATAGATTATTTTCACTGATTATTGTAAATAAAATAAAAATATATTTAAAACATTATTGAGGAAAATATATTTCTTATTTTGAATAAATATTTGAAAATAATATTTTATGGAAAATATTTTTAAAAACAATATTTTTTGAAAATATTTTGAAGATAATTTAGTTTGAAAGTAATATTTGAACCATAAAATGTAATCTTTAATACATTTTAGTGGTCATGACAGCTACAAATTCCATTCTTATCGTACATATTAAAACAATGGTTCCTTTAAATTTTTTTGGTAAAAGACAAATGAGAATTGTTTTGAGAATTACCTAAAGATAAATTTTAATTTCTTTTGAAGAGTTAAAATGGGTGAAAATTCATTTGATAATTCATTTCGAAAATTTAAACACGTTCTTGGGAAACAATTTTAAGAAACATGGTTTTTAAATAAAAAAATATTTCTGCTCGAAAAGAGAAATGAATTCGATTTTTCTTAAAAAAAATTTATAAAACATTTTATGTACAAAAGAGTGTAAATATAGAACTATTAGTTGAAAATTATAATGAATAACTGGAATAAATTAAAAATAAATGTTTTATTAAATAATGATCCAATAATTCCCTTTAATGTAAATTCCAAAATAACTAATCTCAATTTGAATGAAATAAAACCTTAAAATGATCGTAACATGAACTGATAATCAAAAAATAAATTAACTATGTGTATCTATAAATAAATAGAAAAAAGTCAAAATACAAAAAATATATAGTCAAATTTCAGTATACTCATAATAATATAATATTAATGACAGTAAAGAAGTAATATAACCCAATGAAATCAAATTTTGTTATAAAATTATTTACCACTTTGTATCTTTTAATTCTGATCCTGTCAGGAAAATTAAATAATAATTGAAACTCAAAATACCATGAATAAATAATTATTTATGATATTATATTTAAATTGATCATTATATACACAATATAAATGAACTAGCAGCATAAAAGTATAATTTTCCTCAATGAATGGAAATTGAGACGAAATCCCTTACCTTATGATTTTTTTGTTGAACATGATTTAAAATACATTAGAGTGATTTTAAAATTTTTATAAATTTATAAATTAACCATATTAATTTTTATAATACTATATATGTTCCTTTTATAACATCTCATCACAAGTTCATTGATATTCTTTTATTATTCTCATTGTTTCAGGATTTAATTTACTTATTCTCTCATGCATGTTTTGTCATAAAATATCTAGTTATTTAACATATTATATAGATATTAAATCTATATAATAAAAATAATTACATAATTATCTCAGTTTTACATAAATTATACTTTTAAAACCAGTCATGAATGATAGTTATGAAAAATGAAGTATGTTACTATCACGAACTGAATCTGGTCTCCAACAATACCAGCACCCAACTCAGACCGTGGAAAGGCCCAAATGACGTTAAATATCCCCACGGGCTGGTACAAGTACCCGGGTATCATTAATTTAGGATTGGGAACAATTTTCCCGAGTATGAAAGCACAAAACATTAAAAACAATCCATAATATAAATCTGAAATTTTTAACCCAAATAAGTCTTAAGAAAAATCCAAAACACAATACATTGGTTTAATGAAAATAGAAGTGGTTAAAATAAAAATATAGACAGCATCAAGATATCTCCAATGACTCCACATGACAAGGGGCCATCACCCACAAACCGTCTCCACAACTCCGCACCAAGGATGGGAACTAACACCACAAACCGCCCCCACCCAAAGCCTTTCTTTTACCTGAGTCAAACATAACCATGTCTACTTTCACCCAAGGGGTGTAAGTAGGGTGTGAGCCTAATCCCAATAGGATACCACCCAATTATTCCAAAGATCATGCATTACAATGTGAAATAGAAAGCAGTTTTAAAACACAATGAAAAGCTTTGATAAATTCCATGAAATGCAACTTTCAATTGAAAACAGTTTTCAAGCTAAAAATTTATGAACATTTACACATTTAAATATACATGTCATCTACTATAAATTTCCACCAAAAACACTCCAAGGAAACAGAAAATACCACAAATACAATGAGAAACAAAATTGAGAACACCCATAGGCACTAGATAGTCTCGGGCCCCATGCACCTCATACCTCGGTGTTAAGTAACCATAGTAAAATATGTTCTCTGCACAATCCACTAGTAGGGAACATAGCCATAACCTAGTAGTCCCCATTAATCATACATATTGTTTTTTTAGAGTTGTCGTTATCCAAATTCTAAGTGAAACAAGGACAAAACCCATCTGGTCAACTAGTCTTACTAGTACACATCCGCCCCACCTAGGTACTCGGGCTTCCCCCTTTTTGCTCAAACAATTTCTTAATGATACATAAATCAATTTTCATATCAAAAACCACTACTGGTCACATTCAATTATTACATTAGCTACACTCATTTTATACCACTTACAACACACAACAAACACTTTGATTTTTAATGAATCAATTTCTCAAAATCTTGCATTGTTTTGCACACAAAAACCCTTTAAGAACCCCACTTGTACACTATGTTCCCACTTTAAAGTTACAAAAATAGTAAAGGAATCTCAATACATTTAAATTAAAACAAAAAAAATTTTATGGCAGCCCCATGTTAAATAAGAAGTGATAACTCTGTAAAACATCCATTTTCACCCAAAAGTGGCATCAAAACTTCACTTTCTTTACAAACACCATTAGAACCCATTTTCGCAGCAACAAATGAAGGGGTTTGACATTATAAATAGTATTTTAGGAACCATTATAGTTAAATAAAATAAAAATTGTATTTATAGGGAAGCCCTTAACAAACCAATAAAATATTTATATGAAAACCCCCAATTTCACAAAAAATTGGCACTTAAAATTCATTTTCGTTATAATTGCTACTAAAACCAATTTTTTCAGAAAAATTAAAATAGAATATATATTCAAATACCAAAAACACAGCATCTTGGTCACAATTATTTCATACCAAAATTAATCACCTACCAATTTAACAAAAACCCATGAATCTCTGTGAGAAAATCAAATCACAGCACCGCCGCACCAAAAGAGACCTAGATCAAACCTAAAATCATAAGAATTGACCAAAAAAATGAAACTTTAAAACCTAGGTTCGAATCCATAGTTACTGGAAATTTGGAACCTCAAGGATACAGGAATAAACCCTAACAAAAATGAATGAAACCCTAAGAAAATTGAAATAAGAGTTAAAGAGACTCACTTACTTAAGGGATCTTGAATAATCACCCCAAATACACTAGTAGATGAATTTTAAATTAGTCAAAACTTCAAGGGATGTTCGATGAAATATGAGGAGGTTATGAAGGAACTGTAATGCAGGAAAACGTGTAATAATTGAGAGAGTTAAGAAGGAATGAATTTACCTCTTCAATTCTTGAATATTTGAGAAACCCTATAATGTTCTGCACTAATTCGCGATGAAAAAGAGCTCCAAAGAGGGATAAAATAGGCTGTTCATGGGGATGGGTTCAATGGGATTGGGTGGGACTTTTAAACACAAAAAAATCTTTAAAATTGAATAACTTATTAATTAAACAATTTTTTTTTTAAATTTGAAATGTTCCTTCGGGATTGCCCAATTCCTTAACTAAAAACACCAAATACACCATTATTATGAATTAATAAAGCTTCCAAATTTCAAATTTAGTGTTAATAGGTCAAGGGAGGCCATTTATGAATTGTAATGGGTGAAAAATATTAAAAAAATGAAAATTTTATAAAAGAAAAAAAATTTATTTTTAAATCTTGAATTGGGATAACAGTTTGGCCGAATTTATGAAAACTCGCCCATTCCTCTATAAAACCATGGAAACCCCTTAAACAAAGCTTGAGTGGAAAATAAATTGAAAAATAACTCTAAACTATGTCATTTATGTGACAATTCTTTCCACCATGAAAACATTCCATCCTGGAAAGTCAAATTGAATCTTGATCTAAAAACATGAACGAATACTCTTCCTCAACCCATGACTTCCACTACCATGTCTTGTGTATATCATTACCATGCTTGCAACAAACCCGGACCAGCGAAATTGACTTCCCTTGAAGAATCGTCTCTTGGGAGTCCACTATTTTCACTGGCCACTCAAAAACTGACATGTCTGGCTCTATCTCTAGTTCTTCCCAACTCAACACATGGGGCAGATCCGGGTTGTATTTCTTCAACTGGGAGACATAGAAGATGTCATAGATGGACGTCAACTGAGAAGGTAAGTCCAACCTATATGCCACTTTTCCAATATGATTGGTGATCTAAAAAGGGACAACGTATTGCTGCATCTACTTCCCTTGCTTCCCCAATCAATGATGACCCAGACGAGGGGCCACTTTCAAGAATACCCTGTCACCCACAGAAAACTCTAGGTCTTGACAACTTTGGTCAACATAATATTTATGAAAACTCTGAGTTGTCAACAAGTGATGCCTAATCAATTTGACCTTCTTAGATGTCTCCTACACCAGACTCATCCCCAACAGTGAAGTCTCACCTACCTTTTCCCAACACACAGGGGGCCGACAAGGCTGGTCGTAGAGTGCCTCAAAAGGATCCATTTGAATCAAGGATTGGTAACTATTATTTTAAGAAAACTCAACCATCACCAAATGGAAATCCTAGGAACCTCTAAAGTCCAGGACAAATGCACATAGAATGTCCTCCAAAATCTGATTCAGCCACTCTGTCAAACTATCCGTCTGAGGATGGTATGTCGTGCTCCTCTTAATTGAAGACCCCAAGCCCTTATAAATTCCTTCCCACAACTGAGATGTAAAACATGGGTCTCTATCTTAGACCACTGCTGAGGGAACGCCATGGAGTCTCACCACCTCATGAAGATACAAATGACCAAACTTGTCCACTTTAGCTGTTTCTATAATCAGAATGAAGTGGGAAGAATTGGTCAGATGATCAATAACCACCCAAATGGAATTCTTACCCTGAGGTGTATGACGTAATCCAACAATGAATTCCATGGCGACCTCATCCCACTTTCAGGTAGGAATGGGTAATGGATGGAGCAAACTGGAGGGCCTTTGATGCTCTACTTTCACCTGCTGGCATGAATAGAATCTCGAAACAAAGTCTGAAATATCTCGTCACATACCTGGCCACCAGAACTGTCATCTCACATAATAATACATCTTAGTGGAACCCGTATGGACTACCCACTAAGACTGGTGTCTATAATCCATCACCACCTTCTGTAGAGACAACGACACTACTGAACGGCTCTTGAAGCACAATATTCCCTTGGGTGATGACGACCAATCAGAGGATGTCTCCTCACCATGAAGAAACTACATAGAATGATGAAAAAGATCATCACTGGGTTCTTCCCACTGAATCAACTCCAACAAAGAAGGAGTCAGCTAGACGCTCGCCAAGAACGCACCTCCACTGTGTTCCCTAGTCTCCACATGCATCTGAGAAATGATCCCTATCAAAGTCCACTCATCAATGGATTTCCTCAAAGCCAGCCCTTGAACTCTTCTGTTCAAAGCATCTACCACCACATCACCGTTTCCTGGGGTATAGAAAATGTCAAAGTTAAACCCCTGCAAGTACTTGATCCAATGATGATGCCTCAAGTTGAGGTCCTTCTATGAGAAGATATAGGCCAAGATTTTGTGATCAGAGTATACCACAAACTTCTCCCCCCTAGAGGTAGTGATAGCATGTCTTCAAAGCATGCATAACTGCTACCAAATCCATTTCATGGGTCGATCAGTTCTTTTCATGTGGTCGGAGTTGGTGAGATCTGTATCCCACCATGTGATCGTCCAGCATAAGCTCACACCGAAGACCCATACATGAAGCATCACAATAGACCACATATACCTTTCCATACTCTAAAAAAGTCAACATAGGGGGGGGGGTAGTCAACCGCCTCTTTAGCTCCTCGAATGATGCTTGACATTATGGAACCCATACAAACTTCCCCCCTTTCCGGGTGAAAGCAGTCATCAGTGAAACAAGCTGAGAGAAATCCCGAACGAATCACCTCTAATAACCAGCCAGCCCAAGGAAACTCTTGATCTCAAACACATTGTTTGGATGATCCCTTGACATAACTGCATTAGTCTTCTTAGGGTCCACTGAGTCCCCCTTCCTAGAGATCACATACCCCAGAAATATCACTTCCCTGATCTAGAAAGTGCACTTTGACAACTTTTTATAAAGGCAGTGATACCAGAAAGTGCCTAAGACGATCTCAAGTGTTATTTGTGTTCCTCCTCAGAGATAGAGTATACTAGAATGTCATCCCTGAACACCATAACTAAGGAATAGAGATAATGATGGAACACTTAGTTCATGAGTGCCATAAATACTATTGGAGCATTGTTCAATCCGAAGGGCATGACCAAATACTAAAAGTGGTCATACGTGCTTCGAAAATCTGTATTAGGGATATATGACTCCTTCACCCTGAGCTGATAATAGCCTAAATGAAAGTCTATTTTTCAGAACCACTTTTCCCCCTTCAACTGATCAAACAAATCATCTATTCTGGGAAAAAGTTATTTGTTCTTAATTGTTACCTTATTCAGCTTCTGGTAGTCAATGCAAAACTGGAGGGATCCATGATCCTTTTTCATGAACAACATAGGAGTGGAAAAAGGAGAGATTTTTGGGCGAATGAATACTTAGGATTATAAGTCACCTAGATGTATCATTAAATCCATCAGCTCAGTGTGGGCTATGAGATAAGAGGGAATAGATACCAGATGTGTTCCCGATGCCGGATCAATCGAAAACTCGACATCCCGCTCATGGGGAAAACCTGAGAATTCATCCGGGAATAACTCTAGAAACTCATTCACTACATGAGGTGTTGAACCTTCAGAGGAAATACCAGCACCCTCTAGCATGAGATACAATAACTGGAAGGTAATAATTCCCTACTCTGGGATTGGAGGTCCCACATGGCCCGACCGAGGATCCCATTATCTATGAAAAACCTGAAGACTCCCCTCAGGTGCTGTGAAACTCACTCACCTCATGTAGAAATAAATGTGTGCCTGGAAGTTTACTAGCCAATCCCTACCAAGTATTATATAAAAAAGTTCCATATCTAGAACCGGGATGTCCCACTCCATCTCAACCCCTGACACAGAAAGCACACATGGTGGGAACCTGAGGCCCTTATCCTTCTACTTTCCCAATAGTGTCACCAACTAAATCACAAAATAAATAAACTCAATTATAAAATTAAGCATGTACACAAAACAGGTAGAAATAAATGAAACAGAGGCGCCAAAATCAAAAGGAGAAGCAACTATAGAAGATGCGATCAGAACGGTGCCTCAAACTATCGACGATCCCACCTTTGATCCTACTGGTGCCTGATCCACTGCATGGAGATGTATAGTCTCTGCCTGAGGACGACCGATAGTCTATGGATATTCTCTGAACTGGATATTCCCAGAAGATGACCAAGCTCTACCACCATGTATGCAAAAATGAGATCCCTCAGTACTCGATATCTTGGACGATGTTGGCACTCCTCTTGAAGCCATTAACCCTGCCCCACTCGGGAGTGGACGTGCCACCCCGAAGAAGCACTGTAAATTCCCTATACCTCCAAATTGGTAACAAGAGATCATAGGAAGTGGACATACTGGTCAGATGTTCCTGAGTTTTCCCCATTGGTGGAACACAACCAATCTCACATCTGAAGTCGTAGATGAAAACTGCCTGGAAGAGTGACCTGAACTACTAACTGATTTCTTCAAATGATCATCCTACTTCTTTTTCTTCTCTGAGGATCTGCCATTTCCCACTACAGATACTGATCCATAGAAAGCATCCATGCCTTTCCTTTCAATCTCCATCTTGCATGCTCGATCAATGACCTCAACATTGGTCCTCAACTTAAATAAGAACACATGGGAGTATATATCTGGGCGCAATCCTTTCTCAACCCTATGGGCCTTCGCCTTCTCATTGGAGACGATTTTTGGAGAATACCGAACCAACTCTGTGAAATGGTTGGCATACTACATCACAGATTTATTCCCCTGAAAAAGGACTATGAACTCTCTGGACCTTGCATAAGCCAACACCACATGTCAGTACTGTTCATTGAAGATGGCCTTGAAATCTCCCCAACGCATCTTCTCATTCTTCCAAGTCTGAAGCACTGAATCCCACCACATACGGCTAGGACCCTCCAACATAAAGGAGGAACAATTCACCCAGAGCTCCTCGGGTGTTTCTAGGAACTCATACATATGCTCAATCTCCTTGAGCCATTATTCTGCTTCCATGGGTTCTGAGATACCTCATAAGGTTGGAGGCTTGTTTTCTTTGAAACTCATGTGATTTATCTTTTTGAGGACCCATCTCTTCTGCCCTAATATGAATAGGGGAAGGGGATAGTCCCTATCCCAAATCATGGACAGCCCAAACCACAACCTCGACTATCCACTGATCGATCGGTGTGGGAGAACTCTCTCCAGCTTCGTCCCGTGGGTGCGTGGGAGCTTTCTAGGGAGGCATGTCACCACAAAAATGCAACAGTCACAAAGCAATAGTCAATACCAAAATTCTGAAAATTTTAATCAAATACATTAAATATAAATAAACTAAACACATTTCATTAAATAAAGAAACAACTACTTCACCCCCACCTGGTGTTCACGTGTGGTCTGCAGCCCACACGTCCCACATAGAAGTGAAGTTAATCAGAAAATTATATCATCCCATGGAGACTCAAGGTCTACCACAAGAGGTGCATGAAATGAACCCTAATTGTGACCAATACCCCGAGCCCTGAGATTCCTAGCTCTTTTCTATCCCGAATCATCCTAAAATAGTAACATAATCCAAAAACATTAACCTCCTCTAATACCATTTTGTCACGAACCGAATCTGGTCGCCACCAATACTGGCACCAAACCAAGCACGTGGAAAGGCTCAAAGGGTGTTCCCTATCACCACAAGGCTAGAACGAGTGCCCGGGTATCATTAATTTAGGTTTGGGAATAATTTTCCTGAGTAATAAAGTATAAAACATTAAAAACAATCCATAATATAAATCTAAAATTTTTGAGCCAAACAAACCTTACAGAAAAACTGAAACTAAATACATTGGTTTAAAGAAAATAAAATTGGTCTAAATACCAATTAAGACAGTAGCAAGACAGCCCCAAGGACTATAACGGACAAGGGGTCATCACCTACAAGCCGTCTCCACAACTCTGCACCAAGGACTGGAACTAACCCCACAAAAAGCCACCACCCAATGCCTTTCCTTTACCTTAGTCAAACATAACCACGTCTACATACACATAATTGGTTTATGTATGGTGTGAGCCTAATACCAACAAGATACCACCCAATGATTCCAAATAGAAATCAATACAATGTGAAATAGAAAGCATTTTTAATACGTAATGACAAGCAGTGAAAAATTCAATGAAATACAACTTTCAATTGAAAATAGTTTTCATGCTAAAAATTTCAGAACATTAACACATTTAAATAGAATTTTTATATACTGTAAATTACTTCTAAAAAACTCCATGTAATGTGAAAATACCACAAATACAATGAGCAACAAAATCGGGAACACCCCTAGGCACTAGATAGTCTCGAGCCCCATGCACCTCGTACCTCGGTGTAATGTAACCATAGTAAAATCCATTCTCGTCCACAAGATACTAGTAGGGAACATACCCATAACCTAGTGGTCCACATTCATCATCGATATTGTTTTGTTATAGTTGACATTATCCAACTTCTAAGTGAAACAGGGACAAAACCCATCTGGTCCACTAGTCATACTTCTACACATCCGCCCCACCTAGGTACCCGAGATTCCCCCTTTGTGCCCAAACAATTTTAGAATGCTACATAAATAAATTTTCATATAAAACACCACTAATTATCACATAAAATAATTACAGTAGATACACACATTTTATACAACTTAAAACACAAAACAAACACTTTGATTTTTAATAAAACAATTTTTCAAAATCCCGCATTGTTTTTCACACAAAAACCCATTAAGAACCCCACTTGTAGACTATGTGCACACTTGTAAGTTTCCAAAACCATAATATCAGCCCAATAAATATCAATGAAAACAAAAAATCAATTTTATGGCAGCCCCATGTAAAACAAGAAGTGATAACTCTATAAAATATAAATTTTCGCACAAAAGTGGAACCAAAACATCACCTTCTTTACAAACACCATCAGAACCCGTTTTTGCAGCAACAAAAAAAGGGGATAAACATTATAAACAGTATTTTAAGACCAATAAATTTTCAAAAAAACAACTAAGTATATATAATGATTCCCTTAATGAACCAATAAATAATTTATATGAAACCCCCCCCCCCAATTTTTCCAAAAATTGGTACTTAAAGTTAATTTCTTTATAATCGCCACTAGAACCAATTATTCAGAAACATTAAAATGAAATAAATACTAAATTACCATAAAAAACTCATCAAAGTCATAAATATTTCATACCAAAAGGAATCACCTTCCAATTTAACGAAAACCCTTGAATCTCCATGCAAAAATCTAATCGCCCCACCGCCGCACCAAGATAGACCTATATCAAACCTAAAATCACAATAATTGACCATGAAAACCTAAAGATAAAACCTAGGATTGAAACCCTAGTTTCTGGACATTATTAACCTCAAGGATAATGGAATAAACCCTAAGAACAATTAATGAAACCCTAAGAAAATTGAAACAAGAGTGAAAGAGACTCACTTACTTAAGGGATCTTGAAGAATCACCCAAATTAAACTATTATCTGAATTTGAAAATAGTCAAAACAAAAAGGGAGGTTCGAAGAAGGATGATGAGATTACTTAGGAACTTTAATGGAGGAATAATAGTAATAATTGAGAGAGTTAATAAGGAATGAAGTTACCTCTTCAATTCTGGACGATTTGAGAAACCCTATAATGTTCTGCACTCATTTGTGATGAACAAGAGCTCCAAAGAGGGGGGAAAGAGTTTTGACTTGCGTCTGGGTTCAATGGCCTTCAGTGAGACTTCAAATTGCTGAAAAATATTTAAAATTGAATAACTAATTAATTAATCTAATTTTGTTCCTAAAACTGGAAATGTGCCTCGGTCTGGCCCAATTCCTTAAATAAAAACGTCATATACATCATTATTATGGATTACTAAAGGTTCCAAATTTCATATGTGGTTTTAATAGGTTAGGGGAGGCAATTTAAGAATTGGAATGGGTGAAAAATATTAAAAAATGAAAATGTTATAAAATAAACAATTTTTTTTTTAAATCTGGAATTGGGCTTACGGTTTGGCCCAATTCAAGAAAACTCACCCATTCCTCCATAAAAGCTTGAGAAACCCCTAAAACAAATAATTAATGGAAAATTAATGAAAAATAAATCTATAATATGTCATTTATGTGACAATTATGATCATAAATATGGTAGAACATACATACACATGGGTAAAATTTTCAATCTTCAATGATCATTGTGGAAAGGAGTTAAGTAATTTCACATTTTTAAATAATGATCCAAATATTTTATAAATCACATTACATAATTGATTATAAATATATATATATATAACTCATTAATTGTGGTAATGAAAAGAGAGTCGCATTGTTTTATGAATGCTGTAGTCCACACGTACACGAAAGACATTATCGTCTTTCATTTTGGGTAAATAAAATGATATATATTATCTTTCCATAATTATAAATATGTCCTAAATATAATAAATATTTCATTTATATCATATATAATTATTCAATTTATCATCGCCCTCTTCCAAGTGGTGTGTTATTGAATGAAAATCACATCACACTGTGAGGCGGTAGTCCACCGTACACATGAGCAACGATATTGTGTCTCCTACAGAATAGAAGATAAAAATAATCATATGTTATAATGAATTTAGAAGAATATTAAATTTATAATTTTCACATATATAATTTAGATCCTATATCAAGGCTAACTATGAGAGGTGGAAATGAAAAAATGAATAACTTCGGTTCGTGAGTCAGTAGACCGCCCTACACATGAATAATGATTTGAAAACCCATTTGATGGAAGATGGGAGGGATATAAGTCAATTAAATATTATAAAAACGTCATAGTATATGTAATTTAATGAGGTTATTATATAACCATTGTTTAATAAGAAATTAATGAGGTGGAAAATAATTAAAATAAAGGTTATTATTGAAGAACATTGCCTCTTCCTCCAGTATCTTTATTTGGTTTGAACTAAACAAATGATAGGTTGGATTTTTTTTATAAATATAAGGACTATAGGATGAAAATATTTATGTTGTGGAGTTATTTTTGATGGTATATTCTGAGTCAAATCTGTTTTAAGGCTTTAAGTGGGGAGGTGTAAGGGTGGCCTTTTATAAATTGGCGAGAGGATATACATGGAATTTTTGAACCAAAGCATGGTGTAACCATGTTTTTAACTAATAAAATGCTTAAATAATCACCAAATTCGATTCATTAATGATAGAGGTAACAATATGTCCATAAAATTATTGTTGGACATGTTATTGGGAACTTATCACCTTATATTCTAATCTTAACCATAAGTAAATTCATTTTTACCATAATCATTGTAGTTAATTTTATTTGGTTTCAAAAATCACTTTGGTTAAAAAAATTAAAATTATTATTGGTTATAAATTATTCATTTCCAATTATTTAATCCATTTTTCCAAATTACAATAACATAATTGGATAAAATTAATTTGAAAATAAACCCACAAACATGATGAGAGAATATGATTTTAAAGTGAAAATGTTCAAAGTTTTATTATGTTTTTATAACTAGATTCACCATAAAATTTAAAAAACTGAAATAAATTATATTAATAGATATATAACTGAACATATTACACATTAAAGAAAATTTATAATATAATGCAACTTTATAAAAAAATTTAAAAAGGTAGTTTTTAATTATTATTCAGTATTTTTCACTATTCCTTAAAAATTAATCTTAGAAAAATATAGAAAATTCAACCTGAGATAATGTTGATGTTAATATTGACAAATTTAGGTTTAGATTTTTTTAAAAAATTTATAAATGTTTCAAAATGTATATTGGAAAAATGTTCTCAATTTAGAGGCGGAAAAACTAACTTCAGAAAAATATAGTTTTTTATCTGTAAAATTGGATTTATTCTTATATTTTACCAATAAAATCTGTTGGATGAAATGTAATTTTTTTTCAAATATATAATATATAATTTCATTAATATAATTAAATAAAATTAATCCAATTTAATTTAATAAGATAAAACTCTTTTAGGTTCATAAAATTAGTTTTCATATAGAAACAAATCATTTATATTCAACTGGTTTTTATTTTCATTTATAGTTAATAGGTAACCAATGAATTCATTTTATATTTTTCTGACCATTTAATTTCATAAGGTAGTTGATCTTAATCCAAACAACTAATTTAATGTCTAGGTGATAATTTTCATTTTAAATTATAATATTAATATTAATCATTAAAACTCGTTCTCACATGTAGGGAATTATATTGATGAAAGCCATTATTTCATGTTATACATGCTAAACAAAGTGTTCCATTCATTTCAATATATAGAATAGATTGGATTTATTAAAAATAGTAAACATAGAACAAAGTATCAGGATTTAATATTCCCTTTTATGATTTGTGTTGAGTTTCATATATAGTATTTAATACAATGATCATATTTTTAAATTTTGGGGAGTAACATATTATCATTATTCATCTAAATACACATTCCATTTAGAAAAACACCGCCATCCATGCATTGTGTGGACTTATACCTATATGAAGTATCATGTTTAGTTTTCTATAACCATCATAAAGGATAGATATAAGTTTCGTATTAATGAATAAATATTATTATTATGATATAATTAATGTTTTGGTTATTAAAATTAGATAACCAATTAATTATAAAAAATAGGAACAACCACGAAAGCATCACACGATGCATAAAAGAAAATGCAGATAAACCACTGGACTAGGGACTGGACCCCGAAACTATGCCCTAAACCCCTCCCCACCCTTACCACCCCAGAAGAGCATGGGGGGATCCCTTATTATTTATATAATCAACAAATAATCATTTTTAATATAATCATTTATAATAATAATAATAATAGGAGGCTAAACATTTTTTCAAATTGTATAATATCTTCATATCCATTATTTATTCTTCAAATTCCATCCAATTATGAAATATCACACTAATAAATAATAAATAACATCATTATTCTACTATTATAATGATTTTATAACTAATACACTTCAAAACCATCCATTAATCAGGGAAGGTTCATGCTTGTGTCAGTTTTACTACCTACTTGAAGAAAACTATGAATTTAAATCATGAATGAATATGACAACATATGTAATGGTGTAATATGACTTAAATATTTAAAAAAATACTTTTATATAGTTACATTATATCAACTTTTAAATCATTAATTAGTAAGTCACTATTTGTTTTTTAAGAATCACTAAAACATGCTCGTCACCGGTTTTAACCTCATAGGTCACAACCAAAACTACCATGAAACAAAATTATATCTTTAAGAACTATCATTGAATATATATTCTAGTAAAATTAATTATATTTGAATGATTAATTTTATACAATAATGTATACCAACACTATGTTTATGAACTAGTCCAAAGTGATATAACATACATACTATCAATGTTGAAAATGGGGAAAACTAGCTAAAATATATGCATATAATGATTATAATTGAGGATTATTAATAGTTATAATTACGAATAATGTTATTAGGTATTTAATTAAGGAATGTAATTTTTTTATTTAGGATTCTTGGTTAAACTAAACAATGGACATGGACCAAGGTAAGGGTTTTTATATCAAATTACTCTCTATGTGACATGTTTTGTGTTTTGAACCTAATATCATATTTGTGGTTTATGAACTAATTATAAGAGATATAATATCGTGAATCTATAATTTAATCATGTCATTCAAATTTTAATTTCATTCCCTATAATTTAAGGGATTTTCATTAAAGTCTTACTCAAGTCGTATGGGTTTTCATGGTATCAATTCTCTTTCTTTAAGACAAAAATCATTTTATGTACCATGTATAATTTTTAAAGGGTTATTATCTTCCAATGGATATATTTTTATCAAAATCCTCTTTTAATGGTATTTACTATGAAAATCATGTTCCCTTATGCTGGTGGATATTGTTTCAGTTTTCCTTAGTAGTAAGAGTTTTTGGTAACTTAAATTCCACTCATTTTGATATGAATTCCCTTGAACTTATTTCTTATATGTTGGGTAAATCCCACCATTTTATTTTATTATTTGGTATTCTATCATTTTTTTCTAGGAATATACATTCCAACAATACAAAAACCTTGAAATATTTTTCATACATCTTGGGATATGTTCTTTTGAAACCACCCACTTTATTTGTTCGGCTTGATTAGGATTTGGTTGTACCAGTATTTACATTGTATTACTCCCATTTATCAATCTTTTATGAAAGTAAAATATTGCACAATTCATATTAATTGACGTCCAACTTGAAATAATTTTATTCTATTGAAATCAGGTAAAATACTTTCATTCCTTATATTGTTATTCTAATATGGATTATTATTGGCAAGATTAATATGCATTTATAACTATCCACATTCTTTATATAATTCATTTATGATCATGTTATCCATTTTATTTACATGGGGAAATTTATTGACATCCTTGATGATTATTGACTCATAATACAGGTTTATCATATACGGATATTCCAAATTCTTTATTTAACATATATACATGTTTTTATTTATCCCAAGATTAATATAGAATAGTATAAAAGTTTTTTCTGAAACTTTTAGAGAATTCATTGGAATTAGTAAGAAATTGAAAGTTGTATTTTAATGTACAAAATGATACATTCTATCAGCACGAGCTCAATATTATTGATATATATGTTTTTGTTTATTTTCAATGACGTAACATGATCCATCTTTCATGATAATTAAGGATTCTTTTAGTTTACCTATTATTGGAATAACATTTATTCAATGTTTTATTAGTCTGTATATTTTCCCTACTGATCATTTTAGATCACCCCTTATAATGTTTTCATTTTCCCAGATTATGAAAAATATTAGTACATGTATTTTATTTAGAATTTTAAGACACGGGAAATAATTTATGGGAAATATTAGAGACTCAGTATGGATTAATTATAATTTTATATAATGGAAAAAATGTGTTCTGGGTACAAATAAAATGGTATTTATTAGTTTATGTTATGTCACTACTCTATAGAGCTCATGAATTGAATAAATCTTCTAGATTTAAGAGAATAATTTAATCACTACTGATTCTATAAATATGGATGGTTATATCTACGATTATATAGATGGTATAAAAGAATGTATGTAAAGAATTTATTTCTAGTACCAGATATAGGAGATAGGGTCCAATGTGTCACATTATCAACTCTATCCTGAGAACAATTCCATTATATGTTCTCTATATGATATAAAACCCTAATATCAAATCTGGTATTCTCCAAGGAATTCCTTCCATTTGCACACCATCATCCCAGGGCCATCTTGATAAATGTTAAAACCAATCTAATCATAACTACAACACTCCTCACATGTGATTAATACCTATATGGATGATAAGATACCACCCTGTGTAGTATTATCTTTATCATAAATCTACTGAACCAAAAATATTGATGATTATTGCTCACTATCCTTCCATTATAACACGTAATGAATAGACATGTGTATCCTTATCATACCTAAACAATAACATAGAATAAAAATAGATACCCATTCCTATATCACTGGGAAAATCATATTTGACACACACAAAATTTATATCTGAAATGAAGGTCACACCCTCTAACAACCAGTGGTGAAATACCTATCACATGAATTATCTTACACTAAACCTCTATCAGAATTTCAAGAGGTTACATCTTCTCATGTGTATTTCTTCTCTTGATCCATGATCACTCATCCAATAAACCACTTTCATAAAATATTTTTGGATAAGTTATACCATGGTAATCCAGTACATTTACAAGGTTTCCTTCAATTATAGGAGAAAAAACCTCATGATATCATAAAAATATTGAGCAACCATGCCCATAAGAATCTCAAAACTCCATCTCCTTAGGGAATTTCAAGTAAAACAAACTTATCAGACCATTCACATAATTCTCATAACACCAAAAACATTTTCCCTCATAATGGTGATTAACTACCCCAGTTACTAAAACAATCCATACCCTTATAGGTTTACACCATAATAATAATTTTCCTTATCATCCAATTTAGATTTTAATGAGTCCTAACATGTAAATCCTAGGCTCATTTTCCTAAATCACTAACCATGCTAACAATATATCAGTATCATCTAGCCAAAAGAATCATCAATGATTCTTTCCACAAGCCTGACATCTCTTGCATACCAAGGAAAATTAGATGATCATGCACCCCTAACACACCATTCCAAAACTAGTAGCATCTAGAAACACTCTATAAACCATATATTTGACTATCTAGGATCATAATCCCAAATATAATAAGGAAATGAACAACAAATAAATAGTACCAAGAATCTTACTGAACATTCCTTTTGAATCCAATCCTTAATACAAAATCACCTCAAGTGATTAAAATCATGAAACCCTAAGAAAACATCATTATTATACCACATACCCTGTAACACCATGCATACCTCAATATTAAACATATATCATCTACCCATGATTCCCATCTCTAAGAGTACTCATAATATCTAGACAAAACTCTCTCATGTTACTCACTTATATCATATCTTATCTCAATTTCTAACATAAAATGTATTAATACTAAATCAAATCACACAACTCTTTAATATCTCGAGTCACATCTAAAAGAAAATAGGTTCTCCCACTTAGCTCATAATCCTTACCCCACAAATGTCACAGTCTATGGGGAAATATCTCTACTCCCACATAAAATGTCACAAGGAAACTAATATTCCAAAGAAATTACTCTAGGATTTTCATATATATATATATATATAATGATAACATAAATCAAGTGTAATTTCACCATTTGACCATGATTCACTAATCCTTTTTGAGAATTTTTGAAGCATACAACCCCCTCCAAGATCATGATATCATCAGTGTACACATAACGACATTGACTTGTAATGATTTGTATCTATTAAAACCATAAGAATATGGTTTTTTTAAGTATAATCTAACAAATAACATATATAGTTAAACATTATTTAGGTAGTTTTTAACAATTTAAGCAACCAAATCCACATAAAAATTCCCCAAAATGGGTCCATCATGAAGCTATTCAAGTATGTACTAACCCACTAGGGACCACTACACATCTCTTGAATAGAGGGACAGTATAGAAATTTCTAGTGAAAATCCCTTAATATGATTCCCATGATCCTCCATCAATAGAAAAAACTATAGTTTATATAATTATAATTCTATAAAAAAGTTATACAGGAAAGATCATATAAGTTGTTCTGGAAACATTAAACTACCAAACCCTCATCACCAGTCATTAACACACAATCATACAAATGTCATGTGAGTCATATGTGATAAAAATGATGCATGGACATAAAAAATATCCAATGGGAAAATATCCAAAACTAAAAATAATAATCACAGTACAAAAATCATATTGAATAAATATCAAAATTATAATAGTAGAAACCAAAATCATCAATCCTATATCATTTGTAACCTAGACTTCCTTCCATAAAATGTGTTCATGATCCTATAGTAAATGTCCTATAACATGCTTCAAAATTACCAAATTCACTGTATTCAATATCCTAAATTATTAAGATGATGAAAATTATCCTTTGATTCCACTTTACAAATCTTTGACATAGTTCACTCTATAGTAACTACATCGGTTCACCATGGGACCTTATGTGCCACCTTGTATTCCAAATGCAGTCGATTTCATGTGAGGTTACAAGGTGTAATTATGGAGAGAGTAAAACTTCATATTAGAGTAGAAAAAACATATAAATAAGAAAATAAACATCCAAAATAACAAATAATCAGTGCACATATAGTCGATAATGTAATGTGGCTATGAGAAATGAAATAGAAAATCATAAAATCACACATCATAGTTGGTTTCCCATTAAGATGAATATATATTTGAAAGTGAAAAACTAAAAAAAATCATCCATACTAATATACCTGAGAACTGTCTAATACATATCTTGAATCCATCATAATTATCCAGTTATAGGATGCAATCCTGGGCCTTTGTCCTACCAGAACCTACTAACAACAAGGTTTTCTTAGGTAACGATGTTCCATGGACACCTGAGCATAGTGTGAGTAAATATAAGTAGAGAAAATAAAATTTAGTCCATAACACAAATGGTAAATATAGTGTATTAATGATATGATATTCTATAAAAAAATGAACAATAACTAGGGAATCATATATAAATAATCACAGTTAATTTATATGTTCTAATGTGACACTTCGGATCGCCGATACCTTCTTTGGGAAATACCAAAGTGTCCCTAAGCATAATTCAAACAATGCTAATGGTAATGTGAACACCCGAACAAAACATTATCATAGGTAATTAATATTAATACGGGGGTAGTGTATCCCACCTAAATAATATCATATATAAATACATAATTGAGGGAAAAGGCCCCGATCGTTTTTATCATATATAATTGGGGAAGTGAATCCCACTGATCCATATCTTGAAATAATCAATTATTATTAGGGGAATGTGAATCCCAACCGCCCATTTCTTTTATTTATTTTTAGTTATAATTACTTGATTATAGGATATATACAAGGAATCCATTATAGTATCATGTGTAATAACCAATTCATATGTAACATTCTTGGTATCCCATATAGTATTAAGTGTAATAAAAAATCAAAAGAAACACATGAGGAATTCCATATAGTATCACGTGTAATCACTGGATCCTAGGAATAACATATAACATTATGTGTAATCACTAGATATGACTAAAAATCATAATCCCCCCACATATAAATTTCTGGGGGGGAAATGAATCCGAACAAGATATTTAATTTAATCACATTCATTTATTATCAAGGGATAGTGAATCCCACCCATCAACATATAATAGTAATGAAAAAAACATTCACAGTTGGTGGATATATATTGATCCCATCACACGTCCTCATATAGATAACCTCACAGACAACACTTTAGAGAGATTAAAAAAATCCCATATCACCCCTAAAGTCATCCTTGGATGACCCAATCATGCCCATCCTACACAAAATTCTACCGAGGGTATGCCAACTTAAGTACTCACATACTTGTGGGGAGGAACTCTTTATCAACTCTTTAATAAATTATCCCAATTTCTTTAAAATATATTATGGTCCCATAATTTTCAGTATGTGAAAATATAGGGTTCATATATAACATGAAACACCTAACTATCCTCTTCAAGGAGGTGTCTAAAGGATGTTATACCAAGGTAAACCTTATTTTTCTACTTCATTTAGAGGATTATAGGGTTTATATATAACATGAAACACCTTTATGTACAATCCATAAACCATTAGTTCTTTATTAACTAGACTAGCGTCCAAGGGTCCATCGTGGACCTTGACAATTTAGTTTATTTCATATAATTTGTTTTAATTATATATATATATATATGTTGAATTTCAAATCACTAGTGGGATAACATATCACATGACACATGAAAAAAAGGAATATACAAAGTAGTATGTTCAATAGAACACCTAACTCATTTATAGTAATTAATATTTTATAAAACATGGGTGTTACAGCCCAAACTCATCTAATCCCCCTCTTATTACCTAAGAACCTTTCTCAAGTCATAACACCCAATTCAAGTAATTGTAATAATTTAAAACTAGTTATATAATTTACAATAAATTAGAATAAAAAATTAAAAACTCAATAGGAATCATACAATTTCCAAAACCTTGATAAATGATATTCCAAATTCCCAATGCATCCCCCCATAACATCATCTCACAAAGCATTTTCACTGACATCGATTCATCCAAAAAAATACTTCTAGTTTCACAAAAAACCATTTCAAAAACTCAATATGGAATCACACATCCAATAAAATGGTGAAACAATATATTATATCATCATTTTAGGTTACCTTGTAGCCACACTGTGAATAAAATCCATTATATCAGCTTATATACACCATGGTCTAATGGAAATCATCACCGAATCCCTAGACTAGAGGTAGAAAAAATAGTTTCTACCTGGGTAAGGTAGATAAGAGTTAGAAGGAATGTAACTCACCAAAATCATCCATGTAATGATAATAAACTATCCAATTATCAAGGAAATTTAATGGAAAATGAAAGGGTTAAAGAGGCCCATGTCCAAGGGATCCTATTTATGTGAGTGGGCAGGAAAAGAAGAGATGAGTGAGTATTATTATGAGGGAGAAAATGGTAGATTCACCCTTCTAATAAAATTTGTTAGGCCTAATTGTTTGGACAAACTAAGAAAAAATCATGAATTTTTACTATCTCGTACCACACCCCCTCTCTTAGATTGACCCCATGGTTTAAAAAAATTGCACAAACTAGAGACACACTATAAAATATTTTAGCATATAACATAGTTTATATTAAATGGTTCTATGAAATTAAGCCCAATCCATATTCCCTAACTCCTCTAAAAAAATCCAAAAAATTACCTATATAGTTTTAATAGGTTTTCCATGCAGCATGGTAGCCATACATAGAAAAGAACCCAATTATTAAAAGCAAACAATAACATGAATATCCAGACTACTTACTGGAAACTTAAAATATCTTCTATGTATCTAAACATGTCCAAAAACATATTCTTGAGATGGTCAATGGATTGAAATTTTTTACTTAATTGTTATCCTTGAAAAAAAATTCTACAGTATCCAAAATTCAATATTCCTTCAAAATATCACAACCTATAAAAATGGGTTTTTATAGTATATATTGTGGTGGTGAAGTCCCAACAACCCTCCATGTGTCTTACAGTGTCTAAGTGATAGGTGGTGTGGGAAAATCAACCTAAATGGTTGGTCTTTGGATATATTAATGTGATTCTATTACATGGATAGACACAGGCGGGATGGACTAGTGGGGTGACATCACATGGAAAAGCACTAGATGATGGACCAAGTGATGATGTTGTATTGGGAGGGTGAGGCTGATCCATTGCAGGAGTGATGGTTGGTTCTGATGAGAATGGAAGCTATGGTTTTTAATATAAGGGAAAAAAATTATTTCTATTTATTGTAATATCAACCATTATATCTTGAACACCAAATAACCATATTGTGGGTGAATATAGTTGGTCAAACCACATAGGCGAGTCGAACTGAACAAGGTCTGATTAGGGTAGGTGATGTGGGTAAACCAGCCTTTCAAACCCTTCATGGTGACCTAGCTTGTCTACGAGGATTGGTGATAGAGAGGGTCAATAGTATCAGATTGACTCAACCCAAGAGAGCATGGGCCAATTGATAGACTAAAATCACCCTAGGAAACATTAGGGGAGTATGTTCTCTGTGGTTCTTACAACACCTCTGAGTGGCTCAATCATCTAGCGGAGTGGGGAATCAGTGGGCTAGGTAAGACCTACACTGAATAGATCCAAACCTAGTCATGTTTTATAAGATGTATGAACTACACCCCTACGCAGTACCCAATAGAGAATTCCCCAACATCACAATGTTATATATAATTACATAGAGCTACCACTGAGCCTTGTACAAGATCCTTGTAACATTTTAACACATTTTTACCCAACTGTTAGAAATATGAAATTGAGATATAAATTGATTTCAGTTTTATATATAGAACATTATGGTGAAATATTTTTTTCGATGAGATGTCATTTAAATTTTTTTTTTTAATTTTAGTTCTTTTGATCTGTATGGATGATGATTGGGTTCAAACAATATTATTAGATTAGTATAGTGGTTTAGTAATCCCATGTACACATGAAAATGATATAGAAAAAGTCCCCATATTACGTAAAAATCTTAATAATCCCAAACATTTTTTTGGTTTGGGTTCTCTAATTTTGGAATGGGGTAGTACTCTTTTGGTCTTCACATTGCATGGGACCTGCATATGATTGATAGAGTTAGAAAATCCTCCAATGATGGGGCATAAGCCCTCCATCTACAAATTTATTACTCCCCTGATTAGTGTACATTAAACTATGAGGATTTGGTCATTCATTGAGGTTGAACCTCCCTATATTGTCCAAAAACCTTAGTAAGGAATGATTACCCTAAAACTAGTTTTGAGAGTTGATGTGCGTTTTGAGAAAATATAAGTTTTTTGGATTCCTTGTGTATGTTTTGGTTATTATATAGCTATATATGATGTTTATGAAACATCAATGTCCTTAGTTGTCTATCCTTAATGAATATATTGGTTTTTTCTTATCATGTCTTTTACATGGGTTTTTTAAATTGAATCTAGTTCCTCAATTTTTTTGCAATCCTACATGGTAAATTTATTCTCACACTTGCATGGAAACTTCAATCAGATGTGATGTGTCTTATGTTTATGGAAACATTAATTGTTTTTTTATTAACTAGTGGTATGGGTAGTTTACCCTTTTTAGTTGTTTATGGAATGACATTTCTTGGAATATTGGGAATTTATTTTTCCCCTTTTTTTCTCGAGTTCCATTTATTACTGTTATGGATGTTTTGGTTCCTTTATGAGGTATATGATATTATATATGATTATTATGTATAGTATTTCATTATTATATTACATTATAAAGTTATTTGGTCAGGTATAGGTTTATTAGGATAACACATGACATGTTTATGATGTACCTTCTTAGTTCTAGTCACTAGTTCCATGCCTATTGAAGTAGTATATTTAGCTTAGTTACTAACCCACGTGGGTTCCCAATGGGTTGGTTCATGTAAAGTGATTAAGAGAGTGGTGTATTTTAAGTTTTTTGGATCCTATATTTGTTTTGGTTGATCTATTTGATCTAAAAATAACCATAAATTATGGGCACCCAAAATAGTCCTGGGTGGTTATAGGTGTTAAATATGATGAAATCACTTGTGTAAATACAAATTTGAACTCTATATTTGGGAAAGTGTCATGTAATAATATTTCTTGAGAAGAAAGTGAAAATACTATCATGAGAAACTATAACTTGGTTCTCATGAAATGGGTATCAGTCATTAAAAAACTTTTTGGAGGTGATCTCAATGATATTCTCTTTATAAGTAGGATATGTAATAAAAATAGAATCAATATTGTTTTTGAGATCATCCCCGATACATAGATGGGTTAAATTATAGGGTTATAAAATTTGATGAAAATAAATCATTTGAGTATTCAAAATGTGATATCAATTATTTTAAACATTTTTTAAAAAACATATATGTATTTTTAAGGGTGTTCAGATATGGGGGTTTGAATGATGAGGTTGTGAACCTTATTATTAGGCTCTTTTTGTAGGGATGTTTGACATTTCATGAATGAAGATAAGGGGGTGGATCCTACATGCAAAAAATTCAGGAGAGAAATTTATAATATGTATGAAATAAATATTAAAAAAATTATTAAACAACATAAATAATAAAACATATCCTGGTTAATTTTAGTTCCAGTGTTCATAATATTTGGGGTAATTTTAAATAGATGTGATAAGTGAGCATAAAGTGTTCGGTTGGGATAATAATGATGAATACCATATAACAACAATAATAATTTTAAAAATATTAATAAAAAATATGATAAGAATATTGGAATGGAATGAAACTAAAATTGATGTTTTTCGGGAGAGGATATATATTACCTAAATCTGTTAGACATGTGGATCCAAGAGGCGAATAAGGTGAATAATTGGGAAGAATAATGGAAGAGAAGAGGAAGTTGGAAGGGGAGGGAATGGGGTGTCAAGCATACTTATAAGGAATGATTGGGGAGTATATTATATAAAGAAACATAGATTTTAATATTAAAAATTATGGAATTTATCTCTTTTCATGGTTATGAAACATGATTAATAAAACCATAAAACATTATTTTATTTACAACATGATGTTCCCCACCCATTATATGATCCATGTACATAATTCTCCTAAAAATAAACCAACCACTAATTACTTTAATGAATTTAATTTTTACCACTATATAATTCCAAACCATATATGTTCCATGTGTATATGATTTTGAAGTCCATAATTTTTTAAATGATTAAAATAACCATTATCTATATATTATAACATAAATTATTAAAATTCCATTATAAATAATTTCTCTCACACCTACAAAACAAAAATATAACACATAAATTAAAAAAATCACAATAACATGACTCCTAAAACATATAAAACGTATTAAAAATAATTTGTTATTTTTTTAAATTTTGGTTACATAATGATTAGAGTTATATTTAATATCAGTATCTTAACATACCTTCACCTCTTATTCAGTTGAAATTAATTGTATATAGTGTCCCTACAACATTCCTCGCATGAATTTATTTTAGTGTCACTATGAATTCACATTAAAAACCCTTCCTTTGATAATTTGATTCCCACTACACCATGGTAGAATTCTCTCACCACCATGAAGGTCCTATAAAACCTTGTTAATGATTTTTCGAGAAGAAATCTATAACGTGATCTAATAAGAAATAAAATATCACAATCTTGAAATTTCTTCCAGATTATCATTTATTCATGGAAATATTTAGTATTCTTACTTTAAATGAAAGTATTTTTATATGTGTCCCTATTTATCTTATCTATAATACCCAGTTTAAGAATCCCCAACCCCTCAAAAATATTAAGATCATAAATAAGGGATTTAAATAACTAATATAATTTATGATAAAATTTTACTAGGATATGGAATGTATTTATATAATCCATTTAGAATGAATACATATAGATAATGGTGTTTTAGATAGTCTCATATGCTAAAAATGAACAAACAATATTTTTTGACTAGTACATTATGGAAGTGGTCAATATTTTCTACATTATTTTTAGCAATTCATGGTTCTATGAAACCACATAGACACATGTTTATGGTTTTTTATGATACTCCCATATTGTATCGCACCCCATAAATTGATAATATTATCCTAAAAACAGTTATTAATTTTGGTACCTCAATCACAAATCAAAACTGATGGCATGTTGAAGCAGTTAAAAATATTTTTTTCTAAAATATCATATCTACATTGGTGGTGTTTATTGTGGTTTCAATTTCCTATACCCATTTAATCTTATATTGGACATAATATATCATTTAAATATTATGAAGGGAAGGATAAAATCATCGCAAGAAGTTCATCCCCAACATGTCAAGGACATAAACCTCAAACATATGATTTTATAGAATTTAAACCAGGATTCTAGTGTTTATTATTAATTGAAATTTATTTCATTCCAACAAAAAATATCTTTTCATCATAGTGCATCATCGACAAAAATAAAAATTATTGGTATACATTATCCATCATATAATCAAACCCATGATGTCCCCCGAAAGGGAAAAAATGATAGAACCTGAGCACTCCACTTAATTAATCCAATGAGAAACAACTATAAATAATACCATCATCAAATGAATGAAATAGGAGGTTATCCTCCCATAAATTTTTTTATCCTTACCTACGAAACAATCACACTTTTGGAATGAAAAGATATGCTGATAATTTCAATTTTTATGTAATTTTAAAAATTATAAAACCATGACTGTGGTGTAATATTCACAAAAATATGTATTCATATTGAAAATAATCTCTAATATTCATACCTTTGTTCTTATAGATATGTGGTTACTATAAGAAATATACCTGAATTTAAACTAGTTTTTTAGTCCCTCTCATGTCATGAATTTATAAGATAAATTATATGATTAAGAGAACACAATGGATGAGTCTTTAGTTAGAAACTTTCTAGCTTATAAAATACATTAATGTAGTGTGTTAAGTTTAAAAACCACCATTTATAGCACTATGTATGAATATAATTATTCAAATGTGAACTCAATATCTAAAATTTCATTATGAGTACTGGTGTAGTTCTCTTGGGAAACACTCAACATGAGACTAGCATGATATATTGGCATAAAATTGGGATCAAAATGTTGTCCCAACACACAATGTACAAAGTTTAGTCTCTAAAACTACACATGATCTAAAATATATTATTTCAATTTAGTGGAATCCTGATAGGGTCCTTGACCTATCTCTATTTTAGTAACTCCGTTGCCATAACATAAGCCTCATTAAACTCAAAAAATATTTGTTCTCTTAATATTTATCAAGGGTTGATAAATGTTTGAGTAGTATATTATAATGTAGTTATAAAATCCAATTTTCACATGAAAAAATATAACAACCCAAACTAATATAGAGATATTAAAGTTAGAGATTATGTTAAACATAATGAGATCAGCCTAAATCCACCTTAAAGAAAAGAAATTTTCCATGAGTATACAAATTTACTCCATGATGTGGTATTTCACTAAAATTATCCTTATAAATCACTACACATAATGTTCCAAGGTCAACTGGTTTTTTATCAATCATGATTCAAATGAATTTCTATTGAATGATAATTCATTCATAAATATTAAAAAAATACTTTTCCATATACTAGAAAATGTAAAACATAAATTACTAAAATGTGGTATAATAATTTCACATATTTAATAGAATTTTCAATTAGGATAATGTCATATATAAATATGTGGATACTTTATTTTCTTTTAATTTAGATGTATCATGAATATGATTATACTGTAAATAACAATCCAAAAAATAATAATTTTTTTGGATTTCATGATTTTTCAACATTTATTCCATGAATATAAAAATGAAATTATATTTCCATATGATTTAATTCATATTCGTATAATTAACACAAATACACCATTTTATATCCATTTTTATTAGAATCAAATCATTCTTCACATTAGATATCACAGTGATTCAAAATTTCATTGCAGCCACTTATAATGGGTTATACCATGATCAATTTGAGAGTGGATATGTGTTACCGACATCAAGAAACATGATCACCCCCCTTCATAGATGAATTTTAATTGGAGGGTTCAACCTTATTTGTCTTTGTGGGGATGGATTACACACTTCATCTAAAAGAACTTTTTTTTGTGAAACTGATCCAAATAATCTATTTAACATATGAAGTGATCCATCCAATGGATTGTATCCTTCTCTTTAACATGAATAAAAAATTAAACATCATTATCTTCAATAAGGGTATCATTCACAACAAAATACTAAGTAATTTTCTCCCCATGGTAACCATATATTAATGATGATGAGTGGGGATTCAACTCTATATTGTGTTCCATAAGGGACAATTTTACTATAGGTTATTATCTCTCATTCTCTAAGCTATCACAAATATATTCATGTTAGAGAAAAATGACCACTATACCATGAAATAAACTACATTATTCTTCTTATTATCTCAATTTTCCTTATCATAAATATTCTCATAGGTAAATGAGAAATACTAAATATCAATAATCATAAATCCCATGTAATTTACAATGATATTAATTTAAAAGGATTATTACAACTCCTAAAAATTGGATATATTTATAATCTACCATTGATTTTTTGGTACCCTTTCATCACCCACTTGAAAGAGAATCTCACCCTGGTGAACATCAATAAGAAACATTCCAGTTGCAATGAAATTTCAATAAAAAATCAGTGATAATCCAATCTCCTCCCCAATTTATGGTATATTGATATTAGTTACAATGATTAATTTTTCAACATTCACTAAAATATCCTCTAATATACCATTTTAATAATTTATTTAGTAGTCAAATAAATAATGTTCCTCTTAAGTGAGAAGATATTCTTCCTACCCAAAATTATTGAACACTAGTAAAGGATTTAGGTTGAATATTACACCAAAATCATATAAGAACATCCTAAATTTACGTAAGATGATAGTTCACGGGGTTGAAAACTAATAGGATCATCTAAATTTCGTGGGATTCATTTATATACCATTGTTTAAAGCTCCATATTTAGGGAAATGGTGCCAATATATCCTACCTTCCTCTTATTAGAATATATTTATGATGTAAACATAAAATTAGTGAGAATATCTTATAATGCCTATATTAAAGGAATATTGATATAAATCTTCCAAATCCATCGAAAAACCTACCATTTTTTTGATCCATATTACATCACTTCAGTCAATCTAAAAAAGTTAACAACATAACATAATACTTGATCACATCCCTTTTCATCTCTCAAGAAACATCCTTTACTATTCACATGACATTAATTAGCTATGAATTCTTGGTCCAATATATATTTAAATAATATTTCAAGGACCATCATTCTAGTCATTTTCTGCATATTTTACAATCACCTAATTTAGTTTTGAGGTCTCCTTACTACTCTTCATGGTCATGACATGGCCTCATCTTTTGGGTTCTTCTATGTATTTCATGAAAGGGTAATAAGATTACTTAATGAATTTTATTAGAATGATATCTAGTGTATGATTCCATTATTAAGATAGATTCTCATTGGATTGGACACCTAGTTTCTATACTAGTTATGAATATATACATCATATCCTCCTAGTTAGGATTTAGGTCTTATGGTATTTATGATATGTTTATTTTCATTGAAGAGACGGAATAAAATTATATTAAATTTAGCATCATTTTTGTTGATATTATCTTTAATAAAATTTATTTATATTATATTAATGACAATGAGGGTTTGGTTTTTGGGCATAATGGAAACTTTGTGGTCTTTTAGGACTTAGTTGTTACAATTATGATCATTTCCCTTCACATACATAGTTGTGTATTTCCTTCCACCCCAGGTTTTAGAACAGTAGAAAAACATTTGGGGACTATTTTTAATAAATATAATTTTCCATAATGATATATGGAAAAAAATATTTTACATTTATATCCCCCCATAGAATGATTATTCCCAGAATAACTATAAATCAAATTTTGGATAATATTGACCAATGACGTGGGGTTAAACTGTGATGCAAAAATTATTTTTTATATTTGTTTTCAATTGGGATGTGAGCATTATAGAAACAAAAAAGTTATGAATACCTGTATGGTTCATTCTATAGTCTATATTCCACTAAAACTTATTGACAAATTTATATTTCAATAAATAAAAGTACTTTTCATGTGTGTTCTTGATGATGTAACCACATATAGGTGTGTGAATGATCGTTTTATTCTAGAAGAAAATCAGGTTAAAATATTTGGATTTTCATCCACACTGATAATCCAGAGTATTGAAACTTTGTCAATAAATCCTTGAAACGGTCCCATTATTTTTGAAGAGAATCATTCTCAAATTTTTTAAAACTATCCATGTATTTATATAGTATTAAATTTATGAAGTCTGTAAATCCTTCAATAAGAAGGCATGTGGAATTGCATCCCATTTACAAATAAAACACATTAGGATTCCTTAAATATAATATTTTTCCTTATCTCTTAATAAGAAAGAGTATAAATAAAGATTCACTACATCATCTGAAGATCTATAACTGTAAAATGTGTCATATACTTTTAGAACAAAATTCTATATGAATGATGGTGTATCGACTTGGTGAACCTCCAAATTGAATTTTATGTTTGATAAGTTTCCTTAATAAAAATTTAAATTTAATTTTTTATAAAACTGATGGTTTTATAATACTCAATTACACTTCTTGAATAGAATAAAACCAATAATATATAAGAATTCATTTAGTTTATTATTGTACCTATGAAATTTGAATCATTAATTGAGGCTACCCATGTTGTTAAAAACTGGTTCAAGGTTGAGTAGATGTTTTCATTCACCCAACTCTAGGTATAAAATTTATTGAACCCCATGAACAATGTCCAATTATTTCTCAATATTTTTAATTAATGTGTTTTTCACACACTCTACCATTAATTAATGATGTCAAATAAGTAGGATTTTATTAATCTGAATATTTAATATTTACTTATTCATTTATTTGATACTTTTTAATGGATTCATGAAACTAATCGTGAACTAGAGGACACACACAGACACAAACCACACACTATGAGAAAAAAAAACACAAATTAAAAAAATATAAATGTGTAAAATAATAGAAAATTATATATATATATAAATATATATATATATATTTCAAAATAACTACATGAAACAAGATTAAAAAACACCATTGGAATATTCCTCAATAAGGAGACAATAATTTGGTGCTATCCAACCAATCTCATTCCTTTTATATATCCCAAATTGAATTTAATTATCTATATATATAGTGGATATATAGAGTTGATCCCTTTTGGAACCGATGTAATTTCTAAATTTATCCCTTAATAGATATTTAATAAATTTTTGGATTAGTTTAATTATGGTTATATATTATAAATTATATCATTTAAATCGGTAAGTATTTTTTTTCATTGAATTTATATATTCATAGATACTATGATTTTGTCCTTAAATAGAAATATCATTAGTGTTGTGACTTGTTAAGGAGATTTAAATGAAATCAATTTACACTAGGGATACCTATATAATTATTAATCCCCATTATCACAAGGAATTAAGTGGATAGTAATCCCTTTTTTATAAATTTAGGAATAATTTTAAGAAAATCAGGATTCATTTGTTTTATATTTATTTTTATTTACTATTTGGAACAACTCTTTAAATGCAACAACTATTATAAGGACCCAGCCTTAAAACATTACATAATCATGAATTAATTGAATAATTCACTTAGAGGATCTTTTCAGGTTTAGAGTTTTATAGAATTAGGACATAACTATTACATCTCAAAAGATTACAAAGTAGGAACTTCTACTATGTTTTCATAGAATAAAAACTCTTAAAAAGAAACATGTCTAGTACTATGTTTTAGATAGCATGTCTTTCCTTGATCCCATCCTTGACACTATTCATATTTAAGTCCTTTGGAAAACATTTCAAAAACTTGGGATGAGCATAAAAATCCCAGTAAAAGATACACAAGGAAGGAAAACTGTTAGTTTTTCAAAACATCAAGTAAACCATGAATAATTTATCAAAGTAATACTTTTACCCTTTAAGAATTAGTAAATACTCTTCACTGAAAAAATATCATTACTCACCCTTTTGTAACCAAAATATTACCATAAAACCCATATAAAGAACACATAACATATAAAGGTAACTTGGGACATAAAAATATTTAAATGGAATAACCATACGGTTGACTTCCACACAAATCACTACATAGAATAGCCATACGGATGACTTCTATACCCAATGAATTGGAGGTTATAACGTAACCATGCATCCTGGTATTAATGGATCCACCCATCATATGGTTTATCACATGACCACCCGTCAAATGTCCAAGTACCATTATAAAATCATAACACATAAAACAATTATAAAGGAAAGAAAAAATTTCCACATTTCAAGCACAATATATCACTTAAATATATTGACATAACAAATCCATTATGAAAACCATTTTCAATACCAAAATACACAAAAGATTATATGGTATTTATTTACTTTTAAAAACCTTACGGCTTGTGGAGGAATCCAAAGATCAAATAATACTCACGGCAGCGGAAAGGTCATTGTCACCACGTACATTAAAAAGAAACAAACTTTTTGTCGTTTAGTAAAATGATTTGTTTAAAAAAATATTCCTTTTGAATAAAATGAAAATTCAAAGGGTTTTATACACTGTATAAAAGAAAGTTGTGTATAAAACAAAATATTCCTCAATGATAGGAGACTGAGATGAAGTCCCTTACAAAGTTGTTATCCTTAGATTAAGGATAAATCAATTACATAATAATGTGTGACAAATATCAATACACCCAATATAAGAGGATATAAAGTGTAAAAAAATCAGAGGTCATCCACACATATTCATAGTATGACATAATCAAGAATTATAGGTTTAACCCAAAGATTTGAAATTGGGTTATGAAGTTCCCTTACATAAATTCAACATCCCAATGGCGTCTCTTTAAAATTCCGAAAATGAGTCGATGAGAGATAAAAAGAGTATCTCATCACTTGGACATATCATTTACAGCAATAAGGATATATAAGAACATATCCCAACATAATAATATATAAATTAAAAGACCTAACAAAAAGAAGTCTTTTAAAAAGAAGAGGGTGAAAGGTCCCCTTACCGATTTGGGTAACTTTCGAAACGTACACCCCATGAAATAAGGGTCATATAATGAAGTTATAAATACCCATAAATGAAATTATATTACACAAATAGTAAAATAATAGGCATTACATACACCAATCAAAGGAAATGGTGGCAAATGTAGCATAAATCTCACGGGAATAAAAGTGAGATGAAAAATACCTTACGAAAACTCGGTAGCCTAACAACGCCACTTAATGCTTCCAAATAGGGATTTATGAGATCAAATAGGGTCTCTCATAATATGTACATAAAAATTAAATATTTAGGAATATAAAAGAACATCCCCAAACATAATAATGATGAGATTAAAAGAAATTTCATAAAAGATAGTACTTAAAAAGAAAGAGAGAGGTAGGATCCCTTATGTCAAGTCCGCCTTGTCATGTTCATTTCTTTATATTCCTGAATAATGAACCAGAGTTAATTTATACTTGCTTAAGAACCTTTTTTTATGTTCATTATTCCTTTTATATAATTTATTACCATTTTATGAACATTATGTAATTATTTAAATTAATAACGGTCGTTTTGTCGATCATTGGTACTTGAGTCAAAAATAAAAATCTTATAATTACAAGTTGTCTATGTGGTAAAATATCCACTAAATACAGAATTATATTCATGATTTATATATCATGTATATCATATATATCCAGTATTTAAATACATTTATAATATTACATAATATATAGAGGTAATAAATGAAATGCACCGTTCATGGAGACGGTAAGCCATACGTATGCATGAACGCAACTTTCATTTCTATTTAATATTTAATGGAATGAAATAATAATTATATAAATGTTTATAATAATTCCAGTATAATATAATATATAATATCATTAACTCCTACTTTATACATCCCACATATGGCATTAACGAATCAAATCACTTTGAGGGGGCGGTAGTCCGCACTTCCAAAAAATGAAATTATCGTGTTTATCCATAATGGAAACCATAAAAGTATGCCATAAATGCAAAATACAGAATCATAAGGAAAACATAAACATAATATATATCACATATAAATAGAGTGACATCTTAATGGCCACCATGAAAGCTGTTAAAAATAGATTGAACAATCATCGTTTCGCGAGGAAGAAATTCACCAACCACAGAAACAGTATGTTATTTAACCATTACATGGAAGTGTGTGTAAGTGTAAATCACTCATAACAACATCCTAGTATACTGGAGATACTTTTGTTGTTACAAAATAAAATAATAAGAAGAGTTTAGGGGGATGGAGAATCAAAATAAAACAAAAGATCACAAGTGAATACATTACCTTTAAATTGGGAAACCCCTCTTAGTTTGAGCTGAAAGGCTTCCTTGTAAAGACTTATTCCCAATGTGAGGCTTCTAGGAGTAATATAGGGATTTGGAGAGACAATATGATCAGATTTTGAATGATCCAATGGCTTGAGAAGTGTGGGTAAGGAGGTAGAGGTGGGGGCCTTTTATAAGATGGAGGAGGGGCACTCTTGGAAAGTCTTGAAAAGTTACTTTATTATAAAATGATTTTCGGATATAAAAGGTCCCAAAATTATGTATTTAGAGGATAAGGTTATAAGGGTTTGAAATACACCCATAAAATAGATTTTTGACAAGTTTATGTCTTAGATTTTACATTATCTTTTCATTTTATTTAAATCGTTCATTAATGAGGTAATCGTTGCATCATCATGGTGTCATAAATAAATTAATTTATCTAAGGTCTAAAAATTATAAACAAACTACTATCATGTAGGAAATCTTTTTATCTTTCCAATGAATATTTATAGTCAAAAATATTACTTTTATAACCCTATGTAATTTTTTTAGTAAAACAATACATTTTTGTGACATTTTTATTTTATCTTTAAATAAAAAGTTATTAATGTCATTTTCTTACCCAAGTGGATCCATGGGGTCTCCAAGTTGACCCATGGATTGTATTGGTCGTCCATTACTCATCCAATAAGGGTAGGACATGTTTCAAGGTCATTTCATATTATTATAACATTATCTTTACCTTAAAGTACACTAATTACCTTTAATCGCGATTAATACAACTTAAAAGTTACTATTCACCAAAAAAAATATGTTAACCACATTGAACCACATTTTACTTCCAAATTACAACAATGTATGTAGGATTTTTGAAAATCAAATCATATAGGTGGTAAATTTTCATTTAAACAAAAAATCAGTTTTTAACTACCACTTAGTGGTTTAACTATTAATCAAAATTGAAGTTTTTCAGAAAAATACCAAAAATTCACCCTAAGATATATTTTATATTCTGAATTCTAAAATGATGTCTATTTTAAAAAATTCAAAACATATAATTAGCATTAATTAATTTAATAATTAATTCCCATTGTCGAAACAAATAGCATGTTTTTAAGAAACAATATCTATTAAAAGATTGACACTAGTTTAAGTCCAATTTCAAAGTGAAATTAATTACAATGACCACCATTAGATTAAATGGTAAAAATATATTTTGATTACACATTAAAAACAATTAAAAATATAATCATTCCATGTAAATAAATTAGACTAAAATGAGGTTTTGAATTAAAATACAGCATTTTACACTATTCATTAAAAAAATGAACTTTATCAGAAAAATACCAAAAACATACACAATGTAAATTTTGATGTCCCAATTATAAAAAAGGATTTTATTTGGTCCAATATAAAATATAAAATTTTCAATAAATGAATTTAATAAAGGGTTCTCCATCAATAGGTGGTTAATCGACCTTTTAATAAATATAAGAGTATTTATGCTTAGAAATTGGTTTCATTCCCATTTTAAGCCTCTAACATTTATTGGATAAAATAAAAAATATTTGAAAAACATATATAATCATTTTTTAGTATGTTCTGCTCATTCCCTCCCTTACAACAGCTAGGAATTAACTACCATTTAAAATAATATTATTTTATTATTAGAGTGCAACATATGATTTCCAAGAAACTCGTTGTTGTGTATTGGGTACGCCATAGATAATATCATTACATTTAAATTAATATTAATATTTTATTCAAAAATATTGATAAATATGGAAATGTCATAATCTTTATTTACCTGGGGTGTTACAACTATGACATATAATGATCATAGAGTTGAAAATTACAACATTTTATTTGTCGAGATATAACATTATTAGATTGATATGATATAACTAGTGTCATAAGGATGAGTTATATAAATGGATTATAAAATATAATAATTTATTGTGAAATTAATCATTCAATTTGAATCTTAAAAATACAATATATTATTTTTTTGGACCCCTACACAAAATATTTTCATGAATTCATGGCTTTAAAAAACAATGTCCTTAATTAAATCAATAATTATGTTTAAAAAAATAGATGAAGTGAAATATAAAATAACAATTTTTTTTTGAAATTTATATAGATATTAAATTCCGTACTTCTGTCTCTCCAATTGTGTTCCATCACCTCTAAATTATTCTAATTCAGATTCACCTTGCTCCCCAAGTTCCCCATTTAATTTATTTTAAAAATATTGTTAAATAAGGTAGGTAGATAGTGGGTTTTCAACTTTTTAATATACACAATTTTGATGGATGATTTGGGATATTATACAAAAATAATTTCTATATATCTATACGTGTTTCTCGAGGTTCATAGTTAGTGAATTTTTTTCATAAAAAGGAATAAACCATGAATTTTATTGTATCTCATTAATAATTAAGTATGATTGTTTCTCTGGAAGGTATTCATGGGTCATAGGTTTTGGATTAATTATTAATTTCAAATTACTTATTTGAATTGATATAATATGCTCTTAAAATTCCTAGTTTAATCAAAATTCGTTTAATTCATCATTATAGGTCCATTTTATACTCATCAAAAGATACTTGGACCATAAATACTAAAATAAATGAAATAGTTACCCAACTTTAGGATTGAATCCCCATATGGAATGAAACGTTGACACATATGTATAATTATATTGATAATTGGGATGTCATTTGACATTTACTGGGAGTATAAGATTATTTTGAGCTATTGGTTTGGGTTTGTAGAGGTGTACCCGATGATGATCAACATAGGCATCTTGGTAGAGGATTCTATATTTATTGGTTAATAATATCACTTTGAATTTATATTCATGGGAATATATATTATCGATGATGTTAAATTCTTCTTATCATGTATCATGTTAATTATTATGTATTTATTTCTTCTCTATAAATGGTATGAAATTTATTTATTTTATAATTATCAAATTATGTCATTTATATTCACTACATGTTGTATGAATTTTCGTGGTTTGTTGTTAAAAAATTAGCGGTAAATTCGTTTCATTTTTTTGTATGAATTACTGATTCTTATCATTGAATCTGTGATTAGTGGTTGTGGGTCTAGTGATACATATAACTATTTCATTGACCCAAGAAGAGTATTAGAAGGATTATGTCATATCATATTTGCATGATAGTGTCATTATATTTGGATTAATATTAATATATTAGTCCATTTCATGGTTTGGTATGTGAAACTTGGGAAACCATTCTAGGGGGATTTGAATCTACTCTATCAGGATCGAGAACAAAAATATTGAATATGGTGTTCGATGCATCACTATAAAATGACTCTGATAATTTTTTAACTAACTAATGTACATAACTCAATATTTTCAATGTACCGATAGGTTGATACATGAATCATATAATGGTTAAGTTGTAATCTATGATAATTTTTTATCTTTACAGGGGAGTTGTTTTTGGGATAAATAGTTGGTCGATACAAATTATATTTTTTAATTTATCTCAATATTACATTGTATCATGATAATGAATTTTAAATTTATTACGAATGAAATAAATCATTATATCTAATTTTTTTTGTGAATTAACTTGTTAATTACCTATTAGAGTGTCACACATGGTGGATCATAATTATTCTAAGTTATTAATCTAGGGGAATGTGTACGAGGACATATGCTTGATTCCACACTAATGAAAAAGTTGTATTAGTGGTCAAGACAGAACTCATAAAATTGACAGGATGTGTGAGTTTAGTGAGAGTTCTTACCCTTGTTTATAGGAGATAATTATACTGGGGACTGGGGAAATGTTAGGATGATATTTATAAGATTATCCCAATTTTAGGGACCCCTATATATTTTATATTACATATCATTAAGTGCTCGCTTCATAGTTGGTGGGTATCAGGTGGACAATGACATTTCTATTAAGAGTGGAGGATCTTTTACCTGGGATGTGTTCCACACTATGTGATAAGAGTTGATATTTACTTTTATGATTGAAATATTTCAATATCTATGTGATCTAAGATAGTATTTATTTATTTCTATAGATAATACTAAATGGTTCAAGGAATTTATCAAATGAACTTGGAATACTATGATTGTTGATATTTTCCAAAAGCAACTGTGTAAATATTTATTGTTTCAGAATATTATTATACAGATTACACTTAATGAGTATTTTAATTATTCAAATATTTTATGATGTGATATCTATAAAATAACCACCATAGGGGAGTAAAAAAAATTGTGAGATAATAACTACATTTTATTCTGACTCATAATGAGATGAGCCAACTTGCTATTTTCTATACTAAATATTATGATAGTACTTGGTTTGAAAATTATCATTTTCCAACTTGTTTTAGGATTCTTCCTAGATTATTAAAACAAAAAGTTAATAGAGTTTTTGGTGGTGTCTTGCAGAATTGTATATATGAATGAATTAGAGCTAGAAAGTTGGGTGAGGATTAATTTCATGTTTTCAATGACTTTGATCTTGTGACATCAGAAGTGTATCCAGGTACATGTTATGCTATTCCTTGACTAAAATCATAGTTTATCAAAAAATAAATCACCCATATTTTGGGGTAACTATGAATGTTTTTTTGGAATATATTTTCCAATTAAATAATTATACAAATACATATATATAAAGGCTAATGTGAATGATAACCATAAATTGATTAAATTATGAAAATGAGGTGAAATTACTATGGAAGGTTGATAATTCCCATGGATTTGGTATTATTGGAATATATTTTATACAAAATTATAAATTTGATTGAAATTGGTTGGGGATGTGGTATCTTTTTCACTTATCTAGAGTAACATGATTTTATAAGAGTTATCCTAGAGCTTGTCGTAGAGAGATCATGGTCACTTGATATTAAGTATAACTATCCACTTTTAATGTGACGTTAGGTTTCCGCAAAATCCTTTTAAATATTTTAAATAAGTGGTAAAGGAAGTATAAATATTATCATCAATTAAATGACCCAGTTTGTAGTAACTTGTGTAGTAGGGTGCGAATGAATCGATCAAGGTACTTTTTCATTGTTGATGATTGGAGGAAAAAACTTGGTCATCATGACAGACACAATGGGTATATAATGAAATTTAGTTTGAAAAATTGAGGTAATTTTTAGTGTAGTATTAATATTGAGATGATTTTTAAAAAAGAGGGAGGTTTTTTATCACCTCTAATGATTTGTTTTTTTTGTTTTAGTTATGACCTCTTTAAATTTATCTACCAAACAGGTATAATAATCTAAAATGTTTATCATCATTGGAATTATTGATTCCATTTTTTGAATAAGGTTTATTATTATGTTAATATTTATTATTTATCATTTAAATGATAAATGAAGTTTACAATTTTCAAATCAACAGAAAAATTCTTATGTGAGTATCGCAGAAATCAGATTTTTTCTGGTGACAACTTTATTGGGTTCTTCTTAATAGTATATTGTTTGAATTTCTCCCGTAGAACAATGTATTGACTATAATTGAACTATAGAATGATTTATTGAGAGAGATCACATTCCAATAAATGTAATTAAATCCCAGTGTGTTAAGGATAAACCAATAGAATTTATATCAACATTAGTGGGAATAAATATGATCTTGATTATGTTTCTAGTTGAATGACTTAATTATTACCTAGGTATGGGAAAATGATACTGTTTTAATAAAGTCTCAAGTTATCCAAAAATTAATTTCTAATGAAATTTATTTGATAGTGTGTAAAATTTCATAAAAAATCATATATGTTTCTTAAAGGTCTATTAAATTATTTGCACTATGAATGATAAATCAACACATCCTACTCATTTCAATCAATTTAAAGAGTTGGTAATCATGTCATATATTTAACTTTTTTTAGTTTTCTAAGGTTTTACTATTCATATGATTCTATCAATGATTTTTTATTTTTAGTATACGCATGTAAACTCTTATGTTGCAGTGAATCCAAAAACTTTAGAGACTTAAATACATTGGACATTGATTTTCTAATCATAGATGGATGGAAATACATTTTAAATTAATCAAGTATTCATTATTTTATGATGATTTATGAAATTTTATTTTTTATGAAGATGATTGACTTGAAAATATTTCTTTTCATTAGATTTTTGAGCAAGATCGGTAATGTGAACCCATTTCATTATATGAGTTACGTAGAGGTATTATGTTATTTTGTGAGCATGATAGAGTATGAAATGATTATGGGATCTTAATATATTCATCTATTCATGTTTATTTCATTTATAGGTGTAAATCCATAAAGATAGAAAAATGTATCCCTATAGATTATAATGTGAGAATGACCCAGCTTTTGACCATAATTTAGTACTGGTTAAAATTTATCTGTATCAATTAGTGACAGAATTTATTGAACCATACTATTTTAGGGTTTAATAGACCACAAAAACAAGTTTATAAGGAAAATATGGAAATTTTAAATTTGTATGAATAAGGGAACTAGGGAAAAAATTCTTAAATATAATAAAACAAGCATAAAAAATCTATATTTGTGGTATTGATTGAGATACAAGGATTCATTTAGTGTCCATTTAGATAATGTGTGGGTTCTATGACCTTAATGGACCCTTATATTCAACATATATTCATCTTTCCACACACTAAACTCATTTGACACATAATTCAAGGATAATGTAGGAAAGATGAGATAATTGATACTGAATGGTTTTAGTGAGATAACACTCATTATAAAAATAGTGTAAGAAATATCCAAAACAACATAAAAAAATATCTATTAAATTGGAATAGATATTAAAATACATAAGAAATTAAAATACCATAAAAAATTAATATCGAATTCAATGATGTTTTTGATAATGATCTCTAAGGATAAACTGATATATTCCTATACCATTGGATATCCATTGATCATTATAATATCTCGATGATCGATAAGAACTTAGCTTTATAAAAAAATTATTGAAACATTAGTTTAAATTTAGAAGATAATTGAATGCCAGAGATTAGTTCATATGATATGTTTCATAACATTTTAAAGCCACATGAACCAAACACTCTAATATCCATTATATATACATTATTGGAGTCCTTTAGGATTCAAAAACATTTAGATATGAAATAAAATGATTCATAAAAATTTCATATGCTATATGACTTGGTAAATTTCATCTCATTAATGTGATCCATTTACTAAACATTTAAATAGTTGTTTTGGAATATTCAATCTTTTATAGGTTTTCATTTTATTATAATCAACTAATCATGATAGTTTTGTTTAAGACAATATTTTTTATCCATGAATTATTTAACAATACATGAAACTTACTATCACAACACTATAATGCTTTAAAAAACACAATTTCATGGAATATTTTAATATAAATCATGATGTGGTCTAAACTACCCCACCATGGGTGTGACTTTAGCAACCAATTCCAAAAATCTATCACTTTCACTAATGTCTCTTATACATATCACATTTTCACCTCGAATCACAAAACATGTAGAAACATGATAAATCATACACAAAAAACCTTCTAGATATATCAAAATATTCTTTACGATAATTCATTATATATTTTCTTCAGAATTTTCATCTTATGTATCAAAATTATGAAAATCCATCAAGATCTTCCCCATGATATCACCTAATAGATTTTTACTAAAAAACTAAAAGGTGTATATAGTAGATCTTCATTTACAAAATATGTGTGATCGAGTGTCCCTTTTTTAGCACTGAAAAAATTATAAATTTTTGAATCAATAAATGTTAAAAAATATTAATCTATAAAAAATAAATAATGATACTCATGCAATACAGGAATATTGGGTGTTCTATATCAAACACATTTATCTACATATCTATGTAAAATAGATTAATAATATACATGTATTAATAATCATATATCCTTTAATTCAAGGAATTGTGGGACTATTAGACATAGAGGACGTCAATCTGATATAGTCTACTCATAGATTATTGGATTCATTGATTATAACTCATCTTGGCTGATGAATATATTAGATGTCATACATCCAAGTAGATGAGGACATCACATGAACCTCATCCCAATAGATAATTACATTACATGATCTATATTCAAGCTTGGACATAAAAATCCCCATTAAATATCAATCGAGGAACCATATGTCATACTCATCATATGAGAGGAATGATACAATTATTATTAATACATAACTAGATACATGGTTAATAAAACACCTAACATTACCTTTATTAGATTGGATTCATGGATTTTATAATAATTTTATCAATGTATAAAGGTTCTAATGAAAAGTATATTTTTAACCTCAAGTATAAGGATTCAATATTAAAACATATGATGAACACATACAATCTGAATTTGTAAACAAAAAATGTTTAAAGTGAACCAACACATCCAAATTAATTATATACAAACCCCTTAATATATCCTATGAATAAGAACTTTGTCATCCATCATTCAATTATCCTTAACCTATTAACATATATATATATCTAAAATATAAGTACAATGTAAAGATGATATCATATTCCATTTAAAATTAAAAAATTGAATTCTATAATATTAATACCAGATATAGAATCCCCATAGATTTTATTTCTATCTATTAATTATTCATCGAAATTCAACTTTTAGTGTAAAAGTTTTCTATAGTTGAAATATTTAAATTCCTTATAAACTCCTCTATTTGGTTTGGATGTTTCAGTAGATTACCCATTACCTATAATCTTCTTTTTAAGTTTGAAACGTTTTCTCTTTCCATTTGGTATAATGATCCTGACACTTTATCTTAGACATACCTTCCATGATAAAAAATATAGACTATATTGGGGAGATCTTCTAAAATTTTGTTTAACTTATTCATATTTTATTTGATAAATATCCATTAGAAAAATTTCTGAAATAACAATATAATGAATTCATTTGAAAAATAAAGCTTGATCAGTGATCCCAGTACCAACATGTATTTAATGTACCTAATAATATTTAGTTCATGAGTAAATATGGTATTAATCTTTACCATCTTTCTTTAAAATCACCATTATAATAATTATATATTTCATGTATTACTTTCGCAGGATTTACCATTTTAAAATTAACTATCAATCCTAATACATACATGGTTTCACAATTTTAAATATTTTATGATCCATAAATATATGAATTAATATAGAAACACCAAGAGAGCCAATTTTATGTTCATAATAAACTATTTTTTCATCTTAAACATCTGGATTATAAATTATTTCCTCAGGAAGTGGTTTCTCTAACACATATAATTTTCTTCTTCTATAAATAAATTATAGTACTCTTAAACCATTTCATAAAATTGCTTCAATTTAGTTTTTATTTATCCAAAATGCATCTAAAGGTCAGTTTCATTGTTGATGATTCTATTAATCGACAACAAAAGTGATTATCATACGATTATATTGTCACACATTCCTTTAATAAGAACTTTTATTAAATATTCCTCCACTAAAAATGAATATCCATTCAAAATTGTATCAAACATATTTATGGGAGAGGATCTATATTTCACTAAGTTAGGAGTCTACAATAGATATTTTCTCACCACATATATTTTCAAGTAGGCCTTCATTCCAATAATATCTTATATGACTCTTGGATAGTTGAAGATAAATTAATTTTCCAAATACATCATATGGATAAACTCAATACAATTAATTTAGTAAATTTCATTTGTGTTTCCTAAATATGTGTGACCTAAATAAAATGATAAAAAAGAGGCGGTTAACTCTTAGGTTCACCACATTATGTTCTTATCTTACACAATATAATATGGCGTAACTCTTATTTGTCATGAGATTACCTTGTTGGATAATCATGTTCTGGAAAAGTTTTCTCTTTGAATGTTGTGTTACACATTCTACATTAAAAGGGATTTTAAATAACAAAATATTATATATTATATTCCCTATAAATGTTTGTGTGCTTCTAAATAGTTATTTTAGAATCCATTTTCATTCCATCATATCAAAATGTTAAAACTATAAGGATGTGTAACTATTTACACAACTCATGAATAAGTTAAATTCATGGTAGAATTAATCTTTGAAAATTATAATAAATAACATGAAACTCGTTAAATGCAAGAAAGATTATTTATGTAAGTAGTTTAATACCTTAAAATGACCATAAATTTATTGATAATATAAAATGTTATATATATGAATAATAAATAAGGGAATAAAACAGATAAAGAAATTATATATTTAAACTCCGTGAAAATTAATTTTTTATTTCAAAATCACTTTTTTGGAAAATGTGGAAAACCATACAAGATAAAACCATAATGTCATGAATTATAAGAACCCAGTTTTTACTGCAAATGACTTTGGAATATTCTTCATACTATTCTAGACCAGCGCCTTCAGACGGCATGTGATTCTGATCCACAGAGTGGCCGGAATTAAATTTTCAGTGCGTTCACAATGGAAACGCCAAATTAATGGGATAACTACTAAACGGTGATCCGGACCGGGAATCTGAGTGAACAGATGAGTCTAGAATGGGGTGTTTACTCAAAGAACGACATAAGGTATGTTGGTGCGGGACGTTTGGACCCCTCGCTCGCTCCGGAATGAGAAACGGATAAATTAAATAATTAATTTATTTGTTTAAGGGTGAAGCACATGTATCTCTTAAACAGTGGCTTGTATTGGAAAACCGAGTGCACCGTTGAGTTCAGAGCATGCCTTTTACTCTAGGAGGGGTGTAAGTTTTGTGGGCGCGGGTTGTCAGTGAAAAATGGCTCCAGGGGCATTTTCGTAATTTGGAGACTTTTGGCCTTCAGAATTATAACTTTTGAACGGGGCCTCAGATTCAAATTCTGAGACCGCCGTTGCGTTCATAGCGTGGTTTTTAACCTAGGGGAGGCTTAATCCTGACCCCTTCGGGAGTTCGGGTTCGGACCGACGGGTGAGTGGTTAAGAGTTTTCTATTTAAACACATAACTCACCCTCTCCCTTCTCTTCTGCCTTGCCTGAACAGCGGCAGGCGGAAGCCCTCCCTCTCCTCCTCCACTCCGGCGAGGCGCGGAAACTCCGGCAGTCCGTCCGTGAAGCGTCGGGCGAAGCCCAACGAGGTAGGAGGTTTTTGCTGCGTTTTTATTTCCTAACCTCACTTTGAATTCAATTTTATGCGTCGATTTGTTGATAAATCTTATAAAAAATCACATGGTCATGTATTACAAATTTCGTTCTTTCCATCGCATCTTTCAGAATCGAAATCTGAGTTCGGAGGTGGCCGCAGCGGTTCGGCGAAGTTTCCGGGTTTTGGGGTTTTCTGGCGGCTCGCAAGGTGGTCTGGCGGCTACAGTAGGGCGGCGCAGGGCCCTGCTGGGCGACCGCACTCTTCGGCACGGCGGAGAGCTCCTGGGCCTGGCGGTGGCGCTCTTCGGCACGACGGCGAGCTCCGGCCACGGCAGCTTCGCGCGGCGCGGTGCGGGAGGACCGGCCTGCTGTGCCGGCCGATTGACCCGGGAGACCAGGGTCGCGCGCCGCGACCCCGTGGGGGAAGCAAAGACCCACGCCAGGCGGGTCGTCGCGCGACGAGACGACCGACCGTCGTGGCTGGTCTGCAGGCGGACCGAAAGCCGGCGCCGGGCCGCGCGGCTGAGCCGCCGGCCGGGCCAGGTCGGGCGGGTCCAGCCCAAGGGGATCCGTTCCCCCTCTTCGGACGCCCGTAATTCTCATTACCGGTGTCCGATTTCCATGTCGTCTATGGAAATGGAACCGTATCGACAAGTCGGACTTTTTGAGGTGTTCCAGGAGTTTTAACTTTCACGGAGAGGGGCTCGGGGGCACGACACGTGCGTAATGCAGCTTAGAGGGCTTCCCGGGAATTCTTGTTTTGGGCGACGCAGACACATCTGGAGTCCGTTTTGGGCACCGTCAGTGATGTAGCGACCCTGGAACCGAGGCGAATTTTTCCAGGGAGGTTTTGGGCATTAAAGCCAGAGTTGCGGCGTGGGCCCCATGGCCTGTCTTTTGAGCTGCGAGCAGCGTTTAGCGACTTTCTCATCGGGCGTCCGTTCGGGGCGTGCGAGCAGTCGATTCAGGATGTTTTTCCGAGGGGATTGCAATGCTGCAATCCGCCCGCTCTAATTCCACACGATGGTGCGGGCCCCACGAGGACCGTTTGGGAATTTACTGTAATTTTCCATCTCTATCACCGAATGACCGTTTTGGACAAGTGAATAGTCCAACTTGTGTGCTTTTTCGAGAGGATCGCAACGGTGCATTCTGTTAGTCGTGTTTCGGGACCGGGATGCAGGTCCCACGTAACACTGCTCGTGTACGGTGCACCGGAATGTACCTTTTTCTCCAGATATCTATTCCACTCAAGTGAGTAGTGCTTTCAACGTGTTTTTCCGAGAGCATTGCGATGGCGCAGTTCGCAGGACATTTTTCGGGGACGTGGTGTGGGTCCCACCCGACCGGGCTACGGTGAAGAGTACCTTTTTCACCAAGTGTCCATTTTAGGCGATTGAGTATGCAATCCCGTGTGTTTTTCCAAGGGGATCGCAGTGGCGTGATCCGTTTGTTCGGTTTCGGGATCTTGGGGTGGGCCCCACATGAGTTTGGTTACGATGAATAGTACCTTTTTCACCAGTTGACCGTTTTAGGCGAGTAAGTAGTCTATCTCGAATGTTTTTTCGTTGGGATTACAACGGTGTAATCTGTTCCGGCGAGCGGAGGCTCATACGTGATCTTATTAAATGTGGAAATATGAAGGGTGCCCCGGTGGTGGTTCTTCTACCATGTTTGTAGCGGACCCTTGGCGTATGATCGTGTGCACTCCCATCTGAGTGATGTAAGTTATTGAAGAGATGTGGTTGGTTGTTCCTCAGCCGTTTAGGTGGCAGGTTGGAGTTGTTACGTTACGCCTTCGCGTTGATGTTGGGTGTTGTGTGCACGAAGGCCTTTGGGCTGGAATGTGGTGTACTATGGGAGTATACTGGAACACTTAGAGGTACATGTGGTTGTTTTTACCCGAGAACGTTTGTGCGGTTGGTTGGAGTTGGCTTGGGTTCCACACGTCGTGTGGGCCCCATGTGTGCGATGTGTTCTTCTTTGTGTACCTTTGACCTCTCGTGATGTATAGGGTCCCTTGATTCTCATTTGTTGACCATCGGGCTTGAGTTTTCCCCTCAGCTCTATGCTCGATGGTTTAGATCAGCAGGGTTGAGTGGTTTCCCCTGGTCTTGTTCCGGAGTCAGATGGTTGCGCCATACCCACTCCGTGTTCGGTTGGCCATTGTTGTACCATCCAGTAGAGATGGCCATAGAAGTTCTGGGTTTACCCTCCAAGGGGGATGGGCAGTGGGTTACTCATCGACTTCTTAGGGTTTACCCTCTTGCAGAGACTTGGCAGTGGGTCACCCGACAAATCTTGAGGGTCTACCCTCCAGCAGGGTTGGGCAGTGGGTCGCATATCGTCTTATTTCAGGTCTACCCTCCAGCAGGGCTGGGCAGTGGGTCACCTGTCAATTTGTTCAGGGTTTACCTTCTACCAGAGACTAGGCAGTGGGTCACCTGACGAGTCTTGAGGGTCTACCCTCCAGCAGGGCTGGGTAGTGGGTCGCCTGTCGTCTTGTTCTGGCTTTACCCTCCAGCAGGGCTGGGTAGTGGGTCATCCGTCGACTTCTTCTAGGTCTACCCTCCCGAAAGGCTGGGCAGTGGGTCGCCTGATGATGTATTAGGGTTTACCCTCCAACAGGGTTGAGTAGTGGGTCACCCGATATCCTATTATGAATTACCCTCGAGCAGGGCTGGGCAGTGGGACAGCCATTGATATTCCAGACTCAGTCCTTTCTACTAGGCTAGTCTGTGGATTTCCTTCGTGATTACTAGAGCGGGACCCTTGGTTGTACGGGTCAGTGATGGAATGACCTTGTCTTTGAGGAGACCTCTTGACTGTGGGGCAGTGACATGGTGTGGTTTGATGTTCCCCCAGAACTCTCAAGTGCGAGGGGCACTTTCCCCACCAAGACGCGTCCTTGCGACACAACCTAAAACCATGCGGGCGAGTCAGTGCCTCCCAATGCGGATAGTGTAAAGGTGCGGAGATTTGAGCCCCTTGACTTGTGGTCAGGGCAGATGTGCGGGGTGCTGGGCATCGATGGTGTTTACTTCTAGGACTGTTGGCCACTCATTTTTTGGGCTGAGCTACGGGATGGAGAACCCCTTACAGTTTGTTTGGGCTTCTTGTTTGAGCATATGGATATGTATATACCTTGTTCTAGTACCCACATCTCGGGTTTGGTTACTCTCCTTCCAGGAGAGGCGAAGATGCGCGGGGTATGCCACGTGCTTTCTGTGTCTTGCTTCTCGTGGTTGGACGAGTCTACTCTCCTGCTATAGGTAGCGAAGACTCGACGAGAAGTTCATCTCCTCACCGTTTACAGCTCCTTGTGTCTGGACGATTCTACCTCCTTTCTCTTGTTGGGTTGAGCTGGACACTTTACTGTACTCTTTTCTGCACTTTCTGTTGTACTCCTTTACCTTCCCTATTCGATCTGCTACTCACCCTTCGGTACCTCCTTTGTTGCTCCCTCGAGCCTTCGGGGTATCCTACTGAGTGTTTTTATACTCACCCCTGATTGGGCTTTTCCCACACTTGGTGTGCCCTTGCAGACGACAGACAGGTTGGTCGTGACATCAGAGGATCTTAGTAGATCAGGAACATGGACCACATGCGGTGGTCGGAGAATGGTTCCAGGTGGGGGACCCATTCAGTTGTTTTCATCCATTTACCTATTGCCGGGTTGTGGCACATTTTGGTTGGGCACGTGTTTTGCCCCTTTTTATCTCCCACTTGTACTTTGTACTATTAGAGGTTAATGCACTGTTGTGGATTATATATATAGCAGTTTTCCTTTACTCTTCTTGTCTTTTCTTTTACTCTGCACTTTTTCATTGAGTGTGCTGCTTGTGTGTGTACAGGTTCTTAGGCGAAGGCCGCCCCGATTTGTTGTGCCTTCGGCGCTGGTCGCCAGCCCCTGGCCTATGGAGGCGGGCTTGGGGTTGCTGCGGCTCGAGCCTGGGTCGAGTCATGTCATGACAAAGTGGTATCATAGGTGTTTCGTTCCTTGGGATGTTGTACATACTTCCCTAAAAGAGGAATTAGTTGGGATTTAGGGAAATTGTGTTAACATGTCTCGAGAGCGTCTCTCAGGCCAGGGAGTCCAGTGATGGTGCGTCAGCCGACGTATCCATTCACCAGGACCTTGATAACCCACTTGTTGACTCGGCATGCTGAGACACTTGTTTCAGGGAAAATTAGTTTGTGCATCACATAGGATAAAGTCTTTGATAGTCCTTCTTGAGTCATCTCCCCATTGTTGTTATTGGTATATACAAATATGCTCATCTGACCGTGGCACTCCTTGATAATGTTCAAGATGTCTCCGCGAAGACATCCAGCCAGGATACCGACTTGGGTTCGTGACGACGCCCCTGTGAGCTACGAGGCCACAGTTCAGGACCCATCATGCGATCCCCTTGTTATGTCCTGGGCCCAGGATTGTTGGGCCCCCGCCAGGATTGTTGGCGCCTGTGCCCCGGTAACCAATCCCACATCGGTTGTGGAGGGAGATTGGTGGGTGCTTGAAATTCCCGTGCCTACCTTCCCCTCAGCAACGCGTTTTAAAGCCGTGAGGCCTGGGATAGCAACTGGGCCAGAGCGGACAATATTGCTGGGCCGAGGGATCCGATCCGTCAATTGGTATCAGAGGGTGGTTGGTCTCGGGACCGGTGTGGGCTTGGGGGGGGGGGGATGTTATGTCCTGGGCCCAGGATTATTGGGCCCCCGCCAGGATTGTTGGCGCCTGTGCCCCGGTAACCAATCCCACATCGGTTGTGGAGGGAGATTGGTGGGTGTTTGAAATTCCCGTGCCTACCTTCCCCTCAGCAACGCGTTTTAAAGCCGTGAGGCCTGGGATAGCAACTGGGCCAGAGCGTTGGTGGGTGCTTGAAATTCCCATGCCTACCTTCCCCTCAGCAACGTTTTTTAAAGTCGTGAGGCCTGGGATAGCAATTGGGCCAGAGCGGACAATATTGCTGGGCCGAGGGATCCGATCCATCAGTTGGGACCGCAGATAGCAGCGAGCTTTGGATGTCTATGATCCTGCAGAGCATGAAGTGATAAGAATTATGCTCTAAAGCTCTTCTACTTTTTGCAGTAGAATTGTTAGACTCTGTGTGTGGAATGCTTCTCTCCCCGCTCCTTAATTGAGGTGTTACCAGGGTGATGCGGGAAATCTGTGTAACCCTGTATTAGTAAGGTAAAAAGGTGTGGGACCTTTTTTTTGTTAGTCTATGGTTGCGACTCCTTCGCCTTTCAAGCGTGTAAGAGAGTCTTGGTCGTGGGACATTGACTGTGAAACCTTGTGCGACTAGATATCCTTTGGTGTTCTACCATATGGATATTCTAAATAAGGGAATTATCGGGCCTTGTTCCAGGTGCGTGCGGTGATTCGAGTTGCGATGTACGACATAGAGGTTCGATCGGGGAGTTGAGCGACCCCCGAGAGCCTTCGGGCCATTTGAGACTGTGCGGAGGGATGGAGAGGTTCCCTACTACCTTGCCCTAACCCCAAAGGCTGGTTTGGGTGCATGGCATCTCCCACGTGACTCACCTGAGATGAAGTGTGTGTGCCCCTATGCATGTCATCGGCATGGGAAGACCTCGCGTGAACAGATCAAATACTTTGGTCTGTGTATGGTGGCGTAGAGATGGGCGTGATTTCTTCTGGGTATGGGAGAGCCAGGTGTGGGCTTAATACCCTGAGTTGTTCCCTGGTTTTTCTTTTCGAGGACATAAATCTTGAATGAGGGATTGATGTAAGAACCCATTTTTTGCAATAAAAGACTTTGGAATATTCTTGATACTACTCAAGAGCAGCGCCTTCAGAAGACGTGCGATTCCGAGTCCCGGACTGGCCATAATTAAATTTTCAGTGCGTTCATACTAGAAACGCAAAATGAATTGGATAACTACTAAACGGTGATCCAGACTGGGAATCCGAGTGTACGGATGATTCTAGAATGGGGTGTTTACCCTAGGAATGACATAAGGTATGTCGGCACGGGACGTTTGGACCCCTCGCTCGCTTCCGGAACGAGAAACAGATAAATTAAATAATTAATTTATTTGTTTAATGGTGGAGCTCAAGTATCACTTAAATGGTGGCTCAGATTGGAAAACCGAGGGAACCATTGAGTTCAGAGCGTGCCGTTTACCCTAGGAGGGGTGTATGTTTTGCGGGCGCGGGCCGTTAGTGAAAAATGGCCACAGGGGCGTTTTTTTAATTTGGCGGCTTTAGGCGTTCTGTTTTTTAACTTTTGAACGGGGCCTTGGATTCAAATTCTGAGATCTCTATTGCGTTCAGAGCGTGGTTTTTAGACTAGGGGAGGCTTAATCTGGACCTTGTTGGGAGTTCGGGTTCGGGCTGATGGGTGGGTGGTTAAGTGTTTTCTATTTAAACACTTAACTCGCCCCCTCCCTCTTCTTTTTCCTCTCCTGGACAGCAGCATGTCGCAGCCCTCCCTATCCTCCTCCACTCCGGCGAGGCAGCTCCGGCGAGGCGCGGAAACTCCGGTGGTCTGTCTGTGAAGCGTCGGGCGAAGCCCAACGAGGTAGGAGGTTTTTGTTACGTTTTTATTTTTGAACCTCCATTTGATTTCAATTTTATGCATATATTTGTTGTTAAATCTTCGAAAAAATCACATAGTCATGTAGTACACATTTATTTCTTTCCATATCATCTTTCTGAATCGAAATCCGAGTTTGGAGGAGGCCGCAGCGGTTCGGTGAAGTTTGGGGGTTTTGGGGTTTTCTGGCGGCTAGCATGGTGGTCTGGCGGCGCTCGTCGGCCCGGCGGTGAGCTCTAGTCGTGGTAGCTTTGCGCGGTGCGGAGCGGGAGGACCGGCCGGCTGGGTGGGCCGGTTGACTCGGGAGACCGGGGTCGCGCGCCGCGACCCCGCAGGGGAAGCAAACACCCGCGTCAGGCGGGTCTTCACGCGACGAGATGACCGGCCCTCATTGCCGGTCTTCAGGCAGACCGCGAGCCGGCACCGGACCGCGCGGCTGAGCTGCGGTCCGGGCCAGGTCGGGCGGACCGGCCGGTCCAGGCCGGTCCAGCCCAAGGGGATCCGTTCCCCCTCTTCAGACGCCCGTAATTCTTATTACGGGTGTCCGATTTGCATGTCGTCTAAGGAAGTGGTACCGTATCGATGAGACTGAATTTTTGAGGTGGTTTCGGGAGTTTTAACTTTCGTGACGAGGGTTTCGGGGGCACGACACGTGCGTAAAGCACCTTAGCGGGCTTCCCTGGAATTATTTTTTTTGGGCGCCACAGACACATCCAGAGTCCGTTTTGGGCACCGTCAGTGGTGTAGCGACCCTGGAACCGAGGAAAAGCTTTCCAGCATGGTTTTGGGTGTTGAACCTGGAGTTGAGGCGTGGGCCCCACGGCCCGTCTTTTGAGCTGCGAGCAGCGTTTAGAGACTTTCTCATCGGGCGTCCGTTCGGGGCATGCGAGCAGTCGATTCAGGATATTTTTCCGAGGGGATTGCAATGGTGCAATCTGCCCGCCTTAATTCTGCACGATGGTGCGGGCCCCATGAGGGTCATTTGGGCGTTGACAGTAATTTTCCATCTCTATCACCGGGTGACCCTTTTGGAAATGTGAATAGTCCAACTTGTGTTCTTTTTCAAGAGGATCGCAACGATGCATTCTGTTAGTCGTGTTTCGGGACCGGGATGCGGATCCCACGTAGCAACGCTCCTGTGCAGTGCGCCGGAATATACCTTTTTCTCCGGATATCCATTCCACTCAAGTGAGTAGTGCTTTTGACGTGTTTTTTCCAAGAGCATTGCGATGGTGCAGTTCGCCCGACCTTTTTCGGGGACGTGGTGTGGGTCCCACCCGACCCGACTACGGTGAATAGTACCTTTTTCACCGGGTGTCCATTTTGGGTGATGGAGTATCCAATCCCGTGTGTTTTTCTGAGGGGATCACAGTGGCATGATCCGTTTGTTCATTTTCTGGATCTTGGGGTGGGCCCCACATGGGTTTGGTTACGGTGAATAGTACCTTTTTCACCGGTTGATCGTTTTAGGCGAGTAAGTAGTCTATCTCATGTGTTTTTCCCTTCGGATTATAACGGTGTAATCTGTTCAGGCAAGCGGAGGCTCATACGCGATCTTATTAAATGTGGAAATATGAAGGGTGCCCCGGTGGCGGTTCTTCTACCATGTTTGTAACGGACCCTTGGCGTATGATCGTGTGCGCTCCCGTGTGAGTAATGTAAGTGCTTGAAGAGATGTGGTTGGTTGTGCCTCAGCCGTTGAGGTGTCAGGTTGGAATTTTTACGTTACGACTTCGCGTTGACGTTGGGTGTCGTGTGCATGAAAGCCTTTGGGCTGGAACGTGGTGTACTCTGGGAGTATACGGGAACGCTTGGAGGTATATGTGGGTTTTTGTACCCGAGAATGTTTGTGCGCTTGGTTGGAGTTGGCCTGGGGGCCACACGTTGTGTGGGCCCCATGTGCGCATCGTGTTATACATTGCGTACCTTTGACCTTTCACGACGTAGAGGGTCTCTCGGTTCTCGTTTGTTGACCATCGGGGTTGAGTTTTTCCCCTGGCTCTGTGCTCAATGGTTTATATCACCAGGGATGAGTGGTTTCCCCTAGTCTTGTTCTAGAGTCAGATGGTTGCGCGATACCCACTCCGTGTTCGGTTGTCCAGTGTTGTACCATCCAGTAGAGATGACCAGAGCAATTCTGGGTTTTCCCTCCAGTCGGGCTAGGCAGTGGGTTACTCATCGACTTCTCAGGGTTTACCCTCTAGCAGAGACTAGGCAGTGGGTCACCCGATGAATCTTGAGGGTCTACCCTCCAGCAGGGCTGGGCAGTGGGTCGCCCGTCATCTTATTTCAGGTCAACTTTCCTGCAGGGTTGGGTAGTGGGTCGCATGTCGACTTGTTCAGGGTTTACCCTCTATCAGAGACTAGGCAGTGGGTCACTCGACGACTCTTTAGGGTCTACCCTCCAACAGGGCTGGGCAGTGGGTCGCCCGTCATCTTGTTTTGGGTTTACCCTCCAGCAGGGTTGGGCAGTGGGTCATCCGTCGACTTCTTCGAGGTCTACCCTCCAGTAAGGCTGGGCAGTGGGTCGTCTGATGACATATTCCAGGTTTACCCTCCAGCAGGGCTGGGCAGTGGGTCGCCTGAAGATGTATTAGGGTTTACCCTCCAGCAGAGCTGGGTAGTGGGTCACCCGATATCCTATTATAAATTACCCTCCAGCAGGGCTGGGCAATGGGACACCCGTTGATATTCCAGACTCAATCCTTTCTACTAGGCTAGTCTGTGACTTTTCTCCATGATTACCGGAGTGGGACCCTTGGTTTTACGAGTCAGTGATGAAACGACCTTGTCTTTGAGGACACCTCTTGACTGCGGGGCAGTGACATGGTGTGGTTTTATGTTCCCCCAGAACTCTCAAGTGCAAGGGGAACTTTCCGCACCGAGATGCGTCCTTGCGACGCGACCTAAAACTGTGTGGGCGAGTCAGTGCCGCACAAAGTGGATAGTGTCAAGGTGCGGTGATTTGGGACCCTTGACTTGCAGTTTAGGGATGATGTGCGGGATGCTGGGCATCGATAGTGTTTACTTCTGGGACTGTTGGCTACTCATTTTCTTGGGCTGAGCTACAGGATGGAGATCCCCTTACAGTTTGTTTGGGATTCTTTTTTGAGCATATGGATATGTATATACATTGTTCCGGTACCCACATCTCGGGTTTGGTTACTCTTCTTCCAGGATAGGTGAAGACGCACAGGGTATGCCACGTGCTTTCCGTGTCTAGCTTCTCCTGGTTGGACGAGTCTACTCTCCTGCTATAGGTAGAGAAGACTCGATGAGAAGTTCATATCCTCACCGTTTCCATCTCATTGTGTTTGGATGAGTCTACCTCCTTTCTCTTGTTGGGTTGAGCTTGGCTCCTTACTGTACTCTTTTCTGCACTTTCGGTTGTACTCCTTTACCTTCCCTATTCGATCTACTGCTCACAATTTGGTACCTTCTTTGTTTCTCCCTTGAGCCTTCGGGGTATCCTACTGAGTATTTTTATACTCACCCCTGCTTGGGCTTTTCCCACACTTGGTGTGCCCTTCCAGACGACAGACATGTTGGTCGTGACGTCAGAGGATCTTAGTGGATCAGGAGCTTGGACTGTGTGCGGTGGTCGGAGAAGGGTTCTAGGTGGGGGACCCTTTCAACTGTTTTCTTATGTTTAACTATTTCTGGGTTGAGGCACTTTTTGGTTGGGCACTTGTTTTTCCCGTTTTTCTCTTTAGCTTGTACTTTGTACTGTTAGAGGTTGATGCACTGTTGTGGATTATATATATAGCAGTTGTCCTTTACACATCTTTTCTTTTCTTTTACTCTACACTTTTGCATTGAGTGTGTTCCGTGTGTGTGTATAGGTTATTAGGAAAAGGCCTCCCTGAGTAGTTGTGCCTTCGGCGCTGGTCGCCAGCCCCTGGCCTATGGAGGCGGGCTTGGGGTAGTTGCAGCTCGACCCCGGGTAGGGTCGGGTCGTGACATGAATCATAAAATAAAGACACAAAATCATTAAATAAAAAACTTAAATTATGGGAATTAGACAACATATATATCCCCCAATGAAGTATAATTACTTTTTTGTTTGGAGAATTCTTGATAAGACATTGAAATTGATTTTCCATCTTGTCCCATTTATAGATATATTCGGCCACATTGATATTCCCTTCATTGAACCCTCATCCTAAAATTCGGTCTTGCACGTTAATTGAAACCCTTTTCTCTTAATTTAGCTCAACGTGAATCATTATCTCATAATGTTTGTGTAACACCCCGATATTTTATGAGAAATATTATTTTTAATTTCTACGATGTCTTGTGTTGAACGCTACACCAAGATTATCGTGCACTATACGCAACACCATATCATCTTGTAGTATACGCAACACTATTCTTGGATTGCGCTACACCCATGATCAACCTTCCTTGATAGCTTGCGTTGTACACAATACTGAGTTTCACTATACAACGACATGTTATTAAAATATTATATAAATTAGTCGTTATGAATAGTAATACCCACTTTTTGAAATTTTAATAAATTTTTCTTTCAAAATGGACATCATTTTTGGATTCGGAATATCGAAATTATCTTTGGGTGAATTTTTGGTATTTTTCAGAAAACTTTCAATTTTTGATGAATAGTGAAAACACTGAGTTATTGGTTAAAACCGGCTTTCTATTTAAATAATATTTTATTTTATTTTTATTTTAGGTCAAAAATACATAAATAATACCTATATAAGTTCAATTTAATTCATTGGAGTCATTTAATAATAATTTTAGATATATAAAATTTTTATTGAACTTCTTACTGTCTTTTACCCACCTCCTAGGAGAATTTTCAAATTTACATAAAACATAATTCTACCTCTTCTTTGAGTTGAATTTCAAAAATATGAGAGACATGGTTAATATCAAGGAGTAAAATGTGGTTCAATAAGATAAAAATATTTTTTTATGAATAGTAACTTTTAACTTTTATTTACCACGGTTAAAAGTAAATAGGGTAAATAAGGGTAAAAATGATATTTTTATTACCCTAACACATGTCCAAATTCTATTGGATAAGTTTAATTAGACCAGAAACTACCTTAGGAATAAAATATTACCCTTTAAATCCACTTGGATTATATTAGGACATTTATTATTATTTTATTTAAAGATGAGTTAAAATAGTTAAAATCAATGTTTAATAACTAAAAAACTTTTAATATAGGATTATACATAAGATAAATTCGACTATAAATATTAATTAGAATTCTAAAAACAATTCCTACATAATGAGATTTTATTTATATTTTTCAGACATTAAATAATTTAATTTATTTATGACACAATAACGATGCATTAATTACCATATGAACGAAATATTAAAATAATTGATATTATAATTATCTAAATAAATGTAATTTTAGTATTTTTATGAATTAAACTAATTTTATAGGTTAATATATCATATTATAGTTGGTTAAAAGAATTTTTTTCGAAATAATAATGCTGTTACAAATTCAGAAAAAATAAAATACCAAATAGTGTCAAAATTGACAGAAAAGAGTTTTTAAAACAAATATTATATTATTAATTGATATAATGGTCCTAAAAATCTATGTTTCGGCCAAAAAACTTATATAATAATATTTATGACATTAATGAACTAATTGGGGTTCGATTGGCAGTTTATAGTAAGTTTAATAACCATATAGTGTAAGAATACAAGAAGACACAGTAAAAGTTAAATTATTTAACTTAGAGTTAAATCTAAATGATAAGGTTAAAATGGTAAACAAAACTTGTCTAAAATCTATTGGTTTAGAGGAATTATACCCATACACACCCTATCCTCTAAATAAGTCACCTTGTATCCATTATAAATATAATATTAATTTATTATAAAATAATATTTTACGTTTTTCCTAAGGTGCCCCTCACCCCTCTTATAAAAGGGGACTCCCCCTTCTCTCCAATTCACACTTCCAAATCCATTTGGCTTAGAAAAACCCTTCCCAAATACCCTATAAATAGTCCTCCATTTATCATAGAGGCATTCCTTTAGTCTGAATGGCAATCTAAGGAGCCCTTTTGATCAAATCAAAAGGAAGAACCCGAAGAAGAGGTAAATATCTCACCACCTATTTCAAGTTCTTTTCTTCTTCCACTTCCTCCTTCTTTGTTGTTTGCATTATAAAATAATAATTCAAATATATTCTATATAATTTGATTTTATTATAAAAATTTTACAATCATATTAGTTATTTTAACCAACCTATGAATGAAAATGTCACCACACGTGCGTACGTACAGCTTACCGTCTCCACGTCGTGGTGTAGTTTGTTATTCAATCATTTCATCATTTGGATGGGTATAATAGTGAGTATAAATGATATAAATAATAAATATAACATTATTATGATTCGTTTTATATGATATACCATCCAATTATATTCTATTTTAATATAAAAAGAATGATATCATAGCTCGTGCGTACGTGCGGACTACCGTCTCCACGAACGCGATGAGATTCATTTTCCATGATTAACCATTCAAGTATGATTATAAGGTATATATAATAAAAAATAATAAAATCTATTACATAATAATTATAATGGATTTATATACATATATGTTTCATTTACTTAATTCCATTCAATTCAATAAGTAAACGAAAAAAGCGTTCATGCGTACGTACGACCTACCGTCTCTATGAACGGTGTATGTCCTTCCTTTTATCAATCTATCATATATATTTATATGATAAATATATATTATATATAAATCATGTTTTAAATTATGGAATTAAGTAAATCATGACATAATTAAGAATATCAAGAACAATAAGTCGAAACACATAAGATAAATGAAACAGTTTTACCCAAAACGCTGCTTTAACATGGAATTTACAAAAGAACTGGTAATATAAAGTCATAAGTGAATCATATATGATATCATAAATATTATTATGGTTATGTTACATGTTAATAATATGTTTAAACCCACTATATAGGAGTCTCAGACCCATATAGAGGAAATTGGATATAAGTTAAGGGATAATTATTCCAATCTCGTTCTTACCAGAGACTGTTTATTCTTATGTATTTATAGGGGATAAATTTATCATCCATGTCCATGTTTTTTTAAAAAAAAATCATGTATGTTTAATGTCCTTTTTACCCATTTCTGACTTTTACTACAAGGTATGTAAGTAATCTTTCTTTTTTTACCATACAAGGCACTTGTTTACTTTTCTGGAAAAAGTACGAGAAGAATGTTCTTTTTGTATTATACGACATGAACGGATTTTTACAGTTTTATGATGCCTTATTCACATGAAAATTCCTCTACAAGAAATCATGATTATTTTCAACAAAAGTCCTTTTCTTTTAAAATTTCATGGTATTTTGTGAAAGGAAAATGATTTTGAAGAAGAAAGGATATTTTCCTCAAGAATTTATTTCAAATGTTTTATCAAAACTATTTTCCATCTATAATGAAATTATTTAATATGTTTATGTTTCAAGAAAAATGTCTCCATTATTTACATGGTTTGATTTTTCTTATGATGAAATGATATCCATTTGTTTATATGGATTATGTTATAATGGGATGATTTTTATGAAACCCATTTTATTCTTTGGGTTATGATGAATTATTTATGATTGTTTTGTGGCACACATAATAATGATTTAAATATGAGATGGGTGGGACCAAAATATCCCTCCAATGCATTGGGTAAAGATTTATATCTCATGAGATAGACATGGCTAGAATGGAAAGTTAATCTGGTTCAGTAATACAGGACTGGAACGAGGAGTGAAATCGATACAGTAAGGTACATTTTCCACTATGATGGTCTTGGTAGAAATTACTTGGCTACTATGGAAATCATATCATGTGCTTAATGGTTTTCCACAGTTACATGTTTTATTCCCATTCTATTGTTCATGATTAATGTTCCTTTATGATCTATGCCTTATGTATTGCCAAGATTTATTTCATTGCCCATGATTTTGATTTTTTACGTTCATGTTTTTACTTTCAAATATATATGGATTGTTTTTATGTTCTCTATGATTACCCTTACTGATAATTTGAGCTCACTTTTTTTATTTTTTCTTTTCCCTAGGATATAAATAAAAGTTTTAGGTAAGAAAAAAACGGAAGATATTTATGGGAGATGTTGAAGATCATTCACCATTATTAGAAGATTATGTTCCGAGTTTCCAAAGACACTAAACATATACGGTCTTTGGGTGTCTATTTTTGTTACTTATTACGTTTTCCTCAAAAGTAATATAATGTATATGTCAAGTTTGGTTCTCTACTATTTGTCCACTTAAAGATTTGAGGTCGTGAACTTGAGAACTCCTTGTAATTATTCCTTATAGTGAATAATGTGTTTCAAGTTTTTTTCATTTTATGAATCTTACCTTTCCATCATTCCCTATGAAATAAGACCTTCTTTCAGATACAAAACTTCCATCTTATCACCAATATACTCTTATCCCTTAGTACCACCGTACGATTTCATTAGGTTTAAACTTTCACATTAATTTCCTTCTTGGTTAATTGGTCCTTGGAAATATTTTTTTAAGTAAACATCCATCTTGAACTCACCATTTTTCCAACATTTTTTACATTGGTTTTCACAAGTTTGAATACTATTTTCACCCTTTGTATTTTTCTCCTTAGAAACAATGAATCTCCCGGATTCTCGATTTCCCTTTTTCCCTTTTATTCCTCCTTATGCTATGAATTCCGTTCAACTAAAATCCCTCCAAACTGTCTATATAGAGTTGTATGAAGCTATCTTCACCTAATTCTACCATGTATAGGACTTGGGCTAGTTCTTATTCATCCATTCCATTGAAAAAATTTCCCATATTTACAACATACCATCATTGTTGGGGCTTGTCCTTCTTGGTGACTTCACCTATCACTAATTAAGAGAATAAGTGACCTAAAATGATTTATCATAAAGAATATGGTCAGAAGGATATGATAATTTATATATTTCATCTTATTTTGAAATAATTTCTGTGAACAGAATAGTTGAATAACATGAGACCATTGGGATGAAAGTGTTTTTGTCCAAGGAACCTAATGCACTCATCCCCTTAGAACCCCTAGTTCCTTGTCAAAATGACGTTATATGAACCTAATCCTATTAAAGAGAATTAAAATTAAAACCCTTGTAATTAAGGCATGTTTTTTCTACCTCAACTAGTAGGGCCCCCCTATGTTAGCTTCATTTCTAATCGTCCCAGCCTTCAGGTGTGTGGCAACCAAAGAAGCATCAATTCTATAAACCAAAATCCTTGAAGTAAATGAAACCTCCATCTCTTATAAGGCCAAAAAATATGAATAAACGAGCATTGATTATATAAATACTATTTTGAATAGCCATAAATATCCACCACCTTTCAATTAGGTACCCCCAAACATGACTACTTCAGAGTAGAGACATCATTCTAATCCTCGTTCATTCAGTCCTACAATCATTCATAATACACATGTGTCAAATCAATGTCACCATAACATGAACCATTTTGGTTAATCCATTTCACATAACCAATTCATTTTAGGAAGTACTTTATCAGTCCAAAATCAACAAACTATGATTCACTATAATATGGTTTATTATCGTGGTTCCCACAACCATAGAAAAGAAACATATAGACCACTTTAATGTGAAATTTATTGAAACAATCTATATTTATTGATAAGTTTTTGATACTTGAAATGATTGGGTTCACTATATTCTTTTAAATCATATGAATTTTAGAATATATTTCTCTTTAAATAAAAATTCTGTTTTTAATAGCTTTCTTAACACACAACACCGAGCTTTATGAGTACTGTGATATATTAGAAAAAAATATAATTATTTTTGTGTGACCATTATAATTTAGTTGCTAATTACAAGGTATGAATACGAGTAAACAAATTATGAATTTATAATGTTATTACTCTATATAAATTTTTTACTAATTATTTATAAATTAGAACAACATTTTAGTGAAGTTAATTTATTCTTCAAATATTATTTTCCTTCAAATGTGATATTATTTCATTTCATGTGGGAAAATTATAATTAATTTTGTGAAATTTTATAAATGTGGTTTTATAAAATGATCCTGATTTTTTAAATTAGGATATCAAAATAAAATTAGTGTGAAATAATGAGATTTTTTTTAATTGATTAATTTTTCAATGAAAATACAGATTATGAAATACTATCATTTATTTTAATGAAATCAATTATTTCAAAATAAAAATAAAAATTTATATTTTTAATTGAATTAATATAAAATTAATTAGATATATAATATCACAATTTAGTTCCTTTTAATATTCAATATTCATAATTTTTATATAAGTTAATTTTCAGGCTTAAAAACAAATATTTTTTTTTCATTTTACACTGTTATATTAAATTTGATATCTACAACTTCTAGAGAATTAATCATGAAAAATGGATACCATAAGTATAATACTGAGGTTAAAACATTGTAAATAAGTCACTTTATTTTTTGTATGAATAATAATCATAGTAAATACTTATCACCTTGGTAAGGGTTAATTGTGTAAAAATGTGTTAAAACCAACAGTAAAGGTTTCAATATCAACTAAAAAATTGATTTATTTAATTTTACTGATTAAATTCAATATTAAACATCAAAAATTGTTATATATTTAATTTTATTTATATTTTCCTTTGATATTAAAATGAATATATATTTTTTGAAATGAAAATTATAAAATGTTACCCTCTAGACTTTAATATTTTTAATATGGTTTCATATGGAAAAAAAGAAAATAATTTAATTTATAAATTTATATTTTAAATAATAATTATATTTTATTATTTTAATTTATTTTTAATTATCAGTGATTGAATAATCACGTTAAATGTTAAAGAAACTCCATATTTCTTAAATTAATTGAAAAATAAAATATTAATTTAAAAATATTCAAAGTAAAACAATTTGGATGAATTTTTTTTTCAATGAATTTGTTAGATAAATATAACATTATTGGGATGTGTTAAGGGTTTATATTCTAATTCCATAACTAGCTTTTCAGATTTAATGTCCATGTAAATGGATATTTTTATAAATTACATTTATTAATTTTTTGGAATTTTTTTATTAAATTATTTAAAAATAATAAAAATATTTAAATAGGAAAATTGGGATGATAAGTGGTAATATATTCTACCATGTTTCTATTTGTTAACTGATTATTTAATTAAAGGTAAAATTATAACCCTCTAATATAAATAAAATTGTTACTACATTTAAGGTTTAAATCAGTTAATGAAGGGGTTATACCCAAGGACAGAGTTTAAAATGAAACAAAAACCTATCTAAATTTCATTTTATAATGATATATATAACTTATCCGATTTTTATTCAAATATAATTCAATTTAGAATCATTTTTCTAGAGAAATTTTTAATTATATATTTATATTTATTCTATTTACAAATATGTCCTTTCTGTCCCTTAAAAAGGACACATGTTATCTATTTTTTATACAAAATTGAACCATATACCACAACTAAACAATAAATAATTATCTTCTAGAAAACAATATTAAAATGTTATAGGATATGGTTATCTTCAAATAATATTAAATGGGTCCTTGTGAAAGGATCTAAAGGAAGCCTACCAAAGAATAGTTAGTCATCCTACCCACCCTTTTTTAATTTATATCTTCTTATACATAAAATTAATATATTAAATTCTTCATAAAAAAATAATCAAGTATCTGGATCTTAATAAAATGTTATTATGATTATCGAACAACCAATATCTACCTTATACTATATTAAATGATAATTGAGATTATCGCCCGTGCGTAGGTGTAGACTACCACCTCCACGTAACGAGACAATTAATTTTTCATCACAATATTTCATGTCCAGTTATTATAATTGGTTAATGTTTTTAAAATATATATATATAATATTTTTTCGTCTGTAATTATTATATAAAATATACCATCTTACATTATATTCTATTGGAAAAAGATAATGTCGCTCGTGCATACATGTGGGATACCACCTCTATAAAGTGATGTGATTTGTTTTTCATTTATAATTTACATAGATGTTGAGAAGGATATAATTACTGAATATATATTATATATATGACATAATAATAATATTGCTAATTATTATTTATCCTTCTTTCATTTCATCCTTAAAAAAGTGAAAGTAATATTCCTCGCTATGTACAACCTGTCGTCTGTTTGAACATGGTAATTAATTTTTCTATCTCTAAATTCTACAGAAGGCACTATATATATATAATTAATAAATATGATATATATATCATAATTAATATTCTCTGTATGATGTAACCATGATAAAATTAGAAGGACTAGAAAAAATAAACTAAAATTATCAAGAAAAACAAAGCATTAAACACAGTGAAAAGACAATTTTAAAAAATAATTATTAATAAATGAGCGTTAAAATGTGGTATGATTATCATATATTATAATATAAGTATATAAATGAATCTATTATATAATTACAATAAATTTAAATTTATTATACTAAAATTTATAGTACATTCAATGGAAGTCAAACTCGAGGTAAGGGTTTCCAATCTAACTTTTTTCCTTTGTGTGACAAATGCCATATTGACCACTTGTTTCCTTTTTGGGTGTCTATAATACCCATGATTTAATTTTATGATTATTATCATATTTTTTTAATTTTAAAATCCATATATTCTCATTCTTTCTCGAGGACATGATTTAAAGACTACCAATGTGGAAAGCATTTATTGTCTCAAATTGACATTCTTTTGGGAAACATGATTTTTTTTGCACTTATATTTTTTATGAAGTGTATATATAACACCTTTTTAAAATAAATTATAAATTTACTTATTAACATAAGTTTTAATCATTCATTTATTATTACTATTTTATGGATCTTGGGATTCAAAAGTTACCATAGTCATAAGGGATTTATCTGTCAATTTTAGTTTAATCTGGATTTTTTATGCTTGAATTTACATTTTAGGAAATTATGTGAACAATTAATGATAAAAAAATTAATTTTAATCTACTCTAGCTATTTTAATAGAATACTAGTTTTCTTATAATTTTTCTCTATTTAATAACTCATGATACTAAAAGAAACATATTAAGGAACACCGAAATTATTTATGTATTCGGTCTAAAATATATTTTCTTCTATGCCCTTGTTTTCTAAAAATGATTCCCAGAATGTTTTTAAAATTAAATGATGATTTAAGAAAGTATTTTTTTCACTTTGTTTGAAATTTTTTTAAATAATTTATAATGAATATTCTTTTTCCATTTTTGAATGAGGTGCTTTTTAATTTTATCAGAAATGAAAAAGGAATATATGTTTTAATATAGGTGACCAGAATGGAATTTTATATTATCATGACTAATCGATGGTTTGAATCACCCATTACGATTTTCCTATATTCCTTTCAATTTTTTTCGTTAATATTTGGTAATTTGTTATATTTTAGTATGTGATTTATAAATTAAAAATTTAATTTTCCTTAATAAATATTACATTGATATTTTAAATGAATTTATCCTCTATGATAACATATTTTGATGTTAGTATGGATTTACTAGGGATATAAACCAATGAAAAAAATATAAATTCTTGCTTAGGATCGTTTATGTTTATGAGGGTGAAATATTAATGAAACAAGTTTTCATGATCTTCTAGAATAAATATGAATAGATTTATTATTATTTGACAGATAGGACTAGAATTTTATCATCATCTAATGAAATGGGTAAATATTAATAGTACATGAGATGTTATCACATAATGAAAAAAGTATTTACAAGGGGGTATATTCCAATCCAAGAAGAGGGTACGTAGGAGTTTCTCCCTAAGAAGAAGCAGATACATGGGCTGTAAACCCAATCCTAACATGTTATGATTTTATTAGATGCAAACCTGGAGATAATATTTCAATGATTATGATTATTCCACAATTATTTCAACAATTTATTCTATGAATAAGAAGTTAATATCAAATTCTCATTCACCTATGCTCATGTTATGATTAAGTAATCATTTATATCTCTATTATTTACCTTTATAGATCATATGTGGTCACACTTTCAATTGTTTTGTTTCTCCGGGTTATGAAGTAAGGTATTAAGTATGATATGTATTAGAAGGGTTCTAGTTGTGAAGAAAATAGTGGGAAAAGATGTAGATATCTTATGAATAATTTTTTTATGTATCCATTATTCCAAAGAAATTAAACCTATATTTTTTTGGTTTCGATCGTAACGTTATGTATTTACTATTCATGTGATAAAATGTTATATTTATGTATGAAATGTATGGGTCACAATAGTTGGTATCATAGAAAGTTTTAGTAACCTTTGGTAACTAAAGAGATAAAACTTTAGTGATAACCCTTAATATAATCATATGTATAAGATAATTTCCTATGTCATTATAAATACAAGAGTGTAGTTTTCCTAGAACAATTTCTATGTCCAGATGTTATACCTAGATGTGGTTTTGGAATAAATGCATATATGGGTAATAACCCCAAATTGATTTGTTTAAATATATCCCAACAGTCATTCAAGTTCAGGGTGAGTTTCCCTTTACTACACACATGGTTTGACTCTTACAATGGATATGTTTGGGTTAATTTAAAATTTCACTATGAACCAATATGAAGGATTTGGGTAGATGATAACCATGGATAACCTGAGGTAAACCTATGGATTCACTGGTTTAAATTATGGTTACATTATTTTTACACTTTATAAATGATTTTTTCATGATATTTCACTATTTTAATTATTTCTCACACTATGATTTTTGGTTTTAGACAAAGGATGAAACTATGATAATTCATGTTATTGGAGAATGTAATGGACAATGGAATGATATTCCTCATGAGAAACTAAATTAAATAAAAATTAAAAGTGAAACCTTGTGAATAATCCTTATTATCTATCATGATATATTGTTAACAATATAACCTTAAGGGATTTTACAAATGAATAAAAAAAGTGGATAATTGAATTTTATGTTATTCCATGTGGTAAATACTATAAAATAAATAAATATCAATTTTTTCAGGTAAAAATTTTCAGAAGGAAAACCCAAGATAATGTCTCAAAGGAAGGGGAAGATGTAATATTTTATGAAATTAATTCCAAAGAGAAATGAGTTTCCATGGAATTAAATGCATTATATTTGGGGAAAAGGGAATTCCATAAGTCAATTCATTAATCCATGGTTAAATTGTGAACTAGGAAAATACTTTTTCCATGGAAATCATTGAAGTAAAAGGATTTTAATGTTTAAGAATTGGTATTTGATAATTAAGTTATAGAAGATATATATCTATGATATTATAGTTGTAAGAAGCATGGAACAATAAGTATTGTTCCATAATAGTATTTATTTAATGATTTGAAAGCATATGTTTACTGATACCGATAACTAATAAAAATGATTTTTTGGTAAGGTGTAATTTTTGTATAATAGAAGATTAAGGTAAAGATAACCCTTAATATAGTCTTGCTATTGAGATGGTAATTTTTATATGGTATTAAGAGTTTACAAACACTAATAAATGAAATTGGGTAGTATTTATGACCTTGGAAGTTATTTGAGATTTAATGTCAAATAGGTTTATATTATCTTTGATGAAGATTGTTGAATTTTTGGAATTATGAAATATATTTAATAGTATAAAATTTTAATTATGTAATAATGGAAATGTAAATTTCTAGAAGCACATGTGATTTCATTAAGGCTTTAGGATAATATTGGTTATTATATTGTTTTAAGTGAATATAGGTATTCAAATGTTTGGTTTGTGACATTTTCAGATAGTTCATGTTTTCTAGGGATAAATATTAAAAATGATCTTAAAAAAATGTTATCAATTTTTTGGGATTTTTAGTTTTTGACATGAGTCTCACCTATTTAAAAGGAGTCTTAAGGTTAACTATTTGTGGAATGGATTATGTTTATCTTTGGGTGTTATTTATTTTGGATTTAGAGATTAATGTGTTGAATTTATCCATATTGGAAAACTTATACTATCCATTTGGGTTTCCATAAATATATAGAGGAAAAAGGAATGGCATATAGATATTGTGATTTTTTAAGTTAATTTTAATGCTAGAGGCATACAAAATTCATCTTGAATATTAATTTCATTGATTAAGAGGTGTGGTAGAAGTGGAATTGATTGAATCACAACAAAGGATAAAAATATTATTATAAAATGAAAATAAATCAAGTTAGTATATTTTATCATATACAATATGTTCATAGTAAAATAATCCATTAAAATTTATTTAAAGGACCATGAAATAAAAAATTTATCCTTTTACCTTAATTTTCGATGAATTGATTCTATTTTCACCCCATATAGATTTCTGGTATTATGGATGTTCACATTCTAATAACCTTGTTCTCTATCACTCCCTATCTTGGATGGTATTTTTCTCCCAAATTTCAATAATTTAACATCACACCACTGTTACCTTTAACTGAGAACCCAATTATATGATATTTTAGGAAACTTTTTTGCTTTACACTTCCCCTTTTCAAAGGAATTTTAATTAACCTTTTGTACGATGTGCGTTTTCGTCAAAGGTGTTTTTAAAATTTGAACCAATTTTTTCCAATATAATAATTATGAGGGTGATATTTGTTTATGGGGTTAAAATGTAACAACTAAATATTTTAGAATATATTTTCCCTTAAATAAATTATAACTGTTTGACATCCTACTAATGTCTCAACTTTAGGCATCATGAAAATTGGGGCATATTATAAAAAAATATTATTATTTAAATGCTACCATTATAAATTAGTCATTTATTGAATGGTATAAATATGAGTAAAAAATTATAAATTTATAATGGTCTTAATTATTAAAATTTATCTATTAATTCTTATAAAATAAGCACTCAGTTTTAGTGATTTCATTTTATACTTCAAAAATAATTTTCTTCAAAAGTGATTTTTATTATAATTTATTCATGGAAATAAATATTAATTTATAACAATATTATAAATATTTTTTTCAGGAGATTAATTTCATTTTTAAAATTAGAATATGAAAAATATGTTATGGTGAAATTTTGGGATATTTTTAAAATTATTGATGTTTCAATAAAAAATAACGATCTTCAAATATTATCATTTCTTTCTATTAAATCAAGAAATTTAAAAGTCCAGTTTTTTTGAATTTAGTATTAAAGTGAAATATGGAACATTTTATTTCCAGTAATATAATTGTGTCAATTTGAATCAGAAATATTCATGATTTTGATATAATCTAACTTTAATGCTTAAAAATCTTTTTCAAAAATTGTTTTTTAAGTTTTAAGAATTTATATAAAGATTATTGTTTTCCACTTATAGTGATATAATATTCAAAAATTTATTACATATTTTTAATTTTGATCTTAAAATTTCTTAAATAGTCAAATTTTATTATTGTTCATTATGAATGGTATTCTTCGTAAATATTTATCACATCACATAGGGTAAAATGTGTAAAACATGGTTAAAACCATGACATAAGATCTGAAAATGAATAACATACTTGAATTTATTTAATTTTACAGAATAAATTTTTCCACATATATCCAAAATTCTAATATGTGTATTTTTTGTTCTATTTTCCCTTGATAATAAAATTTATATTATTTTACATATAGAAAATTTAAAAATGTCACTATCTTTACATTAGTTTATATAATCATTTTTCATAAGGATAAAAAGAGAATAATTTTATTCATAAATATTTATTGGAAATAATGTTAATATGTTTTTAAAATTTCAATTTATTTATAATTTTTAGTTATTTAATAATTTTGAAAAATTCTTACGCAATGCTGAAACAATATTTATCCAATTAATAGATAAATAAAAAAATGATTTTCAAAATATTAAAATTAATAAAATTTGAGAAAATTTGTTGTTCCAAAATTTGATACATAAATAATACATTTTAGGGATGTGTGAAAGGATTATATTTTAATTACACAACTATCTTGATGTCTGTAATGAAATATTAAATGAATAGTTTCAAAATGATAATAATTAAATTTTATGAAAAATAATATATTATGAAATTATTTATGAATAATAAAATTATTTCAATAAGATTATTATGATAAAAATTGTAAAAAATTTCACTAATTTTACATTTTTAAATAATTTGATACTTATAAGTAAAATTATATCCCTTCAAGATTTTAAAATTTGTTACCGTAACAAAAATTAAACACACTTAATAACATGGTTAAAAAATATATCATTTAAAATGGAATAAAATCCTATCTAATTTTCATTCGATGATGATAGTTAAACATTATAATATTTTTGTTTTCATATATTCCCATTTCACATCATTTAGCTTGAGAATTACTTGAATATATTTTATCATTTTTAGTAATTGCAAGCGTGTCCTTTCCATCCCTTATAAATGGAATCCAATTATCTATTTTCATTTCAAAACCCTAGGGAATCTATCAAAACAAAAAACTTTTGTATTTATATTCTAAACTACCATATATAAAAATTATAGTTTGTTTTATTTTTAAAATATAATTCAATGGGTCCTTCAGAAAGAATCTAAAAGAACTATATTTAATAAGAGGTAAATGTCTTACCTAACCTCCATCTATTCATTTCTGGTTGTACCTCCTCTAAAACCATGGTATTCCTCATAAAATATTGAATTAAATATCCTAGAAATAATAAAATTTTACTATTAGTATTTATCCACCAATATAAACCTCATATTCTATCAAGTGTGAAGTGACAACATCTCTCATATGTACTAATGAACTACCGCTTCTAAATAGATATAAAATTAATTTTTTATCACCATAATTTAAGGTTGGTTATTATGAATGGTTTATTTTTTATAAATGATATTTATAATATAATTATGATTTTTTAATTATAATATCCAATTAAATATATTACCTTCCAATCTGTTGGAAAATGACAACGTTGCTTGTCTGCACATCTGGACAACCACTTCCACAAAAAGATGTTATTTGTTTCTGATATCTTCATTAAATTGATTGAAATAAGGATAAATTAAATTAATGTATATGATATATATTATATGATATTTTTTTATACATAAATTATTATTTATCTTTATTGTTTTCCATCTACTGTATAGTTAAAAAAGAATTCATGCATACATACAACCCACCATCCCCATGAATGTGGAAATTCATCTTATATCTCTTAATTATGTAGATAACTATATATATAATGGATATATATGATAATGATATATTTTTTCAAATTTTATATCTGATTTAGTAATGTTCAAAGTATAAGAACCAAAACTACAGAATTGAAATTCTCAGGAAAGATGAAGCTGTTGACACCCAAGAAATGAATATTTTAATAAGTAGTTAGTTATAAGTGGGGTTTAAAATGATATTATTGGATCAAATATGATATTATAATTATTTATTTTAATTTTGAATATAATTTCATGAAATTTAAATTTATTATATATGATGTTAAACCCCTTTTGAAGCAAGTCGAACTCAATGTAAGGGTTTCTCATTTCATTTTTATTTCTATGAGACATATGCCATATTCACACCTTGTTTCCTTTGTATGTGTTATATAATTCCCATAAATGAATTTTATGATTATTATCATGAAAATTATATATATTTAAAAATGTATATAATTTTCTCTCATTCATGAGTTTCTTATTCAGAGATTACAAAATCGGTAAGTGTTTATTGTCTCAAATTATATACTTTGGGACATATATCATGTTACGAACCTGTCTTCCTTTACTATATGTATATCTATCCTTTTATATATTTTATATCATGATTTTTTTAATTATCAGGATATTTAATTTTTCATTTTATGTTATTATTTCATTGGGATTATGATTCAAAAGTTAATTAATCGCTAAGGGGTTTATGCGTCAATCACATTTTAATTTGGGTTGTTAAGCTAGAATTTTCATTGAGGAGAATTATATGATCCTTTATTAATAAATCCATTTCATTTTCATAAAATTAGGTTATTTATAGGGAATAAATATTTTCCTTTCATTTTACTCTCTTTAATTTCCCCAGAGAATGAACAATCATTTTTAAGGAAAGAAAATTAATTTATCTCATTGGGTGAAAATAATTTTTGATTCATACCAATGAATTCCATTTTATTAAAAAAATATTTTTTCAATTATCCAATAATTTTTAATGTCTTTTTTAAACATTTTTACTTTTTATTTTTTTAACCAAATCCTATTTTGGTTTTCCGAATGAGGTACTTTTAAATTTTTACCGAAAATTATGAAGGAATATTAATTATAATATACACTGAAGGAATGGAATTTACCACTATCATGAAAAATCAATACTTTTAATCTTTTTGTACATGTTCCCAATGTTAATTTCAATGAAATTATCTTCTCCAATATTTGGGAAATTTTAATATTTTAATGTTTTGTTTTAAAATAAAAAGTTTATTTTTCTCATGAAATATTCTATTGATAATTTAATGTGTTATTTCATCTATGATAACATACTTTGATGTTACATAGGATTTACTAGGGATATGATCCATTGATAAGATACTTAATCTTTCTCTTAATGGTTTACGAATATGATGACAAAATATCAATGAAACCTATTTTATTTTTCAATGGTTATGTTATATTGAATGTTTTTTGATCCTATAAAATACATATGATTTGATTTATTATTAAGGGGCCCAAAAATATATTTCCCTCTAATGAATCAGGTAAAAACTTATGTTTTATGAGAACAAAAGGAACATGATATGTTATCCCATACTAACAAAATAGGGTCCATAAGAGGTTACCCCAAAACAAAATGAGGGTGTTCAAGAACTTATCACAAGCCTAACCTAGGTACATGGGTGGTTATCCCAAACATATATTTTATTAATATCTTGATGGGTAGCCTTGACCTAATATTTCTTTGAATATGATAATGTCACTCATTTATGACATGATCTTATGATAGTGATATGTTATCATAGTTCTTGTTCTATGATCCCTTTATGATTCATGAATTATGTACTTCCAAGATTAATGAAGTTATCAAGATTATTTTATATTATATAGAGGTTATGATTTATAAATGTTAAAACCATGTTCTCATACCCATATGCTCATATTATTCTTAAGTGATCCTTCATATCTTCCTTATTTTCCCTTACCGAGAATCCAGGATCACCCTTTATTTAGTATCCATTCTCTTGGTTATGAATAAAATATTTTAGTATTATATGCCTAATAAGTGTGGTAGGAGTGAATAACTAATTAAGTGATGTTTTAAATGTCTTAAGAATAATTTTTTATGTATCTATGTCTTCAAATACAAAAAATGTATATGGTTATGAATTGGATCATAATTTAATATAGTGAATATTGATCTGATAAAATGTAATATTTATGTATGAAAACTATGGATCACTATTATTATTCAATTTATGTACAAAACTTAAACTCTAACATTCATTTTTCATAACATATATTCCCTAGTATAAAATCTAAAGTAAAAAATGGCAATTTTAGCTTTTATTATGCTTTCATACCAATAGAAATAATTTTACAGTTTATACATTAATTAAAATATCATTCCAAATGTTAATATATATTATTACCACTGAAGGGTTTTAGAGTGAAGACACTTATCCAAAAAAAAATTAAGACATTTCGAAAGGCCAAAAAAATACAAAAACTATTTATTAATTTATAATTAATAATAATATAAATAACAAAAATTTCATAACATAAACTAATTGACTCAGGATTTAAATAGATGTTTGTTAATGATCACTAATGAGTACCTAACATGTTACTCCATTCCTGAGGGGATATATGGATCATTAGAATCTATTTAAATCCAAAAAGGACATCTCTGAAGCCATAGTTTTCACGAACATTATGTTTAGAAACATGATAGAATTGATTTCTACAGAGTAATCCAATAGATTAATTTTATAGAATTCAGATTATTCATGAATAAGATACAATGATGTCACTTATATAGTCATTATGTTAGACTTTTATTATTACCAAAAGATTGATTATTAAATGAATATTTTCAAAAATAATCATAATATACAACTATTTATAACTTAATACTCATCATTATGATTCATTTTTTTATGTCTAAATAATTTTTTTGGGATTTTCAAAATCTTATATATTATCATCACACGATAATGAAACAATAATGATAGCTTAGAGTATGATAAGTAGACTGGTAAATTCATTATAACATACTAGATAAAATATCCATGAATATCACTATGGAATATCAACACTCACTATATTGTTTTGTATCCCTGAGTAGATAGTGATATGTTATAGACCTCCACACCACGGTGGCAATTTCAGTACATAATTAAAAAAAATTGATAATCAGTTCAATAAAATTAGGAAATATTATTAATAAATACTTTATAATTTATTCAACTCATGATAATAATTTATATGAATTAAAATAGTTCTGATCTTATCATTTATAATTTTTTTTGAAATTAATATATATAGTTTAAAAATAATTTAACAAAGAAAAAAAATAGTAAATTTGGTCCTCATGCTACGATAATTATTGATTTAAATTCACCATAACATGGAACCCCCTCCCCACTTAGGTGTGGGTGAGGTACAATGACCGTGCAACTTCACCACCACCTACATTGGGATATGGTGGTGGATGGTAATTGAAAATTGGGCGTACAACCAAGCATATGTCAGAAGTTGGTTTGTCATGTGTTGGTGGTGTACATTAGAATCATATAAATTTTCAAAATATTTCATTGATGGAGGTAGTGTTGTGAGGTGGGAAATTTTCATGGGGGATTCAAAATATGGATCATTGATCACAAAGATAGAATGACCACCCTTATATGAGATGAATTTTTTTGATTACTAACTATATAAGTGGTGATGAAATACTAATAAGGTATAATTCCACAACTATGGTATATCCTTGAAATAGTCAAGTGACCCATCTCAGTTGATGGAAAATCTCATGATGGTAGGTATGTTATATTCATATCAGGACAATATTTACATGATTTGGAAGCTCAGCATATTCCATACAACTTTTTAGCGAATCAAGTTATATGTGTTCAGGTTAAAATGTGGATCCCGTTTATCCAATTATGGGGAAAATTATAAATTTTAGGGTTCATGTCCAGATGAAAAATTAACATTTCACATTACTCATTTTTCTCTACATAAATAATGATGGTTATGTTTTAAATTCCATTTGAAAAATTTTTAATTTATTTTTTTATTTTAAGTATGGATATATAAAACTTTCTATGACATGGGACAATAAAATTCTGAGGGTTCAATTGTGATTTTTTATCAATTATAAAAAAAAACATGTATTAATTTAGGTTATTGTGTTCTTCTAAGACACCATTTTCTAAAAAATAATATTGTAGAAGTGGATTGGCACACATGAAGTCCAATGATATCTTGTACATTAATGATGCACGAGGATATCATGAGGAGGATCATGACCATGTTTATGATATTTAGTAATCATATCAATCAGTTTTTTATCACGAGAGGAATACTTTTTATAGTCTTTATTATAACAAGTGGTTAAGAATATTCCGTGATTTTGTGAATTGTAGACTCTTAAAAAGTTAGTTGAGTTAAAGAATCGTTTTTCCATATTATTAAGACCGAAAATTTGAATTGATTTGACTATTAGATGATTTGATTATTAAAATTTCTTAAATTATTTAATATTGGTGGCTATTTTATGTTGAGTGTTCATTCATACATAGTGGGATTTGTCAAATGGATCTCTAAACAACTATGTTGAGGTGACTAAATCACAAATGTTATTTACCAAACATGTTATACTATTCATTGGTTTGACATATTGTATATCAAACCCATATTTTTGAAATTATTATTCTATTTATTATTTAATAATTTTTGTTTAACTTTTATGAAATTTTGATTTTTCTAATGTTTATTTTGTGTTAAATGGTTCAAAGACATTGCATTACAATAATGCTGAGTTGTTTCTTTGGCAGTGGAAAATGCATGATCTTTTAAATGGTGTCAAAGACCATGAATGTAAATGATGTATTATTCTAAAATCTTCTAAAAATTTACTTATTTATAATCCAAAATCATTGGGTCTTGTAATTTTATTTCTCTATGAATTTTAATAGACATTATCTTTTTAAAAAGTATATTAAATTGTATATTATAATTTAAAGTATTTAAAATGGTGTTTCTGGAATTTACTTTTGTAATGGGACTATTTGAAATAAATTTATTTATTATATATATGTTTGGTTCATATATTATGTATAATATTAAAAAAAATTAGGAATTATTATAATTCTTTTTATTGGTATTATTATTATTTTTCATCTTATTATTCTATATGTACGTATATTACTATTATTATTATTATTTGTTATTTATTTCTTAAAAAGAGGGAAATATTATTCCTTTTTATGGTTGATAAAAACCAATGATCATGTATTATTCTTCCATTCTCTATTCTCTACAATCATCGTTATCATATTAATTCCTTAAAGGAAATGATGCCTTGTAATATAAGTATTCTTCCTACCTATCCTTTATCTTTATTAAATTACTTATAATATAAAATAATTCTCTTTAAATCATACTTCTATAATATTAGAGATTAAACATTTATGTTTTGTTTCATAGGATAGAGAAACCATTTATTGTGAGTGGTAATTCCCTTAATAAGGCTACAAAAGGACCTTCTGATGTGTTTTCACAGAGGTTGTGGTTGTTTTAGAGTCATATATATCATAATTCTGTGTTTCTATTTATTTATTCATTTTTATGTGTTTCAAATATTTCTTTGTTCAAATATATTTTGATATTTTAAAAGTTATATTTAGAAGAATAATATAAGGATAATCCACAAAATATTTTTATTGGATTCAATGATGTATTGGTACCCAATGAGTATTTGACACCAATAACATGATGGAATTTGTCGATCTAGTTGAATTAATTCAAAATTTGGTTACTAAATGACTATAATAGTACATGGTTTGATAAAAATTAACTATATGCTATGTTATGGAAGAATTAACCATGTATTATGAAAATGGACAGTGGATGGGTTATTTTGTGATGTTTAAGAGAGTTGCATCTGGGAATGACACAATGTTTTACAATAGGGTGGGGATTAGTTAAATAATTCCAATGTCTATAACATCATTTAAAAAAATTGAATCAACATACATGTTATGTTAATCCCTAACTAATATCATACTTTATCAGCATTGAAATCATACATGTTTGGCGGTGATGGTGATTTTTTTTAGAATGGTGGTTCTAATGGATGTATTAGACTAAGACATATGTTTGAAGGATTGTTTGAATGATAACTGAAAAATGATTTCATTATATAAATGATGTGAATCTATGATATAATAAATATAGTTCATGAAGAGTTGAAATATCTAAATGATTTTTCTTATGATCTTATAAATTTTATTGAGATTGGATGTGTGAGGTTGTTCCTCTTTCACATAGCCACAGAAAAATGATTTGACATGTGTTATTTTGGACTTTGATGTATAATGATCATGGTCATTTGATCATAAATAGGACTATGTGATTTTAATTGGGAATTTTTTTTACTGAAATTTATTTGAACTATTTTTTCATGAGGAATATATTATGTAGGAATACAACCATCAGTTGTATAACCCACTACATAGTATCTTTTATAGTAGGGTGAGAAAGAAAAGACATGTATCCTTCATGGTCATTGATGAATGGAATACCAACCTATGTTATTATATTGAAAATTATGAGTACATAGTTAATTTTATTTTTAAATATAAACTATATTCTTAACATAGTAATAAGAGTAAGACGATGATTATAAAAGAGGGAGTGTTTTTTTTCACCTCTCCTGAAGAGAGTTTGTAATGTAGTTATAATTACATTAATTTCATAGGTATAAGTATTATGATGATATAGATGGTATAAAATCATTGATATTATTGATGAGATTTGTTTGGAAAATTTTCTTCATAAAATGAATATTGATTCTGAATCATCTAAATGACGAATGTTGTTTATAATGAAATCAACTAAAAATTACTGATGTAAGTACTTAAGAGAATATATGTTTTTTGGAAACATATTTCTAGGTTATCTTTAATAAATAGTTGTATCAAATACTCCCCTAGAACCTTGTATTTATATTAATTTAACTATAAAAGGGTGGGTGGAGTGAGATGACATTCTAATAATTAGTGTTATATCCAGGTGTTTCAAGGATGAGCCATGATATTTTACATCAAAACTAGTGGGAATATATGTGATTGACATAATTTTTATAGTTTAATTTGTTACTTATTACTATTGAAGTTTAAATGAAAATGTTATAATGAACTATAATGTTATCAATAATGAAATTTATAATAAAATGTATCTTACATTGTGTCGAATTCATGGATAAATCATTTGTGTTTTCTGGAGTTCCATGATATTATCTATGTGACGACCGACAAATAAACATTGCATAACCATTTCTTAAAATCTCATGAGATGAGTTTCATGAGATCTATTTTATGTTTATGTAAATATAATGTTGTTCTACTTATATGATTCTATTAATGATTATTTATAATTTATAAAATTGTGCACATCTCCTATAGCGGGGAATATAGTAACATTATAGAGAAAAATTCATTCGAATTTGATTTTATATATACATACAAATGAGTAGATATATAAAATTAGTTAGGCATTAATGATTTTATAAGGATCTCACACATTTCATTTTTTATCAATCTTACCCACTTGAAAATATTACTTTTTTTGATTTTTGAGATTGATCAGTAAATTCGAATCTATTTTGAAGTTTGATTGATTAACCGTATTATGTAATCAATGTATAATACCAATAATTATTATCAGAGTGAGTTTACGAACACCCATAATTTTATTTAACTTTAGAATCTAGGTGTTTATGTGTGAGTAGAGACACATCATGAGAAAACATGATATAATTGTGGAAATTTATTATGAGTGATCATTAATCATATAGTGATGTTATTGTAATGACCCTGGAAGAATTTATCATAAGGTTATGACTTTCCATCAATGAGTTAATTTGAGGTTTTAAGATATTCAGTGATCATGATGAAGCCTGAAATTTTTATGGGATGTTATTATATCATTCTATTTTTCTATTTTTATTTTTGGGATGAAAAATTTTATGTTTGGGAGAATATTAGACCATAGATTTAAATATGATAATAAATAAGCTTGTGACTATAATTTAGGACTATTTTATGTTTAATTACTTTAATTGGCACCCAAATTTTAAAAAATAATACCATTTTATTTTTTTTGAAGAGAACCATAAGATGTATATTATGAAAATATGATCAATTTAAATATTCATAAATAATGGACCTAGAATAAAAATTCAAATATATTCTATTCCAAGACTCTAATTAAAAATCTATCAGTGTTGTATTTCATCTGAAATAAATATTTCTTTATTGTTCATGTTGAGGATGAATAGGTTAAAGGCCATTCAGGGACACTTTTTCTCAATACATATATCTATTATCTCTATAAAACTCTTTTAAATCATAATTTGTGGAGATTTAAGGGTGTACGATAGAGTTAATACGAAATGGTCTCATTGGGTTTACACACATCCTAGAAAAATTAAAGTGAAATCCAAAAAAACAAAAATATATCTTTATATTTAAGAAGAAATAATAATAATGGAAAAATGGAATGCATTAAACTAACATATCCAGGCTAAATTGATAATGAATAGTGATGGAAAAATCATATGTCCCCCCATCCCAGGGTATCTAGGGATTATTATAATATCCCAATTCATGAAAAATAACTACATAGAGACACAATTTTAGTAAACCTTGGGTTTAATGGAATGAGGTAATTTTGGGATAGAGTGTAATTCATATAATGATTTTCACAACATTTGGATTCTGTGAGAATCACATACTATGAGATTCATTATATATCCATTACAAGATAGCTTTGATATTCCAAAGAAAATATCTATTTAAGGAAACATTTTATATATTAAAACTTGTTTTATATTATAAATCATCTATGTGATTCAATTTTTTAGTATTTAAACTAATGTTTGGTATGTTAAAATTACTCTATATTAGCATCACATGATAATCAACCAATCATGATAGATTGGATTATGATTAGATATTTTATTGATGCATTATTAAATAACACATGATGCTTCCAGAAAAAAAACTACAACATGATGAAAATAAACATGAAATAGTGTATCTAGTCATAGACTATAGTGGGGCCTAAACTAAAAAATCATGGTGGTGGAATTAGTACTCAATTCTAAAAGTCTCTCACTTACACTAATGCATCAAAAACCTAACAAAAATTAACCTTATGTCACATCATATGTAACAACCTATGGAATCATATACAAAACCAATTATATATTTTTTTTGAACTTCAATTATTTAATATATCATATTTTTTCACAATATATTACATTATATGTAACAACATTTGAAAATAAATCCAAAACATCATCTATATATCCTCCATAACACTATTGAGAAATCTCTCAAAGTTTCATAAATTGAATCCTCATTCATAGAACTATAATGTGTGAACTCATGATCCTTTTTTATGGAAATGAATTATGAATTAATGAATCTATAAATATAACAAAATATATACCTCTAGAAAAGAATTAATGTTAATCATACATCAATGGAATCTTCGGTGATCTATATAAATCACATATATCTCCATACATATGAACAAAAACTATATCATATATGAGTATTCATAACCATATAATACCTTTATTAAAGGAATTAGTTGACCACGAGACACCTATTATGTCTATATTTTACAGTCTACCCCAAAATTATAAATTCTTTTTTTGAAAGGTTATGGTCAAAGAATCATTTTATTATTAAAGAAAAGGCCACTTTTTTCTGGGTAGCGGGAGACCCATTACATTTCCATAAGGCCCAAGGACAAGTAGCATGAATAAAAGGCTCGAAAGCCCATTTTATGGCCAAAAGGGACCTTTGTTGAATTGTACTGCTAGGGTACCCAGAGAGCTATAGTACCTGATACAACACATCCACAACTACAGTTCCTATTATAGTTCCTCTACAGCAATAGTTTCACCACTTCTAAACATCCAACACTACTATAATACTACTATAGTACCCCGATACAGTACTGCTATAGTACCCCCAAAAAATTCTTCCATACTCGGATTTGATCCTGGGTCAATTGGATTCCAAGTAAGAGCCTTTACCACTTTTATATTTGAGTAACTAGATTAAGGAATACATCATTTTCCATTCATATAAGTGGATGAGAACATCACATGCCCCACATCTAAAAAGATAATCACATTACATGTACCTTATATTGGTATGATCATGCATCTTTTATTTGATCTTAATCAAGGGAAAATATTTAATGGTATGAACATCCCCATGAAATTACATTATGATTTATGGTAGTTAGAGGTATTTGGAAGAAGTATGAAGTTGTTAAAGTGGATTTGAACTGTATTTTCATCTGGGGGATGATTTTATAGAATGGAGGTGTGTTCTATTCGATGAGCGTTAATTTAGAATGAATAGTTGTTATGTGGTTCTCATGGTTGTGGTGTAGGGACATGGAACCCCAATTTTGGTTGGTCATACATATCAAGAACCCCTATGTAATGGATTTTAGTTACACTATAATACGATTATACTGATATTACATGGAAATGTAGATTCCAATTTTGTATTATAGTCTTCAGGGTAACACTATAGAGATCAAGAGATCTTGTTTTGGAGTCCTTGATTTCTAAAGTTTTGTTTTGGCATAGTTCCTTGGATAAACTATGATGATACATTGGTTTTATAGGATATTTGAGATATTTTTTTTCATGATTTATAGAGGTGATTTGGGTTGTGGACCATTTCAACATATAATTATTTGTTACACCTTAGTTATAAAAAAATCCTTGACGTTACAACCTAAACATTAATCTGGAATCATGGTGTTTTGTTTCACATCTTGAGTAAATATTTGTGGGGTCTCACAAATTTCATTCATTTTCTTGCATTTACCTCAAATATCGGGTTCTATCAAGGTAATTATTGGATATCTTTATATATCTCTCAATTGGTTTCAGACCTTTGATTGGGAGATCATGTATTGGTGATCCAATGTGAGTTATTCCACATTGTTTCATCATTTTCTCTCTATTAAAAATCTATATAAGGTTGTGCCTATGTATGTAGTCAATGTTATTAGATTTTAACTGAGTATTTGATTATGGGTGTTATGTTTTAGGTTTAAAATTTTTTCCCTAGTGTTATATTGATCTTTAGATTGTCTCTTCATTAGTAGGACATTTTACAGTTGATTTTGAAGCAAAAACTGAGGTAGAGAATTTGAGAAATCTCTTTTTCTTATGTAAATTATAAGATTAAAATGATTTTATTTTCCTTGGTTAAACAGTACATTTCAGCATAATAAATATAATGAACCAATCTAATGAAATTAGTAGGAAAGGGATGTTTTTTGTTTTTACATTATTTAATGATGTTACATTGCAGTTGCTGCTTGTTCACAATTATTTCATAAATTCAATAATATTGACCATTTTTTTGTTGATTTTATAATTTTTTGATAGGAGATTCCTTCCATAAAAGACTAATCACCTAAAAATTTTAATGATCTGGTTTTGTGAAAGAAAATAGATAATGTAAAAGATTGTTTTATTATAGAGGAATGCATATGTTCTTGATGTTGAATTATTGTTGTCTGTTATGATAAGGATTCTTTTTGGGATATGTTTGTTTGTTTGTTTGTGGTGTCAATCATTTGGTTTGGTTGTGAATTCTATGGTATATTACATGGGTGGAATCTATGGGTGTGATTCAGATATTGGGTTGTGTATATGATTCAACAATAGATTCCCTAGGTAACATTATGGGACCAGATTGATGATGTAGATTATAAAGTCGGGATGTGAATACCTTTCTATAGGAATCATGATAAATAAGTGGGATATTGTGGGATATTTCCTTGATGATTGATGTGAGATCATCTCGTATTGGCTTGATGGTTTGAAATATTATTCATAATAATGAATCTGAAATGGAGTGTTCAATAATTGAATAACATGGTGAATAAAAAGGAACCAATGATGTTAGAAATAGATGATTAATGTATAGGATTAATCTGAGTGATGTATTGAGTTGTTTGATTTTAAATATGGAATTAAATTTCCTAATAAATTTAAATTTTTCGGTAAATAATATATATGATAACGAGTTAGTGGTATGTATAAATGGATATTGAATATGTTTTGTGCAATTATGTTCATGAAATATGGGGCATGTTGTGATGTTGTAGTATGAAACAATGGTAGTGCGAGGCACTAGTCATGTGACGATGTTTGTGGAAGGTGGAATTTTTTTTGGGGTGTAACCTACTAGTTCGGTTTAGTGAGTCTGTCTATAAATATACATTTATTTTTATTTTGATTTTTCATGCACCCAACCAGAGATGGATACCCTTAGTGATGCCAAATCTACTTTGGGAACTATGTGTCTTTCACTAACCTTCATGTTGTCATTGTAATGGATGGATCTCCCTCTTCCCCACTCTCCCTCAAATGTTTAATATTGAATATTATGGATCAAGGTTAGCACGATCACTCAACTATAGAATGTAATGTATTGGGAAATGCTATACAGTATAGATGAAGAGGTAGAGGTGCATAAGTTGACCCTTTAGTTTATTAATATGTGGATATGGGAAAGGATCACAAATAAACCAGATATGGAATTGGATGATTTGGTATTATATTTTTGGGGTTATTCATAATATGAGGAGGTAAAAAGTTTGATTCCATTCATGTTCACGATTCTCTATCATATAGGTTATTATTTGTGAATATTAGACATTGTGTTTTGCGACATGGCTAAAAAAGGTATTGACATCACAAGAGATCTGATATAGGAGAATTACGAAAAACCAACGGGGAAGTGATTATGAGATTCCCTCATATTATATTATTTTATACTATTTTATTATTGCAGGATAGAATATTTAGTGTGTGATACCTGGTTTTATTAGGAGGTGGTTGGCATGATAGGTTCTTGTTGGTTTCATATTGTATTTATTGACACAATATTATTATGTTTCTATAGTCACATAAGAGGTATTGATTGCGATCATACTAATTATTGATATTATTTTCATCTATATATATAATGCAATTTTCAGGTTTCCAGGGAGATATCAGTTATCAGGTTAGATTGTTGTAGCTTGGAGCATTGGTTTTTCTATAAAGTCACGACCTAGGTGCTTTATTGGAATTTTATTAATGTTTTTCATTTTTATTTCATTTTTATTTCATTATGGGATTATTTTATATCTTTTTTATTAATAATTTGGCCCTGATAGGTTGATTTAATTAGTATTTTTAATTTTTATAAGGGTAATTCCCTCTATTATTATATTTTGAATTTTAGAATTATCCACTAACATATAACATACTGGAGGTGAGGCTCAAGGGAAACACTCTTCTTCATAGCTCAGGAGGTGTTCTCAGTGGGTGGTGGGCTATGATAGAGTGATACTGGTGATTTTGGTTATGATATAGTATTGAGATCAAAGTTAGGAACTGATGAGGATTGCATGAGTGGGTTGGGAAACAATACTATTTGACCTAGGTAGATGATTTAGGATATGGATAATGAATTGGAAACATGATTTTAGGCTCTAAATTATATTATTCAAGGAAATTTAGTTTACATAACAACCATGTGAAGTGGTTTTGCATTACTGTATAGACCTATGAGAGCTACAAGCATCATGTTTGGTTTCAAGTGTGTTTGAAATTGTGTGACTTGGGTGATATTAGATGAATATAACTAAAAGAATATGATTAAATGAATTCCATTATTGAATGATTATGAGTTTAGTTTCATTTTTATAGAGAAACTGAATGATCATCATCAATGTGTATTTCAATATGGAGAGGTTTGGCATTTTGACATGGTTTTCCATCAAACTGCTAACATTGTAAAGAAGGATGATAAATAAAGAAATAAATTGAGTGAATTTATATTTAAAGGTATATATAAGTATAATGGGATTGTATTTTAAATAAATACAGATCCCCAACATGGGGATACTTAGATTTATATCAATGTTATTTTATCTAGGGAAAGGTATTTAATTTAATTGGTTATATTTTAGTTACAGGGAGTACTATGACTATTGTGGATGCTATATCATTGGGAGTGGAAGGAGGAAGTTGTTTCATGGGATGAATTTAAAAATATTTTTTATACTGAGATTTTTTCATTGATGTCATGGGAGGTGATGAGTTAAGAGATTCTATCCATTTTGTAATAGAGCCTTAGTTCATGGGAGCTTGGGATCAAGTTTAAGGACCTTCATGTCATCACTTGTAACCTATCTCTAGTTGGGGAGTCTATAACTCGAATCTTGTAGAAGTTTCTAGGAATTTTTATTTGAAATTCCATCACCCCATATACATTTTATATATACATAGAGGTGTATAATAATGTTGAGGTGATTGAGAGGATACATGCTAATTCTAGATCTTCTTGAAAGGGGATTTACTAAGTTCCTCGGGGAGTAGGGTTGTTTCTAGTGGATCAAATGTGTTGGGGCACTTGAGGTCTTGACCAACATAGAGTCATATTTAAAATTTTACCACCCATTTATATTGGTTCAATAGTTTTAGTGTTCCTACTCGGGGAATGATACATGTATACTATTCTTGAGGGAGGTATGGTCATTGGTGGTTTTAGTGCTCAGACCTCTTTGGGTATGACTATGGTATGGTTTGTTAGGTTCCTTACCAACCATAGCAGCATCAGTTTCCTCAGAGGATGTATCAACATCAGGTAAAAATGATTATGTTATACATTTAAGATATGAATCCAATAAGGTAAAACCCCTCGATTTCAATTCTATTTTAGGATATAGTGTTGTGTGTGGTTATAGAGGTGGTCATATGTAGTGAGGTAGGGGATTTATACATGTAAAATTTCATGTTATTCATGTTATAGAATATGAGGGGAAAACAATTTTATTAGTTATGCTTTACTTTTATTCTACATTTTTTTATTCCTTGTTTGATTTTTAAGGAGAAAATTTAGTTATTTTAGCTACCTTAGTCCATTCTTTCTAAGTTAAGATGGGCGGTCTTCACATTTCAATGGTGTTGATAATGCCAATGGGAAGAAAAATGAGTATTCCTAATGGGTTCCATGGTTGTTAGCTGATGATGAGTATACCTTATTCATACAGGGATCTCATTTTGATTTTCATATAGTCATTCGATTTAATTATTAGTATCAACTGTTTTTATTATGTGTACATGATTATTGATTTCTTCTTGGGAAGAGTTGTGCTCCGTGATGAGGAGGGATAGAATGTGAAGTTAATTGGAAAGAAGGAGATTAAAATATGTTATATATTTTTTGAGAGTATGACATACCAATCATATTATTTGTCATTGGGATCATTTGAGGCATAATTAATGGATCTTTTTATTCTCATGGAGGAGTTACCTGATGTTTTTTTGAGTTGTATCTGGATTTATCCCCCAAAAATGATATTGAATTTAGGATTTAGTTGTATCCCTATGAAACTATTATTTAAATGGATCCTTATCAGATGAAACCATTAGATCTCTGGGAGTTGATGATTTAGTTATAAAATATGATGCAAAATTACTTTATTTGACCAAGTGGGCTACCATAGGGAGATACCATTTTTTATATAAAATTTTTAGACAGTTTTATGTGGATTTTTATAAACCACTATTTGTTGAATTATGTGATTCTATAGAAGAATTAAACTCTAATTTGAATTAATTATCTAGTCAACCATTGGAATGGATAAAACTGGCCTTGAATAATTGATATTTTATCTCAATATAACTAGATTAGTGTCAAGGAGGAAATCCTAAAGAAAAAGTTATGATGTTTCTATGGGAACATTGAGTATGTGACCTTGTCATTTAGTGTCTGGAATTTATAGACAACATTCAAAGGGCTCATTAACTCTATGTTCCTTGTGTTCCTAGATTAGTTAGTGGCCATGTCCATTCAATACATCCTAATATACGTGAGGCCATAACATGATCATGATAATAAACATAGTTCTATTATATAGATACTTCAAAACTATAATATTTTTGGAAATATATCCATGTGTATGTTCAAAATGTAGGGCAATAATTTCATGGAAATGCATTTTCTTATCCTGTATTAGAAGTGGACCCATTTAATACTGAGGAGGTTGTCTTTTCGGCATCACCTAAGAACATTACATAGGTCTATAGTTACCTTGATCTCATGGGATATTATTGAAGGTTTGTGTATGAATTATCTTTATTCATAACCCCATTAATATCTTTTATCAAGAAGTATTAAACATACTTATGGAATGATTAACATCATTAAACATTAATTACTTGAAGAAGATGTCGATATGTTATCCTATGTGTTAGTCACTAGAGGAGGGGGTGATGTCTAAGGTGTTCTTTGAAATATCTCATCTATGTTAGAGATGTGTATTGATAAAACAATGATTAGTGATATCTTATGGGTGTAGGTAGTTACATATGCTCGAGAATAATGATGACAACTATGTTCTTGAGTTTTTAGTATGTTTTTATCCAATGTCAAGGTGTCATTACCATATTTACTTGTATTCTATAATAATCAAATAATATTGTGGCATATTTTCTCTATGTGTGACTAGAATATGAGAAATTTTTTATTTCAAATAGTTTAGACCCTCTAAATTACATTTATTAATGAATATATTACATTAAAATACATTCACAATACCTTTTTAGTTTATATTTTTCCATAATTTGAAAAAAAAAGTAAATAACAAAATTGGTGATTTTTTTAATTAATATTTTCATCACTAGGAGAGTAATATATTAATCTATAAATGATTAAATATCTCCCACAAATTATCCACATAAGGATCTCCTCAAGATATTACATTCCTTTATTAACTTCATAACCTAGGTAAATGAAAACATAAGATAAGAGTATCTTAAATTATTAGTAAGGGTTTACAAAAGTATAAAAACTGAAGATCATAAGTAAAAATAAGATGAGTGTATTGGTATAGTCCCGATACATAATAAATTTATACCCAACAAAGAATAGATCATAAATCAAGGAATAACATAACAATACATCATAAAAAGGATTCATATCCTAAAAATAATATATACTTGAGAATCATGGCACATCTATATACATAAAAATCATAGCATATTGAATTAGGATTCACTCACATATTTTCCTAAGTGGATCCTACTTCTCCCACCGACTTCCCATAGTAAACCTGGGACCAAAACATTTTCCCCATTTTGGATTGAGAATTAATCCACATTTTAAAAGTATCTAATGAGATGAAAATATTTTACCAATGCATTGAAGGTCTTTATTGGTCCGAACCATCAATTAAAGATAAACCCTACATATGTGTTGCAGATAAAATAAAATCCGAAAAAACCCATTGGAAGAATGTGGGGTTCATATCCCATTAAAACGTAATTTTATAAACACAATATTCATAATTCCATCAATATTAATAACATAATATACTAATGGAAAATAAACATTCATCCAAATATATTAAACAAATTTCTAGGTAAATCCCATTCAATCAACATATTTAAACATATATTATTTATTCTTTCAAAATAAAGAGTATGTAGTTAAGAAAATAAATTTCCCAATCATTCTATTTAATTAATCTAGGTGAACACACTTCATTGAATGGATTAAAAAAATAGGGTATTCATATAGGAAAGGAATTAGACGGAAAATTCTGGTTATACACATATGATGATTTGGATTGATAAATGAAGTGATAAATTATTACTCTAAAAGGAAAGAATATAAAATAATTCATTTATAGAAATAATGAATATTGCTGTAAAATAAAATATCTTCAATATTTCAATGGAATTTTAGAAGGATGTTAGAATAGGTGAAAATTTTCCTTGTAAAATAATTCTTCAAACAAAAATATACATGAATGTATGAAGAGTTTAATTTTTTAATACCTTGAGTTCAATACCCGCAAATTATAAATATAAATATTTTAAAGATAATATATCATGTAACATAAATCCCATGAGTTTACACACATATGAATATGAAAATGAAAATTGAAGTTAAAACATAAAAGGACATTTAGAAAACATTATAAACATTAAAGTAAAATAAAAACATAAATTTTAATATAAAAAGTATCTTTTGAAAAGGTGAAGTGATGGATTTTAAAAAATTATACTTTAAAAAAATCTATAATAATTTACCATTGAATGTGATGTAAATTAATCTATTCGAAATATGGATCAAATGATAAAACATTTAACTTTTAAGGGAACCTTTTTAATACTTTGAAATTATATTTTTTAAAAATCAACATTATAAATAAGAGTAATAAAAAATTATTTTAATTTAAACATAATTTTCACAATGTGTATTATAAAATAAAATAAAATAAAACATTAGGGTTGGAGAAACCAAACATAGAAGAATAAGATTCAATTGAAATATTTATAACTCAATGAAAGAAGATTAGATTTATCAATATCCTTTATTGTCAACATACTCAATGAAACATGAGACATTTTAAAATGGTTTTATGTCATAAAAATATAAAAAATTAATTAATACCACATAATACAATCATAATTAATTATTATAAACTTATATTAAATAATTTCAAGATATGGATCATAACTCAATGAGTAAAAATTGAGTTACCAAAAATTCTTGTGATTGGCTTAACGATTGAGTCAAAAGATATTTGAAGAAATGTACTAGATTTATCTTAACATTTACCACTAATTATAAGAAAATAATTTATAAAACATGCATGTGATATTAAAACAATATAACATGATATAAACGAAACTTGGGGCATAACATATAGCATGTCCTAAAGAATCAGAATTGGGGATAAGAAAACACTTACCATAATTATGGTTTAGTCGAAATTCACTCTAACTTTTTGTAAAATAAAAATAAAAATAATAATCACCCAAGTTATAAATTTCATTATATTTATAACCTTTTTAAACTTAATTTATAGTTATTCTGTAAATTTTTATTAGTTTTCTATTATCTATATTCGATATAGGGTGTCAGTAATGTTGATCGGGACGAACTAGTTTCATAATAGAGATGTTTTTATTACTTATTATCAAAGAATGAATTATTAACAAAGAATATAAATTACTTTATTTTATTATTTATAATTATTTATAATGTTATATGGTCATTATATGGGTGTTTTGGTCATAATCCTTAATGTTGAATTTGGAGATGAGCATGTTTTGATGACTCTTAGCTTAAAAATGGTGTTTTCTTAAATAAAGACTTAAATTTTCTATATTACCATGAATATAACAAAAAATAATTATTTTCATATTATGTGAAATATTAATATAAATTAAATACCCATATTCATCCATAATATAATTTTATAGAATTGTATAATGATGTGTTTAAACTAACCTAAACAAGAACAAACCATACTGAATGGGTGATTATGAAGTGGTCGAGTTGTAATATCATAATACAATAAGAATAATGAACTTATACAGTGTATATTAATGTGTTATATAATAATTTTAAATAATTATATGATTAATATAACCTATATAATGTTATTTCATGTTAGGAGGAAAATTTTTTTTTAATTAGAATGTTGTTTTGGATTGTTGAATTTACCATGGTTATTTATTGATCATATTTTTCATAGTTTATCCAGTTTTTCATTCCAAAAACATATTAATTTCATAAAATTAATATTTATTCATTAAACCCATCTCATGAAAATCCACGTGATGTAGTAATTTAATGATAAATAGAAAATAATCATCCCATTGAGTTAGTATCAACACATACATATTGATGATGAATTAATTCTTCATCGAATGGGTAAATAGAGTAAAATTGTTTATCATTTAAAAAATATAAAATCTATCCAAAAAATAATACTTGTATATTAAATTCTTCATTAGGACCATACTTTCAAGGCAGTGAAGGAAAACAAAATGTGTTGATTCTTGGAGGCGGTAGTCCACACAACACAAAAATGATGATATCATATTCATTAATAGAAATTGTAATGATGTTGACTTCTTATACAATAATTATAATAACATACCAATATAAAAATGATACTTATTTTATCATTTTAATATGATTTAATATAATTTTAGGAATAAAAATGGACATAATGAAATAGAAATGAGAAAGGAGCAGTTATAAAATTTTACCCCACTTATTGAATTATGTCCTTTGTAAAAGGTGTTATGACTCTGAGGGGTGATCTTATGAGAATAAAAAAACTATTCAAGGTGTATATGAGTTATATGGATATATTTGGGTTCATTTATGGATGAAATTACTATATTTTAGTATTGGAGGAAATGAGGAGAGGAGATCAACTTTTAAAAATGAAAATGGATAATATTTTTATAAATACCAAAGAATTTAAATAATGGGATGTCAATCTCAGGAAAGGAAGCTCCAAAATTAAGAAATAATTTATTTTGAGAGGGATATGGTCTATAAAAACAAGATACACGTAATTAAAATAATGTATTGATCATTTTAGTGCCTTTTCCAATAAGGTTATTCATTTTTACTGTTTCAGGTTTTCACCAGGATGACTAGTTTTTACATATATAATTTATCTTTTATGACCAAAAATAAATTGATAGTTATTATATAATGTGGAACTAATTATTTCAAGTTTAATAACCATTTTTATTCAATTTTTTAAATTGAAAAAATTTATTTTAATGTACTAAATGATATATTTATTAAATATTTTTTTTAAATAAAATTAAATAAGTTCTAAAATATAAAACATGGGTTCTTAAATTAAAATCATCAATTTTAGTATTATAATTTAAATTATAAAATAAATATTTATTCTTATAAAATTATTTAATTATTTTTTAATTCATACATACATACTAATAATATCCTAAAAGTCATGTTATTTGTAAAAATTTTATTTGACACTATTCACCTAAAAATCAAATTTTTAGTGAAATTACAATAATTAAACCTAAAATAATATTGACATTTGAAATTAAAAAATGATTTTTAACAATTTAATTTTATAATATATATATATATATTTACTTATAAAAATTCTAAATATGAATAAATACTGCTTTTAATGAAAAAATGACTTTTTAAAACATCAACCGTCATTGATATTGTTTAAAAAAAATTATATATAATATAATATTTAAATAATTGTTTAAATATATAAATACAAAATATTAAAATATATATTTACATGTTGTCAATTTACTCTGTTAAGGTAGTACAATATATCGTGTTTTGAAATATTTTGTCAAAACATATCATTTATTATATTATTAATGAAAAATAATAATATATAATTATTTTAACTGATTATATTCAGTTTTTCAACTAATTGACAAATTATTCATGTAATTATAACATATTATGGGTTTTTAGTCAGTTTTCATGTTATTTTTTTGTTTTATGTGGACCAGGTTGTTAAATATAATATTTAATTAATGAAACCAAAATATTAGGTCTTTAAAAAAATGGAGGTGGATAGAGTTTCTCCAAGATTAGGGTTTCATGATCTTCAACACATATGGGAAGAGAAATTTTGGCTTTAGATGTTATGATAAGGAATTTGTAGGGAGATGTTGTTTAGGAATCTAGAGTTATTTATAGAGGGATAGAGGATCTTCCAATGATGCACATTAATGTAAAAGAGGCCAGTGGGAGAGGTGGCCTATTTTAGAAAATGGTGTATTAATAGCCAATGTAACAAGTGGATGAATATCATTAGGGAGACAAATTGGTGGAGACAATGTGTGATAATGTCATCTGAGAATATTCTGATGAGGGATATTATGAGGATGATTGAAATTAGAATATTTATTTGGGGGGTCGTTTGTTCCATCAATGGCATGCAAGAAAGTTCATAAAGAGTTAAATTACAAAATAAGAGGTAGTGAAATATGTTATTTCCAAGATGTATCAATCCTCGATTGGTCTGATCTAGTGTCCCCAGATAAATTGATTAGTGTCTGATTTCATATAATGATCCCTAGTCTGTCAATAAGCCAAGGTAGGGCATCATGTTCCAAGTAGTTTTTTTTCCGTTAGATATCCCTATTTTGGAAATTGGTAAGAATCATGATGTATTTACTCATTGTCCGACCATTATACTAGGTAGTATGTAATTATATTTTTGTTATCCTATATTAGTTGACTAATTTGGCCCACTTTATAGTGATTAGGATGTGGGGTGCTATGGAGGTCTTAGCGAGGTTGTGTAAGGATGAGGGTGTGTCCCATTACGAGGCACTAAGTACTTTCATTTATGAAAATGATCCTCCTTTCCCCTCACGAGTCTAGATGGAAATGAAACAAACTTTTGGCTCTTAATTTCAACTTAAAACTACATTATAAAATTATATGGATGGGTAGAAATGGAGGAATCTCCCGACACTGGAGAATATTTTTTGTGTTTGTGTCTTTGACTTTAGTAGATCATTGATGAATCATTTTCCATTTGTCGATTTTTTTTATAAATATATTTTCCACTATTCCATTAGAGTGGCTCCATTAAAGGTGTTTTATGGGAAAAATTATGATTATATGTTATGTTAGATCGAGGCTGGGGAGTCTTCAGTCCTTACACAATATAAAGTGCGAGGGATGATATAGAAGATTTATATGGTTAAATAATGGATAAATGAGGTTAATGACCATAAAGATTCACATTCATACTGGAGGAGGATATTGTTGGAGTTTTAGGATGGTGATGATTGGTTATTGGGGGTTCCTCTCATCATGAATAATGTAGGTTTTGTAGGGGAGTAATATTACTCTGTAGTTTTTTAGTCTTTAGGAGGTGTTTTAGTATGTTGGAATGGTGGTCGATTCGTTAGTGCCTCCATTTTTCATGGATTAGATCAATCTAATTTTTAATGTGTCATATCTTTGATGATACCATCATGATAATTGTCTTGTTTTATATGGTAGAGATATGGATACAATGGATTATGTGACTTCTGTGAAATGTATAGTTGATATATGGAATTATGAAAATAAGGTTCTGCACAAGGGTGTTATTATTTTGATCCATGTTATATGGGGGATTGGATTTTTATAAGTTTATATTGGTAATAAGAGTCATAGATTACAAAACAATATCAGTAGAAATTTTTATTATCTTATTTTTATTAATGATGAGATGTTTGATTATTCATTAGATCGAATGAATTTTTTCCCAAGATTATTTGATTAAGATGGTTTATCAGGTTCTATTTTATGTTTTGTTTTTGGTATCCTTAATTTGAGTGGTATCTACCAAGGGGTGATTAATTAATGGTGTTAGAGGTTTTTCTTTTGGGTTTGGTTTCGATTAACAAGGAAGAAAAACATTTTATTTGTATTTATTATAACAAAATATATATTCTTAGGATATTAAATTATGATTTTTAGGATTTGGGTGCATCAAGAATGGTTTTGAGGAGAGATCAATGATTTTGAATTAAATTATCTATTGAGTCAAGATTTTAAAGAATGGAATCGTGTGGTTCAATATGATTGGAATATTTGAAGGAACAGTTACAGTGTAGTTCTAAGGGTTTCAGCATAGGGACCTAAGTGTACGATTATGTGGGCTCACTATCTCAGTAATGCTTGAAGTATGAAATATAGTTATTCCATAATTCACGTTTGAGGTTATTTTTGAGAAATGATAAGACAAAATATTATGCCATTATCCTTGGTGTTAGGAAACTCGATGGGTTTGATTTATTGTCCCTTCTATATGAAGTGTCACGCAGACATGGTGTCTTAGTTACATGGTTGTGCTACATGGTTGTATATCATCTTTGTGATATACATGGTGTGATTTGAATAGGTAGTTGGCTGATAACCTTTTTGATATAGTGAATTGGGTTTCCCTAGGGTTTTTATGTATACCATAGAAAATGTGGTGAAACCTTTAACCTTGCATCATAGTCTTCCATTTTACAGGTTGGGTAAAATTTTTGGGCACCATTAAATTTTATTCTTTAAGCTATATTTCCCTAGAATATTAAGAAACCCCAATGAATTTTTAGGATATCTCTTGGAAAACATCTATTTTCCTTAGGCATTAGCATTTGATGATTGAGTAGTAGTGATCTCTGCTGAGTTCTCACCCATCCATTCTCAGTTTATTCTTAGTTTATCATCAAAATAATGTTGTGGATGTTGAATGTGGTTGTATAATAAGGGTTAAAGAATGTTTTTGATTATGGGTGTTATGTTTAGGTTGTCAAAGGTTTCCCTATTGTGATAATGAACTTGGGATCACATCTTCCTTTCTATTTTATTTCAAAGAGGATTGTGAAGCTCCAGCTAAGACGAAGGATTTTAGAATAATCATTTTCTTTTGTGAGTTATGATATTAGAATAAATTTCCCACAAGGATAGGTATTATATATACAATTGATAAATAAAATTAAATAGATTAATGAAATTGGATAGAAATGTGTGTTATATAAGTTCTTTCACACATTCTTGATATAATTTTTCACTTTTATCTTATTCATTATTATTTCTGAAAATAATTTATATTGTGCCTTGTGTGTTTATTTTTTAAATTATCAATGGGAATAACTTTTCATGAAATGATAATAAATTAAAGATGATAATTAACTATATCGATGAAAGAAAGTAAATTATATGAAACTACGTTCTATTGTGGTAGAATGAAATGATTATTTGTGATGAATTATTGTTTTCTATTATGATACATTTTTTGTGGATATATTTGTGTTATTATTTTTGTGTTAACCATGATGTTGTGAATACATTTCTATATTTTATAAAATGGGGGGAATATGGGGTGGGGATTTGATTAAAATATTTGTTTGTGTAGTGAGTGTTATAGAAAATGCTCTATTCGACATAATGGGATTTGATTGAGGTTGTGTACTATGCATTGGGGTTGAAACTACATTTCCATTTTTTGTAAGAGGAATGAGTCCAATTTTTTGGTTTATGTCTTGGCTAGTTGATGTGGGATCATCTATTAGTCAGTCGAAAATATGAAATATAGTTTTTAATAATAAAAAATGGGGTTGGATATAATTGAATTATTTGTGATCTATAATTGAATCATTGGGATTTAGAATTTTTTATTAATGGATTTGATTAATATGGATGATTGTTTGAGTGGATTTTCATTAAATATGGAATTAAATGGATAGTGGACATGAACTTTTTAGAAAATGGTAAATCAATAAATTGGATAATTCTAGGAATAAATTTAAATTGCACATGTGGGGGTGGGGTTATTTTCATGATATATGGCTATTGTTGTGATTTTTTAAGGAAGAATCGATGTTAGTGTGAGGCATTAGTAGTTTGATTATTTTTGAGAGTTGTGGTCAGTTTTCTGGGTATAAAATTCTTGGTTGGGCTTGTGATTATATGTAAAAAAATATTTTATATTACTTTTGATTTATATATGAACCCCACCTATGTTGTATACCCTTATAAACCCTAATAAAATTTTTGGTATCGTGTATTTTCCACAATAATTCATGCTAAAAAGGATAAAAATTTCTGATTTCTCCCACTTCTCCTATATCTATTACCGATGTAGTATGATATATGATAGCTTGAGGTATGTATGATCATACTAACTTGTTATGAAATGCATTGGAAGACTCAATACTATATTGGTTTGATGATGGGAGCATGATGTTCTGAAAGACCCTACAGAGTATGGATGAGGAGGTACAAGTGCACTGGTAGACCCTACAATGTAGTGAGATGTCAATACCTCATAGGTGAATGAATAAACCTTATATGGAATTGAATGAAATGATATTATGTTGTTGATTCCATCCATTATAGGAGGAGGGAATAACGATTATGCACCTCATGTTAATGAAACACTATTATGATATATATGAGATGTGTGAGTGAGTTGTGTTATGTTGTGGAAATCCTGTAGAAGGGATTGGGAGGACAAGATGATTGACATTTCGGTGTGAGGGAAAATAACTAGTTGGGAAGTAGTTGAGGGGTATCCTTTTTAAATTCGTATATCCTATTTTATTATTCTTGGATGTGATATTTGGTAAGAGGGAATTTGTGATTATGGGTAGTAGTTGATATGATAGGTTGTTGTTAGTTCTAAAATTATTAAACTGAGACACTACTATAATAATTTTACAAATGAAAGAGAGGTTTTGGTTATGTTACTACTTAGTGTATCTTCTATGCTCAACCTAATATATAGAAACCGATTTTCATGTTTTTAGGGTGTGACTAGTGAACTGGATGGACAATAACAACTTTGATATTGGGTTTTATTATAGAGTATCTACCTATGTGTTTTAATGTTATTTTACTTTGGATTTGAATTTTTCCAACATTATTCAAGCACAATGGGACTCTTGTGGATCATGGTTATTTATAAGTTTTTTTTGTTGATCAGTAGACTACTCCTATATTCATGGTTTTTATTAGGGTGATTCCTCCAATTCCTATATCTTAAACCCCTAGTAATATTCACGATTTGGATACATATTAGAGTAAGGACTTGAGGGTCATTCTTGTCCTCCTTGTAATATTAGGAAGGGTTTCTAGTCATATAAGTCATGACACCCTCTGTCTCCATCACCATACAAGAGGAAAATATATACCATCTTGGTTATGATATTTCTGATTACATGATTTTAAATATACCCATAAAACCCCAAATTTTTATGTCTATAAGAATTTTCTTAAAACTGTATTAATGTATGAATGTTCTCCTAAAATGTATCTTTAAAACCATTGGAATGGAGATTAAATATGAAATATACACTCATAGTATACCCAATACTATGTGTATGTAATTCCATGTGGATTAAATTATCGGTCATACAACACAAAAATCTAATTATGGATTTATAAGAATGTTCTACATCTCTATGAGTAATTGTACTCACAATAACCTTAACATTTCAGCACAACCTATAATACTCTATAAAAAAAATCATTTCTATAAAAACCAAATTCATAAATTGATATCTCACTTATCATTTCACTACACATAATATATATGAAATCAATTAGAAAGAAATAAAATATGTATAATTCTTTTTATATAACCTAATAAATTTTATATTCTTAATTATTTTTATGAAAACTAAATAAACCACACACAAAGATCCATCAAATCAAATCACATATGATGGAATACTATAGGGGAATTTTTCTTCCCAGGTCTTTTATAGTTGTTTATAATCCTTACATATCTATCTAAACTCCACCACATCTCCATGTGGCTATATAATAAGTCCCTCTAACTAAAGTATTTAAGTTAGTAAAATATATGAATAAATTTTGGTTGAATAATGCAGAGTTTTTGGAATCATATTCCAAATTTTCACCTATTCTAATCGAGTGTGGAAACTCCTTTATTTCATAATATCTAACATTATGATGTATAGGATGTTTGATATCTACCTATAATACTTTCTATGTTAAAAAAAAACATCAAACAACAATTAAATTTCTTTAAGATCTTTCCGAAAATATTGTGAGACTTTACATTAATTTATATTTACCAAAACATCCCAAACTCCTTTTAAGATATAAAATAAATTTCAATTCATTTTGTTAAATAAACTAAACCCATTATGTTTAAGTTTACCAATATACCCTAAACAATTTTATTATCATAAGTGACATTCAAATTGAAATTTGACTTCTTTAATATTGTATTTTTTAAAATAAAATTATCTAATACTAAATATACGCCCAATTTTCACATAGTAACTGTATTTTCTCTAGCATATCATTCTAAGATTTAATTTTTTCGTGTCATGAAATATCACTTTTTTCTAATAGTAGGAATACTTATACAAAAATTCAAAAATATAACTTATTTTACAATCTATTTGATTGTTGAATTATTCTAAAAATAAAGATTTATTTATTAAACCATGAAACTTTTGAGTGGTGGGAACTCTTTACTTCAAATTTATCTTGGATAAACATCTTTATCCTCGATGATAATAATTTTTTCCATTGTCCGTTTTTCAAATATTTTATTGAAGTGGTAGATTTATAACCATTTTTATAAAAAAAATTATCACATAATTTAATAACAATTTGTATTTTTGCAACATATCTTATACCGTAATAATAAAACAAGATTATAGACAAAAAATATATATTTTGATCTACCCGAGATTTATTGTAATCAACCCCATCCAAATCCATGATGTAGAAACCCCTAACCGCATCACTTAAATGAAAAAATTCATCTCTATGCTGTTGGATTTGGTTCCCTACAACCAATTACCTTATAATCTTGATTATTTATATATTTATAGTTTTTAATATTAATAGATATATCATAACATAGTGACAATTATTCTACATGTATTTAATGTGGAAATTTCCTTAGATTATTTTTTTGAATTCAAATATGATAGTAGTTACCTTCTCTGATGGGATCCTTAAATTGATGTGCTGATATTCATAAATAAATATTCTATGTTTGGATGAAAATGTATAACTAGACCCAGATGATATAGGCTATAACGGGTACGTGCTCATATTATCTTAGGACCTATTCTTATAATGATCACCCTTGGTAATATCTATGAGAGGTGGTTAAAAGAATATACACAGTAATGGAAACCCATATATTCTATGTGTCTTTAGATGTCCCAATCATGGATGTTTGTAATGATCATAAGGAATTAATATTTTTGTAATGTACATTATGAGTCACGTACTTTGATGTATTTCAAGAACCATGATGACATGTGGTCATAGAACATGAGCCTCGGCCCAGTTGGTGAGGACTCATTAAGTGCATCCAGGAGACCCAGGTTCAAAACTAGGTGGAGGAATAATTCTGGTAATGTAGAAGTATTGTAGCAGTATTGTTCAATTACTATAGAAGGCATTATTATAGTTACTGCAACATGTACTATTCGGTATTGTAGCATCAAGAACTATTCACCTTGGGCCACCGGTTTGGGCATGGAGTGCTTAAGACCTTCAGTCCACCCAGGACTTCGGGTTAGTAAGGAATTCTGGCCACCTTTAAGACCTTCGAACCACCTCAAGGCCTTCAAGACACCTGATCAGTGCGATTTTCCTAGAAAGACTCTACAAAAAAGAGCACCCCAGAGGGGGATTCAGAGCAAGTGCACTCACCAGAGCAGAACCAAATGGATTTGTCAGAATGAGAGGATATGGATATGTAATCAGGACCCACCAATTCTTGAATGGGAAGCCTATCCAAACGACCATGCGAAGGTGGAGAGCTACTATCACAATGCAGATGCTAGGGAGGGGCAGTACCTTGTAGATAGTCTGGTAGAATTCCATATGACCTTTGGGTCATGTAATATCCTAAGCCTATGGGACATGTAATATCTAATCCTCTAGGCCTTGTAAGGGTTCCCCCTCATCCCTTGAAATTGGGTTTATGAAAAATTAAAAAAATGAAGGCCTTTGTGCGATTTGAGTTAGGGTGATGTGGTGATAGTGGAGTTGGATATGATGTCTTCACCATTAATGATATGAAATTATTGAATAAATCAAGGAAGGATTTCCCCCTTCTCTTATATAATTAAGGATGAAGTATTAAGACCTTTTATGGAAATAAAAATGTATAATAAGTCAATTTCCATGTTGATTTTTCAGTGAGTTCACTTTTAGAATGTCAAAACAATATATTTTGAGAATATAGTTAGATTACACAATAGATGAAACCATCTTGAATGTGACATCAAGACAAAGGGATTACAGTACATAGTATGCATTAAAAGGAGGTAGGTATAGATTTGAATTATCTTAAAATAATTAGGTTTCATGATGAATTTCTAGATAATACTCTTGGTCTATGGGATTGACTCCCTATTATCAGGATGTGTGGATAGAGGGTAATACACAAACATTTTTCAGAGGATTACAAATTTAGTTTAATTGGAGTTTATAATGAAGTGATACCCACACCTGGGGTCTAATAAGAATCCATGTGAATGATAATAGGTTTCTAAATTCTATTATATTATTTTGGTTATAAATAACAACAATTTGATTTATTTATCATAGTATTCACAAGTTCTATTAATTTAAAAATTAAATATTAGAAACAATTATTTTTGGAATGAATGTGATATAGTTCAATGTTCATTAAATAATTATGAGAGGAATTGGATAGTTTAATGGGTCATCACATTATGTTAATTAATGTCACAAGTGAGTGGTGAAATCTTTATGATATATAAGAGATGTTTACTTACTCATTCATGAGGTTTTATTTATGTTAAAAAGGGATAAATTATCTAAGATTTCATGTGAGCTTTTGGAATGTTAACCCAAATAATTTCACAACATTTTTATCCTGTAATTGTTCCAAAAGTAATTTTCAAAAAATTTGTATAATATAACCCATATTCTCTCCTTAAATAAGATTTTTAGAGATAAATATTAATACTAGATTGATCAATGATTGTGGAAAAATGTGTGATACTCTACTAAGCATATGTGGGATGAAAGTCATTTTATATTACATTATGCATCCTAGAAATAGAATCATGATTTTCTTGTAGCCATGTTACTCATGTAATAGATCTTGAGGGATTCTTCTTTATTATCTTCAGATACATCAATCCGAAGTAGAGACGATATCACTCGGATTGTGTTGTCAAAATTAAATTCTATTTGATTAAATTTAATATTTAAATTACATTTCATGATATCTTCTTAGTAGATATGAATCTCTATAATGAATAATCCAATTTATGATCAATATGTGGAACTAAATTTATATCACACATGATTTATGGATTTTATTGCCTGCAAATTTCCTTCAATGGTATCAGATTTTTTTTTAAAATTATTAATGTTATAATTTTAGTTAATGTATCCAGGATTCCGAAAAAGTTTTTTTTATTTGGTCCTAATTTCATTGATGGAACATCGATCAGAATTGTTTTGACCAAGATATGATTGATTGGAAATTATTGATATTTTTGAAAAAAAATAATTATGTATATTAGAGTTATATGTATATATGGTGTCCATTCTCGAAAATAAGACTATATTTAAGTATAAAAGGTTTTTTATTTTATGATCATGTATATCACTTGCCAGTTTGGGGTGATCACACAACTATACACATAGTTTAGGATCAAAACACAAAAATAAAATATTGTAGTGGGTGTTTCACCATATAACAGATTGATTGAAGCCCACCAATTATTTGGGGGGGGAGGGTTAGACGTTAACTCTGGTTCGATGTTGGTACTATATGTATTAAATTTGTAAAATATTTTTTTGATTTGTTTTAATATGGTTCCCCTGGGGAGATCCCCATTATCTATCCATGTGATCCCCATTTGGGCATTCGATCTGACTTCAACCTAATATCAACTCAGGTCACCCTGATGTAGGTCAACTCAAGTCAATTTGGAAATTACCAGTCTGACCTAATATTCTTATAACATACCCTATTTAATTATTAGGAACCTATTCATGTTCCATAAAATCACGGTTTTAAAAAAATAGATAGTCATTAAATATTATTATGTGTAATTTATTAAAACTATTTTGTGTTCGATGGGATGTATCATTGATTAATTAATAAAATTTAATGTGTGTTTAATGAATAAAAAAGCCCACAAATTGAATTTTTTCACATTTAATTTTTATTAAGAAATATTATTTCATATTGATGGATCATGATCTATGATTGATCCAAGCATTTTTTATTTTTACATAATTATTTTTATTTTTCAATTTTATTTTTATAATATAATAGTAATTTCTTGTTTTATGATCAATGCATTGTCCCTAAATTTTATAATTGTATAAGGGTTTTAATTTACACATTCATGTGCTAAAATTTAATTTCAAATCTTGAGTTACACTCACATGGGAGTATACATTTCAAAGATCAGAGGCATTCCTTAAATCATTATTTAAATCGAGAGTCGTCATGAATGAAATCAAGTGAAATGAATAGATATTTGATATGCACTAATATTGAAGCCAAGATACAATCCAAGATATCCACTATGGTGTTTTCCAATACATTACCCACTCAATATATCAACAACTAGATAACATCTCGTGATCATTTATTTATTTATTTATTTTTATCATGCATTTTTAATTTTTTGAATGAATGTATACTATAATATCTTGTTGAGAAGATACGAAGAATAACATGATAAAAAATTATAAATTCATGATGAACTTTTCTATTTATTATTTTTTAATGGAGGGGGTGAAATAACATAGTATCATACATAATAAATAGAACCATATTTCAGTCACCAAGGGAGCAAAATTTATTTGGTGTAAATTATTTAATCAGGACATGATTAATTGATTATATAAATCCATATAATCAGAACAAGAATGAAAAAAAATTATTTTTTCATATAACTTATTAAAATATAAAAATGAAAAAATGTTGATATTGACTTCTATATCTTGATTCATAATAGAAAAATAGGATCAATGTGTTTTCACATCCTTTGTTTGGGAATTTCTATTTAATTTGGAATTTTATTTTTTAGGTGGACGTGAAGAAACATTTATTTAGAATAATTGATGTTTTCAGTCCAACAAAAATTCGGAGGAAAGTGTTGAGGAAATATTTTTATTAGGTTTTATGATTGGGGATTCTACTCAACGGATCAACGAGGTGTGTGTTTACAAGTTGTTCCTACCAGAATACCACTAAGTAATTTTCCTGGAAATTTAATAGGGTTTGATAGGTGAAGAATGTATGCCTTCCAATAGAATATCTATGTGATTTTATATTTTGAATTAAATGTTAATGGTTATTGGGATTTAATAAAATAATATTATACTAAAAAATAAAATTCATTTTATAACTATATTATAATCATGATAAAATATTGAACTCTTTTTTTATTTTTTGATGCAGAAAATGTTATCATGACCTCAAAATTATAACTATGATTGATATTAGAGGAAGATAATATCCTAATCATCATGAATATCTAGGAGTGATACATGTTCATGTGCTTTATACTATATTAAGTGAAACAATTTTATGTTTTCGAGTCAGGTGTTTAAAAAATATCACAATAAGGAGCCTAATGAGGAGGATATAACTATAACAACCCTACTAATTATTACACACTTAAACATGATTTATTACATAAAAATTCAATTAAGAAAACTATGGGGATTGATAGTTCTAGTTTCTTGGAAAAATATAACATTACATAACAACATAGAACAAAAAACACAACATCTTTATTAAAAACTAATTTTACATGACCACAACATTCTTTCGTACATAGCATTGCATGGGACAACCGGAGGACATGTATAAGAAAAGGGTGATTTATAAAGCATAGTAAAAGAGTAAACAAATATTAACATGAAGAATATAATATTTTTTATGTAATAGGGGTATCAATTGAGTAAAATAGAAACATTAACATAAAGTAATTATGTATAATGATTATCATAATGTGGAAATGAGGAAAGAACATTTAGCATGATATTATCATGAGCTAAGCCTCATTTCACATGGTTCAAGAGTAAAAACTCATTGCACTAGAATTAGCACAAGTAAACCAAAGTAACACTTGAATTAGAATGAGTAAAACCTCATTTCACTTGACGTATCCTGATATTCATATTTAAGCAATGAATTTGATATTTATCAAGGAACACCCTTTATAAACATTTCATTTAATGCATATGGGTTCCACATGGATCATACAACATGGATTCAGTAAACATAATAATTTATTACATTAATAAGAGATGTGGAATACATAAATTTATGTCCTCAATCAACAGTTACATGTGAATATAGTTGAAAACCCTTGATAGAGAAAGAAGTATGGTATTCACTTGCACGATGAATTTGGCAGGGGAAATTTTGGTATACCCTCAATAGCATAATGATGTCAAATATAAATCGTAAAATGGTTTAATGGGATAGAAAGGGGTATATCATAATTTATACATCAAATGGACAGTAAGGGGGTCATGGAACATAATATCCAAACATATGTAATGGAATTTAGATTCATAATATAAAATAATTTCTTGAATGTAAATGAGAAGAGAGAAATTCCTTATAGAATTTTTGCATGGTAACAGGTGTACATGGGAGGCATTAATGAGAGATAAAGTAGTCTATCATCATTAAAATATAATGAGGTTTTCATGGAGGAGGTTATAAACCATACTAAAAAATTTTTAATTGAAAATAAAATGGTATAAAAACATAAATAAATTTGGAAAAAAATGATAAAGAAGAAATCCCATACATGGAACTTTGATCCCAAAGGCTTGGGAGAGGCCTGAGAGAGTATCAATGGGAGATTAGGGTGCCATCGTAGGATTATATAGAGTGGAGTGTAGTGTAGGTCAGTTATCCAAGGGTTTTGAGTGAATAGAAGTGGGAGCTTGGGTGGGTTTATAAAGGAAAAATAGAGGGGAGTTCATTAATATATCAAAAACATAGGTTTTGGAATATATATAATAAAATATTAAAAAAAACAAAGGTTTTTCCCATTGTTTTTTCCAAATGGGATTAGAAAAATTATTTTATAAGGCCAATAGACAAACTTATTAATGTGTTAGGCTTTCTTAGGTGGAGGTGAGTCAAACTCCCAAGGAAATCATTTTAAAATATAAATATATTTTATAAGTCTTAGAGGTTCCAATAAGGAATTTTAAAATTAATAAAATAAATATAAAATCAAAATATTTAAAAGTTAAAACATATATTGGCCAAATATACCTTTTATAGTAGTTTATTACATCACAATTGGGTTATTATGATGTTAGAAAACACATCATATATTTAAACGGTATTTATGTTTTACCTATAAAATTAACTGTGTCAAAAAATTATGAAAAATAAACCATTAGATAATTTTGGAATCTTGAATGCAAAAATAATATTTTTTTTATATGACTAATTTTTTAAATAGGTGAATTTTTAATTTTAAAATAAAAACTAACATTTATTTAGAATTATTTAGTATTGGAAAAAACAGCTTTAAAACCTTATTAAAAATAACAATTGTATTCATAAAAGTTGTATGATCATTTATATTTAATAAAAATTTATTTAGAAATAATATTTTATGAAAATATTATTTAATTAAAAAATCCATTAATTCATCAAAATAGATTTCTTAATTTAATATTAACTAAAAATACTATTTGTGATTTAAAAAACAGTTACAAATTAACAATAATAAAAGTAGTGTTTATTATTTATTCTGTACAAAAAAATATAACATATAATTAAAGTGCTAGGGTCTTTTTTTGTAACCTCTTATAACACCTTCATAAGACATAAGGGTAAGGTGTGCGACGTCGATAGACTATTGGGGTGGATCGAATAACATCACTCGGGTGGTAGTCTCTCTTAACATCTACTCCTCATATAGGCAGTTATGTTCAAGATTAATGTTATGAAGCTCAGCTTGGGCATGTCAGGAGTGAAGCCCAGTGATGCTAAATCCTTTCTGATCTCCAAGAAATGGGCATCATATGAAGCAATTCTATTAGATGAGTCCATCACTTCCTTTTTCTAAGTAAATTGGATTTGTTAAAGACATATATTTATACTAATCATGTTATCACTTTTCAACACCTATAATAGAAATGATAAAATTTCATAAAGGTATTTTAAAATCCACAAATCCAAGGAAGTTCATATGTTGTGTATATCCATTTTACATAATAAGACATTTCATTAGATCAATAAATATTTTCATTAATAAAAGGTTGGGTCGTTACAATCTTCCCCACCTAATAAATTTCACCCTCAAAATTTCCCATTTCTACACTAAAATAGATGAGGGTAACTCTACTTCATCACTTCCTTCAATTCCCACGTCACATTTTCAAATTTCTGGTTTCGACACAATACCTTGTTGAGTGGTATTTTCTTATTTCCTAAATTGTTTTACCTATGATCTAATATTTTCTCTGACTTCTCTTCATAGGAGAGTTTATTCTCAAATTTTACCACCTTTGGATTGATTACATGTGAAGGGTCATGTATGTACTTCCTCAAGAGTGATACATGTAATACATAATGTACCTGAGATAGGTTTGGTGGGAGTTCTAGTCAATTGGACACTACTCCAATGAAATCAAGGATATCAAAAGAGCTAATGTACCTTGGAGTATGATTTTATTTCTTCTAAAATATGATAATTATCTTCCACAGTGATAGGAAGAGGAATACCATGTCACCAAAATAAAATCCTAGGTCACATCTATGATTGTTGGAATAGCTCTTTGGTCGACTCTGAGAAGATTTAATGTTATACTGGATGGTCCTAACCTTCTCCACCATTTCGTTAACTATTTATGGATGTAAGAGTCTTCTCCCCCCAATGTCATCCCAACATACTGGTGTTCTGCTCCTCTTTTCATAAAGGGCTTCATAAGGACCCATTTAGATGCTTTAGTGGAATATGTTATTGTAAGAAAACTCAACCAGAGGAAGATGATGATCCAATCCTACATTGATGTACATTGAGGAGGCTCTCAACTTGTCCTCAATTGTTTGGATGGTCCACTCAGATTGGCCATCAGTTTGAGGATGATAATCTGGACTAATGTTCAACTGAGTATTCAGAGTGTGTTGGATACTCTTCCAGAACATAGAGGTGAATCTTGGATGTCAATCAGATACAATAAATATCGGTACCCCATGAAGACTTACCACTTATCTGATGTATATCTGTGTCAGTTGATCCAATGAGAAATCCTATCAAATTGCAATGAAGTGTAAAGTCATTGTATGACGATCCACAACAACCTAGATAGAATTGTTTAATTTTGATGTATTCAGATGTTCGGGGACAAGTTCCATGGTGATCTTATACCATTTACATCTTGGTATGTGTAATTTTTGCATAATAACCTTAGGCTTCCTCCTCTCATCCTACACTTGCGAACATACCAGGAACATTGATGTATACTAATTGATATCATTCTTCATGTTATATAAACAATAACTCTCTCAAAGATCTCAATACGTCCTATTGTTTCCTAGGTGAATGGATAAATTCGAACTATGTGCATTATGGAAAAGTTCATTCTTTAACTCCAGATATGATGGAACACATAGTCCAAACCCATATCTCACAATTCCCTCTTAATTAACATTGAACTCTGAGGATTTCCCTTTTCTGGTAGTTTCCACTTTCTTATAAATTCTCACATCATCTTTTTGAGCATCCATTAACCATTCCAAAATAGAAAATTGAGCAATAATTTGTGAAATTATTGATGTTGTTCCCTTGTTTATGATTTCCATTTCCTTATCCTTAAAATCTAATAAGATTGGATCCTTTTCATTTATCATCAATGAAATAATATCTGGTTCCTTTCTTCTTAGAGAATCCACCACCATGTTCACATTTCGAGGGTGGTAATAGATCAAGCAGTCATAGTCTATGGTCATCTCTAACCATATTCATTGGTTCATGTTCAACTCTTTCAAAGTGAATATATACTTGAGGCTGATGTGATCCATATATATTTCACACTTATCCCCAAAGTGGTAATGCATCAAAATTTTCAAAGTGAAGATTTCTATAGCGAACTTCAGATCACGTTTTGGATAGTTTTTCTTTTGAAATTATAATTTCCTTAGATAATAGGTGATGACCTTTTCATCTTTCATCAACAAACAACTCATGCCATTCTTGGAAGCATTACTGAACACCATGAAAAGATCCCCACTTGTGGGTAGTATGAGCACGAGAGTAGTGATAAACCTCCTTTGCAAATCCTTTAAGCTCTCTTCGTATTCATCACTCCATGTAATGTTGAATCCCTTACAAGTTATATTGGTAAGAGGGTTTGACAGTCATGAAAAATTTCTCACAAATCAGCAATAATATCCAGCAAACCCCATGAATCTATAGATATCTATCACCAATATTGTCCCCAAACATCCCTCGATATCATTTTTCCTAGAGGGATCCAAAGATATCCCATTTCTTGTGATGATACGACCCATGAATGATACCTCCTTCAACTAGACCTCAGACTTGCTTTAGTTTTCAAAGAGATTCTCCTTTTTCAAGGTCTCTAGTACAGTGCTTAGATGATCCTCAGGCTCCTCCTTAATTTTGGATTATATTAGAATATCATCTATAAAGACTACCAATTTTTTTTGAGGTAATATATAAAGACTATATTCATTATTTACATGATGATTTATGGAAAATTAGTGTGTTCAAAAGGCATTACTATGAATTCATATCACCCGTACCTTGTACAAAAAGCAGTCTTGGGGATAACCTCCTTCTTCGCCCTTACTTGGTAATATCCCAACCGCAGAACCATATCGGAGAAGTATTATACTCAAAATAGCTAATATAACAAGTCATCAATTCATGGCAAATGATACTTGTTCTATATCATGATTTTTTTTAGCACACGATAATCAATGAAAAGGTTCAATAACCCATCCTTCTTCTTGACGAAGAGGACTGGTGCACCCCATGGTGAATCACTTGGGAGTATAAACCCTTTGTCCCGATTCAGCTATAATTGTTACTTTAGATCCTCAAGCTCCCAAATATCTATTCTATTTGGATTCAGGGATATTGGAAATTCCCTAGGTATAAGATCAAAAAAGAATTCAACATATCTTCTAGGAGGAAGACCAAAAAATTTCTTGGGAAACACTTCAGTGAATTCCCTCACAATAGGCACGTATTCAACAACGGTTGCCTCCATAGACTCAATCATTTGAGCATGATACATGTGATCATAGATAAGTAATATCCATTCTTGAGATGATAGTGCTAAAGAAGATTCATCCTCATTCTTTCACTTGTATAAAATCAGGGGTTGATTATCCAAATTGAGAGTGATTTCCCTATCACAACAATTTATGTTAGATCTATATAGGAAAATCCAATCCATGACAATAATTGCATCAAATTCCACCATAGAGAGTATTATGTTGTTCTATGGGAAGTTCAATCCTCAAATTGTGATAGTAGAGGAGTTATATTCATGGGAAGTAATGATTTCCCCATTCTCAATTCTCATCGACATCTCTACTTCCATGATTTGAGGTGGTGTTGGGATTGTTCTACTAAACATTTAAGATATAAAAGAATGCATAGAACTAGATTCAAAAATTATGTTCACTGTTGATGAATGAATAAGTAGCATACCTATCACCACTTCTTTTTCTAGGATCTCATTAGTTGTAGTGATGTAAAATGTTCACCCTTTCTGCCTTGGAGGTTGTTGGTTTCCCCTAAAAACCCTTCTGTAGGGAACTATTTGGCAAAGTGCCCTGGTTCTTTGTAGTTGAAGAAATGAAAAATGTGTTAAGGGTCAAATGGATCATTCCTCGCCGCTGTTGCAACAACAGGATTTTCTTATCGATAGTTAATGGCCAAGTGCACTTCTCTTCCAAACCTAAAGCATTTCTTCATCACATTCAGCTAATTTATAGGGTGATTATTTTGGCACCTTTGGTAATTGGGGTGCTGGAATTTCTTAGAACTATTGAATTTATCCATATGACCACCCAAATTAAAGTCTACTTTTCACTTCTGGTCCCCATGATACATCTAATAATATCTAATATCCATTTCTACTTTGAGGATACATCAAAAAATTTCTTCATTGTTCTCTAACACATGGATCCCCAAGGCTTTCTATAGGCTAGGTTTTAGCCCACCAAAGAAGCAGTCAACCTTGAATTCTTGGGTAATGACAAATCCAGATGCATATCATGGATTCCTTGTGAATTTTTCTTCGTATGCTCCAATAGATTTGGAGTCTTTTTTCTTGAGAGAAAATAAGTTCATTTCAATCTTATTTCGTAGGGTTCAAGAAAAATATTTATCAAAAAACATTTTCAGGATTTCATTCCACTCTAATGGCTTGATCTCTTCCTCAAGCATCGTATTTTTTGATCAATGTCCATCCATGATCAGCTAACCCTCTATATGATAAGAATCTAGAAGAACCTTCTATTATTTAAAACATTCTAGGATGGAGAAGATATTTACAATGTATTTGATCCATTGTTCAGCGATTGAGGGATCTGATGATCCATTAAAAGTTAGAGGCCTTTGTCTTGTGAATATATTGATTGCAGATTTTTTTTCCTTAGGGGGGTTGGAAATTCTTCTTGACTCCGGTTTCTATTCAAAAATTGAGTTAACTGAGACAGTATCATGAAAAATTTTGCGATTCCCACACCCATCAGATTGGGATTCTAATTAGAATAGTCATTACATTGATCTACAAATTAGTTGTTAGCCTGAGTCCACCTACTATCAGTCATTGGTTTGAATAAAAGGATATTTAGGGGTAACACATAAAGGGGAATCCAATGAAAAAAATATAACTTATAAATTACATTTATTTCCTTAACATATGAATTTATAGGCTTTAATCTATGTTATCAATGATATACATTGAAACATATATTCTTAGGGGCATTATTTATTCCCATAATAATTGTTCATACTAATCATAGGAATTTACAAAATCATATCAACCGGGAGTGTCATAACCTAGATTTTGTCAAGGCTCATTGTCGTGCACTAGTTCCCAATCGAGTCTAGCTCAAAGCGGAATTTTTCGGTTTTACCCCTAGATAAATTTGTGCCAAAGCTACATCTACTTGTTCATATCTAGACAAGGATATATCTTTTTGATAAAACACTTACCTCATTGTCACCAAAATTTAGTGATGTTTTTATTACACATAGTCTTGTACAAAAATATTTCACTAGGTTTTTCTAATCCTAATCCTAGAAAATAACCAAACCAATCCTTTGATACCAACTATGACAAACCTTTTCATTATTACACACTTAATCATGATTTATTACATAAAAATACACTTATGAAAACTATGAGGATCAAGAGTTTTTGTTTCTTGGGAAATTAAAAACATTAAATAACAACTTAGAACATAAAACACAACATATTTGTTGAAAACATCGTTTACATGACCACATCAATTCTCATACTTAGCATTGAAAAAGATAACCTGAGCACATGCATAAGAAAAAGGTGATCTATAAACCCCAATAAGGGAGTAAACAAGTCATAACATGAAAAATATATTACATGTTAGGAAATATGAATATCACTGGAGTATAAGAGAAACCAGAACATTATTGAATTATATATCATGATTATCATAACATGGAAATGTGGCAACAACATTTAACAAGATTTCAGCATGAGCCAAGGCTCATTGCACATGGAGCAGGTGTAAACCCTCATTGCACATGAATTAGCATGAGTAAATCCTCATTTAACTTGAAATTGATTGAGTCAAGCCTCGTTTTACTTGACGTATCATGATATTAATATTTAACCAATGCATTGGAGTGCTATCAGGGTGAACCCTTTATTAACATCCCATTTCATGCATAAGTGTTCCACATGGATCATACAATATAGATTCATAAAACACCATAATTTATTCCACGAATATGAGAAGTAAATTTAATTTCCCAATCAACAAGTACATTTGAATAAAGTTGAATTCCCTTAATATGGAAATGGGTATGGTATTCACATACACTATGATTTTGGCTTGGGAAATTTTGGTATCCCTTCAGTAGCATAACGACATCAATTAGAAGTCATAAAATGGTTTAATGAGAGATAAATGGGTTTCTAATCGTTTATACATGAAATAGAAAATGAGGGGTTCATGGAACATAATATCCCAAAATATTTAATGTAATTTAGATACGTAATATAAAATAATTGCTTGAATGTAAATGAGAAGAGAGAAATTTCTTACACAATTTTAGTATGGTTACAGGTGTACATTGGGGGCATTCATGAGAGATAAATTGGTATCTTATCATTCATAAATATGGATAGATGTATGTGGGAGGATCAAAATCATACCCAAACATTCTTAATTGATAATAAAATGGTATAACAACATAAAAAAATTTGTAGAAAAATGAGAATGGAAGAAATCCATTACTTGGAAATGTGATCCCAAAGGCTGGGGAGAGGCTTGAGAGAGGCTTATTGGGAGCTTGGGGAACCTTGGGAGGATTATAAAGAGATAATGGTAGAGTAGGGACGTGATAAAAGGGTTTTTAGTAGAGATAAGTGAGTGCTTGGGTGGGATTATATAGGAAAAGAGGGCGAAATTCTTTCATATTTCACAAACACAGGTTTTTGAATCTATATAATTAAATATTTAAAACAAAAACCATCCCATGGTTTTTCCCATGTGTTTTTTTCAAAAGATAGTGGAGAAAATTATTTTATAAGGACAAAGTCCAAACTTATTAAAATATTAGGCTTTCTTATGTGGAGGTGAGTCACACTCTCAAGGAAATCATTTTAAAATGTTAAAACATTTTATAAATCGTAGAGGGTCCACTAAGGAATTGTAAAATTAGTAAATAAAATATAAAATCACATTATTTTAAAGGTAAAAAATATATTGTCAGAATATATCTTTCATAATATTTTAATATATCACTAGTAGGTCATTATGATGTCATAAAACACGTTATATATTTAAAAAATATTTAATTTTTAACTAAAGAATTTTACTACCTCAGACAATTATTAAAAATTCACCGTTATATAATTTCAGCATCCTAAATCCAAAAATATTATTCATTCTATCTCATTAATTTTCTAACTATGTGAATTTTTTACTTTTCAAATAAAAATATTCATTTATCAAAAATTCATGAGTTTTGACAAAAATAGATTTCATAACTTAATAAAAATTAAAATTGTATTCATAAAAATTATACTTTCATTTATATTTAATAAAAATTGATTATGTAATAATATTTAAATAAAATATCATTTAATTCAAAAATCCAGTAATTCATCAAAATAGATTTCTTAGTAGAATATTAACTAAAAATAAAATTTGTTTTGTAAAAACCATTTAAAAAGTTAAAATAATAAAATGATTGTATATTCCCAATTATATAAAAAAATAACACACATAATCATATTTCTAAGGTCTTGTTAAATAACCCCTTATAACACCAACATAAAACCTAATGTTAAGGTGTGTAATGGTGAGAGACTGTTGGGGTGGTTCGAATAACCTCGCTCATGTGGTAATCTCTTTTAACTTTCACTTCTCCTGTATCTAGTTCCATTCTAACTTAACATGTTATAGCTCAGCATGGGATTGGTCAAGAGCGAAGCCATGTGATGCTACCTCCTTTTAGAGATCTGAAAAATGGGCTTCATATGGAACAATTCTATTGGATGAGGCCATCACTTACTTGGTCGGAGTAAATTTGATTTTTTAAAGACCTATTTTTATATTAATCATGCTATCACTATTCAATGACTATATTTTCAATGGTAACAATTCTTAACGGTATTTTAAAATCCATAAATCCAAGGAAGTGCATATGTTTTATATAACCATTTTACATAATAAGATATTTAATTAGATCATGAAGAATTTTCATTTATAAAATAATGGGTTGTTATAATAACAATCTTATGTAAACCAATAAATTATGAACATTATATATAGTGTATTATGTTATTGTCCTTATCATGTGATATTCAAAAGTTTCATGGGATATGGAGGAATTAAATATGTTGTGTAATTACTATAATATTTATCAAGATATAGTGATGCATGTGTGTTATGAGATCTATATATCCCCCTTCATGTTTAATATTTTAAATTTGACCTTAGATGGGGGTTATATAGTCTTAATGATTGGATATATGGAGTTAGAATCATGGGCCTTAAGATTCCAGATGATTTGTGAATAGATCTCATACATTCATCATTACCATAGTGTTTATAGAGTTTTATTTTGAATTATAACATGATTAAAATTGATAAGTCACTCCTAGATATACTTACACTAATTACCCATGTAGATAATTACTTGAGGCATGTAAAAAAATATCATCCTTATAGTGAAAAAGAGGAAGGCCAGATAAAGGTCCCTAAGACCCATTTTATATCTAAGGCTCCAAGGAATTGTCCTTCTATAATGTGGATGGTCTAGAGGTAGGTAAAGGATTAAGATGAAGTATATTTTTCATATGGAATCATTGGCCACTGACTGAAGAAATACACCAATTTAAAGAGGAATGAAGAAGCGTTTGGTGAATTGAATATTGAGTGCACTCTTTATATATCTACATTTTGGTAATTGGATACAACATTTTGTTCAGACATATATATTCAAATGTACAATATAAGTAGATCCAGAGAGGATTCCAAAGGTGAGGTGGATATTTGAACTTCCAATCATGAATGATTAATTTCATAGGTTATAGGAGACTACCAAATCAGGTTTCTAAAAAATGATCATTTATTAAATGATTTATATTATGATCCTAGTGTTTCCAATATCATTATATCTATATTCATCCTAGATATGGGTTGTTTTATTTATCTATTTGAAACTAATTTATGATACATTTACAAATATAACATATCTTATGTTAAAAAAAATCTGAAGAATTATATTTTTATATTGGAAAATGAAAACCGAGGGTTGGAAATCAATAACGAATCATGTTTTAAAGACTATCACACCCAGTTGAGGAGTCAACAATTGTTAATGTAAATAATAAGTGTATTAAAAATATCTATAAAAATTTTATTTAGAATAATTTAATCTAATAACACTATATAAATGAATTTCTTGTTTAAATGGAAAGATGACTAGACCACCATTTTTAGGGTAGGGTGAAAGGGCCACAAAGCTCCAAGAACTAATAAAAACAGATGTATATAGACCATTTACAATGAAATATAGAGGTGGATACTAATACTTAAATACTTTTACGAGTCAAATAAGTGGATGTAGTTATATCTATTTATTGATGTTTAATATTGAATAATTTTAGAATTTTAAGGATTTAAAGAATGAAGTTAATATTTAACGTGGTATAAAGATATATAAGCTCTGATTAGATTAGAGTAAATTTTATATTAACAACAGTTCATTAAATATTACTGGGAGTTTGGTATTATATATAAACTGACTTGTATTTAAAAAGTATATTGGAATGGTGTTAGTTAAAGTGGGATACCCACCCAATTATACATGATGTGTTTGATGATGATTCATATAGATATTCCATTTTAATTTTGGGAATATTAATTAATGAATTATTTACACAAAATAAACTATGTGATAAATAATGTAGAGAATGGTATTCCATATAATTTAATGTAGGTATGAAAAATATTATTTTTTAAAATATATGTATATAGGAATGTAAGTAATTTGATAAAACCTCATTTTGTAAAAAAACTAGCTCCCAAAGAACTAAGTTTATCTTCATAGGATATACTATGAAAAAACGTGGTATTATTAATATAACCCTTCAGATAAATGGGTTTTCGTTGACCAAATAATCATTTTACAATATATAAAACTCATATATAAATGATATATTAGAAGAAAAATGAATTTAATGAAGTTGATTCCAATGATTCACAAGTGGTGGGATAAGAAAAATTTCCTAGAGCCCCCTGGAAGAGGATTTTCTTAAGACACTTGCACTATATAGGGTAACTAAAGAGGTTTGAGAGCTTGAGAGATATGGTTTTGTATTCACCTATTACAGGGATTAATTATAAGTAGAAAATGACGAACCAATGTTCTAAAAAGATCCAATAGAGAGCTCAAAAGTCATAAAAAGAAAACAAGCCACGAATTCTGAGATGGAATCCATGTATCAAAACAAATTCTAGGTTTTGGTTAAAACACTAAATGATATAAATCCCATTGAGTGAAAATGGGTATTATTACACCCCCTAATTTTAAGATATTATTATCTTGAAATAAATGAAAAAAATTCAATATCTTATGACTGACACAAATCCATTTTTAATTGAACAGTAATATTGAACATCATTTTAGGCTAACCATTAAATTAGGGGCATGAATCGGAACAACAAAATATCAAAAAACATGTAAAAACATTTCATATAATAAAATTATATTATTAAATAATTACTAAATTTCTAGTAAAGACATTTTTTTACTTTAAAAATATGTTTTCTTGAGGAAATGGATTTTATTTCATTTTATGCATGGATATTATAATTCTTTGAATGGAACTAAGGCCTTCAATTTTTTATTCATTTTTTTGATAATCCCCATTTTATGGGTTGAAAGGAACCCGTGCATAGATATTATAATAAATTTCTGAATCATTTAGAAATATAATTTTATAATCAATATTTAATTTCATAAATCAGCATATAAAAATTATCTCAAAATTAAATTTTTGGATTTTTCAAAAAAGAATAATTTTTTTGGGAATAGTGGAAAGATACATATTTTATTGTAATATATATTTTCTATTAAGTAATTTAAGATGTCCCTATTGTTTTATATTTATTTTAAATATTAATTATTTTATATTTATTTAAAAAAATAAAATTATTTTCATTAGAATCATCATTATTTTTATGTTTGGTATAAAAGAATTTTGATAGTTAATAATACATTTTAATGGAAAACCATTCTTCATCTCATTTTTTGGGTTTAATTTAATAAGAATTTAAACAAGTTACAAATATTTAATCTTGGAAAATTGATTCCATATTTAGAGACGGTATAATAAATATCTTTTAATAAGTCCAACATAATTTTTAGTTATCTTGAATAGTAAAAAGAGTAAAAAAATCAGCATGGGAAATGAAATACTACTGGTTAACCAAGGTTAAAACTAAATGACAAGGCATAAAATTTCCAAATTATTTAATTTTATATGAATTTATTTTGAAACTCATATCCTTAGGATCTATATTGAATTGCCAACTGGATGATTTTACATTAGAATAAAATAATAAAATTTTAATCCTTTAAAATATTCAAGCTGTGTCCCTCCCCCACATATATGATGGAACCACCCGTACTCTTTTATTTATAGATTATTGACCACCTATCTCAATTTAAAATACCATATGATCTTTTATACATACATATCCATGAACTACTCCAAGAATACAGTTACCATGGTCCTTAAAATTGATATAATATAGGTCCACTAATGAATAAGTAATCATCATACGTTATTTTTTAAATTTATTTTTCCTTCAATAATCATTAAATCCGAGGTATTTATCATAAAATAAAAGCATTATGACCCTCAATATTATGAAATTCTATTATTATTTTTAATGTAGTATTATCCACCATCTTTTCTAACAAATGGGAAATGAAATTATCACTCTTGCACACGTGTGGACTACCACCTCTACATAACAATATTATTCATTCCCAATCACAATAATTTGTGTTTGGTTATTATGATACATTTAATTATTTTATATACTATTTATGAAATCATTATTATTTGATAATTATAATAACATACCTACATTCATAAATTTTTTGTTTTTTCTTTACCAGAATGGTAATAAGGATAAATTTAATGAATATATATAGTATTTATTATATTACAATGATTCTCGAATGGTAAATTTATATTCACATTTCTATTGTTCCAACCATCAGAAATTGGAAAAATCACTCATGAGTACATATAGACTACCATATATACAAAGTGATGTAATTCAATTTTCATCTCTACATTACATAAATGGTAATAATAAAGTAATAGTCACATATATCCATTATTTTAATAAAACAAATTTAGAAAAAGTTGATAGGTTTATATAAGTAAATAATATATGGTATTATATGTATTAATATTGTTATGTAATATATGAATAATAAATCTCTATTTATTAAACAAGTTATTTGAATGAATACAAATAAAAATGAGACTTAATGTAAGAAATTTATGTTGCTCTCCCATTTTAATCAAGATTTTTTAGTCTTAAATTTCCATTGAGAATATAATATGATCCATCTTAGAAAAACCCATTTCATTTATCTTATTCACTAGTTATTTTTTAATTTTTATGTTTTAATACCATTTTTCTATTTTTGAAACTCAGAATGATAAAAAAAATGTTTTAATGAAAATCAAACATTATTTCTTATATATTTATAGAAAAATAATTTCTTCCATATCCATATTTTATAAATTTCTTTTATAATGTTTTTTACTATTCTTAAATAATTTTTTAGAATCTATTTACCCATATAATACTTTTTAAAAAATTATTTTAAAAGAACATTTTTCATATTCTGAGCATGGTGATTTTTTCCAAAAGTGTGAAAAAAATATTTATTCTACAGATTAAAACATGAATATATTTTCTCACCATAATTAATACTCAATGATTTAAAGCATGATTTACATGTTTCCATGGTTCTTTTGAAATCATTGTTTCTACTTAATGTTTTTTTAATATTTCAACCTTAAATTATTGACTTCTAATTAAAAATGTAACTCCTATAATAACGTAATCAAATGATATTTTTAAGATATTTTTCATGTATAATTACATCCTTTTATATAAATTATTATTTAATTAGGAAATTATCCAATGAAACCATTTGTATTCATTCACAGGATGGTTCAAGATTATGTTGATGATATTTTTATGAAAACCATTTATTTTATATGGGTTATTTTATGATAAAATGGGGAAATTTATATGAAACAGGTTTCCTTTCTCTCGGGGTATGAAATGTTGACAGGAAGAATTCGTTAGGATATTTTGGTTCATAGAAAATGGTTTTCATTATGTGAATGTTGGGCTTGGTATTATATAACTCTCCAATGATTTTGGTAGTGATGGATATCTCAAGAGGTAATAATGATATAAATGGGGAGTGAACATAGTTTAGTAGTGGAATCTGTCTAATATGATATTATTGTGAGTGAACCTTTAATAATTATATAATGGAATGAAAAATGAACCCAATCCACTGTATTAGCCTTAGTACCAATCCTTGTGTGAGTAACTGATTTTTCTATGATAATGTTTTGTAGAAAATGTATGTTCTATTAATATGATATTTTCTCATGGATCATGAAATATTTTTGATGATTCTTAACTCTTATGTATTATGTATTTTGATTGATAAAAACTTATACAGTTATTCATGATTAAATATCTTTGACTGATTAGGTATGGTTATTACATGTTTTGATCATGTTCTCATACCCTTATTATTATTTTTTCATAGTCATGATCATTGATTTATGTTTATTATATTTCCCTTAATAAGCACATAAGATCAAAATTTATTTTGTTTCCTTTCTATAGGTTATCCATAATGGCTTTAGGTAGGTTATGTATAATAATTTTACTATGTGAGAAGATCTTTTTGGTAGATATTGAAGACATTTCCAGAAAAAATATAATTATGTATCTAGCCTCCAAAGAGACTAAAACATTATGGTTTTGGTGTGGATAATAATGTTATTTAATCAAAATTAATCTAAAATGATGTAATATATATGTATGAATAGTATAGGTCTCCATAGTTGGTATTAGATCAGAGCTTAGTTATATTTGGAAAATAAGATGATGAAATATTGTGAGAATCCATAGGATAAGCCTATGTATTAAAGAAAATCCTATTTTTTTAGTAATGTAAGAGTTTTATTTTCTTGAAAATACATCCTTGTCGAGATATAATCAAGTGCATACTATTATGACAGGGATACCCCTTGGGGGAATAAATATAAAATGGGTGAATTAAGAATTATGTCATTTGTAACTGGTGGAAAAAGAGTGGACCTAAGAATGCACACTTGGATTTTAAATCTCATGGGATATTCCATGGTGAATTCATATTTTCTTCATAACCCATTATAATGGTTTGAATAGATAATGACCTAGGATATGATTGTTTAAACATATGATGTAATAGATTGAAAAGATGGTCTCATGATTTTGACATACAATGAACTATTTTTCAGTTTTTATCAATCTAATTAATGAATCATGATATTCGAGCTAACATTTGTTTTAGTAAGGCACTGAAAAAAATAAAATTTAGGTGGTTATAAGTGAACTAAAATATTAATGTATTATATTTTATCTTAGTCATGTGAATTTCCTTATATATTGAAAATTATCTAGAATGATAATTCATATCCTTAATGATTATATGTTGAATTTTTAGTGAGAAATAATTATGGTATGATGATCACATATCATGTATATGAATCTTATCCAATTAATGTTTATGGGAATATGATTTCTAAAAATCTCATTTTCCTCTTATAGTTGAATTTGATATTATTATGGGAACATATTGGATGTCATTATATTAATCTCATCTCCATTTACAAAGAAGGGATGTTATATTTGATATTACAAACAAACCTATGCTTCTTTATTAGTTTGATAATCAATATGAACTTCTAACGAATATTTCATACACTATATGGGTCTTGATTACTAAAAAAATTGGTATTTATCTCCAATGTTTCGGGGGGGGGAATCAGAATAAATGATATCCCTATTGTGTAGTGTTTGTTGATGTATTTTTTGAAGATCTTTTATATTCTCCCTCTAAATTTTGAAGATGATTTTTTAATAGTACTGATACATAGTTATAAACAAATTTAAAAGAATAAAAATAGAATTTCCCCACTTGAGTTGTAGGAATTGAATAAGAAATCCAAATAGAATCATCATAAGTGATTAATTTATCCATGTGCATCACCATGGTATGTACCTGTACATTTTTTCAAGAAGAATAATTGATTGATGTGACTCAACATTGATTATCAGAAATAGAACAATATCAAAATTCAGAATAATTATCCTTTTCCCCTTATTAATGGGTTGTTTGGTCACTAATATAGAGATCATTATTTCTCCAAGATTTCTCCTTGATATGTATATTATAAATTTAGTTTCAAAATTGATGAAATAACCAAAGTAACCATCCATTAAAGGTATGAACCCAATTAATTTATAGATATTCCATTTAACCTTTCTCTTAACACTTAAATCCTCTTGTATTTATTGAATAAAGTCCTTAGAGATTACCTTGATAAATTTATGGTGGTATTTATAGAAGGCATTTACATCCTAAAATATATATTTTTATTTATGAACAAAATTTTAGAGAAAAGTGAGAACTAGTCCTGAAACAAGAAACAATCAAAAAACATGGTATTAAATAGAAGAATATATGAGTTTCAATTTAAGCCTTTTAGTTACCTTACCTCTAAGAAGAGTCCATTGGAGGATGAGATCCTTCTCATCCCGATTTTCATTAAGTAGGTTTTCAAAGCTGTAAACCATCTTATCCAAAGTTTTTATGAGCTCTTCCACAGTAATATTTTTCCCGATTAATATATGTTCCAGATTTCCATGTTGTTTATGGCCCCATGCACCCTTCTCATTGGAATTTATGGTCGAGAACCTCCTCCCTACCAGCCTGTCAAATTCTTCTTGCTTAGTGATGACCTCCACATTCTTATCAGAGATTTATTCATTGAAATAGAGGAGGGTTTCTCACTCATCACATTCCATCAATTCACTCCCACTTTGAGGAATGTTTGGTTCAATCATATCCTTTCTTGCAACCATTTGGTCAGTGGTTAATGGTTCCCTTGTAGGTGGTTCAGGCTGCTTTGAAGAATATATCCCGGGTAGCTTGGGAGCCCTTTGACGAAACTTCCATTTCCTTGAGGACCCGGTGATAGGAGGGCTCCGTAAAGAGGATTAGTCTCTCCTTTTACGCAGCCTCTGAGAGTGTTTTATGAACCCTTCAGAGTCAATTACAGTGTTTTTACCCTTCATTGAGGGGAGTCTAATGTATTCCTCTACAAGTCCAACATCCTTTTTCTCATCAGGGAAGTCCATGTCCGGATCACATTCCTCCTAGGAACCCTCCAGTCGCAACGTATTGATCCTTCCATAATCAGCCTATTCACCATCCCTTCCCTCCACTACATGGTGCACATCACCTTCTAAAACTATGAAACAGTTAAGAGACAGACTATTCGTTCCACTGAACTTCACCATGTCATCATAAGATGTACTGTTCTGTGATACCCGCTATGGATACTTTGAAGATCTAGAATGCTCCAAACCCGAAAATGTGTACTGAAAATGATTTTTTTGTGACTTCCCAACCCTCACAATGAAACTGACCACCAACACATGTAAAAACATCCTTTCACGCAATATCTTCGATAATGGTTTTAGAGAATTCAGGATGCCTGGCTGAAACAACATTTGGTAGGGGGAACTGTTCCACAAGCCAAATCTCAGACACCTACACTGCCGCCCCTGATCCAATTGACAAATAACCCACAATAAATTATCAAATCATAAAAATCTTCTGAAATCCGTGGCTCCAACTGAAAATTACTTTTTTATTATAAAACACTTTGAGGAAAAAGTGAGAAACCACATACAACCAAAGAAAACAATTAGACCGCCCCATCCCATCATGTGAGCCAACAACAAGCCTTCGCCAACACAGGACCCCTCAGCAAGAAGTCCCGTGAAAAAGAAAAGGCATAGAACCAATGGGGAAGACATACCCTCTCAATCATCCAATTCTGAGAGACCTGCATCAATGAAGAATAATGATCTGATCCCCTTCCGGAGCAGGTCCAAGAAGTGTGCTGAAACAAGAGAAAACAAAACAACAAAGAAAAAAAAAGGAGAGCTGGAGAACCGTGGCTCTGGATCTTTAAGGATTTATTTTTTTACTACACCTGAAGAACATCCCAACCTTGGACCTGGAGGAACCTCCTTATGGGGAAGGACATGGATGGTTTCCACCTCACCCAAAGGATCATTGGATCCCCTTTTCACCATAGTACTAGATGTATGTGTAATGGTATGTCCCAAATCTCTAGAGAAATACCCACACCTCTTCATTGTCCCTTCTAAACTAGACGCATGAATAGAACACGCCTCGTTAGGCACAACCAAAGCAGGAAGCTCTTTGGGAACCAGGGGTGGTTCAACCCACACACCCGAAACCCTTTTGCGTCAATCATGATAATAGTACCCTTGCCCAAAGTAGGAGGATAAATACTTATTCCACAATTCATAATCTATATATTTGGTGTAGCTGTATTTACCCTCAATCACAATCCAAACCATGTCTGCTGGGGGCATTGAGAGTTCCATTTCAACAAAAATGCATGCTAATATTTTATGTTTCAAGGTAGGTGTCCTCTAATCTATGCACAAAAAGTGGAAATTGTAATTAACTATTGATTATAGAGGATAAAAATTCTAGAGGGCAGAGGGAGCCCAAATATTAGAAGCCAAATCTCCACCGTGGAGGGGTCACGATTCATGTGATGGTCAAATGACCAGCAGAACAAATGAAAATGAAAGCCCTGAACATATCTTCCAGCTCTAGAACAAGCCCACACCATATCTTCTTCATCACTGAAACGTAAAATCATCTTTCTTGGCCCTAGGAGACTGAGAACCACATGTTGGATTAAGCACCATTCCTCTTTCACATACCTATCAAACATCTCCACTGGAGGTTGATGCTAGATGAACAACACCACCAAGGCTGTAGAGAGCATAAAAGAAGCATCAATGAATTCCTATGAAGACATCTGGACTACTAGTTGACCATGGATGATTCTAGGGATCTTCATAGAAATGTTGATGCTAGGGAAAAAATGGGAGGTCACATGAAAAGAAGATCGGGCCCTGAGATCCTGGGCTTGAGGCCCCTCCCCTGGAGGAGGATGGGCCACCAAAGCCTGCATAGGCTCTAGGGAATCGGTCGCCGTCAGGGAGGAGAGAAGCGTGAAAAAATCCCTTTTCTCATAATCTAATATATATAATTTAAGTTAAAGGAATATAATTTAGAAGACATATTAACTCTACAGAAGTCCTTAAGGAATGAGAGTTATTAATAAGAAATTAAAATGCTTAAATCTTATCTAAATTATGTATCATTTTTTGGATATAAAATCTCAAGAGAGGTTATATCAGTGGATCTATCACAGGCATAATTTATTTAGAATTAGATACGAAAGACATTTGTGACTACGATTAACAGTTTTCAGGTTTTATTTGAATATATTTAACACTTTTGAAATAATTTCTCATGTAAATAAAATTCACTCTCCATGTTCTCCCAAAGGTAGTCATTTTCATTTGGATAAATTAATCTGGGGAATATTATGGAATTGATGAGATGGTTGGCTTACACAAAAATTGTTAAAAAATACTAATGTAGATTTTTTTTTTGTATTTAGTGATAAAATGAAGAATGGAAAATGATGTGTTTTCATGTATAATGATTTGGAATTCCTTATGGCTCAAGAAAATTTAAAATTTAGGGGAAAATTTACCGGGCTCAGGATTTGTATTAGAAAATTGTAATATATGAATTTAATATATGGATTTATTGACTTTGTGGTGAATGAGATGATATATATATATATATATATATATTGATCAAAAAATAATAAAGTATATATTCATGAAAAATGTGTTTAATATGATCCACAATAGATTATGGAGTGGATTAATGATTATAATTGGTCAATATATTACCTCCCTCAGAATGAAAATGAGATGGATGATTCTATGAGTTGGAAAGACCATTATTTTTGGTCCATGTTAAGGATTGAGAGGTATAAAATATTCATGTATTTAAATATATATATTTAATTGATATCTAAAGGCCACAAATAATATCTTTCTATGATAAATGTTCAAACATCCATCTATGTAAGGATAACGAAGCTACAACTATGGGATGTGGAACTATATAAGAAGAAGGGAAATGTACTTGAGTTCAACCATGATTGTGATAGAATGATAAGGTACAACAAATGAGTATGTGTTCCTTCAAAAGAAGAACTAAAGAACTAGATATTGGATAAAACTCATAGTTCATCATTCTATATTTATACTGTAAGAATGAACAAGTATATAGATTTTAGAGTGATTTATTGGGGGAGAATCTGAAAAGTGATATTGAAGAGTATATATTCTAATTACTTGTATGTTGGAAAGTTACAGTCTATAGAGAGATGTATAATATATTTTTATAAACATTACCCATAACATAATGTAAATAGGGAAACATTACCATATATTTTGTCACCGGACACCGCAAAACATCTAATGGGAATAATTAAATTTAGGTTTTATTTGATATACTTATGAAATTAGTTCATTTCATTTCCATCATATAACATTTAAATCTTGATAATATTTATAGGATATACATTAAATTATTAGCAAGGTTTCATGTTGTACAACATTATGTTGTATGTGATCTGGATTTGATGTTAACCTCAATGTTCAGGAGAACACTTCAATATAAATTGATATAAAGTTGAGTTTTATTACAACATATCATACTTAGAATGATGGTTAGTATGAGAGGACCATTGAAACTCTAGAAAACATTTTGAGATCCAGAAATGTCGATGCGAAATGTGGTTGGGATCAAGACCACCTTTCAGTATAATCTTCTTTGAAAATTATCTTTCAATCGATCATAAAGATGGATATTTATAAATCTCTATATGGTATTTAGTATAAAACCCCAATGTACTAAGGTGGAGTTTGAGAAGCAAATCAATTGGGACCAGATCAAGCATAGTAAATGGTTGGGGAGGTTATAACTATTTAGTAGAACATTAGGGAATCATAGAGTCTATAGAATGTTAGGAAGATAATTTTTGGTATGATTTAGAATTTGATGTTGTTGACAATTGATTCTTAGGAATATAAACTTATATAAAGGTTATTAAATTTTGAAATAATTGTATGATTATCCCCATATATATATAGGTCCAATTGAAATTGATGATTTTATCAGGACAAATGATTATCTCTTGGTTCTTCTGCTAAATCTCTCAAGTTTGTGATGTGTTTGATGTATATCCCCTTTGAAAGTACATACATAATCCTTCATATGTACTGAACTAAAAGTTCATAGAACTAGAGAATAATATCAATTACAAGTAACAATATGAGGATATTTTTTAATGAAAAAATAATGTTTTCAAAAACAAGATCCCTCACCTCAGTCAATGTTATATGGTGAAACCTAAAATTTAAAGAAGCTACATAGGAAGAGAATGATGTGATGAAGTATAAGAATCATTTATTTTTTCTATCAATGTGATCTAATTTCATGTGTAATATTATTATAAGGGGTATAATGTAAAATCATAAGATGTTATGATATATATCTCTTTAAATAAATTTAATTTCTTTGATAGATTTTGATACACACAACCTCGAGTCTAAACGAATCATAACATATTATACTATTATAAAATGTATGTTAAATTTGAGATGTGAATAGAAATATCAAAATTTTATTAAAATATTTTAGAGGTTCAATATAATGAAAATAGAATGAAGAATATGTTCACAACATTCAATAAAGACGTATTAAGACGCAAATATATATTTTCTGCAAAACAATTATTTAATTTTTTCACGTATATTATGGTTATTTTTTGAAACATTTAGAAGGTTTATTTTATATAAATTATATATATATTTAAAAAAATCAAATTAAAATAATATTAAAGTAAAATTTTTGGATTTTTTTGAAATGAATAATATTTTCACGAATAGTTAAAAATACAGATTTTATTGAAAACCGCCTTTTTGATTCAAGAATTTTAAAAGTAAAAATTTATTTCAAATTGATTTTAAAATTTTAATTGTTCCTTTTTATTTAATATAATCATTTTAATTTAATTTTTAATTTACAATATTATTAATTTTGGTATAAACTAATTCCATAGATAAAAATACAATTTTCTAAAAAAAATTCTATTGTGTTTAGTGGTTTTTTAAAATTAATTTCTTTCACAAATTGAAATTAAATGTTTTAAAAATTATTCCATAATTATAACAATAATTATTAATATTGTTTTATATTTTTACCCTAATTTTTGTTTATAGTGAAAAGTAAGTACAAAAAAATTTATCACCCTAGAAAAAGCCAAAATCGGGTTAACCTAGGTTATAACTAAGTGACAAGAACAAAATGTCCCACCATAAAAATTATTTGATAAATTTATTTAGAAAATTATCACTTTAGTGTAGATATTGATTTTTTTGTGACACATTTTCATTAAATAGACTTAATACTATTTCATAGTTTCTAAATATTCAATGTGTGTACCTCCCCCAACTTATAAAAAAGAACCTCATCTCCTCTTTTATTTACATGTTATTGTGCCACTTAGATAGATCATCCCATGCCCAATTCCTTTATAAAATTACTGAACATAGAATGTGGGGGTTTTTTTCTTGGAAGACCAATATAAGGGACTTTAAGAATAGTTAAAAAAGAGTTCTACATAAGAAGTGGTGAACATATTACCTGGAATATTTCAATTAATTTATTCTCGTACCTCATTTAATTATATTGTATTCATTATTAAATCAAAACATAAATATCCAAAACATAATAAAATTGTATTACGATTATGTAAAAACCACTATCTATTCTATTTCCTAACAATTTTAAAATGAATGTATTTCTCCTGTTTATGTGTTGATTACCTCCTCCACATAATGATATAAATAATTATAGATTGTCATAATTTATTATTTGTTAGGATTATATATTTAATGTTTATATATGATATCTATGACATTATTATAATTATATAATTATAATATATTATCTAACTTCTAACTTATCAATATGTTGAAAAAAGACAAAATCTCCCAGACGTACGAGTGAGCTGAAACTTCTATGAAGCTATTAGAATCATGTTTAATTTTTTACATAGATGGTAATAAGGATATATTCAATGAATATATATGATGTATATGAAATAATAATAATTCTATAATGGTAAACTGTTATTTATCATTATTTCATTCCATCTTTCAAAATGTGGAAATGTCACTCATGTGTATTTACAGACCATCGTCTCCACAATGTGATGTAATTCATTTTTCATTAATGATTAATATGAATAATTATAAAAAATATATAATATTATTAAATATAATACTGATATCATGATTATGATTATAGAAATAATGAAATCATGACCAATGATCAAGTACTAGAACCATATAACCAAAACACACCTGAAAAAGAAAAGGTTATCCCCAAGAACAATGATTTTGATAAATAATGGTTAATAAATAGGAAATAATATGTTATTATTATATCATACATTGTATGATATTTATAGATATGGTTTTTTATTATAGTAATAATATGTTTTTATTTATTGTAAAAAATATTTCAATGCGTATGATGAAATATGAGACTTGAGGTAATGGATTTATTTTTCAATTCAATTTCTAATCATAATTATTTGTGCTTGAATTTAAATTCAGGAAATTATTTGACCCTTATTATTATGGGGAGTTAAAACACTAGTTCTAAACTACTCTCCATGGTGGGAGGTGGTATAGAACAACCCATCCTACAAAAAAACACAAATACGAATCAATTAAAAGAAATATATTTCCTAAAAGAGAATATACAAGAAAATCTCAACCCTAATGAGAACATGAGGAAGAAAATAAAACTACAATGAGATTAATAAAAATAAGAATAGAAATAGTAATAACACAATATTTATAAAGTTCTAATATTTTTATCATGCTTTATGGAAATAACGCCACCCACTCCACTTATTGTTGTTATACTAAAAAAATGGAATTTTACAACCCAAGAAACAAGATAAAAGAATTTTATAAGATTATTCTCAAAACAAAATGGATATTCTGATAATACTCTTAAAATAGAAGGAAATAATAAGAAATAATTAATCAAGGATAATCAACATGAACATGAATAAAAAATATATCAAAACAATTGAGTTGAAATTATTACATTCTAATTTTCCATTCTTTTTGTTTTGGAAATCATAAAAACCATCTTATAACTATATTTACTTAATTTCATATATTTTAACTATTTTTATTTGTTTTTATAGATAATAATTTTTTACACTAAATTATTAAAAAATTAAAAAGTATAAATAATATAAAATTTTTATTACTAATTATGATTCCTCGGACTGAAGGACCATCCCCTACAAAGTAATAACCTTTGTTTTAATTAATGATGAGACTTATTTCCTATATATCATAATGAAAAGTCTCATGATCTTCAGATAGAGACTGGTACTAATACATCATAATAACCCCCATTTAGTGTATATTTTTGAAAAATAATAGGAAAGTCCCTCACAGTCACTAATTTTTATAATCAGAGTAACAATGGTTTTTCTATCAGACAGAATACATTTACCCTTATAATGGTTCTAAACAAAAAAATGATAGATTTTCTATTATTCCAAATCAATGTGAGCTATCATGTGTAATCAGTCTGAGGATATTGAATGTAACTCTAAATATGACCTTTAAGAGATCACCTATAAATATTTGGTTATTTTACGAGTGGGGAGGATATACATTCTCAACTCTAGTCATCTAAATTTTTTCTATACACGAAAATATCACTCCTAGACTTTGAAAGAATATATATAGTTGAATATAAATGGAATCCTTCTCAAGGATTTAATTAATTTAGAAATTTATTTCTGTATTTTTTGTCAAAACAGTGTTTTGATTGATGGATTCAAGGGATATGAATATGTTGAATCTGATCCATCAGATCAAGGGATTTCAAATCTTGGAAGGTAAAATCTGATCATGTTGTTGAGGGATCATGAGGATAGGTTGAAAAAATCTGATAATTATGTTGAGGGATATACTAGTTATTAATGACATACCTTACAGTAGGTATAAAACTATGGATACATTCACTCATGGTTACTAGAGTCTTTAACACTAAATGCTTATGATTTAATTTTATTATTAAGATTATATTTCATTATTATTTTTATAATATTATTATTTTTTATTTTTGTTAAAATATAATATTTCAGGTTTCTATTTATTATAAATATATTTTTAATACATTTCTTTCTAAACAAACTATTTCATCAGTGTAACTGTGTTACCAATAAATGGTACTATTTTAATTGAATTGTATCTTATTCCTATTCTAACACTATAATAATTGGATAATAACTAAGTTTGATCTTTTTTACTTAAATGTTTTTTTTGCATTTTTTCTAAATTTAATTTTTAAAATACAATTCATGCCCTTCTTATAAACATAAAAAATATTACGATCCAATAATTGGTATCAAATCCGGTTTCTAATGCTATATACTTGATTCATTTTTTACATTCTTCGTCACCTACATGTTTTTATGTTTAATTATAAACAACCAGTTTATAATTTTTTTACACATATGTGTAATTATAGAAATGATTTTGTACTATTTTTAAGATTTTACGGATAAATGTTGGAACCCATAAAAATATCAATCCCAATCAACACCCTGTGATTGATGATAATGACTATGAGTACTGGATAGATAGAATGGGAACATTTGTTATCCAAACTGGTGTTGATAACTCTATAATGCATAATGATGATTACAAGATACTTGAAAAATAAGTTACTAATTATACTAATCAAGAGAAACAAGAATACTTGTTAAATTATAGAGTGAATAATAATCATTTTTGTTCTTTTAAAAGGAATATGTACAATAAGATTTCTTCATGTGAAGCTACTAATTTTATTTTTGAAATATTAATAAAATACACAATTTGATACTTCTAATTTTTTTGAAACTAGGATGGAAATGATGAGATTTCATTATCATATTTTTTATTTTATAAATATAGAATCAATGGCTAACATGAAATAATGATTCCGGGATATTGTAAAAAAAATTCATTATCTTAGATACAAATAACATATTAATTTAATTTTGGTGGAAAATATTATAGAGATTATACCAAATGATATGGAATCTGAAAAAACATCGTTATAAAATTTAAGTAAAATTACTAATCTTATTTTTAATGATGTTATTGGCTCCCTTATATAATATGAAGGGTGATTAAAAATATTTTTTCAAAAAGAAAAAAATAAGAATGGAAGTGTTGCTTTTAAAACATCTATAAATGTCTTGATTAATCTTAAATCTGCTGAGAAATTTGTACTATCTAGAAAGAAAAAGAAATTGGTTGTTGACTCTGAATCTAGTTCTTTAGTAACTTCTAAAAAAGGGTTTTTAAATCTTGATAGGAGGATGAAAAAAATTGTAGGTAAGAATTATTTTCAAAACATTCAAAAATGTTTCATAAGAAAAAAATGATAAGAAATACTCAACAGAGGATTCTTCATATGAATGAAAAAAAACATGACATGTTAAAAAATATTTTCCTAATTTAAAAAATAAATTTAATGAATGCGAGAAATACAAATAGAAATGAAAATAAGTATTTAAATAATTAAGGAAAGAAGGATTTGAACGATTTTAAAACATGATGTTACAATGGTTGAGATTGTTCATCATAAAGTTATTATTATTAAAATAATTCTGAAAAGAGGAATATTAGAATTATTTTGAACTACTAAAGGTAAAAAACTGATTCATGGAATTGGTGAAAACTGTTGAACCCCTTACACAAATTTTTTTTAAAATGAAAACTATCATGATGAGAAAAAATATACATCAACTGATGTAAATACTATTCATTTAATGAGTATAATACTATACTTACTGATAAATAATTATATATGTTTGTGAAACAATTAGAAAATAAATTATTTAATGTTTGTAAAAAATGTCAATCACACAGAAAACATTATTAATGAAGATACAAGGAATACTATTTCAATTTATAAAATATCATATCTTTCTAAATATCTTGAGAAATCTAATTTTGGAAAATAAAATATTCCAAAATATCATGGAAAAGTTATTTCTCTGAAAAATACATTATGAAGTGATTTTGTAGAAATAAATTATAATAATATCACCTATAAGGATAAAAAATATATTTAAAATTGAATTATGATATTTATATATTAAAGAAAAATTTATATAATTTAACCACTTATAAGGATAACTTTGATAAAATTTATAAGAAAATAATAAATCAGAGTTATAATACAAAAAAAATTTACCATCTAATAAATTGTTTTCAATAATAACTATTTGTCTGATAAAAGATTATTATTTTCCAAAAAGTGCCGAATTTGTGGACAATAGAAATTTAAATGTTAATTAAATTGATTTTAGTCTATATGGTTTCATAAAGAATATTTATCTACTGAAATTACATTAACCAAAATTAACAAATTATGAATAATTTGGTTACAAAAAATTTACATTCTAACAATACCGGTCCCAATATTGTTTGGGTTCTGAAATAATAATTTCATTATTTTCAAGAAAATAGTGAAAAAACAGAAAACTATTTGGTATATGTTTCATGGTTTCTCTAGACCTATGAATAGAAATAAATATTTCTTTAAGAGGATTATCCTGAAGAAAGGTGGAAAAGCATCATTTAGAGACAATAAACATGAAAAAATAATTTGTATAGGTAATATTGTACATATTAGAAAATATCTTATTTAAAATAATTTATTCATTGTAGGACTTACATTTAATGATTTCCAATTACTACTGTATGTATGTTCTTTAAGTACATACTTGGATAATTAGTTATTTCATATAAAATATATTTCATATGTTATTTGTTTCTAATATTCCAGGTTATATACTTTCCCCATTAATTTTTGAAATAAAAAAAGATGAGAAATTTACATAAGGGAATGTGTTTATGAAGGGACATTTTTTTTCTAAAGAGATTGGTTTAAGGGGAGAATGTTTTGTAGAAATTTTATAATGGTGGGTTTAAAGGGGATACATATTTATTTAAGGGGGAGATTTTTGAAAACATTCCATAATATTATAAAGGATTTATAATCCTTAGGTGAGTTATACAGTACATCTTCGAAGTTATCAAATAAAAAATGGGATGAAGGTTGTTTTAAAGTAATTATTTTCAGTTAAGTTATTCTATTTTGAGCATTCCAAAAGGGTGATATTGTTGAGTCAAATGTATCACATTCTTCTTTTCAATTACATTAGTTTTAGAAATAATAAACACCTTCTTGAAACTATGTTTTATAACTATTATATGTTATAATTATTTTAGAATGTTTTTTGAAAACATTAATTTATATCGAATGACGTAATAATTGTAAAGTATAATAAACAAATATTTTATATTAATCAATCATTCTCATCGCATCGAAGGAGTTTCAGGTTAACAAGAATAACATTTTTTCAATAGTGTTGAGAATTATTTCCTATCTATCAGACTAAAAAAATTCATAACCATCAGACTGACATTGGTATTGATACATTGGGCTAACCATCATTTAGTTTATCAGTTTTACAAATAAATGGATTGTAAATATAAATGATCAAAGATTACAATTGAAATTACTAAGATTTTTTTCTATCATACAGAATACTTTTAGCACTGTAACGGTGGTGACCAAAATGATTTCAGAAATTCAATTATTACACATCACCGTGATCTATCAAGTGCAAGATATCTGAGGCCGTGAAAACTTTATCTTAAATATGACCATTAGGAGGTCTCCTATAAATATTTAGTCCTTATAAGAGTTAGGGGAACATACATTCTCAACTCATATCTTCTAATGTTTTCTTTTTGGGAATATATCATTCCTAGTCTTTGTAATACTTTAGAGAGTTTATGTTCTATGGAATCCTTATCAGCGTTTTACTTCATTCAGAAAAAAATTTATTTTGTATTTTTTATCTGATCATGGTTATGATTGAGGACTTCTAGTGATTGGAATATGGGTAATCTATTCAATTAGATTTAAGGATTTCAAAGCCAGAAAAAATAGTGTCTAATAACCATATCGAGGGAATTCTTGGAAAGGAAGATAGCATATGATCTTCATATCGAGGGATTTCTTGGTGAGGATAAATATACACTATAGAAGATATAAAATAAGGAAAATTTTAGTCAAGTTTACAAGCTATTTTAACTCTTAATATTAATGAGTGAAAAGTTTTATTAAGAATATAATTCATTCCTAATGTTATAAGAATTTTATTTTTATATTTTTTACAAGTTAATATTTCCACAATAAACATATTAGAAAATTAGTGTTAATACTTATCATTCTAAACAAACTATTTTATCATTGTAACTATGATATTGATAAACAATACTAATTTAATTAGATAGTCTCTTGTTCTGATTTTTATTATCTAATAATTAGATGATAACTGAGAATGATATTTTTACATAAATAGGAGTTTAATTTTTTAAAATATAACCCACCCCCTCTTTATTCCACTATAATCTCATAGAATATAAAAACCCCTTACTAGGGGTTGGCGTCACATGTTAGACTCCCTCAAAGATTTTTATCCACTACAATGGTCCATATTGAATCCCTCAAAACCCAGATAAATCCGCTATAACTAGTTTCCTGACATCAATAGGATGTTCCATCATCAATAGGCCAGTGAAAAATCCCTCACATATGATGCATATCCTTCTATCATCCCAATATATCTCTAAACATAAACATTATAAAATATTTGGTTCTATCACTCTCTTATGTAGGAGGAGAGAACCAAAACCTTTAAAAGATATTAAAAAAAACACTATCCAACTCAGGATAAGTCTTTAGATGAGGTGTGTGTTGGGGATTTTTTTATAAAAAAAACTCCCACAAATGGAAAACCAACACTATATGAATGTATTAAAATTTTACTATGAAAGGGATGATCAATGCTGTATAAGGGTCCCCATGGAACATCATTATCTTATTGTGAACTATTGTGTAATGGTATCACCGAATTCATAGGGGTATACTGGCTCTATACTAGTGTTTTAAGTGTTATCCAATTGTAACATTTCCCACTTGGTAAGGGTATTGAGTAATGCCAACCCAATATTTATGGGTCACAAAGGCACTACATAAGGGTATCAAGACCATCAAATAAAGGTAACCAACATCTTATATAAGGGTACCCACTATATTCCACTGGTTCTGTAAATGCACCTCTCACCCCACTTAAAGGTAACACACTCCCATTTAAGGGTAAGAAGATTCAAACCACTACTGTGTAATGGTATTCCTAAGCATATGTAAAGGTATCTCCTTCATAAAAATTGGAACCTAATGGAATACCAAACCATATGTAATTGTAAATCCTCAACTCATATATAATATAAGGTTATAAAACTACTTACATAAGGGAACATCCTATAAATACAACGTTAGAAAAGGGAAACAACCCACTTACAAATGGGTAAAAAATCCCCACATAAGTGTAAAATAAACTTTTATAAAGCTAAAAAAATCAATCTCAAATATTCCAAAATAATTATATGCTTACTAAAATATAAAATAAAGGGAAAAAAAATACAAAAACAAGATATAATTCATGGAATTAACAAATAAAAAAATAACTTTTTAATTTGTAACAATATAATTCCCAATTTAACAAATCTACACATTAAAAAAATTAAACAGTAGTCCTTATGTTCTTTCTACCCTATACTAGCCTAACCTATTAGTTGGTTCATATATTCATCACTAAAAAATACCCTTTGGTCAAAATGGTCATCCAAAACTGACCAAAAGGCAAGCAAGCACCAAAATGGAATATTTATAACCATACCAACACATATTGCACTAACAACTTCTAAAACATGCTATGGAAATCAATCTATAAAATAAATTACATTAAAAAATAACTTGAACATTCACTTATATAAGCTTCTACATCACATAACTATAAACAACATCAGACATTCCATCATTAGTCTTGTTCATATCTCTTATGCCTACAAGGCACCCTAAGAAAGATGAGGAGTATCAAATTCCCAAATAGAAAGAAACAATAAAAATAGAAATGATAAGTACAAAAATCACAAATGTACAATGGATCTATAATGATAGAAGTAATAAAATAGAATAAAATAGTAATCAAGATAGCAAGAAGATAAGAGAAAAGTCTACACCTTGTCCCAAACAACTGATGAAACAATCCCAACCCATACCCTCTCTTCCAACTGGGGGGACCCACAAATCACTTGTAGATGTAGTCCTAGGAACATAGATGAAATACACATAATTATATACCTACTGTATACTATGGGATTCTAGACATAGTCAAATAACATCAATACTATAAAAACCAGGGTATTCCACATTGTTATAAGAGAAACTATCACTTGAAATATCATTATCATACTATCTCTTAATGTTTCCTGTATTTCTACCTAGATAGAATATATTCTCATTTTAACGACTAACACCATTATTATGATAAAATTTACCCATAGATTGACCGTTCACACTGAGCAACTTGGGCTCAAAACTCACCCCATTTCCCTTTATCATTAAACCAAGATTTTTATGATACCTAGACTAGATTTTTGACTTCATATCCTATAATGTGATGAAACCCCTTCCTTACATCATAGAATATCTAACCAGATTAAAATATCCATCCAAGTTATTCAAAGACAAACACTCCTGGTAATCGTCTGTAGTGTTAACATATACAATATCTTAATCAATCATTATATTATTAAAACTATTTAAATGAGACAAAAAGTAGGTTCTAAAGAAAATATTGAAATTATAAATATTCATTTTATTTTTTAACCTTCTTGGACGGATTCAATTTATCTTAAGATGCTCAATATTCAACCAGATTATATTGATAAAATTTTCATGGTCCATGTCTCACAAAACTATTTCACATATGGTTCACAAAAAAATTGAAATGAGATTTATTTAAAATATTATTGATAAAAACATCAATAAAGGGGACTCTCCTACATTATATATTATGGTGATCTTACTCTAAGGCCCTTCCAAAACATCATCATGCACACTGTGGATAAGAATTGTATTAATCTTAACACTCCAAAAATTAAAATTATTATCTCCATCAGACTTCTCTACCTATAATACTTGGGAATAAAATTGTATACTCGTTTTAACTAGCTCTGATACTACGTATTAAGGGGAGGGAAAACACAATCGACACACTATTCTCTATGGTGGGAGGTATTATTGCACAAAATAACCCACAAAAGACATAAATAGTTTCAGAGTAAGTGAAATTTTCATTAAAAAAGAAAAGAAATGAAAAAAAGATAATCAAACCCTATGGGAGTGATATCATGAATCAATTACCACATCAACAATAATAAAAACAATACATGAAAGGGAAAGGATGTAATATTTATGTGGTTTAGAACTTTTGATCCCAATCTGAAGTAAAAACACCACCCAAACCATTTATAATTATTAATAAAAGATAACTATGAATGATTATAATGATAGAAAAAAGACAAGGTAATAAAAGGAGATCATAATTTAACCCAGAGTGATATCAAGAAAATAATTGTGATAGAGATGGATGCACTAAGAAGTAATCTACCAGGGGTAATCGACAATATCTAGATGAAAAAGTAAGTTAAAACCCCATAACCAAGGTTTAGACACACATGTTAGAATCCATCCAATATTCTTAACCACTGAAAATGTCCTTCTCAAATCTCATATACATTGATCTATACACACACAAAATCTCAGAATCAATCACAAGTTACATCACCAAAAGTGCTAGTGAAAATTTCTCACATACGGGGAATCTCTTTCTCTTCACCCGATATCTATATATTAGTTTCATCCTTATTTATGTTTGTAGAAATATTTATCAATTAATTAGGATGAGTGAGCATATAACATTATACCCTTTCATACAACCTCCAACAACCTTTGGACATGCATTTAGATGAGGAGACTACTGAAGAAGTTGTCACAACAAACGCCAAGTATATAATCAAACTTCAAATTAAGGTCTTCAAACAATTCTATATGAGGATCAGTCCTTGGTATTCAAGGGTCCTCATCGCACCATGTTAGGGTATTGTGAACTATTTTGTAAAGGAACAACAAACTACATAGGGGTAGACCAATGCTATGAATAGTTCATCTCCACCACAAAAGGGTATCATTTGTAACAACATAGAGGTGTCAAGAAGGACTAAAATCCTATGTAAGGGTCACCAAGGTACTACAAAAGGGCATCAAAACCCCCACATAAAGTTAAACAAGTGATCACATAAGGTCACCCACTCCATTAGACTAGTTACATTAAGGTGCTTTATCTCTCCAGTAATTTAATCAAATGCGCATGAATGGGTATGCTGATCCCAACCACAACCACATAAAATTAAGCCTGATCGTACATAAAGGTATATACTTTATAACCAAGGATATATAAGGGTATAACAACCCATACGTAATGGTAACCCTACAACTCCAAAATGTCAATAAGGTTATAAACCACTCATGTAAGGGAAAAATCTTTAAAAAAAGTCACATAAGGGTAACATCCATAATACATATGGATAAATAAATCCCCATATAAGGGTCGAATAAACATATGTAAATGTAATGTAATTAAGAAATAATATGGAAAACAAATTTTAACCGAAAAATGCAAAAAATTAATTGGAAAATATGAAAATAAGTGATATTTCGTGGAATTAAAATATCATAAGCAAAATATTTTAATTTTTGAAAAAATCATCCCAAATTTAACACTTATTTGATATAATACTTTCACATTAGTACCATTTTTATCCCTTTGGTTCTAAAATATATTAGAACATTTTTTTAAAAAAATAACCTCATTTATCATATTTTGATCAAACAACCAATTTCTCCAATATCCAAGTACCCTAAATTTTTTTTTCATTTTTTCTGAATATTCTTCATTGTTTGTTTAAAGTCAATTTTACCCATGTTGGAATATTTATAAAAATGGTTTAAATGTTTCTTCTTTAAATTTTAAAAACAAGATATTTTTTATCAAGGAGTGAGAAGAATATCTATTTTACTGATTATAGAATGATAGAAATTTCTTTCAATAAAGACATCAAAATTATTTGAAGCATGACTTATAATGTAAAATTATTTCCATTATATTTTAGAAATTATAGGATTTTAATTAAGTGATTTAAAAATGAAAAGATTTTTTCCTCAAAAAAAATCAAGTGATCTTTCAAAGAAAATTTTCATCTTTGATATCAATCATTTAATTAGTTAGGGTTTACCAAGTATATTATCTAAAAATACATATTTAAACTTTTTTCGATATTTTATGATTATAATGATGAGATATTATTAAAACCCATTTATTTTCCATGGGTTATGCTATGAAAAAATGATGAAATATTTATAAAACACATTTCCTTTTCATGGGTTTTGATATGATGATATATTGAAAGTTTTTTGATATTTTGGAACTCATTTATATGGTTTATATTATGGGATGAGAGGGAACAAGAGTATACATCCCCTACTACATTGGTAAAATATGGAAGTCTCATGAGACAATAAGGACTTGAATAGAGAGTTAAGCTATTTCATTAAATTACATTATTTAATAAGAAAGTTTTGTAAGTGAACCATGAATAAAGAAATTATGGAACGAGGTGTGAACCTAATACCCTATGATAGGCATGGTTTTTAGCTTTTACTAAGGAAATATTTCTCTATAGTTATGTGTCTTACCAAAACTTATTTATTATTATTATATATATTCTCTTCTTTCACGATTTATTTTTGATGATTCCACACACATATGTCTATCGTATTTTAGATTAATAAACCTTATTAATGGATTCGTTAATATAAATTTTTGAATTATTATATTTTATTATTGTATAATATGATCATATTATTACACCATTAAATTTATTTGATGATCACTTATGATCATATAATTATATTTCTTATATTTACCATTTCTCAGCATCTAAGGCCACCATTTCTTAGCTTTCCTTTGTCCAAGTTATAAAGATATTTTTTAGGAAGGCTATGTATAAGAAGTATCCTATGTGAAAAGATATTTTTGGGATATGTTAATTATATTTCAATAAATAGTATGATTATGTATATAGTATCAATGAAGACTAAACATTTATATCCATGGAATTGATCATAATGTTATTTAAATAATATTCATCTAAAATGATGTAGTATCTATGTACAAAACATAGAGGTGACTAAAGGTATTTAAGAAGAAATTAGACATGGAAGGTAATGTTAGTACCTATAAATAATGAATAGTGGATAAAGGTTTTATGAAATGACAAGTATTTGGCTATGAAAAATAGTATTCCCAATATCTATATTAAAATCTATCATAATTATACTTTCTATTACAACTTTACCTGATCATGATATTTGACTTATGGATGTAAAAAACATAATTTCATAATGGAATTTTTATGTAAGATGTCGATATGAAAAAACTAGATGGTTTTATGACTCAAAAATTTCCCAAAGTGTATGAAAGTTGGAGAGATATAATTATGGATTAAAATAAGTTTCTAGATCCAAAAAAATTTTCTTTGATGAAGATTTAAGTAATTTTGTTTGAGGAAGAATGAATGCGAGATGAATTCCTATATAAAATTTAGTTGGAGTGTAGTTTTCTTCCTAGTAGTATATGTCAATGACATATTACTTATTAGAAATCAGATACTAGCCTTACAATCTGTTAATATGTGTTTGAATAAATTTTTTTAGATGAAGGATATAGGTGATTCAACAAACCTTATATGGATCAGGATCATTCATGACAGTTCTAAAAGACAATTTGGTTTGAATTTTCCATCGTATATATATCCCAAAAAAATGTGTCGTAAGACAAAATATTAGAAAAATAAGATGATTAGACCACCTTATTCTTCTATAATTGGTTCTATCATATATTCTAGGTTATATACTCAGTTTGATGTTTTCTACACCTCGACTATAGAAAGATGATATCAATAAAATCTCGGAGATCAATATTAGGTTGCTATTAGGTCGATCATAAAGTATGTGAGGAGTAGTAATGATATACTCTTAAGGTTTGTAGGATACGTGGAACTAGTCCTTATGGGATATATAGATACAAGATTTCCAATAGATTAGGATGATTTGAAATAATAGTCAAGAAATTTCACCAGACTTAATGCTAGATCAATGAGTTAGACAAGCACACATTAGACTGTGGTTGAAGATTCTACAATAGATTATTAATATAATGTGGGCTTTGATTCATCTAATAAACTAGTCTGGATGCATAATATAATGTCTTATAACATCTATTCCAGGTATGAAAAGACTTTTAACCTCTTTATCATTAATTATTTTGGTTATTCCATGCTAGGGTAAAGCCATTTTTGTTTTTGAGTATCTTTTGGAAGTTAAATATTGGTTTTGGTGGATTTTGGTCCAAAATAGGAAACACCATAAATGTGGTCTAGGATGTGATAGTCCATGAAATTATCCTATGTAATATGGTCTAGGGTGTAATTTGTGTGGCCTTGATATGGTTTTCTATGATGGAGCACGTGGGATATAAATATGAAGACCCCATTACAACCGTTTTGGTGGATGTGGTGGTGGAAAAATGAGAAAAATTCTTATTCTACTAGTGGGACTACTATTTCATGTGGTGTTCATGAATAAAAAAATAAGGTCATTTTGGAGGTCGTAAATATGATTGTTCTAGATTCAAAATTATTAAATCCATTTCTTTCATTCATGGATCACATCTCGTTAAAATGGGAATTGTGTACCTCATTAATGAGGTGTAATAAATTCAGTTTTAAATTGATTATTTTCTATATTAATAAATTTATGATCCTACCCTTATTGATTTCTTCAATATGAATGATTCTAGAAACACTTTTTAAAATCCTGGGAAACTTACATTTTGTTCTGTTACTTCCTTGAAGAACTCAATTTCTCTAAACATGACTCCCTCTTTCTTACTGGAAGAATAAAAACATTGAAGATAACTGTTCTTCTCATTGATTCAGACACGTATGATACATTATTTTATTCAATGGTCTTTTTTCTAGGTGTGGTAGATATTTTATACCATTAACTATACTTTGAATTATCATTGATGATGAATGTGGTAATCAGGAGTTGTTGGGGTGAGTGATTGTTCTGGTTGGTGTAAAAAATATAGTTTGAGTGAAAATACACTTGACGAATCATGATACCGATGTCAAACATATTGATGTTAAAATATAATTACCATGTAGATTCCATGTGTATTATTGTTATCATGATAAGATTATTTGTTCTTATATTCTTTATAACATGATTGAGTTTGATCCCATGTGTATGCATGTGTATCTAATGAGATAATGATTTATATTTGATAACTTGTGTGTTTAGACTGTGATATCTTGTTTGGGTATGGCCAACCGTGTCTGTGTATGTCTAATAATTCTTATTCATTTAATACATATTGTTCCTCTCTGTGATGATGTTTTTTCAATGTGAGGTATTTATACATCCTATATTGTCGTTCGATGTCTTGTACCATGTGACCGGTGGACCTTTCCTAAAATGGTGGCCCTAGAGGGGGATTGTGTTCAGACTCTATATGTTACATGATGAAAGGAATGAGTTATACGATGAGTTATGATGGCCTTGTGTGGCTTGACCAGGATCATGATGGTATTATGTCATCTAACATGAGAGGTAATAAAAGGTCATGATAGATTATGGTGACCTAATAGAAGAAATTTTATTAGGATAAGATTACTTTATGGCCCGAACTGAGGAAATGATGGAATATAACAAAGCTGTGTCTTGACTCATGATAGATATGGGACTTTATAACCTTGTTTTCTAACCTGAAACTCAATAGCTTTGTTGTGGATGTGGGATATATATGGTGATATTTTGGTCGATTTTTTTTCATGACCTCTGTTATTTATACATTTTAGGCATAGATTTAAATCTGGTACAATAAAGGATTTATGAAGGTTTGGTTTGTTCATGATCCCTCAGTAACTAATTGTATGTTGTTAGATTACGCATTTATATATCATTATGACACACACTCGTATGAATGTGTTATTGAGTTAAGATTATATTGATGGTGTTCTACTGGTTTTATACTCCCACACTTCAGGGGAATTATGATAAAAACAAAAACATCGTGATAAATGATATAGGAAATGGAACGTCCCCAACAATAGGGATCTAGGAGACAAAGGATGGTGTTCAAAGGTTGTACGATAAGGATTACGAAGTAATATGACATTTTTTTACATGTTTTCCTTCTTGTAATCTAGTTTTACCTTCCACTAGGGGGTTCTTTATTTATTTAATTTGTTATACATGAGATTATTTCCATTCAATATGGTATAAAATTATTTATTTTTTTCCATTTTGTTATTATTTATTCTTATATTTATTGATACTGAGGGTATAGTCTCCCCAATGATTCAATTTAGACCCTTTTTTAGTTGATAACATTTTTCATGAAGGGAGGAGAATTTGATGCAAGGTAAAATATCAATAAGAACCTAGTGACTCAGACTAGGGTGTTATAAAGTGACATTAAGAGAGGGTTTCTCTATTTCATTTTTTATAACTATGAATAGTAAAGGGTTGAAAGGATTAAGGTTTTTTGGAACTCAGGAAGGGTAATTTAATGTGTTTCTGGGTAGAACTTATGTGATATAACTCTGAGTTAGCTTTGTTGGGCCAATTTTTATAGTTTTATTTTGACAGTTTCATGTTCATCCTTGTCATATTGTTTTTTTATAGTCTTAAGGTATTTGGGGTTTTTAATGAATCATGACAAAGTAATTAGGAACACATGTCATATGCATATTCCTATTGAGTGTTGCATGTAACTCTTAATTAAATACCATAATGTGTGTTATTGGTTAATGATATAATTTCTTCCCTACTTTTTTTATATAACTATGCTATCATTGATTATTTAAACATGATAATTCTTATTATTTTGTGTGTTTCATTGAGAACTAGGATTGATCCATGACTAGTACTATGAGGGTAGTGTTTTCTTGTTACTAATATCCATATAAGATAGGTTTTCCATATAAATATTGTGTACTTGTGATATTCTTATGATGTTATCTATGAAACTCTTTATAGGCATTCCATGTGTATGTTTTTAATTTCACACAATTATTACATGAAATTTTTTTTGTTGACTACCAAGACGAGTGGGATGGGTGATCCCATAAGGGAGGTTATTCCGGTTCTACTACATAAAGTGCAAGAGAATTCTGCTTCACCTGCTCTAGTGGTTCATAAAAAGTACCACTTCATCCATGTATCTACCATATAGTTCATCTTAAAGGTGGAGAGGTTTATAAGACCTCGGTGGACTATTGTCTATAATTTATTCTTTTTCACCCTCCATCGTTTTACGGCACATGAGGACCCCATGATATAGTGGATTGGATACGATTCATTTGGAGGATCTTGAATCTCTTAGAGGCCTTAGAAGGATTGATGAAAAATATTATGAAATTTATAATTTATGTAACTACTAAATTTTGGTGGGAAATTATACTTTTGGGTTGTATAATTGATGGTTCGACTTGTATGAACTTCATGGACGTTTTCATTGAGGAATTTTTTCTGAGTACCCTAAATCTAGACTATGCCCAAAAGTTCATGGTGCTCTACTATGTCATGATGATAATATCTACTTACAAGGCATGTTTTATCGAATTTCATTACATTTATCCTCTCTTATTCGATTATAAGGAACAGAAATTATGGAAGTTTGAGGTTGTAATTCAATTGGAGTGGAGATGGATGGTCATGATCTTTGACCAAATAAAATATGTGGTGCTGCTTCAAAAGGCCTTGAAAATCAAGCCAGGTCTATAGGATGATAGAGTTTCAAGCCTTATTTCATCTTTCAATGGAATCCATATGATAATTCCAGTAGTCAGAAGAGTAACGTGATGGTTACACACCGAGGAAATAGTTGACACCCAAAAATGCTAGAGGTTCATTGGAACCTTCTATTAGATAAGGGGGTCCCTCGTGTTCCAACTATGGACATAGTGGGAATTATTGTAAATATTATCCAAATATAAAAATCAATTGTCAAAAGAGTAATAATATAAGGTATCTACAATGTATCTTATAAAATGAATAAAAAACAGATCCCATATGGGTTTAATTAAGATACAGAAATCCAGAAATGAGACTGGTCAAGGTTTTCAATAATAGGTTCAGGTCCCATAAAAGATGACATCTCAGCTGAGTTATCATACCAGGGATATGGACATCAAGTTGAGAAAGACCGAGGGTATATATTAGAAAATATTTCTTGTAAAAATGTTAAGGTACCATTGACCATTTGATATACAATCGTGATATCCTATTCTTCTTCCAACACTCTTTTTGATAATAAGTATTCTTATTCCTTTACAATTATGCAACATGTCTCCCATGTTGAATAATTGATAATTTTTTATTTAGAGTTACTTTCTCTTGATACACCCGTAGGGAATAATGTGGACTAACTTTACATATTTTTCAGATGTCTCATTGTAATTTCTATATCTAAACCTCTATTGGGCTTCATGGTCATAGAGATGACTTGCTTTGATTTTATCTTCTATTAAAACCAACTGACTAGTTATCAGGTGCACACCAACTTCTATAGTTTGTGTGTATTATTTACTAGGTCTATGGTGGAGAATATTTTATTGACTGGGCAATATGAAGTTGGTGTAGGTAGAGTGGGACCATATCCAGCTAAGGTTAGAGTTATTATGAAATTAGTATCAGCCTTGGCTATTGTGGTGGAGCCAGTATTAGCTTCTCTTTTTCCACCAATTCTGGATCTATATCAAGATTTCTTCTGAGAATAATTTTTAGGACACCATAAAGAATATAAATTGTGTTTTATATCTATTTTTTATAGGGCTGGAACCTATATTGATACCTCTATTTATTATGGAATGATTAAGTTGAAGTAAATCAATGTAAAAATTGATTTTTAGAGGAGAAAGACTTTATAAGACTGATCACATAGACTTGTGGTGCTCCTATATTGTTCATAAAGAATATGGATGGTAGTAATTAGTTGTGTGTGGACTAGATGAAGTAGAAACACGTAACAAAAAAGAATCCATATCTATTATCAATCATCCTCGAATTGTTCACCAGTTTTCAGGAACTTGGTGGATCTCTATGATTGAGTTACAGTTAGGCTACCACCAGATTCATGTTACATAGGAGGATATTCCTAATAAAAAATTATAGATTAATTATTAATTTTAAGTATATAATATTATGACTTTCATATTTAAGAATTCTCCAGCGAAATTCATGGTTTTATTGAAGAATCTCATCCATTTGAATCTTCACTCCTTCATCGTGTTATTCTTCAGCATTATTCATCTGGTTCCTAGGAATGAAATTTTTGAAGAAGGACTTTCTTTCAACCAAGAGAAGATAGAGGTAGTGATGTCTTGGGATTCTCCATGGTATGTTATAGAAATCAGGTTTTCGCTAGGTTAGCTGGATACTATTAGTGATATATCTAGAATTTATCCTATACGGGAGAACCTACGAATGATATTATAATTAATGGAGTGTACTTTTAGGGGAATAATCTTTTTGATGAGGCCTTCCTATATATGAAGTGAATAATGATGAGAGCCCCAATTCTGACAATTCTAGATCCTAGGATTCGATACACAGATTAATGTGATGTGTAAACAGTTGTATGGATAGATGTGATAATATTGATCTATCATGTGGGTTTTTATGTTTCATATTAGTTATTACACCATGATAGGAACTACAGGTCACATTACTTGGAGTAGGTAGGTGTTGTCCAAGATCTAAAGTGTTAGAGACATTAACTCTTTGATGGGAGGATTTTTGTCTACATTGGATACATGATCCTTTATTATATCTTATCTCAGTAGTATATTAACATTATACAATATAATTTCATGGAATATATGTACAAATTTTACTTTGGGATGAGCTATGCTCCAAGAAAGGGTAATATGATTACAAATTCTCTCATAAAAAAATGTAATATATTTTATAATTTGGAGATTGGCCTTCATAGGATGAATAAAATTTGATGTGTTTTATGGATGAGTGTCTTGTTGATGTATCATAGGATAACAATGTTATGTCTTGTGAACTTTTAGTTATCACATATTCCATGGAGGACCATGTGATAGTGAGACATGATTCCGACCTTCATTGCATGGTGTCGGTGGAATGATTTACATGGATAATTCAATTCTAGGGAGGATAGTAGATGATTTAAACATGATATAAATTCATGAGAACTCATTAGTTTTAATATAATTTATGGTAGAGTTGATGAGAGACTCACATGTTTCAAAATGGGTAGTAAATCTAGCATCGATGAAGAAGTACCATGAAATCCAATATTAGATTTGGTGGCCTGAAATGAAGAGTGAAAACATTGGTTTTATTTCATGATGCCTTACCTATATGAGAGTATAGATTACATATCATTGTCAAGGGGGACTATTTTAGCCACTTCAGTTTACCATGACGTAGTTGGATTAAAAACACTGGGTTTTGTGACTAGTTCACTCATGAAACTAAGGATTCATGACAATTTTTGATTGATAGTTTATTAGTTGAAGAAGGTATCCCATTTATTGAGGATCTGAGAGACTCAATATATATAGGGGTTAAGAAATATGTTTGTATTAGTGTTTTTACAACAACATGGGGGGTCCTTGTAGTATTTCATAATAAATATATTCATGTTTTTCATCATTATTTTGTAAAGGATTACTAAAGGCTTGATGAACTTAGTTGAAGATGACCCAGACATATCACCCATGGAATAATGGATATTTGGAGAGGATTATTCATATCCTTGAGGACATTATTTAGAAATTGATCTAATAATTTATAAGAACATGGGATGTGATTCTATACTTGGTGGATTTGGCTTATAATAATATATTATAGGGTTCTAATGAATTAGAACTTTTTAAATATTTCTATGAATCATTGTACTGCATACCACTATATTATAATGTGTTGTGTGAGAAAGTAGTTTTTGAGCGTTGTATTAAATGAGAAACCACATAGAGAGTGAATTTGATTAGGAAGAGGGCAGTTACCACTCAGAGAAAAAAAAATTTCTTGTCTACTAGAGGTGATTAAATTTGGAGTTCATTTTTGGCTAAAGAATTTTTTAGTGTGCATTACCTTATATGGGATTTCATCATTTGCAGTATAAGGGGGAGATATTTCCATGGATTTTGAGACCCTTGGCGACCATCAAATGTATCATATTAGTGGATTACATACTAGACCTATCAGTGGATTATTTATTCATGCCTGATGTGTTTTACATATCTCAACATTGGAGGTATATTCCCAAGACTGTCTGTGTGAAAATACATGAGGATGTTGATTTGGAAGTAGAAACATAATTTTTGGAGTGCCCATTATGGATCAAAGAATTGAGGGGGAAGGTGTTTCTAGTTAAGATAATGCCACTTGTTACTTTAATATGGAATCATGGATGAATCAAAGAGAAAATATGTGAGTGGGATTTAGACATTCAAGCTTAGTGGTCTGAGGTGATTGAGTAGGACCAATACAGATTCTTCTGGAGGAGAAAATCCCTCATATGGAAATATAATAAAATCTTGAATCTTTTTTTCATTTATGATAATAATTGTTCCAATATTATCCTTTTATATTTTCTGTTGAACCTTGATTGGGTGAATCTTGTCGGGTTTTGGATAGCTTTTGGAAGATTATAGTGGGTACTTGGGGTCATCAAGAAAAAAATAGGAAACACAATATTCATAGTGAAAGTCATGGTTGTCCATAACACGTGTTTATGTTAAACAAGAATGAAGAGATCTAGGAATGTCCTACGAAATGTTCTTAAAGAGGGAACCTATACTGTGATACATGTGAGACCTCACCATTCACTTTTTAGAGTCCATAGTGTGGGAAAAAATCCACAACCTTATCACAATGTCATGATGGGATAGCCGTCGTTCTTAGTGTTCTTGAACACTATTACTACGATTGGGCTATGGAAATGGCTAGTCTAGGTTTAAAATAGATAAAACCATTAGCATCTTTCTCATATCTATTTTGATTCAAAAGTGAAACTTTCATTCTGAATGAGGGGATGTAAATGTATTTTATACATCAATTCATACCACAATTATTTGACAAACACTCCTCTTATTTCTGGTTCCTTTGATTTGGACAAATTCAGGATGTTTTTGGAAGAAAACAAAACCCTACTTATATTAAGTTATTTCCGTAAAAAACTCATGTTTCTCAATAAAATTTTCTATTTCTTACTAAAATAATATAAACATAAAAAATGAAGGTTATTCCCATTGATTCATACACATATGATCCTTGTAATGTTTATATATTTTCAATTATAGGAGTGATTAATTTCTTACATTGTCATTAAGAATGGACCTACCATTGAATATGGTGGTTGACATAGGGAGTTATTGGTGTAAAGCATGCTTCAGTTGGTGTGTGAATATGGTTTGGGTGGAAAAAAATCATAATTAATCATGGAATTTACTTTAATAATATTGAGGTAGTATGTTACTTAATAAAACGAGGCTATATAAATAATTGATTTTAGGATATAAAATTTTGAGATTATACATTCTAGACCATGTTTCTGTTTTATAACTAGTGTGTTCTTGTGTAAAACATGAGACAATATTTGATTTTTTACCACATTTGAATGTGATTTCAAATCATGTGAGACCATGTGATGAGTATGATCATATGTGTGTGTATATGGATATTTGGAATCATTTTTTAGGCTTGTTGTTCTTCTGTATGTAATGAAACAATTTTTATCTAAGGTATATTGTAAATGATATGTTTTTTTCTATATATGTTACTAGGTGATAGGTATACCCTTCAAGGCTTAGTGGACTGACATAGGGAGTTTGTTCAGACACTATATGTGATATGATGGTAGGATTGTGTTAGATGACATAGAATGATGTACATATGTTTCATGACATGGGAGAGTAGTTTCCTTATGTGATCTGACCTGAGATTCAATCACGGAGATGATGGTCTATAGTGACCTGACATGGGACATAGTGCCCAGATATGAAGTCCTTATCAACAAACCTGAGGTAGTTTCAAAATTAGTTATCCTTGTTGAATGAATCATGAGAGATTTGGGACATATTATCCTTGTAGTCTGACCTAAGACACTTTTTTCCCTGAGGTTGATATGGGACACATGTGGTTATCTTTTTTCCAATCCTTTTTTAGAACCTCTATTATGAATGAGTTTATGAAATGAATTCTTTGTATGTATGACCGAGGGGTTTTCTTCAGGTTGGTGATAAAAAATATCTCAGTATACAATTATATTTTTTTCCTTCACGTTTATATATTACAATGACATACAATCTTATGTAGGTAAGACCATGTTAGGGACACATTGGTGGTGTCCTAATGGGTTTATATACACACCTTGAATAGGCATCTCGATGAAAGTGTGAACATTATGATCACTAATAAATGAAGGTAAAGTCCCTAGTGATAGAGATATATGAGACAAAGCATAGTGCTTGGTGTTGGTATCAAGATAGAGTCCCAAGTGATGGGAAAATATTTTTTTCCTATGTATCCTGCTCATAGTCTAGTTTGATCATCCACCTTAGCAGTACATGTATTGTAATCCGTTATGAATTAAGATTCCTTCAATTCAACACATTAGAAAATTGTTAATTTTTTCTATTTTGTTATTATTTATCCTTTTCATTATTGATACTAATGGTACAATCTCCACATTTATCACATTAAGACCCATACTATTTGTCATCAAACTCTTATGTATGAGAATGTGAGAATGAGGGGAGGTAGAAATCTAGATCAAACCTTAAGATTAAAACAGAGTAATTACATGAAACAATACATATGGACTTTATGTGGTTCTATGTAGCAAACAAACAACCAAACTATAACTAGATAATACTGTGGTAGTGGTTATATCCAAAGAGCCCATGTCCCATTAATAGATGAATCTTATAGTATGCAATTATCACCTCCTACGGTTTGTTTCTTAAGGGGAGTGAGCACAATGAGCAATGTATCCGTAATTGGAAATGCAGTGGCCCTATTGAATAATGTCTTATCACATTAGAAAAATTATTCTCATGTGAGAGATACTGAACTATGAGTCATAAGTAGTTTGATCTAGTGAAAGTGGGAGTCTCTTTGAGTTAGTCAATTGAAACAAACAAACATGTAATTATGAATACCTATATATTCATGGTTTTGAAAATAAATTTATATCTTATCACATGATATTTATTATACAATGTTTCAATAATGTGATTATTTATTTAGAGTATTTGTCACATTGAAAGGTTATAACTGATCCCCACTACTATGTGGGTCGTGACGTACTATGATGATATTTTTAAAAACATGTGTTATTCATGGATGATATTATTTGAATAAGAACATATTACATAGGATATTACCTGTAGGGGTTTATTTTACATCTAGACTTCATATCTTGGAATAAACCATTGGTAATCTCCAAGATAAGAGGTTATGAGAACTAACTGACATTATGGAATGTATATGTTCTATATTTTTGTAGATTTTCTTATATATTGATATATGTAGTGATTAATAGAATTTAAGACAATTATCAACTCATATCATCACTAAAATTGATGTAATTCCTAAACTAAGATTATATATGTTAATGGATAAGTTGGATACATTGTGTGCATCATGAATTATATTGTATTAACTAATTAGTTGATGACGGTTTTTTACCTTATATCCTTCAATGGACATTAATTTATTTGTACCTTTGATTTAAATGAAAATGCTCAATAAGTCAATTATTATGGTGGATTGATGATGATTTAATTTATTTAATGTCAAAGAGTGATATTTTGAGAATATAGGTTGATAACACAATTGATGAAACATGTTTGATTGTGATTTTGAGACAATGGTATTATGTTAAACAATAACTATTCATAGGTTGTAGTTGTAGATTTAAATTATCCTTTTATATTTATAGTCGAATATGTGCTGCTAGATATCTATCTCGGAATTTGGGTTAGACTCACTTCTATTAAGATGAGAGCTTAGAGGTTTATACACAAAGTGTGTTCATAAGCTCATTTAATTTAGTTGAGTTGGGGTTCATGATGAGGTTGATGCAAGAACAGAGTCTTATGAGTATCAATGTTAGTGATTGAAGATTATCTAATTCAGTAATATTATACTATTCATGATTGATCACAATCAAAATTACTTCTCAATGTATTAAAATTATCATTTCATTATAAAAATTAACATGAGATAGAATTATTATTTTTAAAAGAATCATACCCTTTAGAGTTTTTTAAATAATAACGAGAGTACTTATCCAGGATAATGGCTCATGGTTCATAAAGTGATAGTTATTAATGTCACCAATTAGTGGAAATTTTTTTATAAAACATTTGAAAATTTTAATTAGTTATTTTTAATTTTGTGTTCCAATTTATGTGGGTTCACTTATCCAAGGGATTATGTGTTATTTAGGAATGTTAACCCATATTATTTAAGCTCATTTTGATCAAGGAATAGTTTTGGAAGTATTTTTAAATAATTTATTGAGTTTTTATAATATTATATATTTATCTCAAGATTTTAGAGAGAAAAATATCCAGAATTGACAGATCCAAGATCATAAATTGATCATGTGAGCTATTAGAGATTATATGATAGATGTAAGGCCTTCCATCTTCTATACTAGAACCTGAACATTGAAGCTCAACGTATATAGATTTGTTCAAAATATGTGGGTAATCTAGAAGGAATATATATTGATTTATTTGAGCAATTTTGATCCACGGAAAATTGGATATCACCGAGAATTATCCATCCTAATTAAGTACGATTTTGAATACTTTTTATAGTTAAATTAATTTAAACATGGTAATTGTAATGTGTCGTGATTAAATATATAAATTCAAGTCATTTATAATGAATTATTTTTTTAAATATAAATTAGACTTTCTTTCATTCTTGCAATTCATTTTTCATTCCTTCACGTCCCCCATTTCTACAACTTCTTTAAAATCTTATATAACATTGAAAGGATTTTACTATATAAATTATGTATCAAATAACCTTAAAAACATAACCATTTTTTTTTATTTTTAATATATAACATAGACTATCCATGTATTTTCATTAAACCCCCTACGTATTCTAAAAATTAATTTCTAAAGGACCAATGTTTTTCCTAATGAAATCATTTCCTTCATAAAGTCCACTCTACACGTTAGAAGCTATGGAAGAATATCCATTACCTCTCTTATTTATCATAGGGTTAAAACATTTACCCTATAATTTTTAAACATTAAAGTGGATGTTGATCATAAAACTACATTTCCTTGCTCAGAAAGCTAAAATATTTTAGAGACAATAGGAAATTTTTTATTAAACCCATTCATATTTTATTTTATAATGTACAACCATTATCTTTTCAAAAATTATTTTAGTATGAATTTAATGGAATTTTTAAGTTTAAGCAGTGCCTTAATCTCTCTAATCAATTCATGAACCCATTTAGATTTAGTACATGAGGGAAAAGGTACTACCATATCCATATATATAAAAAATAGTTATTTAGAAACTTCATAACATTCATGTCCAACTTACTCTTGGTATATCCTTTTCAAATTATCAATCAATTCAAAATCATCCATGGCGTCATGTTTCTTTATTTGATTTTAGGCTCTAAAAGTACACAAATTAATATAGATATGTCAATATATCCCCTTATAGGTGTGTATTAAATATATTTATCATCATTAAAAGTATCATTAGAAATATTTTCCTTAATAAGGTGTTTCCCTTATTCATAGAACATTTGTCCTTGCATAAGAACAATTTTCATGTTTATGAACCGGATTATAATTTTGTTATAATTATGTTTTTTCATCACTAAAATAATGTTAAGGGTCATGTTTGATGATTATGATACCATTAATATACACTAAATGTTTTATTACATGAGTTTCATGTATGACATTCATTTAATAAGGAATATTCTAAAATTTATTTCTATTAAGATATTGATTGCTTCAAAATTAAATTATATATATTAGTGGAAGAAGGTCCATATTTTATTATGTAATGAATATAAATTGGATTTCGTCTTAACTAATGGTTATTTATGTAGGATTTCATTCCAATAATATCATATATGAAACTTTAATAGTTAATAGGATAACTATTTTTGCAATCAATCATATTGATATACTTATTACTATTCCATTGTTGTCCTTCCTAATGGGTTTATTAACAAGTGTAACCTAAATAAATTAAATAATTGAGGAAAATAAATATTTGGGTCTTCTAATTACATTCTGAACATAAACTATATAATATAGGGAAAAACATATTTTGTATAAAAATACCTATTTGGAAGATTTCCATATTGAAAAGTGTTTACATTGGAATGGATTTGAAACATGGTATTTTAAAGGGGATTTAAAATTTTAACATATTATTTCTTTTATTTTCTAAACATATATGTATTCTTATACAGATTCAATTTGGTATCCATTTTCATTACAATATATGGAATGTTTTAAACTATACTTATGTCTAACTCTTCCCTCAAATTATAAAAAAGTGAATGTCGTGGTAGAATAAAACCAAACCAATTATTATAGATAATATTATAATCCTTAAACTCAAGAACGATAATTTAAATAAGTATTTTATTACCTTAAACCATGCATACATTTGTTAGTAATATGATCAATTTATATATACGATTAATAAAAAAGGAAAAATATAAAAATCAATGGTTCATATATTAAAGCATTAGTTTAAAATTTATGAATGATTCATAAATAAATTATAACCAAATTTTAATTTAAATATGGGAAAACATGAATAGTTCACTTTTACTGAATATGATTTTTTCATATTATAATTTACATATGATTTATATTAACTCATTATAATTTTAGAAATGTGTGACATTTATGAATACATTAATTGTATGGTAATTTATATTTCATAATTTATGTAACCATTTACATAATTAGAACATTTTCCAAATAAAGTTACTAATATGAAAATTTTATATTTTCATTAATGATATAATAACATATAAATAGATATAATTTTAATTTTATGATTATTTTTACCATATAAGTTCTCTATAATCCATGATCACATATAGAAAATGATTTATTATGATATAAATATCCCAAAATATTTAGTGTTGTCCCTTTATGAAAAATTCAGTGACAATTTTTGATAATTTTACTTAAAAATTCAACTACAATTCTACCCACTACATCCTACATCCTAACATCATCCACTCTATAGTGAAGACTCTTTAAATGGGAAGCACCAATGATATATTACTTGAAATTTCGTAAAAACCATTTCACATGGAAAATATATATTGGGTATAGATTCATCAGTCCCAAATCATTCATTTGAGATTCACTATGGTGTGGAATAACATCTTGGTTCCCATAACAATGTAGAAGAAACAAGTTGAGCACATCATTGTGATGTTCATTGTGATGCTCCATTTTTCATGTTTTCTCAATGATGATCATATTTATAGTTTCACAAAAATTATTCCATTTTTATATAAAATATGAACTCTTACACCTATTTTTAATAACATGAATTCCATGGTTTTATATATCAAGAAGAAAAAGGTTGTTTCATCTTAATTTAGGCCATGGTAATTTTAGAACTCCATTGGCAAGTTTTTTCATTCATTTAATGATTGGAAAAAATGTTGATATATTTTATTTGATACCATAGATGTATTTTTTAGGGATAAAACCATCCAAAATTCAGTGGAAGATAAATCCAAAACCTAAAAAACCATAATCTATCAATACATATGTAATTAACAATAAAATTAATAAATAAAGGATGTAACATATAGATGTCGATCCATGTTACAAATAATATTTTTATAATGATCATTGGGTAGAAATAAATGGGTTCCTACCACATCAATGGTATAAATGTGTTGTGAAAATATCTTGATCATCATAAATGGCCTATATAAAATGATAGTATTTAGAACATTGAAATAATTGGAACGGTATTACTAAGATCTTGAGAGTAATTTAGTCATGTAGTTTTATAAAATTTATATTTCACAAGAATAATATACTATGAAAACCATTATATATCTATTATAAGAGACTGTTAGGATTCCAATATTTTAATATTTTAAATGAATCATTTCTCTAGATTCAAGTTTATGTAACTTAGAACACATCATTTTTAATAATTTATCAAATGTTTAAAAAATTGTTTGTGATTTTCAATCTTTTCTAGATTATCATCACATAATAGTCAACCCATAATGATTTACAGATTAGGAAAATAATGTTATTCAATATAATATCGTGTGACACATGAATTTACCGTGCATAGAACAATGACGTGGTGGCACTAACTATTCTATGGTGTATCCAAAGGTAGACCATGATATGGCATAAACTTCTACACTATGGTCGTGATTTTAGCACACAATTACAAAAAATACCATGAATAATGAGGTTAGTGAATTTTGGTATGTGTGTTAATGATGTTTCTCTAATTTATTGATAATAAGGCATATTAATTAAATAATTTATAATTTTTTAATTTATATTAGTTTTGTTTAAATTAATATATTAATTTATAAATAAATTAAAAATAAAAATATTAATAATAAATGTGTTCAAAGGACATTGATCACACCTCAAGCTATAATGACCCATGTTTGAAATTATCAATGAAATTTAACCCCTTCCCTCTCAAGTGTGGATAAGAAAAAATGAACATAGAGAGATATGGGTAAATAAAAAACTATCAAGACACTTCTCTACAACCAATGTGATATAGTTGTGGTCGATCAAAAGAAAATATGGTCAAGGGACATTGTTCACTAAGTGCATGGATCAAATCAGAGACTGGGATTTTCTAATTGTATAGTAGGGCTGAAATTTTATATAGTACTAATTTACAATTGTGAAATGGTGTTAATTGAATGAGGGGGTACTATGATACATGGAAAACCTCTCTTGGGGGGAGGGAAAACATGGAATGATGATTGAAAATATAGAATGACAACACAAAAGAAATATTATTCCACATGATTCCTAATTACATAAGTGGTTAATACAACCCTAGTGGGATGCATTCCATAACTATAGCCTATCCTTGAAATAGTCAAGTGGCTTAGCTAGGTTGATGGGAAATATCATGATAATGGTGTGGGTATCTTCAAAGAAGTTTGGTTTTTATATGTGTAAGAATTCGGATATATGTAATGAATCCTTGAATAAACTGAGTAACATGTATTTATGCTTCCATGTGGACTATTTCTATCTAATAAGTGAGAAAATTATTAATTAATTTTAGGGTTATTTTCATTTTAGATAAATTTATAGGTAATTTTGCTGACATTTTCTATATAGATTGTAATAGAGATATTTTAAATTCCCTTTGAAATCATTTTAATGATATTATTTGTAACACCCCAAGCTTCCACGGTACGTTTCTCTTTGAATAATGCAATAGCTTGCATTGTACCCAATTTCGAGATTCTAACACACCACGACCAATCAAACTAGCCGATATGAATAGTAATACCCACTTTTTTAAATTTTATGAATTTTATTTTTCAAAATGGACCTCATTTTTAAATTCATAATATTCAAATTAGATTAGGGTGAATTTTTGGAATTTTTCTGAAAACAATCAATTTTTGATGAATAGTGAAAAACACTGCGTTATTGGTTAAAACCGACTTTTTATTTAAATAATTATTTATTTTATTTAAATTTATTTTAGGTGAAAAAAGATATAAAATACCTATATAATTTAAATTTAATTAATTGGAGTCATTTTATTATAAGTTTATATATGTAAAAATTTTATTTATCTTTTTACAGTCTTTTATCCATCTCCTAGGAGCATTTGAAAATTTGCGTAAAACAAAATTTTACTGCTTCTATAGGTTTAATTTCAAAAATCTATGAGGAAAAATTGACATCAGTATGTAAAATTTTGTTCAAAAATATGAAAATAATTTTCTTGAATAGTATCTTTTGACTTTTATTTACAACAATTAAAAGTAAATAGGGTAATTAAGGGTAAAAATTATATTATAATTACCGTAAAACATGTACTAATTATATTGGATAAGTATAATTCGACCAAAAAAACCTTAGGAATAAAATATGAACCCCTTTGGTCTACATGGATTAGATTAGGACATTTGTTATTATTTTATTTAAAGAAGTGTTAAAAGAGTTAAATTCAAAATTTCCTAACTAAACTATTTTTAATATAGGGTTACACACAATCTAAATTAGAATATAGATATTCATTTGAATGATAAAAATATTTCATACATAATGGTATTTTATTTATAATTTTTAGACATTATATAATTTAATTTATTTATGACACAATGATGAGGTAGTAATTATAATATTAATGAAATATTAAATTAATTGATATTAAAATATCCAAAAATATGTAAATTGAGACTAATGATGAACTCATATAATTTTATTGGTTAATATTGGGTTCTTTAAATAAATTTTATTCGAAGTGATAAAGTTATTATGGCTTTAAAAAAATCAAATACTAAATAGTGTCAAAATTGACATAAATGAGGTTTTAAAACAAATAATCTATTATTAATTGACACAATATACCTAAAAAATATAAGGTTTGGCCAAAGGACTTTGATAAGGTTATATATATTAATAATGAACCCCTTTCGGTTCTCTTGGCTGTTTATAGTATGTTTATTAACCATATAATATAAAACTACAAATAGACATGGTAAATGTAAAACTATTTAACGAAGAGTTAAATCTAAAAGATAAGGTTAATATGGTGACCTAAACCAGTCAAAAACCTATTGGATGAGAGTTATTCTACCCATCCCCACCTTAGACTCGAAATAAATCAATTTTGCGCAATTAAAACAGAAAATTATTTTATTATAAAATCATATTTCATGATTTTCCTAAAGTGACCTTCCCCTCTCTTATAAAAAGGTACTTCCCCTTCTCTTAATTTCACACCTCCAAAGCCATTTGGCTCGGCCAACCCCTACTGAAATATCCCCTCAACTATCCTCCATTCAACCTAGAGGAATTAATTTGATCAGAAAGCCATCATAAGGATCCATTTTGATCAAATAAAAATAAAACACCCGAAGTAGAGGTAATAATTTCACCACCCTCTTTCAAGTTCTTTTATTCTTCCACTTTCTCTTTCATTGTTGTTTCCAAAAATAATAATAAATATATTACCTTATACATACTATGATGTTATTATAAATATGGTAAAACCGTATTCGTTAATCTATCCATCCTATAAATGACAAATTCACCATATATACGTACGTACGGCTTATCGTCTCCACGTCGTGGTGTAACTTGATATTGAAAAACATCATTATTTGGATGGGTATAATAATGAGTATAACTGATGTAAATAATAAATACATCATGTTAATTATTATGTATATATGATATACCATCCAATTAAATATGATTTATCCATCAATATAATGATATTGTCACTCATGCGTACGTACGGATTACCATCTCCATGAACGCGATGCGATTCATTTCCCCATCATAATCATTCAAGAATAATTTTCATTTGATTATTAAAAATAATGTTTATGAACTTAATAAAATTATGTTTATGGATCAAATACATCCTATCCCTAACAAACATGGCTTATGTAACAAATAATATAAAGGAAAAAGAATCAGTTAACACCCGAAATGATGATAATACTGAAATATTATTAACAAAGCAATATTAGAGGATATATATGATATCATATTTATTTATATAGTTCTCTAATAATTTAATAACAATGTTTTAACTTTTATACAGGAGTTTAACATACCATCGACTAATGAAAAGTAGAAGGTAAGGGTTAATTTCACAATCCCTTTATTATCTGAGGTTGTTTTTACGTAAGTATCTACTGGGAACTCTTTATCATTCACATCCGTGTTTTCTTAGAAATATATTTCAAAACATTTTTACTATTTACTAGAGTATGGGATAAAGTCATTTATACCCATATTTTACCTTATATTTTTTGAAATAAATCTTTCTGTCATTTTCCAAACAAGGTACTTTATGACCTTTTCGAAAAAATTAAGGTAAGAATGTTTTTTAACTTATACTGTGGGTGCAGTTATTTTCTGCTATTATAACATCATCGAAGATTCCCTTACAAGATTATAATTTTTTTTAAAAAAATATCTATTTTATTTTATAGTTATATGACTCTTAAATGATTTCAAAATAAGAAGATATATTTCTATCAAATAGTTTTGATTTCATCTATGTGAACATCCTTTGACAAATTTTACAATTGTTTGAAGTCGATTTTTTATGATACATATATTCCATATTTTATTTACAGTTTTGTGATACGGTTGACTGTGGATGTGTTATTTTTATACCATTCATGGTTTATGGTTAATGTGTTGAAATTTCTTATGCTAGTTTAAATACAAATTCTTATGTTTTGTTTCAACTTTTTCATATGAGGAATGTATTGGACATAGTATGTAATGGGTGAAGCCCGCTATATATCCTCGATGCATCGGTAGGTCTCATGAGGCAATTAGATGTGTAATTGGCTGAGGCCTTTCCAAATTTGATATATGGTTTTGGTTGAGGGCTAAATCATTTTTAGACGTCTTCGCCAAGGCCTTGACAAGATGTTTAAGAATGTATGGTATTATACATTCCCTCATTATGAAATAAATAATGATGGTTCAAGTGGTTATTCGACTAGTATAATACCATTGACAATGTATTATTATGGAATTATTTAATCATCTCATATTCCTACCATAAAGTGTTCATGTTTGTTATTTGTAAAGACATGTGATTTTAATTATTCACCATGACTAATGTTTATGTTATCTTCTACTGTATTTCTTTCCCTTACCGAGCATTTGAGCTCACCCCTTTCTTATGTTTCATTTTCCAAGGATATTAAGTACTTAGTTATGATTTACTTTATGGAATAATATAAGAGGCTTGGATGTTTCTTATTTAATAAATTAGTTTTGAATTTCATTTCAAGTTGTAATTTTGAACTTATGTTTGTATCGTGTTTCTAATAATACCAAAATGATTGGTCTTTTAGGACATGATTCCTTATATCATGTCAATGTTTTGTAATAAAGCACTTACTCTGGGTAACTGGGGTCAGGGCATTACATTTTCTATTAGAGGAAGTTTAGTACAATCCTTATAAATTGGATTTAGAAAAACTCTGATTAGAGAACATAACCTTAAAATAGACTTTGAGGATTAGTATAGAAGAACTTCCTAAAAATTTTGTACTGTATAGATTTTGCGAGTTTTACAAGAAATACATCCCTATCTGGATACAATCCGGAAGAGGTGGCTCTGGAACAGACGTACCTAGGGGTAAAACCCAAAAAAACCACTTTGATCTAGACTCAAATGAGAACGGGTGCACGACAATGGGCCTTGCTGCACTCTTGGTTATGAAACTCTCGGGGGTTATGCTTAGGATAATTCTCATTTTCTTTACAAACCATTATTAATGATTTATGAGTATATACCTCCTCAATGAAATCATTTTTATTTTTATGGATTATATCCATAAACTATTCAATTTATGTTAAGTGTTTACATATTCCAAATTATGTATTGCAATTCATAAACTAATCTACTGTATACCATAGTTTAAAAATGGTGCCTAGTGAAAGGAATGGAAATAGTATCAATGAAAATAATCCATTTAGGGAATTCCCTCCTACTAAAGATATTTATAGTGGAGATCGTGATACAATAGGTTCTAATCAGTTTATCACCATACTGGGAGAACTCACTCAGGTTATGAATAATAACCTTAACCGTATGAAGCATTCTGATCCACAACGCGGTGGATCAATGTTAGAGAACTTTATGAGGAAAAAACCACCATCATTTAATCGAACTACAAATCCATTAGTAGCTGAACAATGGATAAGTTCCATAAAAAAAATATTTCATGCTTTGGGGAGTATAAAAAGTGTTAAAATATTCATGATAGTCTATCACCTCACGGGAGATATAGATGAAGGGTGGTCATTGATTAAAAACAGAAATAAAGATGAAGAAGTATCAAACATAGAATTGATGGAGTTTAAAGAGAATTTCTTAGAAAAATACTTTCCTATTGACCATTGAGAAGATATGGAAAGAAAATTTCTAAGTCTGGGGAAAAAGGAGGATGAGAATGTCGCAAAGTATGAGGCTAACTTTACAAGGATAGCAATGCATGTTGCAGATTATATACGTAACCCAAGAAGTAAGATTGATATTTTCTTTGAGGGGTTAAAACCATTTCTCCATCGAGCATTAGTCTAACAATCCTTCTCATCATATTATGTTATTGTCTCATGTTCTATCAAGACAGAAACTGAATTCTCTAAGTCTTACAACTTTAATGAAAATAAAGAGAAGAAGAGATCTGATGAACACTCTGGGAAATTTAATAAAGAAACAGGGAAGAAGGGAAGAGTTGAATTTCCACCCTGTGATAATTGTGGAAGGAATCACCCTGGTTCCAATCTAAAAGAAAAAGGAGGTTGCTACAGATGTGGATAGAAAGGCCATCTTGCTAGTGATTGTAAGGGGAAGAAAGAAGGTACCAGTTTTTAATGCTACAATTATAGGGAGATGGGACATTATGAAAATTAATTTCATAAGGATCAGGGAAACAAACATTAGAAAAGTCCAAGGGATCAATGCTAGGCTAATTTGATCACTACTACAGAGTCTAAAGCTCCAAAAGATGTGGTGGAAGATAATTTAATGGTTTCATCAAGTTTATCCAATGCTTTATTTGATTCTGGGTCATCACATTGTTTAATATAATCCCAATTTTCTAAGAAAATTCGATATTTCAAATTTTATTTAACAAGGGAGTTGTCAATAAAAACTCCTAAAGAAAGTATTATCGCAATAAAGTTTAGTGAATTGGTCCCCATTAAGGAATATAAATGATATTTATCCATTGATCTAATCACCATACCCATTATTGAATTTGATATAATCCTTGGTATGGATTGGATTTCTGACCATGATGTGAAAATTAATTATTAGAAGAAGGAGGTTTCCATTCTAGATGATAATAAGGAGTACCTTATCTTTAGAGAAGAAACATCACCATCTAATTATTATCTAGATCCACCCCCAGTAGCTCTACTAAATTCAATTATTGGGGAGGATGAGAATGAAGTAATTACGGGTGAGGAAAATAAGGTTCAAATATTGGATGTACCGATTGTGCAAGAATATGTGAATGTGTTTCCAGAGGATTTACCTGGACATCCTCCAAAATGAGAAATTGAGTTTTCTATTGATTTGATTATTGGTTCAAGGACCATATTAAAGTCCCCTTATAGAATGAACACTATGGAATTAGTGGAGCTAATGAAAATACTAGAGGAGTTGATTAATAATGGATTTATTAACCCTAGTGTTTCTCCATGGGGAGCCCCTGTCTTTTTTGTTAAGAACAAAGACAGATCTATGAGGTTGTGCATTAACTACTGGGAGATCAATGCTTTAACAATAAAGAACAAGTATCCCATACCATGCATTGATGATTTATTCGACATAATTCATGGAGCTCAATATTTTGCAAAGATTGAACTTTAATATGGATATAATCAGTTGTGTATGAAGAATGAAGACATTCCGAAAACAACATTTTGAACTAGGTATGAGCATTACGAGTGTAGAATAATGCATTTTGGATTGACTAATGCACCCTCTGTCTTCATAGATATAATGAATAGTGTTTTCAAACAATATCTTGATGACTTTTTAGTGGTATTAATTGATGATATCTGGGTATACCATAAAAGATACGACGATCAGAAATATCACTTGCACATTATTCTAAAGGCTCTTAGAAGAAATGAATTATATGGGATTTTTAGGAAGTGTGAATTCTGGCTTCAATAGATTTCTTTTCATGGGCATATTGTCTCTAAGGATGTAATATTTGTTGATCCCTCAAAGACTAAGTCAATCTATGATAGGTCAGCACCGACAAGTATAACTGATGTATGTAGTTTTATTGGTTTAGTAGGTTATTATCGACGTTTTGTCCAGAATATTTCCCGATTGGCTAACCCATTAAACATGCTCACACATATAGGGGTTAAATTTTTTTGGACAAAATAATGTGAAGAATTTTTTGAAGAACTAAAGAGAAGATTAGTCAATGTTCCTATATTGACTGTACCATCCGGGAACAATGGTTCTGTTATTTATAGTGATTCTTCATAGAAAGGACTTGGTTGTTTCCTTATGTAGAATGATAGAATTATTTCATATGCATCACAAAATCTAAAAATTTATGAGACAAACTATCACAATCATGATTTTGAGTTAGCAGCTGTAATCTTCGCTTTATTGATATAGAGACACTATCTCTATGGTGAAAATGTGAGATTTATACTTATCTCAAGAGTTTGAAGTATATTTTATCACAAAAATAAATAAACATGATTCAATGGAGATGTCTTGAACTACTCAAGGATTATGATTGCACAATACACTACCACTGGGAGAAGGAAAATATGGTGGAAGATGCTTTGAGCAGAAAGGATCATGGAGTTTTGAACAAGATGAGAGTTGAAAGGGATCCTATTTTCATGGATCTAGTAAACATGGATATGGGAATAACTATGGAAGGTGAAACATCAATAATTTTTCAAATTTTTTCCAAACAATCATTACTATAAAGGATAAAAGGTTCTCAGACTAATGATGATGAGTTTCAAAAAAAGATTAAAGCTATAAATGATGGGAGATTGAGTGAATTCGTATTGAATATGGAAATTTAAAATTTGGGAATATACTTTGTATTCCTGATATACCTGATCTAATAAGGGAATTGTTGGATGATTCTCATAGCTCCAATTTCTCTATACACTCGGGGAGCACCAAGATGTATAGATATTTGAAGAATATTTTTTGGTGGGACAACCTGAAGAGAGAGATTGCTAATTTTTTTTCAAGATGCATGGGTTTTTAACAAGTAAAAGCTGGAAGGAAATAGCCTGGTGGAGTCATGCAACCTATTCCCATACCTAAGTGGAAATAGGATGATATTACGATGGACTTTATCAAGTGGATACCAAAAACTCGTAGAAGGTATGAATCAATATGGGTCATTCTTGATCATCGTACCAAGTCAACACATTTTCTTAATATAATAGAAGATTTACCACATAAATGTTTAGCAAGAATGTATATTAATGAAGTTGTAAGACTGCATGGATTACCCCTATCGATTGTTTCTGATTGCGATCCATGTTTTACATCAAGATTCTGGAAAAGTCTTCAGAAATCCCTAGACATTAAACTTTATTTGAGCACTGCCTACCCCCTTAAACTGATGGACAATTGGAACAGAAAATTCAAACATTAGAAGACATTTTGAGATCTTGCTCACATGACTTTCAAGGTATGTGGCATCAAAATTTACCTCTGGTAGAATTTTCCTATAATAATAGATTCCATTCATGTATTCATATGGAACTATATGAAGCGTTATATGGAAAGAGATGTCTCACACCAACTTTTAGGGATGATGTTGGTGAATGAAAACTTGTAGGCCCAGAAATTGTTGAGGAAATGATGGAAAATGGGATGGTTATCCAAACCCACATCAAAGCAGCTCAAAGTAGGCAGAAGAGCTATGTCGATAACTGAAGGAAAGATTTGTAATTTCAGGTAGGAGATCATGTTTTCTTGAAGGTATCTCTATTGAAGGGAGCTATAAGATTCGGTAAGAAGGGTAAATTATGTCCCAGGTACATAAGATCTTTTGAAATTCTAGAATCAATTGGGGTTGTATCTTACCATTTGGAAATGCCGTCATGTCTCTCCAAAGATCACGACGTGTGCCACGTATCACTATTGATAAAATACATTCCTGAACAAATGCATGTACTTGCCTATGAGGAAATTGAACTGGAACCTAATTTGTGTTATTGTGAAGAGCAATTCAAGATTCATGACACTAGAGAACAAGAGTTGAGAAACCGAACGACTCGTCTGGTAAAAGTTCAATGGAGAAACCATAAGATGGAAGAGGAAATGTGGGAACTAGAGGAACTAATGATGAAGAACCACCCAAATAGTTATGTGTGGTAGTATTATATAAATTTCGATGATGAAATTATTTGAAGGAGGGAAGAATGTAACACGCCATGCTTCCACATTACATTTCCTTTTGAATAATGCAATATCTTTCATTGTACGCAACTTCGAGATTCTAACACACCGTGACCAATCAAACTGGCCATTACGAATAGTAATACCAACTTTTTGAAATTTTATAAATTTTATTTTTCAAAATGGACTTCGTTTTTGAATTTAAAATATCGAAATTATCTTAGGGTGAATTTTTGGTATTTTTCTGAAAACATTTATTTTTTGATGAATACTGAAAACCACTCCGTTATTTGTTAAAACAGACATTTTATTTGAATAAATATTTATTTTAATTAAATTTATTTTATGTAAAAATAAATACATCATACCTATATAATTTCACTGTAATTCATTAGAGTCAGTTTTTAATATGTTTAGATATATAAATTTTTTTTTTGAACTTTTAACCGTTTTTTATCCACCACATAGGAGAATTTGCAAATTTGCATAAAACATAATTTTACTACTTATGTGTATTGAATTTCAAAAATAAGAGAGACACCGTTGATATCAGTATGTAAAATTTGGGTCAATAAGATGAGAATATTTTTTTCTGAATAATAACGTTTGAATTTTATTTACCATGGTTAAAGTAAATAGGGTAATTAAGGGTAAAAATGATATTATAATTACCCTAACACAAGTCCTAATTATATTGGATAAGTATAATTAGACAAAACAACATAGGAATAAAATATGACCCCATTTTTTCACTTGGATTAGATTAGGACATTTATTATTATTTTTTTAAAGAAGAGTTAAAAGAGTTAAATTCAACATTTAACAACTAAACCATTATTAATATAGGGTTACACAAAATATAAATTAGACTATAAATATAAATTGGAAAGGTAAAAATATTTCCTACATAATGGAATTTATTTATAATTTTTATATATTAAATAATCTAATTTATTTATGACACAATAATGATGCAGTAATTACCTTATTAATGAAATATTAAAATAATTGATATTATAAATTTCAAAATAAATGTAAATTGAGACGTATGATGAATTAAAATAATTATCATGGTTAATATGATATGATGGGTCTCGTTAAATAAATTTTATTCTAAGTGATAAAGTCATAATTGATTTCAAAAAAATGAAATTCTAAATAGTGTCAAAATTGACATAATTGTGTTTTTAAAACAAATACTATATTAGTAATTGATAAAATATTCCTAAAAATATAATGTTCGGAATAAGGACATAAATAAGGTTATATATATTAATAATGAACCATTTGGGGTTCTCTTGGTAGTTTATAGTATGTTTATTAACTATATAATATAAAAATACAAAGACACATGGTATACGTCAAACTATTTAACTAAGAGATAATTCTAAAAGATAAGTTTAATCTGGTGACCTAAACCTGTCTAAAACCTATTGGTTGAAATTTTTTGGACTCATCCCCACCTTATCCTAAAAATAAATCATTTTTAAGCAATTATAAACCGAAAATTATTTTATTATAAAATAATATTTCAATCCTTTCCTTATGTGACCCTCACCTCTCTTATAAAAGGGTACTTCCCATTCTCTTAATTTCACACCTCCCAAGCCATTTGACTCAGCCAAACCCTACCCATATATCATATCAAATATCCTCCATTCAACCTATAGGCCTTAATTTGATCATTAATCCAACTTAAGGTGCCCTTTTGATCAACTCAAAAGGAAACATCCGATAGAGGTAATAATTTCACCACCCTCTTTCAAGTTCTTTTCTTCTTATAATTCCTCTTTCACTGTTGTTTCCTTACCAAAATAATAAATCTAGTTTTTTATACATACTTTTATGTTATTATAAATATGGTACAACCATATTCTTTATTCTATCCATCCTATAAATGGAAAAGTCACCATACGTGCTTACGTACGACATACCGTCTCCACGTCGTGGTGTAGTTTGTTATTCAAAAACATAATTATTTTGATGGGTATAATAATGTGTATAAAATATATAAGGTAATAAATATAAAACGTTAATATTTATTTATATGTGATATAAGACCCAATTACATACGATTTCACCATCAATATAATGATATTGTCGCTCATGCGTATGTACAAATTACTGTTTCCACAAAAGCGATGAGATTCATTTCCCCATCATAACCATTCAATAATAAATTTCATTTGATGATTAAAAATAATTTTTAAGAACTTAATATCATTTTTGATATGAATCAAATAAATCCTATCCATAACAAACATGGATTATGTAACATAGAATATAAAGGAAAACGAATCAGTTAACACCTAGAACAATGATACTACTGAAATATTATTAACAAAGCAATATTAGAGGATCATAAATGATATAATATTCAGGTATATAGTTCTTGTATAATTTAATAACAATTTTTTACTATTATAAATGGGTATAACATACCATTGACTAAGTAAAAGTATAAGTTAAGGGTTAATTTCACAATCTTGTTATTATCCATGGTTTTTTTACGTAAGTATCTATTGGGACCTCTTTATCATCCACGTCATTGTTTTCTTAAAACTGTATTTCAAAACATATACAATATTTACTAGACTATGGGTTGAATTCATTTATACCCTTATTTGACCTTATATGTTTTGAAAGGAATATTTCCGTCGTCTTCCAAACAAGGTACTTTATGACCTTTTCGACAAAATTATGGTATGAATGTTTTTTTAACTTATATAGCAGGTGCGGATATTTTTTTTCTGTTATAACATCATCAAAGCATCCCTTACTAAATTATAAGAATATTTTCAAAATAAATGTTTTCTTTTATAATTATGAGACTCTTAAAAGATTTCAAAATAGAAAGAGATATTTCTCTCAAATGGTTTTGATTTCATCTATGTGAACATCCTTTGATAAATTTTACACTTTTTGAAGTTGATTTATTAAGAAACAAATATTACATATTTTATATAAGGTTTTGTGATAGGTTTGACTATGGATGTGTTATTTTTATACCATTCATGGTTTGTGGTTAAAGTATTGAAATTTCTTATTGTAGTTTTAATACGAATTCTTATGTTATGTTTCATCCTTTTCATATGAGGAATGTATTGGAATTAGTATGTGATGGGTGGAGCCTGCTATAGATCCTCGATGCATTGGTGTGTCTCATCAAGAAAATTAGATGTGGAATTGGTCGAGGCCTTTCCAAATTTGATATATGGTTTTGGATGAGGCCTAAATCATTTTTAGACGTCTTGGCTGAGGCCTTGAAAATATGTTTCATAATGTCCGGGATTATACATTCCCTCATTAAGAAAATAAAAATTACGGTTCATGTGGTTATTCGACTAGTCGAATATCCCTAACTATGTTTTATTATGGAATTATTTACTCAGCTCATATAACTTCCATAAAATTTTCATTTTTATTATTTGTAATGGAATGTGTTTTTAATTATTCACCTTGCCTAATGTTTATGTTATCTTTCGCAGTATTGCTTACCCTTACTGAGCATATGATCTCACCCCTTCATAGGTTTCATTTTCCTAGGATTTGAAGTAGATAGTTATTAGTGAATTGTGGGCATAATCTAGGAGGCTTGGATATTTATAATGGAATACATTTGTTTTGTATTTCTTTTCAAGTTGCAATGTTGAACTTTTGTATGTATCTTATTTCTAATAATACTACAATGATCGGTCTTTCGTGACATGATTCCTTGTATCATGCCAATGTTATGTAATAATGCATCGACTCTGAGTAACTGTGGTCTGGGAGTTACATTATTTATATTCTAAATATGAAGACATCGAATTTTAAAATGATGTGTACTACAAAAATTTTGAGTCTACCATTTTTTAGTTTCCAATATAATGAATATATTTATAATGTGATTATTTTTTAATGCACATGAACTGAATATAAATATTATATTTAATGAAAAAATTAATGTAAATATTATTTAAAATATATGATTGGAAAATATTTACTATTAGGTTGGTATTGATTAATGGATTTCTTTATATTGTTATATGATTTAAATTATTTCTTGGAAATATTTTTAATTAACCATTTTTTTATTTTTAATTTATTTGATAATGTAAATGATATTAATAGGAGATATTATTTGGGGATGACAATTAGTTGGTTATTTTTCCATTGCGAGTTATTATAAGGTGGTTGTCCATTAACTATGAATTTGGTCAATGTTTAGATATTACATAGGGTTTGAACATGAGTTTTGTACTTTTTCCAAGATTAGATATGATAAGATGTCTGACATGTTTCAATGGAATTGGTCCAAAATATGTCTTATAATAGAGAAACAGGTCCTCACAGCCCATGAGTGATGCAGGTAAAGATAGGTTTTTGTGTCTTAATAAGAACACAATATTTTTTCATACTTATTTTTTTTGGAAACAAATTACATTTATTCCAAAAAAATGAGAAATTATCAGATATTTAAGAAAAAAAGGAAAAACCCCACATATAAATTCTATATATATTCATGTATCAAAGTGGTATATTAAACCCTTAGAAATTTTTGTGTCTTCTGCTGTCATCCTAATTATTTTATTCTAAAACATTAAAATATACTAATAATAAAAATGTATGATTTATTCAAAATTATATTATATATGGAATCAAAATTATATATATTGTTGATGATTGGTATAGTGTTGGATATTGATTTATTATATTTTAGGAATAATACCTTGGGATTGTTTTTACCACTATGAATTTATTTATTTGATTATATTGCGTCTATATTTTGATTTTTTTATATCGATCATGCATTGCCTAAATATTTGAATGTTTTATGATTTATGTTTTATATTTTATTTTGAGATATTATACCATTTTTTAGGTTTATCATCTTTTTTGTGTTAGTTTATTAAATTGGAACCCATTTTTCTCGATATAATGATCTATTAGAAGAAAAAATTCTCTTCATTTTCTAATTAAACATTTAGTGTTAATATATAAACTCTAATAAGAAATGATCTCACTCTAGGAATATAGTATATTTCCTTAGTTTCATAATTATTTAGGGGAAGGATGGTACAAAATGGTTATTGGTTAATTTTTTATTAATAATTTATTTGTATATTTGAGAGTTAAGGTAAAACCTATATATAATGGTCATAACATAAAAAATAAGTTACGAGTATATACATGGGTAAAAAATTAATTTCAAAAGTTTATGTTTCTTGGTAAGTATTGTACTAGACAATATTTAATTGAAATATTACATTTTTTTATTTTATAAAAATTATTTTTGAGGGTTGTTGATTTTATTTTGTCAAGTATTATAGAAGAGGTTATTCATGCATCACTTTTAGCATAAATGGACATGAAATTTATTTTATTTGGTAAGATTATATTTTTATTCAATGTTTATATTAGATATTGTTTATCATTAATTTTTTCAATAATGATTTATGTAGTGTTTTTGTAAATAAAATTTTAGTGATGATTTTTTAAACTAACACCAATGATATGTATGTGATGATGTGAATTATTTGATTAGATGATTTAAATAAATATATTATAGGGATAGTTATTTGTTTTATTTATTAAGATGTAATTTATTTGTTATATTTTTAATGGATGTTTGATGTTTTAGATATGTGACACCTAAGAGGCATTCTTGGGGAATTCAGAAGTTTGAGGTTAATCTTGAGAGATTTGTTCAAGAGAATCAAGAGGACGGAGTTTGAAATTCTCTATCTATAGAATATATTAATGATTTTGTGAATTTATTAGTTATATATATTCTTATTTGAGAAATTTAGACTTTATTGAATGGTATGTTGAGAAGATAATATAATATAACATCAGATATTACCAATAATTTCTAGTACAACATCTGTTGATACTGAGTAGGAATTTGATGTCCAAAAATTGAGTATTTTATAATTTTACCACTAAAATGAAATCATGATGATTTCACTAGTGAGACTCCACCCAGTGATAAATTTAAGGAACTAATGTGAATAAAATTAAGCATGAGAAATAAAAATAGAAACTGTCCCTCATTCAATATTGATCAAATGTGTGTTCGCTCACTTTTTGAGATGGAAACTCAAAGGAATCTTGGCTAAAACCCTCTATATCATACTCATGTTATCCATAATCATTCATGCCTATAAATCGTTGATTTTTTGGTACTATTGTCATGAACCGAACTAGAGTGAAATCGATCTCAACCGCTGACCTGGACCTGAAGGGCATTCTGGATCCCCACGGGCTGGAAATCGTTGCCTCATTATCAAAAAATATTTTTAGAATGATTTCACCCATGAGTAGAAGCATAAAAAAAAGTAATAAACCAAAGATAAAAAATCAATCATCAAAAAATAAGATACCACAATTTTCAGATTCCTGATTTTTAACTTTAAAAAAAACTAAAAAAGGACTATAATGAAAGGAAAACCACAAAACATCCCAAGACCCACTGTGAAACATGAGGGTCACCACCCTCGTGCCACCACCACCAACACTTTCAATATGTGAAACACTAGAATTTGGGATCCACCATCACCATGACACATCTTTCCTTTAACTAAGTCATAAATATCCAAGTCTATATACTCATAAAGGTGTATATAGGTTGTGATACAAAGCCTAGTAGGATTACACCCAAATGAAATGGCTCTATTCAACAACAATAATAGAATATTAACATGAAAATTTCTATAAAATCCTGTATAACATTTTCATGAAATACAATTATATTAAAAACTATTATCAAGGAATCTTTTTCAAGAAAACCAATTTTTATATGAATTTGTTTAAAATAAAACACAAACACAAGGTCCACCATATGCCAACAGATGGAACCATGTCACATAATCATTATGTAATAATAGAGAACCATCGGAGAATACCTAAGGGAACATAGCATAAGTTGAAATCTATAAACCTCATACTTCAGTGAAACATGGTATGGAAACCAAAACCCACAACTTTCTCATGCACGAGCCACTAGCAGGGTACATTTAACGGGCCTAGTGTTCTCCAATAACATCACATGTTTAGTTTCTGTTGTAATTGTCAATCCTGATAAGTAAATCTTGGATTTTCCACTTACGAGTCAACTAGCATAAATATACTAGAATAATTGAGGATTTCTAATTCCAAATCACTAGGGAACCAGTTATATTTATCCCACCTTGGATCTAAGTATTATCTTATTCTAAATACCTCACTTCACATTTCAAAAAATACCCATTTTCCCATATAATCACATAGAAACTACCATTTTAAATAAGTAAAACACTATCCATTTTACACACACAAAAACCAATGGATAACATTTCATTCCACTTTAAAAACTCATAAAACCCATGGGAAAAAATACCGTAAAATCAAAAAATAAATTCAACCAATTCAATAAACAAACATTTTCAAATCAACTCACAAGATAATATACCCTTTTTAATATATAATTATCATAATTTACACGTTTCACACATCACAATAAAAAGTAGAAAAAAAAATATAACATACCAAAAAAATAAATTTCTATTTTAAAACCAATTTTTAAGGCATTTTCACTTCAAGTTCCTTTGAAAACACAATTAACACACTTATCAAAATAACATGAACACTTTAAAGAAACCAAAAAAATAAATCAGATGCTGAACATATCCATTTTCCTTTATAAAATAAATTTTTATTACATAAGAATGTAAAAATAATATTACAATAAATTGATAACCATACAATAAATTAATATAAAAAATTTATATATATTTGAAATCATATCAAAATAATTTGAAAATGTTAAGGCATAGAACCACCTACCTCACACTTGGATACTTCTATAAAATTGGTGTGAAACCATAACACCATAAGATGAAGAACCTAACAAGGAAAGATCATCTAATAAACATCACTATCCTCCCTAGAATCACAAGATAATACCCTTCTAGGTCAAATACCAAATGCAAATCAAAAACCTAAGAAAGAGGAAGTGGAACCCTATAGTAAAATAGAAACAAATGAAGAAACTCACTAACATGATGTTTCTTTGATGAGAACACATCAAAAACACCAATATAAGAGAACAAGAAGGATGTTAGAGGGATAAAAGTAAGAGGAAAGAGCTTGATAGGTTTAATGGGGTGAGAAATAGTTGGTTTGATGGTAAATCCTGAGTGGAAAAAAATAATTTTTATATTTTTACCGTCCTGGAAAAGTCACCCAGTTTGTCTGCCCGATTTTCCAAACCGTGTGGCAATCATGAACGCCATAATTACCAATATGAGCATGGAAAATATTTAGCAGAGATTGTTTAAAAATTATGTGCTAATGTTGTGATTAAAAACAACTTAAAATGTCACTTTTTCTATATGGTTTCATGGGTAAGGAACCTGGTTTTCTAAACCGTGCGGAAACCATCAGCCACCTGTAGTTTAACCAAAAACTACATTTTTAATCAAAAATAAAGGAGAAAACTCATGAAAAATAAGTAAAATGAAATTTAAGAAAGTCAATACATCATAATTCAAACCCTTCAAAGATAAAATTGTAGAAAAACCCCGAGATCAAAAATCGAATCAGGATAACTGGTGAAAACAAAAATCTAGGTGTGGAAATTCTCCAACTATGAAAAATCGCCAACCTCAAAAATTTATTCCATGGTTTTATATAGAAATGAAAACCTATAATAATTTATAAATAATGGAAATTATATACAAACTTATAAATGAGGTTCAATTAAGAACATCTCAAATGGAAATAGAGGACCACAATATTTAACATAATAGACCAAAATTGAATCCCCACTATAAAACTTCTTCCAGAGGAAGTTGTAAAACCCCCAGTTGACTGATCAAAAGGAAAGGAACTTTCACAACACACAATAAAACCTTTCCTGATATTAATTCCACATGAATTTCCAACCAAAACTCAAACCTCCTACCTAAAACAAGAAAACAAAGCAAACCCAATTCTCAATGATCTTTGGAAAACTCAAACCACATCATTTTCAATTAATGATTCAATTAAAACTGTTGGGAATAATCCAAATGCCCAGTTTTTACATAGAATGAAACATCAGAGCCAATATATTCAAATGAAACATCTTAATGTCAAGATACACATGAGACTGAAATAGATTATAAAAATGGGAGGCCCAAATTGACTCCCCACAATGATAATCAAACTAACACTGACCAACATTAGAGGGAACCACAATGAGTTCCCAAGTCAGTCTTCCCACCATTCAAATTGATATCCAACTTAGGCCAACTCGTATGGAACACACCAGGGAACCCCAACTTAGACCAAACCTCCACTAGAAAGGGCCCAATGAATGAAACTCCAAACTAGGTGGAATTTACTTCACAATTTACCATCCCCATGGGATGAATCCATACTTAGATGATCAAAAACCAAAAATGAAACTAATTCACAAGGCTGACCACACTTGGAAAATAAAACAGAAATTCAACTCTAAAAAGACACTACCACAAAAATTTCAATGATTCTAGACCACTAACCTCCTCTAAACCAAAGATGATACTTCAAGCCACATGGGATTCAATAAGGAAACAAGGTATCTATGTCTCTTCCCATGAAATGGGTCTTTCCAAAATGAAACATCAATGTTATATTCTTAATCTATCTCTATTTACCACACTGAAGGAAAAAATCTTGACCAAGGTCCCTCGCACCAATAGGATTCATGAAATCATGAGAGCATCACTCTAGGGCCTATGGCATGAGACCTGATGTTCAAATCATCTCCTCCCTTATAGTAAGGAGCTAAATATCCCCAGTTTGAACTAATTATTTTGGAACCATAAGAATCCACATGACAATCCAGGAAACACTAACAAAACACAACACACAGTGGAACTCACTTCACCCTAATAAGATACATCACCAATATAGAGATTCTTGGGACACATATAAATCATTCACATTAATCTTAATGAGAAACTGAAGGAGTGAGGGACACACTGAATACACCTTCAGTTAGAATGGAGAAATATGTGATCATAAAAAGGAAAACAATATCCCATTAAAACTGAAGTTCTCAAATAATTCCACAATATCCAATTTTTTATTTTAATGAAATTAGGACCCTAAAAACACTACTATACATGACCATCAATTCAAAATAATCAATAAAATGAATGGGATTTTAAACCAAGATGAAAACAACACACTACTCCTACAAATGGGAATGTGTGTTTCTTCTAAAAAGTTTGACCTACACCCTTGATGATTCTTTGAATCATCTACATAGATCCTCTAAAAGTGACCTATGATCTCATAGATGTGATTGGTATTCATATCATTTGGGAAAGAAAAATTCCGATGACCATACAATAATTTCTCACCATTATTCGAGGATCAAAATAAGATAATCGAAGATCCAATGGCCTTTTAACTCTATGGATAGATACAACAACTTCAAGCCTCTTTCCATTCCCCTTATTATAATTCCCTTCACCACATCCAGAATAGTACTTCAAGAATAATGGTGGAAAACATTACATTTAATAACTCAATAATCTCAAGGAAACAAATTTTAATTCACCATTTAAAAATCAAGATGACGGTAAATTGAATAATCAATAGGAGGATCTGCCAATAGAAAACCGCATGTTCCCACACATCAAATGTCCATTAAATATTATGGGGGAATACACTAGCCAATCAGGGAAACCAAGAACCAAGCCAAATTAATCCATCAACCCAAAAATACAAAAAGAAACACCAATAACACAAAGGGAACTAATTTAGTGGTTTCCCATGAAATTTTTCATAACAATCAACTATCAATTATTTCCAGACCAACTCACTAACAAGTACTCAAACGTGAAATACTATTCATGAAAGAAACATTATCAAACTAAAAACAACTCACAAGAAAAAATTCTAAATCACAATGAGACATATAGCACAACCATTAGTTAGAAAAAATCACATCAACTGTTAAAATAACATTTTAAAAGAAAACAGACATGGTGGGTTTCACAATCACCAATGGAATTCCCAGTAGCCTCACACATGCATATTCTCATTCAAAACTGAGAACACATCACATCATGTCACCCACATATTCAAAAATATCCATGCATGTGGTCACACATGAATATACCAGAGGTCCAAAAATATTTACTTTCCATTACGAAACATGAAACCCACATCTTCAACATTTCTATTTACTTCCCATTTCAAAATTCACAAAACTTCTCAAAATATCACTCACAACAGGTCAAAAATAAACATCAAATCCCTCACACCAAATAATTTCCTATTTTTCTCAAAATAAATCTCATGGATTTAATTAAAAAACTCTTTGAACTCATTTAAAACAAATTTACAAAACATTTTTCCAAAAAAAATCTGGTTTTTAAAACAAAAAATTTCAATAACCCCAAAACTGAACCTTTTCCATTTGAAAATATTGTTTCCACAATCCCAAATAAAGAGTTTAAAAAATTAAAAATACATAAATTCCCAAAATAAATATAATGGAGTATACAAGTGTTAATGGTTGACTTGTCCATATTGTTGACAACCATATTCTATTGACACCACCATAACATAGAGCCTTATAGAACCACGTCCTCAGTTCGTTAAAACTTTTTAGGCCCTACGAGATCATGGTTACCACTGAACCAACTCCCACATCATTTCGTAGATATTAGAAAAACTAAAAGGATCAATTAACCAAAATAAAACCTTACATCCTAGGGAAAATAATGTATGGTCATGAGGTGTGCTGGCTAGAAACCCTACTCACAAAATGAACCTAAATACCAAATAGTGATATCTACACTCTATATAGTCTCTTCCCAAAATAATGTGACCTAAAATGAGTGTGACCTTCTCTAATACCATTTTTTCATGAACTAATACATATTTTCATCGAACCCAACACCTAACATTGTCTGTGGAAAGCACTGAAGGGTGTTCCCGACCCACATAATAAGGAAACATGTTCCTAGGTATCAATAGAATACTTTCGGAATGATTTCACCCATGAGTGTAAACATAAAAACCAACAATAATAAAGAAAAATTATCCGAATAATAATAACAAAACAATATACTACAATTTTTAGAGTCAAGGTTTGAAAATTTTAGCAAACTGAAAATGGACTACTACAAAAGGGAGAAAACATCCCAAAAACCTCTGTGCAACATGAGGGGTACCAACCTCAGGCCACCACCACCAACACTTGCAACAAGTAGGACACTAGAAACCCATATTCACCAAGTCTACAAACACTTGTAGGTGTATAAATGGTGGGATCCAAATCCCAATAGGATTCCCCCAAAAAAATGTTCCATTCCACAATAATAAAAGAAAAATTTATAAGCACATTTTCATATTATCATGTGAATCATTTTCAAGAAAACGCATTTTAAGAAAAACCATCTCAAGGAAACATTTTCATGAAAACCCACTTATCCAAAACATTCATTAAAATGAATATTTCACAGAAGGTCCACCATATTTAGATGGATTGAGACATGTTACATAAGAATTATGTCACAATAGTTTACCATTGGAGAATCCCTAGGGTATCTAGAACAAGTGGAACTCTCTAAACCTCATACCTTGATAAAAGATTCTATGGAAACCATAATCCACAGATTTATCATGTACAATCCACTAGTAGGGAAAATCCCATGGTTATAGTGGTATCCAATCATATCACATCTTAATTTAGTGTTATAATCATAAATCCTTCTATGTGAATCTTGGATTTTCCACTTTCATGCCAACTAACATCAATCATCAAGAAGAATCCAAGTATACAACTTTTGAATCACTAGCGTATAAGTTCTAATTTTTCCAAACTAGGAACCTAGTATTCCCTTGTACTCAATCCATTATTTTTCATGTCACACAAATCACCATTTTTACATATTATCCCATGAAAGAAACCCTTTTCCATAAAAAAACCCACATCACAATATACACACACCAAAACCATTGGAAAACACTTTTCACACCCCATCAAAATATAATAAAACCCATTTTAAATATTACTAGAAAAGAAAAAAAATAAATTTCTCTATTTTTATGAACAAACCCTTTCCAAATCAATACTCATTCTATGATCCCCTTTTTAAATATACTTATCATCATTTAATGAATTTTCACATCACATTTAAAAGTACACAACAATAGGTAACAAACTAGAAAAATCATTTCCTTTTAAAAATCCAATTTTAACACATTTTCACCTCATGTTCCTTTGAAACAAAATTCACACGCTTTACATAACCATATAAAGAATTCCAAGAAACACCACAACAAATAACACAAAAACGTAGAAATTTTACTTTATAAAATCCATTTCCATCATATAAGCATGTCAAAATACTTTTGTAACACATTTACCATCATACAATAAATTCTCAGAACACATTTTTATTGACAAGGAAGAATATTAAAAAAATATAAAAATATTATGCCATGGAAGCATCTACCTCACACTTGGGTCTTCTGGAAAATATGTATAAAACCAAAACTGCACCCCCACAAGACCATAACAAGGAGATATCAAACAAAAACAATCACTATTCACCATAGAATCAAAATATCATACCCCCTCTAGATCAAATACCTTGTGGATATGAAAACCCCAAATAAAGAGGAAGAGAAACCCATTAAAAGAAGAGAAAGCAAGTAGAAAATCACTTAATTGATATTTATTTGGTGAATCGACTCCAAAACCACCAAAAAAATGGATACCAAGAAATTCATGAGGGGTAGTTGGAGTAACATAGGGATGGATTGGTCAAAAAGGGTGATCATAAAGGGATATTAGGTAAATTCATTAGAGTACAGAAAAATAATTTTCAGATATTTAATGACTTGGACATGTCAGAAGATTTTCCCACAAAGTTTTCCAAACTGTGTAGAACCTTTATGCCGATAAATTTTTAAGAGGAACATTTATCATGGTTATCTAAAATTTTTTACAAACTAAGAACTAATTGTGTGGCTATGCACTATCCAAAATGTCACTTTGGCCGCACAGTTTCCTAGGCAAGGCACATAGCTTTCCAAACTATGCTGAAACCATGCACCACCTACTGTTAACCCAAACACTCAAATTTTCATCAAAGATCTAGGGGGAATGTCTTGAACAATAACTACACTAACATTAATCAAATTAAATACCTCAAAATTGAAACCCTTGACACATATAAGTCAAGAGCAAAATAGAGATCCCAAAATGAACAAGGACAACTGATGAAAACAAAAATATATGTCTGATTTCTACCATTGGGAATGAATTATTCTTATGATATCTCCAAGATAACTATAATGTATTTACTTATATACGAGATGGATATTTTTTATTAGGATTCATTGAATAGATCTTTATCTATCTAATAATTCGATTATATTATAGTAAAGATATTAAATTCATAGGATAAATATTTCTATGAATTTTAGATTTATTCTTCTTAAATAGACTGCTGAATACCAACCAAAATTTTTCTATGGAACTCAATCAAGTATTACATGTTAATTAATTAGTTAAAGACACTTGTGACCAAATACACATGTCAAAAATTTCATAAATACTCAATATTTTCTTTAAAATATATTAAATATATTTTATTTTGAAATATGATTCAATAACTCACCGATCGTTTTCTAGAATATTTTAGTGGACTTTTAATAAAAAATTTATTTTTTCCAAAAAAATACAGTTCCTCCTATCCTGTTTAGTCGTTTGAATTACATGATTAAACAAATTTATCAATATTATGTTAAACATAAATAATAATTAATTTATATATTTCTTATAATCATTGAAACTCAAACATATCCAAAAAACCACTATGGGGCCCACCAAGAATTTTAATCCATTTCATTAGAATTAGGAAATCTAATGCTTATTCTTTGTTTGTGACCCACTCAAACCTTATCTCAATAAAAGATAGTGATACCCATAAATAATTATCACTATATTGAAACACATAATGGACGTTATGAGGTTCCCAGAGCCGCACTCCCAGATCTAGTTAAAAAAACACATACTTTAGATAATGTAATTTATGAGAAGTGAGATGTCCAAATCCAAACATACATATTTTTAAATAATTTAAACTTTATATCTCATAAATAATGATATAATATCAAGATTTTTTTAATACCTTTTAGGATCAGCTATATAAAAAAAATTATTTTATGACACTTCTGAGAAATTCAATATATTACAACCACAATATACCCCCTTTTATAATTTTCATAAGTTATACTCATATTCATATTCTAGGGAATGGAATCATAAGAAATGGTTTATCTTAAATTATTTATGAGGGAAAAAACATCAATATTTCATCAAGGGTGAGATTATGAGCTTTTGATGAAAAATGAGTTGGGTGGAAATATATTATTAAAAACTAATATGGAATAGTAATGGGTTTCCTTATGTCATGATAGAGAAAAAACATAATCTCAAATGGAAAACAATAAACCATTAAAATGAGCATGAAATCATGGGATAATAAACATGATCCATAGATTATAATCATAGGAATAAAGATGTTTCATGTCATTGAAATGTAGCATAACAAAAAATGTAGATCTAAATTTGGTGTAGAAAACATAAAATAATAGAGCAAGAATCACTAACCATTTCTCATACAAGGTGGATTATGCATCACTACATGATTCCCACAGTGGGGTATGACTCACTACCTGATTCCCATATGCATTGTACAGAAGGAATCACTACGTGATCCCCATAAAATTATGGAGTGGGAATCACTTATTGATTCTCAAAGCACACAGACCATCAATACATGATACATATAATTATCAATTCTTATATAAATCATTAAACAACGCACCAGAGGGTGATACAGGACCTTGACCGTTATCATCCATACACATGGGTGCCAATTGAAACTACTAAATTTTTGTATCCTAAGTAACCTAGGGAAATAAAATGGGATTCAAATATTTTCAAAAGGGACCACATTAAAATGACATCAAGAACTAGATCGATTGATACCAAAAAATCAATTTCCCAATAGAGGAACACGTAATATATTTAAAGGGTCATTCATGAAAATAATGTCCCCTATAAATAATTTATTTTGAGATAAATAGTGTAATAATAGTGAAACTATGGAAAAGTATTTTAAAAAATTTCCATACATTATCATAAAATAAGAGGATATGAGCCTCATTCAAGATGAAATAATTTTCAGAATCATTATTTGGAAATAAATTTACAAAATTAATCGTTTAACAAGAGATAAATTTTTTAAAAATGTGAAGTGAAATAATTTTCAAACCCTTTATTTTAAAAGAATATTCAATAATTGATTAGTGGAAATGATGTAGAGGTTATCATTAAGAAATGTTTAGTGGAAGATATTAATATAAACAGGAATGGAAAATCCATTGAAATATTTTGAAAATACTTCTAATAAAAAAAATATTTCTAAATATTTCCTTTAAAAAAAGATAAATATAAACATGAATATTAATTAAAAATCATATTTTTATTTTGAAATAAGAAAAAAAAAATTAGATGGAGGAGTAAACCTGGATATAGAAGGAAATGTGTTCATTTAGTTGGGATATGAATTTTTGTTAACATAAAAAATTATTAATAATGTGATATATATAATAAATTTACTATAAAATAATAATAAATGTAATTATAATTCCATTATTGAATAAAATAAGACCACGTTGAAAGAAAATTGATCAAAGAGAATCATTATAACCAAACAAAAGAAGTTTATTGATGAAAACACTACATAACAAAAGAAAAAAATTAATAGAAATACCATGAATGAGGTATTTTGAAATTGAAAATTTTATACCATTAATTAAATATATTTCATGATATTATATATCCAATAAATTTTATAAATTTTAGGTTCTGAGCACAGCATAAGCACGGTTGGTCCAGAACTCAACATTAATTTTTAACCACGATCGATTATTATTCTAGGATCAATATGACGATGAATTCCTGTCTTTGTGGAATAGAATCAATAATTTAGATAAAGAAGGAAGAGGCCTGAAACCTTTAGAGAGGATCTTTCACATCATGTTCACAATTAATTTAATTAATTTCATAATGAATAGAAAACTTGGATCATCGATATTTTCATTGTTGATGATGTTTATCATTTGAAATGACCCTTCCGAATTATCTCGTTGTGTTTGAGAGGATCCAAACTAGAATCCCTCATGTGGTGATTCACACATTCTCCAATGGCCTCCGATTGACCACACTCATTCTCTGGGTACTAGCATGGTGAAGCGAGTGTCTTGTGTCAGTAATTAATGATATCTAGTTATTCTGTCTTAAATAACGTCTCTCATTCTATAGAGGAGAAAGAAGAGGATTCTATAGAAAAAAATTTAAGATAAAAAATTTTCAATTCACTGGGTGTGAGGTTCGGTACATGGCACAATAGATGTATGTGCCTATTTATTTACATGAGGATTGAATTAAAATATTTAATTGTGTAACATCAATTAAATACATTCACAAACTTAGATAAAACCCATGCTATTAATAATAATACCACATCATTATTTATGGTGTGCCAAATTTCACCAAACAGAATTATAAATAAAATTCCACATCACAAAAATAATAGCTGTATTATTTTAATTTGTTCCAACAAGCTAAATATTTATTTATTGTCCAGTAAATAATAATTTTACTACGGGACCGGCCTTCTACCGCTCAAATTCTATGTCCATTTTTTGAGAACCTAAATAAATAAATATAAAATTTATTATCTTAAATAAATATTATATTTATTAACTTGTAAATAAATAATTATTAAATGTTCATTAAAATAAATAAATATATATTTTTCCCAAAATCCGGTGAATCAATATTTATTTAATTTAAGCAATCATATTAACATGGATAAAATTATTCCACTGCCTTGAGAATAATCTTTATTAATTAAATTTAAATAGAATTTAGTTGAGACCACTATACAAACATAGCGTGTGACCCTCTAGGATTCTTTCTCATTGGAATTAAAGGGCTTGACTGAAGTCAAATATAACTATCTAGAAACGGGTCAAGGAACCTAAGATAATGAACTTAATGTTGTAACAATGACATCCATATATAGACAGTCACTATTTAATATAATCCCTTGGTCGCAATATCTCAACAAGCAGGTTTCATGACAGTGTCATCAGCCTTTTTTGCTTCATACATTGTTCTTTAACTATAAGAAATAAACTCGTCATTACACCATGGCCATGGAATATCTCACGAGCGCTCTATTTCAATCATAGGGAATAGATATAAAATTCTCTAAACAGAACAGAAAAATCCTTCCTCTACTAATCCATTAATAACATGCCACTCGTGATGCACCCAAAGCACCCTACAAACTACCAACCGTCTGCTTGACAGTTTTCATTAGTAAATCCAATTGTGCGAGTCATGACACTTATTAATGATAATAATAATGTTTAAGTATAAATACACATTATCACATATAGAAATATCTAATGACACCAAAACATGTAAATTTTTAATGGCAGGTCTTTTCTCATAATCAACTATCTTTGAGATTACCAAGTGATAACTTCATGAGAGGAAGTATCATCTTCTTATGAGTACTCTCACCTGACTTTCTACATGCATTGTGTCCTATAATTGAATTTTATCCAAATGTAGAACTGTATCTACGAATATTGTTATAGAATTTCAAGGTTCTCATCATAGTAGGGAACATTCATGACCTTATACCTACATCAAATACTCTAGGACATTATTACATCATAGTCATGCAGAACACTGAATAATATGTAATGAGATGTTTAATATTTAAATACATTAAATATCCATTTAATCATTGTACAAACAGTGGGTTCTAGGAAACGAAATCTAAAAAACACCAACTTGGACTAGAGCCAACGGCCTATAAGTTTCAATCAGATAGACCTCACACGATGATCATGTTTCTGCTGAGTCAATGATTTACTCAAGGGGACCACGAAAATGTATTTCATGGAAATACTTTTCACTACATATTCACCTATCTGATAAAAATACTTCAAGAGATGATACTTCTGATGTATGTGCTTTAGATGCTGATGTGACCTTTCCTCTTTTGTGAGAGTCACCACTATAGAATTATCATAGTACAATATGGTGGGATCATTATGTCTATAGATCACATCCAAATCCTAGATGAAGCTTCACATCCAAAAAAATTATTTAAGTGCCTCATATGCTATGATATATTTGGACTCTATTGTAGAATATGTGACCACAATCTCCTTTCAGCTCATCTAGTTCACTACACCTCGATTAAAAGTGAATACTTTTTATATTTTCTACTTCATGACATCTTGATTAGTCTGAAAACTACAATATGAATATCCTATGATAACTATTTCCTCATCTCCTCCAAAAACCATGAACATATCCATAGTACACCTCAGATACTTTAGGATAGTATTTACTAGCATCCAATGGTGGTCACATGGGTCAGTTTGGTATCTACCTACCTCAGTCAATGCATAGGAGACATCCAACCTATTACATAGCATGGCATACATGGATGACCCAATCGCTGAAGCCTATGGAGTCCTTAAAATTATCTTTATTTCAACATGTGTCTGAGGACGCATTTTCTTGGAAATATGGATGCCATGTGATGCTAGAAACAATCCCTTCTTAGATTGATCTATACTGAATCTCTTTAGTATCTTATCAATGAATGTACTTTTACATAGGCCCAACAATCTTTTAGATCTATAATGATGGATCTTGATCCTAAAAATATATGCTTCCTCTCCCATGTCCTTCATGGAGAATCATTGATCCAACCATGCCTTAACTAACTTTATGACTGGTATCTTATTTCTAATATGTAATATTTCATCAACATATACTATTAGGAAAACAACTACACTCTAGAAAATCATTTTTATACACAAGGATCACATTTGATCTTGATAAAATAAAATTTCGTTATAGACTCTTGAAAATGAATGTTCCATAATTTGGATGTGTTCTTTAACCCATAAATGGATTTTAGCAACTTTCATACCTTATTGGAATCCATTGGAGTAATAAATCATTTAGGATAGTTCATGTTGACATCTTTATGAAGGTTCTTGTTAATGAAGGATGTTTTGACACCCATTTTACTAATCTAATAGTCATGGTAAGTAGGAAAGGCCAATATATGTCTAATGGGGTTCAACATTGCAACTGGGGAAATGGTTTCATCGTATTAAATGCCTTGAAACTGTTTAAAACCTTTTTCAACCAGTTATCACTTATAGGTACTGACATGTCCTTCTATTAACTATTTCTACATGAATACCCATTTGCAACCAACATGATTTACATAAACTAGAAAATTTATAAAAATCCATACCTGGTTTTGGTATATGAAATCCATTCCAGAATTCATGGCTTCATGCCACTTGGAAACATTTGTTCTACTTACATCTTCATTGAAGGTTATAGGATCATTATTATCAACTAAGAGTGAGTCACCATGCTCGGTAACTAGAAAACCATACTGTTCCTGTTCTCAAAACGCACTTGTACTTCTATGAAGTTCTTGTGTCTCTGGAACCGTTCTTTCTTCCATGGGGCTTTGTGGAATCTTCTCTTTTACCAAATATTTTGTATCATGAGCCTCAACTTCATCGAATTCTATCTTTCTCCCACTATCCCTTTTATATATGTTCTCACTCAAAAGGAATATGGCGTGTCAAGCTAGTATAACCTTTTTGTCTGAGGGGTTTTATAGGTAACATTCCTTAATTTCCATGGTGTATCCTACAAAGGTACACTTTGTGACTCATGGTGAAAATTTGTTACCTGAAGAAGCATTAACAAACACATAGCATCCCCATATATGTAAATTCAATAACAAGGCTTTCATTCCACTCTATAACTCGAATGAAATACCGTTTATAAATTTAGTTGGTACTTGGTTTAGTATGTGTGCAGCTATTTGTAATGCATATCCCCAAAAGGAAATTTGAAGAATCACATGACACATCATTGATATTTCCATGTCCAATAGGGTGTGGTTCCTCCTTTCTCTAACACCATTCCATTGGGGTGTGTAAGGAGGAGTGAGCTGGGATAGGATCCCAAACACTCGTAAGTAATCAATGAATTATTTATTAGTCTAGTCTCCACCTCAGTTTGAGTGGAGTTTCTTAATCTTCATACCAAGAGGGTTCTCGAATTTATTCTTGTATTCTTTGAATTTATAGAAAGAATATGACATATACCCCATTATGTAGATATATCCATATCAACTAAAATCATCAGTAAAAGTTATGAAATATGAGTACCCTCCCCTTGCTTCAGCAAGAAATGGTTCACATATATTGGTATGATCCAATTAATGAATTTACATAGCCCTTTAACCATTCCCACTAAATGGGGATTTGGTCATTTTTTCTTGTAAACATGCATGACATACTTCAAGTTGTTTTAGTATTAAAGAATCTAAATATCAATCTTGATGTAACTTTTTCAAACATTTCTCCTTTACATCACCTAGCTGATGATGCCAAAGTTGGGTATGGTATGAGTCATGTGAAGTATCTTTGTTATCAATTTCGATTACCTAATTTCTATAATCCAACACATAATGACTATTGTATAAATGTGACCTACCAAAACCAATGCTATCTTTGTAAAAGATGAAAACTTCATTCCCAAACATGAAAACAAATCCTTCTGTATGTAATCTGGATATAGAAACAATGTTTGTAGTAATTAACGACACTTAATAACAACCCTTTAACACAAAAATCATCCCAATTTCCAAAATGATGTGGTTTTCCTCGATAGCTACAACAGCAAGTCTGGCTCCATTGGCTGCTCATAGATCTACCTCCCCTCGGTCAATCTTCTTGAATGTACTGAGATCCTTTATTTGGATACATATTTGAGAACCACAAGATGTATCTAATAAAAAATATGTAGAACTAGATAGATTTCATTTGATCAAAAATGAACCTAATGCTTCCTCTTGCTTCTTATGCTTGGTGCAATTCTTCTTCCAATGGCCTTTCTTATCACATGAAAAACAAACAACATCTTATTCCCATGCACCCCTTTGATATTCATTTTATTGGAAGGATGTGAAGAATCATTTGGATTAAATCTCTTTAGCTTCTCTTTCCTCTTATTCACCATAAGGACAGAAGGATTTTCATGCTTCATATATTTATCTACTTGGAGACTGAGGATAAGAAGATCAGATAGAGACTTCTTAATGTTTTTCATGTTGAAATTGTCAACAATGTTGGAGAAGCTCTGAGGGAGTGATGCGAGAATGGTATCAGTTGCCAATTCATCGGGGAGTTTAAACCCTATAACCTTCAAGCGCTCAATGTATACAATGAGATTGAATACTTGAGGCCCTGTTGGGGAACCCTCTCCAAGCATACTCTGAAAGACTGCCTTGGAGATCTCAAACCTTTCCTTCCTTTCTCTCTTATAGTAAATACCACAGAGGTGATAGAGAATTCTATAATAATCCATGTTTTCTTGAGACTTCATGATCTCACTAGACATCAATGATAACATAAAAAATTTAATGTCGAACGCGTCATTCATATGTTTCTCATAGACTATATTATCCTCATCACATGACTCTTTCGAAGGAAGATCAGGTAATGATGACTCCAACCCGTATGACTTTTGTTCAAGGAATAGGATAACCTGGAGGCATCTAAACCATTCCTGGAAGTACTACCAGTGAGAATGAATCCTTTATCCAAAATTGAACAAAGTTATAGTGTCATTGAAGAGCTAGTAATTTTTATTCTACACTTAAAAGAGGATATCATTAGTAATTTCTTGATTACATTTTAAAATAAATTAATTTTATAATGTCTCCAACTATTTTACCACATCCCAATGGCCCACTCCATTGAACTCAGAAGGTCTAGTTTCCATGACATTTCTATGGAATGGATCCATATTCCCCTTTCCCATAACCCCAACTAGGGTTGTTCAAGATATTTGATGGTATTTAGGTAGGTAGGTCTTTGACAACTACAAGCTTTTAGTTCCTTGATCTGTTGAGTGGACTCCTCCATCCTAAAATCCTAACTCTGGATTTCCTCAATTCTTGCCTCCAATATTACACCAAGTAACGAAAGAGCTACTCCTCTGGATTTAATATGGTTAATTCAACCCGAAACCTTTCATAAGGGACTCCTGAATAAACGAAAGTATCCAAACAGGGGTTGGTCAAACACATAATTTTATTGATTTTTTCCCTTAATCAAGTAAGAGAAGGCTTGGAATGACATAATATTTTATTTGATGGATTTTTATCTCTTATGTGTGGATTTTTTATTATCATTAGCACATGTTTATTAATATTAAGTGGAACTTACATAAGTGATTAACCATGTCTTTATATTATTTACACATAATTCATGGTTTATTTTAGTTCTATATTGCATGCTAGTTTAATTTATTAATTATGTGATCGTGAAAAAACATACAAAATGATAATCCATGCCACTAACAGAAATAAAATAACGAAAATGGGATGATCATTAGCTTTTCTAGTGAATACTTTATCTAGCATTTGATAAACTAACCCTCACCTATGGGAGAAACACCTTGAACCTTTTAGGTTTGGGTTTATATATTCCCACCTTTCCACCTCTGTATCTCATAGGATTGGTTTTGTCTCAACTCTAGCTTGAAACAACTACACTATCCTGGGAGTTCCATCCATTACATATGATATCACCTGTAGGTGAGGGGTAAATTGGGGTTTTACATAAATGAATCATTGGGCACGTAGGCCCTACATATTATTGAGGAGAAGGCTCACATGATGACAAATTTATGTTAAATAAATTAATTAAAAAACCATCCACATTCAAAGGTCCTGGTCTAGGTAATGATCATCCATACATGCAACAATATTTACAAATATATAAAACCAGAATTCAATTCTATAATCATTCATTTTAAGATAAATCACACTCAAATCAATTAATTTCCATCATTATTTAATCAATCATTTTATCTTAAACCATTTTCTAAATTTCCTTGAGATTCTCATCTATCATAATTTTAAACAAATAAATTCATTTAATATTATATTTGTACGTAACTTGTACCTTGGAGGAAACCTGGTGAATTTCTTTTTCATAACTACCAAATGAGTAGAAATGAACATTGTGTATATGTTAAATTACACACATATATATAAAACATCCGTCACGTGTTGTGCATTAACTTTATTCCCGCACCATGGTATACGTCTCAATGGTTTTTATAATATAATAATAAATTTTAATAAATCTTTGTAATTTCTATTAGTAGACGGTGTGTAGTTCCAACTACACAGTGTGTACTATTGTACACCCTCCATCCGATGTCCATGATCTGGGATACAGGGTGTGAGTGAACATTAGAAATCATTTGAATACACAACATGTCCAATGGGACACACACCGTGTAGTATCTGCATTACATGGTCAGTGGCCGAGCAAGCCGTGTACGGGGTACATGATCCAACCCTAACCTAAAGGGACTTCACACCGTGTCGAGTGGGCCACTTGAAATGTAATCCGGAAACAGTGTGCCACATGTTCATGTAAACACATGGTGTCATTAAGACTTATAAATACTCCAATAACATGACTATGCTTGTCAGACTAGACCTGGTGCATTGAATATTGGTTGCATGGCATGTACTACCGAATACACACTGTGTGTTCTGTTGTTGTACAGACAAGAACCTTATTCACCTTAAGATGATTTCCTCTGTTTTATAATCAAAATTAAAAGAAAATATTGTTTTACTAAGGTGAATGAGAAATGAAAGAGGATGAATAAATCTCAAGATTCATATTTTCAAAACGATTAACATGGATCGAAACAACTAAATTTTTAAATGTGTAAATCATCAAAAAAATATTTAAATAATCATAAACTATTTTGTAACTTCTCTGATACCACTTGATTGTTCCAGGAATATCAGAAGTGGAGTTGGGCTGGCACCTAAATTTAATTTTTTACCATGATCACTGATTATTTAGGGATTAATACGATGATGAATTCTAGTCTCCAGAGAATAGAATCAGAGATTTAGATAAATAAGGAAGAGACCGGAAACATTTAGAGAAGAACTTACACCTCATGTTTATAATTAATATAATTAATTTCATAAAGAAATTAATACATTGATCTTTGGTATTTTCATCATTGATGATGTTGATCATCGGAAATGACAATTCCAAATTTTATCACTGGGCTTGTGAGTATCAAAAATAGAATCCCTCTAGAGGTGATCCACACGTGCTCGGATGGCCTCTGATCGACACCACTAGTTCTACGGGTGCTAGCGCGGTGAAGAGAGTGTATTTTTTCAATCGTTCTTGATCAATTTTTCATCATGCACAAAGAACACATTTGATTTTTTGAGAGGTGTTGGAAGAGGATTCAAGAGAGAAATTGTTTAGATCATCAATTCTCAATTCACTGGGTGTGCAGTTCGGTACATGGTACAATAGACATACGTGTCTGTTTATTTACATGGGGCTTAATTTATAATATTTAATTGCATACTAGAAATTTAATAAATTAATATCCTTAGAGAAAACCAGTGATATTATTTATAATACCGCGTCATTATTTAAGGTGCACCAAATTGTGAAAAACATAATTATATATAAAATTCTACATCGAAAAAAATATCACTGTTATATTTATCTGTAACAACTAATTAAATAATTATTTTTCATCGTTGAAAATAATTAATTTACTATCATACTGGCCTTGGTCCAATCAAACTCCACTTCCATTTATTGAACACCCGAATAAAAAAATAAATAATTTATTTAATAAAATAAAAACTTTATTCACAAACTAGTAAATAAATATTTACCAAATGTTAAATCAAATAAATAAATATATTTTACCCACAATCTGGTGAATAAAAATTTATTTTATTTATGAAATATGTTTATCATGAATAAAATTATTCCACTATCTTGAGAATAATATTTATTAACTTACTTATAATAGAATTTAACCATTACCACCAGATACACTTAGTGTGTGGCCCTATAGGATTTTTTCTCATTGGCATTAGGCAGGCATTCCAAATGTCCATGAAAAATATCTAGAAATGGTTCAAGGAACCCAAGGGAAAGATCTTAAAGTCTCAAAAAATACATCCATATACGAACTCTCACTGTCTAATATAATCTCATTATTGTAATATCTCATAAAGAAAGTTTCATCGTAGTGTCATCAAATTTTATTCTTGATACGTCGTTCTTTGACTACCTGAAATAAACTCAACATTACATCATGGCCATGAAAATTCACGTGATGGTTATATTTCAATCAAAGGGACAAGATAAATAATTATATTAATTTAAGGGACAAATCCTTCCTCTACTAATCCATTAATAACATGCCACTGATGACACACCCAACGCACCCTACTTCCTGCCAACTGTCTGCGTGATGGTTTTTCATCAATAAATCAAAGTGCCCGAGTCGTGATAGGTATTAATGATAATATTAATGTCTAAGGATCATTAAAAATTCTCACAAAGTGAAATATCTGATGACACTAAAACATGCAGAATTCTTACTGGCAGGTCTATCCTCATAATCTTTTGTTTTTGAGATTACCAAGTGCGATCTTCATGAGAGGAAGTCTCATCTACTTATGAGTACTCACACACGATTATATGCATACTATGTGTCCGCTCATAGTATTTCATCCAACCATAGAACTATATTTAAGAATATGGTTATATCATTTCAATTTTCTCATCATAGCAGAGAACTATACGACCTTATCAATGCAACAAATACACTAGGAAATTATTACATAATAGTCATGTTGAACAATGACCAATATGTAATAAGATGTTTAATATTTAAATACATTAAATATACATGTAATGAAAGTAAAAACAGTTGGTTCTAGGACACCAAATATAACATAAGTAACTTTTAAATTAAATTTGGTGCATAAAACCAAACATGTTTGAAAGAAATGAAATTAAGATGAAACACCCTTACATAGTCATTATCCTTTGAATTGATAACCCATGAAATGTAAAACATGAGATTAATTTTTAAATTACATAAGTTTATTGATAAATTATGTTAATAGAAATCAATTTCCAATACATCCTCAAAAAAACATGTGGTGAATATGTTTCATGTAATAATGAAGAAAAATTGAGATGTAAAACACTTACTATAAGTTTACATAGTAGAAACATTATATTGCATCATATATAATAAATAATTACCTTCAATCTAAATTTTAGAACATTATTTATACCTATTAACTTTTAAAAACATCATTTATTGAAATTTATTTAAAATATATTAGTTATTTATATTTAATTTTCATAATCAGATGTTATTTTTTTGAATTAATTGATTCATACTATTTTCATAATAGTAGTGTAAATTACTATTTTTATAATAAAATTTAGTCATTCATATATAATTATGGGTACTAAAATATATTTTTTATAATTATTTATAATATTCTAAATTCATTTTGTACATATGTTTTTTATTTGTGATGAAAAATTTAGTAACAATCTTGCTTCAGTAATTTATAACTAACAAAGGCGATGCTCTAGTAATTATTTTAATTTTAGTATAACTTGTATAGAACCATAAAATAAATATTAGTTTCACATTTATTTCTAATTACATTAGTATTTAGGGTTCTATAGTCATATATGATATAAAGTTATTGATTTTTTTAGGTAGGTCGGCTAACCAACCAAAACATGAACAAGTTGTATTCTATGAGTGAGCATGGTTATGAAATTGATTACTTTAGAATAATATCATTATTATAGAAGTATAATGATATTATTTTTAAAATTTTAATGTTATTTTTTTGTTTAAATTATATTTGAATAACTATGAAAAGATGATACTGAAAAATGAACCATGTTACCTTCATGGAGGTTATAGTCCACATGTATGCACGTGCGACATGTTCATTTTTCATAAATTAAGAGGAATACATGCAGTGTTTTTAAATTTTAAAATTTAAATATATCTATAAAAATAATATTAAATATTTTGATAAAGATTTATAACCATCATTATAATAAGGTTTTGAAAAATCAAGAACATCATTCACGATGGCAGTAGTCTGCACGTACACATGCAACAGCTTTATTTCTCTAATGTCTATAAAGAAGGTAAAAATGGAAATTACATTAGTATAATAACATTTTATAATATTATTAAAAATTGTGGTATCATAATTTCATTGATATAATATGTTTTAGGGGGGAATAAGTAGAAGATTAATACATTTACAAGAGCTTAGTTTAGAACATTACACCCCCCTGTATATTTTCCCTCTGGTAACACCAAAATGTTCGTTAGCTTAGTCTTATGAAAATTCCAATGATTATAAAACATGATGGGGTAGTGGGGGAGATACATGAAAATATTTTTTTTCTCATCTAATTATTTATATTGATAGGATAAATTTTGCGAAGGATAGCTCCATTTATCGGTGAAGGGAATGAAATTTTTGAAAATATAACTTTTTAATATAATGACTCCTCACATTTCACCTGGAATATAATATCAATGTGAAAAATAGTAGATTTGGGGATAAGAAAATGTCTACACTTCCTCATATATTCAATTTAACACATGTTATAACTTTTTTTCTATGTTAATTAATAATATATTTAAGACTTTAATAATTTTTTTAATGTGCTAATAAAATTTTACATAATGAATTTAATTTTATTACCAATAAATAAAGTAAAAAATAATAATTAATTTTGACTTGATGATTGAAAACAAATAATCTTTTTAAATTAAATTTATATTTCAAAAATATATTATTTTTTCATTAGGACATGTAACTCGTTAAAACCCATTTTTTAAAGAGGTGTATTTTTAAGAATAAATTTTATTTTTATAAAATAATTTACAATTTTGTTGATTTTTTTGACCATATTTGGTTTATTATTAACCAAATTAGATTAATGTTACTTTAAAATTAATCTAAAACCAAATTTCTTCATTTAGAGACATAATTAAAATTGGAATACTAAAAATATTTTTTATTAGAAAAATATTACCGAATATTCAAAAAGTAAGATATGGGTTTTAAAAATACATCCATCTATTTCTAAGTACAAAATTTCACTAAATAAATATTTTTAAGAACATGAAAAATGGTGTATATTTTTTTTGAAATTATATCTACTTCATGATATAGTTATAAATGCTATAGTTTAATCAAACACAGTATTTTTTTTACTTTCCCCAAAAAATTGATGATGTAGTAATTATACCAAAAAATTATATTAGGAGAATTTTGACATGATAAATTAAAATGTTAATTTCATTTCTCAATATTAAATTTAAAAATTTTAAAAATTATATTTTAAATGAAAATAAAAAATATAAATAAAATCCACTTTTATTGAAAAACTGCTCTTTTAGTCATTTCATGTTATCAATATTCTTTCATAAAATTATATATTTTAATTAATGTTAATATATTAGTTTCTATATTTAAATTTTACATATTTTCATAGTTATCATTTAAATGTGGATGAATTTATTTATTAATAACTAAATACTTAATTGAGAATGAATAATCTTTTTAAATACAAATCCATTTTAGTTATATGTCCTCTAAACGATATAATTTTGTTAGTGGAGTAATATATCTTTATAAACTAGAGGTTTTATTATAATATTGTTAATAATATTCTATAGTATATCAATAGTCATCTTATTTTGTTGTGGCATGTAGAGAATGAAATAAAACCAATTATATTTATTTTAGGTAAAGATATATAATAATATATTTGGGTGTTCCAACGTAAAAATTCAATGTTTTGTAAAAACAATGAAAACCTCCTATTAACACATGTCTTATTGTACCATCCTAGGTAAATAATGAATAAAAAAATTTCATATTTATTAATATTTATGAATTAAATATTAATTTTACTTTAAAGGGGTTTCTATGTTCTATAGCGTACCCGATACGCAACAAAGAGTTTTTTTGAAATCTTACCTTGCACACTAGTAATAAAATAATATTATTTTAAATGGTAGTTTACACATAGCCGTTGTATTGGAGGGAATGTATATAAATAACTAAAATATGATTATATATGTTTATAAATGTTTTTACATTTATCCAATAAAATATAAAGTCTTAAAATATGAAAAGAATTCAATTTTAGGCTTTTATACCCTAATTTTCACTAAAGGTTCACTTATCGCCTTTTGATGGAGAACCGTCATTAAATATAGTTTTGGTCGATTTTATACATTATATTGGACCAAATAAAACTTTTTTTAGAATCGGGACATCAAAATTTACTTTGTGTAAATTTTTGGTTTTTTTCCGATAAAGTTCATTTTTTAATGAATAGTGAAAAATGTTGTATTTTAATTCAAAACCTATTTTTAATCTAATTTATTTATATGATTAGATTATCAAATTAATTGGTTTTAAAGTGAAATTAGAATATATTTTTACCATTAAATCGAATAGTGGTCTTTGGAATTAATTTCACTTTGAAATCAGACTTAAACTAGTGTCAATCTTTTGATAGTTATTGCTTCATGAAAACACGCTATTTGCTCTGACAGCGGGAATTAATTATTAAATTAATTAATGAAACTTATATGTTTAGAATTTTGTAAAATAGTCTTAATTTTTGAATTCATAATATCAAATATATCTTAGGGTGAATTTTTGGTATTTTTCTGAAAAACATCAATTTTTGATGAATAGTGAAACCACTAAGTGCTACTTAAAAAAATGATTTTTCGTTTAAATGAAATTTTACCACCTCTATGTTTTGAATTTCAAAAATCTGACATAAATGGTTGTAATTACGAAGTAAAATGTGCTACAATGGGATTAAAATAATTTTTTTGGTGAATAGTAACTTTTATGTTTATTAATCGCGATTAGAGGTAATTAGTGTAGTTTAAGGTAAAAATAATGTTTTAATAATATGAAATGAACTTGAAACATGTCCTACCCTTATTGGATGTGTCATGAACAACAAATAAAATCCATGGGTCAACTTGGGGACCCCATGGAGCCAACTTTGGTTGGAAAATGACATTAATATCTTTTTATTTAATGTTAAAATTAAAATGACACAAACATGAGTTGTTTTACTAAAACAATTTTTAAATAGGGTTATACAAGCCATATTTTGACTATAAATAGTAATTGGAAAGATAAAATGATTTCCTACATCATAGTATTTTTTTATAATTTTTATACATTAACTAAATTAAATTATTTATGACACCATGCTGATGCAGCGATTAACTCATTATTTAATGATTTAAATAAAATGGAAAGATAATGTAAAATATAAGACCTAAACTTGTCAAAAACCTATTGGATGGGTGGATTTCGAACCCTTATCACCTTATACTCGAATTATATCAATGTGTGACCTTTTAAATCCGAAACTCATTTTACAATAAAGTAACATTTCCTTACTTTCCAAGAGTACCCCTCCTCTCCTCTTATAAAAGGCCCCCACCTCTACCACCTTAAACACACTTCCAAAGCCTTTGGATTCTCAAAACCCTGCCCATTTTGTCTCTCCACATCCCACTCTTACTCCTTGAAGCCTCACATTGGGCAGAAGTGTTCCCAAAGAATCCTTTGAGCTAAAATCTAAGAGAGTTACCCGATTTTAAGGTAATGTCTTCACTTGTGTTCTTTTGTTTTATTTTTCTTATCCAACCCCCTAAACTATTTTTATTCATTTCTTTTGTAACAACTCTAGTATCATAAATATACTATAATGTTTTTCTAATAATTATTTGAGCTACACTTACACATATCTACATCTAATGGTTAAATAACATACTGTTTCTGTGGTTGGAGAATTTCTGCCTCCCAAAACGATGATTGTTCAATCTTCTTTTAAACACCTTTAATGGTGGCCATTAATATGTAACTCTTTTTATATATGATATATATTATTTTTATGTTTTCCTTATGCTTATTTATTTTTCATTTTTGGTATACCTTTATGGTTTCCATGGTGGGTAAAAACGATAATTTCATTTTAGGAAGTGCGGACTACCGCCCCCTCAAAGTGATTTGATTCGTTAATGCCATATGTGGGACGTATAAAGGATGGATTTAAAGTTATTATATATGATGTTATACAGGAATTATAATATACCTCTATGTCATTATTATTTCTTTCCATTAATGTATGATATAGAAATGAAAGTAGCGTTCATGCGTACGTATGACTTACCATCTCCATGAACAGTGCATTTCATTCATTATCCCCAAATGTAATGTACTATTATAAGTACATATATATAATGTATATATTTGATTTATGTTACATCTAAATGATGAATATAATTCTGGAATTAAAATATGCATACCTCTCATTTAGTTTCCATTAATATGACATAGAAATGAAAGTAGCGTTCATGCGTACGTAGGGCTTACCATCTCCATGAACGGTGCATTTCATTTATTACCTCTAAATGATTATGTGATATTATAAATACAAGTATATGCTATATATATATGATATATATGATATCCAAATCAGTAATGTCATTATGGATATAAATAACCTTTGACCACATGAACAACATTTAATTGTAAGAAGTCCACTTTCGACTTAAGAACCAAATATCGACAAAACAAACATTATTAACTTAAATGATTACATAATGTTTATAACATAGAAATAAGTGATATAAAAGAATAATAAACTTGAAAAAGGTTCTTAAGAAAGTATTTATTTACTCAAGTTTATTATTCAGGACGTTAAAGAATGATCGAGGCAAGTCGGACCCGAGGTAAGGGACTTCGTCTCAATCTCCATTCATTGAGGCATATTTATTTTTACACACAACTTTCTTTTATACGATGTATAAAACCATTTGACTTTTACTTTTATACAAAAGGAATATTTTTCTATGAAGCTTTTTACTAAACGACAAAATGGAATGTTTCTTTTAACGTATGTGTTGACAACATCCCTTTTCCACCACCTCGAGTATTATTTGGTCTTTGGCTTCCTCTACAAGCCGTAATGTTTTTTTTTAAAATTAAATAAATACCATATACTGTTTTATGTATTTTAGTACTGAAAAGGGTTTTTTATAATGGATTTTTTATGTCAATATATTTAAGTGATATATTGTGATCAAAGTGTGGAAGTGTTTTCTTTCCATTATATTTGTTTTATGTATTATGATTTTATAATAGTACATGGACATTTGACGGGTGGTTACGTGATAAACCATATGACAGGTGGTGCCGTGAATACCAGGATGGGTGGTTACGTTATAACCTCCAATGCATTGGGTATGGAAGTCGGTCGTATGGCTATTCCATTAATTATGTATGGAAGTTGGCCGAATGTCTATTCCATTAAGTGATATGTTTGGAAGTCGACCGTATGGTTATTCCACTCAAGTATGTTTATGTCCCAAGTTACCATAATATGTTATGTGTTCTTTATATGTGTTTTATGGTAATACTTTGGTTAAAAAAGGGTAAGTAATGATATTTTATTCAGTAAAAAGTTTTTACTACTTCATGAATGTGAAGGTATTACTTTGATAAAGTATACATGGTTTACTTGATGTTTGAAAAACTAACAATTTTCATTCTTTTTGTATCCCTTACTGAGCTTTTTATGCTCACCCCAAGTTTTTTTTGAAATGTTTTTCACAGGACTTAATGTAGAATAGAGTCAAGTATGGGATCAAGGGAAAGTCATGTTATCTAAAACATGGAACTAGACATGTTTATTTTTAAGGGTTTGTTTATTTTATGTAAACTTAGTAGAAGTGTCTACTTTGTAATCCTTTGAGATGTAATAGTTATGATATAATTCTCTAAAACTCTAAACCTGAAAATATCCTCAGTGGGAATTATTCATTTAATTCAATATTAAGTAATTTTTAAGGCATGGGCCTTATACTTGTAATATAAACTCTTTATATTATGTCATATCATAAAAAAGGATGCATACATTATGTCATCATCCTTTCTTTCTATAACATTTTATGACCTTACTGGATTGAGTAACCTTTTTCAATCATTGAAATGGATTTAGGGAAGTTAATTCGATCTTTGAAAACTAGGCCATAGTTATCTATTCCATTAAAATGAAACAGATGTTATCTTTATCATTCATTAAATATCACACCACAAATTACAATCCAAATATTATATACCTCACCAAAGTATATGTTTAATGGTTTTAATCTTCCATAAAAGTACATAATAAAATGATACACATTGATAATGATATCAATAGACAGACTAATACTTATTCTCATTGATTAGAAAAACTAGTGAAACCTAATACATGTGGTGTTCATATTGGAAGGCCAGTCTTCGTGATCTCGTGTACTCGAGACCACCATGTGATAACTTCATGAGAAGATATATCAAATATTATGAGCCTTCAACACATGATAGTCATACACCATCTGTGTCCCCTCAACATGAAGTATCTATACCATTGATAATATATATAATATAATTTTTATTGTGTATCACCAATCTCATTATAGTTGGAAATTGATATAACCTTTTGATTTGAAAATAATCTAAGGGAATTACCTTATAAATAATGGTTATAGATTTATCAACACTATTATTGTAAGAGTGTACATTGTATAACTCTCTGTATACATGATATAATAAATAAAAGTACAATTCTTTTTGTACTAGGGAACCATCTTTCACAATAGTCCCATATGTACTTGAGAGAACTTCTTAAAATTCAAAATTTTATATCTCACAAGACAAAATAATGCTTCTATAGAGATATGAAATTATTTATTGGTCTAGACATGAATTATTACGTGGATACTCTTCTATATATTACTCAACATCATTGAGTAAAATATCTATAAAGACAACATCCTTGAATAAATTCCTTTTTTCAACTCTCTACACATGGAATCTTGGATGGTACCACTATCATAAGAATATAATATTTTATATTATGATAATACTTTAGTGAATAGGTGTGATTCAAATAATTGAAAAAAATAATTGTCTATTTTATATTTCATCTTGATTTACATATGAAGACACCACTTGATTGATATTTATAGAAAATTTTACCATAGGAAGTGAGTTATATTTGGGAATTACCATATCCATAAATGTTATATTACATTTATTGATCAATATGAAATAAATTTTTTCCTATTTATAACTAGTGTTACTTCCCATCCATATATCAGGTATATATCCCATGTAAACTCCTATGTACTACTAGATTCTTCGGTCTACTACCCATGCTATTTTCTACGATTTATCTAACATTGTTCTACCATAATAATTCTATTAGAAATATTATATCTATTATATAACATATAATATTTGATATATCTATCAACAAATATTTGGTAATTATATTATATTTTTTAATATCATTACATGACTTATACATAAATTCTTAGAGAGATCTATACGATGTGATAGTGGAAACAATTATTTCTCTAATTATTCCAACTATTATTTTTCAATAACTTGATAGTATATATATTTTAAAATTTTCTAGGAAATGAAATTCCCTATGTATATAGTTTTAGTTACCTATAACATAGGATTCTAATTTATTTCAATGTTTGGAGATTTACATTTAAACTATTCTTAACTAACTATACGAGTAATAACTATTTTTTATATGTTATCTCTATATTTTTTCTAGAAAAATATGATGCTCGAACAAACCTCTTAGGTACATGTGGAAAGGATTAATTATAGATAAATATTCTATGATCTCGATTCATTTATTATAACATAAATATATCCTTACAATTTTAATTTCTTATTTAAAATCATTAATGTCACCAAATTATTCTTTTTTTGTTATATTTATACCATCCATGAATGTGTTTTTGATATCCAATTCCCAATATAATGATCATGGAATGTTTTTATGACATGTTCAATGATAAAGTATTATGTTATGATAAATTAGTACAATGATTCATTCCTTATTGGAACCAACTATTCATATTTTCTTTTGAATACATCCTCTACATTGGTGATTATATTAAAACATCTAATAAGTGAAAAAAGTATTTTAATTTAGACTATAAAGGAAGTAAATATTGAAACATGCAAGTCAAGGATGTGGAAAAAAGTAGTGAAGGTAACAAATGAAAGTAATGGGGAGATGTTTTCATCATAAAAATGAAGTGTATAAAGAAATTTTATTATGATAAAAAATGAAATGATTGAAGGTGGAATAGTAAGACCCTAATATGGCACCATTTATAGTTTAATGTCTCGTGTGTGGGGAATGTGTGCATAATCTGGGACAATTCCCAAATCCATGTGTCAACTCCTAGACGAAAACAATTCCTATACTATACCAATCTTTCAAGTTAAAGGATTTAGGAGTTTATGTGTTGTAATTATGGAATTATATCAACGATATTTTGGATATATAAATCATGAAACATTTATAGATTGATCCATTTTATTTTTCTTTCAGGAATTGGAAACATATATTTAATGGATAAAATAACCACAAAAAGTGATTTAGAGGTAATTTAGTAATGTTTATAAGGCCTAAAGTGATGAATGAAATTAATGGGATAATATTAGTGTCCTTGAAATAGGGTAATTATTTGATGATAATGCGTTTTAGGTGAAATTTTATGATTTTTATTGTATTTTAGGATTTATTAAATATATTTGGTAATCTACAATGTTGTTTAAGTAATAAGGATAATGTTAATTTTTGGAAGCATATATGATTTCATGTTCCCATAACAATAAAATTATGTATACCATAATTGATTTATATATATAATGTTTATCATACGTACAAATCCTTTAATTCCACGTTTTTACTATTTTACATGATGGGGTTATGATGTGATTTGATAAATTTTCAAGGATTTTCTAAATGTAATATATTCATGTTTAAATATCACTTCATGTTAATCTAATTATATGATAAATATTTTCTATTGGATAATGGCATATAGATAAATATTATGATTAAAATGTAATTCACCGACAAGTATATATTTTTAAGATATTCATGGTCTAGTTTGTGAGTACCTTTCAAGTTAGTGTTTAAATTTGATTCATGATATTTTATAGAATTTACCAACAACATAAGATTATACATTTATTTATTTGTATGATTAATGATATTTAGTTTTTTTTCATTTCCTTGAAGTTTATTTATCCATTATGATTAGCATATGATATTATTTTAGAATAATACAAATAAATTTCTTATGATTTAACATGATGGTTATGAAATAATTATTAGGGTTAAATCTTTCTTAAATGTTAAGGATATTGTTTATGATATTCACCATATTTATATTGAACCATATAGGAAAAATTTTTAATATAGTTTTAGAAAAATGATAACCAGCATGCTGGGAAACAATCCATCGGATGTTGAATGGCTATCATGCATGATGCCACAACTGATGGGTAAACTTGGTGAAAGTCCTACCACTAGCCTTCATAATCTATTGGTTACTATGACATTGATTGTATTTAAAATATGAGTATTATTTTTATTTTAGAAACATTTTATTACAATGGTAGTTCATGATATTTTTTTAAGATGGGTTATAAATTAGGTGTAATGGTTGAATTATATTTTTGAAGCATATATGATTTAAATGTGGATTTAGGATGATTTAGTTTATTTATGGAACCTATTATAAAATTTTGAATATTATATAATTAGGGAAAATAAAATTTTGGGAAAATTTTGGAGAAAAATGATACATTGTTATTGGAATAATATGTGAATCAAGTCTCTCTGGAATTTTAGTTTTTGAAGGGTTTTCCAAATATTTATATATATAATAATATATATTTAAAATTGAGGATTATTATTGAGACATTGGAGAATAATATATTATTTTCCTTTTTAGAATTATCTTACTCGAGCTAACCATTTTTTGTTATTGATTAATGTCTTAAGAAATGTTGATTATCGTTATATTAATTTTTGATCAGTTAGATGTGTATTTTATTGATTCATGAATAAAATAACAGCCATAAATAAACCTCATTGGGTGAAATAGATTACATTATGGTGAAAATTTATTAATAGATAAAATTATACATTCAATGTATGTATATTTCCTTATGTTATTATTCTATATTGTAAATGAATTCATCAACTATAGGTAATGGATATTGAAAATAAAACTTTCATATTACCATCAATACCAATTAATTGACGGTATTTTCACACATAATTGATTTATAGTTTTGTGGTTTTTAACATTATATTGGTCATTCAATTTTTCATAATCAATGTTCTATATCCCTATACATCAATATATGGAAATTTAATTTCCAATCAAAATCGATATTTTCACTTGCCACTAATTTTCACCTCTATGAAATCATAGATATGTGTTATTCCATATTAAATTGTAATTTCTCATTCCCTCTCTTCAAAAAAATGTTTTGTTGACTGATTTAATGATGTTGGTATTTTGAATATTTCTTTTTTCAAATATCAAACACTTTTTTTCCGAGAACAAGTCCAAATTTTGAGGAGGAAATTTATTTAATGAGAGATAATGTAATACCTTATTATTCTAAAAGAAAAGTATGTTCTGTAGTGTACATGAAACACAACACCAAGCTTATCCAAATCATGAAATATTTCCATTATAACTTAACCATTAAATTATAGAGTAAGAATAAGATTAAACACTTTATGAAATATATAAATATAAAGGACCTAATTTTTATGAATTTATTAATTAATTATTATTAAATGAGAAATTAGTTTTTAGTGATTTCATTTTATTCTTAAAAAATAAATTTTCTTCAAAAATGATATTTATTTCTTTTTCAGAGAAAATATTAAATTTAAAATCTACAGATAATAGATATTTTATTTGATAAGAATATTTAATTTATTAATTTATAATTTCAAAATAATATTATATAATTTTATTTAAAATTTTCTCAAGGGTCTGATTCTTCAATGAATAGTGAAAATATAGATTTTACTGAAAATTAAATTAAATTTTTAAGTATTTAATAATTAAAATTCTACTATAAATTATTTTTAATGTATTATTAGATAATTTTTATTAAAAAAATAAAATAATGTTTATTTTAATAAATATTATAAATGAATTTGATATAAAAAATTTGTTTTTAGTTAAAATTTATTTTTCTAAAAATTTATTTTCATTGAATTTTGCACTTTCATGTCAAATTAATTTCTCCGACTACTGCCAATTGAATCATGAAAAGTGGTTTCAATATTGGAATTAAGAAGGTCCAAAATTAGTAAATATTTCACATTTACATTTGTCCATAATGAATAGTAACCATAGTAAATTTTTATTATCAAAAGTAAAGGTAAAATGTGTTTATTAGATATAAATCTAATTTAATAAGATCTCAACATAAAAAACATGACTTTAACCCATTTTATTTGTTTAGTTCACAAAATTCCATCAATTTATTGGATATATGGAATTTGGGAGCCATTTTCTTGTTGATAATGACGTTTATAATATTTAAGTAAAAGATAATGTAAAAAATTTCTTTCTCTGGATTGTAATATCTGTTAAATTGTTATATAAGGGAAAAGTGTATAATTACAGTTAAAAATGGGTATATTAAATACATATTATTTTTCCTCATGGTAATTTTTTTCTAAATTTAGGATAGAAATTATCATAATAAATGGTTACAAAACACTAATAATATATATATTCAATTGACTGAAAAATGAAATAATTGATTTTATAATTTTTAAATGTAAATTTAATTCAAAAAAATTGTGCGTCCAATGAGTTTTAAGATAGTTTTTAATTAATGTTAATTTATTTATTTTTTATATCTAAAATATATATTATTCACAATTCTATTAAAATTTAAATTAGATTAACAGTTTTAAAATGATATTAATGATATTTTATGGAAATAATATTTAATTCAATTATTTAAAAATTATAAAAACCTTGAAATTTGAAAATTAAAATATGAAATGGAAAATAATTTCTTACTTTGTGCATTTATGGGTCAATATATTCCTTTTAGGTAATGTAATGGCCCGGACCTCTCTGGTCCATTCCTCTGAAAAAATGTTGTACTAGAGGTGTTCCGGGAAGTCAAAGAGACTTGGTGTGCATTTGGGTGGACATATAATGAAATCTAAAGTGTTATGGCATTTGCACGGGAGGTGCACGGTTTGCCTAAACCGTGCTGCCAAATCGTAGAAGGCTGGTCTTGAGGGTAGTGTCTAATGCACGGTTAGCTCATAGTTTTTTTAACCATGTGGACTAACCGTCCGAGGAGGGGTCTTCGAGGCAGAAGCTAACACATGGTTAGCACACTATTTGTTAAACCGTGCGAACTAACCGTGCAGGCACTTAATGATAGATCCTAAAATTGTAGATCTAACTCTTTTTTTTTCGTTAATCACCTTGTTTAATCCCCTAAGAGGCCATAACTCAGGATTACACTTCCTTGGAGGTGGAAGAACCTCTCCCAAGCATTTTGGAGGCGGTCCGGAGGCTTATCTTCGTGAATCGAAGCTGGTTTCTCGAGGTAAGTGATCCTTTTTGTTTGGTTTCATAGATCTAACTAGATCTACTCCTTTTCTCTCAGGATCTTAGATGTACACCCATTACGGGTAGATCTTAGTGTGTGTATGTCGTTTGTGATGATCTTTGGTCTTGGTTGTGTTAGGAGAGGAGATATAGGAAGGATCCTTAGTGAATCAGCCTAGTCTCCTTGGGCGTTCTTCAACCGTTGTGGGTTTTCTCGAAAACATTTGTGGTAGGGGATTTGTGGATTATCTAATTGTTTATGTACACTCTCATAGTTGTCATGATTTATCCTTTTGGATCACAATGGAATTGACCTAATTAAATACTTGAACCGGATTAAAATAATTGGTTTGATCGCTTGATGTTTCTTTTTAACGTGATAACGGTTCGCCTATTGATTTGCTAGATAGTGTGATATCTACGAATTTCATGTTAGCATGTTGTTCTTGATGAAATTGATATAGAACATAAAGCCAGAAATAAATTGATAATTAATTGGCTAAATATAAAGAGGCATTAAAAAGAATCTGGTTCTTGTTGTAATTTGATGTTGATCAAATTGGCATAGTGAGCATGCTTAATCTTTGTGAAAGCTTACTGATTTGGTTCATGATGTTGGGACCAATGAATTGTATTTGTTAATTCAAGATGGATTAAATAAATTGATTGATTAAATTCCCAGAAGGGTTCTGAGTTACCCACTTGTTGTGCAATAGGGCTAAGATCCCAATTGATGTGATGTTGTTTTCCAGTTGCTTGTGTTGTGATGTGACCCTGGAGGGGTGTTGTGATATCTTGTTCTATGATTGGACCCTGGGAGGGTGTTGTGATATGTGGAGGCAGGGAGGCCTTGTGGTTCTGGTAGCGGATGATGCCTAGATTGGCGAGATGCATCGGTTTATGCATATGGGTGTTGGGGAGGACACCAGGGATGATGGAATGGGATGGATGTGGTTGTTGGATTCTTGGTTATTTGATTGAATGATTATCTCCTTTACTTTTACCCACTTCTCAAGGAAGTTTTTATTGCATACCCTTCTTCTGAAAGGGGCGAAGACACGTGGGGTATGCTAGGTGATTTCCGTGTTTAGCCTCCCTAGAGAGAATGGGTCTACGCTCTTGCTATAGGCAGCAAAGACACGATGGATAGTATATCTACTCACCGTGTTGAACCACCTTGTGTTTATTAGTATAGGTTTCTTTTTTGGAATTCCTAGGAATATGGGAAAGTAATTTCTTTAATGAAATATTGATTAAATAGTGATAATTCACAGGGATGGAGATGCTGGAATTTAAAGGTGATATTGAATCTTTAAAGGAACAGTTGATTTTGAATTTGATGCCAATGAAGTCCAATGTGGTTATGTTCATGGTTAATTAATGTGCAAATAATAAATTAAAGTAAAGTGGAACTAATGAAAAAGGGAATGATGTAATCTAATGAAGTTCTTTAATTGCTTGTGTGCTTATAGGATATATAGTCTTAGAAATAGCAGCCCCTAGTCCGAGAGACGTTAGCTGCAGTTGTGACTAAGACTAGGTTATGCCCATAGTGTGGTTGAGAGTTATATATATTATATAATATTTTTGTTTCTATGTGCTACTCCATCCTGTTAGAAAGGGAAACTGACACCCCAGAGATTTTGAGCCCTGGGGGGGTCTTTTCCCTAACATTCTGATAGGAGGTAGAATGGCTGACTACCCCATTTAGCCCCGCTCTCTTCTCCTAGTAGTTACTAGTGCCATTGGAAAAGAGGTTAGTTTTCCCCATATATGTGTGTAGAGGGCTGTAATGGCTTGTTGTTATTTCCACACATATATTCTGGATATAGTATCTTATGGACTACTATAGGTGTAACGGGTATAGGCTATGATGGCTTGAGGATCCTTACTCGTCGTATGGGATGCAATGGCTTAAGGTATAATACCCGACGTATGATACACATTATGCGGGCTGTGGTGGATCCTAGAAACTACCTGGTTACTTTTGGTTGTGAGGATGGTGTGGTGCTTAGCCCAAGTGTCTGCGGGAAAGCCTTTGTGGTGCATGAGGTGCAGATTATAGAGCTTGGCCCAGGTGTATTCGGGCAAGCCTTTGGAGAGAGATGCACAGAACGTATGTCATTGGGGAAAAGAGACAATCCAGTGGGGAAGTAGTAGCAGGGTACCCATGATATATTTTTCTATATGATATATTCGTGTATGCGTTACTTGGTGAGAGTATCCATGGTGAGGTTGGGAACAAAGTATACCTATTATGTGACAAGTTAGTTTCACTATAGTTCACTGTGCTTTATCATGATTTATTTACCTTTTCATGAGAGGCTTCGGGGAGGATCCTATAGAGTATACTATTATACTCTCCCTGTGTATATATAAACTCTTTTTCAGGACACTTGTATAAGGTTGGAGATAAATATGGTTACTACTAGCTTTTGGTTAGAGGAGTTGTTCGGGATTGTGGTCGCTGTCGTTTTACTTTCTTTTGGGTACTTGTAGTTTTCCCTTTCAGTTGTAGTACATTTTAATGGAATTTCATATATGTACTTGGGTTCCTTTTATATTTCAGTTCGGAGTTGGAGTTGGTTGGTTTCAATCTAATTTATCTCTTCCGCATGTGTTCTCTTAGACTGTAATGCCTCCCATTTGTGTGTTATTATACCCTTGGTTCTAGTCGCCAACTCGGGGCCCACTGGAGGCGGGACTCGGGGGTCATTATCTCTCTATTCACATTTCTGGCCCAGGAGGGGTACACTTTGTGGGGGGGGGGGGTCGTGACAGAGTGGTATCAGAGGTCTGGTTGAGGGATATGATGGATTTTGGAGTTAGGCACATGTGAGTTTGCATGGGTTGGTAGGGCAATGGTTTCATTCATATTTAGCAAGTGCGGTAAACAATGGAAACCGGCTGAGACATAGGCGTTTAGGCCCCCCTATGATATGATGTACGAACCTTTAAGTTTATAATGGTTAATAAACAAGGTGATACTAGTTTCATGGTAGAGACCTAGGAAAGGATCTTTCATCATTCTTCTTTGTGCCTGTGTTTGAATGGGTAGACCTTGGGATAGGTTAACTTAAAATGAATGAAATAAAATAATTAATTAATTAATGTTGATTCTTCCATATTCCAATATTATGATCTCTAAGTGTTTGTTATTTTGTAGGTATAGCTCCAGGTCGATGTCCTCGTCTGGTTTTCACAGAAGATCTCCAGCAGTCTGTTCCAGCAGGTTGTCGCAGGGTAGAGGTTGATGACGACGACACTTGGAGGAGGACACTCCGAGTGTTTCAACGCTAGAGACTGCAAAAGTACAAGGGCTCTGTTCCAGATGCAGTCATGGAGGACTGGTTGGAGGAGGTCGAGATAGGCTTCAGTTCGATCCGTGCACAAAAGGAGAACTGGGTGTCCTTAGCTGTGATGATGCTGCGTGGAGCAGCAAGGCAGTGGTGGTTCTTATTCCTCGGGGATCATGAGGATTCAGCGGTCACATGGGAGGAGTTCCGAGATAATTTTAGAGTCGAGTTCCTTTCCTCGACTGCAAAGCCGTCCAGTCGCCAGGAGCTCCTTACCCTTCGACATGGGAGCTCCTGTGTTTGTGAGTTTGGGATCCGTTTCAGGAACCTCTTACGATATGCTTCGGACCTGTTACCTGATGAGGAGGCTAGGGCGAGGCATTTCGGAGAGGCTTTGCATCCAGAGATACAGCGCCAGGCCACCCCATTTATGCTGAAGACATATCTTGAGGTACTAGCGAGGGAAGAGGTTGTTGAGAGGACTTTGGCCAGGACCGGATTACCATGAGAGGGGAATCAGCATGATTCCTCACGAAGCAAGGTTGTGGTCTGGGGTTCCCAGTTTTCATGGTAGAAGTGTTTCCGTTCAGTCGGGGGTAGGTCCCAGCCCTTCACCTCTCGTTTCTCCGGAGGCAGCAACTCTCAGTCCTATGCCAAGGGATCTGGCATTTGTTTTTCTTGTGGTGGTCGTGGTCATCAACAGCGGGAGTGACCAACCCTTCCGAGCGGTCATCGTGCACTGGGCGCTACGCTCTAGGTTCCTCATTTGAGGGAGTTCCAGCTGAGGCAGCAGCAGCCAGTTACACCCGCTTTAGATTTCTAGAGGGGAGATGGGGCAGGCAGAGGAAAACTCCATGATGCTCCCCGTCCTCAGAGAGCAGAGCACAGCTGTGGTGGTGGTTGTCATTAGGGCCAAATAGGTCGTGGAGGAGGCCGTGGTCAGCTTCATGCTCTAGCGTTTCCCCGCACCAGACGAGCCAGATGTCGTTCGAGGTACCCTTTGTTTGTTTTCTACCTTGGTGTATGCCTTGTTTGATTCAAGAGCGACATAGTCCTTCATATTTCCTACCCTTGTCCATGCTTTTGGACTTGAGGTAGAGAGGCTTCCAGTGCCTTTGGCGTTGACTATTCCAATTGGGGGTCGAGCTGACTTGTTTAAAGTATGTAGAGATTGTGAGCTAGTGTTTGGGAAACACCTCTCTTGGGGAGATTTCCTATGTTTACGAATACAAATATATTATGTCATCCTCAGCATGGATTGATTGTATTCGGTGAAGGCTATTGTGGATTTCTACAAGAATAAGGTCGTTTTCATTGATAAGGATAGAGAGAAAGTGGTGTTTGTTGGTGATAGAGATCCTCGGATGGTTCATAGGTGCATTCCATCCTTATTGTCCATGGTAGCTGAGATGATGATGAGTTCCTCAAAGGTTCAGTTGTGGGCGTCTCCTAGGGTTATAGAGGAGTACCCTGATGTCTTCCCAGAAGATGTTGTAGCATTACCCCCTCGATGAGAGATCGATTTTGGTATTGAGCTATACCCAAGAGCATCTCCTACATCTATGTATCCATATAAGATGGCCCCTTATGAATTATGATAGCTGCATATACAGCTTGATGGTCTGTTGCAGTGTAGTTTTGTTCGACCAAGTGTGTCCCCCTGGGGTGCACCAGTTCTGTTTGGAAAGAAGGCTGATGGCAGTTTGTGGTTGTCTGTCGATTATCGCCGCTTAAAAAAAGTTACAATAAAGAACCGCTATCCTCTTCCACGGATTGATGATTTATTCGATCAACTAAAGGGCACAATTTGGTTCTCAAATATCGACTTATGGTCAGGATATCATCAGATGTGTGTGAAGGATGAGGATATCCTGAAGACTGCTTTCTGTTGTCGTCATGGGCATTATGAGTTCATTGTAATGTCGTTTGGTGTGAAGAATGCTCCAACTGTGTTCATGGGTTTTATGAATGCTGTGTTCCATGTGTTCATGGACAAGTTCATGGTAGTTTTCATCGATGAAATCCTTGTGTACTCTACATCTAAAGAGGAGAATGCAAAACATCTGCGAGCCATTTTGGGAGTTCTTAGTCAACAACATATGTTTGGGAAGTTGTCAAAGTGTGAGTTTTGGACTCGAGAAGTCCGTTTCTTGGGGCATGTTGTGTCCCAATAGGGGGTAGCTGTGGATCCATAAAATATTAAAGTAGCTGTGTCTTGGGCTACTCCCAATATAGTGTCAGAGGTGCGATGTTTCCTTGGTATCGCAGGCTACTATCGGAGGTTCGTACCCAATTTCTCATGGGTTGCGACTCCTCTGACATCTTTGACCAAGAGAGATCAGGCTTTCATATAGATTGATCAGTGTTAGGAAGCTTTCGAGTATCTAAAAGAGAAGTTAATAAGTCCCCCAGTACTTTTTCATCCAGCTGAAGGAGTTCAGTTTGATGTTTTCTGCGATACTTCACGTCTAGGTTTAGGTTGTGTTCTCATGCAGCATAGGTCTACTGTTTCCTATGGGTCTAGGTAGTTATGTCCCCATGAACGCAACTATTCCACCCATGATGTTGATTTGGAAGAAGTGGTGTTTTCTCTGAAGTTGTGGAGACATTACCTCATTGGTGAATGCTTTGTGGTTTTCACTGATCATAAGAGTTTGAGGTCTGTTTTCTCCCCGCATGAATTGAACGTACGACAATGTTGGGGATGTAGTTCTTACAGGAATACGACTTAAAAATATCGTATAACCCCAGAAAATGGAATGTTGTAGCTGATGAGCTGAGCCGAAAGTCACGTAGTGATGATGTGCGTGAATCTGGTGATTCCTGGAGAGTAAGGGAAGAACTGTCAGTATTACATCCTGATATGAGAGAAGTTGGGGGTAGAGGCCGTCTTTTTCATATGACGGTGCAGTCATACCTTGTGCATAAAGTATAAGAGTCCCAATTTTGGGTCTTGAGGTGGAGGACTGGAGAGACAAAGTTGTTTGTGGTGAGGCCCCTGATGGTTGGTTTGAGAATGAACAACACACAATTTTGTATCATGCAAGGCTTTCTGTTCCCTTGGAGATGTGCGAGATGGTCCTTAGAGAGTTTCATGGTTCTCTATTAGTGGTGCATCCTGGTGTGACAATGATGTATAGATCCTTGAGGTGTCAGTTTTGGTGGCCTGGGGTGAAGCATGTGGTTGCGGAGTTTGTGACTCGATGTTTAGTCTTCCAGAAGGTGAAGGGCGAACAATGTGTTCTTGGTGGTCTTCTCCAGCCACTAGAGATTTCATAGTGGAAGTGGGAGGACATATCAATGGACTTTTGTTACCGGTTTACCTCGAGCTCCGGGAGGTTATGATGTTGTTTGGGTGGTTGTGGATCATTTAACGAAATTATCCCACATTATAGCAATCAAGGAGTCAAGAACACTGGATGTTTTGTCGATGTAGTATCTAGAAGTGGTGGTGAGACTTCATGGAGTCCAAAGAATGATAATTTCTGATCGAGATCCTCGTTTTACCTCCAGGGTGTGGAGAGTTCTCCAACATGCTTTCAGTTCTCAGCTATGCCTTAGCACAGCTTTTCATCCTCAAATGGATGGTTAGATGGAGTGAACCATCCAGACTCTTGAAGACATGATGCGCTCTTGTGTTCTTTGTTTTGGAGGTTCATGGATGAGGCACTTACCCTTAGTGGAGTTTTCCTACAATAATAGTTTCCACTCCACCATTAGTACGGCGCCGTTTGAAGCCTTGTATGGTCGGCCATTCCATTCTCCATTATGCAGGACTGGGGTCGGAGAGTCAGAAATTCTCGGACCGGAACTAGTGCAGAATACAACAGAGATGGTTCAGGTGATTTGTGAGAGGATGAAAGAAACACAAGATCGTCAGAAATCCTATGTTTATCAAAGGAGGAGACCCTTGGAGTTTAATGTTGGGGTCCATGTGTTTCTAAAGGTGACTCCCCGTCGTGGGATGTGAGGGTTTTTTCATGGGAGTAAGATTTCTCCCCGCTTTGTTGGGCATTTCAATGTGTTAGCTCATGTTGGAGCTCTGGTGTATCGAGTAGCACTTCCCCCTCAGATGAGTCAGAGACAAGATGTTTTCTATGTATCTAAGCTATGTCGTTATCTTCATGACGACTCCCACATCATCGATTGGGGAGAGATCGATGTTGATGATGATGACACCATTGAGGAGCGACCTATGGAGATCCAAGACTGCAAGGAGAAGGTGTTGCATGGGCGTTCCTTCCCATTATTTTGTGTCTTGTGGCGACACGGTGGCGTGGAGGAGAGTACATGGGAACGTGAGTCACAGATACGTGCTCAGTACCCAGAGTAGTTTGATGTTTAACTCTTTTCATGTATCATTTTAGATGATGTGGTTGTGAAACTTTCATGTTTATGAGATGGCTCCCTTTGTTTCTTTGGTGGCTTTCTCTCTTTTGAGAGGTATCTCGGTGGGTGGTTTTTCAAACCCTGTTTCGTTCTCTCTTTAAGTGGGTTTTGGATTCTTGAGGACGAGAATGTTTTGAGAGGTATCTGATGTAATTCCCCGGACCTCTCTCGTCCATTCCTTTGTGAAAATGTGGTGATAGAGGTGTTCCGGGAAGTAAAGGAAACTTGGTGTGCATTTGGGTAGACTTATAAGGAAATATAAAGGGTTATAGACTTCGCATTGGAGGCGCACAGTTTTCCTAAACTGTGTGGCCAAACCGTGCAAGGTCGGTATTGAGGGCAGTGGCTAATGCATGGTTAGTGCACGGTTTGCCTAACTGTGCGGACTAACCATGTGAGGAGGGGTTGGCGAGGCATAAGCTAACGCACGGTTAGCGCATGGTTTGTTAAACCTTGCGAACTAACCATGCAGCCACTTAAATTTAGATCCTAAAATTGTGGATCTAACTCATTTTTCCTTTAATCACCTCGTTTAATCCCCTAAGTAACCATAACTCGGGATTACCCTTCCTTGGAGGTGGAAGAACCTCTCCCAAGAATTTTGGAGGCGATCTGGAGGCTTCTCTTCGCGAATTGAAGCCGGTTTCTCAAGGTAAGTGATCCTTTTTGTGTGGTTTCTTAGATCTACCTAGATCTACTCCTCCTCTTTTCTCAAGATCTTAGATCTATGCCCGTTATGGGTATATCTAAGTGTGTGGATGTAATTTGTGATGATCTTTGGTCTTGATTGTGTTAGGAGAGGAGATATAGGGAGGATCCTTGGTGAATCAGCCCGGTCTCCTTGGGCGTTCTTCGACCGTTGTGGGTTTCCTCGAAAACATTTGAGGTAGTGGATTCGTGGCTTATCTAATTGTTTATGTGCAATCGTAGAGTTAGCATGATTTAGCACTTGGGATCATAATGGAATAGACTTAATTAAATACTTGAACTGGATTAAAATAATTGGTTTGATCGCTTGTTGATACTTTGTATCATGATAATGGTTCGCCTCTTGATTTTCTAGATAGTGTGATATCTATGCTCTACTTGTTAACATGTTTTTCATGATGAAATTGATAAAGAACATAAAGACAGAAATAAATTGATAATTAATTGGATAAATATAAAGAGTCATGAAAAAGAATCCGGTTCTTGTTGTAATTTGATGTTGATAAAATTGGCATAGTGAGCATCCTTAATCATTGTGATAGATTACTGATTTGGTTCATGATGTTTGGACCAAAAAATTGTATTTTTTAATTAAAGATGGATTAAAGAACTTGAGTGATTAAATTCCCTGAAGGGTTATGAGTTACCCTCTTATTGTGAAATAGGGCTAAGAGCCCAATTGATGTGATGTTGTTTTCCTGCTGCTTGTGATGTGCTGTGACCCTGGAGGGGTGTTGTGATATCTTGTGTTGTGATGTGAACCTAGGAGGGTGTTGTGATATGTGGAGGTAGGGCGGCCTTGTGGTTGTGGCAGCGGATGATGCCTAGAGTGGTGAGATGCATCGGTTTAGGCATATGGGTGTTGGGGAGGACACCATGGATTATGGAATGGGATGGATGTGGTTGTTGGAGGCTTGGTAATTTGATTGAATGTTTATCTCCTTTATGTTTCCCCACTACTCAAGGCAGCTGGTCTTGCTTACCCTTCTTCCAAAAGGGGCGAAGACACGTGGGGTATGCCATGTGCTTTCCGTGTTTAGCCTCTCTTGGGAGAATGGGTCTACGCTCTTGCTATAGGCAGTAAAGACTCGATGGGTAGTATATCTACTCAACGTGTTGAGCCCCGTTGTGTTTAGTAGCATAGGTTGCTTTTCTATAATTCCTTGGAATATGGGAAAGTAATTTCTATAATGAAATATTTATTAAATGGTGATAATCCACGAGGATATATATGCTGTAATTTAAAGGTGATGTTGAATCATTAAAGGAACAGTGGATTTTGAATGTGATGCCAGTGAAGTTTAATGTGGTTGTTTTCATGGTTAATTAATGTGCAAAGAATTAATTAACGTAAAGTGGAACTGATGAAAAAGGGAATGAAGTAACCTAATGAAGTTTTTTAATTGGTTGTGTGTTTATAGGATACCTAGTCTTAGAAATAGCAGCCCGGAGTCTGAGAGACATTAGCTGCTGTTGAGACTAAGACTAGGTTATGCCCGTAGTGTGGTTGGGAGTAATATATATTTTGTACTTTTTGTGTTTCTATACGCTACTCCACCCTTTCAGAAAGCGCAACTGACACCCTGGGGATTCTGAGACCTGGGGGGTGTTTTCCCCAACATTCTGATGGGAGGTAGAATGGTTGACTACCCCCTTTAGCCCTGCTCTCTTCTCTTGGTAGTTACTAGTGCCATAGGCACATCAGTTAGTTTTCCCCATATATGTGTGTAGAGGGATATAATGGATTGTGGTTATTTCTGCACATATATTCTGGATATAGTATCCTATGGACTACTATCGGTGTAACATGCATAGGTTGTGATGTCTTGATGATCCTTACTCGGCGTATGGGCTGTAATGGATTGAGGTATAATACCTGACGTATGATATACGTTATGAGAGATGTGGTAGCTCCCGAAAACAACCTGGTTACTTTTGGTTGTGAGGATGGTGTGGTGCTTAGCCCAGGTGTCTGCGGGCAAGAATTTGTGCTGCACGAGGTGCAGATTGTGTAGCTTGGCCCAGGTGTATTCAGGCGAGCCATTGGAGAGAGATGTACATGACATATTTCATTAGGGAAAAGCAGAAAACCAATGGGGAAGTAGTAGTGGTGTACCCTTGATATTCCTTTCTATATGATATATTCTTGTATGCATTACTTGGTGAGAGTAGCCATGGTGAGGTTGGGAACATAGTATACCTGTTTAGGTGATGACTTAGTTTCACTATAGTTCACTGTGCTTTATCATGCTTTCTTTAACTATGCACGAGAGGCTTTGGGGAGGATCCTAATGAGTATACTGTTATACTCACCCTACACATATATGAACTGTTTATCAGTTCACTTGGAGCTGGTTGGAGATCAAGCTGCTTACTACTAGCTTGTGGTTGGAGGAGCTGTTCGGGCTTGTGGTCGCTGCCGTTTTACTTTCTTTTGGGTACTTTTAGTTTTCCATTTCAGTTGTAGTACATTTTCATGGAATTTCATATATGTACTTGGGTTACTTTTATATTTCAGTACTGAGTTGGAGTTGGCTGGTGTCTATCTTATCTCTCTCTTCCGCATGTGCTCTCTTAGAGGGTAATGCCTCCCATTTGTGTGTTATTATAACCTTGGTGCTAGTCACCAACCCGAGGCCTACTAGAGGCGGGAATTGGGCGTCATTATCTTCCTTTTCACATTTCCGGCCCTAGAGGGGTACACTTTGTGGGGAGGGGGTCGTGACAGGTAAAATTATAACACTTTAAGATTGAAAAATTCATTACCATGGTTAAGGTTAATATGGGTTAACTATGTGGTTGAACAAAAAGATATGGTATAAAACACCCCAAAACTAATCTAAATTATATAAGACGAATTTATTAAAACCAGATACAACCTTATATATAGATATATGTCTACTTGGAATAATTTTTCATTAGGAACACTTTCTTATAATTTTATATTTTAATAAATTTCCAAACTTCCCCTCACCACAACTATAAAAGGGAATCTCCTCTCATCATATGTTCTTACATTTTAAGCAATCTAGATGAAATAAAATTGGATTAAATACCTCTCAAATATTATTATACATAATATTGAGGTGTTTTTACACAAAATTACAACCCTAGGATCATGAAGAATATTTCTAAATGAGTTCTTTCAATGAAGATGCATTCAACCGAACTGATCACTCTCTTTTTTACTTATTATTTTACCTCCTAGAATTTTTTGATATTTATTATAAAATAATATCATAATTATAATAATTTTAAATAAAGATAACTATGATTATTATATATCCATTATTCAACCTCTTTACTATCATGCAGGATGTTAAAATACCGCTCATGGGCACGCATGACTTATAGTCTACACATAGTGATATAATTAATTTTCCACCACCATATTTTGTTAATGGTTATTATGATTTATTAAGAGTTTATTTATGAAATTTATGATATTATTATATTTATTCAATTATAATATCAAATATAAATTCTTATCATACAATCCAATGAAAAACGATAACATCGGTTGTGTGTAAAAGAAGACTAAAACCTTCATGAAGGGGTGTGATTTGTTTTTCATTTTTATTTTACATGGATGTAAAAATGATATATTTAATTTAAATAAATTATGTATTTGAAATAATAATTAACCTATAATATTGTGTTATAATTTTCTTTTCTTTCATTATATATGTGGAAATGTGAAAACAAAGTTTATGCATACGTACTACCTACCATCTCAATGAACAAAGAAACAAATTTTTTGATCTATAACATTTGTGTATGACTATATATATATATATATAATTAATATATCTTATATTTATTTAATTATAAAAATTTTATAGATGATTCAACCATGATCAAATTATAAGGATTAGAAAAGTTGAACTGAAATACTCATGACAAATGAAACAATTAAGACCTGGAAACGATGATTTCAATAAGGAATTGTTGATGAATTGGTATTGAGATGTTATAAATGGATCATATAAAATAAGATAACTATTAAAATTATTATTATATTGAATTATTATAAATTTAAATTTATTATACCTAAGGAAGGAGTGCTTTATTAGAATGTGGAATTCGAGGTAAGGGCTTATTACATCAATTTGTTTTTGGGGAATATACTATGTCAAGCCCTTATCTTCATATATGATATGTATATAATTATCCTTGAAATGTAATATCATTGTTATATATATTTTGGAGATATTTAATGTTTTATTTGATGTTATTTATTCATATATACTATGATTCAAATGTTACAAAAGTGGTAAGGGTTTTATGTTTAAATCACATTATTTGTCAAGAAAATTTATGAATTTGTTTACAATGATGAATCTAATGTTATAAATCCCAATAAAATGAATTATTTTATTATCCTATTTTTATTTATTAACAATAAATGTTTTACTTCTATTATTATATATTTATTTACCCAAGATACCTAAATAATTTGTTTTATGAAAACATACATTATTTTTCACTAGAGTAATTTTTTCATTGTAAATTTTATCAAAAAAATGTGGACTATTTATAATATAACACCAAATTTTTTAATGTAATTATTGTCAATTATTAATTTTATTAAATAATTTTTGAACCATTTTCCAGTGGAGTATCTTTTTGTCATTTTAGAAAAATGTGAAACAAATGTGTTTTTTTAACCTATATTACAAGAATTGAATTTCATCGATCATGACTTATCAATAATTAAAAGCATAATTTAAATGTTTTCAACTCTATTGTAAATGAAAATAGTATTCACTAAATTTATGAGTTTATCATTTTTGAAATATTTTTTTAAAAGTGGAAAGGGTATTTTCTTAAAGAATGTTTTAATGATCATATAATGGTATTTCTATAAATAGAAGAAGAAATCCGTTTATTTAACTTATGATTTATTGAGGATATAATCCAAGGGTAACATCATTATTAATTCATTGTATGTTTTATGTTTTTGATGAAAATATGTTTTTAAAATATGTTCCACTTCCACAAGTAATGATTTGATGGAATGATAAATTTTTTATAGAAAATGTTCTTCCTACCCAGGTTATGCTTTGTTGAAATGTTTATAAAACACAATCCACTAAAGGGTTCTGCTATGTTGAATGATTAATTATATTTTTCCAAAAAATCATTTGATTTGTATTATGATATGGGTGGGATCATAATTATATTGTTCTATAATGAATTGGATAATGATTGATATCTTATGACATAAATAAGACTAGAATAGGATGTGAACCTAGTTCAATAAGGGACTATGTCCAATATGACTGACTTGGGAGTGAACCCCGAATAATATGATGGGTTTGGGGATTGAGAATAATCAACTTACATAAGTTATGGATTTCAATATTCATTAATAAAGAAATTATTTCTATGCTTATTCCATAAACATGTGTATTATGCTAAAGTTATGTTTTCATGGATCCTGTTATTTTATTCCCTTTTATATTCTTGTCTTTTGAAATACCAATATTAATCCTACAACTAAATATTATTATCATTTATATTAATGGTAAGGTTAAAAAATGATAAACTCATGTTTTATACAATTATCCTCTTGTGATCATTGATATCTCCCATGTTTACCCTTAATGAGCACATGAGATCACCATTTTATTATGATTCCATTACATAGGTTGTGAAAAAAGTTATTAAGTATGATATGTTTGAGAAGGGTAAGAGGTATAAAGAACTATTTGTGTGATTATATAGATATATTATGAACCAATGTTTTATGTATCCTAGATTCTAATGTCACTAGAAGAATATGATTTTGATGTAGATCATTATGTTATGTATTTAATATTCACCTATTAAGATGTGATATATATTTTAGAAAATAATGTGTTTATATAATTTTTATTATAGAATTTTTTGGTCTTTTTAAACATGGATGATAGAAAATAGCGAGAACACTTGGTATAATTTTATGTGTCAGATAACATATTTATTTTTTGTAATGATCATGGATAACCTATTTTTAATAATATGTTTTATATATTGAAAATGATTTTTTGTAAGTTAGACAACCTATAAATTATTTTTCAAACTATCTCACTATGAATATTGGTTCTCAAAGTATACATTTTGGTTTTAGTCATTGGATTGATCCAGGAGGATTTATTTTAACATTAAGATAAAATTAAATAATTGTTCTATTGACTAACCAAAGGAAATGGGAGGTGAAATATGAAACCTAATGATTATGACTAATCATATACCCCATTATATGATTTGAAACCACTACTTGGGTGAGTTTACTAACTCATAGAATAAGACAAATAATGAGTTTTATGAAGACTGTAGAGGGAAAATATTCAAGTTTCCTACTTGTCGGGGATATGGGAAGTGAAACTCAAGGAAAAACATCAGTCTAAAGGAAATATGATTTCTATATTGAAATTGAAGGCCTATAGCATGTAATTGCTGTGGAAAATGATGAAGTTTTTTATATAGTAAAATGAATTCCATCCTAAGGTACCATTTAAACTTCAATATCTCATATGTGGGAATTTGGGAATTATTCAAGCCAAGGACATAATCCAAGGGTTAAATACTAGACAAGGAATGTCCTATGATATTGTGATCCATAATGTAAAAGTATTTAAGTGTTTATTTATTGGTATTCATGAATAATATCAATTATATTTTTTATTTTTGAATTGTGAAACATCTAAGTATTATCCCACAATTGTTTTTTATAGATTTGAAAATTCATGTTTAATGGATCTGATAAACATGAAAAAATATTCATAATTATGGTGGTAATATTTGGATGGGATAATGAGATTAGTGGAATTAATGGTATATTATTAGTGACCAAGAAATTGTGAAATGATTTGATGATAATGTGATTTAGGTAAACATGGATTAATTTTACTACATTTTTGGTTTTATGGAAGAAATTCAACCGTCTATGATGATATTTATGGATTATGGATTTTTTTTAAGAATACATGTTTTCCTATGAGAATAAATTAATAGTATGGATTTTATTTTATTTAAGACATAGAGATTATGTTGATTTTAGGAACATTTTAAGACTATGATAAATTTATTTTTTTTAATGAGAGATTCAAATAAATGTGTAAATTGTGAATTATATTTTTGAAGCACATATGATTTTCATGTGGCTTAATAATGATTTAGATGGAAATGATTAATTTTTTTGAGATTATATAATTAGGGAATATAAATATTTTCATAATTTTGGGGGAAAATACTCTTTTGGTGTTACAAAACAATGTTAAGAAACTCCCTATAGTTTTTTGGGTTTCGAACATTGATTATTTAGTAAAGTTACATATTTTGTAATCTAAGTTGAACTTTGGGTATTATTTTTGAGGTGTTTATGATTAATATAAAATATTATTAATTTTGGGAATTATCATACATTATGATAACAATTTTTTTATTTTTTAACTCCTAAAATTAAGAGGATTGTCTTCATATACTTTTGTAATCAATTATAATTTTATTTTGATGCTTTATATATAGAATAAATCATCTTTAATAAAAATCATCTGTAGGGATAGATTAGAATATGCGGTAAATTTATTAATGGATAAAATTATACTTTAAAAGTATGTATATCTCTTTATGTTAATAGTCTATATGTTTTAAAAATTACTAAACACTAAAATATGCATATTGAAACTAATTTTTTTCTAATAAACTTCAATTCTGATGAATTAATCGTCATTTCATACATAATCAATTTATGGTTTTGTGGTCATTAACATTCTCATGATCATTATATTTCTAGTGATCAATGTTCTCCATTACTATCCACCATTATATAAAGATTAAATATTTATTCAATTTCTAGATATTATCTCTTCACAAATGCTTACCTATATGGAAACCATGATATGTGTTATTCCCAATAAAATTTATATTTATATTTCCCTCTTTCCATAAGAATGTTTAATTAACCATTTTATGATGTGTGTTTTAAGAAAAATTAATTTTTAAATATAAAAAAATACATTATTGAGCACAAGTTAAAAATGAGGGGAAAAATTATTTAAGGGGTTTTAATGAAACACCCTGATACTTCAAAAGAGCATTATATTCGATAGTGTACAAGATACACAACACCAAGCTTAAACGATCCTCAAAATATTATCATTATAATATAGCCATTGAATTATAGTGTATGAATTTGAATGAATAATTTATCAAATATATATATATATATATATACGACCTAATCAAGAAAAAATTTATTGATTATTTATTTGGAAATGAACATTTAATTAATAGTATATTCATTTAATGCTTTAAAAATAAGTTTTCTTCAAAATTTATATTTATTTACTCTTGTGATAAAATATTATAATTAACTTCACAATATTTAAGTAATTTACATTAACATAAAATATATAATATTTGAATTCATTATATTGAAATATGATTATTATGAATTTATGAGAATTTATAATAGGTTTTATTATTTATTGAATATTTAAAAAATTATGATTTTATTAATTTTTTTTTATATTTATGTATTTGAAAATTAATAATATATTATGAATTATTTTTAACGTATAATTATAACCATTTTAATAAAAAATATAATTATGTTCTTTTTAATGAATTTTATACTTTAATTTGATATAAAAACATTTTAAAACATGAATGGAATTTTTTCTTAATAAAAGGTCTTCCATTTTGATTTTCATTTTTAGGGAATAGTAATTTATTCCAGTTATAGGGATCTATTGTAGAACAATTAGTCCCATATTTATAATTTTTAGGACCACGTTTGGGAAATATGTAACCTTTACTTTTGGATTAAATTAAATGTCACCATCATAATTTTTTATCACTGTAAAAGTTAAATTGGCTAATTAGGGTAAAACCAAATATAATAAGGTCTCATAATCTATAGAAAACTTTACATTATCCAATTTTATGAGCCTCATTCCATGGTTTACATCCATTATTTTGATATATGTAATTTCAGTGCCATTTTTCCTTGATAATGACATTTACAATATTTTCAAAAAATATGAAGTCAAAAATATCATTCCCTTGACTTTAATACATTTTAAAGTATTACATAAAAAATCATATAATTTTTGTTCTAAATATGTATTTTAATGACAAATTTTTGTTATTTTTTATTTTTTATTTGTTTACAATTTTTAGGAAGGAAATAATTATCTCAAATTCTAATGTAAGGCTAATATTGTATTTATTCAGTTAATAGAAATATAAAATGAATGATTTTAAAAATATTAAATCAAATTGAATATTGAAACATTAGCTTATCCAATAATTTTTTAGATAATTATTATATATTATGAATGTGTTAAAGGTTAATATTGAAATTATATCTTTTCCGTGATGATATTAAAATTTAATTTTAATATATAGTTTATAAAATGACATTAATGACACTATGGAAAAATATTTTTATAAAAATATTTAAAAATTATGAAATTATTTAAATAGGATAACAAGGATAATATATGGTGAAATATTTTATCCTTTTTCCATTTATGAGTCAATGTATACCATAAAAGAAAAATTATAATCCTCTAAGAGTGAAAAGGTTGTTACCGTGGTTAGGGTAAAAATGAGTTAATTAAGGAGTTAAAACAAACGATAAGGTCTGAAACACCCCATAAAACACTACAAATTTTGTTAGATGATCATATTAAATGAAAATACTTATGTATCCATGAATATATGTTTATTTTGAATAATTTTAATTTAAAATGACATTTTTTTAATTTAAACTTCTATGAAATTCCAAAATATCCCCTCTAATCAATTATAAAAGGGATCCTCCTCGACTAACTTTTGCAGGCCTTTTGATCGATATAATATGTCCAAAATGTACCAAAATACCCCCGAAAAAATCCATAGATACATTTTTGTAATTTCTTGACTCTACAAGCCCTCGACCCGGTAGCCGGACTGGTTACCACATGACCTCAACTGCATCTCCCCATATGATAGAGGTTGTCGACTATAAGCGAGGGTCTATAGATAGTCAGGGGGAGACTATACCCTCATATTCAGAGTGCACATTGAAAATAGATAATACAATCATAAAAAATGGAAGAAGATGTAAAACAATAATAAAATAAATAAAGAAAATGGTCAATGCCAGTTTATACAATGCATGCATGTTATGGTGATACAAATATAAAAGTAGGTAAAAAACAAAATGCTTCACATTCCAATATAGAAACAATGAAAAGAATCAAATCCCCATGGGTGATCTCTAAGACCATACTAATCTCTGGTTGGATCCTTTTCTCCTAACTCACACATATAAGCAAACAACAAAGTAAAATTCCATAGTCCTACAAACAAGAAAGTCTAATCAGGTACCCGAGTTCAATAGAGGCCCAAGTAGGGTGTGTGATATACATCTCAATAGGTCGGTACCACCAACTATCTAGATCAGTTTAGATAATGAAATATAAAAAATGGTGTAAATATATAACAAATAAATAATAGAGTAGAATAAATAACTAACAACTTTTATAGGTCTTAAAGGGACACCTGATGGCGATTCCTTCTTTGGTCGGTAGCTAGAATAAGAGCACGGATAAGAATCATACGAGAATATTTACCATTTGAAAATACCTTTCAACCCCATAACAATACTTCTCTATTTAATCATTTATTATCTCCAAGGTTTCCATGTATTCTCATACCTCAATACTAACTTCATCTCATTCCAAAATTCTAATCATTCTCAACATTTCATTAGATAGTCATATTTAACTCGGGTTTGATCCACATCTCTTATTCATTTCAGAATTCATTTTTTTCATTCATTTGGTGTACAAATTGTATGTCAAACACCCCAATTCTCATTCATTGTAGATCTCTAGGCCTAACACCCAAAATCTCATCTGGTGTAGATCACCTTGTCTAACACCTGAAATCTAAGCGATTTGATAACTATTGGGGACAAAACATGTCCAAGTCTCAATTTTTACATAGGTCTAGAATTCCAAGTCTAGCACCCAAATTCTCATTTATTTATATCATTTGATTATTATTGGGGAGTAAATCCATGTACAAGTCCCAACATCTTCATTGGTCTATAATTTCATGTTTATCACCCACATCATCAATTATTTACATCATTCAATAACTATAGGGGCGGAACTACATGTCAAAGTCCTAACACCGACATTGGTCTAGAATGATATGTCTAGCACCTAATCCTCATTCATTAATTAATTCAAAAACTAATTAATCCAAGCTAAATAAATAATTCCTCGTGAATTATCCACATTCATTCCCTTACTAGTCCAACGATAAGTGAAGCATAAAAAAACATTAATTAAACCAACAATTAACTCATCCACAAGTCCATTAAATAATTCATCATTTAATTAATCTATTAACACAAATATCAATCCAAAATTAATTCACCATAATTAATTATCCAAAACATTTCTAATAGAGCACATAATATACACTATTAATTATCTCTATTTATCCAATGCACCATATCACAATTAATGAACCAATTATTTATCTCAATAAGACAAATCCATATCTTATAATTAATCCCTCGATTAATTTTCTATATTCTAGAGTCAAGAACACATGTAATTAACAATTACATATTCCATTCCAAACCTCTTATTTCCATAATTAATTTTTCAAAATTAATTATAAAAATAAAATCTCAACTAATCATAATTATTTCTCAAAATTAATTATATTTAACCAACACCATGGCACATAATTAATTAACATTAATTATCATACAAATACAAACATCATATATTATTTAATTTTCCCCAATTAATTATCTTAACTAAACCAATTCAATATCTGAATTTGAATTCTCTAGGTTCATAATTAATTCACGAATTAATCATCTTATCTTATCCCATGAATTATATAATAATTAATTCCTGATTAATTTTCTAAACTTATGTCACCAAATAATCATAATTAGCACTTAAACTAAGTGTATAAACATGATAAGGGAATAAATATGAATTTACATAACAACAAGATAAACAAACATATATGTCTAAACATTATGGTTTTATCTTAATGGCAGCGCACCTCTGTTGGAGGGGTTTTATTACAGAAACATGATATTGTAATCTGTCAAATCATTTTGCACCAATAAACCATCCATTCATCATTTTAAGTCTCACTTATCAACAATAGTAATTAATCATGTACTGTGTTTTATTAGGAATCAAAATTGAGGACCCTACCTTAAGAAACTAGTCTAGCCAATGCTTTTAATCTTAAACCGCAACCTGCTCTCCCACACACAATTTCAGAAGAATGCATTCAAAGACTTGTAAATGGTCAAAACACCCTACAATGATAAACAACACCCACAATCAGTGTGGTGAGGAATAACACACCTCTAATTAAATAAACGCAACTTAGAATACACCATAAGATTCTAATTCAAGGGATGAAAAATCGATTATCGGGTACATAGCCTTAACATAATATGATGGTGGTGAACCAAATCAAGACGAACCACCATTCCTTCAACAATGTTTATTAAAATATAGACCAAAATGTCTCGGGACATCATCTACACCACCAAAAATTGAATGAAGGGGTGAAAATGAATTAACCCTTGGCCTTAGGGATTTGACCTAATGGAGACTAGGCGAGGGAGATCTGAAATGTCTAATGCATTGAACAAAACAAGGAAAAGACTTACCATGACAAGATAGACAAATTTCGTTAAGGAACCTGTGTTATCTGACATGCGTAGAGGAGTCGGGAAGAAATGGTGTTGTGCCTCACCATGGGGGAATGAGGGGAGGGGCCACGTCTCACCCTACTGTATATCTCTCCCTCCATTGCTCTCTCTAAAATAACCTAGACTATAATTAATAGAGATAATGTAATAATTATAATAATATCAACAGTATTATTATTATTATTATTATCATTTAATTTAAAATGTTATTTGATAAACACCATAACTCCCCCATTACACATAATTTTATTAATGTATTCTCCATCAAAATTAAATAAATAAAAAACTCACTCTTATTTAATTAAATTAATTCAACCTGAATTTAATTAATTCATTTCCCCCACTTTTCATTAAGTAATTATATTCATCATAACCTAGAATTTAATTTTCTAAAACCCATGCTCAACATTTATTCTTCATTTAATTAAATTCCATTGACGTGGATTTAATATAATAAAACATAAACTCATTTTTATTTAATTAAATTATATCAACATTAATTTAAATAAATTAAACCTCATTTTACATTAATTAATTAAATTACTCTTAACCATGATTTTAATTAATTAAAAACCCCCATATCCTAACATTTAATGAAATCCCTATAATCGAGAAATTTAATTACCTAAATTAACTCGAAACCAAAAACGGGGAATGCCCGGGGGTTGGCTTGAACGGTCTTTTAAACCATGCGCCAACCATGTGGAATAATCTATCTAAGGAATCCCACATACAATACTCTTCCCTTCACATTTTTCCTAACCGTGTGAATACCGTGTGAGCATCTCTATTTAAGACACTCACCTCACACTGTTTTTCCAGTTCAGTTTTCCTAACAGTGTATAGACCAGTCTAGTTCCAATTTCTCCCAAAATTAAGCCACACAGTTTCTTGTATCATGGCGCATAGTTTAACAGGCCATGCGCCAGCTGTTCCCTCTTTGTTGTTCCTTAAAAATACGCATTTTTATAATTTGATGCTCTTGAATTCCAATAAACCATTCGTGAAAATCTTCGATACTTTATCCAAGCCTAATATAAACCCGCCGAAATAATCTCAGCTCATGAAACATCAACCCGAAGCTTGGTTTTCACACCGACCCCTACAACAAGAGGAAGAGTTCAAAAACATTGGTATTTTAACTCGGTTAAAAAACACAGGCCGTTAAAATTTTAGATGTGTTGGTCTTCCAAAAATTCCATCCAAAGATACTTGAGAGGAGATCTCCAGGATATTTTTCAAAGAATAGGAAATCACTTTAACTAATCACTTTTTTACTTATTATTTTAAGTAGTATAAATTACCGTATTTATTTTAAAAAAATAATATTTGAAAAATAAATATATTTAATTTTTATAATTATTATTAAATTAAAATCATCCACCCTCTATCCCATAATAAAATATGTAAATGTATCACTTGTGCATACGTACGACTTACTGTCACCACATAGTGAAACAATATATTTAACACCACCAAATTTCATGGATTGTTATTATGGTAGTTTAAATTATTGGTAATGATAATTATGAAATAATAATAATTCTATAATTATAATATCAAATATTCTTTATTACCTTCCAATCCATTGGAAAATGACAACATCTTTTGTGTGCACGTGAGGAATACAACCTCATGGATTTAATCTAATTTTTTTTTATGTTATAATTGGATGGAAATAAGGTGATATTTACTTAATGTAAATGATGTATATGATATAATAATTATTCTCTATAAGATAATTATTATTTACTTATAAATTCTTCCATATATTGAGAAGTGAAAACCATGTTCATGCATACATATGGTCCATTAACACAATGAAAGGTATAATTAATTATTCTATCTATAAATTTTATTTATGAATCTAAATAAATAAATCTATATATATAATGAATATATATTATATTTAAATCATTATTCTTATTTTATAGATCATGGAATCTTGATCAATGTACACTAACTGAAACTATTAAAATGAAATACTAATGTAAACCAAAATAGTTTACACCTAAAACACATATTTTAATAAGGAATTATTAATAAATGGGTGCTAAAATATTATAAATGGATAATATATGATATAATATGTTTTTATATTATTCTTATATTGAATTAAAATCAGTTTAAATTTAATATATAGGAATTTTTAGTTATTTTTAAACAAGTGAAACTCATGGTACGAGTTTATCATCTCAAGTTATCTTCATTGCGGAAAATTTTATGTCACTCACTTATCTTATTTTATGAGGTTTATGTACTGCCAGTTGGCATGTTATATCATGAATATGATTATGTTCATGATATTTATAGTTTTATTTTATTTTATTAATTCTTGTTTCTTATAATTCAAATATTTCTAATGTAGTATGTTTTTTTTGTTACAATATTATTGTTTACAGGGATTCCTTATGATTAAGTTTCTGATGATGGAATTTTAAAACATACTTATAAGAAACTCACGATTCTTCATTAAAATTTTTTATTTATTGAATAAAAATTTCCTTCAATTATATTAACCTTATGTACTTTAGAGACTAAGGGATTTTTCAAGAAAACCAACTTTATTTCTCTCTTCAGTCAAAAAACACTTTCTTTCAATATATATGTTTTAGGAAAAAATTGAATATTTTCTTCATTATTATACTAATATTTTTTAAAATTAATTTTTACCTATGAGTAAATTTTATTTAAAATGTTTTAATATAAATTTTCATTTCATTTTCTGAATAAGTTACTTTTAATTTTTTTTAAATGTTAAAGGAATGTTTTCATTTTTTTTATACTACATGAATGGAATTTAACACCATAATGGCCTATCAATACCATAAATATTCATTTATAATTTTGAAAAGATATTATGAAATTAAATAATTTTTGGAATATTTTTATAATGTATAATTTTTGGGAACTGATTGTCAAAGTGGAAAGGTTATTTTCCACAAGAATTTTTTAATGATGTTTAAATGGCCATTCTATTCATCAAAGACTACGTCCCCTAATTTCACTTATGTTTTACTGGGGATATAATATAAGGTTAACATATTTATTAATTCTATTCTCTTCCCCAAACTCCATCCCTTGGATCCATTAGATGGGATATAATGGGCTTCTTTCAAAGAAAATTAAATGGCCTTAACTGATAATTTTATTTTTTTACTTCTACCTTTACCTCCTCTAAATTTATATTATTTATAACAAAATTATAAATACCATATCCTAAATATAATAAAATTTATATATTATTTTGAAATCCCTTATGTCATCCTTATTTCTCATTAATTGGGAAGTGGAAGTATTGCTTGTGTGTACATACGACATATTATCTCTACTTAGCGATACAATTCATTTTCCACCACTAAATTTCATGGATAGTTACATTGATGGATTTTGTGTTTATATATTATAATTATGAGATAAATATAATTCTATAATTATAATATCAAATCTATGATATTACATTCCAATCTATTGGGAAACGGTAACGTCGTGCGAGCATACTTGTCGACTACCGCCTCCACGTATTGATAGGATATGTTTTTTTCATTTCCATTTAAATCAGATTGTTATAAGAAGATACTAAACTAATTAAAATTATTTATATTGTAAATTAATGATTACATAAACATTAATTACTGTTTACATTTCTTTTATTCGATCTTTTGAATAGCGAGAACAATGTTTATGGGTACTTACGTCATACATTAACCATAAAAAGTATAATTCATTTTTTAATCACTAACATTTATGTATGACTCTAAAAAAGTATTTAATGAATATATATTATATTTATAACATTATTAACATTTTTATGGATTATGGAAACATTATCAATGTACATGTATTACAATTACTATACTAATATACTCATCATAAATGGAAATATAAACACCTAGAAATGACGATGTTATAAAAGAAATACTGACAAATGAGTATTGAAATGAAATAAATGGATCATATATTATGTTATAAGTATTTATATTATTGTAATATATAAATATATTAAATTTAAATTTATTATATCAGAGGATATGGTGATTTTAAATCATATGGATCTTGATGTAGGGGTTTATCACCACACACTACTGGAAATTAAGCCTTTACCAACGGATTGGAAAACCGTTGGCAAGTAAGGCATGGCAGTATCCCATTACCAAGAGTTTTTGTATAACCGTTGGGAAAGGAAGTGTAATTGGATCATTTCCAACGGTTTTACAAACCATTGTCAATATTGGACGTGTAAATGTTTTTACCTACGGTTTATAGAAACCATTGGGATATATTGTATACTAAAAACTATACCAACAATTTAGAACCATTGGTATAGTTTTTAAATTTCAATTTCCACAACTATTATACCAATAGTTTAAAACTCTTGGTAATGTGTTTTTCCAGAACTGTTGCACAGCATCCCTCCAGTAGCCCCTCCAATATACACCTGTATAAAAAATATCACAAAAAACACCAACATACATAAAACAGCATAAAAAACAACTAAAATGGCCCAACAAAACACATAAACCATCAAACTCTTCCAACCATGTCATGTACTACAATTCCCAATTTGAATATTCATATGACAACGATCATCCAGCTTGGTTAATAATAGTTTCAATAACTCAAACATTATTTACACCGATTTCTATCTTCAAATTACAACCACTCTTCCAGTAGTAATTCACCTCACTCTTGCATAGCCCCCGACATCCACATAAAATTCTAATAGGAAGAATAGTCTGAGAAATACTTATTAGAGTTGAATAAGAGTTTGAAATTGGCTCAAATCCCATTGTTTTCTTATCCTAGATTTCGTTATGTAATTATTTGTGATGCATTTTTCATTGAACTTTTATTTTTTATAATATATGGTGAAAATGTATTTTATTAGGAGTCTCGTCACTTATGACCCCATGAGTGAAACTACCGAACTCATGAAAGAGATTTTGTGACTATCGTTGATGAGTGTAAATTTCAGTTGTTGTATTCACTTAAAATGATGTCCTTTTGAAAAAAAAGAGAGACACTTTGAGTGGTTCCAGCCACACCATGCCTCGTATTGAGGCGGGGTTGACTCGTACACGTCAAAAATGACCCATGGATCGTTTTCCTAAAGTATCAACACAATCCGAATGTGTTTGGTCGGTTTTCCATATACTGGTTGTTTTTACTTAAAAGCGTATCCATTTTAAATAGAAGAACGACACTTTGAGTTGTACTGGCCACACCATGCCTCAGATTGAGGTGGGGTTGACTTGTACATTCCACAAATGACACATAGATCATTTTCCTAAAGTATCAACATAATCTGAATGCATTTGGTCCTTTCTCTATATGTTAGTTGTTGTTTTCACTTAAAATGTTGTCCATTTCCATGAAACGTGAGACGATTTGAGTGGTGTTGGCCACACCATGCTTCAGATTAATATGGGGTTGACTCGTACATGTAAAAATTGACACATGGATTGTTTTCCTAAAGTTTCAACAGAATCCGAATGCACTTGGTTGTTTTTCCGTATCTCAGTTTTTGTTTTCACATAAAATCATGTCCATTTTAAACAAAAGAGATACATTTTGAGTGGTGGCGGCCACACCACGCCTCGGATTGAGGCGGGGTTGACTCGTACATGTCACAAATGAAACATGGATCATTTTCCTAAAATATCAACACAATCTAAAAGCGTTTTGTCAATTTTAAGTATTCCAATTGTTGTTTTCACTTAAAATCATGTCCATTTTAAAAAATAGAAACACTTTGAGTGGTGCCGGCCACACTGGCCCACATAATGAAGCGAGTTTGACTTGTACACATCACATATGACCCATGGATTATTTTCCTAAATTTTGAACAGAACCCGAATGCATTTGGTCAGTTTTACATATGTCAGTTGTTGTATTTACTTAAAATGATGGCCTTTTGAAACAAAATAGAGACACTTTGAGTGGTGCCGGCCACAAAGTGACTCTTATTGAGGTGGGGTTGACTTGTACACGTCACAAATGATCCATGTATCATTTTCCTAAAGTATCAACACAATACGAATGAATTCAGCCGGTTTTGATCACCCCACGCACGCTTTTCAAGCGCGCCGAACAACTAAAAAACACACATTCAGTCGTTCTATGAAAACCGTGTGTCTGAATGACGTCTCGTCTCTTCATACACCTCACGAATAATAATTATGCTGTTTTCGTGTGATTTAAAGTCATTATGATGTCTTTCGGTGTGTATTTGACCGTTAAACACATGTTTTGTCCATTTACGACACGTGGAGTGCATTTTCAGCCAGCGTGGTCACACGACACCAACGATTGACGTGCCGTCATGCCGACCATTTTACAATTCACCAACCCTTTGTTTTCGTCCAATTTTATGGAATTCTGAGGTTGTTCGACCAGTTTCGTCCACCCCACGCGCGCTTTTCAAACGCGCAAAACACCTAAAAAACACATATTCAGTCGTTCTATGAAATCCGCACGTCCAAATGACGTGCTGTCTCCTCGTACACCTCATGAATAATAATTAGGGTGTTTTCGTGTGATCTCAAGTCATTCTGATGTTTTTTGGCAGGCATTTGACCATTAAACTCATGTTTTGGCCATTTACGATAGGCAAAGTGCGTTTTCAGCCAACGTGCTCACATGACACCTCCGATTGACATGCCGTCTGGCCGACCATTTCAAAATTCATCCACCCTCTGTTGTCGTCTGATTTCATGGAATTCAAAGTTTGTTCATCCAGTTTAGATCACCCCACGCACGCTTTTCAAGCGCACCAAACACCTAAAAACACATATTCAGTCATGCCGCTAAAACCGTGCATCTGAATGATGTGTCGTCTCCTCTTACACCTCACGAATAATAATTATGGTGTTATCATGTTATTTCAAGTCATTATGATGTCGCTGAGCATGCATTTGACCGTTAAACACATGTTTTGTCCATTTATGACACGCTGAGTGCGTTTTTGGCCACCGCTGTCACACGACACCTCCGTTTGACGTGCCATCTAGCTGACCGTTTCACAATCCCCCCCTTGTTGTTGTCCGATTTCATGGAATTCTGATGTTGTTCGGCCGATTTCGACCACCCCACGCACACTTTTGAAGCACGCCGAACACCTAAGAAACACATATTTAGTTGTATCGCCCAATCCGCACTTCCGAGTGACGTGTTGTCTCCTCGTACACCTCAAGAATAATAATTTGGGTGCTTTCGTGTCACGACTCGTCCTCGGGGCCCGTGTCGTGACTACCCCATGCCTGCCTTCCATAGGCCAGGGGATGGCGACTAGCACCAAAGGCGTAAATCCCGATAACATGGAAGGAATTGCGTTTATAAAAGTAAACAAACACCACATAGTACAAGAGGAAGAAAAACACTAAGTAAAAAAGGAAGTGCTGAAGGTAAAAGGGCCAGAATACAAACCCAACTGAAAAGTACAGCTACAACGGAAAGGAAGTACAACAGAAAAGACAAACAGCTGGAAGAATGGAAGAGGCTCCTGGGTCGTCCTCCTCGGATCCTACACGAAGGGTAGGTACAGATGGCGCAGCTCCTGGATCGTCCACCACGGATCCTACCGGAAGTGTTGGTACAGATAGCCTCCACAACTCTCTCGCCCGTCAACCTCCTCCGTGTGTCGTCTAGAAGTGAAGTCCACCTCCAGATACTGTCTCGTCGTGTGGACCACCTTCGGGTACCATCCAGTCCTCGAACACTCAGCCTCCGCCAGCATTGCCCGTCGTCTGCAACCAACACAACGAGGTGCGTGCATAGCCTGTGCAGGGGTGAGTATAACAATACTCAGTAGGGATCCTGAGACCCTCAAGGTCTCACTAAAACCAACAAGGATAACCACAAATAAGATCTCAGTAGATAGCCTCTACTTAGGTATATACCCATACAAATACCTAAGCTATCAAGTAACCCATCTCAATCATGAGGAAACACAAAGATTATGAAATCAACAGATAACCACTACCCAGGTATATGCCCATACATATACCTATGTTATCAAGTGACCCATCTCAAACATGAGGTAAACACAAAGTTCATACTCTCAAATCAAACCATGATTTTCATTATCGAAACCGTAACTGCTGAAGAGCCTGTCTCTAGAGTGTACATTGGTCCTGTCATGACTCCGAGGTACTGCTCACTAACCTAAGACTGCTGAGGTACTCCTCCAGTCGAGTACCACGGGTCAGCCACCCAAACACAGTAGTGCTTCCGGCCGGGGTATGTCACCCAAACACAGTAGTGCACACCCCCTAATAGCCTGCAGAGGTACTCTCCGGACGAGTACCGCAGGTCTGCACTATCACAAAGGTAGTGCTCCGTCCGCCACGAGTCTTCACCCAAACAAAGTAGTGCTCCGTCCACTGGGCTAGTCAACTCACTCCAAGTCGAGTCGGTCAAGCAGTCGTCAGGTCTCAGTCGGCTACACGGTCTTCGTACCCTGTACGCTCGTCCCTAGGAGGGTCCACTCCACGAGCTACAGGTCGATACTCCAAGTATCTCAAAGTCCCATGACGAAGTATCTCAAAGGAATGCCTCGTCATAGGGGTCTCAACGCAACAGACAGCGCGTCAATCAGACGCCTGGTCTGTGAGTTATTAGCCTTTTCATCCCAGGGGCCCGGTTGGTTTCGTGTGCGAACCAACCTGGACGTATCTCAACTGTACCCAAAACTCTCATAGGGTAAGCTCTTAGGGACCATTTTTTGATGTGATCACCAACGCCGTTGACGATTCGTCAACCAGACGCCCGGTCTGAAAGTTATCAACTTTTCCATTCCAGGGGCCTGATTGGATTTCGGGTACAATCCAACCCGGCCACTATCCAACTACAACCAAAACTCTGGATAAGTATTCCAAAAGTTATATCTCATCAAGAGGAATCTAACAAAGTCAACGGCATGTCAATCGGACATCCGGAGCTCAAGATATAAGTGTTTCCGCTCTGAGGGCCCGGTTGGTCTCGTATCCAAACCAACCCGGCTGAACCCCAAGTTCTTCGAAACCATGAGTGCAAAAAACCGAAACGACCGTCTCGATCCAAGGATCGCATCTCAGCTGACGGTGCGTCGATCGGAGGTCTGCAGCCCAAGATATGGGCAGAAGACCGATGGAGATTCGGTAAAAGGGGGTTCGGCCCGGTCCAACCCAGCCCGATACCGTCTGGGTCGGCCCGAACCGGGTCGACCTGTCCCGGGTCCGGGTCCGGCCCGCTTGGGCGCGGCCCGGCCCGTCTGGTGCGGCCTGGCATGGCGGTTCGGTCTAGTGGTCCGGCCAGGGCAGCCGGCCCGGCGCGCTGGCGCACTGGCGCCAGCCAAGCGGCTCGATCATTTGGCCGAGCGGATGAGGGGGGGGGGGGGGGGCGCCTGCCCCCCATTTTGTAACTTCGGCCCCCAATTATGGGACTGCTCAGCTGTCCAGCCAGGGGTTGTAACCCCCAACTTTTCCCATGTTCGGTCGGCCCGCCCCGGCCGGCCGGTTGTTACCGCCACGGGACCGGCAAGGCCGGTCCCCCTGCTCCGACGCCGGTAGCCCAGAACCGGCCGCTGGTTCCCCTACTCTGCCGCGGCCCGGAACTGGCCGCGACCTTGGTCTATCCACCTGCTCCCGGAGCTCTACTGCCTTGTCCACTGCTCGGCTGTTGCTCAAGCACCCACCACTGCTTCTGCCTTGGTGGCTCCTCTAAAGCCTGTGGATCAACTATGCAGGGGGTCGGATAGTCACGCCCCAGGTGTCCCTTCCTTCCGCATTCATAACACTTCATGCTCCTCGTACGGCTGGCTCTGGTCCTCTTGGACCTCTGCATCATCTGTCTACTGCCCACAGATGACTCATCTACTGATCGAAAATCCTACGGCAAAGGCAGAAGCTCCTTTACACGCTCGGGGTGTAGAGCTACTGGCACAAACTCCACCCTGAAGAAGGTCTTGAAGTCTTCCCATGTGAAGGTCATCCGGTTGAAAAACTGGAACAAGTGGCCCCACCACCTACCTGCTGATTCCTGAAGAAGTCTGGCAGCAAAGATCACCATGAAGTCTGCAGGCGTCCCCACTAGCCTGAAGAATCTCACCACTGCCTCCAGGCAATCCTTAGTCGCCTGCAGGTCCGTCTCTCCCCGGAACCTGGGTGGACTCTGGCGCTGGAACTCGTGAAGCGCGCTCAAGTGGCGTGCCTCTCCTACTGCTGGGGCTGGTGGAATCGGTGGCCCAATGTATGGTAGTACCGTTGGTGCCTCCACAGGTGCCTCAACTGCAAGAAGGCCCTGTACCGAAGCCTCGTCGCTCGGCAGGCTGTTAGTATGCACATCCCTCTGGGCTCTAGCTGGTAGTTCGTGAAAAGGCATCCTGAAAGAAACAATGTGACACGGTCAAACGATTATACCTGGTGAGCTGACATGGTTTGAAATGTCTTTCAAAAACTTCTGGAAACACACACGCAATCCTTGTTTTCGTGCACAAAGTAAGAAATCAGTTGTCAGGGTGATTGTGTATGGATACGTCGACCGCCCGCACCAACACTGGACTCCCTGAACTGAAAACCACACTCGGTACCCTTAACACTATTGCTTTATAGAAAGAAAATATCAGAGTTATAAGTTCTGCGGTAGAACCGAATCCTTTGATACAAATTTGTCACGACCCATCCTCGGGACCCGTGCCATGACTACCCCAATCCCGTCTTCCATAGACCAGGGGCTGGCGACTAGCACCAAAGGTGTAAATCCCAATAACTGGGAAGGCATTGCCTTTATAAAAGTAAACAAACACCACAGAGTACAAGAGGAAGAAGAAAACTAAGTACAAAAGGAAGTGCTGAAGGTAAAAGGGCCAGAATACAAACCCAACTGAAAAGTAAAGCTACAACTAAAAGGAATTACAACGGAATAGACAAACAGCTGGAAGAATGGAAGCAGCTTCTGGGTCATCCTCCTCAGATCCTACCTGAAGGGTAGGTACAGATGGCGCAGCACCTGGATTGTCCACCATGGATCCTACCTGAATGGTAGGTACAGATAGCCTCCACAACTCTCTCTCCCGTCAACCTCCTCCGTGTGTCGTCTCAAAGTTAAGTCCACCTCCGGATACTGTCTCATCATGTGGTCCTCCTCCGGGTACTGTCCAGTCCTCAAACACTCGGCCTTCGTCAGCACTGCCCGTCGTCTGCAACCAACCCAATGAGGTGTGGGCATAGGCCGTGCATGGGTGAGTATAACGATACTCAGTAGGGACCCCGAGACCCTCAAAGTCTCACTAAAACCAACAAAAATAACCACAAAGAATATCTTAGTAGATAACCGCTACCTAGGTATATACCCATACATGTACCTAAGTTATCAAGTAACCCATCTCAATCATGAGGAAACACAAAGATTATGAAATCAATGGATAACCACTACCCAGGTATTTGCCCATACATATACCTAAGTTATCAAGTGTCCCATCTCAAACATGATGTAAACACAAAGGTCATAGTCTCAGCTCAAACCAGGATTTTCATTATCAAAACTGTAACTTCTGAAGAGCCTGTCTCTGGAGTGGACAGTGGTCCTGTCACGACTCCGAGGTACTGCTCACTAACCTAAGACTGCTGAGGTACTCCTCCTGTCGAGTACCGCGGGTCATCCACCCAAACACAGTAGTGCTTCCCGCCGGGGTATGCCACCCAAACACAGTAGTGCACACCCCCTAATAGCCTGCAGAGGTACTCTCCGGATGAGTACCACGGGTCTGCACTGTCACAGAGGTAGTGCTCCGTCCTCCATGGGTCTGCACCCAAACAAAGTAGTTCTCCGTCCACTGGGCTAGTCGACTCACTCCAAGTCGAGTCGGTCAAGCAGTCGTCAGGTCTCAGTCGACTACATGGTCTCCGTACTCCGCACGCTCGTCCCTGGGAGGGTCTACTCCACGATCTACAGGTTGATACTCCAATTATCTCAAAGTCCCACGAAGAAGTATCTAAAAGGACTGCCTCATCATAGGGGTCTCAACGCAACAGAAAGCGTGTCAATCGGACGCCTGGTCTGTGAGTTATTAGCCTTTTCGTCCCAGGGGCCCGGTTGGTTTCGTGTGCAAACCAACCCAGCCATATCTCAACTATACCCCAAATTCTCATAGGGTAATATCATAGGGACTGTTTTTCTATGTGATCACCAACGCCGCTGACGGTTCATCAAACGGATGTCCGGTCTGAAAGTTATCAGCTTCTCTCTTCCAGGGGCCCGGTTGGATTTCGGGTACAGTCCAACCCGGCCACTATCCAACTGCAACCAAAACTCAGGCGAAGTATGCCAAAAGTTCTGTCTCATCATGAGGAATCCAACAAAGTCGACGATACATCAATCGAATGTCCGGAGCTCAAGATATAAGCGTTTCCGCTCCGAGGGCCCGGTTGGTTTCGTATCCGAACCAACACAGCCGAACCCCATGTTCTCAGAAACCTTGAGTGCAATAACTGAAATGATCGTCTCGATCCAAGGATCACATCACAGCTAGCGGTGCGTCGATCGGAGGTCCACAGACCAAGATATGGGCAGAAGACCGATGGAGATTTGGTAAAAGGGGGTTCGGCCCGGTCCGACCCGGCCCGATACCCTCTGTGTCGGCCCGAACTGAGTCGACCCATCCTGAGTCCGAGTCCTGCCCGTTTGGGCGCGGTTCGGCCCGGCTGGCACGGCCCGGCCTGGAAGCGCGGTCTAGCGGGCCGGCCTGGCAGCCCGGCGCGCTGGCGCCAGCCGAGCGGCGCGGCCGTTCGGCTGAGCGGGTGAGGGGGGGGGGTATGCCCCCCATTTTGTAACAGTTCCCCCCTATTATGGGGCCGCTTAGCTGGCCTGCTGGGGGTTGTAATCCCCTACTTTTCCCATGTCCGGTCGGCCCGCCCCGGCCGGCCGGCTGTTGCCGCCACGGGACCGGCAAGGCCGGTCCACCTGCTTCGACGCCAGCGGCCCGGAATCGGCCGCCGGTTCCCCTGCTCTACCACGACCCTGCTTCGGCCGCGGTGCTTTTGTGTTTCTCTGGCGCGGCGCGACGGCTCCGCGTCTTTGGTTCATCTTCAACGGCGCGGCGTGAAGGTGCCGCGTCTCCCCCCCTTTCCTTAATAATTCCCGGGTGGTGCTTCGGCACCACGTTTATTTGCTCATGTCACATCAATATCAAACAACCAAAAGGGGGAGGAGAGTCGGCCATGATCGTGCGGTCCGACCTCCTCCCGTTATTGCGATAACAGGCGGTTCAAAATTGGAAGGAGGAAAACGACGAAAGTAATCACGAAATAGAAATGCATAAAAAAACCCTTACAACTTCCCACAACAATTTATTCCCAACCCGCAAGAAAAATATTCACGGATCAACTAGATAATAAGTTAATCCGTGTTCTTTGTTTTCTTTAGAATTGAAGAATCAAGGGAATTAAATCATACTTAAATAAGAATCCTACCTCTTCGAATCGTTGAACGAGGGTTCATCGCGGAAAAGCACGTCGCGGAAGAAGGAGTTGCGGAAGGAGCGTCGCGGAAGAAGCATCGCGGAAGACGCGTCGTGGAAGAAGCGTCGCTGATTTCTGAGGATCCGGCGTTCTTCGCATTCTTCGCGAGGAAGAGAAGATCTTCAAGAGCCTGAGTGAAATCTCCTAGCCTCTCAACACCATTCTTAATAAAAATAAGAGTTGTCTTATTTTTATTCCACAAAAATTGCATTTTAAAATTCAAAAACTAAATAAACAGTTAAGTGGATTTAATTGCAACGCTTAAACCGCCACATTAATGAGGCATTTATTAACCAAAATAAACGCACAGTGTGACTTCATTAATAGGGGTTGCGGGTGCATTACTTAAGAAGAAAAGAAACGGTGGGCTCATGTGGGTCCCACCTCACAAAATATCCTACCAAGTGGGTAGGATATTGTGGGTCCCAAATCATCCACATAACATAGGTTAAGCGACTTAAATAAAATAAATTGGTCGCACCATTTTATTTTATTTATTTACTTAACCTGAAAATTTAAAAAACCACACCCGAGCAAACGCAACTCCGGAAAAGGAGTTTTTTAAGCAATTACCGGCGCTGTGATTCCATCAGCGCCCTCGAAATTCAATTCCGAGCACCGGTTCAAAAGTTAGAAAAAACCTGCTCGTTCGTTCACTGAACGTACCCGAGCCTAACTTCAGAAATTAATTCCTGGCACACTGGGCCTCGGAATCAGGCGCCGTCAGAAACTGCATTCTTGTAAAATCCCAAGGAAAATTTTAAAAAAAAATTACCTTGAATTTTACGGGTCTTTACATTTCGTGTGATTTCAAGTCATTACGATGTCGTTCGGCATGCATTTGACCGTTAAACACATGTTTTGACCATTTACGACACGCTGAGTGCGTTTTCAGCCACCGCGGTCACACGACACCTCCTATTGATGTGTCGTCTGGACAATAATTTCAAAATTCACCCACCCTTTGTTTTCGTCTGATTTCATGGCATTCTGAGGTTGTTTGGCCAGTTTCGACCACCCCACGCGCGCTTTTCAAGCACGCCAACACCTAAAAATATATATTCAGCTGTGCCGCGCAATCCATGAGTCCGAATGATGTGTCGTCTCCTTATACTCTTCACGAATAATACATAGGGTGTTTTCGTGTGATTTCAAGTCATTCTGATGTCGTTGGACATACATTTGACTGTTAAACGCATGTTTTGGCCATTTACGACACGCTGAGTGCGTTTTCAGCCACCATGGTCACATGAAACCTCCGATTGATGTGTTTTCTGGCCGACCATTTTACAATTTAACCACCTTTTTTTGTCGTCCAATTTCATGGCATTCTGAGGTCGTTCGGCCGGTTTCAACCACCCGATGCATGTTGTTCAAGCTCGCCAAACACCTAAAAAACACATATTTGGCCGTGCCGCGCAATCTGCATGTTCGAATGACATGGTGTCTCCTCTTACACCTCACAAATAATAATTAGGGTGTTTTCATGTGATTTCAAGTCAATATGATGTCATTCGACATGCATTTGACCGTTAAACGCATGTTTTGGCCATTTACGACATGTGGAGTGTGTTTTCGGCCACCACGGTCACACAACACCACCAATTGACGTCCCGTCTAGCTGAACATTTCACAATTCACCCACCCTTTTTTGTCGTCTGATTTCAGGGCATTCTGAGGTCGTTCGGCCGGTTTCGACCACCCCCGCGCGCTTTTCAAGCGTGGCGAACACCTAAAATTCACATATTTAGCCGTTCTTGGCAGTCCACATATCCGAATGACATTCTGTCTCCTCTTAAACCTCGTGAATAATAATTATGGTGTTTTTTTGTGATTTCAAGTCATTCTGATGTCATTCGGCATGCATTTGACCGTTAAATTCATGTTTTGGCCATTTACGACAGGCGGAGTGCGTTTTCGGCCAGCGCGGTCACATGACACCTCCGATTGACATTCCATCTGGCTGAACATTTCAAAATTCACCCAACCTTTTTTATCGTCTGATTTCAAGGCATTCTGAGGTCGTTCGACCGGTTTCGACCACCCCACACACGCTTTTCAAGCGCGGCGAACACCTAAAAAACACATATCCAGCCGTTCCGCGCAATCTGTGCATCCAAATGACGTTCCGTCTCCTCGTACACCTCAAAAATAATAATGAGACTATTTTAGTGTGATTTCAAGTCATTCCAATGTCGTTCGGCATGCATTTGACCGTTAAACGCATGTTTTGGCCATTTACGACATGCAAAGTGTGTTTTTCGACCGACGTGGTCACACGACACCTCCGATTGATGTACCATCTAGCCGACCATTTCAAAATTCACCCATCCTTTGTTTTCGTCTAATTCCATGACATTTCGAGGTCGTTCGGCCAGTTTCGACCACCCCACACGCGTTTTTCAAGCCCGCCAAACACCTAAAAAAACATATTTAGTCATTCCGTGTAAACCGTGCATTCGAATAACGTGTCGTTTCCTTGTACACCTCAAAAAAATAATTAGGGTGTTTTCATGTGATTTCAAGTCATTCCGATGTCGTTCGGCGTGCATTTGACCGTTAAACACATGTTTTTGGCCATTTACGACACACGGAGTGCGTTTTCGGCCACCGCGGTCATACGACACCTCCGATTGACGTGTCATCTGGTCAACCATTTCAAAATTCACCCACCCTTTGTTGTCTTCCGGTTTCATAGCATTACGAGGTCTTTCGACTGGTTTCAACCTCACCATGCACGCTTTTCAAGCGTGCTGAACACCTAAAAACCCATATTCATCTGTGTCATGCAATCCGCGCATCTGAATGACATGTCATCTCCTTTTACACCTCAAGAATAATAATTTGGGTGTTTTCGTGTCATTTCAAGTCTTTCTTATGTCATTTGACATGTGTTTAACCGTTAAAAGCATGTTTTAGCTATTTACGACACACAGAGTGCATTTCCGACCAGTGCGGTCACACAACACCTCTGATGGACGTGACGTTTGACCGAACATTTCACAATTCACCCCCCTTTATTTTTCGTCTTATTTCATGGCATTTAAAGGTCGTTCGTCCAGTTTCGACCTCCCCACGCGCGCTTTTCACACGCACTGAACACCTAAAAAACACATATTCAGCTGTGCCACGCAATATGAACGTCCGAATGACGTGTCGTATACTTATACACCTCATGATTAATAATTATGTGTTTTATTGTGATTTTAAGTCATTCTAAGTCGTTTGGAATGCATTTGACCGTTAAACGCATGTTTTGGCCATTTACAATAGGCGGAGTGCCTTTTTGGCCAGCGCGGTCACACGAAACCTCCGATTGACGTGCTGTCTAGCCGAACATTTCACAATTCACCCACCCTTTGTTGTCATTCAATTTCATGGCATTCTAAGGTCGTTCGGCCGGTTTCATCCACCCCACATATACTTTTCAAGCATGTCGAACACCTAAAAAACACATTCAGTCGTGCCGCGCAATCTATAGGTCCGAATGACGTTTCGTCTCCTCATACACCACACGAATAATAATTAGGGTGCTTTCATGTGATTTCAAGTCATTCTGATGTCGTTCTTCATGCATTTGACTGTTAAACGAATGTTTCTGTCATTTACGACACGTGGAGTGCGTTTTCGGCCAGCGTAGTCACACAACACCTCCTATTGACGTACCGTCTAGCTAACCATTTCACAATTCACCCACCCTTTGTTGTTGTCCTATTTCATGGCATTCTGAGGTCGTTCCGCCAGTTTTGACCACCCCATGATCACTTTTCAAGCGCGTTAAACACCTAAAAAACACATATTCAGTCGTGTCGCACAAACGGCACATCTGAATGATGTGCCCTCTCCTCGTACATTTCACGAATTATAATTAGGGTGTTTCTGTGTGATTTCAAGTCATTCTGATGTCGTTCATCATGCATTTGACCGTTAAAAAAATGTTTTGGCAATTTACGACACGCAAAGTGCGTTTTCGGCCACCGGGGTCAGGGGGGTAGGGGGGCTGTCCGGGGTCCAGTGTGGAGGGTGGGTAATGTATCTAAAACTCTATATAGGTATCATACATCAAATTCTAACAGGACTGCGAGCCGCTGTGGAGTGTCATCCTGAAGTAGGGCCAAATCACGACATTAACACGGCGTGACCGTGGAGTGACCGCGGCGTGACCGCGGCGTGACTCCGTCATGAACGCGGCGTGAACACGGCTTGACCGTGGCGTGTTATCCCACTCTAGAGATATCCGCAGGGAGGCATCTTCTAGCCAGGATTCCAAATAAACCCTATGTGTTTGTCCTTCACATTATAGAAACTGATCTTATGTTATAAAAAATAGACTGTTGATTCAGGATTGTGGTTTGATAAAGATAGATATTTTATATTCATTGTTTTTAGAGGCGGTACTAGGTAGTTGAAACTACTGATTGAGAGTCAAATTATCACACCCTAAACTACCATTGTGAGTTTTCGTAGACAGCGCACCTCCGTTGGATGGGTTTTATTATAACAACATGAATTTATTTATCAAATGAATCAATTATATTAAAGAAAACGTACTCAACATATGCAATTCAATATAATTATGAATAATTAAGAAAGAATCTAAATTAAATATAAATCATTCTTAAATTAAAGAGGCTACGAGAGGGACTATACCTCAAGGGGTGTCTCCCATGGGTGTCTTGTGGTGTGTAGTGTCGATCTATGATTTTTTTGGGGGTTCCGTATTGTGGTAAATGTGTATTTCATGGTCAGTTTAATAAATACATTAGTCAATTAGAAAATACACCCATATTCAATAGAGATATACCCACTTTTGAAAGAGAATACCATCTAAATAACAAACTCGGAAATCCGACACCAACATTTTACTTTACCAATTCCAATTACATAATATATGCAGCACCAACTTAGGTTTTATGAACAAATCAATTAAAGGGAAATAAACTCCTCACAATAACCCATAAAATATCATATAGCATCACTCACCTCCAAACCATTATAACATCATTAGGCTTCCATATTTTTTCGAAAATTAATAGTTATACTGAATTCAAAATTATCTATACCAGAGTGGAAAACCAGGTTCAAAAATAAAGAGTTATGCAAAATACAAAAATGTAATGGATCAATCTTCCCCTAATCACTATCACCACTATCATCATCATCCTCATCCTTGCCTCCATATCTGTCCTCATCATCGTCCTCTTCATCGTCTCCATGCTCATCGTTGGCCCCATCCTCACCCTCGGCTCCATCCTCGCCCTCGGCCCCATCCTCGCCCTCGTCCTCATCCTCATCCTTGCCCTCATCCTCTTTAGCATCCTAGTCATCACCAGGAACTTCATCATCTTTCCCTGCACTAGAACTTTTGCCCAGTGCATTGGATAATGCACCCATCGATGACATAAATGTCTGACAAGCCACGCTAGCCTCTCGTTGAAGTGATGAAGATAAAGCTTTCATCAGTTTCATAAATTCTTTGTCCCTCATTTGAACTTGTACTTCCAACGTTGTGACCCTTTTATCAGACTGTCTTGCATGCTCCTTGACCTATTCCAACTTAGTGGTACAATAATGGATGCCTGGAGGGGACTAATACCTCGTTGGGACTATATTCTTACCAGGTCGGAAGCGTACTCGACCAGAGTTCTCCTCTCCCAAAACCTGATAGAAATGATCATGTGGCCCAAAATTGTCAGGATCCTGGGCATCAAGAGCCTCTAAAGCATCCTATTAAAAATATTAATAGATTATTAAATTTCAAAATAAATATTAAACTTTGAAATAGGAAAATTAAAACTTACAATCTTTTCTTGGGTCGGTTCATTAACCAGAGTTCTGTATTTTTTACTTCTACGCGAGAAATACAATTTTTCTCGAGGGATACATCCATTAATATTAAATTTGTTCTTATGTAATGACATTGAAACAATATAACGTGAAAGTACCATCATATATACAATATTCAATAAATCACATAATTTATGTAGGAAATAATAAAAAGGGAAAGTCCTAAAGAAAAAATTATAAAAAAACTATATCGTACCAGCTGCCTCTCATGATATGACATAGTTGTGTGCCCCAAAGTGTGGAGGTATTGCTTTGAATAAATGTTTTTTTTTTGATTTTTTAGAATATTCCTAAATAATGTTTAAGAATAAATAAGATAATATTAATGAAAAATGTTAAAATTGTCATTTAAATACCTCAAAGGGGATTAATAACTTAAATTTGGCTGTCACCCAATGGGTAATCATTGGGAGATATTGCTCTACCGGGTAGTCATCCATGATAGGTAATGTCTCCAAATCTGTGCCCACTATATCACACCAGCCAACATATAGCTCATGCTTATAAGCTCTCCAAATCTCTCATAGATCCTTTAAATTCCCTGTTCGTGCACCTTTTCCATCAGGGAAGTTAAATAGAAGCTGAAACCCAATAGATTAGTTCATATAAAAACAAAAAAAATACTACATTAAATCTGATAGATTTTTTACCCATATTTGTACCCACGCGTTATCCTTGACTTCGTGTGGCAGATGTCTCCAAGAGAGAGGGCTGACCAGAATGATGTCGGAGTATTTGGTTAGCGTCACCAAAAATCCCTGACATTCCTACCCAAATTTCTTAATCACTTGTCCATCATCATTGTATTCAACCATCAACTGTGTCTGGTGGTTCCATACTGTATGCAAGCGAGTACACCCCCTCCCCCGCCTCCTATCAATAGACGAATCTGTTATTACAGAAAAAAAATATCAGTACAAGTTTTAATAAAAATAATTTTTGGTATAAAAATTTGATAGAGTTATATAAATATACCTGTGGTAGTCAGATCAATGGGTGTCACTGGATGTGGAGAAGCTGAATTAATATCCTGTACAGGTGGAGTGTCCCTCTGTGTATGCTCCTCAGCCACATACTTTGTCAGAGCTGGAGTTGAAGAAGGTGGAATATAATAGCTCGAAGATAATGAACCAGATTCCAAAGATGAAGGAACAGACGTCTGGCCAACTGGTAGTGTAAACATCGGAGGCCTAAATATCTTGTGTGTCCCTGAAGACACACCATCCCTCGTACCATCGTCCCTCATACCAGCGGCCTCAGTACCGGGATCACGAGATGATCGTCCAACTCTGACACCACCACCTCCTACCACCAGCCTTCCTACTGGGAGAAATATTAGGCTCCTCGTCAGATATCTCTCGTATAGGGGGTGGATCCTGAAAAAAAGGTTTAACAAAAAATTAAACACATGATATTATAAGTTATTGAAATATTTATATTTTAAATAAAATACTCACAATAGGTCCGAGTGGATAAACACCCATCTATATCATGCGACGATTATTTTCCGTCATCTTTTTCCGCCACCTCTCTTAAATGGGTGTCATTTACTGCAACGAATAAAAGAATGGAAGTGTTTAGAAATAAATAAATAATGTGTAACCCAAAAAACAAAATATAGAAAAACCATTCTGATAAAAAAACATAAATAAATAGAAGATTTATGGTGGTTTGAAGGTATGTACTAGGATACACACTCTGAATGATGTAGGTGAAACATGTAGGTGAGAACACAACTATATGATTCTATATATTTCCCACCACAACTTCAGGTTCACAATCAACTCTGAAAATTGAGCTATTGGAGTCATCATAAGTAATAAACATATTCCTTCCAATTTCAGTATGGATAGTGTCAACTTCATCATCACCATCATCAAAAACATGTCTGAGATTTAATTCAATAATTTTACCGAATTTAGGATGACAATGATCTTTGACATAAAAAACTTGTTTCACCATTGATGTCAATACATATGGTTCATCAGTGGAAAGAGTGGGAGTCATGTTAATAACTTGAAATCCACAATCATCAATAAAGGTGCCTTGACTCGTTATTGAATAAACCATTGACATTTCATCATCGTGACTCGATCATACGTGTAATAATCCAAAATTATTATTTTCTCCATGACTCCATAATAAGCTACATTTTCAGAATGAGGTCTAATATCTGATGATCATGCATAATAGCCTATTGTGGTAGTTAGCATAACACCATTATGTTGTGTTTTCATTTTTCTTGCTCATTCAGTGATAATAAATTTGTATCCATTGATCACAAGTGATTTACAAGCACAAACCATGGTATTAGGACTAAAATACAAAGCTCTTATTTCCTTAGAAACAGGGTCTGTAGGCAAACTCGATACCTGAAATATAAAAAAATGAACTTAATTAAATATTATTATTTTTAGTTATTACATAAATATTTTTACCTTAAATTTCAATCAAGCAGAAAACCCTTTGCTATGCAAAGTCTCTTTCTTTCTGAAAGATAATGAACGATGATTTCTATATATCAATTCTTTATGTTCCCTGTAGATAAAAATAATAATAGTTTAACAAATATTTAAAATTACAAGAGATGAGATAAGAGATACATGTATAATTTACTTACTTGATATATTCATCAAACAAATCACAATTGAACTACATTGTGCGATGTGCCATCTCTCGCTCTTCAAGGCTTAATGTCGTCAATGTATATGATCCCGGAATTCCTCCTGTCTGAGGACGTGATGGAAAACTGGATTCAATTTGTCTAGACTGTTCTTCTTCATTTCTCATTGTTCTGTTTGTTCTCATAGTAAGATCAGAGAAATACATTGACCAGAAATCCATACATTCTTAAGCCATGTAACCGTCCATAATAGAACATTCGGGATAATTCATGTTCCGAACATATGATTTCAATGTGCACATGTTTCTTTCAGTTGGATACATCCAATAGAATGCAACGGGTCATCCAAGAAGTATTTCGGTCGGAAGATGGATAGTCAGATGCAACATGCATGTAAAAAATGATGGAGGGAATATTTTCTCTAACTCACAAAAAATTAATGGTGTCTCTGCCAACAGTATTTGCAAGAAGGATTTGGATAACCTCTTATCACAAATATCTCTAAACAAATAGCACAACCAAATAACTGAGACTCAAAGATTATTGGACAAGAGATGGTTGATTGCTATTGGAATCAACTCATGTAAAAGGACGTGATAATCATGAGTCTTCAAATATTTAAGCTTCAACTCTTTTCTGTTGACCCATTTTGATATATTGCTTGAATAGCCATCAAGAACAGTAATAGTCTCTAGCACTTCAAAAAATTGATTTTTTTCAGCAGGTGTCATCACATAAGAAGCACATGGAAGTTGCCATTTATTTTCACTGATACAGACAGGATGCAATTCTGGTCTGATCCCCCAATCTACCAAGTCATGCCAAGATCGTAAATCAACTTTTTTCAACCCCTTGACATTTAGAAGAATCAAAAGCAACATTTCACATATATTATTTTCAATGTGCATTACGTCTACGAAATGATGTAACAAGTTGGTTGACCAATAGGACAACTCAAAGAACATACTCTTCTTCTTCCAATTGTAACATGTATCATTGGAAACATTTTTCATCTTTATATATTTCATTACACCCTTCCCAAATGAATAACTGAAATCTTTCAATTAATTAGGCACATTAGTTCCAGAAATATTCTGAGGTGGATCGTCAGCCTCTATGGTATTTTCAAATCTTCGATGATTGTTTCTATATGGATGGTTCATTGGAAAGAATCGGTGATGTCCCATAAAACTAAAACTTCGATGATATTTCAGTCTTCTCGATCGAGTATTCTTCATACAAATAGGATGAGACAATTTTCCTTTTGTGCTCCATCCAGACATCATTGCATAAGCAGGAAAATCATTGATCATCCACATATGCACATCACGCATCTGAAATATGTCTTTCAAACATGAATCGTATGTGGGAACACCCACATCCCAAAGAAGTTTCAACTTTTTTATTAAAGGTTGCATGTATACATCTATATCATTGTTGGGATCAAAAGGGCCAGATATTAGTATACTCAAGAAAGTTTAAGGATTTTTCATACACAGCCATGGGGGAAGGTTATAAATGTGTATGAAAACTGGCCATGTGCTGTGCGAAGTTATCATCTGCCCAAATGGATTAAAACCTTCACAAGAAAGACCCAGTCTCAACTTTTGCACATCAGCTACAAATTCAGGATATCGAGCATCAAAATCTCTGCCATGAAAATCCATCTTCAGGGTGAACCAACTCTTCATTATTATTTTTTATATCGGTGTCATTCCATCACATTTTTACTGATATTTCATTAGACATGAAAAATTTCTATAATCTAGGGATCAATGGAAAGTTCCACATTACTTTTTGTGTCACATGAGACGGTTTTCCATCATCTTTTGGATTCCATCGGGAGGTTCCACATTTGATACAATCATTTCTTTCAGCATTTTCCACCCAAAATAAGCTGCAATCATTCGTGGAATAATGAATTTTTCTTGATAATACTAGTTCATAAACTAACTTCTATGCCATATAGTGCTTTGAGGGAACATCTGCATCATCTGGAAGTAAGTCCTTCAAGAAGGTAAGAATGTAATAAATTGCAGTATTTGAAATCCCATACATAGTTTTCCAATGAAACAATCATATTGAAAATTCCAACTTTTTCATTTTACCACATTGTCGATATACTGGAGTATTCGCAGCATCATTCAATTTTTTAACCCGATCAACATCATCATTTTCATTGGACGCATCTGTGTGCTTGTATCGAAATATTATTGGTTGGACATCCTTTACTTATCATGATGCCGAATAAATGGAAACTGGTCATAAATTAAACTTTCCAATTCAGTCCTATCATTTGGATCATCAACATTTTGAGATTCCATTTTCTGTCCATTGTGATACCACACATAATAGTTTGTTTGGAAACCATATTTGGTTATTTGATTGCTAACTGCTTCACGACTCAACCAAGGTCATCCAACACAATTAGAACATGGGCAGTGTATGAGACCACTATCTGAAGCCTTGTCAAATGAAAAATATAGAAATTTGTTGATTCTCGCTCAAATTTACACTAGATATGAAGGTAGAATGGTCCTTGTAGTCTAGCTTGGGTTGTCGAATCCACAGAGACCTAAGAAATAACCTATAGACACGCACATTCTATGGACTATTTTTTGCTATTAAGTGGCCAACTTAGGTTGATTTTATGTGGGTTTAAAGTATAACTAACAGATTTAAGTGAATTCAATTTAAAAGAATGAGTTTATCCTAGGTTATCGCTCGGGGTGGATTGCACGTATTTCCTTTTCAATGATTTCAATTTCTTAAAATTGAGATGGGTTCATTTAAGAAGATAAAACAACATCATCACTTACAAGTTTGATTCCTACACCCTTTAATAATAATCACCTATACACTTGAAAGATAATTGTTTTGAGCACTTCAATGTAAATATTCGTATTAGCACATGAATTGTGTGGCCTTAAATTCAACAAGGACGATGGAGTTTAAAAATCGTCAAATAAAAATCTCAACTAAAGAAGTGATTATACATTAATGGGGTGATAAATAACATCCAATCCATCCCCTTGATACTCCCTTGGATCAACCCATAAGTGGGTTATCCCTCCATTGATTCTATGGTTTCAATGGAAGTGGAAAGTAGACTCATGCGGGAGGACATGGAGAAGTAAAGAAAACAACAAAAATAAAATGATCACTCCACCGTTGTGTGAATAATTTCACAAGATTTGGTGTGAATAAATTCAAAACTTGAGGAAACGGTATCGAAGTGAGATGTATAACAATATAATAACATGATAAGAAGAACTGTTATTAAGAAACTAAAGTGAATTGAGCAACTTACAAGTGAAAGACAAATTTGAGACAACAAAATTGCAGTATAACATTACAATTGAACAAATCATCCAATGATTAAACACTCCATCACCACCACTGCCATAAATAGGAATTTTGGGAGCCTTGGGTCTATAATCCAACAGTACAAGTCATCCCACTTTAGTATGGTAGGTCTAGGGTGGTGGAAAGTTTGAGGAAAGAAGACTTTCCACCCTTGACCCGAAAATGCATCCCGCTTGCATCCACCAAACAAAGGCGCATGAAACACCATCTAGATGGCCGAATATGGGGGGGGGCATAGAATATGTAAATTAATCTCCGGATGTCCCCTAACATACTGTAAAATGTCAGCCCAAAAGGAGCTATGATTTTCAAGATATGGTTTTATTGGTGGGCTGTTTTTCTGGGCCGCAGAATCTCGCCCAGAATTTTATCTCTAATTTGGGCCGCCTAAATGGAGACAATGGAGGCCTAATTAGCATTGGATCCTGAAGATTGATTTGTTCCTATACATGTCTAATATTATCAAACTAAATGTTGGCTTCATTAGGGCTATATTGTGGGTCCCACAGTCTCATCAGTGGGATAGTACCCAATCCGACTTCTCCAGAATGGTTTCCTTTTATCACAAAATATCCCCATCTTCTTCCATTAATTCTCCATTGATCCCTGAATCAAACATGTTAATATTTTAGTGTAGATCAATTTCCAAAAATATAAAAATAAATATTTATAATTATATTCCTTAAAATCAGATGAATCATTGGGTACTTTAAATGATGTTCAAAAATGTACCACATAATAGTGCATTTTAAGAAGGTATTACAATCATAATGTGAAATGATGTTAAAAGTAGAAAATGCACTAAAATGGTGTTTATGAATAATAAATAACATTAATATTATGTATATTAAAAATGAATATTAGCCTCATTTAGTGACTAATCACACCCCCCCCCAACTTGTGTTTTGCTAGTCCCGAGCAAAATATATCTCAACAATATGAAATTCGAATTCCCTTTTTCAAAAACATTTTAATACACAATGATCACCAGAAACCCATATACCAAAAAATCCTGAAACCCATCAAAATATTTTAATACAAGATAGTTTCATAAGAATATCCCAATCCCAAGCCCATTCCTTTGATCAAATTCATTTCCATATATCATCCAATGTCAATTAAGTATAAGGATGTGTTGTGCATCACAATAGACATGGGGGTTCGTTTTTATTCAAGGGGGAAATGATGAAAGCGCTAGGTGGAATAAATTTTCAATATTAAGATGAGTATTCATTTTTTTAATGCATTATTTTTTTTTGTTGCAATTTTTCCATGGTAATTGAAGTTGCACTCAAAAGAGTCAACCCCTGTAGCGAGACTTTGCCGATGACTCCCAGGCTCAAAGGCCCTAGGGAACCAAGTGAATCCCACATACTTGGGCATAATCTCGAGTTAACTCAGTCAAAAAAAATTCAAATTACCAAAAATAGAGATAAAATTACAAACTCTGGGCTAGACAACTATGGAGTCACGATCCCCAAGTGCTGAAATCCTTGCATTAGGTCATTTCATTGCTCTACGCACAATTTCTTTTTTTTGAATACTCATATTAAACAAAAATGGTCTCCAAACCTATGATATTTATTTGGGGGACCCCATGAACTAAAACTAATACCCCACTATCCAAAGGACGTGCATTGTGATCCTTTTTTTGGATGAAAATATAAACGATGGAATATCACATTGGACAGCCACACTTTCCAAAATCTAAGCTCATGAAATTATACAAGGATTAAAATCAGAATCAGGGCATGCTAAATTATTTGTTATTAAATTTCAAAGTCTGCAATGTGTATTTCCATGTTCAAAGTTAAAGTAATTTTTCCTTCTATTTACACATTTTTTTTCAAATCATTCATTTTTTAACACAAAAGCATTTTTTTATCTTCCCCCCCCCCACAACTTAAAATAACATTGTCCCCAGTGTTTAGAGAAAAGAAAATTTAGAAGGAGGTAGAGGTAGAGAATGAAAGTTCAAAAAGGAAATTGAAATATTAGGATCATGGAATGAAGTCACCTGGTGGTTTAAGTTTGATGTTCTTGCTGCTCCAATTTAGTCCTTTGATATCTATGTCGGTTGCAGAGTTCCCTAGTGGAAAAGTGAAAAAAAACAAAAAAAATAGTATATATATATATAAGTAAAATATTAGTATATATATATAAAAGAATAAACCGATGATACATATTCTTCGTTTTTAAATTTCTGGGTAAGGTATTACTCAAGGATCACACCACATGACACAGATGAATATGGTGCTCCCCTTTCGTACCCATCCATACCCATAATAGAAGAACATGTCAAAAGTCTATTTTTTATTATTTTTTATTATTTTTTATTTTTTATTTTTTTAAATATCAAAATGATTAATTAATGTTATTTGGAAAATAAACATGATTCAGAAAGATTATGAACATGAAAACCACGGGTTGCCTCCCGTGCAGCGCTTTGTTTAACGTCGCCAGCCCGACATGGACCCCTTACTTACCCAATACCAATTTTCAAAATTTTAAGGACACCATATTTCTCCATGTCCACTATATTGAGATTTATTCTTTGTTTATAATTTTTTTCATGTGAAAACCTATGTTCTATAATGAGTGGTAAAATCCAAGGAATATCAGAAATGGTGGATCCAGTTTCCACTATAGTTTTTCCAAAGACATCAATGGTCATTCCAACTTTTTTGGTTTCAAGAGAAGAATGAATTACAAATAAATATTCATGGTTATATCCTATGAATGGATACTTGATCATGGAAGTAAGGACAATAATTTTTGAGCTCAGATTGGAGAGTACATTCAAACACGGGTTGAGATTTTGAATCCAAATGAGTTTCATTTTCCAAATTTCTCAACAAAATTGGTTCCTTTTGAATACAATATTTAACCAAAAAAGTGGAAATATCAGTGTTAAGAATGTTTATGGACTCAAATTTTGTGATTTCTCCCAATGGTTCATTAATTTTTTGTTCTGAAGAATCAATGGAGTGGTATTCAGGACACTCAATCCATGATGTCAAATTCTCCTCTTGTGAATACAAAAAATTATTTTCATCTTGATTTAAACACCATTCAACACTTCCTTGACCCTCATCATCTTCCCCAAATCCAAAGGTTTTCTCTTCAGTAAATTCATAAGAGGTTTGTGGGAAACTAGACACATCACATAAGGTTATGGAAGGGACAATTTGTGTATGGATGGGTTCCTCACAAGTTTTAATGCTTTGTAGTTCTAAACTCAATGATGAAACCTCAAAATTCATTATCTCTACTTATTGACACAGTTTTTCAAGTAATGGATGTGTGTTAGGATGGATAAGGGGTTGATCAAAATGGTCTATTCCAGGTGGATAATTAAGTTGTTGGAATTGCACAGGAGGGTGTTCAAATTGGCTTTGTGGGGATTGTAACTCATTATATGTTAGAATGTTTTGTGGATCATAGGGGTAAAAAAATGTGGTTAATTAGGTTGTTGATGATCCCACATGTTGAAATTTGGATGGTTATTGTACATCACACATGGGGTTGGGTGATCAAAGTAGGGATAGGTTTCCCATGTTTGGGCTTGTTCGAAATTGATTTCCATAGGAGTGAGGGGTGAGAATAGAGAAGAGGGATGAAAAAAAAGGATGATAGTGTCTAAGATAACTTACTTAGGTCCCTGGAAATGGCACCTAAATTTGATTCTCTCTCAAATTTACCCTAGATATGAAGGTAGAACGGTCCTTGTAGTCTAGCTTGGGTTGTCGAATCCACAGAGACCTAAGAAGTAACCTATAGACACGTACATTCTAAGGACTGTTTTTGGCTATGAAGTGGCAAAATTAGGTCGATTTTATGTGGACTTAAATTATAACTAACATATTTAAGTGAATTCAATTTAAAATAATGAGTTGATCCTAGGTTATCGCTCGGGGTGGATTGGACGTATTTCTTTTCAATGATTTCAATTTCTTAAATTTGAGATGGGTTCATTTAAGAAGATAAAACAACATCATCACATACTTTTTTAATGCATAAACCATTTAATACTAATCACCTATACACTTGAAGGATCAATTTTTTGAGCACTTCAAGGTAATGGTTCGTATTAGTAAATGAAGTGTGTGGCCTTAAATTCAACAAGGATGATGGAGTTTAAAAATCATCAAATAAAAATCTCAATTAAAGAAGTGATTATACATTAATGGGGTGATAAATAAAATCCAATCCAGCCCATTTCTACTCCTTTGGATCAACCCATAAGTGGGTTATCCCTCCATTTATTCTATGGTTTCAATGGAAGAGGAAAGTAGACTCATGAGGGAGGATATGAAGAAGTAAAGAAAACAACAAAAATAAAATGATCACTCCATCGTTGTGTAAATAATTTCAAAATATTTGGTGTGAATAAATTTACACCTTGAGTCAATGGTATCAAAGTGAGATGTATAACAACATAATAATATGAGAAGAAGAACTTTTATTAATAATCTAAAGTGAATTTAATAACTTACAAGTGAAAGACAAATTTGAGACAACAAAATCGGAGCATAACATTACAATTGAACAAAGTATCAAACGATTAAAAACTCCTTCACCAACACATCCTTAAATATGAATTTTGGAAGACTTGGGTTGATAATCCAACAGTAAAATTCATCCCACTTGAGTATGGAAGGTCTAGGGTGGTGGAATGTTTGTGGAAAGAAGACATTCCACCCTTGACCCGAAAAGTCATTCAGCTTGCATCAACCAAACAAAGGCGCATGAAAAACCTTATATATGGCCGAAAATGGGTGGTCTATAGAATACCAAAATTTACCTCCGGATGTCCCCTAACATCCTGTAAAATCTCATCCCAAAAGGAGTTATGGTTTTCGAAATATGGTTTAATTGGTGGGCTGTTTTTCTGGGCCGCAGAATCTGGACCAGAATTTTTTCTCTAATTGGACCGCCTAAATTGACACCATGGAGGCCGACTTAGCATTATCTACTGAAGATTGATTTGTTCCTATACAAGTAATCTAGCTTTACACAAAATTGGGGCTTCATTGGTCCTGTATTGTGGGTCCCACAGTCTCATCAGTGGGATGGTGTCCAATCTGACTTCTCTAGAATTGTTTCCTTTCATCACAAAATATCATCATCTTCTTCCATGAATTCTCCATTGATCCCTGAATCAAACATGTTCATATTTAAGTGTAGATACATTTACAAAAATATCAAATTAAAATATATATAATTATATTCCTTAAAATCAGATGAATCATTGGGTACTTTAAATGATGTTCAAAAATGTAACACGTAAGAGTGCATTTTAAGAAGGTATTACAATCATAATGTGAAATGATGTTCAAAGTGTAAAATGCACCAAAATTGTGTTTATGAATAATAAATAACATGACTATTATGTATATTAACCAATAATATTACCCTCATTTAGTGGATAATCATTTGTTCAAATTATTTTGAAAATCGGTTAAAATCCGATCAGTTTCGTACATCCAACTTCTATCCATTCTGTTAAAAAATTGCAATAAGTCATTTCAAAAAAATTAATTAATATTGAAGTTCAATAAAAAAATCTTTAGGTAAAGGACAATTGATTACTTTATATAAAATCATAACTGACACAGTACTCTATATAAGAATCATATTAATAAATACAAAAAAATACAGTGTATATAAGAAAATAAGATACAGAATTTCTAATGCAAATATTCAAGGATTTCCCCGTAAGATATTGGAAGTGTATCAAGGAATACATAATCTTTTAGGGTCTTTTTGGGATTACATGAGTTTTATACTTTAACTTCTTTAGGGATATCAGGATGAGGAGTTGCAAGAGGATCACATCAAAAGTAGTTATGGCCTCATCAAGTTTCACCTTAACCATGGATTAAAGGATCCTAGGTTCGGGGCTATAGATCCTAGGTTGGTAGGGGGTAGTCATTGAATCATGTCCCAATGGGTTTTGGAGAGGGACCTTCAATAGTTATAGGTAAAGATTTGATTAGAAACACCTATAAAAAAGATATCCAGGAATTGTGACGTCCCAAACCAAAATGCCACTCATTAGTGACCCGAAACCAGATAGTCACATGGCCTAAAGCCCATCTATCAACTAGAGGTGAATAATTACGTGCACATGACCATGCTATTTTTTTCGTGAGATATATATCAGAAAGTAAATAATTTGTAGGCATGAACAACATTGGAAAGTTATATGATGGTTATACTCCTTTATTATGGGTGCCTTCCTAGGATAAAAAATGATATAAATACCTTAATAAAGATTTATAACAGCATACGAAAATTGTGACATGAATTCCTAACACTCATTTTGAATTTCAAAAAATATTACAACTGTATGACCGAACCACTTGATGAAGTAGGAATAAATGATCATGAAATAGAGTAAACTTTGGTTTTATCACCATTCACACATGAAAATGACCCTAAACTCACTATAGTGGTTCAGGTGGAAACACCACTTCATTGAATGACTTATAGTGTGGGTATAATCATCTTAAAGTTAAGGTGTGATATTTAAAATACAACATTTAGGGGTACATACATAATTCATGAGTATCTTATCATTCCTCTTAGGATAAAAAATTCTATAATTGTATTTATGGATAACCAACAAAATCAAGTCAATAGACCTTAAATTTAAAATAAACCCAGGATAAAATAACTCAGGATCATATTGACTTCTTCAATATCAACCAAAATTATTCTATACAGATAAATCAAAAAAAAATCGCAACCTAAAATGATATATTGATTGTGTTCATAAGGGGATCATAATACACAATACATAGCAAAAAAATGGAACGAAAAAATCTAAAGTAAATGAAGGCACACCTACCGATTTAGAATGTAAGAACAAAAATTACTTGAATCAAAGATAGATGCCCCGTTGGAAATTAGAGTTATCACCCTCTAGGGCAGGTTGGGAAGTAGGGTTCGAACCGTATCCTAAAATTAGATATGCCTTATTTTCATAAGGGGATCATAATACACACTAGATTTCACCAAAATAGAATGAAAAAATCTAAAATAAATTAACACACACGTACCGATTTAAACGGGAAGAAAAAATCTAAAATAAATGAACTCACATATACCGATTTAAATGGGAAGAAAAAATCATTGGAAACCAGACCTGTTATGTTGGGATGTAGCGTTTGCATTGAGATTTAGAGGCAAACCTTTGAGACAGTTGAAGTTTAGGGAAATAATTTCGAGAGGGTGCGTCCAGCACTCGGTTAGGGCAAAAAATTTGATATCTCTGGAGTTTCATATCGATTATATTTGGGGATTTTCTTTCCCAACGGTTTTCTAAAACTGTTGGGAAAGTTATGTTATCCCAACGGTTATAAACTGGTGGGTAAAAAATCTCCAAAACTACATCCAACAGTTTAAAGAACCTTTTGAAAAAACCTCTTAATTAATACTATACCCAATGGTTTATTGAAATCATTGGAAAAAATCACTTCATTATCACTATACCCAATAGTTTCATTGAAACAGTTGGAAAAACAAAATTATTATATAGATATACCAACAGTTCTACAGAACTGTTGGTATTGGAGTCTTTTCCCAACGGTTTAAAAAACCGTTGGGAATATTGCGTTGGTATAGCTTGCATTTCCAATAGTGTAAAATTTTATTTATTTCTTCATATGTAATGTCATACACTTTTCATATTTTATGAGGTATATATAATAAACATTGAAATGTTATATAATCATTATAATTGTTTTGATGACATTTAAAAATTAATTTTATGTCATTATATCGTGGGACTTATAATTCAATTGTTACCAAAGCAATTACGATTTTATATTACAATCTCACTTTTAATCATAATAGATTATAATTAAGTTCAAGGTGATGAAATATAATGATATAATTATCAATAAATCATTTAAATTGAACGAAATATGGTTATTTCTTGATTATAAATGTTTTCTTTTAATTATTCTCACTTTAATAATTCAAGAGTATGATAGAACAATTTTTAAAAAAATTGACATCAGTTTTCTCATTAGTCAAAAAACATTTTTATTTCATATCCATGATCTGTAAAAAAGTTCTATATAATGTTTTTATTTTTATAATATAAATTTCAAAATTAATTTTTACCAATTATAATCAATTTAATAAATTTTAAATAAATTTTCTTTTGCTTTTCATAATAGGGATCTTTTTTACTTTTTAAAATGTGAATTGAATGTTTTTTAATTCATAAAACCTGAATATATTTTTCCACCATAACCACCAAACAATACTATGAATACTAAATTATAGGTTTCTTATTCCATTTTAAATGAAAATTAATTTTATATTTTTTTTGAATTAATTTTATTTGATAATTTATTTTCAAAGTAGAACAAGTATTTTCAATAAGAATGTTTTAGTGATCTTGTAATGGTATTTATATCCCCAAAAATACAACATCCCATTAATTAAATTATTCTTTACTAGTGATATGATCCTAGAGTACAATACTTATTCTTCATCATGATGGTTTATGTTTATCATCACAATATGTTTATGAAACCCATTCCTTTTCCAAGGAATATACTTTGAATAAATTATAAAATGTTTTTGAAACATGTTCCTTTCATGTAGGTTACGATATATTGAAATGTTTATGAAACCCATTTCCTTTCAATAGTTTTGATATGATAAATGTATTATGATCTTGTGTCACACATGTGTATTATTTTCTTTATGTTATAGATGGGTCCATAACTATATATCCCTCAAATTCACGGTGTAAATATAGATATCTCATAAGATAAACATGATTTGAATAGGTGGGAGGTGAAACATGTTTAGTAAGGGACATTATCCCCAATAATTTCTTTGTGAGTGAACATTAAATAATATGACGGTTTAGAGAGTGAGTCAAATCCACTATGATAATACTAGTAGTGTGCCTTGTCTAATAAGTAAATTATTTCAATTCATATATGTATAACCGAAATGTATGTCTTAAGACAATGTTATACTATAATAACTCTTTTTTGATTCCTTTATGATTAATGTATAAAAAACTACCATGTTTAATGCCATAACTCAATATTATGATCATTGATACCAAGGTAAGCTTTTCCAATATTAAAATCATATTTTCATACAATTATTCTCATGTTATTCTCATGTGAACATTGATATATATCTTATTAACCCTTTTTGGGCACCTCACCTCACCCTTTTATTATTATTAATTTTCCCATGTTTTGAAGAAATGTATTAAGTTTTATAAGTATAATAAGGGTACTAGTTATGAATAACTAAGTGGGAGATCAGGCAGATCTCTTATGAAATATATATTAAAGTATCCATGTATCTAATGAAAATAATCCTATATGAGTCGGGCATGGATCATTATGTAATATATTGAATATTCACCTATTATATATAAAATATATGTATGAAAATATTGGGTCAATATATTATTAATTATATAAAATTTTGGTTACCTTTTGAAACTATGATGAGAAAAAATCAACGGGAACTCAAGGGATAAGTCTTTGTATACGATACCATCATACCGTTCTGGTAATAATCATCAATGATCTATGATACACCTAATATTTCATAGATTAAAAAGGATGTTTCCACATTTAAACACCTAAAAATGTGTTTCTTTATTTAAACACCTAAAAATATTTTTCATGATTCCTCTCTATGAATTTTGTTTATCAAACTAATATTTTTGGATTTAGTTAATAGTTGGAAACATATAAATTCACATTAATGCTGACGATCAATGAAATGATTGTCTTAATGAGAAACCAAGTGAAATGGGAATTGGAATGTTAATCCTTGTAAGCATTCATAATCATCTATAATATTATATTATTAATATCCACTATATTAGTGAGTTTATTAAGAAACATAGTAATATAATGAATTAGTTTCACAAAGACTATATAGGAAATAAGATTAAGCTTCTTACCTGTCAATAGTATGGGATAAATAACTCAAGGAAATGTCTCAATGGAATGATAAGATATTTTTTGTTGGAAATTAAGGTAATATATAATGTAATTACCAATGAAAAAATGAACTGTTTTATAGAGGGAAATTAACTTTATCCCAAGGAATGATTTGTAGTTGAATGTCTCATTTATGGGGAATATGGTCACTATTCAAGGAAATTCCCTGATCTATGGGTTAATTCTCAAAACAAGGAATTATGTATCACATTTTACTCTCTAATGTGAAAGTATTAAAGTGTTTATGTATTTGAATTTAAAAATTATATCAATGATATTACTGTATATAAGAATCATTAAACATCTTAGGATTGTTCCACAATAGTTCTCTTTATGGATTTGAAAACATATTTTGAATGGTTTTGATAACCATGGAAAGTCATTTAGTGGTAAGTAGGTGATGTTAATATGGGAGAAAAAGATTTCGTATAGTAATGGGATAATGTTGGTGACCGATAAAATGGGTAATGATTTTATGAAAAAGTTACTTAGGCTATCTTGGATTAGGTTTAATTTATTTTTTTATTTATGGAATATTTTCAATAGTCAATGATGTTATTTGTAGAATAAGGATTGTGATATTTTTTTGAAGAATAAATGATCTCATGTGAGGGAAACATAAATATTATGGATGTCATCATTAGTTTATATTTTTATGTCTGTTCAAAAGGTCAAATGCATCAACACTCCTTTTTAATGTTTCACATGATGTGAATTTTGAAGTTATTTAAAACTTTTTCTAGGATTTATGAAGAATAATCTAAAGAAGATTAAATAAATGTTTTAGTTAGTAATATTTAATGCTAATTGTGGGATATTTTATATTAGGATATAGATAATGGTGATGAATAAATAGTAATTCATTTACAATGATATATTTAAATGATATTTAGGGTCAATCTAATGAGTAACATTTATGTTCATATCTAAATTTTATTCATAATATTTTGGGGATGTTTCAAACATTATTAGATTATATAGTGATTTTTCAATGTGATTAATGACATTCTGCGAAATATTTCATGTGGTCAATTTTTAAGTAAACCATATATTTAACATGTAATATTATTTTTTATGAATGAAATTAATTATTTTTTTAAAATTTAACATGGATGGTGTGAAACAAACATTGAGGTTAAAATTTAATTAATTTTATGGTTAATTTTGAGGATATACATATTATTCTGTGGGACATTGTATAAATTATGTTAATATAGTTTTATAAATGTATAAACTATTCAATGTGTGAAAACCAATGGACTTCTGGAAATGATACGAGACTTGAACAGACAATATAAGAGAGACAAGGGAGTAGTGAAGAAAATTAGGATACATGATATCATGTTTAGTATGAAATCAATTTTTTTTAAAAGATAAGAATCATATTTATTTTAAGAACATTTTTTGACTATTGATAGCCCTCTGGGGCGTTTCTAGTTCCCTACGATTCTACACAAAATGAAATTTATAAAAACCCAAACTATACTATAAAATTAATTAAAATATAGTATTAGGAATGTTAGAGGTTGAACCCATAGAGATGGTGAATTTAGTTTTATTATAATTTTAGAAAATCCAATTATAATTGTTTTGAAAAAAGAAAACGAAGCAGATTTATTGAGTGTTTTGTGATCTAATTTGGAAAGAATGTTGGGGTAATGTAGTTTTGAGGATCGGGTGCAATTGGATTTTACAATATATATGGATTAATTCATGATTTTTGTTAGAGTCTAGATGAGAAAGAACCAATGATCATGGTATCTACCCCTCAACACAAAAATACAATATTTCCATTTGTCTATTAATATTGGTTTTCACCCAATTGAGTTTGTCATGAAACCATATTTAAACATAATTTTCCCTAAATTTGACAATGGTCATGCGTCCATTTAGGATAACTAATTGCTCAATTTTAAAGTTCCTTTAGATTCAAATATAGATGGTCATGATAAATGAAAAATAATGGTATTGGTGTTTAATTATAAAAATTACGCAAACTGAATACATGAATAATTTAAAAAAATCCAACACACCTTACGCCGTTAATTACATTATCCTATAACTTGGTAAAATTACCCCCTCATGTTAGCGATAAGGGGTTTACAGGGATGGAGAAAATAATACATAATGAAAATAATGTAACTTGTGGATGTGCAGAAGATTCGCTCCAAGCTTGTGTCTCCAGCAGAATTCAAATTCTCCAAAGTTGAAGCTATGGGCTCTATTTATATTCTTTGAACTGGATCTTCCTAACCGCCATCACATCGTGAACATGTCCTAGAAGAAATGTAATGTCGATCCACTTTTTGTGAATCCTTGTGAGGCGTGCGCTAATCTCAACTGAGATTTTTGAAATTGGACCACCTATATGATGTGCACTTGTCCAACACATTGTGTACATCATGTCTATGTCACCTTTGCATCCACCTGAATCTTACTCTTATCACATAGGATAATTTTGAATTTTGACTCTCATCATGATGTGTACTTTCCATTCCTATAATTTTCACTCGACACGTCTTTTTTGAGAAGAGGACTGCTTTTCTAATAAATTACGACATGTACTCAAGGTACACGACTTGTAGTCAAGGTACATTACATGTTCTAGTTTTTTTTACAGAATTTACTGCTTCGTTCTTCCTCACTATTCAGTTATTGAACCGTGAAATTCCCATGAGGCGTAAAGGGTATTTTTGGTCATATTTACATTACTTTTTGATTATTTCCAACAAATCAATTGTATCCTCCCATAAAATATTAAACTAGTTAAATTGTCCAAAATATTTCAAGAATATTCATTTAAATAAAAGAATTTATATATTAAAACAGTATTAAATACATGCATTAAATACACTTATCAATTCCCCTCACACATGAAATAACCATTGTCCTCAAGGATGAAATCTCAACATTCTACAAAGGACTTCACCCTTACAATGCTATATATTCAACGTAATATATCAAATGAAAAATTTAATGTTCGAACATTATAGGAAAAAAATTTATCAACACCTCAATTTTAAAAGAAATACATCAACCATGCCTTTTCATTCATCCATTCACATTCCTCAATCATATATTAATATAAATGCCATTAGAAATTTAACACAAATGAATTTTATATTCTCAATATCTGGGTAAAAATATTAATAGAATGATTCACATACCTCAAAATCATAACACCTAACATAGGCTAGCAAGGAATCTAACATCTCAAACGCATAAAGAAAAATTATTGTTAATCATGCGGGATTCATCATTTTGGATCAAATGAATTTTAGGATTTAGGGTAGGTAGGTAAATTATTTAATGAGTAAGTCTCAAAAAGGAGGTTCAAATCTAATTCATTTTGTATGATGAAAAAATATAAGCTCAATGATTTTATCCCATTCCAATTTTATCTATCAATCCCCTCGCCCCCAAAAGCTAAATTATGGCTCATGATACTCTTAAAAAATGAATGAATCAACATATCTTTCCTTTTTTAAATTTTTTATATTTTTTTTAAATATTATCTCAGAAAAAAATCCCGTATCCGTCACCTAACCACATAAGATAAAAAAATCATCTATATAGAAAAAGGTGATTTTGGATACTCCTAAAACAAAACCCCTTTTTCATTTTTATTATTCAGAAAGAGTTATTGAAAAGTATAATACAATGAATGATTTTATTTCCTCTCCCTATATCAAGAATCCCCTAGAATAATATTCATAATGATTTATATACAAGTACACCAAATAATGTTTTTTTACCACACTTATTCTTTTAAATATCATTAAAAAAATTTAGAGGAAGGTTGGAATAGATAAAATATGCTTGTAATAAAGCTTAGTTCCTAACAAGGTTTTTTATGGGATATAATAGCTAAAAAAGGATTAATGTTTGGTGGGTCTGAGGATAAAGGATAACAAAATAATGCCTCAATCATTTTAAAAGTGATTCTGTTTAATCGTAGCTTCGATAATATTTAGTGAATTCTCTAAAAGAATACAGTCCCAAGTTTCATTAGAAATATACTATAGAAATAATGGAAAATATTAGGCTTAGTGTATGTCTAGGGAATGAGACAAATGTTTTGGTCAATTATTCATTCCAATGCATGAAAATAATTAGATCTATTAATGTAATCATTGATAATTCAAAACATGGTCAAAACATTGAAAAATATCATTTACACTATTCAAAATGATCATAAAATCTTGATTTTTCAAATCCTAATCCAAAAGATTATATCATCCAATTATTTTCTCCATTTTTCACATTCATATTTACTAACATTGAAATTTTAGTACATTGTATGGTAACCATCAGGAGTAGTTTAGGTCTCCTAGTTTATTTTATTAAATAATGATTCATTTTTTTGGAATTCAATTTCAAATTAAATATCTAGATCAATTATAATGTGTGAAATACAAATTAAAAATAGATAATTTAAAATCATACTCCCCTTGAAATATTTTTCTTTCTATCATGGTTGTGTAGGTTCTACTTTCATCTTCAATACATTCAAACTGTCTGTTTTTTCCTTGTGTCTTGATGGCACTAAAAATTAATAATAAAAATATTAAAGCACATGCCATTATAAATGAATTTTAAAATATTATGAGGGCGTTCACGAATGCCTAAAAACAGAAAATAAATAAAGAAGAAAACAAAAAAAAATCATGTTGCCTCCCAAAATCGCTTTTATTTATCATTGTTGGCTCAACCTTACCACCTTTATCCCCATATTATGTGACGAATGATTAAAAATTCTATATCTATTTGGGGTCCTTGAATGGTCTTGGTTTTTTCCTTTACCCATTGGTTTCCCCATGTCCCTTTATTAGACAACATGATTCTCTAAGGTAATAGCACTTGATTTATCTCTATTGGGCTGATCCATCATTTCTTTTACATCATTGATTAACAAAATTGATGTTTATATACCATCTATATATGTTGTCCTTTCTCTATAGCAGTGGATTCGGTCTCTCCTTTGTTGTTAATAGTCTTGGTCTTTAGCTTCTCTTCCATTTTTAGATGAAGATCCTCTTTTACAGTTGCATCCAAATCATCTATTTCTTCAATCTAAAAAAATTATCAACCTCAGCTATCTCTCATTCTCCAAACACATGTTCTTCATGAACAAAGTAGTTATTCATTTCTTGGTGAACTTTGGAGATCACTTTATCACTTCCGAATCTCAGAAAGAGTTCAACATTTTGAACATCGATTAACGCATGCCATGTGTCTAAAAATGGTATTCCCAGAATGAGTGGATTTCTATTGTCATCCATATACAACACTTGGAAGTTGATGGGGAAGTAGAATTTGTCAAATCTGACCAAGATGCTTCGATGACTCCTTGAGTATGCTTTACTGTTGATTCTGCTAATTGATGTGAAAATATTGTGGGCTTTTACCTTCAATTCCCAAACTCTTGAATGTCTTGTATGACGTGATATTAGCGCTCCCACATAAGTCACATAATGATTTCCCACAGTTGTTAGATCCAATATCTATGAGAATTTAAAATATTAGTGGGTCTATTTTCATCATAGGTAGGTCATTTGAAACCACTGCCGAACACTCTGGTGTTAGTGGAGTGGTTCCAATATCTTCCAACTTCTTCTTGATTCTTACGAGCTCTTTCATGAATTTCACATATGTCAACATGTTATCCAGAACTTCTAGAAAAGGTATATTAATATGATTTCTTTAAAATGATAAAGAAACTTACCTCACTACATCTTGTTCTTTGTATGCATCATTCTCTCTATAAAATAAATCCTTAGTATGTATTGAGGTGGTTATTATTATTATTATTTTTCTGATTCTTCTCCAAAAATTCTTTCAGCTTCCACTTCAATTTCATCCACTAGTTGTCATCCTGAAAACCCTATACCCCTTCCTTTAATTTTCTTCATAGTTTTGAGTGATATAGACCTCAAATATTCATTTCAGTTTTCAGTGAATAACGATTGTTCTCCATTGTCTCTCTCTCTAAGCATCTCAGTGATTTCGGAAACATGAATTTTCAAATTCTAATATGAATCCTTTTTGGTAGGCTTCTTATTATCGTATTTCCTTGAGTGCAACCCCAGAGGTAGTCATGAATGTTTCTAGTGTAGCTTCCAATGAATGAGGCTAGATTTTTAGTGTGGTCCCTTGAGATGCATGCTTCTAGTACCTTTCTGGCCTCTGTTTAAATCATTTCCTTTGCTGTTTTTGAGGCCTAAAACCCTAAAATTGATTTACCTGATTTTAATCAGCGTAGTTGGTATCTTATATACACATAGTTTGGGGGTTTGGCTACTGGCCCATCTTGATTTCCATCTCCTTGGTCATCGACTCCATTTATGATGCCATCAAGTCATTGTTATTGAATGGATGAATGCCTCTTCGATGCTTCCCTTCAGCATGCCATTGGAAATTAATTCTTTTCATCTAATCCAAAACGTTTTATCTTGCTTAAAGTGATTTCTTTAGCAGCGATCCTCTAATTGAATCATCTATAATTTAGTTGTTTTCCTATGATAACCCCTTATAGAATGTTTCAATTAGTATCCAAAACTCTATTCCATAATTGGGGCATTATTGGGTAATATCCTTTTACTGTTCCCATAGAGTATAAAGATTCATCCTCAAATTGAAAAATGTATAGAATATTTTGCCATATGTCCATTGACTTATATGGTGGAATGAACCAAGCCAGAAAGTTCCTAGCAATCTCATCCAATATAGTAATGGAATGCGTAGGCAGAAATTGTATCCATTCTCAAGCTCGATCTTGCAAGGAAAATATTAAGTGTCATTGTCTTACTACATCTATTGAGACATACTTGAATTGGATGATTTCAAAGTGCTCAATAAAGTCTTCCATGTCTTGGTTCGATTCATCATGAAGAATTATAGATAATTTCTTAGTGTTTGTGATCATTGAGATTATGCTTGGCTTCATCTTGAAAGGGTTCAAAATAATGGTGGGAACAAGGATTCTCAGTTGGAATCATGTGTTGGATGGGAGCCCATTTTCAGAAAGCATCCATGGACCCTTATCTCCTAGAATTACATTAGAGAGTGGATTTTTCACTATGATATCCATGGTTGTGTTGATTTTATGTTCTGGGTCTGGTTCAGACCTGTGTAACGAATTGATGATGTCTTTTTCCTTTTATAGAGTGTTGTACTTGTGCATTAATTGTTCAATAATCTGAAAAATCATATTACAAAATACTTTAAATAAAATTGGAAATTGAAATAATGAATTAATAAAATTGAAATATTACAAACTAAAGGGCTATGGTCCCTGGAAATAATAGTTGTTTGATAGCCCTCCGCCACATCATTATTTCTCTATTATTCTATCCAAGAACAAATTTATAAAAACCCGAACTATGCTATCTAATTAATTAAAATGTATTATAAGGTATATTTGGGGTCAAACCCACAAAGACAGTGATTTTAGTTTTATTATAATTTCAAAAAGTCTTGTTTAATTGATTTGAAGAAAGAAAATAAAGTTGATCAATTGATTGTTTTGTGATCAGATTTGGATGTTTTATTTGGGTAATGTACTTTTGGGCTTCAAGTGCTATTAAATTTTAAAATATATATTTATTAATTCATGATTGGGGTTGAATTCAAGATGCGAAAGATCCAATGGTCATTGTATCTCCTCCTCAACATAGCAGTACACTATTTCCCTTGGTACGGTAATATAGAATTTCACCAAATAGACATTGTCTTGAAACCATATTTACACTTTATTTATCCTATTGTTGACAATGGACATGCCTCCTTTTAAGATAATCAGCTAAAAAATTTATAGATACTTTTAGATTCAAATATATATGGGCATGATAAATGAAAAATAATGAGATTCGAGTTTAATTATAAAAATTACACAAAATGAGTTCAAGAAATTTTTTTAGAAAAATCCAAGCACCTTCCTCCTTAGATGAAATTTCCCTAGAACATGGTAGAATTATCCCTCATAAAAGAAATGAGTGGTTTAGAGGTATTTGTAAAACAAAACATAATGAAAAGAAAAGAACTTGTGGAGGTACAACAGCTTCACTCTATGATTGTGTCTCTAGAAGAATTTGAATGCTCTAAGGGTATAGCCAGGGGCTCTATTTATAGGGTTCGAACTGGCTCTTCTAGACCATTGTCATGTTTAGTACTTGGAATACAAGAATTGTAATGTTGATACACTTTCTGTGAATCCGCAAGATGCATGTCCTGATCTTGGCTGATATTTTGGAATTTTGACTGCATGAACAATGTGTACTTGTCCTAGAAATCATATACACCTTATCTGTATCGCCTCCACATCCGAAGGTATCTTCCTCATACCATGTAGATTAATTTTATTGTTTTACTCTCATTAAGATGTGTACTTCTGGTACATGATGTATACTAGTCATTCACAATGTGTTCACTCATCACAGATTGTTCTAGTTGTGGCCTCCTTCTCTGATGAAGTCACAATGTGTACTCATGTTTCACGGCCTGTACTCATGTTACATGGTGTTTACTTGTGTTTTCCTAGATTTTCCATCTTCCTTCATCCTCAAAAATATGGTCTTGCACTGCGAGAGAAGGTCACAGTGCGTAGGGTCCTTTTTCTCAAAGTTACACCACTTTTTGTTTCTTTCCAAAAAAAATTTCCTACCACAAAATATAAATATGTTAAATTTCCTAGAATTTGGAAAGAATATTTCATTCAATACACAGATTAATAAATTAAATCATTCTTAATTGTATGCATGAAATACACATATCAAATATGGTAAAGAGAAATATTATTGGTATGAAAGGATTAAAATTAGGTTGAAAGGATGAATTATTTATTGGATTCATATATGATTATAATATGGCCATATGATGACTCTATGTATTTATGGAAATGTTTAGAAATTTTTTAAATTATATGATAAGGGAATATACATTTTTTGTATGGTTTGGTGAAAAAATGTTACATTGATCCTGAAAGAGAATTGGAACCATCTTCCTCTTGTTTATACATTTTGAGATATGAGTATTATATAGTTCCATATATAGAATAATCAATGTTAATTAATGGGAGTTATTGTTGAGGATTTTATGATTAATTTAATGGTAAATTTATTTTGGAATGTATCATACCTGATTCCAAACATTTTTTGATTTTGATTAATTCCACAAGATAGGAGGAATATCTTGATACACTTTTTCAATAACATATATTTTTATTTTAGATCTTGAGGCATAAGAAATTAAACTCTAATAATCATCTCAATGGAGAAACATTTTTGATTTCTGTGGAACTAATTTATGGAATAAAATTAAATTTTCATGTAATCATATTTCCATATTTTATTAGTATATATTGTAAAAAAATTCTTAAAATCTCATTAAAGGATAGTGAAAGAAAAAATACTTCACATCACCTTCAATTCTAATAATTTGATGTCCTTTTCACAACTCAATGATTTATTGTTTTATGATTTATAATTTTCTCATGATCATTTAAATTTCATATAATAATTATTTTTTATCAATGTATATAATTATATGGATATAAAAATTTTATTTCATGTTCATATTTTCACTTCCCACTAATGTTCATGTCATTGATAACCCTGATTTTTTTATTCTAGATAAAATTATTATTTACCATCCCCTATTATCATGAGGATACTTTATTAACCCTTTTTAAGTTGTGGGTTCTCTAAAAAAGTAATTTCTTAACATAAAGAACACTATTATCAAGCCCATGTTCAAATTTACGGGATATAGCTTTTAAAGGGGTATTGGTGGTGAATGTAACACCACAAGATTTTAAAAGAACACTATATTCAATTGCATACAAGATACACAACCCAAGCATAATCTAACCAGAGGATATCATCATTATAACATAACTATTGAATTAAACGGTATTGAAAGGATTAACCATATTATAAAATATATAAATAAGAAATCTAAAAAATAAAGCTGTATGGATTAATTCTTAAGAAATAAGTAACTATTTTTTAGGGATGTCATTTTATGCATCCAAAAAAAATTTATTCGAAAATTATTTATTTCTTTTTGTGATAAAATATTAAAATTAATTTATTAAAAATTAAGAATTTATTTTATAAAATGGATGTAAATTTTTAATTATTCTTTTCAAAATATTCTTATAATGAATTGATGAGAAATTTCTTAAATGGTTCTAATTATTAATGAATAAAGGAAAATAATGAATTTATTGAAAACTGCATTTTAATTTAATGTATTAAAAAAGTAAAAATATATTTTTAATTATTTTTAATGTTTAAATAATTATTATTTATTATATAATTATAATTATCAAATTTTGAATTAATTTTATTATTTTATTTTAATTAAAATCTTTTTTTATGTAAAAGGGATTTTTTATGAAAAAAATATTTTTCATTGTGTTTTTGGATTTTAGGTCAAATTAATTTATCCTATTACATAAAATTTAATCATGAAAAATGGATTTCATATTTGAAATCTATATTTTAAAATTTCTTAAATTAGAAAATTTTAAATTTGGACATAATGAGTAGTAATAATGGTAAATTTTTATTATCATAGTACAAGTAAAAAAGATTTCATTAGAGTTATAAGTAATATAATATGGTGCCAAAATCTACCCAAAATTTGTACTTTTTTTATTTTATGAATTTATTTAATCCATATACATATAATCCTCAGATATATTGAATTTTATTCCATTTTCACTAGATTGTGGCATTTATATTATTTTGGTGAAAGATAATGTCAAAAATGTCACTCTCTTGATAATAATATCTCATAAATTTTATATGAGGGAGAAAAAATATATTTTATATTCCAAATTGGTATTTTAAATATTAATAATCGTATTTCTAATATAATTAATTTATAATTTTTATGAATGAAATAATTACCTTAAATTCAACGCAACACTGATACATTACTTATTCCATTAACAGATAAAAAATATCATTTGAAAAATATTAAAAGTAATGTAATTTGGAAAAATTAGTGGGTCCTTTGAATTTTTTGGGATAATTATTAATTATCAATAATTTTTTTAAATATTCATATTCTAATTACATATTTTCTCTGATGTCATTATATATCAAATTGAATTTATAATGTCAAAATGACATTAATGATATTTCATTGAAATGATATTATATTAAATAATTTAAATATTCTAAAAACATTTCAAGATGACAATCAGGATAATATACTATGTAATATATAATAATTTTTCTATTTATTAGTCAATGGTCACCATATATGTAAAATTTTAACCATTTATGTGTCAAAAGGATGTTATCAATGTGAAGCTAAAATTAGTTCACAAAGATGTTAAACCAAAATACATGGTTAAAAACACACCTAAAGCTATAAAAAACCAATTTATTGATGTAATTAAAACCAAATAATAACTTATATTCAAATAAATAGACATTTTTTTAAAAAAATTATGATAATTTATTTATTTTAATTTAATCGTTTTTGAAATTTGAAAAGTGTCCATCACTTTAATTGTAAATGGTAATCTCCTCTCCTTAGTTATTCAGACCATTTGAGCCAACTATCGCCACAAAACATTCAAAAATATCTTCAAAATAACCATACACATATTTTAGAGGTTCTTCTCTTTTGAAAGGGCCAACTCTATGATCCTTAAGAGGATATCTAATTTAGTTCCTTTAAACAAGAAGTAATCTCCTAAAACGGTTACTTTTTTTCTTTTACTACAGTTTTTATTTTTTTACTAATTTAAAGTTTTTATAATAAAATAATAAATTAATTATACTAAATATAATAAAATATTATTATTATTTAAATTAAATTTATCTTCCCGCATTCTAATCAAATGGGAAGTGAATGTATCACTAATGTGTATGCACAACTTACTGTCAACATGTAGTAATACAAAAAAATGTCCACCACCATATTTCAGGGATGGTTATTATGATTGGTATTAATGTCAATATATGATAATTAGAAAATAATTTTATTTATGTAATTAGAATATCACATCTACCAGCATACCTTTTAATCTATTGGAATAGAATAATGTCGTTCATGCATACGTGTTGGCTACCACTTCCATGAAGTGATTTGATTTGTTTTTCATTTTTGTTTTACAGTATGGTAATGAAGTTATATTAAACAAATATAACATTTTATATGATATAATAATAATTATTAAAATTTGAATTACTATTTAACATTATATCTTTCTTCCTTTTATAAAGTGAAAACAATGTTCATGCATACATACGACCAATCATCTCCATGATAGGTATCATTATTTTTTCTATCTATAAATTTTATTTTAGAATTTAAATTTATATATAATGAAAATTATTTATATTTATGAATCTATTAAAATTTTTGAGATTATTTGACCATGATGAAAGCTCAAGGACCAAAACTAATGAACTAAAACACTCATGATAAATGAAATATTTATCACTTCGAACTAACAATTTTAGTAAGGAATTATTGATAAATGGGAATTCAAATGTCATAAATGGATAATATATGATATAATAAGTATGTAAATGATTATTTTATAAAATTATAAAAAAATAAATATATTGTACATGATTTTAGTGTTCTATCAAAGAAAGTGGAACTCAATGTAAGGGTTTATCAGCTCAAATTATCTTCATTGGGACATACATTATTCAATGCACGTATCTTGTTTTATGAGGTGTATATACAAATATTTTAATTTTTATACCATTATTATTGTAATATTCAGAATAATTAATGTCTCATTTAAATTTATATCTAAATTAGACTTATTATTTAGATGCAACCAGAGTAGTAAAGATATTATGTTAAAATATCATTGTTTACCAGGATTGTTACGACTAAGATTCTGATGATGAAATCATATTATACAGGAATAAAGAAAATCATGAATTTTTTTCTTTAATGATTCTTGTGTAATAATACACTTTTTACTTCCATTATACTCACTTTAAGTACTCATGATATATGAATATCATTTTTTAATATAAAAGTCTTTTTTTCTTACTTTTGTAAAAAACCAGATCCTAGAATTTCCTATTCTTCTAAAAAGGTTTACATGAACTTGTTTAAGCTTATTATGTGATTTTTTGAAGACATATTTACAAAATATTTACTTTTTAATAATTGGTTGAAAAAATCTACTTATCTTTTTCTAAAGTAGTTACTTATTGAATTTTTTAAAAAATATAAAATGATTGTTATCTTTTATCTTATAAAAAATGAATGAAATTTTCAACCATCCTAGTTGCTCAGCACTATAATAATTTCATTGTATTTTTCAAAGTATATTTTAAAATAATTTTTTATCAATTCTTTGTGAATTTATAGTTTTCCAAAATCTATTTGAAATGTGGAAATGGTATTTTCCTCAATATTGTTTTAATGATCTTGTAATTGTATATATATTCATCAAAGACTATATACCTTATTTTATGTTATGTTTTACCTAGGAAATGATCCAATTGTACCATCCTTATTATTTATTTGGATGGTTTATTATTATGTCAAAAAAATGTTTATGAAACCCATTTATTTCTCATCATCTATGCTATGATGAAATATAAAAATATTTACAAAACCCATTTCATTTTTCACAAGTTATGAAATGTTGAAATGTTTTTGAAACCAATTTCATTTCATTTTTTCTAATATGTTGAATTTTTTATGAACTTATGGACACATCTATATATTTTCATTATGTGATGGGTGGGCCTAAAATTATATATCCCTATAATTTTTTGGGATATGATTAATATACTATGAGTTAAAGAGGACTAAAATAATTAGTGAACCTAGTTTAGAAAGGTAAATTTTCAACTGTTTTAGTAATGAGAGTGAACATTGACTAAAACAATTGTATGGAGAGTGTAACCAGTCCACTATGATATTCCAAAATGTGATCCTTAACTAATAATGTAATGATTTATATTCTTATGTCTATGGAAGAAATTTATGTTTTATGGAAATTTTTTTATTTTATGGATCATGTTATTTGATTCCATTATCATTTATTTCATATATTCATTAATTATTTATCCCAAAAATCAAAATTATGATATTTGATATTCAATGTATGGTTTTAGAATGATAAACTCATTTTATCACACCCTTATGATCATTTTATCCTTCTCTGATCCTTGATATCTCCCTTGGTTACCCTTACTCATCCGATGAATTCACACATTTATTATGCTTCCTTTACATATGTTAAGAATAAATGTAGTATGTATGATATATCAAAGAAGGGAATTGGTTATTAATAACTATATGGTAAATGATGTAGATTTCTTATAACCCGTTTTTTATATTTGCATTTTTCTAAAGTCACTAGACCTATAATATTTAAGCATAGATTGTTATGTGATATATTGAATATAATATAATTAAAATGTGAAATCTATGTTAGAAATTACAAGGTCTGTATAAAATATTTATGGTTTATATATTTTTTGCTTATGGTTTTTATATAATATATTATTTATGGCCCTCTAGGGATATTTTTATGGTTTTAATCAGGAATTATATATTTTTTCATATTTTTTTTATAAAATGTCATTTTTTCTTTAATTTTTCTAAAATTAAAAACATGATATATTATATTTTAAATTACCTAATAATGTGGTAAATATAGTTTTCACTACTTGAACTTATAAAGTGTTATTCAGATATCTCTCTCATTTTTCTATTCTTCTCTGATGAAGATCTAATCTGATTCATATTGGTTTCTCCTACAGTTTGATGTAGAGGAAAGAAAAGGGTTTTAATACCTGTACATGTTAGTGTATTTATCATAGTTATCATGGTAATATTTTATTTAAATTACTCTAATTGTAGTGATTTTGTTTTATTTTTTCAAAGTCCCAAATAAATATGAATTTTCTCAATTTAATCCTTTAGTAGAGACCATCATACATATGGTATGTGGTTCTTAACTAATTCTAAGGTTATATATTTGTAATGAATGTTTAATAAATCAGCATGGTTTGGATTTTCAATATTTTATGAAGTACGAAACAATGTAGGTATTATATTATTCAACAAGGATACCAAGGGGTATCCCTATGTGTGAAATAGTGGATATAATCAGACATGGAATGATTTCCTTGTATTAGTCGCTTAAGACATGAGGGGCTTTACATAGTGTGATTTAATGTGTTTATTATTGTGTTTTGATTCTTTATATGGTTCCATGCGGACATGATGGTTGTAGCCTATGTAAATATGGGTGACATTGACCACCAAAACTAGGTTGATAAGGTCATTGAGATGATATATTTAGTGTTGGAAATCACAATGGGTGGTAAGTAAGTTTATCTGATAATGTGGTTAAGGATGTTGGTGATTTCAATAGAAATGGGGTTCGATAACATTGGGTCCATTTTCACATATTACAATTCCCATGAGGTTGTTTTTTCTACTCGTTCTGAGAGGCGACCACAAAATATTAAGTGGTATAGGGTGACGGTGTTGATCATCCATTTGAAGGAGATGTACAGTATATAAGGCCAAAATTAGTGGTAGTATAGACCTAATAAAGGTTGATTATGGGTAACCGATTATTTTGGGTCCAATTTTCCAATTTTATTATTATAGGAGTCACCGTGATTTAGATTAATTGGGTTGCTGATTGTCTTGTTGGTAATAAATTCTGTATTTCCAAGGACGTATATTAAGTGTTGTGGATGTTCCTACATTTTTATGGGCAGGATAATAATTTTTAAATTTTTATAATGTGATGGTTTTTGCTAATAAATTGGTTTTATATTTGAGGGAACAATTGATATTATTAATTATGTACTTATCAATCCACATTGGCACTGGTCGAGGTAGAGAAAAGATCACTTATGGATGGCTAAGAACGAGGGGAGTGGGTTGTGTAATTTATAGGTTTTTTATATGTGAATATTAAATGGTGTATTATTGGTATATTGATTTGGTAAAACATTAGTGGTGGCTTACATTGTTCATCCTCACACCTCACATGTTTCCTTTAGAATGTGTATATAAAATATATCTGACGGTGTCAGTAATGGAGAAGGATCATTGTTAGGAAATTAGAGGGTAGGTAAGTGAATATAGTTCATGGGATGAATAAAATGGTTAATATATGGGGTTTTTTGGTTCCTTAATATTCATGTGTTGTTTAGTTTTGTTACTTTTTTATTTGTATATATTTGATTGAGATAATGGTAGTCATTTGGGTTTTTATGAAAGATATGACATGGTAAATATTTATTTGGCATACCATATAGGTTTATTAGTACTATTTTTGTTGTTGATTAATATTTATTTCATTACAGTTACTAATGATAATGTTATTGTTATTATTAATCCTTATAGGTTACGGTCCACCCAAAATCACCGTATATATCACAACTTTTAGTCAATTGAATTTGAATATTTGGAGTAATATCCTAATATTTTGTGGTCCTTCTCTTCTAGAATAATTGAAATTCTAATTTATATCTTCAATTATACAAATTAAAACATTCCCTTCACATATATTCAGATCATTTTACATTTCATGAAACATTAAAATGGAATATGTTACAAGAAACATAGACTTGGCATACGTTACACGCAACACTATGTTTCTGTGAAACTTATTTTGTTTATAATTACTTATATTAGTTAATCATATCTTCTACGTTAAATATAGTAATATAAATAGTAATAAACAATTTTCAAATATTAATAATAATGGTTTTATATTAATATAGAATACTGATATTGAGAGATATTTTTTTTCGTAAAGTCCTTATAAATTTAAAAATATTATATTCTCCAATGAACTGCTTTTCATGTCCTTATAAGAAAAATATTAATGTTAATTTTAGAAAAATTTAAAAATATAATTTTACAAATATAAATTAAATTTATAATTTATAATTTCAATATTATCTTAAGGTTATTTTTTCGGATTTTTTTGACAAAGTTAATTTTTAAATAAATAGTGATAAATAATGAATTTTCATTCCAATCATCATTTTCATCTTAATTTTTTATAAAGAAAAATTATATATTAAAATAATTTATAGATTAATAAAAATAAATTTATCAATTAATAAAATATACATCGTTGGTACTAATTTCATATTGAAATTGTATATAATGTCCTAGAAAACTTGTAATCATTTTTTTTAAAATCCTGTAGTGTAGTCCTGTCAGCATGATTATCTTTAAATTCACTTTTGTCACTTATCTGATTAGAATTTAGAAAAGTGGATTAAATATTTGAATTATTCAAAAATTTTAACATCTAAAAAGGTTAACAATGTTTTTGACCAATATGATTAGTGAATGTAATTAAAAATAATTACAATGATTTGGCTAAAATTAAGTGTAATAATGGAATAAACCGTAATCTTGAGGGCGCAAATGACCTCTACACTTAGAAAAAACCCATTAAATGGACCTTATTCTTCCATTAAAATTATTTTCTTTGTTTTTTTGGTTTTTGGTTATTTTTTGGAAAAAACATGTCTACACCTAAGTTGTTTTAAAAAATTCCAAGTATGTCCCCTCAAATCCCTATAAAAGGCCACCAACTCTGGCCATTAACAACTATTAAGATATTAAAATATTTACCTAATATTCTTCCCAACATCCTTACCTTCCACCTGTAAGAATAACTTTTGGCAAAAAACCTTCCATAGAATCTATTTGGTGAAAACCAAAACAAGATTCCCAATTTATAGGTAACACCCTCCCTCAGGCTCCTTTATTTTATTTTCATTCTCCACTAATTCAAATATCCTTATTTTACAATTATTTAACAAAAAGATAATACTAAATATAATTATATGTCGTTTTATTATGTTTTCCACCTACATATATGCAAACCATCATATAATGGGCATCAAACATACTGTTTAAGTGTATGGTGAACTACTGTCTCAGGAAACGATGATTGTTCATTTCCATTATGACCTCTCATGGTAGGAATTATGATAGAAACTCTATTATTATATTATATATATTATATATAATATATATAGATTACATCTTTAATCTTTTTTAATTTTTTAAAAACACATTTATTTAGATTTTCTATTTTTTGTAAATATGATAATTTCATTGGGGGATGTGTGGACTACCGCCCCTCAAGGCGATATGATTCATTCACACACTACATGGAATGTATTAAGGATATGTTAAGTTATATAATAATACATATATTTATATGATATAATTATGATATTATAATAAATATATATTTATTTATATATAAACATATGTCATTTACTTTCATCCTTTCAATATGACAATTAAAAGATAAAAGCATTCATGCGTAAGTGCAACATACCTTCTACATGAATAGTGTATTCCATTTCACATTTTTATATTATATGGAATATTATAATACACATATAACTAATAAAAATTATATTTATATCATATTCTTCATTCTTGAAATTCTGATATAGGTATAAATACCTGAGATATAACAAATTAAGACACATGCAAAGAACATATAAGATATTACCTTAAAAACCATAAACTGAAATTTTTAACAAGTGTGTAATATAAAGTAATAATAAAACCATATATGGTATTAGATATAAGAACATGATTCTGTATAATAAGAATATATTTATTATACATGAGGTTTTAATGAGTATGATGAGATTCAAGACACAAGGTAAGGGGATTACTAGTCATAATTTTATTTCATTGAGATTTATACCTTAATCATAACTCATCTATTTTGTGTGGTGGTTATAATTACCATGTATATATTATAATATTTTTATTTGTATATTTATGGGTATTTAAATATTCTTTTTATGATCTCTTTTTCTTGAGGTTAAGCTTCTCAGAGTTACCAAATCGAAAAAGAAGTTTTATCTCAATTTTCCTTCATTGAGACACCTTCCATGAACATCAAGAATCATGTTTTGAAAAAAAATTAAAAAAATTTATTTTAAGATAATTTTAATGTATAACGGATTTTGAAAAGGTTTTACAGATTTCCATCTTCCATTATATTTTTTCAAAATAATTTCAAAGATTTGGATTTCAAAATATTTTAATGATTATCTTACATGTTTTTTGAGGGAAATAGTTTTCAAAATGTTTTCAAACACCCTTTATATTTTTTTAAAGGAAAATGATTCCAATTTTTTTTGCAAATATTTATTTATAATATTTCGTTTTTATTTTCAAGAAATTGGTTTTCAAAAAGTTTTATATTTTTGAAATCCTTTTCTGATGAAGAAAATATTTTTCCCGATGAAAATTTTTCAAAATATCTTTCCACAATATTTTCCATATAAGATGACATCTATTAATGTTACTCACGCCCTCATAAGAAATTATCCAAATGTTCCATTAATATTTTTTCTTGAATGGTGCACGATTTGATGGAATGATGATTGCGTTCAAATCTAGTTCTTTTCACCGGTTATGCTTTGATGAAATTATTATGAAACATGTTGATTCTGTATAGGATATGATGTGATGAAAAGATAATGATACATGTTCCATTTATTGTTACTATGATAAGATGGTTATAAAACACATCTCTTTTTATGGGTTATATTTTGATGAATGTTTTATTATCTTGTGGCACAATTTATAATTATTTTATTATGAGATGGGTGGGACATATATCTTAATCAAATGCATTGGGTACGCATTTATATTTCTTAATATAATAATGTAAATCAAGTTGAAGGGATTGAATCACTATGGAACAACGGGGAAACCTAATCCCTGAAAAGGAAAGGACAATGACTATGGATGATGGTGTGTCTCACCCAGTAGGTGTAGTCACTATTAAGTTATAAGATGAGTAAAACCAATACTCTATGGGATGATAGGGAAACATGATCCCTTACACGATACGGACAACGACTGGGGATGGTGGTGTGTTCTACCCAGTAGGTAATGTTCCCATGCAGTGCATTGATATGTTCTATCATTGTGTCATGACATATAGGGAAATATATCACATGTTTATGTATTCCACAATTCTTTATATTATTCCTATGATATACTTTCATGGATTATTCTATTTATTTCCTTATGATTAATGTCTTATGAAAATCCAATATATATTCCATGTTTTTATGCTTCTAATCTTAAGATATGTAGGGTATGATCTTCTAATGTTATGATCATTCTCGCATACCCATATGCTTTTTTTTATATTGAAAGGTCACCATTTTTTACGTCTATTGATAATATGATGTCAACCATTTTCATGTTTCCTTCCCCAGGTAATACAAATATGAATTTTTTTTATGTTTCTAATAAGTTTTCTACACATGAATAACCTAGTGGGAGATAATGTATCACACTTATTTACCAGTTTTTATGTTCCAATGTTTCCAAATGCACTAGACTTTTACAGTCTTTGGGAATCTATTTGTATAATGTTGTAAGAATTACACAAAATTTAAGTAATTTAAATGTCTAAAATGTGAGGGTCACTATAGTTGGAATCAAAAAAAAGTTTTAGTTTATCTTTGGAACCTATGATGAGAAAACCATAGTGATAAATATAAGGACATTTCAAATGATAAGTCAAAGGGTAAGGAAAAGTATAGAAAGAGGTCCTATAATTTTGGTAATGGAAAGAGTAAGTGGTTTTCTAGAAATACATCCCATTATAGAAACTGCAAGTGTATTTGGATCTAGGACAGATGTACCAAAGATTAACAACTCTTACATGGTGTGTTGGGCGTGAATCAACGTAACCTGGTACATGATTCTGAGCCATACTGCACACCTGGTGTGGCACTCTCAAGGGATATCCATTGGGAATTCAAAAACAATTCACAAGAAATCATGAATCATTTCAATAGTATATGTCTATGAAAAAACAAGGATAAACATAAGGTGTCGTAGATTAATAAAGGCATCATAATTTAGACACCCTATAAGAAATGTTTCATGATTTTGCGGTTCCTCATTATGATAACTATTTATTACACTATGATTTTGGTTTTAGTGAAGTTTTGGAACCCAAAGTAACCATGTTAATGGTTATTAGAAAGGAAATGAAATTTTTTTTCTCATATGAAAAAAAATCTATGGGATTAGGAATTAAAAATATCATTTCTATGATATCCCAAATCTATAAATCTATGAATCGTGGTGGACATACAAATAGTTAAAGGGAGGAACAACATTCTGTTGAATCATTCATGAGGAATCGTCCATCATATTTCATTGGGTCTTATGATCCGCATGTGGTTCAACATTGGATCAGTACCACTATAATGATATTCTATATTTTATAATGTTCAGATCATGAGAAAGTTATTCTATATTCTTATCGATTAGAAGGTGATGCAGACTAGTGGTGGACTCTAATCAAGAATAAATGGAATAAAGATGTAAATGAATCCAAGGATTGGAATGAGCTGAAGAAAATATTCTTCAACAATAACATTCTCGTGTTCTTCATACGAAGATGTAAAGGAGTTCCTTAAGATGAATAAAATGGATGATAAATCTGTTGGTACCTACGGGGTTAATTTCACAAGACTTTCATGGTATGATTCTGGAATTACCATCCATCCCGAAAGTATTGTTGATAGGTTCATTAGTGGATTAATTCCAAGTATCATAAGGTTATTTTCCATAAGAGTTTTTGGTATATATGAATTTTTTATTTCTTGGGCGATCAAGGATTAAATGGAGGATGGAGTCACGTATCAATATCACGGCTTTGAAAAGAAAAGGAAGATAGATTTTATAGAAAAATATAAAATCCATGAAAAGAGGAAGATGGTCATTCATTTATGCTCTATGTTTTTGAATAATCATGGAGGAAATTTACTTAAGTGGTATAATAATTGTTTTTAATTGTGGAAGGGAAGGACATCCGACATTTGATTTCCATAGTTATAGAAAGAATTTAGATAAATGTGATAATGGAAAAAAGTTAGAACATATTCACCTCCCATGATTCAATGATACATGTGTAACGAGTATATAAATGATGATAACCGATGCCCAAAACCAATGGATAATGATTATGATCAACATCAAAAACATCTAAAACTACAGGATAAGGGGAAAGCTCATTATATCACTGTTTCAGATGAGTGTTGTGATAATGACATGGTGAATGATACACTTACCATCTACTCTAGAACTACTAATGTTTTATTTGATTCTAGATATACCAACTCTATTAGAACTAAAGAATTAGATAAGGGTATTAGGATTCCACAAAAATTATTATATTTGGAATTATCTGTGAAATATCGTAATGGTATGATGATCAAATCCCAAGTCTATTATTATGCTCTGGTTGACATTTATGCGAATGTGCTTCCTGCAAATATTGTCATTCATCCTTCAGTTGAACTTAATGTAATATTAGGCATGAATTATATTTCTATTAATAAATACCACATCAATTCTCATGGAATGGAAGTTAAATTTGACATTTTAAACACTCCAATGTTCATCCATCAATGTGATGATATGTTTCAATGTCATATGGAGATTACATCTAGTGTATGGGTCTTAATTCCCATTCAAAAGTATTCTTTATCTCAAATGGATTGGGAGAAAATCTAGATATATGGTATTCAAATTATCTTGGAATTTTTAGATGTATTTCCAGAAAACATTCATATATTTACAAGAAAATATGTAGTTTATGTCTTAATATAACTTATACTTGGTTCTACAACAAATTCAATGTATCTTTAGAGAATGGAGGTAATTCAGTTCCAGGAATTGAAAAAGAAACTATAGGAAAACCATGATAAGAGATCCATTTGAGTAAGTTGTCACCTTGGGGTGCACTAGTTCTTTTTCAGAAAGAGAAATTTGGATCAATTAGGCACTATATTGATTATCTGGAGTTGAACAAGATCACAATCTAGAACAAGTATCATCATCCCCATATTGAAGACTTGTTTAATCATCTACACATAACATAATTATTTTCTAAAATTAAAATTCATTCTCAATTTCATCATCCAAGGTTTAAGAAGAAGGTTATACCTAAAAATACATTCTTTACATGGTATGACCACATTGAATATATAGTAATTAGTTTTGGTCTTACTAATTCCCTTGTTATCTTCAAGTATTTAATTAATAGAGTCTTTAGGGTTTATGGATAAATCAATTTTGTATACACATTTCACTGTGTTTTTATATATGAATTCATTTCATATGAATTTATTTATTATAATATTTATTCCACATATTAATACTTTTCAAATTCTAATATTGGATTGATATTTGGGTCAAAAGGAAGGAAAATAATGGTATTGAGGAATAAAAAGGAACTTCGCGCTGTAAGGGAAGCAATGCGGCATGAAATGACATGAAATGATGAAAATTAAAGCATCATGGATAGTTATACGTGGTGTAATTCAATTAAAAATGGTGTAATTTAATAGACAAAAAAATTACACATGGTTTAAAACAGTTACACGTGGTGTAATCCCCTGATACAACAGAAAACATAGATTTTCCAGCAAAACGTTTTGATAGGATTTTATTATTTCTTTTCACTCGGTTGACTATTTAACTCAATTTAGTCCTAAGTTATTTCTATGGATGACCATGAGTCATATGAAATGAGGATTCAATCTATGAGAGATTTATTTCATTATACTATTGAGACATGACCACAGGGTGGATACTGCATGTTTTGACCTATATTTCAACATATATAGGTTTTCATTATGTTTTGATTTTATTTATTTTAATTAATCATTGGATTTTGTCTTTTTTTTTATTTCCAATATGACTTATATTACATTTATGTCTCATTTTGTATCATTTATTAGCTTCTTAATGATATACATTTTATTAATTGTTTGTGATCACTTAACAATGATTGGGAAAATATATAGGGGAGAGCAGAATCAGTTGAAATGGGGGCATATCATTGTGTTTTATATCATTTGTTACTTAAGAAATGATTCTTTTAAATTTTTATCATGTTGTGAGTCATTATTATCAAAAAATATATTGAATCATGGAATAAGGATTTTTATAGAGGATGAAAACCAATATTATTATGATAATTAAATCATGCTTGTTGAATGTGATTATTCTTCTGCAATTACAATCCTATCATAACTCAATCTAGTTATTTTAATTCTTCATACCATTGTGAATTGAGATTCTAGGGTTTATTCACATATTTTGACCATATCTCTATCAATTAAATATGATTGATTGGGCATCAATTAAATATTGTGTGTTTTTAGGGGCAGTCATGATTTATTTTTAGAAAACCCACCTATGGAATCATATTACCCTCTCTTCAATTTCAATATATGAAATCATTTGTTTTAAATTACATCATTAGTTTAATTAAATCAAACTGATATTAGACGAGATAACCATTAGTTAGGATTTTTCATCTCTACTTTCCCCACTATTTATGAGTTTGATCCCATACATCTGATATGTTCTACCATAGTAGTTAGTATTTTTTTGGGTTAACATAAATTTCTAATTTTAATTATTCCTAAAATAATTAACAATGCCTTTAGTTCATGTCAAATTATGGTTCTATAAGCAGGAAGAAGTGACGTATTGTAGACAAATTGAGGCCAATTACATAGGTCAAAGAATTTTATTATCTCGTTTATATTTACATATTTTATTCAAGGTCATTGTTTTTTCATTCATTTTTTAAATTAATTTTTAGTATTATGTTCTTGGTAGTTTTTGTTGTTCTTATAGTTATGTTATATATCATTTCAATATTATTTCCCTCCACTGTCATAATATTATGAATATCAAGAGTATCAAAACACATAGGAAGCACTAAATTCGGGTGGGTGGAGTCAACATGATGATGGTCGGAAGGATTAATATTACCCTATGTAAGGTGAATTGAACCCTCCAATGTTTAACAACACCTAATATCAACCGAAATAAGAAGATTCAAACTACTAAATAAATTTTTGGGATGAGTAGTACACTAATGACAACTACTATCTTTAGAAATCTCAGGAACATCATCCTGAAGAAATACTAACCAGATTTCATGCTTAGTTATTTGAAGTGATAGACATGGTGATTACAATAATTTGGTTGAACTCTGAAATTTGGGAAAATTGACTACTCACCATTCTTAAATCATTTCAAAATTTAATTGTATTACTAACTCCATGTCAATAGTTCCAGATAGCTTTTTTGGTTCATTTAAAGATGATGAATGTCAAAAATTGGAGGAAGACCAAGATGTTGAAATAAATAAACCTTAATATAATTACTATCAAGAAATACATTACATCCAATAACAATAGAACCATAATTCCAATAGACTAGCCACATTGCTAATGTAATTCATTCCAGTGTTAGATAAGATGATGGATAACCATGATCTCCAACTCAGTGGAAAGATATATTTGATTACTCAAGTTTCACATTTTATTTCAAATTTAAATTACCATATATGAAATATACTATTAAAATCGAATACATGGATTGATTATTTTAAAGGGTAAGAGATAAAAATGTGTAGAAAGTCAGTACTAAAAAATCATTAATGGAATAAAAATCAGAGGAAGAGAATAAAGAACATTACCTAGAGTCTTTTGGTAACATTGAAATATATAATACTTACTATTTAGAAAAAATATCAAAACCTAAGGTATCCCTCCTATACATAAAAAAAGACCATCAAGAATCAATAGAAATCCGTTTTCCATATTCCTGAAGTGGAGGAATGAAATTTTATGAGAATTTTTTATTAGATTGATGAAGAGGAAGAAGAAGAGAAGGTCAATGTATTACAATATATAGAAATAGAGGTACATGATTGAGAATATATGAATAATTATGAAAAATTCAAGGAAGAGTGTAATGGAAAAACATGCAATGAACTCACTAGTATTCTTGAGAGAGAATATGAATAGGGCTCCCTAATATATTTTTAACATGAAGGGTGAAATTATTAGGCTCCAATTGATGATTTCATTCCAAAATCATAGACTAAGAAAATTAAAAATGTAGTGGAGGAGGTGGATAACTACAAAATCTATTAAGATTTTGATTTCTATTACTTTCATTACTTATATCCTCAAACTACAGCCCACAACTAGTCATGATGAACAAATTGTGGAGGAAGAGGAAGACTATACCAGATACATAATAATGGAATATTTGGGTAAATCCAAGACAGTTAGCATTGTACCATGTTCAAATCAGAAAACCAAGTTAAAAGGATGAGCTGACCAACCAGAAAAAAGAGCAACTATTATGATGAAAATAATATTTTAAAATTTATTTTTAATATATAGATATATTTTATTTTATTTTTTCAAATAAATCTCTCTATGGTGGTACTATTTGAATATTTGATCCAAATAATTTAAATTTTTAATGGCCTATACTTTAACTATTTATTTTTATACTTCAGGTCCCTAGAAGGAAAAATTACGATGCTATTGATGAATCTGAAAACATGAAATTTTAACAACAGAAACTTGAAAAGATAAAACCTAATAGACCCATTAAACATAATTAATTGTTGTTTAGTACTATTTTGACTTTTTTATATTTTTACATCACCAACTTTTGGTTGTAACATGATTTGATGAAAAATTAATTGAATTTTTTCATTGACTAAACTGAATTAGATTCACCCACAAAAAAATTTGAATTATTTTTTTACTCATTGATCTAGGTAGTATCATTACCAAGGAGAGTTATATTGATAAGTTGGAATATTTTATATATGATTCCCATAAATGAAAAATAAATAAATGTAAATTTTAAAATTCAATTGCTTACTTTAATTTGTAATTTCTAGAAAATGATTGCTGATATGGTTTCTTTAATGGATGTTGACTCCTAAAAGCATGCATTGAGTGGACTGATTGTTGACTTTCATACCATGACCTGATTGAATCATATTATATTCCCATTCCCAAGAGGATTATATTCCAATCATTTTTTTATTTTTTGAGAATATTTTTTCAGTGATCCCTGGGGGTCCTTTGGGCTAAAAATAGGGCTTTCAAGCCTTATATTCAGGCCACTTAGCCTTGGACCTTCGTGCTATATAATGGGTCTCCCTCTACCCAATCTAAAGTGGTCTTTTCCTTAATAATAAATTGTGGCTTTGGCCCCAACCTTAAAAAAATTGATCATCCTTTATCACATATAATCCATGTACGACCTCTTTAGTAATAAGCCTTGTTACATGCCTTTATTTCCTTTCCTACCCTAGTCTTTCTATTTTTCATGATATTCAATTGAATGAGTGTGGGTGTGTTTATGGTAAATATGGGATGTTCTATCTTTAGGGGATACTATAGTTTTTTTTTTCAGGGGATTATGGGGAAGGTTAACATTTACATTCATTTTATTCCATAGTATAATCCTTTTTTTGTAAGCAGATCAAATTAAAAATGAATAATAAGAAAAAATGTTGTTTATCGGGTAGGTAGAAAATCACCATTTTTAAAATGACGATCTGAAAATCATATGTGGTTATATGTTGGATGTTAGAATTATCCTTGGGAAGCATCTAAGAAAAAATTGAAAAAAATGGCTTTAAATTTGGTGAATCAAAAATCATAATTTTCTGACCGATGATGTTTATCTTATGTGGTTAGGTGGGGGATGTGAGGTTTATTTCACTCATGACTTATGGAAGATATAGAAATATAAATTATAGGATTATAGTTTATTATGATTACATTATTTTTGATCCTTTACTCTGAGCTTTAGGGGGTGTGTGAAGTGGAATTAATTTATTTGGGATAGCATTTCATTGATCTTATCTTCTCAATATCATGAATTTTACATTCAAGTTTAGTTCATCCTCAAGAATTACTTTACTTACAATATTCTACCCACGTACCCTCATCCATAGAGTTATTTTATCCTTATATCAAATCCCATATGATTAATTGTGATATTTGTTTTTACAAAGAGGAGAATGTGGATTCAATGAAAGCTTATGGTTAGGATCATGTACATGAGGTATGAGTATAAATCAATTAAATTGTTACCTTGAGTGATGAGTGGGAAAATAAAATGGTTTGGTAAATCATAAATTGAATGGGTGTTGATGACCAACTGAAAACTGTGTGTGAAAAGGGAAAAATATCATGCATTTCACCTAATAAATGAATCATGATTTTTGGATTCATTATTGGGTATGTATTATGATTTTACAATATTTAGTTATAACTTGTTTTTTGAGAAATATAATTTGAAAATTCCTATATGGATGTATAGATCCTTGGTATTTAGATGTTGAGGTTTTTCTCGGGGATGATAAAAGATTTTAGCGTGGGGGTATTTGATAACACTATTTTGTATACATATTTTGACATGTTTTTACATATGAATTAATTCCATATCAGTTGAAGTTATATAAAATTTTTGAATGATATTAATATTTTTCAATTTCTTATGTAGGATTTAATGTCAGAGAAAAAAGAAGGAAAACAATGGAATTGAGGAATAAAAAAGAACTTCACACAGCAAGGGAAGAGAAGCGGCGTAAAAGGACCTATAATAAAGAAAATTAAAGAATCCTAGACATTTACACGTGGTGTAATTTTGTAGAAAAAAAATTACATATGGTTTACCTCAGTTTTAGGTGGTTTAATTTCCCAATGCATTAAAAACATAGATTTTCCAGTGTTATGTTTTGACAGGATTTTATGATTCATTTTAACTCGGTAAACCATTTAACTCAATTTTTTACCCATGTGAACCCTCTGGAAGACCATGATTCTTATTAAAGGAGTATTCAAACCATGAGAAAATTATTCCATTACACTCTTTAGGCAAAACCAGTGGGAGGCTGCAGAATGGTTTCGACTCAAATTTCTTCTTATATAGGTTTATATTATGTTGTTCTATTATTTATTTCATGTAATCATTGGAGTTTTTCTGGTATAATTCCATTATCTATTGAATTCCCTTTCCTTCTCATTTTCTCTTGTCTATTATCTTCTTCATGGTATATAGTTTCTTCATCATTGGCGATCACCCAATAATTATTGGCTAAATCTATAGGGGAGAGAAGAATCAGTCGAAATTGGTGTGTATCAATGTGTTTTATTTCTTTCTTTACATTCAAAATGATTATATTCAATTGGTATCATATTTTGATGATTTATTATAATATCTTTTATTGAATCATGGACAATGTTTGTTCAATAGAGTACGAAAACCAACATGATTAAGACAATTAATTCATCACCATTGAATTTGATTATTCTTCTACAACTATAATCTAATCTTAATCCAATAGGGTTCTTTTAGTTAGTCATAACACCATTAATTGAGTTTCTAGGGTATATTGATAGGGTTTGACAATCTCTCTGTTGATAAAATATTTTTATTTGCACATCCATTGAGTATTATCCTTTTGAATGTGTAGTAACGATTTATATTTAGGAAAAATGCCCATAGAAACTGATTCCTCACTCTTTTATTTAAATTTTATAAATTCATTTATTTAAAATTTCATCATTAGTTTAATTAAATAAAATATAAATTTGATGACATAACTTATATTTAATATTTATCATCACCGCGTTCCCCTATATCTGTGGGTTTGACTCCATACTTCCATGTTAAATTTCTATTATAGACAGTTTTGTAGGGGTTAATATAAATTTTTTATTTTACTCATTATCAGAGGAATTAACAATTCCTTTCGTGCATATCAGTTACGTCAAATATTTTGTGGTAATATTTATAGATGATATTTGTATCTATTAAAAGAGAAAAGAAGAGCATGAAGACCACATGATAATTGTACTAAAGACCCCAAGGAAGGAGAAATTATGTAAAAAATTCCATATTGTGAATTTTGGTTATAATAAGTTTCATTTTTGGGTCACATGATCTATTGATATGGTATAACAGTAGGTCCCACAAAGATAGAGGCTATTAAATGTTTTCCTAGAACAACCATAGTGACTGAGGTTCACAACATTCATTGTTTAGCTTGATATTATTGGTGATTTTGGAGTATTTTTTAGGACTATCCCTTCTTATGACCATGTTAACTCGGAAGGGTGTCATGTTTTTATAGATAGATAAATGTGTGCAAAATTTCAAGAAACAAAAGAGAAGGTTGGTCGACGCACCTATTTTTACATTACCCTATAGTGGAGAAGTGGTTGTTATCTATAGTGATGCAACAATGAAGTAATTGGTATGTGTTCTTACACATAATAACATGGTTATTACTTATATAGCACAACCATGGAAAATTCAACAGAAAAATTACCCAAATCATGATTTAGAGTTAGCAGCTGTAATTTTTGAATTAAATATACGGTGAAACCATAATTATGGGGAAAATTGAGAAATATATAATAACAAAAGTATGAAATATATATTCACATAGAAGGACATGAAAATGAACCAGAGAAGATAGTTAGATTTTATAAAGGAATATAAGTGCTTAATACGTTACCACCCTGGAAATGTGAACAAGGTGACAAATGCTTTGAGTAAAAAGGATCATCGTAACTTATCTATGGTGAGGATCATAAAACATCCAATATATATGGATTCTTAAAGAATGGAGCTAGAAATAATGAAGCAAGGGGGAAAATATTATATATCTGAAATAAATGTTCAACCCTCTACCTATGTAAAGATTAAGCTGGAACAGATGGAATTTGTAGAGTAGAATAATAAAGTTAGAAATGTTCATGAGTTTATCCTTGTCAATGTGGAATGATGATGTTTCGGAATTGTCTATGTGTTCCCTACATACCAGATTTGAATAAGGATCTTTTATTAGAAGCTCATAGTTCTTCATTCTCCATTCATTATTTCAGTTTGATGATTTATAGAGATTTACAATAAAACATCGGGTGAGATGGCATGAAGAGAGAAATCACAGAGTTTTTATCTTAGTTCTTGGAATGTCAACTTGATATGGTTGGAAGACAAAAGTAAAAGGGGATGTTTCATCCATTACACATACATGAATGGAAATGGTGGAATATCACTATATATTTTATCATTGGACTACCCAAAACCTATAAAGAGGTTAATGATATATGGGTGGAAGTCGAGCATCTTAAAAATCCATAACACATCATCATTATTAAAGAGGACTTCTGTCGTGATCAACTTTCTAGGATATACATAAATGTGGAGGTTGGGATGTCTGGAGTACCACATTCTATTTTATAGTATCAATACTTGAGGTTTACCTATTTGTCCTGGGAAACTGTTTAGAAAGAACTTGACACAGAATTGTGTTTCACCCCAACTAGTCATCCAATATTGATGGTCATTCTGAAATAACAAATCAATACCTAAAGGATATGTTGAGATCATGTTCTCTAGATTTCAAAGGTGGTTGGGATCAACACCTTTCTCTTGTTTTGTTTTCGTACAATAATATATTTCAATCAAGTATTAATATGGAACCATATGAATCCCTATATGGGATGAAATTTAGAGTTCTAACGTGCAATGATAAGTTTGGAGAAAGAAAGCTATTGGGACCAGAAATTGCGGATGAAATGAGAGAGAAGGTTAGATCCATTCAGTAGCTTATCATGGAAGATCAATGTAGGAATAAATTTTTTAATGATAACTGAAGGTGTGATCTAGAAATTAACATTGGTGAGGAGGTGTTTCTATAAATATCGACATAGATTAATGTTATGCCATTCGGGAAGAAATGTAAACTAATCCCTAGGTATATTAATCCATTTGAGATTCTTGGTCATATTTGGATAGTATCATATCACATAGAAATTATTCAAAATCTATCACTACTCCATGATGTGTTAGATATATCTCTTCAGAAGAAGCATATACCAGACCCTACACATGTATTAGACTCATAGGTCATAACAATAGAGTAAGATCTTTCTTACGAGGAACATACTGTTGAATTTAATAATCGTACATAGAAAGATCCATGAAACAAGACCACTAACCTGGTAAATGTTTTGTTATTAAATAACTAACTAGAAGAATCTAAGTGGTAATAAGTGGATATGATGAAGCATAATCATCCTCATATTTTTTACACGAATGATGAATTTTGAGGGAGAAATTCATTTTTTGGGGTCTAGAATGTAACACCCTGAGTTTTATAAGACTTTTTTCTAGAATAAATGGAATTTTCATTAATATATTTCATTGAAATACGACTAAAATTACTTTCACATGACATTTAATCTGTATGTGTTACATGAAACATTGATTTGGTGTATTTTAAACACAAAACTGACTTGACATATGTTACACGCAACACTGCTTTTATTTGATACATCTATTTTTTCATAATTATTTAAATGAGATAATTATAACCTAGATGTTAAAAATAGTAAAATGAATAGTAATAAATACTTTTAAAATATTTTTTATAATGTTTTTATACAAATAATAGATATTGATAATGGATTAAATAATTTTTGTTAAAGTCCTTATATATTTTAAAATACTATATTTTTAAATCAAATATTTTCATGTACTTTTTTAAAAATAGTAAATTTAATTTCAAAAACATTTACAAATTTAATTTGATAAAATATAAATCATTTTTGAATTTATATTGTCGAAATTATCGTACGGTAAATTTTTGGGATTTTTTATTTGAAACTATATTTTTTGGATAAATAGTGAAAAATACTAAATATTATTTAAAAAAATTCATTTAATTTATTTATAGTATTAAATTATTTTTTAAATATTATTAATGTGTATTTATATTGTAAATTTATTAATTAATCCAACATACGTCATTGGTACCAATTTCACATTTAAATTGGATGTAAAAACAATGCAAACTTTTGATTATTTTTACATTAAAAACCCACAGTGTTGTCCCGTCGTTAGGATTAAATTTAAATTAATTTATAACAATAATTTGATTACTGTTTGGAAAAAAGATTCCTAATTTTGAATTATAATAATTGATTATTTCTAATGAGTTCAACTTCTTTTATTTCCAATAATAATAGTGAAAGTAATTAAAATTAATTACAACGATTAATGTAGAATTAAGCATAACAAGGGAATAAACATTAATCTTAAGGGACCAAATGATATATCAACTTTTATATAACCCATTTTTGGAAAAAAAAAATTCCATGAAAATTATATTACAGATTTTATTGGTTTTTAATACATTTTTTAGGTAAAAATGTGGGGACACCTAACTTGATTTACAAAATGACAAGCATGTCTCCTCTTCCATGTAAAAGGCAACACACCCTACCCATTATTAACACCTCTAAAACCTCTTAGTATTATTAAATATCTACCCAATACACATCATAACATCCTTTAACCCAATTGAATCCTCCATTTTTTATGAAAACCTTCCAAGGAATCCCTTTTGTGAAAACCAATAGGAGTTACCCGATTAATAGGTAACACCCTCCCACATGATCCTTTCTTTTAATTTCATCCTTGACTATTTATATTATCATTATTGCATGATTAATTGAAAAAAAATTCAATATATTGGGATATTTTTATTCTATGGTTTTTACCTACACTTACACACACTTTCATCTAATGGGCAACAGACATACTGTTTATTTGTAAAGCGAACTACCGCCTCACAAAACAATGATTGGTCATTTTACATTACAACCTATAATGGTTAGAATTGTGATGGAAACACTATTTATATATGATATATATTATGTTTTTAATATTTTTTAATTAATTTAAAACACATATCTTTATACTATCAGTTTTCTGTAAATATGATAGTTTTATTAGGATGTGTGGAATACCTCCCCTCAAAGCATTTTGATTCAATCATACACTACAAGGAATTTATTAATTATGGGTTTAATGAACATATATTTTATATATGATTTAAAAATTCTACATAAATAAATAAATAAATATATTTATTTATTTCATTTACTTTTTCCCCTTCAAAACAGCAATTAAACAGAAACAAAATTTATGGATACATACAACACACCATCTCCAGGAATTGTGTATTCCATTTCATAAGTATATTTTCTATGAATAAATAAAATACACATATAGTGAATATAAATGATACATATATAATGTTTTATATTTTTTAAATCATGATATAAGTATAAGAACCAAAGTTATAACATATTAATACACATGCGAAGAACAATGCAGATATTAACCAAAGTGAAACCTTCACATAGACTAGTTAACAAGAGGGTAATATAAATTCATAATAAACTCATATATATAGATTTATATATAATAATATTGTTATTTATAATACTTTTATATTTATTATAAATGAGGTTATAATGAGTACAACGAGAGTCAAGACAAAAGGTAAGGGGATTTCAAGTTTCAAATTAATTTCTATAAGATTTACACCTTATTCATCAGTCATATCTTCTGAGTGGTGGTTATACTGGATAGGAATATAGTATATGAATTCTATACTTAATTTTATTCATATTTACATATCCATTTTAGGATCTCACTTTCATGATGTTTATCTTTCAATTGTTACCAAATCAAAAAATAATGCTTATCTCAATTTTCCTTCTTTAAGACTCATGCCACGAACCTTAAGAATGAGGTTTTAAAAAAGGATTCCAATATGATATTTAAGATCATTGTGAAGGAAAGTTAATTTTATTTTTTATTGTTTTCATGAGTCCTGTATATGTTTTCTATGTATTTTTAATAAAATGGGTTTCAAATTTTTTTTTTATTATTTTTAATGTTTTCAAGGAAAATTATTTTCAAAATAATTTCAAATATTATTTTTCTGATTTTAAATAAAAGGATTTAAATTATTATTTCAAACATTTCACTATATTTTTTCAATTTTATTTTCAATAAAATGTGTTTCAAATGGTTTTTTGTTTTAAAGAGACCTTTTCAAATCTGATAAGTTATTTTCCTCAAGAAATGTTTTCAAAATATCCTTAAAAGTTATTCTTCATCTAAGATAAAATCTTTTGATGTTATTCATTCCATTCTATAAAATGATCCAAAGGTTCCATTAATATTTTTCTAGAATGGTTTATTTTTTTATGGAATGATTCTTATGAAACCCCTTTCTAATACAAGGTTTAAAATCTTTTAAAACCATCTTATTTTCACGAGGTATGCTATGATGAAATGATAATGAATTCTATATCTATTACATATGTTATAATGTGATTAAAAGTTATTTTTACCCATTAATTTTATGGTATTATAATAGGTTTTTTATTCAACCCATCTATTTTTATTTTTCATGTTATGATGAAAGTGGTATTATCTTGGGGAACATGTTAGAATTATTTTCATATGATATTGGAGGGACCTATATCTTAATCCAATTAATTGGGTAAATATTTATATCTCACGAGATAATGATTTGAATCATGTCATAGTGATTGATCTACTATGTTAATATGGGGAAACCAAACCCCTTAAAAGGAAATGATTGTGACTAGGGATAGTGGTGTGTCCTTCCTAGTAGGTCTAGTCACTATTATGTTGGAATATGTGAAAAAATGGTCCACTATGGGAATATGGGGAAACCTAATACCTTACATGTAATTGACTGTTAATGGGGATGGATTTTTGTCCCTCCTAGTGGGTGTATTTCCCATGAATTTCCTTGATAAGTTCATGAAATGTGTCTTGACTTATAAGAAAAGATATCACATGTTTTTTTAACTCATGTTTCAATGTATGATTCCTATGATATGATTTCATGGATTATGTTCTTGATATACTAATGATCCATGGATTACTAACTACAATGATTTAATCCTAGACTCATGTTTACAATCTTATGATATATAGGGTATGGTCCTCTAATGTTATGACCATGCTCGCATACCCCTATGATCAAGTTAATTCTTACATGTCTTGTTTTTTTACCCTTGTTTCTCATCTGAGGTAACCCCTTTTTATTTTTCTTTACCAAAGTTATGAAGATATGTATTATGTTTGATGTGTCTATGAAGGGTTCCAGTCATTAAGAACATTGTGGGAGATAATTTTTAACACTTCTTTGTTGGTGATTATGTTTCCTTGTTTCCAAAGGCACTAGACTTGTATTATCTTTGGGTGTTTATCTGTATAATGTTTTAAGTATTCTAAAAAATTTATGTAATTTAAATGTATGAAATGTATGGTTCGCTCAATTGAGTCTTGCTTATGGACAAGAAGAACCTTGGATGGGACACTAGTGATTGTTCTTAGGTGGGGTCATTGTAATGCAGTTTTAGTATAGGGGGTTCCAAAGTGCTATTATAGAGTGTTATCAATGTTAAGTTATAAAAAACAGCCTTTTGGGGTAATGTAGAGTGTATATTTTGAAATGTTTTTAAATATGGGGATGATTTAATGTTTATTGTTGAGCTAGTACCTGCATGAGCTGATGACAATGTTGCCAGTGATATTTGGATTGTTTTTTTTGTTTTAATAGTTGAAATTCAGTTTAAAAATAATAATAATATGATGTTATTGGTTTCTATTTAATAATACTATCTTGGAAAGGTTAAATGGAGTACTAAAGAATCATGTTTGGAAAATAATACTCAAATATTATATGTGTGTTTCTTATTATTATTGTATTTAATTCAAAATTAAAGTGAATGCTTTTTTTGTTTAAAATTTCCACATTAGGATAAATAATGTTTTCTTTTACAGATTCTTGGTGGAATTAAACTCATCAAACCTAGAAACATGATCCAGTGTGTGCATGGTTATGGTTCTTGACACTGATATGGGTTAGTAGGTGTCGTATTTCTAGATATTACATGAATTTGCTGAGGTAGGGATGTGTATGGGATAATGTATAGATATTATTTTTAAAATATTTTCTATTTGTGATATATATACATTTATATGTGCATTGACCATGGTATTTAGAATTTTAATATTATTATTTCTAAAAAACCCACCATTAGGGCCTATGGATAGTGGATATGTGGTTCCACCTAGGCATACACAATATTAGGCACTTGATAGTGGGGATGAAAATGATCCCTAATTAGAGACTTGAGGTGTGAATGATAAGTATAGTTGGTAGAAGATATGGGATAATGGTTAGATAAAGAGATCAAGCTGATTACAATGAGTTATCAAATTTTCAATCGAGGATCTTATTGACATGTTTCATAAATAATATATTTAACATGGGAGTTCCCATTAAAACACAATCCCTTTTTCCAGAAGAGGTGTAACCTAGGGAGAAGAATACAGGTTGTGTTCATACAAATAATCTTTGATCACATCAATATTTTACTAGGCTCGAGGGTGAAAATGTCTATGTATATGCTTATTGGATCGTAAAAATATTGATGGGGGTGAGTAGGGGAAAGAAGTTATGTAGGATGTGTTAATATTGGAATAAGTTTTTTTGATTTTATATAATATTTTTTTCTTATGATGTTGATGGTAGAGAGGTATTTTATGTTTATTTACTTTTTACAAGGAGAGACTGTGGTCATGAATTCTGTATAAATTTTATTGTCATTTTTTTGGGTTGTTATAAATTTTGTGGGGGATGAGTTTTCTATGGTATGAATGTTGGAGGATGGTTTCTAAAAATCTATTATGGCGTAGGTAAAAATATTAATGTTTATATACTTATCATATGTTTTGAATGCGGCACATATTATAGAATCCTATAACCCACAATCCTATATCATGTGTTAAAATCCATAACTTTACATTATCAGCTACGATTTTTGATAATTATGAACCACATTTTTTCATGTCAAATGTACTACATCCGAAGTACTACCTAGATTGCATATATTATGGAGTAACTTTTAGGTATAGAGTTTATAGAGAGTAAGAAAAAAATCCTAACTCACAATTCACATGACTTCAAATGATCATTAATCCCACCTAACCAAAATTTTACTTTTCACATTAATACATTATCATAATCTATATAAAATATCTTCTAGAAAAAACTCATACAACATCGTTTTTTAATACACGAGTAAAAGGAAACATAATAAGGGCGATATTAGACTCTCAATAAAGGTATACATTACAATTAGTAATTAAATGTCATAAATGAGTATAAGATATAATAATTTTATGATTAAATTTTCAAATTGCATAATAAAATAAAAAAAGAACCCATAACATCAATACTTGGATAAAAAAATGAAAAAAATGGAAAATGAATGAGACCTAATAATATGTTACTAATATACATGTGATTTCAGGTGAAATCAATAGAAACATTATAAACCCATAAAAAGCATAAATAAAACATTTACCCTCTTGGGACATAATTTTCACATAAGTTTTACAAATACTCATACAAATAGAATAATCATACAGTCAACTTCCATACCCAATGTATTATAGGGTTATCATGGACCCACCAATAAATCATTTACCATGTAGGTGACCATTATTGGTTTATCAAAGAACCACCAGTCATTGGTTTATCATGGAACCAACCATCATTGGTTTATCACATAAACACCCGTAATTAGTTTATCATTGAACAACACATCATTGGTTTACCATAAAACCTCCCATCAAATATTTAGGTACCATTAGAAAATAGTAACACATAAAATCTTTCATTTCATCAGAAACTCAAAGAAACTACCATTATCGCTTTTATAACTAGGTTATACCACAAAAAAGAAATTATTTACATGACAATATAATTAATACATGGTTAAACCAAGGAAAATAAATGTTTTTAATAATGATATCTTTGAATCCTGATTAACACATGGAAAAGAAAGGAGATACGTAAAAATCAATTTGAAACATGATTAAATATTGGGAAATAGATTTTTCCAATAATATTCTTTTTGAAACATGATTAACCCTTGTAAAATAAATGGTTTCCATAACAATATATTTCATAAAATGTTATACCATGGAAACGAAATGAGTTCTATAATAATCACTATGAAACATGTTTAACCATGGGAAAAGAAACACTTTCCATAAAAATAGCATTGAAACATGATTAACCCATGGAAATGAAATGTGTTCTAAATAAATCTCTCTAAAACATGATTAACCCAGGGGAAATAAATGGTTTTAACATTAATCTCTTCAAAGCATGATTAACCCATTGAAAAGAAATGAGTTCAATAAAGTCCCCTTTGAAATAATCTTAGTCCATACAGAGATGAATGAGGATGGAATAAATATAAATATCCCATATCTATGATAACTAACAACAAGTGTGGTTGATAATGATGAATGGAAATACGATTAAAATAACATTTAAAACATTCTTAAGTCAAATAATTATTAAGCATTCGAATGTTTCCCATACAACATTGAAACATTTTAAACATTGTCCCAAGAAAGAATAAAATTAAATTAAACAAACAATATAATTAAAATTAGGATATTAATTATTTAACATGTCAAATAAATATTATATAAACCTCATAAAATAAGGTAGGTTCATAACATAACAAACACATCAAAGAATTCAAATTGTGACAAAAATAAATCACCAGTTTGGTAGCATTGAAACTATAAACCCCAGGAAAGTGATATCAAAAAATGGATATATATATATATATATATATATATCCCCACTAATTTAATTAGTAAATACATTAATGGAAGTTATATACGTCGTACAATAAAAATAAGTGGTAATTATTTTAAAAGTCTCATAACAATAAAAGTGAGTCTAGAAAGCACCTTACTACTAGTGTAAATTTTTAATCATGAGATCTGTGAAAACATAATATATATTAAAATGGTAAATATAGTTAATTAAATTAAATTTGTGATACAAAATTTCATAGAGATATATATACACCGTATAAAATTAATTTTGTTCATAATAATAAATTAATATCAATTGAATGTAAATTGAGATGAAACCCCTTACAGCTATGGTACCATCGAAATTGAAAACTAGATAAGTGAAAATAATCAAATAAAACCCTTAAATAATAGGAATATAAAATAAATAATGATATAATATATCAAAAGGGGATGTATATACATACTAATAAATATGTATGTGGTCAGAATGAAATAAATCTCACAGAAGCAAAAAAAGTGAGATGAACATACCTTACCTTGAGTTGGATTTTTCATGATTTTCCGTTATCTTATAAATAATAAAAATATGTTAATTATATAAATTATTAATAAAACTTTAAATGTTTTTTATTACATTTATTTCAATTATAAAAAAATTATATTAAATTAAATATTAAATAATATTTATGCTGGATGTTTTGACCATATTCATCTTATGTGGGAAAAGTGAATTTCATATGTTGACTAAGGTCTGTGATATAATTATTACAATTAATTATTAATAATAATAATAAAATAATTATCACATATTTACATCAATAATACTTTAAAAATCAATCAGGAAATATAATTTTGAAAAATGAACCTATGTTACGATCATGGAGACAGTAATATGTTTATAGACAAAAGTAACGTTCTAATTTTTCAATAATCATTATGAAAATAAGGTATGTAAACCATATAACTCTAAAATAAAATTTATATCCTAAATAAAATATATTTTAATTAATTATAATTATATAAATCATTCTTGTTATGTGGTGATGAAAAAAAAAGAATCACATCGCTTCAAAGAGGTGGCAGTCCACCTATCCACGAACGACATTATCACATCTTCGATGTGAGAAATGAAAATAAGAAATGATATTTCATATATATAGATAGATAATTATTTCATGAATATCATCAATATTTCATTTTTTATCATATATTTTTTTAACCCATCCATTATACATTCCGTGTAATTTATGAACGAATCACATCACTTTGAGGAGTCGTTAGTCCACATGCCCATAAACGATGTTATGATATTCCTAAAAAATATAAATAATGAAGGTAAGAGTTATATAATAATAAATAAATGCTAGAAAAGTTAAAAACATATATATAATATAAAAATAGTATGTTCTTCATAATTCCCACCCATGAGAGGTGGTAAACGAAACATGAACGATATCGTTTTGTGAGAAAATAGTCCACCGTACACATGAATGATGATTTAGTTTCCCATTTTATGAAAGACTGTGTAATTTAAGGTCAAAAGTTTTACATAAAAAATATTATTATATTTATTATATGGATGAAATTATGTAATAATAAAATCAAATTAATTTAAGGGGTTTAGAATGAAATAAAATAGATGTTCTCGTTGAATAATGTTAAATATTCTTTGGGTTTCTCATTTTGGATTTATCAAAGGACATTATTATATTGTCTTATCCCCAATTTTAAGATTCTAGGATGAGTGTAGGTATGTTTAGAGACGATTTTGGTAGGTATTGTCTAAGAAAAAATCTTTCATAGGTGTGAAGATATGTGGATAGGTGGTGGCCTTTTATATGTGATGGAGAGGACACACATGGTATTTTTGAAAAGAAAGTTACATGTACCCATTTTTTAACAAATAAAGGATTAAATGACACAAAAAATCATTGAATAGTTTTTTAATTGTTGTTATATTGACATTAAAAAGGTCCTGAAAAAATTATAGGTCATTTGGTCCTTTATGATGAAAGTTTAACCACAATGTAATCTCATTTTTACCTTAATCACAATAATTAATTATAAAAATATTCAATAACATTTTTTGTCTAAAACTATGAATAACTTTATATAAAATATAGATTTTCATTATTCCAAATTTGGAATCTGTTTTTCAAAATTCCAATCACAGAAGTGGAATAATTTAAATTAAATGTAATCCCACTAATAGAAATAAATAATGGGGTTTTAATGTAAAATTTCAAAAGATTGAAATGTTTTTATATCCAATCTCAATTTGAAATTATTTCTAATAGCCTAAATTGGATTTACTGATTTATAGTTCCAATAAATATACTTTTAACCAAATTTAAAATATGAGTTCACTATATAAATAATTTATATGAAAAATATTTTTCAATTAAAATTTATTGTTTTTCTCTATTCATCAAAAAATAAATTTCATATAAATATTCCATAAACACAACCTAATATAATTTTTAAATTATATTTTAAATAAGAATTTTATTTTTCAAAAAATATTTTTGATTATTAAACAATATATTTTTAAAAAAAGTTCCCCATTAAAATGTGTTAAATATAACTTTTTCAAAAAATACAGTTTTATGATTAAAATTGTATTTTTTATTATATTAAGAATATAAAAAATATTGGATGACTTTAAAAAAATTAGAGAATATATAATATATAAATTTCATTAATATATTTGACTAATGTTTATTACATTAATTTATTGTGATAAAATGATTGTGTGGGAATGGAAATGGTTTTTCATAAAAACACATCATTTATATTCAATTAGTTTTTATTTTTATTTTTAAATAATTTTTCCAGAATGGTTTCATTATATAGACATATTTAAACCATATATTCAAAATCTAGTTAGTAATATTCATTTCCTCCATTTCGATGTAGGTGTGTTCACTATCATGTTAAATATTAATATTAATAGTATACTATTGTCAGATAAAAATAAAAAATTCATGTGACACAAGTTATTAATGAAACTCAAGGTTATATGCAATGAAATATTAAAAAGTTTTTGAGTATAAAATAAAGCTAAAATATGATTTTATTGTAACAAAATTTATTAATGGATTTAAATTAACTTGAAAGAAGATATTTCAAAAAAATATCATGATGTTACATCATACCCGCTTATAATGAATTTCACCCTCGAAATTCACCTTAGTTAGTAAAGGGATAACATCTTTAGAATTTATTTATTGAAACTGACATCCTACAAAGGGTGAATAAAACATCCTATTATAAATGGATTGTAGGACTTATAATCGTCACCAAAAGTTACAAAGAACTAATATTCATCATAGAGAGAACATAGATTAAAAGATTCAATAAATACAGATAGTGAATGTGGTTCATTGATAAAAAAAATTGAATGATATATGGAATTTTAAGGGGGGAAATGAAATTATGATATTATTTAAAATGAAATCATTTCATTAAAATTGAATCTACTAAGATAATACTTATTATTTAATGTTCCTTTTCCTAGAGTTAATGAATTTTCTTTCCATTTAGACCAACATAAGAAATAGAAATAATGAAATATAATGAACTAATAATTATAAAACAATACATTAATAAATTCCCACTGAAATATCACAATTTTCTCTAAATGATGAGTATTCAAGATAATTTTTTAATAATTGACGTTTTCAAATATACTTTTAAATTAAACATAACCATAAAAAGGTATAATCAATCTATTCCACATGTTTTTAGACATTAACCAAAAACCAAAGTAGATAGTACATACTATGATAATTTAAAAAATTTAGAACCCTTCATATGATACCTTAATCTAAAAAATATAACGGAAAGAACTAAATTTAAAACTAAATTATTTAATAAATAAAAAACCTTAAAATTCCTCCATCATTTCCTAGCTATGTTTGAAAAAAAATATACGATGGCCTTTACCAAATATTATACCATGTTAAATAAAAAATTATTATTCATATAAAACCACATATGATTGTAAAATATACTTTATATTATCATGTGAAAAATTAAATGATAATGAGGACATCATGTGTGCAAGTGGTAGTGAGTGAAACCTTTATATTCTTTCGTTCCGGGGATCAGGCCCCACCACCTCAACTGATGCGACAAGTTGTCACCAAACATATGGTTTATCCCTTTTTCGTAATACTAATTATAAATTTCATCATAAAACCCTTCATGTTGAACTTAGGGGTAAAAAATAACTCATCCCAAAAAACGTATCTGAAAATTTCATTGATAACCTGAATTTTTTTACTACTTAAATAGATAAAATGGGGTGTCTATGTCTTTGAACATATTATAAATTATAATAATATTGTTGTATTATGAAATAAATAACTCCAAATACAAAATGATAATAAAAAATACTAATATCTAATGTCATCTATGAAAACCTTTGTCACTAAATACAACAACCTCGACCCCACAATCCTAGATCTTGTACTGAAATCCATAAAATTTCATTCTAAATTTTGATGACAATAATTGTGACCCAAATTTTTTAATCTCAACCATAAAACATCAAAAAAACTTTTATTAGTTTCATTCAATATGAACATTTAGGATTAGATTTTTAGGGAATTAAAAAAAATATCATACAAAATAATTCCCATGACAATAAATAGGAATTTATACCTCTTAACCCTTCATTTATTTTTCACATTAATGAAAACTATCATCCATATGATACATTTATAGACATAAATGTTTTAGCGTTATTCTTTAAAACATGGGGAAAAAGAAAAATAATATGGGTGAGCTCATATGCTTAGTATGGGTAAATATTATCATTAATTTTTAAATGAAATCAATAAGAGTATGAGTGAATTAGGGTATGATGACATAATCAATGTACAACAGAGAATCCTAAAATTTCTCATACCCATCAATAATTGGATCCTGAAAAATGAAAACATGTAAAAGGAAAGATTAATGAAAATGAATAATCAAGTGATATGTGATATCAATATAGATCATTATAAACATTATAAACCCATATAAACCATAAAGAAAATATGTACTTACATTGGAAATTATTTTCACCCCACTCTTACAATCAATATTATAAATGGATTAACCATACAGTCAACTTCCATTACTAATGCGTTGGATGGCTATAACAGACCCACCATTCATTCATTTATCACTAAACCACCTATCATTGGTTTATCACAGAACCACCCATCATTCTATTATCATGTAACCACCCATAATTGATTTATAATATAAACCCCATCATAAGTTTTTCACGTAATCACCAAAAAATTCTTCATGTGCCATTAAAAAACCAAAACAAATAAAATCTTTCATTCCATCATAAAATCTTAAAAAATTATTTATCCCTTTTATAACATGATTAACACGTGGAAGAAATTGAGTCTTATAAAAATATCTTTGAAAAATGGTAAACCCATTGAAATAAAATGGGTTAAATAACAATCTATTTGAAATATGAATAAACCATATAAAAGAAATGGGATCCATAATAATCAATTTGAAATATGTTTAATCGATTGAAAAGTAATTTTTTCTATAACAATCTCCTTGAAACATGATTAATACATAGAGGTGAAATGAGTTCCCTAACTATATAATTTCATTATGGTCATCCCATAGAAATGAAACGAGTTATATAAAAATATATTCGAAACATGTTTGACATATGTAAAATAATTTGGTTCAATAAAAAATATTTGAAATATGATTGAACCATGGAAATGAAATGGTTTCTATAAAAATCAATTTGAAACATGAATAAACCATGAAAAATAAATGAGTTCCATATTGATATTTTTAATACATGATTAACCCATGTAAAATAAAAGTGGTCAATATAAATCCCTTTGAAATAATCTAAATTCATCAAAATAATAATAAGGATGGTTTCAATAAAAAATCTCCCCTTTAGAGGAAAAGTAAAAACATGGTCTTTTGACATTTATAAAATGAAATACCATTAAAAGATCATTATAAACATTGTTGAGGTAAATAATCTTTAAACATTCCAATGTTTCCAATACAACTATGAAACATTTGAATTATAATCCCTCCGAATGAATAAAATTAAATAAAAATTATAATATCATGAGATTAAGAATATTCCTGATATAACATTTCAATGGATAATTATATACTCCTCATAAAATAATATATGTGTATAACATAACTAATGTATCAAAGAAGTAAAATTGTGATATAATTCCATTACCTCATTGGTAAAGTTGAAAAATTAAACCCCATGAAAAAGAGATCATAAAAATTATAATTAAATCTTAATAAATTAAAGTATACAATAGGTCAATTTAAAGTATATACACCAAACAAATTGGGGAATCTATAATAAGATTCACAGAAATAAATATGAGACTAAAAGTCTCCATACTACTTGAGAACTTTTTAATCATGAGATTTATGAAATAATAACATCAATTGAAAATTTTAATGTCATTTAATAAATTTAAATCATTATAAAACATTTTATCGGGTAGTATATAAACCATATAATTTAATTTGGTGAATCAAAAAACAAAGTCTCAATGGAATTTAAATTTAAATGAAACCCCATATAACTATAGTAACATTGGAATTGGAATCACCAAAAGTATTAATAATTGAATGAAAAATTTAAATAAAATTAATATAAAATAATTAATTATATAATATATAAAATGTGGAATTTGATACACCACATAAAATAAGTTAGTGGGGAATATGAAACTGATCAAAAAACTGTAAAAAGAGAGATCAAAGTCCATTACATTGAGCCTAATTTGTCATGATTATCTTATATATTCATAAATAATAAGCTTATATCAGTTATTTACTTAATTCATAACATTTTAGATGTTTTTAGAACATTTATTTCTATTATAAAAAGTTATATTCAATTACTTATTCAATAGTTTTTAAGTTTCCCCTCATGCTCGGTTGGTGTGGTATATGAGGGGAGGGTTTTGTGGAGTCGTCCCTGGGTCAAGTCCCCAGGACAGCGGTTTCTCAATCTCTTTTTTATCATGATCCCCATTCATGGTTGTACCGAATTTTTTTAATACTGATTAAGTCATCTGGAGGGACCATATTCGTCCTCTATGTTAAAGAAGACTTTCATAGGTCGAAGAAGGTTAATGAGTTCACTATTTAAACATATCTATAAAAATAATCATGTTATAATAATCATGTTTCTACATTAATTATACTTTTAAAAGAAATCAGTAATAATGATTATGAAAAATGAACTAACATTACGATAATTGAGATGGTACGCTATTTGTACACATGAGTAACGTTCCCATTTTTAAATGATCATTATGGAAAGAAGGTAAGTAAAAATTTTCTTTCCATAATGAAAATTATATCATAAATACAATATTATTTAATTATATATAAATATATATGTCAATATTTTTTATGTGGTGTTGAAAAAGGAATAATCACAGCACTATGAGGAGATGATGGACCACACATCCACGAATGACGTTACCAATTTCTCATTGTGTGAAATCAAAAAAATAAAATGACATGTTGTATGTAAATATTGATAATTATTTCATTAAATTCACAAATATTTCATTTATATCACATATATTTATGAAACTCATTCTTAATACATTATATTTTTGCGTGAATATATTGAGGAGGTGGTAGTCCACATATCCAAAAATTATGTTATCATATTTCGAAAAAAAATTGAAATCGTTATGGTATAAGTTATATAATAAATAAATAAACATAAATATATCATAAATATAATTAATTTCATATAAAAAAGTATTTACATCATAATTACCTACCATGAGAGGTGGTAAAGTAAAAATGAACAACATCGTTTCGGGAGGTGGTAGTCCACTGTACACAAGAACGATGATTTTGGTAACCATTTAATTTAACTGTTTGCATGTTTTACTAGAAATTTTTACATAAAAAATATAAAAATATTTAATATACTGAGGTTATTATATAAATATTATATTAAATTAATTTAAGGGGTGTATGAGTAATGAATAAAAAAGTCAACATTGATGAATCTTAACTCTTCTTCGGGTAACATAATTTGGTTTGTACCAATGGACTTATTTGGATAGAATTAATCCCAATGTGACACTTCTATTATGAGTGTAAGGATGTTTTTAATTTATTTTATCTTGGTTTTTATGAGTGAATTGGATTTTTACTTTTTAAGAGAGGCGAATAGGTTGTGGCCTTTTATAAGTGGTGGGGATGATACATTAGGTATTCTATAAATAAAAGTTAGGTGTTCCAATTTTTCAACTAAAAATAGGGTTTTATAACACAAAACATATTGTAATATAGGTTTAATGGTATAAATATGTCCATAAGTTATATTTTTGAAACTTTTCTAGCTCATTATGGTCCTTAAGATTAATGTGTAACCACTAAGTAAACTCATGTTTTCCTTAATCACTTGGTTTTGATTTTATTATATATACAAATATTTTGGTGAAAAAATATGATGAAATTATTATAAATTATAAAAAAAATTCATTCCAAGATTATAATACATTATATTTATATTCAAATCATAGATGTTTAAAAATGTTAATTAAATTTAATCCCATATATGGGATGAAACAATGGGTTTTTAATGTAAAATGTTCAAATTTGAATTATTTTTAGACACAATTTAATTGTGAAATTGATTATAGTTTCATAAATTATATTTATTGATGTATATATTAACATATTATAATTTTAAACAAACTGAAATATAATTTCACTATACAAATTAATGTTAATAAAAAATAGTTATCAATTAAAATTTAGTGTTTCCATTATTCATCAAAAAATGAAACATCTTTGAAATATAAAAAAAATTAATATAAGTTTATTATTACCTTTAAATTTTAAATAAAAATTTTATTTTTCCATATAATATTTATAAAATTGATAAAATTTACATTTAATATAATTCCTCCATTTAATGGAGGTAAAAATTCCTTTTCGAAAAATGAATATTTTTATGGTAAAAATTGGATTAATTTTTATTGTAAGAATATAAAACATATTAAATGAATTTAAAAAAATTCAATGAATATATAACATAAAAATTTAAATAACTTATTTCAATAATATAAATCAATTTATTTTATTATGTTAAAATTAATTTGTGGAAATAAATATAATTTCTTATAAAAACACTTCTTTTATATTGAGTTAATTTTTATTTAAATTTTTAATTTATTGGTTATTAAAGGAAATCCTTATATAAGTTATTTTAAAATATGTATTAAAAATCTAGATAATAATATTCATTCACCCCATTCCAATTACTTTGTGAAAAAAGCATATTAAATAATAATATTAATAGTGCATTGTTTTCCGGAAAGACTCATACTTGCATGTAACACTTGTTATTGATGAAAATCAATGTCTGGTGAAACACATGATTAACATGGAGTTTCATAATATTCCTGAAAAACTATGTGTTTCATATATCATATGATATAAAAGGATTTATTTTAATATTAGTGAAGGTATTTTGTATAATCCTATTATATTACTCTTATATTAATGTGAAGCCTGGTGGATTGAACTATACTTAGCCAAATATTTGCATTAAGTGAGGAAGGAATTAGAGCTCTAAATAATAAGAAATTAGTATTTGATGAGACACAAATGGGAAGTTAGATTAGAGGTTTCATGATTTCACCATCAATTTGATCATTGATGATGTGTTTTTATTTTAGATAGAAATGTAATGTTCAAGATTTGTATGGTAATCCACTGAAGGATTTCATGAGATGAGCCCAGAAGGTGAATTTTGAGATATTTTAGCATAGGAACTCATATGTGGCTATAATACGTGGACATGGGAAGACTCAAGGTTCTCAGATAGGACTAGGGGCATGTAGTCATGATAAATCTTTAATTATATGGTATTTTTGTGGGAAATATGCCAAATGATGGGGGTAATATCTATTCAAGAGTATGAATCTACAATTAGGATAATCATCAAGTATTCATGATTTGGAATAGCTATATGTTTTTGATATGTCATATATAGAGCAGGTTGGAGAGTTTCTTAATGTGCAGATGCACCTTGATCATGTAATGATGCTTTTTATGACGGATGTAGCCGAAAAAGGTATATATATGGTAAAATAATTAACTAGGTGATGGTTAATAAGTGGTAATTAGGTGTGATACATTAAGAAATATGGATTCATTGGAATAAAGAATAAAAATGGGTATTAGGTTTTGAATGAGAAAAAAATTGGCATTGGATTTGAAGCTGAATAAGAATGGGAATTGGAAATATTTGACTGATGATTATTTAAAGTTGGTGGCTATATGAGGATAAGCAGTGTGTAGAAAATATATCAGTTTCATTTTATATTTATATCATGTAATGTTTTTCTAGGTAGATTATTTTTATTGTGTGGATTACCGACAAACAAGGTCAATTTGTCAAATTCGATGGTCGAGGTGGCCGGGAAAGAGGAAAATTTGATTTTCATCATCACCATTTCTTGGGATATATGTGAGTAATACTGTCTAGTTCTAGTAATTTTATGTTCAGTATGTAATTAGGATATCTTGGGAATGATCTATCATATGTTGTAGAGGGAAAAAGGTACCGTGTATTTAGAATTTTAATTTCAGCTAGACGATGGGTCAAATTTTTGAATCTAGTCACTTTAGATGTATTATGTATATAGTTTATTGAATCAATTGTTTGTCTTGTTTTTAAAATATATAGTAGTTTTTTGGATTTTTTTCATTTATTTCGGAATTATTTTTTGCAGTTTCAAATAAAAAATGTAGTCTTATTTATTATTTATTAAATAGTCATTTTTTTTCTATGTCATGGAAAAAATACATTATATATTAAATTGGGAGAAAATTAAGTTATGCATGATTTAAAAAAAACATCTAAAAATTGGATAATTTTTGGACGAATATGATTTAATTTCATTTTTTAGGTTTTTAGTGGGATGTGTAAAGATTTTATACCAATCTATCTAAAATGTGGTCCACTCAGAAAACATTCATTGACCCAAAAATATTATGTAAGAAAAAAATATAACATTTGAAGAAAAATATATGATGTATGGTTTTGAACCTAAGGGAAAATGACATACATTTAATGGAAATATATTAAATATGGGAAATATATTATCCATGGGATAAATATATTATGTATCATGGTAATATATTATGTATGAAAATTTTCTAAAGAAAATATGTTACATATTGATTTTTTTCTCATGAAAATGTTTTATGCATGAAAAATATATTAAATATTTGATGAAATATGTTACGTATTTAAGACAATTATACATACAATATTTTTTATGTAGGAAGAATCTTACATAAAGAACTATTATGTTATTTTTGGAATGAAAATGGTTTCTAAAAGTTATGTGTACGGTTAGTAGTCTGTGTGGATATGTTGTTCAAAATATATATTATCCTCTCATATTTTTATAAAATCGCATATATTGAGGATTTTTTTAATATTTTATAGGTTCTAAATATTAAATTTCTATTAATGGTGTTATTAAATTATTGGAGTCTAACATACTCAAACAAGGTTGTGCTAAACTAATTTCGGTGTTACAAATATAATATATGTAATATATTTGTCACTTCTATGTCTTTATTTTTAAGGTATTTTTCTTATTTATTTTAGTATATATTTTCCCCATGGGTTTCCCTTTTTATTTTTGAGATAAATGGTTGAGAAATGGAGAAAAATGGGGTGGGAGGACCCAAGGGAAAGGTTGGTGCACAGTAAAGGGGAACCGTGCACCCCAGTGCAGGTAAACTTGTAATAGGCCATGACCTACCACATTACTACCACACATCTATGGAGCCAATTCATCTGGTCATGAGGTAGGTCAGTCGAACAACTAGATGACCACTACATGTCTAAGAAGTCAATCCATGTGGTCATGTAGCTAGTTCCAATGGTCCTACCGACTGGATAGACCATACACGTGTTTTTTTGCATGGTTTTTCAAACCCTGCGTCCAAACTGTACACCTGGACCATAAAATTATTTTTATTTAATCCGTTTTTTTTCTTTTCATATTTATCCCCTCCACCATCCATTTTCATCCCCACTCTATATTTTCAGCAATGGAAGGCTTATGTGCTCCCTCAAGCACCCTTGGTCTCCATTAATTAAAGGGATTTGGTGGGTGAATCACAAAGGTTCTTCAAGTAAGTGATTATACCTCTTCATTTTTCTTTATTTCATAGGTTTCTTCTCCTTTTCTTGGTGTTCCAGTTTTCCAGTCACTAGGGTTTATTTCATAGTGTTTAATTTTCAGTTTTTGTGTTCATTCTCCAGGATAATGGTTTGATCTTGATTACTTTTGGTATGGTTGGGGTGCAGTTGATGTTTCCCCCCAATTTTTGGGTATTTTTACATATAAGGTAGGTGGGTCCATGTAAAAATAATATTTGGTGAATATATTTTTATCAAATGTTTAATTATGAATGTTACTTGATCATTACGTGTGGTGTGAATGTGGTTTTCAAAAGGATTAAGTGTGTGTTTGATTTTAAAGTTGCACATTTTCTTGAAATTTGTTGTTTTTCATGTCTAAAATCTTGTTTTTTCACTTGGAATGATTTTATAAATTATGAAATTGGTTTATTATATTATATAAGGTCTATAAATCATATTTTGGTATGCTGTATCTGTGCTGTTGATTTTAAAAGTGTAATTTTCGTGCAATTGTTTGTCGAAAATCTTTGGGGAGTTCTTGAAAATTATTTTATAAATTGACTAAATGGTTTATTGAGTTGTAAGCAATGATAATCATGTTTGGCATATGTTTTGGCATGTTTATGAATTTAAAATGTAATTTGGATGTACAAGTGGTATATGTGAAATGTGAAACTTTTTTGAGAACCAAAGGAAAGCCCAACTCTCTAGGTGGGTAAACTAGAACTAGTATTCTAGTGGTTCAGAAATGGTTGTGGACCTGTTTCACATTGTAGGATTAATAATGGAAAAACTAAATATATATTAAAAATGATTTAGTTCCACTAGAACAATGGAAATTTTTCCTCTAGTTCATTGTGCACTAGAAAGATGTTGGTCATGGTTACTATACCACAATTCACCGAGAAATGAGGTTCCTAGGGTCCCACTCTTAGCTTGTACATAGGGGTTGTTCTCATGATTAGTAATCATTGGTTATATTGCACTTAAAATCAGTATACGATAGTGTTTGGTTTTAGATTATCTAAATAAAATGTGTTCTTTCTAAAATTGTTATCTTTAAAATTATCTTTCATTTAAATATTTTTTTCATAACTTTTTTACAAGAAATTCCTTTATATAAAATATTGCAGGTTGTTTACCTTATAATGTGTAGTTCATGGAATATTTTCTTGGGTGGAATAATGTTGGGATTAAGATCACACCATATATATAACATTAGTTGTATGTAGAATTAGTAATGGTTGATATATGTAAGTACAAGTATTTTTCCGACGGATGTTCTGGTTTCTAATTGACTTCTTAGTTCAGTGTTGTGGAGGTGGCCTGCGGGTGATGCCCCATTCTTTGTGGTGGGTTTTGAGTTATACTTATTTAACCTTTTTGTTATGTCAAATTTTTATATCTTTTTAATAGCATGTAATGAAAATCAGAAAGTTCACTATGGTTTGTTATGTTTATATTTTTATTTAAGGATTAGTGAATTTTTCTAATATTTTTATGCTTATAATTTATGGTAAATCTTTTCTAATTTTTATTTAAAATACTAGGACACTTGTGTTATCCCATGGGGATCTAGAATTCACATTGGAACATGCCACAGATGGGTCGGGCATTTGATTATATGATGATATGGATTGGTTCATGGAAAAATCTATCATAGTAGGTTTTCTTATTGGTTCATTTAATTTCTGATGAGTTATGTTAGAAAATATCTAAGGCTGTCAAGGCACAATGTTATGGATGCGAGTAGGGTGCTTGTCTAACACACCTCATGAAATACCTAAAGTTGCAATGGGATGTTGGGAATATTTTTACATCACTTCTAGGTGTGTTGTGTAGGCTACAGGCTACACGTGGACACTGGGTGCAGTTGAAGTGGTTTGGTCATTTTATTGTCAGGGAATGTTTAATTTATTTATATATGATGATATTGAGGAAAATTGTAGAACTATTATAATAATGTTTTCACTTGTTAATGTTAATTTCAGTAGCAACGTGCATCCCTAGAGATCTCACTTAGAACCATGGGCGGAATCCAAATTGTGTTCTCCTGCACCGCTTGATCAAAGGTTGGTGGAAGTTGTGGTACGGGCTGTTAAGACTCTAATAAAGGGAGTGATTCCTGATCACACTCTAGTAATAGAGGATGAATATCATCCTTGGAAGGAAAAATAATAGGATTTTATCAAGAAAAAGCATCCTTTTTTATAGTCAATGTTTATCCATAGGAAGTATAGGAGTGGCTCGAGAAGATCAAGAGGATGTTTGAGTTTCTGGAAACACTTTAGGAAGTCAGGGTGAAATGTTTATTTCATGCTAGAGGTTCCTAGGAGAAGGTGTTAGGAATCAATGCCTCATGCTAGGATGTATGAGCAGATGTGATGGAAGGATTTCAAGACCATCTCCAATTAAAAGTATTATCCTGAGGTCTGGGACTATGCCAAATCTCGAGAGTTCATGGACCTTTCCAAGGGAGATTGGTTACTATTGGAATATGGTAACCTTTTTTCTATGCTTGTGTGTTGTGCATGTTATATTGTTACTAATGAATATATCAAATATCAGAAGTTTGAGAAGGGGCTCCATCTATAAAATTACACTAATGGGAACCAATTATTAAGTAGTTGATCATGCTTTTATGGTCAAGATTTATTATAAATGAAATTATGGGTTTTATGGAGTTGTTTCAGTTGTGGGTAGTGGAAGCTACTCAAGGAAAAATAGGAATTGGGGCGATCAAGGGATGAGTGGGGGTTGGTAGATCATTCCATCATACTAAGTGGTTTTATTCTGCAGCTTCTAATGTGAGATCATTTGTGTGCCATCAGTGTGAGAGGGTAGGTAGAAGTCAAAATATTTTCAAATTTCCTTACATTCATTGTCATCTATGAGGATTTATGGTGCCCTTGTAGCATTTCTATAGGGTGATATTCCCATACCATAGAGGGGAAGGATCTATGGATTCCAGGGGAGTGTATATTTAGTCAGAGATGACTGATACAGTGGGGTCCTGGTATGGTGGTCGTGGTAGAAAGGATGTATTGTATTATGTGAAGAGACAGTTCATGGCAGAGTTGCTGGCGAGTTATCTTTCTTAGATAGAGACTAGACATCCTCATGTTTTGGACCAGGAACCAGTAGCATCAGATATTGGGCCCTCGAAAGTTTTATTCACCATTCTAATTGAATCTAATATGGAAAATAATTTTATTTTATATTAGTTAATATACTTATTTTATATTTTCTCGTATTTTTTTATATTTTCTACTTTCCAACTGATCTAATTATTTTTTCAATGGAGTTAGTAGCATCGTTGGGTTGTAAGAAGAAGTGGGGTATCATATGTCCATATTTTTCATTTTTCATGTCAGGGGTTGAGATGGAGTGAGATTTCATAGTCTTGAACATTGACCAATTTGTTGTGATGATTGTTATGGAACGGATGGTACACTTCTAAGAACATACCGACTATTATAGGTGATAGGTGAGTTTCACAGAACCTAATGGAAGTCCCCTATTATTTCATAAGGAATGGGATCCTATGTCAGGTTAGATGGGACCTCCACGCCCAGAGATGATAAATCACATATTTTAGTTATCATCACTCACACTGGGGGATCATGGTGGTTGTTCTCTTGAGGTTGGACTGCCTAGAGTAATGGATGAGTTCCCCAAGTTATTTCTAGATGACTTTTCAAGATTACCTCTAAAGATGTAAGTGGATTTTTCAATTGATTTGGCCCCAGGAACACAAAAATTATCTCTTCTATTATATCACATGGCCCCGACCGAGTTGAGAGAACTAATTATATTACTAGATGATTTGGAATCCAAAGGTTTCATTCACCCGAGCTTTTTTCCTTGGGCCACTCAAATTTTATTCCCAAAAAGGCCGATTAATCCCTACGATTGTGCATTGATTAATGGAAGATGAATAAGGTAAATATTAAAAGTATATACCCTTTATCCAAATCAATGACTTACATGATCAACTGAATTGGAAAAAATTAGTTCTCAAAGATATATTTTTGTTTAGGTTATCACTAAGTCATTGTGAGAATGGTGGACATTTGGAAGATGACATCCAAAGCAGGTACAACCAATTTCAGTATTTGGTCATGCCTTTCGAGTTGACCAATGCTCCAACAGATTTTATACCGCTCATGAATAGGATTTTCAACAAGTATCCCAACTCATTGATTGTGGTTTTTTTGGATGACATCATAGTTTATTATGGATTGAAAGAGGAGAATGAGCATAACATGGGGATCATTTTGTGAACTCTATGGAATCACCACCTATATGCCAAGATTTCAAAGTGTACCTTCTCAACTAAGGTGGTAAAGATTATATATTATGTGGTTATGGAGTAGGGGGTTTTATTGGACCCTGAGAAGATTATCATTTTTATGTCAGTGGACTAGGAAAATAATGAGTTCGAGATCAAGAGTTTTCTCAGCTTGTAAGGTTATTACAGAGGGTTTGTTCAGTATTTATCTTGTCTTGACTTGTCCATGATCATAATCACTCAGAATGGGGTGATGTTTGAGTAGAGTCCAGAGTACTAGACTTCCTATGAGGCCCTAAGGCAACAATTGACTACTTCACCTATATTGATCTTTCCTGATTTTGGGAAGGGACACACGGTTTATTGCAACACTTCTGGTATGTGTCTCCGGTGTGTGCTTATATAGGGTGATCATGTGGTGGCATATATCTCCCTCCAACTCTGACCACATGGAATGAATTATCCAATCCATGCTATGGAATTGAATGTGGTTATTCATGTCCAAAATATTGGGCACCATTATCTTTTTGAGTAGAAATTTTTGGTCTACTTTGACCATAAATGTTTATCTTACATTTTCTCCTAGAAATACATAAACATGATTCAGTGCCATTAGATCGAGTATTTGTAGGGATTCGACTTCTAAATTATCTATACCCTGGGAAAGTGTAATGGGGTGGATAAAAAAGTGAGAGGAAAAGTGTCAATTCAAGATTTTAGGATGTCCAGAGATGAGTAGAGTCTAATGGGTCTCTTTTCCCAGATGCATTTGGAGACCATGGAGCAGAGTGGGGATTCTATATTGGAGAGCATTCAGGTGAAACCATCACCTATGGAGTTGATTCACCATGAACGGACTAGTGATGAGTTTTGTCTGTGGTATGTGTAGTTTATTCATGGGGGGATAGATCATTTAATTGGTCTTCATCTCTTGAGGAGACTTGTTCTTTTTGTGACATTCAACGGTGTCGTTTTCCTTCAAGAAGGTGGCGATGGTGGATAGCCACCAATATTAGTGGGTTGTTTATCTAGTGGTGACCAATATTTATCATTATGTCCATCCAATGTTTTGGTTTCCATGAATGTGGTGGGTTATCAATTATTTTTTATCATGGTGTTATACATGTCATTAGGTAAATGTATAACATCAAAGGCCTATGGTTTCCTTAATCTATTACCCATTCTTACCAGAAAGTCAGATGAAGTTCCCATGGATTTTATTGTTGAATTTTCTCATACAATTTGGGTAAGGAACACCCTTTGGGTGGTGATTGACCTTTTGACTGAGTTAGCCCATTTTATTCTGATAAGAGATACAAATAAATTGGATGAGTTGGGCTGAATCTATATTCAGGTTGTCGTAACGATCCATGGGGTACCATTAGTAGTTGTTTTAGATAGATATACCCATTTTTCTTCTCGATTCTAGGAAGGCCTTCAGAATTTTTTGGTGTCACAAATTAAGATGAGTATGGCCTATCGTCCTCAAGAATATGGTCATATAATGTGGAAAAATCAGATTTTGGAGGACAAACATCGGGCATGCATTTTGGATTTTAGAGGATTGTTGAAAAACCATTTTGGGTTGGATGAATTTTCTTATAATTATAGTTACTAATCATAAATGTGAATGGTTTTATTTGAATTGATCTATGTCTATCCTTATCGGTCCCCTCTATGTTGGGATGAGAAGTGTGAGACCTCAATTTTGGGACTAAGCCATGTGTAAGAGTTGTTTTAGAAAGTCATGTTGATTATGAAGTGGTTATTGACACCTCAGAGTCACCATAAATCTTATGAGGATCAGAGGTGTTGAGATCATGAGGTTCCATGGGCGATTGGTTATTCTTGAATGTGTCCCCTCACATGGGTCATCAATGTTTAGGGAACCAGGGAAAGATAACACTGATGTATGTATGCCCTTTTGAAATCACCTAGCAGATTGGTAGGGTGGAATACATGATTTTTTATTCTCAGTTTACATATATTTAATATGTGTTTCATGTCTCCAATATGAATAAATATAACCCGGAATCTTCCCATGTGCTGAACTGGGATGAGTTGGGGATAGAGCGTGTTTGATCTATGTTGGGGTGGCCAGTGGGAATGGTGGATTCCCTAGAAAAGATACATTAGGGGACGTATGTTCCATTGGTCCTTGTCTTTGGAAGAAAGGGAATGATGTTCATGAATCTTGGGAGCATAAGTCAAGGTTTGGAAATTTTATCCCTTATTATTTTTCTATCATGCTTCTAGTTGACATTTTAAGGGGTAAAATGATTCATGGTAGGGAGAATTGTCACATCCATGTCTTTATTTTGAGTTATATTTCATATTTAATGTGGTTTATATATTCCCTCGAGGTTCCCCTTATTATTTTGGAGAGAAATGGTGGAGAAATGTTTAAACATGGGGTCGGTAGACCCATGAACACAGGTGGCACACAGTGAAGGGGAACCATACTCCCTGACCCTAGTAACCTTGTAGTAGGCCTGGACCTACCGCACGTTTTCCATACACTCATGTCTCCTATTCATATAGACACGAGGGAGGTTAGTTGAACTAACACATGTCCACCATATGACTGTGTAGCCAATACAAGTATCTGTGCGGCCTGGGAAGATTTTATTCATGGTTTTCACACAGTTTGTCAAATCGTGTAGCAAAATCACGTGTTATTCCTTGAAAATTAAATTTTTATTCCAGTTTTCGCTTTTCAAACATATCCTTTCCTCCACCCTTTTCCTCACCACTCTGTATTTTTATACATAGATGGCTTCCTTGATCCACAATGAACCCTTGGGATCCTAGTTTTTAGGGTATTTGGTCGGGGAAACACAAGGGTTCTTTTTGTAAGTGATTATCTCTATTCATTATTCTATCATTATAGTGTTTATCCTTTCCTTTTGGGGCTTTCAATTTTTCATCATCTTGGTTTTCATTACTATGGTTTAATATAGGGATTTGGATTTAATCTCTATGATTAGTGTTTGATCTTGATTTCTTATGATGCGGTTGAATTTTTCAACCAATTTTGAGAATTTTCGCATCAAAGGTAGCTAGTTCCATGTATACAAATTATTTGGTGATTTTATTTTTCCGGAATGTTTAATTTATCATGATCCTTGATTGTTATGTGTGGTAAGAATGTTTTTTAAAAGGGATTAAGTATTATTTTGATTTTAAAGGTTTGCGTTTACATGAAATTGGGTGTTTTCATGTGTACATTATTGTTGTGTCACATAGAATTATTTTATAAATTATGAAATTGGTTTATTATAATATGTAATGGATGAAAATATTATTTTTTTATGGAATTTATATGTAGTTGATTTTAAAAGAGTAATTTGGGTGAGTTTTTTGGTGGTATGGCCATTTGGTGTTCTTGAAAATTATTTTATAAATTATATAAATGGTTTATTGAGTTGTATAAGCGGTGAAAATCATATTTGGGAAATTTTTTTCTGTATGTATTATTTTAAAATGGAATTTGGATTTGCAAGTGGTGTATGTGACATGTGAAACTTGTTTGAGGACAAAAGGGAAGCCTAAGTATCTAGGTGAGAGGACAATGACTAGTATGATTGTGATTCAGAGGTGTTTATGGCCTAGTTTCTCATAGAAATATTTCTTATGACAACACTAACTATATATGAAAAATGATTTAAGACAATTGGAAAATTGGATATGGATCTTCTCTAGTGGATAGAGCATGAGAAATCTATGGGTCGTGGTACTTATACCACATTTCATTGAGATAGAATGTACCTAGGGTCCCACTGCTAGCTAGTGTATAGGGGAAGTTCCCGTGATTAGTGCTCATTGGAAATATTACATATAATATATTTATATGGTTGTGTTTGGTTGTAAATTATCAGAAGAAATGTTTTTCTCTTTAAAAATATTGTCTTTAAAATTGTATTTCATTCAAATCTATTTTTCATAAAAACAATTACTAGCAATTATTTTGTATAAAATATTGAATTTCATTTTCCTTATAATGATTAGTTCACAGAAACCTTTCGTGGGTGGAATCCTACTGATCATAGGCTCACAGCCTACTTAAAATATTCATTGTATGTAGAATTGGTAGTGATTTACATAGGTAAGGGAATTTCTTTTGGTGATGGCGGTTCGAGTTACTAGCTATGTTCATGGTGTTGTGCTGTGGAGGTGGATTGAGGGTGATGCCCCTTACATTGTGGTGGGTTTTGAGTTATAATTGATGTATAGTTTTTGTGTCTATTTTGGATATTGGATTAAAATCTGGAAATTCAAGTATCAAAATTATTTAATATTTTTTGGTTTAAATTTCCATATTTAGTTTAGTAAATTTTTATGGTTGTTTCATGCATATACATTCAGGTAAATCATTCCTAATATTTATTTACAATACCCGGTCACTTGTTCTAGCCCCTTGAGATCTGGATTTCCCTTCGGGCCATGCAAATGACTTGGTGAGGTGCTGAATTGGATGAAGAGATGAATTGGTTCATGACAATATTGATGTCGGTAGGGTTGTCTGGGTGTCATTGGGAACGAAACCATGTCAGACATCCATTATTCATAATATATATTCTAGGGTCATATCATGTGATAAATAATGGATATGATCTAGTATGGTGTTGTTTCCCAGAATTGGTGGATCAAGAAATGAGGAGAATAATGATTAGTGATGTAAAATGATAATTTTAGAGTTATGATTTATGGATCCATGGGATCATGATATGTATTTACCTTGTATATATGGGTGAATTTGATCACAAAAAATGGGCCAACATGGTTGTTGGGTTGATTCAAATGGTGTTGACCATTTTCACAGGAGGTGATGGAGGTCCATGGATGGTGTGGCCTAGGTTGTTGTTGATGATCCTTATTATAGGGACTAATACTGTTTGAGTTAGGTTCACATAGAAAATTACCATGTGATTGATTCATTCACTCATTATGGGCGGTGAGCTCCATATATTCTGTTTCATATGGGGGTTGTGTTGAAAACCATTATTGTGGAGGCTCACACTATAGAAGGTCGTGACTGGTTATATTTGGGGCCCCCAAATAATGGATCAATACTCACATCATCTGTTCATTTTGATAGGCCATATGGGGGGGAGAATACAACCATGATATATTTATATCAACATTCTATGCTTATGGTTGGAAAAGATATTTACAAGTCTATGGATCTTGCGTTAAGAATTGGAGAGATAACTATGGGGAATTATAAAGTCTCGGAATAGTTAAAATGTTGGAATGTGATTCTATATGGTTCAAATTTGGTTGGAAGGACTAGGTTAGTTTGAATAAGATAGATTATGAATGTATCATTCTTCTTTGGAACTGGATGAGGTTGGTCAAGGATATCTCAAGGATGGTTGAGAATATGTATAGCTGGTTTTCTAATTTATTTTGTTATTGTTTTTTATGACAACACACATAGGTATATGATATGTATATTAGGTAGATACACCATTGGTGGTTTCATAATTTCTTATTACTCAAATACATCATGATCCTTCTATGATTCATACATACATGATGTCGCATGGCCAATCTAATGGAATAGAACCCTCTTTAGGAACATAATTGAGAGTGATGTGTTGATAGTGAAAGGGTTTGAAACATGGTTTGCAGACTGGGTGGGGTTTTCTAAGTGTTAGGTTAGGGGTTATAATAATTACTTTATTACTTGAACATGTGTGATTAGCCTAAGGGAAATCATATATAATTATTATGACAAACATAACATGGTAACTATTTATTTTTGATATTATATATATATATATATATTTGTATTGTTATTTATATTGATTTACTTTTATTCTATTATATTATTATTATTATATTTAATTGGAGGGTATAGTCTCCCCATGATCACCCTGTAGACCTAATAAACTAGTTTTATTCCTCTAAAAAGGGATTCCCACATAATTTCCAATGGAACATCATATAAGACAGTGGTGAGTGGTCTTAAGCTTGATAATTGCATCAAAGAAGATACATGTGAGAAAAATGCTACTAAAACAGTCTCAGTTGAAGATGTTCAAGTTCTTTGAATTCAAATAACTTAGATCTAGTCTCACAATATACCTTCTATTTGTGTTTAAAGACAATAATTCCCTTCACTATAAGTATTTGATAATAATATCCTTTAAGTAGATCAATTATTTTCATCCCTAAATATTTTCATTATTTTACTTACTGTTTTCTATATTTTCAAATCTGTATTTGTGGTTCACCTTGATTAGTTATCTAACATATATTTATAAATTTTTTGATTTTTGAATGATTTCTCAAAGATTGATTAATTCTCTATTATAATAATAAGGAATATTTTTTTCAAATATTGAAATAAATCTACAAAACGAAATTAAAATATAAACTCTATTTAATATTAAATATCAAATTGAATGGAATGATATCAATGAATCTGTAAAATAGTGAAAATATAACTTTGAAATATATAGAGGATATAAATAAAAATGGTCAGTCTCAAGTGAATACATACACATCTCCACATTTTGATCACTTTCCAGGAAGAAATTTTTATAAATAAATTTGATCCAAACCATATATCAGGGTACACAATAGCATACACAACTATCCAAATCTACAGACCTCTACCTCAGTTCTATAACAAGTTCAAATTACAATAGGCCATGTAGAGACAACTTCAACTGTTATCTATGAGAGTGTAAGATGTAAAGAGGTTATTCTTATAAAGATATCAATGTATCTTCCTCTTATGCATAAGAGACATTGTGTCATTAAAAAATAGATATACACACACTGCACGAAATGTAAATAATGTACACATGGAGAGAAATTTGATGAAAATAGGGTCTAGAAGTCCCTTTGTGATGTGCATCATATCTTTTAAACTCCATAGAGAGGGAAAAGGTGAATCTAGAGTCAACTTCATAAAACAGGAAGAAAAAAGAGTCGTGAGTGCTTCCGTCTTCTTTTTCTAGTGAGGTGTATGGCATGGTTGTTGAGCTCTTCTGATTGAAGAAAAAACATTATTTCTTTTATACTCTCATATGTATTTAGTAGTGTTCATAGAGATAAATTATTTTATTGTTATAGGGTTCATGAGTAGATCGGTATATTTTCTCAGATCATGATTTTTTTCTTGTCGATCTAGATATTCCCTTTACACAGTTTAGTAGAAATTCAGCATGTTTTCTAGAACCTTGTACCTCATACAAGCCTCTAACAGAAGTTAAATGTTTTCTAGAAAATAGGTCAAAGCTCATTAATATATTAAGAACTTATATGTTTCATAAAAATGACCATTAGTAGTAATTTTGAATTTAAATGTAAACGAAAGGAATGATGGTGTATCAGGATCACTAGGTCAGTTTATCAACGTCTTTGACTGTTAGTGTCTCGGTCTATTGGTGTCTCAAACTATCGGTGGGTCGGTCAGTCGGTAGATCACTCTATCAGTAGGTGATGCGTTGGTAGGTTGGTAGTTTGTTCATTTGGTCAAAAAATCAGTATATTGTACAATTAGAAAATTATACTTGTCGATCATTCACTCTATCAGTATAATACTCTATTGGAAGTAGATTCCGTCGGTAACTCATACTTCTTTCGGTGACTCATCCATTGTGAATTTATGAGAATCTGTCATTATGTACTCTGTTGGTAGGTTACTCTATTTCTAGGTTAGGTATCATTGACTTATACTTATCCAAATGAAAGGTGACGATAAGATTAAACAATATGTGACTAAAGAAAACATAATTAAGCATGATTTGTGGGAATTAATACTAGAGGATTCCAATAATCTCCCATTTTGATGACAAAATATCTGAGCGTTAAATATTTTATTATGAACAATGTAAGGTCTTCTTATCATTTTATACCAATCATAAGAGGTAAAAATTTTATATTAACACAAAAATTATATAGATCACTTAGTAATTTTTTTGTATTTTAATATCATGCTCTAACTACGATATATTCCATATGCATACACATTCCATACATATTTTCCATTTTTTGGTATTATCAAAAAGGAAATAGAGAATTAAAATAAAGAACCTATCATAGATGAACACATAGAATATATTCTATTATTCAAATTGTACAATTTGTTAAAAAATAGTACAAAATATCTCTATAAAAGATTAATTAAATCACATATTCTCTGAAAATGATTCCATAACATCTTTTCCCTTATGAGAGGAACTAGAGGTAGGATCATGAGTTGTAGAGTTAGTGGATGGAGTGTCGGTGCAGATACCGAGGGAAGGAAGAGGAACTCTGATAAAAATAGAAGGAGAAAGTCTTGGTCTAGAAGTTGTAGAAGTTATAGCAAGATCACGATAAAGGAATGGTCCGATTTATATTAGAGAATGAAAAGGAGTCATGGATAAATGGGAAAAGGGTACATAAGAAGAAGTAGAAGGGTGAAAGATAGGCCAAAGAGGAGGAGATTATGAAGCTGCAGTTATTGTATTGTCCTGAGGTAGGTAAGGTTTCTGTAGATTAATGATTCCCATGATGATCTGACCACTATAATCCACAGCCTTTTCAAAATATTCTTTATTCTCCATAATCTTCAGAAGGGTATGAGTGAAATCCATATGCATATTGACTTGATTTTTGAAGGTTTGAGTAACATGATGGATCTTTAGTTTTTCAACTGAATACTTGAAATAAATATCCAAAAAATTCCTTGTAGAAATCCCCTTTTATTTGTAGATTACTTTCTTGGTTAACTCTTCTAGATCATTAGTGGACCATTTTGTGAAAAAAATATTCCATGTCATATATATAATCACTGTTCTATTGGATTTATGTTAAGATTTATTGGTCTATTCCACCCATTATAGTATGAAGCTCTTATATTAGTACATTTCTGATCATATCAACATTAGGACACTAAGAAATAGGTGTATCTGAAGTGGAGTCACCTTGCATGATATCTCAGATATCAGATCTCAACTGATTCAAATTAACAGCTAGAGGACAAGGAACATCAAACCTGGAAGATGCATCCTCAATTATTTTCAACACCTTATCTAGAGATTTCTTGTAATAAATAGTTAGACTATTAATGGATGGAATCAAATTAGTCAGTTCATTTTTCATTTTTCTCTAAGACAACTGCTTCCAACACTTACATCAACCATGTCTCAACATCAGAAACAATCCACTTTGGGACCATGACTACATCAAATTAACTAAGACTTTACACTTGAGATGGTCGTGGTGAAGGGACATATCTAACAATATCCAACAACTCATCCTTAAAAGAAACAATATAAGATTTAGTCACATACTCTAAAGGATTAGGTACAACTATAGTAATCGAAGAAGGAGAATCTATCCTATCCTCTAAATCCGAGTACTACAAACCCAAAGTCACATTACTTGTATACTTTCCCCACACAGTCATAACCATATCATCATGTGGAAAATTCTCCATAAAATTCCCCTTTTATAATATCTCTCCCCATTAATCAATACTCTCCTAACATAGACCAACTCTTACACTAGAGCCACTAAAATATCTCTTCTAGAACGAACTGCATCATGCACATGAACATTAGGAGAACTTTCCTCAACCCTAGGCGCTTCAAGAGATTAATGGGATTTCAGAATTGGTTCTTGTTCTATTAAAATAGTTTCAACAAGATCTACATGCTCAATAGGGGTTTTAGTCATATCAATATGTTCTTTAAAAGGACCTGATCATCAGGATGATCTGATCCACCATCTATTTAATAACTTCTTTTTTCCTTCATCTTCTACACATTCTTATCATATTCCTCACCGAATTCTTCATTTTCTTCACTACCACTTTCTCATTCTCTTCATTTTGACTCCTTATCACTATCTTATCTTCTAAAATATTCAAAATTCTCGAACACTTTAATATCATCATCATCATCCTCTTATAGAAGAGGATCCTTTGTCGGATGAGGCATAAGAGGGCCAAAAAGACCATAGTTCATCCATTCAGTACATTCATCAATATCATGGTCACCTCTATCATCAATTTTTACTTGTTTCCTTGATATTCCTCGGCTACATCATTCTCATCTGAATAATCACCAGATTCTTCTAGTCCATGAACAAGATCAATCATGTTTTTTTGGGCATGAGGGATGCTCAATGGGATTAAAATTCTCATAAATTTTTTTATTTTCCTCTACCCACATATTTTTCTAGGGATTCCAATTTATTTTAATTCTCTTATAAATAGTTTTATTAGATAAAAACCATCACATACTGAAAATGTTTCTTCCCCCTTATTCACTAAACCCTATTCTTTTATCATAGAATATATAATCCTAGGATAAAATGATGAATTCTTTTTATGGTAGGGTTTTATCATTTTACTTATATGCATCATAAAATATCTTAAGAAGTTAACCTTATAACTATTCTTCAGCATATAATGAAAATATACATCTTGGTAATTTAGGGATGAAAATTCCCCTTTCCTAGGACATAACTGATGTTGAATAAATATGAACAACAATATTCATTCATCATCTTGTTCTGTTTCTATAAATCTTCTATGGTCTACATTTCTAGTAACCTAAACCAAATATTATTCAAAATTGAATATATCATATGGTGGAGGTTTACATCCCTATTGATTATCACATACACCCTCATGGGGTACTTTCAATCATTCTTCCCAATGTTTGGAAGAAAAAAGATATTTTTCCATCTACTATAGATTTTATCGGAAATATCACTAAATCTTTATAAATAAATTCTTCATATAGATAGAACTCTTTAACTAGACCTAGATAAAATGGTCTTTAATTTCTGGAAAAGAACTCTAACGATCATTGAGATAATAACACATTTAACTAGAGAGACTTACTCATCAACATCCATGTTGAGTGCACTTCCTTTTCAGGGGTGATGATATGATTCATAAGATCTAGATGGACATTTTGTGGTTTAGGTTGACTAGATTCACCCCATTGCTTCTTATAAAAGTGTGACTCATCCATAGATCTCTCAGGAACAAATTCAACTCGATCTATTATTGAGATTCTGGGGTTTTAGTTTGAGGTAGAAAGGTAGAGGGAGTTTGGGAGAGAATGGTTTGAAGGATTGTGTCCAAGAGGAAGAGTGTGAGAGTGAGAAAAAGTGTTCGATCGACAATTAACTTTATCATTTTGGTATTTGAAGTAGTAAAATACAAAATGAGGATTTAAATGAAATTAAATAATTAAAAATTGTGACTTTTAATATTCTATATAGATAATGAATATGTATCGATCGATGATACACATCGATGAGACCTATCAGTAAGTCGCCATCAGTATGTCTTGTCGGTGAGTACTATCCGTGTTCCATCATTGGTGAATCATGTCGTAGATTCATCATTAGTGAATACTATCAGTGAGTCATCATTGGTGATACATCATTATTGCGACATCATTGGGAAAACATCATCGATGAGACATCATCGGAGGGATATCATTAGTGAGAAATCAGCAACGAGACACCATCAGTGAGACATCCGGATAGTTATTCACTCATAGTTGATCATTATTAATTTAGGTACGATGTAACTCATTCTCTCTGAATTTAATGTATTAGTAAAATTTTCAACAAACTGATGTTCATCGCCACTAAATTCGAGAGTTATATCAAAATTTTACTAATGATCTCTCAAAAATTGAGGCCTTACATCAATATGTATTGTTCTCAAATAAGAAACTGTATTCTTAGAAATTTTAATAAAAATTATGTTATCACAGATTTTTGGGACATGTCTAAATTGATATCCACAATATAGTAATGTCGATTTCATCCACAAAATCCGAGCACAATAACTATATGAATCTATGTATTCATCTTCGGTAGTAGATAATGCAAAATTATTTTTCCTTGTTACTACACCATGAGACTTCCCAAAAAGTGACATGTTCTATAGGCGATTTTTCCATCTAACTTGAAACTACCAAATTTAGCATTATAAAACTATCTTTTTTAAATGGTTGTCCTCTAGGGTAGAATTTTTCTACGTTGGTCATATATATGTGGTGTTTGAAAATTATTTTAACTATAATTAGATGTGACTCATTAGGGTTTTACTTAAAAAAAGAAAACATACACACACTAATCATTGTTTCAGGTCGACTAGTAGTTATTTAAAGAAGAATTAGAGTCATAAATCTATAATTATATTGATGCACTAATTTTCCATCTTCATTAAGATCAAATTTACATCTGGTACTCATAGGAGTATAAATGTTTTTTTTCAAGACAAAACAATTTAAAAGATATTTATTGTATTTACAATGATTTAAAATTGTTCATTTTTTTATTTTTAATGATTTGAAGTCTATTAATGAATTTATGTACACCTATTAAACTCATTTCAAATTCATTTTACATCATCTTTAAAAATAAATAAATATTCATATTTTTGATGATCAAAAAATAACATCATAAAAATATATTTGAACAAGTAAAACATCTTTAGATATTATTTTTATATACAGAGTAGGAGTATCAATCCCTTTTGTATAACCATTATAAATATGAAAAGTTTTTAGCTTATCATACCAAGCTCTTGGAGCATTTTTTAAACCATAAAATTCATTTGTTAATTTAAAAACATGATTTGAAAAATGAGGATTTCTGAAACAATGGGTTGTTCAATAAAAACATCCTCAACAATATACCCATTTATTAATTCAATTTTGACATCAATTTTATAATGTTTGAAATTAATATGTGTTTCATAAGTTAGTAGTATTGTTATGGATTCATGTGTGGAAACAGGTGAAAATGTTTCTTCAGAATAAATTCTTTATTCTTGATTATAAACATGTTCAACTAATCTAGTAATATTTCTTACTATAGTTCCATTTTAATCTACATTTTTTTCTAAATATATTCTTAATGCCTATTTTCAATGTCTATTTGGATCTATAAACATTTTTCAAAACATTTTTCCTTTCTAACTGATTTAATTCATCTTCCATATCCATCTCCCAAAATTCATCATTGATTGAATTGTTTATGTTCTTTTGTTCAATCTTCAATAAAAGTCTTGATGTTCTATTTGGTTCCATAAAGAACATTTAGTATGTGTCACTTTATCTAAGACTCCAACTACAGAATCTATAGGATTGTTCTTAAGGGTTCTAACAGATCTAGAAAAGGAAGGGATGGTTATCATTGTTTTATCTACAAGTTTGGCTTCCCTTTGGTTAGAATATGTATATTTTCAAGAAAAATATTTTTCTTCTTCTTTAACAATAGAAATAGAAACATTAGGATTTATGTCTAGATTTTACAAATTCTACTCATTATTTTTAGGGAGGATCAGTTTCATGTGGGTCTATTTCATCAAATTTGATATTTACATATTATTCCACACACATATTTCATTTATTTAATACTCTATATGCTTTTTAGAGGTTGAATAACCTTGAAAATATCCCTCATCACTTTTGGTTGAAAATTTGACAAGATTATCTTTTTTATTAAGGATATATAATTTTCAACCAAAAACATTAATGTAATTAACCTTGGGATAAATATTATTGTTCAATTCATAGAGTGTTTTCTTAAGGATATGTCTAATAAAAAAACAATTGATTATGTAACAAGCTATATTCACAGTTTATTCCCAAATAAAAATAGGTAAATCATATTCACTAAGCATAGTTCAAGCCATCTCTTATAAGGTTTTATTTCTCTTTTCTTGAAAAACTACTGGAAAAGGGCTATTAGTGATAGACGGTTTGTGATAGGTTCCGATCGAAAATGGGTATTTTTGAAAAAGGTATTCGTACATATTACCATTTTGATGGTCCATCGTAAGTGGTATTATTTTTGATAGACAGTGGTACCATCACAAATAGGTTCGAAATGATTTTTTTTAAAACCTATGGCAATGGGTTGGCTACCCGTACCAAATAGTTTCCTTATTTTATAAACCCATTTTTGTGATAGACCGTAGTAATTAGTATTTGAGACGGTCTAACAAAAATAGTTGTAAATAATAAATAAATTCATTAATTATTACAAATTTTTAAAAATTTCTATTAATTCATACTAATTCATACTAATTCATGCTAATTTATTCTATTTATTACTAATTGATACAAATTATTACTAATTGTTACAAATTATGACTAATTATTACCAATTATTAATAATTACTAGCAATTATTACTAATTGTAATTAATTATTTCTAATTAATCCTAATTATTACTAATTAATCATAATAATTACAAATTAATACTAATTATTACTAATTAATCTAAATTAATACTATTTTATCCTAATTATTAACAGTTATTCCTAATTATTACAAAGTAATCCTAATTATTACTAATTAATCCTAATTATTACTAATTAATCATAATTATTACTAATTAATCCAAATTATTAATACTTATTCGTAATTATTACTCATTACTCTTAATTATTAATTAATATTCCTAATTATTAATAATTATAAATAATTATTATTCATTATTACTCGTTATTACAATTTTTACTAATTATTACTAATTATTGCGATTTTTACCAATTTATTACTAATTATTCCTAATTAAATCTAATTATTATATATTATTACTAATTATTTCAAATAAATAATAATTATTTGTAATTAATACTATGTAATACTAAGTAATACTAAGTAATACTAACTAACACTAATTATTACAAATTATTATTAATTATTTCTAATTATTCCTAATTATTACTAATTATTACAAATTATTACAAATTATTAGATATTATTTCTAATTATAACGAATTATAACTAATTATTAAAATTTCTTACTAATTATTACAATTTTTTTTCAATTTTTTACATTTTTTACAAATTATTACTAATTATTACAAATTTTTGAAAATTATTACATATTATTACAAATTATTACAATTTTTTAACTAATTATTACTAATTTTAAAATTTATTACTACTTATTAAAATATGTTTCAATTTATTAATTTTTTTAGTAATTATTACTTTTTTATTATTAATTATTTGTAATTGTTACTAATTATAACTATTTAATCCTAATGACTACTAATTATTACTAATTATTACTAATTATTACTAATTATTACTAATTATTCCCAATTATTACTAATTATTACTAATTATTTCTAATTATTACTAATTATTACTAATTATGACTAATTAATGCTGATTGTTACTAATTAATTTAATTATTAGTTATTATTACTAATTATTACTAATTATTACTAATTATTACTAATTATTACTACTTATTACTACTTATTACTAATTATTACTAATTATTCCAAATTCTTACCAGCTATTACTAATTATTACTAATTATTACTAATTATTACTAATTATTACTAATTGTTACAATTTTTTTACTAATTATTACTAATTATTTCAATTTTTTAACAATTATAACTAATATTTACATTAATTACTAATTATTACAATGTGCGAGATACTTTTACTAATTTATTACTAATTATTATTAATTGTTACTAATTATTGGTAATTATTCCTAATTATTACCAATTATCCTAATTATTACTAATTAATCATAATTATTACTAAGCAATCCTAATTATTACTAATTAATCTTAATTATTTCTAATTATTTCTAAATATTACTAATTAATACTAATTAATTCTAATCAATACTTATTAATCCTAATTATTACTAATTTATCTTAATTATTACTAGTTATTTGTAATTATTACTAACGAATACTAATTGATAGTAATAAATACTAATAAATACTAAATAATTATAATTATTAGTAAATATTTCTAATTATTACAAATTAATTCTAATTATTACTACGTAATCCTAATTATTACTGGTTAATCCTAATTATTACTAATTAATCCTAATTGTTACTAATTAATCATAATTATTGAAAATTATTCATAATTATTACTAATTATTTATAATTATTACAATTAATACTAGTAATTGATAAATATTAATAAATATTAATAATTATTTCTAATTAATTCCAATTATTAAATATTATTTTTAATTATCAATTATAGATAATTATTCATAAAAATAAATATTAAAAAAATAAATATGTAATTCTAAATTAATTTAATTAACTATAATTAAAAAAATTATAAATAATTCAAAATAGATTAAATTAACTTAATAAAAAAATAGTTAATACCTTGAAACTGAAGCATTTGGGGCATAAAAGGTGTGAATCATGCTCCGCTTTAAAATTTTAAACTATGAATATTTTTTTAAAAAAATATTTCAGAAGTGATATAGGGAGAAGTTGAGAAAACGAATATAATGAGAGGAAAAATAAATAAGGGTATATATATGTCCGATTATTTGCGACAGGCTTATTTGCAACAGCAAGCCCATCAAAAATACTGGAATTTGAAATGGTACCCGTCACAAATGCTCATTGCTCACATTAATTATTGTTGGTTGATAAAAAGTTATTTGTGACGGGGGCCTGTCGCAAATGGGTACTTGCCGACATAATATTTGCGACGGGACAAGTATCTAGTCGAGAAATACTAAGAACTATTGTCGGGCATTTGCGACGGGAATAGAAACTCGTCCCTAATAACCCTTCTCGCGGTTTGGCACGCATTTTGAGCCAAACCTTTTGCAATGGTTCCTAACCCCACCCCCACCCCTTCACAAATAATTGATATTTGCACTGGTCGATTGTCTTGTCGCAAATAACCCATCGCAAATGTCCATTCCCCCATATTGAACTCCATTCTGCTGGGGTGTTATAGAAGCATATAAGTTATGACTATAACTACTTTGTGAGCTGAAACATTGAAATTCATGATTTTGAAACTCACGACCATGGTAACATCATAAGGGATTGATCTTAAGTCCACTTATGTTTTCTACTAACCTGGAATACGTTGTGATATAAGAGGTGGCTTTACTCTTATGAGCTAAAAAAAGTCAAGTATACCTAGAAAAATCATCTTCCAAAACAAAGACATAATGCTTCCCATTAACACTATAAAATCTAGATTGTATAAAAAAATCCATGTAAACATACTCGATAGGATGATAAGTTGAATCTTATTTCTTTGGTTTGAATGATATTTCATTATATTTTATTTTTAGACAAGGATTACAGACATTATGATTTGGGAAATCAAGTTTAGGTAGATCCTTTACTAATCATTTTCTTGTTAGATTTCTAAGGGAGTGAATGTTATAGTGGCCTAATCTCATATTCTAGAGCCAAGACTCATTATGAATGGTACACAAGTAAGAAACATTCTGAGAAACTAATGAATCTAAATTTACAGATAATGTTTTTCATTTATAAAAGTAGTAAATACTAATTCATTTTTAGAATTAAAATCATTTAATGCATCAAATTGAAATTTAACCTGAAATCCAACATCACATAACTATGAGATACTAAGCAGATTATACTTAAGAACATACACGTAAAGAACATTATAAATTAAACTTGAATTACTGTTACCGATTTTACTAATACTTATTATTTTACATTTTTCATTGCACCAAAAGGTGTCATGCCCCCCATAAGCTTTTAGAATGTTATTGAAGCTAGAGTAGTCCCCAGTTAGATGTCTTAAAAACCCACAATCCATGTACTATATGATCTTAATGGAACTCTTCAAATAGCTTTCCTACAAAAATATATCTAACAAGAAAAGACATTGGTACCCATACTTGATTAGGACAAGTAATATTAGTAATTAATTGTATAGGAACCCATATTTTATTTATAGGATTCCTATAAATAGTTTTTAAAGTCTTATAAAATTAAAAATTATTTAGTCTATAAAAATGTGGAACAAAATAAGATATTCTAGCACTGGAATATGAAACATATTTTTAAGAACTAGTCCTGAAACAAGTTTTTCCAGATTTAGATACAAAATTAGTCATTAAAAAATTCTTTTTCTTCATTGTTAGCCAATACCAATTTTATAATTTTGGGCAACTTGTATTCCATGAATTTTAACTAATATATCTTTATAATTTATGACTTCTATAAATCCTACTTTAATTGCACATTAGACGCTTTATGCTCAGTATCCTCATTGAGTAGTTGAGCATTATTTTACTTTTCAATAGTATGTTTAGACTTCACAGTGGTAGAAAGAGCATGATTTTATTGAGATGTTAATTTTTTTAGTTCATTACATGTATCCTCTAACATTCCACAATATTCAAACATCTATTCCTTTCTAAAATTATTAGAATCAGATTCAACTCCATAATAATTATAATTTTTTTATAACAGATTCTAGAGTTACCTCAGATGTTTTTGTCATAATACACATATTGGGTATGTTATCCTTCTCATCATGTGATGATTTAGATCCAGTTAATCTATCTATAGAAGAACTCTAGGTGACCTCCATTGTATTCTTATTTTTTCTATCTTTGTCCTTATATTTTATTTTTTACTTAAACTTAGGAAATTAAGTTATCACATGTCCTCTTCTTTTGAACTCATAGAATGTTATTTCCTTTGTGTTTTCATTTCTCTTATTGCCTTTTTTTTCAATTACCCTTATTGTCATACATTCCTTTATAATTGGGATTTCTAAAGAATTTATTATTTCTATAATGTTTTTTGAATATTCTAGCTAGATGATCCATCACCTCATCTCTATCAGTTGGTGATTCATCATTACTAGAACTTTTATCAAGAACTTGCATTTTCTCTTGTTCTTTGTGTTTAGAAGCTGTGGTTTTGAAATCCACTAAATTGTTCTTTGGTTTATCATATTTTTCTATGTTAACCTTCAATTATTCTCCATACATCATCAGCATACCAATAAGATTATTTATAGGCAGTGAATCAATGTCACAAGATTCTCTAATGGACACTAATGTCAAACTCCGTCTTTCTGGAAGATATCTCAAGATCCTCATGATATGTTCCATTGCAGTAATTTCCTTTCCCAGTGAAATCATTGTATTCACGATCTCATTGAACCTGATACACATGTAATAAATAGGCTCATCAGGCTTCATTTTATTGTAATAATATTTAATAATATATGTTTTAAGCCTCGTTTACATAACATTAGTGGTTCCTTTATGTAAAATAGCTAGAGAATAACAAATCTCATAGGCTATTTTACATGAATAAATCCAATTGAATTCTTCATCTCCTAAAGAACAATATAAAACATTCATAGATTTATAAATATTGTTATAGTATTCTTTATTGGAATCATCCCATGAATTCCTAGTAATAGAAGGAATCTTGTATTCATCAACTATAGAAAACAAGATTTCAAAATCCGTGATTTCTAAATTCATTTTCATTTTATGTTTCCATTGAGAATAGTTTGTGCCATTAAGGTACGGAGGTTTATTGGTAGCAGCACCTTCATATCAATTTTTCATTCAAAATAGATTATAATGATTTTAAAGAACAATAAATTGTTAAGTGAAAAAATTTAGTGATCTTCATTACATAACTAAAATAAAAAAGTAAATGATTTGAAAATTTTAGTAGCATTAAAAAAAGCATAAACACATTTGATACCAATGTATTATTAGTTCTTAATTAAATCAATATGAATTATTATTTAAACTTTTTAAATCAATCTACTAAACCAAATTCTAATATTAACCCTATGTATGACTAACAATCGATGTTAAAGGAATGCTTTCAATGAATCAGTATAACAATGAAAATAGAACTTTGAAAGACATAGTTCATATAAAATAAGAGGTTCAGTCTCAACTAGAGACTTAGTCCTCTCTACTTGGGGATCCCCTATCACCAAGAAATTTATATAAATAAATTTGATCCAAACACTTGATCAGAGTACACAACATTATACGCAGCTATCCAAGTCAACATACCTCTACCACAGTTCTTGTGGGAGTTAAAATTACAATATTCCATCAAGGGACTTCTTCCACTATTATAAGTGGGAGTGTAATATGTTTAAAAGTTAATTTTGTGATGATATCAATATATCTTCTAGTTGTGCACAAGAGATAGTGTGTATTTATAAAATACACACACACTACTCGGAATTTATATAATATACATAGGAAGATAAATATGTTGAGAGTATGGTTTTCAAGGATCTATGTGATGTGATTTGTAGCTTCTGAACTTCTTGGAGATGGTAGAATTGAATCCAGAGTATTCTTCTACAAACATGAAGAAAAATTGAGTGTCGTGAGTGCCTCTATCTTCTATTTCCAGTGAGGTGTATGACTTGGGTAATGAGCTATTCTTTTTAAAGAATTTTTTTCTCCATTTATGCTCTCAATGGTATTGAAGAGTGTGCACAAAGAGTAGTTATTTTATTATTATGGGTTTCATGAGAAGCTTGGTATTTTTTCTCATATCGCACTTTTTTCTTGTTGACCATGATATTCCCTTTATACAGTGTAGTAGAAAATCAGAATATTCTCTAGTACCTCGTACTGGTCTATGAAATCCATTAAATATTGTCTAAAAAAGATAAAAACACATTAATATAATAAACAGTTCTATGTTTCATAAATATGATCATTATAAGTAATTTTGAATCGAAATGGAAAATAAAAATTGACGGTGTCTCATGATCGGTAGGTCATTTTGTTAGTGTCTCATCCTATTGGTGTCTCAGTAATTTGGAATCTCATACTATCAATGGGTTAGTCTATTGGTAGATCCCTATGTCTGTAGGTGATTCATTAGTAGTTTGGTCGAACAAATATCCATCGATAAAATATACTTAGAAAAAATCATGAGTATCAGTCAGTTTCTCTGTCAATAGGTTACTCTATCAGTAACATTTGTTGTCGGTAACTCAGACTTATGTCAGTGACTCATCCTTGGAAAAGATTTTGAGAATTTCTCTGTAGGTAATCTATTGGTAGGCACTTTTTCTGCATGTTACTCTGTCGGTAGGTCAGGTATTAGTGACCTATACTTATCCAAATAATATGATAGGGTAATATTATATGTAAACATTGTTAAACAAGATGTAAATTAATAAAAGATAATTAAGTATGATTTTTGAGCATTAAAACTATAGGAGGAAACCAGGGTGTTTAGTTTGTTTACTTTCATTTGATGTGAACTTATAACATCTGATCAAATAAATATTTGAGTGGCTTTAAAATGATAGTTTCCACTAGGCCTATAATTCAAACTATCTTATAGTTTATATATAAGGAAAATTCGGAACAAAAAATGTCTATAGTAAATAAAATTATCACCCTAATAGCTTGGGAAGATACTAAAAACAATAAAGGAATAATATTTGGGACACTTAACTTATAACTAACTACTAAAACTATATAATATTTGTTGATCCCGACATTTAATATATTTGAGGATGTTTTCCATTAAATAGATAATGGGGATGTTTAAAACATAAATCATATTTGTATGTTACTCTATGTAGTACTGAAATTTAAAGAGGTGTTTCAAGCAGAAGAAAAATAATGATTTGATTCATTTTTAATATAAATATAAATTTTTTATAGTATAAAATATAATATCATTTACCTCTTATATGAATATAGAAAAAATCTAAAATATATGATCTTCTTATGTTTGATGAAGAATCACCTGATGGGTATCTATTTGAGATCTCTATGTACATTGGGGATCCAATAAAATGAGGCCATGAAGAAGTTTCCAAGTGTCATGTGGTGATAAATGTTCCAGAAATACTATAATAGGAACCTTAAGCCAAGGAGGACACCAAATTAAATAGGGATCACAAAAAATTTCTTCCTTACTCCTCTGTAAAGTCATTTATATTCAATTATCAGTGTTGGGGTACTCTTACATTATCTTGGGGTACACTAAACATGGTTTCAAAACATGTACACTAATAAATGTTACATATGGTGGTTCACATCACAATAGAGACACATTAAAATTGGGGAACAATACAAAATTTCATGATTTTAGGCAGTCTATACACAACACCACATGGGGGGATTAAAAAATAATATCTCTTTTTATGTTTCAATGTTTCATTATTTTTTACTATTGAATAAAATTTATATTATCGATATACATTCTCTGTAGGTTTAGAAAAAATAGTAGAAACAACATTAACATAATTTTCCAATAGTATAACCACATTATTTTTTATCTATTTGAAAATTATATATTTTCCAAAATTTCACATCAGTAAGGTTTATAAAAATATAACAATAACTAAGTGTGGATGAGTTTCATCTTTTTGATAATTTTTAATGTTTAACTTTTTGTTTAATTTTTTCAGTTTTTTTTATTTTTTTTATTTTTAAAAGTTTTTTGGTTTAATGAAACTAATATACTAATTGAATATCATTATTCTATTACCCAGCTTGTGTTATTTTGAGGAATTTAATATGGTTTCGCTGAATTGGAATTTGTTGTATTGTTGATTTTGATACTTCTTCAATGAATCTTGTTGTAAAATATTTTTATGAGTTCAACTATGTTTTGTAATCATTACCTAATAAAAACTAACCCAAAATATTTTTTCCATCATGAGTGGTACTTTATTTTTTTAAAATTATTGTCTTCATATCCTTAAATTCTTATGGGATTCAATGAAATTCTATGTTAACTATATCTTGCACTTTTTTGTTTTTCAACTCATTGGAGTTTATATATTTTTTAATATTATTGAAGTTATTATTTTTCGAGGATGCATTTTCACCATGAGACATACCTTTACTTCATCCTTTATTAATCGGTTAGTTATCCATGGATAGTTATAGGTGATTAAATAACATGTATAGAAAATTATCTCATTCCTACCCTACACAAATAATATAATTTCAGGATAAATTTGTGTTTCAGGGTAAGGGATGTCATATCATGTGATTCTTTGAGATGAATACCATTTTTTGGGTGTTGGAGGGGGATGTGTCAAATATTTGGGCATTTTGAAGAAAGAATACATGAATCAGATTAATTATATTTTTAATTTCTCATTTCATTCTCTATTGAGAAAAAAGTGAAAATAAAAAAAAAACATGTAAAGATAAAAAATTTATATTTAGTATAATTAGAAAAAATAAGTAAATAATATTAAAAAGTGGGAATCAGGATTGAATTCCATGTATTTTGCTATATTTTAGCAACTCATGATCCATACCAAAAAATGGTAACATATGGGCATTACATTTTTGTAGGGTGAATTGAGTGAGATATAATTACATTGAAATCAGTTGATTAATTATGAATTATATTTATTAGTATAAACATATTTTATAACCATTGTTTTGAAATGTTTACCCAACCAATATTAGCGATTTATTTTTACCTTCAAACACATCATGATTTATATCAATTTCAATGTATCACTTTCTAATGGAATAATAATTTTTATAAGATGATGGTGATGCATACATTTTCTAATTATGATCATATCTCTAGGATTATATTCATAATATTTACCTATGATTCCATCTATTTTTGGATGTAATTGGGTCATTAGTGAAATATTTAGGTTGAACAAATTTAGGTGGAAGAAGAGATAAAAATATGGGAATACTTTAAAAAATTGTTACATGATTAATTCTATTTTGGAAAGATCTTTGAGAACTGCCTTATTATTAATTATTCTTGGTATTATTTTGGATATATTATTATATCCTAGGAGTTAAATTTATTCTTAAATGTTAATATTTTTAATTATTTTTCATTTATAAAGACCATCATAATTTATCTATATAAAAGTTATTCAATAACTTTTTTACATTATAATTAATGTATTAAATTAAAAAATGGTCTCAAATATTTTTTAGTGTATTTATATTTTGTTTATCAATATATATTGTCTTACAATGATTTTATTTTATTTTAAAGTGAATATCATCTTGGATTCACACACAATATTTTTCTATTTTCGTTAGAGTAATGTAATAGTAAACATGAAATCTCATGCATGAATATTAATATTTAGAAATTTCAATTAGTGATTAAGTCATTCACAGAATGACCCGTGTAAGATTATCGTGGACTTCGTGTGAGATTATCATACCTAGGAGGGTAGTAATGTAAAATAAGATAATGTCATGGTATTGTTAAATTCAACATCATGAATTTTTTTGTAGATCACGTTAGTTGTGTACTAAAGAGTGAAACTATTACACTGATAACAAATAGTTTTTAGTGATATACTTTTCTTTGATGTCTAGGAGGTACTTCATATTGGGGAGTGATTTTTCATATTCGTTGACCATAAGAGCCCAAGGTACATTTTGTCTTAATGTGAATTGAATTTGTAATGGAGTAATTTTGTAGTGATATTTTTTGTCATAAAATTAGAGATATTATATGGTATATTTATATGACATGTATTGATAGATTATTTGATTATGAATTCTTACTAGAAGTTGATTTAGGGGGCCTTTGATGAGTATTGGGATATAGATCCATTGGATTATCTACACCAGGATGTTGATGATATTAATAGAAGATGATATTTATTCATGTTGATGATGATCTCCTCTATAGTTATTTAAGTTGTAGAATCAAATTTATGTTGCATTGAGTGAATAATTTAGTGAGATAATATTTTTTATAGAGAGGCAATGGTGGGTTAGGGTAAAGGTGGGAAGCACCAGATTCTTTTCCAAGGGAAGATGTTTTTTTCTCATTCATTGAAAAAGGTATTATTTCAAGAGTTACACAATTTATATTTATATATATGAACCTTGGGATAAGAAAAAATTATCATGATCCCAAGAGGAAAGATTTATCATCAAAGATAAATCATTATATTTTAGAGTTTTTTATTAGTTCCACTCCTTATAGGGAGTGATAGTGGTCCATTTTGTTCTTGTTTGGTTTCGGAAACCACTATGAATTAAAAAATTGAAGAGGAATTATATTTCCATTTAAATTGTGACTGGTCATCCTAGGACGAATATAGGATTCAATCAAATAGGGTTTATTATGTATAAATTTATGATGTATGATCAATTTAATTCTATTAGAGAGATGACACTAGTGGATTGTCTAGAAATGTTGTATATCAATGAGATAATGATTCTTCTTAGAGTACCAAAAATATAAGTCTTTAATATAGATAAATATTATTATTCTATACCATAAAGTGGGATATAAAGAAATATTAGTACACTCTTATATCCCAGAAATACTTTCCATAATCAGATCGATGGAAAATAAAAGACTAGGAATCAGAAATTGGAGGACATTATAAGGGAATTTGTCTTGGATTTATAATGATAATAGTTAGAGAACTTCCCCATGTAGTTTTCACTTACTACACCATCGATCACACTTGTATTTTTTTGAATCTATTTTAGGTCTTACAATGAAGTCCTTATATATCGTTTGTATGTAAGAATGAGGTCAAATAAAAATAAAATTTAGACACAAATTTGTATTAAAGTTCATAACTGGATATTTATTTTATTCAAGTTCAAATGAGGGACACCCAAATAGGATAAAAAATAAGTTCAAAAAAATAGAGCCCTATAATTCTATATGGATGAACATGTATTGTTGATGAATTCTCCCAGTATATGATAATAAATTTTTGGGAATAAGAGAAATATATCTAGGAGTTTCATAGGCCCTTTCATGATTATAGAGTATATAAGAGATTCAACTTATAAATTTCCCCTAGAAACTCACATTGAGAGGATGTTTTGTTTTTTCATGTATCTCACCTTCTGGGAAATATCCATGTTCCATACCATATCATGGCTTATGGTGAACAAGATTTTGAGGATGCATCCATTTTTATAGAGAATAAAATATATGTATAGAACCATCCCAATTATGTAGTCTTTGATGGAAATATCCCATTAGTCATAGTGTTATCAAGACATGGAGGAGTAGATAAGAGTATTTTGGAACATGCTGAGCCAATGTAGTAAAAATATCCCAACTTATTCATATGAGGTATGAATCTAAAATTTTATTAAGTAATATATATTTATACCTTAAATTTAGAAATGTTTTATGGTGGGGAGATATACTATGTTGGGTTCTTATTTAAAATGTATGTCACCAGTGGAAGATAAATAAATTTTTTAATATTTTTATCGAATTTAATTATTAATATTCTAAAAGGATAAAATTGTAATTTCACCTATTTTCAAAACTTCAAAATAGATATCTATTTTTTGTAATTGAATTTATAACATGGAGTTTCTATTTTGTGTAATTTTATGAATTTCTTGTGAAAGGGATATTCATATGTGATTTTAATGGGTTGGAAAAAAAATTTATTCATTAAATTCTCATATTTTCAATGATGTTCTTATATAATAAAAAATATTTATATATCCTTGAAATAAAATATATCTATAATTATGTATCAATAAAGATAGATTTATATTAGAAGAAATTATATGTTGAATCATGGGATAGTCATGTAAGAGGTATGGTTCTCTATATTTAAATGCAATCCATTTTATTTTATGCCTACAAACCACTATATTCATGACCGAAGAATCAATCATAAAAATTATTTATAAAACATCACATTGATGATCTTCAAATAAAAATAAAAATAACAGAATTTTTTTTGTCAAAATATAATGAATAGAGTATTTTTAATCCTACATAAAAGTTTGAGACTCGCAAACATATCTCACATGTATGGAGCATCAATCTGAAAATTAACATTGCATCATATATATATATGTTAAACCCAAACAATCACCAATATAATAATATAACTTTTTTTATATGACTTTTAATTTTATAGATTTTATATATTAATTATTTTAATCCAAATTTTGAAATATTAATAATAAACCTCAAAATATGAATAATTTTCATGCAAGCCTTGTTGAAAAAATAGTAAAACAAATAAAAAGAAATAAAAATTGAATTTATCATAGGAATTGGTTTGATATTATATTGGAGAAATTTTTTCTAAATTTTTACTCTATCAATAGAATGTGAGTCCCTTAGTGATTGAACCGTGATATTTTTTCTGTTCCTTAAGACAATATGTGGATTTAGTGGAAATTTTCAAACAAACAGACTTGATCTCCCACTAAAAACTGACATGGGATGTATAGAAAGAAATTTTCTTGTGATAAGGTTTTAGATTATTTTGTATGACCTATATTTATTCAATAAATCAAAAAACATCTCCAATTATGCTATCCCACCAACTCCTGGGAGGCATGGGTGGTACTTCGAGTGACACTGATGGAATACAGATGACTATATAAGAAAAACAATGATACGAAAAATATATTCACATGTTAACCCAATAGAATGGTTGACATGAATCTGATTTAGAATATATGCGGTTATCCAATAAAATAGTCATAGTTAATATTTCATGTTTATTTTTCTCAAATAGTCTTGGGTTCCTCTGAATATCATGGACATGTGATCTTCTAGATCAAATTATGTCCTACACAGACACATTGAACACACAACCTATGGACTATATTATGATGAGTTAGGTAATAATGCACATTTTGATTGATTATTTATTGAAATATTCTATTCGACATTAAAAGTGAGCTTTGGAATGAGTTGGTGTTGGTGGGAAGTGTATGAGGGTACCATGGGCACCCTAGGGTAGCCAAAAATCTCCATGGTGATTAAGGATGCATGTATGGGACAATTTTTTCACTAAAAAAGTTTTTAGGATCTTCATGACACCCCAACACAATTAGTATACCATTTCAACACTTTTTTATATTTTGAAATGATGAATTTTGTAGAAAAGATAAAAATGTGGGGTTTTATGTAAATATTGAGGGAACTATAGTTCCAATTCATGGGAAGGAACTCATTTAATAATAATGATAGCGGTATAATAGATATTTGATGAATTTAAGAATAAAAGAATAAATGTATATGATTTCATTGGATATTTGTAACAGAAATAAATTATAACACTTTTATCATGTTTGATTGGAATGCTAGATTATTACGTAAATTTTTTAGGATATGATTCTTCGTATGGTAAAAAAGGTATAAGTAGATATATATAATTCCAAGGGATGAATGGGTATAAAATCAGTATAATTTATAATATTTTGTTTATGATTTGCAGTTTTACATTTTATAATGGAATTTATCACAAATCATCCCCATCGGGAACCCCTCTAAGGACTATATGGAAGGTGAGAGTGTTACCTAAAGCCATCCACCAATTGGTAACCAGTTAGGGATAAGAAATGAGGTTATATATCATGTAATTATAAGGTATTGAGATCATAAAACCCATGAATAAATGATAAATTCATTGATAAACACCATAATAAAAATAAAAAATATCCCAAATAATCCAACATTTTAGAAATAAAATCGATATTTCTTGAATACCCTACCCAAAAAAATACTGTACAATCTACTTTGAAAATTCTATGATACGAATAGATAATCCAATGATATAGATAAATGTATGAAAACCATTAAAAATTTATATAAAAATATCCACTATCAACTAATTATGTTATCCTCAAACAATCCAACCATATCCCATCACCACAACTTTACGATGATGTTGGACATACAAGAAAACCATCAAGAAAAGGGAAGCAAATATTCTTTTTTCACCCATAATCAGTAATAAGGAAACAAGGTTCAAATTTAGGAGAGATTCACAAGGAGATCAACCAATATATCATGCATGTCACCTGAGTATTGATGGAATAAAAGATAATTATCTAATTTTAAGGGTTTTCATGAAATTAAACCAAGACTATAAAATAATATATAATGATTCTTGATTAATGGAAAGGCGATAGAATATTTTTTTTTTCAGAATAACAAAAACATATCCACAATAATAACCCATAAATGGCCTCAACCCAACAAAACATTATGATCAATGAACTTGTAATCTAAAAGTTCCAACAAACCTGAGGTAACAATATGGAAAAATCCAAGACTACATCATAGTGACCTCTCATAAAGAAGAGATAAGAAAACCAAATCCTTATATATCTACATAAAAACACTCCTTATATCATACATATATGGTGAAATTTACACCTCCATACAAAATACTATATACCCCAACTAAATGTGTTCCTCAACTTGACCAATCTCTTATCAAACATCATCTTGACACCTATGAATCCCAAAAATCACAAAGTAATAGGTTGGGAGGTTATAAGATGTTACATTAGATACCTTTATATTTATTTTCATCCCATATAAAAAAATAAAACCCAAAAATAATTATATATGCACCACCAATAAGGAATCCTTGGGAAATACCTCTTAAATGAGACAATTCCATCAACTAAACATGGAAGAACATGAGATCAAACTACTCAAGTAAGTATCCATAAAAAACAAACTTCATTTAATCAAAAGATAAAATAAGAATCCCATAATCATGGAAAAAAAGAGAATCAAAATATATGTAGATACTAAGTGTTTATCAAAAATTCACATTCATACAAACTCTCCTCTATACTGGCATGACTCCATGTAACTTGAACCAAAGGAATGGAATGCTTGGGAAACAACTTCTCACAATGATCGTAGATCTCAACCAACTACTCTACAAACATTTAATCATCCTATATATTTAGATCTACCAAATCAATGAAATAATAATCTTCAGTTTATATCATCAGATATGTGATAAATGGAAAAAAACATAGATCTGATCTATTATTAGGAGTCCCATCAGATACAACATCTCTCAAAGGCATTACAACACCTTGAAAGGGCTAATAATTTTGGAAGAGATATTACTCCTCTAATAAAAAACCAATTATTGATTGGAATAACTCAAGAACACATGATAAAAAAATTATACCCCAAGAAACTCTTCTTTGAATCAACATATAGATCATGACAATTTTGAAGCACTATCATCTAATCCCAAACCAACTATTCCATCTCTTACCTGCTCAAAACTATATCTATCCCATAGACCACCAACTCCCAATAAATGTTCTAGAAAACTAAATAATTAAATAATGATCATACAATACATTGAATAGATACATAAAGATGAATTATTGGATGATATTATTTTACAAAAACTCAACCATAATACAACACCTCATATAATATGCACTAAAAACTATGAGATAAGGCCACATCATATCCTTAAGAAACTAGATGGTCTGCTCTATCTTCCCATAAATATGTGGATGGAAATTGTGTATAAGGCATAATTGGGTTCCCAAATCATGACGCAATCATATACATAAATTCAAGGATAATATAGGATCTCGATCAAAGATGAAATTCCTTTTTACCTCATAAAGTCACATATCCCCATCGACATATTTCTTGGTCAATAACTTTAGAGAACTCAAATCCATTATTTTTTGAAGTGGGACCATTTTTCAACTGATCCATTAGAAACCAAATAACATTACATCTTTCTTTGGTTCCTAGTAAACCAGTTATAAAATAAATTGATATGTCTTCTCATCTCCACTCTAGGGAATCCATCGACTACAAAAAAGAATCTGGAACATGATTGGCTACCCTCACATACAGACATATCAAACATCATGATTTGAACACTACTACCATCCTTTTCATTCCAATACTACTGGAAAACTAACCTATACTAATGGTTTGGAACCATTGGTATAGGCCTCTAAACCGTTGGTATAGCCTATACCAACGGTTTGGAGAGCTGTTTCCAAGTAAGCTGTTGGGATAGGTCTATACCAACGGTTTTTGGAAAACCGTTGGTATAGACCTATACCAACAGTTTTGGAAACCGTTTGTATAAGTAATATGAAAATATTTACCAACAGTTATGGAACTGTTGGTATATGTATTTGAGAAAAAAACATTTGTTGGGATTTGATCCCAGTACCCCTAGTTTATCATTGAACGACTTAACCACTAACCTAATATGACTTTTGTGAACCTAATTACATAAATATATATATGTATTGTCATAATTATTTTAAATTTTTATTTATATAATGTTCTCGGTAAAAAGATCTGATAAAAATTCAAAGGACCTATACCAACGGTTGTCAAAACCGTTGGTATAGGTCCTGATTATGGATTCAAAGATGGGTGGAAAGTTCATATTTGGGGTACCATTCCCAACGGTTTAGCCAAATCGTTGGGAAATCCATACCCTTTCCCAATGGTTTTCCAAAACTGTTGGGAAAGGTAGCCTGAAAGTGGGATTTCCCAAAGGTTTGGCCAAACCATTGTGAATGGGGACCTATACCAACGGTTTTTACAAACCGTTGGTATAGAAGTGTTGGGAAAGGTCATATTTCCAGTTGTGAAAGATAGTAGATCTTACCTCTCAAGCAAGATACAAATTAGTCATGCTTGGAAAAAATTACACTTCTACGCTATGAAACTCATGACGTATTTTCTCTCGCACCAACAATTAACCAAATTTCCTCCCCTAAAACATTTTATAGTGCCTATAGTTTTATAATGATCCCTCTGGAGGATAATTATGTGTGACATGGTATTTCATGACCTCAATCACCAAGTCTCGTCACTGAGACCCCCCAACCATTACACTAAGGATGACTACATTATCATCTAAATTAGTAAATCTCTATCGAAACCTCACTAGTATTGAGATTCATTTACAAAAGACCACCGATCCCTCAATAATAATATCTAGATTACCAAACAATATATCTATGTGACGGTTTTCAAAACTATTCGCGACGGTTTTCAAAACCGTCCCAGAACGTTTCGCGGCGGTTTAAACCGCCTCTAAATGATTTAGCAGCGGTTTTTTTATTTTTTTTTTATTTTTTTAATTATTTTTTAATTATTTTATTTATTTTATTTCGTATTTATTTTATTTATTTATTTATTTATTTACTTTATTTATTTATTTATTTATTTTGTATTACTTTATTTACTTTATTTATCCATGCATGCACATCCCATGCACATGCAAATGAACATGCCCATACAATATAAAGAAATACTGCATTTGGTGAGATTTGAACCCCTAACCTCTTGCATATTTTCCAAAGAATTTACCACTCCAACAAGCTCGCTATGTGGTTAATAAATAGAATTTAATATACTAATATATATTAATTGAAAAAGATAATAATACATAACTAATAGATATAATAAATAATAATAATAATAAATAACAAATAATAATAAATAATAATAAATAATAATAAACAAATAATAATAAATACTAATAAATAATAAAAATAATAAATAATAAAAAAAAAATAATAAATAATAAATAATAAATAATAAATAATAAATAATAAATAATAAATAATAAATAATAAATAATAAATAATAAATAATAAATAATAAATAATAAATGATAAATAATAATAAATAATAAATAATAAACAATAAACATTAACAAATAACAAATAATAAATAATAATAAATAATAAATAATAAATAATAATAAATAATAAGTAATAAATAATAATAAACAATAAACAATAATAAAAAAATAATAAATAATAATTAAAAAATAATAAATAATAAATAAAAAATAAAAAATAATAAATAAAAATTAATAAATAAAAAAAATTAAAAACATAATAAAAAATAAAAATTAAAAATTAAAAATTAAAAAATATATAATATATAATATATAATATATAATATATAATAATAAATAATAATAAATAATAAATACGAAATTAAAAAATATGTAATAATAAATATTAAATAATAAATAACAGATAATAAATAAAATATTATTATTAATAAAAAATAAAAAATAAAAAATAAATAATAAGTAAGAAATAAGAAATAAGAAATTAAAAATAATAAATAATAAATAATAAATAATAAATAATAAATAATAATAAACAAATAATAATAAATAATAAATAATAATAAATAATAATAAATAATAATAAACAAGTAATAAATAATAAATAATAAATAATAAATAATAAATAATAAATAATAAATGATAAATGATAAATAATAATAAATAATAAATAATAAACAATAAACAATAATAAATAATAAATAATAAATAATAAATAATAATAAGTAATAAATAATTAAAATAAATAATAAATAATAATAAATAATAAATAATAAATAATAATAAGTATTAAATAATAATAAACAATAAATAATAATAAACAAATAATAAATAATAATAAACAAATAATAAATAATAATAAACAACTAAAAAATAATAAATAAAAAGTAAAAATTAATAAGTAATATATAATATATAATATATAATATATAATATATAATATATAATATATAATATATTATATATAATAAATAATAATAAATAATAATAAATAATAAATACGAAATAAAAAAATATTTAATAATATATATTGAATAATAAATAACACATAATAAATAAAATATTATTATAAATAAATAATAAATAAGAAATAAGAAATAAGAAATAAGAAATAAGAAATAAGAAATAAGAAATAAGAAATAAGAAATAAGAAATAAGAAATAATAAATAAGAAATAAGAAATAAGAAAGAATAAATAATAAATAATAAATAATAAATAATAAATAATAAATAATAAATAATAAATAATAAATAATAAATTAGAAATAAGAAATAAGAAATAAGAAATAAGAAATAAGAAATAAGAAATAAGAAATAAGAAATAAGAAATAAGAAATAAGAAATAAGAATTTTGAAATAATATATAATAAATAATAAATAATAAAAAATAAATAAATCATAATAAATAATAAATAATAAATAATAAATAATAAATAAATCTTAATAAATAATAATAAAGAATAAAGAATAAATAATAAATTGATAATAAGATCCACAAACTACTATAGTGGATTATGATAATGAAATCATAACTTTATCTATAAATTATAAATTCATCCCCAAATGATTTATTCTTCCCTATCATCATCTCAAAAACAAAAAAAAATGATATCATTTTTTAACCACGAACCATTGTAGTCAATAGTAGGGAAACAATAAGTATCTATCGATTGAGTCCCAAGGAATAGATGACGTGGGGTGAAATAATGTAGTGTGACCATCTATAATTAAAAAAGATATAAAACATGAATATGATAAGAAAATGCCATATTAGAGGATGTATAGTCCCTTTAGTTTTGGAATACCCATAGAATGATATTTTCCATCCCTCACTCCCCTGCCTCACAATTGAAACCCCCCGCTATAGCTATACTCAACCCTCACTACGGCAAAAAAGGCATTTAACGGCGGTTTGATTTTACGTTTCGCGGCGGTTTAAACCGCCGCTAAATAGATTGGTGGCGGTTTTGAAAAACTGCCGCGAAATCGTGCATCGGGAATCTATTTGCGGCGGTTTTCAAAACCGTTGCAGAACGTTTCGCGGCGGTTTAAACCGACTCTAAATGATTTAGCGGCGTAGTTTTTAATTATTTTTTAATTATTTTAATTAATTAATTAATTAATTATTTATTTATTTTATTTATTTATTTATTTTATTTATTTCGTATTTATTTTATGTATTTATTTTATTTATTTATTTATTTATTTTATTTATTTATTTCGTATTTATTTTATTTATTTATTTATTTATTTTTTATTTTTCGTATTAATTAATTAAATAATTTATTTTATTTATTTATTTATTTATTTTTTTTTGGATTTATTCTGGATTTTTTATTTATTTTATTTATTTATTTTATTTCGTATTTATTTTATTTATTAATTTATTTATTTACTTTATTTATTTATTTATTTCGTATTTATTTTATTTATTTATTCTATATTACTTTATTTATCCACGCATGCACATCTCATGCACATGCAAATGCACCAGCCCATGCAATATAAAGAAATACTGTGTTTGCTGAGATTTGAACCTCTAACCTCTTGCATATTTTTCAAAGACTTTACCACACCAGCAAGCTCGCCATGTGGTTAATAAACAGAATTTAATATAATAATATATATTAATTGAAAAAACAAATAATACATAACTAATAGATATAATAAATAATAATAATAATAATAAATAATAATAAATAATAAAAATAATAAATAAAAATAAACAAATAATAAATAATAAATAATAAATAATAAATAATAAATAATAAATAATAAATGATAAATAATAATAAATAAGAAATAATAAACAATAAACAATAATAAATAATAAATAATAAATAACAAATAATAATAAATAATAAATAATAAATAATAAAAATAAATAATAATAAATAATAATAAGTATTAAATAATAATAAACAATAAATAATAATAAACAAATAATAAATAATAATAAATAATAAATAAATAATAAATAATAAATAATAAATAATTATAAATAATAAATAATAAAAATAAATAATAAAAAATAAAAAATAAAAAATAAAAAATAAAAAATATATAATAAAAAATAAATAATAATAAATAGTAATAAATAATAATAAATAATAAATACGAAATAAAAAAATATTTAATAATAAATATTAAATAATAAATAACACAGAATAAATAAAATATTATTATTAATAAATAATAAATAATAAATAACAAATAATAAATAAGAATTATGAAATAAGAAATAAGAAATAAGAAATAATAAATAATAAATAAGAAATAAGAAATACGAAATACGAAACAAGAAATAAGAAATAAGAAATAATAAATAAGAAATAAGAAATAAGAAATAAGAAATAAGAAATAAGAAATAAGAAATAAGAAATAAGAAATAAGAAATAAGAAATAATAAATAATAAACAATAAATAATAAATAATTAATAATAAATAATAGATAATAAATAATAAATAACAAATAACAAATAATAAATAATAAATAATAAATAATAAATAATAATAAACAAATAATAATAAATAATAATAAAAAATAAATAATAATAAACAAATAATAAATAATAAATAATAAATAATAAATAATAAATAATAAATAATATATAATATATAATATATAATAAATGATAAATAATAATAAATTAGAAATAATAAACAATAAACAATAAACAAAAATAAATAATAAATAATAAATAATAATAAAGAATAAATAATAAAAATAAATAATAAATAATAACAAATATTAAGTATTAAATAATAAATAATAATAAGTATTAAATAATAATAAATAAAAAATAATTATTAAAATAATAATAAAAAATAAATAAATAATAATAAACAAATAATAAATAATAAATAATAAATAATAAATAATAAATAATAAATAATAAATAATAAATAATAAATAATAAATAATAAATAATAAATAATAAATATTATATAACAAATAATATATAATATATAATATATAATATATAATATATAATAATAAATAATAATAAATAATAGCAAATATTAATAAATAATAGTAAATAATAATAAATAATAAATACGAAATAAAAAAATATTTAATATTTAATATTAAATAATAAATAACACATAATAAATAAAATATTATTATTAATAAATAATAAATAATAAATAATAAATAATAAATAAGAAATATGAAATAAGAAATAAGAAATAAGAAATAAGAAATAAGAAATAAGAAATAAGAAATAATAAATAAGAAATAATAAATAAGAAATAAGAAATAAGAAATAAGAAATAATAAATAAGAAATAAGAAATAAGAAATAAGAAATAAGAAATAAGAAATAAGAAATAAGAAATAATAAATAACAAATAATAAATAAGAAATAAGAAATAAGAAATAAGAAATAATAAATAATAAATAAATAATAAATAATAATAAATAAATAATAATAAAGAATAAAGATTAAAGAATAAAAATATTTAATAATAAATAATAAATAATAAATAACACATAATAAATAATAAACTATTATTAATAAATAATAAATAATAAATAATAAATAATAAATAAATAATAATAAATAATAAATAATAAATAATAATAAATAATAAATAATAAAAATAAATAATAATAAATAGTAAGCAATAATTAATAATAAACAAATAATAAATAATATAAACAAATAATAAATATAAATATTAAATAATAAATAATAAATAATAAATAACAAATAATAAATAATAAATAATAAATAATAAGTAATAAATAATAAATAAATGTAAATAATAAATAATAAATAATAAATAACCAGAAACAAATATTAATAATAATAATAATATTTTATTATTATTAATAATAATAAGTAATAAATAATAAATAATAAATAATAAATAAATATAAATAATAAATAATAAATGAATATAAATAAATAATAATAAATAACCAGTGACAAATAATAAATAATAAATAAATTAAAGTATATTATAAATAATAAATAATAAATAATAAATAATAAATGAAACACATGAAAAAGTATGAAAAGACGTGATAAGGGATGAAAAATCATGAAAACGCATGAAAACGGATGTAGAAACATGAAGAATGAGGCATTAGAAAGAATGAGAAAGCATGAAAACTCATGACAACTCTGGAAAACCGCTTAAGAATTCAACACAATCATCATAATAACCCACAATAAACCACTGATAAAGATAACAAGTCATGGAAACCCAAATAAAGAGTAATAAATGGAGCAACCGTTAAAACCCATCAAAACGGTTATAAAGTGACAAAAACATTGGACTCACACTAATGGAGATAACTTATGATCCGAGAGTCCGTTCCGGATCCGCGACCAGTCAAATCAAAGATCCAAAAACGATCTTCGAGCTGATAGGTGAAAGAGACCGAATAGACTGACGGATCGGAAGTTACGACTATTTAAAAAAAATCTAACGGGGAACGGGTGCTAGAAATGAGGCATAGAAAAACATAACAAACTCGATAACCACAAAAAGGCCATAACTTATGATCCAGGAGTCCATGTGGGCACCGCGACCAGTCAAACCGAAGCTAATGGAACGACCTACAATCTGGAAGGCAGAGGAGTCCGAACTGACACATGGATCGAATGTTAGGTCCGTTTGAAGACAAGTTCGACGGGACACCGGTAACGGAAACAGGGTTTAGGAGGCCTTCAGAGGGGTTTTGGGGTCGAAAAACACAACATATGCTTACTTCTGTTGATCTTGTGCGTATATCTCTTTGCTGGATTCGATTTGATATGTAGTAGAGCCCAAACTGACACCCAGAACAAAAGTTATGGCCGTTTGAAGTTGGAGAACCTTTTTCAACATTCTTAAAACTCTCATATCTTCTGCACGTTAGAACGTCTCATGGTTTTGATTATACGTGCTTCTAGATATCTTCATGAGCTTCGATTTTACTGGTCTTGGTGCTCCAACAGACGCCCAGATCAAATGTTATGTAAATTTTAGTGATTTCGCGGTTTCTCATGATTTTTTTTTTCATTTCATTTCGCTGCGGTTTTACCCAAACCGCCTCTATTTCGCGGCAGTTTTTTAAAAAACCGCCGCTAATCCTCGAAAAAATTAAAAAAAATTAAAAAAAAAATTAAATTTTTTTTACACATTTCGCAGCGGTTTTTTCGGGGCGGTTTTAAAAACAGCCGAGAAATACCGGCCCGAAAGCTATTTCGCGGCAGTTTTAAAAACCGCCGCAAAAAAACTGCTGCGAAAAGCCTCTTTTCTTGTAGTGCCTATATCACTAAGGGTGTCCGACATCATGGTGCTTCCCTCCTGTAACTCCATATCATCTTTACAAAACAAAATTTTTATACCCTTGTTGTTGATACAACCTATATGGAAGTATCTATTATCTGAGAAGAAATGTAAGTTTACTAACCACACTCTATTGATCCCCATGGGTGGTTGGGTTCTGAAACCGTTAATGACCATACCTCCAATAAGAATAGCACATGTGTATAAATACCCAAATAGTATGATAGTAGAAACTTGACATAGAAAACTGGTAAAATAAATCAAATAATTCTAGCTCATTGCTGGATGAAGCCTCAACATTCCAAGAATCCTTTGATCCATTATAAATATACCAAAATCTCAAGTAACCCTAATGGATCCCCTATCGAGATGATCCTATCTAATAATGTATCTTCTTGATTAATATATCATTCTACTGCACCTTTTTTATAGGAAATGTAAATAGGGTGAGCAGAGACTAGATCATAGGGTGAAGTATATCATCTAAAGGATGATCTCTAGGCTCCATATACATGAATAGATCACAAGTTATGTGAAATGGGTCTTAAAAGAATTATAAACCTCTTACATGCTCATGATTAACTTCTAATGGTAGAGTAGATCTATCATCTTCACTGAAATCACTATTGATGATAGAAAATATCCCTAAATATGAACCAAATAATCCCATCCACTATAAATCACCCTAGTTTCTCTCACCTAGATATAGTATTCAACACTACCACACTACATGGCAATATCACTAATGGAAAAAAACATAGTATTATTCCCTGTATTATAAAAAACCAAAGTTTATATTAATCTTCTCTTTCATGTTCTTCGTCTCTATATCAGAGACACTCAATTCACACATAGTTTTCACATTCCACTAAAACATACAAAAAATTCTCCAACCAGAGGTCATTCACTTTAGTAAGGTTAACCCTCATATAGTATATTATTTTAGCCGACTAACCACCACCTTCGTAATCTATGCATTTATTTATTAAATCCAACATGTCTATAAAAATGAACTAAACTCTTAATCCTAGCAGTGTGCAATTTATGTATTCAATTTCATTTACTTATATTAATTTAATTTACCCAAAATCACCCCATTTTATATATTAGTGAAACCGAAAATAATTCATGCACATCCCCTTACTTTGTACCATGGAGGAATAAAAATTTCACATGGTCATTAGTTATGCTAAGGTTCTATTAATGACATCATAAGGCCCTCAAATTTGTATCTTTTCTAGTCCCCTGAAACTATATCACTAACCAAGGTCAACCCAAAATATTTATATACTATCCCATGCAATCTATTACATTTCATAACACCAATATTTATCAATTCTCTCAACAAAAATCATTTATAACACTATTTATTACCATCACTACTGGGAATCCCTCCTGGACCTATAGTGAATATAGGGGTGACATCTAAGGCGTACCTCAATTATCTCCTAGGTTTGCATATTAACCACATAAAACTATAGAATATATGGGTAACCCACCAATAGAGGCCATAAAAAAACTAACCAAACCCAAAATAATCCCACAATTTACACACAAAAGGAAGAGTTCTCTAATATTTTACCTCAATCATTGCCTCACAATCTAATAGTCAATGTCAATGTAATGAAGAGATGATAATAAGATCAAGATCACACCAGTATAACCTTCAAAAATAACAATCCTAAAATCAATTTCGATAAAAATCACTTTATCCTCATAAAAAAAACCCACATCCCACATCCACATCCTTCTCCAGATGTTTAATAGTGATAAAATAAAATGTAATGGGGAATAAATCACACAATATCATTAATAATTTATCCCCCTATGTCAAGATATAAATAAAATATATTAGTTCATGAATAAATATAAAAACTATACCCAATTCACCTTAGAGACAAGGAGCATAAAATAGAAGGAATGCATTTTATGGTGGGACTTTAATTAAACCCACACCAAAACCTTTTGATTTTATAAAAAATCAACTTAGAACCCATAACACTACACAACTATGTTATTCCAACAAACAAACCTTTTTGATCTGGGTAATTGTCTTTAGTAAACTCCAAAACACATGGGGTAACACCATGGTGTAGGCCTAGAATACCTTGAAATTTCCTATCAAGTAACAGAGACAAAAAAACAAGATCCCTTGAAATCATAGCACATCCTACCTTAAAAAAACTTCCACAACACAATTTACACCTCCACACTATAGAATTTTCCCCTTAGCCAAACATTCATCTCAACTCCTTTTATATCTCCCCAATCAAACTCAATAAACAACCAACTCCAAAAAATCACAATGAAATGGATTTGTAAGGAATGAACCATTTAATAAAAACATTTTTTTTTGAAAATTTCAATTTAATGGTTGATTAATATGAATTTTGGATATTGATGATGGAATTACTTAGTGAACACTCAATACTCACTCACTAGATTGAGGAAGAGTGTGATGATGGCATATGAGAACCTAAAATCCCCCTCCCAACTTCTATGGGATAGAGTTACGTACAGTTATTAATGTGGATTATAACATGAATATGAACATTAACTAGGAGATTCATGACCCTTCATGTTAGAGTTCACACAATCTATCTCACTCAAAATGGGATTGATGCAGATTAAAATGAATTATTTATGATCATCTGTTACTAATAATATTGACATTGAAAGACTTTGATGCAAAATTTATAGTTAAGAAGATGTGTATTACCTCCCTTATTAAAAAAATAGGGATGTAGTCCCAATGAAACAAGATTCATTCAGTAGACATATATTTGTGCCTATAGAGATGTGTATTTCTTAAAAATATCAAGGTTTTATAGGGACATATCATTCAATAAACATCGTAATTGGTGAATCTAGGGTGAATCTAGGAATTTTTAGAAATTAGTGGGATATAAGATGTCTTGTTTGAACCCATCAGTTGTAATTTGAAATGTTCTTGAAAGAGATCCAATGAAAGTTATTTGTATAGAATCATGTACTTATGATTAATCGAGAGAAAACTTTTATCTGTGTACTTATCTAAAACATAATATTTAATATTTCATGTATAAAATATTACTATTAATTGTTTATTATTCCAATTGGAATGAAAATATGATGCATTATTTCTAACCCCAACATAAGAACTGGTTATCTTTTACTCATGTCCATGCAAAACCCCATGAGCGCATAGGGGGTATATTAGTGTAGTAGTAGTTTGAATCCATCCTAACTACTATAAATATATATTTTCCCATATTTATGATATGTTGTATTATTCAAGTTTTATTTCCCTTATATTATTTGGACGAGGCTTCTTGTTGGGTACTTTTTTATAGGTGTTTTGTAGTTCACATGTTTACTGTTTCCAAAAATATATAGTTGGATGCTTTATATTATTAATTATTTAATTATTTCCATTATATAATGAGTTGTGATGTTTATTTGACGTAATAAATCCCATTTTATAGTGGAAACTTCAGTAATTATCTTTAACCCATGACTCATTGGATGTAGTTTTGTGGAGATCAGTGGCTGGTATTTCTTGGCATGATAATTTACATTATTATTATTAAATTCTCATAATTATATTAATATCAAAATATTTTTAATAGATCATAATTTTAATATTTATAAATTTTAAATATGAAGAGGTTCATATACGAAATAAGTAATCATATAATCCGATGTGTTCAAATTTTTGATATAAATAATAATTATTAATATTTATATTATATAGAAATTATATAAAATGACTAACTTTATTTATTTTTGTATTTTATAAAATATTCATTATAAATCATGCATATTTTTTTATTTTTCATTCATTCAATTTTTATTTTATAAATTAAAATAATTTTCTATCTTATGAATATTATTATAATTTTTTAATTTATTTAAAGTAATTCCGTAAATTTTTTTACCAAGAATTTATATATTTTCAAGATAATATAAAAATACTATTAGATTTATTTAAATAAAAATAAGTATTCTGATGGATATATTTTAATGTACATATTGTATTATATTAATTATTATATATTATGCTGTAAAAGCATATCGTAACTATGAATAAATATTGAATAATGAACTATAGATAATGAATCTTTGGGTTTGGATACCCCTATACTGATGATTGTGGTTCTCACTAGGATGATGGGGTTAAATACCTATATCTTGATACATTATCTTAAGTATGATATAAGTTTTTATGAATTCAAAGTAATTTTTTAAACATGATATAAAGTAACATGATTTAAATATGTTAACTTGTTAAATGAAATATAATATGCACAAATTTAATCAAATAGAATATTTTATATATAGATGAAAAAATTTCGATAAGATATATATGAGATATATATAATATTTTATGGTGAGATAATATAATTACCATTAAAATACTAAAAGTTGGATTACTTATAATTTGATCATTTTAAAGACCGCAATCATACTTTTGAGCACGTTATACTAATGTTTAGTTCCCATGGATTATCATTAGAAAGAAAAGAAAAATGAATGCTAACATAATAGTTATGTGTTTATTCATGATGTAACCATTAAGATATACATCGATAAGTGATTCTAAATGTTAGGTAATTGGAGGAATTATATTTAGAATATCCATAATATTTTTTAGTGAATGCTAATTTTTACTCAACTACAAAAGACTAATAATTGATATAATCAACATGATTGTAAATTTAAACAGATTAATGAATTGTGAAACACAATATGAGACTAAAATTTTAGGAAAATATGGATATTTTACTAGTAATAGATATTATAAAAATGGATTAATTTTTTTAATATATGTATATTTAATAAAATTATTTATTGATTATTCACAAAACATAATAGTCATATGAGAAATACCACTATTATAGATTAATTGGAAATTAAATAAAAACTAAAATTCATCATTGAAATTAATTATAGGGAATGAAAATATAAATAGTTCCAATTTTCAATTTTAATATTGGGGTTATGAATAGTTTTAATATATATATATATATATATATAAGTTTTATATAACAGAGAAACCACATCAAGAAGCACCCATAGACGGTTCTAGTAAAGAGGTGAAATGGGCTTATAGACACCATAAAAATTATTATCCTGAAATATTTGCATACTTGTTTTTTTTCCATGAATCCACAATCAAAAATGAAAAATAAAATTATCGATTCATATGGAATATTAGAAAACTTATGAAGTCATTTTCTGTTTCGAGCACGATATGAGCAGTAAAAAGTTGTTAAAGATTTTTTTTTTATTTTTGCGATGACTAAGGATATAGTTATTTATAGTCACATGCTCAGAACAGATGGTTTTTTTGATTATTTGGAATGTTTAAGGTAACCACCAATACTTTTGTTTGTTATGAAAATTATAATTTAATCATTTCAAAATATTTTTTTCCCAATTATTTATTAATTATGACATGAATGATTTCAAAAGAATCATTACTTATCCTCTTATGTATTTTGTGGTTAAAAAAATGACATGGGATGTTTACTATTAAGAACTAATATGATTATAAATATTAAATAAGGTATTTTTTATATAAAATATTAAATCAAAAGGTCAAGTGGTGTATACACCAACCTATTTGAAATTGAATAGTGGTATATCCAAAGAAAGTTAATGGTTACACTACGACATGATGAAACATTGGAAATGTTATTAGATTGAACAACTGAATGTTTATAAGAAATGATGTTTAAAGTTCATATTATGTATTTATGTTATGAAAATAATTATTCTATTTTAAAATGGTTCGTAATATCATGTATACATTATTATATTATTTTTAATATATACATGATTTAACAAATGAGAAGAAGTAGATAAGTGGTTAAAGGACTATGTATAATAATTAAATCATAGGTTTCAAATCAAAATAATGTAGTTTTGAAATAACTAGACAGATATGATCAATGATAAAATATTTGATTCTATTTTGTTTCATGATCTCTTATTTGAGAAGATAAATTTATTTTGTCTCTAAGATAAATAATTTTTTTGAATGAAATAAATTTTATTTTAAAACACGTGGGTTCGATTCATATACATTATTAAATAATATAGTATGAAATGTAATACATGGATAAGATTACTATTTGTTTATGTTTAGATGAATTTAAAAAAAACCACATATTAGAATATGGAAATATTTGTAATTTTAAATATTCATTTTATATTATTTACTATAGATACAAAATAATTATGATGTAATAATTAAATATGAAATATAACTTTCCAATTTGTTTATTTAAAATAACATATATGATATTATATGAGAAGTTATTTTATTATATAAGGTGCCTATATTTTTCAATAGCATATTTTAGAAATATATTTTCTATGAAATAATTATAAATTAATACTAAATATAGAGAAGATAATTTTCAATTAAAAATGAATTTTAATGAATTATAGATTTCTAAGATAATAAAAATAGTCAATGATAATATATCATAGATACATTAGAATAATTTTTTATATATATTAGTAATATAAATATATTAATATAAAAGCTATATTGTTTGTTATTAGAAATGATATCAAATAAGGCATATATTTCATAGAAAAGTTATAAGTATAATCTTTCAATATAGAAATAATTTTAATTAGATAATTATATTATAAATTATTATATAAAAAAATTTATAAATAGTTTAATTATTTATCTTATATATTATAAATTATAATCCATCCATAATATAAATATTATTTATTCGAGTTCACAATATTAAAAATAATAGTGGAATGGGTTATTTTCTACTCTCTACATAGTGATTTAGTTGGTTTTATATATTGATACAATAAGTATATTTAACACCAAAATAAATAATAAAAATATAAGAACATATAATATACATGTGAATTAGGATTTTGTAGTAATTGGGGTGGCAGTCAAATAGTTAACACACCATGAAATCCCACATAAATCCCAAGATTAAATCTCTACAAGGGAGTATTTTTGAGCTATTGTAGTAGAAATATAGCAGGTAGAATATTGGTAATGTAACAACATATCTATTCAATCTATTTGTTATTATGGGACACTAAATTGGGCCTATAGGCCACATGACCTTTAGGTCATCTAGGACCTTTATGATTTAAAACCTTTGAGAAATTGAGAGGGCCATAGACCTCATACTAGAGCAGTACAAGGCTAGTGGAGAGCAGAAGATGAAAATGTACAAAAATAAAAATCAGTTTGTTGTGGAGGTTCATTCTAGGTTATTTTAAAACTCAACCATCGAATACCCCAGGATTGGAGGTAGTGATAAATAACAAAAAATATGATGTTTGGTATGAATCTAGAGTTATAGAAATTGGAGACAAAGAAAGGGGTTTTTTTAAAGAGGGGTCCTAAGGATTGGGCATATGGGCCATGTACTTTTCATATGTACCAGTGAACCTATAAGATATATATGGTCCTTATTACACTAATATTATGAGATAGGTAAGGGTTCACATTCAACCTAATTAAGAATGTTATTATTTAGAGTATATAAAAATATGAGGCATTTGTTTCATTAAAAGGATGTATTAAGTTGTGGAGATATTGATTTTTATGTATATGGTCTTTTTGGTATTTTCATAAAAGTTCTTGTAAATATAAAAATCTATCATTTTATAAAATTATATTTCCACTTTATCATTTATTCATTTATAATGCATCAATCCTAAAATTTTAATGATAATAAACCTTATATAGATAAATTTCTAACTTTTCCATAATTGGAAACTTTCATTGAATGTCTTGAGTTGTGATGATAAGTTAGTATTATGGTCAGTAAGGTATCATATCAATATTAAATTTTCAATAATAAAATGAATGTTTGATTATTTTATATATTTTCCCATTGAGGACACTTTTTTGAATTTCATAAATAGAGTAACTTTTATCATTGGGGTGAATATTTCATAGTACTCATAATTACAAGAGGTAAAAAGGGAACCATGATTGTGAAAAATTATAATATGATATATTTCATATTTTTATTATAATTTTTATGTAATCAGATGGTAACTGTGTATTGATGTTGACTAAGAATGATTATAAACTACAATGTGGGGTATAATTAACCTTGTCGTTGGGTGATGGTGTAACCAGAAAAATTATTGATTCCAATGGAATTGAAACATACTTGATTTTGATATTTTGAATTTATATTTATAATGATATATTATAGATATGTTTGTATTGATTAAAATAATGTTTTATAGTGGAATATTGAGTAGAAGAGGACTGAAGAAAAATTTATGGTTATTAGTAAATTTGAAAGATAAAAGGGTGGCTATTGGTGCCATTAGGTACTAGGTAGGGTGAAAATTGGAACCTAGTGATATGGTTAGTGGGAAAAACCACATTCCAAACCAAATAGTATCTAGTGGAGTCACATATTAAACCCACTAGTCCCATTGATTCATTTTTTATGAGGGTATAAAACTTTTTTCAAACCATTATTTTAATTATCAATTCAATCTATTCTCCCCCTAGTCGTTGAAGAAGACAGAATAACCTCCCTCTTTCACATTCTTCTATCCCCTCTTCTATCATGGATGATGATAGATTCAAATGGGGTTTCACTCAATATTTAAGGTAAAATTATCCCTATTCATCGTGTAATATTTATTTTATTAATACTAGACTAATTTATGAGGTTTTCAGCAAGGTAATGGATTATTATTCTAACAGATACTGGTGGTCGCATAACTGGATGATGGGTCCTTCACATACGAATGATAGATAATGATAATAAACAATGACCTTTTATGGTTTATTCCAATCATTATTAAGGTAATATTCATAGTGAATTTATTATTGGGTTTTAGTGTCTTTAGATGAATCTATTGAATGATTAGTTTATGATAATTCTGGATCATTCATGGAATTGGAATGCATGCATGTCAGAGATGTTTTGTATCCTACTATATGTAATTTTAGTTAGGACACATCACCCAATGGGTTTAATGGAATTATTAATTATTTTAAATATGTAATTTTTACAGACATTATAATTAATTTATATGGGTTCTCAAATATGATATGTACTCATTGATGTGTTCGATGGTTGGTACATGAGTATGTGTTGATGTAGAGCTAGATAAAGTGCGTGGAAAATTCTAAAAATTGTATAAAAATAATTTGAGGGATTTTATTCATATTTTATTGCATTTTTATGTAGTTTCTTGTATTTTATGATGAGAAAATAGTTGAGAGTAAGTTAGTTTGATCTAATATGGACCTAATGGCGGATCCCATGTGTCTATAAGGACATGTGAAGGCCACTGGTCTCATAATGGGTCCTATATGTGTTATAATTTTATTAAATTTCCATTGGGGTATATGTTTATTATCATAAATTCTAGGAATTGTAACACCCCAAACTTCCATGGTACGCTTCTCTTTGAATAGTATAATAGCGTGAGTTGTACGCAACTTCGAGTTCTAACACACACCACAACCAATCAAACTAGCCATTATGAATCATAATACCTACTTTTTGAAATTTTATAAATTTTATCCCTCAAAATGGACTTCGGTTTTGGATTCAGAATATCGAATTTAGCCTAGGGTGAAATTTTGGCACTTTTTGGATTTCTTTTATATTTTGATGAATAGTGAAAATTATAAAATTTTAATTAAAAACCACTTTTTTAATCAAAATAATTAATAGCAATAAATTATGAATTTAAGTGGTTTTAAATTATATTTAGAATATATTTTTACCATTTAATACAATTTTGGTCATTGAACATAAAATCACAATTAAACCGGATATAAACAAGTGTCAATTTTTTGATAGTTATTATATCTTAAAAACAAGCATTTTGTTTTGACAGCGGGAATTAATTTTAAATTAATTTCTGCCACTTCTGTGATTTGAATTTAGAAAAATGGATTCTATATTTGGAATCAAGATTTCCAAATTGTGTAAATAAGAAACTTGTATTTTTATACATTTTTTATTAATTAAATCGGTAAATGTTTTATTTACCATGGTTAAAGGGTAAATCCAATAAATAATGGTAAAAAATAAAATTATAATAATAATTAATTACCCTAAAATGTGTCCTAACCTTATTTGTGGATACATGTCCGACCATGGGAATCTTTGGGTCGATTTTGGGACCCCATGGAGCCACTTGTTGGTGATAGGGACACTTTATATTAATTTAGTTAAAGTAAATACAAAAATGCCATAAGCTTATATATTTTAACAGAACAATTTTTACATAGGGTTATATATGTTATATATTCTATTATAAATATTCATTATAAAGATAAAAATATTTCCTACATAATGGTATTTTATTTATAATTTTTAGACATTTAAAAAGTAAAAATATATATGAAACAATAATGATGCAATATTTTTCTTATTAATGAAATAATCAAATAATTGGTATTATAATTGTTATAATAAATATAATTTGAAGTTTTTATGACATAAAAGAATTTTATTGGTTAATATTACATGTTAGGATTGCCTAAATGAATTTGGTTCGAATTAATAAAGTTGTTAAGACTTTCTAAAAACCCAATTATTGAGTAGTGTTAAAATTGACATAAATGTGTTTTTAAAAAAATATTATATTATTAATTTATATTCTATTCTTAAATATATATGGTTCGGAAACATGACTCATATCATTATTGTTATATCATTAATGGACCACTTTGGGGTCGCTTGGATATATATAGTATGTTTATTAACTATATAACATAAAAATACAAAGTGACATAGTAAGTGTCAAACTAATTAACTAAGAGTTAAAACTAAATGATAAGGTCAATATAATGACACAAAACCATCTAAAATCTATTGGTTGAAAGGATTTAGACCCATACCAACCTTATAATTTTAATAATCCACTTTTGAGCCTTTATAAACTGAATATGATTTTATTATAAAATAATACTTTATGTTTTTTCTAAAGAGCCCCTCACCCCTCTTATAAAAGAGCACTCCCCCTTCTCATTATTTCACACCTTAAAAACCATTTGGATCGGCCTACCTCTTCAAATATATCCTACCAACTTCCCTCAATTCATCTTAGAGGCCTTAGTTTGATCAGAAAGCCAACATAAGGATCCCTTTTGATCAAATCAAAAGGAAGAACCCGAAGAAGAGGTAACGTCTTCACCAACCTCTTTAAAGTTCCTTTCTTCTTCAACATCCTCATTCCTTGTTATTTACATTCTAAAATAATAACTCCAGTATCTTGTATATACTTATATGTTATTATAATTATGTAACAAACAAATTAATTATTCTATCCATCCCTTGAATGACATGTCACCATACGTGCGTACGTACGGCCTACCGTCTCCACGTTGTGGTGTAATTGTTGTTCAATATATTATTATTTAGATGGTTATAATAATGATGTATAAATCATGTAAATAATAAATATAACATGATAATGTTTCTGTCTATATGATATACCATCCAATTATATATTATTTTAATATCAAAATAATGATATTGTCGCTCGTGCGTACGTACGGACTACCGTCTCCACGAACGCGACGAGATTCATTCCGCATCCTATCAATGAAATTATAATTCTCATTTGATGATTAAAAATAATGTTTAAGGACTTGATATCATTATATATATGAATAAGATACAACCAATCCATAATAAAAATGACATATGTCACAAAACATATAAAAGCAAAGGGGTAAGTTAACACCTGAAACGACGATAATACTAAGATATTATCAACAAAGAAATATTAAAAGATCATATATGACATCACATTAATGTAAATGATTATTGTATAATTTAATAACAATTATTTCACCATTATACATGAGGTTAACCTACCCTCAACCAAGGAAAAGTACAAGGTAAGGGTTTATTTCACAATATCTTCATTATTAGAGGTTGTTTATAACTAATTATCTTCTGGGATCTCTTTATCATCCACATCCATGTTTCATAAAAATTTTTTCAAAACATTATTACTATTATACAGAATATGGGTTAATGTAATTTATACCCTTTTTTACTTTTTATAATATGTTTATAATGGAATCTTTCCTTCGTTTTCCAAACAAGGTCCTTTTTAACCATTTCGACAGAATTAAGGTAAGAATGTTTTTTAACTTATACGGAGAGTGCGGCTATTTTCCACAATTATAAAATCTTAAAAACATTCTTTATAATCTTATAAAGATACTTTCAAAGTAAATATTTTATTTTATAATTATGTGACTTTTAAATGATTAAAAAAAAGATATTTCTCTCAAATAGTTTTGATTTCATCTATGTCAACATCCTTTGATGAAATTTAAGCTTATTTAAAGTTGAGTTATTATGAAACAAAACTTCTACTTTGTATTGAAGTTTTTGTGATATGTTTGACTGTGGATGTGTTATTTTTATACCATTCATGGTTTATTGGGAAAGTATTTACATTTCGTATGCTAGTTTTAATACAGATGTTTATATTATGTTTAAACCTGTTCAAATGAGGAATGCATTGGACTTAATAAGGGATGGGTGGAGCCCGCTATAGCTCCTCGATGCATCGGTAGGTCTCTTGAGAAATACTACTGTCTTGGCACGATGCCTTGACAAAATCTTATTTGTAGTCTTGGAACTAGGCCTTGGATACGTGGTTATGATAGTCTGGCATTATGCATTCCATCATTATGAAAGAGGTTATTGATATTGCATGTGATTATTTGACTAGTAGAATATCCATGTGAATAAGTAAATGGTATTATTTCATTTTATATTTTCTATATTATGCTGAATTTAAAATTTAAAATGCTTTTGTTTTAGTTATACATTTCCTTAAATATTTATGCTTATTTATGAAAGTTTCCGCTATATTGTTATCCTTACTGATCATCTGATCTCACCCCTTTCAATGTTTTATTTTTCCCAGGATGTGAAGAAGTAATTTATAAATTACCTATAGAGATAGAATGAGGGGATATGAAGACAAGATGTAGTAGTAGTAGTTTTCACTTTATGATGTAATGTAAAATGTATGAATATATCTAATGTTTCCAAGGCTACTAAACTAATCGGTCTATCGAGACTTGATCTTTCTTGTGATTATGAAAATGTTATGTAATAATGCACCGACTCTAGGTAACTGGGGTCGGGGTGTTACATTTGATATCAGAGGAAGTTTAGAACAATCCTTGGAAGCTATATTTAGAAAAACTCTGATTAGAGCACATTGAACTAAGATGAACTTTGAGGATTAGTGTAGAAGAACATCCTAGATTTTTGGTATTGTAGAGATTTTTTGAGTTTTCCAAGAAATACATCCATGTCTAGATATGAGCAGGTAGAGGCAGGTCTGGTATAGATGTACCTGGGGGTAAAACCCAAAAACACCACTTTGAGCTAGACTCGAACGAGAACTGGTGCACGACAACGGGCCTTGCAGCACTCTTGGTTACGACACTCCCGGGGGATATGCTTAGGATAATTATCATTTTCATTACGAACCATTATAAAGGGTTTATAAGTATATACTTCCTCAAAGAAAACCTTTTTAAGATAATGGATTATACCCATAAAAAATTGAATTTATGCTAAGTGTTTTGGAATTATATATTTCAATTCATAAACTAATCTATTTTATGCCATTATTTAGAAATGGCACCTAGTGGAAGGAATGGAAACTGTATCAACACACACACTGCATGTAGGGATTTCCCTCCTGCCCAAGATAATTATAGTGGAGCTAGTGATGCAACTGGTGCTGATCAGCTTCTCACCATACTGGGACAACTCACTCAGGTTATGAATAATAACCTTACCCGTATGGAGCACCCATATCCACAGCGTGGAGGATCAATGTCAGATCGCTTCATGAGGAAACAACCACCAACATTCAATGGGAGTAAAAATCCACTAATAGCGGAGCAATGGATAAGTTCCCTGGAGAAAATATTCCATGCTTTTGGGATTAGTGAAAGGGAAAAAGTTGTCATGATAGTTTACTGCATCACTAGAGATGCTGATCAATAGTGGTCATTGATTCAAAACACGAAGGAAGATGATGAAGTATCAAATATGGAATAGAGGGAGTTCGAAGATATTTTCTTAGAAAAATACTTTCCTTGTGACCATTGAGCAGATATAGAAAGGCAATTTCTGAGTCTGAGGCAAAAGTAGGAAGAGAATGAAATAAATGTGGGTGAGGAAAGAATGTTCAAATAGAGGATGTACCTATTGTGAAAGAATATGTAGATGTGTTTTCAGAAGATTTACCTGGACATCCTCAAGAATGAGAAGTTGAGTTTTCCATTGATTTAATTCATGGATCAAGCCCTATATCGAAGACCCATTATAGAATGGCCACTGTCAAATTAGTTGAACTAAAGAAAAAAATAGAGGAATTGAGTAATAAGGGATTTATTCGCCATAGTGTTTCTCCATGGGGATCCCCTGCTCTTTTTGTTAAAAAGAAAGATGGATCTATGAGGTTATGTATCGACTACAGGGAGATCAATGCTATAACAATAAAGAACATGTATCCCCTACCTCTCATTGATGATTTATTTGACCAACTTCATGGAGATCAATACTTTTCCAAGATTGTCCTTCGATCGGGATACCATTAGTTGTGTGTGAGGAATGAAGACATTCTGAAGACAACATTTCGAACAAGGTATGGGCATTACAAGTTTACAGTAATTCCTTTTGGATTGACTAATGCACCCTTTGTATTCATGGATCTAATGAATAGAGTTTTCAAGGAATATCTTAATGATTTTGTGGGGGTATTTATTTATTATATCTTGATATAATCCAAAAGCTATAAAGATCATGAAAATTACTTGCACATTATATTGAAGACTCTGAGAAGACATGAATTATATGGGAAGTTTAGCAAGTGTGAATTATGGATTCAAGAGATTTCTTTTCTTGGCCATATTGTCTCTAAGGATAGAATTTCCGTTGATCCTTCTAAGACCAAGGAAATACAAGAATGGACCGCACTGACGAGTATAACTGAGGTACACGGTTTTATTGGTTTGGCAGGTTATTATCGACGTTTCATCCAGAATTTTGCCCGATTGGCTAACACATTAACGAAGCTCACACGTAAAGGGGTTAAATTTGTTTGGACAAAAGAGTGTAAAGAATGTTTTGATGAACCGAAGATAAAATTAGTCAATGCTCCTATATTGACTCTACCATAAGGGAATGATGGGGTCTTTATTTATAGTGATGCATCAATGAAAGGACTTGGTTGTGTCTTTATGTAGAATGATAGAGTTATTGCTTATGCATCACGACAACTGAAAATTAATGAGCGAAACTATCCTACTCATGATCTTGAGTTAGCTGCTGTAACCTTTGATTTGATGATATGGAGTAATTATGCTTTGAGTAGAAAGGATCATGGAGTTTTGAACGTGATGAGAATTGAAAGGGATCCTATTTTCATGGATCTAGTGAATATGGATAGGGGAATCACCATGGAAGGTCAAACACCAATGCTTTTTCAAATGGTTTCTAAACCATCTTTACTAGAAAGGATAAAGAGTTCTCAGACCGGTGATGAAGAGTTACAATGGAAGATTAAAGATGTGAATAATGGGAAATTGAGTGACTTTGTGTATGAAGATGGATTTTTGAAGTTTGGGAAGAGACTTTGTGTTCCCAATATACCTGATCTAAAAAGATAATTTTTTGATGATGCTCATAGTTCCAATTTCTCTATACACCCTGGGATCACCAAAATGTATAGAGATTTGAAGGAAAATTTATGGTCGGACAACATGAAGAGAGAGATTGCTGATTTTGTGTTAAGATGTATGGTTTGTCAACAAGTGAAAGCTAGAAGGCAACAACCCGAAGGAGTCATGCAACCCTTTCCCACACCTGAGTTTAAATTGGATAATATCACGATGGACTTTTTCATGGGACTACCAAAGACTCCGAGATGGAATGATGCAATATGGGTCATTGTTGATCTTCTTACCAAGTCAGCACATTTTCTTGCTATAATGGAGGATTTACCACTTGAACATCTAGCAATACTATATATTAATGAACTTGTGAGACTTCATGGAGTACCCATATCGATTGTTTCAGATCGTGATCCCCATTTTACTTCAAGATTCTGGAAGAGTCTTCAAAAGGCCTTGGATACTTAACTTCATTGGATCACTACTTACCATCCTCAAATAGATGGACAATCAGAACGAACTATTCAAACCTTAGAAGACATGTTGAGATCATGCTCACATGACTTTCAGGGTATGTGGGATCAATATTTACCAATGGTAGAATTTTTCCTATAACAATAGATTCCATTCAAGTATTCAGATGGCACCATATGAATCATTTTACGGAAAGAGATGTCGCACACCAACCTGTTGGGATGACGTTGGTGAAAGAAAACTTATAGGCCCCGAAATGGTGGAGGAAACGATGGAAAATGTAAAGGTAATCCAAAACCACATCAAAGAATCTCAAAGTAGGCATAAGAGCTATGTCGATAACCGAAGGAAGGATTTAGAATTTCAGGTGGGAGATCGTGTTTTCTTGAAGGTATCTCCATGTAAGGGAGTTATACGTTTTGGTAAGAAGGGTAAATTGAGTCCCAGGAACATCGGACCTTTTGAAATTCTAGAAAGAATTGGGGTTGTAGAATACCATTTGGAAATGCCTCCAAATCTCTTCAAAGTTCACGATGTGTTCCACGTATCACTGTTGAGAAAATACATGTCTAACCCAACGCTGGTAATCACCTATGAGGAATTATGACTGGAACCTGATCTTTCTTATTGTGAAGAGCCCGTCAGGATTCTTGATACAATAGAACATGTGCTGATAAATCAGATGACTCGTCTGGTAAATGTTCTATGGAGAAACCATAAGTTGGAAGATGCAACGTGGGAACCCGAGGAACTTATGATAAAAAATCACCCAAGTCTTTTTATGGAGTAATATTATAAGAAATTTCAAGGATGAAATTACTTGAAGGAGGGGACAATGTAACACCCCAAGATTCCATGGTACGCCTCTCTTTGAATAGTATAATAGCGTGTGTTGTACGCAACTTCGAGTTCAAACACACACCACAACCAATCAAACTAGCCGTTATGAATAGTAATACCTACCTTTTTAAATTTTATAGATTTAATCTCTCAAAATGGACTTCATTTTTGGATTCGGAATATCGAATTTAGCCTAGGGTGAAATTTTGGTACTTTTTGGATAACTTTTATATTTTGATGAATAGTGAAAGTTACTAAATTTTAATTAAAAACAACCTTTTTAATCAAAATAATTAATAGAAATAAATTATGAATTTGAGTGGTTTTAAAGTATATTTAGTGTATATTGTTACAATTTAATAAAATGTAGGTCATTGGACATAATATTACAATTAAACTGGACATAAACAAGTGTCAATCCTTTGATAGTTATTATATCTTAAAAACACGCTTTTTGTTTTGACAGCGGGAATTAATTTTAAATTAATTTCTTCCACTTTTGTGTTTTGAATTTGTAAAAATGGATTCCATATTTGGAATCAGGATTTCCAAATTGTGTAAATAGGTAACTTTTATTTTTAGACATTTTTGAATAATTACTTCGGTAAATATTTTATTTACCATGGTTAAAGGGTAAATCCGGTAAATAAGGGTAAAAATATTATTATAATAATAATAAATTACAATAAAACGTATCCTAACATTATTGTTGGATACATGTCTGGCCATGGGCATCTTTGAGTCGATTTTGGGACCCCATGGAGCCACTTGTAGGTGATAGAGACACTTTATATTAATTAAGTTAAAGTAAATACAAAAATTCCATAAGCTTATATCTTTTTAAAAAACAATTTTTACATAGGGTTATATATGTTATATTTTCGATTATAAATATTCATTCCTTATTAATGAAAGAATCAAATAATTGGTATTATAAATGTTAAAATAAATATAATTTGAATTTTTTGATGACATAAAAGAATTTTATTGGTTAATATGACATTTTAAGATTGCTTAAATGATTTTTTTTTAATTAATAATGTTTTTAAGACTTAAAAAATAAATAAATTATTGAGTAGTGTCAAAATTGACAAAAATGTATTTTTAAAACAAATATTACATTATTAATTTATATTCTATTCCTAAAAATATAAGGTTCGGGAAAATGACTCATAACATTATTTTTATATCATTAATGGACCACTTTGGGGTTGCTTGGATGTGTATAGTAACTTTAGTAACTATATAATATAAAAATAAAAAGTGACATACTAAGTGTCAAACTAATTAACTAAGAGTTAAAACTAAAAGATAAGGTTAATATAATGACCCAAACCTGTCTAAAATCTATTGGTTGAAAGTATTTCAACTAAAACCCACTTTAGACTTTGAATAATACAATTTTGATCCTTTATAAACCGAATATTATTTTATTATAAAATTATACTTTACGTTTTTTTTAAAGATCCCCTCACCCCTCTCATAAAAGGGCACTCCTTTTCTCATTATTTCACACCTTCAAAGACATTTGGCTTAGCAAAAATTTTCCCAAATATCCTACCAACTTCACTCACTTCATCCTAGAAGCCTTAGTTTGATCATAAATCCAATCTAAGGAGCCCTTTTGATCAAATCAAAAGGAAGAACCCGGAGAAGAGGTAACATCCTCACCACCCTCTTTAAAGTTTCTTTCTTCTTCAACTTCTTTTTTATATGTTATTTCCATTATAAAACAATAACTCTAGTATATGCTATATACTGTGATGTTATTATAATTATTTATCAAACAAATTCATTATTCTATCCATCCCTTGAATGACATGTCACCATATTTGCGTACGTACGGCCGACCGTCTCCACGTTGTGGTGTAATTGTTGTTCAATATATTATTATTTAGATGGTTATAATAATGATGTATAATTCATGTAAATAATAAATATTACATGATAATGATTCTTTCTATATTATATACCATCCAATTATATATTATTTTAATATCAAAAGAATGATATTTTCGCTCGTGCATACGTACGGACTACCGTCTCCACGAACGCGATGAGATTTACTCCCCGTCGTATCCATGCAATTATAATTCTCATTTAATGATTAAAAATAATGTTTAAGGACTTGATATCATTCTGGATATGAATAATATACAACCTATCCATAATAAAAATGACATATGTCACAAAACATATAAAAGAAAACGAGTAAGTTAACACCCAAAATGACGATAATACTAAGATATTATCAACAAAGCAATGTTAAAAGATCATATATGATATCATATTAATGAAAATAATTCTTGTATAATTTAATAATAATTATTTCACCATTATATAGGTGGTTAACTGACCCTCAACCAAGGAAATGTACAAGTTAAGAGTTTATTTCACAACCTCTTCATTATTTGATGTTGTTTATACCTAATTATCTACTGGGATCTCTTTATCATCCACATCCATGTTTCTTAAAAATGTTTTTCAAAACATTATTACTATTTTACAGAATATAGGTTACAGTCATTTATACCTTTGTTTGACTTTTTATAAGAAGTTTATAAAGGAATCTTTCCATCATTTTCCAAACAAGGTCCTTTTTAACCTTTTCGACAGAATTAAGGTAAGAATGTTTTTTAACTTATACAGCGGGTGCGGCTATTTTCCGCCATTATAAAATCTTCAAAGCATACCTTACAAGCTTATAAGGATATTTTCAAAGTAAATGTTTTATTTTATAATTATGTGACTTTTAAATGATTTAAAAAAAGAGATATTTCTCTAAAATAGTTTTGATTTCATCTATGTCAACATCCTTTGATATTTTTTAAGCTTATATGAAGTTGAGTTATTATGAAACAAAATTTCCACATTGTATTGAAGGTTTTGTGATATTTTTGACTGTGGATGTGTTATTTTTATACCATTCATGGTTTATGGAGAATGTATTTACATTTCATATGCTAGTTTTTATACAAATGTTTATATTATGTTTAAACCTATTCATATGAGAAATGTATTGGACTTAATAAGTGACGGGTGGAGCATACTATAGCTCCTTGAGGCATCGGTTGGTCTCATGAGACAAACTAGTGTCTTGGCATGAGGCATTGACAAAATCTTATTTGTAGTCTTGGCCCGAGGCCTTGGCTATGTGGTTATGATAGTCTGGCCTTATGCATTCCATCATTATGAAAGTGGTTATTGATATTGCATGTGATTATTTGACTAGTAGAATATCCATGTGAATAAGTAAATGGTATTATTTCAATTTATATTTGCCATATTATGCTTAATTTCAAGTTTAAAATGCTTTTGTTTTAGTTATACATTTCCTTAAAAGATTATTTTTATTTATGAAAGTTTCCGCTATATTGTTATCCTTACTGATCATCTGAGCTCACCCCTTTCAATGTTTTATTTTTCCCAGAACGTGAAGAAGTAATTTATGAATGACCTGCAGAGATAGTATGAGGGCATATGAAGACAAGATGTTGTTTTAGTAGTTTTCACTTTATGTTGTAATGTAAAATGTATGAATATATCTAGTGTTTCCAGGGCTACTAAATTAATTGGTCTATCGAGACTTGATCTTTCTTGTGATCATGCCAATGTTATGTAATAATGCACCGACTCTGGGTAACTGGGGTTGGGGTGTTACAGTTGGTATCATAGGAAGTTTTGTACAAACATTAGAATTTAGATTTAGACAAACTCTGATTAGAGCACGTAGACCTAAGATGAACTTTGAGGATTAGTGTAGAAGAACTTCCTAGATTTTTGATATTGTAGAGATTTTGTTAGTTTTCCGAGCAATAGATCACTGTCTGGATACGAGCAGGTAGAGGAAGCTCTGGCACAATTGTACTTAGGGGTAAAACCCGAAAACACCACTTTGAGCTAGACCCGAACGGGAACTGGTGAACGACAATGGGCCTTGCTACACTCTTGGTTACGACACTCCCGGGGGATATTCTTTGGATAATTATCAGTTTCTTTAGGAACAATTATGAAGGGTTTATGAGTATATACTTCCTCAAAGAAATCTTTTTTATGATAATGGATTATATCCATAAACTATTGAATTTATGTTAAGTGTTTTGGAATTATATATTTCAATTCATAAACTAATCTGGTTTATGCCATTATTTAGAAATGGCACCTAGTGGAAGGAATGGAAACCGTATCAACACACGCACTCCATGTAGGTATTTCCCTCATGCTCAAGATAATTATAGTGGAGCTAGTGATGCAACTTGTGCTGATCAGCTTATCACCATACTGGGACAACTCACTCAGGTTATGAATAATAACCTTACCCGTATGGAGCACCCAGATCCAAAGCATGGAGGATAAATGTTAGATCACTTCATGAGGCAGCAACCACCAACATTCAATGGGAGTACAAATCCATTAGTAGCTGAGCAGTGGATAAGTTCCCCAGAGAACAAATTCCATTCTTTGGGGATTAGCGAAAGGGAAAAAGTTGCCATGACAGTTTACCGCCTCACTAGAGATGTTGATCAATGGTGGTCATTGATTCAAAACACGAAGGAAGATGATGAAGTATCAAATATGGAATGGAGGGATTTCATAGAGATTTTGTTAGAAAAATACTTTCCTCGTGACCATCGAGCAGATATGGAAAGGCAATTTCTGAGTCTGAGGAAAAAGGAGTAAGAGAATGAAATAACTGTGGGTGAGGAAAGGAATGTTCAAATAGAGGTTTTAAATATTGTGAAAGAATATGTAGATGTGTTTCCAGAAGATTTAACTGGACATCCTCCAAAACGAGATGTTGTGTTTTCCATTGAGTTAATTCCTGGATCAAGGCCTATATCGAAGACCCCTTTTAGAATGGCCACTATGGAATTAGTTGAACTAAAGAAACAACTAGAGGAATTGAGTAATAAGGGATTTATTCTCCCTAGTGTTTCTCCATGGGATGCCCATGTTCTTTTTTGATAAAAATAAAGATGGATCTATGAGGTTATGTATCGACTACAGGGAGATCAATGCTATAACAATAAAGAACAAGTTCCCCTACCTCGCATTGATGATTTATTTGACCAACTACATCGAGCTCAATACTTTTCAAAGATTGTCCTTCGATCGAGATACCATCAGTTGTGTGTGAGAAATGATGACATTACGAAGACAACATTTTGAACAAGGTATGGGCATTAAAAGTTTACATTAATTCCTTTTTGATTGACTAATGCACCTTTGTATTCATGGATCTAATGAATAGAGTTTTCAAGGAATATCATGATGATTTTGTGGTGTTATTTATTGATGATATGTTTGTATACTCCAAAATCTATAAAGATCATGAAAATCACTTGCGCATTATGTTGAAGACTCTGAGAAGACATGAATTATATGGGACGTTTAGCAAGTGTGAATTTTGTCTTCAAGAGATTTCTTTTCTTGGCCATATTTTCTCTAAGGATAGAATTTCTGTTGATCCTTCTAAGACCAAAGCAATCCATGAATGGCCAGCACCGACGAGTATAACTGAGGTATGCAGTTTTATTGGTTTGGTAGGTTATTATCGACGTTTCGTCCAAAATTTTGCCCAATTGGCTAACCCATTAACAAAGCTCACAAGTAAAGGGGTTAAATTTGTCTGGAAAAAAGTGTGTGAAGAATATTTTGAAGAACTGAAGAGAAAATTAGTTAATGCTCCTATATTTACTCTACCATCAGGGAATGATGGGTTCATTATTTATAGTGATGCATCAATGAAAGGACTTGGTTGTGTCCTTATGTATAATGATAGAGTTATTGCTTATGCATCATGAAAGTTGAAAATTAATGAACAAAACTATCCTACTCATGATCTTGAGCTAGCTGCTGTAATATTTTCTTTGAAGATATGGAGGTATTATGCTTTGAGTAGAAAGGATCATGGAGTTTTGAACGTGATGATAATTGAAAGGGATCCTATTTTCATGGTTCTAGTGAATATGGATATGGGAATCACCATGGAAGGTGAAACACCAATGATTTTTCAAATGGTTGACAAACCATCTTTACTAGAAAGGATAAAGAGTTCTCAGACCGGTGATGAAGAGTTACAAAGGAAGATTAAAGCTGCGAATAATGGGAAATTGAGTGACTTTGTGTATGAAGATGGAATTTTGAAGTTTGGAAAGAGACTTTGTGTTCCCAATATACCTGATCTAAAAAGATAATTGTTGGATGATGCTTATAGTTCCAATTTATCTATACACCCTGGGAGCACCAAAATGTATAGAGATTTGAAGGAACATTTTTGGTGGGACAAAATGAAGAGAGACATTGCTGATTTAGTGTCAAGATTTATGGTTTGTAAACAAGTGAAAGATGGAAGGCAACAACCTAGAGTAGTCATGAAACCTCTTCTCATACCTGAGTGGAAATGGGATAATATCACGATAGACTTTTTCATGGGACTACCAAAGTCTCCCATAAAGAATGATGCAATATGCGTCATTGTTGATCATCTTACCAAGTCATAACATTTTATTGATATAAGGGAGGATTTAACACTTGAACGTCTAGCAAGACTATATATTAATGAAGTTTTGAGACTTCTTGGAGTACCCCTATCGATTGTTTCAGATCATGATCCCCATTTTACTTCATGATTCTGGAAGAGTCTTCAGAAGGCCTTGGATACTGAAATTCATTTGAGCACTGCTTACCACCCTCAAACAGATGGACAATCAGAACAAACTATTCAAACCTTAGAAGACATGTTGAGATCATGCTCACTTGACTTTCAGGGTATGTGGGATCAATATTTACCTATGGTAGAATTTTTCCTATAACAATAGATTACATTCATGTATTCGGATGGCACCATATGAAGCATTATACGGAAAGAGATGTCACACAACAACCTGTTGGGATGACGTTGGTGAAAGAAAACTTGTAGGCCCAGAATTGGTGGAGGAAACGATGGCAAAGGTAAAGGTAATCCAAAACCACATCAAAGCAGCTCAAAGTAGGCATAAGAGCTATGCCGATAACCGAAGGAAGGATTTAGAATTTCAGGTGGGAGATCATGTTTTCTTGAAGGTATGTCCATGGAAGGGAGTTATACATTTTGGTAAGAAGGGTAAATTGAGTCCCAGGTACATCCGAACTTTTGAAATTCTAGAAAGAATTGGGGCTGTAGCATACCGTTTGGCAATGCCGCCAAATCTCTCCAAAGTTCACGATGTGTTCCACGTATCACTGTTGAGAAAATACATGCCTGACCCAACGCATGTACTCACAAATGAGGAATTAGAACTTGAACCTGATCTGTCTTATTGTGAAGATCCCTCCAAGATTCTTCATACAAGAGAAAAAGTGCTGAGAAATCGGACGACTTGTCTGGTAAAAGTTCTATAGAGAAACCATAAGATGGGAGATGCAACATGGGAACCCGAGGAACTTATGATGAAAAATCACCCGAGTCTTTTTATGCAGTAATATTATAAGAAATTTAGAGGATGAAATTATTTGAAGTAGGGGAGAATGTAACACCCCAAACTTCCATGGTATGCTTCTCTTTGAATAGAATAGTAGTGTGTGTTATACGCAACTTCGAGTTCTAACACACACCAAAACCAATCAAACTAGCCGTTATGAATAGTAATACCTACTTTTTGAAATTTTATAAATTTAATCTCTCAAAATGGACTTCATTTTTGGATTCGTAATATCTAATTTATCCTAGGTTGAAATTTTGGTACTTTTCGGATAACTTTTATATTTTGATGAATAGTGAAAATTACTAAATTTTAATTAAAAACAACTTTTTTAATCAAAATAATTAATAGCGATAAATTATAAATTTGAGTGGTTTTAAAGTATATTTAGAATATAATTTTACAATTTAATAAAATTTTGGTCATTGGACATAAAATTACAATTAAACTGGACATAAACAAGTGTCAATCTTTTGATAGTTATTATATCTTAAAAACACACTTTTTATTTTGACAACGAGAATTAATTTTAAATTAATTTCTGCCACTTCTTTGTTTTGAATTTGTAAAAATGGATTCCATATTTGGAATCATGATGTCCAAATTTTTTAAATAGGTAACTTTAATTTTTAGAAATTTTTGAATAATTACTTCGGTAAATATTTTATTTACCATGGTTATGTGGTAAATCCGGTAAATAAGGGTAAAAATAATATTATAATAATAATAAATTACCATAAAATGTTTCCTAACCTTATTTGTGGATACATGTCTCACCATGGAAATCCTTGGGTCGATTTTGGGACACCATGGAGCCACTTGTAGGTGATAGACACTTTATATTAATTAAGATAAAGTAAATACAATAATTCCAAAAGATTATATCTTTTTACAAAACAATTTTTACATATGGTTATATATATTATATTCTTGATTATAATTATTCATTAGAAAGCTAAAAAGATTTCCTATATAATGGTATTTTATTTATAATTGTTAGACATTTAAAATGTAAAAATAAATATGACACAATAATGATGTAGTATTTTCCTTATTAATGAAAGAATCAAATAATTGGTATTATAAATGTTAAAATAAATATAATTTGAAAGTTTTGATGACATAAAAGAATTCTATTGGTTAATATGAAATGTTAGGATTTCTTAAATGAATTTTATTCTAATTAATAACGTTTTTAAGACTTAAAAAATGAATAAATTATTGAGTAGTGTCAAAATTGACATAAATGTGTTTTTAAAACAGATATTATATTATTAATTTATATTCTATTCCTAAAAATATAAGGTTCAGAAAAATGACTCATATAATTATTGTTATATCATTAATGGACAACTTTGGGGTCACATGGATGTGTATAGTAAGTTTATTAACTATATAATATATAAATAAAAAGTGACATAGTAAGTGTCAAACTAATTAACTAAGAGTTAAAAATAAAAGATAAGGTTAATATAATGACCCAAACCCGTCTAAAATCTATTAGTTGAAAGGATTTCAACCAAACCCCACTTTATACTTTGAATAATCCACTTTGGATCCTTTATAAACCGAATATTATTTTATTATAAAATAACACTTTAAGTTTTTCCAAAAGAGCCCCTCACCCCTCTTATAAAAGGGCACTCCCATTCTCATTATTTCACAGCTTCAAAGCCATTTGGCTCGGCAAAACTCTCCCCAAATATCTCACCAACTTCCCTCACTTCATCCTAGAAGCCTTAGTTTGATCATAATGCCAACCTAAGGAGCCCTTTTGATCAAATGAAAAGGAAGAACCCGAAGAAGAGGTAACGTCCTCACCACCCTCTTTAAAGTTTCTTTCTTCTTCAACTTCTTCTTTCCATGTCATTTCCATTATAAAATAATAACTCAAGTATCTGCTATATACTGTGATGTTATTATAATTATGTAGCAAACAAATTCATTATTCTATCCATCCATTGAATGACATGTCACCATACATGCGTACGTACGGCCTACCGTCTCCACGTTGTGGTGTAATTGTTGTTCAATATATTATTATTTAGATGGTTATAATAATGATGTATAATTCATGTAAATAATAAATATAACATGATAATTATTCTGTCTATATTATATACCATCCAATTATATGTTATTTTAATATCAAAAAAATGATATTTTCCCTCATGCGTATGTACGGACTAACGTCTCCACGAACGCGATGAAATTCACTCCCCATCGTATCCATGCAATTATAATTCTCATTTGACGATTAAAAATAATGTTTAAGGACTTGATATAATTCTGGATATGAATAATATACCAACTATCCATAATCAAAATGACATATGTCACAAAACATATAAAAGAAAACGAGTAAGTTAACACCCGAAACGACGATAATACTAAGATATTATCAACAATGAAATGTTAAAAGATCATATATGATATCATATTAATGTAAATAATTCTTTTATAATTTCATAACAATTATTTCACCATTATACAGGAGGTTAACCTACCCTCAACAATGGAAAAGTACAAGGTAAGAGTTTATTTCACAATCTATTCATTATTCGAGGTTGTTTATACCTAATTATCTACTGGGATATCCTTATATTCCACATCCATGTTTCTTAAAAATGTTTTTCAAAACATTATTACTATTTTACAGAATATGGATTAAAGTCATTTATACCCTTGTTTTAATTTTTATAAGAATTTTATAAAGGAATATTTCTGTCGTTTTCCAAACAAGGTCCTTTTTAACCTTTTCGATAGAATTAAGGTAAGAATGTTTTTTTAACTTATACAGCGGGTGCGGCTATTTTCTGCCATTATAAAATCATCAAAGCTTCCCTTACAAGATTATAAGTATATTTTCAATGTAAATGTTTTATTTTATAATTATGTGACTTTTAAATGATTTAAAAAAAATAGATATTTCTCTCAAATAGTTTTGATTTCATCTCTGTCAACATCCTTTGATGAATTTTAAGCTTATTTGAAGTTTAGTTATTATGAAACAAAATTTCCACATTGTATTGAAGGTTTTGTGATATTTTTGACTGTGGATGTGTTATTTTTATACCATTCATGGTTTATGGAGAAAGTATTTACATTCCGTATGCTAGTTTTAATATGAATGTTTATATTATGTTTAAACCTGTTCATATGAGGAATGCATTAGACTTAATAAGTTATGGGTGGAGCCTGCTATATCCCCTCAATGCATCGGTAGGTCTCATGAGACAAACTAGTGTCTTGGCACGAGGCCTTGACAAAATCTTATTTGTAGTCTTGGCACGAGCCCTTGGCTATGTGGTTATGATAGTTTGGCCTTATGCATTCCATCATTATGAAAGTGGTTATTGATATTGCTTGTGATTATTTGACTAGTAGAATATCCATGTGAATAAGTAAATGGTATTTTTTCAATTTATATTTACCATATTATACTGAATTTCTAGTTTAAAATGGTTTTGTTTTATTTATACATTGCCTTAAATGTGTATTCTTATTTCTGAAAGATTCTGCTATATTGTTATCCTTACTGAGAATCTAAGCTCACCCATTTCAATGTTTTATTTTTCCCAGGATCTGAAGAAGTAATTTATGAATGACCTTCATGGATAGTATGAGGGCATATGAAGACAAGATGTTGTAGTAGTAGTTTTTACTTTATGATGTAATGTAAAATGTATGAATATATCTAGTCTTTCTAGGGCTACTAAACTAATTGGTCTATCGAGACTTGATCATTCTTGTGATCATGCCAATGTTATGTAATAATGCACTGACTCTGGGTAACTGGGGTCGAGGTGTTATAGTTGGTATCAGAGGAAGTTTAGTACAAATGTTGGAAGCTATATTTAGATAAACTCTGATTAGAGCACATATACCTAAGATGAACTTTGAAGATTAGTGTAGAATAACATCCTAGATTTTTGGTATTGTAGTGATTTTGTGAGTTTTCTGAGCAGTACATCCCTGTCTGGATACGAGCAGGTAGAGGCGGCTCTGGCACAAATGTACTTAGGGGTAAAACCCGAAAACACCACTTTGATCTAGACACGAATGAGAACTGGCGAACGACAACGAGCCTTGCTACACTCTTGTTTACGACACTCCCAGGGGATATTCTTAGGATATTTATCATTTTCTTTACAAACCATTATGAAGGGTTTATAAGTATATACTTCCTAAAAGAAAACTTTTTTATGATAATGGATTATATCCTTAAACTATTGAATTTATGTTAAGTGTTTTGGAATTATATATTTCAATTCAAAAACTAACCTAGTTTATGCCATTATTTAGAAATGGCTCCTAGTGGAAAGAATGGAAACCGTATCAACACACGCACTCCATGTAGGTATTTCCCTCCTGCTCAAGATAATTATAGTGGAGCTAGTGATGCAACTGGTGCTGATCAGCTTATCACCATTCTGGGACAACTCACTTAGGTTATGAATAATAACCTTACCCGTATGGAGCACCCAGATCCACAGCATGGAGGATCAATGTTAGATCACTTCATAAGGCAACAACAACCAACATTCAATGGGATTACAAATTCATTAGTCGCTGAGCAATGGATAAGTTCCCTAGAGAACATATTCCATGCTTTGGGGATTAGCGAAAGGGAAAAAGTTGTCATGACAATATACCGCCTCACTAGAGATACTGATCAATGGTGGTCATTGATTCGAAACATGAAAGAAGATGATGAAGTATCAAATATGGAATCGAGGGATTTCAAAGATATTTTCTTAGAAAAATACTTTTCTCGTGACCATCGAGTAGATATGGAAAGGCAATTTCTGAGTCTGAGGCAAAAGGAGGAAGAGAATGAAATAACTGTGGGTGAGCAAAGGAATGTTCAAATAGAGGATATAAATATTGTGAAAAAATATGTAGATGTGTTTCTAGAAGATTTACCTGGACATCCTCCAGAACGAGAAGTTGAGTTTTCCATTGATTTAATTCCAGGATCAAGGCCTATATCGAAGACCACTTATAGAATGGCCACTATGGAATTAGTTGAACTAAATAAACAACTATAGGAATTGAGTAATAATGGATTTATTCTACCTAGTGTTTCTCCATGGGATGTCCCTGTTATTTTTTTAAAAAGAAATATGGATCTATGAGGTTATGTATCGACTACAGTGAGATCAATGCTATAACAATAAAGAACAAGTACCCCCTACCTCGCATAAATGATTTATTTGACCAACTGCATCGAGCTCAATACATTTCAAGGATTGTCCTTCGATCAAGATACCATAAGTTGTGTGTGAGAAATGAAGACATTCCGAAGACCACATTTTGAACAAGGTACGGGCATTACAAGTTTAATGTAATTCCTTTTGGATTGAGTAATGCACCCTCTGTATTCATGGATCTAATGAATAGAGTTTTCAAGTAATATCTTGATGATTTTTTGGTGGTATTTATTGATGATATCTTGGTATACTCCAAAATCTATAAAGATCATGAAAATCACTTGCGCATTATATTGAAGACTCTAAGAAGACATGAATTAAATGGGAAGTTTAGCAAGTGTGAATTCTGGCTTCAAGAGATTTCTTTTCTTGGCCATATTTTCTCTGAGGATGGAATTTCCGTTGATCCTTCTAAGACCAAAGCAATCCACGAATGGCCAGCAACGATGAGTATAGCTGAGGTACGCAGTTTTATTGGTTTGGCAGATTATTATTGATGTTTCATCCAGAATTTTTCATGATTGGAGAACCCATTAATGAAGCTCACAAGTAAATGGGTTAAATTTGAATGGATAAAAGAGTGTGAAGAATGTTTTGAAGAACTGAAGAGAAAATTAGTCAATGCTCCTATATTTACTCTACCATCAGGGAATGATGGGTTCGTTATTTATAGTGATGCATCAATGAAAGGACTTTGTTGTGTCCTTATGTAGAATGATAGAGTTATTTCTTATGCATCATGACAGCTGAAAATTAATGAGCAAAAATATCCTACTCTTGATCTTGAGTTAGCTACTGTAATATTTTCTTTGAATATATGAAGGCATTATGCTTTGAGTAGAATGGATCATGTAGTTTTGAACGTGATGAGAATTGAAAGGGATCATATTTTCATGAATCTAGTGAAGATGGATACGAGAATCACCATGGAAGGTGAAACACCAATTCTTTTTCAAATGGTTCCCAAACCATCTATAGTAGAAAGGATAAAGAGTTCTCAGACCGGTGATGACAAGTTACAAAGGAAGATTAAAGCTGTGAATAATGGGAAATTGAGTGCCTTTGTGTATGAAGATGAAATTTTGATGTTTGGGAAGAGACTCTGTGTTCCCAATATACCTGATCTAAAAAGATAATTTTTGGATGATGCTCATAGTTCCAATTTCTCTATACACCCTGGGAGCACCAAAATGTATAGAGATTTGAAGGAACATTTTTGGTGGGACAAAATGAAGAGAGAGATTGCTGGTTTTGTGTCAAGATTTATGGTTTGTCAACAAGTGAAAGATGGATGGCAACAACCTGGAAGATTCATGCAACCTCTTCCCATACCTGATTGGAAATGGGATAATATCACGATGGACTTTGTCAGGGGACTACAAAAGAATCCTAGAAGGAATGATGCAATATGGGTCATTGTTGATCGTCTTACCAAGTCAGCACATTTTCTTGCTATAAGGGAGGATTTACCACTTGAACGTCTAGCAAGACTATATATAATGAAGTTGTGAGACTTCGTGGAGTACCCCTATCGATTGTTTCGGATCGTGATCCCCATTTTACTTCAAGTTTCTGGAAGAGTCTTCAGAAGGCCTTGGATACTGAACTTCGTTTGAGCACTGCTTACCACCCGCAAATAGATAGACAATCAGAATGAACTATTAAAACCTTAGAAGACTTGTTGAGATCATGCTCACTTGACTTTCAGGGTACGTGGGATCAATATTTACCTATGGTAGAATTTTCCTATAACAATAGATTCCATTCAAGTATTCAGATGGCATCATATGAAGCATTATAGAGAAAGAGATGTAGCACACCAACCTGTTGGGATGACGTTGGTGAAAGAAAACTTGTAGGCCCAGAACTGGTGACAGAAACGATGGAAATGGTAAAGTTAATCCAAAATTACATCAAAGCAGCTCAAAGTAGGCATAAGAGCTATGCCGATAACCGAAGGAAGGATTTAGAATTTCAGGTGGGAGATCATGTTTTCATGAAGGTATCTCCATGGAAGGGAGTTATACATTTTGGTAAGAAGCGTAAATTGAGTCCCAGGTACATCGGAACTTTTGAAATTCTAGAAAGAATTGGGGATGTAGCATATGATTTGGCAATGCCGCCAAATCTCTCGAAAGTTCACGATGTGTTCCACGTATCACTGTTGAAAAAATACATGCCTGACCCAACGCATGTACTCACCTATGAGGAATTAGAACTTGAACCTGATCTGTCTTATTGTGAAGAGCCCATCAGGATTCTTGATACAAGAGAACAAGTGCTGAGAAATCAGACAACTCGTCTGGTAAAATTTCTGTGGAGAAACAATCAGATGTAATAGGAAACGTGGGAACACAAGGAAATTATGATGAAAAATCACCCGAGTCTTTTTATGCAGTAATATTATAAGAAATTTTGAGGATGAAATTATTTTTAGGAGGGGAGAATGTAACACCCCAAGCTTCCACGGTACGCTTCTCTTTGAATAGTATAGTAGCCTGTGTTGTACGCCATTTCGAGTTCTAACACACACCACAACCAATCAAACTAGCAGTTATGAATAGTAATACCTACTTTTTTAAATTTTATAAATTTAATCTCTCAAAATGGACTTCATTTTTGGATTCGTAATATCAAATTTAGCCTAGGGTGAAATTTTGGAACTTTTCAGATAAGTTTTATATTTTGATGAATAGTGAAAATTACTAAATTTTAATTAAAAACAACATTTTTAATCCAAATAATTAAAAGTGATAAATTATGAATTTGAGTGGTTTTAAAGTATATGTACAATATATTTTTACCGTTTAATAAAATTTTGGTCATTGTACATAAAATCACAATTAAACAAGACATAAACAAGTGTCAATCTTTTGATAGTTATTATATCTTAAAAACACGTTTTTTGTTTTGACAACGGAAATTAATTTTAAATTAAATTTTTCCACTTCTGTGTTTTGAATTTAGAAAAATGGATTCCATATTTTTAATTAGGAAGTCCAAATTGTGTAAATAGGAAACTTTTATTTTTAGACATTTTTGAATAATTACTTCGGAAAATATTTTATTTACCATGGTTAAAGGGTAAATCCAGAAAATAAGGGTAATAAATTATATTATAATAATAATAAATTATCATAAAACGTGTCCTAACCTTATTGGTGGACACATTTCCGACCCTGGTCATCATTGGGTCGATTTTGGGACACCATGGAGCCACTTGTAGGTGATAAAGACACTTTATATTAATTAAGTTAAAGTAAATACAAAAATTCCACAAGCTTATATCTTTTTACAAAACAATTTTTACATAGGGTTATATATGTTATATTTTCAAATTAAATATTCATTAGAAATATAAAAAGATTTCCTATATAATGGAATTTTATTAATAATTTTTAGACATTTAAAAATTAAAAATATATATTACACAATAATGATGTAGTATTTTCCTTATTAATGAAAGAATCAAAAAATTGGTATTATAAATGTTAAAATAAATATAATTTAAAGTATTGATGACATAAACGAATTTAATTGGTTAATATTACATGTTAGGATTTCTTAAATTAATTTGGTTCTAACTAATAATGTTTTTAAGACTTTAAAAAAATCAATTATTGAGTAGTGTCAAAATTGACATAAATGTGTTTTTTAAACAAATATTATATTATTAATTTATATTCTATTCCTAAAAATATAAGGTTCAAAAAAATGACTCATATCATTATTGGTATATCATTAATTGACCACTTTTTGGTCTCTTGGATGTGTATAGTAGGTTTATTAACTATATAATATAAAAATAAAAAGTGACATAGTAAGTGTCAAACTAATTAACTAAGAGTTAAAACTAAAAGATAAGTTTAATATAATGACCCAAACCTATCTAAAATCTATTGTTTGAAAGGATTTCGACCCATGACCACCTTATAATTTGAATAATCCACTTTGGATCCTGTATTAACAGAATATGATTTTATTATAAAATAATAGTTTAAGTTTTTCCAAAAGAGCCCCTCACCCCTCTTTTAAAAGGGAACTCCCGTTCTAATTATTTCACACCTTCAAAGCCATTTAGCTTGGCCAGCCTCTGACAAATATCCTACCAACATCCCTAACTTCATCCTAGAGGCCTTAGTATGATCAGAAAGCCAACCTAAGGAGCCCTTTTGATCAAATCAAAAGGAAGAACCCGAAGAAGAGGTAACATCATCACCACCCTCTTTAAAGTTTCTTTCTTCTTCAACTTTTTCTTTCCATGTTATTTCCATTATAAGATAATAAATCCAGTATCTTCTATATACCGTGATGTTATTATAATTATGGAACAAACAAATTCATTATTCTATCCATCCCTTTATTGACATGTCACCAAATGTGCGTACGTACGGCCTACCGCCTCCATATTGTGGTGTAATTGTTGTTCAATATATTATTATTTAGATGGTTATAATAATGATTTATAATTAATGTAAATAATAAATATAACATGATAATGATTCTTTCTATATGATATACCATCCAATTATATATTATTTTAATATCAAAAGAATGATATTGTCGCTCGTGCGTACGTACGGACTACCGTCTCCACGGACGTGATGAGATTCATTCCCCATCGTATCCATGCTATTATAATTCTCATTTGATGATTAAAAATACTGTTTAAGGACTTGATATCATTCTGGATATGAATAAGATACAACCTATCCATAATAAAAATGACATATGTCAGAAAACATATAAAAGAAAATGAGTAAGTTAACACCCGGAACGACGATAATACTAAGATATTATCAACAAAGAAATGTTAAAAGATCATATATGATATCATATTAATGTAAATTATTCTTGTATAATTTAATAACAATTATTTCACCATTATACAGGAGGTTATCCTACCCTCAACCAAGGAAAAGTACAAGGTAAGGGTTTATTTCACAATCTCTTCATTATTTGAGGTTGTTTATACCTAATTATCTACTGGGATCTATTTATCATCCACATCCATGTTTCTTAAAGATGTTTTTCAAAACATTCTTACTATTTTACATAATATGGGTTAAAGTCATTTATACCCTTGTTTGACTTTTTATAAGATTTTTATAAAGTAATCTTTCCTTCTTTTTCCAAAAAATGTCCTTTTTAACCTTTTCGACAGAATTAAGGTAAGAATGTTATTTTAACTTATACGGTGGGTGAGGCTATTTTCTGCCATTATAAAATCATCAAAGCCTCCCTTACAAGAATATAAATATATTTTCAAATTAAATGTTTTATTTTATAATTATGTGACTTTTAAATGATTTGAAAAAAAGATATATTTCTCTCAAATAGTTTTGATTTCATCTATGTCAACATCCTTTGATGAATTTTAAGCTTATTTGAAGTTGAGTTATTATGAAACAAAACTTCCACATTGTATTGAAGGTTTTGTGATATGTTTGAATGTGGATGTGTTATTTTTATACCATTCATTGTTTAGGGAGAAATTATTTACATTTCATATTCTAGTTTTAATACGAATGTTTATGTTATGTTTAAACTTGTTCATATGAGTAATGCATTGGACTTAATAAGTGACAGGTGGAGCCCGCTATAGCTCCTCAATGCATCGGTAGGTCTCATTAGACAAACTAGTGTCTTGGCATGAGGCCTTGACAAAATCTTATTTGTAGTCTTGGCACGATGCCTTGGCTACGTGGTTATGATAGTCTGGCATTATGCTTTCCATCATTATGAATGTGGTTATTGATATTGCATGTGATTATTCGACTAGTAGAATATCCATGTGAATAAGTAAATGGAATTATTTCATTTTATCTTTGCCATATTATGCTGAATTTCATGTTTAAAAGGCTTTTTTTAGTTATACATTCCCTTAAATGTTTATGATTATTTATGAATGTTTCCGCTATATTGTTATCCTTACTGAGCATCTGATCTCACCCCTTTCAATGTTTTATTTTTTCCAGGATGTGAAGAAGTAATTTATGAATGACCTGCTGGGATAGTATGAGGGGATATGAAGACAAGATTTTTCTGTAGTTGTTTTCACTTTATGATGTAATTTAAAATTTATGAATATATCTAGTGTTTCCAAGGCTACTAAACTAATTGGTCTTTCGAGACTTGATCATTCTTGTGATCATGCCAATGTTATATAATAATGCACCGAATCTGGGTAACTCGGGTCGGGGCGTTACTAGAATAGTGTAATTGGGTCTCTTGGAGGGTGTGCACCCATGGGAAATGACATAATGAACAATAAGAGATCTTGTATAAGATGATGTGATATTCAGTTTAGGGTGATGGATATGGGTGAGCCATATATTAGGTTACTTGAGACACTACAAAGGGATTGGGTTACCCAAGAGGGATAATATAGGGATTAAACAAGGTCACTAGGAATATTCTAGTAGTCCTATAATGATGATCAAGATGGTGTTATATCTTGGAAAATGTATCTAGTTAACAAGACAATGATGAGTCTAGAGTGGGGGTTATTGTATGGTATGAGTGGGCACAGATCCTTTTATTATGTCACTAAAGGTGGGGTGACTAGTGTGACATAAATAGGCTACTCGAATAGTCTAATAATTGTTGAGTCAATAAGGTTTTCCCTATGACTTTTCCATTCCTTCTTGTTTTTAAAATCACAAACACCTTATCTTTAAGAAAATTGCATTTATAAGGAAAATTTCTTTTATAAGGAAAATAGCTTTTATAAGGAAAATTGCTTTTATAAGGAAAATTGCTTTTATAAGGAAAATTGCTTTTATAAGGAAAATTTCTTTTATAAGGAAAATTGCTTTTATAAGAAAAATTTCTTTCTTAAGGAAAATCGCTTTTATAAGAAAAATTATCCTTATCATATATTCTTCCATATTATTCTTAAGTATAAGTTTCGGATTCATTTTCTCGGAATCATTGAAACTTTGATATAAAGCATTCTGTTTTAGGGTTCGGATTCTGGACAAGAACTATAAGGAAGTTTCATTCCATATTCCGGATATGAACTCTGACTAAGTTCTATTCCAGATTCAGAATACGAATTCTGAAGAAGAATTCTCATTACGAATTCCAATGAAGAATTCTCATTATGAATTCTAATGAAGAAATCCCATTCCGAATTCTCATTACGAATTCCAATGAAGAATTCCCATTACGAATTCTAATGAAGAAATCCCATTCCGAATTCTCATTACGAATTCTAAAGAAGAATTCCCATTACGAATTCTAATGAAGAAATCTCATTCCGAATTCTCATTACGAATTCTGATAAAGAATTCTCATTACGAATTCTGATGAAGAATTCTCATTACGAATTCTGATGACGAATTCTCATTACGAATTCTGATGATGAATTCTCATTACGATTTCTGATGACGAATTCCTATTCCGAATTCTCATTCCGAATTCACCTATTAAACAAAATCTGATTATCTTTGTTTTATACACTCTGAATTTATTCACTCCGAACCATCACTCCGAAGTTTTCATTCCAAACTTTTATGTTAGAGTTTAAAACGATGTCGTACATTCTGTTACACTTGTTTTGTTATAAAACGATGTCTTCTGTTCTGTTATAAACTAACCGTTGTCTAAGTGACACGTGTAAAGGTCCCTCCGATTTTTAAGGAAAATATGACCGTTGGAGAAGGAACCGACCTTACCTATAAATAGGAGCTCATTTGAAAAAGCTCGCAACGGATGGATGAACAATTTGGACTTTGTGCATACATGCTGTTGAAGTGATTTCTAGAGAGAGAGACTCTTATTAACTCTCAAAGGTTCGTGCGACTCCGAATGTTGGTGATTACATTCGAGGGCTTCCGGGGATAGGAAGACAGAGGTGCCGACTACCTTAAAGTTCGAGGGCTTCCTTGCTGAGGAGGACAAAGGTTGCCAACTACCTTGAAGTTGAGGGCTTGCGGGGATAGCAAGACAGAGACACCGATCTTCGTATCGAGGGCTTACCCTGGTGTGGGTAAGACAGACTTTCTTGAAAGTACAAATCAAGGGACTTTTATCCAAGGTTGTTGGATACCCTTCTCTTTGGGTTAAAAGTCTTATATCTTGTTACTAGTAGTCTTACTACTTTTTTTTATTCCGCTGCAACTTGTATCTTAAGGAAAGTATAACTTTCTTATACTTCCTTACTTACTCTGATTTATTTAGATTCTATACGCTTTAAGGTAGAATCTCATATTGTAACTTTTGTTAAGTTTCAAATTCCGGAACCATATTTCCGGAACCTACTTTTGGAATTTCATTCCAAGTTTAGTTCGGTGTTAGAGGTGTTGTGAATTTACTTAGTTTAACTTTGTTAAACATATCCCTTTCCTTTTCTTAAGGAAACTTTAGTTATTCATAACTAACTTTAAAGGTTCCAAAGGAATTTTTAAAGTATACAATTCACCCCCCCTCTTGTATATTGAGCATCTCATATTATATTTCGATCCTACAATTGGTATCAAATGTTGGAAACCTCTTACTCTATACCAATCTTACATTTGGTATCAGAGTTGGTTACTGAAATACTTGTACTCACATACAAGTTTTTCTTGCTCACTTTTCCATTCCGAACTTTGTCATTCCGATTTATCCATTCCGAACTTTTCTCATTCCGAACTTTTTGATTACGATTCTAAGCTACTAACAAGTTTGTGTGCAAAGTTATTTCTAGTATGGCAGGAATTAAGTTTGGTTCAATTGACAATCTAAATCCTACAAGACCACCTATATTTGATGGTAATGACTATGAATACTGGAGAGATCGTATGAAGACATTTGTTATCAATACTGGAGTAGACAACTTTGTTATGCTTACTGGTGATTATAAAATTCCTGACAAGGAAGTCAGAACCTTTACTAACCAGGAAAATCAAGAATATCAACTCAACTATAAGGTACGTAATACTTTACTATGTTCAATGACCAGAAATATATATAGACAAATTTCTTCTTGTGAAGCAGCTAACTGTATATGGAAGAAGTTAGAGGTTACACACTTTGGGACTTCTAAGGTGATTGAGACTAGAAGAGCTATGCTTAGAGCTGAATATCATGGCTTCAATTTTCCTTATGGAGAACCTATCTGTAAAGTTCAACAAAGGTTTATGACTATTGTCAACAGTCAGCAGTCTATGGGAGAGAAAGGTTTAGATGATGAAGCTCTTATGGACAAGATAATCAACTTTATGCCCAATGAGTGGGAATCCAAGAGAACAGCAATAGATGAGAACAGGAAGGTCACTCAAATTACTCTTGATGAATTATTTGGAACTCTTCTACAACATGAAACCAGAATGAAGAGAGATGCTGACAACATCAAGAAGAAGAATGGAAATGGAACTGTTTCTTTTACTACAACTTCAAATCAGATGAAAGCTAAGACTCCTGAGAGAGTAACCAGATCCAAGTCTAAGAAAGTCATTTTCCAATCCGAATCTAGTGAGAGTGAAGTCTCAGAAAATGAATTAGCCAATCTTGCTCGAAGGATGAACAAGATAGCTGGAAAGAGAAACTTTCAATCCAAGTATAAGAAGAAGGATAGAAAAGATAAGAAAGATGGAGAAGTTACATGTTATGAATGTAAGAGAGCTGGACATATTAGACCAGATTGCCCTATGCTCAAAAAGAAAGAAAGGAAAGAAAGACATTCAGACAGGAACAAAAAGAAGTATTATAAAGCCAAAGCTAAGAAAGTTCTGAAAGCTAATGACACCTGGAGTGCCAGTGGTGGTGACTCTTCAGATGAATCTTCTGATTATGAATCTTCAGGACAGAAGAATCTTGGACTTATAGCCAGATTACCTATTGATAATCATTGTCTTATGGCTAAGGTACGAAATGCTGAATCATTGACCAATGTTTCTTTAAATACTAATGATAGTAAGTATTGTAACTCTTCTGATGAAGAATCATCTTCTGATGAGGAAAATACTTTACCTAATTTTGAATAAATCTCTAGGTTTGCTAAACTTCTGAGATTGAGAATTCCGAACTCAATAAGAAACTTGATAAGGCAAACTCTAGGAATTCTATTCTTACTAAAGAGATATCAGATCTTTCTAAAGATCTTGATAAGAAAAATGCAGATTTCGAAAGTATTTCAAAAAATCTTGAGGAAGTAAGTTCTGAGAAGAACAAACTTTCTAAAGAGTTAGAAAAAGTAATTTCTAATAAAAATGGTTTCGAGCCTAACTCTAGTTCTAAAACTAATGATTTTGAGGATAAAAACTTGGTTGTAAAACTCAAGTCCGAAATTTTTTCCTTAAATAAATGTTTATAAAACTTTACCCATGGTAAAGAAAATTTTGATAAGATGTATTCTCAAATACGACCTTTAAGAAATAAATCCGGATTTGGTTATACCCATGCAAAACCAGTTTTCAGTAACAATTATTTTGTTCCTCAAAGTGCCCCATTTTGTACCAAGTGTCAATGTGGTGGTCATTGGGCAAAGAATTGTTCCTTAAACAAAACCCAATCTCTAGGATTTCACAAAGCCTACTTTTCTAAGAAAATGTGGATACCTAAAATTTTGTTGTCTGGAAATCTCGGATCCAAGCAAGTTTGGATTCCGAAAATCTAACTTTTTTCTTAATTTCAGGAAAATAAAGAAAGTACCAGCAACAATATATGGTACATGGATAGTGGATGTTCCCGGCACATGACTGGTAACAAAAGTTTTTTTGAAAAGATTATCAAAACGAAAGGAGGAAAGGTAACTTTCGGAGACAATGATAAGGGAGAGATTGTTGGTATTGGTAATATTGTTCTTTTAGGTAAAACCTTGATTTCAAATGTTCTTTTTGTTAAAGGTCTTAAGCACAACCTCATTAGCATAAGTCAGTTATGTGATGAAGGTTACCTTGTGAATTTTAGGAATGATAAGTGTTTAGTACACAATTCCAAGGAAGAATTTATTCTCTCTGCCAACAGGCAAGAGAATGTTTACACCTTAAACTTAGAAGACCTAAGAAGCCAAGATTTACCTTGCCTAAGTGCAATGGAAGATCACTCTTGGTTATGGCATAGAAGATTAGGACACTGTAATATAAGAAACCTATGTAAACTCTCTAAGAAGAAACCTATTAAGGATCTACCGGAGCTTAGATTTGATTCTTCTAAAGTTTGTGATCCTTGTCAATATGGCAAGCAACATAAATCTAGTTTTAAGTCAATCAGTGAAGTCTCAACAACTGATGCATTACAGTTGGTGCACATGGATCTTTTTGGTCCAACACAAACTGGAAGTATTGGAGGCAAATACTATGTGTTTGTTCTAGTTGATGATTACACTAGATTTACTTGGGTCTATTTTCTATCAACGAAATCTGAAGCTTTTTCCTATTTCAAAAGTTTTAGAGCTCATGTTAAAAATTAGAAAAATCTTCCATTGAAAACTATTCATAGTGATCATGGAGGAGAATTTCAAAATTCTAATTTTGAAACTTTTTGTAGTAAGAAAGGTATTACTCACAATTTTTCAGCACCTAGAACTCCTCAACAGAATGGTGTAGTTGAAAGAAGAAATAGAATTCTTCAAGAGATAACTAGAACCATGTTGAGTGAACATTCTATTGCTAGACATTTCTGGGCTGAAGCTGTAAGTACTGCTTGTTATACTATAAATCGAGTTTTGATTAGACCTTTTCTTAATAAAACTCCTTATGAGTTATGAAATGGTAGAAAACCTAGACTTTCCTACTTCAAGGTTTTTGGTTGCAAAGTATTCATTTTGAATACTAAAGATAACTTACATAAATTCGCACCAAAATCAGATGAAGGGATTTTCTTAGGTTATTCCACAACCTCTAAGGCTTATAGATTTTTTAATAAAAATACTTTCACTGTTGAGGAAACAGTACATGTAAAATTTGATGAGTCAGATCCTTTTGTTTTTAAAACATCCCAACTTACATCTTCGGATGTGTTTTCAAAAACTGATTGTCAACCTTTGATAGAAGAATCATCTGATAAGGAAATTGTTCTAGAAGATACTTCTGAAACTTTTACCCCAGAAGATTTTCTATGCTATGTTGATGAACAGGTTTTACAAAACCCAAATCAGGTGTTTCTTAAGAATCATCCCAGTGATAGTATCATTGGTGATGTAAATCAACCTGTAAGGACTAGGAGTTCCTTAAGAAATGAAGTAGAACATCAAGCATTTCTTTCCCAATTAGAGCCTAAAAGCACTGATGAAGCTTTAGGTGATGATGATTGGATCAAAGCAATGCAAGATGAATTAAATGAATTCAAAAGGAATAATGTCTGGACCTTGGTTGAAAGAACTAAGGAAACTTCTGTTATTGGTGTAAAATGGGGTTTCAGAAATAAATGTGATGAAAATGGAGTCATTGTTAGAAACAAATCTAGACTTGTTGCTAAAGGTTATAATCAACAAGAAGGAATAGACTATGAAGAAACTTATGCTCCAGTAGCTAGACTTGAATCTATCCGAATTCTACTTGCCTTTGCAGAATTCTTTAATTTCAAACTATATCAAATGGATGTGAAATGTGCTTTTCTTAACGGTTATGTTCAAGAGGAAGTTTTTGTTGAACAACCTCTTGGCTTTGAAGATACAAAACATCCAGATCATGTTTTTAGACTTACCAAAGTTTTGTATGGCCTTAAACAAGCCCCACGAGCATGGTATGATAGACTCACTGGATTTTTTCTTCAAAATAACTATGTTAAGGGAAATGCAGATCCAACCCTTTTTATAAAAAAAGATAAGAAAAATGTTTTGATTGTTCAAATTTATGTTGATGACATTATATTTGTTTCAACTCAGCAATCTTTGACTGACTCTTTTGCTAGTCTAATGAAATCTGAGTTTGAAATGAGTATGATGGGTGAGTTAACATTTTCCTTGGTTTTCAAATTTCTCAAAAACCAGAAGGAACTTACATATCTCAACATAAGTATATTAAAGATCTTCTTAAAAAGTATGGTTATGACAACACTAAGAGTATAAGTACTCCCATTGGTACCTCAAACTCTTTAGATCTTGATGAAGCTGGAAAACCAGTAGATCAAACATCTTTTAGAGGTATGATAGGAAGTCTACTTTACTTAACAGCTAGTCGACCAGACTTAATGTTTTCAGTATGCTTATGTGCAAGATATCAATCCAATCCTAAGGAATCTCACTTAAAGGCAGTAAAAAGAATTTTTCGCTACCTTAAGGGAACCATGGATCTAGGATTATTTTATACTTCTGGAAATGATTTCGTTCTAAAAAGCTTTTCTGATGCTGACTTTGGTGGATGTAGAATGGATAGAAAAAGTACATCCGGAACTTGTCATTTCCTAGGAGATTCATTAGTTTCTTGGTCCTGCAAGAAGCAACATTCAGTTGCACTCTCCACTGCTGAAGCTGAATATGTAGCAGCTAGAAGTTGTTGTGCACAAGTGTTGTGGATGCAACACACACTCACAGACTATGGCTTGAGTTTTACTAAAACTCAAATTTTGTGTGATAACACAAGTGACATTGCCCTAAGTAAAAACCCTGCACATCACTCCTGTGCAAAACACATAGATATTAGGCATCACATTCTTAGGGATCACACACATAAAGGAGATATTATTCTTCAGTTTATCGGAACGCAAGACCAACTTGCTGATATATTCACAAAGTCTTTGCCTTCTGATAGATTTGAATATATTAAACAGAAGTTAGGAATGATAACTGTAAGGTAATCTTCCTTAATTAACTTTCTGTTGAAAAAGTCTCCTTACAGTAATAAACTCTTTTTCATAGGGGGAGTACATTTGATTGTTTGTTTAACAAAGTTTTTCAAAATTTGTTTTCAAACATTTCGGAACGAAGATTTCCGGAATGGAACTTCCGGAACTCCATTTTTCTAGAATGGATATTTTCGCACAGAATACTTCTGGAATGGAAGTATTCGTATTGAAAATTTCCGGAATGGAATATTTCATACTGGTACTTTCATAACCAGATTTTCGTACCATGTTTTTTTTAATATTTACTTTTTCGTATTGAGTTTTTCATATTTAGTTTTTCGTATTGAGTTTTTCGTAGTCATCTTTATATTACCCATTAAGAATAACATTCCTAAGCTAATCCGAAAGGTATGATTTCCTTACTCAAGTTTTCTTATTCATATTTTACTTGCTGGTAGTTTCTTGTATTATGTTTTCGGAATTATAGTTTTATTAATTCTTTACTTTAATAAAAACCTCAAAAAGATCGGATTCAAGTTTTCAACCGTCAGATCTGATCGCAGCTCATTCCAACCGTTAGATCAACTATGGAATTTCAACCGTCATCTCGTTTCCTATATAAAGGGGACCTAATTTCTAGTCCCACATCGGTTTCAAGCTTTCGCGTGCTGAAGCTCTGCCTCTCTGTTTTAAGGCCATTCCGAATTTCAGTCTTCTCCGTTCCGAACTTCCCAGAGAACTTTTAATCCGAATGTCTGAAGAGTTAGCATCTCAAGAAATGTCTTCAACCAAGCCTATATCTTATTGGTTAGTTTACAGAGAAAGGTTAGTTCATCCGACTTTCTTCAGCAACTACGATTCTATCATCTCAAAGAACATCAAGTTGAATGGCTGGGAGGATGTTGCGGTATCTAAAACCGGGAATCAAGATGAAGTATATTCTGATTTGCTTGTCGAATTTTATGAATCCGTTTCTTTCTTTAAGGAAGATGATAGAGAGAAGTTTTCTTTCAAATCGTATGGCAAGACATATAAACTTTCTTACACCAAGGCTGCAAGCTTGGTAGGGTTAAGTTATGAAGGTGAAGCTGAGTTTATTTCTCACGTATTGCCAGACTCTTTGGGTAGTTTCAACAAGGAAAAAGCCTTAGAAACTCTCGGATTGGCTGATGAGAAGGCTACGAAGATTGAAACTCTATCAACAAACTTCCGGATTCTGGAATTATGGGATCAAGGACTTATCGTACCGAGAAAAGGTGATAAGGATAGCTTGAAGAAGAGTGAGATATATATCTTAGATTTCCTGATAAAACTAAGGAAGTTTAACTTGATGAAGCATATTCTTCTTAATATTGAGAATTTGAAGAAGGGGAATCTGAGAGCTCAGATTATTATGTATCCAGCAATTCTCTCCAGGTTGATTGTTCGGTGTTTTGAGTCTTTCAAGGAGGCTTGCAAATCTATGCCAAGAGTTTGCAAGATCATGCTGCTTAGTGATTGCACGCTTAAAAGAATGAATATAGCTTTTGACAAGAAGTCTGGAAAGTTTATTGATCTACCTCCTCAAGAAGAAGTAGCTCCGAAATCTGCTGATCCAGAATCATCCAAGCCAGTAAGGAAGAGAAAGCTGAAAGAAGTGGAAGAACAAGGAGAAAATCCCAAGTCTAAAGAAGTCCACTCCGCACCACCAAAGCCTAAGAAGAAGAATACCTATCCTGATGAGGTTGTTACAAAGTGGAGAGCTGTCAAAGAGAATAGGAAAGAAGGGGATCCGCAGTTCGGATTGGACCCTGCGGAGGCTAAGGCTTTGAAGGAGAAAACGGCTGATGAGCTTGAAAAGCAATCAAAGGAGAAGAAGCTTAAGAAGAAGATGTCAGAAGCCGAGGCTGTTCAAGCGTTGTTGAAGTTCAACAAAATGGTTTCAGCAACTATCCCAGTTCCGAGATCTTTCTCCCTAGAATCTCTACCTGAGACTCCAGGAAGAAATCATGTTGCTCCGGAAGAGGCTGTTGCTACGAATACTGAGGAAGTAGAGCAAGTGGAACAAGTTGAAGAGGCTTCTGAAGGAAGTGGTGAGATAGGAGATGTGCTAAAACAAGTAGATGAGTATAAGGGAACTCCTTCGGAACACTTATCACTCCGGACATCAGAAGCTGAATCTTCGAAGCTTGTCACTCCTGCAATGGAAGAAGAGAATGGGGAAGAAGAAGTTGCCTATCATGGAGAAGAAGAACAACTTTTACGTGATATTTCTCAGATGGAAAATGTAGAGGATACTGTTCAGGAAGTTGCTGATGAAGAAGATAATATTGTTCAAGTCTCTGATAGTGAGAAGAGATCTCCGGAAGAGGTTTCAATTCCGGAAAAAGATAAGGGAAAGAAAATTCTTACCGAGACTCCGATCTCAGAAGTAAGAAAGAGGAAGGAAACTGGCAGTTCTTCAAAAAGAAATTTGGAGCTTATTGAGGAAGAAAATTCTCATAGCGAACTTTCGGATTCGGAGTCATCCTCTCTGGGGCATGACTTTGTTGTTCAGTCTTTGAAGAAGTTGGTAGGAACCATTCCGACCTACTCAAGTATTGATTTACGATGCCAAATGCTCCAACATGCGTTGAATCTGAAAACAGACTCCGTATCCATGGTTATGGATAAGTGTGTTGAGATTGAAGCCCAGTTCAAAAAATTCTTTATTGGTTACGAATCTCATAAAAGATCTTGCAAGAGGATGACAAGCTGGTCTAAGAAGACTGTGGAAGAGATGAGGCTTTTCGATGAGCTTCAAGATAATGTTAAGGATGCCTTTGAAACCGAGGACAAGAAGTTTAATGAGCTGACTGCATCCTTTGAAGAAAAGTTGACAGAGGAAAAGAACTTTCGGATTCAGGAAGTGAGAGATCTGAATGGGAAGCTCAATTCCATTTCTCAAAATTGGAAATTTGAAAGAGATCATCGGATCAATTTTGAAGTAAGGATGAAGGCTCAGGAAGAAAAGATCCAAGATCAGGAAGAAAAGTTGAAGGCTCAGGAATAAATAATTGAAGCTCAATCCGCAAAGATAGTGGTCTTAGAAAAGAAAGCCGAAGAAGATCATAAAGACCTCAAGAAAATCAAGACTATTCTAAAGGGCCTCATGTCTAAGGAAAAAGATCTGAAATAACCCAATCCGATCTTTTTGTTGTAATTCCTTTGTTGCTGACATTTCAAATCTAATGAAAATTGTGCTTGTTGTTTCGTTTGTTATTATTACTAATATCTCAGGTACTTTGTTAAGTTTTTCCATTCCTTCCAATTCATTTTGAAAATCACAAAGGGGGAGAAGGAAAAGATGCTTAAGAAAAAGAGGAACTCTAATAAGAGTTTATCAAAGGGGGAGAAAGGAAAAATACCCAAGGAAAAAGAACTCTAATAAGAGTTTGTTTAAGGGGGAGTTTTTCTTAAAGAAGACCTTCTTATGAAATGTCACTCCGGAAATCAGAATACGATCCTTAGAGTTTCAAAGCCTAAGGGGGAGTTAGTCATATTAATCTATATCCTTAAAACAAGGGAGATAAGCATTAATATGTTTCTTTCTTCTTAGAATCATTGTTTTTCGTAAGGATGTTTGTGCTTTCCAAAAAGGGGGAGATTGTTGAGTCAATAAGGTTTTCCTTATGACTTTTCCATTCCTTCTTGTTTTGAAAATCACAAACACCTTATCTTTAAGAAAATTTCTTTTATAAGGAAAATTTCTTTTATAAGGAAAATTGCTTTTATAAGGAAAATTGCTTTTATAAGGAAAATTGCTTTTATAAGAAAAATTGCTTTTATAAGAAAAATTGCTTTCTTAAGGAAAATCTCTTTTATAAGAAAAATTATCCTTATCATATATTCTTCCATATTTTTCTTAAGTATAAGTTTCGGATTCATTTTCTCGGAATCATTGAAACTTTCATATAAAGAATTCTGTTTTAGGGTTCGGATTCTGGACAAGAACTATAAGGAAGTTTCATTCCGAATTCCGGATATGAACTCTGAATAAGGTCTATTCCAAATTCAGAATACGAATTCTGAAGAAGAATTCTCATTACGAATTCCAATGAAGAATTCTCATTATGAATTCTAATGAAGAAATCCCATTCCGAATTCTCATTACGAATTCCAATGAAGAATTCCCATTACGAATTCTAATGAAGAAATCCCATTCCGAATTCTCATTACGAATTCTGAAGAAGAATTCCCATTACGAATTCTAATGAATAAATCTCATTCTGAATTCTCATTACGAATTCTGATAAAGAATTCTCATTACGAATTCTGATGACGAATTCTCATTACGAATTCTGATGACGAATTCTCATTACGAATTCTGATGACGAATTCTAATTACGAATTCTGATGATGAATTCTCATTACGATTTCTGATGACGAATTTCTATTCCGAATTCTCATTCCGAATTCACCTATTAAATAGAATCTGATTATCTTTGTTTTATACACTTTGAATTTATTCACTCCGAACCTTCACTCCGAAGTTTTCATTCCGAACTTTTATGTTAGAGTTTAAAACGATGTCGTACATTCTATTACACTTGTTTTGTTATAAAACGATGTCGTCTGTTTTGTTATAAACTAGCCATTGTCTAAGTGACACGTGTACAGGTCTCTCCGATCTTTAAGGAAAATATGACCGTTGGAGAAGGAACCGACCTTACCTATAAATAGGAGCTCATTTTAAAAAGCTCGCAACAGATGGATGAACAATTTGGACTTTGTGCATACATGCTGTTGAAGTGATTTCTAGAGAGAGAGACTCTTATTAACTCTCAAAGCTTCGTGCGACTCCGAATGTTGGTGATTACATTCGAGGGCTTCCGGGGATAGGACGACAGAGGTGCCGACTACCTTAAAGTTCGAGGGCTTCCTTGCTGAGGTGGACAGAGGTTGCCAACTACCTTGAAGTTGAGGGATTGCGGGGATAGCAAGACAGAGACACCGATCTTCGTATCGAGGGCTTACCCTGGTGTGGGTAAGACAGACTTGCTTGAAAGTATAAATCAAGGGACTTTTATCCAAGGTTGTTGGATACCCTTCTCTTTGGGTTAAAAGACTTATATCTTGTTACTAGTAGTTTTACTACTTGTTTTTATTCCGCTGCAATTTGTATCTTAAGGAAAGTATAACTTTCTTATACTTCCTTACTTACTCTGATTCATTTAGATTCTAAACGCTTTAAGGTAGAATCTCATATTGTAACTTTTGTTAAGTTTCAAATTCCGGAACCATATTTCCAGAACCTACTTTTGGAATTTCTTTCCATGTTTAGTTCGGTGTTAGAGGTGTTGTAAATTTACTTAGTTTAACTTTGTTAAACTTAGCCCTTTCCTTTTCTTAAGGAAACTTTATTTATTCATAACTAACATTAAAGGTTCCAAATGAATTTTTAAAGTATACAATTCACCCCCCCTCTTGTATATTGAGCATCTCATATTATATTTCGATCCTACAATAATTACATGGTGTTATTATGAGTTCTTACCTTATATGTTGGGGGTATTTTTTGCCTTTAAATGATAGTTTATTCCATTACCATATGTATATTTGAATAAAGAGTTACGTCCTATTGTCTATGATCGATTTAGTGAAGGGAGATAAGAGGTATCAATTGAGCCTATGATTTAAATTGCCTATTGAGTGTATGATTTTTAGTGATGAATTCAATGTGTTTAGTGATATTAGTTGATGGATAGGTTTTTTTATGTTATAATTCATATCTATCATTGTGAAATGGTTTTTAGCACGTGGATATGATTTTTAAGGGTAATACCCATAACTGTAATTGTTATATTTATTCCATAAATTTTTTGTTGATGTAGTGGATGAATGAACCAGGAGAATACTGTTATACTATTTCAATTACTAATTTTATATTTATAGATATATTTATAAGAGAATACTACCTTTCCAATTACTAACTATATTAAGATTTGGTGCTCTACCAACCTATGAATCAAGAGATGTTTCACGATTGCGAACTCTACCAATGTGTGATTTATTAGTGTATATCCACATGGGATGAACAAAACCATATGAATGAGTATGTTATAGAGGTATAAACCTCACCTGAGTGAGATGGAATATTTTTAGGATATACATTCCACCAACCTATGATATATAAAGTGAGGTTATATTCCACTAGCCATATTTTTGGTTGGGGGAGCATCCAACCAAATTAATATATTGATTGATGATATTCCATTTTATAGTATAAGACATTAAATAATATACTACCCAAATATTAGGGAATTATGTCCTAGTTATAGGACTAAATGTTGTGTTGTAGTCCTTCCTTAATATGTGATTAGACTATAAGAAAACCTTTCCCACCTCGGTACTGGATGAAACATGTCCGGGCCAACCATTAATGTTAGTTCTTGAGTACCCTACAGTGTTATAAAAAAAATAATGTTTTTATTTTTGACTTAAATTTAATTTATTATATTAATGAACACATATTATGGAAATTTTTCTGGTCTCTTATTTTGGTATCCTGTTGTTTTTTATAATTATTCCTTATATATTTACCATAGTGGATGAAAAAATACATTGATTTTAAATTTATGGAATAAGATCCCTTACAAGTGAGTAGATTATAAGGGATTCAAATGGATTCATTGATATGTCTAAGTTGAGGATAAATATTAAAATCGATATAATTTTTTATTTTCATTATTTTTATTTCATTTATATGATGATATTATTGGGAGATATCTATTGGGATATATGATTACATGATCTTCATGGGATCCTTATTCTATATCATGGTGTATGTTTTTATTTATGATATGACTTACATTATGATTTTATATATTTTTCTTTGTTTTAATATTTTATTCCTCAATGTTTATATAATTAACTTGTTATTTTTTATGAAGTTATAAGAGTACAGTCTTCCGATAATTTCTTATTTGACTATTCCACATGTCATTATCCTCATGAAAACATAGAGTCTTGTATGAGGTCTCATAGAACTCTATATTAGGCCATGTGTATGAGTTTTTGTTTGGATATGTTATAATGTTGCATTAGATTCTAGATTTTTAACTATATTATGATTTGGGATATGGAATATTAATCTATAATTGGAGAGTCTTGAAAATAATATATATTTTTGTCAAGACAACACATGTATGGTCTAAAATTGATATTTATGGGGACTTTAGATTGTTATTACTTTCTTTTATTGATTAGTTAAATATTTTTTGGTAATTATAACAACATAGTAATTTTTTTGTTATACTCGTGGAATGGGGTTGAAATAAGAATGTTTTTATGCATCACACTAGGCATATAAGATCTTTTAGAATGTATATACTCATATATGATTGAGAAGATGTTTTCTGAGAAATTAAGGGGATTTGGTTATTCAAAACATTAAAAATAACTTATTTATTGTTATATCAAATAATATATTGATATTGATCAATTTATTTGATTAATATTGTGAAGAATTCCTTGATGTAAATTTATTTATAGATGTTTAATCAAGAATAATATTGAGTTGAATATTGAAATCCTAGAGTGTGTAACAATTTTTTGGAGACACATTATGAGGATGAGAGCCTTGGTATGTGTGTGATAAAAAATTAGTTTGTCTCAGATTAAAAATAATTCACATATATTGATTTGATGTCGTTGAATTATAGGGGTATGATCTCTAGAATATCCTATTGATATTGATATATAATCCAATTTAGTGGTTATTAAAGCTATTTATAAATATGATATGGTTTCATTCTAAAGATGAAATACCCATGATTTTTTTATTTATTATTAGAAGAAGATCCGAAGTTGTTTGGAGTAAATATGCTAGTTATGTTGGATTTTGTTGTCAATACACAAATCATATTCAAAATATAGTGATACATGGTTATTCAGTTGAGGTGAATGTATATGGAATGTTTGAAGGTGATTGGAGGTGATGGAGGAGTTCCTGATATGATTCTATTTGAGTGGTTCATATCAAGAATTTTAGTGTACTATCAAAATATTTTACAATGGTTTACACTCTATGAACTATATAAGGATCTCAATCTTCATAAGGTGTCATGGTTTAATATTCCTCAGTTACATATCAATTTTAAATAGTCATTAAATGGTTTATTTTTATCTTTTTAAATTTATATATTATTCATTATATGTTTAAGATGAACTTCATAATGTGGACTATACTTGATAATCTTTTTAAATTTTTAAGGAAATAAACTTTGTGAGGTTGAATTGAAGGCTTTATTAGGTTCATATTATGTTTTGTAAGTGTTAAATATTTATTCAGTGTGAAGGAATTGTATGGTTTAAATAAATTTTAATTTTTAATATATCATCACAGGGTTGTACAATAATTATTTTTATGGTTAATCATCATAAGGTTCTTCTTCATAAAAATAATGTATTCATAAGGATATTTACACTGATAGTTTTGATAAATAATGGAATGTTTGGGAAATATGGTAATGAATTATTCTAATAAATCTAAATTTGGATCTTTTTTATGATTAAATATTCATCAAAACCAACATAAAAAAAGTTTCTACGATTCAATTTTATATTTTATAATTCCATGATGTAATGAGGAGTTCTACGTCTTCATGTTTTGATGTCGACATGAACACATTGAGGCTGAATTAAAAGGAAAAAAGTACATTAAAATTAATCAATTTTTATGAAGATAATAATCATATATGATTCATAAACTAATTAGATGTGAATATCATTGAATGGGTTTTTAGCGAAATTCAAATAAAAGTATTTGAAATTCAATGTTATGAGAATACAACAGAAGAATTTGAAAATAATGACTCTAATTAAGAATATAGAGAATAAATTATATTACATTCAAAAATTATTTTTGGATATAATATTCTTGGTATATAATTAATTTTAAGGATATTAATGATGGAGGAAGAGGATGTTGATAATTTTTTATGTTTGTAAATGAAAAGTTTTTTTATAATCATCAGTATTAATATTTCAACTATATTAAAAATGAAGAGAGTTAGAATAAGAATAAAAATAATAACAAAAACAACAAATGTAAAAAATAATAAACTAGATATTTGATGTGAATATAGATGAATATGAAAAAGAGGTGTTTTTTATGTTTGAAAATTGGTGAATATGAAGTAACATAGTGATAATGTGAACTAGTGGATGAATCGTTAGTTCTTGAAATATTCTTTATATCATTGTAGACATTTGATATTCACATATATATATATATATATTTAGTAGTTGTGTAACATGAGTAAAATAAACCAATATCATTATAATCCATAGGATGATACTAGTAGATTGTATACTCTTTGGTGATTCTATATCATACTAAGGATTATCGTTCTCATTATTAATGGTGAACAAATTAAATCTAATGAAAAAAATTCTTTGTTATTGCCAGTGTTTTAATAGTGAATACAATCCCTATAACTAGGGGAGGAGATGGTTTAAAATGATAATATAAAAATAATTATAAAACACTTACTCAACACCCCTTACCCCAGTGATTACAATGATAATGTGGGTGCCTTTTTAAGAGGTATCACAACAAGGCATCCTTCATGGATTTTTTGGTATTTTAGAGGATGGTGTAAAATAATGTCTATTTATTTGAATATTTAGTAATTAAATTTATTTTCATAGGTAATGAATAAATACAATTTAGTTAACATCAAGGGGATTCCCAGGTTCTATGGGATAATTACCACATCTAGAAGGATCATATTCCACGTTATCATTTATCAACTAGTTTTTCTATATTTAAGGTGGATGAAAATTGATTTAATCCCCATTCTAATGGTTCTAAAATGATTGAAAAGTATAGATAGAATCTTCAGAATGATTATTGGGCTTAAAAGTATTTTATTTCTTCTTAATCCTTGAAATAATTTTGGAATGTTAAAGGTATAATGATAGATATAGGTATATGGTAAAAACTGGAAAATACCTATGAAGGGAATGAATAAGTGAAGTGAGAAAGGATATAAATTTATATATTAAATTATTAATATCTAAAAAATTATTATGAATCATTAGATTAATTTTTCACTAGCATCAACTAAATTTTGACCATATTATGATGTTTTGGTGAAACAGTAGAGGACTCGAATGTGGTTGATAAATACAATACATTTTTATTGTTTTTTTATTAAAAGTTTTTATTCATTAAGATAGGGATTTGGGTTGGTAACCAAGTACACATCCTCAAGATGATATACTCATTATTCTAACATTCTCATAGAAATTTAAGCATACTGTTAATGAAAATAATTATAAGGATGAAAGAAAAATTTATGATAAATATATAAACAACGATAAAAAACATATTTGAAAATGAAGAAGCTGTAAATTATATATCAGAAGAATAAGTTTACTTTTATTAAAAAAATGAATTATATATTCTCTCTAGAAATGATATAAGAATAATTATAATATAAAAAAGTGTATCTTACCATAAAATTCATTAATTTTGGAGCTATTGCACATTTTTTTCAAAAATATCCAAAATTTAAAGTAGAAAATTCCAATGATTAAAAAAAGAAAAGACTAAGATTATCCCAAAAAATGAAAGAAGCCATGTTTTAATTTTTTATAAAAGGGATGGGTATTAATTTCCCTATGTAAAATAATATAAATATATTTTCTAATAGTTAATAAATTCAAATTGATTACGAAGAATAGGATGTTGAAACATCGAATGATATTGATGAAAATATAAACATTGATAAATTAAATAAATAATGTAAAAATAGTGACGAATGTAGTGAATCTGTGAGAAAATAATAACATTAAATGGATGTGATTATTAATATAAAGTTAAGGGAGTGTTTTTCAAACATTTATATGTTTGATAAGAAGATAAATAAAATAAAGATACAGAACTAGTCATCAAGTGGAAAATTATAAATTTATATATTTAGACAATATATGTTTCTAAAAGAATTTGGTTATTTAAAAAATATAATTTATGTTTATAAGAATTAATAAATAAATAGGGATGAAATAATGATGGAATATAGATAAGGATATTGAAATTGTTCAATAAATATATTCCCATGTCGAAAAGGAACTCTATAAGCATAAATTTAACTTTTGAATTCAATTCAAGATGTTATGTAATGATCTATGAAAAAAGATGTTTATGAATACAAAAAAATATAAAATAGAAAGATCTAAAAAGTTCTTGAATTTGTTATTCAAAAATATTATTTAAATAAATAAATAAATAACACCACCATCCTAGAAAAAAGTGATTCTATAAGATATGAAAATTTCTTGGAACATAAAAGTGAAATAAAAATTCAAAAAAATTTAGAGTAAAAAAAGTACTGGAAGATTATAGGATAAAGAATAAATATTTGGAATCCTATAATAATTTTGATTGTGATAAAAGATCCAAGAATAATGGTCAAAAGATGAAATATGCATTTGTGTCATCATTTGGACAATAATAATTGATATATTAAGGAATTCCTTTTATAGATAATGACAGAATTCTAGAGGTTTGGAAAACAATTTACTACTTAAACCATAACTATTCATATGAATCAATAATCCATGTGTGGTAGATTTTATAGGCTAGTGATCCCACTCATAGAAGATGTATTTAATGAAAAAAAACCAACATTTTAGAATAAGGATTTAGAATAAATAAATATATTTAGAATGATTAGTGACCATTATAAGTGATTGGTCACTCAATAAAAAAGTATGTTCTTCAGATGTGATTGGATTGGATAATATGAAGTCCAAGAAAACATTGTATATTGATGGATAAAAGAAAAAAATTCTCAAATTATTTATATCTCTATAATGTATGAAATGAATTAAATTTCATTAAATATAGTTTCTTGTTTAAGGGGCTAGATTATGGGAGAATTGGAAAAATGTGATAGTTAAAATATGTTATTTTATTTCAAGTGAGACATGTTGAAAATTTATGCCACTTAAGCATGAATGAATAAAATAAAATGCGGAATAGGATTTGTAGATAATTACTCCAAAAAATCATGTATATGATTATGAAACACATATAAAATGCTCTAAATATGTTCAAGAGTATCAGGAGAAGTGTTGAAATGAAATGTGGTTACTACATGGAGAGGATCAAAAGAGATATTGATGTTTGATATAAAATAAATAATATTTTAGGAATATCATTATCATAATGGTATTTATCATGAACTCAGTTAACCTTATACACTACCATTTATTTGTGTTGATTAATAGATGAATATAAGTTTAGTGGAGATATATCAGACCATGTTGAGACATCAGAATGGAAACAATTACTTTTAGAGATAATATATTGGAGAAACATTTCACGTTATTATTTTTTGATTATATTGAATGAATTATTTAATGTCATCATATTTGATATATTATAAAAATACCCCTTATTTCATTTAATTATGGGGAATTGGTTTCCCCAAGATTATGAAAGTAAAAGGTCAAAATCTTATGAATTTTGATTGAATATGTGTTAAGAGTATTTGTAGGGTTATTCTCTAAATAGAAGAGGATAATAATGATACAATGTATAGACATGGAAGTTCCTTGAAATAGATGATGTAAACGGTAAGGAGAATTCAGAGAAGGTGGATACACATGAATTAGAAAGTTCTATATGTTAGAAAAGTTAAGTTTGTTTTGTTAAAAACATGATTATGTTATAATAGACACTGAAAACTCTAGTGGGGTTCAATTTGAGGATGATGATTTAGAAAAAATATATAGAGGAGGGGAAACCTTGATACACTCATCCAAGAATAATAAACTAAGTAAAAATTAGAAAATTAATAGATATTTAGGAGAAAAGTTTCATACCAAAAGAAATTTGAGGGAAAAAACACATAGCTCAATGTTTTCATCGGTTGAACCAAGATATGTTGTAGAAGATTGAGATCATAAAGATTGAATTGGTTAAAAGGATAAGGAATTTTACTAGATATTCATGAAGAAAACTATTTAGGCTCACCTATTAGGAATAATGTTTAATGTTCCATCCCAATCCCACACCTATTAGGTTAGGGAAAGATATATGAACTATGTAGTAATATCAAACACGTGGGATTCCTTAGCCTAATGTACCTCCATGCACATAGACAAACATGTCTCCATAAAATAGTGTAATAATGAAATGAAAAACAAATTCTGTATGTGAATTCATAAAAATTATTCCCATATATAAGCAAGACATAGATTTAAAAATGAAAGGGCTAAATACAAGTCCACCATAACTAAAATAAAAGTCCATGATGCTAACAACAAAAATACTGATATATAGATAAGACTCTTGTAACCATCTACAGTCTAACTATAACAACTATACTCCAGAAAATCCTAGACCTCCTTGTTATTTTGGAAGGCATTTCAACTATATAAATAATGACACTTGTGGCTAGAACCCATACAAGGGTTAGTATAAGCATTCCAATTATGATGCCTAAAAAAACAAAAAAAATATCAAAGTGGTAGTTAGCTCTTTATAAAAAAGAAAATAGAATAAATTTCAAAAATGTAGAGATTCTCAAAGAATGACTCAGAAAATCTAGGTTGGATCACATATTCAATTCCATTCAAGTAATTTTGATTGACGTTACATGGTGAAATTATTATGAGATAAGTCACTCATAATGTCTTTCAATCCTAATGTCACTCAATAGAGATTTCATTATCGTAATATACTGTCCTGAAGAAGAATGTAATAACTGAGAGGGATCATAAGTGATATTCACTCAATAAATCTACACCTCAATAAAATACATCAGATAGAAATACAAAGATTGGAGATCAAACCATATGCTAATGAGGGACACCAAACCCTATCTTGATGAACCGAGTTGGTAAAATATAAAATTCATGGAAGATTGGTTACATGATTCTGATCCAAACATAAGGATGATGATGGGAATGAGGATCCAACCCCATCCCTCATGGAGGGATACATTCACTATCCCATCGAGGGGGATCTTATAAATAATTTTTAACATTAGACACTACAAAAAACCCTCCTGGGGTGATGGAGAAAACTCTCCTTATAATAAAGGGACTAACCCATACTAAAAAAATAGAATAACCCACCAAGATAAAAAATAGTTATATAAAAGAATAAGGGATATAACTAGACTTGAATGGAGTACAGAACATTCACTAGGGGTTACACACCCTGTCACACTATATATGAGTCTTTCTATTTTCTACCATGTCACCCGACATGATCATATAGGTTCAAGGTGTTTTCTAATCAAACATGACATGAAAAATTCATGTGGAAACTTAGGAATGTGATGCTTTCCTCTGTCCTTTAAATTTTTAATGTACATAGGGTGTGACTCAACACAAATAGCCTACAGGGACAGTTGGATCCCTAATAGATGTACTCCCAGTTCATGATAAGCTAGAAAGGTAAGGGTCATATGGAATGTTAGATCCCCACACAATATGCAATATGTAATACTTCAAATAAACCTTATCTTCCACATAGATAGGTCCACACAATGTTTATTCTTTTGAGATATGTTTCATGTATATCTATATTTTTAATAGATTCCAAATCTCTCATTTGTCTCTACATAAAATTAAATCAAATTCATTTATTTAATAATTCATAAAAAATGACCAAAATTGCATTGACTAGGACTGTATCATCATTACTGGCCAGATTTTAGCAACCATTTGCTAAAAAAATCTCATCATCACACCTTCAGATATTCTAAGTCAATCTGTCAGGTGAATCCACCATCACGTTCACCACATTCAGACCCCCATAATCTTCTTCATGCCTTCATCACATCTCTATAGTCAAAAAACTCACTGAAATGATGTTTTACTCCAAGAAGTTATTAAAAAATGATAGTTTTCCTTGGTATAGTGAATCATGTAACACACTAGAATGTTAATGGGATAAAATGGTAAATAATATGAGTCATGTAAATAAGGTGCACCATTATTTTTAGAAGCCTACGTGATTAAAGCTCCATAGTTAAGAATTATTGTCTAGGATTACTGATCAGGATGGGTGAACATATGGCATATTCCCCAGGGTGTGTGAGAGTGAGGAGAAATAACAGTTGAAATATTATCTGTTTGCATGTGGGGACGATCCTTAATCTATTGACCCATTATGAAACATGGGTGGGACCCATGTAGGGGACCATGTTCCTATGGGGAAACTGGGGGTTCATAGATAGCTAGGACCGGGAAACCATGTTAAAGGGTTTATTTTCCCCATTCATAGTTTGTGTGAAATGTTTGAGGGTGAGTCTTATTGCCTATATAGGACGAGGGTGTTTCAAATTCAATTAATTATTTCATGGATTAACATGAATGACCTTTGAATGATTTGGAAAAAACTGTGTGATTCCAAGTAGAAATCCTTTGAACTCCTTGTGATGTTAGGGATACTAAACAAAACTTACAAATGGTTAGGTGAAACCGTGGGACAAGTATATGAGGGGTTATGCAATTTTTGAGAGAGGTTATTTGTAGGATTGGTGCATGGTTTCCTAAACCATGTGGACATACTATGCGAGTGTCCTTCATCTATAGTAGGGTGCACAAGGTTGGTGCGTGGTTTGGAAAACCATGCAGCCATACTAAATGAGTATCTCAGGTCTATAAAAAGTTGTAATTATCTTTTCCCCTCCAAACATTAAACACATTTCAGGGTTTCATCCCCCTTTCTAGACCTTTCTGATCAAATGGGACTCCTAGTCATCTCTCCCTTAGATTTTGTCCCCCCCCATGAATTCTTATTTAACATTCTAAGGGGATTTTTCTTTGGTTCTAGTCAGTTTCATCACTACCTATTCTCCCTCTTCTAGTTTATTTTTTCTTCAAGGAGTGACTTCATTTTATAAAACCCTATAGAATAGGATTGATGCGTGGATCATTTTTCTTGGAGGTTTAGGAATGAAGATCATCTATTTGGGTATTTTCTTCCATCTCTTGATGTTTCATCGCAACTGCATGTCATTCTGATAGGCTTTTCCACTATTCTCGTTTCTAGAACATGTTAATGATACTTGACATTTTTTATTTTTTATTAAATGTTTCAATTATTCTTTTTATGGGATATTTTGATTTTTTATGATGATTCAATGAGTTTGATAAAATTCCAAATGGTTTTCAGGAATGAAATTAGGATCCCTCGGTAGTGTTTTTCCTCGGTTGTGTTTTACTAAATTTAATTTGTTTGGTAACTATGTTTTATGTATGGTATGAGTGCTAAATTATGGTTTGATGGTTGTATTAAATTTTTTTATAAGTAAAATTTTATCCTTAAATTGGAGTTTTATGTAAATTTATGATGTTTTATGAATTCCAATGAATGTAGGAACATCCATACATTCACAATATTGACATATGGATTTTCATGAAAATGATAATAATAATATATATATAATAACCCAAGTAAACTTGGATTCCAAATTATTCTCTCCCATATCATTCTCCTTTTTTCCTCTTTCACCCAAATTATATTTTGTGGTTTCAAACTGATTGAAAATGTGGTTATCAAATGTGTTTCCTAAGGTTTGGCCCATTTGGATCTTATATTTTTGGTTTGGATTATAAAAGTAATTATGGACTATTTGGAACCTTTTATGTATGTTTCAAGTTTTATCTTGGTTTCAGAAAATATTTTGGAAATGGTCTTGGTAACATAATTGTTGAGGCCGAGTTGGTACCCTATGGTATTTTGGAAAGTTTAGTTGAATGTAATATGATTTGAAGACAAAATTGAAACCATTTTCTATTTTTTAATGTGGTTTTGAAAAGTATATGATGTGAATTTTTTATTTGAACTTATGTGTGATTTTATGTGTAATGGGAACCTCTATGGTTCACCTTTCAAGGATAGGTTTATCACATATTTTGTGTTTGTGTTTGGACTAATAATGTAGGATGGAAGGGGGTTTCAGTTTGAGACACAGGTTTGAGTACCTCCTTGTTTTTTATGATCTATTATCAGGGGATTACAATGCATCAAAGAGACGTATGAGTGATTTTTTCTTAACATCCCCAATTATATGGGTTGGTACCCCTAGATTTTATGAGAGGCCAGGGAATTCGTTCTATAGGATTGGATAGTTTTTAGTGGCATGTTGGTTATTAATTATAGGGGTTCACCATACCAAATAAAGTGACTTTGAAGTCAGTATGTATGAGGTTTTATTATAGAGATGTTTAGGAAAACTACCATTATTATTATCTTTATGTTTTTTTGTTATACTACACCTACATTTAAATTCTATATTATCTAGGGGTATCTTGTTCAAATTTACTTATTTTTAGCATGGTTTTTCTATCACATTGTTGGGTAATTCTTTTAGTGATGGGTTAAATTTTTTTCTTCTAAAAATGGAAATGAATTTTAAATAGAGGAAAGTGCTATGTGGTGATTTAAAATCAGAGATATTTGTTTGGTTCATTAAAATAATGAAACCCTATTTTCTATCTTTATTTTCAAACATGTTTTTAAGGACCATTTCGTTAAAAGAAAATGGAAGGACTTTTTGGTTCTAACATACTGATTTATTTATGATCACACCCTCTAGGTTCAAAATGATGTCAGTATAACCGATTTTTTTTTCAGGTTTAGGATTCTAGTTCGTGTCACTCTTGGAGCATGATGGTCTTTTTTTGGTGGTAACCAAAAAGACAGATTCAATTGTTTTTTCTTTGTTTCTGTTTCATTTAATTATATTATCGCTATCTAATATTATATTTATTGATGATTATTTATTGTTTAGGATGCATGATCTACATGGTTTATTTGATCCTGGTTCATTATAGGGTGAAATCATTCCCACTTGGTTTATCATTGATGCCCAACACATGGTGCCAGCCTCGGAGGAGCGGGAACACCTCTCAGGCCCTATCTCATATATGTTTTGGTTTTTGGATGGATGGAAACTCATCATAGTTTATGAAAAAATGTTATTAGATAATCTCATTATTATTTGGGTTTAATTTTGTTTGGAGGTTAGGACTGTTAGAACTCATAATTCAGGTACAAAAATGATTTCAGGTACTCATGCTCACTGTCATCCTTAAGCTATGATGAGATGTTCAGGATTTGAATATTTTTCTTTGGTTTTGGGTGTGTGTGTATAGGGGATAACAATGTATGTGAGCAAGTGTGCTGCAGTTTTCTCACATGGAGTAGATCCCATGTGGATCATGAGTGAAAAAACCATGATTTTCATAGTGGTTGGTACCTTCCTAAGGCAGTGTCTAGTAACTGTGTCACTTTGTAATGCACGAATACTAGATCCCTAAACTAAGAATTTAGATTGAGTTGTGTTTTGGTTTGTTTTTTGTTAGTATGAGCGACTTTTTAAATATAGATGGTTTTGGGAAAATATTTATCCAAAATTATAATTATTTAAAAATGGTTTTTATTTTGAAAAGGGTGATTTTATTTTTTAAATTTGCATTGGAAATTGGATTATGGTATTCAGAAAGTTTCCTATGAAAAAGGAAGTTTTGAAATTAGTAGGATATGGTGGTTTTTAAAAAATGTTCAATTTATTTTTTTGATGTTTGGGTGATGATCCAGTTGTTTTGGATTATGGTGTCCTTTTTTATGAGGTTATATATGGGATGTTGATTTTGATTTTGTGTTTTGATTCTATTCATAATACACATCCTGAAATGATCCCCAAATTTTCTAGTATGTTTCTTCCCATAGTTTACCCAGTCCAAATTCCAGTTGGGGTGGTAGAGTTGAGTTATTCTATGTTTTTTTGGGGGTTAATAGGGTGATTGTGGTCTATAATAATCTACAAAGTGTCTTGAGGAAGTTGATAGTAATCATGATTTAATGTTGTCAACTCTTGACTATAGAGAAAAAATTACTACGAGACATCAATTTTCTATCCATATTCCTTAGAGTGATGTTTTTCAAACTATCATGGATTATTTGTTATGGAGAACCTTGGAGAATTTTTTTTATGTTTCCCTGTATAATTACTATAGGTTGTTGTATGTTATATTCTCCATTAAAGGTTTGATGTTTCCATCTTATTTAAATATTATGGATGGATTGTGTTATAATGATAGTGTGGTTAGCCTTTTGTTGATCAGATTAAGTTTTAGATCATGCTCAATTTGATGATTCTCATGTATTGTGGAATTTTTTTATGTTTTTTCATCCCGATCTATGGTTTTGGGTTAACCTCCTTCGGACCTCCCTTGAGTTGGAAAGTTTTGGTCTATGTACGGAGTTTCCTTTTGACCCATGTTAAGTGTTCTCAGGTAAAGGGTTGTTCTATTCAGGTTAGTTTCTTTGACATGATGACATATTCCCCCTTGGTTTTCCTCATTGTGATTTTTTCTAGAATTGGTTAAATGTTATTTGTAAAGATAAATGTCACTCTACAGAAAATTTTTTAGTTTGATCACAACTCATTTTGAGATTGATATTTATTCTTCATGGAACTAGGTAAATTTCAAGGGGTATGATGTTTTTTGGGTAGGATTATTTTTACACCCCAATCATAATTTTCTTTTTATTATTTTCATTGACATTGTAATGTTTTTTGAGGTTCAGATCAAGTTCTTAGAGAGAGTTTTTGTGTATTAGAGTTTTTTATATGAGTTTATGCCACGTGCACTGTTTGACGGTAAACCATACAACCTATTATGGTTGACAGATTTTCTAATTCAATTACTTATTACATGGTATTACTTTTATGTTTTCAGTTTTTTTGGATAAACCATATGATCCATAGGAGAAATTTTGCAGCCTCATTTTAGTATGAGGGTAATGAAGAATGATGTCTGAAGAATTAAGAGAAAACATGGAACAAACATGTGAGGGGTTAGAAATTTTTTTTATAGAGGTGATCGGTATGGTTGGTGAATGATTTCTCATACCGTGCAGCTAAATAGTTTCGGTGTACACCTTCATTAGTAGGGTGTTCATGGTTGGCGCATGGTTTGGAAAACTATGTTGCCAAAACATATAATTTTCCTAGGTCTTTATAATGTTGGAATTTCCTCATTTCCCCACCCAATTTTTATTCTATTTCCGGTTTTCCTCTCAATTTCTTAACCTAGGAACATCAATTGAGCTCCCAAACATCCCTCCCTTAGATTTCTTTCCCCAATAAATAATACTTATAGAATCAACGGTGAGTTATTCTTGGTTTCTTTGGAAAATTTCCTCCTATAATATTCTTCGTCTTCTATTTTTTTTTGGGTTTTCGTTGTCAATATTCTTTTTGGATATTCCCTAGAGGATAGAGGTTATGTGTAGATTCTGTTTCATGGATGATAGGGTGTGCATATAATCTCTGGGTTTATGTCATTAATTATCTTATATTTTCCTAGAATTCACATGTCTTTGAGGTAGGTGTTTCCTTTATTTTATTTTTCATAAAATTCAAATGATGCTCAATCATTTCTAGTGCAGTTTTTAAAATGTGTTAAATATTGTTATGGGGTGTTTGTTTGATTTTTATTGTGTTCCCATAATAAAAATTTATTAAAAATGATTTTCCAATGGGTATCGTAGATTGTACCTACATGTATGTGCTGTCAAAGGGTTTTATAAAATTTCAAATGGACTTTGGGAATGAAAATGGGGCCATGGGTTTTGTTTAGACTTTGTTATATCTTGGTAAATTTGTTTTATTTGTAATTTATATATTATGTGTGGCTTGATTTCTAGTTTATGGTTTAATGGTTGTGTGGAAAATGGTTTCAAATGCCTTTCGAGCCTTTAATTAGAATTTCATGTAAATTGGTGATGTTTAATGTATTCAATTGGATGTGGGGACATATATATGTGCACAAGGTCAATATATTGATGGGATTAAAAATAATAATTATTTTATATATAAATATTACCACCACCATTATTGATCCTAAAAAAATTATTGTTTGTACATTAGAGACAGACATAAATATTTTCATGCTTTTTTAACTATAAAAAGATCACTATAACGTCACTAATAATAGTAAATAGAAATTCACCCATGGGAACTAAATAAATAGAGCTAAATCAATAGTATCTATCCAACCATGTTGAAATATAGTGATAAATTAATCACTATGTAGTTATCCACTCATGGAGAACTCACTATGGGATCTATAATCAATGTTTATAAAATGAACCATCCTCATTCATCTAGATAAGCCACCTAAGCTAACCCATCATATTGGAAAGGTGAATAAAGATAATTGAAAAATGTCATCAATATAACCAAAACATGTTACACAAAAAGATTAAAATTTAGATGAAAATGAGATATAAAAAACCATAAAACTAATGCCAAATCGGTAAAAATAGAATGTATGAAAAATAATAGACCAAAAAGTCTCCATGTGATCAACTGTCACCAACAAACCAAACCACTATGAAGGTAATTAATATAAAATAAGACAACATGATACATGATTCCATTACATTTATATAGATCCTATAATAAAACACCTTCATCCCCCTAAGGTAAAAATTAGTGTGTGTTCACAAATTATAGTATGATACCATCATAGTTTCAATATAATTTATAATAAGAGTAATGCAACTGTTAAGGATATAAAAAATAGTTTTACAATGAATTTTCATAAATACAAACCTATTTTTGAATAATTTTCAATTTTTCATTAAATGATTTAACACTCATAAAACCAAGAATATGATAGGTATAAGTGATAAAATAGGAATTAATATCAATAAAACATAATTTATGATGATAAAAACATATCCATGAAATATCCATCATGCCATTCCATGTGATACAACCTCATATAAAAACATGTGAGAAAACTCAATGACATAATCCATAATTCAATAAATAAACCATAAATGGAAAATCACTATGTATTAATACCTCAACTATTTGAATACATACTAGAAATAAAAGATTTTAAACTGATCATATGTTTTCACAAACCGATATTGAGTCCTTACCCATTAAATCAAAATAATAAAACCTCAAGTGGTGTTACACACAATACAAGTGACTTGTCTATTTCAGAAGCACCCAAGGTTTCTAGTGTTCCATGTTTGTCAGAATCCATTTAAAAACAATACACACAATTTATAAAACATTTTATATCCTAGTAAAATCTACTTAGATGATTGAAGACCATTTTTCATAGAAAACCCCATTAAAAAAATTTATTATTACCCACAAATCATTGAAATCATATATCAATATAATTTAGTGAATGAAAAAAAGAATTTTAAATGAACGATAAGCAATTCATATAATAATAAATTATTTTGAAAAACCAACCTCTAGAACAGTGGAAACCTATCTTCCATCAACAATAGATATTTAAAAACCATATAGTAGACTTTAAAAGACAAGGAGTGAAAAGAAACAAAAATGGATTGATATAAAACACCAATCGATCATAAACCTAACCTAAAACCACAATCATCACAACCACTGAAACTATAGGAAAATAATATTTAGAATGATATCTCACATGGAGTGACACACTATAACTACAATAGAGATCAATTACTAAACACATTATTTGGAAGGAAAATATATCTAAAAAATCACTTAGGAGAGATCTGGGAAGGGGAAGGGGGTTATCTACATGAAATGAAACAAAATTCATGTGATCCTTGATTTTAAATCTGCTTCACATTATAATTTCACATATTGAATCGCTTTCACAATGTTTAGTACTTTTAATTTAAAAGGAATCAAAAGGCATGCCACCTTAGAATAGGTTTCATAACTAAAACCATGGAATGATGTGAAACATATACATTCTTTGTAAACCCCTCATTCAATAAAATAATTTATAGAATATTCCTTATGACCAGCAAAGAAATTGTATAAATTACACAATGTGTGAGCATATAAAAGATAATACTCAACTAGTTCCCAACATATAGCCTCCAAACCGAATCTTATAGTCCTTTGCTCCCAATGAGAACCTTTTAATTATATTAACACATTATATAAATACCTCAATAATTCAGACCAAAATAAATCCAAATTTTTTTGTCAGTTCCCCTTCAAAGGATCTTCATAACCAAGAATCCCCAAATAAACCCAAACAAAAATGTAAAAAAAAGTCAATAAATACATGAAGGAATATAATTGGGAATTTCAATCTCCACATGAAAAATGATTTATCCCCCCAAAATTTATCTAGATTATTGATATTCAAAAACATAAGGCCACCGCTACCTCATCAATAATTCTTGATCCCACATATTGTGGATATCTCATCCACACTACCATAATACATGGACCATAGGAGTCGTTTAACCACATAGTACTTTCTCATGGTGATCCATAATCTATAATTATTTCTCGACCATAGGGTTGTTAGGCTTAGGATTGGAATACTCTAATTCAATCACATGGGAAGGATCCGGTTGATACCTCCTCATTTGGGAAACAAGATACATGTCATCGATATTAGAAAAACAAGAACGTATTTACAAATGATAAGAAATCAATTTAATTGTTCAGTTATATCAAATAATCCCACAACCCTCAGTGAAAACATATCATTCTTACCCAAATAATGATGTCCCAAAGTAGGTGAAACTATATGTAATTCCTAAAAACCAACCTCAAACTCTAATGGATAATGATGATGGTCTGTATAATATTTTTGAAGACCATGTACTATAAAAAACCTATTCCAAGTTAAGTGCACATTATTTATTGTCTCACAAACAAGATGTGGTCTAACCAAGGACTATTTCCTAAGTCAACCCTTCCCAAGGTAGTCCTACATGGACACCCATACTAATAAATAAAGTTTTACATTTTGATCAAATAATAATAACAATTATTATATGAAAATTAGAGCATGGGTAAATTCATTTCCCACGATCCACCGAAATCAAGGACACCATTCCAGAGAAATTCAACTTCATCCTATATATACTTTTCTTTCTATCCATCCATATAAAAATTATACATTATGATTAATTTTAAATGAGAACTTATCATCTCCTATACTAATATCCAAAACGGAGATGTCCTCCTTGGGTATATTTCATAAAAAACAACATAGAGAACCCCATGACATCTCACAATATCTTGGCTATAGTTGTACGCAATCAATTCCACCATTTCATCTCCTTGATATATATTAAATGTTCCATTTTTTTATATTTGATCAATGATCATGAAAATTTAATCCATCCCATAAGATTTCCCTAGTAAGACAATGAAAAAATATATAATAATCTCAAAAAAGGTTTAAACTAGAATGGGTAATGGCTGAAGAAAACTAGCAGGTATATTTTGTTCTACCTTAATTTTATTACATGTAAGACACCATGAAACAAAATATAAAATCTGCCACCTTATCCCTAGAAACAAATATGTTCTTATGATGTTATGATACATTTTTGTACCCAAGGGTGTACGAACCAGAATAACTCATGTCCAATGTACATCAACTCAATCCTCAGGGAAAATATAACCACCAACAATGTACATATATAAAAAACTATATTGGGATACCGAGACCTCTCACCCATGGACACACCAATATAATGGACTTTACTAGAGTCATGGAAGATATGGTTATTCATCTTCTTGACATGAACCCTCTCATAAAATGAAATGTTAGCCTTCATTGAAGACAAAAATACCCTAAAACTAGCTTCTTACATTCCCAAGCCCACCTAAGAAAAAAAACTCATCAAATACAACTCTTATACTTATTCCTTCACTAATTTTGTTAGTAATTTTCTTCATAACACAATAGAAACCATATTACCCACCCCAATGGTAAATTAAATATAAAAATTAGATGTATATGATTATTCCCCCAATATCTCTTTTAAAATCTCAGATACCTTAATGTAAACATATATTTTAGACTCAAATAAAGAGAGTATATTGTATAAATCTCCTCAAAGAGATAATTAATCCATGAATTTAGTGCATAAATAACTTCTTCCAACATAGGATCATGGGTGGGGTTGTTTTTATTGTGAGGGGTTAACTAGAATGAGCCATAATCCACCATCTATTTCCACAATATCAAGACAAAAACCAAACCCATACCAGAAGCATTATAAAAACATCATAACATGAACCTATTTCTGGAATAATAAATACCAGTGGTCAAGTCATCCTACCCTTTAGATCCATAATATATCTCTGAAATTTTTCATCTGATTCCAATATCACACCACAATCGGTTAATGCTTCCATCGTAGGTAAAATCTTGTAAATTTCTTGGAAAACTAACATATACAAACTATAAAACCCAATAATCTCCTAATCTCAAACACATTTATAGGATTACCCAAAGACATAACTACCTAAATAATTTTAGTATGAACTTGGAGTCTCCCCTAAAATATCACAAGACTCAGAGATATCATTTCTAAAATCCATGATCCACATATGTAAAGCTATATAAGTAAATGATATTCTTTTAAGTATAGAATATTTATTTCGAAATGGTCATTATGTTCCTCCTCTAATCTTGAATACAAAACTATATCATCCATGAACATGATATGAAAAGTTTCCATGAACTGAAGTAATATTTGGTTCCTCAAATATATAAATATCATATTAGAAATTGGGAGACCAAATGTAAAAACTAGAAATTATGAAATCCAATACTAATTTTTAAAATCTATCCTGGGAATATCATATTATTGGGCTCTAAACTTGTGGTATACTAAATGAAGGCCAATCATTTAAAACCATCATTCCCCTCTATATAGGTCAAAATGATCATCAATAATAGGGAAATGATATGGTTTTTCAACAATAACTTGATTTAACATTTGATAATCAACAAAAATTATGATACTCTTATCTTCCATATTTGTAAATATAACATGAAAATACCCTAGTGAAACACCAGTATTAATAAATCCCTCAGCCTATAGGTCCTCAAGTTGGACCATAAGTTCTACCAACTGAGTATGCTCTACTAAATATGAAGGAACAAAAATGGGTGTCATGGAACATATATGGTCAATAGAAAACATGACTTCTCTCTATTGTGGTAAATAAGAAAAAATATCCAGAAATACCATGGTGAACACACCCACTATCACATGAACTAGACCAACCATTCATTGGTTGAACACATCGAAAATGATCTCTGATAAATTGCATGTTATTACCCCATCATAAGGAAAAAAATTCATCCCCCATCTGGATAGGGAGTAAAAATATCCCTCAAAAAAATGAATAACCCCATTACAAGATAGAAACTAAAACTAATGATGATAAAATTATATCTATTTCATAAATTGATCATTAAATCCATTCCATGTATCAGGTGAAATATGTATATACCAAGAAATTAAAATTCCCAAATCACATCATAGTAGGATATCATTGCCTAGTACATGATACACTCGAATCATTTATTGGATGTCTTTCCCAAAGGCCTGAAATGACCCTACAATAATGACATAATCTCTAAACATAATACCAGCATGTCGACTAAATTTTAAGATATTAATATATCAGTAGGAGATATATCAAACAAAGGCATCACTATAGAAGATTAAGTAAAAACCAAAACTCTAACTATTGGGGGCCCTTATTAAGATTCCAATGGCGCATAATCTTCCACATGATGCATCCCAGTCTTTGTCATAATATAATAATCAATGTCCAATGGATTATAAACTCTAAACTTGGATGTAGTAGTACTAACAAGCAAACCATTAATTAGAGTGGATCCAGCCTTACTGCCTTAAGTGTCCTTTCAAAAAAAATACATCTAATGGTTTGATAATTGAAAATAATTACCAGTATATGGATACTTCTAATAATTTTCTTAGTGTGACCATGACTTCCACACTGATCGACAACAAACTAATATAGTCAAAAAGAAACACCAGAAATTGTCCCTGAAGAAAACTGAAAACCCTTGCATTTCCATTTCTAGAAAGAAAAATATGTTTTCTAACAATAACACCAATTGAAGCACCATATAAACATATCTTCCCAAATATGTCTAACTCAATCAATTATTAATTGTAAAGAATTCCACAATGGTCATATAGAACATGAGAATCAATTTCATTTTAATATATATCCTCAATCCCAAAAAAACATTCTATAATTTATGTAATTAGTAGTGACACGATCTGGTGCTATATGCACTTTCTCTACAAATCAGGTGGAATATTATAGAATGTTATGATACCATTAATCAAGGGTCTGAAAAATATAAGGCTTTCTGAATGTAATTTTTGAGGGTAAACATATGATTGATGATATTCTAGAAGGAATTCTGTGTAAGATCTTCAGGTCACTAAGCATTCACAATAGACTTTCACCATATCCTTCCCGAACCCTAGATCATATATAGAGAAAAACCCACTTTAGATTAATTATGTGTCATCATAAATTTTATGATCCTATCAATCATCTCAAAGAACACCTTAGATTCACAGGGTCTATTATCACCATAGAAGATAGTTGTATGTTTCTTAGTAAATTATATTCCATGATCCAATTTTCATTCTAGGTTTTTGATACCTTCCTAAAGCAAATTATAGATTATGTTGAATGTAGCTTCTACCAAATAAGGATACACTGCAGGATTCAACCATGGATATTGTCTCACAACAACGTCATTAGGATTTAGAAGATAACTTGTAGGAATAATCATACTAAAATCACAAAAAACCCAAATCTATCTCAAGAAGACATTGAAATCATAGGACTAACAATAGGTATTGTTATCAATGCTTTAAAATAATTATAATTTAAAATAAATAGGATTTCTATAAATTTGTATAAAAAAATATAAGAACTAATTGGTCTATATAAATAAACTAAATTACAAATAATTCAGATGACATTAAACACCAATTCTTAATCCTCATTTCTACTTGCTATAATATGAAATTACCTTAACCTAGATCCTCTGATAAAACATCGAGAACCTACCAAATGAAAAATTAATGTGTCAACATAAATCATAGTAGGATACCATGATAGAGTCTATTAAAGATCTAAAAATAGTAATACTACACTTCTGGCATTTAAAGGAAGATTAGTTTTATAATGATATTTCATAAATCCAAACCCAATTTCAAATCAATTTTTTTTCTATTTTCATAAAATCCATCCATATTCACAAAAATAAGAATATATAAAGTTTGAGTGATAATAAAACAATGAATATCAATACACTATAACTTATGAATATAAATACATATCTAAGAAATATCCATAATGAAAATCCATATGATATAACCTCTTATAGAAACATGTGATAAATAATACATTACATAATTGATCATGATATAAATAGAAAATAAATGAAAAAGAACTTTGTAGTTGTACCTATCTTATGGGAAAACATACTAGTCATAAAAGATCCCAAATTAGACATATCGTGGTACCAAATAACAAGGATTCATACCATAGTCAGTTGATATCACAAAACCTCTGTGGCATTATGCACACTATAACTGAAATGACTGTTCTTAATGAACACAAGGTTCCTAATGTTCCACGTTTGATAAAATCCATTTAAAACCCATGATCACAAATTATAAAACATTTTATAATAGAATAAAATCACTTTTATTGTTTGAAACACAATTCTCAAAACCAACCCCCTTAGAAACATTTATCAATCCAAGAAAATCATTTAAAAATCAACTTAGTTTAATGAAAAAATGATACGAAATACCAAGAATATACATGTTTTATAGAAACACCTACTTTATTAATGTTAGAATCTTGTCCAACTTCAATAAGAAATATTAAAAAACCATGTACTGTCCTTCATAAGAAAAGGCATGGTAAGACATATCAACAGATAAAAAGAAAACCCTAATTGATCAAAAATCTAAAACCCAACCACTCCCAATGATGCAACCAAAACCAAAGAAAAAAATATTATTTGAATGATATAATACCCCAATAGATGAATTGTAACCATAATTATGACCAATATTCAAATAAATTATTTAAAAGGATAAGAGATCTCTAGATTTCTTTGGAGAGATCTATGTCATGAGAGGGCAGGTTGAACATCGAATGAAATAAAATTCATCGAAACCATGAATTTAAAACTATCGAACTCAAGGATTACATTTCTTGAATCAATTTCTTAAGTATAATTCCATGAATTGAAAAGAAACCAAAAAACATCACCTCTGAATAAAAAACCTGAATTTGACCATTACACAACCTGAAACCCATACAAGCAGTGTAATGATCTCATGGCCCGAACCAGTTCACAACATCTGCTCGGTGTCTAATGCATGATGTGTTAAAATTAAATTATGCGTAAAAAACTAGAATAAATATGAAAAATGAGTTCCCAACTAAAATCATTTGAAGACAAACTTGTGGTTCTTGGGTCACATGGAGGACATTATAAATCCATTAAAACAATTATATTCTTACATCATTAATTCAATTAAATATACATCACTAAACTGTATGGAATTTCCCCAAGAAAATGATCTCCATTCTATATGATCCCACAAGTCCCCCAACAAAAATAGTAACCAAAAAAAATTTAAAAAATACATGAAGGAAGATAATGGGGTGTTATAGTTTAGGTTACTTTCCAATAATAGGGATCCTTACTAGATTTCTAGGTGTCCACCCTCAATGAATCTCCTCATCAAAACCAATATTAGTTAGGTAATTTTCTAGCCTTGGGGACTCTCAATGCATTGCATCGTCTCCACTCATTGGGAATATCCCCTTATCACACTATTCCACCACCACCAAACATCATACCTATATTTTGGATACTAATATCATCCACACTATAACCTTTATTATCCCTGAATCTAAATCTTTTATCATATACCTGTTATAAACTTACAAAATGATATCAAATATCCCAAATTGATTAATACCCAAGCTTCCATTTATCCTTACGTCCAGTCAAAATCATATATTGTGGTACAAGTGAATCTTATAGATTCCGAATCCAATTCACATTACTAAGATCTTACTATATTCTAAATTCATTAGGTGCCCCTCCATATGTGCCGAAGGATACATACCCATGGAAAGTTTCTATGTAAAAAGTGGGAACACTATAACTTCTTAAAATTGAATTCCCTAAAATACTATCAATGAAATATAATTAATAGTAATCATATGATTAACCAATAAAAGTGAACACTATAGCTACATTATAATAGTAAATAAATAAATTCAGACATAATATTAAACTATGAGTAACATTAATGTGACATAGTCATATACACACAAAAAAGTCACCAATTATCATACCATTGTTAGAAAATACAAAATAAAAAGAAAAAGATAGTATAATAAAAATAGTTCCAATTAGTTACTCTATCACATATCTTCACTCTATTTGGTATTTATAAATCAACCATGTAATGTGGTTACCTTCCCCAAACCAAGTCATTAACCACGAAGCTTGGTCATATATCAGTGTCTAATATGAGAGTGAGTAAAACTCTATAGACCAACATAAATGGTGTCTTAAACAAGTTTATTAAGTATGTTCTTGTACAATGTGATATTATTATATATAAAAAAATATTAAATGGATGTAATAATAAATATGTTCCATCCAAAGGCAATACACAACCACCCAGGTGTGACTATACCCACTTCATATAGTATAATTAAATATTTAAACATATGACACAATTACTAATGCAAAATAACTTCACGATCCATAGTCAATGGGAATAACATCCAGACAAGGTATAATGAATATTATATGTAAAAATATTTCAAATTAAATAAAAATAATTCTAGTCATAACATCTTTATAATGATATAATAACAAATTATTATATAGTAAATATCATTAACAATATAAAAACAATAAACATATCATCCTTGATCAAACATATTCAAGTAGGAGTCACATACATAATATAATATCATTTGAGGATACAGTATCCATTGACATCATATAAATATAGTTATCACATCCCAACTATATATCAAGAGAGTGAATAACACCTTTAAAATTAATTTGCAAGTTTGCATCAAATCATCACTACATCATTAAGAGAGGGAATAAAAAACCATAATTTCATAAAAAAAATTGAATCAGGTCCGAACCACATCATTAAGATACAAAATAATGGCCTCATTAGTGGGAATAAAACATAGAGGTAACATCACCTATGGTTCCATACAATATCATAAAAGAGTGAATCATATCAACTTCCTTTAAAAGACCCCACTATGGGACGTATATCCGACATATATTGGTAATAGAAAATTATTGAGGATAGTGCCCCATAACCGGCATTAATAAATCCATGTGTGCATTATTGTTAATGTATTAGTGGAAATTATTTCTTCTATTAATGGGAAAACAACCTTGTTATGAGCACATATCATAATATTAAAAACATCCCACTTTTTTATAATGTGATATAAGAAGAATATTAAACTAAAATTTATCCAACAACATAATGGGAATATCACACCATGACATCGGAATAATCAATATAGATAAGAATTCCATCCCATGGTATCAAAATATACAGATGGTTTTAATTTTATCCCATTTTATATTGATATCATGGAAATTTTTTTTAATGTCCTATGATATGGGAAAATCAGGAAATTTAATAGCATCCATAATCATATTATCAATTTCTATGTGGGAAATGTATCTAATACCACAAATAAAAACAAATCCATGAGCATATCATCTAATTACATACCTTGCAAAAACATATGTGGTGAAGTAAACCCATGTCATTGATTTTGTCATAGTGAATTGGAAGATAATTCCACTCTTGAACAATATAATAATAAATGGGTATCATAAACTCCTTATATAATTAAAAACCCAGTATGTCATAACCTCCCAAAACAAAAATATAAAACATAATAGAATAAAAAATATCTCAATAAAAAATCAATATACCAGGATTAATATGGTTTAAGATAATGTCAAACTATTGTTAATAGTAATGTAGGAATGTCATCACATGACCATCCTCAATCCAACTCCCAAAATGAGGTATAACCCCCTTGTATATCATGAGTTTTATTAGGGAGTAAAACTCAACCATTATATTAGGAACACAATGTGAATATGATAAATGTAAAGATAAATGTTCCATTTAGATCAAGCATCACGATGACCTCTCATAATTAAAACATATCATACTCAATGGATAGTAAGGGAACTTATTCCAAATTTAATACAATAAGTCCAACTAGGGATGATTCCATTCTATATCAATATGTCATAATTTTCAATATATCAATTCCACCATATATTCATTAGGGGACTGGTATTAACATACATGAAATGTATGTCCAAACACAACCCTATTAACATATAATCCCTCTCAATCGGGGAAATGAAATAATATATTTAATGAATTACAACCATATCTTCCAATAACACATATATTTTATATACAAGGATCCAATGGGAACTAAATCAAGGTCTTAGATATCATGGAAAAACTAATTTGGCCCCATTGGGTCCAATATATAATGTTTAATTACAATTTAATTTAAAATCATGGTCATTACTGTCAATTGAATTAAACATGGAATTTATAGGGTCCCTGACAACCTTAGATATCATTTCTCAACTCATACAAGTCATGTGAAAACAATTTAATTTATTTATCAGGTAAATAAAACATGGTACTCATAGTCATAAAATATATCTAATAAATTAGGTATAAACTATAAGGATAATATTAGGACAACTAACATTACAATGGGGTTTACCCCTTAAGTGATTCTTTGAAATCATCACCCAAGATAATCCAATCCCATAATAGAACTTGGACACATGTATATATCCCCATATCGATCAAAATACCTAAAACTTATATATAAAATAGTTATAATAAATTTTAACAAATAGCCTATATTAAATTCAATTAGGAATAATTTATGAATACCCCACCAGGTGGGAAAAAAATGTCGAAATATAAAGCAATAAGGTGAATAATACTAATGAATTACATAAGTGATTACTATCAAACAATGCTATAACATCCAAGATCGATTCATAAATAAATTCCACACTAATTTAATATAAAAACAAAAAAATCATATATTGATGTTGATTTTGACATGAAAAACCACTTGAAACATTGGGAATTTATCCCTTTAGGAGAATATTGTACTATGTAGAACCAGTGACCGATCATGTAGAATGGATTCCACCACAGTATGATGGAATCAATATTTTATCTGTAACATTCATCTACTAAAATTACAGTAATATTTAGGGGATGAATATAAGAGAATAATAAGATTATAAAAATCCTCAAAATCACTAATTAAAGCACACTAAGATTCCAAATATGAAAGGTGAAATAATGAGAGGGAGAAGAGGTGATGATGTAAAAATTAAATTCATCTCATAATTCCATAGGGAAAACCACATAAATTTGTGTTTTAAACTAAAATATAAATATATAAAAATACCAGAATTTAAAAAAATCATTATTGGATCCACATGTTCCTATTTCACAAGCATTAGACACTATGTTTCTCACTAATTACCGTGTTTAACACATCAGCTTCCAAGTGGCCCTAAAAAGCGACCATTCACCCCCATTCACAATACCGAGAACTCAATTCACACAAACCAAGTACTTCATGGAACTTGGTAGCAACTGTCCTGAACTTTTCATTAGATGAGTGCCTAAAAACACTATTATTCTTCATAACTAGACATATCATCATTAAAATAATTATTATGTCATTTATAATTCATCTATATATTCAAAATTTCAAGATGAATTGAATTTTTTTAATCAAACCATATTAAAACACTCCGTGGAACCTAACTCCCATTAGTTTTACTAACATGAATAAGTAATGGATGATATTAAATACCAACTAAGTTAACTATCATCCTTGATATGTTTCTAGGTTCATCACTTAGAAACTATATCAGTCGCCAAAAGTAAACTAATGATCTAAATCTATATCTCACAGTGGCTATGATTGTGTTGTCACCACACATGAACCAGTGGATTTGTACAACACCCCATAAACTACATGATCTGGACCATCATAAATGCTCGATGTTACCCAAATGATGTATATATATCACCATAAGATCCATAATACTTGATCATGCATGAAATAAACCAGTAAGAACATGAACACACTGATCAACCCTAAAAGTACTGATAAACTAAAAATCCCAATTCCATATAATCCGACCAACTCCATATTGTTTCCCCACCCATATTGGAATTCATGTATTCATCAATCATAGATTAAGTATACCCAATGTTAATATCATGAACATAAAATAGTTAATTAATCGGTTCGTGAAACACATGGGAACCTCTAGAACCAAATTCCTAACACTCAAAACCTCACTCATACGACTTGATCATAAAATAACACTTGACACTTTTACACAGATAATTGTACTCCCCAAAAATATGTACATCATCTGAAGAAGTCCTATAGGTGATCATATTCTAAAATTTACACTTTCCAGTTACCCAATGCATAGACCTACCCAATTTCAATGATATAAAACTAGATTCTAGTGCTATTGAACAAAAAATATATAAATATAGAGACCTTGTCTTTCCATGCACCAACTTTGAACCCCCACCACTATCAGTCTTGTTTTTCCATACATGTCACTACTGATCCTAAATATACACCATGCTAAAAGAATTAAAATTGGATAAAACACAATGGTGTCTCCACATAATATAATTTCCCACCACTCAATTCAAAAATAAATACATATACATATCATATAATTAAAACATCATTGATACATATGAGACTCTGTATCATCAAATTCAGACAAAACCAACTCATGAGAATCACTCCAAGTCCTATGAAAACCCAATTTTATAAATATCTACAATCAAAAAATAAAAAAAAATAAAAAAAAAGATTTATATTGATGTACAATATAAAAATACCAATGATATTTTTCATTATAATGCAACTCCCTCATTCCAAACTATTATAGTCTACTGTCAACTCTGTTGGTAGTATATAATTTTCCTTATTTCTAATGTTCTATAAAAATATTTGAGGAATCATCTAAAAAACTATCATGCCCCCAACCATTGTAACCTAGATCTGTTGGGTTACATACTATATGGTGAACATCTTATTTGGATTACGTACCCAAGATCATGGTTTTATAGTCCATTGTAGACAAGATTAAATGAAATTACATTATAAAATGACATATTACATAATTTATTGTAAATTATTATTTCATTATATTATCTATTGATCTATTCACACATAGAATTTCTCGTCAATAAATGGAGAAATGTAAAATAAAAGAAAAGGTTGAGCACATATTCTTAGTAAGGGATATCGTACAATGAAAGCATAAATTCCATAAAAATTTTACAATAAATATTACTAAAATAGGTACAAATAAATTTATACCAATAAAGACGTATGTATATAAAAAATCATGGATGAAAAACGAATCTAAATTTACCCAAACCTTTTAGAAAAAATATTAAATCTCATTTTAATTGAGTAATCAATACATAAAATTATAATGCATTCTTGAATGGTAAAGGTTTGGAGTATTTAGATACTTCAATTCATAGATTTTTTAAAAAAATATATTTACTTTATTTCTCACTATTTTATTTATAAATTGAACCCCTCATAGACATATCATACATAAACCCATTCTACAAAAAACATGGGAAAATGAAACATAATAAAATGTGTGCTCAGATGATCATTATGGGTAAACACGAGAGATGTCATTTGATGATTATATGTGTGCATAATATATAAATAAGGGTATTATAAAAAATCATAATATTTTTAAAAACATACTGATCAAATCATAGATCATAATAATAAGTCAAGGATTAAATCTTAGGAGTTCGGAAGACATGAATTATAAAGGGCTAAAAAAAATGCGATGTGATTTCATAAATTTGGGATAAGATATATGTATTTGGCATTCAAATAAGCATGAAAAATCATTTCTCTAGTCAAGGTTTACATAGATGACTATCATAGTGGATTTGGATAAACCTCTATTCTATCATATCCTTAGTCAAGGTTCACCCTCCAGACTATCATAGTGGAAAATGTAATGACCTTGACTCTCGTATCCTAGAGTCAGTGCCTAATTTATTACATTGGAAAAAATTCAAAGGGATCAAATAAAAAAGGAATGATCCACTTAGTAGTTTTGGATATATATATATATATAGAATCATGATACCCATTTTACATAGGGAAATAAGAATAAAACATAAAAAAAGAAAATTCCTAGCATCCTTGAATCTAATTTAAAGGATTCATCTTTTTTACACGAGTAAAATCAAATGAAAGGTGATATAAAATGATATGAAAGGGTTAGTTACATGGTAAGATAAAATTAATCAATAATCATATCTAATATTTCAAGGAAAATGACGAAAAAAATTCATGTTAATCAAAAATAGAGAATGAAATACTACATTATCAATATGATAATGTAACTAGATGAACACTAATAGAATTTAATCCAAGAACTATGAAAGAAAAGAATTAATTGATAATATAAATGTAAAAACATCATGAAAAATAAAATTAAACGAATTCAAAACTGATGGATTACTTAACTATTGAATTTAATGATACCAGACATCAAAATACATCTACAATCTATACTTTTCAAATACCTGGTTGATTTAGCCACCTGATTTTTCTCATGATAATAACTGATTCATCAACTCAATATCTATAACCAGGATTATTGATAATTACATGTACAAAAAATTCCTCATATATGGTATAATAAATTGAATTAATGAATCAATATTGTTTATCATCAAATATCCATATTGTTTAATGGATATAGATTTATCAATATTTCCCTTGTTGATAAAAAAATAAAAAAATAGTATGTTAAAATAGTATAACATTTAAGAAATAATCATATAAATCATACAATAATATAGATATTTCATAGAAATTTTTCATCTGATGAAAAATGAGCACAAGAAATTGATTTTTTAATATAAAGTAAACAATAACAAAAGAATGTGAGGTTGTACAGGAATTTTTAACCACTTTGGAAACATTTAAGCTATAACCCTTTCACTACAAAACATTAAACAAAACATTAATTATTAAGAATAAAAATGAATTAATGTTATATACTATTAAGGGGTGGAACATATATCATATATAAGTGTATAAGTGAATATTAACCTATATGTATCAATGAAATGGAAACATAAATGGAATACCTTACCTTGTGATTATTTTAGTTAAACATGATTTAACATCCTATATATTGTTTTTAATAATGTTAATAATTTATAGAAGAACCAATATAATATTAATAGTTTAAAATATTATCCAATAATAACATCTTACAACATTTTTAGCTACAATATTTAATTATTTTCATTTTTATGGTGTTAATATCCTCATATTGTCATGTGTGTTTTTCATGAAAGTTCTAGGTCATATACATATGATATAAAATCAAAATATATAGAATTTTAATATTTTTTAAATATAATTTTTAATTAATACAAAAATTAGTATATCAATTATTACAATTTGGTCATGGAAAATGAATCACATCGGTTTATAGAAATGGTAGGTTGTATGTATTCACAAGAGATGATATTTTTCCCTTAATGGGTGATATGGTGAGGAAGTTTATGATATATTTATTTTATGTAATTTATATAATATCATATAATATATATTACAAATATTTATGAAATATATAGTTATTAACATGAAGGTAAAGCGTAAGTGATAGACAAATTACATTACTTCTCGAGGCGACAGTCTTCTGTACACAATAGAGACATTATCATATTTTAAATAGAATGGAACATTGGAAGGTATATGTGATATTAATTTTCTAAAAGTAAAATAATTTCATAAATATCATATACATGTCTTAAATCAATCAATATATCTATCCTTCTGAAGTGGTGATGGAAAACGAATAACATCTGTTCGTGAGGTTGTAGTCCACCATAAAAATGATTGAGAGTTTTGTTTCCCATTTAATGGAAGATGAGATCGATATGTCCTTACAATAACATCATAATATATTAGTATATTGAATATACCTATATTATTATAAATTAATGGTTTAGAAATATTTAAAGGAAGTGGAAGAAGAAATAACATAAAAAATGTTCATTTAATAATGTTATCCCATTTTCAAAAAACTTAATTTATTTTACACCAAATTCATTGCAAGGATGTATTTGTGATAAAACCAAGGTATATAAGATTTTTCTATGGTATTAATAATGTTATTTGGAAATATTTTGGAGAAAAAAATTAATTTGGATGTGTGAATATAGGATGAGAGGGATGACCTTTTATAATTGGGGGAGAGGACAGACATGGAATGTTTTGAAAAGAACAAATTATTTCCATGTTTTTACGATGAAAATAGCTTCCAAAATGACTCATTGTCAATCCTTATAGATTATATGGTCGAAATATTCCCATTATATTGGATTTTTACATGTTTTTAGATAATTTTAATCATTATATTTCTAGTTTAACACCCTAGAAAATCATTTTTTGCTTAACCACATAATTAGTTCTTATTACTTTTACTATTCATAAGGGAAAAAAATTTAGTTAAAAAATAGATAATTTAAATTATTCTGATTCCAAATAAGAATTTTTTTTTCCAAATTCAACTCATAGAACTGCTTGAAAATATTTTAAAACTACAACAACAAATGTGATATAAATGTGGGTTTCCCATGAAACATTCTCATAAGTATGGAATGTTTTTAATATCAAAATTCAATATGAAATAGATTCAATTATACTAAATTTTATTTTTAAAATATATATGAACTAAATTTATTTAAAAAATAATAATATATAATTTAATTTTGATAATAATATAAATAAAAATGATGTTTTCAATAAAAACATTATTTTTTACTATTCATCAAAAAAATAATCTTTTTAAAAAAATACAAAAATTCACCCTATGATAATTTTGATGTAGTTATTTCAAAAAATTAATTCTATTTTATTATATAAATATTTTAAAAGTTGAAAAAATTATTTTTATCACAAGTGGTCATTAAGTTATTAAAATGTCCTGTCTAAAACATATAATATTTTAGAAAACATTTCATTTACTTTCAAATGATTCTAATTTTTTAAAATTAATAGATAAAAATAATTTTCCTAATTTTGTTAGTCATATTCATATCCACTAACATAGATATGACATGTTAATTTTAAATTTTAATTAATAGAGAGTTCCTAGTTTCTTTAAATCCTGGTGTTCCAAGAAACACAAGCTATCAAATAGATTAAATTTGTTTTAAATAAAAAATTATAATGTACAGGGTTGTTACATTCCTACAAAAAAATCATGGTAATTATCTTCTATAGAGATGATGGTAGTTATTTTTTATAACATCATATGACTCCCACTTTTCCTCCCCCATTTTATGATTTTTTTCCAACGTACCATTACATATCGAGTTTCTTAATTACATAATACATTAACTATAAAATTAATAATATGGATGGTTTATTCACCCTAAGATAGATTAGGTTCAAATTGTATACTACTAGTGTTCATAAAATGTTTTTGGTATGAGATGTGCATCTTTAACAATGATATATAGAAGACACAATGTAATTTTGAAAAACATGGAAACATTATTGAATGGTAAGCCACAAATCTTATCCTTTTGAAAAATTCAATGTGTCCACTATACTAATGGATTAGTTTACATATCTTAGTAAACCTCAGGACACCCCTATCATAAGATACTATCATAAAAAAAGGTCTCCCACATAGAATTATAAATCCTTCTTCTGATTTTTAGCATAAATATTTTTCCTACTCGAAGATTTTCTAATACAATCCTATATATTGTTTACCTTTTTGTCATATTTTGAACAAGTTCTAGGCCAAAATTTTTCCTTTTACCGACTACATCCCAAAATGATGGATTATGAAATCTAATTCTATATAATTCTATATACATTTCAATTTGAATACTTGAATGAAAAAAATTATTATAGGAAAATACAATCAAAAGAAAATAATAATCCTAGATACAATAAAAGTCTTGTGATCATGACCTCAACATGAATTCCATTTTTTGAATAGTCCATTTGGATTTTCCATCTATTTGAAGATAATAGGAAATGATTGAATGATGTTTAGTATCGAGAGACATATGAGGACTTCAATAATATTGATGTAAAATGAGGATCATGATCAAACCTGATTAAAATATGAGCACTATTAAGTCTTATAACATCACTAATATAGATCCTTACATGGTTCTAAATATCTATATTTTCACTTTAATATAGGAAATATGATGATTTGGTATGGTGATAAATGATTACCCATATTTCATCACACTTCATAGGAGTCTTTGATAGACTTATTAAAAAGTACATGGCAATGTCATCCCATTTTCATATAGGAATTGAAAGAGGTTCGGAGAATTCGATAGGTTCTGTTCCCATAGCCCACAATGATTGAAAACCCACGAATCTTGATTTAGAGTCTACAATTTCCTAGTGCACGTTGTCCCATTAAAAATGTTCCATTGAAACCAAGTACATCATCATGGTACTATGGTGTATAGTAAAATTTGAGCTATGGGAGACATAAAAAAATCAATTTTTATCTTAATTGTAGTTTCAACATATAGTATATTTCAATATTTCAAAAAAAAATCTCCAAAAAAAAAGAATTCTAATTACAATAATTCATATCATTAATTTTATTCTGGATTTTCTCACCAATATATTGGGAGATTTTTATGGTTTGTAAAAAATATGACGTTATAACATTTGACAATCGAGTGATGCATATTCATCCTAAATAATTAACTTTTCAATATTTACTAGATCGTTGAACCGAAGATCCCTCCAAATCCTTTTTTGGTTCATAACTCCATCATCATTCCTACTCAATGTGTCCACTACCATATTTTCTTACTCTGGGTGGTAGTCTATTAAGAAATCCCAATCCTTTAGTATCTTGAATGAACACTTTGGTCTCTGATTTATATCTATCTATAAAATGATTTATTTTAGGATTTTAAGAATTGTGTATATATCACATCTTCACCATAGAGATAATGTATTCATATCATCAAATAAAATATTATAGCTTCCAACTCAAGATCACTAGTTGTATAGTTCTATTCAAGAGTATTCAATTTCCTTAATTCATATAATACAAATTTATCATTTTTTATTAGGAAACAACCAAGTAATTCCTTCAATACATTTCTATATATAAAATACCTATAATTTCTAGATAGTAAAGTCAAAATTTGAGTATTGACCAATATTCTCTTAAGATCATAAAATCATTTTCACATTCATTTTGCAAACGTTCCATTCCGATTTATGAGAAATCATGGTTAATAGGTTATCTATTAATGGTAAAATCTAAATGAATTTCCAAATAATAACATGTAAAACCAATGAAACTACATGCCTCAATATTTTTCAATGGTCTAGGACATTCTCTGATTACCTTTTTCCATATGATAAAATGATATTCCATCCATATAGAAGATATTTACTAGAAAAGATATTTATTGAAGTTAGAAATCACACTTTCTAAAATTACAATGTAACATTTTCCTTCTATGAGTACCATGAATGATCCAAATGTGACTCTAATATTCCTAAAAGATTTAAGAATACACCAAAAATCATTAATTAATATAAAAAAAATTCATCAAGATATTCCTTTAATACATGGTTCAATATATCAATTAAAACATATTGTGAATTAGTTAATCCAAATGACATTACTATAAAACGATAATGTTCCTAACTCATTCTAAAAGATGTATTCAGAATCTATTCTTTCATTATTATAAATTGAAGATACCTATAATGGATTTCAATTGATGAAATATATTGATATCTATGATGTTAAATGAATAATCAACAATTAGAGGTAGTGGATTCTTATTCTTTGTATTAATAACATTTATTTCCATATAATCAATCCATTACCTTATGGATACATATTTTTTATAATGAAGAGATCATGGGATAACCATGGTGAATCAATAGTTTGAATAAATACCAAATCACAAAAATCTATAATTTACATCATATCCACTGATTCCACATTGGTCATTCTATATGAAGTCATTGATATTGTTCTTACACCAGGGACTAAATCAATGGAATACTCAACTTCATGCTATGGTGTATGTTTAGGGAATTTCTCAGGAAGTACGTCAATGTGTTCCTACACAACAGATACATATGAAATTTTATTATTGTATTCCACATATGGTGGATATAGATATTTCTAAGATGATGATGACACTATTCTAAAAATAAACAATTCTACATCATCACCATGAATCATAATTTTATTCTTATAATAATAATTTTTTGTATCATATTTTCATAGACAATAAATAAAAAGGATAATATCAAATTTAACAATACATATGTTAATAATGAGAGCACATAATGCATGTTCATGTGTAAAAAAGAGGTCTTCCTGAAATTTCCATATTTAAATGATATATTCTATAAGATTATTTAATGAAAACTCCCTTCTTAAAATATTAGCGAAATATCAAGTTTCATGGAAAACATGGATGATATAAAAGAGCATGATGATCCAAAATCAAATAAATAATTAGCTAAATTTAAGGATATTATTAATATAACTTCCACCACATGATTACATACATCCACCTCAACTGTAGTGATAAAAAAATCTTATCCATCTTCCCTAGGCCTTGATGGTGGTAGATTACCATGATTCTTGAGGAATTATTTTTCATAGTGCCCTATCTCCCAATAGTTAATGTTGTACATCTCGTTCCCCTCGTTGTTTGATTTTCATGATCACAATCACTTTATTATTTGTCTAACCTTGTTTTTAAGTGTTGTGGATGATAGGCAAGAGATTGGCAAAGGAATGGCCCATGAAAGCATCTCAAAGTGGACTGAATTTCAGTCCACCGGCCAATCGGTGGCTTCACCACCGGCCAGCCGATGGAGCCTGGACAGAAGGCATCCTTCTGTCCAGACCACCGGCCAATCGGTGGCACACCAGCGGCCAGCCGGTGGCACCTTCACAGAAAAGGAAGCTACTGCCTCACCACCGGCCAACCGGTGGCCTCAGCACCGGCCAGCCGGTGGCACCCAGCAGAACAGTGGGAGCTACTGTCTCCACACCGGCCAACCGGTGGCCTCAGCACCGGCCAGCCGGTGGAGGCTGAGCCCGAATCCTATGCCTTTTTGCACACACCGGCCAGCCGGTGGGACTGTACCGGCCAGCCGGTGGAGCCAGTCAAACTAGCCGTTGCAGTTTGACCAGGCTGGCCCACTTGGCTCCCAACGGCTCTTTAAGCCTCTCCAACGGCTCCGAAGACTCCAAAAGGGTTCCATGCCTATAAATAAAGGCCATGGAAGCCCCAGACACTAACCGGATCATATACCAAGCGCTCGGACATATTTTAGCACATTTGCTGAACCTCCGGCGCTCCACCTTCAAGGATCCTCAAGTGCTCCAACCAATTTCCAATCCAAGGAGCACCTCAAGAAGCTTGGGAGAGAACGCTACATCAACTCCATCATCCAATTGGCGCCCAAGTCTTCCTCCAATACGGTTTTTCTTGTTTATTTATTTTGAGCTTAAAATTGGGTTTGTGCCTAAAAACCCCAACACCTTTTCTCATCCCCCTTTCTTTTGGGTTTCACATCACCATTAAGGTGTGAAGAGGGTTCTTCAAGCCTTTCCTTTTAAAATGCTTGTGTCACCGGTGAGCTAGCTTTCACCCGTTAAAAAGGCTAGTGGGTTCTTGCTCTTCCATTGAAAGCAAGTGGGTTCTTGCTTAACCACTAAAAGCAAGCTGTAATAGGTCCTAGTGCTACCGCAAAGCCTAGTGGGTTTCTTGCTAAAACCATTGAAAAGCAAGCGGTAGGAATCTCTCAACGGTTAAGTTTGGAGCGGAGACGTAGGCCGGGTTTTTGGCCGAACTCCGTTATCAATTTCTTGTGTCTTGCCTTATTTATTTCCGCTGCATTTCAACTTTGATTTTAATTTGTTAATCTTTTTTAAAAGGCAATTCACCCCCCCTCTTGCCATCCTTCCCGTCTTTTGTTCCGACCCAACAATTGGTATCAGAGGAAGTTTTTGAATAATTCCCTAACCGGTTTCAAATTAAAGATCCTTTTTGATGGCTTCTACCGCTTCAACCTCTTACGCCCCCGAAGGCTTTTCTTTGGATCGTGCTCCATTCTTTGATGGAACCGATTATAGTTTTTGGAAAACCCGCATGACCACATTTCTTAAAAGTATTGGATATCCTATTTTTAAAATTGTCATGCATGGTTATACTCTCTCTAGTAAAGATGAATCTCAATGGACCCCCGTAGACATTGCAAATTTCGAGCTTGATGGAAAAGCCATGAATGATCTACATTGTGGGTTAGATCGTAATGTTTTTGATCATATTTCTTCTTTCTCTACATCACATGATATTTGGAAATGTTTAGAACTTACCCATGAAGGCACTAAGAAGGCTCAAAAGCAAGAACCCGCTCAAAAGCAAGAACCCGATGCAAAATCCGTACCCAATTGCCCACTCCACAAGAAAAGGGCCAAGAAAAAGGAGAAGAAGAAGGCTTCAAAGGCAACATGGAGTGATAGCTCCACCTCTTCATTCTCCTCCTTCTCCTCGAGCGACCAAGGTAAAAAATGCCTAATGGCAAATCATGAGGTATCATCTTCCGACTCTTCTTCCTCATCTTCAAGTTCTTCTAATTCTTTCAATCATTTGTCTTATGAAGAACTCCAACATGCTAGAGACCAATTAGAAAATGGTTTTCATGAACTCTCTTCAAAATTTGTTGCTTTAAAAAAGAATTTCAAAAAGCTTTCCTCCGAAAAAGACCAACTTCTCAAAGAAAAGGAGGAACTCTCCCTAAAAATCCAAAATTTCCCAAATGTTGATTCTTTGGAATCAACCATCAAAGACCTAAGGGAATCCCTAGCCAAGTTCACCCAAGGTGAACAAAATTTGTCCAAACTCTTAGGTTCTCAACGAGTATCTAGAACCACCAATGGACTTGGCTACACCAACCAAGCTTCCTCCTCCCATGCACCCACTGTTTTTGTAAGGGGGAGCTCCAGTTTTAAATTTTGCAATTATTGTAAGAAACCCGGGCACCTCATTTATGAATGTAATTGTAAAAACGCCCGGTATGGTCAACCCAAAAGTATTTTCTTTTCGGACGAGTTTTATAGGAGAAGACCCGCCATGAGACAAGTTTGGATTGAAAAATCCCTCTTAGCGAGTCTCTCCGGGCCTAAAATTGTCTCTTTTCAAAATCCCTCTCCCCGGTGATTCATTGTTTTTATTTAGGGGGAGTTAGGATCGTTTTTGCCTTTTTGTCTTTCAATTTCAACCCTTGGTATCAAACTTTCATTCAAAATTCTCATTTCATATTTTTCTTGATTCAAAACTTTCAATTCAATTTTTGGTTCAAAATTTTCATTTGAATTCTTGATTCAAAACTTTCAATTCAATTTTCAAAAATTCCAATTGATCTTGATTTTCAATTCTTCCCTCAATCAAGTTTTATGCCCCGTGCTATTTTGATAATCACAAAGGGGGAGAAATTTCTTGATTGATTGGGGGAGAATCCTTTTCATCATTCTTAGCATTTCCTTTCAATTTCAGTATTTTACATTAATTGTTTTGGTGATTGTGATCATAAAAATAGGGGGAGATTGTTGTACATCTCGTTCCCCTCGTTGTTTGATTTTCATGATCACAATCACTTTATTATTTGTCTAACCTTGTTTTTAAGTGTTGTGGATGATAGGCAAGAGATTGGCAAAGGAATGGCCCAAGAAAGCATCCCAAAGTGGACTGAATTTCAGTCCACCGGCCAACCGGTGGCTTCACCACCGTCCAGCCGATGGAGCCGGGACAGAAGGAATCCTTCTGTCCAGACCACCGGCCAACCGGTGGCACACCAGCGGCCAGCCGGTGGCACCTGCACAGAAAAGGAAGCTACTGCCTCACCACCGGCCAACCGGTGGCCTCAGCACCGGCCAGCCGGTGGCACCCAGCAGAACAGTGGGAGCTACTGTCTCCACACTGGCCAACCGGTGGCCTCAGCACCGGCCAGCCGGTGGAGGCTGAGCCCGAATCCTATGCCTTTTTGCACACACCGGCCAGCCGGTGGGACTGTACCGGCCAGCCGGTGGAGCTAGTCAAACTAGCCGTTGCAGTTTGACCAAGCTGGCCCACTTGGATCCCAACGGCTCTTTAAGCCTCTCCAACGGCTCCGAAGACTCCAAAAGGGTTCCATGCCTATAAATAAAGTCCAAGGAAGCCCCAGACACTAACCGGATCATATACCAAGCGCTCGGACATATTGTTGCACATTTGGCAAACCTCCGGCGCTCCACCTTCAAGGATCCTCAAGTGCTCCAACCAATTTCCAATCCAAGGAGCACCTCAAGAAGCATGGGAGAGCACGCTACATCAACTACATCATCCAATTGGCGCCCAAGTCTTCCTCCAATACGGGTTTTCTTGTTTATTTATTTTGAGCTTAAAATTGGGTTTGTGCCTACAAACCCCAACACCTTTTCTCATCCCCCTTTCTTTTGGGTTTCACATCACCATTAAGGTGTGAAGAGGTTTCTTCAAGCCTTTCCTTTTAAAAGGCTTGTGTCACCGGTGAGCTAGCTTTCACCCGTTAAAAAGGCTAGTGGGTTCTTGCTATTCCATTGAAAGCAAGTGGGTTCTTGCTTAACCACTAAAAGCAAGCTGTAATAGGTCCTAGTGCTACCTCAAAGCCTAGTGGGTTTCTTGCTAAAACCATTGAAAAGCAAGCGGTAGGAATCTCTCAACGGTTGAGTTGGGAGCGGAGACGTAGGCCGGGTTTTTGGCCGAACTCCGTTATCAATTTCTTGTGTCTTGCCTTATTTATTTCCGCTGCATTTCAACTTTGATTTTAATTTGTTAATCTTTTTTAAAAGGCAATTCACCCCCCCTCTTGCCATCCTTCCCGTCTTTTGTTCCGACCCAACAGCTAAAACACTGAATATTATATTTTTATATATTATTTTTGAATTATTTATCATTTGGACACTTATCCCAACACTTATATTGATATCTTAATCCCTTTATGCATTTTGTAGAATTTTTATTTCCACAATTATTACAAGATGGAAATTTATTTATTCTCTTCTCCTACATTGACACATCCCCTTTTTATTGGTTCTCATTTTACCTCTTATTTTCATAATTTTCCAAGATCTTTTATGATATAGAGAATTAATTTTTCATTTTGATTTCACATAAAACTATTTTGTTATATGAAGAAAACATTTAAGACATCAACATCCTCAAGAGACACGGCTTAACTCCTTTAATAGAATTTTCAACATTTCACTCTGTGTTTTATATGTAATCCATAACATACCTAGATAACCATATAAAGGATTCAACATACTAAAAAAATTCTTATTCATTTTTCTTTAATTTTAGTAACTTTTTATTCATCTCGTTTTGATTATAAAGAGTGAAATATTTTTCAAAGAATGACTCCTTAAAATTTTTACTTTTTAGGTGTTCAATTCCCACTTCCAAAATAGTATTATGGGTCAAATATAACCAGTGGTAAAAATTTACATTGAAAAAAAAACTAAACATATAACCTTTTCCATTTTATCACATCCCATGTCTATAAATACAATTTTAAGATACTTACCCCATTTCACAACTACCATTAGATTACTAATCCCACCAAATGATGAGGGATTCTTTTTTATGATGTGATCCAACAATATAGATCACACTGTGGAATAGGTTGTTGTATTTGGGCATGATAAATTTTCACAACTTAAATACTCTACCTTAAAATATCTATGATATTCTTAGTTTAAATACCAACTTAATTGTCTTTAACAACTAGAAATTCTATAAATTGTACATGAGTATTACTACCCTTCTTCCGTCTAGTTATCAATTATATTAAAATTTAATATACATGATTTTCACACAAAATTACACTTTTTAAATAATAATTTACAATTCTACATATGGTTTAACACTTTACTTAAATAAAAAATTTATTCATTTTTATTCATAGAATTATAAAACCTAAATATTCTGGGGACATATTTATGTTTAAATCAATTATAATGGTATATAAAGGAAATTTGAATTATCCTAATCATATACCTCATATTTGTCAAACTAGTTGATATGTATGGACCATTGTCATGTACCACATAACACTCCACCAATGACTGACACAACCTTTATTTATTTATTACCCATATGTATATCAGTGCCAGAACCATATCCAATTATAGTATCAAGATAAATATGTCATTATAGACAGAACAACATAATCCTTTCATCCCTAGAACATTATAATGTTATTCTATACATTCAATGAATTTCAATCATAGGGCTACGTTATCTAATATATGATTTCCTTGTTAAATTTTCCATGGTTTCAACCGAACATTCATTGATACAAATTGTAAGGACCACGACTCCAGTAACTCAGATTCGATGCCGACTTTATTACATTAGAATTTACTCAAATTGGTAAAATCGTAAATGGTCTGTCGATTTAAATGTTTTTGAGAACAAGATACATATATGATAACAATTTTATATTGTAAAAATAATATATAACATAAAAAAGAAAATCCACATCATTAATGAAATGCATTCAAAGGATTCATCTTAATAACATGGGGAATTTTATAAAATAAGGGTGAGCTTTAATTAACAGTAAATATTACATATAGTGAGTGTTATCATGAATCAATAAAAATATTTAATATAGTAAGTTAAATAACTGAAATTCATTCCATTTAATCAATAAATTGGGTATGAAATGTGACATATTCATTTTGGAAACGTAACTAAATAATCTCCCATTTTGTTTAATCAATAAAATGATAATAAAATGAATATATAGATGATATCAATGAAACACATTAAGTGATAATAATAATAATTGAATTATAAATGAATTATAAATGAATAAAATTCATAATTATTAAACTTCATGATCTCACACATCACATTAAATCTATTTTCAAGACATTTCACATTACAATTTAATACTATGGGTAAAAAGTCATCTAATTTGGAAAATTGATTTATCACATGAGACATATTGATGCATTAGGAGGATATATATATATATTTATGTCTTTCCAATTAATTCATGTTCAAATCCTTCCCCAAATATTTATTAATATATTTATTTCATGATTTAATATTCCTTATAATCAATTATCCATCTAGAGTAAAGGTAATAGTTTTATCAATATTACCCCTTTAAATAAAATTACAATAAATAAAATCATAGTAAGTAAAAATGGTATATGGTATTAGAAATAATAAAATACATTGTATAAGAATATTTATATTTATGAGAAATGTAGTTTTGGAATAAAAATTATCATAATAATGTGATTGTTTCAAGAGAAATAATCAATCACCAAAGAATGTGAGATTGTATAATAATTCTTGCCTCTTTGGAAACTATTAAATTATAACCCGTTTAATAATAAAACTGAAAATAGATAATAAAAACCTGAAAAAATGGTTATAATGGGTAAAAACATCAAATGGGTAGTATATACACCATATAGATGGGAATAGGAGCATATTAACAAATTTGTATCAATAAAATTGGAATTAAGATGAAATATTTTACCGCAATATTATTTTAGTGGAACATGATTTAACATTATTTAAAATGGTTTAATAATTTTATTAATTTACACCTTAATGATACTCATATTTATAGCATAATATATGTTCTTATATAAACATTTTACCACCCTTTTTTAATTAAATTTCATTGTTTTCATTGTTTCGTGTGATAATGTCCCTATTTTCTCATACAGGATTTGTCATGAAAAATTTAGTTCTTTTAATTTGGAAATAAATATATCATATAAAGAATATAAATAATTTATAAATTTCCTATTTAATTAGTATATATGTTATTAGAACAAATATTAAAATTTGGGCATAGAAAATAAATCACATTGCATTGTGGAGATAGTAGTTTGTACGTACACCCGAATGACGATATGATTCCCTTAATGGAAGAAAGTGTCAGAAAGTTTATTATCTATTAATTTTATATTATTTATATCATGTCATACATATAATATATATTTATTAAATTTATCCTTATTACCTTTCAAGTAAATTATAGGTGAAAAATAATCAAATCACTTCACAGGGATGTAGTCCGATGTATACATGAGCGTCATTATCAAATTTTATATAGAATTGAATGTAATAAGGTATTATGAATATAAAATTAAAAAGAAAAATAATATCATAATTATAATATGACTATGTTAAATCGATAATTATATTCTTCCCTGAATGGCTATTATGAAAAATAATTTACATCTATTAGTGAGGCGGTAGTCTGTTGTAGAAACAATTGACTGTTTTTGTTTCCCATTTTATGGAAGGGGAGATTAATATAGGGCATGAAACTATCATTATAAAATATAGGTATATTTAAGATAATTATATGATTAAATAATATTAATTTAATAGGATTTAATGTGGGTGGAAGTATAAATAAAATAAAAACAGTCTTTTAATAATGTTAGTTTTTCTTCAGAGAACTTGTTTAGGTTTGCATGAAAATCCTGCATAGGAAGGACTTATAATCAATCCAATGGATCTATGATTTTTAGGGAGTATGAAATTTATTTTTTAAGGTATTTTACAAACCAAATTCCATTTTACATGTGAATATAGGAGGAGAGGTGGTGGCCTTTTTTTAGTCGGGAAGTGGACACACATGGTTTTTTAAATAATCTATTACACCCACATTATTTTCATGCCAAAAGCTCCCAAAATAGGTCGTTTTCTACAATTTGAGGTTTTAAGGTTTAAAAATATCTAGAAAATGGGTGTTTTAATAGTTGGTAGGTCTTATTAAATCTTATCATTTTAGTTTAACCATAGGTTAACCAGTTTTTACGTTACATACAGTAACTAATTTTTTCAACATTTAGTATTCACATTGTAAAATATTAAGTAAAACTAATTAGAAAATATAAATCACTATTGATCCATATTTATAAAAAAATTTAAATTTAATTCCGAGCATTCGGAGAAATGGAATGAAATTAAACCCATAAAGGAAACCAAAAAGTAGAATTCCAATGTGAAGATTATCATAAGTATAGAAAATTTTAATATCAAAATTCAATATGAAATTGATTACAACGACCAAAATAGTATTTATTAGAAAATAATTGAACTAATTTTACTATATAGAAAACTAAAATCAAATCAAACATTTTAAATAATTTTATAGAAATTAAAATTTTCAAAAAAATAGTATTTTCAGTATTTATCAAAAAGTTATACCATTATTAAAAATGACAAAAATAACCCTAAGATAATTTTGATATGATGATTTAGAAAAATAATTTCATTTTATAAAACTTATTTTAAAAATTATCATAAAACTAATTTGATTACAAGTGCACAGGAAATAATAACACTATTTTCTTTGATTTTTTTTAAAAAAAATCATTCATATTACTTTGAAATGATTTTTTTATTAATTAATAGGTATAAGAAATTATATTTTTTATTATGTAATATTGAAACTCTAAAACAGAATGGGAAGGCTATAATAGTTATGTTTAAATGTTATAATATTGCATTTTGTTTAAATGCGGTGTTGTGTTAATCACATGCTATCAAAGATATGAAATTTATTTAAAATAAAATAAATCATAATTTCTTGAGGAGTTAAGGAAATGTCCTATACTGAACCGGGTTCACTCCCCATTCCAGCCCTTATTATCTCACAATATAACCATATTCAACCAATTCATTAGAGGGATATATAATTACAGGTCCACCTTTAACTTAATTAGAATCAACATTTATGAGTGGAATATAAAAATACTTCAGTCATCATATATCATAACCTTTAGAAAAAAAATAATTTTCATAAACATTTCAAAGATTTATCATAGTATAATCCATGGAAAGTAAATGGGTTTCTAGAATATCTCATAATTATAATCATGAATCATCTATGTAAAAATATTGGTGATATCATTGTATCATAATATTAGTAAGGCATAAATAACATAAAAAGATGTCATATTATTTGAATATTACATTAAAATATCACTTGGTATATTTCATAAAGAAAATACATTTTCCATTTTGAAATCAGTTCCTTAAAAATGAATATTTTGAAAGTACTATGTAATTTTTTTCCTTAAAATAAATCATGGACGCATTTAGAGGAAGAAAAAAAATGTGAAGCAGTCATGACAAATAGATGATCCATATATGGTATGTACATTAAAATAATAAATCATTTAGAATATTATATAAAAATACAAAGAAACATTTTCTAAGAAGGAAAATAATATTCCATTTATAATTTTTTTTAAAAGTCGAAAATGGTTAAAAATGAAATTAAAAAAATCATTGGAGAATAGTAATGTAAATTGGACATCATTTTTCAAAAACATGGGCAGGTAAGAAATTTTTTTTGATTGAAGAGATAAAAAAATTATATTATAACTAAAAACTCTCTTTCTGTATCTAATTATATTAAAGGGAAAGTAATTAAATAAAAACATGTAAAGTAAAGAAATAAATTGAGGTTAAGATTATTTATGATATTATGGAGAGATAGATAATGAAATTACATCACCAGAAACATAATTCTAAAATATGCCGATAAAGAATGTGATTGTAACATAAAACTCTCACCTTTTTGGTAATATTCATATCAAAACCTTCTAAAATAGAGAAACATAGATGGGTTTTTAAATAAATGTAATTTCCATGAGTGAATGATAAAATAAATTCATGGGAAGTATGTGCACAAAAAAAATGATATAATGGAGTAATATGTCATAAGCCTCATTTAAAAAAAGTGAGATGAGAAACCCCTATATACAATCTAAACATTATATGTATGCCCTTTAACACCATTATAATAACTTATACAAATTATTTATTTCTTTAGGAACATTTTCGTAGGTATGATACCATATATTCAAATAATATAATCATATAAGAAAACCATTTAAATATAATTCATAAAAAACACTCCATTAAAAATAAGAGTTCATAAGTAAATAAATTTGACAAATAATTTCCATTATAAGGTGGTGTTTTCCATACAATAAAATTAGTCTCCCATAAAATAATGAGATTTCATTGACATATAATAACAGTTGATTAAAATCAAACACCTTTATAAGAAATTTGTTTGAAAAATATAAATTTTAATAAAACAAATTTCCCTGATAAGAAATGGGTTTTAAGAAACATTATAATATATGTTTATTGAAAGAAAATTACCTTTACAAGAACAACTAGAATTCAACTTATGAAGAAATTATTTTGTTGAATGTAGACTCTTAAACATAATCTGATTCACCATTGAAATATATATATATATATATATATATATATCCTTATTTTATTCTTGGGAAAACATGTGAATTATATTACGTAAAGGATCATAGATGAGCATTGTTTGGGTAATGAACTGAGGGGGTGAGCTCTATTATATTGAATATTTCTTACTATAAGTTTTTATTTAAATTATATGGATATGAATGATCTATTCCTTACCATCATTAATATAAATATTTTAAAAAGTATCATTTCTAATGATTTTTATTTAAAATATAATTTCTATTACTATTCTTCTTACCCAAGGCATCATTATGCGACACCCTAATAGAAGAACCTTATCTCTAACATACAATGAAAATCATAGGTAGTCACATAAAATCATATAAGTCAATTCCCAAGATCATGATGATAAATTCAATTCTTAATAATAAATATTTAATAATTCATAAGCCTCCAAATATAAAGCATCAACAGTGTTCATGTTTTTACTGGCTTACAGAGCAAGTTGGATACTTATTATAAGGTTATAAATGAAAATGTTTATACTTTCATTTGGTTTCTATAATTATAAAATTTTATTTCAATTACATGATAATGGATATTTAATATATAATAAAATATTAAAAATATATATTCATTAATTTTATCTAAAATAGTTGCAACATAATGATAAGACGATGGTTGCAGAATATTTAATAGAATAGTAGTTTATTTTATATTATATTATGTGTTTTTAATGTAATATATATATATATATATATATATATATATAAACTCTAATTTTATCTGAATTTTTCACCTGAGAATGAATATGACTGGATATCAGGTTTGAATTTAATTATGTGTTCACATTTATATTTCATTAATTTTATATTTATATAGGTTTTATAATCAAAAAATTTCCCTTACATAATACCTTTCAAAATTCCATTACCTTATATGAGTTATGGGAAAGATTTTTTATGTTTTGTTTAATTTATAGTTCCCTTATGTATCTATATTGTGACCTTTACGTGATATTGAAAAATATAACTTACCATTATGTGAGGTTTTATTACCTTTATGTGGGGGTTCTTACCCTTAAGTGAAGAGTATGCCACCATTAGTTAATCCATTGACAGAGAATAATTCCATTATGTAAGTTCTTGAGTACCCTCTTGTAGTGACATATGTGTGGGATACCCATTTGTAAGTGTTTTTACAACCTTATGTGTCATTCAAAACTAAAGTTCCTCCCTTAAAAATCTACCTGATATCTATTATGAGACATGTTTGTCTGTTACGTAGTGGTTGTGATACTTTAAATATCTATACATATAGTCGGCTTACCCTTATATATAAGGTATATATACATTTACATGATCAAAGATCTAGGAACCTATATTTATGAAACTAGTAATACCCTTACACATGTTAGGTATTTCCCAAAAATAAAATTTAAATGACCATTGTTCAATATTAAAAACTATAAATTAGAATTACATAAATTCTGTTTTAATGAACAATAATATTTTAAGAATTAAATTCTATAATTAAATTTCTAATCAAATTCATATAAACCATAAATACTCAATTTACTCTCTTAATATCTATTTTATTAAACTCTATTCATATATATACTTATTTTGCCAAAGTAAAGATTTTAAATTGATATTTATTAATAAATCTCTGTAATCACATAATTTTATTATAATATGACACAAACAAGTTACAATCATCTTTTTTATTATGTAATTTATTTCATAATGATGTTATGTTTGAATAATGTTATATATATATATATATATAATCTTTCTTGAATAATAATAAAATATATTATATTATCAATATCCCATGAAATTTTTTATTTATAAAATCATTATCATTAAATAATTTGTAATTAATTAAATAACACAGTACCCCAATGTTAGTATTTAGCCTTTGGATTTCAAAAAAAAATTATTGTTAATTATAAAATTTTAAATTCAATCACAAAAAATTTTGAAATATAATTAAAAAATATTTATTCATAATATTTCAGAGAAAATAATATAGATATTGTTCAAGAAAAATATATTTATATCATGAATATTTTATATTAACTTATTCCAAAAATTATGTTCTTTATAGAAAATAATTTAATCTATGATATTGTATTATATTTAAAATATTTGTTGTAACTCAATTAAAATTTTTACATAAGTGAATCAAATTAATATTTCACTAGAAATAATATTTATATTCTTCAAAAAATTGTATTTCACTATTATTAAATACTTATATTAATCCAAAAATATTATAATTATATTACAACAAATTTTAATTTTAAAGAAAAAATACTATACATATAGAATCTGTAGCTGTTATAATCTACCCAATTTAATAATTTTTACCAACATAATTTGAGCTTCTTCTAAAAAATAAAGGTTTTGATATTTTAAAATTTCATTGCGGAAGACCCACATATTAAAAAGGGTTAATAAAACATCCACTTGAAAGAGAAAATGGGAAATATGAAGGTCATCTAGAATAACCGATAAATAGGCATTCAAAAAAGTGAACATTTATTTTATGTGAAAATATGGAAATGAAGGAAAAATTAATTTCTAAATAATGATATAAATTACCATAGAACATTTATCACAAGAAAATGAATTATCATGGGAAAGTTAATGACCAAAAACCAAAAATTAATGTGGTGATAAATAGTCTATCTATTCATTGAAAATAAATGTTTTATGATATTTTTTTTCAAAATCCATTACATATAGTTGAAGAATTATTTTACCATCTTGACTAAAAATCAAAGGAAATATTCATACATGATTTAAGAATGTGGTTCTTCTATAAGGTATGGATCCATTAATTTTTTTTCTAATTTTTTATTTTGTAATAAATATGGATTCCTAATGAGTTCAAAAATGATTCATAGGTTTCTAAGGCTTTCTCAAATATCAGAGCCCAGAATAATGGAATAAGGAACTAGGATTCATAGTTATTAGAAAAGGTGGTAGTGTGTCTTCAATGTTTATACTAACCACATGGGGAATTTATAGAGGTCAATGTAGGGTGCACGTATTTCACTAACCATGCACCCATGGTCACATTCAAGTGAAAAATATCTATTGTTCTTAGCAGATCTAAATGAAAACGTTATTGCATGGTGTCTCAAACTATGTAGCCAAACCATTCGGGTTCCCCCATAAGGAAGTTAGGTGTAGACAGTTGATACACAGTTTGGAAAAAAATGCATCCAAACTATGAGAACCCTGAATATTTGGGTAAATTAACAATTTAAATTATATATATTTATAAAATAAGATTCTATTCACCATTCCTCTAGTGGATATAATACCTCTCTTCCCTCATATCAAATCTCTCAAACATTCATTAAGCGAGTTTCATCAATTGATTCCTTGACCGGAATCAAAATCATGATTTATTCATACCGTTAGATTCCTACTGAAAAGTTCTATAATACAAGTTCAAATTTAAAATTTTATGTTGTCCCTATATAATTTATTTTTAGAAGAATATTTTTGTATCTTTTAAAGGTTTTAGTTTTGTCCATCGTTTTCTTCCGGTCCATTCAAAAATATGGGCCGAAACAGGATTAGAAGACTAATATGGTTATAAAGTAGGTGGTCTATGAATATCTCTTAAATGTATAATCATTTGAACATTTTTTTAGCGTACACAATATTTTCCCTATTTTCCCCCTTAAATCCATATTCATTTATTATAGCTTATTGGATAGTGTTCTTGATACCTTTCAATACACATTCTTCATACCATTAGATCTTCCGAACTCATTCTTGTCCATACCAAGTAGGTTTATTTCAATTTTATTCCTTTATGTATTTGTTATAATTATTTTATACACCCTTCATGTGGGATGGCATGACCCTAATAATGGTATGTTCTTTAAATTAAAATTCATTATGGATTGGAAATGCTTAGCATATTTATATTACATACAATTATAACTTTATCCTTTTAGGTAAGTATTTAAATTTAATATATGAGTCATGGAAATTGTATTTGTATAGAAATATATATCAATTGGCCTATCTATAATGTAATTTTAATTGAATTGGTTTAATTTAGTATCTATCATGATCACCTTATATGAATTTCAATGTAATGAACATAACAAATTAACAAAGGGTATGTAAATAGGGATAGGTATCACTATACCCCTTCCTTATATTTAATGGAACATGGTTGCATGCTCATAATTGAATATGTCAATTGGGATGAACTAGAATGGAATAAAACTAATTGATTAATTATTAGAATGATAATTACATGGCCTAGGTTTTATAAATAACTATGTATATGGAGACTAAACCATATGTAACTTTTTATCTTTATAAGAGTTTCTAGAATTGGACCCACCTTGAATTCCTGAAGGAATTACTTGAGAACTCAAAAGATTCAATTCTGATTAAAGGAGATGGTTTCTATGTGAGAAACTAATATTGGAACATGGTCCTTTTTTACAAGGTAATTCCCAACTTTTAACCTTTGGATACCTTCACCTTGTTCAAAATGTTAGGATCCCTTGGACAAACTCCGGGGAAAAAATATAATTTCTTCTATCATGTGTCACTATGGATTCACCCCATTGTTCCTAGTCATTCTCATTTAGAGATTACCTTGGAATAGATCATTTTATGTGGTTAAAATTATTTACAATGGAATACCATGAGTGTTACTCTTTGGATTACACTCAGACACCTTTATTTACAGTCTACATGAGATAATTCGATGAGTTAGTCATCCCATGAGGTCATGGATACCATGGTTTCCCCTTGGATCTTCCATTTAATATTATAATGATATATTATAGTGTTTTTGACACTATAACTTGATTTATCAATATAATTTGATCATAAATAAATTAATTAAATGGGTCTTTGTTCAATGACATTACCAAATGAGGTTGATGATGGTATGATATATTTTTTTGGCATTACATTACATTTATATGTACCTCCACCCTATATGTTTCAATTCACATACTACATTGTGTTGATTCTATCGGTGGTGGCCTACCAAGATTTATCTCACACCTTATTCAAGCCTCCAATGGTACTTGAGAAGATTAAATGTATTCAAGTGTTGATAAAGGGATGTTCCCCTCTCGGGAAATCAAAATTCCTTTCTTTCTCAAGGATGAGATATTAGTAGCCAATGACTAAGCCATCGCATGGTATACTAGAAATTTTTTGGATTATTTTTTATTATTTTTTAAGGAATATATTTTTTGATTCCATATTAACATTTTTTCATATATTTTTGAATACATTACATGACATTATCAGTTTTTTATATGATTCAGTTATTATATTTTTATTATTAGGTTCATCTTGGATTTTTATACTTATTTCTGTATCTCATTATTATCATATTTATTCCTCTAGTTTTTGATTCTTATTAATCAATTTTTCTCCACTCAGACATGAGAGGACATTATCCCCATAGATAGACACTAAGCCCTCACTACCAGGTGGATGTTTCAAGTATACAACGAGGTGTGGTTGAGGCCATGTGGACAACAGGGTTTGAGGAGCCTTTCAGCGGCACACAGGTCAGGACGATACAAAATGTTATCAAAGAGATAGTTTTATTTTAATATTTCTTACAATTTTTATAATTTCAATAGGGGAATAGGAATGTGTTCAAATAGGGTTATAATTCATTCATGGGATTTGGTAATAGACATTTGGTGTAAACAGCCGGTTTCACGGAAATGGGCAATTATTTTTCTATATTTATCCTATTAAATTTGATATACTATCATAATTGGGTTATGCACAAGGATTGTGATTTTAGATATGATTTATGGATATTTAACTTCTCATATAACATTAATATATATGATTACTTGCATAGTTATATGCACCTATAATTTTCATTCCATGCATATGTCATGCCATATAGGTTAATATCACTACTTTCATTTCATATAATTATTGTGATTGGTGAGTGATCCGGGAATATTATACATTCCTATTTTTTTAACATATTCTTAAGGATAATTTAATTGGTTAATTAATGTTTTAAAATAAATCCAAATAGTTGTTTTACTATATAGTTTGATGGTAGAATTTTATATTTCCAGTTCTACCAATTTCATATATGTACCTCTAGTTACATGAGAAGGGATTTGGATGCTATTGACTCACAACCATTTTCAATTTATAAACTGTATGTAACTTTATATATTTTATTGGGTAATTAATTGTGGAAATTTATTGTATTTTACCCATTATATTCTAACACTGAATGTAAAGATGGATAATTAGAATTGAATGCCTATATCTTTAAATAATAACGTTGATGGAACTTTATTAGTGGGTAATTGTGATCTATTAAAATATAATTTTTTAAATCTATATAATAAAATATTAAATTTTAATTCTAATTCTATATTCTAAAATAGAATGGTATCCATTAAATGAATGTAAAAATTATTACTGATCCTTATCCTACTGGAACCACTGTAATTCAAACTCGAACACTTACCAATACCATTCCCCTCTAAGAGGGTATGCGGGTAGCATACCTTTGGTAGTGAGAAATTATTCTTACATTCTGATTTGGATAGTTGTTCTATTTTTTCAAATATTGTTCTAAGGCGTGAAATTGAACATTTTAGATCTATTACATCATGATGACCATGTGCCATGTTCTTGGTGTGGGGTGGTGATGACCATACTCTAGAGATGGTGGTCTATAAGACAACAGTATTACCACTTGGAGTGCCAGTTGAGGCACCATGTTCTATATCATATATGGGAACTAATTATTAACTTAATTATATTTTTATTTATCTAATGTATTTTATGAAGGGTGATCCATAACTTTCATCGACTATGGCTGATGTTACAACTTAGTTCCATCAATATCATCCTCCCATGATTTAATGTGTTTGTGGTTCATAGGCTGCAAAGTCTTAACTAGTGGGTATTCATTCTATATTCTAGAATATAGAGGTGCCTCTAGATAGGAGGTTCATTATTTACACCAAAATGATACATGACTCCATCAAGAATTGGTAATATGTGATTACTCAAGCTAGTCATCATCAGGGAATAGTCTCGGTATACATCCTGAATACCTTTTTGACTAAATATTCCATCAAATGTTTAGAGCTGACTGATTTAGGGAGTTCATGAACCAGGGGTAAGGATCAATGTCTATTATAGACTATTCAACTTTTTACAATAAGTTGAAAGAATTTTAAAAACATCTATATAGTTATGAGTAATCATGATAGAGAGGTTTTGGGGATGGGATCAATTAATCAATCCACTAATAGGTTAATTTATTTTGCATACCTAACTTTTCTGAGATCGTAAACCAATCTCTTGTGAGTTACCACCACCTGAGAGAAGTTGATAGTACCAGGAAAAACATTCTATGTTGATTAAGTGAATATATTCATCATGTAAAAAGAATTTATCTTTTAGGTTTCTCATTAATGTAGTGGTGAATAGAGTATCCACACTGAAATCTCCATTATATGGAATCAGTGTAAATGGTAAGGGAATCTGACACCTTAGTGTGATAAAGTCCCACGTATGTTTTGTGATTTTGGATGTATTGGTCATATTTATAGTTCCACTAGATGATTACTCTTTCCTCTAGTGGAAAAGTATATGAACCAAGTCCACCTTCAGGGGAAGGGTTAGTTAGGATGTGCTAGGATAATATTTAGAGTAGCACTGACATGACATTTTGAGGGTCATGTCATGGACATGGTAATCACACTTTTGATAATTAATTCTAGTAGAGTGGACCTGCATAGTATAGTTAATCTATAACACAACATCATAAAATTTTCTAGTTTAATTATTTACAGCCAATACCCTAGGATCATAGTGAGATACCATATATAGTATGAGGTAATATTATAGTATCCACCACTATTGTATCTTCTTTATTCTATTAAAGTTACTCTAACTACTTTACCTCTTTATTGAACATGGAAATTCTCAATATAAAAATTCAGTAATTCATGGGTTTAATGACCCTAGAAACACCATTGGGAGTGAATTTGAAGGGAATATGCCAGTGGAGGGACTTCCCCATGAGGTATCCAATTTTCCCTTCTTAAGTCACCTCTTCATTCTCAAGATGATAGGTTTTGATTTAGTTTTTGGAGTTTATTTGTTTGATCACTATTGAGTCCATATGTATTGATATAACCATATAGTTTTTTTTACATCAGCAAGGTGGTACCTATCATCACAACTGTGAGTGGAATGTCTAGGCCAGTAGAGCTAGACCAAAGCATCATGGGCTAGGTGGAGTGACTGCCCAGATTTATAGTCTGTTCATGGAGGTGCATAGAATAAATCTAAAATATATTCCTTCCATCGTAAATAATTTAATGATTTATATTCTTGATGAATTTTATATAATACCTCATGAGAGAGTTTTATTGTTTATGATTATTCTGATTCCAAGAGAATATTCATTCCTCCAAATAAGAGGGAACCTATTGAGCTCCAAGAGCTCAAGTGATAGTTATTGGATCTTGACTCAAACCGTTTTATCTAACCCAACACATATTATTATTGTTCACCTGTAATTTTACCCAAGAAGTTACATGGGATCCTTGATTTATGTTTGGATTATAGATGGTTGAACTAGGTTAAGGTAAAGAATTTGTATACAGATCTTTGGATAAAAGACATCCCTGACTGGCTTAGAAGTGCTAAGGTATTTTTGAAGACCAACCAGATATTGGGCTCTCATCATGGGTGACTCAGACCTTCAAATGTAAGAAATATGTATTTTTATAGATTTAATAGTTTATATGAGTGCCTTGTTATATTTTTCGGTCATAAAAAATCACCCACTATTTTCATCGATTTGATGAATTGGCTTTTCCATCCCTATTTTTATTCCTTAGTCATGGTCTTCGTTGATGACATCATTGTGTTTTCTCATACTCATTGTTACCATGATGAACATCTAGATTAAATTTTAAATAAACTATTTTAGTGTTGGAATTATTCTATGATTCATATGTTACACTTCTGGATTGAGAATTTTCGTTTCCTAGATTATATTATCTCAAAATAAAGGGCACGTGTTTAGATAGAGACGAGAAGTGATTTGGTTTCATTCTAGAATCCCATGAATGTGTTGATATATAGAATTTCTCTATACTGGATGTATATTATAGGTATTTTATACAAGAATTATCATTCACATCCTATCCACTAATAGGTCATACATTGAAGGGTGTGATGTTCTTGTGGTCTAAATCATTCGAGAAACCCTTTTATGAACTGAAAGGAAGGCTACCTCAACACCTATTCTAATTCTTCAATATCATGGAAGTCATTATATAGTATTTTTTATTCATCTAAAATCTACATGGTTTTAGTAATGATTTAGGAGGGAAAATTCATCCCATATAGGCCTATTTAATTGATACATCATGATCATAATTACAGGACACAAAAACGTGATCTAGAATCTGTGGTCCATGTGTTACACCATTGGAGACACTGTCTAATGGGAGACTAGTTTTTTATGTATATGAACCTCAAGAGACTCAAATATATGTTTATACAACATGAATTTAATGGAATATATAGAGATTGTGTGGAATACCTTTATTACTTTGACATTGTCTCTACCTATACGCATGACGAGGGAAATGCGGTGCCTAAAGAAGTGATCTGGAAAACATAGTCACATTCTATTAAAAATGCCAGTGATGAATTACAATCGATATCCCTTCATTCTAATATGAATCTGGATTTTATTGACATTAATTAGTGGTTGTGTCTTATATCATTACTTGTTACCTCCTCACTCCTTGATAGGGTTAAGAGCAAAGAATATTTATATCATGAGGTGTCAGATATCTAGGATAGTATATCAGGTGAGGATCCACATCCTGATTTGTCTATCGATAGAGACAGCATAATACATATACAATCTAATGTATTGGTTCTTATAGATATGAGAGGGGAACTGATTTATGTGCCACACTCTTCTTAGTGGTTAGTTCATCAAGGAATCTTCCTGGTATATTGTGATACGCATCGCCAATATTGGTGGCCTGGAAAGAAATGATAGAAATTAGATTTTATCACTAGGTGTTCCACCTATAAGTATGTTAATGTAGATAACCAATGACCTTTCGGATTGTTTCAAAAAATTTCTATATTGAAATTGAAATGTGAAGACAATGTGATATATTTTGTTTTCATTTTATCGAGTCACCTCAAGGTAGAGTCATAATTTTTGTATTCATGGATTAGCTGATAAATGTATCTCACTTCCTTCTTACATGGGGGGAATTCACATTTTATGATCTATGAAGACTGTATTTCCATGATACTATATACCTACACGGGGTCCCTAATACTATAATTTAATGAATGGATGCTCATTTCACATCATTGTTCCAGAAGGGGTGGTTGAGAGAAATGGGTAGAAATGAACTTTTGAGCACAACCATTCATCCTCAGATTGATGTCTAGTCTAAATGAACAATGCATGTGCTAGAGGACATATTCAATAAATGGATCCTTTATTTCTGTCATTTATGGGAGAAGAATTTTCCTCTCATTGAGTTAAAAAATAACCGTATCATTTAGGTGTTGATTTAGATGGATCTGTTTGATGCCTTATATGGTTGGATATACTGTTTTCCCCTACATTATTTAGAGGCATGAGAGGTTGTGATACTAATTCCTCTAATCATGTAGGAGAATTTAGAGAAATTATGATGGACTACGAAGTATATGTATAATAATCATTCTAGACCAAAATATTATGTAAATCTATAATGATGACCATTGAAGTTCATGTTTGGGGATTTTGTTTACTTGTGGTTATCATCTAGTGTAGGTAATAGATAGAAATAACAGTAAGGGATGAGTTCTACCCATTATGTTGGGCCATTTTAGATATCGGATATATTCAAGATGATTGCCTATCAATTTCTTTTACCATAAAGGAACGATTCCATGCATGATGTTTTCTATGGTTCAGTAGTTCACCATTATCATTCCAACCCATATCATACTTTTTATTCTGAGGATGTTGAGTTAGATAATGATGAACATTTTGAGGATCATCCCATACACATCACTGATCAGAGCATGAAGGATCTCTAAAGCTGGTCCATCTGTCTTTTATGGGTTCTATGGTAGCACGACTCTGTACAGAATTTGACACAATATAAGGATTCCAATGTATGTTCTCAGTGGGTGGAGTTATTTTCAGATAGAGTATCACTACCATTAGAAGGGTATAATAAGGAAATGTTTTTTATGGGGGGGAGACAACAAGAAATCAGTTTTTTATGTGGTATGAACCCTTTAATTGTGTGTTTAATTATTTTCCTTTGACCAAATAAAAATTCCTAACCAATTTATGGATGGTTCTAGGAGTGTTTGGTGATTTTTCGGATCCTAAAAGCATAACCGGAGGAAGAATGAAATGGGCCACACAGTTAGTAGAAAAAGTGTTCTCCAATTTATCGGGGTTTCCCTAACCATGAGGGGAATTTCTAGAGGGAAGATCCAGGGGTAAAACTCTCCCTAAAAATGTGCCTAGGACTCCACACATGGGTTGAATGTTTACAGTTTTAATTGTAGAGCCAAATGGAGAGGTTGGTGATCTATTTCTCATTTTTTGTATCCAAACAGTATGGGTTTCCTCTTGAGGATATAATATGCACACATTTGGCATATAGTGTATAAAACCATGTTTCCAAGCTATGTTTTTTCCCTCTTGAGGTAGTGATATGTGCTCATTTGGTGCATATTTTGGAAAACTGTGCAATAAAATTGTGTGAACCTATAATTTTTTGGTAAATTACAATTTTTTCATTAAATATTAATATAACATAATTTTATTTTCATCCTTCTTTTAATTTAAATAATACCCTTCCCCCACTATGTTGAATCTACCAAACCTCATTTTGGGTAGTTTCATCGATATCTTCTCTATCTAGACTCAGAATGAAGATAAGTTCATCTCATTGTATTCTCCCCTATATGTTTTGCAATCCCCTTTCGCCATTCTCTATTTATCTTATAATAAACATAGTTATTATGGTGTAGGGTATTATAACCTATTTTTAAGACACTGATCCATCTTCCATTTTATTTATATCTCAGACCAACTATGGGCTGATTCTATACTAGGAGTGTACTAAGAGTATATGGTTGGTGGTCCTTGATTTTTCCCTTAAAGTATAATTGTCGATAAAATAACACTACTATGCGCACACCAGTTTCATTAAGCCCTTCCCCTTAAATTCATATTCCATACTTATAGTTAATATAACTCTATTATAGATATACTTTAATACATGTTCTCCATACCATTAGTGGGAGTGACCTCAATTCCATATATCCCATGTAGGTTACAATTCCTTTTATTTTTGTATGGACTTGTTATGATTATTTGAGATAACATTTGGTTGTGTGGTTTTGAACCTTATAATGGTAACTACCTAAAATTAAAATTAATTATGAAATTGAAATTTTTATCATATATATATTATATACCATTTTCGCATGACCATTTAATGATAGGTGTTTCAATTTAACAAATAATTCTTAGGTTGTTTAATAGTAAGTATATGTATATATATCACTTGTCCTAGATAAAAAATAATTTGAATTAAATTGATTAAATGTCTTATCTGACCACGTCACCTTAGATGAACTAAGATCTAATGAATCTAATTAATTAAAAGAAAAGTATATATGGATTGGTATCACTTGACCATTTTTTATAATTAATCAGTCTTGGTTTTATGTCCTTAATTATCTATTTAAATTGGGTTAAAAGGAAATTAAATGAACCAAATAGATTAATTATTAGGATGATTTTTACATGGAATATATAGAATAATGAACCATTTATATGGGTCATAAGGTACATGGACTATTTTATCATTCTAGGAGTGGTTAGACTTTAGCCAGCCTTGGATTTCCGAGGGAATGCCAAAACCACTTAGAAGAATCCATTCTGATTCATAGATCTAGTCTCTAAGGGACATTCCCACCATGGAACATGGTCCTTATCAATTATCGAATGTCAAACAATGTGATTTAGTATCCCTTCATTATCTTTCATATATTAGGATTCCTCATAATGACTCCCAAGATCTAGGTTTATGTCTTAAGACATGTGGCTCCTTGGATTCACCACATTGGGACCAAAAAGTTTAGCTTGTGATTAACATGGATGATATCATTGGACATGCCAACGATCCCATACCAGAGTGGTAAGGGATCCTACTTGGAATCCAAGAGACCCAAGTTCAAAACCGGGTGGAGGCAAATTTTCGAGTTACTGTAGCAGTACTATAGCAGTTACTGTTCAGTACTCTAGAAGCCGGAAATATTCACCCGATTTGGGGCTTCGGGCCACCAGTTTGGGCCTACGGGTCTCAAGGGACTTCGGGTCATCAAATGCCTTTGAGCCATAAGGCATTTGGGCCACAAAGACCATTGAGTACCCCAGTTCACACAGAACAGGTCCTAGAAGCGGATTAGGGCAACAAGAGTAGCAGCCACCAGATACAGAGCTAGCTGGATTGGTAGAATGGGAGGGTATGACTACTGCCATCGGGACCAAGCACCATGTAGCTTTGTATGGAGAAATGCTAGCTGATCAGCAATGCAAGGTGGGGAGCTAGGTGATCAATGATGCAGAAGGTGGGGAGGGACAATTCAAGTGGGCTGGGCCAACAGGTCATGTATTGGGCATGGTATGCCTCTGGGCCTTAGGGTCATGTATTGAGAGTCAGTTGGGCCTTGTTCCTTGGGCCTACGGGTCATGTACGGGTTCCCCTTCCACCCTTAAAAGGGGGATTATCCATAATAAAATAAAAAGAATAAGTCCTTTGGGACATTCAGGGATATCATTGGATGTGATTAGACTCTTCTATAGTGGAATTCAATGGGTTTCACCGTGGATTACACTCAGACAAATTTTTTTCTAGACTGTATGAGATATATCTATGGGTTTTCTAAACACGAGGTCAAGGATTCCTAATATTGACCTTGGATCATAAATTTATTATTATCAGGATATATTGTAGTTTTTTTGAAACATTCACTTGATTTATCTATTTATGTTGAACATAAATTTATTTTTAAATGGAATCTTGTTCATATATATTACTTGTTGTGTCTGAAGTAGGTATGATTTATTATTTTGTCATTGTTTTCCATTTATATTTACATGAACAATATCTGTTAATATTCACAAATTGAGTTGTATAGATTTCATTGGTGGTGACCTAGTAATATTTATCCCACATCTTATACATGGAAACATTCATGCCCATGATGATTATATATATACAGGTGTTGATAATGGAATTTCTCTTTCATTGGACACCTAACACGATTACTTTCTCTGGGATGGGAGTTTGGTAGCAGATGACCAAACCAATGCATATGATGATGGATAGTTTTTCTATTATTATTAATTTTATATATAATGTAATTCTTAATACCATGTATACATATTTTCTAGTTTTTTATAAACAGGAAATGAAATTATAATTTTATATATGATTGATTTTTACGATTATTTTTTTAGCATGGATGTATATATTTATTTCCACTTCCCATTATTATTATATTTCTTTCTCTATTTATCTATTTTTATTACTCCACTACACTACTCTATTACACGATGGTGCCCCCCCCCCCCCCACAAACATGTCCTAGTCCCTAGCTTATAGTCTACATCTTCTAATATACATGGTGGTGCGCTTGAGACCATGTGGTGAATTGAGTTTGGAGAATCTCTGAGTGGATCTTAGGTTATCATCTGACAATTGAAAAGTATATTTTCATCCTTTAATAAATTTCCACATAAATCTCATACTTTTCTCAAAATAATGAGTAATGGTGATTAATTTTTTATCTATGAAACACTATAATCAACTTCGTAATCCACAAAAGGATATAAATCTAATCCTCATATATTGAAATATTAACAAAAACAATAATGGACTTTATATGGTATGATTATATACAAAATGTGTATACCTTTATATGATGAAATAAAAAAATTAACTACATTATTTCAACAATAATAACAAATTTTATACTTAGTCAATTTCATAAATAACCCTATATGGAAAATAAATTCAATATTCGCAACATTAAAGAATGTTTTAACCTTAAATGATATATCATATATTTCAATTCACATACCAAAAAATATAACTATATTTCTACCAAATAATAATTCATATGAAATCACGTGATAAACCTAAAGGTAATATATAACTCAACCAAATGAAGAATCTCCTAAAATATCATTAATCACTATGATAAATCAGTATATAATCTTATAATGTTTTCAAATTAACCAAAATACCCGGAATCAAATATACATACTAACATGAAAGGTAATCATTATAATGACAATAAATATCTCTAGGAATATCATCTTATCAATGATTCATTTTCCCTTAGTTTTATCGATATTCCACTATCCAATAATCCTTATTTAACATTACATCGTATCATATACTAACCTGAAGGGTTACATAAAAATCAATACCATCACATGAAATCTCACTGAAAACACCAATGCATACAGACTCATCCAATATTCTCCATAAAATTTGAACCAATATAAAATTCACCAAATATCACATATATAACATTTCATAAAGTCATAACTAATTTCCATGGTTATATGTACTATCGAATTTATGTTATAAACTATTTAACCCAACTATAAACTATTATCATAAAAGTAATCATGTATTAAGTTTTATCTTTCTCTCAGTCATGTGTCCCCCTAAAATATCTCTGATAAAAAAAATCCAATTTATTTCTTGTCGGTGGAATTCAACATATATTTTCAATTCTATTTAGAAAAAATACTGTGGAACCACCGTTTAAAATATAATTATTATTATATCCAAAATATCATCAACAAAATTCTATACAACATAATTCACGAATCCAAAAACATAAACACTATTATACGTTAACATCAATAATTAGAACATCATAGTAACTTCATTAGTTTTGGAGTTAAACCATGTATTTATGGAATTGTCTTGCATAATTCTAGTATTCACAACACATAAAACATTGAAATATTAATGGTACCCAAGGATAAACTTCTTCTCCCTTCACAAAACTTTTTATTTATCCTCAAAAATTTGTTATCCATTCCCTTATATTCCAAAAATAAAACATATTCATTATCTTATGAATCATTTACCTTGGTGTTTCTTCCTCCATATGTGACATATAGTAAGTTGAATCGTATAACCACTATGGACTTCCTAAAATGATATTATACTCTTATTACGATAGTTAGGAAACATAACTAAGATGAAATTGCCAATAATATATTGAGATAGACGATTAGGTAAAATCAAATGGGGTTTACTTTAAGTAGAAGATTCATTTGGTTAAATATGAGGGAAATCATTCCATTTTATATTATATTTAGCACTAAAATGAATCATCTAGTTTCAAAAAAATATCTTAAACTAAAAATTTCTGTGTGGGCAGAAATAGTCACAGTTATAAATAATATAATCATGAAACCACGTTCATAGGATTTCTAAAACATGACTGTCATGACCCATCCCCTGGGGCCCGTATCGTGACTACCCCAAGCCTGCCGTTCATAGTTCAGGGGATGGCGACTAGCACCAAAGGTGTAAATTCCTAAATTGAGAAGGCATTGCCTTTATAAATGTAAGCAAACACATCATAGAACACAAATAGAAGAAAAAAATTAAGTAAAACTATATACAAAAGAAGTGATGGAAAGTAAAAGGGGCCATAAATACATACCCAACAGGAAAGTACAATTACAACTGAAGAAAAGTGAAGCAGCTACTCGGTCGTCCTTCGGGGTTCCTACCTGAAGGGTAGGTACAGATGTCCTCCTCAGCACTCTCGTTCATCCGTCTCCTCCATGTACCATCACACTATGTGGTCCACCTCCAAGTACCGTCTAGTCCTGCTACTCTCTGCCTCAGTCAGCACAGTCTGTCATCTGCAACTAACACAACAAGGTGCAAGCATGGCCCGTGCATGGGTGAGTATAACGATACTCAGTAGGGACCCTGAGACCCTCATGTTCTCACAAAATCCAACAAGGATAAACCACAAAGATTGAAATTAATGTAAAAACATTACTTAGGTATATTCCCATACATATACCTAAGTTATCTAGTAACACATCTCAATCATGAGGAAAACACAAAAGTCATTCACTCAGATCAGACCAGGATTTTTATTAATCTGAACCTTCAGCTGCTGGATAACTTCTCCTCTATTGAGTATAGTGGGCCTTCCATGTCACACAGAGGCGCTTCTCAGTAACTTGGACTGTTGAGGTACACCTCTTGTCGAGTACTGTGAATCTACTGTGCTCACACAGCGGTGCTCTCCACCATGGGTTTGGTGTGCTCACACAGAGATGCTCCCCTAGTAGCCTGCTGAGGTACTCCATGTGTCTAGTACCATGGGTCTGCCACACTCACATAGATGCACTCCCCACTGTGGGTCTTCCATGCTCACACAGAACCGCTCCCCACTGTGCTAGTCGAATCACTCCGAGTCCAATTGGTCAGTAGTCATCAAGTCTCAGCTATCTACTAGGTTCCTGTACAAATTTCATCTCGTCTCTAGAAGATATTCTCCACAATCTACTGTTCTATACTCCAACTATCATAAAGTACCACATAGAAGTATCTCAATGGTCCACAACGTCATAAGGGTCTCAACGCAATAAACGACGCGTCAATCGGACGCCCAGGCTGTTAGTTATTAGACTTTTAGACCCGGCGGCCTGATTGGATTCGTGTATGATCCAACCTGATAGTATCTCAACTATTCCTCTAACTCTAGTAAGGTATTCTTAAAGGTACGACTTCGCTCCACGAATTTCAGTGCCACTGACGGTTCGTAAAACGGACGTCCAGTGCCAAAAGATATGTCCAAAAGAAAGTATAGGGGTTGGTAGTGGGCCCGGGTCCAGCCCGACCCAGTCGGACCGCCAAGGCCCAAATCAGTCTGGGCCGACCTGGTCTAGGTCAACCCAGATAGACCCAATGGGTCTGACCCAGCCCGTTGGGCGGTTTGGCCCGGATGCCGCGACGCAGGCGGCTTAGGCCGAAGGTCGGGCCGGTTCGGCTAGTGCCGCGAGGGGCACGAATCGGGAGGTTGGAGGTCGAGAGGTCAACAGGCAGCCCGCGTGGGGAGAGGGCAGTCCGGCTGGACGCTGGGTAGGCCACAGGTGCACCGGGCAGGCCACGAGGGCGTCGGGCAGGGCGTCGGCCGAGCAGGGCAGTGCACGGGGTGCGCAGGCAGTGCGCGGGGCGCACGGGTAGGCAGTGTCGGGGCACCGGGCCAGGCGCCGGCAGAGCCGGGCAGCGCGCGGGGTGCATAGGCCAGCATTATAGGGGTGCTGGGTAGGGCACCGGAGGAGCCGGGCAGCACGCGGGTGCGCTGGGCAAGCCGTGGGGGTGCCGATAGGGCGTGGATGGGGCCGGGCAGGGCGTGGGGGCGTCGGGCAGGGTGTGGGTGCGCCGGGCCGGGCACCGCAGCAGCTGGGAAGGCCGCGGGGAGGCCGCAGGTTGGTGGGACACGTGCCGGGCAGGGCACCGAGAGGTCGGGGGAAGCGGGCCGCGGGCCGCTCGAGCCTTCGGTGTTCGGCTGGAAGCTTCGGTGCGCCGCTAGGGCGGCGTGATTCACGGAGGCCGTGGGTTACGCGGCCTTTGTCGTTTCCGCCTTCATCATCATCGCCTCATCATTATTCCAAAGAACATCAAAACAAGAACAGCAGAGGAGTCCGACCATGTTGGTTTGGCCTGCACCCTTCGCGTTTAGTGTGGTAACAATTTTCTCAAGGAACGAGATGATCTTCAATTTTTTTAAACCACACAGTGAATCTTTTCAAATCTGAATAAGAGGAAAAGAATAGGATAAGACATAAACAAGTATTAAAACCCCCTACCTTTCTCGTAGTTGGTTGACATTGGCGCAAAAATTGGGACGTCATTTATTGACAGAGTCGCAGAAGAAGACGTAGTGGATCGTCGTTCGTCACGTCTGCCAATCACTTCCAATCCTGAGTTGCGTCGGCTTTTTGATAACGTTCCACGTCGGTAGGTATCTACGGAATAAGTCGAAGAAGGTATGCCTTCATCAATATATGTTGGATATGGCGTAATCCTCCAAGTGTTGGGCGTCACATAACTTTTCCAGTGTTTCGTCACTTGGTGAAGCATTCCCAAATCCTCCTCCCAAGGTCCCTATATATATGAGAGGGAGAGAGGTATGTAAACATCATGGAATTTATGATGACTAATTTATTCAGAACCTTCTTAAATTCTAATGATTCATTTACTTAATTTATAAAGGGGGGTCAATCAAATAAAATAGCGTTGGCACAATTTAAAAGGTGTGTTGGTTTAATTATTGGGAGGATTCCAAGAGGATTTCCCCACATAGCCTGCATCTAAAAAAATGAATTATAGAATTTCATTTTATGTTGACACATAAAATTAATTGATAGAATTTAATTTTTTTGACACAAAAAATTAAATTAAAAACATTTAATTTTACATTGACACATGAAATTAATTGAGGGAGTTGAGAGGTTTTGATCTAGGGTGGTCCCCACGTTGTATCATCTCACTGGAGGTTATGTTAGGGTGGGCCCCACAACCATAACCTCTCATGGGAGGTTAGTATGTGGCGGTCCCACATCCAACTCCCAATTGGAGGTTTTAACCAACAATCACTCACACGGTAGCTTAAAATAAAATAAAGTGTTGTACACTTTATTTTATTTTATATTTATAAAAATCCAAAAACTAACTTTTATTCTCGACCAACTGCAATCACGGTGAAATTATTCTTAAGAGAAAACTGGCATGCGAGTTCAATGGTGCCCTCAGATTTCAATTCTGAGCATCTCTTCAAAAGTTACAAAATGCCTCTCTTGCGTTTAATGAACATACCCGAAAAAAATGTTTGGAAAATTATTATCAGTCACCCTTGAATCATGACAGTCGAGGTTAGGCTCTTACTAGGTGAAACACCACCCAAAGAACCCAACGCTACTCTCGAATTTACAATCTGACTTACCATATAGAAGTTATGAATTTTACAATAAAATAATTTTCACATAATTATTTTATTTACGACCGAAAACTATCTTTCCATGGTGGCCCGTGCCGGCCAATGTTAGTATCTGCTTAAATAAATCATACACTCACAAGTTCAGAAGTGGTCTCAGGTTTTTAATCTGATTTACCATTTATCAGTTATAAACATTTGAAAAATAAAATCATTTATTTAATTATTTTATTTACAGTTATGCCATTTCTGGGTTTTCTCACAGGAGGCCCGTGTCAACTAATCTTAAGTCACGCCAAGGGTAAACCCGCCATATTGAGCGCAACAGTGCCCTAGAATTTCAGATCCGAGATTTCGTTTAAGAGTTATTCCATTTTTACAGGAAAACTGTTTACTCGCGTTAACTTAAGCTTAACGAAAACCTCTATAGATCATTGTGGTAACTCCGGGTCTCGGAATCGTGCGCTGTCAGATTTTATAGACTCGTAAATTTCCCATTTAAATAAAAACATTACATGGAAATTCTGGGTCTTTACATCCTCCCCACCTCAGGGATCTATGTACCCGTAAGCCACAACTCACAACTATGGGAACAAGTGGTGGTACTGATCACATATCTGAACCTCCCGCTCCCGTGTGCTCTCCTAGAGGTTTCCATGCTGCCATAAAATGCACACCATAGGTATCGACAATCCACAAAGGAACCACTACTGTCGATCTTCAATCTCCACTAGAACCTCCGTGAAAGTCCATGTCATCAATTTCTATCTCTCCATGGTCGATGATTTGGGAAGGGTCGTGCACGTATCTCCTCAGCTACGATAAGTGGAAGACGTCGTGCACCCGATGCAACTGAGGTGGAAGAGTCAGGCGGTAGGCCACCTCGCCTACTCTTCTGAGGACCTATAAAGGTATGATGAAGCTTGGAGATAACTTTCCCCCTCCACCAAATCTCTGTAGACTTCGTCGAGGTGAGACTTGTAGAAAGACGTGGTCACCATCCTCGAACATCATATGTCTCTGTATCCCCTCAGCATAAAACTTCTATCTTCTTTGTGCAGTCTTCATCCGCTACTGCATGATCTGAACCTTCTCTATGGTAGCCCATACCATCACGGGTCCCACTAGTGCTAACTCCCCTAGGTCTGTCCAGCACAGTGGTGATCTGCAAGGTTGACCATACAAGGCCCCAAAAAGTGCCATCCCGATGGTGGAGTGATAGCTATTGTTATACGCAAACTCCACCAAAGTAAAGTGATCCTCATAGCTGTGACCAAAGTTGATGACACAGGCACATAGCATGTCATCGAGGGTCTAAATAGTCTGCTCAGTCTGACCATCTGTCTGAGGATAGAAGGAAGTGCTCAAGCGAATCTGTGTCCCAAAAGCCTCATGCAACCTCTTCCATAGCCGGGAAGTAAATCGTGCATCACTGTCGAAGACAAAAGAAGAGGGTACTCCATGTAAATGCACAATATCCTTCACATAGGGGCGTCCCAAGCTCTCTACTAAACCGTGATCGCTGATCGGTAGGAAGTGGGATGACTTGGTGAGTTGGTCGATGATCACCCAAATCGAGTCATGGCCCCTGGATGTAAGTGGAAGACCCATCATGAAGTCCATGGATATCCCATCCCACTTCCACTCAGGGACATCTAAAGGATATATCAAGCCTACTAGTACCTGGTTCTCCGCCTTCACTTGCTGACAAGTGAGGCATCGAGAGACAAACTCTACTATCGCCTTCTTCATACTTGGCCACCAGTGTTGTCGACGAAGGTCCTCGTACATCTTCTCCACTTTTGGATGTACTGCTAGAGGGGATGTGTGGAACTCTCTCAAAACATCCTCATGAAGTGCTACAGGTACCAAGGTACATCCTCTAAAGAGGATGATGTGCTCCCAGCCATTAGAAAATACGTCAGGTGCCTACCCTGTGGATATCTGATCACGTCACGTCTCGCAGTCATCATCTCCACGTTGCGCCTTCCTGACTCACTGAAGAAGTGGGGGAGTGACTATAAGTGACTGTAGAAAGGATACTCCATATCTATACACAATGGATATCTGTAAAGCAGCTAGATACTCTGTCGCCTCACCTAGAAGTTGTATACTAGATCTCCTTCTGAGTGAATCTGCTACAAAGTTCCCCTTTCCAAGAGTATAGACTATCTCGAAATAATAGTCCTGGAGGAACTCAAGACAATGTCGTTATATCAGGTTCAGGTCCATCTGAGAGAAGATATACCTAAGACTCTTGTGATCAGAATACACAGTAAAACGCTCACCCATATGATAGTGTCTCCACATCTTCAAGGCGAAGACCACTGCTGCTAACTCCAGGTCATGGGTAGCATAGTTTTTCTCATGATGTCTCAACTACTGAGAACCATACATGATCACTACTTGCTCCTGCATCAGGACACACCTGAGTCCGGTCCCTAATGTGTCTCAGTACACTACGTACCCTACGCCTTCCTCTGGAAGCCTCAAGATGGGTGTACTAGTTGGACTATACCTCAGCTCCTGAAAGCTCTGCTGGCATCTCTCCAACCACACGAATGGTTTCCCCTTTTTTTCAAGGATGATAGTGGTGCTGCAACTCTGGAGAAGTCTGCACAATTGGTATCAAAGGAGAAAATCCCTAAACTGGGATGGAATTTCCTTTATAACTGTAAACAAACACATTATAGAACACAATTAGAATCAAATAACTAAGTAAGACTATATACAAAAGATTTGCTGGAAAGTAAAAGGGTCCGGAAATACAGGTCCAACACAAAAGTACAAGTACAACTGATGAAATGTGAAGAATCTACTAGGCCTTCTTGGTTTCCTACCTGAAGGGTAAGTATATATGTCCTCCTCAGCTACTGGTTCATCCTCTTGAGTGAAATGGTGCACTCGAATTTTGGATCCGAGTTACCATTTAAGAGTTAAGATTAGTTGGTGCGGGCCTCCTGTGAGGAAACCTAAAAATGGCATAATCGTTAATAAAATAATTAAATAAATTATTTTATTTTTCAAATGCTTATAACTCACAAAAGGTAAAACATATTAAAAATCTGAGAGCACCGATGAACTCGTGAGTGTATTCTTTCGTTAAGCTAATGCTAACTTTGCCCGGCACGGGCCACTAGAGAAAGTTAATTTTTGGCTGCAAATAAAATAATTAAGTGACAATTATTTTATTGCAAAATTCATAACTTATAAACGATAACTCAGATCGAAAATAAGAGAGTACCATTGGGTTCGTTGGGGTGTGTTTGATCTAGTAAAAGCCTAATCTCGACCGGCAGTGGTCAAGGGTGTCTGATATTAATTTTCTGATCTTTTTTTCCGGGTAGGTTTAGTGAACGCGCAAGCGGCGTTCTGTAACTTTTGTACTGATGCTCGGAAATGAAATATGACGGAACATTTGAACTCACAGCGCTGATATTATCTTAAGAACACTTTTACTTTGACGGTAGTGAGTCGAGAATAAAAGTGAGTTTTTGGATTTTTATAAAAAAATAAAAAAATAAATTACAACACTTTATTTTATTTTTAAGCTTCCATGTGTTGAGTGTGTTGGTTGAAACCTCCCCTAGGGAGTTGGTGGTGGGACCTCCACACCCTAACCTCCCATGAGAGGTTATGGTGGTGGGGCCCACCTGAGTATAACCTCCTTATTAATGATAGGGGTGGGGACCACCCGACCCCTATTGATGGTGGTGGATGAAACCTCTCCCCTCCCAATCAATAATGAGGGAGGACCTCCTGACCTCCTCTGCACAATTAATTGTGCCAACGCATGTTCCAATTAATTGTTCCAACACACGTGGAAATTAAATGTACCAACGCGCACGCCAATTAACTGCGCCAACGCGTGTGAATTTATTAAGGGGGTTTCTTTCTCCGTTTGAATTGTGTGCCAACAATAAAATAATAGAAAAATATTATTATTATTTGGTTGTAATTCTCTTCTGGTGGAATGGAGGAAGAGGAGAGAAACGAAGAACCATTCTCCCAAGAAGAACATGAAGAATGCAAAGAACACGAAGAACGCCGACGATGCTTATTCCTCGGTCTTCTACCCTGGACACTTTCTGACGTAGAGAAACTTATCTGCTAATCTTCGTGAACGAACCGACACATGAGCTTGAATTGGGAGTGTGTGACAAACGCGGCGATTGATAAACTCCATCGTCTTCTTTCTGCAACACCATCAACGAACTTCGATAAACGATCAACGAATCAAAGGTAGGGGGTTTTAATACTTGTTGATGTCTTATCCATTTCTTTTCCTCTTCTTCAGATTCGAAAAGAATCGTTTCGTGGTTTAAAATCAATTGAAGATCATCCCCTTCCATGAGACAACTGTAACCACACTAAATGCGGGGGGGGGGGGGGTACGGGCCAAACCAATATGGCCCGACTCCTCCTTCGTTCTCATTGTGTTGTTATTTGGAAGAATGACGAGGAGACAACGCTCCCACGCCTCCTGCCTGCACGCCCCGCGCGCTGCCCGGCTCCGTCGGCGCCCTGCCAGACGCCCCAGCGCCGCCTACACATGCGCCCTGCGTGCTGCCCGGCTCTGCCAGCGCCCTGCCCAGCGACCCTGTGCTGCCTGCCTGCATGCACCGAGTGATGCCTGACTCCATCGGCGCCCCTGCGTGCCCCGCGCACTGCTCGACTCTCTCGGCGCCCTAACGACGCCCTCACGGCCTGCTCGGTTCACCCACGACATGCCCGACGTCCAACCGGCCTGCCCGTACCCCGTGAGACCTACCCGCTGTCCTCCTAGATGCTGACTTGTCGAGCCGCGCCCCTCGCGATACTGGACGAACCGGCCCTGACCTTCATGCCGAGCCGCCTGTGTGGCTGCATCCAGGCCAAACCGCCCTCACAGTCCGATGGGCCGAGCGTAGCAGATCATGCTTAACTTAGCAGGTTGACTCATCTAACGGGCTGGGTCAAACCCATTGGGTCTGTCCAAGTTGACCCAGACTGGGTCAGCCCAGACTGGGTTGGGCCAAGTCGGTCTGACTGGGTCGGATCAGACATGGGCCCACTACCAACCCTTTGCTTACTTTGGCCATATCATTCGCACTGGACGTCCGTTTGATGAACCGTCAGCGGAACTACTAATCTCGATGAGTGAAGGTCAATTTGAGAATACTCCACTAGAGTTCCGCGTATAGTTGAGATACTTTCAGGTTGGTTCGTACATGAAACCAACCGGGCCCCGGGGCTAAAAGGCTAATAACTCACAGACCGAGCGTCTGATCGACGTGTCGTCTATTGCGTTGAGACCCCAATGACGTGGAAGATCATTGGGATACTTTTTCGTGGGAATTTGTGGTAGTTTACGCATCGACTCTTGGCTTGAGGAGCGGACCCTCCTGGAATCAAGCATGCTTTGTGAAAACCCTGCGGCTGGCTGTGATCGGACTACTGTTCCTGGATCCTATGTGGGTCCGACAGCACTGAATACTATTCCTGGATCTTGTGTGTGTTCGATAGTTTGAATTACTGGTCCTGGATCCTGTTTGGGTCCGACATCATTGACTTCTGTTCCTGGATCATGTGTGGGTCTAATAAAATAGCTAGTCCTGAATCATGTGTGGGTCCGACAGATCTGACTACTGTTCATGGAACATGTGTGGGTCCGACAATTCTAACTGCTGGTCCTGGATCCTGTGTGGGTCCGACAACTTAGATGATTCAGTGAAAACATCTAATCATCTCTACCTCTCTATATATGTTGTATACCTATGTGAGCTGAGTCAGTGACTTTTGTGTTTTCCTCATGATTGAGAGGGGTTACTTGATAACTTAGGTATATGTATGGGAATATACCTATGAAATGGCTATCCATTGATTTCATACTTTTTGATTTATCCTTGGTGGATTTTCAGAGACCTTGGTTGTCTCGGGGTTCCTATTGAGTATCATTATACTCACCCCTGCACGGGCTATACCCGCACCTCGCTATGTTGGATGCAGAAAATGAACCGCGCTGACTGAGGCTGAGTGTTCCAGGACTAGATGGTACCCGGAGGTGGACCATATGATGAGTCAGAACCTGGAGGAGACTGACGGACGTGGAGTGCTGACAAGGCTATCTGTACCTACCATTTAGGTAGGATACGTGTTGGATGATCCAAGAGCATCTTTCACCTTTCTGCTATTTTTTCCCTTTTCTCCTCTTTTGGAGAAACGGAGGAAGAGGAGATCTAGGGAGAACCATTCTCCCAATGAATAACGTGAAGAACGCGAGGAACGCTGGTAACATTTCCTCCTCGGTCTTCTACCATGGAAACTTTTTGACGTAGAGAAACTTCCCTCCTCATCATCGTCAACGTACCGACACACGATCATGGATTGGGAGTGCGTTCCGAAAGCGGCGATCGACGGACTTCATCGTCTTCTTTCGGCCACACCATCACCAAACGATGAGTGTCGAGTGAAGAATAAAAATGTAGGGGTTGTCTTCTATTAAATTCCATATTCTTCCTTCCTTAATAAAAGAACATTGATGTTTACCTTTTTGAGGGTGTGGTGTCAGGCTTCGTTATTGAGAACTTATTGCTACCTCAATAAACGTGGAGAGTGTGGGCCAAACCAGCATGGACCGACCCCTCCGTTGTAATTTTTGTGATGACTCCACGACGTCATGGCAATGAAGGGACGACGACGAATATAGTGAACAACGGTCGCGCTACCCACGACCTCCGTGAATGGCGCAGCCCTCGCAGGGCACCGGTGCATCTGGCCGAACATCGCCGTGCCCCACACCACCTGCCCGCGCGCCCCACGCCGGCCAGCCCATGCGTCGTTTCCCCTCGCACCGCCTGCCCGTCCGCCCCGCACACACCGCTGGGCCCCGCGCTGGCTGTCTGCGCCCCCCGCGCACTGCCCGGCACCACCGTGCCGCCTGCCCGGCTTCGCCGGCACACTGCCTGGTGCCCCCGTACCGGCTTCTCGTTCACCCCACGTACTTACCAACTCTGCCAGCGCCCTACCCGGTGCCCCTGTGCGCTGCCCGCCTAGCCCGCACATTGCCTGACTCTGCCGACGCCCTACCCGATGCCCTCACGGCTTTCCCGGTGCACCCACGACCTGCCCGGCATCTAACCAGCATGCCCGCATCACGCGCAGCCTACCCGCTGGCCTCCCGACCACCGACTTTCCGAGCCGCGCCCCTCACGGCAATGGCCAACCCTGCCCCGGCCTTCGGGCCGAGCCGCCTGCGTGGCGGCATCCCGACCGAACCGCCCTCGCAGTCTGCTGGGTCGGGCCCAGCGGACCGGGCCTAACTTAACAGGCTGACCCGCCCAACGGGCTGGGTCAGACCCATCAGGTCCCCGGGCTGCCCCACACCAGGTCGTCCCAGACTGTGTTGGGCCGAGTCGGTTCGACCGGGTCGGACCGGACCCGAGCCCACTACTGACCCCGTTTGCTTAATTTGGTCATATCTTTGGCACCTCACGTCTGTCTGATGAACCGGCATCGGTGTTGGTAATCCGGATGGGAGACTGTCCCTTTGAGAATACCCCACTCGAGTTCGGGGTATAGTTGATATTTGGTCCGGTTGGTTCGTACACGAATCCAACCAGTCCCCCGGGAGTGAAAGTCTAATAACTATGATATTGGGTGTCCGATTGACGCACCATCTATTGCGTTGAGACCTCTATGAAGAGGCGGAACTTTTTGATACTTCCACGTGGGAATTCACGACACATGGAGTATCGACTTGTAGCTCATGGAGCAGACCCTCCTAGTGATGAGCAAGAAGATTGCAAAGACCTAGTAGCTGACTGAGACTTGAAGATAGTTGAACGATTGACTTGGTGTGATTCGGATGGCCTAGTGGGGAGAACTAGGTAGTAGTAGCAGACCTACGGCGGAGGAGCACTTGGTTGTAGCGGCAGACCCACGGTACTCGACAGAAGGAGTACCTCTTTAGGCTATGAGGGGGAGCGCTTGGTTGTTGCGGCATACCAATGGTTGGGAGCGCCTTTGTGTTATCGCGGCAGACCCACAATACTCGACAGGTGTAGTACCTCAGCAGTCCAAGGTTAATGGGAAGCGCTTGGTTGTTGTGACAGGCCCACAGTACTCGACAGAGGAGGTGTTTTCCGGCATTCGTGGTTTCGACATCGTGAATAAATATCCTGGTTGAGATGAGTATTTGACTTCTTTTTTTCCTCTTGACTGAGATGGGTTAATAGATAACATAGGTATATGTATGGGAATATACCTAAGTAGTGGTTATCTGTTGAATCTCATACTTTGTGGTTTATCCTTGTTGGATTTTGTGAGACCTTGAGGGGATCGGGGTCCCTACTGAGTATCGTTATACTCACCCCTGCACGGGCTATGCCCGAACCTCATTGTATTGGTTTCAGACGATGGACAGCTCTGACTGAGGCAGAGAGTAGCAGGACTTGATGGTACCCGGAGGTGTATCACTTGGAGTGAATGTAAAAATAGGAGTCTCACGAAAAGATATGGAGTGCTGAGGAGGCCATTTGTACCTACCTTTCAAGTAGGAACCCTGGAGGATGACCTAGTAGCTACTTTACTTTTCTTTAGTTGTACTTGCTTTCCAGTTGTGCTTGTACTTTCCTATTGGGCTAGTATTTCCGGCCCCTTTTACTTTCCATCACAATTTTTGTATACAGTTTTTTCATAATGTTTTGCTCCCAGTAGTGTACACTGAATTTTTTTGTTTACAGTTATAAAGGAAATGCCTTCCCAGTTTAGGGATATACGCCTTTGGTTCTAGTCTCCAGCTCTTGGCCTATGGAAGGCAGGTTTGGGGTACTTACGACATAGGCAGTGTGCCGGGCAGGGTGCCGGCAGGCCGCGAGCAGGCGGGCCGGGCCCCGCTTGGGCCTGCGATGTTCGGCCGGAAACATCGGTGTGCTGTGGGGGGTGGTGTGATTCACAGAGGGTGCAGGTAGTGCGGCATTCGTCATTACCGCCTTTGTCGTCGATGCCTCATCGCCATGCCGTAGAACGTCACCACAAGGAATAAAAATCAACAGAGGGTGTCATGCCATGTTAGGTTGGCCCGCACCTTCCGTGTTTAGGGAGGTATCATTTGGCTCATCAAGAAAGTAAATGATCAATAACATGTCCACAATTATACCATTTTCTTATCTTCTTCATCAGATAAAAAGGGATTTTTATGGACTTGTTATTGATCATCTACTTTCTTGATGAGCCAAATGATACCTCCCAAAACGCGGAGGGTGCGGGGCAACCTAACATGGCTCGACACCCTTCATCGATTTTTCTTCCTTGTGGTGACAATCTATGACATGACGATGAGGCATCGATGAAGAAGGCGACAACGACGAAGGTCGCGCTACCAGCGGCCTCCGCGAATCACGCCCCCCCCCCCCCCCCCCCCCCCCCGCGGGGCACTGATGCTCCCAGCCGAACATAATCAGCCCGAGCGGCGCCCAGCCTGCCTGCCAGCGGCCTCCTGACGCCCTACCCAGCGCGGGGCCTGCCTGCCCGCAGCCTCCCGACTTTCTTCCCGGCGCACAGCCCGCCTGCATGCGGTGCCCCCACACTGTACCCAGCGGCCTTCCGGCGCCCCCGCGGCCTACCCGACCACTGCCGCGCCCTGCCCGGTTCCCCTACGGCCTGCCCGACCCCTGTTGCACCCTACCCGGCACCCCCGAGGCATGCCCGACGTCTAGCCGGCCAGCCCGTGCCCAGCGTTCTCTACCTGCTGGCCTCTCGGGATGAGCCTCTCGAGCCGCACCCCTTGAGGCGCTGGCCAAACCGGCACCGACGTTCGGGTCGAGCCACCTACGTGGCGACATCCAGGCCAAACCGCCCTTGCAGTCCGCTGGGCCGGGCCCAGCGGACCGGGCTGAATCGCCCAACGGGCTGGGTCAGACCCAGTGAGTCTGACCGGGTCGACCCAGACCAGGTTGGCCCAAACTGGGTTGGGCAGAGTCGGTTCGACTGGGTCGGACTGGACCATGGTCCACTACTAACCCCTTTACTTCCTTTTGCCCTAACTTTGACACCGGATGTCCGTTTGACGAACCGTCAGTGGTGTTGGTATTCATGGAGCGAAGACATCCCATTGAGAATACCCCACTAGAGTTCGGGTTATAGGTGAGATACGATCAGGTTGGATCGTACATGAATTCAATCGGGGCCCCAGGACTAAAAGGCTAGTAACTAATAGACCGAGCGTCTGATTGACGCGCCGTCTGTTGAATTGAGACCCCTATGATGTGGACGACCTTTGAGATACTTCTAAGTTGGACTTAATGATAGTCGGAGTATCAACCAGTAGCTTGTGGATCAGATCATCCATAGACGAGTAGACATTTGTACGGGAACCTAGTAGCTGGCTGAGACTTGACGACTGCTCACTGATTCGACTCGGAGTGATTCGACTGGCCTAGTGAGGAACACCTCTGTGTGAGCACAGTAGACCCATGGTGGGGAGCACCTTTGTGTGAGCATGGTAGACCCACGATACTCGACACGTGGATTACCTCAGCAAGCTACAAGGGAGGTGCCTCTGTGTGAGCACAGCAGACCCATGGAGAAGAGTGCCTCTGTGTGAGCGCAGAAGATCCACGGTACTTGATAGGAGGAGTACCTCAGCAGTCCAAGTTAGTGGGAAGTGCCTCTGTGTGATGTGCCAAGCCAACTGTACTTGATAAGGAGGAGTTCTCCAACAACTGAAGGTTCAGATTAATAAAAATCTGGGTTTGAGATGAGTCAATGACTATTGTGTTTTCCTCATGATTGAGATGGGTTACTAGATAACTTATGTATATGTATGGGCATATACCTAAGTAATGGTTAGTTGTTGATTTCATACTTTGTGGTTTAACATTGTTGGATTTTGTGAGACCTTGAGGGTATCGGGTTTCCTGCTGATATCGTTATACTCACCCCTACACAGGCTATGCTCGCACCTTATTTTGTTGGTTGTAGATGACGGATAGTGCTGACTGAGGCAGAGAGTAGCAGGACTGGACGGTAGTTGGAGGAGGACCACTGGATGTGACGACACATGGAGGAGACAAACGGATGAGAGTGCTGAGGAGGATATATGTAACTACCCTTCAAGTAGGAACCCCATAGGACGACTCGGTAGCTACTTTACTTTTCTTCCAGTTGTGTTCTCTGATGTTTTTTTATAGTTATTAAGGAAATTCCTTCTCAGTTTAGGGATTTACGCCTTTGGTGATAGTCCCCAACCCCTGTCCTATGGAAGGCGGTCTTGGGGTAGTCACGATACGGGCCCTAGGGGATGGGTCGTAAAAAATTGGTTTCAGAGGATTAAAAGGAATTGTTGTAAATGTTTTATTGATAATCTACTTTCTTGATGAGCCAAATGATACCTATCTAAAAACTGAGGGTGTGGGCCAACCAAACATGGCCCCGACACCCTCCATCGATTTTTCTTCCTCATTGTGATGTGGAAAACCCACGGTACTCGACAGGAGGAGTACCTCAGCAGGCTACGTTGGGGGCGTCTCTGTGTGAGCGCAAAATACCCACTGTTGGGAGTGCTTCTGTGTGACGCAGCAGACCCATAGGTCTTGGTAGGAAGAGTACTACAACAGTCTAGTAAAGTGGCAAGTGCCTCTATGTGACGCGGAAGGCCTAAAGTACACGATAGAGGAGGAGTACACCATCAGCCGAGGTTCTGTTAGTGTGAATGGGGTTGTTACTTAATAAGACCCCTAAAATAAAATCCTGATTTGAGATGAGTCAACGACTTTTGTGTTTATCTAACGAATGAGATGAGTTACTAGATAACTTATGTATATATATGGGCATATAACTAAGTGATGGTTATCTATTGATTTGATACTTATGGTTTATACTTGTTGGATTTAGTAAGACCTTGAGGGTCACGAGGTCCCTACTGAGTATCATTATACTCACCCCTGCATGGGCTATGCCTACACCTCGTTTTGTTGGATGCAGATAACGGACATCGGTGACAGAGGGGGAGAGCGCCGGGACTGGACGGTACCTAGAGGTGGACCTTACGACGAGTCGATACATAGAGGAGTCTGACAGATGTAGAGTGATGATGTGGGCATCTATACCTCCCCTTTAGGTTGTGTAATACCCCAACCCCAGTTACCCAGATTCGGTGAATTATTTCATAACATTGGCATGATCACAAAAGATCAAGTCTCGAAAGGCCGATTAGTTTAGGAGCCTTGGAAACACTAGATACATTCATAATTCTTACATTAAATAATATAGTAAAACAAAACAACAACAGCATCTTGTCTTCATATCCCATCATACTATCCCTTCAGGTCATTCATAATATACTTCTTCAAATCCTGGAAAAATTAAAACATTGAAAGGGGTGAGCTCAGATGCTCAGTAAGGATAACAATATAGCGGAAGCTTTCATAAATAAACATAAACATTTATGGCAATTTATAACTAAACAAAAACCTTTTAAACATGAACTTCAGCATAATATGGCAAAAGTAAAATGAAATAATTCCATTTACTTATTCACATTGATATTCTACTGGTCGAATAATCACATGCAATATCAATAACCACTTTCATAATGATGGAATACATAATGCCAGACTATCATAACCACATAGCCAAAGCCTCGCGCCAAGACTACAGATAAGATTTTGTCAAGGCCTCGTGACAAGACACTAGTTTGTATCATGAGACCTACTAATGCATCAAGAAGCTATAGCGGGATCCACCCATCACTTATTAAGTCTAATGCATTCCTCATATGAACAGGTTTAAACAAATCATAAACCATAACATAATCGTATCACATAAAACATGAATAAAGGAAACATAAAATTTCCACATTTCAATCACAAGATATTAATACACCACATTGATATAATAAAAACATTATCAAAAGCATTTTCAATACCAAAATAAAATAAAAGTAAAATATGGTATTTATTATTCATTTAAAACAATGTTATAGCTTATAGAGGAAGCAGAAACTCAAATAATAGTCACGGCGGCGGAGAAGTCGTTTTCTCCGGATACATAACAAAAAAATTCCTTTTGTTGTTTAGTAAAAACGCTTCGTATAAAAAGATTCATTTTGAATAAAAGTAAAATTCAAAGGGGTTTATACACTGTATAAATGAAAGTTGTGTATAAAACCAAATATGCATCAATGAAAGGAGATTGAGAAAAAGTCCCTTACAAAGATAATTTTTTAAATAAAATAGATCTATTATGTGCATTAACTATAAGTACACATAAAGAAATAACAAATACAAGATAGGACATAATAATATCATGACATAATTTGAAAGTAGGAGATTAACCCAAAGAACAGAAATTGGGTTAAGAAGTTCCCTTACCTCGTTTCCGACTTCACTCGACCGTTCCTTAGTCTCTGAAATAATAAACTAGAGTTAATCTCTACTTTCTTAAGAAAATTTTTCAATTTCATTATCCCTTTTATATCACTTTTTAAAATTTTACGAAAATTATGTAATCATTTAAGTTAATAACGGTCGTCTTGTCCATCCTTGGTACTTGAGTCAATAATAAACGTATTATAATTACAAGTTGTTTATGTGGAAGAATATCCATTATCTATAGAATTATATTCATGACGTAGATATCATATATATCATATATATCCATTATATACATTCATTCATAATATTACGTAACATTTAAAGGTAAGAAATGAAATGCACCGTTCATGGAGACGGTAAGCCGTACGTACGCATGAACGCTACTTTCATTTCTATTTCGTATTTAATGGAATGAAATAATAATGATATAAAGGTATATTATAATTACAGTGTAATATCATATATAATATCATTTAATCCTTCTTTTATACATCCCAACTATGGAATTAACGATTCAAATCACTTTGAGGGGGCGGTAGTCCGCACTTCCTAAAATGAAATTATCGCGTTTACCCATAATGAAAATCATAAAGGCATGACATAAATGAGAAATAAAGATGAATAATGAAAACATTAAAATAATATATATCATGTATAAATATAGTGACACCTTAATGGCCACCATGAGATGGTTTAAAAGAATATTGAAAAATCATCGTTTCATGAGGCAAAAATTCACCAACCACATAAATAGTATGTTCTTTAACCATTAGACGAAGGTGTGTGTAAGTGTAAATCAAATTATTCTCATAACAACATCCTTGTATATTGAATATAATAGTGTTTTTACAAAATAATGTAATAAAAATAGTTCATGGGGTTGGAGAAGCAAAATAAAACAAAATAACATAAGAGAAGACATTACCTTAAAATCGGGCAACTCTTTTTGATTTGAGCCAAAGGCTTCCTTGGGAAGATTTCTGCACAAAGTTAGGCTTCTAGGTGTAAGAGATGGAAGTTGAGAGAGTATTTGGGCAGAGGTTGGCCGAGCCAAATGGCTTGAAGGTGTGAATAAGGAGGTAGATGTGGGGGCCTTTTATAAGAGGAGAGTAGGGGCACTCTTGGAAAGTAATGAAATGTTACATTATTATGAAGTAATTTTCGGATTTCAAAGGTTCCACAATTATATATTTCGAGTATAAGGTGATAAGGGTTCTAAATCTACCCATACAATAGGTTTTTGACAAGTGTAAGTCTTAGATTTTACATTATCTTTTCATTTTATTTAAATCGTTAATTAATGAGGTAATCGTTGCATCATCATGGTGTCAAAAATAATTTAATTTATTTAATGTCTAAAAATTATATAAAAAATATCCTGATGTAGGAAATAGTTTTAGCTTTCCAATGAATATTTATAGTCAAAAAGTTAACTTAGATAACCCCATGTAATAATTGTATTAGTAAAACAACACATGTTTGTGACAATTTTTTTTACTTTAAATAAAATGTTATTAATGTCATTTTCTTACCCAAGTGGCTCCATGGGGTCCCCAAGTTAACCCATGGATTTTCTTAGTCTTACATTAATCATCCAATAAGTGTAGGACAAGTGTAAAGGTATTTTCATATTTTTATAATATCAATTTTACCTTAAATTTCACTAATTACCTTTAATCGCGATTAATAAAACATAAAAGTTACTATTCATAAAAAAATTATTTTAATCCAATTGAACCACATTTTTCTTCCTAATGACAACCATGTATGTTAGATTTTTTAAATTCAAATCACAGAGCTTGTAAGATTTCATTTAAACGAAAAATCTGTTTTTAACTACCACTTAGTGGTTTCACTATTCATCAAAAGTCGATGTTTTTCAGAACAACTCCAAAAAGTAACCCTAAGATATATTTGATATTAATAATTCAAAAATGATATTAATTTTACAAAATTCAAAACATATAATTTTAATTAATTAATTTAATAATTAATTCCCGCAGTCACAACAAATAGCATGTTTTTAAGAAAGAATATCAATCAAAAGATTTACAATTGTTTATGTCCAATTTCAATGTGAAATTAATTCTAATGTCCACCATTGAATAAAATGGTAAAAATATATTATAATTGCACTGTATAACCACTAAATTGTATAATATATCACTATAAATTATTTTTATTAAAAAAGTTTTTTTTAAGTATTTTTCACTATTCATCAAAAAAATGAAAGTTCTCAGAAAAATACCAAAAACTTAACATAGTCTAATTTCGATATTATGAGTCCAAAATTGAAGTCCATTTTGAAATATGAAATTTATATAATTTCAAAAAGTGGGTATTACTATTCATAACTGCTACTTTTATTGGTCGCAGTGTGTTAGAACTCGAGGTTGCGTACAACACACGCTGCTCTATTATTCAAAGAGAAGCGTACCATGGAAGCTTGGGGTGTTATAGGTAGGAACCTGGGAGGATGATCCAGGAGCTGCTCTTTAGATTTTATTTGTTTTTCCCTTTTTCAGTTGTACTTGTACTTTACAGTTGGGCTTGTATTTCTATCCACTTTTACTTTCCAGCACACTTTTGTATACATATTTTACATGGTGTTTTACTTCCTGCTGCGTATTCTGTTGTGTGTGTTTAGTTTATAAAGACAATTCCTTCCATGTTTATAATGGAACCACCTTCCATACTCAGACAGATGGCCAGACCAAGCGGACCATTCCGACCCTCGAGGACATGCTCTGTGCTTGAGTCCTCGACTTTGGTCACAACTGGGAAGATCATTTACCTTTGGTGGAGATTTCATACAACAAAAACTATCACTCCACCATCAGTATGAAACCATTTAAGGCATTGTGTGGTCAACCATCCACAAAGGTGCTCCCCTACTAGACCAGTCGAAACACTCTGAGTCTAAAGGTCCGTAGTCGTTAGGTCTCAGCCAACTACTCGGTCTCCGTACTCCGCTCGCTCGTCTCTGGGAGGATCCGCTCCACAAACTATGGGTCGACACTCCAACTGTCATGAAATACCATGAAAAATTATCTCAAAGGTCCTCCTCGTTAAAGGGATCTCATGGCAATAGATAGTGCGTCAATCAGACGCCTGGTCGGTGAGTTATTGGAATTTCCGTCTTAGGGGGCCAGTTGGTTTTTAGGTTAAAACCAACCTAACCATACCCCAACTATATCGAATCATCAAGTGAGGTATTCCAAAAAAACCATATCTCTCCATGATTTCCATCGCCGCAGATGGTTTGTCGATCAGACACCCGTAGACCAAGATATGGGTGAAAAGGTGTAAACAGTCCAAAGCGGGTCCGGGTCCGGTCCGACCATGTTGGACTGACCCGACCAGATCCGAGTTCAGACCGGGGTCCGACCTGATCTGCGGGTCTAACCCAGTCTGACGGGGCGGCCCTGCCTGAGTGGGCGACCCAACCCAAGGGTGTCCCGACCTGATGGCGGCCCGGCCCGTTGGCAGCCCGACCTTGATGGCGGCCCGACCCGATGGTGGCCCGGTCCGTTGGCGGCCCGACCCGTTGGCGGCTCGGCCCAATGGTGGCCTGGCGGTTCGCGGGGTCTACCTCTGCCATGGACAGGGGTGAGCCGCCCACCCCTGGCTCCCAAATAGCTCTTCCATTCGTGTGAGCTCCAACTGGCTCCAGGTGGCGCCGGTCCAGCACAAGCGGGACCATACAGGGTCCCACTCCACCCGGCTGGCCGACCGGCCAGCCACTCTGCACCACTGACACGGCGCGATGGCGCCGCACCCCTATGCTGCGGCCCACCCTGGTCGCGGCCCCCTGCTGGCCTCCGCACGGAGCGACGACACTGCTCGCCTCCGCCGCGTCCCGCCCTGGCCGCAGCTCTCCTTTTATGCGGCACGGTGGTACCACACCCTCTTGGTGACCCGACGGCCTTGCACCACCGGTTTCTTCGTGGCCGGCCCGTAGTCGGGCGCCATTTCTTTTGTCGTATTCCATTCCCTTGACGGTAGTGTTGCACCGCCACCGTCGTCAACAAATGAGAATAACAAAGGGGGAGGGTCATTCCATATTCATACGGTCCGTGCCCTCCTTGTTATGGCGTTATCATTCGGCATTTCACATTCCAAGATATTGTAAGGTGAATAATGGGAAAAAATTCAACTCAATACCCCTACCTCGTTTGTTGATGATCGTTGACGAAGTCGTTGGAAAAGGGAGGACGTCGATTCGTTGATGTCATAAATTAAAAAGCCGAGTATCGTGTCATCGGCGTTCTTCAAGGACGGTGCTCCTTCCTTTGTTCTGGTAGAAGAAGTATGAGGGTGTTTTCCGTTCTTCGTTAGCGGAAGAGGTGTTCTTTGTCGCTCTTCATCTCCTCTCCCGAATGTTCCACCAAATAATTGTGCCAACCAAAATAATGGGTTAAGCTAACCCATTATTTAATTGTTGGCCAAAATAATTCAAATGGTTTAAAATAATTAATTGAATGAGTTCAATCAATTAATTAGGAGGGTTGGCACCATAAAGTGGGAAGTTCAATAGTATTCAATTAAATGAAGAGATTTGAAAAAAAAAATTAAACCATGGAAGTTTAGAGGTTTCACCACTTAAATGGGGTGTTAAAGGGGTTAGTTTCTCAGGTGGCCCCAACTTAATAATCCTCCCAAGGGAGGTTATACTTGGGAAGGCCCCACCACCATAACATCCCATGGAAGGTTCGGGTGCATTTCCCCCCACCTCCAACCTCCCCTTGGATATTTTAACCGCCATAATAAAAATAAGCTAACACTTATTTTTATTTAACTTTATTAAAAACCCCAAAATCTAACTTCCATTATCGTTAGAAAAAAATTGCGGTAAAGGTCTCACTAAGTAATATCTGATGCTGCAAGTTCAATGGTGCCCTTGGATTTCAATTCCGAACATCGGTTCAATAGTAATAAAACGCCGCTCGCACGTTAACTGAATGTACCCGAAAAAGAGTTTGGAAAATAATTATCAGTCACCCTCGACCCACGTCGGTCGAGGTTAGGCTCTACCTAGGTGAGTCACACCCCAAAGAACCCAACGGTACTCTCATATTTCCAATCCGAGTTACAGTTTAAATGTTATGAATTTTACAATAAAATAATTGTCACTTAATTATTTTATTTGTGGCCATTAACTAACTTTCTCTGGTGGCCCTCGCCGACCCAAGTTAGTATCTGCTTATAGAAAGACTACCCTCACGAGTTCATTGGTGGTCACAGATTTTTTATCCGATTTACCGTTTTGAGTTATAAGCATTTGAAAAATAAAATAACTTCATTTAATTATTTTATTTATAGTTATGCCATTTTCAGGTTTTCTCAAAGGAGGCATGCGCCAACTACACTTAAGTCACGCCTAGAGTAAACCCGCCATTCTGAGTGCAACAGTGGCCTCAAATTTATGATCTAAGTGACCGTTTAAGTGTTATTCCACTTTTCAGGAAAACTTCTTACGAGAGTTAATTTAAGCTTAACAGAACTTCGATGGATCATTCCGGAAAATCCGGGCCTCAGAATCAGGCGTCGTCAGATTTTGCGGACTCATAAAATTATCATGTGTTTAAGAAAAAAATTTCCACAGAATTTCCAGGTCTTTAAATTATACCCACCTCAAGTCTTTACATCCCCGTAAGCTAAAACTCGAACTATGGAAACAAAAGGGGGTACTCAGAACGCATCTGAGCATCCCGCTCCCATGTTCTCTCCTAGAGGTTCCCATGCTGCCAGTGAACGCGAAGCAGAGGTATCGACTGTCCACATAGGACCTGCTCCTATTGATCCTCAATCTCTACTAGAACCTCCGTAAAAGTCTCCCCGTCATCGAAGTAAATGGGGCCGAAAATACAATCCCAACAGGAAAGTACAAGTACAACTGAAAAAAAGTGAAGTAGCTAATGGGTTTTCCTCTGGGGTTCCTACCTGAAGGGTAGGTACAGATGTCCTCCTCAGCACTCCCGTTCATCCGTCTCCTCCGTGTACCATCACACCGAGTGGTCCACCTCTGAGTATCGTCCAATCCTGCAACTCTGTACCTCAGTCAGTGTTGTTCGTTGTCTGCAACCGACACAATGAGGTGCAGGTGTAGCCCGTGGAGGGGTGAGTATAACGATACTCATTAGAGACCCCGATAACCTCACGGTCTCACAAAATACGACAAGGATAAACCAAAAATTATGAAATAAATGGATAACTATTTCATAGTTATATGACCATACATATACCTATGTTATCTGGTAACCCATCTCAATCAATAAGAAAACACAAAAGTTATTGACTCAGCTCAAACCTAGATCTTTATTAATCTGAACCTTCAGCTACTGGAGAAATCCTCCTCTATCGAGTACAATGGGCCTGTCGTGTCACACAGAGGAACTTCCCACTAACTTGGACTACTGAGGTACACCTCCTGTCGTGTACCGTGGATCTGTTTCCCTCACACAGAGGTACTCTCCACCGTGGGTCTGTTGCGGTCAGAAAGAGGCACTCCCCTGGTAACCTAGTGAGGTACTCCACGTGTCAAGTATCGTGGGTCTATATCACTCACATATAGGCTCTCTCCACCGTGGGTCTACCGCGCTCACATAGACATGTTCCCCAATGGGCTAGTTGAATCAATTCGTGTCGAATCGGTCTGCAGTCGTCAATTCGCATCCAGCTACTAGGTTCCCACACAAATGCATGCTCGTCTTTGGAAGATATGCTCAACGAGCTACTTGTTGATACTCCAATTTTCATGAAGTACCACATAGAAGTATCTCAAAGTTCGGACATTACATATGGGTCTCAACGTAATAGATGACACGTCAATCAGACGCCCAGTCTGTTAATTATTAGCCATTTAGTCCCGGGGGCCCGGTTGGATTCGTGTACGATCCAACCTGACTGTATCTCAACTATACCTTGAACTCTAGTGGGGTATTTTCAAAGGGAGTACTTTGCACCATGAATACTAGTTCCACTGACAGTTCATCAAACAAACGTCTGGTGCCAAAGATATGACCAAAAGAAAGTACAAGGGTCGGTAGTGGGCACGGGTCCGGTCCGACCCAGTCCGGGTCAACACGGACAGACCCGATGGGTCTGACCCAGCCCTTTGGGCAGGTCAGCCTGGTAAGTTAGTCCCATTCCTCGAGACCCAGCCCAGTGGACTACGAGGGTGATTTGGCCCGGATGCTGCCACATAGGCAACTCGACCCAAAGGCCGGGGCCTGTTCGGCCAGCGCCGCGAGGGGCACGACACAGGAGGTCGATGGCCGAGAGGCCAGCGGGAAGGCCGCGTAGGGCGCAGGCAGGCCGACTAGACACTGGGCATACCACATTGGTACCGCGCTGGCCGTGAGGGCATTGGGTAGGGCACCAACGGAGCCAGGAAGCGCGCGGGGGTACCTGGTAGGGCACTCGTAGAGACGGGCAGCACGCAGGGTGCACGGGCAGGCAGTGCAGGGGCGCCTAGTAGGGTTCCAGCAGAGCCGGGTTGCACGCGGGGCGCGTGGGCAGGGGGTGCTGCAGCGCCGGGCAGGGAACTAGTGCGCTAGGTAGGCCGCGGGGGCGCTGTCAGGGCGCGACAGGGGTCGGGCAGGCCGCGGGTGTGCCAGGCAGGGTGCTGAGCAGGGCACGACAGTGGTCGGGCAGGCCACTGGGAGGCCGCGGACAGGCGGGCCACATGCTGGGCAGGGCGCCAGGAGGCCGCGGGCAGGCGGGCTACGCGCCGATCGGGCCGACGGTGTTCAGCCGGAAGCTTCGGTGTGCCCCGGGGGCGGCACAATTTGCGTAAGCCAGGGGTAGCGCAACCTTTTTCATTGTCGGATTTGTCATTGTCGCCTCTTTTTTCTTCCAAAGGACAACACGATAAGAACAGCAGAGGAGTCAGGCCATGTTGGTTTGGCCCGTACCCTCCTCGTTTAGTGTGGTAACAATTGTCTCATAGAAGGGGATGATCTTCAATTATTTTTAAACCACACAATGATTATTTTCAAATCCAAAGAAGTGGAAAATAAAAGGATAAGTCATCAACATGTATTAAAACCCCCTACCTTGCTCATAGTTGTTTAACATTGGCACAAAAAGGTGGGTGTCATTCGATGACAGAGTCCAAGAAGAAGACATAGAGGATCATCGTTCGTTGTATCCGCCAAGAACATCCAAACCCGAGTTGCGTCGACTTGTTGATGATGCTCCACGTCGATAGGTGTCTGAGGAAGAAGTCGAAGAAGGTTGATGTTCTTCATTATTCGTTGGAGAAGGCGTAATCCTCCAAGTGATGGGCGTCTCCTCACTTTTCCAGCGTTTCATCGCTTAGTGAAGCACTCCCAAATCATCATCCCAAGATCCCTATATATAAGAGAGGGGGAGAGGTATGTAACCATCATGGAAATTATGACGGTTCATTTCTTAGGAACCTTCCCAAATTCCAACGATGCGTTTACATAATTTAAAAGGGGGGGGAGCGAATTAAATAGCGTTGGTGCAATTTTAAAAGTGTGTTGGATTAATTATTGGGAGGATTCCAAGAGGCTTCCCCCACATAGCCTGCATAAAAAAAATAAATGATAGAATTTAATTTTATGTTGACACATAAAATTAATTGATAGCATGTAGTTTTTTTTGACATATAAAATTTAATTGAAAACATTTAATTTTACGTTGACAGATGAAATTAATTGAGGGAGTTGAGAGGTTTTGATCTCGGGTGGTCCCCACATCATAACCACTAGCGGGAGGTTATGTTCGGGTGGGCCCCACCCCCATAACCTCTAATTGGAGGTTAGGATGTGGCGGTCCCACCTCCAACTCCCAAGTGGATGTTTTAACCAATAATCACTAACATGGCAGCTTAAAATAAAATAAAGTGTTGTACACTTTATTTTATTATTTTTTTTATAAAAAGCCAAAAACTGACTTTTTTTCTCGACCAACTGCCATTGAGGTGAAAGTCGTCTTAAGAGAAAACTTGCACTGCGAGTTCAACAGTGCCCTCAGATTTCAATTCTGAGCACCGCTTCAATAGTTACAAAATGCCGCTCGCGCGTTTACTGAACGTACTCGAAAAAAATGTTCGGAAAATTATTATCAGCCACCCTCAACTAACGTCGGTCAAGGCTAAGCTCTTACTAGATGAAACACGCCCCAATGAACCCAACGGTACTCTCATATTTTCAATCCGTGTTACCATATAGATGTTATGAGTTTTACAATAAAATAATTGTCACTTAATTATTTTATTTGCGGCCAAAAACTGACTTTCTCTAGTGGCTCGCGCCAGCCAAAGTTAGTATCTACATAAATAAATAATACAATCATGAGTTTAGTAGTGGTCTCAGATTTTTAATCCGAGTTACCATTTGTGAGTTATAATCATTTGAAAAATTAAATAGTTTATTTAATTATTTTATTTACAATTATGCCATTTTTGGTTATTCTCACAGGAGGCCCACGTTGACTAATCTTAAGTCGCGCTAAGGGTAAACTCGCCATAATGAGCGCAACGGTGCCCTCAGAGTTCTAATCTGAGTTACCATTTAAGAGTTATTCTACTTTTTCAAGAAAACTGCTTACATGCATTAACTTAAGCTTAACAAAAACTTCGACGGATCATTGTGGGCACTGCGGGCCTCGGAATCACACGCTGTCAGATTTGGCAGACCCGTAAAATTTTCTTTTAAATAATAAAAAATAACATGGAAACTTTGGGTATTTAAAATTACACATTCTATTAAATCTATGACACCATAAGATTAGCACGAGGCATCCTTGTAAATAATCTATTAACACCGTTGAATAATTTTAATAAAATAAATGGCTAAAAATAGCTCAAGGGGGTTTGAAATATTGTATCATAAGATAATATTCCATAACAATATCAATAAAACCTAGAGGAAGGGAAATTTTTTTTTAAAAAATAGAAAATAAATCATCCTTTTGGTAATTAGATGCGTGAAAATCAGTAACCATATTCAGTTATTTTCAAGAATAAAATAGATTCACCCTATTGCACATAAGGATCTTGATTATATAGATGATATAAGTAATGATTCATGGAGTGGGAGAGTATCCCTAATGAAAATTGAAAAATGTGAAAGATTATTTTTCAAATGAGTTGAGATAAATACCTTGGTATTGGTAGATTTCAAGGCCATTCAAAATAAAATTATATTTAGAATGAAATGAGTATCTAGGAACATACCATTCATTGAATGCTAGAATAACTGAACACCTCAGGTCATAGATGATCCCCACAGCATGAGTAAATGGTTTCATGATCAGTCCACATTTAGTTTGATACCAATGGTTGTGAGATTAAAAAATAACTAGTAGCCATACATTAGAGTATTATGGATAGAATATAAATCACCCACCCCAGCCATGATCATCCTCAGATGGGGTGCATGCTACCAATTAATCAATAAGAAATTGAGTTACACCCCACCATGTTACTGAACCTAACCCCAATGTGATCTTTACACTTGAGGATCCATCAATCCTTGTCTTGTTCATCATATACTAGATGCACCAGCATCCAATCACCAAGATTTTTTCTGTGAAATTCTTCTCGTATTGGTTGATACCCATTCAATGAAACCAGTGGGACAAAAACACATTAATCAAAGCAACTCGAAATTCAATAATATTAAACATGAAAAGGTAATTCCATGGATCCAAAACCACCCACATTCAAATAACATGTGATAATCTGATTCGCCACTGGGGTTCTAGAAGTAACAAAACCTAGAGGACAAGATGACCCCCTTAATTAGTATTGATTCATCATTGGGGATTTCATGGTCCCTTAGGTTCCAAATGAGAATTTTAAATTTGTATGGGATGTCCATTCACTATATAATCCCTAAAAATCTATCTTTAACCTCCTAATATTAAAGAAGCATGTGATGGTAATCATTGGATGATAAAATCTTCATCTCAGATCTCATGAAGATTAATTAATCATGATTATCTGATAACATTATACTATGGAATAGATCATACTATTCCTCAGCTTGGATGGCATGAAAGATGGTTGGTGGGTGATCACCTTTGAAAATGAGATATATGGATTTAGGAACCTTGGGAATTTGAGAATATATCCCACCAATTTATATGACCCAAAATTGATTCCACCCCATCCAACAATCTAATATGACTATTTTAGAAGGGATGGTACATGGATCCATACCATTTTGTGTCAGCTTGATGTTTTCCCCTTCAATAGGTTAATATTCTTCCCATATTTTTGTGTGATGATTCTTCAATAGATAAGAATTCATTTTTCATCCTCCAATTCCATGTTTTTTTGTTGGAGGAATTGTGTGGAATACATGACACTTATAAGATTTACCACACCAACTTCAAATAAACTAGCCATAAAGTACCATGAATCCCAAATGATTCTACCAGCCTATTGATATTACCAAATGAATGAGTTCATTTGATTTTCTATTTTTTAAGACTTAAATTAGTGCCACTATGATAGACAATACATGCATCAGGATATAGGTGAGTACATAATTCACCAATTTAATTCTTCCCCCATTAGTGAGGAAGCGATTCTTTCAAATATTAATGTGACTATAGATATTTTCATCCTCTCCATGAAAATGTTAAATTTGAATCATACAAGGACATACTGGTTCTCCTAAGAATTCTATGAGGAATTTCCTCCATTGAAACACTATAATGGTTATGATCAGCTTATCCCACCTATACACACATACTTTCAAGATGAAAACACCACTCCTTGAAAAGATGATTATTTTACAACTCTATTTACAATATAATTATATAATTTTTTTGAGACCATGAATCAATTTAGCTAACCCATTTTGAGATAAGATCATGTTTTATATGAATAGGAGTTGAGACACACCATTGATATGAGACATACAATGTAAGGAGACGATAATCACATTATATATACCTCTATTTACATGCATAGAGAGAGAATCCAAAACCATAATGAAAATGGAGGGTGATAGTAGATATCTATTCCATAATCCCCAAGTGTATTTAATAATGACAAATTTTTTTCCATGGAGGAGATAAAGAGGTAAGGGGAGATGACAAACCTGAAGAGAATTTTATTCACCAATGCTGAGAATCCCAAACATGTTATGACTTCAAGGGTGAAGACTTGTTCATGTGTATCATGCGCCTTACATATTTCATCATTAAAGTCAATATTAGTTTATTTTTTGTTATTGTGTATCTATGAAATAATTTCTTGGGATATTCTTAATTCACTTGTGGTGGAACCCCCTTGATGAAGCTATAGTGATCTTAAAAACCCCACTAGTAGATGTGGATCAGAAGTGTCTTATTTTATAAAAATTTTAGGATCTTATAAAGAATGTTTTACATATTGATGGGGTGATAAATTTTTATAGAATCATATAATTTTATATTTTTGATGAGGATAATGGTGGTTACACAATCCTATCTCAATATGATACCTCCTCAAATGTAATTTTGAATGATATCCACCAGATCACCCTTTAATAGGTCCCCTGAATTCAAATAAAATGATCGGGAGAATTCATCTGGTCTAAGTTATATTTCAATGATGAGATTTATCAAATCATTACATATTTCATTTTCAATTTGATTAGTACCTATGATTGAATTGGGGTTATACGAGGAAATTTAGGGCTAGAATCTATTATATTAACATAAACCCTTGGGAAACCTGCTGACATTCATTGGATGAGAATATATAATTTGGATGTAAATTTATTTTGGACCATAACATCCACCATCACAATGTTATTAATGATGATGTAGTATTCTATACATACCATTAATATATTTATCCTTTTTTAAATAATAAATTCCTGAAAACATATAGTTTTCCTAGCACTAACTTTGATCCACAATACCCTGGATGCTTCCTCTCTAGTTTTTGCTTATTCCAGTAACATCTCATCTAATTGGGTTTTTATAGAAATGAAAACATAAGATCTCCACGTCCTTCCAATATTCATTTATTAAATTATCTCAGTAAATATAATTTTTAATACTATAATGGTCCTAATAATGAAATGGTTGGCTACATTTCATTAAATTCAGATCCCCTTTCAAACAACCTAGCATGTCCTGGAGACTAAACCCAAAATTATAATTCTTGGGTTTGAGCTAGGATTCATGAACCCATTGTTGAAAATTATGATTATAATCACACTATTTAAAAATGAAATAACATTCTCTATCAACTCTAACCAGTTCTAGGTTAATGTGTTGTGGTGAGTGGTCAGAGAGGACTCAGATGAGATAACACACCCTTATTGTAGAAAATAATTATAGGTCTTGATGATTTGTGAAGAAGCTATCAATATTACACCATAAGTGATTATGAACTTTTTCATAATTGAAGAAAGTGAATTTAACAACAGATAATCCCATTTCCTTAATCCCAATGTTTCAAATGGATGATGGGAAATCTTTCCTAGAATTCATTTGGGAAAACCTATGACTTTCTTGTCCAAAAAACTAAAATAGTATATATTTTTTAATAAATAAACAAAATAAGTTCTATCTAAATTTTAAAAAACTATTTTATGCCATATCATATATTTATTAATTACATTACATACAAAAAAAAGATAAATCAGTAATGGTAACTAAAAAAACCTTGGAAATAATATACTGCTATGAAAAATCAAATTGTTCCATTGAATTGTTATTTTTCTATACGATCTAGATATACTAATTGGAGGGATCTCCCTGACTGAATTCATTAAAACCCATCCTTCATGTGTAATAAAAAATCATGATATATGTTTTTTTAGTTCTAGTGAAATTTTGATGTAATTTTTTTTGTTGGTGATCTCATTCGAGAGAAAATTAATTTTTACTTGTGTTTCCAAAGAATGATAATTTTTTATTATGGGGGAGATCATAGGATAAGATGATACATAGGAATAATACCCAAAATCAAGGTGTTACTTGTTCATGATAAATATAAACAAACTTTCTTCATAGTGCGATTTCTTTTACATACACCACGGGATTGATAAATACATTTTTGACCATTTTTTCCATATTTGGAATGATTAATTATATGGAACTGAAGATATTATAAATAGGTATTGGTGAACCCTTTGAATATACAAGGTCCAAACAATTGGTATATGATAGGGGATCTAAGCATGGATGCCTTGAAATATCCTTCCAAGAGATAATTGAAAGGAGAGTATGGGTGATCTTGATGAATATATGACAAAACCAAATCCCTTAATAGTTTCCAAAAAGAGATTTATTTCTAGTAAAAAGACATATTTTATAACTTAATAATACTTTAGGGAGGTATCCCATACTCATAATCATTGATTTTACCAAATATCTCTCATACTGGTCTCAACAGATCGACTAAACATTGATCAAATCCCATATATAGTAATTGAAACCTTAGAGACATCATTTTTAAAACATATTTTTATTGAATATTTAATATATAAAATTATAATACGTAGAAAAACCAAAATGTTTTATCGTCATTGGAATCATGGATACATAAAAAAAAATTCATAAGTGATATGAATTATCTCCAACTCTGTTCTACATAACATAATCCCTTCTTATACAAATCATACAAAAAACATTTCTTCATAACATGGGGAAAGAAAACATAAAAATGGGTCTTCCCATATTTTTAATTAGGGTAAACAACATATATATCATTTGATAGTCATATGAGATCTTAAGATACCTATATGGGTATCATAACATGATCTTAAAAATTTAAATATACATACCATAAAAATTATAGAAGAAAATCATGAGTCATGGTATCAATAAAGATAGTTAATAGGATATGGATCCTAATAGAATCAGAGAACACGAGTCAATGGAGATTAAAATTTAAATAAGAAATAATTTTTCATAATACAACTCTACAAATAATATTATTTTTGTTGTCAAGGATCACTTCCAAGAATATCATAGAATATTATGTTCACTCCCCATTAAATCAAATTTTATGTAAAGTTTCACTCTTAAGACTGTTATAGTGGACAATGAACTATACTAAATTAATTTAACCCGCAGTCTAGTCTTTCTTATCCCTTGTGATATCCATAAATACCCAATGCATTGGAAGAAAATATAATTTTGATCCCACCTATCAAATAATCAGAATTCACTAATATATATGCCAACATATCTTAAATCAGTCATCATATATTATAACCTAGGGAAAGGAAAAACATTTCAATAAAAAATTAACAATTAATCATAAAATATCCCATATAAAGTAAACAGGTTTCATAAAAATCTATTCATCAATATAGTAAAACATCTATAGAATGAATAAGGAATGTATAATTAGATGATATTTCCAATAAAAAATATATAACATCCAATGATTTCATCTTTGAAGAAAATAAATTTAAATGAATAGTTAGAAATTTTTTTAAAAAAATAACCATTTTTCATTAATTTTTTATGATAATATATAATGTTACACAAAATTATAAAAAACATTATATTTTAAAATAATTAAAGATATTTTTAAATAAAGATTAAAATTATTGAGTGGTTATGTTGGTGTAAAATTTTGTTCATTCCTTGAACATTAAAGATAGGATTCATTAGAAAATTTCAAAAATAAAATAAAAATAAAAAGTTACGTGTTCAAAAGACTACAAGATGATTCCTTTTAAATATTTTTTTTAACTTAAATCATGGGTAAAAATGAATTTAAATAATAATATTATAATATTAATAACATTTATGGAAACATTTTAATAAAAAATGGGAATTATATAAATATAATTTTCAACTGAAGATAGAAATAAATCAAATCCTTAAAAAGAGTCTTGTGTATATTTAGTTCATAAAGTGAGGAAATGAATGGAAAATTTGTAATAAATTCAGACAAATAGTGGAGGTGAAAAATTATTAGATTAATAAGAGATATTTAATGAAATTATATCATCAAGAAACATAATCATAACAAATCCCGATAAACAATGTGATTGTAACATTAATGCATTATTACATTTTTAATATCCAAAAAGATAATTGATGTAATTTTGAACGGAAGATAAGTCATTAATTTTATATAATTTTAATGAATGTAACAAAAAATAAATTCATGGTAGTTATATACACCACACAATAGAATCACATGGGGAATACATCATAACTCCAACCAAAATGAAAGTGAGATGGGAAACCGTTATCTCAAGTCCAGAAATTATATCTATGACTATTAATACCTATATAATAACATATATCATTTATTCAATTCCTTTAAATGCCTTTTTAAGTATAATATATTATAATTAAACCATTTCATGAATTTATAAAACTTTTCATGTTTAGTTCATAAAAAAAATCTTTTACAAACAGGTTTCCAAAATTAAATAATTTTGAAAACATATTTCTCCTACAATAATGGGTTTTTCAAACCATAATATCATTTATATTTAAAATAAAACGGTTTCCATGAAACAGTTAAATAATTTTTTAAAATTTTTCAACATTAATATAATGGTATTTGAAAAACATAAATTTTAATAAATTATTTTTGCTCTAACAAGAATAGGGGTTTAGAAAACATTGAAATACAATTTTATATAAAATATTTTCCCTTACCAGAACATCTTATTCCAAAGTAATAATCCTAAACATATTATTGTTTCTCATTTAATATATATATATATATATATCCCTTTATAACTAGGTAAACCACATTAATTATTTTAGGTTAATGAATATAGAAGAACATTCTTGGTCTGAACACTTGAGATGAATGTGCTCTATTACATAGCAATCACTTACCATATGTCAAAATTTGAATAACAGGAATTTAAATAATTAGTTACTCATGAAAATAAAAAGGTAGATTTGGTAAATAATATTTACAATAATTTTTATATAAAAAATAAATTCAATTAATATCCATCTCGCATAAGGAATCATAATACGTCACCTCTACAAAAGAACCATACCTCAAATTTATGTGGAAAAAATGCATGGTAATATATTACCTTTGATGTTGAAACACCAGATCATGATTTGTTTTTCACATCATATCCCTATCTATTTACTAATCTATTAGAATCTACACATTATTCGTTGACAATGTTCGAGTTCCTACTAGCTTTCAAAGATATGTGGAAACATATTACCTGGTTAAAAAAGCTGATGTTTTTATTTGTGTCAGGTTTTGGTTATACTAATATTTTATTTAAAAAAAACAAGTGAATCAATATAGTTATGATTTATTAATTATATATATATATATATTATTTGATTTTATATAAAATAGTAATTCCTCAAATAAATGAATATGGTTCTAGAATCATTTAAAGACAATTATATTATTTTACATTGAATTACAATATTTTTTATGCATAATATATATATATACCGTTAACCATTTATTTTATCTTTATATTTAACATGATGAATATGAATATGAGTTAATATGTTTGAATTTAAAAATGCATGTTGACCTTTACATGTATTTAATAATACCTTTGTATAGGTTTTCAAAAAAACATTCGAATCTTATTTATTCCTTTTAAAATTGAATTTAACCATTTTGTGAGTTTTGGGTACCCATACATAGGTAAAATTTTAGGAATATTACCCTGAAGTATCTATATTGTGACCTTTATGTGATATTCCAAACTAGGACATTCCTTTTTCAGATGTTATGTAACCCTTATTTGGGGTCGTTTTACCATTACGTGAGGATTATGTTACCATTTTCTAACCTATTGACAAAACATACTACCTTTAAATGTGCATGGAATTACCCATATGCAACATTTGTGGCCTGCACAACCCTATTTAAGTGAGTTTTTACCATTTTTATAAGGCCCCGACCCTAAACACTACATAATCTTGAGATAAGTCAATAATTTTACATTAATTCACATAGAGTATATATTTACGATTAGAGATTTAGAGAATTAAGTCATAACTCAATCATAACTACTTAACATTACATGTAGACACTACTACTCACTATTCATTTTTTCATAAAATAGAAACCATTTAAAAAGGAATCATGGTTTTTTTTCATGTTTAAACAACATAACTTTTCCATGATCACGTCTATAATTCTAATATTCATTAAGTCACATGAAAAAAATATCAAAACATAGGATGAGAATAAAAAGCTCTATATGGGATACAAAAATGAGTAAAATTTTTAATCATGGGAAAACATTTTAACCATGAATAATTTATCATCATGTAAAACATTTCACCTTTAAGAAGTAGTAATTACACTTCACAGATTGTAAGCTCATTACTTACCCTTTTGTAATCAAAATATTTCCTAAAAACCAATAGAAATAACATATAACATATAAAGATAACATGGGAAATAATCAAACTTAAATGGAATAACCAATCAATCGACTTCTACATATTTCACTAAATAGAATAGTAATACGACCGACTTCCATACCCAATCAATTGGAGGTTAAAATGAAACCACCATCTTTGGTTTATCAAAGAACCACCCATATTTGGTATATGATGTAACCACCCATCTTTGGTTTATCACATAACCACCCATAAAATATTTAACTATCACTAATTAATCACACCACATAAGGATTTTAATTATCAACATTTTACTCATAACATTTCATTTGCAACCACAAGAAATCATTTCTAGATGTTGAAATAGTAAATCCACTTTCAAAACCATCATCAATACCAAAATCCCCATAAAGAGAATAATAAATTTATTTTCTTTTTAAAAACATTAATTTGTATAGAGTGTGCCAAATATCAAATAACAGTTATGGAGGTGGAGAAGTCATGTCACCACCTACGTTAAAATATATTCATTTTGTAGATCAGTAAAATTCTTTATAGAAAAAGTAATCCATTCGAAAACCTTTGAATAAAATTCAAATTAAAATGGGATTATTATACACCTTATAAAAGAAGGTGGTGAATATTTTCAAAATGTGCCTCAATGAAAGGACATTGATATGAAGTCCCTTATAATGATTTTTACATGCCTAGGTTTTACAAACAATCTTTTGATAGAATGAATTAAAACATATGTCTATTCTAAACAAACACTTTTATATTTATTGGAGATAGTTATAACCTGACTTTTAGATATAATTTTACCACTTATTTGATTTGAATTTCGAAAAACTAACATACACAGTTGAAATAAGAATGATATTTTGAGTCTAACAAGACCAATATCATTTTGGTTGAGTATTAACATACCCTTATGAAAATTAACATACCCTTAGGAATAATAATGTACCTTTCAAATAGTAACATCACCCATTTTGAGTATAAATAAAATCAAGGCACCATATAAATGAGAGTGAATATTATAAAAATTAATAATTAAATGTGGATATTATAGTGAGTAATAAATATTTAATTACAATTTTAAATTATTAAAATTACTTAAAATTAAATAAATTTTCATAAAATGTATTCTTCAATAAATATTTCGTTTTCCTATGAATTTAGAATGTTTTTATGATACCTTAGTTAATTTCTTTAATGTATTATAAAATCAGTTTTAAATTTAAAATATGTATCTTCAAGTAAAAAATGTTTTTATTTAAAAATATATATTACATATGAAATTATTTTGATAAAATGGAGTTCATTTTTGAATCTAACATGTCAAAAAATAGTAAAGGTGAAATTTTGTGTATTTTTCCAAAATACATGAATTTTTGGCAAATAGTTAAATTTGATAAATTATGAAATATGATAAAAAATGATTTCTTTCATCATTCTTGAGTCATGGATGATGAAAATAACAATTGGTTTAAATTAACATACCCGTATTACTATTTTGAGTCAGAATAATTATGACTATTCATTGTCTTGAGAGAAAATAATAATGAAAATGATTAAAATAATAGAAAACCCTCATCTCCTCCACTATAAAAACCTCCCCACACTCCCTCTTCTCTTCAGTCCTCTCAATCATTTTACTTTGTCTAAGATCTACTATAATATCTTCCCAAGATCTTCCCCACATCCCACAGCCCTTGGTCTCTTAAAAAGATAAAATTATCTCCCTTAAAGAGGCTATCAAGGAAAATAAATTCAAGATGTAAATTCCCCATTTTCATTTATTTTATTTTCATTCAAGTTCATTTCATTATTTTTAATTCATCACCTAAATTCTTCAAAATGTAATGATAACTCCATTACCTTAAATGTATTTTAATTTTTTTATGATATTTGAATAATTTATCATCATCCCTCCCATCCCGTCCTTTTATAATAGAAATGAAAAGACCATCTGATATGTGTTAATCACATTCAAGGACGATGGGTTTTCAAATTATATTACCATATTCAATTATGGTCATGAAACCAATTTTATGGTCAAACCAGATCATAATATATGTAATATATCATATTCAATGTTCTGGAATCATTTTTTACTAATGGTATTAATTTATAAAAAAATGACTTCGTGGTGATCAAAAAACCACCCAATTAATCAAAGCGTTTATCATTAAAATGTCATCTAATGATTCATCCTCACCAAATGTATCCAAATAACTTATATGACCATTTCAGCTAATTTATTTAATTTAATAACATATTACGTCAATTTTAGAATTAAATTATCATTTTACATTAACTTCATTACAAGCTAACCAATCACAATAACTAATGAAATGAGCACTCACAAACGATGATATTGAATATATTAACCCACAAAATGACCATAAATGAACATAAAAAACAAAATAAAACAAATAAATTATTAATAGGTTCTGAATTATGTTTTTAATAACACTAATTTCATATTCCAGGGCCTTATGTTCGAGATAGGAACATATTCTGATATAAGGTAAGGATTTTATACCCGAACCTCCCTTTTATTTTGGGTAACTCTTTGTCATTATTATTCCCGGTTATTTCTTTATTTATACTTATATACTCATCATAAATTAATTTAAAATGTTATACTTATGTGAAAAAACCATAATCCTTCCTTTATTATATGGATAGATACATGTTTTAAAAGGATTATTCAAAAATTTATCTCTAAATACAAGCCCGATTCAAGGGAATTTCACAAATTCTCAACTTTTTTTAATGGAGCTATAAATTCAATTTTTAGCAACAATTATTTTAATAAAATATGACATTTTATTATGATAAATAAATATTATTTTACTTATTATTTTATTCAAATATTTTACCAAAATCACTCATCTTTTTAAAGTAAAAGAGTATTTATCTCAAGAATTACTCAATGATTTTATAAGAGTAATTTTGTCTAATTCAACACTATTGTTGAATCCTATGTATAACCATGACTAATATTTTACAATATAATCTACCATATTATATTGAATGTATTATAATAATTTTGATTATAGATGTTCTATCTTGATACCATTCACCATACCACTCAGAATGGTTTGTGATTATGTGTATAGGTTAGGGAATGTTATTTCATATGTTCATGCTGTTTATGTTTCACCCCATTCAAAAGATGAATATATTAGACTTATCAACTGATATGGGGTATATATATCTTTAATTCATTAGTATGTATTATGAGACAAAACATATATTAACATGGATGAGGTCGTTCCCATTTTAGGATATGGATTTTCTTGAGGCCGTAATCATTTTCCGATGTCTCGACCAAGGCCTTGATGTAATATTTCATTTTGAATGAAATTCTGAATTTACTCATTATGAAACTAGAGATTTATATTAAATGTGATTATTTTACTTGTAGAATATAAATGGTTATGTTTTATGGAATTATTTAATCAGTTTTTATTCATGACATAATTTGATGAAGTATATTAACAAAGGAATGAATTTTTAGTTATTCATCATGCCTGGTATTTATATTCTCCTTTTATTTATTATTTACCCTTACAGAGCATCTGAGCTCACCCCTTTCCCCAGGTTTATTTTCCCTATGACGTGAAGTAGTATATTACGAATAACTGGTAATGATAATACAAGAGATTATGTGTGATTCAAATGAAGTTGATATGTTGTATTTCATTTCAAGTTAAATTGTTGAACTTATTTATGTATTAGGATTTCTGAAACTACTAAAATATTTGGTTGGTTGTGATGTATTCCTTGTTTATAAGACAATGTAAAATTTTAAGGCACCAACTCTGGGAATCTAGGGTTAGGTCCTTACAATTTTTATCATAGGAAGTTTATTAAAAAAACAAAGAAACTAGATTTGGAAAATGAGGAGTTTGGAAAACAACCCTAAGAGAGACTTTGAGTATAAAAATAAAATAACATTCTGGAATTTTGGTAAGGAATAAATTATGTGGAATTTCTAGAAAATACATTAATCTGTAGATATGACAAGTGCACATGGTTTAGGCATAAATGTACTATAACACCCAATGGTTTTGAAAATAAATATTCCATGCAAGAAACATTGAAAGCCTACAAAATAAATTTTTTTAAAATACAGCCGTTAAACATAACTTTTCCTCTACTATGCTTTGAATTTCAGAAAACGGTCATCTATAGTTGTGATTAGTAATTCATTTGGAGTCTAATAGAACAAACTTGATATTTGGTGAATAATAGCATACCCTTATGAATTGTAATATTAATAGAAATTTGAGCCATGTGAATAGTAAATAATGATATAATTTTATTTTCTTAAGGTAATATGATAATGATATCTTAATTAATTTTTCAATGTGATATAAAACAAATTATATCTCGAAATTTGTTATTTTTTCAATAACAATGATTTGATTTAAAATTAAATTAATAATATTTAGAAAATTATTTTTAAAAAATGTTGTTCGTTTCTTTATTCTATAAATCAAAAAATTATATGGGTGAATTTTAGGGATTTTTGTGAAATTTGTGATTTTTTATGAATTGTGAAATACGATAAAATACCATATATTCCAATTATCAATTAAAATACACTATTTATGACATCATGAGAGATTCAAGGGCTCTTGGTTTGAACTCACCTGATCTTATCACTAGTTTGGGTCACATGAAACAACACTATTCGTTTTCTTGAGGGAAATAATAAAATAATGAGTAAAATGTTCAAAATTCACTCATTTCTTCCTCTATAAAACCCCTCATCACTCCGTCTTCTCATCACTCCTCTAAGACATGAATCACCTATAATTTCTACCGAAATAACCTTCCCCAGTCACTCCCCACGACCAAGAAGATATTGGTATTTCTAAATGACCAAAGCCCTTTCCCTTAAGGAGGTTCTCAATGAAGTAATTTCAAGCTATAAAGCACCCTTCTTTTTCATTCAGTTTCATTTCAATTTATCTTATTTTTTATCCACTTACCTCATTCTCTACCCAAATTATAATGATAACTCCATTATCATCTATATATTGTAATTGTTTCATATTAATGAAATAACCACCATCAATATTATTACTCTCTCCATTTTATTTGAAAAACAAAATCAATAACAATGAGGGTCCAATTAATATCCTTCATGGACGATGATGTTTCGTTCTTAAATATTTCCTTAATTACTATCCATGAAATGGTTTTTATGGTTAAAGTAGAATATAATATATTTATGATAACCTAATTATTATTATTGAATCAGTATATGTAAATATTATAAAATCATATGACCTAACTAGTTCCTAATAATCAAAATACCACTAAAATAATATAAGTTAATGTCAACAATAATTAATCTAATGATTAATCCTATTTCCATGTATAAAAATGATAGAAATTACAATTAAAACTTATGGATGTTCATAAATGATATATTATAGAGATTTAATAAACCTCCCTGACCCCAAAAGATAAGAGATGGTGCATTATTTTAATATATTGGCATGATTACAGGGAATCATGTCTCAAACGACCGATCAATTTAGCAGTCTTGGAAACTAATTACATATGTGAATGTTACATTACACATTCATATAGAATAAGAAACAAATATAATAATTTGAGAACTCCATTATTCCTCTATATTAACCCTACATATCAATCATAATACACTTCTTGGAATCCTGGGAAAACAAAACATTTGAAATGGGTTCCCTCAGAAGCCCATTAAGGGTAAATAATTTAGCATAAGCTAAAAACATTTAAGGAAAGTTGTTTATTAAAAACAAAATCCTTTCAAACATAAATGTAAACATTACATGGAAAAAATAAAACAAAAATTACCATATAAACATGCACATGGATATTCTACTAGTCGAATAATCATATGTAATAACTATTTTCATAATGAGGGAATGCATAATATCAGACATCATAACCACATAGTCAAGCCCTCGTGCCAAGAGTACAAATTATATTTTTGAAGGCCTTATTCCAAGATACAAATTTGTCTCATTAGATCTTCTGATGCATTGAGGGGCTATAGGGGGCCCACCGTCACTTACTAAGGATATTGCATTCCTTATATGAAAATGTTGAAACATAACATAAACATTCGTATTAAAACTGGAATATGAAATGTCAATAATTCTACCATAAAACATGAATGGTATAAAAATAGCACAAATAGAGTCAAACATTTCATAACAAATTCAATAAAATATAGAAAATTTTATAATAATAAATCAACCTCAATCGGGAATAATATATAGTAAAGGATGTGGACATAGTTGAAAATGATCCGTAAAACTCATTGAGAGAAATATCCCTTTTCTGTGGAATTATTTAAATGCCACACATTTATTAAGGAAGTTACTTAATAGATATTTTTTAATCAAAATTTTCCATACCACTTAGAAACTTTTGAATAGAATTAACATTTTAAAACAATCATGTCTATATAAATAAATCCTTAAAATCATTTTGAAAACATGGACAATAATTAAATAATTATAAAAAATAAATATTAACAAATATTAAAATAATGATTTAGATAAAGAGAACCATCCATAAAACCATAAAAGATTCCTGTTAAAAAAATATTTATGAATCATGGACATAGATGATAAATATTTCCCAGAAAATACGTACACATAAATAATCCCAGATAATAATGACATTGAGGAATTAACCCTTACCTTGTAATTTATTTTAGTCTAGTGTACATTTATCCTCATTTATAATGACAATATTATGTTATTAAATTATACTAGAACCATATTAATACTTATGATATCATAAACGATTCATTTATGACATTATAGTACCCATTGAATAAATATTTCCATGTTAAAGTAACATTTTGGTTAATAATTGTTTTCTTCACCGTACATGTTTTAAATTGTTATTCTTGATCGTATAACATAGATCATGATTTAAATTCTTCCTTAATATATAACATTATTTATATATAATATATATTCAGAATAAAAATTTGTATAATAGAGTGATATAAGAATTGGAAAGACCATTCATGGAGACGGTTGTCCGTACGTACACAAGAACATTGTTTCCGTTTTCCTATTGTATAGTATGGAAGTAAGTAATAACCAAATATTTATCTAAATATATATATATTATTCCAGTATAAATATTTTTTCACATATCTAATACTTAATTAATTTATATATTTTATAAAAATTCTTGAATGGTGATCGTTGAAGATGAATCTCATCGCGTCGTGGAGACAGCAAGCCGTACACACGTACGAGAGAAAATATCATACTATTGATGGTGAAATAATAGATAATTTCATGGTATATTATATATAAAGAGTCCTTAAAATGTTATATTTTTTTACTACAATTATACTCATTATAACACCCATCCAAATAATTAATTGTTGAATAACAAACTACACCACGAAGTGGAGACGGTAAGCCGTACGTACGCACGTATGGTGACATTATCATTCATTGGATGAATAAAATAATGAATATGGTTATAAAATATTTATAATAATATATTTTTATGAATATTTTACTCGAGGTATTTTTTTTATGGAATCAAAAATGAAATAGGAAGTGGAAGATCAAAAGAATTTCGAAAGAGCTGATTAAATAATTACCTCTTCTTTAGAATCTTCCTTTTTGATATGAACAAAAGGGATCCTTAGGTAGGATTTATGATCAATTTAAGGAATCTATGTTTAATTTAGGGGTATTTTTAGGATATTTGAGTAGTTTTAGGCTGAGTTAAATGGATTTGGATGTGTGAATTAGAGATAAGTGGAAATACCATTTGATAAGAGAGGTGAGGGTCACTTTAGGAGAAGCCTGATATATTATTTTATTATAATTACATATTCGGATTCTAATCGACAAAAATGAATTTATTTATAGGATAACGTGGGAGTGGGTCAATAACCTCTCAGAAAATTGGTTTTAGACAAGTTTAGGAAAACATATTTACCATTTCTTTTATGTATAACTCTTAGTTAAATAGTTTATCTTTTACCATGTCTTATTGTATTCTTACACTGTACGGTTAATAAACATACTATATAATACAAAGAGAACCTCAAGTTTTTCATTAGTGTCAAAAATATAATTATATAAGTATTTTCTAAGCCTTATATTTTTAGGAATATTATATCATTTAATAAAATATTATTTGTTTTAAAAGAAGATTTATGTCAATTTTAACACTATTTAGTATCTATTTTTTGTGAAAGTCATAAAAAAATGATTAATTAAAAAAAAATACATTTAATCAACTATAACTTGTATCATTTCCTTAGAAAATTAAATTATGACATCAAAATTTTTAATTTACATTTATTTAAATGTCTATAACATCAATTATTTTTATCTTTCATTAATCATGTAATTACTACATAATCATTATGTCATAAATAAATTTAATAATTTAATGTCTAAACATTATAAATAAAGTACCATGATGTAGGAAATATTTTTATCTTTCTAATTAATATTTATAGTCTAATTAATATTATATGTAACTCTATATTTAAAATTTTATAGTTATTAAAATTTGAATTTAACACCTTTAACTATATTTAAAACGAAATAATAATTAATGTTCTAATATAATACAAGTGTATTAAAAAGGATTATATTTTATTAATAAGGATGATTTTGGACGATATACACTTATCCAATAGAATTAATACATGTTTTGGGGTAATTATATTATCTTTGTTACCTTTAATTACACAATTTATTTTTAACTGTGGTAAATAAAATTCAAAAGATACTATTTAGAAAATAATATTTTCATCCTATCAAAACAATTTACTTACTTATATCAACCTTGTCTCATTGATTTTTGTAATTTAATTCAGAGAAGTGGTAAAATTTTGTTTTACAAAAATTTTCAAATGTGCCTAGAAGGTGGGTTAAAGATGATAAAATGTTCAACAAACTTATAAATATATATAAAATATTTTTATAAAGGGAATAAAATTACTTAAATTGGAATAATATATTTATTAGTTATCTGTTTTGAATGTATGAAAGAAATTTAATTAAAATAATTATTTCAATGAATATGTCGGTTTTTACCTACTATGTAGTGTTTCTCACTATTCAAAAAAATTGAATTTTTTTCAGAAAATTACCAAATATTCAGCCAAAGTTAAATTTGATATTTCAAATTAAAAAATTATTTGTATTTTACCAAATTAAGAAAATAGAAGTTCGATTAATTAGTTAAAAATTATTTCCCATTGTGAAAACCAAAAAGTCGGTTTTTGAGAAGTAAAAACTGTCAAAATAATGATATGTGTTTATGTCCATCATAAATATGAAATTACATCCAATGACCAAAATTGGATTAAATGATAAAAATATAGTCTAATTATACTTCAAAATCATTTAACTGTATAATTTCACACAATAAATTATTTTGATTAATAGTTCTTTTCAATTAAAAATTTTTATCTTTCACTATTCATCAAAATATGAAAGTTATTAGAAAAACACAAAAAAATTAACCAAAAAATTTATTAAGTCCCAATTATAAATAAGTGGTTTTGTTTTCCAAATTGAATTTTTAAAGGTGTTAAACATTGGATTTAAAAAGGGTTCACAATTAATAGGAGGTGAAATTGCCTTTTTTTTAAAAACCTCCTTTATTTGAAAAAATGAACTTTTTCTTATATTATGTCTAAGAGACACATAATATGGATGCTAAAATTATATGGAATATTCAAAATATAGTTAATACTATTCATAACTGATTTTGGAACGTCTAGTTTTGTAATAAGTGGTGCACTCGAACATGGTGTTTGGTGTAGCACAATCTATTGAAATACTTTAAAGAGATAAAATACTATTAAATATTGTTTTGTTACATTTAAATTCATTTAACATGAACTCCATTACTTAAAAACAAGTTAACGGATATGAAAATCAAGAAAAAAAACACTTTAGAATGACGAAATTCAATTTTATAAATAATCAATACGGACATAATGAAATTAATAAAATTATGTAAAACTAAAATCATGTCTAATAGTATTTGAAATAGTTTATTAATAATTATAATATAATATTCTAGGACAACATGTTCAAGAGCTGAACACATTCAGAATTAATGTAAGGGTTGTCCACCCGAACATCCATTTTCATTTGGGTTACTTTCATTGTCTAATTAACTCAATGAAATTATTATTTATTATTATTTACTCCTCATAAATGAATTGTGAGGATTATATATTTGTAAACCTACTATATTACTTCATTAGTTTAGGATAGTTACACGTGTTAAAAGGAACATTCGAAATTGTTTCGGAAATTCAAGCCCGATTCAAGAGAATTTATCAAATTCTTACCTATTTTCAAGGGCACTCTATAATCTATTTTTGGAAACCATTAAATTTATATAATAAATTATTTTTTATGAAAACACTATCTTACATCACTTTTGGTTTTATACAATGATTTTTCTAAAAGAACTCTACTTTTCAAAGTAAAAGAGTATTTATCTCAATAATTACTCGAAGATTTTAAAAGTGTATCTTCATCTATTTCAACACTCTTTAAAATTATTATGTATTATTGGGATTAATATTTCATTAAATCATATATCATATTTAATTTAATGGTTTATGATTATTTTGGTTGTGGATGTGCTATCTTAAAACCATTCACCAATTTACTCTGAATGGTTAGTGGTTATTCTTAATGTTTGGGGAAAGTTATTTTCATTTCATATATTAGTTTAAATATGTATGTATATATTGTTTATATTTATCCCCATTCAAATGAGGAATTCATTGGACATATAAAGTGTCAGGTGGGGTCCACTAATGCCCCTCGGTGCATCAGTAGGACTCATGAGACAAACTATGGTGTTCGCACAAGGCCTTGAAAAAATGATTATTTGTGGTATTGGTACGAGGCCATTGAAGGTATGTTTTTGATGTCTCACATTATGAATTATCTCAGTATTAAAATAGTATTGATGGTTCATGAGGTTATTTGACTAGTAGAATACATGTGATTATGTTTTATTATGGCATTACTTACTCAACTCTTATTCTGGCCATAATGTGTTCATGTTTTTGTTAAAGGAACATTCTTTTTAATATTCAACATTCCTAATGTTTAGAAATATTCCAATTTATTGGTCACCCTTAAGGGGAATTTGAGCTCACTCCTTTCTTATGTTTCATTTTCTCAGGACATGCAGATATTTATTTTGACTGACATGCTGGAATAACAAAGAAGTTACGGTTGTTATCAAAGGAGTTTCTATGTTGTATTTATTTTCATGTTGTAATGTTGAACTTATGTATGTATCTTGTTTCCAATAATACTATACAACTTGGTCCTTCAGGATTAATATTCCATGTTTATATGCTAATGTAATTAAATAAGGAATCGACTCTGAGAAATTGTGGTTGGGTCCTTACAGTTGGTATCAATGGATGTTCAGTAGAAAACATTGAAAGTAGATTTAGAAAACAAAGATTAGAGAAAAAATACCTAATATAGTCATTGAGGATAAACATGAAATAACATCATGGTATTTTGAAAAGGAATAGATTATATGGATATTTCTGGAAAATACATCCCTGTCTAGATACGAATTGGTAGAGGTTGCTCTGGCATAGACGTACCTAGGGGTGAAAACTCTGGTGAGGATTTTCAGACATGACATAGGGTATCATGGTAAACAACAAATTTCCTTGCTGCTCTCTTGGTTTGAAACAATCTGTGGATATTATTAGATTAATAATTCACATTATATTAACAATCCATTATAAAGTATTTAAATGTAAATTGTTTCCTTAATGAAACCATGTTTATGATTAATATATTAGTTATGTATAGAATTTCGATTTATGGTGATTATTTTTTTCTCGACATTGAGATTATACATTGTGATTATTCCCTAATCTAGTGTATAAAATTATTTAAAATTGGCACCTAGTGTATGTAATGGAAACTACATGGATGCACATGTCCCATGTAGGAATTTCCATCTGATGCAAGATAAATATTTTGGCTTTGGTGTTCTGACTGGTGCTGAGCAAATTATAACTATAATGGGACAAATTACTCGGGTTATGAATAATAACCTTACCCATATTGATAATCATGATCTATAATTTAGAGGATCTATGTTATATCTTTTTATTCAACAACAACCTCCACCATTCAATTGGACTACAAACCCATTTTTAGCAGGGCAGTTCAGAAGGTCCCTAGAGAAGATATTTATCGCCTTGGGATGTAACTAAAGAGAGAAGGTCGTCATGTATCTTTACTGTCTATTGGGAGATGTTGATAATTGGTGGTATTTAATCTAGAACACAATGAAGAAGGAAGAGATATAAGAGTTTTAATTGAGGGAATTTAAGGAAATTTTCATTGAGAAATAATTTTTCATGAAAAACGAGTTGATGTGGAGATGAAATTCATGACTCTAAGATAGAATGAGTATGAAAATGTTTCCATGTACTAAGAAAACTATACATGGGTGCAAAGGAATGTTGCGAACTACAAACACAATCCAAGGAGAAAAATTGATCGATTCTTGGATGGTTTAAAACCATTCCTCCAAAGGGCGCTAGTCTCCAAACTTTTCTCCTCATATGAAGATATAGTCTCATGTTATATCAAGAAAGAAAATGTGTTTTATATGTCTTATGAAATTAATGGAAAACAAGAGAAGAAGAGGTCTGTTTAAATCTTTGGAAAACGATATAAGGAAATTTGGATGAAGGGATGATTTAAACATCCATCCAAGATTATTTTTGTGAAGAAACACCCTGGCACTTGCATCAAGAAAATGGGAGTCTGTTACAAGTGCGGAGATGTAGTTCACCAATCTTGGGATTGTAAGGGGAATAAATAAGCCACCAATGTTCAATTATATAATTGTAGGGATATGAGACATTACACACATTAATTTCCTAAGCGTCAGGGGCACATTTCACAGTGAAGGCCAAGAGAGGAAGGGAAAGTTTATGCGGTAAAAAATATGGAGGTTGAATTTCTTAATGATGTGGTGGCAGGTACATTAATCATTTCATAAAATTTAGCCAATGATTTATTTGATTAATGATCATCAAATTCTTTCATATCTTCCCAATGATCTTAGAAAATAATATATTTTAAATTTCATTTAATAACAATGTTTTTAGTCAAAACTCCTAAGGAAAGTATCATTGCATGAATGTTGTATCAAGACGTCCCCATTATGGAATATAAACATTATTTATCTACTGATTTTATTGTCATACCCATGATTTTATTTGATAAAATCTTATGTATGGATTGGATTTCAAACCCTGATGTGAAAATTTATTACGAGAACAAGGAGGTTATAATTTTTTAGGATGATGTTGCATCCTTTATCTTTAGGGCAGAAACATCACCATCAAATTATCATCTAGATCCACCCCCAACAGCTCTACTGAATTCAATTATTATCGAGGAAGGGAATGAAATAATAATGGGTGAGTAAAAGAATGTTCAAATATAATATGTACCTATTGATCATGAATATTTTGACGTTTTTTGAGGGGATTTAACTGGATATCCTCTAGAATGGGAAACTGAGTTTTCCATTGACTTAATTCCTCGTTCAAGGACCATATTAAAGACCCCTTATAAAATTTACACTATTGAGTTAGTGGAAATGAATAAAAAACTAGAATAATTGAGTGATAAGAGATTTATTCACCTTAGTGTTTCTCCATAGGGAATCCTTTTTCTTTTTGTTAAAAAGAAATATGGGTCTATGAGGTTGTGCATTGACTACAAAGATATCAATGCTATAACAATAGATAAAAAGTAACCCCTACCCCAAATTGACGATTTATTTGATCAAATTCATGCATCCTCATATTTTTTGAAGATTGATCTTCAATATGGATATCATCAATTGCTTGTGAGTTAGGAAGACATTCCAATCATTTCATTTTGAACCATGTATGGGCATTAAGATTTTACATTAATTCCTTTTGAACTGAATAATGCACCATTTATTTCTGTAGATCTAATGAATAGAGTTGTCAAAGAATATCTTGAGGGATTTTTGGTGGTTTTTATTAATGATATCATCATATTATCTAAAAGAAATGAAGATCATGAAAATCACTTTTCACTATTCTTTAGACTCTTAGAATAAATGAATTATATGGTAATTTTAGAAAGTGTAAATTTTGGCTTCAATATGTTTCCTTTCTAGGCCACATTGTTTCTAAGGGTGGAATATTTGTTGATCCTATAAAGGCAAAGGTTTTAGTAGAATGTACTAATCCAACAAAAATAACTAAGGTATGAAATTTTATTGGTTTATCAGGTTATTATCGCAGATTCATTCATAAAAATGACCTTTTATCCAACCCAATGACCAAGATTATAAGTAAAGGAGTTAAGTTCATATGGACAAAATATTGTGAGGAATTTTTTGAAGAATTAAAGAGGAGATTAGTGAATGCCCGATCCTAACCCTACCACTAGGGAATGATGGGTTTGTGATCTATAATGATGCATCAAAGAAAGGACATGGTTGTGTCCTTATATAGAATGACCAAGTTATTGCCTATGCATAAAGGTAGTTAAAAATTTAGGAACAAAACTATCCCATTCATGACATTGAGTTTGTAGCAGTAATATTTTTTATGAAGATATTGAGACATTATCTCTATGGAGAAAAATGATAGGTATATACAGATCACAAGTGACAGATTTATAAATTCTCACAAATAGAACTCAACATGAGTGAGTGGAGATAGCTATAACTACTCAAGAATTATGATTTTACTATAAACTACCACCTAGGGAAGAAAAACATGGTTGATTATTTATTGATCCAGAAGGATCGTGGAGTTCCCAACAAAATGTGGACTGAAAAGTAATTTTTGTACATGGATCTAGTGTGGATGGATATGGGAATTATCAAATAAAGAGAAACATCACTACTTTTTCATTTATTTTTCCACCCTTAATTATTATAAAGGATTAAAAGTTAGAATTTGGATGATGAGAACATGCAAAAGATAATTAATGCTGTGAATGATGGACAGATGGATGACTCTGCGTGTGACGATGTTGTTCTGAAAATTGGGAAGAGGCTTTGTGTTCTAGATTTACCCGAGCTAAAAAGTGAGATATTTGATGATTCCCAAAGTTCAAATTTCTCAATACATCTTGGTAGCACTAAGATATATAGATATTTGAAGGAATATTTTTGGTGGGACAACATGAAGATGGAATTTACTGATTACGTATCAAGATGTTTAGTTTGTCAACAAGTGAAGGTCGAAAGGCAACATCCAATGGTATTCATGCATCCACTACCGATTCATAATTTGAAATGGGATGGCGTAACTTTGGATTTTGTCACTAGATTACCCAAAACTCCTTGGAAGAATGATTTGATATGGGTGGTAGTGGATTGACTTACAAAATATGCACATTTTCTCTCTATAAGGGAGGATTTTCCACTAGAGTGCCTCGCACGATGCAATATCAATGAAGTTGTGAGGCATCATGGAGAACCTATCTCAACCATTTATGATAGTGACCCGTGATATATAACTAAATTCTGGAAGATTCTTCGGAAATCATTGGATACTGAACATTCATTGAGTTCTGCTTACCACCCACAAACTAACAAGCAATTGGAAAGAACAATCCAAACCATAGAGGACATGAATAGATCAGGTTAAATTAACGTTCAAGGTATGTGGGATCTATATTTTCCTTTAGTGGAGTTTTCTTATAATAACATCTACCATTCAGGTTTTCAAATGGCACCATATAAGCATTCAATGGATAGAGATGTCGTACACCAACATGTTGGGATGAAGTCAGTTAAAGGAAGCTTATGGGCGCATAGCTTCTGGAGGAAACAACAAAAAAGGTAAATACTATTCAAGGACATATCAAAATAGCTCAAATTGGAAAATTGAGCTGTTTATCTAATCGAAAGAAGGATTTAGAATTTAATGTGGGAGATCATGTTTTCCTAAAAGTATCTCCATGGAAGGGCGTTATAATATTTGGAAAGAAAGGGAAACTGAGCCCTAGGAACATAGGCCCTTTTGTAATTATGGAGATAATTGGGGATGCTTCATATCGTTTGGCTATACCGCCAAGCTTTTCCAATGTACACAAAGTGTCCCATGTCTCATTGAAGAGAAATTACATGCTAGACCCAACACATGTATTCACTTCGAAAGGTATTGAGTTGGAGCCTAAACTATCTTTCTGTGAAGAGCCTATACAGATTATAGACACAAAAGAACAAGTGCTGAGAAAATAGACAACTCATATTGTCAATATACATTTGAGGAATCAAAAAAATCTAAGAGTAAACATGGGATCTTTAGGAGATTATGATGAAGACCAACCAAAATCTTTTTGTGCGGTAACGTTCTGTGAATTTTGAGGATGAATTTTTTTTGTATGGAGGGGAGAATGTAACACCCCAAGGTTTTGAAAAAATAAATTTAATGCATGAAACACTAAGACCATACAAAAATATATATTTTGTATTCTATCCCTTAAACACAACTTTGCCTCTACTATGTTTTTAATTACAAAATACAGTCATCTAGTGTTGTGATCAGTATGTCCTTTGGAGTCTGATAGAACAAACATGATTTCTGGTGAATAGTAACATAACCTTATGAATAGTAATATGAACCTTATGAATATTAATTAATGATATTATATTATTTTATTATGTTAATAAGATAATGAGATGTTAATTAGTTTTTCAATGTGATATAAAATTAATTAAAACTTAAAATTTAATATTTTTCAAATTAACTATGATTTTATGAAAAAATTAAATTAATAATATTTAGAAAATTATTTTAAAAAATGGAGTTCATTTTTGAATTCTACATGTTAAAATGGTAGGGGTGAGTTTTTTATATTTTTATGAAATTGTTGATTTTTTGATGAATAATGAAATACGGTAAAATACCGTATATACAAATTATTAGTTAAATACACTTTTTATGAAATCATGAGTGACGCAAGGCCACATGGTTTAAAATAACAAGAAATTATTACTAATGTTGGTCACACGAAACAAAAATATTGATTGTATTGAGGGAAATAATAAAATAATGAGTAAAATATTCAAAATTCACTCATCTCCTGCAATATAAAACCCCCCCCATCACTCCCTCTTCTCGTCACTCATCTACACCTTTAAAATCCCCAATTTTGTGCCCAAATAACCATCCATAGTGACTACCCATGTCAAATATTGTCTTTTTTCCTTCTAAAAAACCAAAACCCCTTCCCTTAAAGAGGTTTCAAGGAGATTATTTCAAGAGTTAAAGCACCCTCCTTTTTCATTTGGATTCATTTCAATTTATTTTATTTTGTTATCCTCTCCACACCTCCTATATATAAATTAACTTGATAAGTACATTATCATATATAAAATAGAATTATATAATTTTAATTTAAGAACAATCATCAATATTCTTACACTCTCTCTTTTATTTTATTAACAAAATCAACGTCCTTGGAGTTCGAATTTAAAATCATCAAGGACAACAAAGTTTCGTTATAAACTTTTTCCTTCATTATTTGTCATGAAATAATTTTTAAGTTTTAAAAAGACTATAATATATTTATTATAACCTAATTATTATTCATGAACCAGTATACATACATATTATTAAATTATTTTACCAAACTAATCCCCAATAATCAATATAATGCTAAAATAATCTTTTTGAATGTCATTAATTATTCATCTAACGATTCATTCTATTTACATGACTTAAAATGATAGAAATGACCGCTAACAATTATAGATGTTCATAATTGATATATTATTAATATTTACATCCATTCAACGTGTTCTCCATTACATAAAAACAAGTGAACCGATTATGGAAATCAAGAAAATGAACACTCCACAATGACAAAAATCGATCTTATAACTAAAAAAGAAGTACAAAATGAAAACAAAATAATTATAATAAAATACAATAATGTATAATATGTATTTAAATATGCTATTAATAATTATAATTACATATTCCAGGACCTTATGTTCAAGAGCGTAACACATTCACACTTAAGGTAGGTGTTTTCCACCCGAACTTCCATTTTCATTCAGATTACATTCATTGTCTATTTACGTCCATGAAATTTTTATGTATTATTATTTACTCCTCATAATATATGTTTGATTATCTAATATATTTACACCAACCACAAACCTTTATTTATTTTATGGATAGTTACAGGTTTTAAAAGGAACATTATTGATGTACTATCTTACTTAACTTATGGTTTTATACAAATATTTTTCCAAAAGTACCCTTCTTTTCAATGTAAATGAGTATTTATATCAAAAATTACTATATGATTTTTATAAGAGTATCTTAATCCATTTCAACAATATTGTTAATTATTATGTATATTTAGGATTTATATTTCATTTATCCTTATAACATATTAAATTTAATTGTATATGAATATTTGGCAGTGAATGTGTTATCCTAAAACCATTCACCAATTTACTCTGAATGCTTAGTATTTATGCTTAATGATGGGGGAAAGTTATTTAAATTTAATATTTTAGATTCATTATCAAAATATATGTCTTTTATGATTATCATCGATCATATAAGTAATTAATTGGTTATAGAAAGTGTTGGGGGGGATGCTATTTCCCCTCAGTGCATCTATAGGTCTAATGAGACCAACTACGGACTTGGCACAAGGCCTTGACCAAATGATTATTTACACTCTTGGAAGAAGACCTTGACGACATGGTTATGATGTCCCACATTATGAATTCCCTCATTATGAAAATAGTATTGACGGTTCATGTGGTTATTCGACTCAGAGAATACCCATGATTATGTTTTATTATGACATTATTTACTCACCTCTTATTCCTTCATTAATGTTATCATGTTTTTGTTAAAGGTATATGTTTTTGATTATTAAAAATGCCTAATGTTTATAAATCTTATGTTGTATTTATTAACCATACTAATCATTTGAGCTCCCCCTTTTCATATGTTTCATTTTCTCAGGACATGAAGAATTTTATTATGAATGACATGCTTAAATATTTATGGAGTTATGGATGTTGTAAATGGAGCTTCTATGATGTAATTATTTTCAAGTTGTAAGGTTGAACATATTTATGTATCATGTTTCCAATAAAACTAAACTAATCAGTCCTTAGGTATGTGTATTCCTTGTTTATATTCCAATATAATTAAATAAGGCAATGACTCCTGGGAACTAGGGTGGGGTTCACACATGTACCTATGAGTAACAACTCCAATAGAGAGCTTTGTCTTGGACAGAGGTATCGAAGTACACGACAGCGGGCATTACTACACACCTTGTTTGACACTCCTAGGGTATATTCTTAAGATAAATAAAATTTTCATTAAAAAACATTATGAAATAAGTAAATGTAAAATTTTCCCCAATGAAACCATATTTATGAGATTAGATATGGTTATGTTTTCAATTTATACAATGTATTTTTCTATGTTATGATTATCCATTATGATTTATAACCTAATTTAGTGTATAAACATATTTAGAAATGGAATCGAGTGGAAAAAATGAAAACCACATGAATTCACATATCCCATGAAGGGATTACCCTCCTATAAAAGATAAAGATGTTTGGATCTTGAGATAAAAATGGAGGTGAGAATATTATAACTATACTAGGAAAACTAACTCCAGTTATGAACAATATACTTTCACATAAGAAGTGTGCTGATCCACAATGTGGAGGAGAAATGATAGACCAATTTATTCAATAACAACCTCCATTATTCAATGGTTCTAAAGAACAATTCATATTAGAGCGATAGTTAAGTTCGTTGGTGATGATATTTCTCATTTTGGGATGCAACAAAAGAGATAAGTTTATTCTTGGGGTTTATCACCTATCAGAAGATACATATTAGTGGTGATCATTAATTCAAAACACAAAAGTAGATGATGACATGAAATAAATGTGATGGGGGAATTTCAAGTAAATTTTCCTAAAAAAATACTTCTCTCATTATCTGAGAGAAGATATAGAAATATCGTGTCACAATATGAGGTAAAAAGAGGACAATAAAGTTCCATTGTATGAATCTAAATTCACAAGGTTAGAAAGGCATGTTGAGGAATACATACATAATCCAATGCGAAATATTGATCAATTCTTTGATGGTTTAGAACCATTACTCTGAAGGAAAATAGTCTCCAAAATATTATCATTATATGATGATATCATCTCATGTGATACTAAGATAGAGAATGATTTCTATACATCTTAAGACTTTAAGGGAAACATGATAAGTAGAGGGTAGTGTAGGAAATTATGGATAAAGGGAACTATAAAATGGAAGTTTTCAAACATGCGATACTTGTGTATGGAAACAATACAAAGCCTATATAAATGGAAAAGGAGTCTATTACAAGTGTGGAGAAAAGAGAGACCAATCTCATTATTGTATGTGAAAGAAATAATCTATCAATGTTCAATGCTATAATTTTTGGGAGATGGGGAACTATGATAATTACTATCCAAAGAGTTAAGAAAATGGGCCATAAAAAAGTCCAAGGGGGAAATGCCATGTTTTTGATGTCACAAATACGGAGTTTGAAGTTCATAATAATATGGAGGTAGGTACTTGAATTATTTTATAAAACACAGCCAATTATATATTTGATTCTATATCATCACATTTTTTTATATCTTCCCAATTTTCAAGAAAATTAAATATTTCCAATTTGATTTAATGAAGGAGTTTTCAGTTAAAACACATAAGATAAGTATCATTGCAAAAAATGTGTGTTGATCAATGCCTCTTATGACACATAAACATATGTTAGTGTAAATACTTATCATCATACCCATGATTTACTTTTATATAAACCACAGTATGTATTGGATTTCAAATTAAGATGAAAAAATCTATTACAAGAAGAAAGATACATTTTATAATAATGGTGTAGAATCCATTATCTTTAGTGCATAAATATAACAATCTGATTCTCATGTAGATCCACTATCAATTTATCTATTAAATTCATTTATCAAGGAAGATGATAAATAAATATCTATGGGCGAGGAATGGAATGTTCAAATTGAGGACGTACCTATTGTGATGTAATAAGTTGATTTGTTTCCATATGATATACCTAGACATCCTCTAGAGTAAGAAGTTGAGTTCGTTATTGATTTAATTACGAGTTCAAGACCTATATCAAAGACCCCTTATCGAATGGACACTATGGATTTAGTTAAACTGAACAAAAAACTAGATGAATTGAGTAATAAATGAATTTTATCCCATAGTGTTTCTCTAGGGGGATCCCCTATTCTTTTCGTCAAGAATAAAGATGGATATATGAAGTAGTGTGTTTACTATAAATAGATCAATGCTATTACAATAAAGGAAAATTATCCCCTACCTTGCATTGATAGTTTATTTGATCAACTTCATGGATACCAATATTTTTCCAAGAGTGACCATCGAAATTGATATCATCAATTGCGTGTGAAGATGGAAGATATTCCAATGAAAAAATTTCAAACTAGGTATGGGCAGTACGATTTTACTGTAATTATTTTTGGACTGACTAATGAACCCTCTATTTTTATGGATTTAATGAATTCGATTTTCAAGGAATATCTTGATGACATTTTTGTGGTATTTTTGATGCTATTTTGGTATACTCTAAAATCTACAATGATCATTAAAATCACTTGCGTATTATTCGTAGAACTCATATAAGAAATGAATTATATGGGAATCTTAGAAAGTGTTAATTTTGGAATCAATCAGTTTGTTTTCAGGTCCTTATTGTTTCTAAGTAAGGAATATCCCTTTATCCTATGATTGAAAAATCTATTCAGGAATAGAATACATCAATTAACATAACAAAGTTACATAGTTTTGTTGGTTTAGTAGGTTTTTATCGGCATTTCATTCAGAAATTAACCTAATTACCCAACCCATAAACTAAGTATACTCGTAAAATGGATATTTTTGGATGGAAAAAAAGAGTGGGAGGAATGTTTTATATAATTCAATGGGAGATTAGTGATTGGTATGATCTGAACTCTACAATGGGGGAATGATGGGTTTTTGATTCATAGTGGTTCATCAATGAAAGGACTTGGTTGCGTCCTTATGTATAATGATAGAGTTATTTCATGTGCATCAAGGGAGTTCAAAATTCACGAACAAAACAATCCAAATCATGATCTTGAGTTAGGGTTTGTAATTTTTTTTATCTTATGATATGGAGAAATTATATATATGTAAAAATATTTGATATACATATATGGATCATAAGATCTTGAAATATATATTCTCAGAAAAAGAACATAAAATGAGGCAACAATGATGGATTCAACTACTCAAGGATTATGAATGTTCTATACACCACCACCCATGAAATGTAAAGAAGGTAGTTGATGCATTGAGTAGGAAGGATCATGGAGTTTTACACAAAATGAGAATTTAAAGGGATATTGTATTCATTGCTGTAGTAAGGATGGGCATGGTAATCATCAAAGAAGGATAAACAGGATTACATTTTCAATTGGTTTCCCATATATCTTTATTAGAAAGGATTACAAGTTTTGAGCCTGATGAAGAGAATATTCAAAAGAAAATTAATGCTATGAATGATGGGAAGTTGCATGACACTGTATACGAAGTTAAGATTCTGAAATATGGGATGTGGATTTTAGTTCCATCTTTACCCGGGCTAAAAATAGAGTGATTGTATGATGCCCATAGTTTGAATATCTCTATTCAACCTGGTAGAAATAAGATGTATATATATTTGAAGGAACATTTCTGGTGAGACAACATGAAGAGGGAAATTTTTTATTATGTATCAGGATGTGTAGTCTATCAACAGGGGAAGGATTAAAGACAAAATCATAGAGGGTTTATGAAACCTATTCTTATTTCTACATTGAAACAGGATGATATCACCATGGATTTTGTCACTAAATTACCCACAACTCCAAGATATAATGATGCAATGTGGGTAATTTTTGACATACTTATTGAATCAGCTCATTTCTTCCCTATACAGGATGATTTACCACTGGGGCGCCTAGCACGTCACTATGTCAATGATGTTGTGAGACATCATTGAGAAAATATATCTATTTTTTCTGATCATTATCTATGATTTACGTTGAAATTTTAGAAATGTATTCAGAAATATTTGGATATAGAGATTCGTTTGAGTACTTCATATCACCCCCAAATGATGGGAAATCCAAAATAATAATCCGCTCATTTGAAGACATATTGATATCATTATTTATCGACATTAAAGGTATGTGGGATTATTATTTAAGATGGTATAGTATTCCTACAACAATGGTTTCCATTATGTGATTCAAATAGATCCATATGAAGCATTGTACAGAAAGAGATGTCGCACGCCAACCTGTTGGGATGATGTTGGTGAAAGGAATCTTTTGGGCCCAAAGAATGTGTTGGAAACAACAGAAAATGTAATGGATATTCAAACCCATATTAAATCAACTCAATGTAGTAAAATGATATACGGAAATAATTAATGGAAGGTTTTGTAATTTCAAGAGGGAGATCACATTTTCTTGAAATTATCTCAATAGAAGGGTGTTATAAGATTTGAAAAGAAATAGAAATAGAGCCCCAATTAGATAAGACCTTTAGAAATTATGGAGAGAGTTGGAGTTGTGGATTATTGTTTTGGAAATGCCTCATAGCCTTTCAACGGTAAAAAATTTGTTCCATGTCTCATTATTGAGAAAGTACATGCCATACCCAATACATGTCCTCACATCAGAAGGTATAGAGTTGTAACCTGACTTATCTTACTCTGAAGAACCTATAGGGATTCTGTTCAATAAATAATAGTTGTTGAGGGATTTGATGACTTAGTTGGTAATGGTAATTTGGAGAAATCATAAAATTGAAGAGGTAACATTGGATCTTGAGGAACATATGATGAAGACCATCCGAAATCTTTTTATAAGGTAACATTCTAGAAATTTGATAGAATTTTTGTAAGGGGGAAGAATGTAACAACACAAGGTTTTACAAATAAATTTATTACAGATTTTATTAAACATTAAGTCTACAAAAGACAATCAATTTGATATTTATAGTAGATAGTTAATACCATACTGTTAAATATAATTTTGTTTTTATATGATTTGAATTTCAAAAAACTGACATACGATGTTGCGATCAGTAAGAACTTGGGTTTTTTTAAAACCGGTCAAAATTCCGACCTTGTTTGAATTTTTGACTTGTTTCGGAGAAAACTGGAGAAATAGGGCAGTTGCTGGAAATTTCCAGTGTACACACCATGTAATCTAAAGTACACGCTGTGTAAGGGTTGGTTGAGTACCGGCCATGTGCTCACCGAGTACATTCCGTGTGATGACTTTGTAAGAATTTCTTAATACACGGTGTGTAGTTATAGACACACAGTGTTCCCGTGACTGTGTGGAGGCCATACATGGCTTGTAGGCCTGTTGGTAAGGTAGAATCATTTAACCATGTACACGCCATGTCCTCCTTTGACACGTCGTGTAGTCTAGCCATGTATGAGAGATATACATGGCGTGTGGGTAAGTCGGCGAGGAAGAGAAGAAAAACTAGGTACACGCTGTGTACCCCAAGGTACACACCCTGTACTCATGTCGGTAGGTTCTGGAAAGTATGTCGGAGAAATTTTAGCCGTCATATGAACAGTGAAATGATACTCACCATGCAGTAAATGTACATGCATTGTAGTTTTTTTCCACTAAAATGGCCAGTAGCCTCATTTTGAGGCAGAAACTAAACCCCTTCGACGGGTTGAGCAGGGAGAGCTGATCAGAGCTCATTTTTTCACCTGTTCCTTCATCCAAGACCCGATTCAAACATCGTTGAATTCATTGGAACCACCCCGTCAAGGCCTTAATTCCACAGGAGTTATTTTTCATGATTTCTATTCTAGAACGAGTTATTGGGTTTCAACGGTTTTGATACTTTTGTAGATATACCACTTTTTAGACCTAATTGGATGCTGCTATCAGGGGAGTAGCATGATACGAGTCTCAGGTAGGTGGTGCATACCTTCTTTTGTGTTTTCACAGACTTTTGGGCGGTGCGGCCTATCGCACTTTTTCGGGTATTTTGAGTGTGACCCTGTTTTATTTGTTATTACATATTTAACTGATAAATGACCTATTGGATGCCTTTGGGTATTAACTATTACATGTTTTGTATGAGCGGGGCCAGGCGAGTGGCTGATGCTCATTGGGGCGTTTTGGCCAGGGGTTCCCAAATGGTATTAGTTGAATTGTATTATTATAAACTATTGAGAATAGTTTACTAAAACATGATATGAATTGTTAGAGGCTCTTAAGACCTCAGTGCTGGTATGGGACAACACATTTTTAGTGTAATTCAACTATTTTTTTGTCTTTCCAGTTTAATGTTTTCCATTGTGATTATATATGTGATGTGTGATACTGCCTATGCTGGAACCTTCGGGTTGTTGTAGGCATGGGTTGGGTATTGTTGAGTGATGTTGATCATAGGTTGGGATTCGCCTGCATTACGTTGGGTGGTTCTGACCACGTGATTGGGTGTCATGGGCATCGGTTTGACGCAGGATGACTATCAGGTTGGGCATGGCCCGGGTTACTGGGATGCCGAGAACACCAGACTTGAGCGGCATGATCGCAGGGACACGAGGTGTCAGAGGTGTTGTGGCTTAGGTACTATTTTGTGATCACCACTCACCTGGAAACTATGCGTAGTGTGCACACACCGAGAGACTCCGTGATGAGTTGGTTTTAGCCACTTGTTTGGGTAGAGGGCCCCATTAGTTGCAGTTTAGGTACTTTTGGTTTGGGGTTTCTTGCCGTAGGAAGCCATGTGGAAGGTGAGGAGCCTTCTAGGGATAGCATTGAGGCTATCAGGTTGAGGGCAGAGGCTTGCCGTTATTTGAGGGTAGATATCGATGTCCCGACAGTTAATTTATTTGAGGGTAGACTTCACCATCCCTCCAGTTATGTTATTTGAGGGAAGAAATCTTTGTACCTCCAGTTACATATTTGAGTACAAGAATCGTTGTTCCTCCAGGTTACTACTGTCGGGCGTGCCTTCGAGACATTGTTACTTGAGACACGCGGTGTCAGGGGGCACATGGTTCCAGGTTAGATGACAGAGATTACAGCGTTGTCCGAAGCAGGTGACACTTCATGGTGGCTGTTGAGCATGAATGAAGTTTGTATTTATTTGTGCAACATACTTTTTACTATTTTCTTTATAAATTAATTCCCTTGTAAATACTTATATTAGGTATGCACCATTGGGTGGTATCCTACTATGATTCGTGCCACACCCTGCATAGACCCTTCATGATACGTGCAGACATTATGGATTTACGTGTAGGAAACATGCCAGATTCAGGAGTTGGGCTACATTAGCTATTTCATGGAGATGGTATGGACCTTGAGGTCTTTCCTAGCTGGAGTTTACTATGTTATGCGCACTTTCCTATTTCAGAATGCTTGTTTATAACTACAAATGGTTATCCATATGCGCCCTTTATATTTAGATATGTATGACCTGTTTTGTATTCATGTTTTATTGTTTAGTAGTAGTTACAAGGGATCAGCATGTTGTTGTGTATACATTCCACTACTATTGTTTATATTTATTTTCTTCCACTGCTTATCGATATTGAATATGTTTCTGCTCTATGGGTCTGGTTCAAGTCTTCTGAGTCATTTATTCTCCGGCATATTTATTATTATACTCAGACCAGTACCATTATTATCCTACGACAGTGTATAGCCTCCCCACTATACCTATGAAGAACCTCGTATTAGTCGGAAGCCCTTGGCGTTTAGGGAGGTGCAACTAAGGTAGTAACACCTGACCCGTTTAGCACTGTTCGGGTGGTTGTTCGGGTCCGGGTCATTACAAAGTGGAATCATAGGAGTTCTTGATAGGGATTTAGTAGTTGTGTTTTGATAGCTACTAATGATATTGAGGCTTCTCTTTTATTTCTGTTGGTCTTTACTATTTGTGATATGGTAGACTGGAGATAGTTTGTTACTAGAACTGGGTTTCTTGCTTGTTCTTGGGTGCCTGCATCCCCAGGTATTAAGAATGAACCATGTTACCATGGGTGGGAAGTTTTTTTTTCTTTTTTCCCAGATTACAGTTTATATGATTTCCACCTTGGTGGCTCACTTGGTGTGCGACGATATTGATTTTGATATGTAACCCTTGACCCAGTGCGGTAAGGGAAAATTGGACCTTGGGCCAGAATGGAAAGGCTTGTTTTCTTGGATTTTGATAGGCACATTCTTAGGTATTTCAATTTCATAACTGCATTTATGCTTTTTAAAGTGATAATTCCATGCGAGGAATATCAAATTGCAATGCTTAGTATGATTTGAAATGTGAATAGGTGAAAATACGGATAGAATTTCTTGTTTGTTGCAATGTGTATGTCATGCTTTATATATTTTTAGAATTGCATGTGATGGGATATTTGGGTCTGGATTTTGTACCAGAAGGCATGTACTATTGGTTGAGGTGATTTTGATCACCAGGATTGGGTGACTTGGTTTCCAGTTTGAGGAAACATTGGTTGTTGGGATGGGCATGGCCTGAGGTACTTTTGATACATGGCTCTAATAAAGGCGGGTAAGGAGGCCACGTGGCAGGGATGCCATGGGGCATGGTTGCGGTGGGGGAGAGTTACGGTAGTAGTTATGCACATCCTTTAACTACTTTCCTTATCTACTTTATATATGTTTAAATTATTATATGTGTGGGCTGTCTGACCATTTATGTAATTCAACAGGTTCCCTTTAGTCGACTCAGATTGAGTGTTAGGCAGGAGATGATACAGTGCCGCAAGATCTGGTTCCTGATCATGTGCAGGCAGAGCAGGATCCGTTGGTACAGGCTCAGGGACAGGATCGTGTTCAGGATCCAGTGTAGGCATGACAACAGCCGGGTTTGGAAGCTTTTGGACCATGGATCGACGAGCAGCTCCGAGCTAGTGTGGTACATGTCTTGTAGGGGATCCATAGAGGTGCGCAGGGTATAGAGCTATCTATGGAATATCTGACGCGGGAGTTTCATTCACATCACCCTCTACTTTGTCAGGGTGAGGGTGGTCCATAGACGAGTGAGAAATAGATAAACTGCATGCATATGATCTTTGAGAAGCTCGAGACGCCTCCAGGGCGGAGGGTCAAGCAAGCGATGTACTTGCTGAGAGGACGGACAAAGCGTTGGTGGGATGTGCAGGTTCAAGCTCGCAGGAACGAGGGATTGGCATGGAAGTACATATATGATATAATCATTGAGGAATTTTACCGAGAGACACTGAGGGGAGAGAGATCTTGCGAGTTCCTGAGCCTTCGGCAGGAAGACATGTCTGTCATGGATTATGAAACTACTTTCACTAAGCTGTCTCACTTTGCACTAGGAATGGTAAGTGATGATGTGAAAAGGGTGAGGCGCTTCAAGGATGGATAGCGGAACTCCATTCAGATCCAGGTGAATATCTTCAGGCTGGGTTCATTCTCAGAGGCGGTAAATCAGGCACTCATAGCGGAGGGAAACTAGAGGGATAAGCCTCAGGTTGGTCGGATGACGGCTTCAGGTGATGGTTCAGACAACAGGAAGTGAGGATATGATGATTTCCGGGAGGGTAGTCAGGCTAAGGACTCAGCTAGACCACCTTTTAGTCGTTCATCATTGGTTTTCTTTCAATGTGGGAAACCAAGACATGTTTGGACTCAGTGCGATAGGCATCTGAAGGAGTGCCAGACATGTGGACAAGTCATGCATCTGGGGAGGTTCTGGAGGAAGCCTTCTTAGAAAGACAACAGGCAGGGACTTGGAAAGACAGTGACATCTGGAGTTGGGTTAGGTTCAGTACCAGGAGAGGGTAGCTGAGGTTCAACTACACGCGGAGGATGTGACAGAGACAGCAGGATCCAACTGAGGGGTTAGTGGCAGGTGGCTGGAGCAGCACCATAGGGAGGCCATGCATCAGGTAGTCATATTTCAGGCCAGGTGAATGCTATGGAGTCTCCTGGGGCAGAGCTGGCGGGTGATCCGATGACGGTTAGAGGTACACCATAGGTGTTGCCATGATTTTCCATGTTTCTTTTTTTTCATGAACTGTAGAGGCATGTCCGTTTTGAGTGCATGGGATGCACAAGTTCTATGTGGACTGACTAGATTTTAGTCAGTGGGATTGGCACCATATCGGGTGCATGATATATTTATATTTATACGTATGGGATGAGTAGAATTCGGGGCATCGAGGATGCGGGTTAGTTGAGGTGCCTTGGGCATCGGGGCATCGATGATGCAGGTTACTTGAGGTTCTAGGCACCAGGTTTGTTTCTGAGCATCCATGGGATTCCAAACCTCATGGAGTCAGACACCAATGCGGTGCATGATACGTTGGGTGTCAAGAATGACATAGAAGCACCAATAAGGCCTAGGGGTGATGATGCGTCATGGAAGTACTACGAGTCCGAAAAATAGGTTAGTGAACCTTTTTTGTTTTGAGTTTTGTCATGTTAAGACTGAGTTAGCCGATTCCTAAGGTGGGGAGCCCCTTTAAGAATTTAGCTAGAAGCATTGACACAGGGGAAGTCTAGGTTACTTTGATCAGGGGTGGTATGTTCGGTGTCATCTCCGGGGTCCGTTTTATATCTTGGGGATGAGTTATAATAAGATAGGGAGATTATAAGAAACTGAGTTTTTAGAATGGGTCAAAATCTCGAACCTGTTTCAATTTTTGACTTTTTTCTAAGAAAACAGGAGAAACTGGGGAGTTTCTAGAAATTTCCAGAGTATATGCCGTGTATTCTAAAGTACATGCCGTGTATGGGTTCGGTGAGTACCGGTCGTGTTCTCACATACTATATGCCGTGTAATGACCGTGTATGAATTTCTTACTACACGTCCTGTAGTTATAGACACACCGTGTACCCATGATCATGTGGAGGCCATACATGGCATGTCGGTTTGTTGGTCGGGTAAAATCATTTATACAAGTACAAGACTTGTCCTCCCTGGACACACCATGTAGTCTAGCTGTGTATGAGGGATATACATGGTGTGTGGGTAAGTAGACGAGGAAGAGGAGAAAAACAATGTACATGTCGTGTACTAATATTAGCAGGTTATGGAATGTAAGTCGGTGAAATTTCATCCTTCATATGAACAGTAAAATGATACACGCCGTGTACTTAATGTACACACCGTGTAGTTTTTATTTTTTCGCTAAAATGGGAAGTAGCCTCGTTTTGAGGAAGAAACTCAACCCCTTTGACGGGTTGAGTGGGGAGAGCCGACTGGAGCACATTTTTTCTCATGTTCCTTCATCTGAGACCTGATTTTAACACCGTTGAATCCATTGGATCCACCTCGGTAAGGCCTTGATTCCTATTTAGCCATTTTTCATGATTTATGTTTTAGAACGATTTTTTGAGGTTTGAGTTATTTTGATTCATTTGTAAATTTACCACGTTTTAGACCTAATTGGAAGCTGTTATCGGAGATGTAGCATCATACGAGTCTCATGTAGGTGGTGTATAACTTCTTTTGTGTTTTCACAGACTTTTGGGAGGCGCGACCTATTCTGCGTTTTTGGGTATTTTGAGCGTGACCCTGTTTTATCTATTATTACCTAATTAACTGATAATAAACCTATGGGATGCCTTTGGGTATGCCCTATTACCTGTTTTTCATGAGCAGAGTCGGGCGAGTGGCTGATTCTCATTTGGTTATTTTGGCCGGGGGAGCCAAAATGGTACTAATTGAATTGTATTGTTATAAACTGTTGTGATTAGTTTACCGAACCTTGATATGAATTGTTAGAGGCTCTCAAGACCTCAGTACTGGTATGGGAAAACACCTTTCTAGTGTAATTCAACTGTTTCATTGTCTTTTATATTTAATGTTTCCCATTGTGATTATATATGTGATGTATGATATTTCATATGTTGGAACCTTCAGGTTGTTTTAGGCATGCCCTGGGTATTGTTGAGTGATGTTGATCACAGGTTGGGCTTGGCCTGGGTTACATTGGGTGGTTCTGACCATGAGATTCAGCATCATGGGTGTTGGTTTGAGGCATGATGACTGTGAGGTTTCACATGGCCTGAGTTTAAAGGATGGCGAGACCATCAGACTTGAGCGGCATGGTCACAGGGACACGACGTGTTATAGGTTTTGTGGCTTGGGTACGGTTTTGGTGATTAACGCTCACCTGCAAACTTTAAGTAGCATGCATATAGAGAGACTCCGTGATGAGGTGGTTTTGACCACTCGTGTGGGTAGAGCCCCCCATTAGTTGTGTTTTAGGGACTTTTGGTTTGGGGGTGCTTGTAGTAGGAAGCCACATGGAAGGTGAGGAGCCTTCAGGGGATAGCATTGAGGCTATAGGGTTGGGGGTAGAGACTCACCGTTATTTGAGGGAAGATATCATTGTCCCTCTGGATAATTTATTTTAGGACTGACATCATTGTCCCTCCGATTACGTTATTTGAGGGCAGACATCACTATCCCACTGGTTACTTATTTTAGAATAGACATCGATGTTAATCCAGGTTACAACTTTCGGCGTGCCTTCGTGATGTCGGTACTTGAGACACACGGTGTCAAGGGGCACAAGGTGCCGAGTTACATGAAAGAGATTACAGCATTGGCCGAAGCAGGTGACACTCCATGGTGGCTACTGAGCACAAATGGAGTTTCTATTTATTTGTGCAACATACTGTTTACTTTTTTCTCTATAAATTCGTGCATGCATAAACACTTATATTAGGTACGCAATGTTGGGTGGTATCCTAATGAGATTCGTCTCACACCCTGGATGGGACCTTCGAGACAATTACAGACTTTATGGATTTACGTGTAGCAAAGAGTCCAGCTTCAGAAGTAGGGCTGCATTAGTTGTTGCATGGAGATGGTATGGACCTTGAGGTCTTTCCTAGCTGAAGTTTACTATGTTTAACGTACTTTCCTGTATCAGTATGGTTGTTTATAGTTAATGTTCATTAGAAATTGGCTCACTTTATATTTATATATTTATGACCAACTTTGGATGCATGTTTTGTTGTTCAGTAGTAGTTACAATGGATCAGCATGATGTTGTGTTTACTTTCTGCTGTTGTTGTTTATATTTATTTTCTACCACTGTTTATCGATATTGAATATGTTTTTGCTCTACGGGTCTGGTTCGAGTCTGCTGAGTCATTTATTCTGCTTCATCTTTATTATTATACTCAGACCAGTACCATTATTATCCTTTGCGAGGGTATAGCCTCCCCACTATACCTAAAAATACCCTTGCTTCTAGTCAGTAGCCTTTGGCATCTAGGGAGGTTCACCTAAGGTAGTAACACCTGACCCGCTTAGCACTGTTCAGGTGGCTGTTCAGGTCCGAGTCATTACACGATCAATATGATATTTTTAGACTGATTAGATCAACTTACATTTTTTGTGGATAGTAACATAGCCTTATGAATATTAACTTTCCCTTATGAATAGTAATGGACCCTATAGAATAGTAAACCCATCAATGCGAGTATAAATAAAATATAGGCACCATATAAATAAGAGAGGATATTTCAAAAATTAATTATTAAATTTTGATATTTTTTGTGTAATAAATATTTAATTTAAATACCATTAATAAATTTATTTAAAATGAAAGTCATTTTAAAAATAATATATTCTTCCATAAATATTTTGTTTCCCTATGAATTTAGGATAATTTTTGGAGACCTCGGTAAATTTTTTTATAGTATTATAAAATTAGTTTGAAATTTAAAATATGAATTTTTCTTGTATATAATGATTTTAGATAAATATTTCTCTAATTTAGACAATTATTTTGATAAAATGGGGTTCATTTTTTTGATTCTATAAGTTAAAAAATGGGTAGTTGTAACGACCCGTCCCCGGGGCCCGTTCCGTGATTACCCCAAGCCCGCCTTCCATAGGCCATGGGATAGTGACTAGCAACAAAGGCATAAATACCAATAAAAAGGAAGGAATTGTCTTTATATAAGTAAACAAACACAACTGAGTACACATGCTGGAGTAAACACGAAGTAAACTGAGTACAAAAGTAAGTGCTGGAAAGTAAATGGGCCAGTATACAAACCCAACTGAAAGTTCAGTTCAACTGAGAAAGAAAGTACAACATGTGAAAAGTAAAGCAACAACCACCGAGTCATCCTCCGAGAATCCCACATGAAGGGTGGGTACAATTAGTCTCGTTGGTACCTTGGGTCCGTCTGTCCGCTCCGAGTACGTCCCGCCAGGTGGACCACCTCCGGATACCATCCATCTCCACAAGCCTCGACCAAGATCAGGGTTGTCCATCGTCTGCAACCAACAAAACATAGTGTGGGCAATGCCCATGTAGGGGTGAGTATAACGATACTCAGTAGGGACCCTGAGACCCCCAAAGGTCTCCCAGAATCCACAAAGGTTAAACCATAATGGAAAGATACAAACACGAAGAATCAACCAACTCTACTTAGGTATATACCCATACATATACCTAAGTCATCAATCTCAGTACGACTCCAACTTCCGAGCCCAAGCACAACCAGTCCACATAGGAAAGAAGTCATTCATACCAATGATAATGTTTGAAAGTCAAGACTCAACTCACACAGGTATAAAAATCATGATGAGGGGTGGAGAAGATTATATGTAGCCTCTGAATCATCTCCTCTGCCGAACCCACGTAGGATGCATGTACATAAGTCGTTGCTGACGAACCCACGTTGGATCCAAGTACAGTAACCATCACTGCCAAACCCACGTAGGATCCAAGAACAGTCGACATCATTGCTGAACCTATGGAGGATCCAAGTACAGTCATCCTCGCTGCCGAACCCACGAAGGATCCAAGTACCATCGTCATCGTCGGCGTAGTCGCAACCAGCTCTAGGGTTCACACACACAACATACTTGTTTCCAAGAGGATCCGCTAAATGAGTAAAAGGGGTCAATACATCAATTTTCATGAAGTCCGGAGTCGATGAATCCCGAATTTCCGTCTCATCAAAAGGAACCCAAAGCGACAGACGGTGCGTCAACCAGACGCACGTTCTGAGAGATATTAGCATTTCTCTTACAGGGGCCCGGTTGGAAATATGCTCGTTCCAAACTTGGTTGTTTAACAAATCTATCCAAGACTCACTTAGAGTATCAAAAATGGACCGTCTCGTAGAAAGAGACCCAGTGCCGTAGATGGCGCGTCGATCGTACACATGATATTTAAGTTATTCACGTTTAAGTGAATAATGGGCCTGGCATGTTTAGTCCAGTGGGATGTGGGTCGGGTTAACCCAGTTTGACGGGTCCGACCCAGCAGGGGTGTCAGACCGGTCCGAAGGAATAACACAGCTCGGCCCCAAGGGCGCGACCCAGTCCGAAGTGGCACGGCCATGCCCGGCGTGGCGCGGCCCGGCCCGGCCTGGTGCTGCCCGGCTCGGCCCGGCCCAGCGCAGCCCAGAGGCTGAGCGGTTTCTAGGGGGGCATGGCCCCCCGGCTATTCGAACTGGCAGCGCCAATCGGCACCGACCTTCCCTAACTGACCGGCTAGGCTGGCTGGCCTTTTGGGGCACGCGGCCCGCACGGCGGGCCGCCTACTTCTTCAGCGCGGCGCCCTCCTGGTGTCGCGGTCCAGCTCCGCCCGGCCGGCCGATGGGCCTGCTGGTTCTTCTGCCGAAGAGGCCCGCGATGTGGACGGCGGTTCCTCCTGCAAATCCGGCGCGATGGTGCGGGCTTGCTTTTCCGTGGTTCCTCCCGCATAGCCGGCGCGATCGTGCCCCCTCCACCTTCGTTTGCTGATTCTATGAATAACAAATAAGTACAAACGGAGGGTCATCGGGCCATGTCTGTTCGGCCCGCGCCCTCTACATAAGAGGTTGAAATAGGCCAAGGTATTAACTTGAATACAATGAGAACGAGGGAGTAATTTATTTTAAATAAATTAATCAAACCCCTACATCAACAATTGATGACGAACGTCGGCGTCGCGGAAGATGGCGTCGCGAGGTGAGGATTCGTGGACGTCGTCGGAGTGCGCCCAAGGAGGAAACGGTGTCTCCTCTCTTGTCGCGGAGAAGAGAATGGAAGGTGCATTTTTGATTTTCATGGAAGGAGGCGTCATTCATCGACAAAGGAGAAATTACCCCCTTTCTTCACAAAATCTCTCTCTCAAAGAAGTTTCCCCCAACAAAACACGTGCCAACCAAATTAAAATATGGTCTCACCTTATTTTAATTAAACTTGCCAAGCCATTCAAAATTTGAATCTGTTAATTAATTAATTTAATAGGTACGATTAATTAAATAAGTTGGGTTGGCAAAAATTAAAGGGGGAGAGAGGAGGAGGTGAGGGGTCTCATAAGTGGGAGACTTGTCAACATTAACATGGGAGTTTAATGGGGGGTTCAAAGAGGGTTAAAGAGTTTAGGGGTAGGTGAAAGGTTGGGGCTCGTGTGGGACCCACCTTTCAATTATCCACTCATGGAAAGTTGGGTGGGTGTGGGCCCCACCAACAACTTCCCATGGGAGGAATTAACCTCCTTAGATATAGAATAAAATTGCACAAACAATTTTATTTACTTCTTTAATTCAACCCCAAGTAATAAATATCAACCTGCTTAAAATGCAACTACGGTAAAGGTCCCCTTAAGCAATTAACAGTTCTGCGAGTTAATTGGTGCCCTCAGATTTCAATTCTGAGCACCGGTTCAAAATATAGAAAACCCCGCCCATTCATTTACATAACATACCTGAGCTAAACTTTGGAAATTGATTCTGGGAACACCGGACCTCAGAATCAATTGCCTTCAGAAGCCACAAACTCGTAAAATTCCAAAGTATTTAAGAAAAAACATTTCCTTGAAATTTCCAGGTCTTTACATTACTCCGACCTCAGGGATTTATGTCCCCGTAAAGCTACAACATAAAATAGGGGAACAAATGAGGGTACTGAGCACACATATGAGCCTCCCGCTCCCATTTGCTATCTTGGAGGTTCCTGTGATGCCAACGAATGCACACCAGAGGAAACGACCATCCACATAGGACCCAATCTTGTCAATCCTTGATCTCCATTGGGACCTCTGTGAATAGAGCCCCGTCATCGATGCCCATCTCTCCGTGATCAATTATGTGGGTCGGGTCGTGCACATATCTCCTTAACTAAGATACGTGGAAGACAACGTGCACCCGGTGAAACTAAGGTGGAAGGGCCAGGTGGTAAGACACATCTCCCACCCTGCTGAGGACCTGGACTAGTCCAATGAAGTGCAGAGATATCTTTCCTCCCCTGCCAAATCTCCGTAATCCATGTCGATATGCGACCAGTAAAAAAACGTGGTCGCCATCCTTGAACTCCAGTGGTCTCCTCCTCCTTTGATCATAGGACTTCTGTCTGCTTTGTGCAGTCCTCATCTGCTCCTGGATGATCAAAACCATCTCTGTCGTAGCTTGAACCATCTCTGGTCCTATGAGTGCTGACTCCCCGGGGTCAGTCTAGCATAGAGTTGATCTGCAAGGTCAGCCATACAGTGCCTCGTAAGGTTCCATCCCAATGGTGGAGTGGTAGCTTTTGTTGAATGAAATCTCCACCAAGGTTAGGTGATCCTCCCAGCTGCGACCAAAGACAAGTACACATGAACGGATCATGTCTTCGAGTGTCTAAATGGTCTTCTCCGTCTGGCCATCCGTATGAGGATGAAAGGTAGTGCTCATGTGTAGCTGCGTCCCAAATTCCTCCAGCAATCCCTTCCAAAGCCGGAAAGTAAAGCGAGCGTCTCGATCCGAGATGATAGACGATGGCACAACATGAAGCCATACGATGTCCGGAATGTAGAGGCGTCCCATGCTCTCTACTGAGCCCTGCTCTCTATTCAGTAGGATGTGGGTCGACTTGGTGAGTCGGTCTACGATCACCCAGATGGGCTCGTGTCCTCTAGAAGTAAGTGGAAGCCTTGTCACAAAATCCATGGATATATGCAAATCGGATAACTGCTCTGTCACATTTCCAAGTAGCTGAATGACCGATCTCCTGCTGAGTGCATCATACAAAACATTCCCCTTCCCATGAGTATAGACTATCTCAATGTCATAGTCTTGGAGGAACTCGAGCCATCGCCACTATCTCAGGTTTAGGTCATTCTATGAGAAGATATACCTGATACTCTAGTGGTCAGAGTAGACTATAAAGCACTCACCCATCAGATATTGACACCACATCATCAAGGCAAAGACCACTACTGCTAACTCCTGTTCATGGGTAACGTCGTTATGCTCGTGCTACCTCAACTATCATGAACCATAAGTGGTCACTGCCCGCTCCTGCATCAGGACACACCCGAGTCCGGTCCCTGATGTGTCGTAGTAAACCACGTACCCAACACTCTCCACCGATTTCCTCAATATGGGCACACTGGTCAATCTTTGCCTCAACTTCTGAAAGCACTACTGACATCTATCTGACCACATGAAGGTTTTCCCCTTCTTTGTCAAAGATGAAAGTGGTGAAACAACTCTGGAGAAGCCTGAAACAAATATCTGATAGTACCTAGCCATACCTAGGTAACTCTGCACCTCTGTCACACTCCTGGGTGGCTCCCAAGAATGTACTGCCTCGGTCTTCGCAGGATCCACAACAACTCCCACCACTGAGATGATGTGCCCCAAGAATTGAACCTCTTCAATTCAGAACTATCACTTCAAGGTCATACCATAAATTTGGTCCTCTCGAAGTGTGTCCAGTACAACTCATAAGTGGTAGGCGTGCTCCTCCTCAGTAGTCGAGTAAATCAGTATGTCGTCAATGAAGACTATGAAAAAAAAGGTTGAGGTAAGGCTGGAATATCCTGTTCACGAGACTCATGAACACTACTGGTGCATTGGTTATGCCGAAGGGCATAACCAAGAACTCGTAGTGTCCATATCGACACCTGAAGGTTGTCTTCTACACAACCTCATCTCGAACTCTGAGCTAATGATTGCCTGACCTGAGGTCTATCTTCGAGAACCATCGTGATCCATTGAGCTGATAAAAGAGGTCGTCAGTCCTCGAGAGTGGGTACTTGTTCTTTACGGTCACCTGATTTAGGCGACGGTAGTCGAAAAATAGTCGTAAGGTCCCATACAGCTTCTTGGAGAATAAAATCAGAGAAGCCTAGGGTGAAACACTGGGTCAGATGAATCCCTTTCCTTGAAAATTCTCTAGCTGTACCCAAAGCTCACGAAGATCGGTGGGAGCCATCCGATATGCTGGTGTAGATATCGGTGCTGTCCCGGGGTATAGGTCAATGTAGATGTATAACTCTCTACGAGGAGGTAGTCCTGGAACGTCATTAGGAAAAAAGTATGCATACTTATCGACCACAATAGGAATACTCGGACTCCACACATCAACTGCTCCTAGGATGAGACTAGCCAATTGATGGGTGATGGGCTACCCTCTCCTCTGCATAAGTCCATCCTACGCTGAAAAGGCTCCCTTCTCACCATTGAAGGTGAACCTACTCCCATCTGCATGGACACACCACACTTTGCACCTAATACAGTCGATCTGAGCATGGACTGTAGAAAACCAATCCATTCCCAAGATGAGGTCGTAAGGCCTTGACGCCCCTACAAGAAGATCCTAGCCAAAGATCTCACCTCCTAGAGTAATCTCACACTGCCGGCACCAGGGCATAATTGTCGAGTCTGCTCTTGTAAGAGTCTCTAGTCGTAAGGATTGAGCCAACGGCTCCGTTGGAATCTCTGAGCTCCGAACAAGGGCAGCAACAATGAATGAATGAATCTCTTCTATGTATATAAGAACTAGATCAATGGTGGAATAGACAAAGAATGTACCTAGAATCATCTCAGGTGCGCCGTGGTCATAGGCCTTGACTTCCTGGAGCTGATCCTGCCCCTATTTGCCAGCTCCCTGTGGTCGGGGTGGTCTTCGTGGTAGTGGTGGTGGTAGAGCCTCGAAACGTCGTCCACCACCTGCTCCTTAGCCAGCTCCTCTTCCTCTACCGCATGCTCCCTACAGACCACCACAGTTGAACCTATGCCTCTTCTTGGGTGGTCCCTCTACCGTCTTCTCCTCCTCAGCATGGAGGGTCGGGCAGTCACGAGCCATGTGGCCCTTCCCACCTCATGCATAGCACTGCTTGCCTCTTGTATGACTGGCTCTACTGCATGTGCCCCGAACATCCGAACTAGTACCCTGAGGACTCCCACCTGATGGCCGGGTCCTCTTGGACCTCTGCGACATCTGTCTACTGTCGGCTGTAGAAGACTCCGCTATGTGTCTCCCTGTGGTGGGTCTCGCTACTGGCGTCAGCTCAGCAAGAAAGATCTCCACAAGAAGGGCTCGCTCCAGTACTCTTGCCTGCATTGGAATACTGAGGGAGATAATTGAAGCCCTGATCTAATGCCTCAGTCCCTTCTCAATGGTTCGGGACCGGACAAATGGGTCCCGTAAAATTTTCTTGGAGTAGCGCGAGAGGTCGGTAAACCACACCGAGTACTGGGCTACTGTCATGCTTCCCTACCACAGCTGTATTAAATCATTGATGCGCACCTCATGGAGGGTTGCTGGAACAAACTCCGAGAAGAAGATGCCCTCGATGTCCTTCTAAAGTAGATATTCCTCGTCTTGCACCTGGAGAATCAAGCTCCACCATCTACCTACTACTGCGTGCCAGAGAATCGTGACAAGGATCACCATAATGTAATCTGGTGTCCCTACCAATCTGAAGACTCTGACGATAGCCTCCATCCAATCCTCGACTGCAAGAGGGTCCGTCTCTCCATGGAACCTGGGTGGCCTCTATCGCTGAAACTCGTGCAATGCACTCAGGTAGCGTGAACTCTCCGCTGCGGGGGCTTGTAGTATCGGTGGCCCAGCAGGTAGCGGTACCGCTGGTCCCTTCACTGTAAAGGGGCCCTGAACTGATGCCTCATCACTCGGTGGGCTGAAATCCCACACGTAACAAGTAACCCTAGCTAGCTGCCTTCGTGGGGCCATCCTGAGAAGAAATAGGTGCCCCACAGTTAGTATAGTATACCTGGTGAGCTGACACAAGTAATCACAAAGAAAATTTTTGAAACACACATGCAATCAGTGTTTTCAAGCACTGAGTTGGAAATCAGAAGTTAGGGTCCTGGTGTATGGATATGTTGGCCACTGCACCAATATTGGACTCCCTGGACTGAAAACCACACACAATATTCTTAAAACTATTTCTTCACAGAGAAACAATTATCAGAGTCCTGAGTTATGTGGTATAACCGACTCCACTGATACCAATTTGTCACTACCCGTCCTCGGGGCCCGTGCTGTGACTACCCCAAGCCCGCCTTCTATAGGCCAGGGGCTAGTGACTAACACCAATGGCGTAAATCCCGATAAAAGGGAAGGAATTGTTTTTATATAAGTAAAAAAACACAACAGAGTATACAAACTGGAGTAAACGCAAAGTAAACTGAGTACAAAAAGTAAGTGTTGGAAAGTAAATGGGCTAGTATACAAACCCAACTAAAAGTACAGTACAACTGAGAAAGAAAGTACAACCGCTGAAAAGTAAAGCAGCAACCACCAAGTCTTCCTCCGGGAATCCAACCTAAATGGTAGGTACAGTTAGTCTCGTCGGTACCTCGGGTCCATATGTCCGCTCCGTGTACGTCCCTCTAGGTGGACCACCTCAGATACCGTCCAGCTCTACAAGCCTCGACCACGATCAGTGTTGTGCGTCGTCTGCAACCAACACAACGTAGTGCGGGCAATGCCTGTGCAGGGGTGAGTATAACGATACTCAATAGGGACCCCGAGACCCCTAAAGGTCTCCCAGAATCCACAAAGGTTAAACAAAAAAAGAAAGATACAAACATGAATTATCAACCAAATCTACATAGGTATATGACCATACATATACCTAAGTCATAAATATCGGTACGTCTCCAACTTCTGAGCCCAAGCACAACCAGTCCACACATGAAAGAAGTGAATCATACCAATGATAAAGTTTGAAACTCAAGACTCCACTCACACATGTATACTACTCACGATGAGGGGTGGAGGTGATTAGATGTAGCCTCTGAATCATCTTCTCTGCAAAACCCACATAGGATCCAAATATAGAAGTCGTTGTTACCAAACCCACGTAGGATCGAAGTACAGTAGCCATCGCTACCGAACCCACGTAGGATCCATGTATAATCATCATCATCGCCGCGGTCGTATCCAGCTCTAGGGTTCCCGCACACAACGTACTCGATTCCGGGAGGGTCCGCTCCATGTGTAAAATGGGTTGATACATCAATTGTCATGAAGTCCAGAGTTGATGTATCCTGAAGTTCTATCTCATAAAAAAGGAACCCAATGCGACAGAAGGTGCGTCAAATGGACGCCCGGTCTGAGAGATATTGGCTTTTTCATTACAAGGGCCCGGTTGGAAGTATGATCATTCAAAACCCGGTTGTTTACCAAAGATGTCCAAAAGTCACTTAGAGTGTCGCAAAAGGACAGTCTCGTTGAAAGAGTCCCAGTGCCGCAGATGTCGCGTCGATCAAACACGTGGTCTTTAGGTTATTCAGGTTTAAGTGATTAACGGGCCCGACCCGTTTAGCACAGTGGGCCGATGGGTTGGGTTAAACTAGTTTGACGGGTCCGACCCGGCAGGGGTGTTGGACCGGTCTGAAGGAAAAACAAAGCTTGGCCCGAAGGGCGCCGCTCGGCCCGAAGGGGCACGGCCCGGATCGGCCCGGCCCGGCGCGGCCCGAAGGCCGAGCGGTTCTGAGGGGGGTGCAGACCCCCAACTGTCCGAACCGGCAACGCGAAGCGGCACCGCCCTTCCCAAACCCGGTGGCAAGTCCGACCGGCCTTTTGGTGCACGTGCCCTGCACGGCGGGCTGTAGATTTCTTCATCGCAGCGCCCTCCTGGCACCGTGACATCCCTTCACCCGTCCAACCGATGGGCCAACCGGTTCTTCCGTCAAAGTGGTCCGCGATATGGGCCGCGGTTCCTCTCGCACAGCCGGTGCGATGGAGCCGGCTTCCTTCCCCGCGTACTCAGCCCAGCGCGACGGCATCATGACTTCTCCACCTCCAGTTTCCGATTTTAAGAATAATAAATAAGTTCAAACGGAGGGTCGTAAGGCTGTTTTCGTTTGGCCCGTGCCCTCCGCGTAAGTGGTAGCAATAGGCCAAGGTATTCACATTAATACAACGAGAACGAGGGAGTAATTTATTTTATATAAATTAATCATACCCCCTACCTCAACAACAAATGACGAACATCAGCATTGCAGAAGACGGCGTCACGAGGTGAGGATTCGTGGACGTCGTTGGAGTGCGCCCGAGGAGGAAGTTGCGTCTCCTCTTTTGTCACGGAGAAGAGAATGGAAGGTGTGTTGTCGATCTTTGTGGAAGGAGATATTGTTCTTCGTCAAAGGATAAATTCCCCCCTTTCTTCACAAAATCTCTCTCTCAAGAAGTTTCCCCCAACAAAACAGGTGCCAACCCAAATAAAATAAGGTTTCCCCTTATTTTAATTAAACATGCCAAGCCATTAAAAATGTGAATCTCTTAATTAATTAATTGAATAAGTTCCATTAATTAAATATGTTGTGTTGGAAAAAATTAAAGAGGGAGAGAGGAGGAGGTGAGGAGGCTCATAAATGAGAGAGTTGTCAGCATTAATATGGGAGTTTAATGGGAGGTTTAAAGAGGGTTAAGGAGTTTAGGGGGAGGTGAAAGGTTGGGGCTCATGTGGGACCCACATTTCAATTATCCACTCATGGAAAGTTGGGTGGGTGTGGCCCCAACAACAACTTCCCATGGGAGGAATTAAATTCCTTAGATATAGAATAAAATTGTACAAACAATTTTATTTACTTCTATAATTAAACCCTAAATAGTAAATCTCAACCCGATTAAAACACAAATGCATTAAAGGTCCCCTTAAGCAATTACTAGCGCTGCGAGTTCATCGGTGCCCTCAGATTTTAATTCCGAGCACCGGTTGAAAAGATAGAAAAACCCACTCGTTCGTTTATTGAACGTACCCGAGCTAAACTTCGGAAATTGATTCCGGGCACACCGGGCCTCGGAATCAAGTGCCATCACAAGCCACAAACTCGTAAAATTCATAAAGTATTTATGAAAAAAAAATTCCATCAAATTTCTGGGTCTTTACATTAGTCTTAATTTTATTGTATTTTTCTAAAATACATGAAATTTGGGTGAATAGTGAAATTTGATAATTTATGAAATATGCTAAATAAATTAATTTATGCATCATTACTGAGCCAGTAATGATATAAATGACAAATAGTTTTATCTCATATTCATTTACAACTTTTTTGAGTCACAATAAATATGACTATTCATAGTCTTTAACCAAAATAATAAAATAATGATTAAAAAAATGGAAAACCCCTCCTCTCCTCAACTATGAAAACCACCCCTCAATCCCTCTTCTCCCCACTCCTCTCATTCCTTGTTCCATGTATAAATTCATCTAAAATATTCTCCAAAGATCCTCCCCACGTCTAACAGCCCTTGAACTCTTCAAAACTTCAAATCCTCTCCCTTAAAAAGGCTCTTAAGGAAGATAAATTCAAGAGGCAAATTCCTCTTTTCTTATAATTTATTTTATTTATAGTTACTATCTTTCTTTTTTATTTCCTCACCTACCTTCCTGTAAATGTATGATAACTACATTACCATACATTTAGTATAATTTAGTTATGATAATGGAATAATTCATCATCATCTTTCTTTTCCCCTACTTTTATACTATAAATGAAAATATCATCTGAGATGTAATAATCACATTCATGGAGGATGGGTTTTCACCATCTATTAACGTCTTCAATTATGGTCATGAAATAAATTATATGGTTAAGAAAGATCATTATATATGTAATATATCCTATTTAATTTTTTGAAATCATTTTTTTCATAGGGTATTAATTTATAGAAAATATGTGTACGTTGTGATTGAAAAACCACAAAATTAATCCTAGAGTTTATCATTAAAATTTCATCTAATGATTCGTCCTCACCCAGAGTAACCAAATTAATTATATGGTCATTTAAAATTTTGTTTCAAAATTAATAAAATATAATATAAATTATGGAATTCAATTCTCATGGTACATTAACTTCCATACAAGAAAACTGATCACGAAAACTAATGAAGTAATCAATCACAATCGATGATATTGAACCAATTAAAAAATAAAATTGACCATAAATGAACATAAAAAATTATAAAAAATATAAAAAATTCTTAATATGTTTTGAATTTAGTTATTAATCATTATAATTTCATATTTTTGGACCTTAAGTTCAAGAGAAGATCATATCTAGACATAAGGTATAGATCTTGAACCACAACCTCCATTTTATTTCAGGTTACTCATTGTCCTTCTTAATCCCAATTAAATTAATATTTATTCTTATGTAATAATAATAAATTCCATGTTAATGTTCTACATATGTGTACCAACCGGAATAATTATTTATTTTAGGGTGAAATTCATGTTTGAAAATTATCTTTCAAACCCCCCCCCCCAAAATACAAACCTAATTAAAGTGAATTTCTCGAATTCTGACCTATTTTCAAGGTCACTCTATAATATGTTCTTAGAAACCATTATTTATATAAAATCAATAATTATATTATGAAAAAACTATATTAATGCACTTCAGATTTTATTCAAATATTTTTCCAAGTGAACTCTTCTTTTCAATGTAAAAGAGTATTTATCTCAACAATTACTCAATGATTTTATAAGAGAAATTTTTTCTATTTCAAAACTATTTTTTGAATATTATGTTTATTCTAAACAAATAATTTATGATATCATCTAAAATATTTTAATTAATAGTTTATGTTATATTTTAAAATGGATTTTTATCTTTATTCCATTCACTATACTACTCAGAATGGTTAGTGTTTATGTGTAAAGATTGGGGAATGTTATTTCATAAGTTAATGTAACTTATGTTTAGCACCTTTAATATGATGAATGACTTGGACTTATCAAGTGATATGTGGGTCTCGTTATATCCCTTCAATACATTGGTAGGTATCCTAATAGAAAACAGATATGGACTTGGATGAGGCCTTTCCCATTCTCAAATATGATTTTGGCCACGGCCATAATCATTTTTAGTCTCTTTGGTCAAGGCCGTGATGATATATTTCAGAATGTCCATTAGTATGAATTCCCTCATTATAAAACTAAATATTGATATTCAAAATAATTATTCGACAAGTAGAATATCCATGGTTATGCTTTTATATAATTTTTGATATGTTTTTATATCAATCATATTATGCTCAAGTATGTTTTTAAAGGAATTCATTTTTTAGTTATTCCACATGCCTAGTGTTTATATACTATTCTGCTACATTATTTACCCTTATTGAGCATCTGAGATAAACCCTTTCACATGTTTTATTTATCCAAGCTTGTGAATATGTATATTATGAATTAAATTCTAGGATAATCTAGGATATTGTGTTTGATTCAAATGAAGTAGATATGATGAATTTCATTTCATATTGTAATTTTGAACGTATTTATGTATTAGTATTTACAAAACATCTTATCTATTTGTCCATTCAAGATGTGTATTCCTTATTTATATTCCAATGTAAAAATTTAAGGAACCATCTCTTGGAAACTAGGGTTAGGTCCTTATAATTGGTATTAGAGGATGAATATTAGAAGACATGGAAACAAGATTATGAAAACATAGATTATGGAATGAAACCCTAAGATATACTTTGAGGATAAACATATAATAACATCCTAGAATTTTGGTACGGTAAATAATATTTGGATCTTTCATGAAAATACATCCCGGTTTTGATACTAAAATTGGACGTGGTTTTGGCATAGATGTACCTAGGAGTAACAAATCCAATAGGGAGTATTAGGCCGGAACCATGGTATCCTGGTACATGACAATGGGACTTTCTGCGTTCCTGGTTTGACACTCATGGGGGATATTAATAATACCATTCATATTTTATTTGTAAACCATTATGGATGAAGTAAATGTAAATATTTCTTCAAATAAACCATGATTATGAGATTATATATGGATAAGATTTTAATTTATACTAAGTATTTCTCTATTGTGAGATTATACATTATGACACATAACAAATTCTAGTGTATGAATTAATATAGAAATGGTTCCTAGTGAATGGAATAGAAACTACATGAATGTGCCTATCCCATGTAGGTATTTCCCTCCTATGAAAGATAATTATTTTTGATCTAGATATATGCCTAATGAAGAGAAAATAATAACTATAATGGGAAAACTGAATCAGGTTATGAACAATAACATTACTGGTATGTAGAATCCTGATCCACAACATGGAGGAGTAATGTTAGACCTTTTTATATGACAACATCCTCCATTATTAAATGGTACTACAAAACCATTTGTAAAAGAGCTGTGGATAGGTTATTTAGGGAAGGTATTTCTCTCTTTGGTATGTAATTAAAAGAGTGGAAGTAGTCCTGGTGGTATATCATCTATCGAGAGATGCATATTAGTGGTGGCTATTAATTAAATATAAAAAAGAGGAGGAAGAAATATAAGAAATGGAATGATGTTATTTCATGGAAATTTTCTATATAAAATACTTCCCTCATGAACAGAGGGCAGATATAGGAAGGAATTTTCTGAATTGAATGAAAAATGTGGATGAGAATGTTGCAATGTATGAATATAACTTCATAAGGTTATCAATGAATGTCTTTAACTACATATATAATCCAATAGCATGATTTATCGATTCATTGATAGATTAAATCCATTACGTCTGAGGGCACTAGTATCCAAAAGTTGCTCGTCATATAATTATAATGCCTCATGTACTATGAAGACAATGGTTGAATTCTCAATGAGGGTGGAAGAAGAGTGGATAGATAATGGTAAGAATAATAAGGGGAGTTTTTAAACATGTGATAAATGTGAAAGGAAACATCATAGAGCCTTCTTAAAAGGATGCAGAGTCTTTTACATGTTTTGAGAATACGACAGCCAATTCCATGACTATAAGGGAATGAAATATTCTCTCAATGTTCAATGGTATAATTGTATGTATATGGGGAAAAACGTAATGATTTTATAAAGAGTCAAGGAAATTGGCCTAACAGACCTCCAAGGGTGAAAGGGAATGATTTTTCTAACACAACTACTAAGGTTTAAGTTAATAATGATGTGGTCGTGGGTACATTAATCATTTCCTCAAATATAGAAAATGATTTATTTGATTCTAGATCATTACATTAATTTATATCTTCCTATTTTGCGAAGAAATTTAGATAGTTACAATTTGATTTTATAAAGTAGTTTCCAGTGAAAAATCATAAGGGATGTATCATTGCCTCAATGATGTGCTGATAAATCCCCCTTTACGAAACATAAACATGCCTTGGTTTCAAACCTTATCATCATAACTATCGTCAACTTTCATATTATCCTCAGCATGGATTCGATTTCAAATTATGATGAAAAATATAATATTAGAAGAATAAGGTTCCAATTTTTGAGAATTGTGTAGAATCCATTATCTTTTGAGAAGAAACATCACCATATGATTTTTATCTAGATCAATCCCCTAGTAGCTCTACTGAATTCAATAATTGGGATGAAGAGAACACAATGTCTATGGGTAAGGATAAGAATGTTCAAATATAAGACATATTTATTGTTCAAGAATATGTTGATGTGTTTCTAGTGGATTTATCTAGACATCATCTAAAGGGGGAAGTTGAGTTCTCTATTGAGTTAATTGTGGGTTCAAGACCTATATCAAATACTCTTTATATAATGACCACTGTGGAGTTAGTTGAACGAAAGAAACTACTTGAGGAAATAAGTGATATGGGAGATGTCTTCCCTATTGTTTCTCCATGGGGATCCGCTGTTGTTTTCTTCAAGAAGAAGGTTGGATATATGACGATATGTGTTGACTACATAGATATCAGCCCTATTACAATAAAGAACAAGTATCCCCTAACTCACATTGATGATTTATTTGATCATCTTTATGGAGACTAATGTATTTTCGAAGATTGAACTTCGATATGGATACCATGAGTTGCATGTGAGGAAATAATATATTCCAAAAACAACATTTCAAACTTGGTATGGGCATTACGAGTTTACTATAATGCCTTTTTGAAAGACCGATAGACCATATGTTCTCATGAATCTAATGAATATGGTTTTCACAAAATATTGTGGTGAAATTTTTATGGTACATATTGATGATATATTGTTATACACAAATAGCTACAAAGATTGTAAAAATTACATTTTCATTATTCTAAAGACTCTTTAAAGAAATTAATTATATGGTATATTTTGCAAGTTTGAATATTGGCATCAATAAGTTTCTATTCATGGACATGTTGTATCTGTGGATGTAATATTTGTTGATCCTAAGAAGACACATGAATTTAAATAATGTCCTACACCTACTAACATAACTGAGGTATGTAGTTTTATTGGTTTAGCAGGTTATTATCAGCATTTTTTTTTTCAGAACATCACTAGATTATCCAACTCGTTAACCACACATACTGGAAAAGAGGTTAAGTTCATATAGAATAGAGATTTTGATGTATGTTTTCATGAATTAAAGGGGATATTAGTGAATGTTTTGACCCTAACTCTTCCATTGGGTAATTATGGGTTTGTGATCTATAGTGGTGAGTCAAATAAATGACTAGGTTGTGTCCATATATAGAATGATAGAGTTATTTAATATGCATCAAGGTTGTTAAAAATTCATGAAAAAACTATCATGTACACAATCTTCAGTTAGTAGCTGGAAGTTTTGATATGAAGATATGGATACATTATCAATATGGTAAAAGATGTGTGATATATACTGATAATAGGAGATTGTTAGTTTTATTCCAATAAAAAGAATTCAACCTGAGGAAAAGTCGATGGATTGAACTAATCAACGATTACGATTGTTACATACACTACCACATAGGAACAGAAAATAAGGTAGTTGATTCATTGAGAAGGAATGATCATAGATATTTACACACAAATAGGATTGAAAAAGATCATGTATTAATTGACCTTGTAAGGATGAACAAGATAATTTTCAAAGAAGGTGAAATATCATTAATTATTTAATTGATTTACCAACCATATTTATTTAAAAGGATTAAAATATCAAAGCCTTATGTAGAGAACCTTCATAATAAAATTGATGTTGTGAATAATTAGAAGTTTCACGACTTCATATATGAAGATGGGATTCTAAAATATGGGATAACGCATTGTGTTCCATCTATACCCAAGATAAAAATGGATTTACTTGATGATTCCCACAGTTTGAATTTTTATATACAACCTGGTAGTTGTTCAATTTATAGAGATTTGAGGGAACATTTCTGGTGAGATAACATAAAGAGGGAAACTACAGATTATGTATCAATATGTTTATTTTTTCAATAGGTGACGGTTGAAAGAAAACGTCATTGTTGATTCCTTCAAACTCTACATATTACTTCATGGAAATGGGGTGAAATCACCATGTATTTTTTCACTGGATTACCAAAAAATCTAAGAATGAATGATTCAAAATGGGTAATTATTGATTAACTTATGAAATCATAACTTTTACTTTCTATATGGGAGGATTTTACACAAGAGTTCCTTCCTAAAATCTATTTCAATGAAGCTGTGAGAATTCATGGAGAACCTCTCTCAAATGTGTCTAATCATGATCTATGATTCACATCGAAATTTTCTAATATAAATCAGAAATATTTAGAAAATGAACTTCGTTTGGGTACAAATTATCACCCCCAAACTGACTATCAGTCAGAAAGGAAAATCTAAACATGAGATGACTTGTTGAGATCATGCTCGCTCGACTTCAAAGTTATGTGGGATAAGTATTTACCATGGGTTCTGTTTTCCTATAATAATTTTTTCTATTAAGGTATTTAAATGGAACCATATAATGCATTTTACAGAAATATATGTCATACACCAACATGTTGTGATGAAGTTGGTGAACAGAAGCTTATGGGACCAGAGCTTATGGAGGAAACAACATAAAAGGTAGAGACTATTTAAACACATATCAAAGAATCTCAAAGTAGGAAAGGGAGATAGGATGATAATCGGACGAAGGATTTAGAATTTAAAGTGGAAGATCACATTTTCATGAATTTATCTCTATAGATAGGTGTTATAAGATTTAGAATGAAAGGGAAAATGAGCCCCAGGTACATAGGCCCTTTTGAAATTTTAGAGTGAATTAGAGCTATGACTTATCATTTGGAAATTCTTCATAGATTTTCTAAGGTAAAAAATGTGTTCCAGGTCTCATTATTAAGAGAGTACATCCCAAACCCAATGCATGCCATCACGTATAAAGATATTGAGATGGAACCCAACTTATATTATTGTTAATAACCTATCCAGAATCTGGACAATAAGAAATAGGTCCTAATGAATATAACGACATGGATTGAAAAGTTACTTTGGAAAAATCATAAACATGAAGAGGCAATGTGTAATACTGGGGAATTAATGATGAAGAAATACCGGAACATTTGTATGAGGTAACATTATGGTAATTTCGAGGATAACATTTTTGTATTGGTGGAAGAATGTACCACCCTATGGTTTTTCAAAAAAAATATATTATAGAATGCATTAAGCACTGGGTCAATGTGAAACAAAAAATATGATATTTATAAGTGATAGTTATAACCTGACTGTTAGATATAATTTTTCTTCTTCTATGATTTTAATTTTGAAAAAACTGACAAACACAATTGCGATTAGTAAGATATTTAGATACTGATAGGATCAACATATATTTTTGGTGAATAGTAACTCACTGTTATGAATAGTAACATACACTTATTAATAGTATTGTACCCTTTCAAATTGTATCCTTATCCATGTGAGTATAAACAAAATATAGTCACCATATTAATGATAGTTAATAATTTAAAATTTAAAAATAAAATGTTGATATTTTTTTGAGTAATAAATATTCAATTATAATTTTAAACTAATAAATTTATTTAAAGTGAAATATATTTTTTTAAAACGTATTATTGAATAAATATTTTCATTATTATGAATTTAGGATAATTTTATGAGGCCACAATTAATTTTTATAAAATATAATATAATCAGTTTTAAATTTAAAATATACATTTTTCAAGTTATTATAGATTTTATTTAAAAATTTACATAATTTAGAAAATTATTTTTTTAAAATTGTGTTCGTTTTTATAATTATAAATTTCAAGAAATGTTTAAGCTGAATTTTTGGTGTTTTTCCGAAATAAATGAATTTTTGGTGAATAGTGACATTCAATAATTTACAAAATATGCTAAATAAATGAATTTTTTGCATCATGCTTTAGTCCTGGGTGATATAAATTACCATAGGTGTGATCTCAAATGAGATGAAAACTATTTTCAGAAACCAAAATCCTGACTATTCATAGTCTTGATCTAAAATAATAACATAATGACTAAAATATTGGAAAAACACTCCTATCATCCAATATAAAAACACCCCTAAATCCCTCTTCTATTCACTCCTTTAAAGACTTATACCTTATCTAAATTCTAATAAAATATCCTCCTAAGATCCTTCCCAAGTATATAATGCTTTTGTTTCTTCAAAATACAAAATCCTTCCTCTTAAATAGGCTATCAAGGAAGATTAATTCAAGTGGTAGATTCATTTTTTAATTTCTTTTATTTTCCTTCAAGTTCTGTTCCTTCTTTTTATTTACTTGCCTCTTTTACTCCAAATTTTATGATAAATCCATAACCTAACATACACTATAATTTTATAATGATAATTGAATAATTCATCATCATCTATCCCTTCACCTTATTTTATACTAGTAATTAAAATACCACACGAGACGTGTTAATCACATTCATGGATGATGAGGTTTCAACTTATTTTATCAACTTTAGTTCTGGTCCTGAAACCATTTTTTTGGTTGAACCAGATCATGATATATTTAATATAATCTATTTAATGTTATGTATTTTTTTAAAAATCATATTAATGTATAGAACAAAATGAGTTCGTGGTGATCAAAAAACCATCAAATTAATCCAAGCGTTTATCATTAAATTTTCATCCAATGATTCATCCTCACCCAAAGTAACCAAAGGAATTATATGATCATTTAACAATATGTATGAAATTTAATAACATATAATTTTTTTTGAAATTAAATTATAATTTTACATTGACTTCCACACAATTAATCTAATAATGAAAAGTAATGAAATGAGCACTCACAAACAGTGATATAAAATCTCTTAAGCAATAAAAAAAGATAATAAATGCCAATATAAAGTCATTAAAAGTAAAATTATAGCATAATTGGTATTTAATTGAGTAATTAATAAGTATAATTTCATATTACAGGACATTAAGTTCATGAGCGGAACATATTAAGACATAATGTAATGGTTTTCTACCATAACCTCCATTTTATTTTTGGCTACTTTTTGTATGTCATAATCCCAATTAAATTCATATTTATTATTATGTACACATCATGAATTATTTTTTAATGTTATACATATGTGTACTAACTAGTGTCCTTTATTTTATGGAAGGATACATGTTCTTGAAAGATATTTCAAAAATTCTTCCTGAAATACAAGAACGATTCAATGGAATTTCATGAATTCTCAACTATTTTCAAAGAAAATCTATAATATATTTTTAGAAACCATTATTTTTATAAAAAAATCATTTTAACGTGAGAAAACTATATTATTTCAGTTATGGTTTTATACAATTGTTTTTTCCAAAAGAACTCTTCTTTTTAAAGGAATAGAGTATTTATCTCAAGAATTTCTCAATGATTTTATAAGAGTAATTTTCTCTATTTCAACACATTTGTTCAATATTTAATTTAATTAGGACTAATATATTAGGATATTATATACCATATTTTATTTAATGGTTTGTGATTAGTTTGAATATAGATGTGATATTTTTATATGAGTCACCATACAACTCATAATGGTTAGTGTTTATGTGTATAGATTGGGGAAAGTTATTTCCCATGTTCATCATGTTTATGTTTATCCCCATTCATATGATGAATGCATTGGATTTATAAAGTGATGGGTGGGGCCTGATATATTCCCTCAATGCATTTATAGGTCTCATGATACAAAATAGATATGGACTTGGTAGAGGACATTCCCATTTTCGGATTTGATTTTGCCCAAGACTTTAATCAATTTTAGATGACTTGGAAAAGGCTTTGAAGGTATATTTATGAATGTCTGAATTATGTATTCCCACACTATGAAAAAATATATTGATGGCCCATGTAATTATTTTTCTCGTATAATATCAATGGTTATGTTTTATGGAATTTTTAATCAGTTATTTTTCCATCCTTATTATGTAAAAGTATATTTTTAATGAAAAGAATTTTTAGTTATTCATCATGACTAGTGTTTATATTCTATTTCTATATATTATTTACCCTCACTTAGCATATATGATCACCCCATTGACATGTTTTATTTTCCCCAGTTTGTGAAGAAGTATATCATGAATGACATAAAAGGATAATCTAAGAGAATTTATGTGACTAAAAAAAGCTAATATGATGTATTTACTTTCAATTTGTAATGACGAACTTATGTATGTATCTAATATTTAAAAACATCAAATCTATTTGGTCCTTTTGGATGCATATTCCTGGTATATATTCCAATGTAACAAATAATGGCACAAACTCTGGGAAACTGGAGTCGAGTCCTTATATTGAGTCAGACTAGTCTTGAATTTTTCTTATTCTTATTAAATAATAAACATATTTTAGTTTCAAATTTTGCGAGAACCTTTTTATTTTTATTATTTCTTTATATAAATTTTTTCCATTTTATAAAACTTTTATAATTATTTATGTTCATATCAGTTGTTTAGTCAATATTTGCTACTGGAGTAAAAAATGAACCAGTTTTGACGTAAATTTTCTATGTGGTCAAAAGTTAACCATATCTAGAATAGTATTCATGATTTTAAAAATTTAATATATCAAGTATATATGTATTTATAATAATCCATAATATTTGGAGATATGAAATGAAATGCACCGTTCATGGAGACGGTATGTCATACGTACACCTGAACACTATTTTCATTTATTTTTCATATTAAAAGAATAATAATAAAATGATATAAATGTAGATTATAATACCCATTTATATTAATGTCATATATGTGTCATATATTTAATATAACCTTCCATTAAAATTTCCATGTATATCATGAATTAGTCGTATCACTTTGAAGGGGAGGTAGTCCACACTTCTTCAAATGAATGTATTGTATTTACCCAACATGGAAAGCATAAAAGTATTTTATAAATAAAAATTAATGAATCAAAGAGACAATATAATTATAATATATATCATATGTAAAAATAGTGTCCATTATAATATCCACCAAGAGAGGTGGTAGGGGAAAATTGAACAATACATGTTTTTTTGAGGTAGTAGTTCACCGTACATATAAACAATATATCTGTTACACATTAAAGGGAGGTGTGTGTATGTGTATATCGTAACCATATCATAAAAACTACATAGTATATTATGGATACCAGTTTTTTCATGTAATTATAAAATAATAAGAGTTTAGGGAGTGGAGAATGGAAATGAAACTAAAAACATGAGAGAAGGTGTTTCAACTTAATCGGGTAACTTTTTTTGGTTTATAAAAAAATGCTCCCTTGGGAGACTTTCTACCATAATTGAGGCATCTATGATTAGGGTATGGATTATATGAAGAGGTTAGGAAAGGGATTTGATGAACCAATGGGTTATTTAACTGTGAGTATTAGAGAATAGGGTGTACCTTTTTATACGATAGGGAAGGGGTTCCCTTGGATATTCATAAATTTTTAAATTAATATAAATTAATTTTGAAATTCAAATGGATCAAACATGGAGATATTTCGAAGATAATTTGAGGATCGTTAGAAAACCTCTATACCAATTATTTTTAGACGTGTATTGATTTTATTTTGTATTTTATATTTTCATATTACCATTAATTATTCTCTTTTATGTTTAATTGTGGTAACAATGCTTTAATTTTAAAGAGGCTATTATTTTTACTTATATGGTGTAAAATTACCATAATTGTAAATTAAATCAATACTTAGACCTTATCATAGTCAATTTTTTATTTTAAAATATTTTTATTATTTTTACATAATTTAGTAAATTAACATTTTTATAAAACATCAATTATGTCAATTTTTACACTGTTCATTCATTAAAATTAAATAAAATCTAAACTCGGAGATCAATTCAAACCAAACCATTGAATAATATTATATAATGTCATATTAAACTAAAAAATCATGTATTACATAAATTATTTCAAATAATATTTATTTTATTATTTATATTATCATTTATTTGATCTCATCATTAATAAACAATCACAACATCATCATTGTTCGAAAATTAAATTTAATAAATTAATGTCCAAATAATTTAAATAAAATACCAAGATGTAGGAATTTTTTTATTCTTTCTAGTTACCATTTATAGTTGAAGAAATTATATATATAATACAATATTAAAATTGTTTTTCTAAGAAGATATATGTTTATGACATATTTTGTTTTACTTTTATTTAAAAGATATAATTGTCATAATGAATCCCAAGTGGCATTCAAAGGATAAATCTTTGTCCAAAAAATTGTGTTTGTATGAAATATATCATAAAATAAAAATAGGAAATGTGTAAGGGTAGAATTATATTATTATAATTTTATTTTTAACCATATTTTCCATATTTACCCTTTAATAGTGGTAAATAAAAATAATTACTCAAGTTACTATTCATCATGTCCAATATTAAAAGAGATATATTTACATATTTGAACCTTATGACTAGAAAAATGAAATTAATTTTTCCAAAATCATTAAAAAAAAGTTGTAATAATTAATTTTGAATTAATTTCTATTCTCAAAATGAGAAAACATGTTTTTTTAAAGTAAAAACCACAAACAACAAGGCATGCGTTTATATCAAATTTCAAAGTGAAATTAATTCCAATGACCAAAATAAGATTCAATGATAAAAAATATAAATATAATTTAAATACAATTTTAAATATAATATATCAATAGAAATAAATTTAATGAAAGGTCAGTTTGGATTTAAAATGCAGTATTTTTCATTATTCATTAAATTGTGAATTTTTTTTAGAAAAATAAATTTTTTTTGACCAAAGTAAATTTTTATTCCCTAATTTCAATGAAGAATTTTATTTTTGTCAAATATGAAAAGTAATAATGGAAAAAACAAGATTTAAAAAGGGTTCACCATCAAAAGGCTGTAAAATGACATTTTCAAAATATTTAAATATTTTATGCTTAAAATTTGATTTATTCTCATATTAATCCTCTAAATATTATTTTATGAATTTAAAAAAATTTAAGAAACATTTGAAAACAAAATATAGTTATTTATGTTCATTCCATACAATACAATGGCTATGAATTAACTTTCATTTTAAAAAATAATGTTAATAATGTATTATATTTCGTTATAACTCAGTCTTGTGTGCAACATAATACCTGTTGTTGTGTGTTGGGTACACTATTAGGAAAATAATACCCCATAATTTAAAATTAATATATTATTCTTAAATATTTATAAATATGAAAATGTATTATTCTATAATAATCTAGGATGTTACAACCTTCCCCCATTTTGGAAATTGTGTCCCTATATTTTAATTCACTTATGAAATAAGTGGGGTTAAGTGTCCTTCATAGAATATTAAGATTCCCATGTTTCCTAAACACCAATATTTTTTTCCACACAACATTGATATTAAAGATAACCTTATTACACAATACATTCTCTATACTGTCATAAATCTAGACCGATAGTTCCTCATAAGAATGAGTCTCTTCCAATTGAACTACTCATGGACTAGAAACATGATATTGATCCTACATATCCTTTCCCAACATTGAATCAAGAAATACATTTTGCACCTTGTATAAACATAGAGTTAAATCCACTTAGTAGGCAACTGACCCATCTGTATCCATGATTTTATAGGGTCAATGAATCTTTGATGCAACTTCCCCTTCTAACCAAAACACATCAAACATTTCCAATGAGAAACTTTGAGAAATACATTATCATGTACACCAAATAAATGATCCTTATTCCAGATACTGACACAACTCTTCTAACTACTCTATTCTATCCACATGTGTCTATATCAACTGAACTTTCTCTACCATTTCCTCTATCATTTCTGGAAAGTCAACTTCCTTTCATATAATTCATCCCAAAAAGATGGAGTTCGACACATCATTTCATATAATTCTTGAAATGGTGGAATCTATATAATTGAATGAAAAATGTTATTATAAGAAAACTCTTCCAATGAAAGATGTTGATCCCCACATCACTAGTAATCCATTGAAAAATCACGTAGCATATCCTCCAAGGTCTGAATATTTCGTTCTGTATACCCATCTGATTGAGGATGAAAACCTATACTGAAATTTAATTTAGTTCCCAATGACTTACGAAGGCCTTTCCCAAAGTTAGAAGTGATCCCAGAATCGGGATAATATAATATAGAGTTAAGATCTCCATGAAAACTGACCATCTCATTATGGTTCAGCTGAGAAATTTGATCTCGAGATAGAGTATCTCGAATAAGAAGAAATTTATCATAATTAGTAAATCGATTAATAATAACTGACACCACATTGATTACTGGAGAAAATTTTGGTTATACCACTATGAAATCCATGGATATATTTTCCCATTTCCACTCTGGTACAAAAAAGGATTTAGGTTCCCTTTCAATAACTACCACTCTGCTTTATCCTATTGAAAAATCAATAATCTCACTATAATGTTAGCAATATCTATTTACATTCCATCCCACATGTAATCCTCTATAAGATATTTGAACATTCTAGTAATGCTATGATGAACTGAAAATGGAAAAATATGTTCTTCACATAATAACACATTCTTCAACTGATAAACACAAGTCACAAATAATCTCTTCTAAAACCTCAAAACACAGTATTTATCAATATTATATTTAGGTAACATCCCCTTCTAAACCAATTCTATCTTTTTCAAAAACTGACTATCTTCTTTTTTTTCACTTTTTTAATTCTACTTGATAGAGATTATTTCACTTATACATTAAAAAAAATATTATAATTCCCTGTACTAAAAAACATCCAATCCAAAATTCATCAAATCAATAACTAAATGATATCATTAAAAATGTACTATGGTTAATGTATCATTAATTTTTTAACTCAAAGAATCGTCCACATTATTTTCCATTCCTGGATGATAATGAGTCATGTAATCATAATTCTTGATTATTTCTATCCATCTACTGTATCTAAGGTTCAATTATTTCAATGTGAATATAATTCAATCTTTTTCTATCATTATATATTTCACACTTTACGCCATAGAATTGATGCCTCGAAATTTTTAATGAAAAAAACAACAGAAAATAATTCCAAATCAGGTGTGTGGTTATTTACCTCACTAGGTTTCAACTAATTTGAAGTATAAGAAATTCATGATCATTCTGTATTAGGACAAATCCACATCCATTCAGTTAATAGTCATTGTTGAAAAAAAATTCCCCATTCCTTGAAGGAATTGAAAAAACCAGTGAATATACCAATCTTCCTTTCAAGTATCAAAAAAATCATCACATTATTTTTCCCAGATGAACATAAATACCATACATGTTATCTTATTTAGTGGTCTAGATAACTGATATAAGTTTTCAAAAAACCTTTAGTAATAACCAGCTAATCCAAGAACACTAATAATATCTATGATATAGGTTGGCCTTGGCCAGTCTTCATCAACATTTGTTATAGATGGTTCCATAATTTTTCCATATTTTTAATCAAAATGATGAAGGAAATAAATTTGTTGCATCGAAAATTTACTCTTACTAAATATTACATAATGTTTCTTTTCTTTTAAAGTTTTCAAAAAATCATTATGTTACTTTCATGATCATTATGGCTATTTGAATATAACCAAATATCATTTATAAACACAACCAAAAAGTGATCAAAAAACTAATGAATGTCTCCATTCAATAGATTCATAAATAAAAAGGTGTAGTAGATAACCCAAAGGGAATAACTATAAACAGATAATGCCCATATCTCATTTGGAATGTTGTCTTTGTAATTTCATCTTCGTCCACCTTCAACTAATGGTACCTGGACCTCAAATCAGTCATCAAAAAATACTAATCTCCCTAGAGTTGATGAAACAAATAATCGATATGAGGAAACACAAATTTATTCTTAATAGTGATTTTTTTCAAGGATCATTAATGAATACAGTGTCTCAGATTACCATCTTTCTTTTTCACAAATAAAATATTAGAACCCAATTGTAAAGTGCTAGGTAAAATGAATCCTTCATCAATAAATATTGCAGTTGTTTTTTCAATTCAACCAAATCAACATGAACCATTTGATAAGGTTGTATAAAAATTATCTTTGAATTAAGAACTAATGAAATAGTAAATTCATCCTCCACATTAGAAATAATAATATAAAATTTATTAAGAAATACATCAGTGAATCCATTCAATACTAGAATGTCCCTAATCAAAATTGTTTCCTTATTTTCAACAACATGGGAAAGATAACATGCATGGTGATATTTAATCAAAATATCATCCTCTTGGTATGTTATCCAATGTATGAAATCATTGAATAAAACATTCTTTTCTTTACGATCAATTTTATCATGATAAACTAAAATCCAATCAATACACAAAATGATATCTAATCCCATTATGTGATTTTCAATATGATTTTCAAGAAAGACTATCCCACTATTGATAATAGGAATATTCCAATAAATCTTTGTTTCTTGAATACATACACATGTATTTTTTATGAAATGTTCTATATCACATTAATGATGATCTATTTTCAATTTACCTTTAAAACACTCTAAAATGAAACAATGAGAAGATTCTTAGTTAAATAGTGTATTGTCATACGTTGAAGAAACGTGTAACATACATTTCACCCCATCCATTGATGGCCCCACATCAACTACAGTAGAATAAAAAGATTTTTCCACACCATTACTCTTTTTATCCTGTTGTTTTCCACCCTGGGTAATCAAATTTGCCCACACATTGGGATAATTACCAATGTAATTGAAACTAAACCATCTTACCGATGGTTTTTTATTTCCTGGCTTATCATATTCCATATAGTTAGATGTAATATGAATAGTCATACCAAATCAAAATCAATTTCTGGACATTGAGAGACATTCTCCAAATTGATTTTTTCTACACTTCTTACAGGTTGGAAATTATGATTTATTAACTCCATACTTCTTCGGATGAATTCTTTCTCATTTCTTAAAAATCATATCAACTCATTTTATTGCTCTAATGGAACACATGATCATCATAAAATTCAATCTCTACCTTTTCAGCACATGAGAATATTTTCACATTGATTTTTAACTCACGATAAGCACTTTGATATTTCAACTTAATTCTTTAGTAAAACCAATTTAACTTACTATAAATTTCCCAGAAAACATTTGTGACATACCTTGACAAATAGGTGAAATGATTTTCATATGAAGCCACTGATTCATCCCACTTTTGTATAAATTACTTTAATTTCATTTCCATCCTAAGTCTAATAGAGTTAGGGAAATATTTTTCAAGGAATATTTTATTAAATTCATCCCATTCCATGGAATAATTCTCTTCACATCCTCTAATATTTTTAATCATTTACCACAAATATTTAGCTTCACCTTCAATATAATAAACAAGAAGACTAACCTTTTGATTTACTGAACACCCCATTACATAAAATATTAATTCAAGTGATTTAATACACACATCATCTTTCACAGGATTAGATGATCCAATAAATGATAAGGTACATTGCCTAATGTAATGATCCATAAAAAATTATTATTATATAGTTTATCTAGTTGATCTCATGCACGAATACCACCACCATTTATCACCTGAGTCAACTGATCAATCACAGTAACAAATTCTTTGGTTCTGATTCTGACCATCTTAGGATGCTGATTTGGAGGGTTGTTTTCCTCTGTATGTGGTCCCATCACATCTACCTTGTTTCCTCTACATAAAACCATTCTGAATAGATATATCTTAGATTAAGAACACTGTAATCTTAAAATGCTATATCATTTCAATTAGTGAAAAAAATGAAATCATTTATGCATATTATATTATCAATATCGTACCTCCTAATATTATCTAAACTGACCTCTGATACCACCTTTTAGGCCCCAACCATAAACATTACATAATCTTGAGATAAGTCTATAATTTGACTTTAATTCACATCAAGGATATTTTTTGGTTCATAAAACAAAATAATTAGGTAATAATTCATACATTACAACTTATATATTACAAGTATACACTTCTACTCACTATCCATTTTTTCATAAAACAAAATAATTAAAAAAACATGGTTTCATTTCAGGTTTAAACAACATAACGTTTCCTTGATCCCATCCTAGAATCTATTATTCCATAAGTCATGTGAAAATAATTTCAAATCTTGGTATGAGTATAAAATTCATAGCAAGGAATATCCAAATATGGAAAAACATTTTTCTTCCAAAAACATGTAAGCCTTGAATACTTTATCATAAAGTAATACTTTTCACCATTAATAAGTAATAATTACATGTCACTGAATATATGATCTTTTCTTAGACATTTTGTAATAAAAATATTACCTTAAAACCCATAGAAATCACATAGAACATAATAAGGTAACAAGGTACAAAATCATACCTTAATGGAATAACCGTACAATCGACTTACAAACATATCACTAAATAGAATAGCCATACACACAACATCCATAACCAATGCATTGATGTTATAATGTAACATCCCATCTTTAGTTTATCATGTAACCACCCATATAGGTTTTATCTCATAATCACCAATAAAATTTCAATATATCGTTATCTAATCAAAACATATAAGGATTGTAATTATAAACATGTTACTCTTAAAATTTTATTTCTAATAAAAATTAATCCTTTCAAGATATTGAAATAGTAAATCAACATTCAAAACAATTTTCATTACCAAAACACCCCAAAGTAAATAAGTGATGTTTTTTCCTTTTAAAACCATTAAATATTATATAGGAATCCAAATATCAAATAACAGTTATGGTGGTAGAGAATTTTTTGTCGCCGTATATGATAAAAAACATACCTTTTGTTATTTAGTAAAATGATTCATATAAAAAAATATTCCTTTTGAAAAAAATTTACTAAAATTAAATTTAAAAGTGGTTTATTATACACCTTATAATATATTGTGTTGTATATTATCAAAATATTCCCCAATGAAAGGATATTGAGATGAAATAATTTTCTTTAACTCAACCTTTTCATGTATTTTCCTTGTTCTTCCGGAATAAAAAAATTAGTTTAATTAATACATGATTGATAAAAATTTTTATGTTTATTATTCCTTTTATATCACGTATTTCCATGATATAAAAATTACATAATTATTTATGTTAATATTAGACGTTTTGTCGATATTTGGTACTTGAGTAAAAAGTGAACATGTATTGATGTAAATTGTATGTGTGGTAAAAATTCCATAATCTCTAGAATTGTATTAATTATTTAAATATTATATATAACTAGAATATATATATTTATAATAATAAATAATATTTGGATATATGAATGGAAATGTACCATTCTTGGAGACGGTATATCGTACATATGCATAAACGCACCTTTCATTTTATTATCATCACAAAAGAATAACAATGTAATGATATAAATGTAGATTATAAAAATAGTATCATATTAATTTAATATATTTCTCATATTTTTAATAAAATCATCCTTTATATGTCCCATGTATAGTGGGATTGAGTCATATCGGTTTGAGGGGCGGTAGTCCACACTTCCCCAAATGAAGATATCATTTTTACACCACAAAGAAAGCATAAATTTATGTTCTAAATAAAAATTACAAAATCATTGAGACAATATAATTATAATATATATCACATGTAAAAATATTTTCCATTATAATTTCCATCATGAGAGGTGGTAGGGGAAAATTGATAGATCAATGTTTTGGGGGGTAGTAGTTCGCTGTACATAAAAACAATATGTTCATTGCACATTAAATGGAGTTGAGTGTAAGTGTAGATCAAAACCAAAGAATAATAAATCCTAGAATATTTATTTTACTTATTTTTTTTAATAATAGAATAAGAAGTTTTTAGGGAGTGTAGAATGGAAATGAAACTAAAATGCGTGAGAGAAGGTGTTACCTCTTAATTGGGTAACTTCTTATGGTTAATACCAAAAGGCTCCCTTGGGAGACTTTCTACCCTAAAGAGGGATTCTAGGATCTTTAGAGGAATTATAGGAAGATTTTTGGGAATGTATTGGACGAATCAAATGGTTTAATAAGGTTTAATATTAGAGAATATATAACCCCTTTTTATAGGATATGGAAGGGGAACCCTTCGAAACACTTAAATTATTAAATTATTATAAATTATTATTTTTTATTTAAACGGATTCAACTTGAGCTATTTAAAATATAAGATATATATAGTTTTTAATCCAATAATCCTATAATTTTTAGACATGTAATCATTTTATTTTAAACCTTATTGTTTCAGTTTCACATTTATTGTCCTCTTAATTTTAATTGTGGTTAAAATATTTTAATTATTAATTGGCTATTAAATTTTCATATATGGAATAAATTTACAATAATTGGACAATTAATTATATATTATAAATTATAATTAAGATGTTTTTATATTAAATTTTTTTTTATGATTTTTATATCATTTAATAAATTACTATTTTTATTAAATATCAATGATGTCAATTTTTACACTATTCATTTGATTGAATTTAAATAAAATATAAATAGAGAGATAACTTAGAACAAACCAATTTAATAGTATTATAACATTTCATATTGACCTCTAATAATATTGGATGATATAAATTATGCTATATAATATTTAATTTAATATTTATAATATCATTTATATGATTACTCCATTAACAAAGGAAACACTGCATCATCATGTGTCTTAATTAAATTTAATTATTTAATGTCTAAAAAATATAAATAAAATTCATTGATGTATTAAATATTTTTATATTTCTAATTAATATTTATATTTTAATATATCATTTATATAAACCAATATTAAAATTGTGTTATTAAGAAGATATATCTTTATAACACATTTTCCAGTACTTTAAATTAAAAGTTATAAGTGTCAGAATCACTCACAAGTGGAATCCAAAGGACAATATTTCATCCCTAGGGTTATTATGTTCATAAATATATCATAAAATATGATTAAGGAAAATTTTAGTGTAGGTTTATATTTTTATAATATTATTTTTTCACATATTTACCTGATTTACCTTTTAACCGTGGTAAATAAAAATAATTAATAAAGTTACTATTCATCATGTTCAAAAATAAATGTGACCAATTTACATAATTTGGACCTTATGACTCCAAATAGGGAATCCATTTTTCTAAATTATAAACACCTATTTTGTTTTCATTAATTTAAAATTAATTCACATCATCAAAACAAGAAAATGAGTTTTTTAAATGTAAAATCCATCAAATGATTGACAAATGTTTATGTCAAATTTCAAAGTGAAATTACTTTCAATGACCCTGATTGTGTTAAATTATAAAAAATAATAAAAATATACTTTAAACCCAATGGAAAATTTAATATATCAACAAAAAAAAATTAGATGAAAAGGATGTTTTGAATTAAAATGCAGAATTATTCCATATTCATTAAAAATGATTTTTTTTGAAAAATTCTAAAATTTTGAAAAACGTAAGTTTTTATGTACTGAATAAAATTAATTAGTTTATTTTTTCAAATAAAACATATAAATGTGAAAAATATATATTTAAAATGGGTTCACCATCTAAAGGCAGTAAAATGACCTTTTAAAAAGTTTAGTGCATTATATGCTTAAAACTAGATTTATTCTCATTTAAAACTGTAAAATTCATTTGATTAATATAAAAAAATATTAAAAACCATTTTTAAACATAATATAGTAATTTATGTTCATTTCCTCAATTACAATGGATAGTATTTAACTACCATTTAAAATAATAATATTAATAATCTATTATTTTTCAGTATAACTTAGTCTTATGTACAACTAAAGATTTCAATGAAACCCATTGTTGCATAATAGGTACAATTTTAAAAAAAGAATCCCATTTAACATAAAATTAATATCTTATTCATAAATAATAATAGATATGAAATTTCTTATTATATAATTACATTGGATGTTACAATTATATTTTTTTCAAAGAAATAGTTCTACCCATACATAACAACTTAATGACCCTTATGAGACATCGTTGAACCCTACCTACTAGTTCTGGTACCGTTATGAATATGTTCATTAGTGATGATTAGCCATACATATTGGTATAGTTACCTTTTTTGAGCATATATCTAGGTACCTACCCTTTTACAACAAACATCAACCTTACGCCAGTAAGGTATTACATTTACTAAATATTCGAATGGCCTTTATGCATGATTTGAAAATGAAAATTACCATTAAATAAGTTCATTATTAATGAAAAACATGTTTTTTATTATTAATTAATATAATTATTATCTTAATGAAATTTTATAACTAATTAATATTCCATTTATTCATTTAATTCTAATTTTTTTATGTTCATTTGAAAAAAATACATTCCTTAATAAGATAAATTTTACAAATTTTAATTACCATTAATTCTATGTAATCAATTAATATTATTATAATATTAACCACATGATTTATATATGTCTTTTTTGATTAGGATATAAATTTCACAATGATGATATGTTTCAATAAACATTAATGTATATAAAATTAAATTATTAATAAAAATATCTTAAATATTAAATATTATATTAAAATTAATATTTATTAATTAAGTATCATTAAATAAGTTCTATGTAATTAATTATTATTTTACCCATATTAAAATATAAATCCATTTGATTTGAAAACAAAAACAATTATGGTTATGTATACATTTTTAAATGTTATGATATTAAAATATGTTTTTTCTTTGATAAAATTATTTTCATAATATTTCATTTATAATAATACAAATATAGTGTCATCAGTAAATTTTAGTAACATGCATATTTTAAATTAAATTATTAAAAAATTTATGTGGTTTATACATGAGATACAATTTATTAAACTTTTTTTTCTAAATATATTTTTTAGTAGCATTAAAATTGTTAACAAAAATGAATCAATTTAATTTTTTTACAAGGAATTGAATTTATATTCATAAATAATTATTATTTAACACTTATTTGATTTTCATATTTGACCTATAGATATTAATTAACCACATACCCATAAGCCATTATTTAAAAGTAAAAACGATTATATATATTGAATCTCACGATGTTACAAAAACAAATAGTCAAATGGTTAAAATCAAATTATCTCATAATGTTGGAGATTGATATTTTTAGACATCAGAAAAATATCATCATGGCCTTATGAAATGATATTACATAAAGAAGTGTTTATATGCCCCCGTTACCCTGTCTTAGCTGTCTCATGAGAGCTACCCCTGATCTAGAGGAATATATAATTTTGGGAAACACTCATCATGTAAAATTAATATTCATTGAATCAATTACAAAAAGGGAATAGGAATTACATGGTATAATATCAATAAATGAACAACCTATAAATTTATAGCACTATTTATTAATGAATCTAATATTATATGATTTTCATTTATAGAATACAGGATTTTACATGAATGTGAAAATATTCCCCTAGTAAAATAATTAATAAGTATGTATTATTGAATTACCATTAGAAATATAAGTATTTGTTAAAGATTCAGAATTTTTAAATAAGCATCCTTATCAAGTGAATAATGTAGACTTATAGTTATCGGGTAATTATTAGGATTATTAAATATATTAGGCAATTGAATAAATTTTTGTTAAATGGTAGGAGACAATCCTAAGTTTGGATGAATTAATTTTAAGTATTGGTTTATATAATTAAATAATTTTCCTACACACTAGGTATATACAATTTAATAAAGGAGAAACCTCTAAGTATGTGAGATTTTATCACCAAAGACACAGTTGTTCTAAAAATAGAGTTTAATATAATTTGGAAATTATATAGGATTATCCAAATTCATCATGATCATCATTGCATATATAGGACCCCGCTTTTTTTTGTAAATACTTGTTATTTTGAGAAGTATTTTTTCTCAAATTAATTTATTATTATTAATATTTTTCATTTAATCTGAAATTGAATATAACCTATGTTAAATGAATGAAATTGGTTTGTCTTGTGTTATATGCATCACCAAGGTAATATTTTACTACAAACAATAGTAAGAATAGATTTTGGCACACACAAAACTATGATTATTTTATATTACACCAAATTACAAGTTCTTTTAGTAGGCTATTGTACACTCAAGACGTAGTTTTACCAAACAATATAATAATAATAATAATAATAATCTTAGAATGTTATTATAGTTGCCACCTGGAATTAGAATAAAAATTATGGATATGATTAATTAAATTATGAAAATATTATTTACACATGTATATAAGACGATTTATTTGGTGACCAATTAACTAGAAAGGAAAATAAATCCCTTTTTAAAATATAAGAAATATTTTGCAGGGAAATCTATTTCAATTCTATCGAACACATTTTACCTTAATTAATAAATTAAAAAATATTTAAAATTTATTTTAATGAAATATATGTATATATAATATTATTTAAATTATTTAATATTCATCCTATGTGTTTTCTAAATAAGAGATAAGGGAATAAAAATCCAAATTAACATATAAAGATATGTATTTTTCTAAATGGTAAATTTTACCTCCTTTTAAAAGATAAAAAATTTTAAACATAATTTTTTAAACCATTATAAATTATATTTTAAAAAATGAGATTTATTTTTGAATGACTAATATCAAAATGTTCTTTTCATGACTTTTTGGTATTTTTCTAATATGTTTCATTTTTATAAAAAGTGAAAAACACTACATTTTAATTGAAAAATTCATTTCCAACTAATTTATTAATATAGTTATATTATATTTTTTATATAATTTAAATTATATTTAGATAAATTATAAATATAATAATTTAATTTTCATGAATGAAATAAATTTTATAATGAAATTGGGTATAAAAATATGTTAATCTTTTTAACATTTTCAGTTTAAAAACATATTATTTCATCCCATGCATAAGATTAATTTTTAATTCATTTCTCCTACATAAATGTTTATAAATTGAAAATAAGGATTCCATATTAGAAATAAAAAAATTATAAATTATATTATTGAAATATTATATTGTATCATAAAATATCAATAAATACAATTAAAATTAATTACAACGATTAAGTAAAAAATGATTTTACTTAGTTGTTAATCATTATCTTAAGGGGTCAAATAACCTAGAAACCTGTTAAAAATAATTTGGAATTAAATAGTTATACCATATAATCCATTTTCCAGAAAAAATAACATTATTTGTGACATGTGATATAAAGTAAACCTCTTAATAATGTTTACCTTTCCATATTTACAAGAATGACACTTCTCCTCCACTATAAAAGGGAACTCACCCTTCATCACTCTTAACACCCCTCAATAAATTTTACTCATAAAATAAAATCCCAAATAATATACCAAAATCCCAAATATCAACCTATATTGCCCAGTTTTGGAATAAATTCAACCAAGTAATCCCTTTGGAGGAAACTAAATGTAGTTACCCGATGTAGAGGCAACGTTCATCAATGAGTACTTTTGTTTTATTTCATTCTAGAACCATTAAATTATTATAATATAAATATTATATAACAACCAAAATATACTGAATAAATTTAGACGTTGTTATTCTATGTTTATGACCTACACATACCCAGAATTCAATCAAACGGGATACGAAATCATCATTTTTCTATACAACGGACTACCACCTCACGAATTGATATCATTCGTTCTTCCATTACCACCAATGAGGATTAAGAATAATGATTAAAGAATATTTTTATATTATATATGTGACATTATGATTCCTTTATTATTATTCAATTATTATATAACACATAACCTCATGAATTACATTTTTTGGGAATACAATAGCTTCGTTTGGGGATGTGTGGACTACTACCTCTTCAAAGAAATGTGACTCATTCATTATATACATGGAACAAATTAAAGATGTGTAAGTTAAATATATACAATTTTTATTACATTAAAATTATACAATAATTAAATTATAGGTATATACATCATTTACTCTTCATTCTATTAAAATAAGATAAAAAACGGAAGCAACACTTATGTATATGCACATCATACTGTCTCCATGAAGGATGTATGTAATTTGTAATTTATATCATTTATATATTTTTATAAATACATATATAATGAATATATCTGATATTTATATCATATTTTACAATCCGAGAACAATTAAATAGTGATGTATATATGAGTATCAAGAACATCGATTCCAAAAAAAAAATTTCCCAAAATGTAGCTTAAATATAGAGTTATTAATAAAAAGGTAATATAAGTAAATAATAGAATAATATACGGTTTGATATAAAATTGTATTATAATGTGATATATGTATAATAAACTAGTATTTATTATACAGGAGTATTGAATGTGTAAAAATAAAGTCATGACATAATGTTAGGGTTTCCTTGTCAGTCTTTTATTTCTATGATATATATGATATATTCAAAAATTACTCATATTGTGTGCTGTATATATGGAAATATTATATTATAACTCATGAATTTGATTAATTTCATGATATTTAATGTTTCAATTAATGTTATTATTTCATGGATTTCACGATTCAAATATTACTTATATTGGAAGTGGATTTCAAATAACTCTTTTACTTCTATGAGACTTATTCCATATTCACCACTAGTTTATTTTTTTGCAATATATACTTCCCATTAATTTATTCTTTGATTAGTATCCAAGAAGTTATGGTTATTTATATAACAATTTTATGATATCTACTTCACGGGGTTTACAAATCAAAAGTGACCAAATCAAAAAGGAAATTTTGTCTCAATTTTTCTTCTTGGGGACACATGTTATGTTATGCGCATATATTATTTAACAAGGTCTATATGCTACCCTTTGACACATTATGTCATGAATATAATTATTTTAATTATATTTTATGGTTCATTTAATTTTTTTCTTTCATGGGGATTATGATTCAATGTTACCATTGTGGTTACTGTTTATTGATATAATATGATTGTTAATCAGAATTATTTATGATTATTATTCCAATGATGAAATCATATGATTATTCTATAAATAATTATATTTAACTTTATTATCCTCTTTTCATTCATGATATATTCATGTATTGGTACCATTTTTTCACACATTGGTACTAAATATGTTTAAAAAAATTATTTTAAGAAAATTAAGATTTATTTATCTCATCTATCAGAAATCAGTTTAATTAGAAAAATATTTTCTATAGAACAATTCAATTATTATAAATAATCATTTAATACAAATTTCAAGTGATTTTTTGGGAAAAAATTAATTTTTTTAAATGTTTTTAAAGTGGGTTTCAATGATTTGTTTATTATTTTTCATGGTTATTTTAAATAAAAACATTTTGAAATTATTTTTAAAAGTGGAAGGGTTATTTTAATCCAGAAAGGTTTTAATATTTTTTTTAAAAACAATTCACATTTTTGAATTTTTTTTAAAAGAAAAGGACTATAAAATTTTTTTACGTGATAAAAATAATTTTTTAACAAAACGTTATCTTCTTTAAGTCTTTTTTAGTGTGATCATTCAAAAGAACTCTATATTTAAGATTAAATACTTTTTTTTAATTTATAATTGATTTGATACAAGGAAACTAATTTTATTATTACTGTTAATGGTTTATGTTTAAGATGAAAATATTTATTTTGTACCCATTCATCATCCGTGGGTAATACAATGAAAAAATACATATGATACAAACTTCCTTTAATGGGTGATTCTATTATTAAATTTTTATAAAACCTATAACTTTTACATAGGTTTTGATATATGGAAATGTTCATGATACCCATTTCAGTTCATTGGTTATAAGACGATGTTTATAAAACCTATCTCTTTTTATGTGCCATGATATGATGAATGTTTTATTTTCCTCTAGAACACCTAAATATGATTTATTTATGTGACTGGGGAGACCTATGTCTTCATCCAAAACATTAGGTAATGGTAAATTCTCTATTATAAAAAGGGTACACTAGGGGAATCCCAATATTTTATCAATAGAGTAGAAGGGAGGGAATACTAGGTCCATATAAAATTGTGTATATAATAGGGAATAATATTCCCAATGAAATATGGGATATAAGAGTCCATCCCAAGCCAATAAAAAATGGTTATATAGGAGGTCATCCCCAGCCTAAAAGAAGAGGGTACACTATAGGGCATGCCATGCCCGTAATAAGAGCGTATATAAGAGTAAACATGATCTGAGTACTAAGAGGGAACCCATGAGGGAGTCCAAATACCATAATAATAGGGTAAATGAGAGGGCATCCCATTCACAAAATAAAATGGAACATGATAGGTCATCCCAAGATCGATTAAGGAACATGGGTGATCAGCCCAATTATATAATGTAACGAGGGTCATTTTAGGCATCTATAACAAAAGATTTTGTATTCTTATGTGTATTCCAAAATTATACTCTTTATTACTATGTTATGATCTCAAAGATTATTCCCATGATTCCATTATGATTAATTCATAGGAACTACCAAACACTAATCCATGACTAAACATTATGTTCTTTTATATGCATTGTATGATCCTTTTTAACTTAATCCTTACATATCTCCTTTCATTATCATTACTCATCATATAAGCTCATCCCTTCCTTATGTTTCGTTTCCCCATGATAGAAAGAAAGGTTTAATGTATGAGTAATATATGGGAATTAAATTACGGTAGATGATGAATATCTTTCAGCAAGTTAGCATATTATTTTATCATGTTTTTAAATAATGTAAATGTTACACCCTAAGATTTTGAGAAATATTTTTTTTCAAATTAATTTAATATTTTTGATATTTTTCAATTCACACAACACAAAAAATAGTTTATTTTATATTTATGATCTATGTTTGACTTGAGACATACAAAAAACCATGTTAATCATGCAATACACACAATATAAATTTTAGTATTCTCTACACAAAACACAAATGATAGCTTGCGTCACATGGAACAATGGATTTCCTTAATTGATTATTTAACACTAAAAATGAGTTTTATTCAATAAACATATATTATATAAACTAGAAATTAAATAAGTAAATATGAAAAATCATTATCCAACTTATTAAAAGCTATTATTTACAAAAATATAAAATTAATTCAATGGTAATTTATTAATTATAAATGAATATGAAAACTCATTTTATATAAATGAAAATATTTTTATACCCATAAATTTGTTTTTACCTAATAAATATAATTAATTATAATTAGTGAGTGATATTAATTATAATTATTAAATATATATTAAATCTAATATTTATTATATTCATCTAATAAATTTGATATGCTTAATAAAAAAACCAGACGGATATTATGCAATAAATATTAAATTTTTTATAAAGACATTTTTACCACATTTTAATTGAGACCCCATTTTAAATCCATTTTGACCTTTTATTGACATTATATGTCAAAATAAACATCATATTTTAAATATAAATATAAAAATTTGATTAGTGTAACTTTTTTGTATTTTTCTGTAAGGTTTCATTTTTATTGAATAGTTAAAAAATATTGATTTTTATTTCAAAAAACCTTTTTCATATAATTTATTTATAAAGAAAAGATACATTTAAAATTGGTTTTAATGTTTAATTAGACAATTCTTTATCAATCCATCCATTTTATGTCATTTTAATCATCTTGACATTGATATTGACTATAAAAACATTGAAATCTTTTGGTTTTTTTTACATTAAAAACCTACAGTGTCGTCCCGTCAGCGGGATTAAATTAATATTCATTTCTTCCAATTTTGTTATTGAAATTTGTAACAATGGTTTAATTTTTTTTAATAATCATAATTTATAATGTAAAACTATTTCCAAATAGTTTTTGACCAAAAATATTAGTTAAGGTAATTAAAATTAATTATAGATATTAAGGTAAAATTAATTTTAACATTGGAATATACCTTAAATTTAAGGGATAAAATAGCCTAAAACGTGTCCAAGATCCATTATAATGTAAAATCCATCTTATTAAATTTTATCCATTATGGTAGCCATGTTTCATGGGAAAAATTAAGGCGGAATTTCCATTCCCAAAATTTACTAGCGTGCCACTCCTCCACCACTATAAAAACGTCCTCCTCTCCTCCCACTTCATCCAAACTAACAAGAAACATTGGCTTGACCAATATCTGACCAAATATGTCCCCAAAACCCCTGAACTATTTTCAAAATCATCCAATTGGACAAAAATAAATCCAATAATTCCCTTTGGTGAAAACCAAACGGAGTTACCCGAATAAAAGGTAACGATCTTCCTTTAGTTCTTTTTTGTTATTTCAATTGTCCACACCTCAACACTTATTATTCTATGATTCACTGAAAACATAATTCCTAGTATAAAAATATGTTGTTAAGATAAATTTTTTTACCTAAAATTACATATAATTCCATCAAATGGGTAATACACATGTTGTTTACATGCACAATGAACTATCGCCTCACAAAATGTTTATTGTTCAAATTTCCATTACCGCCTCTCATGGTGGAAATTAATATGGATTATCTATTTATATATGGTATATATTATATTTATTATTTATTTATTATTATATAATCATTTTACAACACATATATTTATACTTTACATTTTGTGAAAATATGATAATTTCGTTTGAGGAAGTACAGACTAGAACCCACTCAAAGAGATGTGATGTGTTCAATCACTACATAAAATGTATTAAGGATGTGTTTAGTATAAATATATGATATATGAGAAATAATATTTATGATTTAATGATATTATATATATATATAGTTCATTTTATTTTCATATTTCAACATAAAAATAAAATGGAATCAACGTTCATGCGTACGTAAACCTACTGTCTCCAGGAATGATGTATTCCATTTCATAATTTAATATTCTATATAATATTGTAATGAATATATAATTAATATAAATTATATTTATATAATGTTTTAAATTATATAAATCATGATATAAGTATAATGACTAGTGATATAAAAATTTAATACAAAAGCTATGAAAAAAGATGATATTACCCAAACTAAACCCTTCAAATTGAATTTTTAACAAGTGGGTAATATAATGTCAAAATAAGACAACATATGAAATTTTAAATATGAATAATCATATTTTATAAACCTATAATAAACATATATTTATTATATTGGATGTTTTTATGAGTATGACGAGAGTCAAGACACAAGGTAAGGGAATATCATGTCACTATTTATATCTGTGAGATACATACAATGTTCACCACATTATTAATTTTTGTGGTGTATAAACCATACAAGAATGTATTATATTATTATTATACTAATATTTAATTTTATTTACATATCCATTCAATGATATTTATTTCCAGGGTTAATGTTTCAAAAGATTTCAAATCGGTGGAATGTTTTGCCTCAATTTTTCTTTCTTTGAGACACCCATTTGGTTATGAACCTACAATTTTTTTTGAGGATTTTATAATTCCCATTAACATTTTATATCATGAATATTATTATTTAAATTATATTTTATGATTCATTTAATTTCATTTCCTTACATGGAGAGTATGATCCCATGTTACCAAGTTATAAGAGTTTATAGAAACAATATCATTGATTTTTGAGAATATTTATGTTTGGGATTCCTTTGATGAGATATTATGATACATATCTAAAAAATACTGATGATTTTTATTATCCTCTATTTATTCAAGATATATTCATGTTATAGTAAAATGTTCTAACACTTTATAACATAATAATATTAAGAATGTGTATTTAAGAAATTGCAATTATACCTCTCTTTTTAGTTAGAAATCTATACTTATTCAGAACCATATTTTCTAAAAGGTTTCGTAAAATATTATACAATTCTCTTATGATTATTAAATGAAACTTTTTCCCATGTTTGTTTAACATTTAATCAAAAGGGTTAATAAATGTAATATTCTATTAATTTTCTGATCAAGTCACTATTCTAATCTTTTTATGGTACAAAAGTAATTTTCTGTGTGTACATATTTACCTGCGATAATCTCCTTGAAGATTCCTTTAAAATAATGAAAATTTATTCCTTTGAATGAATATTTTTTCCTAATATTCAAGAAATTCCTTGTTTTTAAAGTGGTTTTCAATGAAAATGTTTTTTTAAAATTTTCATTCAAACTTATTTTAGATGTTTTCGAGGAAAATGGTTTTTAAAAGGTTTTAAAGCATTATTTATATGTTTCAATGTATTTTCAATGAAATGTTTTTGAAAACATTTTCATGATTTATTTATAAAAATTCAGAGAATATTCAATGAAATTGTTTTCAAAACATTTTCAAGGATTATTTAGAAATTATAAATTTAATTTCAACAAAATGGGTTTTAAAACATTTTCATGTTTTATTTATATGTTTTTGAAGAATTTTCAAATAAATGGTTTTCAAAATATTTTGAATCATATTTTATACATTTTTAAGGAAAATGGTTTTCAAAAAATTTCAAGAATTCTAAATAATTAGTGACTTTATTTTCAAGAAAATGGTTTCCATAATGTTTTCTTTTCTGAAAACAACATTACAAATAAGAAAGTAAATTTTCCTAATAATTTTTTTTAAAATTAAAATTTAAAATTATTTCCAATATAAGATGACATTTTTTGGGGTAAATAATTAATTTCAAAAGAAATGATTCTATGATTCCATTCATATTAATTCTATAAATTGATAATGTTCTTATGAAATGATTATGAAAACCATTTCTCTTTCACAGGTTTTAGAGTATTTGAACCAGCTTCTTTTAACAGGTTATGATTTTGGATAAAATGATTATGAATACAATATCGTTTTCCATAGATTATGATATGATTACATTTTATGATACGAAATTATTTCCATGGGTTATGATATAATTGTGCATGGTTTTTGTAACATGTATGTATGATTTCATATTGATATAAGTGAGACCTATATCTCTCAATAATGTATTGGGTAAAGATTTATATATCACGAGATAGACTAATATGGTATTGGGAGTAAAAAATGACTAATAATATTTCTAAAGGAGTGAAAATTGAATACTAAGATGGTATGAGGAGTGAAATCATTATAATAAGATGTCCATGGGAGTGATCCATTACTACCAAGATGGCATGGGAACAAAAACCATACTACCAGGGTGACCACTGAATAAATTCCATGAATACTATGTAAATCTTATTATATGCATATGTGTCTACCAAAAATCAATATGTTTTTCTTATTTTATGAATTCATGACTTGTGTTCATCATTTACATATGATTCATGTCTAATGAAATTCCAATATTTATGAAATTATTAATGTCTATGACATTTTAAATGCAAGGTATGGTCATCAATTTTTAATGATCACATTCTCATACACCTACTATCATGATTATACATACATGTATCCTTTTTTTACCATTTTTTATCATCTTAGATCACCCATTTTAGGTTTCCTTCATAGGTTATGAATAAATGAATTAAGTATGATGTGTCCAAGATGGGTTCTAGTCATGAAGAACATAGTGGGAGATAATATAGCTCACTCATGTACTGGTGTTTATGTCTACATGTTTACAATAGAAAAAAAATACTAATACGGCCTTTGGTAGTTTGTTTGTGTACTATTTTCAGTATTCTATAAATATTATTTAATGTCTAGGTACATTAAGTAAGGGTCTCTATAGTTAGTATCAGAGAAATTGTATAGTTAACATTTTGAAACAAGGACAAGGAAACCATTGTGAGAACCCTAATTACATGTCTAGGGATTAGATTAGGGATAAGATAAAGAATAGGAAAATATTTTTGAATTTTGGTAAAGAAGGTAACGTCCCTATTCCAGGTGCCTCCCAAAGGTGCCCCATACCCGGTTGGTCACATGGACTCAAGTGCATTTCCATGAATGCTAGAGGCTACCAGCTGGTAGAGAGGGACATGGTTGCGATAGTAGAGGACACTATACCCTCATTGGAAGAGTATTCACAACAGAATATAAAATAATAAATAGTACTGGATTCAATAATACCATACATCAAGTAAACTGTAGATGACTGAAACTAAATAAATAACTAAAGAACATATATAAATGATTCATGTCACATATGACTAAGAATATATCCCAACATGTCTCAATGCTATAAATGTAGTACAAAACCAAAGTTCAAAAGAAACAAATAAGATTCAACAGAATTGAAAGCCTCAGCTTGGTCGCAAGACCTCCATCTCCACATAAATTATGTACCTACAGAAGACATATGTTTTCCCATATATACGCATGCATCCATATAATCTGTTTGGGTATAAAAGCATGACCCAAACAGGGTGTGAGACAGATCTCTGTAGGAAACCACCACAAGATCTTTTCCAATCTAACATAAAAAATATATAGTAGGTAATAATAGGAATGAAGAAAATAAACCAGGAGTAATAAACAACCAAATCCTATAGCTTCCATTTACATTCACTAGCATTTAACGATCATCATTTAATCATGTATCACAGCAGGTATCCCAGTGGACTACCTAACTGGATTGAATCTAAGCTTGTGCATTGTCTTTCCCGATATGTCACAAACAATAAATATTAAGATAACCCTCTGGGTAGTTGACACAGTCTAACCCTTATGACTAGGTAATGAAGTAAAAAGGAAAAAACACCTTAGGAAGCACACACTATCAATTCCCCCTATAGTCATCCCTTAATAAGTGTTAACACTAAAGGGAGTCACTCAATGTCAATTCCTTATATGGTCTTATAATGAAAACTGTTGAAACTATAAGGGTGTGCTCACTGTCAATCCCCCATGTGGTCTCGTAGCGTGAAATATAATAGACACTCAAAGGAAGCCCTCAACTTCAATTCCCCCTATGGTCTAACAAAACCATATTCCCACAACCCTGTGAAATTAAAACATGCTTAAACGATATCATGCAGTCCAAAGTAATATAATCTACGACATGGCTAAACAATTCAAAATTCATATCAAAATCATTAGACAAGTAGAAAATGGAAATCAATTCCCTCCTATCAATCAAGGGAAGGAATCAAGGAATGCTTCATGGGCAACCTAGACCAAATGGTCCAAAACATTCATAAAAGTAAACGAACCCATGTGGTGTTAATTAATTATGAAATATCACAAAATATCACATCAACAAACCCTTAATTCAAAATCAAAATAAGGAAGAGAAAATGGGGTTTAATTTTCATAACCCGAAATACCTGAAACAGGGGTAATCAACACATTGGCATATAAAACTCATAGAAAAACAACATGAGGCCACAAAACACCTACCTTGCCATTTTACGATCGATATAGTTTAATATCAGTCATGGAATCGACCTAGAAAACCATAGATCTACAAAAAAATAAAAAACATTCAACCTTGAATAACTCCAGAAAGAGGAGAAATCAGGAATAGAGGCTGTAGGAGAAGGAAGAAATCACATGTGGGATTCTAACACACCCGTCAAAGATAGAATTAGACAATGGATTAAGGATCATTGGATCTAAGAAGAATCATCACTCGCTGCCACCCATGGATGAGACGAGGTTAGAAGAAGATGTTTTTGGGAATTAGACATGACCCTAGTCCGATTTGAAAAATAAAAGAAAAACTACATGACATGTTCATTTAATGTACATGCCGTGTACATGCCTCAACCGGCCCCCTCATTAGGTAGTCTCCAGGTCACCTCACATGGCCCTGTCTCGGCCGTTACATGGCCAGTAGATTGCTACCCATGGAAACCTTGTACACGGTGTGTACTCCCATGTACATGGTGTGTACTTTTAAAATATCAAAAACTAATTTTTTTTCTAAGAAACACCCGAAATCAAGATTCATACCTGAAAAATAACATCAGGGTTCTTTCAAACAGTATCCCTTAAACAAATTTGTCCCAGAATTTCCCTAACAAGGTGGTGAAGATTAATCCTGGAATTTCTCTGGCCACTGCGATCACACATCGGTCTCCCTCTCCAAAGTCTCATCATGTACTCGCCCGTGCTTCAATATAACTCATACCAGAGGAATGGACCGGCCAAGGAGAACCTTCACGCTTCGATCCACAATCTAAATTTGATGCTTCTCGAATGAGGCATCCACCTCCAACTCAACATCATCGGGTTGAAAACCTTTGGATGAGTCTTAAATGTAACGACGTAGCTAAGAAACATGAAAGGCGTCGTGCAAATCCTAGTTTCTCCGAGGTAACTTCAACAAACAGGTAACCAAGCCTAATCTCTCCAAAACCTCAAATGACCCAACATATATTAGTGAAAACTTTCACACTCTCTTAATCCTCATGTGTCCCAACATCGGTTTGACATGTAGGAAAACATGATATCCGCCCTCGAACTCTAGAGGTCTTCTCTGTCGAGCAGCATAGACTTCTGTCGTGACTGTGTAGTAGCCATCCCCTTCCAAATCAACTCCACCTACTCAGTGGTCTGATAGACAATATGAATTCCCAACATTGTTGACTCTCCTACCTCCATCCAACATAGGGGTGAACATCCTGGCCTACCATAAAAAGCCTTATAATGTTCCATCTAAATAATCTCCTGAAAACAATTATTATAGGAGAACATTATTAGAGGATTGCGCTTCTCCAAAGAAAATCCCAAATAAAGGATTCATGCTCAAATAATATCCTCCATCACTTTAATCATATGCCCAGACTGGACGTCTATCTAGAAATGGAAAGCTCATCTCAGAAGTACTAGTGTTCTTAAAGACCTCTGTAGTCCCTTCCTGACACGAGAAGTAAAATGTGCGTCTCTGTCTGAAATGACAAAGCACAAAACTCCATACAAATGTAAAATCTATCATATGTGAAAACATCCATGATAATGAAAACTAATGAAATAATTGATCTATAAGAAGTGTTCCATATTTGTGTGTATTTCAATAACATCCCAAACCACATCATTCTCTCAAGGCGATCTCAAAAACATTGTCAAAAAATCTATCACGACATCATTTCACCTCCACTAGGGAATGGGTAACTACTTTAAAATACCTACTGGTCACTGATTCTATTCCTTACCCTACTAACTGGTGGAATAGCACATAACAAAAATAGAAACATCCCACTTCATAGTTGGACACCAATACTGACGTTATAGTTCTCAGTGAATCTTGGTAACACCATGATGAACTTCCCAAACCAAGGAATGAAAATCCTGCATCCACTCTTCATGTTTTTCAGCTGACAGCCATATGTGTCCTTGAAATAGAAAACTACATCCTTACATATGGTCCACTAATGAGTAGGGACCTCTACTGTCACACACTATCATTGGAATAGGCTTTCATAATCTGATAGTTTCTTCATTCGAACTTGATCGGGAAGAGTAGTGGTAACAACTATAGAAGATAGAAATTTTTGTCCACGTCTATCGTGCACCTAAAAATTCATCTTAGAGAATATATCCATAAGCTTCACCTCACTAATGGCCTCCCAAAATTCTTGTATTCGATTTCTCCTACTCATCTCATTAAACACAACCTTGCCTTTCCCAGGAATGTAAGAAGGCTCAAAATCAAACGACTAAAGGTACTCAACCCACCTTCATTGTCTCAAATTCAGATCATGCTAATTAAATATGTAGTTGTGACTTTTGTGATCACTGAAAAACACAAAATTATGTCCCAAAAGATAATTTCTATAACATTGTAATGTAATAACAAATACTACTAACTCAATATCATGCATAGGATAATTTCTCTCATGTGGCCTCAACTACCGAGACTCATACACAATGACTCATTACCCTTGCATAAGCACTACTCCCAACCCAATACCTGATGCATCACAGTAAATGGTGTAACTCCTTCCTATCTCAGGGAAAACTAGTATCAATGATGTATTCAACCCCCCTTTTAGGTCCTAAAAAGCGGAATTGCGGGAATATTTCTACAAGTACATCACACCCTTCTTAGTCAGGCCTGTCAGTGGAGCTGCTATGCATGAAAAGACCTGTATAAAACACATATAGTAACAAGGCATTTCTAGAAAACTCTGTCCCTAAAAGATGTTATTAGGCTCATCCTAGGAAACTACTACTCTCACTTTATCTTGTTATACTAATACTCTTGTCTTTGAGACAACATCACCCAATAATTGAATATCGTAATTCAAAAAGTGTAATTTTGAGAGCTTAGCATATATCTAATTCTCTTTCAATGTACTGAAAAAGATCTTAAGATTGATGGAATGTTCATTTTGAGTGTGAATTTTCACAATGATATTGTCAATGGAGACTACCAAAAAAGTGTCCATTTATGGATGGAACACTCGATTCATCAGTGCCATAAAAACTGCAGGTGAGTTTATGAGACCGAAAGACATAACCAAATACTCATATATACTATACCTATTCTGAATAGCTGTATGAGGTATATCTAATGGTCTAACATGCATAATTTGATAAAAAAAATATCAATTCAATATTTGATTACACTCGGTATCCTCTAAGATGATCATGGAGATCATCAATACTTGGAAATGGATATCAGTTCTTGACTATCAACTGGTTCAGATTCTGATAATCCATGCAATGTCTGAGGGAACTATATGCCTTCTTCACAAATAGGATAGGTGAAACCCAAGGAGAAGTACTGGTTCGAGGGAAACTCTTTTCATGTGACCTCTCAAACTGCTTCTTGAGCTCTTGTAAATCTACTTTAGCTATCCTATAAGGAGTAATGAACACATGTGCTACCCCTCAAAAAAAGGAAAATATAAAAGACTTGATCTCTCTCATGAGGAAGAACAGAAAAGTCATCTCGAAAGACATCCCTGAAATGATCGACCACTAGACTAATGTCTATCTATGAAATCCTTTAGTCATCCAGATATTGACTTGCAATCTGTGCAGTTTCACCTCCCAACACAAGAATCTTGGGTCCATCTCAAATCACTAAGACATACCATTCTCCTTAATATAGAAAAAATCCTCTCTATGGTGACATAAATCTCAACCTACAATGATAGTAATTGACAACATCATGAAAGGGAACTAACCAGTCCATTCTGAGAATGACTTCATTGCCCATAATCTTCAATACTTGAATGTCTCGTAAGAATCGAGACCCACAAATCTCAAGAGGGAAATCCTTGCTCTGACATTCACAAGATGTTCTAATCCTCAACGGAGTTTCTAACATCATGATATTAGTAGAAGTAAAGATATAGTGCCTAAGGTTCCCAAAAAAACGAATAGATATAATTCAATGGGAAGCCCCTATATCAAATAGAGCAGAAGATAAAACCTAGGCAAAAAATCATACCTCTAACTGCAGAGGATCTAGGATCCTGCTCTTTCCGGATCTATTCCAGCACAAATGTCTGACCTATGTCACGGCCATGTGAAGTTGTCTATGATCCATGAGCTAATATACCATGCATCTATCGAAAACCTTATGTCTTCCCACTTAGTTCACGATAACCTCCTCGCCCTAAACATCTAGAAGAACTCTAGCCCCCCTGTCTGATGTGGGACTAGTGGTCCTGCTCCGGTACGAGGAGTCAAAACTGATCCCCCCTCACTAGATACTGGAAAGTGAAAATGGCAGAAACATTGAATATGTCCTATCATTCCATAATATTTGCACTCAAATTGGTCTCTCAGGCATTGAGGTTTCTTATGTTCGCCCTTCCCACATAGGTAGCACACCACCTAGTTACTTGAAGGAAAATCCAACCTACTCAGATCTTCACATGTAGACTCCCTGAAGCATTACTTAATATCAGATGGAAGAGTACCAACTATAGATGCTGAACCACCGTAGCCCAAAGCATCAGAATCCCTTACGTTGCACTTGGAGATCAGAGCCTAGTTGACTAAAGAAGACATTGAAGTCAACCTGAAGATGTTCACCTGAGATCAGACGTCATGCCTGAAACCATCTTCAAACATTCTTGCTAGAAATAAACTTTCACCCCGTAGAAATGGTGTGAAGTGTTGAAGCTCAGAAAATATAGAATAATACCCCATGATTGATAGTGTACCCTGCTCCAAACTCAAGAACTCTTGGGATCAGTTGGCCCTCATGGTCTCCAAGTAGATGTAGTCAGAGAAGGTACGTTGGAACTCATCCCAAGCCATAACTTTTTGGCATCCCAACTACGATATCACATCCCCACATCTCTTGGCCAAATCACATAGTATTTAGGTTGCAAGGTTCACCATCCTCTCTGGAGGTGTATTGAGATGTTCAAATACAGACAACACAGCTTCCAACCAAGACATTGCAGCCTGAAGTCCTCCATCCCCTTAGAAAGTGGGAGGATTCTACTACTAAAAAACCTGAATCATCTCTTCCATAAATGGAGAAGGATGCGTTGCTCATTGGAAGGAAGGCCTCATCCTAATGAAGCCTTAAAAAAACACTGCCTCATCAACTGTGTCTGGTATAATAGTTGTTTCCAGGATGGGCATGATGAGAGGATCTGTTGGTAGTCCCTTATCTATAGATTCTCGTGTCTGACCATTTCCCTATATCTTGTGTACAACTAAAGGATGTCACAGTGGCATGACTCATCGGGGTCATGTGCACAATATAGTTCATGATTATCACAGACTAAAACATAGAAGTGAATGAAAAGAATAGGAGACGTAAATAATCATGATTTTCAAATAGGGTTACACAGTGTGTATACCCTCCAAACTATGTGTTCCCTTAGGTTTCAACATGGGTGTGTAACTCTTCCAAACTAGGTTGTGCAACACCCCTACACACAACTTCTTATACCTGAGACACAATGTGTAATTGAATCATTTCTCCCTACATGAGTTCCATTACAGGGCTAAACACACGGTTCAATACTAGGTAGAACTACACGGCGTGTGCTTCCTGGACATGGCGTGTACCCCTTAAGTTATATCTATCTGTGTCATTAGTCACACGGTCGGTGACACAGTCGACTCTACATGTTGTACAAGAAATGAACAAAGTGTGTAAAACCTATGTTTCATCCACATGTGTGATTGGTCATAATATTAGATTCATGACTCTTACAACATGGCATGTACTTAAAGTACACAACGTGGGTCACCCAAAATTTCGTGTCTCTACTAACACATTCAATCACATAGATACGGAATACATGGAATGTACATACAGTGCATGATGTGTAATTAAGAAAAACATTTTCTCCCCAAATAGAAGGATACATGGAATGTATTTATCATCACACTCCGAGAATTCTAGGTTTTTCTAGATAGTAACCCTCAGAAACTACTCTAGAACCCCATAAAAACACTAAAATAAGCATTAAAATTCCAAATTCTGATCTGCGGGGGCCTATACTCCCCAAGAATAAAATCCTGGCATCATATTCATGCATAACAGAAGGTATAATAGTGAAATCCATCAAGTGATCCACCAAATTCTGACACTAGAAGGCCCATAACTCCTTAGGGGCCAATGTTTGGAAACCATAAAATGTTACATTGAATATTACAAAACCCTATCAAAATATTAATTATTAAATCAAGGAATCCATCTCAACAACATTGATATCTTGCACAACATCTTTCACAACATCGTGCAATCATTAAGGCACCCAGAATGGCATGATAGGATTGCATGACTTGGGATCTCTAGAAACTGCATATATGATGAATGAGATTGCATAACCTCCTATCATTGGGTTTCAATAGAAATAGAACCTCAATAATATCAATGGTAATAGAATAAATTATTTTAACCACCCAACATTGAAATAAAATCAACTATATCAACTGAAAAAACTAAAAAAATTTCCATAATCAAGGTGAATTGGCTTTCCCCTATACACGGGTTAGCTACCCATGACACATCTTGTTACAACCCACCCATTATATCCTATTTCTGTCTATAGGTGTCAAATAGTAAGACAAATATGAAAATAACATCCTCCGATACCATTGTTAAAAAACCAGTCTAGGCCATTATCATGATATTGTCCACTTTGGGACCAGCCAACAAGGTTTTGCATTCCATAGGCTCTGGCCCTCAGGCATCCCCCTGAAAAAATCATCAAGATGGGAGATGTATCCACACCACCTTTTAAATGTGTGTTCCATGATACTCCTCCTTCGATGTGGGATAGCTATAATCCACCCCTAGAAGGGCCTAACGTCATTGATGGAACATCAAATGGACACTTCCTCTAATTCCACTTTGTAATGTCCTATTTCTAGTTGCTTCTCAGAGGTTCCCTGTACCCAGTTGGTAAAATAGCCTAAAGCGCATTTCCTCGAATGCTAGGGGATTCTGACTAGCAGTGAGGTCTTTGGGTATGATAGGGGAAACTATGCCCTCATTGGAAGAGTACACACAATAGGAAAACAAATAATAAATAGCAGCAGATGAAATAATACCTAACTATATGTAAAAATAGGAAGACTGAAAGTAAATAGATAACTGAAGTAGACATATAAATGATCCATGTAACATATGTCTAAGAAAATATCTAAACAAGTCACAATGCAGGAAATACAGTACTAAACCAAAGTATAAAAGAAACAAATAATCTTCAGCCGCATCGCCGACCTCAGTATGGTCCCATGATCTCTAGCTCCAAAAGAATCATGTACCTAAGGAAGAAGGGTGATTGAACTTATCTACACCTGCAACCATATATTTTTTTGGGTCTGAAAGCATGACCCAAATTGGGTGGGAGACAAATCCTAGTATGCAACCACAACATGATCTATGCCTAACTGTCAGAGAATATATATCGAATTTAAAAATAGGAATTCATTAAATAAACTAGGAGTACATAAATGTAACCAAATAATATAGTTTCCATTTATATTCTATATCATTTAATGTCCACATTTTATTAACTATAACAACAATTATCTTAGAAGAGCACATTACCCAAATTAATCCAAGATTGTGCTTTGGCTTGGAAGAAGCTTCACAATCATTAAATATTTAAGTTATCCCTCTGGGTATCTCACACTGTCAAAACCCAATTTCTATGTAATGAAATAAAAAAGGAAAATACACTCTAAGGAAGAACTCACCGTCAATTCCCCCTATGGTCTTTCCTAAATAACTCTAGACTCTCTACAGAAGCACTCAACGTCAATTCCCCTTGTGGTCTCATATCGTAAACTATTGAAACACTAGGGGAGCACTCACTATCAATAACCCATGGGGTCTCATACTGTGATGTATAAAATACACTCTAAGGAATCATTCAACCTCAATTTCCCTTGTGGTATAACTACACTTGGCTCTCATATCCCTATGCAATTAAATCATGTGTAAATGATATTAAGTAGAAAAAAGTAATCTCAACTACTACATTGGTAAAAAATTCTAAATTCATATCAAAATAATTTTACAAGAATAAAAAGGGAATAAGTTATATCCTATTAAGGAAGGAAAGGAAACAAGGTATGCTTCATAGGAAGCCTAGACCCAACGTCTATACACATTCCAATATGGAAACACAATCATGGGTTGTTCCTTAGTTTTTAAATTTCACATAATATAACATAAAAAACAAAATTCAACAATAAATCTAAGTTAGATAAAATAGGGTTCAATTTCCTTAACCTAAAATACCAGAAACATGTGTAATCAGCACTTTGGCATATAAAACTCAACGAAAAACAACGTAAGTCAAAAAACCACCTACCTTTCCATTATATAATCAATATATTTGAACCTCATCATTTGAATTGACAAATAAAACATAGATCTACAAAAATATAAAAAATGTTCAATATTGAATAACTCATGAAAGAGGAGAAATCATGAATACATACTCTAGAATAAGGAAGAACTCACAGGTGGGATTCCATTGCAACTGCTAGATATCAAATCGGATAATGGATAACAAATCGATGGATCGTAGAATAATTGTCTCTTTTGGCCTCCCCTGAATGAGACATGGTTAGAAGAAGATATTTCTCAGAACTAGACCCGTCTCCAGTCTGATTTAACAAATAAATGAAATAGTACAAACCATGTTCATTTAATGTACACGTCTTGTACATGCGACAACCAGACCCCTCTTTAGACAGTCTTCGGGTCACGTCACATAGCCAGGTCTCATCCGTTACATGTCTAATACACGTCTACCTAGGGAAACATGGTACACGACGTGTACACCAATGTATACGTTGTTTACTTATAAAAGTTTCAAAAACACCCATTTTTCTCAAAAACACCTAAAATCAAGATCCATACCTGAAAGTAAGTCCTGGGTTCATACAAAGAAAATAGTGATTGGTTTTAATGAAATAGACACATGTTTGGAGACTAAATGTTGATTGAGATCTGTCACATATATACCTAGGGTTGATAATATGACAATATTTCATGAGTATGACTCTGGGTAATCTAGTACATTATTATGGGCCTTAATGACACCATGTTTGACACTCCCAAGGGAAATTATTTTGGAATTCAAAAACACTTCATAAACCATCATTATGGATTTAAAATGGTGTTACTAATGAATAACCCAGGATAATCCCAATGAGTAAGAGTTTATGAAATGTGTCATACTTAAGACATCATATATTTTGGATTCAAGATTATGTGATTCCTCACTAGGATAATCATTTCATAATTAAATATTTTTGGATCTAGTCCATAGAGGTAACAAGATATAACTAGATCAACGTTGAGTATGATTGAAAATCTCTTGATAAGAAGTCAAATTGGATGATCACAAGAGTTAAGAATGTTTTAATCATTCATAATATTTTTTTTCAAGGAACATTATGGACAACATGTACATTAACCAACTCTCAAAATCACCATGTAATAGAGGGAAAGTTATTGTTGAGAGTTAGGGTAAGAGAGACCTTGGAGGAAAGAAGATTAAGTTTTATTTGTGTCATGATTATTGAATGAATACCCTATGTGAATGAATTAAAGGAATGCGAATGTTTTTTGGATAATAAAAATAAGAACATAATGTAATTATATACAATAGAAAAATGAAGAGTTTGGTTAATGAAATGGATGAGAATATTGGACTCCCTAAGTAATCATTGAAGATTACCTGTTTTGTGTATGGAATAAATTTAAATTATGCAAATCAATGTCCTAAGAGGAACATTCCTAAAGACAATATCTAAGGTGGCATGGGTAATTATAAAAAAAGGTGTTGTCCTATTACTTTAATTTATGTTAAAGCGATGGCCTTTTAAATAATCAAATATTTATGACTTTGATCCCCTCAACTTTTCTTTGGCCATTCAGTTGTTTTTATTGATGAACTCAATAACTCCATATAAATAATTATGGTTTTCATCTATATCCAATATTCACTCCCAACCGATGTTATCCTATGAGGAATCCCATTCATATGTTACATTGGGTAAAATTTAAGGTTTCAAATTTCCCTTTTAAAAGGATGTGTTAGTATTAATTTTTATAATGTGGATTTCTATGAATGAATATCCCATGTATTAAACTATTGATAACCCAAGAATATTTTGAGGGAGAACATTAATTTATGTGGGGTTTAATGTAACTCTTGGAGATTTTGTGAAATAATTTTTTCGAATTAATTTAATTTTTTTAATATTTTTCATTACACAAAACACAAAAATATATTATTTTATATTTAAGATATATGTTAGGATTTCATTGTATGCATAACCAAGTTAATAATTCTCTATATGAATCATAAATTTTAGCTTTCTCTATATGGGACACTGAGGTTATCTTGTGTTATATGTAACGATGACATTTCTCAATGGGTTATGTAACACACAAGACCAAGTTGGACTGAATAACAATATATTATATAAAAAGTCCATTAAATTAATAGTTATAAAGAGGGTTTACTAACTTATGAAAATATATGGATTAAACAAATATAAAATTATATCATAGGTTTCTAATTAATTATAAATGAATATGAAAACCGATTGAATATGAAGGAAAATATTAATATAACCATAATAATTTTTTACCCTAATTAATTAAATTAATTATAATTATTGAATGATATTAATTTTATTTGTATATTATAAATTCAATAAAATATTTTTTATATTCATCCATTATTTTTGATAGGCTTTAGATTAAAACAAACATAACTTTATGCAAAAATATTATATTTCTTATAGAGAAATTTTTACCACCATTTAATAGGGGACCAATTTAAAATAAAATTTTTAGAACTTTTATGGATTATATATGGAAATGTAAAAATAATATTTTAAATAGGTACATAAAAATTACATTTGGATAAATTTTTTTTCTTCTATAAGGCTTAATTTTTAATGAATATTAATAAAATACTGAATTTTACTTCAAAAATGATTTTTATTCTAATTTATTCCTAAGGAAAAAAATCATTTTAATTTTGTTTTAATGTTTAATTAGATATAATTTTTATAAATTAATACAAATTTGGGTATTGGAATCAATTTAACTTTGAAATTGGTAATAAAATCAATGAAAACTTTAGAATGCTTTTACTTTAAAAAACCACAGTGTTATCCAATGTGCGAGAATAAATTTAAATTAATTAATTTATTTATTATGAATTAAAATTGTAAAAATGTCTTCCAGATTTTTATTAAGAAAGAATATAATATATAATATGTTCAAATTAGATTTTTTGACAAAAATTATTAGTGAGTGTAATTAAAATTAATTATAGGTATTGAGGTAAAAGTTTGCATTACAGGGAAATAAATTGTAAACATAAGAGAAAAAATGATCTATAAACTTATAAAATATCTATTTTATTTCCGTATATAGACCCTATCCTCATTTTTATATATTTTATTCCATTATGGGATCCAATGTCCATTGAAAAAATGTGGGGGGAATTCCCTTTCCCAAAATTTATTAGAGTTCCACTCCTCCTCCATTATAAAATGTCTTTCTCCCATCCCACTTGAACACACATATAATTCCACATTAGCTTTACCAAGGTCTTCCAAAATAGCTCCTCAACATGCCTCCCATAATACTGGAAGCATCTCATTGGGATGATAGAAATCCATGAAATCCATCTGGTGAAAACCAAAAAGAGTTACACGAATAAGAGTTAAGTTTATTCCTCATGTTATTTTATATTATTTCAATTCGCTACCCCATAAACCTTCTTATTCTATGTTTATATAAAAAAGTATCATAATTATACATATATGTATTTAGGGTTTGTTTTTGATGTACACTTACACACACATACATCTAATGGGAATCAAACATATTGTTTACGTGTATAATGAACTACCACCTCACAAAATAATGATTGTTCATTTTTCATTTACTGCCTCTCATGGATGAAATTATGATAAAATATCTATTTATAAATTTTATATACAATATTTATTATTTATATAATCTTCATTAATAATTATAAAAATCATATCGTCATAAATTTCCATTTGGTGTAAATATAATTATTTAGTATTATGATGTATAGACTACCGCCCCCTCAAAGCGATGTGATTTCATCACACAATACATGGATTGTATTAAATATGTGTTTAGTGAACAAATATGATATATATAAATTAATAAAAATAATGTAATGATATTATATACATATATACATTTGTTTATTTTTAATTTGTTTTTTCAAAAGGATAATAACCATAAACAATGTTCATGCTTATGTACGGCCTACCATCTCTCTGAACAGTGTATTCCATTTCATACTTCTATACTATATAGTGTAATATAATATAAATATAATTTCTATAAATTATAATTATATCATTTTTTAATGTGTTGAAATTATGATATAATTATAAGGGCCAATGGTGTATCAAATTAAGACCCATGCGAAAATCTATGAGGATATTACTGGAAGATATACCTTAACATAGAATTGATAACAAGTGGGTAATATAATGTCACAATAAAAAATTATATGTTATTATATATAATACTATTTTTATTTTATAGATCTATTATAAAATTATATTAATTATATAAGAATTTCTATCATTACGAAGAGACTCAAGACACAAGGTAATAGAATTTCATCTCACTTTTTATATCAATGAGATACATGCCATGTTCACCACTCTTTTATTTTTTGTGTTGTATATACGACCCATGAATATATTATATTATGATTATTATTATTATATTTATGGGAATTTAAATATAAATTTTATTATATTTCTTTAATTACGTAATTTTTTCAAAAGATACCAAACCAGGAGATAGTTTTTCTCAATTAGCCATATACGAGAAACATATTTTGTTATGGGCCAACATTCTTTTTCGAGGTGCATATAAATAATTTTGAAATTTTATATCATGAATATTCTTATTTTTATTATATTTTAAGATCACGTTATTTTTTTCATACATGGAGAGTATCATCCCAAGTTACCAAATTATAAGAGATTAATGAAACAACCTCACTGCATTTCATGAATATTTATGTGTATTCATCCTTTAAGGAAATATTATGATCCATATATCAAAAAAATTAATAAATTATATGATTCTATTTATATTCAATATATATTCATGTTTTAGTAATTTTTTACACATTTCTGTATGAGATAGTTTAGAATGTGTTTTTTAAGAAAGTCTGACTTTAACTCTCTCCTCGGTTTGAAATTTGTGTTCCATCAATTCCATGTTTTCTAAAATGTTTCTAAAAATATTATAATATTATAAAATGACTATTAAAAGATATTTTACTTATATTTTTACAATTAAATACAAGGTGTTAAAAAAGGAATATTCTTTTCATTTTATATGTCACACACTCTTCTAACTATTCTACTGTGAAAAAGGAATGTTTATCATGTAAAGATTTAGTAGATGTAATTCCCTTGAATCCTCCTTTACATGATTTAAATGTTATTCTTTTTAAAAGAAATTGTATCCTTAATATTACATATATTAATTGTTTTTAAAATATCATTCAATGAGAATTATTTTTCAATAATGTTTTTAATATTCTTTTATATGTTTTTGAAGGAATATTGTTCTCAGAATGTTTTTAATGTTTATTTATATGTTTTTAAATTATTTTCACAGAATTTTTTTTCATAATGTTTTCAAGAATTATTTAAAAATTTTCAAACAGAATTAAATTAAATTGATTTGAAACCATTTTTATTCATTGTTTATAAGTTTTCAATTTAATTTCAAGGAAATTGTTTTCAATACTTTTTCAATATTTATTTATAATTTTTCAATGTATTTAAAAATAAATGGTTTTCAAAATGTTTTCAACCTTATTTAATGATTTTTTATGAATTGTTTTCTCCAAATATTTTCAAGGATTCTTTATAAGTTTTCATTTATGTTTTCAAGAAAATGGGTTTCCCAAGGATTTATGTTTTAAAAATTATTTTCCAAATAAGAAAGGATATTTTCCTCAAGAAAAGTTTCTAAAATATATTTCAAAATTATTTCTCATCTATGATGACATATTTTTGTGTTACTTATGATTTTATGGATGAAAATCAATGTTTTCATTCACATTATTTATTTGAATGGATTATATTTCGATGACAAGATTAGGAAACCCATTTCCATTTCAAAGGTTATTATCTTTTTAAACCCACTATTTTCATTGTTTATGCTTTTAAAAATATGATAATGAATCCTTTATATTTTTCCACAGGATATGATATGATTATATATTAGAGATACCCATTTCAGTTCATGGGTAATGATATAACAGATTGTGATTTTGTTTCACATCTATGGATGATTTCATTATGATATGGGTGGGGCCTATATCTCTCTTTAATTCATTGGGTAACGATTTATATCTCATGAGATAGAGTAAAATGGTCTTGGGAGTGATCCTTGACTACTAAGATATACATGGGTGTGATCTATGACTACTAATATGGTATAAAGAGTGAAATCATGATATTAATATGGCCATGAGAGTTACCCTTGACTACCAAGAAGGTTTGGAGAGTGAACCCAAAATACTAGGATGGCCATGGAACTAATGTCTTGACTATAACAAATATCATATTATATAATACTACGTTTTTTTCCAAAATTCCAGGTTTTATTTCTATGTTATGTTTTTATGGATTTTTTTTATTTCGTTATGATTCTTTTTAATAGACATCCAATTATTATTCCATGATTTCTATTTATGATCTTTTATATTGAGGGTATGATCCATTATTTTCATTATCATGTTTTCATAACCATATTGTCATGTTTACTCTTAAATGACTCCATTTTTTCCCTTTACTGAGCATCTAAGGTAATCCATTTGAATGTTTCCTTCCCCAAGTTAGTAAGATATTTATTAAGTATGATTTTTTTAAATAGGGTGATAATCATGAAGATCCTAGAGGCAGATAAATTTATCCACTTATATAAAAATTATTATGTTTCCATGTTTCTAAAAGTAATTAACTAATATGGGATTTTGATGTCTATTTGTGGAATGTTAAAATTATTATATAAAAGTCATGTAATCTCTATTTATGTTAAGTGAGGCTTCTTATACTAATCTATTACGATCCTCAGGAATGTAAATTATTAATGTGATGAATATTCATAAAAAATGATGTAACATTCATGTATGTTAATATTAGGTTTCTATAGTTGGTATCGAAATAATGGATTAGTCATCCATTAGAAACCAGGATGAGAAAACATTAATGTGGTTTCTAAGTATATTTCTATGTATATTTCTAGGGATGTCTCAAAGGATAAGGATAAGGACGTGTGAAATATTATGAAAATTTCCAATATTTTTGGTAAGTGATGAATATAGTGGTTTTTTATAAACACATCCATGTATAGATACTACAAGTGGATTTGGCTTTGGAAAAGATGTACCTATGGGTAACAACCTCGAAAATATATAATTGAGAAAGACTCAATTAAGAACTAGCGCATGAAAACCGAACTTATTGCAAAACAAGTTTGACAATCTCAAGGGATATGTTTTGAAATTAAAAAATAATTTATGTAACCTAATTAAGGATTTAAATAGAATATTAATATTAATAAACTAGTATAAATGTAATGTGTAATATATTAAATAATTTTGTTCCCAGATTTAACACATGTTATAAGTTATTTTTCAGGATTATGTGGTATTCCACTATGATAAGTGTTGTTCATACTATGATTTCTTGTCTACGAAAATGGATGGACCCAAAGGATACATGTTAATGAAAACCTAAATTGAAAATAAAACGATTGTCCTTATGAGGAACCTAATGCAATGAAATATGGAGGGAAAAACTCATTTTTATGACCAGAAAATTTGATGAAGCCATGAATCATGTAGAGTTTCCAAATTACAAACGGAGTGAAGCACATTTTCTTGAATACTTATTATGGGAGCATCCAACTTCTTTTAGTGGAATGGATGATCCAACAGCTACATAAAAATAGTCATGTAGAATTGAAAAATATTATTGAGTCTCAATTATTTAGAATGAATAAATGTAATGCTTGGTAGTTATCACATAGACGGTGAAGATAATCAGTGGTAGAACTTTATCCATAATATGTGGAAACAAGATAAAATTTACTCCTTATATTGGGAAGAGTTCAAGAACTTATTTATTAATAAATATTTTACTTGTCTTATTCTTATGAAAATAGATATTGACGTTTCCCTTCAATCTCATGGAATTGATATGAAAAGATCAATAAAACTGAAATAAAACTCTAAAAACTATAAATAGAAGAAGATTATATTTTCTTTATTATGAAATTGTAGAAGGGAAAATGGAGTAAATTGGCTTATGGTAACAAATCAATGTTTTAATTGTAAAAAGAATTATCATTGTGAAGCTAAATACTGAGTTTATGGGAATAATTTTAATTATATGATAAATACACAGCCTACAATCTGGTGTTTAAAATTTAAGGTGTATGTGTATTATGATGGAAAATTGTTAAAACCAAAGGTCAATGATAATGATTGAAATCAGTAGTATCTTATGTTGAGGGTTAATGTAAAACATTATGAAATCATAATATAAGAAGTGAATCAGTACAATTTGGGCAAACATATCCTCACCTTTTATGTTGGGGATTTCATGTTACGTTTTTTATGAACAAGACTAATTAAAATAATATTGTTCACCCTATAGTGACATTTCATGTGATGAACTCTATCTACATTGACTCTGAAAAAATAAAATTACTTTTTATACTATATTGATACAAGGATGAACCCATGATTCCAATGAGAATGTTTTTGGTTTAAGATTAGAGCGTATTTAATGAATAATGGGTGTATTTTATTTCAAAAGGGTTATATGGTTCACAAATAAGAAAATGGTTTATGTTAAAAATTGGATTATGCTTTGGTGAATGAATTATTATCTCTCTATATGAGGATTTGTGCATATATGGTAGCTTTTAGTATCTATTTTTTATGGTTATGATAGATAGAACGACCGATCCTTATTCTTATGGATCTCATTCTTTGCTAATTATTCAAGAATGACAAATTCTCCTATATTTATTGTAGTAAGAGTGGAAGTGTAAATTTATCAAGGAAAAAAAAGGATGAGATTGTTCTGAAACCAAGTAAGAAAACCATGTCAAGAAAATTCATCAACTCTTGTAAAATGGGTATCAAATAAAAAATATATTGTTATCATTATTTTTGGTGATATCAGTGTCCTTTTCAAGACTCCTTGGTTATTGGATTTGTGGTCATTAACATTCTTCTAACCATGTTGTCTATCACTCTGCACAATAACCTAATAGTTATATATTACATTCATTTCTATGTTTTCACTTTCCACCTATGTTCCCTAATATGGAAAAATAGTTGTGAGTTACGTTGGGCAATCATTATGTTTTCATCATTCTTTTTTAAAGGATGTTTTATTATTCATTTTTATGATGTGGGTTATTATCAAAGGATCCTTTATGTATTGAACCATTGATGACCCGGATTTTGTTCATGTTAAAATATCATTATAAGGGAGGGTGGAAGAACCTAAAACCCTGAGTTTTTTGAAATATATACATTTTAATTAATTTAATCTATTAAATATTTTAAATTTCATGCAATGCTGAATATAACTTGTGTTATTTGAAATCACTATGTTTGGATTCCATTAAACAAAAAAAATTAATCAATCTCTAAACACAACACTTAGATTAGATTTTGGTACAATAAACACTATTTCTAGACTGTGTAACACAAAATTATGATCCTTCAATATATTTCATTACACACAATAAATAATTTTAGAAAACACATAATGAATTATTATTATTGTTAAAAAATTGTTATAGTTGTCACTATGTTGTTTGAAATTTTTGTTATTAATATGATAAAATAAATTAAGACTATATGGTTTACACATGTATATAAGATAAATTATTTGGGGACTGGTTAACTAGTAATGAAAATAAAACCCTTTCGAAAATGTAGTATATCTTTTCCTGAAAAAACATATATGTGAAGTAACAAATGATCTACCTAATTAAAATAATTAAATGACATTTGATAACTTTTTAATGAAATATATATACAAATATTATATTCATTCAACTATTTAATGTTCATTATATGTGTTTTCTATACAAGAGAGAAGAATAACTCATATTTTACTCAGAAAGATACATATTTTTTAAATGTTCATTTTATATCTTTTTAATGCCCACACATTTTAAATATAATTTTATAAAAATTAATAATTTGTATTTTAACAAATAATTTTAATTTTTAAATATGAAATATAAAAATTTATTGTGGTTAAGTATTTTTTTATGTTTTTTGAGATGTATCATTTTGTGATTATTTGTAAAAAATTGTAAATACAAATTGAAAAAAACTTTTTATCTTCTTTATTTATATAATTACATTATATATTAGAATTATATTAAACTATATTTAGATCAATAATAAATATATTAATAAAATATAGGTTATTTTGATAAATTTATCATTAGAATTGGTTATAAAAACATTTCTGTCTTTTGAACATTTTTCACTTTAAATAACTGTTGTTTCATCCAATTTGATGGATTAATTTAAAATTAAATAATGGAACTCATATGCTTAAAATATTGAAAAAAAATTAATATTATTAATTGGAATATTATAAAAATTACAAGTAATTCTAGCTTAGTTTTTATCTAATATATTAGTGATTTTAATTAAAATTAATAACAAGGATTTAGGTAAAAACTGGTTTAATTGGTTGTTAAACAATAACATAAGGAGCCATATGACCTAGAAAAATGTCCAAAAGAAATTTTATTTATATATGTAAAACATATAATACCTTGGATAAAACAATTTCCATTATTTGAGGAAAATTTTGTAAGGGATACCTCTCAATACCATTTACCTATTTATATTTACAAGAATCCCACTTCCCCTCTACTATAAATGGGAACTCACCCTCACATATTAACACCTCTCAAGCCCATTATCTCTTCAATAATATGAACAAATAATCTTCCAAAATCCATAATATAAAACTATATTCCTCATTTTGGGACTAAATCTACCCAACGATTCCCTTTAGTGGAAACCAAATGCGTTACCTAAATAAGATTTAATGTTCCTAAATGAGAAATTTTGTTTTATTTATTTATACATCATATAAATTATTATTATATAAATATTAAATAATAATCTCAATATGATCAATATAATTATATGATGTTATTATATGGATACTACAAACAATGTCTCAAAATTTCATCCTATAGGATACACAATCATCGTTCATGTGTACGACAGACTACCGCCTCATGACTGAATATTGTTCATTTTCCATTACCACCCTTAATGGTTGGTAATAATTAAAAAATTACTCTTTATATATGATAAATATTATATTTATGATTTATTTATATTTATGGAAGTTTTTAAACACTTATCTTCCTCATTTCTATTTAGCGGGAATACGATAACATTGTTTGTGGATGTGTGGACTACCGCCCCGCCCCCTAAAGCAATGTGATTCATTCACTGATTACATAGAATGTATTAATAATGATATTATTCAAAATATTTAATATTTTTGACAAAAATAATGATACAATAATGATTATATATATATATATATATCATTTACCTTTCATTCTATTAAAATTAAAAAAATGGAAATATCTTTCGTGTGTACATATGACCTACTGTCTCTATGAACCGTGTATTTAGTTTTATATTGAAATATATTATATATTATTTTAAAAAATTATTCAATGAATATATATGATATTTATATCATGATTTACATTCTATAAATAAGTATTTTTTTGACATGAGTTAGAGGATCAAGAATAAATTTTCAAAATATATACGAAAAAAGAGATTATTATCCGATATGTATCATTAACAAGAATTGTTTATAAAAGTGTACTATAATGTAACAATAAAATAATATATGGGTTGATATATGATAATATGTAAATGTTGTTTTATTATAATAAAATTATATTTATTATACATGAGGTTTAAATATGTATGTTGAAAGTACAGACTTAAGGTAACCGTTATCTCGTCTCACTTTTATTTATGAGAGATATGCGCCATATTCCACACTTATTTTCCTTGTGTCGTGTTTATATTGACCTATGAAATGTTATATCATGAATTTAAATTATTAAATGATATTAATAATTTATATTTATGTTATTCAATCACGGATCTCACTATTCAAATGCAACTCAAGTAGTAAAGGGATTTCTAGTTTCATGTTTATTTATCCGAGACTTATTCCATATTAAAAAATCATTTATTTTTTGTGGTGTAAATAATACCCATTAATATATGATATTATTTTTATCCTAATATCTATTTTTATTTACTTATCCATTTTATTATATATCATTCGTAGGGTTTATGGTTCATAATTTACTATATTGATAAGGGTACTTTGTCTAACTTTCCTTCATCGGGACACATGATATGTTTTAAACCTATATTATATTATGATTTATATATACTTGTTCAGTCAAAAGTTATATCTTTAATTTTATATCTTGTTTTGGAAACAACAAATGTTACTGACCATACTGATCGTACTGACCATGCTGATCATACTGACCATGCTGATCGTACTGACCATGCTGATCGTACTGACCATGCTGATCGTACTGACTATAGTTATCGTACTGGCTCTGGAAATTGTATTGAATTTGTTAATGTTAATATGTTTTATAAATCATACTCACTTTGTATCATATCAATACATTACACTAAGTAATACTTATAGAACTCATACTTTACATTCATTACTTTCTTGTTTTGGTCTATAGTCAAAAACACATGTTTCATATCAATCGTACTCATGTTTATCATCTTCATATATCTGTTGTTTTAACCAAAATGATATCATGGAGTCAGTTATAAACTAATCAAAATTATTTCATGTTTTCTGTTTCAATATTACCATTATAATGCCAGGTGTCCAAGTCCCTCCGAGTTTTCCGGAGAAATATGACCATTTGAGGAAATATGACCGTTGGAACCTGAGGCATATAAATAAGAGGTCATTCGAAGCCAAGAAACATGTGTGTGTGTGTGTGTGTGTTTGTGACTTTTCTTATATAAAGTTATAGAGATAGATATTGTGACTTCTCCCTTTCTTCGTGTGAAAGCCTTGAGATTACAAAACATGAATGACTCGTTCTAATTTTTGTTTTTCTATAAGTGATTTTTTTTCTTTGTGCGTCCGATCAGGTGATAACGATCGAGGGCTGTTGGGGATAGGCAGACAGTGCTACCGATCATCGTATCGAGGGATTTCAAGTGATTGAAAGACAGAGGTTCCGATTACCTGCAAAATCGAGGGCTTGAGGGGATAGCAAGACAGATGTACCGATAATCGTATCGAGGTTTTGTAGGGATAACAAGACAGATGTACCGATCATCATATCGAGGTCTTACCAATGTGGGGATAAGATAGAACTCTTATCCTGGGTGAAAGGATATCCCTTCTCTTTGGGTCAAGAGAATTGTAATTCTTTTAAATTTCTACTGCTGTTTGTTTGAAGAAAGGGAATTTTATCATTTCCTTTCTTCATTCCATATTCATTTGTAATTGATTCAATTACATTCATACTATTACATATTTTATCGATGTATTCTATTCGCTTTATGATAGAATCCTTCACTATTATATTACTCTGATTATTTTATTCATCTTGATTACAATTTCTTTACTTTTATTATAGTATTACATCATATCATACCTTATATCTAATACAATTGTGGTAAGTTGTATCTTTTGTGAATTGTATTAGTTTAAATACTTTTAAAAAAATTTCTTTAGTGTTTAGACACATTGTTTTTAAACCTACAATTTACCCCCTCTTGTATAGTTCCATCTAATATACATATAGATCTACATATTCGATCTATCCTACAGGGTCTCCCACAGAATGAAAAAGGGAAACAAATTATGGATGAAATTCAGGAAGATGAAGAGGAAGGATATTTCCTTTTGTAATTCCTTCAGAGCTCAAAGAAAAGTAGAGAGGAATGTTTTCGAAAACATACTGAAGGTATTTAACAAGATCCTCATGCTGATAAATCACGGACTAAATCTTTTGAAAATCTAGAAAGAATTCTTTCCCAAGAGAATCAACATCCTCAATATTCTCACACAGAAAAAACAATCGTTATCAGTGAAAAAGTGGAAGAAGAAAGAAAGGGTATTGAAAAGAAAAAGGAAAACAACCAGTTGTAGACTCAATCCAATCAAATGAATAGGATTCGTAAAATGAGGATACCGATTCATAACAAACAATTACTCTTAAGAAAAGTTATTACATTGTTCATGTTTTATGGAGAATTGAGAAGACCATTCCTTACTTTCCCAGTCTTGAGGGAAAGATTGATTTCATTACTGACAATAAGAAAAAGAAGTTTGGTATTGTAAGAGAATTGAGAAAGAGAGTTTTGTCAGTTGAAGCCGATTTTAAAGTTCTATCTAAAATTTTGGTAGCTCATAACAAGGCTGGAAACAATATGACTAAGTGGTCTTACAAAATAGAGAGCTCAGTGAATGATCATGAAGTGTCAATTGAAGACTTAAGGAGGCTTTCAAATGATATCAAATTGCATTCAATAAGCTTGACAACGAAACTATTGAAAGGATGAATTAATTTTCAAATACCCATGGAGTCGATATTCTTTCAGTAAAAGAGCTACATGAGAGAATGAATGCTTTTCAGTCTGAGTTTTCAAAGGTTTCATCTTTCAAAGATAAATTAATCTTGTTTATGAAACATAATTCTATTTTATCCAAAGATAACAAGAATTTACAAAACAAAATTGATACTCTTGAAGAAGAAATCAGAGTCCAGGAGGAGACCATCAAGAATCAGGATCAGCTTTTTTCCGACCCATAAGAGCTTCTCAGATCTCAGGGTGATTCTATATATAAAGACAAGAAGGAAATCAAAAAGATGAAAGTCATTCTTCGTGAGTTGATAAACAAGGAAAAGGAAATAGAAAACAAATGACTGTTGTATTTGTTTTCTTTTCATAAACTCTATAAACTTTTTTTATCGTAATGAGATTTATGTTACTCTTTCCTTTGTCCTGCATTTGTTTTCTCTAAATTTTTTAGGAAACTCAAGATAACCCCATTCTTTTTGTAAATCACAAAGGGGGAGAATGTTTTACAATTGGGGAGAATATTTTTTTTCAAAAGGAGTAGAATTTTTTAAAGCAAACACTTCTAAATCATGAAAAATCTATGAATACAATCCTTAGGATAATACATACCTATGGTGGAGTTAGTTGTATTCAATTTCACATTTAGAAGAGTTTCCAATAACTCATGGGGAGATACATATTTCTTTTTTTTTACTTTGTGTTTTGTGCATTCCAAAAAGGGGGACATTTTTGAGTCAAAAGTTCTCTTTTTACTTTTATATATTGTTTTGGAAACCACAAATGTTACTAACCACACTGATCGTACTGACCATGCTGATCGTACAAACCATGCTGATCGTACTGACCATGCTGATCGTACTGACCTTGCTGATCGTACTGACCATGCTGATCGTTCTGACCATGATGATCGTACTGACCATGCTGATCGTACTGACCATGCAGATCGTACTGACCATGTTGATCGTACTGACCATGCTGATTGTACTGACCATGCTGATCGTACTGACCATGCTGATCGTACTGACTATAATTATCGTATTGACTCTGGAAATTGTATTGACTATGTTAATCGTACTATGTTTTATAAATCATACTCACTTTGTATCATATCAATACATTACACTAATTAATACTTATAGTACTCAAACATTACATTCATTACTTGCTTGTTTTGGTCCTTAGTCAAAAACACATGTCTCATATCAGTCGTACTCATTTTTATCATCTTTATATATATTTTGTTTTAACAAAAACAATGTCATGGAGTAAGTTATAAACTAATCAAAATGATGTCGTGTTTTCTATTTCAATATGACCGTTATAATGCCAGGTGTCCAAGTCCCTCCGAGTTTTCTGGAGAAATATGACAATTGGAGGAAATATGACCGCTGGAACCTGAGGCCTATAAATAAGAGGTCATTTGAATCCAAGAAACATATCTGTGTGTGAGGCATTGCTTATATCAAGTTATAGAGAGAGATACTGTGACTTCTCTATTGCTTCGTGCGAAAGCCTTGAGATTACAAAACGTGAACGTCTCGTTATTAGTTTTTGTTTTTTTATAAGTGATTTGTTTTGCTTTGTACGTCCAATCAGGCGATAACGATCGAGGGCTACCGGGGATAGGAAGATAGTGCTACTGATCATCGTATCGAGGGATTTCAAGTGATTGAAATACATAGGTGCCAATTACCTGCAAAATCGAGGACCTACAGGGATAACAAGACAGATGAACCGATCAGTGTATCAAGGGCTTTCAGGGATAGCAAGACACACGTAACGATCATCGTATCAAGAGCTTACCAAGGTGGTGGTAAGATAGACCTCTTATCCTGGGTGAAAGGATAACCGTCCTCTTTGGGTCAAACAAATTGTAATTATTTTACATTTCTGTTGCTTTTTGTTTTAAGAAAGGGAATTGTATTGTTTCTTTTCTTCATTCCATATTCATTTGTAATTGTTTCAATTAAATTCATACTATTACTTATTGTATCGATTGATTCTATTTTCTTTATGGTAGAATCCTTCACTGTTATATTACTCTGATTATTGTATTCATCTAGAATAAAATTTATTTACTTTTCTTATAGTATTACATCATATCATACCTTATATCTAGTACAATTTTGGTAAATTGTATCTGTTGTGAATTGTATTAGTTTAAATACATTTATAATATTTTCATAAGTGTTTAAATACAAAGTTTTTAAACCTAAAATTCATCCCTCCTCTTGTATTATTCCATCTAATATACATATACATCTACATATTCAATCCAAAAATACTTACCTTTAAAATTTTATAACAGAAATAATTTTTTTTAATGGTATTTTATGCTTATTGTACTATTATTATTTAATGGGAAATATTATTTAACTTTTCCTAAGCAGTAACAGTTTATTTCTACAATCTCATCGTTTGTCGAGATTATTTAGGATTATGACTCCATTGAAAACATCTTATGATTAATATCTCAATAACTCTAATACTTTTTTTCCTCTCGTTATTTTATATGTCATCATGTAATGGTGACATTTTTCCTCTCTTCGATACTTAATATGATTTAAAAAATATTTATATGAAAATCTTAATTTATTTCTCACATCGATGGGAAATAAATTTCTTTAAAAAATTTTTTCTAAAAATGTTTTAGATATTTTTTAAATGATATTCATTTATAATTTTAAAGGATAATTATTTTAATTTTTTTATGTTTTAAGAAGTTTTCAAAATGGTATGGAATTCTTCTTTTATAGGGTTTAAAAGTAATTTTCAAAGAAACGGGTTTTCTAAATGTTTTATAATTTAAAAATTATTTTCAAAACGTAAATGATATTTTACAAAAGATATTTTTCATTGTATTTTAAATATAAATTCATATGTTTTCAATTTTTTTTTCAATGAAAATGATTTTCAAAATGTATTACGTCATAAAATGTTATTTTCAAATAAATGTTAACTTCTATAAGAAAATATACCAGTGATCCTTAAAAACATTTGTAGATTCAATATGACATAATTTTTTATAGTTTAGGGTTTATTATATATATTATCCAAGGAAAAATTCATATTCATTCATTTACTGTTTTATGATTAAAAGGAAAATATATTTTTTATGAAACCCATTTCTATTCAATAGGTTATACCATGGAAAAATTCTTATGACACAAAATTCCTTTCATGGATTATTCTATGATGAAACTATTATGAATATTATCTCTTTTCCATAGGTTATGAGATATTGAAATTTTTTGGATACCCATTTAAATTCATTGTTTATAATATGATTTTTATGAAACCCCTCTCTTTTATGGGTTACGATATGTTGAATTTGTTTTTATCTTCAACACACGTATGATTGATTTCTTTATGTGATGGGTGGGTCCTATATATATCCCTCTAATGAAATGGGTAATGGTAAATTTTATATGATATTTAAGGGAACATTGGAGGCAATTCCATTCCTATAAAAATAGGGTAGAATGGAGGGAATTCCAATCCTCTAACAAGAAGGTATACATGGGGGCATCCCAATCCCTTAAAAAATGGGTATATGAGAGGGAAGCCTGAGATCATAAAAAGAGGCTATACAGGGGGATACAAATCCCATAACACGAGTTCATACGAGAGGGAATACCATGGCCATAAAAAAGGGTATGTGGGAAGGAATATCATGCCCGTAACAAGAGGGAACATATGAGGGCATCCCATGCATGTAACAAGAGAGTACATGTGAGGGAATCCCTATCCCAAAACAAGATGTTCCATGGGAGTTCATCCAAATCATGATGAATGTAAATGTGTGATTATCCCAATCCTATAATGTAGTGAGGGTCTTGGTATGTTTACTTGAAAAATATTTTATATTCTAATGTGTATCTAATAATTCTATGTATTATTATTATGTTACGATCTCGTGGATTGTTCTTTTGAATGTCATATGATTCATTTATTATGTACTGCCATCCATTATGGAATAACTATTTTCTAAGTACATTGTCATATAGCGTGTGATCTTTTAATTTTATGATCATGTTATCATATAATTACTCTCATATTACTCTTACATATCTCCCTTTTTTAACTTGATTGGGAATCTACACTCACCCTGTTACTATATTTTTTATCACCAAGATAAGAAGAAGGGTTTAAATTAGGAGTACTTAAGGTTAATATATTTAAGAAAGTTTTTAAATACCCTTCACCATGTTAGAATATTATGTTTCCATGGTTCTAAAGGCACTAAACAATTAAAGTCCTCAGTCATGTACATTTGTAATGTTCTGAAAATTAATAAAAAACGATGTAATATCCATTTATGTTAGGACTTGGTTTGTATATATAGAAATAATCAATTCATAATAAAAAAACTTCATGATAATTTTCATCATGTAGAAGTATATAATCTCTTTACTCTTACGAGAATCATTTTATTAAAATGGATTAAGAACCAAATATAAAATTGTTGAAATGGGTTCCCACATGAATGTGATATCATTTTGACAACACATTAAATGATATCATCTGCGAATTGAAAAAATATCCGAAAAATTATATAGGAAAACAAAAAAAATATAAACATCAATTGAAAAGAGAGAACAAAAATACCCTTACCTATCTTGAGGTTCTTGGTCTAGAGTTGGACCATATAACCAACCAAATTCATCCAAATTAAAGACTGAGACTCGTTGAGAGAACATTGAAGAGTGAAAATAATATTTAATATAGGTAAATGATATGATGGATTTTGAATTTATAGGTTTGGTGACTATAATTTCATGGATTAATGTATTGAGTATTTTATTTTCCGTTATCCTAATATATAGACTACTCTTCATAGTTCCACATTACCACCCTTATTTTTTATTTCAAAACTTAGCACCAAAATGAGTCATATAGAAATTTCAAGGATGATTTTAGCCATGTTTAAATATTTATTATGTCGTATTTATTATATTTCATTATATTTGTCATTTTTTAAATATTTTTCTATTATTACAAAAAAATAACAAATTTTACTCCTTTGCAAATTTGAAACCCTGATTCCAAATATTTAAATTGATCCTCTAAATATGCAGATTTCAAAATTTATATAAGGATGTTATATTATATAGAATTTATTCATCCTAGAAAATAACATTAAATTACAAGAAATGTTTTTTATATATTAATACTACATAACACCTAGATACATAATTTATTATCTAAACAGCATAATCCTTGAAGGGAAGGTGTGGAATTGAGGTTCTACATTATGGGGGTTTGACCAACATTGTTTCTTCTACTGATATACAGGAGCTTATACTCCTCCCATACACCAATACACATGAACCTAAATTAATAATATTTTTTCTTGGTTATGTGATAACCCTAATGATGAAACCTCCTTCATAATATCTAAATAAATAAACTTCAAAAGTATTTTATTATCATCATAGGACATAGTTTTTCTCTTTTTATATAGTTTAATCTCATTAATACCCTTATAATAGACTAATTATAATGGTTACTTAATAAGGAATATATACCTTATGGTTATAATTACCAATATTCATATAAAAACCATATATACACATACCACATAAAAAATAATTCATTATAATTAAATAGAAAATACAATTTTTTTATGTAGTTCAATATAATTATTTTAGGGTTTATATAATATTCATTTTTAACTATAATAGATATAAAAATGATTTTAATTAATGAATACAAACCTGGAGACATATTATATATAATCATATTATTTGTTTAAATATTTTTTGTTATGTTGTTAATAAATATGTATCTTATCTTTGGAATTCATTAATATTTAATAAAATAAGTAAATTTAAAACTAGAATATCTTTTATATTTTATTTTCTATCCTTATAATAATATATTACATGAATATATTAATTAGTCCATGAAAAAATATAGATAATTATAATTTAACAATTTATAAGGTTCCCATGTTCCATACTATATATAATTATTCCTCTAAGGAACCTTTACCCATAAAGACATCCAAATTGGAAACACATTATATTATATATCAATAATCAAAATGGGATCCTCCTTGTATGTCACGTTAGTCTTCAAATACGATGGATCATACATAAGAACATGTGAAGGGTTTTGAATATACTTTCTTAGAAGTTATATTTAAAAGATATAATGCACTTAGGAATGGTTTTATTCCAGGGATAAACATTATGATAGTTCTGTTAAACATTCCAATATTTTAAATGGAATAACATTATATGGAATTATATTCCCTTTATTTCTAAATATCATAACCCATTTCCGTTGATATATCTTTAGTAAATCTAAGTCTTATATATATAATTCAAGAATATGATTCATATTTTAATATTACTTTTTCTTCTAGGATTCCTTCAATTGATTTCATATAGATTCTAGCTTCTCTAATGTCCCTTCCACAAGTCTTGAAACTAATAACATCCTTTCTTTAACACCATCCTAATATATTAGAGTCCAAAATAATTATTTAGACAAGGATTCATATAGTTCAATTATTATTCAATAGAGGTTACTATTATTGTTAGAAAACATAATAGAGAAAAATATTGATACCAACTTCCATGTAATTAAAGTAAGAATGAACATAGAGTATAATTTAATGTTTGGATTGTCATTTCATAATTTTAATCTATTTGCTTGTGATATGATGTGCTATGATAAAAAAATTTACTTAAATGCTTCTATAGGTTACACCATTTTTATGTGAAACTTAGATTAAAAAAATATTTTATTATTCTGGATGTTAGATGAATCCATTCAACAAAATTTATATACAACCTAGAATGATTATCCACTATATTGTTTTTTAATATTTCTATGTAATTGGATGATTGATCTACCCAATTGTGTGTATTTTTTTTTTCAACAAGTAATTTTCTGGGTAATTCTAATATGTGTGTGTTAGGTGATATAAAATATGTCTGCCCAATCATAATGATGAATGTTTAGCCCATGTGGTGTTAGGAAAAGAATAAAGAGAAACGGCATTGTGAGTAAACCCTTAAATATATTGAATGTTTGAGAGAGATAGCATAGAAAAACAAGATTATCTAATATAATGATGGATATTTTTCAATAACATTGCATATAATGAAGAATATTTCTATAGAATGGGATACTAAGGAACCAACTTTAGATAAATGAATCAGATGATGGTTAAAATACCATATGATAATTTATCAATAAAAAAACAAAGACACTAGATATACGGAGAATCCATCCAAGTAATATCTAGTAATATTAAAAGTAGATACTATGAAAAATATCACACAATTAAATATTTTTAGAATATGAGTTTAAAGGTACATATGTTGTGGAAGGGAGATTTAATTAGAATACTGTATCTTGAGAATATTTCTAACTAACTACCATGGAAATGATATTATGAGAGATGGAATTATTTATATAATTCTAGATATTATTTGATTCTTTTAGGATCTAATTTAGAGTAATTAAGAATCCTTGAGATGAATTGAAATAATACTACAGTCATTTGAGTGATGTTTAAAATATTGGAAATCTTTAAGACATTTGGTGCTAGAATAGCAAAATGGATATGACTGGATCTTGTAACAATATTTAAGAATATATAATTCATTGTTGAGGACCATAATAATTTTAAGTTAAATTGGGTATATACTAATTTTAAACACTTCATTATAAATTGAAAATCACAATACATTGTTAGAGACATATAAATTTTGACTTATCTAATATATGTGGTACCTATGAATTATTGATTGATTGTATGAATATTTATATAGTATAAGGCATTATATTTTAATAATAATTTTCACATGAGATTTTTGAATGGTATATCACTTTTACTAAGTGTCAGACATTGATGATTCTAAAAATTGAAAATATTAAAAGAATTACCAATAGTTTATTGGATTAATTATGAGATTGTAGAACATTAGTGTTTCCTAGAAAATTATATTTCATATTTCATAATAATGGAATTCTTAATACTATAAACATTTCAAAGGCAATCCAGGTTTGGATAAAATTTTTGTAACATAAATGGTGGTCCATAAGACATACTATTTCAAATGATACGTGATGAGATTTACGGAACTACATATTCTAAATTAAATAATATCAGATGATTCTTATGTTTTTATTTAAATATCTAAATATATTGAATTCATATATATTTATATCCATGATTCTATAATTTTTAATTAGGGATGGTTAAGTGGGAAGAAGAAAAGGGATAACTGTTTTTTAAATTCTATGATTTTTTAATGAGAGTAATTAAAATAAATATCAATGATCAAAATTCTAAATAAATGGACTAATATCATTAATGTGGATAATTATTTTAAATATCTCAATGATATATTCGATTAAAGAAGTTGTTCAATAAGATTATCTTAAGGCCGAGAAAAAATATATCAATAATAAATGGGAATATGAAAATATAAATAGAGGATAAACAATGAACATATACCTTAAATATTTCAAGAAATGAAAAATTAAACCTTCCAATGACTTTTAAAAAATTTACTTATTAAAATATAAAAAGGAGTGTAGTAATTCATGATATGTGTTTTGAGAATAATAATATCAAGATGATAGAAATTCTATGAGTTTGAAGATTGAAGCTGATGTCTATACTAGTTTTATTGAAGCTCACATACTGTGAGGAAGGTATCACCCAACAACACATTTTTGAAACATATTTTTTCCTAGACCTCAAGAATTATATATATTTTTGGATTATATGGGAATGGTTTGAGAATAATATTAATGTTCATACTATATAAAAAAGGATAATTTGTTTGACTGTGCGAAAATGATAAGTAAATTATGAAGTGAATTCTTGGTATTTCAACTGAGATAGTTTTGAAGAAAAAAATTAAAATCAAGAATGTGTGGTTATACCCTTATGGAAAATAAAAATAAATGAAATAGATATCATAGGATAAACCCATGTAGAAGACGTTGAGTACAATTAATAGAATATCCAAAAACATAATGTTTTTTCATTATAAATTCTATATAGTTAATATTTATATAATTATTGGTGTTTTAATGATATAAAAATATTAAAAAGATGTGAGAGTTATACTTTTGTAGATCTCTTAAAGAATAATAAGTGAATTCTCACAAAGAAAATAATTAGAAACTGATCCAATACTGAAGAATAGAATCCTCTATGTATTGAAAAAGAAGATGAAGCCAACATGGTTATGCTATTCAGATCGAATAATAGTAGAAATCATGATGAAGAATATTTTGGGCTAACTTATATAGAAAAAATAATGATAAATAATGAAAAATAAATGATGTTGTGTAGGAAGTTCCAATGAATATTTTTTTAGTTGAAGATCATGTGTTTATATTTTATGGAATCAACCAAAAAAATATCACTAAGGTGATGGTAGGAAACTATGGACTAAGTTAAATACAATTATTTTTAAATGAAAAGTCACTCAAGGATAATTTTTATATGAAATATATTACATTAATTTGATTCTTGACATTATGATTTGAGTGAAGATATACTTTAAAATTTCTACGTATGTATTCAAGAGTTATTGGGGGAATTATGACTATAGGATTTAGTATAAATATATCATCAGTAGCATAATATTGTAAATACCAACCTATGTAATATGATGACAATGTGTTTTGTATGAAAAAATCCCAACTCAAATTTAAATTTATCAAAAAAAGATTTGAAAATTTATAACTCAATGATACCATATCAAAAAATGTTGTAGGTATATAGAGACCCTATCATTTTCACATAACACTAAATGATTTTAAGAATAATTATACATCAGACTACATGCCAAGTATTGTGTAGTATAGTGTATTTTAAGAATAGGTACATAAAACAGAAACACATGGATGGAAAAAACTTCTTTATTTAATCTCCATAAAGACATCCTAACATCTTTTGTGCTCAAACGTTTTCATAGGGTACTCTAGGGAACACATGAACAAAGGGATAAGTTAAATAACCCAGTAAGGGAATAACCATAAGAACAATGAATTATCACAAGAAATAGAAGGAATGTAATGATGATATTATATGGAATGTAACATATGGAAACATTACATATAAACACAGAATCATATTCACATAGAGTCATAGAAATGTGACAAAAACATAAAACATTAATTTATTTTGAGTCAAGGCTAACCACCATGATTGTTTTACATAGTAGAACAAGGCAAGTCTAACCTCCAAGATCGTCGCACATAATAAATAATGAGAATTAAATATACATAATTCATTGGAGTTCAACATGGGTTCATCCATATAAACTTTTCATGAATAAGTTTTCAACATAAATAATCATATATAATAAATCTTACATAAACATAAGGATTACCTATGGAATAAATTGGGGACAATAAGCATGACACAAATCATAACAGACGGTCATAACGCAAATGTGTCCATGAAAGAAAATAATTAAAACATACATGGAAATTAATATGGTAAAAATTAATAAATTATGATATATGATTTCAAATTGAATTGAAAACACGTAAAAAAGTATTTATGAAACTTTATAATTAAAACATTTTAGTGTGGTTTTAAGGAAAATACTAAAGAGAATTTAAAATAGAAAAGGAAATAATATTTCATAAAAAATTAGAACTGAACCAAGAAGGTTTTAATAATAAAAATACTAAGGTTATAATGAAAAATTTTAATTAAAATTTAATATAATGTGACCTTGTAATCAAGTAATAATTTTGGACGTTCCCTTAAAAGAGGTTTGCCTATCGAGAAATATTGAGGAATGAATCACTTAAAAACATGTATATCACAAAATGAAAATGATGATTGGATCTTGTTACATGAGTTTTTAACATTCAAATATATGTTTAAAGAATAATATAACAATAATAGATCAACTCATGTAGGTAAAAATAATGATAAAAAACCCGAAGGAATAAAGGATGTTCGGGTTGAATCACTTACAGAATATCTAAATGGAATCGTGTGTACTTAAGTAGGATTAATGAGAGATAAAGGGGTTTATAATAATTTAATAATATCTATTAATGTATGGGGTAGGTGATTAATCATACCCCATCTATACTAATTACACATAAAAGGGCATAACGTAGAGTACAATCCTGAATAAAAGTGAAATAGAGAGGATCCCTATCCTTAAATCTGATAGTTTTCTCCCCAGGTTATTAATGATCTGAATAAACAAATTTGAATTATTAATTAATAATTATATAACCTCTAATATATGTAAAATATTTAATATAACCTTTTTATGATCATTTATAAATATTTTGTTTGGTTATGATGTTCAATTTCATTGTTTTGGTCTGTTTACTTACTTTGTTTTAAAGATTGGTTCGTGTTTGGATAAACATTTATGATGAAGGTGGTATTACAGAATTGAAGTTATATTTTATTATTTAACATCCATAATGTTACATGGTTTAAAATTTAATTTTTTTACTTATAGTGATGTTGAATCATTATATGAATCTTTAGTGACAAACGTTTGGGTTAATTGGTTATTTTTTACCACAGAAAATAAGTTTTGTTTTATAAAACAAAACAATGTGTAAAAAAGCATTAAATAACCATATATGAGAAATAATTCATATATTATGGTTTAGTTAAATTGTGAAAATTATTTAACAATCCTAAAGGAAGACAACCAAAAAAATAGAAAACCAATCTTCCATGAATGTGGAAAGTTTACACATCTCGGATGGTTTCTTTACTACTAAAATAAAATAAGAGTAAAGAAGAGATGATAATAAATAATTAAATTATCATAAAAAATTATAGTACATGTAACATAATTTATTTTTCATAACATATGGTCGAGAAGAGGTAAGGATAGAAATGAAAAAAAAATTAACTTGAAAAGAAAAATAATGAAAAGAAAAGTTGAATTTACCTCTTGATTCAATCTTAATTGAGACCCTCTTAAATGGAGAGGATTTTGTCATTTGAGGTGCAAAAGGGATATTGATCATGGGGGTGGATCGTGAGGAGAGATTTGAGAATAATATTTGCAATCCACAAGGCATGATAGGAGTGAATAGAATAGGTAAGGGTGGGTGATATTAATAGTGCAAGAGAGGATGGTTTTCATAATATTATAATCATTAGTTTATTATTTTCCCTAGGGCTATAAATAATAATGATTACAAGACCAATAGTAGTCGTAAGATCATGTTAGTTTTATATTTTTGTTCTTACATCACATATGATGTCAATAATAGTGGATTTTAATAATAATTTTTTTATACAGTAAATTCAGGTATTTTACTATTCACCAAAAATTCATGTATTTTCGAAAAATAAAACAATTTCACCCAATATTTTTTTTCAAAATGTTGAATCCTAAAATGAACACCATTTTTCAAAAATATTTTTTTAAATATGATTATTTTTTTTAAATCATAATTTACTCGAAGAACAATAATTTTAAAACATTTATTTTCTTTTTCCCTGATATAGGTATATCGTACATCATCATGAATCTTATTTACATACTACCATATGTAAGGCCACTATTATTTAAAACATTTCAATATTAATAAGGGTAAAATTACTATTAAGAAGGGTATGTTAACATTCACCAAAAATAATGCTGGTCATATGAGACTCGAAATAACTTACTGATCGCCACGGTGTATGTCAGATTTTTGAATTTCAAATCACAAACGTGACAAACTTATGTTCAAAGGACACATAACACTTAGTAGTCTTTATTTTGTGATTTCATGTCATTATATGTAATATTTATAACAAGGAAATTTATAGTGAAAAATTATGGTTGTTACATTATCCCACCTTATGAAATTTATCCCTCGAAATTTTGTTTTTCATTCTAATCCATATACAGGTTTGTGTTCCTTTTCATTCAGTGCCTCCTGTAGTTCCCATGTTTCTTCTTCGCGACTATGGTTCCACCATAGTACATCGACCGAGTGAGTTGTTTGATTTCCTAGAACATTATCTCTACAATCCATGATTATCACAGACTACTCTGTTTAAGATATATAATTTTCCCACTATACAACCTCTGAATAGAGTATATGTGAAGGATCTGGTATGTACTTCCTTATGAGGGATATATAAAAGACATCATGTACTTTGTACATGGTATGTGAATGTGCCAGTCGATAGGCCAAAACTCTAGCACGATCAAGGATCTTGAATGGGCCGATATACGTTGGACATAGCATCCCATTCTTCCAAAACATCATGACCTTATTCCATAGAGATAGGCATAGAAATATCATGTCTCCATCATTGATATCAAGCTATAATCAAAGGTTGTCTTCATAACTCTTCTATCGACTTTGGGCTACCTTACTGTGCTATATAATTATTTTCACCTTCTCCACCATTTATTTTACAAGTTTAGGTCCACACAACTTATGTTACCCGAATTCATCCCAACAAACTGGTGTGCTGCACCTTTTTACAGAAACGCCTTCATATGGTTCCATTTGGAATGCTCGAGTGGAAACTATTTTTGTAGGAGAATTCTACTAATGGAAGATGTTGGTTCCATACTACTTTCTTGTACATAGAACAAGCTATCAACATATCTTCTAGTGTCCAAATATTTATCTTATATTGGTCATCAGTTTGTGGATGATATGACATACTAAAGTTCAGTTCAGTTCATAGAGCATGTTAGTGAATTTTCCAGAACATCAAGTTGAATCTCGGATCACGATCAGATAAAATATATAGTGGAACTACATGAATGCTTATCAGTCCGTTGATATATATCTGTTAAATTTGATCTAATAAGAAGTCTTCTTGAATCATGATAAAGTGTGTTGACTTTGTTTGACAATCCACAATGACCCATATAGCACTGTTTCCTCTGGAGTTCCTTGGAAGTCCAGTGACAAAGTCCATGGTGATGTTCTCCCGCTTCCATGTTGGTATGAGTAGTGGTTTCATCATCCACTATGAATTTTTCTTCTCTACCTTTACTTGATAACATACCAGGTACTTTGATGTATTTTCAGCGATCTCTCTTTTCATATTGTCCCACCGAATTTTTTCTCATAGATCTCGATACATCATGGGTATCCATGGAAGTATAGATAAGGTAGAGCTATGTGCATCATTCAGAAGCTCCTTCATCATCTATGGATTGAATAGTACATAGACTTGTGACCAAAATATTACAACTTCTTCCTCATCAATCATGACTTCTATGGATTTCTCAATTATGACAGATTCTAGCCTTTTCATAATTTCTACATATTTTGTATGAGAATCCTTTATTTTTTCCAGGATTTATGGTTGAGAAATAATATGAGAAAGGATTTATGATGTTCCTCCCTTAATGATTCTCATGTCCATCCTCTAAAAATATAAGAATAATGGATCACATTCAATTCTCTTCATTGATAAATAAGCATGGTCTATTCTACTAAGAGAAACTGCCACCTTGTTTTCCTTTCTAGGATGGTAGTGGATTGGGAAGTTATAATCCTTGATGAGATCTATGTTTATTTTCTGGAACATATTAAGCTCTCTTTTTATGAATATATATTTTAGACTTTTGTGATCAGTATATATCTCACACTTCTCCCCATAGAGATAATGCCTCCAGATTGTTAACTCAAAGATCACCACCACCTACTCTAGACCATGCGTATGATAATTTTTCCCATGTATTTTCAGCTTCCTTGAAGTGCAGGCTATCAATTTATCATTTTTCATTATCAACAACCTAATACAATCATTAAAACATCACATTACCCCACAAAGAGTTCTCTACTTGTTGGGAGTGTTAGTAATAGCGCAATGATAATCCTTTTTTTCAACTACTTAAAACAGTATACATATTCCTGAGTCCATGAGAAATATTCTCCCTTCCATGCCTTCTTTTTCATTGGTTTTGATAAACATAAAACTTTCTTCAAAAATCATCAATAATACCTAACTAGAACCATAAATGTACAGATCTATGTTACAGATGTTGCCCTCGGACACTCTCTTTTTTCCTTTATCTTGGATGGGTCATCATATATTCATTTTTTGGTGATAACATGCCCCAATAATGATACTTCCTCAATCTAGAATATACATTTAATGTACATTTATTACATCTTATCCCATAAAAATGTTTTTAATATAGTATTCAAATGATCTTCATGTTTATATTTGGTTAAGGAGTATATCATAAAATCATCAGTAAAGACTACCACAAATATTTCAAGGTAATCTCAATTGAAAATATTAATTAAATCCATGAAAATTGCAAGAGAAGTTGTTAGTCCAAATGGAATCACTATGAAATAATAGTGTCTACAGAGTGTTCAAACAGTATTTTTAGGAATATATTTCTTCCTCACTTTTAATTATTGATAACATGACCAAAGGTATGTATTAGAGAAATAACTGGCCCCACCATGGTAATCAAACAAATTATCTATATAAGGAAGGGGATAATTGTTCTTTTTCGTGATTTTAGGGATCTCAAGATAATCAATGCCTAGGAACATTGAGCCATCCTTCTCATTGATGAAGAGGACTGGAACACCCCACGATGAAGCACTCCAGCGTATAATACCCTTTTCTAGATTCTTCCGTAACTTCTTCTTTAGATACTCCAGCTCTACGGTGTCTATTCTATAAATTTTATTTGATAATGTTAGAGATATAGGAATAAGATAAATTGAGAACTCAACCTCTCGATCAGGAGGAAGATAAGGAAACTCTTTAGGGAATATAGTCATGTAATCCCTCATGAAGGGAATATCTTCATGAATTATTATCTCCTTTGTCCCTATCATTTGAGCTAGACATTATTTCTCATAAGGAATTAATCTCCACACTTCAGACAATGATTCTAAAGGAGATTCATCTTCATACTTATAGTTTTATAGAAATGGAGGATTCATAGGGATGTGAAGAGTGATTTCTTTTTCTTGATTGTTGATTTTGAATTTGTATAAAGATAGCCAATCCATGTCCAAGATAACATCCAAATATACTAAAGGAAGTATGAAAAGATTTTCTGGGAGGTTCAGTCCACAAACTCTAACCAGGGAACAATTATAATCCATAGAAGAAATAATATTCTCATTCACTATTCTCATAGATAACATATCCTCCAATTTTTGAGGTGTTGTTTTAATAGTTATACTAATCATGAAATATATTAAGGAATTCATAGAACCAGAATCAAATATTATGGTCACCATTTTTGAATGAATAAGTAGTTTACCTTTCATCACATCATTTTCCAGCTCCACCTTAGCTATAGTGATATCATAAGCCCTTCCATTTTTCCTTGGATTTTTCTTTTGATTTCTTCTAAAAACTCTCGGCATAGGGAAATTGATCACAAAATGGCTATGCTCCTTAAATTTGTAACACCACACCATAGGTTGAGTGTTGATCTGAAACTGACATTCTTCATCCACATTTGCGGGATTCTACGTATCCCACCAGAAGGTTTTTTAAAGATATCCCATTCTTCCTCATTTTATGAAATTATTTATTCCCCTTAGATAGTTCCCATGATTTTTATTCCCCAAATATTACAAGTCGTATATCTGAGATTCATTTCATTAAGGGATTTGTTTTTTGAACTAACCATGTTGTTATCCATTTTCCACTTCTTGTAACCATGCCCATAAGACCACTGAGAGACTCCAATCTCCATTTCAGTCTTGAGGGAACAATATAAAATCTTCTAATAACTGCCGAAATCTCTTATTTCCATCAACATCCCTTGAATTAGATATTTTCTACTAAATAAGTGATCCACCTTGATTTCAGTATTCATGATAAAGCCAGAGGCGTACCTTGCAGGCCTTGTAATGTTTTCTTCATATACCTCGATGTACTCATCTTCCATCTCCTTGAGACCGAGGAACTCCATTCCCATATTAAGACAGAGGGTTCAAGGAAACTATATATTGAATAAAATACATCTTGAATTACTCCCAATCCATAAGAATCAATTTCCTATTAAGAAATTTTATTCTTGATCAGTGTCTACAATTGATCAGCTTCCCATCAAAATAATAGACCGCCAGTACAACAATCTCTTCTTCCAAGCACTGGTGGATGGATAATATATTTTCCCTGTAGTTAATCCACTATTTCGAGAGGAGGGGATTAGAATATCTGCTAAACATGGGAGGCCTTTTCCACATGATAGATTCTATAGAAACAAGATATTTCAATGTAGGAGGAGGTAATTCCACATTATTCAAGTTATTATTCATAACATGGGAGAGAAGAGAAAGTACTGTCATGATGTTTTCAGCACCCGTTCCCATAATATCAGGAATATACTTAAGGAAATATTCACATTTTCAATCACACTGGTTCTTGGAACATGATCTTCTATTTACCACCATTAATTAATAAGAATAATGTAAAATTATCGGTCTTTTATGTGTAGTTATTGAATATAAAAATAAAACATCTGAAAAAAAGGAAAAACATTTAAATGAGAAGTATATACTAACTTGTGATTCCTTAGGATTAAATCATGGTTATCCTCTATCTATTTATTAACTAATATTATTATGGAATTTTTTATCCCCATAATAATGGTTTGTACTATTCTCTTTAATTTTAATAAATAATATCCCCTAGGAGTGTCAAACCAAGAGTGCATCAAGCCCCATTTTCATGTACTTGGATACCCTAGGTCATGCCCAAAAGACTTTTTCAGATTTTTCACTCCTTGGTACATTTGTTCCAGAGCTGCCTCTACCTATTTGTATCCAAACATGGGTGTATTTTCATGATAAACCGCTTGCTCTATACTTACCAAAATTTAGGGGTTCTTTCTTATTCTTTTTTCCCATCCTTAAGGTTCTTGATAATGTTCCCTATTCCTAATCTCTAAAAATAAATAGACCATCCTATGATACCAACAATAACAAATCTATACTTTTCACAAAACATTACATGATTTTATTCCTAATTATTCATTAGAGTACATCCCAAGGATTTTGAATTCTAGTGTCTTTGAATACTAGTTACATAAACCTAAGAACATGGAACTAAAAAAAATATTTACCTAATCTCAATAAAAAGATCCTAACTTCCTTTGTTCGCGAACATCTGCATAGGGTACCTAGGGGAACACATGAACTATGTGATGTACTAAATATCCCAGCAATGGATTAACAATAAGAACAAAGCATTACCACAAAGAATAGAAGGCATAACGTGATGATATAAAAAGGCATGTAACATATGGAATAATAACATATAGAAATGTAAACATATAAACATGGAGTTATATAATTTTTCCAGCAACATAAAACATGACTTTAGTAAGATTCAAGGATAACCTCCATGATCATTTCACATATTATCACAAGCCAAGGATAACCACTAAGACCAACACACATAACTCCTCATGAGCCTTACCACTACACGATGCATTAGAGGACTATCTGGGTGAACCCATCATAACATTTCATTATTATTTTTTCAACATATATAATCATACATAATAAATGTTACATAAATAGAAGGATTACCCATATAAATAATTAGGTACCATAATCATGACACGAAGTGTAACAGATAGTCATAACACAAAAGTGTCCATAAAAGAACAGAATTAAATCATACATTGAAATAACTTAGATTAAAAATCATAAATAATGATATTTTATTTCAAACAGAAGTGGGAACTTTTAAAAAATAATTCAAGAAACATTACAATTAAAGCATTTTAGTGTGATTTTAAAGAATATAATAAAGTACATTTTAAATAGAAAAGGGAATAATCATCTATATAAAACCAAAAGTGACGCAATAAGGTTATAATAATAAAAAATTCTGATTTTATAAAGACAAAGGTGGATTAAAACATAATATAGAATTCTCTTTAAATTGGGTGTGAATTTGGGAAGTTACCTCAAAATAGGTTTTCTTATCGAGAAATATTGAGGAGGGAATCACATAAAAACATGTATATCCACAAAAGTGAATTATGAATGGAATTTGTTGAATGAGTATGGTAAATTCATATAAAAATTATAATATTAACATAAGAATAATAGATAACCAAATTTAGTTAAAAATAAAGATAAATTAACTTGATGGAATAAAGGAGGATCAGATTGAATTACTTAAGGAATATCAGCAACGTATCATGTGTTCATAAGATAGATTAATGAGATAGAATGGGGCCTCTCCTAATTTAATCATCATATGTACTGTAAGGGGGAGGTGGGTAATCATACCCCTTTACTATTAATTACATATAAACTAGCATAACTTATAAGAGAATCTTGAATAAAAGTGAAATTGAGAGGATCCCGTACCATAAATCTTATGGTGTTCTCCACTTGATTCTAATGACCTTAATAAAAAATTTAGACTTATTAATTAATAATTAAATATACTATTATATATGTAAAAAAATTATAATCTTTTTATATTCATTTATAAACATTTTTATTGGTTATGAGGTTCAATTTCATTTTTTGGGTCTGTTTGCCTTCTTGGTATTAATGATCGGTCAATGTTCAGATAAAAAATTATGATGAATGTGGTTATCTAGAATTTAAGTTATATTTTATTATTGAACATTAATAAGGATAAATTGTTGAAAATTTAATTTGGTTACTTTTTTTGAAATAGAATCAATATATAATACTTTAGTGACAACCATTTGGGTTAATTGGCAGTTTTTGACCGCAAAGAACACATTTTGTTCATAAACCAAAACCATGTGTAAAAAAAGATTATAGAATAACATATGATTCATAATTCATATAATATGGTCTAGTTGAATCATGAAAATTGTTTCATGACCTGAATTGAATAAAGTAACCGAAATTGAAAACTGATCGTCCTTTAATGTGGTAAATTAACACATCTCAGATTGTGTCTTTACTACTAAAATAAAAGAAGAATAAAGAATAGATGATAATAAATTATTCCATTATCATAAAAATTTATAATACAAGTAAGGTACTAGAGGATTAATAACACTTGTATGAGAATAGGTATGGATACAAAATAATAAAAATGCATGTGAAAAGAAAAAAGAAATAAAAGAAAAGAGGAATTTACCTCTTCATTAAATCTTCTTTGAGGGCCTTTTATGGGGATAGTATTAGGAATTTTTATGAGAACAAGGGATGTTGAAAGCTAGGGAGGAGATTGAGGAGAAATTTTTTTAATGTAAAGGAAATGAAAAACTCTTGAGAGGAGTGAAGAGAAGGGGCATGGAGGGGAAGTATTTATACTATAGGAGAGAAGGGGTTTAAAAACATTATAATCATTATTTATTGTTTTCCCATAATACAAGAAATAGTGCTGATTCTAAGACCAATAATAGTCAGAAGTGAATGTGAGTTCATTATTTGGGTGCTTAAATCACTTATTATTTCATGAATCATGGATTTTAATTATAATGTATTTATAAGATAAATTATTGTATTTTACTATTAAATAAAAATTCATGTATTTTAGAAAAATCCAAAAAATTAACCCTAAACATTTCCCGACATGTAAACTCCAAAATTGAACTCCATTTCAAATAAATAGTTTTCTAAAGGTGATTAATTTAATTTTCAATTAAAATATCAATTTACTCAATAAAGAACAATTTTAAAACATTTATTTTCTTATTCCCAGATATAGGTATATCGTACATCCACTTGAAAATTATTTATATACTATCATAGTTAAGGTTACTATTAATTAGGTTATGTCACTATTTATAAGGGTAACATTACTATTCATAAGGGTATGATACAATTCACAGAAGGTTTTGTTGCTAATATTGGACTTGAAATAACTTACTGATCGTAATAGTTTATGTCAAAATTTCAAAATCCAAATCATATAAGTGACAAAATTGTGTTAAAATGTAACATAGCACATAGTATTTCAGTAAGTTGTGATTTTATGTTATTATATGAAATAATTATTAGAAGTAAACTTCCATTGAAAAAATTGGGTCATTATAAGGTTTCTCAGATTAGATTTGAACATTGTAAAAATAATTTTTGTTACAATTTACATTATTTAATGTATTGAATGAGGTTTATATGATTCTAAATAGATAAATAGGAACCCATAAATCATAATATGTGATAGTGGTTTGAATATAAAGCGGTTAAATTAACATAATATTATTTTTATATTTATAAATATTTTAGACATGATAATTAAACTCTACGTGTCTTCGCTAATTCATTAGGGGAATTTCAATTACATTTTATGATGGTCAATAATAATCTATAATGCATTATGAACCATGGATATAATAGGTAAAAAAATTATGAAATACCTAATAATAGTATCCCACTTACACTCTAGAATATGATGAGGATTTATTACTTCGTTGTGAATTCTCTGTCCATCCATAACTTTTTATAATACTATGAATATTATAGTGTAATTTTCAATATCTCAAATTTTATTTTCCTACCATATATCCTCTCAGAAATACTTATACATACTGGTGATAACAATATTTATAGATATGTTTTATGTGTGAGTCATAGTAGAATGTTGTTTTTATCCTCTTATATTGACTAAACATACAACATCTTACCAAACTATAATTTTTTTACTAATAATGTTATACTCTAGTTATATCATAGTTATCACATATTTCATTTTCTTTTTTAGGTCCATAACATTATATTGAAATTTATTAATCTTATATAATAAAAATTTATTGGAAATTACATGGAATAATAAGTATTTTTACCCATTCATTATAAAAACCATGTCTATTATCACTAAAGTATTGAAAATTAGATATCGGTATTCTATAATCATTGATAATGTATCTAGATCTTTAATAATCAATGAATTTACAACATTTTTATTCTTTTACAGGATGATAATTAATATAAAAATCATAATCCTGGTGTAGTTCTAACAATATCATTTTCCTCATTTATAAATATTTCTTTGTGATGATATTACTCAAACTAATGTGATTAGTTTATATGTTACATTTTCCCTAGGAGATAACGTCTACATATGTTTTTTTGAAAAAAAAATTTATTACAACATTAAATTTTCATTTGGATAACAATTCAAATGGGTTTTAAACTATTTATATTCATATCCCACTACTATTTCATTATTAATTAGAATAAAACTAAGACCAAGACATAAATCATTATTGTAAATTTCAATATCTTAATTACCAGATATCCCTGTCAATACTTGTGCATTTATTAACTTATCCATTAATTATTAATTTTTTATCACATTCAATTTTCAATGTTAATTTCCCCACTTTATGTGTTAATTATGTTATTATGTTACCCAATCGATTTAAGTTTTCAACAAATCACAAATAATTCCCCACAAAATCAAGAAGACTATGTATTTTCATCATTTTTTGTATCTTTTATATTTCATGACAATAATTATTTTTGACGGGTTAAAATATTTACCATACATTGATATAACATGGATAGGGAAAAAAAAATTTTAATGTGAAAATTCATAATTACAAAATTAGCCATTTAAATATCACTCCTCATAACCTCAATCAAAAATTTGAAATTAGTATCATGACATCATATGTTTTCAAATATGAAATAATATCATTAATAAATACTAATATAAACGTATCAAGATAATTACGAATAATATATTAATCAAATCTATTACTAGAAAAATGTTAATTTTTCCATCCAATAGTTATTATTGTGCAATCATAATGACCATACCACATTAAAACAGTTGTATTTGAGGCACCCTTATACATAACTTATAACTAACGATGAATATAATAAATATGAATAACAGGGAAATATTTATACCCTTGAAGATGATTAAAGTTTTAATTAATATGTGGAAATGTATACTTTTTCTTTATATCAATTACTTTTGATTCCCTATAGTTAATTTATAATATCATTCAACCACACTTCTTCCATTCAAATTAAACTAGCGATCCCCATTGTGAAAAAAATGGATAAATGGATCTATTGTAACTCAATCCATTTAAATACATCATTAACACAATTAAATATAGTGTATATATTTTATATAGTGACATGGATAATGTTTTTTCATCTGAATTATGATAAATATAGAATTAATCATATATATCCGGGATAAGGCTATGTAATTCATCAAGAAATATATCAATTTGTTCTTTTTAAATGAATATTTATTATTTTATTAATAAAACCATCCCCATTATTGACTAATTTCATCCATTTCATGCCTAATGATTTCAATTTGACGAGATTCATGGGGTTTGTTCCAAACATGATTCAGGTAGTGAAATATAGTATCAAAATATTTGTAATTCCGTATATAACTCACAATTTAAAAATTCATTCTTTCTACAATAAATTATATCATAGTAATTTGAGAGATACTCTGCCCCTATGATTACATAAAAATATCCCATAGGTATAATCATTATATTAACAACTAAACAACACTCATTAATTCAACTTTTTATTTCATACCCTAGAATATAGAATCATGTAAAGATACTCATTTTCTTTGGGATTTTTGAATTATGTGTAATTCATAAGTATGGAGAAGTAAATTATTGTAGTAGAACTAGATTATATAGTATAGTGATGTAATTTCACCATGATATTTATTGCTTTGGGACTGTTTATATTATAACGCATAAAAGGAGAGTTAATTTGTTCGTACAATTTAATCATAGCTTCGGTTTGGAGAATCATCTACAATTTGGATAATATATAGTGGGGTATATGTAGTTTTGATAATATTGGGGTCACTACATCTTGGAGAAATTATTTTGGCAATGTGTAGTTGTGAGGGATTGGAGATTATAGTGATGTTATTTCAATTTTTTTTCATTATCCATTACACTAGTTTATAGGATGATTACATTGGCCATGGTTGGGATTCCAAATGCCCTTATAACTGAGAACCACTGTGGTATAGACAACGTTCTTGTGTCGTAGTCCTTTCAATTATTGGGTGCATTGTATCATAGCCTTATGTTCTATGATAAGATGAATTTTTTCAAAACTATTTACATATATATAACATTATGGAACCTAACATAGTTTTTTTGGATTTAGGGGTTTCTTAAAGACTATTTTTGATTTCTCCCTCTAATAGTTGGAAGATTTAAATTCAAATTGAAATCTTGGATCTATGTTGGCTTTAATACTGTAAAAGGGATTCATTATAAACTACTTTATTCTCTTATACTCGACTAGTTTGATTCCGTACGAGGATATATCACCATATCTAGCATGTACTTGGAGAAGTGAAATTGTTTCCATTATATATATGTTATCTAGGATCTGATATATTCCTCTCTCTTCACTTGTCTAGAAATAAATGTGTTTCTTATCTTATATGAGGTAGGTGTATCGATCCATTGGTATATCATTTTACATGCCTTTCGTTTGATTGATTTCCTTTGTTTCTGATATATTTAATTGAATATTTGAAGTCCATGAAAGGTAAATTAATCTTGGAGTACAATTAAAATGTTTTTGTAAAAATGGAGTTTTTTTTGAAACTATGTCGATGTATATGATGTGTTTGACCAATTTCCACAATAATGATTTTGAAAATTTATAGGACATTCAATCAAGTATGCAGTGTGGCACCAACATAGAAAATGTGTCAAGTATATTTTGATATGAAATAAAATTTATTTTCCATTAATATTTTTTTAAAAATATGGAATTTTTTTCTTGAATATAATGGAAATGTATTTGAAAATTTTTAATACCTTCGAGTATGGAAAGAACTTGAAATTTTAAACCCACTTTGAAGTAATATCGCTCTAGTGGAGGCTCTTATGATTACATGGAATTTTAGTGAGTATCCTTTTGAGGGGCCATGTTTCCAATAATTTTGGAGTCACTTATTTGGGATAATGTTCTTATTCATATGATTTATTTACACCATTGTGTAGTGACTTCCCCTTTGGTGGTTTGAGGATACATTATGTTCTTTTTACCTAAAATGCCCATTATTCTAAATGATATTATTATTTTTGGTTGAAAGATATTTTTTTAATCATCTTATATGTCATTGATAAATGTTTTTTTATGTTGATTTTTTTATAAGAATATTTAATGTATTTGAAAACTAAACCCATGAATGATATTATATATATGAACGAATTATTTTGAAATTATATGGGATCTATTTTAATGAAAATATAATGAATTCAAATGGGTATAAATTTTACTGATTTTAGAAGGGATCATAATATGGTTTTATGATCACAATGTACTTTTTACCATTGGTAGTTTGTATCCATGTTTTTGAAGGAAACATTTAAAGGGAATATATCAATGTAGAGGATGGATCTAGTTGATCAAGTTTTCATTATATAATTTTTGATAGAGGAAAAATATGAAAAAATGGATTTATATTGAGTGGTTGTTTTAGGATCCATGTTTTTTTTCATAGTTTGTTTATATAGACCCTATTATCCATTTAGTTGAATGAATTATTATTGTTTGGATGTCCATGACACTTGTTGTATCTCTGGATATATATTGTGATAATCTGATTAATTTTTTCTCTTTATAATTCCGTTGAAGGTGAAATAATTTCCATGTTATTTATATAAAACCAATCCTAATTTATCCCATACTTGGGTATTGGGAAAATTTATTCATCCTTATGGTAGAAAAATTTAGGTGACAATATTGGTTGACCTAGTATAGTTTGTTACACATTAGTTTCAAGGGGTCATGTTATTTTAACAGACTACACTCATGCTTCTGTATCACCCATTGGGGTCTGGGAGTTGTTTTTAGACTATATATATTATTTTTATAAACTTATAGGTAGTTTAGTATTGTTTCTATCTATATCACTTTCATGAAAAGTCTCGAGTTACCTTGGGATGTATAGAGTCTTCTAGTATCACTTTTGATGATTATAGGATTTGTTGTTTTCAGTTAAATATAATTGGTTTTTAGTAGGGATTTGAATTCTATCATTAATTGTTCCCATTCAATTGATTTATGTATTATAAATCCTTCAAGAAGAACATGTTTAATTTTTATTTAAGATTTTTTTGTAATATTAATATTAGAATCCTTCAGATTACTTGGATTTTGTGGAAACTATAGTTTACAAAATCAAAGCCATGGTCCTTATGAGAAATGTTTAATAAGGATGGAGCATGAATCATTCTATTGAATTCTTGAAGAAGTATTGATAGATCATTGTTGGTGATAGCTGGACCCGATAATCATTATAATATGTCAAGAGGATTGATATTATATTACACATCTTAAAAACTCAAGGTGTTTTGAAGGTTGGGTTTTCAAGTGAAATGATTATATTGTTTAGAAGGATGTTGTGGGTATTTATTGTTCAATCCATGTTGAATGAAGTCCTCACCCAGAGTATTTTCATGAAATCATTTAATCAGAAGTTATATCAAGAGACAGTACTAGAAGGGAAATAACTATAATATATTTCTTTAGGGAATCGATAATGTTCATTCATGGAGTACACTACTCGATTATCTGATTTGGTCAACATGTCACAAAATATTTTTCCCAAATAATATCTCAAGGATTCGAGGTTCAGGATTGGATTAATGGTAAATATTTCTTTTATATAGATTTTATTATGATTACCCACATTCATAGAAGTTTCAGACATGGAAAATATGGTTCTGGTAGATATACCTAGGATTATTGGACTCTTTAGAGAACCAATAATGAAAGGAGGAATACTAATATCATTTTTTATATTTAATGAGAATTGGGGTTACCATCACAATGTAAAGGGTTAAGGGTGTGATGAAGATGTCAAGGAAGAGTCAGGTGGTCTGTTAATAGTGTTGGAAAAGGGAAACTGTAAACATCAGTGCATGAATGAACCTAGGTATTTCATCCATGTGGGAAATCTTGTCATTTTCATCATTTATAATGGGTAGAATAATAGGTATGCAGTGATAGATAAAAATATACCAAGGTCTCTCAGTTTAGATCTGATAAAGAAAGTTGGTGGGATCTCAACATCATGTTATATTTGATTATTAGGTTGTGAATAAATGACAAGATGAAGATTTACAACTATATGCAACGATGTGTGCACAAGAGGAGCGAGATGAAGGAATAGAAACCATGAGAAGAATGCTGTTTATTTCATCTTCTAAGGTTATTTTCATATGTGATACTGGTGAAACATATTCAATTATCACTTCCATTATTAATGAAATGTTGATACTATAATCAATTATTATTCCTTTCATGATGATTATTTCCACTCTTTTGGGAAATAATTCAAAACAAGGTTTTAAATGTTTTTATAGTTGGGTAGTGATTAATAACCACAAAACAACATGGTATTTTTTTACTTGATATTCATATAATAAATCTCATGATAGGCATATATTGAATGATTATCTATTATTCTAAAAAAATGGATGTCATCAACAAATCCAGTATCATTATTCTAATGGAGTGACTCATGTATTTCTGATCGAGTGTGATCCTAGATCATGTAGACGAAGTCATGATTCCCCTTGTGATGATGTGATCTCCTGGTAGTTTTCAAATATGTTTCATAATTAGTTTAACCCATGTATTAGTGTCCCTATTCACGTGGTTTATAGTGTGTATCCTTACATTTTACCAGACGATTTCTTAGGGTATCAATTATAGAGGGATGTTTTGTTTTATATAGACTTTCTACTGAAAGTGATACCAAATTCATTACCTTCATAATATATTTGACCCTCTAAATTTATATAAACAATTGTTAATCTTAATGATATTAAGGATAAATGATTTATTAATATATTCATTTCATCTGGGGTATCACTAAATATTTTTCTAATGAAGGTATAAGAGAGTTTTTGACATTGTGATGACTACCTGAATCTTATGTTGGTGATGGTTAGGAACAAATAACCATTTCCTAAGATTTATTAAATTTGTATTCTGATCATTAGAGCTTGGTGGTCTTAAAATATTTATTTGAAATTATTGTACCATTAACTATGGGTTTTAGAGGTAGATAGCCCTAGGATTATGTTCAATGGTAGGTGTGGGGATTTTGAGTACTTCTTCCTAATGTTTGGACTTACTAATTCATTTGCGGTGTTTACAGATTTTATCAATCCAATCCTCCATCAGTATATGGAATCTATCATGGTAGTGTTTGTAGAAAATATCCTTGTTTATTTTAGATAATTGATGGATCATGATATGTAATATACATGAAATATTTTATAGGTTTTTTTATTTTATTTTCCATTCATCCTTTGTTTTGTGGGATTCCCAATCTTTTATAGAGGAATGGGTGAGTTTTCATGAATTGGGCCAAACCATGAGCCCAATTCCAGATTTAAAAATAAATATTTATTCTTTTATAACCTTTTCATTTTTAAACATTTGTCATTAATTCCAATTCATAAATGGCCTCACTTGACATTTTAACACCACTATTGAAATTTGAAGCATTTAAAAATCCATAACGAAGGTGTATATGGGTTTTTATTTAAGGAATTGGGCCTGCCCGAAAGCCCAATTCTAGTTTTAAAAATAAAATCTGTTTAATTAATATCATATTTAATTTTAATGATTTTTTGGTGATTCTAAGTTTCACTCAAGACAATTGAACCCAACCGCACGCCCAACCTTTCTCCCCCCTCTTTGGAGCACTTCTTCATAACGATTGAGTGTATAACATATTGGGGTTTCTAAAATCGGCCATATTTGAGGAGGTAAGTTCGTTCCATCATAACTATCTCAATTATAACTCGTTTTCCAAAATTCTAGTTCCTAAATTACCTCTTCATCCTTATTTGAACCTCCCTTGAAGTTTTTAATGTTTTAAAACTCTGATACTGGTGTATTTGGGGTGATTATTCAAGATCCCTCAAGTAAGTGAGTTTCTTCTGTTCCACTTTCAAATTGCGTAGGGTTTAGTTCTATTTGATTGGGGTTTATTCCCTTTTCCATGAAGTACCAAATGACCAGTGGTTAGGGTTTAAAACCTAGGGTTTAACCTTGGGTTTTATTGGCCCAATTTGTTGGTTTTAGGTTTGTACTATGTCCCTCTTGGTGTGGTGGTGGTGCGACTTGATTTTCGCACGTTTATTCAAGGTTTTTAGTAATTAGGTAGGTGATTCCAGTTGGTATGAAAAAAATGTGACATAGCTACTATTTTTGTTATATTTTCATCCCTAACACATTGATTTTGTTCTGCAAAAATTGGTTTCATTGGTGTTTGTAATGCATGTGAATTTTAAGGGCCAATTTCATGTGAAATTTGTGTTTTTTCATATAAATAATTTATTTTTTAATTAAGGTATGTCTTTTAATTATTTGGTTGACCATATTGAACTGTATTAGGTCTGAAAATATTGTTTTAAATGTTATTATTCTTTGTTCGTTGCTGCGAAATTGGTTTTGGGTGACCTTTGTTAAGAAAATGGTTTTTGAGTTCTAATTTGGTGTTGAATGTGGTGTTTTACATGGGTATTCTATGCGATTCTTATTTGGATTTTTTTATAACTCATGTAATGCGTTTAAAGAAATGATTAGGGTTTTTTGGATTCTTTTTTGACAAATATGAGTATGAATATGGTGGTCAAGTATGGGTTTCAATGAGTTTTGGGTGCAAAACAAGGAAAGATTTGGAGAAGTTGTTTTATTGAAACCCAAAGTGTTTGTTGTGTGTTTTAAATGGTATCAAATGTGTGTATCTACTGTACTGACTGTATGTGACCAGTAGTGGTGTTTTATATGAAACTGGATATATTTATCATTCTGAAATAGTTTGAGCGCAATGGGGGAGGCCTGGGTACCTAGGTGGGGCGGATGTGTACTAGTATGACTAGTGGACTAGATGTGTTTTGCCCATGTTTAACCGAGAATTTGGATAATGAAAACTATAACTAAACTATGTGGATGATTATTGGGGACCACTAGGTAATGGGTATGTTCCCTACTAGTGGATCGTGCATGAGAACGTATTTTACTATGGTTACTTTACACCGAGGTATGAGGTACCTGGGGCCCGAGACTATCTAGTGCCTAGGGGTGTTACTGATTTTGTTTCTCATTATGTTTGTGGTATTTTCCCATGTATTGGGGTGTTTTTGGAAGTAATTTACAGTATATTACATGTATATTTAAAGGTGTGAACATTCTGAAAACTTTAGCTGGAAAAATATTTTCAATTGAAAGTTGCATTTCATGGATTTTATCACCGCTTTTCTTTACGTATTAAAACTACTTTCTTTTTCAAATTGTATTGCATGATCTTTTGAATCATTGGGTGGTATCCTATTGGGATTTGTCTCACACCCTACTTACACCCCTTGGGTGTAATTATACTTGGTTATGTTTGACTTAGGTAAAGAAATGGCTAAGGGTGATGATGGTTCAGGAGGTTAGTCCCCATCCTTGGGACAGAGTTGTGGAGACAGCTTGGGGGTCATGACCCATTGTTAGGTGTAGTCCATGGTGCTATTCTGTTTCTGTTTCATCGTGTATTTGGACCTTTAGTATTGCATTTGAACTTATGTATTTACTTCTAAATTTTTGTATAAACCTTGTTGGTATGAATTTTTCCGATTAATTTTATCAAATATTCCTGATGTTTTATGTATTAATATTTGGGTAAATCATTCCCAAACCAATATAAATGATACTTGAGAACTTGTGCAAGCCAGTGGGGATAGGGAACGCCCTTCAGGCCTTGTCACGGGCTGGGTTTGGTTCCGGCATTGGTGGTGAACAGATTCGGTTCCTAAAAAAATGGTATCAGAGGGGGTTAATGTTTTTGAGTTATATTGCTATTTTGGGAAGAGTTGAGATAGACAAGAGCTAGGAATATTGGGGCTCAGGGTTTTTGTAGTGAGTAGGGTGCCTGTCTTGTACCTCTCATGATAGAACTTGAGTCACCAAGGGACGTTGGAATTTACGGATTGACTTCACTTTCAAGTGAGACGTGTGGGCTGCAGACCACACATGGACATCATGAAGAGGTGGAGTAGTTGTTTTTATTATTACTAGAATGTATTTAGATTAATTATACTTGATGTATTAGATTAAAATTTTTCAGAATTGTGATATTGATAATGGTTTTGTGATTGTTGCATTTTGTAGCAACATGCCTCCCCAGAAAGCTCCCACGAACCCATGGGAGGAATATGGAGAGAGTTCTCCCACACCGATTGATCATAGGCTAGTCGAGGCTATGGTACGAGCTATCCAAGATCTAGGAAAGGGACCAAGTACTTCTCCTATTCTTGTTAGGGAAGAAGAGACGGGTCCTAGAAAAGATAATGCCTAGGAGTTTCTGAAAAACAAGCCTCCAACATTCTGAGGTAGCTCAGAACCTCAGGATGCAGAGGAATGGCTCGAGAAGATCGAGAATATGTTTGAGTTCCTGGAAACTATAGAGGAGCTCAGGGTGAAGTGTGCCTCCTTTATGTTGGAGGGTCCCAGCCGTAAGCGGTGGGAGTCAGTTCTTCAGCCTGAGAAGAATGAGAAGATGCTGTAAGAAGATTTCAAGGCTGTCTTCATTGAATAGTACTTCCCGGAGGTGTGGGCTTATTCTAGGACCAGAGAGTTCATAGAACTTGTTCCGGGGAATCTATATGTGATGGAGTACAACAAAGAATTTCACTACGTTTGTTCAGTATGCTCCAGAAATTGTCTCTAATGAGCAGGCGAAGACCCATAGGTTTGATAAAGGCTTGCGACCAGAGATATACTCCCAGGTGTTCTTGTTAAAGCTGAGGACCTAAGCTGGGGTCGTTGATCGGGAGTGCATGGTGGAGATTGACAGGAAAGGAAGGGCTGGTTTCTAGGGTTCAGTATCAGCAGTGGGAAGTGGCAGCTCCTCAGAGTAGAAAAGGATGTGGGAGGATCATGTGATGAAAGGAGGTGGCAGTTCAGGGCACTCTTCCATGCAGTTTTCGTCTGTGGCTTCTGATGCGAGTCTGTCATGTGCCACCAGTGTGGGATGCCCGGGCACATCTGACCAGCATGTAAACTTTCTTCGAATCCTTGTTACCAGTGTTGAGGTATGGAGCATTTGCAGCGTTTCTGTGGTGTGGAACGTCTTCTTACAAGAGGGGCAGGGTCAGTGGCTTCAATAGGAGTGCCGGCACATCTAAGACATCGAGGAATGGGGGATCTCGATATTGCAGCCATGGTGGTAGGGCTGGATCATCTTTTGGGAAGAGCCAGTTTAGGGCACAAACATAGACTAGTGTTCATCCTCAGGCAGATACTAGACATATCCATACAGTGGTTCAGGCACCAGCAGGATCAGAGGTGGGACTGTTGATAGTTTGAGTCTCTTTCATTTATTTATTCCCATTGTGTGGACATTATTAATTTATCAACCGAGTTGTTGTCTTTTGCGATGGAGTTGGTGAATCTGTTGGGAAAGAAGAATGAGGAGGGTCTAAGTTGCCTGTCGTGTGCGCTTTCTATGTCAGGGGTCGAGATGGAGCGGTACTTCATGGTCTTAAACATGGATCTTTTGGATATCATACATGGCATGGATTGTCTATTACACTTCCAAGCACCCATCAATTGGTATAGGTGGAGAGTGAGATTCATAGCACCTGATGGGAGTCGTCACGTTTTTCGGGGAGAATGGGATCCTCGTTCAGGTCGCACATGACCTCCACTCCCAGAGTTGGGAAGTCTTAACACCCAGTTATCATCTCTCATTCTAGATGTTGATGGTATTTCCCCTAGAGGTACACTACCTCATGTAGTGAATGAGTTTCCGGAGGTATTCCCGGATGATTTCTCAGGTTTCCCCCTGGAGTGGGATGCGGATTTCTTGATTGATCTGGCGTTAGGAACACAGATTATATCTATTCCCTCTTATCACATGACCCCCACTAAGTTGAGGGAATCAAAGATAAATATGGAAAACATAGAATCAAAAGGATTCATTTGCCCGAGTGTCTCTCCTTGGGCCGCTCCTGTGTTTTTTGTGAAAAAGGCTGACAGATCCCTCCGGTTTTGCATTGACTACCGAAGGCTGAATAAGGCAACAATTAAGAAAAAATACCATTTTACTAGAATAGATGATTTGTTCGATTAGATGATGGGGGGGGGAAGTAGTTCTCAAAAATAGAATTGAGTTCTGGTTATCACCAACTTAATGTGAAGGAGTCAGATATCCCTAAGACAGCCTTCCGAAGCAGGTACGACCACATTGAGTATTTGGTCATTCCCTTCAGATTGACCAATTCTCTAGCGGTCTTTATGGAACTCATGAATAGGGTGTTTCACCAGTATCTCGATTCCTTCTATGTGGTGTCCGTGGATGCCAAACTGGTATACTCTATCTCTAAGAAGGAACAAAAATACCTCTTGAGTATCATTTTGAGTACATTACAGGATCACCACCTCTATGAAAAGTTGTCAAAGTGCACTTTTTGGATCAGGGAAGTGAGATTTCTTGGGCATGTGATCTCTGAGGAGGGGGTTTTAGTGGACCTTGGGATGATTAGTGTGGTTATGTCATGGGAGCAGTCAAAGAATGTGTTCGAGATCAAAAGTTTCCTTGGCCTAGCTGGTTATTACGGGCGATTCATTTGGGATTTCTCTCAGCTTGCTTCACCAATTACTACGATCACTCAGAAAGGGTTGAAGTTTGTATGGGGTACATAATTTCAGGCATCGTTTGAGGAGTTGAAGAGGCGATTGAAAACAAACCCTGTGCTGATTTTGCCTGAGGATGGGAAGGGGTATGTGGTCTATTGTGATGCTTCAGCTATGGGTCATGGGTGTGTGCTTATGCAGGATGATCACGTGGTTGCATATGGATCTCACCCACTCTGACCACATGGAAATAATTACCCTACCCACGAATTGTATTTGGAAGTGGTGATGCATGCTTTGAAGACTTTCCATAACTACCTCTTTGGGGAGATATTTGTGGTCTGCTCTGATAAAAAAATCGTATCCTATATCTTCTTGCAGAAGGACCTCAACTTGAGGAAGTGTCACTTGATCAAGTACTTACAGGGGTTCAAATTTGACATTGTCTATACCCCAGGAAAGGGTATTGTGGTGGCCGATGATTTTACCAGAAGAGTTCCAGTGCAGGATTTGAGTAATTGCAGTGATGAGTAAACTTTCTTAGGGCTCTTTTCTCAGATGCATGTGGAGACCATGGAACATAGTGGAGGGGTATTCTTGGTGAGCGTCTAGTTGACTTCTTCTCTGTTGGAGTTTATTCATTGGGAACAGACCAGTGATGTGCTTTATCAGTGGTCGAAGTAGTTTCTTCATGGTGGGGAGACATCCTCTGATTTGTCGTCGTCTCCTGAGGGCATCTTGTGCTTCAATGTCCGTTCAGTAGTGTCTTTATCTCTGTAGAATGTGGTGATATAGGATATCCATCAGTCTTAGTGGGATGTCCATCCAGGTGCCACTAAGATGTATTATGATGTCAGTCAACTGTTTTGGTGGCCTAGTATGAGATGAGACATAGCAGACTTTGTGTCGAGATTCTACACATTCCAGTAGGTGAAAGCAGAGCACAAAAGGCCCTTCGGTTTTATCCAACCACTACCCATTCCAACCTGGAAGTGGGACAAGGTCGCCATGGATTTAATTGGTGGATTACCTCGTGCACCTCATGGTATGAATTTCATTTGGGTGGTGATTGATCGTCTGACAAAATAATCCCACTTAATTCTGATAATAGATACAACTAAAGTGGATGAGTTGGGCCATTTGTTTCTTCAAGAAGTGGTGAGAATCCATGGTTTACCATCAATAGTTCTCTTAGATAGAGACCCTTGCTTCACTTCTCGATTTTGGGAAGGACTTTAGAAGGCCTTGGGGTCTCAGATTAAGATTATCATGACATACCACCCTCAGACGGATGGTCAGACAGAGCGGGAAAATTAGATTTCGGAGGACATGTTTTGTGAATGTGTCCTGGAATTTGGAGGTTCTTGGGATATCCCATTGGGGCTGGTTGAGTTTCTTATAATATTAGTTACCAATCCTCCATTCGAATGGATCCTTTTGAGGCACTCTATGGTCATCCTTGTCGGCCCCCCCTGTGTTAGACTGAGGTAGGTGATACGTCACTGTTGGGACCGAGTCTGGTCTAGAAGACTTATGAGACGGTCAAGTTGATCAGGAAGTGGTTATTGACATCATAGAGTCTCCATAAATATTATGCTGTCCGAAGGCATCGAGACTTAGAGTTTTCTGTGGGTGACAAGGTATTCTTGAATTTAGCCCCTCTTCGGGGCCATCATCGATTAAGGAAGAATGGGAAGCTGATGTCGCGGTATATCGGGCCCTTTGAAATCATCAAGCGTATTGGAAAAGTGGAATACATGTTGTCTTTAAATTCTCATTTGACATCCATCCATGATGTCTTCCATGTCACCCAGTCAAAGAAATTCAACCCGGATCCATCCCATGTGCTGAGTTGGGAAGAACTGGAGCTAGAGCTTGACGTGTCTGTTATTGAGAAGCCGGTGCAAATAGGGGACTCCCAAGAGAATGTGCTTTTAGGGAAGTCCATTCCATTTGTCTGAGTTCGTTGGCAGCATGGTAATGATACACATGAGAAATGGGAGCGAAAGTCATGGGTTGAGGAAGAGTATATGTTCCTGTTTTTTGACCAAACACCAGGTTGACTTTCCAGGATGGAATGTTTTCATGGTGGGGAGAATTGTCACATACATGAAATTTATTTAAGGAATTTTTATTTTATTTTCCATTAATGTTTTTATTTGGGGTGTTTTCAATCTTTTAAAGAGGAATTGGTGGGTTTTCATGAATAGGGCGAAACCGTGAGCCCAATTCCATATTTAAAAATAAATATTTTTTCTTTTATAAAATTTTCATTTTTAATCATTTTTCATTCATTAAAATTCATAAATGGCCTCCCCTGACATGTTAACACCACCATTTCAATTTTGAGCCTTTATAAATCCATAAAAAATGTGTATATGTGTTTTTATTTAAGTGATTGGACCTGCCCGGAAGGCCATTTATATTTTTAATAATCAAATTTATTTAATTAATAACATATTTATGTTTATTGATTTTTCAGTGATTCCAAGTCTCACACAAGACCATTGAACATAACCGCGTGCCCAACCTCTCCCCCCTTCTTTCTATCTCTTCTTCATCGAGATTTAGTGCAGAATATATTAGGGTTTCTAAAATCGGCCATATTTGAGGATGTAAGTTCGTTCCATCATAACTCCCTCAATTATAACTCTATTTCCTTCATTCATATTCCTAAATTACCTCCCCATCCTTATTCAAACCTCCCTTAAAATTTTGACAGTTTTAAAATTCATTTACTAGTGTATTTGGGGTGATTATTCATGATACCTCAAGTAAGTGAGTCTCTTCCATTCCTCTTTCAAATTTCATAGGGTTTAATTCTATCTGATTATGGTTTCTTCCCTTTTCCATTAACTAGAAAATGAGTAGTTTTTAGGGTTTCGAACCTATGGTTTATCCTTGGATTTTATTTTTCCAATTTTGTGGTTTTAGGTTTGTTTTAATTTCCTCTTGGTGTGGTGGTGGTGCGACATGATTTTCGCATGTTGATTCAAGGTTTTTACAAATATGGTAAGTGATTCCAGTTTTTATGTAATATTTGTGGCATAGCTACTGTGTTTATTATATTTTAATTCTCAACCCATTGATTTGGTGCTTCAAAAATTGGTTTTATTGGTGTTCGTAAAGCAAATGAATTTTAAGGGCCAATTTATTGTGAAATTTGTGTTTTTTTCCTACAAATATTTTATTGGTTAATTAAGGGATGCCTTTTAATAATTTATTTGACCTTATTGAACTATATTAGGGCTGAAAATAATGTTCCAAATGTTATTATTATTTGTTCATTTCTACGAAATTGGTTTTGGGAGACGTTTGTTAAGAAAATGGTTTTTGAGTACCAATTTTTTGTTAAATTCAGTGTTTTACATAGGAATTCTATGAGATGCTTATTGGGATTGTTTTATAACTCATATAATGAGATTAAATAAATTTTAATGGTGTTTTGGATTATTTTTTGATAAATATGAGTATGAATATGGTGTTCAAGTGGGGTTTTCGAAGTGTTTTTGGTGCAAAACAAGGAAAGATTTGGAGAAGTTGTTTTATTGAAACTCAAAGTTTTTGTTTGTGTGTTTTAAATGGTGTAAAATGTGTGTAGATATTTTACTGACTATATGTGACTATTTGTGATGGTTTATATGAAAATGGATATATGTATCATTCTGAAATTGTTTAAGCATAAAGGGGGATGCTCAGGTACTTAGGTGGGGCGGATGTGTACTAGTACGACTAGTGGACCGGATGGGTTTTGTCCCTATTTCACCAAGCATTTAGAAAATGAAAACACTAACTAAACTATTTGGATGATTATTGGGGATCACTTGGTTATGGTTATGTTCCCTACTAGTGTCTCCTGCATAAGAACAGAATTTACTATGGTTACATTATACCGAGGTATGAGGTATACGGGGCCCGAGACTATCTAGTTCCTAGGGGTGTTACCGATTTTTTGCTCATTGTGTTTGTGGTATTTTTCCATGTATTGGGGTGTTATTGGAATTAATTTATAGTATCTAACATGTATAATTAAATGTGTGAACATTGTGAAAACAGTATCTTGAAAATAGTTTTCCATTGAAAGTTGCATTTCTGGTATTTTATCACTTCTTTACTTTGTGTATTAAAACTGCTTGATTTTTCACATTGTATTGCATGATATTTGGAATCATTGGGTGGGATCCTATTGGGATTAGGCTCACAACCTACTTACACCCCTTGGGTGTAAGTAGACATTCTTATGTTTGAATCAGGTAAAGGAAAGGCTAAGGGTGATGGCGGTTCAGGGTGTTAGTCCCCGTCCTTGGGGTAGAGTTGTGGAGACGACATGGAGGGTGATGACCCCTTGTCATGTGGAGTACATGGGGTTGTTTTGTTTCTATTTCATTGTGCCTTTGGACCTTTTTTTTGCATTTGAACTTATGTATTTAGTTCTGGATATTTTTATAAACCTTGTTGGTAGGAATTTTTCAGATTCATTTTATCAAATATTTTTGATGTTTTATGTATTCATATTCTGGTCAATCATTACCAAACCAAGATAAATGATACAAGGGAACTTGTGCCAGCCCATGGTGATAGGGATCGCCCTTCAGGACTTGTCATGGGCTGGTTTTGGTGATGGTATTGGTGGTGACCAGATTCGGTTCGTGACATGATAAGCATTGGAATATTATCCTTGGGATCTTCAAAGAACATAATTTTTATGAAAATCCATACAAAGAATAGTTATAGATCCAATATGTGAGATTTTTGAGCCTTTTTATTTCTTAGAACCATGTCCCAAAGGATTATAAACAATTTTAGGTGGTTCTATCTTGGAAGTTTCCTAGAAATATGTTTTATATTTGGACTTTATTAGTATTATCTCTTTATTATAGTCACGTTCTTGTGAACTTCTCTAAGAATCCACCTTCTATGATAGTGTTGACACATAATGAAATTATTATTTTTGAGATACAATGTAATTGGTTACTCATTCCTAGATATTATATCTTTTTAGATGAATATTTATTACATTACAAAAACAAAAGAATGGGGACAATAATATTTTAATGATTTTGGAATATTGGAACACACTATTCTAAATTCCTAAAATATCATCATTGTATCCCATAATGGGATTCCGATCACGTACTCTTCAAAGACATACCCAAATTGAAACAATTCTTTATAATAAGGGGAAGTTATTCATAAGAAAGGGTGATCTTAGATTCTAGTTATGTGTATAAAAGGATATACGTAAGAATAACAAGAACATAAGTGTTTTAGAACATGAGAATATAATTTTAAAACCATACTTTGCATATAATTGATCATAATATTGAGTCATTGCATAAAGATTATCATTTCATAAGACATGTATCATAAAAAAATGAAATAAAATGATCCATGAGATAATAAAATTGGTACAACATAGAGAAATGTGATAAACACATAATCATATAAAACATAATATCAATGTTAATGAAAAAGACATACATAAAAATTTAGTCACTGGATGACTACCTGCGTACTAGCTTCAGGCTTGGGCTAACAACCTGTGTAACCTAATTTTTGGGCTTGGGATAACCACCTGTGTACCCTCCTTGCATTGTATAGTTTAACAACCAATGTACCCTCCATTTCAAGATTGGGATAATATACCATTTACACTACGAGAACACATAACATTTATCACTTCCAATCAATTGGATGGATATATAGGTCCCAACACATCAATTAATGAAAAAAATATGTTTTCCACAAGATCATAAAAAATTCGTCATATGGGAGTCCATGAAAAGAAATTGGTTTCATAAAAATTTCAACATAACCAGTGGAATAAGATCTAGTTTCACAATAATCTCATCATATCTTAACCCATAGAGAAGAAAATGGTTATATAATCCAATAATTATGTCATCATATAATTACTGATAGAAAAGGAATAGGTTTCAAATTAATATTTTCATCAAAATATATATAACTGAGAGAATGGATCACGATTGCTTCCTTGGATCATATCTTGAGTAATATATAATTAACATTAAAGGATTCCATATCAGATGGGAATTAATTTTAAAAGGATACTTGGAATATTAATATTAGAATCATTTCATTTTCACTTGAAATAAACATTCTAAATCAATTTTTTTTCAAAATCATTTTCCATTAAAATAAAATTTTGAGATCAATAAGAAGATTATTAATGAAAATTTCTATTTTAGATAGGAAATTTTTTTCTAAAACAAAAATTATTTTAAAATAATTCAATTTTTAAAATTAAATATGAAAATTTTTCAAGGTAATCATTAAATCATTGATTGGTTATGACATTATAAATTTTTCTTTATGCCTTGTCCAATAAAACAATGGTTCCTTTCACATTTTTGGTAAAATCCAAATAGGAATTGTTTTGTAAACAAAATATGAAATTTAATATCAATGTTTTTTGTAAAAATTAAACATGAGTAAATATTTCATTAATAAATAAATTTAAAATGGATAATAACTTTTTTTAATTCATTTTTATAATTCTTATGTTTGGATGAAAAATTTGTTTTAATAGATGAGATAGATAATGATGTTTTTTCGTAAAACATTTTTTCAATTATTTGAAGTTCCAAAGTGAGATAAAAAGGAAATATTAAATGAAATTTTCATGAATAACTAAATGAGATTAAACATAGTTATTTTTTTGAGATATAGATCATAAGATTTTACCATCGAAAATTTATGCACAAACAATCTTGATAAATGATGAGATTTAAGTAAAAGATTTACCACTTTTCAAAAATTAAAACATAAGCTCCAAGACTAAGATATCCTCAAATGGATATGTAAATAAATATAAATATAATTATAATAATCATAAAATAGATTCATGTACAGTATATACACTGTATAAAATAAATAGGTGGTGAATATGGCTCGAGTCTCATAGATGTTAAAAGTGAGATGAAAATTCCTTACCGCTTTTGTAATCATCTGAAACAGAAGCACCAATAAATCATACCATTGAATGGAAATATAAAAATTATGAAAAAGATTAGTTTTATCATATAACATTCCATAGGTGTAGTATATACACCACATAAAGGAAACGAGTGGTGAATTTTCAAGTCTACAAGATATAAAAGTCAGAGTAGAAATCCCTTTCAATAAGTCTCAAAATCCTTTAAAAACATTCAATACCCATGTATAATACACATATGTATAATATATATATATTAAATACCATTATTATATATATCAAACCATATATTATATAATTTTTCTGTTTTATTATCTTTTTTATTAACAATTCCATGTCAAAGTCACATTTCATGTAATAACCACATTGTTTTTTAAATGTTATAATTTGTTTTTTATGCTCTTACTTTGATTATGGTTCCATAAGATCCAAAATAATAATAAATAAATAGTTATTATACTTATAAATCTTTTATACTTTTGAGACCTACCATGAAAGAATATTTTTAAGAAATGAATAATGTTACGTTCATTGAGATGGTAGTTCCTATATATGTAAGAGTTGCACTTCCATTTTTAAATGATAATTATAGAAAGGTGTAAAGTCATACATTATCTATAAAAAATAATAAAAATATCATAAATAACCTATTTTCTCATTAAATATACTTACACATATCGTCCATGGGAAGTACTAATAAAAATAGTGAGTCATATTGCATTAGGAAGGTGGTAGTCGACACATACATAAACAACATTATTATCATTCAGTGAGAGAAGTGGTATGGTATAAAATGATATATTATCTTTTAATATCAATATTTATTTCATTAATATCATAAAAATTTCATAATATCACTTATATTCATTATATTTATCTTTATTATCATCAATGTAATGATTTAGTGAAATCAAATAACATTACTTCGCGAGGAGGTAGTACACCATAAACACGAGTGACATTATCATATCCCATCTCGAATGGAATGAAAAAAATTTATACAAGATATAATTAATAAATATGTATAAATAGTTTAAACATGAAATATAAACTTTAGATCCATCATCCTACCCAACCGTGAGATGTGGAAATTGGAAAATGAATGACATTGGTTCATGAGTCGGTAGCTTACTATAGATAATTTTTTTGGAAAACCCAATAAATATAAGTGGATATGGTTTTAGTTCATGAATAGAACATAACAACATATTTTTATATTTAATATAAATATTATATTATATCATAATTATTTAAAATAATTTAATGTGGTAGAGGATGAAATAAAAAAATGATAGTTGAAGAACATTATCGGTTACTTGGGTAACATCTTTAGGGTTTCACCAAAGGACATCCCAAGATTTATTTTTACCAAACCCGAGAATATATGAAGTAAATAGTTATGTTGGGAAGTTATTTGGGTTGGGTATGATAGAGCCAAATACCATTATCGGTGTGAATTTTTGAGGCCAATGACTTCAATCTATAATCGAGGAGTGAAATTTTTGAAAATACCCAATAATATTCTATAATGGGAGGTCACTCTATAATAATGTGATGAAAAAATTGAATAACAACGTTTAGGATAGATGATATGGTTATTTAACACATCCAATATAATATATATATTTTAAACTTCTTATTTCCCAACAATTAATTTTTAGTTACTTTTACCATTTTTATTTTCACTATGGTAACTAATTTTTTACATAGGTAATTTAACCATTAAGAATAAAATAAAAATATTTTCCTTAGAAAATTTAAATATATTTATTTTAAATATGAAATATTTTTTTTTTAAAAAAATACTAGGTTTGGGGAAAACTAATTTGGAAACAAGATAGTTTAATGTAAAAAAACTCAATGTTAACCATAATCGAGGTAATTACTATTATCAAGTTATCGATAATAATTTTGGTAATTGTTTTTTGATTAAAACATTAGAAATGATAAGTTATAATTATTCAAATTATAGAATATTTTTTATAATTCAAGTAATATAGGTGGAAAAATTATCTTAAAATTAATCCCAGAGATGTGAGGATAAAATAGGGTTTTATAGATAAAATGTTCAAATAGTTGTAATGTATTTATATGAAAAATAATTATGAAATTGACTAAACGACCTAAATTGAATTAATATATATTAGGTAAATTATTTTACACTCAAACTAAGTTAATATATAATTTTATATAATAAATTTTTTAAATGAAAAACAAATGTTTAAATAAAAATTCTTACTTTCAGTACTGATCCAAACATTTACCTTCTATGAAAATTCTCTAAAATTATCCCTAAGAAAAAAGTTTCATGATGAATTAGAAAATGAACATTATTTTAACACATAATTTTTCAAAAAGATTCTATTTAATAAAAAATATGTGAAGAAAAAGGGGATGAGGATTGTTTTAGGAAATAAATGTTTTGTACATAAAATTGCATATATTATTATATATTGTATATAATGAAAAAATATAAATGTTTAAAAGATTATTGAATTTATTATATATAAATTTTAATTAAATAATTTACCATTAATGGTTTTTAATTTATTGTGGTAAAATGCCTTTTTTCATATAAATTGTTTTTCAAAAAAGGTTTTCGTTGTTTTTATAATGTTTTTGAAATAATGTTTTAACTATATAATTTATTTTATATACTTGTGTAAAAAATATATTTTAATAATTTAGTTAATATTTTTCATTCCATCCATTCCAAAATATAGGAGAAAACTATAATTTTATATAATAATATGTTAATCATATTCCATGTCTCTTTTAAACAAAGTGTTTCTATAATAAAATCTAAAGTTTGTTTTATGTGTAAAGAAATCAAAAATATTTGTTAAATCTAAATAAATTAAAAATCAGTTTTCTTCATAACACAAGTATAACTCAATGTTTCATGAAATGAAAAATATAAAATGATTAAATATATCTGAGAATAATATTTCACAAAATATTATAGTGTTACATTTTACCCCCAAAAAATTAATTTCACCCTTAAAATACATCACATTGTTACAAAAAATTAGGATTATTGAGCCATGTTACATCCTTATGTTCTTGGATTCCTTCATATATTGGCTTCTCCACAGAACACTGACTAGGTGGGTGGTCTTTTTTCATAGAAACTTCTCTATTAAATATAGAATCTAAACATGTTGTTAATCATAAGAATTATCAAGATCCATTTGTATGAACTCTAAATTTTGTACATTTTATGGATCATTAATGTGATTTTCGAAGAGTGATAAAAGGAATAAACCATGATTCAGAGTGTTTTTCTATAGAACATCCAAATGATAATATATTATCAAGATAAAATCATGTATTTTAAAGGTACCAATATACTTAGGGATTTGTTTAATCTTATTTAATCCATGGATACATTCATAGAAATAAATTTATACAAACATCAAATTATATATTGTGTTGATGATTACCATCATAACATTTTTTTAAAATTATGATGTTATTAAATTTTTTTTAATGGATATACCCTTATCTATCATCTTATCAACTTGATCAGGTCCCAATACCTATCAATATTCAACCCCATTTTGGAACAATAGAGATCTATAATGATTTCCATAATGATCTTTATAAGGAGACATATTAATACTCATATAAAAGCTATTATGGAAGAAAAAATCAATATGAGGAGGGCCAGGATAACAAAAACCTATAAAATCTATAAAAAAATATATTTTCATATCCTATATGATTTGAATTATTCACTCAAACAGAACATCTATCTGAGGATGATATATAATGTTGTAAATAAACCCCGTATCAAGATATTTATGAAGGCTTCAAAAAATTTCTAAGTAAAATAAATATTCAGATAAAATATTACTGATTCTGGAACTCCATGAAAACTTACCTCTTCCATAATTTATAATTTGTAATGAAGATCCAATGTTAAATATTCTTTTATAGTAATAATATGTGCTTACATCGTAAGGTGATAGACAATAATTATTTTATTTCATCGTAAAATATAAGATAAAACATAAAGGTTACATGTACCTTTAATCATATGTCTTTTAAAGGTATTTTTCCTCAAAATAAAAGGTTTGTGTTTCTATAAATTTCACATCAAATATCCTAAATTGTGATAAACTCCCATAACATGAAACCTCAAAATGTGTGCTATGTGATTTAAACATATGATCAACTTTAATATCATAATCCCATGATGGTATCAATAAATATCATGTTATTCTTACTAGGATACATAAATACTTCCAAAAATTAAATAATACTTAGATGTTTCATATTTATTACAACCATAATAGCGTAACAATAAACATATACATCATAATACATGAATACCAATACATAAATAATTCAATACTTCAACTTTAATGATTGAAATGGAATTGTTTATTCATTTTCATTAAAATAATACATGTTTTATGGAATTAAGATGGATAATGAACTTGGTCACCACATATAATACATTGAACTAGCTGATAATTTCCCAATATATGACCTTCTTTTCTACAAATATAATATATTCCACTCCATTTTATCTTCATGGTGCTTTTTACTACCTTTATGAAATTTTGGAAGCAGGATATTCCTTCCTACGTATTCATGACCATACGATCATTAATAAAATTCTAACTTCCTCTAATTTGATTCATTTAAAATCTAATTGATATTAAAGTTGTTAATCATAAATCATGATTGATGAATAGTAATATTCACAATAAATTTCCCATTAGTAATCATCCAATTCGTTTATTAATATGAACTAAAATTTCAACCCAATTTAATGTTAATATGATTCGTTATGGTTCCATAAATATAATTAAACCAAAATAAATAATGTGCACAGTAATAATCATAGTGGTGAACCACATAATCATGAAAAATCACTCATAGAATTACTAAATCATGAATTTGTTAATCTATGTCACCATAGGATTATCCTTTTTCATTCATATCCCTGGTCTATTTAAATCATTTATGATGGTTCCTAATGAGTTTTTGAATTTACAAAGTACCTATAGAGTTTCAAACTATGTGTAAAGAAAGGATTTTTATCATGAACTTTGTGACAATCAAGTCCAGGTCAGTACACCCTTTTTAGAGTTATTACCACTAGGAACCTCTATTCAATATCCTCATCCACCCATGTTATCATTAAGGGGATGTAATTCGATTGGCGTCACATGCTCTATCTTTTATAAGAAATCCATAAATTTTCTCTATATATTTATTCATATTTAGACTTAACCTTAGAGACATCCATTGAAATGTCCATAGAAATAACCAAAGTTATATCACCTAATTTATATTATCCTCAATCCAAATATTAACTAAACCTCTCCTTGGATCCCAAATATAGTTGAATGATATTTAGATACATGTATATTATATCAATTTATAAGAATATTAATTAGATTACACTGACACATGCCTAATAACTAAAAGTGTTTAGTGTTATTGAAAACATGGAATACAATCTTCTCAATTTCTAAATGTTCATCAATAACTCCCATAATTATCTTCCCCTTACATCTTCTTCATACATATAACCTACATAGAAACATTCTTTATAACATGGGGAAATGAAAAAGAAATATGGATGAGCTCAGATGCTCAGTATTAGTAAAAAGGGGTCATATGTAATCACATCTTGGACATAAGAGTATCATAACATGATAATAACATTCAAAAACAATACTGTACATATCAAAGATCATAGTCTTGAGCCATGGAATAAATATTGGTGTTTCAGAAGGCATAAATCATAATAAAATAAATGGACATGATCTATGAGAGTATAACATTGGCATAAAATGTTAATATTTGGAAAGTATATAATAATAGAAAATAATTTGTGAATGAAATTTACAAATACATTCAAAACATGTTTGTATTGGGATAAAAACTAGTGTACCTTCTTTGGTCATGGGATAACCACATGTGTAACAAATTTATCAGGATTTGGATAACACCCATTATACCAATCTTTTCAGGCTTGGGCTAACCACTAGTGTACTCTCCTTTTCTAGATTGGGTTGGCAATCCATGTACCCTTTATGATCATAAAACATTTATCATTAGACAATTTATTAGAGGGTGATATATGTCCCACCCATCACATAAAGGAAATCATGTATGTTCCACATGATCAAAAAGATTTATCATATTAGAACCCATGAAAAGAAATGGGTTTCATAAAAATTTCATAATAACATGTAGAAAAGAAACATTTTTCATAGTCACTTCATTATAGCTTAACCTGTGTGAAGGAAATGAGATTCATAAACCAACCATCATTTCAGAAACTCACAACCCATTTAAAATGAATGGGTTTCATAAAAATCTTTTCATCATAACATAAACAATTCATATAAATGATAAGAATGGTTTTCTTGGATCATATATCGAGTGAAAAGTAATTGACATAAATGAATGAAATCTTAGATAAAAAATAATTTGGAAAGATCGGTTGTAATATTTATTTGTCAAAAATGGAAATTCCACTATATTTTTTTAAAACATACAAAATATCAAAATAATTTTTCACAAAAATAGGATTTAAAAATAATTTTAAATAAATTATTGAGGAAAATATCATTTTCTCTTGAATTTTTTTAAGATTAAAACATTTTAAAAATAAATTTAATTCGAATAAATACCAAGAAAATGTTTAAGGTAATATTGATATAATTAATTATTCATGATAGTGAGACTTTTTTCTTAAACCTATGAATGTTTAAACAAATATTCGACTATCATTTTTTGTAAAACAAAAATTGCAATTGTTTTGGAAAATGAAAAGAAAACTTCATTTGAAAAATTTGTATTAAATTAATACATGGATAAAAATATATATAATTATTTATTTTAAATATGTTTAAAACATGTTTGAAATTATTTTTAGAAAACACTTCTTTGAAAGAAAAATGGTTTTTGACCGAATATGGAAATTCATTCAATTATTCATGAAAACTTATTTTCTATTATTTTAAGTACCAATCAGTGGAAAAATAATAATATTAAATAATAATATAATTTTTTTCCCATGAATGATTAAATTTATGAGTTTATTTAGAGATTGGTGATAATATTTTGTTTTCAGAAACCTATTAATAAACAATCTCGATAAATGAGGGGATTGTAACGTATTATCTATACCACCATTGTAATAATAAAATGTATTCACTTTGAAAGAGATATAATAAAATGGATATGTTTTTCCTCATTAATTATTAAGATAATAATCATAAAATAATTTAATGTGAATTATATAAACCACATAAAATAAATAGGTGGTGAATATGACATGGTTCTCACAAAAGTAAAAAGTGAGACGTATCTTCCTTACCGATTTAGTAATCATCTGAATCGTAAGATATTATAAATAATAAAATTAAATTTGAATTTAAATATATTTAAAATTTTTAGATTCATGATATTAAATGTCGAAGTTCCATTATATAACCCATAAAAAATATATTTCTGGTGAATTTTCAAGTCTCCTAGAAATAATAGATACACTGGGAATCCCTTACCTCAAGTCTCATATGTTTTAATACCTATTAAAACTCATATATAACATATATATGTTTTATATAAATATATTAAATAATATATAACACATATATCATGCCATAAATGATTTAACTATGTCCATGTATTCCCCGTTTATAAAAAACATTTATATAAAAGTCCCATATAGGATAAAATAACTTTGTTTTTCATATATGTTTTGATTTTTTATTTTCGAACATATTACACTGATCATGGTTTAATAATATATATAATAAAAACAATGAAATAATAGTAATATTAATAAAAAAATTATACTTTCTATACAAATCATGAAGAATTATTTTGATAAATGAATTACGTAACATTCATGGATATTGTAGATCGTATGTACACATGGGCAGTATTTCCATTCTAAAAAAATCAATATGGAGAAAGGTAAAGAATATTTTGTCATTTTAAAAAAATAATAATAACATAAATAAAATTTTATTCAAAAAATTATATTTTGAATATCATTTATGTTGTGTGGTTATGAAAAGAGAGAGTCTTGTCGCTTCATGAAGGTGGTACTGCGCATTTACATGAACGACATTATTATATTTTATTAAGTGAAATGGGTAAGAAATAAAATTATATGTTGTAATTTTTGAATGATAAATATTTAATTATTATCATATTTTTTTAATTTTTAACACATATATTCAATACTATTATAATTATTATCTTCTATATAGAGCGTTAGTTAAAATGATTCACATTGCTTCGTGAGGTAGTAGTCTGTCAAACATATGAGGGATGTAATCCTATCCCCTATGTAATTTATTGTAATAATGGAATATATGGTAAGATTAATTAATAGATATAAATATATTACAAATTCCACACACACACACATATATTTATATATATTATATCATCATAACAAACTGTGAGAGTTGGAAATCAAAACATGAATGAAATTTGTTTTTGAGGTTATAGTTTGTCATACACATAACCAATTACATCATAAAACATTTTATATAAGCGGATTTTGTTATAAGTAAGTCGGATAAAACAATATCTCAATAAATGGAATATATATAGGATATTATAAAATCATTTTTAAAAGTATCTAAATGTATTATAAGATGAAATAATATAAAAACACTCGTTTAATAATGGTACATCATGTTTGGGTAAACTGGTTATGTTTACACAAAAATAATTCATATATATCTTTATTCTAAACACAAGTCCACTAAGATGATGTTATGGAATTTATGATGTGATTTTTTTTGTTTTTTTCTTTGAATTTGTTTTTATGTTTGAATATCTGACCCACGTGAGTTACCTTTAATAATTGAGGAGGAATGACATTTTTATAAAAACCCAAATTTATTCAACAATACAAGGAAACTGTTACCTCATATGGATTCGAAATTTATAAATAATATACGGAAAAGAATATATTTTATAGAAACACCTCCATCATAAAAAACATATATTTTAAACATTTCGTTCCTTAGTCATTATGTTTTACAAACTTTTACTATTTTAATTATAACCACAGTAACTAGTTTCTTACATCAATATTTTTTATCCATTAATCATAAAAATGAGATATATATGATAATTTAGATATCTTTATTCTCTATATTTAATCAATATTTTTAAATAAAAATCTATATTAGTGGAATATTAATATTTATGGAAGCATATGGGAAATTGAGAAACCCCATTTTAACCATTAGCATGAAAATTAATTATTAACTCTTTTAAGTTATCATTATGGGAAAAATGAATTTGACCTTGTTAGATAATATAAATAATTTTTAATCACGATATGGAATCCATTTTTATAAAATAAATTCACAAAAGTATAAAAAATGCATCTGAAATTCAGTCGTGCGGTCGAGATGAGAAAGTGGGTTTTGAAATAGAAAATTTTAAAAAAATTTCAAAGTTATTAAATCATAATAAAACATTAAAATGATTGAAATGTTACAATATGGATTAATAGATATATAATTTAGCTAATATAAATTTAAAAATAATTTAACTTATAATTTATGTATATAAATATATTTAAATAAAAAGATACCTTCAATAAAAATTCATTATTTTTCGTATTATTCAAAAACATTATTATAAAATTATAAAAAAATAAACCTTATAAAATTTTATAATTTATGATTTTAAAAATAAACATTATTTTATAAAATAAATTTTCTAAAATTTTATAATATTATATTTAATATAAATTGTGATTAATTGAAAAAAATTCACTTTAGAAAAATATAGTTTTTAATCTTAAAAATAGAATTATTATTATAAATTGTTTTAAAAACGCATACGATGAATTATATATATATTATTGGATATATAATATATAAATTTTCTTAAAATAATTCTCTAAATGATGTTTATTTAATTAATTTAGAGAATTTTTTTTTATTTTCATAAAATATGTATTTTAGAAAAAGATTTACATTATTTTAAAATAGTTTTATTTTCATTTTTAATCACTTTGTCAACAAATAAATAATATTATATTAAAGTCTATAAAATATATTATCATAATTTAGATAATATTATTCATACCCTCTATTTGAACATCTAAGAGATATCTGTCATTTAAAAATAAGAATATTTCTTTTGAATTAAATGATTCTTTTGAACAAAATATTGAATGAAATGCAAGCTGAAATCTGTGTGGCATATAGTCTAAGATAAACCCATTGTATCATGTAACCAATATTAATCCTACTGTTTTATGTTATATTGGATGAACTCAGAGTTTTTACTAATAAAAAATATCAAATATTGTACATTTATTTGAAAAATATAATTCACAAAATCTATGGGTGTTATTGGAGTGATCTGTGACATTGTACTTTGGTGGAGTTAAATATTATTTTTAATTCAAATATAGTCTGGATTATTCTAAAGCTAGGTATTGGTTTTTATATTAACTATTATGGCTACTGTGTAGGTTAGGGATGAGTTCTTGTGAAATGGGGATATGTAGTAGCATATGGATCTCATTTGTTTTTTCTTCATAAGAAGAAATACCTCATTAATAATATTGAGTTGGTGGAACTATCACATTTTCCTAAGACATTTTTCCACTACAACTTCATGGATTGTTTTACAGTGTATTCATACCATAATAACCGATTTATATATTCAATTATAAAGATATAAACATGATATAGAATCATTGATTTGAGTACTTATAGACCATTGATTTTGATATTTCATACACACTCAAAAAAGGAAATGTTATCCCATAAACATTTTCAAGATAATTTCCTATATATGAAGTTAATTAGTTAGTAAAATAGTGGATCTTTTTGGAATTGTTTTTTTTGTGGTACACTAAGATAATGAGAGAGATGAAATATATGTATTCAATGATTGTTCTTAGACTAGATCACATATGGTTGTCATATTTTACATAGAATGTAAGAGAATATATATTTTTAGTGATTTAACATGAATATATTTGGTGATTAGACTATAGGTGAGTGATCTCACTATCCTAATGTGGGTTATCACTTCTACAGAAATATGGGTTCTCCTGTAAAACAAAGAGCAGAATTAATGGATGATGGATACTTATCCAATTGATCAGTAAACTATAGAGTTACCATATTATATTAGGACCTGAGACAGCATTTCTGGTGGTCAAGGGTGAGTAAGTCAATTGTTGATTCTATGTCCCAGTTCCTTATGTTCTAGAAAAAAATTGTTTTTCAATAACATTTACCCATTATTTTAAGGAAATGGTATCATGTAGCAATGGAAATTAATATTATGATAATTAAAACTCATAGTGGTAAGGATGTGATATGTGTGCTTATTGTTTGACTTCTAAAATAAACTCATTTCTAACATATAATGGAGTTATCATATGATGAGGATCCTCAGAACATTTATGTGTGGAATATATTCATACATAATAGTGTGAAACAAGCTATAATTTTGTAAAGGAACCCTCACATCACATGCTAGTTTTGTAGTGGATTTCTACCTATAATGTGTTCTCAGTTGAATTTTGTGGCACTTATAATCCTTAGATAGATGTTCTTACTTGGTGAGACATCTAGATAATTATATACAACATTCATGTATACACAAAAAACATCAGTGGATCTTAAAGGAAACATATTTAATTATTTAATATCACCACCAACAAAAGTTATCAGATTTGGATTTGCATAGAACCATTTTAGGTGTTTTATGGGATTCTATATATGTCACCACACTATTGGATAGTGCTAGTATAATGGTCTTTAGTTGGGCCAAGCATCATATTAAAGATGAATGATATTGAAAATTTTATAATTAAAATATTAGTGATAACTCAGAGACACAAAAAATTCTATGATGATCATCATAATCATCCATTCAATTATTTGGAAGGTGATTGGGTTTTCTTCATTATTTTAACACATTTTGGACATAGACATTTTGGGAGGTAGGGTTAGTTAGATCCTCAATATGATGACCTATTTCATTTTATAGAGAAACTAAGGAGTGTGGATTAACATTTAGTCATAACCACTCAATTGAATTATATCAATGATGTGTTACATGTTCCACTAACAAAAAAGTATCACCCAGATCCATCCCACATGATAATTTATGATAATGATGATAATGAATAGGAAGACTCATTGATTGAATGTATTATTCATATAATGGACTAATAGGATATGGTTTTGTGTGGAAAGTTGATCATATTATTTAGTGTGAGATTGTAGTGTAGTAGAGACAACCATGAGACATGTGAGTGTGATAGATTGATGATAAATTAATATAATTTTCTTTTCTAGGATAAGGATTTTGATCCTTTTTAAGTAAGTAAATATTTCAATTTGAGGGAAATTTTCAAACCATGATGAATGGAATCTGATATTAAGACTCATCTATTTCTGTACATTTTAATCTGTACCATTCATATGTTGAGAGAAGTTAATTATAGTATTGGAAATATATTATATGGAATAGTGAGGTTTTTTAACTATGGTGGATGTGGATATATTATGGTTGGGAAAACACAAGGTAGTGCATGGTTTGGTGGTTTTTCCAATTTTGGCATAGCTAGGATGTAGATCGTCAGTTGTGGTGGTTGTGAAATAGTTTAATTTAGAGGGATTGAATGATTTGTAATTTTTATAATCATTACATTATAGTACTTTTTCATAGTTTCTAGGAAATATTAATTGAACACAATATGGATTTTCGGCAGATATCAGATCTGGAACCAACACAACATTACTAACTACCTTGTTATATTTCTCATTATTTTTTGGGATGAATTTTGGAATTTCCTTATATACTAGACTATGAAGTATTTTTTTCCTATAATTATTAAAAATATCTAATAGAATCAACATTAATATATTTTTATTGGATTTAAAGTCTCTTTATTTCTGATTTTGGATCTCTCCCCCTTCCCATTGGCATATCATCATGAGAATTGAAATGTTTTTATCTCCTTTGGCTATAATTCGGAAAAGGGATCATTTACAAACTACCTATATTCTATTTTTCTCTATGTTTTTTATTCCCATTGAGACTAGATCATTAGATCAAGCATGATTATAGATAATTTAATTGGTTAACATCATATCCCGGTTCTCTAATATCTAATATCCTCCTCTCCTACCACATATTCTCGAGGAAATAGGGGTTTCAATCATGTTTAAGGTTTTTGTCTCCATATATTAGTCTATACATTAAAATAACATATTTTATTATGATCCCCCATGGTTTGGATATATGATATTAATGATTAGAATTAGTTAAGTTTGGAGTTGATAATTGGGGGATATTGAAATTGTTACTAAAGGGAGATTTCATTAGAACCCATTTTAATTCACATGATGTGATCAAAATATTACCTTATGTATGATTTGGAAAATTACATTACATTTCCATCATGGATGTGGTATGGTACCACTACAGAAAAGGATTTCTGAAAATACAGTAATTAAATGAAATATATTTTCTCTATTTTTTATGAATCATGAACATGTTTTCTCGAATTGAATGTAAATGAATTAGAAAATAATGAATGACATGGGTTATGTGGGGAAATATTCATATAAAAGACCTATTAGAGATGGTTATCACTAGTAAATGTTTTTATACTCCAATGTATCTCAAGTGGGTATCCCTTTTAGGGGTACCACGGTTCTTGAACCTTAATATTCACTAATTATAGATATTGTTCTTATTCATCAATTTTATGTACACCAATAGGTTATTATTTATCCATTGGTTCATTATTGATACATTACAATCTTTTTAATTGATATTCCCATTTTCTAAGTGATATGGATATTTATTCTTGAAATATATTAATTTAATTTTCTTAGGCATCGTTGATAAATGTTGCGTCTTATTTATTTGTTTAATTTTAATTTTTTTAAAAGAAAAAAATGAATACTTTATATGAAAAAAATGATTTATTTTGAAATGTTTTTGAATTTTATATTTAATTACTAATGGAATCATGTGAATGGACATTTTATATATTTAGGGTGGTATCCTACTGGGAATTAGCTCTCACAGCCTACATTTTGGGCATCTATAACCATATATTTTCATGATATAGGTAAATGGAAGAGAATCATGTAATGGACGACTCTCCTTAATCATGTTTCCTAACAGTGGGTTTTGGTGGATGTGATAGATGGTTACAATTATATATACCCATGTGTTGTTTCAGGTTCCATTCTTTTGGTCTTCATATTCTTAATATAGACCTTGTTATATATTTTGTTGTATGTACCTTTATTTTTTGGGTTTTCTTGATATATGTTCTACCATTGAATATATACTGTGATTATCAGATTGGTTCTTTTACATTAGATGTATTTTAAGGGTGAAATTTTTCCTATATTCTTTATATGGTACCTTTGTTCTTTATTCAATTCTATAGTGATCAGGAAAGAACACTGGGCCTTTTTGTAGGATAATTTCGGAAACATTTTTTTTTTGACATGGGTGGTTCTATTAAATTTAAATTCTTAGTATATATTTTCTATAAAAAATGTTCAAATATTTTTCCTAAATGATTAATAATTCCATAATTAATTATGGAATACATTAATATTATTTTCTAACATGAATGATATAAATAAGTGTTTATATCCTAAATCAAAAACAATATTAGGTTTCTTTGTGTGTATAATCAATGTCTTGACTATCAAATCATTTGGAGATTCATCATTTTTATAGTAATTGAAAATGACAGGAAATGATCATTATATCCAATATTCAATATATATATTTGATGATTGGTACATTTATTAGTGTAATTTTCTATAACCTTGTTATCGAAGCATTTCATCTTGATCGAATTTTTATTTTATTATGACTCATGATTTTATGAACATTAACTCATAATTTAAAGATAAAACCCAATCCCAATAAGAATGGTACTTCTTATAAAATTTATTATATATAAATATCTCCAGTCTTCACTTGTTTTCCCTAAATTTAGTACATTCTACATGGTTGATACCTTTCATTTTCTAGTTAGGTTCCAATTTAGAAAAAAAGTAATTTTAAAATAATATTCTCTGTCATGATAGAACTTATCAATATGACATCATAATTTGAAAATTATTACGATTCTAAATATCTTTAAATTATTGGATTTAAATCATAATGGAAGTGATCAATATTTCCTTCTATGTTTCATAGATAATTCACAACATATAATGATTACCTTGTGAAAAAATACCCATTATAAAAACCGAAGTATTTATAGAACAACTTTTTTTCATATCTATAAATATTTATGTATAAGATAATAATTTTACATAAAATATGATAGTTTTTCTGATAGCGTACTTGACACCCAACAATAGGTTTGTATGAAATATTACGGTGCACATAACATTTAGTTATACCGAATAATAATAATAATAATATATTATTATTATTATTATTATAAAGGATAGTATAACACTATCCATTGTATTAGAGAGAATGAAAAAATTAACAATATTATGATTTTACATATTTTAAAAATGTTTTTAAATTTTAGCAATGATTTTTAGAGGCTTAAAATGAGAATGAATCCAATTTTAAGAATAAAATACACAAATATTTTTTTAATGTCGGTTAACCACCTTTTGATGGCGAACATTTTTTAGAAATAGTTTTTTATTAAATTTTATTTGTTCTATATGACAAAATAAACTTATTATTTAGAATTTGGACAAAACGATTTACCTGGTTTGAAATTTTGGTAATGTTTCTGATTAAATTCATATTTTAATAAATAGTGGAAAACACTACATTTTAATTCCAATCAGCATTTTCCTAAAATTTATTTATATAGTTACATTGCCTTTTTAATTTATTTTAAGTGTAATTTTATTATGTTATTATCATTTAATCCAAGTATGGTTCTTGGATGTTAATTTCACATTGAATTTTGATATATATATATATATGTCAATAGTTCGATATATTTTACTTTTAAAAAACCAGCATTCTTTTTTGAGAGAATTAATTTTAAATTAATTACTACTAATTCAATAACTTTAATTTGAAATAATGGATTCCATATTTTGAATTATAAGGTCCAAATTGTGTAAATATGCACCTTTTATTTTTTGACATTATGAATTGTAACTTTGAAAAATTTTATTTACCACAGTTCAAGGTAAATCTTATAAATTAGGATAAAAAAAATATGATAAGGATAACACAATTTTTCTAAAACTGATAAAATACTATAGGATGAATAAACATCGACCAATATCAACTGAGGGTTTGAATTAATCAATTTAATTGTATATTTTCAATGAAGGTGATCTAATAATTATTAAAACAAAAGAAAGTGACAACATGTCACTCTCTTATCTATTATAAGTATAATAATTTAAATGTAGAGATAAAATTGATGAAACACTAAAAATAAATATTATACAGAAGGATAATTAAATTATCTATATAATGGAAATTTGTTTTTAATTTTTAGATATTAAATAATTACCACAAATACTGACACAACAGTGATATAGTGATTATTTTATTAAGCGAAATGTCAAATAAATGATATTAATAACATTAAAATAATATTATATGACATAAATTATGTCATCTGTAGATTTTTTGGATTACTATGACATGTTAGTATTAAGTTAATATTTTCTTTGAATTAATCAAGTTGTTATGAATTTTTGAAAATGTCATGTATGAATAGTGTGAAAATTGTAATAATTCATAAAATAAAATATAATATAGTATATTAAATGTTTTAAAATTCCTAAAAATATATGATTCAGTAAAATATTTATGACAAGTCCAAATATGTCATATATAGAATTTTTTTGGGTTGTTGGTCATGTTATGATAATTAAATTAAACAACAAAGAGTAAATAATAACATATAATGGTAAGATTGAAAAGAGTAGAATATATGTCCAACCTAATATGTAAGGTGTAAAAATGTAAAAAAATATACCTAATTTTAATGGGATGATATGCATTTGACCTAAAATATCTTATATAAGAAATAAATGATTTTGGGTCCATTATAAACAAAAAATAAATTATAATAAAATAATATTTTATGACATTCCTAAAGTTCCCCTCCCCTCTTATAAAAGTACACCACCTATACACACTTACTAACACCTCTCAAGACCCATTCGTAATCAAAAATATTCTCAAATAAGAACCCAAATCCCCAACCATCCTCTTAGAAGAATTACATTCTGTAAAAGGTGTTTAAATAAATCCTTTTGGCTCAAATAAAAAGAAGATAACTTGTTTACTTATTGATAAACATGTTTGATGATATATTTATGATCGATAAGCGAATAGGTGTATTCCATCCAATGGGTAATGATAGGCCAAGAAAGATGTGGTATGCCATTCTAAATCGCTTGTATGATGGTCATCTAGTCACTTTCAATCCAGAGGTTGTTCCAACCAATGGTCTTGGCGACGGTAATGCCCTAAATCAAACTTAGTATCTCTGATTCAAGGGAGTTGGTAATGCCACATTTACACATGAAACAACCAAGAATCTGACCAAGGTCATTCTTAAAGATAGAACCACACCCTGCAAGTCCCATGTTTCCCATGGAGGGGCCACCAATATTCATTATTTAAATCACGAATAATAATATTCTAGAGATGACGGACTTTTTACTACATTGACAAGTTACATCAAAACATGTTAATTGTTTACTCAAGTAACAACATAAAAAAAAGACAAATATAAACTAAAATAAGTATGTAACTTTTATAACAAGGTAATAGGTGTTATAAAAGTAATAAAAAACTTGAATACTATTCTAAAACAATTAGAAATTAACCTATGATTATTTTTTAGAAAATTAAAGAATGAACGAGACAAGTAAGATTCAAGGTAAGGGACTTTGTCTCAATCTCCATTCATTGAGGAATATTTTGATGTTTTACCCCAACTTCTTTTATATGGTGTATAATAAATCCCTTTGATTTATAATCTCATTTAAAGGGATACTTTTTATAGAAATTATTTTACTAAACGTTAAAATGAATGTTTTTAACGTATAGAGTGACAACGACCTCTCTGCCTCTATAACCATTATTTGATATTTCGACTCTTCTATAAGACTTAATGTTTTTAAAAGTAAAATAAATCCCTTATTCCCTTTTTAGGTGTTTTCGTTTTTAAAATGGTTTTGAATGTTTATTTACTAGTTCAATATCTTGAAATGATCTCTTGTGATTTAAAATGAAATTTTATGAGTGAAATGTTGTTTATTGAAAGCTTTTATGTTCTATAATTGTATAATGATACTTGTATATTTGATAGGGGTTACATGATAAACCAAAGATGAGTGATTATGTGATAAACAAATGATGGGTGGTTTTGTGATAAATAAAGCATAGGTGGTTACATTATAACCTCCAATACAATGGGTATAGAGGTCGGCCGTATGGTTATTCCATTTAGTGATAGGTCTGGAATTTGATCGTATGGTTATTCAATTTATGTATGTTTATATCCCAAGTTACTATTATATATTATATGTTGATTTCTATAGGTTTATGGTAATCTTTTGGTTACCAAAACGGTGAACAATAAGCTTATATTCAGTGATGTATACTTACTACTTAATAAAGGTAAAAATTATTACCTTTGATAAAGAATTAATGGTTTTTATAAGACAAAAAGTTTTCTTTCTTTGTGCATCCCTTTCTGAACATTTTATGATCATCACACATTTTGAAATATTTTTCACAGGACTTAAAAATGAAATGATTCAAGTATGGGATCAAGGAAAAGACATGTTTTTTTAAACATTAAACAATACCATGTTGTTTTTAACACAGTTTTTGTTTTATGAAAAAATTTTATAGTGAGTATATGTTTATCCTTGTAATATTTATGTTTCTATATATGATTCATGGCCTAATTATCTAGAAAAAAAACATAAAAAGATACTCAAAGGTAATTAAAGTGAATTTATGACTTTTCTAATGATTAAGTAATGTTTATGGTCGGGGACTTATAGTTTGTATCATAGGTCAGTTTAGATAAAATTAGAGGCATGGGTGTTATTTAATCATAAGTGAAATGTTTTATATAACCCTAATGGTTAGAATACTAGAAAGAGTAATAGTTATTTTAGACAAATTTAATTAGTTTAATATAACATAAATAAGTATATCTTATTGTTTAACCTCATAATAAGATATTATATGATGAATTTGCTGATATAATCCCACTAACCTTTTTGGTTTTAGGAAATGGATGGATCTTCCTGGAACCAATGTAAAAATGGATGTGAGTGAAACTATGGTGGTTTCTGAATAATAAACCGAATAAAATGGGAGATACAATGTGAACTATTGTGGTTATTCTTAATCAACTATCTAGAGTCATGACTAACTACATGAACCATGATGATTAATTAATGCATTATATATGGTAGAAATGATTAAATTTGGTTCTTCAGGTAATAATAATAATAGTTAATTATATTTAAAAAACTATTTGTCATGTATGTGGAATGAACCACATAGGAAGATGTTTTAAAGGTATGGGAAGATATAATAGATGTGGTAATGAAGGTGATATAACAATAACCTGCCATAGAAAATGGAAGCATTCAGTTAACTCTAGGAATGATAAAGAAGTAGTTTCTAAGTTATCAATTGAATGTGGGGAGTATGATCATTATGAAAATAGATGTTCTATAAAGAAGTTACGGGAATGGGATTAACCGGACCAAATAAATATATTTTTACCAATACTGAAGTCTATTGCAATTGAAGACAAGGAAACTACAAATGAACATTGAAAGGTATTAATTACATCGAAGATTATGTTTTGAAATTATTGAATCGTACGACCTGATTCATTATTTTTTTGTATAATAGAAATACTATTTAATAAGATGGAAAAACATTGTTATTGGATCATGGAGACTACTGGATGATAAAGATGTTTACACTTTAGAAATTGGAGAGTTATGTTAGATATATGGGTGATGAAGTGTTTAGATGTATTAATTCTCTTTGGTTGATGGGATTACATTTGAAAATTGTCTTTACTACAATGTAACCCTAAAGATTTTATCTAAAAATTATATTTTAGGAAGAATCAACTTTTATTTTATAGACATAAATATAAAAAATATTTAGAGTTTATATGATCCTTGAATTTGAGGTAATTATAGGTTATAATTTTTTTGGAATGAAAAATTTGATGTATGAAATAACATTTGGGGTTAAAACATGTTATGGTTTACTTACTTATTTATAATAATGGTGGAATTTTATAAGAATTATATATTTTTTGGAAAAAGAAGACATGTGGACCACATGACAACTCATCGCATCGAAAAAAGATGTGGGAATTGAACCAAAAAACAAATTGTGGCTGAGGTTTATCACCTACCACTGACCTACATGAATTTTATAGTTAGTATGAATTATTATCTTTGGTTAAATGATTTTATGGATTAGAAAACTGTTGATTTTTTGGAACATATGTTTTACCAAATTGATATCATTTGTATGGGAAAATTATTTTCTGATTTACTGATAAATGTTATTTGGGAAGACATTCACTCTTTTGGGAACACTATAATACTAAGGAAAATATAATACTATTGGATTTCATTTGAAGAGTAATGGTTGTATTTTTTTGGAATGATCTTTTTTATATTTCGGACATATGGATATTTGGGTTATTTATGGAAACGATTTACTTATCATGAAGAATAGGTTATAAGGTTAATTATTTTTGAGTATGAGAATTTATGTTTAGTTGATGTTATTGGGAGATAAATGTTACAATTTACCATGGAAGGCTATGTGATCACAAACTTCTGAATTTTGGGTTTCAATCTTAGTTTAGATTATTTTCAGTAATTTTATAGAAAATTGTTTATTTAATGGTACTTTGTGTTTTCTTTGTTGAAATTTAGAGATTAAGAGTATTATTTATTTTTATAGAGAATTATCCATCCATCCAAATTTAATTCTTTATTTTTCCAACACTTTTATGAGGGAAAGTGAGACCCCTCACAGTTGAGGAGATCAAACATCAAAAGAGACTACTCACTTGTTAAAAACTAGATTGAGACTATTGGAGTCAAATTAGCAAGACAGTTTCCATGGAAAGTACTTTACCTGGAAGCCTAGATCATTTTCAAGAAGTGCTTCATAACAAGTTGCCAGGTATTCCCATGTTTTCATGTACTCCTCTTTTCTATTTTTTTCCCTATTGAAGCCTCTAACCAATATACGATCTTGCTTTTCAATACACTCCCCTTTCTCCTATGTACCTTAAAATCAGAGAAATATACTCATCATTTGTTCAATATCATCCCTTTTTTCCTTAATAAAAAATTCTTCCTCCTTCATTTCCTCACCCGAGTGAATGAGTAGATCCATCTTCTTATCCGAATCAATATCCCCCAAGCACTGCCAATCGACAAGAGGCCCTTCCATAGGCTGCTGAAGATCATCCTCTATTGCCACCATCACATATTTAGATTGAGTTTTCAATTCTCCATACTGATCAATTGCCCTATTAGTAGCCACAAGTTCTTTAGACACCTGGTCATTGTCCTGTGCTCCACCATCTTTCTTACCATCCACATACTCGTCAGATCCCATCCTCTTTCTCTTGTAATTGTTGTCTGCATTATTATTACCCATCAGATGGAGTTTACCATTACTTGTAGACCACATAACTGGAGGACTAGGTAAGTTAGAGTATTCATTTCTCCCTCACATCCTCTTGTTATGCCTAATAAAGCCTTATGAATCAGTAATTGTATTCTTGCCCTTCCTTGATGAGGATCCATATTATTCCTCTGCCAAGACCACTTCCATAGGCTCAAAGGGTGAGTCCGAGACTAGATCTGCCTCTTCGTGGGTATCCTCCCTACCAGAGAAGGGTCCTCTCTTTGTGTATCCTCCATCATGATGCCTTATTCAATAATCTGAGAGTCATATTCTCCCAAAACAACCAAAACTTCAAACCAGTTATGGGAATTTTTTAGCATACCTCCAGTTTTAACCTTCTCGGCATAAGAAGGTTGTCCCCACATGTCCTGTGCGGTTATGTCCGGACCCCTTGGTTGAAAAAATCCAAAAACCATGTATTGAAACAACAAAGAGGTCTCTCCACTAGAGGCTGGATACACACCTGCTGCATCCCTCACCATGTCACCACTGGGTAAAAAAGAATCCAGATGCCTAACCATCTCTGCATTCAAGCGTGGATCCCTCTCATCAAGACCTGTTTCCTTCTCCTGCACAAATCCAGCAGTCCTTCTGACCCCGTTGCTTCCTACCGCACATGTTTCCTTAGAAGAAAACCCAATACAAAAATTAGCTTTCAGTCCACTAAAAATTCCAGAAACAGTGGGGCCGCGTTGAGAAACCATAGCTGGCTTCTGAGAAGCCTCTATATATTTCCCAACGACCTCCAACCCCTCTAGTACAACACTGCACATCTCCAATTTCCCACCTAGAACTGCCACTGCTCTCAACTTTTTCCTCAACGATTCACTTTCTTCTATTGTGACAGAAGAACTCTCAATCGCTCCAGTAGCCAACTGACCCATCTGTGGGGCCTTGCGCACTACAATAGAATCAGTATCATGAAGATCCATATGTCGATCTCTCCGAGGAAAAGGGGAAGAGCTTCTTTGGAATCTTCTAACTTCGTGACCCAAACTATTACAACCTACATAGAAATGATCCCATGAATCATAGCATACCTTCTGCTACCAGCGAAGTTCTCCTTCAACCTCTATCATTATGAACTCCACTGGAATCTTCGAGACATCATCTTCGATGAAAATTATTGTAGAAATCGGGTGGAAAACTGAGCGAGTATGGGAATTGGAAGAAAGGTATTGAACCATCATATTACGAATCAACTGAAAAATAACTGGATTCTGGAATGGTAATGGGATTCTAGGGAGTGAAATCCAGATCACCGTAACCAGGGAGTCAAGTAATAGGTGAAATACAAATGACCACCGAAAGAGGAAGAAACAGAAACCCTATATGACTCGTAGAGCATTAGGCCAGTCAAAGTTTAGGTCCTCCTTATTCGAAAATTGAATAATAATATGACTTTAATCCATAAGGCCAAAAACTACCCGATCCTAAAAATACCATGAAGAGAAGACAAACCAGTAGAAGGCATCAACAGAGGGCCACTTCTTCCCAAAATGAGAAACCAGTGCAAGGTCCAGCAGTACCGAGGATTCCGTGAGTTCTAGAGTAGAAATTAGAATAGAAAGATTGCCATCCACACATGACTGATCATTAGGGCTCACTTCAATAGTGGGAAAGCAAGGAAGAGGAGACAGATCTGTAAAAGGGGAAAATGAAGGACCGCTTGAGGGGAATGAAAGAGAAGGAGCTTCTGCCTCCATCCTCGGACGAGGGGGGCCGAGGAGGGAAGACGACACCGCAACCATGACCTATGCCATGGGAGGTAAGGGAGGAGGAGCGGAGCGAGCTACCAAGACCCAGCTCTCTCTTTCTTCAAATTATTAAAGAATTATACATTTTGGATCATATATGATCTTATAATAACAATTTTTTTTTTGGATAATTTTTTAAGATAGATCTAAAAGATGGTTAATATTTTTTTGATTATGTGATTCTATAGAATATGATTCTACTGCTTTAGGTGAGACCAAGTCATCTTGAATACTCATCATTTGGAGAAAAGATCATTTTTTGACAAATATTTATTAGAGGATGAAACACTACATGACCAGTACGTATGTTTGCTTATGTTCTTAGTCAAGCACATATACAGATAACTCAACCATGTGAAATGGGCCAAACGAAAAACATTTTCCATTTTTTATCTAACTAGGTAATCTAATATTTTTTAACATATTACATGTTTATGGTTTTCTAGTAGTTAACATTATCTGGAAAATGTTTTATATCACTCCCCATCAGAACTAGATGGTTAGTTATTCTTCCGTATCCATGTTTTTCTACACGGAATCCTAGAATGTGTTATCTTAGATGACTTTGAACATATCTATATTTATCATAAAGTGCTAGTTTTATTGAATCTTAATCTGATGCGGGATTTTCAATGATGTTTTTTGGGATAATTTTAAAATTGTGGGGACCGAATTTCCAAAAGGGGGGAATGATGTAACAACATATGTATTTATGAATAATACATTTGCATATTAATTAATATTCATTAACAATATATTACATTTATGTTAAATAAGACACTATTTCAGATAGCATACTTGACATTCAACAACTGGTTTATGTGAAATCATATATTTTACACAACATTGAGTTATACCAAAAAATAATACAATAATATTATTATTATTTTAAATGGTAGTTAACATCAAGTCGTTGTACTGGATGGAATGAAAATAGTTAACTATATTATTATTCAGAAAATTAATAAATTTTTTTCCATTTATTAAATGATTTTTAGAGGTTTAAAATGATAATGATTTCAATTGTTGGAATAAAATACTCTACATTTTCTTCAAAAGGACGGTTTACCGTGTTTTGATAGAGAAACATTTTTAAAAATAGTTTTTGTCACTTTTATGTGTTATGTTTTATAGAATAAAAATATTAAATAGTATAAGGACATAAAAATTTACCTTTTCTGATATGTTGGTATTTTATTGATGATGTTCGTATTTTAATTAATAGTAAAAAATACTATATTTTAATTTAAAATTTACTTTTCATCTAATTTATTTATATAGATAGATTAAATTTCTAATTTGATTTAAAGTGTAATTGGATTAAGTTTTTATCATTTACTAAAATGATAGATATTGGATGTAATTTCACATTGAAATTGACATAAACACATGTCAATCTATTGATATTTTTTACTTTTTAAAAACAAGCTTTCTGGTTTTGACTAAGAGAATTAATTCTAAGTTAATTTCAGAAAATTATAAGTTTTCCATTTGGAAAAATGTATTTCTAATTTTTAATCACAATGTTTAAATTGTGTAAATATGTACCTTTTATTTTTTGACATTATGAATACCAACTTTGGTAATTTTTATTTAACACAATTGAATGTAAATCGAGTAAATTAGGGTAAAAAACAATATGATATGGATAATAAAATTGCCATAACTCCTGCAAAAATTCTATTGGATGAATAAAAGTCGACCAATATCACCTGTCATTCAGAATGTATTCATTTAATGGGATTTTGTTCATGAAGGTTATGTAATTATTATTAAAACAATAGATAGTGACGATATGTCACTCTCTTTCCTCTTATAAGTATAATAGTATTAATTTACAGATATATTTGATAAAACATCAAACGTAAATATTTCTCAAAAATATAATGAAATTATATATAAAATGAAAATTTATTTTTAATTTTTTTTAGATTAAATAAATACCATAAATGTTGACACAACATTGAAATAGTAATAATATTATTAATAGAAATATCAAATAAATGATATTATTAATATTAAAATAAATATAATATGAAAAAATTTATATCATACACGAATTTTCGGGATGACTATGATATGTTAGTATATTATTAAATATTTTTTTACATAATCATGTTTTTATGAATTTTTAAAAAATTCAAGTATGAACAGTGTCAAAATTGATATAATTCATAACTTAAAATTTAAAATCGTTTATAAATTTTTTTAAAATTAATTAAAATATATTATATGTAAAAATTGTCATGATAAGTCAAAATATTTGTTAAATTGTACTTTTGATGTTCATTTAACATGTTATGGAAAATAAATTAACCCACAAAATTTAAATAATAATATATCATTATAAGATTAAAAATGGTAAAATTAAGGGTAATCCAAACATATTAGGGTTTAAAAATATTAAAATCATGTATAATTTGAATTGGATGATAGGGATTACGCCGAAAATAATATAATAATATAAATAAATGAGTATGGTAACATTATTAAACGAAAATCAATCTATAACTAAATAATATTTCAAAAAATTCCTAAAGTTTCCCTCCTCCCTCTTATAAAAGGAAACCCCATCTACCCACTTACTCACACATTTAAATCATCTTGGATTAACCATATTCTTCTCAAATAAGATCCAAAAATCATTAAATTCCTCTTATATTTCTTAAATTGGGTAAAAGGATATTCAAGAAAGCATTTGGCTCAAATCAAAGAAGTTACCCAATTTAGATATAATGTCTTCTCTCAAGTACCATTCCTTTATTTATTCCTTATCCACTCCCTATGTTGTTCTTATTATTTGATTTCATAAAAACTACACTATCCTCAATATTCTATGTTTTTTTATGTGATGAATTTTAACAAAACTTCCACACTCCTCCATCTAATAGATATGTACATATTGACTATATGTACGGTGAACTATTTCCTTCGGAAACGATGATTGTTAAATTTTCTCCTACTACCACTCATGGTTTCCATTAGGATGGAACTTTATTAATATATGACATATATTTTATTTTTATTATTTAATGATTCGGAAATTTTTATTTACAAATTTTTATTTACAACATACCTTTATGCTTTCCATAATGTGTAAATACGACAATTTAATTTGAGAAAGTGCGGACCATCGTCCCCTCAAAGTGATATGAATCATCAATTCCATACATAGAATATATAAAGGATGTATTCAATGAAATTATGTAACATAAATAACAGAAATATTATAATGTAATTATAATATATATATATATATGTATCATTTAGTTCTCATTCTTCTAATATGATAATGAAATGAAAGTAGCCTTTACGCGTACGTATGACCTACCATATCCATGAACTATTCATTTAATTTTATATCTCCAAATATTATGGACATAAAAAATACATATATACTAGATATATATGATATCTAAATCATGAATAATAATATTTTAGAGATGATGTCAATTTGACTACATCAACAAGTTACATCAAAAAAATTTATTTTTTACTCTAGTATAAAACTTTTACAAAACGACAGATATTCACTAAAATAATTACAAAATTGTAATAAAATGGTAAAAATTGAGATTAAAAGAATAATAAAAGTGAAAAATGATCTAAAACATGTATAAATTATCATATGTTTATTATAATGGTTATTAAAGAATAAACATGAAACCTCATATTCAAGTTAAGGGCTTTGCCTCAATCTCCTTTCATTAAGGCATATTTTGATGTTATACACCATCTTATATTAAATGGTGAATAATAAACCAATTTTAATTTTAATTTCATTAAAATGAAATATTTTTTATATAAACCTCTTTATAAAATGAAAAAATGAATGTTTCTAATGTATGCGGGGACAACGACCACTCCGTCATCGTAACCGTTATTTGATATTTGGATTCTTCTATAAGAAATAATTTTTTCAAAAGATAATTAAATCCCTTATTCTCTTTTTGGGTGTCTTTTACATAAACACATTTATATATTTTGATATTTTTTTACTTTTTAAAATATATCTTCTGGGTTCTAAAGACGAGAATTAATTTTAAATTAATTTTTACCAATTCTGTGATCTGAATTTGGAAAAATGGATTCCATATATGTAATAAAAAGGTGAAAATTTTATAAATATGTACCTTTTATATGTGTAAATTTTTAATAGTAACTTTGGTAATTATTATATAACATAGTTGAAGGTAAATTTGGTAAATTAGGGTAATAGACAATATGATAAGGATAATAAAAATACCGTAACACCTACTAAATTCCAATTTGATAAATAAAAGTCAACCCGTATCATATATGCGTTAGAATTTATTTATTTAATCGACTTTCTCCATTAATGTGATTTAATTATTATTAAATGAAAAGAATGTGATAATATGTCATTATCTTGTCACTTATAAATATAATAATTTTAATGTAGAGATACAATTAATGAAACATTGAACATAAATATTATCCAGAATGTTGGTCAAATTATCTAGGTAATGAGAATTTACTTTTAATTTTTAGAGATTATATAATTTCCATACATATTGACACAACCATCATATAGTAATTATATCATTTATAGAAATATGAAATAAATGATATTATAAATATTAAAATAAATATTATATGAAATAATCTACATCATATATGAATTATTTAGAAGACTATGACATGTTAGGATTGATTTCATGTATTTTTTTCTATGTAAAAATGTTTTTATGAATTTTTGAAAATGACATATATGAATAGTTTCAAAATTGACATTATTCGTAAATTAAAATATAAAAAATATTATTAAATGTCTTAAAATTCTTAATAATATAATATTCATAAAAATTGTTATGATAAGTCTAAATATATCCTAAATAGAACTTTTTTGTTTCGTTTCACATGTTATGGTATTTAAATCAACCCACAATGTGTAAAAAATACAATATCATGGTATAATTAAAAATGGACAAATAAAGATTAATCCAAAAATATAAGTGTTAAAAAATTCAAAAAACGTGTATAATTTTAATTATATTATGGGTATTAGACCTGAAAAATATTATCTTGGTTATAAATGAGTTGGAGACCAATATAAACATAAAATAAATTTATAATAAAATAATATTTCAAGACTTTCCTAAAGTTCCCCTCCTCTCTTTTATAAAAGGCTACCACCTATACCCAGTTACTCACACCTCTCAAGCCCCTTGTCACATCCAATATCAACTCAAATAAGCTACCATAATCCATAACTTCACCCTAGAATTCTTAAGTGTGGGAAAATACTATTCAAAAATCCTTTTGGCTCAAATAAAAATAATTTACCCGACATAGAGGTGACGTCTACCCTCAAATACCATTCCTTTATTTTCACTATCCACTCCCTATTCTATTAGTATTAATTGATTACATAAAAAAATAGTATCCTCAATAAACTGAGATATTTTTATGAGAATAATTCGAACTACACTTCCACACACCTCCCTCTAATGGATATGAATATACTATTTCTATGTACGGTGAACTACTACCTCACGAAACCATGGTTATTCAATTTTCTCCTACAACATATAATGGTGGACATTGTGATGGAAGTAAATTTTTATATGATATATATCATATTAATATTGTATCCATACTTTGGTAATTTTTATATAAAACATACCTTTATACTTTCCATAATGTGTAAATACGTTAATTTCATTATAGGATTTGCGGACTACCGCTACCTCAAAGTGATGATACTCATTCATGAAATATATGGAATTTATAAAGGATATAGTTAATGAATTTTATTAACATATATAACATACATGTTATACTATAATTACAATATGCAAATATATCATTTATTTTTCATTCCATTAATATGAAAAATAAATGAAAGTAGCGTTCATGCATTTGTACAACCTACAGTTTTCTTGAATGGGGCATTTAAGTTTTTATCTACCAATGTTATTGAGATAATAAATACATATATAATTGATACATAATATATTTAGATCATGAATAATAAAATTTTATTATAGGATAGACGTTTTACTACATGGACATGTTACATCAAAACAAGTTTATTATTGACTCTCATGTACCGAACATTAAAAAAATGACCGATATTAAATTAAATAATTAAATAATTGTTATAACTTTGTAATAAGTGTTATAAACATAATAATAAAAATGAAAATGTTTCTAAAACAAGTATTAACTAACCTATGTTTATTTTTAAGTAAATTAAATAATGAACGTAACAAGTTAGATTCAAGGTATGGGACATCGCCTCAATCTTCTTCCATTGAGGCATATGTTTTATTTTATACACCACCTTAATTTATATGATGTATAATAAACCCCATTAAATTTTAATTTCATTCAAGTGGAATATTTTTTATACGAATCACTTTACAAATGATAAAAGGTATTTTTAACATATGCGGTGACAACAACCTCTCTACCGTCTTAACCGTTATTTGATATTTGGAATCCTATATAAGACATAATGTTTTTAAAAGGAAAAAAACTCCCTTATACCCTTTTAGGGTGTTTTGGTATTCAAAAGGGTTCGTAATGTAGTTTTAATATTTCAATATCATGAAATGATATCTTGTGATTTCAAATGATATATTTTGAGTGAAATGTCGTTAATTTTAATCTTTTACATGTTACAGTTATATAAAGGTACTTAGATATTTGATAGGTGGTTATCTGATAAACCAAAGTCGAGTGGTTACATGATAAAACAAATATGAGTGGTTCCGTGATAAACCATGGATGGTTGGTTACGTTATAACCACCAATGCATTGGGTATGGAAGTCGGCGATATAGTTATTCCATTTAGTGATATGTGTGGAAGTCGACCGTATGGTGATTCTATTTAAGTAATTTTTTCGCAAGTATCATTTATATAATATATGTTGATTTCATTGTGTTTATAATAAATAATTTTGTAAAAAAAAGGTTAAGCAATGAGATTATATTTAGTGATGTTTATTTATTACTTCTTAGAGGATAAAGGTATTTCTTTTGAAAAAGTATCATGCTCTTCATAAGAATTACAATTTTTTATCATTGTGTAACCCTTAATAAGATTTTAATCACATCCCATGTTTTGAAATGTTTTTCACAATACTTAAAGAACAATAGAGTTAAAAATGGGATCAAGGAAAATTCTTTTTTTTGTTAACATGAAACGACACCATGTTTCTTTTTAAAGATTTTTTGTTTTATCCTCCCATAAATTTCAGTATTTTTATCAGTTAACACCATTGGTTACTATATACCATGAAATTACATACAACCATGACATTTTCCCCTCTCAATAAACTCCAATTTAATAAAATGGTTCTCTTTTAATTATATTTATTTATCCACCACCATGGGAACTATTGACATACTAATGAATGGAAATATTTTACGCAAAAAATGATCTGAAGTGTTAAGTAATTATTGGGAAGAAACTAGTTACTCTATACTAGGTAGGATATTTTTCATTAAATAATTCTATACCCATAGGATATTAATAATTTATTGATCACAAACATCAAATTCATTTTCTTGATTATTTATACAATTCCTATGTTGTCCTTGACTGTTTGTTTGGTTTAGGTTTCTTCTACTGGGTTCCATTATATAGAAAATAGAATATATTAATTAGTAATATTATTAACAATAAGGTATAATCATGAATTATATATTTCATTTTCTTATTAACAATATTCTTACAAGAATAAAATTCATTAATAAGCATTATAATTTTCTACCGTTAAAATCATTTTCCTCTACCAACATTCTTAAAAATCTAGTTCCATAGGTTTCTACTAAACCTCTATATGATACATACTATAATTCCCCTAATATATATCACCTGAAGTTATTGGGATATTTATTACATGCTAATCATGTTACCTGATAGTACGTACATATTATGCAAGTTTATTAGTCCTTAAGTGACTGGATACATAACATTACATTAAAAAATTTGTTATTACACAATTGAGCAGAAATAAATATTATATAATGTTATATATACGTATAAACATAGATAATATTCATCCTTATTATATTGTTAAACGAGAAACAAAAGAAAATTTTGAGCTCAAATGCTTTGTAATGGATAACGTATACTACATGTTAACATTTTATGATAATGACATAAGAAATGTAGGGGAAATAAAAATAAAATAACAAAAAAATGAATAAATTTAATAACATAATCCATGGATGAAAATGTAAATAAAAAAATATTGATAAAATTAAATAACAAAATAATAATAGAACTGATTGGAATTCATATTTCTAAAATTAATAATCATATATTTAATTACTTATTTTAGGAAATTATAAATAAAGGAAAGGTAAATATCCATTACCTTATATCAGTTATCTCATGAGAGATATTAGTGAACACATGGGATATATAATTCCCGACCTTCCCATACTATAAATTACTAATGTATTCCATCATTTAATAAAAAATCAAAGGTTATAAATGGTATAATTTTTAGTAATGAACAATATATAAATAGTTACCATATTTATGAATTAATCCCATTTTATAAAACATTATAGTATAAAAAATGGATATATTGGCATGTTGATTTATTTAACTAGTCATAAAATTATTATGTATGTATTGGTTAATTATTTTTAATCATATAATTAATAATTATGGATTTATAATGCTCAAATAAGTAGCTTTATCAGGTGAAAAATAGAGAAATATATTTATAAGAAAGTTATTAGCATTACCAATGAGTTTAACTAATTGAATGAATGTATTTATAATTATAGGAGACCAAATAAATTTTTAGATAAAGCCTATATATAAATATCTATATATAATAACATATATTATATCTACTCTAGGGATATAAAATTTCTTTATGTAGAAACCTCTTTTTTTGACTGTTTTGATCACTAAAGGTGATCTTTATCCAAAGTAGTATTTAATCAACATAAAACACATTATAGTATATGACAGAAATCTCACATTAGTTTCCCTTAAATAAAGTTATCTATGAGAAATAAATAATAAATAATACAAGAAGTACATGTACTACGTATATATTTTTTGTCATGGAAAATTAAAAAATTTCTAGACTCTTCCATGAATTTTAGAAAATAATTGACTTATGAACAATGTATAATGTGTGTGAAATGGGAACTGACATGTATATGAATTAATTTTTATTATACATATAATGACATCATAATAATATTTTCATAATGAAATAAAATTTGGAAAGGATACGACATTGGAAATTTAATTATTAATTTATAAGATAATGAAAAAGAACCCTTAAATCTATTGAGCTTCATGGACACAAGTCAAACATTGGAACTGACCAAAATATTCATTATTGAAGTGAGAGATATATAAGGGACTTATTGAGGGAGTTATAAAGAGGGAAATTGGAATTCTATTTCGGAAAAATGGTATGAAGGAGTGTATCATGACCCCCTACTTTCAATGGTAGACTAAATGGACTGATAATAAAGAATGATAGAAAATGACTTCTGAAGTCCACCTTCTGTAGGCCAAGGGTGGGGATATGATCTGAGGTTATATAAAAAACTAAAATGGGATCCATTATAATTAATATAATGATAAGGATCTAGAGATATGATAATTAACCACTAAATATATCAATCAAATAGTATAAATAAACCCAAAATGTTACCCAATTCATGTCATGTAAAACAAGAAAAAAAATGAACCATGGTGAATTATAAACCACTGTATCAACATAAACTCTACTATCCATGATTTTAATGCATATCTCAGTGTTTTAACCCCTATTAGTAACCTGAAAAATAGATTATCTTCCAATTTTCACTAATTAATCTATTTATCTTCATATTTAAATACAAATAAATCTTACACAATCCCCTATTTCATTGCAAACTACTTATCATATTTTAGTTTATTAACCCATTATCACAAAGTCATGTAAAACCCATGTTTCTAACATATCATTAGCTCTAGACTCATTCCATAACAACTGGGAAACTACCACACATTCGGAAATACAATAATACCATCATCTGAAAAATATGACAATATATCTTCTCCTAGGTTATGATCATAACCTAACATTCATACACCAATATCCATCAAATGACCACCACAACTCAACCCCCAATTGTTCCCTTACCAAACAAACCCATAATCACCACTTCAACATATATTACCCATAAACCAGTCCCCACTATCACCACACGAGCCAAAAAAGGATACTGAAAATACTATAGAGTAAACTATATACACCCACACACACAATATATTTCAAATTCAATATCAATCAAAATTCAATTTCTTCATTAAAGAGGGATTATACCACATTCCATCAAATCCATCATTTTAATTTTCACACAATTATAAATATTCACACACAACCAATTCTTTATCCATATGTTAGTGCTTATCTATTTGTGAGATGTGGGTTAAAACAAGATAACCAAAAATGGTTTCAAAATTCAAACTATTTACTTCACACATATATATTATCCATAAAAATTATTTTATCTACCTTATAAAAAGTAAAAATAATTAATGAAGTGAAATTAAAGAAATTTAAAACAACTGTTACTTTTCACTTCCCTTTTAATTTTATTTGAATTAATTCATTATTTTCATTAATTAGACACCATACACCAAATGAAAAAAAATCATTCTAGAATCATAGATGCACCATGAACATGGATGGAATGAGGATATGTAACATTAAAGAAGGATTACTGATTCTCTATCCTAGGAAAAGACAACGAAGAGACTCCCACGCTATTAGAACCACACAAAAAAGGTGATAGAAACATAGAACACAATATATTTTATCATCCTTATGACACAAAATCATGTAAATTAAACATTACTATAATAAAAACAATCTAGATAGGGACCCAAAGGGTAAACATAACTAGAATGAAGATAAAACCATCTCACCATTACCAAGAATCAATCTTTTGAGTCTGGGAATAGAATACATTATAAAAGGTGTGAATAACGAAATGGGATGATCTTAGGTCACCCAGGAGATAAGAGCTAATCATTTAGAATTGTCATTTTCAAAGGAGATTTTAAATTTATATGCAATAACTAAATACATTTCCTTGATTCACACCCTTGAGAACACTATATTAATTAGGTTTTCACCTATGAATATGATGAAAAATAGAGTGATACATCACAACTAGTTCAGGCCTAACTAGCTTCTAGGATTTTAACTTCAAATCATGCCAATTTCATATCTTCTCATGGTATGGCTATAGAATAAAAAACCACCATTCCAAATGCAAACTAAAAAATATGAGGTATAATACTTCCCTGACCAGCCCTACAATCAATAACTCTTTTTTCACAATGCAACCACCTCTTATGAATATGATAGAAGGAAATCCCACACTGATCTTTCAACTCATAGATTTCCTCTATGACGTCACCATTTCAGAATTTGTAGATCCACAAAACATTGCATCACAAGCCTCTACAATTTAATACCCTTTCTATACCATAAGGGTATTCATCAAATTATACCTTATATCGATATACCATAAGATCCTACTTAAGATGATATTACATCTACAACTCCATCAATACATCCCAAAAAAATTCTAAAAACCACCCAAAACTCATAATGTAATAATACGGGATGGTGCCAAAAGTTATATTGACATTGCTCAAATGATTCTCATCCTTTAGAATCAAAACCAAACTTAAAATGGATGGATAATGTGTATTTTTTATAAATAAATCTTTCATGATACTACTCCAGGATCTCATTACAATACAAACAAAATACACAACATTTGACCAAGAATAAAATGAAACAACCAAATTTCATTAGAAAAGTAAAAATCAGTCATTGCATCAAAATTAAAAAACCAAACCCAAAAAACAAGGTCAGAAGAAAGTTATGGTACTAGGAAGTCATTTATATCTATTTCTCTCAAATACCCTCCTATAGAAAATTATTCTTCTTGAGCATATGAAGAAAGGGAACATCACACCCATGAATCTCAATATCTTATTAAACCTGAATCTCAACAAGGTTAATCAAAAATGATTTGTTTTCACAAATATTCTACTATCCTGACATAATGATATGGTATTAATCATAATGAATATGATGAATTTAGGTCACATGGATGATTTTGTGGGTCATGGCTGTCTATAATGGGAGTGTAAACAAATAAAACACTTCAGAAATATTCTCTAGCACATTGAAAGGCCAAAATATTATGGAAAACGGTCAATCACACACCCAAACCTCATCAACTACTAATGAATAGAATCCATTAAGAACATGATATCTCTAACCATAAATATTCTGTGTCTCTAACTATGATATGTATTATAAGATATTTATTTCATTATTTTTAAGTGAAAAGAGTTTAATTTCCTTAGAAATTAAAACAATATTTATATCCACTTTACATCCGTGTTTTGATGTTGATGTTGATTGTGAACCCCTATATAGAGAGTTTTAGGATTGAAATGTGAATATAGAGATACTATTTAGGAAACAATACTTGGGAAGTTGTACAACTTTATCATACATGGTTTGACCATTACTAGAATACTAATATTTTTTTAGAATTTGTCACTTAACACATTTTTAATGTTGTGATCCTTGCTGGATAAATTTTATAAAATCACAATTTATAGTGGTTTTTTTAGAAAATATAAATTTCACATTGTGTTTTGTGTCCAGGTAGAAAATTATTGGAATAATTATGGTAGTTCCTAAAATTTGAAAAAACATACTATAATTGATTTTTGAATCTAGGTGTGAAATTGATAGTGTAAGGGTTGTGAATTACCATTTGAAAAAAGAGATTCCATAGTTAGTGTGATTTATTTTCTCTTAGTTTGATAAAAGTGATGGGTATGTGTTTTATCACATTGATCAGAACTACAATAAATTTTCACTATTCCCTTATTTATTTTTTACTCGTATTTCATTAATATTAATCTATGATATAATCATTTGAATTTTTAGAATGGTTGATTGAATACCCTTTTAAGTATTTGGAAGTCTAATATATAAGACCTATCAATTAGTGTCGGGGAATGACCCCAAGCTCTTTTATTTATACTTTTATATATGTTAAAATGTTTGTAGTAAACCATGATGGGGAAATATATATTTGAGATGGTGATAAAAAAAATCTTGGAAAGGATTTATTACACAAATAACTCCTCATCTGAATGGAACTGAATATGAATATTGGAAATCTTAAATTAAAGACTTCTAAATGCAGTCTGACATTGATCACTATAGTATCATGGTAAAACAAAATAAACTACAAGTGGTTGATCTTGAAACATCTGTTGGTAATGATGAGGTATTGTTTTTTGTGATTACAAAGATATCAATATCGTATATTTTTCTATCAATAAAAATGTGTATAGTCATATATTAACATGTTTAATTGTACCTAATATTAGAAATAAATTTATGTTACTCATAATGGCTTGAATAATCTTCTAATTGCAAAATTATTCATGTTTGGGATGAGTATAAATAATTTATATTTGGTTAATATGAAAATATAAATCAAAATTTTCATATATTTACTATCATTTAAATGGAATGAGTTCTTTATAGAAAGACTTAGGGAATCTAGTTCTTACTAAATGTGTTATTAGATAACATAATATCATGTACCTTGTTAAAATGTCAATTATTATTTAATGAATGAAGTGTATAAAATATACACTTAATGATATTACTAAATTATATTTACCATATGAATTTGATTTTAAAAACTATTAACAAATAAAATAATAATAATAATGGAATTGATTTTATGAAAATGGATTCAACAAGCACTGTTGATTCTTGAATTAAAATTAGTGACATGAGTGAACATGGCCATGTATCAAAGGGATAACAGCCAAATAAGAAAGGATATTCAATATAATCAAGAACTGATTACATAAGAGATGATTAGAAGTAAAAGAGAATTGTTATTTTGGATTAAAATTAATTTTTTGACATTAGAGAAAAGGTGAACATCCACCAAAATTACCTATATTGGAATAAAAAAAATCACAAGATAAAAAAATATTACAAATAGATGTATCATATGATATCTATCTAGATACAATCATTATATTCCAATTAATATGATAAATTTGGATTCAGAAAGAAATCATCATGTTTTTCACTTATGGCTTAAATTAAAAAGACAAGTAAATCTTATTGTTATTCCTCTTCTAAATTTTTCTCAAATTCTACCACTGATAACCTTCTTAAGAATAAATATAGTCTTAGTCCATAAATTTAATGGATAAAAATTTTTATAATTCTTTTAAAATAATATATATGTAATTTACTATATAAAATAATGACTTTCGTAGTACAAATTTATATTATAATAAATAAAATGTTATAGAATTTTTGTTTACTATAAGAGTTTCTTGGGAAAATTTTGATGTTTAAAAAATTGAATTAAAATTTTCACAATCTAGAAATGAAAATATTAAGGAATGTAAGGATTGAAAATTCAATTTCACATAAAATAAAAATGATTCTAAAGAAAAAAATTTAAATTTATTTCTTGATGAGAATAAAAGACATAAATTAAAAAAAGAAAAACCATCAATCCACCTATGTTTCAGTTAATTAAAACTATGATATATTTATGAGTATGAATAAGGGAATAAAAATATAAATAGTCATGGATATCCTATGATGTACAAAGAATTCGTTGTGAATATATTAAATGTATACAGATCTAATGTAACTTGTCTTATATTTCAAATAAATGGTCCTCATGAAAATAAGTGTTCCATGATATTTTAATAATATATGGGGAATAAAAACTATTTTATTTAATTTTTTTTCTTCTAGATCATTTTCTTAAATCATTTTGGGATCCCAAAATCTTAAAGTGTAATCTCATAGGACCCATGTTTTCATGGGAACAAAAATATTATTATATATATTTTTTTTATGAATTATGACTTGGAAGTGTCATGAAATGAACTTATTACATGAATAATGGATTTTTAAGAAACATGACTTGTGATGCTTCAAATAATCTATCATATAACAAGTGTTTTGGTGGAAGTTTTACCATTGGTGTTAATTAAAAGGAATGGTAAATTATTTTGGTGAGGATGGGATTTTAAAGAATTGTTATTATTTATGATTATCTATATGATTTTAGTTTGGAACATAATTTTATAAGTATTTATAAGTTATTATATGTTGGAGTGTGTGTTATCATTAAAAAAGATTTGTTTTTTAATTACAAAGATTTGTTTTTTTATGAAAATTGAAAAGAAAATATTTATTCCATTAATTTTTAGGAATTTAGTGACTAAAATGTTATTTAATAAAATAATTTAAAGCATGATAACATTTTCAAGTAGAGTAGATTATTTTATGTCAATATAATTTTATGAAACAACGTATACAAGTTGAAAATATTTCTATACACACCCATGTTAAATCTAGATGTCAACATCATTTTTGTATCTTTTTTAAATAGTAAAAAACATTGAATTTATTTTAGGTATGAAAAAAGTTGATATACTATAATTTTTATTGATCTCATTAAATAAGATCATTTTGGCTAATACAGGACAATTGTTTACATGGGAAATGATTTTTTTTAATTTACTTTACATTATTATTTTTACATGGCTTTATTTTCTTTCACATAAATTTGATACATTGCCTTTATTTTTTATTTATTTTAAATTTGTTCAGAATAAAAAGGGGAACATATTTAAATTAATTATTAGTGATCATGGTGGTGAATTCCATTAATATATAATTTAAAAATTTATGTGTTGAAAAGGACAATTTTCATAAATTTTCATCTCCCATATCCCCACAAAAAATGGTATTGTTGAACGTAAAAAATAAAACAATTAAAGAAATGAGTAGAACTATGGAAATAAATTTAATATTCCTAAATATTTATTTGAAGAATATGCCAATACAAAATTTCATATTTCTAATATAGTTCTTCTTAGACACTTATGAGATACAAATAAATATTAAATTTTGGAGGAAAGAAAACCTAAAATCATAAATTTTAGAGTTTTTTTATATTTATGTATTTATATTAATTACCATGGATTCTATTAATAACATTGATTCAAATTGTAAAGAATTTATTTTAAATATAAATTCAAAAAATATTAAATCATATAAGGCTTATAATTAATGAAATTTGGTTGTTATAAAATCAATTTGTGATATGTTTAATGAAAAATATTTGAGTAGAAGGGAATATAATTTAAAAAAACGTGAATATTAATATAGAGAATTTATGTTTTGTAAGGAAAAATATCAGGATAAAGATGTAGATATTGAGGCTGGGGGAGAGAATATTTCATATGAATAAAATAATTTGTGAATTGTCTTGGTAGAATTATAGAGACCCTATATCAGATATACTAATTTGAAATGTAAAATAAAATTCTCTAACAAGGAGATCATATATGAATACTTGAGATTAATAGGCATTAATTTTTAATTTTGTACCAAATTAAGATGAATAATAATTAAATGAATATAATTGGATATGGGCTATAAATAATGAGGAAAATAAATTTACTATAAATAGTTTGGGGACATTTTTTCCATCTTCTGATTCTCATGAAATTGGTACTAAATCAAAATTTAGGAAAAATTTGATGAATTTTGAAATATTTGTTAAAAATTAATACATAATTATTTCTCCAAAAAATATTAAATAACAAGGAATATATTTTAAACATATTATGAATATGTTTCTAAATTTGAGTCAATGATAATAATCTTATCTTACAGAAAATTTTACGTTTAGTATTTTTTAAAAATGGATGTCAAAATTGATTTTCTAAATAGTTATATTGTTAAATAAAAATAGTTTATAAATCCCATAAGATTGTAAATGAGAAGAATCTTGGTCATATTTTATAATGATCTATGGAATTATATTTATTAAAATAGGTTCTAACCCCCATTTAATTATATGTTATCACATTTTCATTCATAAATATTTTTGAAAAATAAAATTTGTTACTAATTTATTAATTAAGAAAAGTGTTAATGATATTTTAGTTTTGAATATTTATGTTGATGATATTATATATGGAAATTTTTTTGAAAATATTTTGGATGAATTTTTATAACTAGTGGTGTCTGAATTTTATATGAGTATGATGAGAGAGGTTAATTAATTTCCTAGAATTTAAGTTTATAAAATAAATGAGGACACATTTATTAACAAGTCAATATATGATAAAATATTGTTCAAATATTAATATTAGAGTCATGTTAATTTATGAATTGTCCCATGAATACCAAAATTAAATTAATGATAGTCAAAGAAATAAAATATATAGTTATTAAATCATATTGAGGTATGATTTGAAGTCTAAAATATTAAATTACTCTAGTGCCTGAATTATTTATTTTTATTTTGTTAATTTTGGACTTCAAGTTAATCCTAACGAAATTTATATAATAATATTATGAGGATAAATATATATGTTAATTAATAATTTAAACTAGGTTTGTTTTACCATAATAAAAATTATTTTAATTTTTTAGCTATTAGAATGCTGATTTTAGAGGACGAAGGATAAGTAGAAAAATTGCTTCTCTTATCTAATGCTTTCATCGAAAGTGTGTAGTTTCATTAAATTCAATGAATTGTTTTTCTATTTATACTACTAAAATTAAATATGTAGATAATCCTTCATGTTTTCCATGATAAATTTGTATCAAATGGATACGTTTTTATTTTTGTTTTGATTTGCATGGGATTCATATTTTTTGTTATAATACCTAAACTATTTTAATGTATTAAAATATTTTTCTCCTCTATAGAATAAAAAATATTGATTTAGATATCATTTCCTTTCTATCATGGTCAAAAAATAAATATACATGTTGAATCTATTCATACTATAAATTAGCATGATGATATTATAATTAAGGATTTAGACTTATCTAAATTTGATAAAAAAATTTTAACTTGGTATGAAGAAACTATAACTTTATATCATATGTATTATAGAACATTAATAAATATATTAATATATCATTTTTTATTTTATTTAATTATGTTTTTTTATTTTAGATTAATAGTTAATACGTTATATATATAGGCCCTTTTTTAATGTAATAATTATTCTAATAGAAAAAGGATTATGTATATTTATTTATTATTGAGATTATTAGATATAAAAGTAATTTAAGAAGGAATTTTTCATTTTCATCACAAATAGTTTTCAAAACCTAATAAAAATAGTTTAAAAAATATAATTTCATAAAATATGAAATGTTTTAAAATCTAGTGAAGTTGAAATCAAGGGGTTTTATTTCTTAAATATATATTTTTGTAAAATATTAAACTATGAGTTTCATTCCCAATATTTATCTATGAATATAAGGGGAGTTTACTATTGTGTATCTCATCAATATAAATGGGAATAATATTTTTCTTTTAAAATATTTTATATTTTCAAATTTGGGGAGAATGTTTTTGAAGTTAAATGATTTTTTTCAATTGTGAATGATGGAAAGTATTAAGTGTATCCTTAAGCCACATTATGTTTTAGATAATAAAAAAATTATTATGTTTCTTTTCAATCTAATTTGAGTCCTTTTTTTAAATATTTTTTCTTAAATTTTATAATTTTATTTTATCATAATATTGAAAATCATATCCATATCGTCTGAATGTTTTATCGGAAATATTCTATATTTTTTATTGTATTATTTAAAAACCACTATTTTATCTTAATTTAAAGTCTTCTAAATATAGAATATTATTTTCCAATAATAATAAACAATTTACATGATTTTATGGAAATAAATAAGGTTAAAGTGGGTTATTGAAACCGTGCAAAAGGGTAAGACCATTTTTGGACGGTTTATCTAAGGCTATAAGTTTCTTTATAAGGGTAAAAACCCCATTATATGAACTGTATAAGGATTCTAGTGAACCAGAAATGGGTAAGAATGACATCCCAGCTTCTTCATAAGGGTAAATAGCCACTACATAAGAGTAACCATGGACTATAAAAGGGTGTAATAGATTTTCTATTTTCTAAATATGAGTATCTTAGGGATCATGCAATTATACAATATCTTTTAACAGAATTTCAATAAGGGCACCAGATCAAGTAATATTACTATGTAAAAGTATTCTCAACAATATGTAATTTTATTTGGATACTACATAAATGAATCTGAAATACCCAATGTAATGCAAGATCACTGAGAGGGGACGGGTAAATCAGTGATCCGCAGTTTAAATTTTTCCATTTTGTAAATTTTTTCCTTTTTCAATTCAACCCCTATGGCTGGTTAAGGCCTTGATCCACTTATCAAATGATGTTTTAAAACAAAAACACACAACATAGGAATTTTCAAGGATTTTTACAAAGACCTACTCTTTTCTGTGATGGTTATTCTCCTCAACATGGATTATTTACATTATCTGATGACGATTAAAAAAAGTAATTGGATAAATCACCTAATTAAAAGTTGTTTAAACCCCGCCAACATTACCAAAACTTATCCTTCTTCTAAAAACTAGTTACATACCTCATATTCAACGTCTCTCTTTAGATCTTTCGATCCAATGTTAGATTACATGATATTATTCCTCCACATTCTTGTAGGATTAGACTTGCTCAAGTAATTGTTCGAGTAGATTCATCAGAATTTGATTTAATTTTTCAGACTTGCTCATTGATTCTGATCACAAGTAATGATTATTTATCTCAGTTCAACAAATTTTTAGGATGATAATTATTTCATCTGACTGAAGTCCTGGCCTCACTAAAATGTGTTCATGTGGTGAATACCCCCTCTTCAAGATAATAAATATGTTAGAATAAAATTTTACAATTTCTTCGCCTTGTTCCCAAAAATTCATAAGTTCATATATTTTAGTTTATGTTTCAATAATCCTTAATACAAAATGTTCTTTATTTTCTTACTTTTACACCCTTTGTTGAAATAATTTCCCTTATGAAAAATTCAAGGGAGGATCACTTAGGTGAATTAACTATTGATTCTTTTGCACAAACCCAAATGGGTAAAATGTGTGAGTGAGTTCTTCCTCTCAAGGGACAGTATATGCGTACACTATTTCGTGGTTTTTGAAACCTTTTTCCTCAGGAAAAATAACCTGAATGTGTTGGTTATTCAATTGGGTTCATTTTTCATTAGTTTCAATTTATCTTTATAAATCACACAAATAATGATGGTTTTGTGATTATGGATGTGTCACTGAAATATGGAATGTGCAACACACTATTCTTTTATGTATTAATGGATTAGATCTTCACATAACAAATCGAGGGTGAAAATAATTTTTTTATCGTTTGAGAGGTCCTTGTCATTCGCATAGTATTATCATGAGGAGGAATTCATTACTATCACAAGCCAAAACTATGTGGATCTTATTTTTTCACAATACTTTTCTTCTTCAGGGAAATGAGAATTCTTTATTTTTTCTTCTCTTTGATCAGTTGAGAGACTCCTTATTTTATAGGTGCGGATCAATGCATTGCTCTGAATTCAAATCCCATTGGATATTATGTGAAATTAAAATCATTCAAAGCCTGATAATTTTAGTTCTTAAATATTAAAATGCAGATACAGATATCCCGCATATCTAGTATTGTTTCTCTACAATGCGGGCTCCTTATTTTGTTGTGTAATCATTATGTACATGCATTAGGAGAATCATGAAACACTAAAGCATGAATTCCCATGGCCCATGACGTGGCCTTGTAATTGAGTTTTCTTCATCTGGTTCTTGTTCATCATATTTCATTGGATGTTTTCAAATATACTTTCATTCATGAGTTCATTATGTCTAGAAGATCCTCATGCATTAAATGCATCAACAATGATGGCCAAAGTATGATCAAGGAGGTGCGGCTTCATCTCCGACCTTACTGTTATGTCTGTTAGTACGGAGGTTGAAGACAACAATGTAGAGGCTTGGGGATCTTTGGATCATAGACCGAAGACTTGGATATGATTTCAGGATATAGTATGAGATGTGCATCCATGATCTATTGTGAAATTAGACGGACAACGAGGGATGCTTCAGTGTTTTTTAAATCATGTCCCACATCAAAACGGAGGCACGTGATGTGTTAGTTTTAATTATCAAACTGCCTCAACCCTTTTTCAGACTACTCTCTCCCCCTCTATTATACCACCCCAAAACAGCTTCTTGTGGGAGCACTCTACACCCACCCTGTGCTCCTTGCCTCCAGGCCACCCTATACGGTGACACTCCACTAGCTCTACAATGTTCCCATGTGGGCACACACTAATGTGGGCCCCGTGCATGACTGTGGTTAGTCATGTTGGCTTGCTAGTCGGGGTAAAGCTCAGCTGCCCACTCATTGCTGTGCGAGCCACGTCCATGGTTGGATGGATGGATAGATTTCCAAATTCCAATATTTTTTATATAAACCTCATTAAATAGTTGGTTAGATACCCAACTATAAATATAAGGAATTCAACATAAAATGAACCATACATAGAATTCAAATAATATTCATCCTTAACCATCTTCCCACTTATTCTTCTCTTCTTTGTGGAAAACCTATTAAGCATTTACGATTAGCTCAGTCTTCTCAAAAACTTCATCCAGGTAGAAACCAGTTTATGAATCATTAAAATGCATCCTAAAATAAAGTATTGCATGTCCTCTTTAAAATGTGGTAACAATGTTTCATTCATTGACACATGTCTTGGAACATAGGATCAGTTCAATAAATAATCTTAATTCATGACACTTCCATAATCATTACTTCAAACATCCACTCATTAAGCACATACTATCATGTCATTAACAAAAATGCAATCCATGGGCTCAACAATCTCCCCCTTTGAATTATTTTGTCAATATCTTTTATGAGCACTCTAATAGTGTCAATATTTGTACCAAAATGTTTTCTACCCCTTATTTGAAATCAAATGAAAAGGGTGAGTGGGGTATTCTCAAAAACATTGTCTCCTTCCATCAAATAATATCTTCAGGAATAATTGAGATAGAGTGATTATATCACATGATTTACTTACCAATGAGACTTTATTTAATCAACTCTATGTGTGTGAGGGATAAACCAGTGTAGAAAATAAGAGGGATATGACCATGGTATTCAATACTATGAATAAACAACCATATATGTGAAATCAGTCTAAGAATGTATTAATTAATATTCAAGGGAATGGAAACAGACATATTCCTCATTGAAATGCAATAAACCTACATAAAATTCATCAAAAAATGATTCCCCTCAAGTGATTTCTCCATCCCCTTTAATTCCCTACGGATTAGTATTAAATCATGTATATAGATTTATGGAATACGGAGGGACCTTTAATTGTTTTTCAAGTGAGAGGAAAATGATGAACATGGCGTTTCTACCATAGATCAACAAACCACTCTGTTGGCATTACTCTGTGAAAACATAAACTACTTGAACATTAGTAGGAATGTATTAAAGCTTGATATATATTTTAACCACCTTTCTTTGAAAAAATGATATCTGATATCAATATTCATGTATTCATTGATAATCCAATGGCATTGTAATTATCACATAAAATCGTTAGTGGTACCTCAGTTTCAACATTCAAATTTTCTAGCTGAACTAAAATCCGAATAAACTGTGTACATTCATGAGTGGTTTCCACATACTCTACCTTTTCTGTGCTCAAAGTTAACAAATTATGCTTCTTGATATTACAACTGACACATCCTTCTCCCAAAAGGATGGTTCCACCAGAGGTAGATCATCTGTCAGTAAAAGCACCATCCCAATCAACATGTGTACCCATCAACATCATGTCTGCACTGTCTTTGTATAAAATCCCATATCTCAGAGTAACTATCAAATATCACAAAATTCTTTTTATCTTCTAATAAGTTATACTCTTTTGGATCACTCTGAAATATGGAACATAATGTAATTTCATATGTTATATCTGACCATGATGATGTGTTAAAATATGGATTCAAATGATACTTCTGAATTCTTTATTTCAACAATATTTCTATTTTCATCCTTGCATAATTTATTTCCAACATAAATGGGTGCTGAAAAAACCTTTTCATTTTCCATTCCTAAATGTTTTCAGCAATTCCCTTACATACTTCTCATGTTATAGAAATATGTAATTTTATTTTTGGACATAACAAAATCCACAAAAATATGTTACCTGAACAAGACTAGACATTTAAATGTTTCTCTTAAATGGATCAACAAATTCTTCAAATAGACCTTCCCAGTCACCAGCAAATATAATGTCATCCACATATATAAATACAATGAGAGTACAAGTGTCCATTTCTCTGACATAAATGTTATTGTAAATTCCACACTTTACAAACATCATATCCCTTAGACAACCATCTAATTTGGAGTACCAGACTCTAGGGGCATACATTAAACCACATAGAACTTTTTTCAACCTTCAGAACGTAATGGAAACTTTTTCCAAAAAAACATCGGGTTGTTGGATATATACCATTATTCAAGATCTCTATTTTGAAATACAGATTTCCCATCCATTTGATAATCCTTGTAATAAAAATGTTATGTAACTTAAAACTATATTATAATGGTTTCCATTCATGAAAATGGTGGAAATGTTTCATCAAATTCAATTCCATCCATATGTGAATATCCTTTGCATACATGCCTGACCGTGTTTCTGGAAACTTCCCCTTTCCTATTTAGATTTTTTTCTATAAAACCACTTGATGCCAACAACATTTTTATTCGTGGGCCAAGATACATGATCCCAGGTGGAATTATTTTTAATTTTATTAAGATCATCATGCATAGATTGTATCCCTTCCTCATGCTCAACTCCTTCAGCAACTTTATGAGGTTGAACTGGTGAAACAATTGCAGTTTGATCTTCACATATCAATATTCTTCTTGTTTTCACTGGATACTATTGATTATAAATGATTTTTTCTGTCTCAAAATGATTCTTTAATTTGTTTCATCAATTCTTTTTTTGTATCAGTTTCTTCACCATCACTAGTATATTCAGTATTGATATCAACAATGTTTGGATCTGTCTCAACATCATTATCATTATTTTGATCCATAACAATTCCATTTTCAACCAAATCTTATAAATCATTATTATCATTAATATAAAATTTGATATTTATTTTAATAAATCTAACATCATTGTAATCAACCAGCTTGTTCATCCTTTTTCTCTAACATCTGTATACATTACCATCATATAGGTATCCTATGAGGATTCCTTCCTTTAAATTTCCTTTATATTTTCACATATTAATGTTCTTTATGATGTAGGTACTTCCAAAAAAATTGAAGTATTTAACAGTTGGTTTTCTGTTGTACCACATTTCATAAGATTTCATTTGTGTTTTGAGCCTCAAAAGACATCACATCTATATATGTATGGTCGTAAATTGAACATATCTCCAGAAAAATGTCGAGATGTTGTGTTCAGCCAACATAGTTCTGCCCATTTCAACTACGCTATGTTCTTTCTTTTGTCTACCCCATTTTTATGTAGTGTATAAGATGTTTTGTATTGATGATTTATTCCATGTTATCATAGATAGATTTTAAAATCATCACAAGTATACTCTTTACCATTATCTAATCCCACATTATTGATAAAGATACACATCTCCTTATCTGTTTGCCTTATAATTTTTTTGAACATTGTAGTTGCCTCAGACTTTTTCTTGATAAACACAACCTTAATAATTTGAATGTAATGATGAATAAATTTCATGAAGTTCAGATTACCTATTATATAATTCTGTCTCATTAACCGACATATGTCTGTACGAATAAGTTCAAGGGGTGTAGTAGATAGAATATCCACCCCTCTATGTGAACTTTGGGTCAAATTTTCTTTCTGATGTGTATTATAAATTTCAACCCTTTCTCATTTTCAATTTGGGAATATCTCTCAAAATGTCATACTTCAGGATTTTAAAAAGAAAACGTTGACCAAGGTGGAAATGTATTCTGCGCCAGTGGTAGTTTTCATCCCTCAAACCCATGTAACAAAAATTAATAGAATCTCCTATTTGAAATATATTTCAAGTTGTCTTATTTATTTGCGTCATAACTCATCTATACATTGAGCACCTTAGGATTCATGAATTCTTTTTGAACACCAAATCATGTCCATCATCCCATTGTTGGATCACACTAAGAAAATTGTGATTTAATGCATCAACAAATAACAAATCCTTAGAATTAATTTTTTTTAGCTTTATTCATTTCGATTCTAATTCCCGGAATTTTCAGAGAACAATAATTTCCAAATATCATGGATCCTCTTTTATTATTTTCTATGATGATTAAAATATTTGTATCACCGGTCTTATGTGATGAAGAACAATTATCTGGAATCCATGACATGGTTTTACTACTGGATTTCGAAGCAACTTCAGAAAAATATGAGTTTTCGTCATACATTTTCTGAATTCCCTTTCAATTCGTGAACTTGAGTGTTTTTTAAAGAAGAAAAATCTTGCACTTTACAAAACCATGGCCTTGTTGATCACATCTTCCAACAGACATCCTCTACGTAGTTAATTTTTTTTCAGTTGGCAGATCAAATTTACTTTTTGTGATTTTTTATTTTATATTTTGCTCCTATTTTCAGAATTTCTCCCTCATGGATCATGACTCATTTATGGTAGGGATAGGTTATATCAACAAAAATATGATATGTGACCAAACACTCCACAACACCAGCAGTATCCTCTAAAACTTAATTTTTCACACTAATAAATACCTTGTCTTAAAGATTGTGGTTTTTTTTTCATTCCGAAGCAAGAGTTTGTCTTTTTTTCTTATGGAATAAATATTATTAGATAATCTACATATTTATTTATTTAAAAATAAGATTTAACAGTAGCCATTATTATCTAGACTCATGTCAGATTTGTTTTTGGACCTCCATTGTTAAAAATAACATATGTATCTTGATATTTGATGAGTGTTGGATTGACCTGCTTCTTTGAACCGATTATTTCACCAGTGTGTGATGATTATTCCTTGACCTCAACATCCATGTTGAAATATTCTCTATCCTTCATCAATATATTTTATGCTTCATGGAATTTTGATTGAGTCGTTGATATTTAATCTTATTTGAGGTGAATCTTTTCCTCAATATATTTAACCATTAATTCCATTTTAGATACCTTTAGTTTGTTCCTTTTGATTTCATAAATATAAAATACATCTTTTTTGAAAAATTCTACTTTTTAATTAGTTGTATTTTATATTTAATTAAATAAAAATCACTTATCATTCTTGATATTTCTATTTTTTCAAAACACGATTATAATTAATTCTTCAACTTGAGTTCTAGATCTGTCTATTCACATTCTTTATCTTCACGATTGAGAGGATCAAACCCTTTTTCGAAATGAGCCAGAAAATTAGTTTCAACTACTATTTGGATACCTGATATAGAGTCAACAACTTCTTCTTAGCTCACATAGCTTCTTCATTCAACGTAAATGAACTTTTTATTACATCCAAAATAATTTATTGAATATTTTGAGATTCTACACCATTTATTTTTCTTCATCGGCCTCTAGTGCAACAAACATATTCATAATAACATTTATAGACAATATTCCAATTCCATTGTAGTTATAACATCTTGGTGGTAATTTTCCATTACCCTTTAACTAGACTTTCTTAAATCTCTTCGATATAAAAGAAATGATTATTTTGTTTTCTTGAACTTTATCTTCAACATCAGAATCACTTGATTCTAAAACATAATCATCTCTGATTTTGAGTATTCTCATAACCTCGAAACCCATCTAATCTTTGATCCTCTTCATGAAAACTGGGATCTCATGAATTTTACATGCAATGATAATTTTATGAAATTCATCAAGAGAAAGATAATAATTATCTTCCAAATCTAAAACATTGAGACCAAACCATTCATGAAATTTTTTTATTGGTTTTTTTGACAATATTCGTATCATAAAATACTTATCTAATGCTCTGAATATTACAGAAAATCTCATTGACTATTGTGAAATAATGATTAATGTTTTCATTTTCACCCATCCTGATAGCTTCATATTTTCTCCTCCAGATTTTAATTTTTCATCCTTGAATTTCATGTTTCCTTCATTGCATCATTCCAATTCTTCCCAAATGTCAGTGTCATTTTTGTGCCAATAAACATTGTGTACACTTTTTATAAAAGATACATCAAAAAGGAATTTTGATCTTTTCCATAGACACCCATTCTATTTTCTCAGTGAATGTATTAACAGTTTCATCAGAAATACGAGGGAATACAAAATTTGTTTCATATCTAACTTCTAGTCCATGAGAAAAAATATAGGTTAACATCCGATTATTCCAAATGTTATAAATATTTCCCTATAATGTAGTAACACCCCTACAATTGGTAGAAGTTATATTATTCATCTTTGCAATGTATTAGATCCTTAGAGAGGGTGACTGGGTAAGATACCAATATAAATACCAAGAATAGTGCAAGAACCAAGAGAGGGGAGGGATTAATACCTAATCCCCTTTTCCAATTTTACCTTTTTATTAATTGCCATTTTTTTCAATTGAACCTTTGCTGCAGGTTAATGGATTGATTTACTCTTCAAATGATGTTGTCAAACAAAATCACAGAACATAAGTATTTACAAGGATTGATACAAAGAGACACTCCTTTCAGTTTTGGTTATTTTTCCTAATATAGTTTCTTCACATTATCATAAGATGATTAGAAATATTAATTGGTTAAACCCCCCAGTTACTAGTTTGTTAAACACCCCAACTTCACTGCACCATCTCCTTCTTCCAAGAGCTAGTTATACCCGTCAGCTTCAACTTCTGTCTTTAGATGGATTGAACCAATGCAGGATGATATGACAATCTTCCTCCATGAGATTGTAGGATATGACTTGCCTCTATAATTATTCATGTAGCTTCTATAGAATCTTTTTGAATCTGTTAGTTTTTCTCAATGATTCTGATCACAAGTAAAGATTAGATATATATGTTCAACAAATGATCAAGCTGATAATTATTTCTACTTACTGATGTCCTAGCATCACTAAAACATGTTCATGTGATCCACTCCCCTTATTCAAGATAATGAATATGTACGATTGACTTTTCTATGTTTATCCTCCTTGTTATTAAACATGCATATGTTAATATATTTTAGTTTATGTTTCAAGCAACCCGAATACACAACGTTCCTTATTTTAATCCTTTTACAACCTTTTTTGAAATAATGTTCATTATCTATATTTCAAGGGGGTTCACGTAGGTATATGAACTACTGTTTCTTATGCATAGACCCGAATGGGTAGAAGTTGTGAGTGAGTTCTTTTTATCAAGAGATAGTGTACGTGTACACTATATTGTAGTTTATCAAAACTTATGAATTATGCAGAATAACCTGAATGTGTAGGTTCTACCCTTGGGTTTTTTCTTTATTATATTAGAGTTATCACAAGAAAATAGAAAAAATATGATGGTTTTTTTTATTATTGATGTGTCGCACAAACTGGGAAGTTGCACCACACTATTCCCATCAGGATTCATGAACTAGTTCTTCGAATAGAAACTCAAGAGTTAAAATCATTGGTTGAGAATTTTCAAGGGACTTCTTCATCACATATGATTATCAAGAGGAGGACTTCTTTCCTCATGAAAGAAGAAGCTGTGTGGATCTTATCTGTGCATAGTAGTCTAGTTATTCATAGAAACAAGGGTTATTGATTTTTTAAACTCCTCAATCGGTCAAGAAACTCCTTTTATAGGCATGCATCAGTATGTTTCTCTGCATTAGAATCCCATAGGATATGCTGGGGGGTTTAAATCCTAGGTAGCCCAATATCTTCGATTCTGAAATTTTCAAACGTGGATAGAGATATCCCGCATATCACGGTTTTTTTCTCTTCAATGCGGGATCATTGTTTTGCAGTGTAGATATTACATTAATGCATCATGAGAAGCATTAAATACACAATCATGAATAACCAAGGTCCATGAGGTGGCCTTGCAACTATGTTTGATTTGTCCATCAATAATTCTTCTTGTTTCTTTTCATTATGAAAATATACTTTCATGCATGAGTTCGTTAAGCCTAGATGATCCTCAGGCATAGACTGACTAAAAAATGATGTCTAGAGTTCAGTCCAGAAGGCACAACTTCATCTCTTATCATACAGCGACATCAGGTGGTCCATAGGTTGAAGATGACAATGTGGAGGCTCGGTGATCGATGGATCAGAGACGAATGACCTGGATTAGAATGTGTGATGCAGTGTGAGATGTGTGTCCACGATATATCGTGATATCAAATGGATGGCAGGGACTACTTACATGTTTTTAAAAACTTTTCCCACATAAAAAAAGGAGACGTGAGATGCATTTGGTTTATGTATATAATAGGTCAACCCTTCTCAAGATTACTCTCTGCCACTCTCAGGTACCACCCCATACCGGCTTCATTCGGATGGACTCTACGCCCACCCTGTGCTCTCTGCCTCTGTGTTGCCCCACAATGTGGCACTCCACTTGCTCTCCCATGAACCCTTGTGAGCGTGCACCTTTTTGAGACCCATGTACAACTATGGTCACTCATGCTGGCTGGCTGGCTGAGTTTAATCTCAGTCGCCCACTCCATATGGTGCAAGTCGCTTCCCTAGTTGGATAGATGGATAGATAGCCAAAGTCCCATATTTTTATAAATATGCATCATAAAATATTTATTTATAATGAAAAGTATATATATATATATGTAATTATACATGAAAAGGAACATACATAGAATTCATATCATCTTCATCCTTAATCATAAACACTCTTATTCTTCTCTTAATTGTGGAACACCTCTTAAGTATTTATGATTAGACAAATCCCTTCAAAAACTTCATCGATGTAGAAAATGGTGGATAAGTCACCCAAATGCATCTTTCTATCTAGTATTTCATGTACTTCTTTAAATATGGTAAAAATGTTCCATTCATTAGCACATGTCTTGGAAAATTGGAGCATTTCAATCAATCGTCTGAATTCAAGACACTCTAATAACCATTACATCAACCATCAACAAATTAAGAACATATTAACATGCCAATGAAAAGAAATGCAATAACTGGGCGCATCAATATCCACGTGCCGTGAATGGTATCCCGAAATTACATATTTGTATCTTCCTAATGTATAAGGATAATAGGTTTTATTGACAGTTTTGTAAGGTTACAATCAACAAAATAATTGCAAAATCATGTCACCCATATGTTTTGAATACTGCAACGATAAGGGTAATTTTGTTCACTGTATTTTATATTATGATATTCTTCTTTGACATCACAACCCAAAAATTCATTTATATGATTTTGAATGCCAAAAAAATGAAAAATGAATCCTTGAATCATTTTAGGATCATGACTAATATTTATGGATGAAATTAAAAACTTCTATTTTATGAATGAATTGAAATACAAAATAAATGATGATATATAATTTTTGAGTTTTATTATAGAGATCGTGTACAAAAAAATTGTTTTATAAAGTATTTAACTCTTATTTATTTTCATTTTTTTCATCATTGAGTATGGAAAATCAATATTTTTCGAGTGATCTATTTTGGTGAAAAAACATCCAGAGAAAGCATGATAATTTCTTAAGTTTCTTCATGCATAACCAAATACCCTCTCTTTTATATATTGTTTAATTCATTTATAAAAGATAATACCTAAATAAGAGTTATATTATATATTATCATAATCAATTTTTAAAATGATCCTTATAAATGTTTTTGGAATAATGATAAAAACTAATAAATTGATAAAAACCTAGATTTATAAAATAATTTTAATAATGGACTATTAAATATATATTATCATAGAGATATAATGAATTGTCAAATGTGGGTTTTTATTATTCTTTATATAATAAATTTTATCAACTGTGTTAGAATATTCTTGATAATTTTTGAAATAATCCAAGGTAGAGAAACTATTATTTCATTTAATATATTATTTATTTTCGAAATTAAAAGATTGATTCGGTTTTGGTGATCACTGGGGAACATTGTGAGCTTATGAGTGTATGGGTGTAACTCGAGAGATGTTTCGTTGAATAAATGTAATGTTCTTTGTCGATGATTTTATGGTAGAAGGATACTTACCATTAAGGCAACTCATTTACACCTTTTCCAAAACATAATTTTTGTTAGTGCATACTTTATTTATCATTTGTGATTTTGATCACATGTGAGTGGGACTATAACTTATGAGACCCACAATAATATTTGATTCCATATGTATTGGTATAGTAACATGTTTCTATGTATGATAATGATCACAAGTTGATATGGGTTTCTACTATAATATTAGGATAATTTATTATGATGGCCTTGTATACACTACCCTATGATGTGTGTTACAATTCTGTTGAGGTTTTCATTTGTACATGAGGCATGTGGACCTCTATGTGATGTTAATTTCTTAGTGGGGATGTATGAAAAACTTGTGAGGATTTTGAAGATGTGTCATAAACCAAGCCGAGATGAAATCCAACCCAAAACCCAACCCAGCCTATGGAAAGGCCCGAAGCCAATTCCTGATCCCCATGAGTTGGAAACTAGTTCCTAGGAATCATGCATAAAATTTGGGAATGATTTCTCCGACATGAATCGACCATACAACCCTATTATAATGACACTTAACATCACAAACACTTCCCAAAACCAATGAAAATAGAACTATTCAAAGAAAAAAATTTAACATTTTTAACTAAAAACGAGAATCTCAAAACGAGATGGGGAAAACTCTACATAAGTAAATATACATGAAAAAAGAGGGATAAAACTGTCATACCACCACCACCAACACCTGTATGAAGGGGAGAACTAGAAACTAGATCAACCATCAGAACCATTAAATAAGATCCCTTTAGAAAGGTAAAACAATACATGATCTAAATAAACATCAAGGAGTATGTATGGTGTGATTCACCTCCTATTATGTTACCTCCAAAAATATAATCCATGTATAACATCTTAATAAAAATCGACATGCTAATTTTTATGAAATAATGAGGACACATTTTTAAATGAAACATTACTTGATATTAAAAAGAGAATATAACCATGAAAACAAGTCGAAAGACATGTATAAAATCACATTATAACAAATGGTAATCCCTATGGAAATTGGGTTTGTGGGGTCTTAGTGTCCTTATACCTTGGTGAAAACACATATGAAAATTGACATTGTTCTCGTGCATATGCCACTATAGGATAATCTCATCCCATGTTCAACTGGCCTCTGATCCTCGTCATAGATTTAGTTAGTTTTGTAGCATCAAACTTGCTAAGGAAATTAGGCCCTGTTCATTTGGGTCCACCTATCGTATTGAAAACGTCTTCCCACCTAGATATCTAGGCTTCGTATTTTCCTAAATTCCATTACCAGTGTCTCATGGACCACATCATATAGCGAAAAATCATTTAATGTAAGCATACAAGAGAAACAACCATTTATCAAAAGGGAAAACCCCAATCCAATTCATATACATACTATAAACTTTTGAAAACATGATTCACACCACCCAAATTTTTTTAAACAAAACCAATTTAGGAACCATTGTATTAATAGTAATATAATAAAAAATGTAAAAACATGGAACCTCCAACCTTGAGTTTAGAATCATTTATAGAATATTGAAAAACAAAAAATACACCATAAAGAGACCATATAAAGGAAATCAAACAACATAACCATTAAGATAAAACATAATAAATAAAATTTGGACCCTTATTAGGGAAACTAATCAGCTGGAGAAAGAATAACAAAAAATAGTAAGATAAGGAAACAATAATATGGATGAAAAAAATAAAGTAGAGGTTTACATGAAGAGTTTTTTAATGATCCGTACCAAATTCACAAATGTAATGAGGTAAAAGGGATCAAAGTGGAATGGGGGAAATTTTATATGGATTTCAAACATAAATGGGATGAGTAAGGGTGTATTTTTATTGTATTAGAGGGTAAAAGGTAAATTTAACATTTTTAACATTCTGTGTAGGCCACATGGATTTCCAAACAGCGAACCAACAATAAAACACATTTATAAATGTAAAAAAGGAAACAATATGTTATTAGAGCCGGTGAATTCCCATGTTCTTAGATGTCTCCCTCATACAGATCAACATTTTTATTTTCATGGTGAAACCATACACCCATTCACTAAGCCTTGTGGCATGTAAAATGCCATTGTATATGGAACACAATCTATTCTGGGATTTAACTTGGTTTGTAATAATAATTAGCCGATCATTCCCACCTTTTTACTATCCACAAAATCCACAATTATTTTAACAATGATAGCGTAGATGACTGATAGAAATATATAAGACCAAAAATAAAAGATGCAGTTCCATAAAATGAAATCATGAATGTGAAAATTAAACACACCTTGAAAATATTCCTTTGGTAGAAAGTCATTCTATAGTATGTTTAGAGGAAAAATGGGTATTAATTTTCAACCCATAAATTCTACTACCATGAATAATGATCATCATTCATATTCATCTAAGGAAACCTATCCAATAACAGGGACATTCCCCAAAAACATTCTCTTGGGAGTCCACAATTATCATTGGTCACTAAAAAATAGAATAGTCAGATTCTAGCTCAAAATATTTTGAATTCCCCAAATAAAGGGTAGAGATAAATGTATTCAATATTTTAACATGGAACACATCATGGATAGATGTCAAAGGAGATGATAAAGATTACTAATATTCCACCCTTCCCTCTTTATCGGTTACCTTAAAAGGTCTTACAACCCTTAGCATTAGCATACTCTACTAACTAAAATGAGTATGACACACAAGACATTAAACCTTCAAAAATAGAAGATCATAAAATAATAATTCTATGTATCAACACGAATAATGGAAACAATAGTTTTGAAGAACTATCAAATCAAAAAAAACATTTCTGAATAAATTGAACATTATGAGATGTCTCATGTACAAGGATTCTTCCTAACAATGAGATCACACCCACCTCCGTCCAACAAAAGGTCATGTGACATGACCAACCATGGAGTTCCAAGACGGGAAGCATTCGTATTAAGGATTGAAAAATTTTATAATAAAATAAATCCATAATATCATATGGTTATCTCATGAGACTTCAAATTTTACTCACAATGCTAGAGCATTTTATCGAAGATGTAATTCTCACACTCCATCAAACAATCCATTTTTGGATGTTATGTCATGGCCAACATTACATAGGATACCATTTCATCCCAAATGGGTTCCCAAAACCATGAGGTAAAATGGAGTTCCATGTATAAAATGATAGTCGTTGACACACCATGAAGCCTCAATATCCTAGGAAAATATGAACATCATAACTTGTCAACGTTGGATGAATCATTGATCAGAATGAAAAGGGATGATTTGGTTAGATAATAAATCATGACCAAAATTTCAATCCTTATAAGAGTTATATGAGGTAAACAAATAACTAATTATATAGAAACCACATAACAATTCTATGTAGGGATGGTTAGGTAATGGATAAAACTAGAGGTACCTAAGTCCTTGATTTAACCTCATGTCTGGTATAACATCTTGATATGAATTCACCTATAACCCATATCGTACCAAGCCACCATAATCAACAACAAAAATCATAAAACATATTGGTGGTTTCATGATGAATGAACCACTGGGGCTCGTGTCTATCCTATATCACCAACCACCAAAATGATAATGGCACCATAGAACCACCCAATAAGCAGATAATTCCATCTAAATATACAGACCACTAACATGTTACCTCACCATAATTAATAACATTAATAGAAAGCTATAAAAAGTCATTACTATAATTCTATTTCCGAATCAGTTCTATAAGGAAGGGATATTGTTATACCCTTTCCAAAAACAAACCTCCACTATGATCCCTGGTATCTAGATGAAACTACGTGAAAATCCCCATTAAATTCCCACATCACTGGACCCCCTTAGATCTACCACTAGAAAATTATTCTTCAAAAGTATTCCACAACATTACCAATATTCGAGGTATAAATGATATTAAAATCAATCCCCTGAAGGTACAAAACACAACAATGAATCTTCATATTCCAATCTTTCTCGGAGAGAATGTATTCAGAACTATTATATTAAGAGTATACTCTAAAATTATTCCAGAAAGGATAGTGGTTCAACATCATGAATGACTAAATCACTCATACCAATTCAATTTCATTAAAACTGTAGTAGTTTATATGTGGATAGAGTTGGAAATAACCATGCACTACCACATATTCATCCTCCATCAAAAAAATCCTATGACACATACATGAGGAGTCACAAAAAATCATGTATCCCTTTCAATATTATGGAAAGATCAAGATAGTCGTAGTGGTCAGACACTACATGAGATCTTAAAAGGATTCCTAAAATTTCCAGACCCCATTCAAACCATACACTTTCAAGGTAAGCATTGTCATGGGTGAAAATGAGATAGAAGTCCATAACCCCCCCCCCCTGAAATACCCTATCAGGCCCATAAATCTCTAAATATCGATAACATTCTTCAATTGCTCCAATGAAATTCCAACATCAATAATCATAGGGCCCACTGAAACCCCACATTCCATAATCTTCCAGCCCAAAAAAACACCTCACTACCCACGTAGGTACACATAAAAATATTAGTACAGGGATGTTGATCTCGATGAGTTCCCCGCATAATCTTCAGGTGATGCTCATGACCCTCCTTAGTCCTAGTGTAAACTAGGTTGTCGTCTAGAAAATAGAAAATGAAATAATCAAGATTCTTATGGACCACCAAGTTTATAAAATCCATCATGACTATTCGTCCACTCTTCATCCCGAATGGAATTACCAAATACTCAATGTAGTTTACATACTTTGGAAATATGTTTTTGGAACATCCACCTATTTGACCTAGACCTAGTGTTACCCAAATACCCTGTTGATCTTGGAAAATCACATTTCCACAATTAGTAGATCAAATTGGTCATCAATATTATGAATTGGTATTTTTTATTCATTATTACTCTATTTAAATTATATTATTCAATTAAAAATAAGAGGATACATTGAACATATATACCGAAATAATTGTGGAGATCAATTGTGATATTGTTGGTAATATGAATCATTTGGTTTCCAAATATTCTAATGTTATGTTTAATTACATCAACATGGTTAGGGAAATACTGTTTGAGGGAAGAGTTATTGAAAATGTTTCAAGATCAAAATCAATGTTGATCTTTTATTCGTTCCTTGGAGGAAAACCTTATAAATCATTTAGGAACTCTTTGGGAAACACTTACACCAGAAGTGGTAATCCACTCTCAGAACCCCTACCAACATCCTCTATAATGATCGATATGATTTGAAAACAAGGTTTCACAAATATAAAAGTGGAGGTTTTATACATATCGAACTGATGATCCTATTCACCCTAAAAAACCTGAAAATTAAACTAGGTTTCACATAGATAACTTATCAATTGTAAAAATAGATGTGTTCCTAAAAACACTTAATGAAATACATACTATAGATCATTTAATATAGGTCCATTTCAAAAACCAAAAAATACCATTTCATTGCATCCCCTGATAGAGTGATAAGACATGATGGACATCTGAAAACATGCTCTATCTTCTTACCACGTGACTTCACCAACACATTTTTATACATCATGAGTGTGGCTGCAAATTTCATCAAAAACATAAGACTGTTATAAATGAAAGAGTTATAATATCTCATATAAATCATAAATAATAACAATGGATAATGTAATAAGAACCATTCCTCAAAATAATGTTGGTATTACATTTGATTCTAGTTGTGGGTTGTCTATAGCAGGTAGGTCATCCATCTTTTCCTGGGCTTAAAAATTATTACTAACCTAAGACTCTTCCTTAATATGACTTTGAATAGTAGTAGATCCATTCCTTCCATAATGACTACCAATCTGAGAATCCGCCATAAAATATGGTTCAAATTGATAAGGATATCACCTAGATACTACTAATCCCAAACAACACTGATATGGTCTGGTTTCCAAGAAATATTTCTTCAAGATTCCCTTGATTCTACACTATTGGAAAGGTTGATGACAGGCATAACATAGAAACTGTAAATTCTCTAACCATCTACATTAACAACAGAAGAAAAATCAAACATCTTAAGTCACAAGTGAAGATGTTGGGGATGATGGTCGGATATACCACCTCTAATATTTTCTTACTCGTCACGATTCCTCTTTTTTTAGATGAGCCACCACATCCTAGTACCATTGCTGATATTTCCCTATAAAAATACGATTTTCAACTTTGATCGATCACTATCATTAGTTATCGATCAAAAACCACTGCAAAATTGTTTTTCTTTAAGAAGAATACCTCGATTAAAATGTACTTACATAATATAATTTAAAACCATTAATCCTTTAGATGCTCACTATAAAAAACATGTTTGGTAACTGAACTAACATATTGAATTTGATGGAATACTATAGTATGCTCCAATATCTCCAGTGGAGATCTAGAAACTACAATGTAATTGATAAGGGAATGTTATATGGGAAATAAATATCATTAAATATGACCTTGAATACCTTCCAACCCATATTCCCTTTCTTACCATTCAGAAACTATTGAATGAATCCTTCCATTAAAAATGAGGCTCATTTCACATTAACATGTCAGAATTATCAATAAACCCAAATATTATTTCAATATTTTCAATCCAAAACATATATTACCCAGGGTCTATGGTACCCTAGAAGGAAAGAAGATTGTTCATAAAAAAATATAGAGAAATTTCCTTTCCTGGAACTAGTCCAACTTTACTAATATGATAATGAACATATCTTACTCCCTGATCCAATATCAGGACAACTTTAACAACATCTTCTACAAGTCTCTAAAAAAACTCGTGACATAGAAATATATTTTCCATATTCATGTGTTTTCATAGGATGTATTTAGGGTGGGATAATTATAAAACCATTAATGAACATAGGGATACCATCAAAACAACAATTAGAAAATTCCAACAACATCAGGTTGCTAACCATTTATGAATCAAAACCCAAACATAATAGAAACAATAATAAACCAAACAAGAGGTCAAACACTCTCATTTACCCTCCACCATTACCTTAAACAAGTGTAACACTATAAAATTGATCCATCATCAAAACAATGGAACACAATTTCTTTTACTTGGATCAAACATAAAAAGATATATCTACACCCAATAGTGTATGTAGGTTATGAGCCAATACCTAATAAGATTCCACAAAAAGACGTTCTAGGCGATATCATATTAAGGAAAATAAATATGAAAAAAAAGAAATTTATAAAAATATTATTACTTAGGATCTGTATACCTTGGTGATAAAAACATAAAAACCCACATGGTCAAGACGAAGGATATAGTTGAGGGGAATCTCATCCCTTGTTTTAGGGGTCTCTGATCATCATCATATGTTTAGTTACTGTTATAGCATCAATATTTCTATGGGAACCGATCCATGACCCTATGAAACACAATGATTACAAGTCGTAGTCTACCCACCAAGATAACCTTGATTTACTTTGTTCTCAATTACATTTCCTAGTTGAGATGATAACCATCACACATACACAAATAGACATCCAAAAAAAAAAATCAAACTTGATAAGGAATCATTTTTATAAAAAGGAAACCCCCTTCAAAACATTACGCAAATGAAAACAATTTTAAAAAAAGTTTCTCACAACCCAGAAAATTATAAAATCATTTTTGGAAACATAAATATCATTTTAAAATCTCCCAAATATGTTATTTCATTGAAAAACTTACCTTAAGCTTTGAAGAAACCAAAACCTAATTGGAAACCGTAGCAACACCCCAAGGAGACACTATAAAGAAAATAACACAACATAACCATCAATATCAAACCCAATGAATCAAGGTAAACCCCTATTTATAGGTTGAAATTCCCATGTTTAAGAATAAACCAATAGATAAGAATAAATATACCAATATGAAGGAAGAGAACAAGAGATGACATGCTTACATGTAGGATTCAGGAAGGAACCACACCTAATCCACTGAGGGAGTGAGTTCCAAATGAGACAAGTCGGAGAGAGAGGCATGTTGAGGGATGATAATTTTTAATGGAATGAGTAAGGGTGGGTTTGGTTTTGAATTTGAGGAGGGAAGATAAGGAAAATCAATTTTTTTATTATTATGGGTAGGCCAGATGGTTTTCCAACTATGCACCAAATGCGCGCCACATCTATCAAAAAGAGAAATATGAAACAATTTTTTCTGAGAGGGGGTGCATTCTAATTCATCTATCCTTTAAACTTTGAAGGATCCAATATATGTAGAACATTCTTATACCACACAACCATACACGAGGATGTGCTGCCTAGGTTGTTACACTATTCACTTCACACAATATCTAGTGGAATGGTGTACGATTTCTATTAAATATGCATCAATAATGGGCCACCTTTTTCCTCTAAAAGAAGAATAATTTTCACCAAATATACCTAGAAAAACTAGGATTCAAATATAAGAACAAAAATAAAAGACAGAATACCTCAAATTGAAACCATGAATTTGGTAGGATGTATCATCAAATAGGGTAGGGGCATGATGGTATGAGTTCCTGGTCCAAGGAAGTGAGTTAGTGACAAAACGACATAAGGTCCTAATATGTGGAATGTTTTGGGTATGGTATTATGGAGTTATAACTAATGATAGATTTGGGATATGATAGTATAGTACCAAATACAAACACAGTCTTTCAGACCACTAAGAGATATTTTATAGCCATAATTGATTGATCATTATCACTTTTGACATTATATGATTATACTATCATCTTGGTGTCAAAGTAGGCATGACTATGATTTTTGGGAACTTGGATAGCTGACAAATACATAGTAAGTGAGAAATGATTATCATTCCTCTTATGTATTTATTATTATCATGGAGAATATGTTATATGCAATGGAATAATTTTTGATGATGCATTGGAGGTTTCCTATTGGGGGTTTTACCTAAAAAATGTTAGTGAAATTCAACGCATGTGTAAAATTCATGAATAGGGACTCATGAATGAGTAAGGGGTTTGTGGATGATAGATGAGATGAGGAGCATGGAGATGGTTGAATACCAAGATTGATTCCACTAGAATTAATTTTTTTCATAATTTTATTGCATTCCTACTATATATATTTTGGTTTTTCCTTTAACTTTGTGAGACCATTTATTACTATATCACCTTTATTCCATCCATTAAATGGAACATTAATACTCATTTTGTTTATTATGTTGACTATTTGATTATTATTTGTGAATTATATGATACTGAGGGTATAATATTCACACTGATGGCCACTAAACAACACTAATGTTTGGTTTCCTCTTATGTACTTGGAGGCACGCAAGATCTTATTCGGTCCTCCTTCTCAGACATGGTGGTCTGGGTCGGGGCATTTAAAATGGTATTAGATCACCTATTTCTTTCTTTTCCTCTTAATTTAACATGGGATATTGTTTTAATGAAAAATAAATGTGGGTCTTATATAGGGGAGGTTCTACGTTTTTATCAACAACATGTCTAATAAACATCTATGTTACCAATGAATGGATTACTTTAATAGAGTTTGTGTTCTTTCGAGTTCATTTGTACATCATTTTAAGTATCTTTTGTCCATAGGGAATATATTTACCAATTTTCGTGATACACATTAATTCATTAATTTATTGACATGATTTTTCTATATGTTTGATAAAAAATCTCTGGTGTGATATATTGTGTTATCCTTCTATTATGATACCTATCCATTTGAAATAAGTTGATGAATAGTTAATTTTGTTGTTATATCGTATATTTATATTGATTATAAAAAATATTCAATGATGAAAATTTTGATTTGTAATAGGAGGGTTATTCCTCGGTTTGTGGGTAGACTCATATGGAAGCCACTATGACATCAAATATACTAATTATGTTGTATCATTATGATTTTTTTCTCTTCACATTTTTTAGGATTTCCTAATTTAAATAACTGGAAGGGAAACCTATTGTATGAGGGTCTATAGAGAATACTGTTGAACATTCGTTAGTAGATTAGGTGGATGGAACACTTATTCATGGATTATTTCACCTAGTTTCCAACCAAAGTAGAGGGTTTCTAAGGTCTATGATCGACTATTCCAAAGACATCCATATCGCATATCCACTATCCCTTCAGGGAACTAGATTATTATAGGATGGTGAGTACTAGACAAACATCATCGAGGGAATATTTAATTTCATTATGACTCATGAGGACATGAATGTGTTGCTATAATAATTTATGCTACAGGAATATTCTAAAAGGTGGTGGAGTGTAGTGAATTTGGTGAAAATTAAGACGGTTTAACTGGATAACCATCAATGATATTTTCATTAAAGAATTCATTCTTGGTATTCTAGAACCAAATAATTCCCATGATCTCATGATTATTAAAAAAATATTGATGATAGAGGTTACTAACAATACATGAATCATTGAGCCACTTCAAATGACCCTAATGAACAAGGGATTACAAGAGCATGATAGAGATTCGAGGTTTCTTATAATTTTCAATAAGAAATCCAAATATAATTTTGGAAGATGGAAGAAAAAGGGAATGGTTTCTTACTAGAGTGGTGGATGATAACCTCTGAAGAACAAGGGTTCATCAACACATTTTGTGAAGTAATGGTTTTTAAGTAGATACAACTACCTAAAGGTCATGAATTAGTTTAATTTATAGAAAAAAACATTATGAATGTGTGGATAGTGTGATAATATGGGGAATATCTATAAGTTATAATACTAATATTATATGCTCTATAAGGATGATGGTATTATTTGATATAACACTCACTAATTAGTAAGAGGTCCTCAAAATAATTCCCATATAATGAATACTCAAGAGATTCATGCATATCAGAGACAAGGTCAGATTGTTTATGTATTGTATGTCTATTCAGTGGACTAGACTCCAAAATACTGTGATGAGGGTCCTTCAACTATGGTTTTTATATTCTGCATCACGTCTACATTATATTTTTCCTTGTGTGATACATGTGCTTCCAATTAATTCATATCTTCACATGTAGTTAGTATAATTGAACAACAACTCATGATATCCTGTATATTAGTCCCACATTATACAACACTGGGCATGAAGGAATTCTATCTGTATTAATTCCTAGCATTGACTATAGTCATCACTGTATATATATGTTTAAGGGATTTTATGATTCTAGGGATTATGAACTTCGTAATTATATTTGGCCTGGAATGGTTAACCAGAATCCATGATCATATTTATTACCATATGAGAGGGGTTTTGATTAACTTTATGAAGGTAGAGAGGTTCTTGATGATTGAATAATGGGAACTATGAGTAGAAAGAATTTTTATTGATATATGTATACACAAGATGGTCATGATGCAGATGGTAGGGATGGATGTTTAAGCGGGATCAATGACAACCCCTTAACATTTCCTCCAATAATGGATATCTATCTGGATTTATTTTTGAGTGACATCAAAATACATCCTCCGAATGGATGATTTTTCATTGATATAGATATCATTGTGGGTTCATAACTAATTTTGATACCCCTTATCACGTGGCTCCATCCGATATGAAGGAAAGCTGATTTCAACTTGAGAACATTGAGTGGAAGAGATTTATGAGTCCATGTAATTCACCAGGGGTGAACATGTTTGGTTCACCAAGAAGAAGAATGGATGTATTTTACTCTGTATTGATTATTTATATATGAATGAGGTTTTAATAAAAACATATATCCTTTCCTAGGATCTATTATTTTTTGATTATCTATAGGGACCCCTGAGGTTCTCCAATATTGTTATTTTTTATCCCATTAATATCTTTAGGAAAGAGATGGGAAATTTTTGAAAATAGTGTCTCAGAGAAGGTATGGGATGTATGAGTTCTGGTTATGATGTTTAGAATAATGAATATATTGATTATTTATATATGAATGATGTTGTAATAAATAACATATTACCCTTTCTAAGATCTATTAATTTTTGATCATCTACAGGGACCCCCGAGGTTCTCCAATGTTGTGATTTTTTTTCCCATCAATAACATTAAGAAAGATATGGGAACTTTCTGAAAATGGTGTCTCAGATAAGGTATGGGATGTATGTGTTCGGGTTATGATGTTTAGAATAATGAACAAGCAGGTTGTATTCATGTTTCTTACAAACAATACATTCCACCCTTACATTGACTCATCCATTATAGTTCTCATTGATGACATCATTATATACTAACCACCAATGTAACAAAGAACGTGAAAATTTGAGACATTATTTGGTGTGTTTCATGCCCATTGTCTTAAAATGATGTTGTTGAAATGTAAATTATTGATTTAGGAGGTGATATTTTTGGGGCATGTGGTATCCCAAACAAGTATATCCATAGACCCAACGAAAGTTGAGGTACCAATGTTCATGAAACATCCCTAAAATGTGTTGACTATTTGGATATTTTTGGGTTTTATATGGATAAAAAAATATGTTATCAATAACATATCATAATTTTCATCACCTATGACTACAGTAAAGAAAAAGGGAGTGAATTTCTAGTTGTTGTACTAGTGTGAAGAATAATTTCCTGAATATAATAGTAGGATGGCTGTAGCTCTTTTATTGACACTTCCTAATCATGCAACCAATTATGTGGTACAATGTGATTCATATGTTGTTAGTTAGGAGAAGTACTATTGTCGAGGGATAATAATGTAGCATATGTGCCAAATTATTTGTGAATCTATCGGTGGAACTACCCTATGAATGAATTGGAGCTAGTTGTTGTGAATTATGATCTGATATATTGGTGAAAACATCTATTGGGTGAGATATTCTTAGTATTCACTAACCACAACAAACTCTATTTTTTTAACACAACAAGATCATAAATTGAGGGAGAGGTTCGGGATTAATTCCCATTAAATGTTTGAATTGAATATTATATGTACTCCTAGTAAAGCTATTGTTGTAGTACATTCTATTAATCATACGATATGGGTAGATCAAGATCATAGTTAGTAGCCTTCATCGGAGTAGTAATTCTTGATAAACATGTTGGATGATTGGAGGATGGATTCTTTTGAGAATCATGGATCAATGAATTATTCCCCTAAGGTGAAAAATTATTTTATGGTATACTAGGAGAAAGACAGCTAGGAGACTGACCCAAATTGTGATGGGATGCAAGAACAACCAGAATAAGGTGGCATGATACCTAGGTTGTCTTTGGTTGATGATGATCTTATCCTAATGCACGGATGAGTAATAGAACACGATTCTATAAATTATGATTTAATAAGGTATTTCCATAACTTTTTATTTTTGGTACATCATGGTGTTATGATGATATACCATGGCTTCAAGTGAAAATTTATTATGGCATGTTATGAAGAAGGACCATATTGGGTTTGTTTCATAATGCCTTTACTACTATTTGGAAACTGCTGGGAACCAGTGTATTAGTGGTTTCCTCCAACCACTTCTAGTGACCATTTTGAAGTGGTAGGGCATAAAAATATACTTTGTGGTGGGTAACCAATGAAATTTAGAATTCATGACACTATCAGGGTGATTTTTGATCAGATAAAACCAATATATCAATTGTTTCCAATAGGAGATACTCGTGTAGTAGAAGAGGTGGGGATGCTATATGAATATTAGATTATATGATTTCATAGAGTACCCTTGTGATTTATATACAGTAGATACAAAAATTTATTGTTTCTATTTATATAAGGCTTATATAATTCTCTAGGGACTTTACTATGATAGACCAAAACCTACATTTCTTATAAAAATATAATTTTCCTATGGATGATCGATATAATAGGGATATTCATTGAGCCAACGTTCGTGATTTTAGTGCAGCATGATATGATCATGTATACTCATTTGATTTCATATACAAAAATAGCTACCTTGATTCAATACATACGGTACCATACAATGATCAATATAGAAGGCCATGTCAAACACCACTTTGTTGGAATGAGAATAGAGAGGAAACAATTGTGGGGCCTATTCTAGTTTAAGAGACTCAAAGAGAGTGAAACTGATTCATAAGTAGTTGATGAACACATAGTTTACGAAAAGACTATATGTAAACAATTTGCAGAGACCATTGCTATTAAATATGGGTATCATGATTTCTAGAGAGTTACTCCATGGTTAGGCCATCAATGTTTGAGGAAGATAGCAAATCTATCCACAGATTATGTTGCACACTTTGGTATCACTCAGTGGGTGGGTACATGGTGGTACCGTGTTGGTTTTCTATCCCATTACCAAGGATTTCCTAACATGGGTCACGTGTTCGAGATTCCTAGATACATGGTTGATCTAATACTTGTTTAGGATTATGATGTAAACTATTTGGAGACATATATGAGGAGCATCCAAAACGAATGAGAGACTAGAGTGAGAAGGTGTTGAGTTGAAATATGGTTCAACTTATCTGAACACATTTGGAAGCATAGACATATCAAGAAGATTTTGTGGGAGTGGGCATATGATGATCAAGAGTAGTGGGATAAGTTATTCAAGTAGGATAGCTAGAGATAATACATGGTCAAAATAAGTCATTTGATGGGAAAAATTATAATATTCTCATACAATATCTATCTTTAAAATAAATCATTTAGTTTTAATTAATATAATTCTTAGGTTGATATTAAATTGTCCAATAATAATTACAATAACGCATTTTTTATGGAATTACATAGGGGTAAAGTGGCTTTTGGATACCTTGTATAAGGGTAAAACTCTTTTGAAAATGGTTATATAATAGTAAAAAATTTCTATAAAGGTAAAATCCCATTTCTATATACTTCATAAGGGTTCCAACACAATACGTAGTTGTAGAATAATTGTCCAAACCTCTACATAAGTGTAAATATATACAATATAAGGATAATCATAGATTGTGTAAGGGTATAATGGATTATTTATCCTCTATGTAAGGCTTACACAAGGCTTGTGTGAGGGCCCCGTATTGGACTTGGGAATTTCTAGATTTGTACTAGGTCATATAATGGTGTTGTGTGATGGTAATATTGATGCTATGTAAGGGTATCAAGGGGATTGTTAAATGCAGTTAGGTGCTATGTAATTATATCCAAGAACTGTAAAAGTGTGGCAAACATATGTGTATGTGTAAAAATAATTTTATGATGTTGGTGTAAGGGTAACATCATCAAAATATTGTTAAAATAATCTCACCCTTATGAACCATATACTCTATACATAAGTGTAAAATTTTACCCATATTTTAATATTTATCTCTTATTATTCTATAGAATAATCATATAACTAATTTTAACTATTTTAAATTCAAAAAATCATGATAATAAAATATTTGACTCGTTTATTGACTGTAATTCATTTTTATGGATGAAAATAAACAATCTTGTACTACTACTCACTTAAAACCCAAACAAAATGATGGTATATAGTTTTTTGTTTTTATTATAGAAAACATACCTGAATAATTGTATTAAAAATAGATGAAGCATTTGACCCTTAACTTTTGATTGATTAATGAGTTTGAGTATTATGAATTTTTTCCATGTGATAGTAGTGAAATACTTCAATTAAAAAATACGGTCCATTATACTAATTTTTAGGTGTATTTGAACACCCTCTCTCATCAGTCCTATGTCCTAAATTTTTGAATGTTAAAACCCATGAATTAGTTCAACAAAATCTCTTCTTAATCAATTTATAAAATTATCCATTTTAATAATTCTAGGAAAATGGGTAAGGAAATTACGTAACAACACATTAATTTTAATGATAAGCAGTAAGGTATTATCACATGAATTTTATTATTTAGTGATAAAGTATTATCAGATGTTTCATTATTATTATTATTTGAGGATGAATTTTCTAAAACAAGCATTGGATATTAATGATAATTTATATATTATCTAGAAGAAAGAGTATATTATCATATGAAATATTTCATTTTTTTTCTAAAAATAACATATTTGGACTCGGATATGAAATCCTTAGAAAGAATTTATATTTGAAAGTACATGTACAAGACTCATGAGATGTTTTCATGATGAAAAGTGAAGTTACTCTATAATGAAGTTGATGTAGGGCGTTCCATACCTTTTCAGGATCTCTTTTAAAGATGTTTCATTGATTTAATCCTTATAATGGAATACCATATTTATCATGCTATATTTTTATCACATGTGGGTGGGTGTGTAACATAAAAGAACCATTATGATATTAGATTCCATGAGATTTTATAGGGTCTATTGATTCCACAATTGATTATATTCACTTGTTTATTTGTGGTGATATTATATTCTCATGATGATATGATATGCCTTCTTTATTTTCTCTAAATTTTTATGTGTGTTACATGGTCATGGAGGTTATCATTAGTACATGACATAATTGGAGTATGGTGTGATGTTTGTCCCTTAGAGATAGAGTTCAAATAGATTATGATGATGTTGAATATGAAAATGAGAATTGTTTAAGGGAATTATGGTTTGGGGTCCTGACATGAGGAAGTGCGTTATGTGTATGAAAACAAGGGGTCTTAACCAAACTACACGATTGGGAATGCTGATCTGGAATCCTAAAAGAAGATGGTGCCATTATATGGAGATTTGTAAGAATGATCCTGGTCAATTCATTGGGAATACTATGAGAAATTTGATACGTACAATGTATTATTCTATCTCACTTTTGATATCCTAGAATTATCTAACTGGAATGGAGCTGAAGTAGGTATGAGTAGTGGTTGGTGGCAAGTTGGATAGACCATGACCACAATGTATGTGTAATATACTTGTTTTTATTGTTACATGATTATTATTATCATGTAATACACCAATTATACATTATCATTATTTTTAATGATTCATTAGTGGTGTATTAATAGGTTATTCACTCACACCATATATGTGAATTTTGATGTGTGTGAAAACATCATGTATAGGGAGCTTAGTAAGGGAAAGAGAGAAATGCTAATGATAGGGTTGACAAATATGTGGTTGGTGGTATATTGGGATGGAATTAAAAGAAATCAATATTTTCTATAAATATTATTACTAAATATATATATTATAAATTTACTTTCCACTTTTGGAACATTTTTACTATTGTATACCATGTATTCCACCCTTTGGGTTCTACATGATTACTCTAATTTTTAATTAAAATGGGTATTTTTTAATTTATTTGTTATGAAATTATATTTAGGGTATAGTATCCCTAAATATGGTAATTGAATCTCCCTCTAGGTCGATGGAATCTTGCATATGAGTAGACACACCTGAGCTCATGTGACCCCTCATCTCAAACCCAGATGTTCAGGTTATGGTCTTACAAAATGGTACTAGAGAATAAGTTTCATTATATTACTTTTGGACTATTCTCAAACATGGTTGAAAAAATAGTTATGTTTGACTCATGCAGATCAGTTTCCCTGAACCTTGATAGAAAATGTCTAATTTTCCTCTGAGATACAATTTAAATGATTAATTTAATAGTTTTTATGAGATTTTTTGTGTGCTTATACATCATGATTATCCACATTGGATTTCATTCGATATTGATACTTTTTGGGGTATATATTAATTCAATTATTTGTGAAATCATTATGGGATAGACTCAATTTTGTTATATGTATATTTTTTCTTTTTATTTGATATAACTTTTTTTGGAATTATGTAGATAAATATTGAACACGATTGGGTTATTGTATATATATATTGAGTATGGCTAACAATATAGGGTAGAGACCATTGGATAGTGCTACAAGGGTTATAACTTAGGTTATTTGAAAACATTATGTGAGTCCTTTGTGTGATCCCATTGACTAATTAAGATCCACCATAAGAAAAAATTTTCCCTTCAGGTTTATGATTATTCCACAACAAATATTACTAGTGGGACATGCTATTGTTTGGGAGGGTGCAACAAAGAAAAATCCCACACATGTTTTAGTATATAAATATGAAGTCCCACGTTATCTTGGAGTATTCTACCAAGTGGATGGACAATGTGGAGGGTCAAATTGTTTCATGATCTACTATGCTATAGAAATATTTCTCCATTATCTATAAGCCTTTCACGGAACTAAAAAACTGAAGGATATGGAGGACTAGATAGACATAATAGGGGGAATATTTGGCCTCATTGAGACACCTAAGGACATGGAGTTTAATCAAAAAATATTCTCTCTAGAGGGACCCACCATGTAGTGGTGGGGAATACTTAAGCTTGCTGGATGTTATGAAGGTTATAATTGTAGAACCATTATGAACCGTTACATTGATGAATTATTTCTCGGTATGCTAGTCTGGGAGAGTGCTCATGAGCTCAATGGGCATTGGAAAAAATTTAAGACAACAATTTTTTAATCAGTAAAAATAATAGATATTATTCAAATGACCCTGATGAACAGGAGGGAATCGTCGTAGGAATCAGTGTAACCTCCAAATATTTTTATGAGATAGTTATTTTTTTGTTTTATTTTTTTACTATTTTGTGTTTCATGAAACGAGAATTTGTCTTGCATTACACACACAAAGGTGGTTCTACAAACCATCATTTTATAATTATATATTAACATATCCTCTAAATTAAAATTTCTAAATATTACTAAATAAATTATGAAAATATAATTTTGAGAAGAATAATTTATTATTTACTAATTCTGTAGAAACAAAAATACATATAATTGAATATAAATCCATTTTTTTATTTTAATTCTCTGAATTTTGTTTTGTCTAAAAGAATTAAATTAATTAAAAATAGTTAATGGTAATAATTTAATAAATATTTTATACATTCAACCAAATATTTTTTATATTAATAGGATTAAGATAAGAATAATGCCTATTATATGAATAAAAAGATATATTTTTCAAAAGGGAAATTTTACCACCTATTAATTCAGAACCAATTTAACATATAATTTTTTGATCTTTTATAATTTTTATATGGTGAATTAAACTTTTTATTTTAAATATGGATTTCAAAATTGAATTTGAAAACGTATTTAGTAATTCCCCGCTTTTTTCATGAATAGTGAAGATATATATATTTTTTAATATGTTTTTTTATTTTAATTTCATTATAGTGTGAAAATATATTTATGATTAGTTTTAAATTTAAACTATTCAACATTGTTTTATATAATTATTTTGAATTTTTTTTTATAAATTGGTATATTATTAAAAAAATTATTTTCTTAATGGTAATTTTTTTATAAATTTTTTTTTCACATCTTTTTACGAGATTTATTTTAATTTAATTCTATGAATTCATTGTTTTGAATTTTGAAAAATGGATTCCAAATTTCTATTCCTAAGATACAAATTTAGGGAATAGATCACTATTATTTTTGGACAATATTAATTGTAACCATGGTTAATTTTGTTACCATTATAAAGTGTAAACTATGTAATTTATGGTAAAAATATAATGATAAAATCATTTAAATGAATTTAAAACATAGAAAAATTTTATTAGATGAATTAAAATATACTAGTAAAATTAATGTATTGAAAATAATTCATTTAATGAACTCTTTCCCATTAAAATGACTTAAATTATATATAAATCAAATAAAGATATAAAATTTCATTTTCATTGCCTTTAATATCTCTTATGTGTCTATAAATTAAAAAAATAAATTTTAGAATATAAATTATTTTTTTATGTTTTGGGTAACTTGAATGATATTATTATATTTATAATATTTTAATTAATAATAATTTAATAGTGGTGTATTCATATTTTAAGTAACATATCATTTTTAATATAGGGTAATACATATGATTAATTAGACTATAAATAATAATTTGAAATATAATATGTAATTTTTTATTATGGTAATTAATTTGTAATTTTCTAAAAATAATTAATTATATTAATGGATTATAAAATGATGATGTAGTATTTATTTTATTAAGGTAAATATCAAATAAATGTTATTAAAAACATTAAAATAAATTTAATTCAAGATAATTAATGTGATAAACAAATTTTATGGATTCCCTTTTCATCATAGAGATATAATTAAATATTTGGTTTTAAATTAACATATTATATTGACATTTTAAATATCAATGAAATGAATTGTGTTAATATTGACACTAATAATATTTTATCAAAATAATGTTTTATTAAATTAAATAAAAATCATCTATTTTTTAAAATATATAATAATTATAATATGGTCTAAAAAGATCTAATTTTTTTATTTAGGGTATAATTTATAACAAAAAATTAAATAATACACCCTTTTAATATTTGAATTGATGATACCTTAGATATAAAAGAAATTGGTTATCTATGGTTTATTTAAAATGATAAGGTATAAATTGAAAGAAAAAATTGTCTAAAATATATTAGTTGGTGATATTAAAAAAATATGTAATATCATATTTTAATATATGAAATTTTTATGTCTGTTGGACTGAGATTGATTTCATTATAAATTAATATCTTTTGAAATTATAAAACGCCCATCATCTAAATTTAAAAGGGTAATATCCTCCCACATTTATTCACACCATGTAAAGAAATCAAGTTCACCCCTCATCTAACCAATTAAATTCTAAAAATATGTATGCACATTTTATAGGTTCTGGTATTCTCAACATTCAATCTCGTTTGTCCCTATGTGGGGATTTATAGGGAGCTCTTGAAGGAAGAGATAATCTCTTTTACCGAATCTATCAATATAATTACTTTTTCTTTTTCCATTTCCATTTTTTCCATTATAAAGTAATCAATACAGTATAAACTATTTCATGAGATGTTATAGTTGTTATAGAACAACCATATTCCACATTCAATCAATCCTTTGAATAACAAAATCACTATGCATGCATACGTACGAGCTACTGTCTGGAAACTGTTGTGTAACTATATTTATCAGCACATTAATTGGATGGGTATAATTATAGAAACAGAATATATGTTTTATTAATATAATAAGATATTAATTTTTTTAAAATTTATATACCATCCACTTCAATACCGTTTCATAATTAAGGGAATGATATTATCACTCGTGCATACGTACGACCTACCGTATCCACGACGTGATGTGATCCATTACCCATAACCACCATTAAAGTATGATTACATAAATTTATAAACTGAATAATTTGACATATATATTACATTAATAATATATATTAAATTACATAACTATATTCTATGTGTTTGAATGGAACCTATACGATAAAACATGCATATGAAAATGAAGCAGTTAACACCCAAAAGAATTATAATAATGAAATATTATTAAACGGGTGATAATATGATCATATATAATATTATAAATATAAATATGGTTCTGATATAAGTTAATGAAACTATTTAATCCATTATACAATAGTTTTAGATACATACAAAGGAAGTCAGACCATAGGTAAGGGATAATTTCCCAATCCCATTATTTTCGGAGAATATTTATATTTAAGTATTTACTATGGTATATTTTCCATTCATGTATATGTTATTAAATTTTTTTTCAAAAATATTATTATCTTATTATACAATTTTTTAATATAATTTTATCCATTTTTATTTTTTTACTAAGTGGTATAATATGAATCATTTTTGTTTTCCCTACGAGGTAAATTTTGAATTATCTGAAAAAATCATTAGAAAATATTTTATTTTATCTTATATTACATGAATGGATATTAATGATTTCATGTCAACATATTTCATTTAATATTCCCTTACAATATTATAGAGATATTTTCAAATAAAGTTTTCTCTTTTAATATTGCATGTCATTTGGTGAAATTAAAACGTTTACAAAGAAGGAAGTACTTTTTCTTCAATAATTATTTTCAATTGAACAATAAAGATTATTTTCCATCTAAAATAACATTATTTATTTATACTTATGTTTAAATAAGGATACAATTCAATGAAACTATTTTTTTTCTTTCTAATAATGGGTTATGTTTATAATGGATAGATATTTTTAAAAGTAATTTCATTTCCATGAGTTATATTATGATTGAATCAGTATTTGAAACCCATTTCATTATAATTTATTTGATATAATGAAGGATTTATGTTCTTGTGGAACAAATATGTATGGTTTTCAGTTTTTTATGGGTGGGAACTATATCTTCCCCCAATGTATTCAATAAATATATATAACTCATTTTTGATATATGATATTCATAAACCATATTTCATGTTCATAATTCCATGTGTGGACTTTGTTTTTATTTTTATATTGATATTCATGGAAGTAGTTTTCATGACAATATGTTTATGCAGGGGACTAATTTCATTTCATTAATTTATTTTTTTAAACTGTTACTATTTATACAATTTTAGAATGTCACAAGTTTATGTTTATGTAATAATTTCATATATTATATAAATTCAATGAGGTCATAAATTATGTTTATTATTTAATTAGGATTAAGTTATTATGAAATAACAATCTTTATTCCATGATTCCTTTTTGTTATATCTGATCTATATGATATGATCTTCTATTTCATTGACCATGTTCTCATACCCATATACTTGTGGTTATGTTTTCATATCTACTTTGTTTTACCTAATGAAGGAATTGATCTCATCCATTTCTTTTTCTTTCTTTTCACCATGTTACATAGAATGATGTAAGGTATGAATACTAAAGGGAGAGATCCTTTTGGGAATCATTGACGATCTTCCTCAAGACTAGATATTTTTTATACATGTTTCTGAAGGTTCTAAAATACTATGGCCATTGGGTGTGTATTTTTGTATTGTATTTGTATTATTACTAAAAAAATTAATATCCATTTACCTAAATATTAGTTTGTTATAGTTGGTATCAGATAAAAGGGGAAGGAATCCTATTGTTGGGAGTGGTCATGTGTGAATGTTGGATGAACCATGGATCTTTTCCCAAGGGATTCATGAGGAAATGAGTGCCATTAGGGATGGGGTTGTGTCCTACCCAAGGGATGTATCCACCCATGAATGGCACTGATAGGTATAAATTATAGTCCAATAAAAATAATTCAAGACCATTATAGTGTGTATTAGATAAAAGGGTCATTTAAACTTTGGAAACATGTATGAAAAAACATTATTAAAAACTGTAAGGATAATTCTATGGATAGGTTAAGAACCTCGTGTCTTCTTAATATTCATGAATAACCTAGTAATAACCCTATGGTGTGATAGATTGGAATAAACATATATGTATTATCTCTGTTTAATATGGTTATACCACTATGATTTATGTTTGTCATAATATGATATCTGGTTTTAGTTGATTGGTGGAAATTAATGGATATAGGTTAACAATAAATTAAATGGGAAATACAACAATTTTCATTATGAGCAACCAAATGATATGGGAGTTAGATTAAAAACTCACACCACTACATTCACAGAAGATATGAATCATGCTGGTATTTTTTGATTTCTAGAGGATGGAACAAATGTATATTCGGTCCTTCAGGAGGAAAAGTCCACCTTCTTTTAGTGGGTCTTCAGACACACTAATTGTTGAACAATAGATTAGTGTGGAAAAATTGATATTTTTTAACCTTTAGTTTTTATAACACTAGCATGTTTTTTTGGTGATTTATCAATTGGATGGTGAAGCCTAATAGTGGTAGACTCTTATTAAGAACATGAGAGAACACTAAGAAATTGAATCTATTGAATGGGAATTGTTTAAGGTGATATAACTAGTAAGTAATTCCCTTGTATATTATGAAAAATTATGGAGAAGGAAGTCCATGAGCGTAACAGAAAGAATAATGAATCCATTGGAACATAGGAATTTTTTTAAAAGACATTCAAGGTGATCTTATGGGTTAATAATAAACCCTAAAAGAATAATTGATAAATTCATTAGTGGTCTGAAATAATGTATCTGAAAGGCCCTTCCCATAAGGGAATTTGAGAATTATAAAGAAATTGTTCAGTTTTCACTTAAAGTGAGAATGGAAGTTAGTAATTGTCAAGGTTCATGTGAAATGAAAAGGATCATGGTTTATAATAGGGTGTCTGACGGTTCATTAAATGATCAGATAAAAAATTTTCAACCTCATGCCTTCCAAAAACATGGAAATGAACAATCATGGAAATTCCAGAAAGGAATAAGAAGATGCTTCAAGTATGGAAATCCTGACTATCAGAAAAAGGCTGTTGAAGTGATGTAAATTGGCCAACCAATAGAATGAATGGAGATAAAGCTAAAAAAATTCTCTAGTCAAACCTCAGTGCTATAAATGAAGAGAATTAGGATACTATAAAAATCAATGACCTATTATAATGGTTAATTAGGAAGATAATCCACAACAACCTCATAAAGACAAAGAAAACGGGGAACATCATGTAATCACTATTAGATATGTGGAGGATGATAATGATATGGTGGAATGATAACGTATTTACATAATGGAATTGAAGAATAATGTTCTAGAAGTAATTTTATGATATTATGAAATAATAAAATATATATGTATTAGTTCACTATAGTTTTCTATACTGATTTAACAGCATATACAAAATAGTACTAATAACCAAGAAATGTGATTAAGGTAATAATGTTCTATTTTTTAGGACACTTTATTATGGAAAGGATAACCTTTAATATGTGCATTATGTTTAGATAATGATATTTGGATAAATATATGATGAATGTGAGTAATTAAATTTTAAGGTATTGATTTCATTGGAACCTATTATGGATATTATCAAACCTGGTTTATGATATCATGGATAAAGTAATTCACATGTTTGATGTGTTACAACAATGAAATGGTTTACAATATTAATGTTTAATCTCACCACATAAGTATTTATGTGGATTGAATAACATGTGGTAACCTTTTTGTTTTGATGGAATGATTTAACATTTTATCTCACGTTATACTAATTATTCAAGAATGAAAAATTCGCATTTATTTCATGGAACAGGAGAGGAAGTGGAATTTGATCAACGCACACAGAAATGACGTGATTATACATAATGAAGTAACTGTTTCTTTTCATTCTTCAAATTTAAGGAAAAAATCTTGAAAAAAATATTTTATCTTAATACATTATTTTCTATTGAATTAAATGGTCCCTTAGATCATCACTGATTTATAGATTTATGATTGTTGAAATTTTCCAAACCATGTTCTCGATTACTGTCTTTTAGAATATGGTGGTTATCTTTCTCTTCAATGTCCATGTTTTCATGTGGAACTATTGTTATGAGTTTATTTGGGAAAACCTTTTCCTTCCAAAATTCTCTTTTAAGTGGAAGTTTTAGTATACATTTTTACGATCAGGGATTCTATTAATGAAACTATATAGTTTTTTAAATTTTGATTAAAATGAAAAATTTTGATGGAAATTTTTTTTAAGGTGGGTAGAATCCGAAAGCCTGATATTTTTTTGAGATATAGTTTTTAAATTTTACTTCATTTGTTTCTTGCATTGCATGATACAGAAGATTGTCTTATGTTACACTAAATAATGATTTTCTATTTAATATTAATTCCTAACAAAATAATAACATATATGTTAAATTATAAGTAAAAAATATTATTAACTATCTTATGAAAATGTATTTATGATAAGATAAATTTATTATTTCTCAATTACTTAGAAACAAAAATACATACAAATTGAATATAAAGGAATTATTTTTATTTTCATACTCCCAATGTCATTATTACATTATAAATAATGTTAATTACAATTACTAATTTATAATAATGAAATAAATATGATATATATTCAATCAATTGTTTATTTATATTCCTATTTATAAGATAAGAATAAATCATAATCTATGAATAAAAATAGATATTTTTCAAAGGGGTAATTTTATATCCATATAATAGAGAGAGAATTTAAAATATAAATTTATTTACTTTTGGAATTTTTATATTATGAAATAATCTAATTCTTTGAATAAAAGATATCAAAATTCACATTCCTTAAATTTTTGGTAGTTTTCAAGTAAGTTAAATTAATAATGAATATACTATTTTTATTTAAAACTATATTTTAATTGTATATAATTTATCGGGTCAACATATATTTGGATTAGTTTTCAATTTTATTTAGTAATTTTTTTTATTTAAATAAATGTTTAGAAAAATATATGATAAATTATTTTATTATTAAATAATTTTCTATTTTAAATGGGATTTTTTCTGAAAAAATTATTTTCATGAAAATTCACCAGCATTATTTTAAATTAAATTTCAAAGCTTCTCTATTTTTAATTAAGAAAAATAGATTCAAAATTTTTATTCGTATGACACATATTTTGTGAATAGGTCCCTTTTATTTTGGGTTAACAAGAATAGAATCCAAGATAAATTTTCTTACCATAATAAATGGTAAATTGAGTAATTTATGCTAAAAATTAAATGAAAATGACATTAAAATTACATTATAACATACATAAATTTTATTTTTTGAATAAAATTAGACCCTCAATACTAAAGGATCTAAATTAAGTCAATTTAATGGACAAATTTCCATGAAAATTACTTAAATAATATTTAAATCAAAAGAAGATACAAAACCTCATTTTCTTTGTCTTTAATATCTCATATGTGTCCACATTGGGAGAAATGAATTTTATGATTGAATATTAATATTAATATCTATCCTAAAAAAACAATTTCATTATATAAATTTATTTTTTTGGTTTTGGGTCACTTGAATGATATTATGATATATATATTATTTTATTTAATAACAATTAAAATGTGTCATATTCATTATTTAAATAATTTATCATTTTTATTATAGGGTAATAGGATATATAAATTCAACTATAAATACCAATATAAAATATAAATTTTTTTTAAATTTATGGGAATTTATTTTTATTGTTCAATGAAAAATAATTTCCTTAAGGTCTTATACAATAATGATGGAGTATTTATTTTATTATTGGAAATATCAAATAAATTTTATTAAAAAAATTTAAAATAATTTAATTTTAGATAATTAATTAGATAATAAAATTTTATAGTTGTACTTGACATTATTGGGATATAATAATTTTATTTTAAGTTAACATATTATCTAGATATTTTAAAATTCCATGAAATTAATTGTGTCAAAATTAACACTATTAATTATTTTTTAAATAACACTTTATTAAATTATTAAAAATCATTATTTTTTTAAAAATCCAAATAGTTATATTATGGTATTAAATGTTCTAAATTATTCAGTTTTTAAGTCCTATCACATATTTAAAATGTAGAATCTTTTAATATTGGAATGTTAGTTACACTGGATAAAATTGAAATCGGTAAACTAAGGGTTAATTAAAATGATAAGGTTTAAATGAATACAAAAACATATCTAATATATATTGTCTGATTATATTCAAATGTCATTTTATATCATAGTCAAATATATGACATTTTGGTGGTATTTGGATTGAGATATAGTCTATTATAAATTCATATATTTAGAAATCCCCAATGTAACCCTCACCTCAATTATAAATGGGAACCTCCTCCCTCATTGATTCAAAACTCATTTATATTTAATGATCGGCCCTACTATAACCAATTTACATCTAAAAATACTTATACACGTTCAAGATGTGTTGGATTTCTAAAAATACCAACTCTATTGTCCCTAAGAGAACATCTAGAGGTAACATGCCAAATAAATCTCATTTATCGACTCTCTCAAGATGATTTATTATTATACATCATCTTCCAATTAAAGTTTCAATTAAAAAGTAATAAATAAAATACCCCCTCAATAATTAGATATTATTATGATTATGGGACAACCATATCCTATAGTCTATGAATCTTAAAAAAAACACCATGTGTGAATACTTACAGCCAAACATCTCCACGTCGTGGTATAATATGTTTTTCATAACCAAATTAAATGGATGGTCATAATGATGGATATATTAAATATATATAATGATTATAATAATATATTTATTTCTTGAATAAAAATATACCATCTACTAATAAACCATATCTCTATTAAGTGAATGATATTGTCGCATGTTCGTACGTACAACCAAAGATCTCTTGAACGCGATGTGATTCATTATCCATGATCACAATTAATCAAGGATAATATAAATGTAAAGAATTAATAATATGATACTTATATATATATATTATGTTAATATTATTATTTAAATGATATAACTATATTCTACGTGTATAAAACAAAACGTATACGATAAAACACGCATACGAAAACGGAGTAGATAACACTAGAAAGAAGTGCAACAGTGAAATATTATTAAATTGGTGATAATATGAGAATATATGATATATATATATATATATAATGTTTTAGAATAAATTAATGAAAATTTTTAAACCATTATACATTAGAGTTAGATACATACCGATTAAATAGGACATAAGATATGGGATAATTTCATAGTCTCATTATTATACAATATTTTTTATATGCAAGTATTTAATAGGCTAAATTTATCATTAAAAACTATATTACATGAAAATCTATTCAAAAATATTCAAACCATTATTAAACAATTTTTTATAGTCAATTTTACCCGTTTCATAGTTTTTTACTAATATGATTGAAAAGAATATTCATTCGTCTTCCCTACAAGATACTTTTTGACATATCCTGAAAAAGTATGAGAAGATTGTTCAATTCTAACATATACAACCTTAATTATTTTTTACAATTTAATGTCACATTATTTTCTTGAATATTACCTTATAAAATTATAAAATTATTTTCAATGATAATTTTATCTTTCAGAATTATGAATCATTTTAAGGAAAGAAAATATTTTCAAAGATGGCAGGATATTTTCCTCAAAAACATTTCATGTGACCACTCGAGATTATTTACCATATAAAATAATGTTTTTTATGTTATGTATTTTTAACTGGGTATATGATTTAATGACCCAATTCTTATTTTGTCTTCTAATGGATTGTTTTTATGATGAAATAATATTTATGAAACTCATTTCTTTTCTATGAGTTTTATTATGATGGAATGATGTTTAGGAAACCCATTACATTCCATTAGTTCAGATATGATAAATGATTTATGTTATTGTGGCACCTTGATGTATTGATTTCATTGCATGGTTGTTGGGAACTAAATATCCGTAAAATGAATATGGGAATGATGGATAAATAATTAGGTATATAATTTATGCATAAAACTGATTTAATGTTCTCATTTCATTGTGTGGACCTTGATTTCATGAACACAATTTTTTGTGTAGACCTAGTTTATTTGTCCATTTGATTTTTCAAGTGCCTAATTTCATGTCCTTAATTTAATGTGTGAAATTGTTAATATTTATCCATGTACACAATGTTACAAGTTTATGTGTATGACACAATTTCATATTATATGTTAATGTTATGATTTTATAGATTATGTTCTACATTTCCTAATGATTCAGGTCTTATTAACTGAAAATATTTAGGAAATTATTTTTGTTTATGATATTTGATATGAAGGGTATGATATTTTATTTTCATGATCATGTTATGATTCCATTATACACATTATTATGTTTTGGTATCTTATTTTTTTACCCTAACAGAGAATTTGAGCTCCCCATTTCCTTCTATTTTATTTTCCCTAGGTTATAAAGAAAGGTTTTTGGTAGGAATAATAATGTGAGAAATATTTTTGGGAATCATTGATGATACATTGCTATAATATAATATTGTGTTCCATGTTTCCAATGGAACTAAACAAATATGGTCTTTGGGATGGTGTTTGTGTAAAGTATGTGTATTCTAGAAAAGGATATAATATACTTGTACGTCAATATTGGGTCTTTATATAGAGTTTTTGAAATTTTTCTAGTTTATAATAGACCCTCAAAGTATACTTCTGGAGTAAGGTAGAGAATGGATGATGTTTGATACTATAGTAGTGTGAGAGAGACATGGTAGAGTAAGGGAATGTAATCTTATTTTTTAAAGGAGTTATACTGTGCTTCATCTATAAAAATGTTTGGAATGATCAGATCTTCTTACCAGATCATATAATCATTTGTGGACAATGTGTAATGATTGGTGAATTTAAAAATAGTTCTTCCCTATATCCCTCATTATCCATAATGTTGTGTGAAACATGTGATCTACGACTCATGGGTCTTTCAGAGTTCCTTAGTATTAGGCCCAGATGACAACGAATTAGGAGAGTTATGCATATCAGGGATTGGGCAGCAGAGCTATGGAAGACCTTGTATAAAATGCGGGAAATACAATGAAAGATGGAGACGAGGGACCGTATACTATAAGAAAGGCAATTTTAATCATGGCTACATTATCTACAACATTTTTATATACTTTTACTTCCCATTATATATTTTCTATACAAGTAGTTTCTGTTCATGACTTACCATTCGTGTTATCCTTTGAGTCAGTCTCCCATGATAAACCATTTAATATGAAAGTGGACCATGTTGAGAAATTCTTAGAGTTTCTTATAGTCACCACTAGTTAGGTAAATATATGGGAATTCAGGATTCTATATATGAATAACTTCAATGTGATTCTCATCAGGAATTGTGATAGACAATGATATATATATATATATATATATATATATATATATTTAATTTCATTGATAACTTGCAATACACACCACACTAAGTCTAAATAAACTATGAAATGGTATATCCCTATTATCAATCCATTTTATTTTGTTTATTAATTGTAGAAACAACAATTAAAAAATAATATTTTTTTAAAAAATAATGATATTTTTTTAGTAATGTCATTAAATTATTAAAAAAATATTTCCTGAAAATGGTTTTTATTACATTTATTTATAAAATAATATGTTTTATTTGTTAATTTTTTTAAAAAAATTAAATGGAAAAATTAAATTCATTTTGGAAATAAAAATATTAAAAATATCTTAGTGTGATTTTTTGATAATTTTATAAAAATATTAATATTTAATGAATAGTGAAAAGTAATGATTTTAATTGAGAACTATAATTTAATTTATATAATTTAAAAAGTACCATTATTTATTTATTTTTAAAAGTATAAGTAGTTCATTTATGTTATCAATAACACAATTATGGTTATTTTATTAATTTTTTGTTTATTTTTGAAAAAAAACTATCTATACACAATAAAATATTTTTTTTTTCAGAAAGTGTTATTCTATGCATTTTGTGTATAAAATTTAAAATTTATTTCTATGAATTTTTGAGATTTAACATGATAAAATATAATCCATATTTGTAATCATAATTTCTAATTTGGATAATTATTCCACATTAATTCTTTCAAAATGAATAGTAAAAACATTGAAAATTAATCACAGTTGGTAACATTAAAAACACTTTTCCCAAGGGGGATTAAACCATGATTAAGAGGTAAATATTATAATACAACTAATAAGAATAAATTAGTTTGGCCGTATATCAACCTCATACTATCCCACCTTCTTATATCATTCCATTTGGAATGATTTTTCAATGTAATGACATTAAAATATTTTTATCTTGTAAGATATTCTAAGTGGTCCATCTCCACCACATATAAAAGGAAACCCCTCTTTCTTCTTATATGCACCACATTAAGCATTATTTCTTACCCAAACCCTAACGTAATATATTAATGACTTCCATATCCACTACATAGTTTTGTTTGTTTTATTAAAATACCTTTTCAAGGGTCCCAACAAAATTATTTAAATAAATCTAACCAAAGGATAGGTAATCATCCAACCCTACATATTTCAATTTATTTCGTCTTCTACCTTCCTATGTATACATTACTCATCATAAAATGTTACCTTCAGTATCCACAATGTACATTAATGGTAATATTATTATGAAAACACTGATACCTACCATATATTATCAAAATTGTAATGTGAAAACTCTTATTTTGAGAACATATGGATTATCAACTCCACATAGTGATGCAATTCATTTTCGATTAAATTTATATATTTTCATCCGTAAAAAAGAGAAAACAGGGTTCATGAATTCAGACAGTATTCCTTCTCTATGATTGAGAAAATTAATTTTCTATTATACATTCTTTACGTATGACTATATATATAGGGAAGATATATATTATTTATATTGGGAGTAACATTCTAGAAATTATGGATCCATGATCTTAGTACGATTACTGAAACTACTAAATCAATGTTTTGAGGAAAAAAGAAATAGTTAACTCTAAGAAATAAAGAATTTTAAATAAATGGGTTTTGAAATATTATAATTGGATCATAAATGATATTATGAGATTGTTAATGACTCTTGTTTATAATTAAAATAAATTTATGTATATTATAAATGATGTTATAATGATTTAAATTAATTCCAAACTGGATGTAAGGGATTTACGAGACAATGTCATTATTTATATAGACTGTTTATGTTCAAGTATCCAATGATTATATTTTATAAAATTTCTCTAAATAATACATTAATTCTCTTATCCTCCTTTTATTTCTAGAAATTAAAATTTTTTATTTTAATTTTATCTCTTTAAGTACCTAGGATACTAGAAAAATGTTTTAATGCAAAAACATGCGTTATTTTTCTTTTCGGTCAAATGTCAATTTTCTTCCATATAAATGTTTTATAAAAATGTTTTAATGAATGTTTTTACTATTATATTATTATTTTGTTATCTATATTTTATTCAAAGATGATTTTTTAATAAATAGGTTTAATTGAATATTCAGATTTTTTTATGAGTGAGGTATAGTGGACTTTTTACAGAAAATGTGAAAGGATTATTTCATTTTAAAATATAGGAATCAATATATTTTCACACCTCAAGGACCAATATATTCATGGAATCATATACTGTATGTTTTCAATTATTTTTTCATCCAAATTTTTTCCATAATATTAGGGAATTTTTTATATTTTAGAAATGCATTTTAAAAATAAAATTGTATTTTCTGTAACAAATATTTAAATGATCTTTTAGAGGAATTTAGAAACTATAATGACATATTTTTATGTGACATATGATTTATTAGGATATGATCCAATGATACCATCCAAATTATTTTATACATTTTTTATTAATATGATAAAAATATGTTTATGAAACACTTTTAGTTTCTTTGGATTTTTCTATGATGATATCTTCATATTTTTAAGTGTTGTTTCTTTTTACAGGGTTATGATATGATGAATATATTATAATTATGTGGAGCACATATGTATGATATTAACTATGGGATGGGTTGGACCAATATTATATAGCCTTCCAATTCACTGGGTAAAAATGAATAACTTCATATATTCACAGGACCATAAAAGAGAGTGAACCCCATTCTATAAGAGACTCTATCCACTATGATTGTCATGGGGTGAACCATAGACAAGGATATTATGGAATTGGGAGTGAACGCAATTGGCTATGATATTTTGGGAATTGAGGAATGATAATAATTTTTTCTCAATCCTTGTTTCAATGATACAGACTTTTGTCCTTTGACAATGTTAGGTTTTCATAAATCAGGTTCATAGATTAATTTTAGATTCCTAACTTATGAACTAGAAACCAATTACGACGACACAATATTATGATAAATTATATATAGTATTTATTTTTCAAATGTTATTCTAATGTTTTTTATACTCTTGTGATCATGTTATGTTTATGTGTTAATTGTTATCTATCTTGTTTACCATTATCGAGCACCATATATAACCCTTTATTACGTCTCCTTCCCTCAGGTTATGAAGAGAGGTTTTATGTATTTTATGCCTAATAATGTTTCTAGATTCAAATAAATTACTAGGATATGAGGTAGATCTATTATGATTTTTGTTTCATAAAAGTTTCCAAATACACTAGACCTATATGATTTTGGCGTCGAATGTAATTTTATATATTTATTATTAATCTAACAAATGGGTTATTTTTTTATTAAATGTATAGGTTACTATAATTGGTTTTAGAGTAAGGTTTAATTTTCTTTTGGAAACTAGAATTAAAAAATGTAGTGAGAAACCATGAGATATTACTATATAAGGAAAACAATCTTAAGTAATGGTAAATAAAGGAGTCTAGTTTACATAAAAATAATATTATAGATACATCAAGTAGAAATGATTTTGACTTAGATTCATCGAGTTTTAATAACAAAAAAACATACATGGAGAGTATATATTTACCATAATATGGTGAATGTGGAGTGTTCTCTTAATTTTCACATGGTTTGGTACTCTTGAGGGATAATCTTGGGATAATTCAATTTTTCGTTATAACCATTATATTGATTTTAATAGATAATGATCATAGAAAACATTAGTTAATCCTACGGTGTCATATGTTGGGCGGAAAAAGAAAGGAAGTGATGCCAAGAGGGGGGGTGAATTGCCTTTTAAAAATTAATTAACAATTTAATAACAAAGTGAAAGTGCAGCAGAAATAAAAGAGGCAAAACACACAACTTGATAACGGAGTTCGGCATAAACCCAAGCCTACGTCTCCACTCCCAACTCAACCGTTGAGTGATTTACTACTGCTTGCTTCTTAATGGTTTTAGCAAGAAACCCACTAGACTTTAAGGTTAGTCTAGAACCTATTATAGCTTGCTTTTAAATGGTTATGCAAGAACCCACTTGCTTTCAATGGTTGAGAAAGAACCCACTAGCCTTCTTACAGGTGAAGGCTAGCTCACCTTTGATTCAAGCCTTTTAAAAGGAAAGGCTTGACTAACCTCTTCACACCTTGAAGGTGGTGTGAGAACCCAAAAGAGAGGATGAGAGAAAGAGTTGGGGGTTTGTGAGCACAAACCCAATTTGATGCTCAAAAATGATAAAGCAATGAAAAACCGTAATGGGGAAGTCTTGGGTGCCAATGGATTGAAGGAGTTGATGAAGGGCGCTCCCAAGCTTCTTTGGTGGTGCTCCTTGGATGTGGAATTGAGTTGGAGCAATTGGGGTTCCCTTGGAGGAATTCGCCGGAGGTTCTCCAAATGATCAAAATGTATCCCGTGGGCTTCCGTGGCTTTATAATAGTTCCGACAATGATCCGGGGCTTCCTAGTCCTTTATTTATAGAGGGGGAACCCTCATATGGCCTTTGGAGGTCTTCGGAGCCGTTGGAGAGGCCTTCGGAGCCGTTGGGAGGCAAGTGGACAGGTCTGGTCAAAGGCCCAACGGCTAGTTTGACTGGCTCCACCGGCTGACCAGTACAGAGCCACCGGTTGGCCGGTGTGTGCAAAAAGGAGGAGGGCATCTGTCCAGGCTCCACCAGCTGGCCAGTGATGGCAAGAGGGGGGGGGGTGAATTGCCTTTTAAAAATTAATTAACAATTTAAAAACAAAGTGAAAGTGTAGTGGAAATAAAAGAGGCAAAACACACAACTTGATAACGGAGTTCGGCTTAAACCCAAGCCTACGTCTCCGCTCCCAACTCAACCGTTGAGAGATTTACTACCGCTTGATTTTTAATGGTTTTAGCAAGAAACCCACTAGACTTTAAGGTTAGTCTAGAACCTATTACAACTTGCTTTTAAATGGTTATGCAAGAACCCAATTGCTTTCAATGGTTGAGCAAGAACCCACTATCCTTCTTACAGGTGAAGGCTAGCTCACCTTTGATTCAAGAGTTTTAAAAGGAAAGGCTTGACTGACCTCTTCACACCTTGAAGGTGGTGTGAGAACCCAAAAGAGAGGATGAGAGAAAGAGTTGGGGGTTTGTGGGCACAAACCCAATTTGATGCTCAAAATGATAAAGCAATGAAAAACCGTAATGGGGAAGTCTTGGGCGCCAATGGATTGAAGGAGTTGATGAAGGGCACTCCCAAGCTTCTTTGGTGGTGCTCCTTGGATGTGGAATTGAGTTGGAGCAATTGGGGTTCCCTTGGAGGAATTCGCCGGAGGTTCGCCAAATGATCAAAATGTATCCCGTGGGCTTCCGTGGCTTGATAATAGTTCCGACAATGATCCGGGGCTTCCTAGTCCTTTATTTATAGAGGGGGAACCCTCATATGGCCTTTGGAGGTCTTCGGAGCCGTTGGAGAGGCCTTCAGAGCCGTTGGGAGGCAAGTGGACAGGTCTGGTCAAAGGCCCAACGGCTAGTTTGACTGGCTCCACCGGCTGACCGGTACAGAGCCACCGGTTGGCCGGTGTGTGCAAAAAGGAGGAGGGCATCTGTCCAGGCTCCACCGGCTGGCCGGTGAGGAGGCCACCGGTTGGCCGGTGCTGAGACAGTAGCTCAGCCTTCTGTCTGGGTGCCACCGACTGAACGGTGCTGAGGCCACCGGTTGGCCGGTGATGAGGCAGTGGCTCAGCCTTCTGCCCAGGGTCCAGCGGCCGTCCGGTGGTGAAGCCACCGGTTGGCCGATGGACTGAATTTCAGTCCACTTTGGCTTTTTTCCTTCTTGGCCTTCTTGTCCCAAATCCTTGGCACCCTGAATTTATGCCTATCATCCAAAAACACTTAAAAACAAGATTAGATAAATAAGAGAGTGATTGTGATCATTAAAATTAAACCTCGAGGGGTACGAGAGGTACAACAATCTCCCCCTATTTTGATGATCACAATCACCAAAACAAACAATGTAAAAAGACTGAAATGAGAGGCATGGTTTAAAGGATAAGGCAAAGTAAAGTAAAGCAAGAGAGAAAGATTTCTCCCCCAATCAACCAAGAATTTCTCCCCCTTTGTGATTATCAAAATAGCACGGGGCATAAAACTTGATTGAGGGAAACGGTTGAAAAAAAAGATAGAGATTTTAAACCAATTGAAATTTTTGAAATTTGATTTGAAAGTTTTGAAATGAAAAATGAATAACAGTTTGAATTGAATGTTTTGAAATGAAAAATTGAATAACAGTTTGAATTGAATGTTTTGAAAAAAAAACTTAAAAAAACTTAACTCCCCCTAAATAAAAACAACAAATCACCGGGGAGAGGTTTTTGAAACCGAGACAAATTTTGGTCCGGTGAGACTCGCTAGAAGGGATTTTTCAATCCACACTTGTCTAGTGGTGGGTCTTCTCCTATAAAATTCATCATTGAAGAAAAAAGTTTTGGGCCTACCATACCGGGCATTTTTGCAATCTCACTCATAAATTAAGTGCCCGGGTTTTTTGCAATAATTACAAAATTTAAATTGGGAGCTCCCCCTTACAAAAATAGTAGGTGCATGGGAAGAGGAAGCTTGCTTGGAATAGTCCAGCCCTTCGGTGGTTCTAGATATGCGTTGGGAACCTAGTAATTTGGTCAAATTTTGTTCACCTTGGGTGAACTTGGCTAGGGATTCCCTTAGATCTTTGATGGTTGATTCCATGGAATCAACATCGAGGAGATTTTGGACTTTGAGGGACAACTCCTCATTTTCCTTGAGATGTTGTTCCTTTTCAGAAGAGAGTTTTTTGAAATTCTTTTTTAAAGCAACGAATTTGGAAGAATGTTCGTGAAAACCTTCCTCCAATTGATCTCTAGCGTATTGGAGATCCTCGTAGGATAAATGATTAAAAGAATTAGAAGAACAAGAGGAAGAGGAGTCGGAAGAAGTTACCTCATGAAATGCCATTAGGCATTTGTTACCGTTGTCGCTCGAGGAGGAGGAGGAGGATGAGGAGCTATCACTCCATGTGACCTTGAATGCCTTCTTCTTTTCCTTTTTCTTGGCCTTTTTCTTGTTGAGTGGGCAATCGGGCTTGTAATGGCCTTTCTCGCCACACCCATAGCATGTTACCTTGGGCTTGGATTTTTCGTTGGGTTGAGCCTTGCAGGATTTCTTCTTTTTGTGCTTCTTCATGTATTTGTGCATCTTGCGGGCAAGGTTCTCCATTTCGGAATCGCTGCTTGAAGAGGAAGACGATGAGAAGGAGGAGCTTTCTTCTTTTTGTACCTTGAAGGCGATGTTCTTTGGAGTTTTGATCGCTTTGCCTTCCTTTTCAGCTTGCCTTCTCATGGTGATCTCGTAGGTCATTAGGGATCCGATGAGCTCTTCGACCGGCATGTTCTTGATGTCTTTTGCTTCTTGGATTTCCGTGACTTTTGGTGCCCATGAGCTTGGTAGGATCCAAAGGATCTTCTTGACCATTGTTTCTGCAGAAACATCATCACCAAGGGACTTTCTCCCATTGCAAACATCAGTAAAACGTGTAAACATTTCAGTTATAGATTCGGATGGATGCATGGTAAAAGACTCAAAATCATGAAGAAACATATCCAATCGAGTATCCTTAACTTTGTTGGTCCCCTCATGGGTAACTTCCAAAAGCTTCCAGATTTCATGTGATGAGGTGCATGTGGAAACTCGATTGAACTCATTACGATCAAGGCCGCAATGTAGAGCGTTCATGGCTTTGCCATCAAGCTCGAAATTTTTAATATCGGCTTGAGTCCATTTGGATTCATCGGGAGAAGAGAGAGTGTAACCATGCATGACAATTTTATAAATGGGATAACCTATGCTTCTAAGAAAAGTAGTCATGCGGGTTTTCCAATAATTGTAGTCGGTTCCATCAAAAAATGGAGCACGACCCAAAGAATAGCCTTCAGGGGCGAAAGAGGTTGAAGCCATCATAATGGATCTTGAATTTGAAACCGGTGAAGGTATTACTCAAATTTTCCCTTTGATACCAATTTTTGGGCGGAAAAAGAAAGGAAGTGATGGAAAGAGGGGGGTGAATTGCCTTTTAAAAATTAATTAACAATTTAAAAACAAAGTGAAAGTGCAGCGGAAATAAAAGAGGCAAAACACACAACTTGATAACGGAGTTCGGCTTAAACCCAATCCTACGTCTCCGCTCCCAACTCAACCGTTGAGAGATTTACTACCGCTTGCTTTTTAATGGTTTTAGCAAGAAACCCACTAGACTTTAAGGTTAGTCTAGAACCTATTACAGCTTGCTTTTAAATGGTTATGCAAGAACCCACTTTCTTTCAATGGTTGAGCATGAACCCACTAGACTTCTTACAGGTGAAGGCTAGCTCACCTTTGATTCAAGCCTTTTAAAAGGAAAGGCTTGACTAACCTCTTCACACCTTGAAGGTGGTGTGATAACCCAAAAGAGAGGATGAGATAAAGAGTTGGGGGCTTGTGGGCACAAACCCAATTTGATGCTCAAAAATAATAAAGCAATGAAAAACCGTAATGGGGAAGTCTTGGGCGCCAATGGATTGAAGGAGTTGATGAAGGGTGCTCCCACGCTTCTTTGGTGGTGCTCCTTGGATGTGGAATTGAGTTGGAGCAATTGGGGTTCCCTTGGAGGAATTCGCCGGAGGTTCGCCAAATGATCAAAATGTATCCCGTGGGCTTCCGTGGCTTGATAATAGTTCCGACAATGATCCAGGGCTTCCTAGTACTTTATTTATAGTGGGGGAACCCTCATATGGCCTTTGGAGGTCTTCGGAGCCATTGGAGAGGCCTTCGGAGCCGTTGGGAGGCAAGTGGACAGGTCTGGTCAAAGGCCCAATGGCTAGTTTGACTGGATCCACCGGCTGACCGGTACAGAGCCACTGCTTGGCCAGTGTGTGCAAAAAGGAGGAGGGAATCTGTCCAGGCTCCACCAGCTGGCCGGTGAGGAGGCCACCGGTTGGCCGGTGCTGAGACAGTAGCTCAGCCTTCTGTCTGGGTGCCACCGGCTGGCCGGTGCTGAGGCCACCGGTTGGCCGGTGATGAGGCCACCGGTTGGCCGGTGATGAGGCAGTGGCTCAGCCTTCTGCCCAAGGTCCATCGGCCGGCCGGTGGTGAAGCCACCGGTTGGCCGGTGGACTGAATTTCAGTCCACTTTGGCTTTTTTCCTTCTTGGCCTTCTTGGCCCAAATCCTTGGCACCATGAATTTATGCCTATCATCCAAAAACACTTAAAAACAAGATTAGATAAATAAGAGAGTGATTGTGATCATGAAAATTAAACCTCGTGGGGTACGAGAGGTACAACATCATAGATTTCAAATAAGGTGTGATGATATAGATATCCAATGAAATATTTTTCTTGATTTATCACATTGATCCATGTTTCCCAGTTGATAGTCTAACTATTTTAATTTTAGAAATTGATTGAAGGTAGAATGGTAAATTTGAGGAGGTTATAGGCATGCTCAAATATAAAATTACCCAATATAATAATATTTATATGAAATCTTTTATATGTAGAAAATTATAATAGAATGTAAATTCATGTCTTCAATGATTTGTTCTGGAATTATTATGGAAAACTCAAAATTTATTGACGGTCAAATATCTAAACTATGATTATTCCATGGTTTATGATTTTGATAATGTGTATAATGAATATATCTTTATTATTCCTCTTATTTAATTGGATGTTATATTTGGAATGAGTTATATTTCCTTATATATATAACATATAATTTTTCTAGTAAGGGAAGACTTGTTTGATATTCCAAACCAAACTATGATCTTCTATCAGTGTGAAGATAAATATGAATGTTTTATGAAAATCACATCTATTATATGGGTCTTGATTCCTAATTAAAAGGGGTGTTTATACCTGATGGTTTGGTAATATGTCAACATAAAAAATATGATTATTGTGTGGTAGTTTGTTGAGGTCTTTTGAGAAGAGTTTCATATTATTCCACAAAATTAGAAAATTATGTTTTCATTTGAAAACATTCCCAATTGTACACCTATTTCAAATACTACATATTGAATGACCCTAGTTACATTCTATGAATAGTTAAGGAAACCCCATTAGATGCTTGAAAAAGGTTTCATTTTTCAAGTGCATCACCATAGGGTGTATATAATATTTCTATTAATACGAATTATGGATCAATATGACTCGAAATTGATTATCAGAAACAAAAAAAGATCACTATTATTTAAATGTATCTCTACAACCTATTGATTACTCATTTGATCATCAACACAAAGCTTAATACTTTTCCAAAATTGACAATCATTCCAGATATCATCAATTTAAAGTAAAGAGTTTTGATTTCTACAAAAAATCACTCGATAAAAGGTATGGACAATATGAATTTATAGTGATGCTAGTTGGTCATAAAAATTCCTTTCTGTCATTCAATATTTAATTAATAGAGTCTTTAGATATTATATGGACCAGTTTTAGGTAGATTTAATAGAGTTTATTAATATGTATTTAAATGGTAAGAATGATAATGATGATAACATGAGGATTATATTAAAGAATGTAAGGATGAAAAATTTATATGAAAAACAATTTTTTTTAATGTTCACTATAAGAAGATTCGTTTTTTGGTCATATAACATCATGATATGGTATATCTATGGGTCCATTAAATATAAATGTTTTGAAAATTGGACCAAAACTACAATGTTGATTATGATCTAAATATTTAATTATTTGGATTTATATTATTGATGTTTTCTTTGAAAATTTATCACAGCTATGAAATCAAAAAAACAACATAAATAAGATGGGATCCATGTTCTATTGGATATATTAATGTGGGAATAACTTCATGGAACATAAGAGATGGATTCCTAACATAGTTTTTCATACACTAATCTTCAAAGGAAAGGTTTTTGGTATCATTAGTGATGCATAAAATAAGGTACTTAGATATTTCCTCATGAAAAATGATATTGTTTTAACTTATGCCTGGCTAAAATTGAAGGTTCATGAGAAAACATACCCAACTCATGATTTCGAGTAAGCTGTTTTAATTATTTAAATAATGACATTGAGGAATTAACATTAAAAATAATGTTATAATATATGTAATGATTATAAATGATTTAAGAATTCAATACCTAAGAAATACTAGAATTTTTAGTGGATAAGATAGTCGGTGTTGATTAAATAATATTTTTTCTCAATATAATAACACCCTAGGAGATATAACAAGGTGGAAAAGGCTTTAAGTTAAAGGGATAATGTTATATTGTTAATGATAAGAATCACAAAAGATCCAATATCTCTGGATTTTTAAAGGATAAATTTTGAAATAAATAAGGAAGAAAAAAATATTATCTTTATCGAATGATTATTCAACCATATTTCTTGGTAATGATTAAATGTGAACAAATGGAATATATAGAACTCAAATTGAATAGGAAAAAAATATTGAATTCACCTTCGACTATGACGGAATGATAAGGTTTAGAAACCACATTTGTGTCTCATCAAAACCAAACATGATGAAAGATCTACTAAATGATTCTCATAGTTCATCCATCTCTATTTGTCAAATATGCACGAAGATATAGATATCTAAAAGAGAATTCATGATGGAATAAAATGATGAATTATATAACATAGTATATACCTCATGGAATTAATTTTCAGCATGATTAGAATGATATATGAAAATATAAAGGTATTTAATACCTATTACTATAACAAAATAGATATAGTAAACAAAACCATGTTTTTATTCATTTTAAATTTAAAATCACCTTTGGATAATAATTCTATTTTTGTTGTATTAACTCACTATATGTAGGCAACACACATTATTTCTATCTTTGAATATTTATGTCTTGATATGTTGACAATAGAAACATTAAATAAGTGGTAATGTTTCATGGAGAACCATATTTTATTGAAATTGAATGAGATTTGTGGTTTAACTCAATTTTATGGAGAAGTATTCAAAAAAAATATTGATTATATGTCGTGTTTATATACTTTATTTCAACTTCATATAGATTTTCAGTTAGAGGGAACCCTTCAAACCCTATAGTAATTATTGAGGTTTTATTTTAGGGTGATATAAAGTAATTCAGATCAAATCCTTCCACTTGATGAGTTTTCCTAAAACAATATCTTTCACTCAAGAATATAAATGGATAATTTTGAATCCCCACTATTGAAATAAGTGTTGAACTCCAACAAGATATGTTAATGATGAAAAAATCAATTAGAATTAATATAGATAATGAAATGACAGAAAAAGTCAGAAACATTTTGAAATGCATTATGGTGACTCTGAGTGGATAAAAAAGTTATGTAGAAAAGAATCATTCAAATCTTCAACTTGATGTTAGTGAGAAGTTATATCTATGAATTTGTAAATTGATGAAGTTTATAATATTTGGAAACAAGGTAATATTGATCTTGTGGTATATTTTCCCTCTGATATTCTTGATTGAGTAATGATGGTTTCTTATCATTTGTGGCTTCTACCAAACCTCTCAGAAGATTACTATGTGTCCAAGAATCCCTCATGAGGAAGTATATATCTAATACATTACATGTAATAAAATTATAGGTCATATCACTTGAGAATTATCATTTTTATGATGAAAAAACTCTAGAAATAATAGATCATAGTGATAAATTACTATTCTATAAGACAAATTCCCCGATGAATGTTCTATGGAGGAATAAGAAATTCAGATAGCTACATGGGATCCTAAAAATGTTATGTAATATAGATATAATTTTTTTTATCATTGTGATGTAATTTCAAGGGAGAAATTCATAATTATGTGGGATATTATGTAGCAACCTGAGATTTTAGGAGATGCTGATTTCTTATATAAATTATTTTTTTGATGGCTTATGATACACACAACCATGATTCAGCATAAACTATAATATGTTATAATATTATAAATTAGATGTTATATTGGAGGTATAAATTGTAATAATATCGTATTATGAATATTTAGAAAATTTTAAGGCAATGAAAATATATTTTTTGTAGTCTATTTATATACTAACAAATGATTTTTCGGAAAAAATGGTTTTATCACTTATTATGATCAAATAATATAATTAATTTTTGTTTTCAAATTTTTGAAATTTTTTATGAAAAAATAAATATTTTTCTAATGGAACATTTCAAAAATTGTTCTAGAGTACTTTTGGGATTATTTTAAAGAAACAAAATTTTCAATGAAAAATAAAAAATAATGATTTTAAATAATTACTTCAATTTTTTTGTAACAATTTTTTTTAAATTATATTAAAATGGATTTAAATGTAACATTACTACATTTATTATATTATTAATTAAATTACTATCATTTTAATTAATTTTATGTTTATTTTGATATAATAGAATTATATAGTTAATTGTTTTCTTAAAAACCATTTTATTCACATTTTGGGAGACTATATTAAAAGTAATTACTACAAATATTAAAAACTGAAATCCATAAAATCATTTCCTTTTTTATTCATAATATTTATATTTCTTAATTATTCCACTTTAATTTTTGGTCAATGTCAATAGTTAAACAAAATTTCATCATAGTTAATGTTAAAAAGGCTTACTGAGGGGTTTGACAAATTGATAAGGCTAAATAAGTATATTAAGCATACTTAAAATTCTATTCAATAGGAATATTTCGGCCTCATCCTATCCAATATTTGAGTATCTATCCATTTGGAATCATTTTTATTAATGATGAATTTATTATATTTTAAAAATTTAAGAAATTACTAGTGTGCCCTTTCCTCGACATATAATCACCCCTACTATCTCTTCATTAAAACACTTTAAACCCTATATATATAAAAAACCCAAATAACACCAAAAAATCCCTATATATGAAGTATATGTGTAGTTATTATTGAAATAACATTCTATGGGACAATAGAAAGGATCTAAAAGTGGACAATTGAAAATGTGATTAACTTCTAAACAGACCTATACCAATTTTATACATTATATTCATATTATAAATCTATAATTTTCATCACAAATTAATAAATTATGTACCATAAATATATTCAACATTATTATGAAAATGAATACACTAATAAACATCATCTAGTCCATTAAATTGGAAGTGAATGTGTCGTTATTGAATATGTGTGGATTACTACATTCATGTAGAAATGAAATCAATTTTCCATAATCAAAACTCATGGATGGTTATTATGATGTGTTGATGTTAGTAATATATATATATATGATATAATTTTTATTTTATTATAATATAATATATTTCTTCTTACCATCAAACTAATTGGAAAATGGTTACATTGCTCGTGTATAAGTTGTGATTACCACTTCTATGAAGTGATAATTTTTTTCATTTCAAATTTTAATAGATGGTAATAAGTATATATTTAATTTATATAGATGACATATATTATATTAAAATTATTATATAATGTTGATTTCTTTTCAATCCTATGAAAATTGAATGCAACGTTAATATGTAATTACGACTTAGTATATCAATGAATGATTTAATTCATTTTTCTACCTATAATCTCAATAGATGAATAAATTTTTTTAAACTTATATTTTTTATATTTAAATAATGAATAAAATTCTGGAGATTATTTCACATTTATCAAAATAAATATATCGTAATGATCGATCCAAAATTCTAATAAAAAACAAAACTGTTAACCCACAAAAACACTGATTTAAATAAGTATTTATTAATAAATTATTGTTGAAATATCATAAGTGGATCATATATGATATTATAAGTATATATTTTACATTGGTATAGAATTATAAGAAACTTAAATTTATTGAAAAAATTGTAAATGATATTTTAACTAATATTGGGCTTGTGGAAATGGACTTATGTTAAAATATTATTGTTTATCAGGATAGTTTATGATCACGTACTTGTTGATGAACTTTAATGACCAAAAATCAATAATACCTTGAATTTTGTTCTCATATTTTTATTTATGAGATGAAAAATCTTTAAAAAAACTTAATTCAATATTTATTACACAATGAAACACAGAATACAATATCAGAAGTCAAATTTTCATAGTGCCTTTGTGAAATTAGGTGCATAGAACATTAACATGATATAGGGATACACATATATTATTTTAAAACTCCATAATGATCCTTTATAAAACAATGATCTTATAATTCTCCATGGGATAATGTGAGGATATTTATAAGAAAGGAGTGATTTATAAATTCTGAAAATGTTATAATTAATCCATAACATGATAAAATCAATACATTTTAGTCATGAGGCATATAAAGGGGACATAAAATGGATTAAAATCATAAACATAAACATTAAATAATGATATAAGATGACAACATCATTTAAATATAGAAATGTGGATACAATATAAAACAATAAATCAAAATCATATGTCATGGATCACCTTCGAGACATTATAACATAGTATTATTAGGGTAACATCCCATGAACCATAAAAGTATTATCATGGGAAAACAAGATTACAAAATTCATTATAGAGATGTATAATTCAAGGCTCACCAATTTTATTCATTCTAGGTACATGAATTTTCATTCCATATTAATCACACATTATATGAATGTGTTTAATCAATTATTTTCAAATTATTATAGTGTTTGGGAATCATACATGGAATTCCCCATAAATAAGGATAATAACATCTTAGTGAATACCATTGAGTGTTAACGGGGATGGGTATTCATAGTATAAATGTTTTGAAGGGTAAATCAATTGATAAAATTGGTAGTATAATAGATGCACATTTTGGATCAAGAAATGTTATAATGAGATAAAATTACGGTATCTTATTACCTAGGATCATAAATAGAATAATTGTTTGTGTAAAAACATATTATAATACGTTAAATGTGAAATAAAATGGCATAAATTAAATAATGATCTTGAATAATGTGCTGGAGGATATATTCCATTACATCAATAATTTAACAACTTGGCGGGGGGTTATAATGAGAGATGATAATTAATCTCCCATTGATAGAAATAAATAGGATATTAATGTGATATTTACAATGTTATGAAAAAAAAAATACTCAATAAATATATATAAGGGTAAATACAAAGATGGTTCTTAAATTAAAACCACAGAGTGAGATCCATTACTTAGACAAACTAATGGCATACATAATGTTTATAAAGAGAGGGGATAATTGATATCTCATTCTCATAACATCATTTGGTATAGATAGGGATAAATATAAATCCGTGATAATATAATCAATTTTTATTCAAAATTATTAATTCAAATTGTGTTCTTGAATGAAAAATAATAGAGTGAGATAGATCCCTTACATTGATATAGAAAAGACTTATATAATGATTATAACAAGAGGGGATACATTATCTCACATTAATAGAACATCTATTGGAAAGTAAATTTATATTAACATGGGAACAAACATTATAAATAGATATTCAAAATGGTAAATAAAAAAATTCTTGAATAGAAAATATAAGAGTGATAGAGATCCATTACCATGGGAAAGATGTTATAATAGCTTTGGAGGGGATTATTAAAAAAATGTTAATACTAGGGGAATGATTAATAAAGAGATAGTGATAATAAATTATCCCCCATGAATTTTTAATAAATATATGAGGAATATTTATTTTGTTTTATATAAAAATAGAGTGTAATTGATTATTAATTTGAAAACATAGGTTTTGGACTCTATATGATAAAATAATAAATACCAAATTCCATCCCATGATTTGTTCTGGTGGTTTCAACCAAAAATAACTAGTTTACAATATTTTATAAGACCATGGATAGAAACAATTTAAATTATCTCCTTGGTGATGTGGATCTGAGTCATGTTCATAAATAAATGATTTAAAAAAATTAATTTCATAATTTTAGGAGATTCATTAAGGGTTTAAAAAATAAAATCAATAAATTAATAAATATTATCATATAGGATAAATATAGTTTTGGTCATGTATTAATTTATTTTAATTTATTAAATTACTTCTTAGTTGTTAAGATGTCATAATATAGACTATGTATGTTTGCTTTTTTTTGCAAAAAAATAAACTATCTCGGAAAAGCCTAAAAAATTCATAATTATCAAATTTCAATGTCCTGATTTCGGAAATAATTTTTATTTCATGAAAATAAATTTCTAATTATAATAATTTTCTCTTTTAAATGCTTGTCCATACATATTGGAAAATATTATATTGTAGTATATTAATAAAATTATATCCCTTGTGATAAATAAAAAATACTTCAATAATTATTTTACAATTTATTTTAAAATAATTTTTATCTAATAAGAATATTTTATTAATACATTATTTATTTCAAAAGTTATTAAATTAATAAAAGGAGTTTCTCAATTGAAACTATATAATTCTAAAAAAAATACATTTTTTTATTTCTTTAAGAACAAATGTAATTTCTGTCTATCTCATTATATGATAAATTATAAATTATTTATAAAAAAGATAAATGTAATTGTTGTTTACATTTTATTAAAATATATAATTTTATTTTACTTGGGTGTATATATATATAACACCTTATTACAATAGTTTACATCTTAAGGTTATGTTGTGTGATGGTGGTACTTATATTTGGTGGATCGACTAACATGGTTTCGGTCATGATCGTGATAAAATTTAAATTCTCCCATAATTGTTTTTTATTTTTCATATATTTTTAAACCATGTACTATGATTTCTCTAGGGAAACACTAAAGATTCCATCCCCATTATAATCTCTAATATATGGGATTCATATGGTATGATTCTATTATTTTGGGCTGCCACTTCTTACATGTGTTTCATATTATCTTCATCATAACTCTTATCACACTAATGTTAATAGTCACTATTAAATAGATTAATTTTCTAGGGTTATGATTCATGAAATTAATTTAAATGTGATATGATATGTTCAATTATATCAAAAATAACTAAATTAATACATGTGTTTTCTATAAATACATTACATAATAAAGAATTTTTTTCATTAAAAAAGGATTTTCATTTCAAATATTTTGTGTTGATACAATATTACCACTTAAAAAAGTTCACTATTGAAATTTTATTTCATACACTAAAACATATTAGGGAAATTGTTTTTCATTGTTTCTTCTAGTTCCCATGTTTCTAACTCAAACATGTGGTTCAAACATAATACTTTGACCAGGTGAGTTGCATTGTTTTGATGAAATTTCTCTCTAGGATAAAAGATATGCATCGACAACTCCTCATAATAATGATAATTAATCAAGTGTACCACCTTTTGATTTAGTAATAATGATGGTTCATGTATGTACTTCATCAAAAGGGATACAAGAAACCTATCATTCACTTGGGATATGTTTTTTGAGAGATCTAGTAAATATTCCATAAATATGATTAAATCATGGATCTCAATGGGGTTGATGAATCTTGGAAAATTATTTAACATCATTATAAAAATTTGGACATTCTTCCATGGTGATAAATGAATGTACACATTATCTATGACTTTAAACTGTAGGACTCAATGAAGGTTGTATGCATATATATTTTATCAGAATTGTATGGATTTGAAATAAAATTAAATACATTTATCCTTGATTATTATCTCTTAGATTATATAACATCCCATAAGAACATTATATCCACTGTCATCAATGAATTTATTTTTGAATTTTATATAAAATTAAATTGTTTAAACATTATATATTGTCTCCTAGAAAATATTAGGCCCCATTATATTCTCCTCTACAATATCATTCTGTCATGTTGTAGTCTGATGCCTCTTCCCTTACATATCCTCAGGAAGTTCCATTTGAATGGGATAAGGAAAACCATTAATATATGAGAACTCAACATGGGTTGGATTTGATCCCAAAAGCATTGAAATCCATTTAATAATATCTCATTGTACCCACATTAGTTTTATGGGTTCAGTTAGTTTAACCATCCATTTTGGGCTAATAAGAAGTAATGAAACTCAACATTGTATGTAGTTCATAATGAAGTATTATCCAGAACAAAGAGTTATATCATCGAAATATATAAATTTCAATTGATCGTAGAACTACATGAAGTCTTACCACATCCCCTATATATAGACTAATATTTTTCCAAGTGATAAATATTCATTTATAAATATGAAGTTCACCAACCTCTTAATGTGATAGACTACCACCCAGATGTCATTATTTCATTTAGAATTAATGGTGATTTATGCAATGAAATACATGGTAATGTTTTCCAATTTCTATAATATTATGGGGAATGGTTTCATTATACACTTATAACTCCAACATTCATCCTTGAATTATTGTAATACGAAGCATGAAGATAAAAAATTTACCATCTTCTTCCTATTATTATCTAACTAGATTTTTTCTCTTAAATCTGTATCCATTTCAATTCTTCCCAGAATAATAATGACATATTATTAAGGCACATCATCCATAAATTCCTTATTTAGATATGGGTTACAAACCATATAACACATTCTTTTTCTACAGTAATCACTAGAATATTCAAAACTCCTCTCTGTAATTATTTATCATATTTTTTTGAAATCATTGATCATCTCAAGAATAGATGGTTGAGAAGTTCTCTATGGATGGTAGGATTTATATCTGTTTATTATTCCCATGTACGTAATTTAAATGTCTAATAATATTCTATCCCTATAAATAATCATTATGGATATGGTTATTTTATTATTTCTACCTAAGGAAACTATCATTTGTTCCCCATACCAGGATGGTAATAAATTGAACAATCATAATCCATGATAAACAATAATAAAATTTTATAATTAATATTAATATAATATTGTGTAAATATATACCTAAAGATTTTATAATCCATATATATTTCACATGTATCACTGATAGATAATTTGATGAAATCTTCTAACTTGAAGATCATTACATCCAGTTACAGATCAAACATTTGGTTGTATAGCTCATGTATCATTTGTTGGAATGTGGCATATTCTATCAATTATTCATTTTTCATGTTTAATAAACCAATAAATTTTTTTATGAATCATATAATATAATAATTTCTTCCCCAATGTTGGGTGATGTGAGCATCATTATATAAATTAGCTTCTTTATTAACTCTTTATACCTCTCCTCACATTCATTATTATAAAAAACCATTACAATGTTCCAAGTTATACTTGATAGTAGCAGTGAAAATAATTATTATTCCCTCAGAAATAGATTAGTTTACCAAAATAATATAAGGAAATTATGTACCATCACCTGTATTTTTAGTCTGAGTCATCCCTAAAATTCATCTTTTCATTAATTATCTCCATATATCAGTTTCATTGTGATAATACGCACAAATACTTCTATTATCTCCATAAAAACATATATTTAATGTTCTTCTCATATATATTTTCAATTAAAACGGTCTTCAATACAAAAATAAAATTCCGCACATACCCCTCCACGCATTTGGGGTATATAACAATATAAACTATAATGTCTACCACAAATTTATTTTGGTAAACCCTAAAGACCCAATTCATTACATCCATGAAAATAGATGAAGAATTAGTGAGTCTAGATTTAATGACTATAAAATAATAGTTATCATACATTCTATAAAAACTAATTTTGGGGATGTCCCCCTTTATCACCTTTTCATGGTAGAGTCTTGAATTAAGATCCACATTAGAGAAGTACCAATCCCCACATAGATAATGAAATAATTCATATATACATATAATATGAAACTCTTTATTTATAATTATCTTCTTGGGCTTAGGATAAGAAATACATATGAACATTTACCAATCATTACTCATTACAAAGAGGACCTATTCACACCGCGGTGAAGAACTTGGGAATATAAACCCTTTATCCAAATTCTCCTATAGTTTCATCTTTAGTTCATCAAGATTTTAAGTGGTAATTCTATTTAGAATCTTGTATATTGGAAAGAATACATGTATTGACAGATTGAGAACCAAACCTCTAAAATAATATGACAATGAAGAAATTATAAGGGAAGTACATCAATATATTCAATTGCAATGAGAAGTTAATCATGCATGAAATTTTAGTTAGTATCAATTATTTGAGGAAGTTTCTTTTTCCCATTAAACAATAATAACCATACATTATATTATTATAACATTGGAGATAAAAACACCTCTATTTACTTGTTTTGGATCAAATGGAAATTCAAAAAATATATTCTAATTTCCATCTCAGGAAATTTTTTGTTTTCCATATATAAGGAAATATAATCCATACCCATAATTTCATCAATATACAATAAAGGAACTATTACTAGTTTATTAAGCTTATCCAAAAAATATAAACAAGTGATATGTTATATACTTGGTATTCTATAAGAAATCCAATTTTAATTTTCATAGTAAACTCAAATTCCATGGTATGAGGCAGTGTTTGAATATTTCTACTAGTGTTACATGATATAAATGAATGTGTAGAACTGTAATCATATAGGAAATTATTAATGAGTGTAAGATAAAATAACATCTAACTATTTGATTCTATTATAATCATTTATTTTATCCAAAAATACATAAGGGATGATATTTTTTAAACCATTAAATACAAAAAAAGAAAAACTATAAACATAAAAGCGATAAATTATAAAGCACAACAATTCCATAACATCTAAATTTATTGGTTTCGATATAAGTTATCCATATGTTATTTCATAACACATTATTTTATGGGAATTTTTTTACCTTCAATATAGTTTGTAATGAGAATGTGAATTTAAAAAATAAAATTCCATGGGATTGTCAAACCAACTATCTAGAAAGGCCTCTTTTTTACTCACTATGTGATGATTGACTCTTTGATCATTGTGACGTTTGTTACGGTTATTACCACAAAGTAAAAATACTATAGAGTAACATCTAATTTTAGCATATGGATAATGATTATTTTATTGGAAACCACATTAAATATCTGTTAAAGTAATATTTGGATGTTTTCCAATGTTTTAGTATTATCACTATGGATTTTACTATGGTTATATAATAAAAATACAATAAAATATATAGACCTTATCCTATTACCGACATTGACAACCCATATCATTAATACAATACAGATCATGATTAACTAGAAAAAACACACGTTATATAATCTCATAAGATCGAGAGGACTAGTTTCATTGGTAAATTAGATACAAATAACATTATCATTAATCAAGGATATAAATAAATTATTTAAAATATCAATAAAAAATCCCCTAAATTCCATTTTACATCTAATACTACATGCGATAACCTTACAATGCTCCTGAGAAAGGGTTTAGCTATATATCAAATTAAGAGAATAATAAAATAACAAAATGATGAAAGTAATATGTGTTTGTGGAATGGAATATAACTTCAAAAAAACAAGATGATAATAATAAAAATGAAAATTTAAGCATGATATAATATGATACCCTTAAGGTAATATAAGAATGTTGAAAAAATATAAAACATGAAAAAATAGAAATAAGCCATGGCCGACTATCAAGACATAAAAACATAGTGTGCTTAGGATAACCTCTCATGCACCATTCATGGTATTTAAATATAAAAAATAATTACCGAATTCATTATTGGACTATCTAATTCTAGGATACCTCTTATATTCATGTCATGTACATGATTTTTGTGTGTGAAATATAACAAACAATGAGTAAAAATATTTCAAAACATTTAATTACATGATTAAGGATTCTTGGTACATAAATGAATGTGTTGAATTACTGAATGATAGGTATATATAGTTGAATACAATTGAATGTTAATAGATATTTCTATTAGAAAAATTTTGGACATCAAAGATCATTGGATAATTTTTGAAACATAACAAGTGTACTAAAAGGTTCATGTAAGTATTTCATAAGATTGACTGTTTTTCTCTCATTATATAGGAATCATAAGTACTGTAAAGGGATGGAAAAAAATGAAAACCATATCAATTTGAAATAATAATTCATAACTCGTTGGAAGTTCTTGAATAATGATGATAAAGAGAGAATCCTTTACTTCGACATTGTATCAACATATGTAAAATTTATAATGAGATGCGATAAATTATATCTCATTTATAGAAAAAAAATTGGATTGTAAATTTATATTTTTTAATTCAGGAAAAATGTACAAATTATGACAAAAAATATTAAATTAAAATATGGTTCTTGGATGAAAAAAGGAGAAAGTGATCTCTTAATTCGATATAGAAATAGCTTAAGTATTGTTTATAAAAAAAAGGGGATAAATGATCTCTAATTATTAAAAAATCAATTTGATAGTAAATGGAAATTTATAAAGGCATTAAAATATAGTAAATTTATAATCAAAAGAATAAATATGAACAATGATCATGAATGTAAAGGAATATATATAGATCCCTTATTTAAAAAATTTTAATCTTCAGCTAAAATATTTAATTACAGGGTATAAATGATATATAATTTTTTGAAATTAAATCTGATTGTAAAATGATATTTAAAAAGTTCATCAAAACATAATATATTGAGATTAAATAGGATAAATACTAAGAATTTTCTTGAATGGAAAATAAGAGGGAAAGAGACATAACCCTACCTTGAGAGATCACTTATAAAAGCTTGGGAGGAGAATATTTTGTTTCTGGGAAACCATTGGTAGGTATTTGGAGTTGGATTGTGAGAATAAATTCATGCTAATAGGGTTTTGAGGAAAGAGTTGTGGGATTTTGGGGTTGTATTTATTGAAAAAAATAAGTGAATTGTTTATTAATTTGTAAACATATATTTTGGACACTATATGATAAAATATAAAAAAAGAAAATCATTAATATGGGTTTTCCCAGGGGTTCATCTGAAATGTAGTGGTTTCAAATATATTATATGGACATGATCAAACATATTAAAATTATACCTAAGGTTATTTTTACCAAAGTCATTTTCTTGGAAAATATATTTTAAAACCATAAAATATAATATCATTTTTGGAGGACTCGTGATGGGTTTATTAAATTAGTAAAATAAATGTAATAAAATTTTAATTCAATGGAAAAATATATTCTTTTTATTTATGATTATAATGTAATTAATTACATCCATTTTGGGTCATTATGATGTCATAATACAAAAAATATATTTATCGTGTATTTAATTATTACCTAAAAAATAAAATTTCTCAATAAATTATAAAAAATTTATCATTTTATAATTTCAAATATTATATTTAATATATAATATCTATTATATCAAAATAATTTTATAAATAATTCGATCATCACTTTTAAATAAATATTAATATTTATTGGAAAATACTATTTTTTAAGATATGAAATACCTTTTGACCTTTAAAAAATTTATTCTAGACTACATTATATTACATAATCATTTATATTTAAACAATTATTCTATATTAAGATCATTTTATCAAAACATAAATTTTTTTTAAAATTTCATGATTTCAACAAAATACATTCTTAACTGAAACTATTTATTTACTAAAAGTAGAATTATCATTTGTCCATGTCAAAATCTAATTTTTTTCCAAACTCATTATATAATTATTAATAATGTAATAGTATAATGTTACATAATATAATTGAATTTTATTAGGAATAATATAATTATTTTTACTATGTTCTAGATACTAATTCTTTATTACACCTCAATCATCTAAAGGGTTAGGTGTGCATTGATGGTGCTTTGTTACCATGGTTCAACAATCATGGTTTGGGATTTGATTTCAGTAGGGTTGATGTTATCCCATAAATGGTTTTAATCATACTTCATTTTTTGAATGATGTATTTGGTTTGGTCATGGAAAATCGTAGGGATTCAATTACCTTCAAAATCATCGATAGACGGGGGGATTCACTGGGTTTTATCCTATTGGTCTACGTCGTCACCTCTTCCATCATTGTAAATTAGAATCAATCATTAAAATTAATATAAACATCTTAATGGAAACTATAAAATGACTATATTAGCATAAATAATAATTGTTTTTTTATTTTATATCAGAAAGGCTCTCAAAAGAGAAAATATACATCATGTGTTTTCCATTACAATATTAGTATGTAAGGAATTTATTAATTAAAAAGGGAATTTCAATTATAAAAGTTTGGGTCATTAAAAAATTCCCCCTTTCAGAAATTTCTCCAAAAAAAATCATTTCATGCAATAAAATTGAAATTTTTCATCAGTTTCATTACCTCTAATGGTTCTCATATTTCTTCTTAAAAATTATTGTTCTGCCAAAATAGCTTGATTGGGTATGCTGCCATGTTTCATAGAAAAAATTCTCTATGGTCTCATATCTTTACCTAATTATCCTCATATAAATTTTACTTCTCTAAGGATTCAAACTATTGATTTAGTACATGAGATGGGTATGGTATAGACTTCCTCTTTTTGGATAAGTGAAACAAATTATGGACTTAGGATAGGTTATGATGGGGAGCTGGTGGATTGGTTATATCTCTAATGTGATTGGGGATATCAAAGTGGATGATATATATTGGAATATGCATTCCCTTCTACCAAATATTCCTGACCATCTTCCTTGGGGTTTTATGTATTAACAACCTATCTTCGACTATAAACTCAATGTACCAACCCAATACCAAAACTCTCAAAACCAATGTGTGATATCAATTACATAGGTATGATTACAAGGAATCAAATCTAGATGGAATAAAAAAGTTGAGTAGCCTTAGTAAACCAGATATATACAAAATTGTTGTCTTACAAAATAAAACACTAAATAAACCATAAATATTATTCTTCGTAAATAAATTTGAGGGTAATAAGTATATTCTATATAGTGTATCATTACATCTCTTTCTTAGTACACATCTTGGATTCCTGTGAATTTAAAGATAATGAGTGTTATCTCAAATTCTATGTAAGGGTAAATTATACCTGAAATGATAATAAATCAATGTGAATAGTTAATATGGAAATTTAAATAACTGAACACAAATTCCATTAAATTAACAGTACAACAAAAAAAAATATTTCCAGGTAATAAATTGTAAAAAAGTCTATTTAATAAATGAACTAATAAGGAAATTCATTAATTGATATGTCCACGAAAAATCTATTAGATAAATAATAACTGAATAAAAATGAAGGAATTCATAAGGATAGATATCTATAACATACCACTGAGGATTCATGGGAAGGATCTTATAATTTCAAGGCATCATGCCATGAATCTAATACTTCAAGGATTTATTCCTATAATATAAAACTATATTGAATTCATGCCATGAATCTAATACTATCAATGCATTATTCCAATAATATTATACATTTGATGCTTCTTTCTAAAAATATAATACCATAAAGGATTCATTCCATGAATCTAATTCATTAAAAGTTATGACTATATTTAAAATGGCATATGATTTAGGAAGTATTTATATCCCTGAAAATTGAATGGATATATCTGGAAAGATCATTGTCAAATGATCCTAAAAATTTAATATTTCAAGGGGATTAAATGAATCAAGGAATACAATTTCAATACAATACTTTTCCAAATAAATCAAATACTATCTATAAGAGGAATAAGGATGGTATTAAAAATATCACAATTTGTGTAATAATAAATTATTTTTTTGATTCATGAAATAGAATAAGATTACTAAAAGAATTCTTGATAAAAATATCATTCTATTTTAAAACATCTTGTAAAAACATTTTCATCTAAAAATAAATTCAAAAAAATATTATTTTTTTAAAGGAAAAAATTCATTTTTAATCATTTTTTGAAGGATAAAAATATTTTAGAAAATATTTAATAAAACAAGCTTTTAGAAGAAAACATTTTCTCTAACATAAGAGAAAAATGTCATTGGGTATTGCTAAAAACATTTTCTAAAACATTTTTAGTGAAAAAGAGTTGTAAAATGGTACTAATACTTTAAGAAGATCTTGAATAACTATATGATAGTAAAATTTAAATTTTTATTGAAAAATGATCATATAATTACCTAGAATGGAAATGAATTATCGCTAAAATTATTCTTGATGAAAATAAACTTTTAATATTCTAATGTCCCCATATCATATTGAAATGCATTTAATCGTGATAATAAAGAAGGAATAAAATTAATATAAAATTATCATATATTTATAACAAATATACTCATGATATAATATTTCAAATTGATTTATATTCACCATATAAATGAAACTAGGTGCATGATAACAAATATGTCTCAACAGAATGTAAACTGAGATGAAATCCTTCACCTAGCGGCTGATTTGTCTTGTTTGTCTCTATATTACTAAATAAAATATTTATGATAAATATATATATATATATTTTTATAAAATTTTACTTTTTTTCATCACTTTTATTTTACTTATTACTATGTTTTATTAAACAACTTAGACAAATATGATTAGAACAGGTGTTTGATGAAATTCAGTTTATGTGTGAAAAAATAACATTGGTAGGTCATCTATGGTCAAAGCGGTCATTACATAAACATATAAAGAAAAATAATGATTAATTAATTATAATATTTATACATTAATTATATTTTTAAAACATTAATTATATATGGATATGAAATATGAATCAATGTTTCAATCCTAGTGACACTAGGTCGTATATAAGATTGATTAACATTCCCATTTTTCAATGATCTATTTGAAAATAAGTAAAGTAAAACAATATATTTCCATAATGATAATTATATCATAAATAAATTTTTATTTTATCATACATAACATTATATTTAATTATTTTGATTTATAATGAATTAAATCATTTCGAGGAGGTGGCATTGCACATGTCCCTAAACGGCATTGTCACTTTTAAAGTGCATGAAAGCGTAATACCAAAAATGATATATATATATATATATAAAGTTAATTATTTCATGAATATAATATATATGTAATTTATTTAACATATGTTTAATTCAATACATTATTTATATATTTCACAGATCGTGTGAAAGAATCAAGTCGCTTTGAGGGGTTGGTAGTCCACACTACGACACACGAAATTATTGTTTCTGCACAAAATGAAAAAGTTTAACGATATGTGTTGTAAAATAAATTAATAAGAATAAATAAATAATAAGTATCCTATATAACTTATAAATAATATGTTTACATCTTTATTCCAATCCATGAAATGTGAAAAGGTGAATAAATTAACAATCATCATTTTGTGAGGTTATAGTTCTCCAAACACATAATAATTATGTTCATTACCCATCAGATGGAATTTTTTATGACTGTATATCAAAAAATTAGAATAAAAACATTATAGTATATTTAGGATACCTATTTGTTATATAATCTTGTAATAATATGATTTTAGGGGGGTGGAGAATGTAGATAAAACTAAAGAGCATAAGTAAAGATGTTTCCACTTAATTGGGCAACTCCATTTGGATTGAACCAAAAGGCATCATTGTCTTTATTACTGCCCATGGTGAGGCATATAAGATAAGGGGAAGAATGATTTGTAGCTATTTTTATAGATCTTGATAGAGAAAATGTGTCTTGATATGTGTGATGATTGGGGTGGCTTGAAATTTGTTTGTTAGAGTAGATTACTCAATAGTGGGGTGAATTGAGTATCTATAAAAATTTCTAGTTAAAATGTTTTCTTAAAAGGATTCCTCAATAGGTAAAATACAACCCAGTTAATCATGGTTATACTGTTATAAGAGTTTGACTATTTAAATAACTTCTTCGAAGATTGATTAGTTCTCAGTAATCATAAGATCCATTATTAATATTAATTTTGAAGTTATTATAATAAGACAAAACAATTTTAACTTTTTTCCAAGATTAAATATCAATGTGAAATTAGTTATTGTTTAATTATATAGTAAAGAAGTAAAACATAGAAGTTTAAATTAAGCAGCACAACAGATTTGAAACAACTGGTTCAATATCAAGTAAAGAAGTTATCCACTCCACTTGGTGATCACCGACCACCAAGTAGTTTATATAAATAAACAGGAACCACACCCTGGATCGGGGTTAACAATAGTACATAGGACTGTCCAGGTCACACATGGACCTCTTCCACAATTGTTTGTGGGCACAAAAAACTAGGCCACATAGAGACCTCTTTCATACTTATCTTTTGGTATACACTAGTGAAAAAATATCTTTGAGTAAGGATATATTGTGTCCTTCAGTTAAATATAGGAGACAGAGTGTGTTGTTATAAAGATACACACACTGCTCGAAAGCTACTAATATGATACACAACAATGCAGAAATATTGAGATACGTTTATCAATTCTATGAGGGATTGTCTCTGTATCTTTGGACTTATGAGATAAAGCAGATGTCGAAATAATGTCCTCATATGGAAAACTGAGTGTTACAAGTCAGACAGATCCCAATTGTGTTCTTTGTGATGTTTCATAGTGAAAATATGTTCTCGATTCTGGGATTCAAGTATGCTTTGTGTGTTCTTTAGTAAAGTTGAGTTGCATGAGACAATTATTTCTTCAAAAATTATCTATGTATATTCTTCGTTGTCATGATCATGCCCACCAGCTTATTTTTATTTTCAGTATCTTTATGTTTCTGGGCTGCACTACTCTTTTATCTTGGAGTTCATGTGTTTGAGCAAACAGGTTTCATGTATTCTGCATCGCGTACCTTGTACTGTCAGATGACATGTCTACAAAGAATCATTATTTGTGTTAGTGAATTTAAAATATTCAAATATGACCATTAGAGATTAAATTTAAAGACTACAAAAACATTAAGAAATGGTGTCATAGTATGTCATGGAAATAGTGTCTCCTTCACACGGTGTCTGGATTGGTCATGGTGTCTTGTGGTCATGGTGTCTGCATGTTCACGGTGTCTCATGGTCATTATGTCTGGATGTCACAGTGTCCACTTGTTCATAGTGTCTCAATGTCATGGTGTCTGGATGTCATGGTGTCTTGTGGTCACAATGTATGGTTGTTCACAGTGTCTCATGGACAAGGTGTCTAGATGTTACAATGTCTACTTGTACACGATGTCTCGATGTCAAGGTGTATACATGTTCATTCTGTCTGGATGTCACGATGTCTTGTGGTCACGGTGTCTGGTTGTTCACGGTGTCTCAGACTTAGCCAAATATATGTATTCAGACTAAAGTAGTGATATTTATGGAATGGAATAAACTCAATCATTTTTTAGAGAAGTAATTATAATGTAGATCAACAGATATTATATAGTAACCAAAATGATTGTATAGAACTTAAGATCATTGGATAGCCTTTACTAAACAATTGTTCATTGAATGTGAGATAGATTACATAGAGTTAACAAGGTTTATAGACTGAAGAAGATTTGTGATCATTAAAATGTAATTTATATATGAGAATTCCAACAATCTCCCCCATTTTGATGATCAGAAATCATGTATATTTAGAGCGAATATTTGTTCTGATAAGATAGTTCGAATGATCATATAACATATATAGAGTGAGTGTTCTCCTATAGAGATTTCTGCCCATTTTAGTATTATCAAAAAGTAGAAAGAAAAAGAAAGACAAAATAGACAAGAAAAGTTCATAATGTATTAGATAAAAATAGTGGCATTAAAAAAAGTAAAACAATTGTAACAAGATTCCAATGAAAGGATATATAAGAATCACCCTTCTTCACTGGCTGGTCTTCTCTTTTCCCATATTTGCTGTAGCAGAAGAGGAAGCCATAGGAGCAGAGGTTGAGGTAGAAGTAGGGAGTGTGCTGGTTGATAGAGAAGCTAAAAGAAGGCCTTCAAAGACCGAGGGAGAAAGAGTTGGTCTAGTAGAAGAGTGAGACAGTTGTTAATCAAGGATCACATGCCTAATTTGACTCAGTTCCTAACTGAAAGACATAGAAGTGGAAGCTAGGGAAAAGGTGAATTTAGGGAAACTAGGTCACAAAGGTGAAGTCGCAGTCGCAACAATGGTTGTACTCTGTATATGAATATTAGGCCTCATTAGTTTGATAAAAGCAGCAATGATATCTTCACCATATTTCATATCGTTCTCAAAGTCATCCATGTTTTCCATAAAATTATCCAACAGGCAAGTGAACTCTGTGAGATTTTGGACTTCAGTCTTGAAAGCTTCAATTGTAGGGGAATCCTCAAATTTTCTACAAGATATTTGAAATGATTGGTTCGGTCAATCATTGAGAAGATTAAATTGATGTAGAAATACACATTCTTGGAAATTTCTTACTGAGCGTCATTAGCAATTTTTTAATGGATTGGGACCAGATCAAGAACTCTGTCACTTTTCTTGATAACTTCAGATAGAGAATCATTTTTGAAACCACTACGCACAGTCTGAAGTTCTTGTTTGACCATTGATCTGAGTAGGTCACTATCTATAGAAGGTTGATTTGATGGTCTAGATGATCTAGATGTAGTGATAGATGAGGTAATATATTTCTATTGATTTAGCACTTTTTGAAGGCACCCTGTATACTCATCAGTGAACTTATTACGATTAACAACATGCTCTCACATATCTTTCACAATCTATTTATTTCTTTTAGTGACCATTTTAGCTAAGGAATATAAATTATATTGAATCAGAGAGCCAATATTATGTGGGGTTTGAGGAATAACTGGATCCACATGATGAGAAAAAAGCTCTGATCTCAAAATAATCACTTTCTCCATGTCTTAAATCATACAACGTAGAGTCTTCATTTCATCACTAAGCAGTATGTTTTCAACTCTGACTTAGAGAGTCACATGAAGCATTTTGGGTATAATATGCCAAATAACTTTTTCCAACAACAGTGAGGAATCTCTCTAACTTAGATTTTTTATAGGGGCCGGTTGGGCATTCAAGATTTTTTCAACTCTACCAAAAAGGGTACCTCCAAATTCTTTCAGATCATCTTTATTCACCAAGGATGGTTGTTCTGGTGATGGTTTAGAGATAGGGACTGAGATAAGCTAATTTTATTTTTCAGGGGAGAAATTATAGAAATATTTAATTTGGAACATAGTAGAATGGTCAAGGCCTTTTACTGAGACTTCCTAAGAGTCATTCACATCATAATAACTAGGGAACATATACCAAGTGTTTATAAGGATGGGATCAAATGGGTTTGGTACTTCAATAGATTCCGGATTTGTGGGTTGATCCTCCTCAACAATTGCATCCTTCTAAGGACTGAGACACTTATGGTCATGATCTATTTCCACATATTTATCTCTTAGTTCCTCACCCATTTCTTGTCTGGCAAACTAGAATGCTAGATCCATCCTTTCCCCAGCCGAAGGAATGACTTCAGGAACAGATTGTTCCACTAGGAGTCCCTCAAGGTTAGATTCTTACATAATTGGTAATTATTCTTCTATAATATCTTCCATAACATTATTTTCAGTTTCTTTGGAAACAGAGTCTGTTTCAACATCGGTTTGATCTTCTAGATTAACAACATCTTTTGATGCAGAGACTTCTCTTTCACTTACTACATGAGGAACATGAGTATGGCCTTCCTCATCAGAAACAGTTTCCCTACGATGCACAAAAGCTTCTTCTTCATCGTCATTATAATACTCAACAACTTCATCTGGTTCAAATCCAGGATTAGAAATATCTTTGGGACTTGAGGGATGTTCCACTGGATTGAACTTTTCATTTATCTTATCATTGTATTACACCCATGACTTTTTCCAATGATTCTAATTTATTTTCATCCTCTTGATAATGAAATTCAAAATGAATAACTCAAAATACTTGAGAGATTCTTTATTAGGTCCCACCATACCATTGACATGAAGCATGGCTGCCATATCTGAGAGTAAAACAGGGAGGTTGACTTGGATGTGGTTTTGATTAGCTCACACATATGGTATATGACATACTTAAAAACGTTGGTCATGTGCAAATTTTTTATAATATGAATCAAAAACACATCCTGATATTTAAGTTTAGAAAAATCACCTTTTCTGGGGCTATTCAAGTTCTGAATAAACTTAAACATAACTCTAGATTCTCCATCCAGTTCAGCATTGATGGCTCTCCTCTTGATGCAATTTCCAGTTATTCTTTTCAAAGAATCTTCCAAAACAAATAATTCAATATACGGTGGAATTCCTCTCAGATAGTCCTCACTAATTCCTTCATGATGTATCCCAAGGGATGCAGCCCATAACCTCGAAGATAATGTGCATTTCTGGCCATTTATCATGATTTTCACAACAAAACCATCTTCAGAATCAAAGGATAACTGAACGTACTAATGAAATTGAGCCACTAACTTCTAGTATATAGGTATATCTTACTTTAAAAACAATTATAACTAGCCATTCTCTTTTAAAACTTTCCAAAATGGAGACTAACTCGACAGAAGAAACATAGGACATATCTCTTTTTTAGGTACCACTACTCGGTTTACCAGATTTTGATTTAGAGGACCTTCGGGTGCACGCTTGGGTGTGTTCTTCTTATTCTTTGAGCCATGTTTCCCAGGAGTCAATGACGAAGGTCATTTCATCCTGGGCATTCACCGAAGGATAGAGAGAAAGAAGGGTTGAAGTGTTAAATAAGTTTTACAAATTGAGTGAATAGAAGAAATCTCGAGGGAAGGACAAGTGACACTTCCAATATTTCATCATTTAGGAATACCAAACGTCGCAAAAAGTAAAAGTGCGGAAAATAAAAAGGTGGAATGAATAATTACCAAGATATGGTTTTTAATTTGTAAATAAAAATATTTATTGTGAGACCATATCAGGTCTTTATGGTGAGAAAATGACTGAACTTTATGGTGAGACGGTGACTAAACTTTACGGTGAGACATTGACTAAACAATACGGTGAGACAAAGACTGAACTTTACGGTGAGGTAGGGATTGAACATTACGGTGAGTCAATGAATAGACATTACGGTGAGACAGTGACTATCAGACATTAATCAAGAAATACTAAATGTGAGACTATAAACTTGAAACGGGAAGATATACAACAGTAAGACATATTCTTAAGGTTTATCATGCCTAGTTCATGTATGATATAGTCTATTCATTCATAATTTAGTTGTTTTGTGAATATATCAGCAAGATGATATTCGGTATCAATGAATTCTAAAGTGATATCACCTTTTTCATAACTATCTCTCAATAAGTGATGTCTTACATCAATATTCTCTATCTTAGAATGTGAAATAGGTTTTTTCGAGATGTTAATAGAACTTGTGTTGTCACAATTTATAGGTACATGCCTGAATTGATATCCATAATCTATTAATGTGTGTTAAATCCACAAGATTTGTTCCCAAAAATAGCTAGCAGCTATGTATTTAGCATCTACCGTAGATAATGAAATAGAATATTGTTTCTTACCGCACCATGATACTAGTGATTGCCTAAAAAGTGACACGTTCCAGTGGTGCTTTTTCTATCTAACTTACATCCTCTGAAGTCCGCATCAGAATAACTAACAAATTTAAATTATTTTCCTATAGGATGGAACAATCCTAGATTGATTGTATGATATGGTATTTGAAAATTATACTTACAACATTTAAAAGAGATTCCATTGTATTTTCTTGAAAATTTACACACATACACACACTAAACATAATGTCGGTTCGACTAGCAGTTAAGTAGGGTAAACTTCCAATCATTCCTCTATAAGTGGTTTGATCAACAGATTTTTCATCCCCATGAATATCCGAATTACCAGTGGTACTCATGGGAGTGTCACTACATTTAGTGCTATCCAATCCAAAACGTTTTATAAGATCTCTAGTATAGTAACTCCAAGTTAAAATAATTCCATCATTATTTTGAAAGATTTGACACCCGAGAAAGAATTTTACTTAACCCATTCAACTCATTTCAAATTCATTTTGCATAATTTTAGAAAAATAAAAACATAAAGAATTTCTTGAATATGAAAAGATAATGTTATCTAAATAGATTTGAAAAACTAAAACATCATTAGAGATTTGTCTTATAAAAAGGGTAAGATCAGCTATTCCTTTTGCAAAACCTTTGGAAATAAGAAAAATACTAAACCTATCATACCATGCTCTTGGAGCTTTTTTTAAACCATATAAATCATTTGATAATTTAAAAATATGATTTGGAAAATGGGGTTTTGTAAAGCCAGGGGTTTTTCAACGAAGTAATCCTCAGTTTTATACCAATTTAAGAATGCACTATTAACATCCATTTGATATAGTTTAAAATTTAGATGTGCAACATAAGCCAACACAATTCTGATGGCTCCAAGTATAGCTACTGGTGAAAAGGTATCCTCATAGTCAATTCTTTCTTCATGACTACAGCCTTGTGAAACAAATATAGCCTTGTTTCTAACTAAGTTACCAGCTTCATCTACCTTTTTTATAAACACCCATTTAGTGCCTATGGTGAACATGTATTTAGGTCATTCAACAAGATTCCAAACATTGTTCCTTTCAAAATGATTAAGTTCTTTTTCCATAGATATCACCAAAAAGTAATCATTGATAGCATCATTATTTTTTTAGGTTCATGTTGTGACACGAAGACGTGATGTTCAATGTGATTTCTAAGAGAATCTATAGTTTGATTTCTTTATCTAGCTCTCCTAGAACAGCATCCATGGGAGGGTTCTTAAGAGTTATAATAGATCTAGAAAAGTTGGGACTAGTGATTTCTGGTTCATAAATAAGTTTAGGTTTATTGTAGCTTGAGTCTACGGAACTTCCAAAACTGGAAGTTTTCACATATTCTTTCACAAAATGCATTTAGGATTTTGGATTAATGTTTATATTTGATACATCATCCTCCAGGTTCTCTAGAATAGTTTTACACTTATGTGGATCTATTTCATCAAATTTGACATGGATAGATTCTTCCACACATTTAGTTCTTATATTGAACACTCTATAGGCTTTACTGAACCTGGAATATCCTATAAAGATAACTTCATCACTCTTGGATAAAAATTTGTAAATATTGTCCTTAGTATTAAGGATATAGTCATTGAAACCAAAAACATTGAAGTAGTTAACCTCGGGTTTTCGATTGTTCCATAACTCATAAGGATTCCTTCTAAGAATAAGTCTGATCAACACTCTATTGATTATGTATCATGCTGTATTGACCACTTTAGTCCAAAAATAAATAGGTAGGTCATATTCAATAAGCATTTTTCTCAAAATCTCTTGCAGGGTTCTATTTTATCTTTCTACAACTCCATTTTGTTTAAGTGTTCTAGGGGAAAAGAAATTATGACTATAACCATTTTTTGAGAAAAAAGGATTCAAACTATTGATTTTCAAACACATGGACATGATCACTTATTAATACTTTGATTCTAAGTCCACTAAGAGTTTCCATAGAAATGGCATATTTAGTAAAATAATACCAGGCTTCACTTTTGGGATCCAGAAAGAAGGTCCAAGTATATCTAGAAAATTCATCTAAAAGAACATAAACACAGTGCTTCCTATTTAAACTATAAATTATAGATGGTCCAAAAAAAATCCATGTGAACTAGTTCGAGAGGTTGAGAAGCTGACACTTCTTTATTTGGTTGGAAGAAAAATTTGTGTTGTTTTTTTTACAGGGAAAACATACTTTGTAATTTGGAAACCCATGTTTGCAGAAGTCTGTAACTAAAAATTTCCTAGTTAGATTTCTTAGGGAGTGAATATTACAGTGTCCAAGTATCCTATTCCAGAGCCAAGACTCTTTATGAAATAAACTTAAGCTTGAATCATTTAGAGAAGATAAGGAATCTATGTTAATAGGGTAATCATTTTCTTTTCTTCATGTAGAAAACACTAATTCTTCTTTAGAAATAAAGACATCAAAATCCATATTTTCAAATCTAATATGAAATCCACCATCAAATAATTGTGAGATACTAAGACGATTATATTTTAATCCATCAACAATCTTTACTTTAGAAATTAAAATTGAGTTAGAGTTACCGATTTGGACAAGGAAAATAATCATTCCATTGGCATTATCACCTAATGTTACATGCCCTACGTTTATTTTTATTAGGTTCTAGAAGCATGAGTAGTCTCCCCTCATGTGTCTTGAACATCCATTGTCCAAGTACCATAAACTTTTATAGGAACTCTTTATGCATATTTCCTACACAATGATTAAGCAAAAATAGATTTTGGTACCCATACTTTTTTGGGTCCAGTAATATTATTAATTTGTCAATTAGGAACCCATATCTACCTCATTGGTTTCCTATAAGCATTATGTAAAGTATTTGAAAAATAAAATCTATTTAGTCTAGAAAAACATGAAATATTAGAAAGTGTATCATAAATTGAATTAGTTTATTTATGTCCAGAATTGAGAGTAAAACTACATCTCATAGATTTAGAAACAAAATTTTTTCTACCAAGAATTCTTTTTTCTGGTTGATAACCAAAGCCAGTGTTGTATTTAGGGGAAATTATTTTACCTAGATTTTGAGTAAGGTTATTTTTCCCATTGGTAAACATTTCTAGGTTATTATTCAAATTCCCATTAAGCATTTTTATGTCGTTGTTCTCTTTGAGCAGTTCAGAATTTTTCTCTTTTTCAGTTGTGTGTCCATATTTAACAGTCACAGTAAGAGAATATTGTTTCTTCAATGATTTATATTTTTCTTTTAGTTAATTGCATTTTTCTTTAATCATGTTACAATATTCAAATATTTCTTCAGTAGTCATATTTTTTGAGTCACTCTCATCTCTAGAATAGTATGAATTATGTACAAGAGAGTCTAGTGTTACCTCAGATGTTTTTTTCATAAAACACATATTGGATTTGTTTGATTGTTTATCAAGTGACGTTTATGAGTCTCTTGAACTGTCCTCAGAAGTACTATAGGTTGCCTTCATGGTCTTTTTTTTCTTCCTGTCCTTGTGCTCATATCTATTTTTATACTTGATAATTGGACAACCATCATTGATATGTCCTTTTCACTTACATTCATCGCAGACAATCTCATCAGCCTTATCAATTATTTTCCAATCATTCTTCCAACTTCCTTTATGGTCATATTTTCTCTTGAAGTTAGGCTTTCAAAAAAAAGTTCTCTTTCTTGTAAAATCTCTTGAATCATCTAGCTAATTGGGCCATCTCCTCATCACTGTCAGGTGATGATTTTTCACTACTGGAACTTTCTACAGAAGATTCCAAATTCCCATTGTATTTGTGTTTAGAGGTGGTGGTCTTGAATGAAACATATTTACTTTTTGGTTCATCCTCCTCTTCCTTGTTGACGTTCAGCTCTTCATCACACATCATCAGTTTTTTCAATGAGTTTTTTTACATGTAGCTTTCTGATAACGCATGATTATCTAAAAGAGACAGACATTCATCTCCCTCTGTTAGGTAGACATCTGAGAATTCTCATGATCTATTCCTCGGCGGTGACTTCTCTTCCAAGATAAATCATTATGTTAACATTCTCATAGAACCTTTGATACATGTCAGAGATAGGCTAATCAAGTTTAATTTTAAAAGTATCATATTTAATAGTAAATGTGTTAAGTCTCATTTCTTTTACTCTATATCTTCCTTCACGTGAGATAGACAGGGTATCCCAAATTTCATGGGCAGTTTTACAAGTAGAAATTCTATTGAATTCCTCATCTCCTAAAGAGAAGAATAAAACATTCATAGCATTACAGTTGTTATTGTAGGATGTTTTGGTAGACTCGTCCCATGTGATTCTATCAGTTATAGGAATATTATATTCATCTAAATTGGAAGACAAAATTTCAAAACCCATATATCAAAAATGAATTTTCATTTTAATTTTCTATTGAGCATAGTTAGTTCAATTAAATAATGGTGGTATATTGGTTGCAGAACCATCTAATATATTATCCATAATACAGAAATACTTTTACATAGCTAGAAATTTATAATTAATAGAAATTTATAGATCATAAAAGTACAACTACCATCACAGTTGAAGTACGTTAAATAGAGTCTTAATAAAAATTCTATGATACCAAATGTTGGTCGGAGTATATTACTCAATATGGGAGTGAATTTATTATCTATAAATATTTTTTGGTTAAAAAGTATTCTTAAAAATTTTCCTCAAATGGTTACATTAGCCTAGTTAATCAAGGTTATACTATAATAAGAGTTTTACTGTAAAAATAAATTCCTAGAAGATTGATTATTTCTCACTAAACTTAAGATTAGTTATTAATATTACTTTTGAAGCTATTATACTAAGAGAAGATATTTATAACTTCTTTCCATGATTAACTTTCAAAGTGAATTTAGTGATTTCTGAATTATACAGTAAATCAGTAAAATAGAGAAGGCTAAATTAAGCAGCACATCGGATATGAAACAAGTGGTTCAGTCTACAGCTAAGACCTAATCCACTCCACATGGTGATTACCTGCCACCATGAAGTTTATATAAATAAACTCGATCTACACCGTGGATCGTGGTAAACAATAGTAAACAGAACTTTTTAGGTCACACAGGGACCTCATCCACAGTTCTATGTGGATACAAAAAACCAGGCCACACAGGTACTTCTTACACACTTATCCGTGGGTATACACAAGTGTAAAGATATGTTAGATTAAATATATTAGGTATCCTTTAGTTTAATGCAGGAGACATAGTGTGTTGTTATACAGATACACACACTGCTCGAATGATAGTAAAACGATACACAACATTTCAAAAATATTGAGATAGGATAAGAAATTCTCTAAGTGTTATTCCTTGCAGCTCTGGACTTCTGAGATGAAGAAAATGCAGAAATCAAGTCCTTGTATGGAAAACAGAGTGTTGCAATTCAGACAGATCTGACATGTGTTATTCGTGAAGTTTGACAGTGAGAAGATGTTCTCGATTCTAGGATTCATGTATGCGATGTGTGTTATTCAGCAGCGTTGGGTTATATGAGACTATTATTTATTCAAAAATTCTCTATGTGTATTCTTTTTTGTCGTGCTCATGCACACCCACTTTTTTTTCTTTTTAGTATATTTTTGTTTTTGGGCCGCTCTACTCTTTTATCTTGGAGTTCATGTGTTTGAGCCGACATGTTGCATGTATTCTACACCTCGTGCCTCATACTATCATATAACATGTCTAAAAATAAACATTATTTAAGTCAGTGCTTTTAAAATCTTCCAATATAACTATTATAGAATAAATTTATAGATGACAAAATGATTAAAAAATGGTGTCATAGTATGACATTGAAACGATGTCTCCTTCACACGGTGTATGGATTGGTCACGGTGTCTTGTGGTCACAGTGTCTGCTTGTTCATGGTGTCTCAGGGTAACTATGTCTGGATGTCTAAGTGTCTTCTTGTTTACAGTGTCTCAATGTCACGGTGTCTATATATCAAGAAGTGTTGTGGTCACGATGTCTTGTTTTTTACGGCGTCTCATGGGCATGATGTCTGGATGTCACTGAGTTTGCTTGTTCGTGGTGTCTTAATGTCACGGTGTCTGCTTGTTCACAGTGTTTGGATGTCACAATGTCTTGTGGTCACGGTGTCTGGTGGATCATAGTGTCTCAGACTTAGGAAAATACCAGTATTTAGACTTTAGTAGTGATATTTATGGAATGCATTAAACTCAATCATTTGTCAGAGAAGTCATTATAATGTAGATCAAAAAATATTATATAGTAACCAAACTGAGTGTATAACACTTGAGATATTTCGATAGGTTTTACTAAACAAACATTCATTTGATGTGAGATAGATTACATAGAGTTAAAAAATATTATGGACTAAATATTATTTTTGATCATTAAAACATGATTAAAATATGAGGAGTCCAACAAAATCCTTTTCATAGTGGAGGGAAAGGACATAAATGGGTTTTTAAAATAATTTTTTTGTTTCCCAATTATTAATTATTACCAATCTGTAAAAATAGACCATTATGTAATAATAGTAGTGTAGTGAGAGAAATATGGCAATAAAATTGGTTTTAACCATTTTTATTATTCATTTCACCCCTTAAGAATAAGTTTCAGTCCGTTGTTAAACATAATTTTACCTTAATCGATTAATTAATTTTAATTACATTTACTAATATTTTTTGAAAAATAATATGATAAAGCTATAATGAATTATAAATTAGGATCAATATAAAATTTGAATTCATTTATCAAAATTCAAATAATTGATGTACCATAATTAATTTAAAACTAATCTCGGGGAATGGAAGATTATGAAGGGTTTAAAACTAAAATCATTCGAAAGATTGCTATGTTTTTATTGTCAAATTCAAAGTGAAATTTTTTATTACAACCAAAATAGGATTAATTGATAAAAAATTTATCTAATTGAACTATAAAAAAAATTCAAAATTGAATTTAACTTGATAAATAAATTAGATGAAAAATCAATCTTGAACTAAATTTTTGTATTTTAACTATTCATTAAAAAAATGAAACATAATAGACAAATACAAAAAAATAACACAAGCCTAATTATTATTATTATTATTAAATGTAGATTATTATGTTTAGTTTTACATATAATATTTATAAAAGTTCAACACATAGGATTTCAATAAGGTTCTCCATTAAAAGGCTTTAAAAATTCCCGAATAAAAATATATGTTTTTATGGGTAAATTTGGGGTTTTCTTATATAATGCTTATAAAATATATCGGATGAATATTAATTTTTTTTTGAAATATATAATTTCTATATTAAATTATTGAAACTACCAAAATTATAATTATTTTAATTTATTAGGTTAAAGATTCTTTTTGAGAATAAGAATAGTTTCCTATAAAAATATGCCATTTATATTTAGATGGTTCTTATAATCATTTATAATTAATTCTAAACATTAAATTAGTTAATTAATCCATATAATTTAATATTTTATTCAATACTACTTATAAAATATATTTTATAATTATTATATTAAATATTATGATATTAAATTTTGTGTAAAATATTATCTTGTGTGTATTTCAAGACATTGAAGAAACTCATTGATTCATATTCTACAAGATAAATAAGTATCTGGTGCATTGAATACTATATAAAATATTAAATTTATTTTACATCGTAAGTATATTATATATTCTCATGTTATTATATTCCCTAACACCCTTGTTGATGTGTTTCACACACACTATCGAATACAATGTTCCTACTATATATTTTCAGGGTGTTACATTCTTCCCACCATAATTAAATTTGTCCTAAAAATTTTAAACTCTATAATGGTAATATTTTTATGATATTTCATATGTTTGAAAACCCACATCATTACAAGTGTTCATAAAAACCCCCCTAGAAAAGAGATAATGGGAAGTATAATGTTCACATGGACTAACATATGACAAAGTCTCTAAGGAGGAGAAAATATAGAGATACATAATTCGATGAAAAGAAAAAATGTTTATAGGGAGTGATTGAGGTAATCAATATGAAAAATGATAATGGACAATGTACAATTGTGGACCTCTAAAAAATAAATATGTGATGATTCAGAGAGACAACATATCTATAAAAATAAATGAATTATAAAACATCTTGGTTTGAAGTTACTTTTCATAATTTTGTGGAATTAGTTAATATCTTATGTATAATTACATGATATATTTATATAAATATAATTTCAATATTTATTTATGATTCGAACATCTTTAAAATTCATTCAAAAATTAATTTTGTTTCCTAAATAACTTAAATACATTTCTATATGATCTTAAGCCCCATAATATAGTGAAAAGTATAACTATTTCATTCAAACTATTTATCAAAACAAATATCATAAGGGAATTAATCTCTAATCCTAAATATAACAATAATTATTTTTAATTGATATTTTTTAACTAATAATAATTAAATATTAATAGGTACCTTGTTTAGGCTAGTGGTTGGCGTTAAACCTTTATCCTCCATTGTCCATTGGTTCAATTCCAGCTGCCTTTTTGGATTTTATTGGTTTTCACCATGCTTACATGTTTTCATTTTATAAAACCATTTTAATATAATTTCCAGAAATAAATAAGATGGAAATCCTTGAAATAAAGTAAATCAATATATATCCTTTTATAAATGTTTTTCAATAGAACCTTAATATATATATTATTTATCAATTTTATTAAAACATATGTCTTTCCATGGTCTATTGTTTATCCATAATATAATTTATAGGATTTAGAATTCATGATATGTTATTTTCAACATAAAACACCTTAGTTTTAATCTAGATTATTTATTATCATCATTTTTTCATATCATTCACAATGGATTGTAGATAATATAAGAATTATCTGAAGCGTTTCCCTTGGGAGTGTCAAACTAGGAGTGTAGTAAGTCCCATTGTCTTGTACCGTGTTACGTCAAGTCAGGCCCACCGCACGTTTCCAGAGTTGTTAATCTTAGGTACATCTATACCAGAACCATGTCAACATTTATTATGAAGATAGGGATTTATTTATAGGAAAAACACATAATATCACTCAAAATGAAACTTTTTGATTCACTTATGTACTTATCCTAAAATTACATCTTAGTGATATGTTCTCTGATATATGTTTTCTTAAATATTTTTCCTAAGGTTATAACAGATCTTCCACTAATACCATCGTAATCATCTAGATCCTAGAAATCCTTGAGGTGGTGTATTCTATAAATTACATTGGTATGATTATAGGGAATCAAATCATGAACTACCGAATAGTTTAGTAGTATTGGTAAACCAGATACATATATGAGTGTTATCTTACAAAAGAATACAATAATAAAAAGTTATTTTTTTTCTAAATAAATAAATTTGATTATGGTAACACTATTCCATCTAGAGTATCCTTTTATATATTTCTTAGTACAATTCTATGATTCCTACGAATGAGAACATAATAAGGGTGTGCTAAAATGCTCAGTAAGGTTAAAGTACATTGGAATCAACAATAAATTAATGAGAATAGTAAAAATGGAATGATAAATAACTAAAAACACAATCTATTAAAATAAATAGATAAGGAAATATAATTATGTAATAGAATTAAATTAATACAATTCTATTTAATCAATGAACTAAAAATTAAATGCATCTGTAGATATATCGACACAAAATCTCGAAGATAAATAATAACTGAATCAAAATGAATGAATTCATAAAGATTTATATATATAACATAACACTGATCCTTCACACGAAGTATCTAATACTTCCAAACATAATTCAATGAATCTAATTATTTCAAGGCCTCCTAAAAATTTTCGAATACTATCAATGCTTCGTTCCATGAATCGAATATAGTCAATGCTTCATGACAACTATCTAATACTTTCAAGGATTATTGAAAAGAACCTAATACATTCAAAGATTAATTCCACGAATATAATACATTTAAAGTGATAATCCTGTTAAAAAATTAATATTGCATAAGAAATAATCCTATTAATGAAAAATTGTATCGATATATAGGTAACATTCAATGACAAATGATCGTATGAAATTGAATATCTCAAGGGGACCGAAAGGAATCAAGGAATTTATTATTAATAATATACACTTAAAAATAAATCATAAACTAAATAGATGAATAATAATGACCCTATAAAAACATCATATCCCAAGTGGAGTAAAAATAAAGGGTTTTTTCATTGGTGAAATACAATAAAAACATTAAAATAATTCTTAATGAAAATGTACTATTGTATTTTAAAACCATTTGAAAATACATTATTTGGAATATAAATATATAATATAGAAAACCAATTAATGGATGAAAATTGATTTAATAAATCATATTAAAAAGGTTAAAAAATTATAAAACATTTTAATGAAACGTGTTTTTTAGATGAAAACAGGTTCTTCCACTAAATGGAGAAATGAAATTGAGTGTTCTTAAAAATATTTTCTAAATAATTTTGTGTAACAAAGAGTAGGAAATTGGTGATAATATTTGATAAAATCCATTAATAACCATAGGAGAGTAAAAATAAATCTTTCATTGAAAAATTTTCTTATAATTTCCTAATATGGAGGCGAATGGTCCTTAAAATTAATCTTGAGGAAAATAATACTTAAATATTTTAAACTATCCCATACCACTTTTTAAATATTTTGAATCATGATAATCATGAAATAATAGGATTAAATAAAACATATAATATCATTATAATTGATATATTAATTATAGAACATTTATATGGGTAGTATATACACTGTATAAAAGAAACATGGGGCATAACAATAAATATGTCTCAACAAATTGTAAATTGAGACAATATCCCTTACCTTGCCTCTAATTTGTATTGTGTGTAATTATATTAATTAATAAAAAACTTATGTTAATTATTCAATTGATTTATAACCTTTATATTCATTATAATTAATAATATTTCACTTGTTACTATGGTGTATACAACTCATTATACAATTAATTCTATGCCTGGTGTTTTGACCAAATCCCGTTTATGTGTCAAAAACAACATTGGTAGGTCAACCATGGACAAATGTGTAATTACATAAAAATATCCAGAGTAATAATAATGAAACAATTATCAAATTTATACATTAAATATAATTTTATAACAAGTCATTAAATATGGTTATGAAAAATAAATAAATTGTACAATAATGGAGATGGTAGGCAGTATGTATGCAACACTAATGTTCCCATTTTTCAATGACCATTATAGAATGAAGATTAGTAACAATATATAATTAAATAATATTAATTATATAATTAATTTCAAGAAATTTAATAATATCTACTTGCATATAGAATTCTCATGACATAAAATTAATCACATTATGTCGAGGAGGCTGTAGTCCATACATCCATGAACATCGTTATCACTTTTAAAGTCTGTGAAAGGGTAAAAAATTAAATCATATATTTTATATTTATAGAAAAGTGATTTTATAATTAGTATCATATAGATATAATTAATGTTAAAGCTATTTAATTAATTCCATTATTTAAACATTCCAAGGATATCATGGACGAATAACATTACTTTGAGGGGGAGGTATTCCACACTTCCACAAATAATGTTATCATTTTTACACAAAAAGGAATATATAATGATATGAATTCTAAAACAATTATAGAAGATTAAAAATATAATAAATATCATATATTAAATATATAAACTGATTCTAAATCATAATTCCCAATCATGAAAGTAGTTAATGTAAAAAAATTAACACTAATCATTTCACGAGGTAATAGTTCGTCGTACACATATATAATATATTCGTTACCCGTTAAATGGATGTGATTGTGAGTGTAGGTAAAGACCATATCAAAAAAACATTCTAGTATATGTATTATAATTAATTATTTATATATTCAAGGAATACGTATATTTTAGGGGGTATTGAAGGGAAATAAAACTAAAGAGATTATGGAATGATGTTTCCACTTAATCGAGTAACTACTTTTGGTTTGAACCAAAGGGATTCCATGGATTGCTTACATAACATGGTGAGGATTTTAGGATTATTGGAGGGATTTAGAGGATATATATTGCTAGATATTGGTTTATTGATAGTGGATTTTGAGTTCTGAGGGAGGAGGAGGCTTGAGTACCCTTTCGTAGTGGAGGGAAATGACACACTTAGTATTATGAAAGGAATTATGTGTTCCCTAAGTACTAATTATTCCAAATGCGTCCAAATGGATAATTACATAGCCTTTATAGAGTATTGAAAGTAATACGGCCTTATAATATGTTTTGGACAAGTTTAAAGGTCATTTTCCCCTTCATATTAAGGTTTTGTCCCTTATAAAGCTTAATTTTACCTTAATCAATGTAAATAATTTTAATCACATTCACTAATTTTTTTTGATAAAAAACTAATTTTACCTTATTAGATGTTATAAATTATTAATATTCTAGATATGGATTTAATTTTTTGAAATTATAATCACATAAGTGGACGAATTTAATAATAATGTAATCCTGCAGACATGATGACGATGCAGAGTTGTAAAGTAAAAACGTCTGAAAGATTGTTTTGTTTTTAAAGTCAATTTCAAAATAAAATTGATTAAAATGTTCATAATTTGATTAATGGATAATAAATATATCTAATTAATATTTAAAAAAATATAAATTGTATTTTATCCATCTAATTAAATAATAAAAAATATTACATTGAAATAAAATTTAATAATTTAATGATTAATTAAATAATGAAACTTAACACAAAAATGAAAAAAATCACCAAAAAATAAATTTTTATTAATATAATTTAATATGTAAGTGTATTTTGTAATATTATATTTATAAATTGTCAAAAAATTGGATTATAAATTGAACCCCCATTAAAAGGTGGTAAAATTCATTAAAATATCAGGTTTTCTATTTAAAATTGGGTTTGTTCTTATCTTATGCAAATAAAATAATTTTTTTGAATATAACTAAATTTTTTATTAAACATATAATATATATATATCATTTTTAAAAATAACTAATAAAAATTAATTTCATTTATTATGTTAAAGTATCTTTTTGAGGATATGAATAATTTTCTATAAAAATATTCCCTTTATATTCAATTAGTTCTTATATACATTTCCAATTAATTATAACATATTTATTTTTTTTGTAAACCATATATTTTAATAAGTTATTTAATTATATTTGTAATATATATGTTATATCGTATTTTATTAAATAATTATATTTTAATTGTTCGGTAGAACTCAGTCTTGTATGTTATAAAACCACTTAAAAAAGTCATTGTTGCATATGTCACATGCTAAATCAGTATAATGTACATTTCAATATACATAATATATTGAGGTTATTGATGAAATTAAATACATTATAAATTATTTGGGTATTATATTCGCTTATGTTCTTGGTGGTGCATTTCATACACTCTATTGAATTTAATGTTCCATCTTTATATTTTTTCGGATTACACTCTAGGGATTATTAATGATTATCTCTATATATGGTTTGTAAAAATTTCCTTAATTTAATATTAGGATTAATGGTTTTATCCTTACCTTTCAAATTTTGGATATGATATAGTTCAATAATATTCTTCTCTCTAACATCACCCAAGCATGTTGGAGGTTGACTACTATTCCCATAATGAGCCCCATAATGTTCCATTTAAATTAGATAATGGAAAATATTTTAATATGAGTAGTCCACAAGGGAAATATATTGATCCTAAAATATAGGGAAATCTATTGAAAATGATCTCATCATATCATCTATAGTTTTAATGGTTCTCTAATAATTACCATCTATCTAAGGGTGATAAGCAGTAATGAAATAATGCTCCATATCCAGTAATTGATAAAGGATTTTTTAAATCTTTATGGTAAACGTCATATTTATATCAAATATAATTGTTATTGGTATTCCATGTATTCTTAACACATCCATTACGTTTATATTAGGTTGTTGGAAAAGAGAAAAATTTTCCATGGTAGTAATGAAATATACCAACATAAAATAGAAATTTTTACCACCCATATAGAATTATTTAATTTATGTTTTTTGGGGAGTTCTAAAATAAAATTTGGGGTTATGTTTTACTATTTCCACACTGGTATGGCCGACAATTAGAATGTACCCTTGTAATTCTATCACCCATCCTTTACTCCATTTCATACCAAGTGTTGATAAACAAATTATACGATTATTATCTTCATATTATGCATCCAAATATATATATTTATATAACTATAAATCTTAGATCTACTATGATGAATAGAGAAGGATGATATATAAACATCATCTAGACGTTCCTTCTTCATGTATGAATTAATTAGGTAATATATCTTGGTACTAATCCTTAAAAATAAATCTTTAAATATGTTAAAACCTATATTATTTTCTACATTTTCTATATATCCTCATTATATTTTTTATGCCTACTTGATACTATAAATAATGGATGGTTGTGGATTTATTTAAGAAAGGAATGATATATATTATCATATTATTCCCATGTACATCATTTCAATTTCTATGGAAATTGTATCCACTTTAACAATTATTATAGATAATGATTCAAAATCCATTCCACTTAGTGCATTGTGCGAATTATTAAACATCTGAAGATGGAAATGGAATGAAATATAACAATCCTTTTTCAGTACTAACCAAATTAATTGTTTCAATTTACGTTCTTTTTTGGATATATACATTAGTTTTTTTTATGTTACACTTCTACCCCAAGAGATAATATCACCAAATCATGACCACGAAGATCAAAAGATCCAACTAAAGATCATATATTGGATAGTTTTTAATTGGGATATTTAGTTGGTGGGGGGTATAGGATAACCGTAGGTGATATTCCATAAGTACATAACTCAACACCCTTTTGGAAACCTCCTTCATGATAACAAATCATTCCAAAATAGTGGTCCCTTATAGAATTGTTTTAGTGACTAGATTCTTATTAAACTCTGTAAATATCTCCTCAAAATCATTAATCCTAAAAAAAATTAATCCGTCCCATAGTAGATTTTGTCACCGGATATAAAAACATGGGATATTTCTCATCAATCGCTGATATTACCTATATAATACGAGTAAAATTTAGATATCCATCCAAGATATTTTTCAAGAAAATCATTCAATTTTCCTGTATTTAAAGGATCCACATATATTCCATTGTTTGTGATAAAATTTTCCAAGAATTTTTCTTTCTCCATAAATAAATAATATTTACAATACATCAAATCCGAATTATTCATTTTAAGGTTGTCTTAAAAACAATAAAATTCTCATCATATTCCTCATTTATTTTTTGAGAAGATAATAATTTTTCTCATTAATGGAAACCAGAAATTTGCCGATGCAATCCCAAAAAACTATATTAATTATGTCTAAGATGAAATTTGGGTATGTATTGTGTCCAATTGGAATCACATTAAACACATTATGATTAATCCTTTTTGGAAATGAAGTATTTTCGATATTATCCTTCTTCACCAGTACATAATAAAATGCTGATAAAAAATATACCTTTGTTAAGTATAGGGATCCATGTAGTTTGTAGAAAAAGTATTCAACATTTGTCTACAAAATATTTTTCATTATATTGATCTTATTTAGTTCACAATAATTTATGGAGAGGCACATTCACCCATCCTTCTTCTTTCAGAATACGATGAGCATACCACTTGTTGAAGCATTAAGTCATACACACACTTTATCAAGATTCTACTATAGCTTCTTCTTTATTTAAAAATTATCATTTCTATAAAATATATATTGAGTCTTGGATATTAGAAACTATTTTGGTATATCATCGAAGGAGAACTCAACCTATTACCTAGGGGGAATACCATGAAAATAATTGTGAGACATATCAGTATATTCTATTACAGTGGACATGACCTCAATGATGATCATTTACTTAGTGAGAATAATTTTCAAAAGACGTTATTTCTTATAAATAATTATATCTATTATTTATATAATGATAGAAAAATTTATTCATACTCCTTAATATAATTTTATAGGATCCAAGGGTGATTTGTGAAACAATTGGTAATTTCATTATCCCAACAATTCATGTTTTATCTATGTAAGGAATATAAATTCATACAAAAAATTGCATCAAATTCCACTGAAGGGAGTATCATATAGTTATCATTGATTATTAGTGTAATTCCAAGATTTTGTGAGTTATAATTTTTCTAATTAATTTTTTTTCTTGATATTTTTTCTTTTCACGTTACACTAAAAATAGTTCAATATATATATATACTAAAACCGTAAGTCAAACATTCATTTGACATGACACCAGAATGGATTTCACAACACGAAATACCAACTAGTATTGAGCTACACACAATACCAAATTGGCTTTCACTACATGAAATATCAACATTGTTTGCGCTACACCCAACACATACTTGGTGTACATCAGGCGAAACAGATATCTTTCTAAAATACATCATTTTATTTATATAATTATTCAAATGATATAATTATTACATATTATTTAAACATTAACATATTAATAACTATATAATATTATTTATAATTGTTTTAAATACATAAAACATGTTGTTAATGAAAGATATGATTTTGGTAATGTACTTTTATATATAAAAATACCATTTTCTAGTATGCAGCTCTTTTTATAATAAAATTAATTTTAGGCACATTTATAAATTATATTTAATTAAATAAATTTAATTTTTTAATTTATAATGTGAAGATTATATTAGGCTGAATTTTGGGATTTTTCTGAGAGACCTCATGTTTTGATGAATAGAGAAAACACTACTTTTTAGTAAATAACCACGTTTTTTTAAATTTACTAATGTTAAATTATTTTTAAAATTTTTTTTAAGGAAAAATTATATAAATAATACATCAATTAATAATATTTAGGTCATAAGAATAAATTTAAATTAGTAATTTAATATTGAAACTTAATAATCCTTGAAACTTATTTCTACATTAAAACCTCGTAATTTCATCATGTGTGCGAGATTAGAATTAATATTAATTATTTTTCTTCTAAAAACTGAATTTATAAAAACAAATATAACCAATTTAAATCATTATAATATTTATATTCTAATTATTTCATGTTTATGTTTGACGAAAATGATTAGTTAATGTGAATAAACTAAATAACTATGATTAATGTCAAATTAAGCATAATTATGGACTAAACCAAACCCCATGTATCCCAAATGACCTATAAACATTTAAAACATATATTATGTCTATATTTAGAACATTAATAAACCATTATTTCTTTAGGTTTGGTTTTTATGAATTTTTATAGGTTTGAAGATCTATACACCTAATTTGTTTTAGAAAATTACATGTGAGCCCTTTTCCTTCCCTTTAAAAGGCCATCACCTTTCCCATGTACTCACACCACTAAATAAAATTATGAACGAAAAATACATGCCCAAATCAAATCCAAACATCCACAAATTTATCTTATAAAACATACCTTGGGAATAATTAAATCTAAGGAATCCTCTGGTACAGACCAAAAGGTGTTTCATAATTAAGAGGTAACAACTTCTCTAAAGTCTTTCCGTTTATTTTCCTTCTCCACCCCTCAAATATCATTATTATATGATTTTAAATAATACCACCATAAAAAATATATTAATATTTATTTATAATAATTTTTTACCTACACTTATATACACCTCCGTCTAATTGGCAACGAACATAATGTCTATGTGTACAACAAACTACTGCCTCACTAAACGATCATTGTTCAATTTTATTTACGATATCTCATGGTATAAATTATTATGGAAAATTTGTGGATATATGATAAATAATATATATATTATTTATTCTTATTTATTCCTTTTAAAACACATATCTTTTTAACTTTCCATTTGGTGGTACTATGATAATTTCGTTTGAGAAAATCTAGACTACCACAACCTCGTGGCGATGTAATATTTTCCTTCAAAACATTGATTTTATTAAGAATGTATTTATTGAATATATATAATATATATTATATAATAAATCAAATTTAATAATTACATATATAGATATATATAAATATATGTCTTGTTCTTTCATTCTCTCATCATGACAATTAAACAAAAATAATGTTCATGCGTATGTACGACCTATCATATCCATGAATGGTGAATTATGTTCCATAATTATAATATATATATATATATTATATAAAAATATAATGTTTATATGTGATATTTATATCATGGATTACATTGTTAAATCATTGTATAAGTACAAGGACTAACAATTTAACAAATTATGACACATATGAAAAACAAAATGAATTTCACCCGAAGTGAAACATTAACATAGGATGGTTTACAAGTAGGTAATATATGGTCATAATAAAACCATATATAATATTATATATAATAATATGGTTTTGTAACATATTTATAATAAATTTTTATTTATGATAATGGTGGGTTGAATGAGTATGATGGGAGTGAAGACATAATGTAAAGGGGTTTTATCTGAGTTTATATTTCATTGAGATACTTGCTTTGTATGCCACTGTTTCCTTTTGTGTGGTGTATTTAATTCAAATGGTTAAATTAAATGTATAATATAATTATATTTATTGGTACTCACATATCGATTTTATGATTTTTCTTTCATTGGTTATATGATTATAAAGATATCAAATCGGTGCTATAGTTTTTTCTAAATTTTCTTTCATTGAGACTCATGCTTTGTTATGGACCTAAGATAAATTCGTGGTGTATATACTTCCATATTACATGATATATCATTAATTTAGACATTTTAATGATATTTTATTCGTCATTATGTATCCATTTTTTACGTGGACAATATGATCTAATGTTATCAAGCAATATAATTTTATTAAGACGATCATGTTTCTTTTCAAGATTTTTTATGATTATCCTTCCTTTGAATAAATATTAATATAAATATATAAAGAAAATTAATGAATTTTATTATTCGATGGTTATTAACGATTTATTCAAATATTGGTACTATCTGTTCCACCTTTTTGTACATAATAGAGTAATGGATTTGTTTTTAAGAAAGCCCGAATTTACCATCACTTCGGTCAGAAATATATGTTCCTTTAAAATTATGATTTTAAAAAAGGGTTTCCAAGAATATTATACTATTATCAAATTAACATTAAAATTAACTGATTAATTTTTTTTCATTTTCCAATGTTTTCAAAGGAATATTTGTGTCTCTTTTTGAGTGCGACATTTTTATAAAAAAACTTCTTACAAAATAAATGTTCTTTTTACCTCGTACGACATGTATGGATTTATCCTGAGTTAATAATTTGAATATTTATTTTCATTTTATGGTTCAGTTTTTTATGATAAATTATTTAAAATATATTTTCAATGATATTATTTTCAAAAACAATTTCGGATTTTTTTTATAATTATCCAGGGAATATTTTTTCAAAAAACTTTCATGCATCCTCTATAAGTATTGAATGTGTTTTCAATGAAAACTATTTTTTAATGTTTGGAATCCTATTTTATATTTTTTAAAGTCAAATGTTTTTCAAAATTATTTCATGCATGATTTATAAGCTTTCAAATTATTTTTAAAGAAAACTTTATAAAACAGTTTCATGATTCTTTAATATGTTTTCACATAAAAATGTTTTGAAAAAAATTTCAATATATTTTTATAATCTTTCAATGTATTTTCAATGAAAAATTATTCTAAAATGAATTGCAGCCTATTTTATAATTTTCTTAGGAAAAAAATATTTCTAAATTATTTCAATTCTATATTATATGTTTTCATGGTATTTTCTATGAAAAGTATTTTCAAATAGTTTTTCCATTAAAACTGTCATTTTAAAGAAGAATTTATATTTTCCCAATGAAAAGTTTATGATAGTTATTTAAAAAATATTTTCTGTCTTAGATGACATTCATTGATGTTACTCATTCCCTTATAGAATATCATCTAAAGGGACTATTAATATTCATTTTATTAATGGGTTATGATTAATTTTATGTCCTTTATCAATCCCATTTCCTTTCACATGTTATATGATTGTTAATACCATTTCTCTTTTTTGAGTTCTAATTCTTATTAGTTGGTTATGACACCTATATGTTTTTCCAAAGGATATAATATGCTTACATATTTATGATTCCCATTTCATTGCATGGGTTACGATATGATTGTTTATGATTTTGTGCATCATGTATGTATGATTCCATTATGAGATGTATATGACCCTTATCTCCCTCTAATAAATTGTGTAAAGATTTATACCTTGGGAAATAGAAATACAATGAATGAGAAATGAACTCAGTTTAGAATAGTAGATATGAAATGGTAAATGAAATTGATTCGGTCTTATAGTGCTGAAACATGGTGTGAAAATGGTTCAATAATACATGGTTGGAATGTTGGGGGAACTTAGTTCTGTAATATAGGATTGGAATAGGGTGTGAACCTGGTTTAGTAAAAATATTTTCCTACTAAGATGGTCTCATCAATAATTCCCTGACTACTAGGTAAATCATTAAATATTCTTATGTTTCGACCAAAATTCCATGTATTATTCATATGTTATTATTTCATGGCTTATATTCTTTATTTTTCTTAGGATTAATGTCTAATGAACTACCATGTGTTTTGAAATGATTCTTATATATGATCTTTGATATGAAAGGCGTGATCTTCTACTTTCATTATCATGTTCTCATTCCCTAATGCTCATAATTATTCCTATAAATAACCCATATTTACCCTTAAATATCATTCAAGCTCAACCATTTCTTATATTTTCATTCCTTAGGTAATTAACAAAGGTTTTATGTTGAATTATTTATGGTGGAGATATTAATGAAAATTGTTGAATTTTTTTCACCGGGATATAAGATTTTCATTCCATGTTACCAAAGACACTAAACTATTATGGTCCTCAGCCATGTATTTTTGTAACGAATGAATATTAATCTAAAATGATTTAATATCCATGTATTTAAATCCTGGGTCACTATAGATGGTATCATAGGAATGGTTTAGACAAAATTCAGAATCTAGGATAAGAAATTTGTAATGAGATTCCATGTTATATTATAAGGATATGTCAAGGGATGTATATAAGGATAATTGTAAGGATGAGTTAACATATAAGAAAATGTACTGGAAAATTGGAAATGGATAGATTGAGTGCATTCTTAGAGATACACCCATATCTGGATACCATAAGCAGATGTGGCTCTAGTAAAATTGTACTTAGAGGCATGAAGTTCGACAAGATGTTTCAGGCCTAAATAAGTGTAATCCGTTACACAAAAATGGTCCTTGATGCACACATAATTTTACAGTACTATAGATATTCATTAGGAATTCACACACTCTTAAAAAACCATCATGAAGGATATAAATATAATTGATGTATGAATAAACTAGAATCGTTTTAGGGTTTCATATATTAAGGAAGGTGTCATTTTTTATAAATCATACATGTAATCCATTTCAGGACAACACGGTTTTCTACTACGACATTTAATGACCACACAATGCTTCTTGTTTTAATTAATGGGGAGAACTGGATGTAACTAGATTAACATTTAATGTTATTAAAGATTTGATGATGATAATTCAAGTGGGATGATCACTCTAGTTGATGATATTCTGAACATTCATAATTAGTTTAAACCGAACCCAATTTAAAATGTATAGCTTAACAAACTCTCCAACTTACCAAGAAAAATATTGAAGTGGTTTTATGTGATTTTGGGTAATGGATACCATTGAGGAAAGATGATTAGGTTTCCTTTGTTTCAATACTGTGGAAAGAATCACATAAGTGAATGTCTTAGAGGTACAAGAAGATGTTTTGACTGTGGAAAATGACCAAAAGCAAGTTACTACAAGAGAAAAGTGAAGTGTTCAATTAATGAAATGGAAAACTGTATTGGACTCCATAAGACCTCTTCAATGGTTAACTGTTTTAAGTGTGGAGTAAAAAGTCGTTACACAACTCAATGTCTCAAGACGAAACCACTTTAAGGGAACCATCAATGTGGTGCGAGTAATGGTTACATTATTGATGATGATGAGGATATAGATGAAATGTTAAAAGGAAGAGGTATTTTATAATAGTATGATGAATCCTTGTCAACCAAAAAAGGATTATGATGAATAATAAAAACTTTTATTTGATTGTATTCATGAAGTATGTTATATAAAAGGTGAAATATATATTGATTGTTCAGTTTATGTTTTTCGCTATGCATTTACAAAAATAGGTTCAATGGTTCTAATTAAATATAGAAGTGATATAATGGAAATGATATGTCTATAGAAAACATGTGATTAATTGTAGGAAACCCCTTCATGTGTTCCTTATATTATTATAATTTTTTTTGGATAAATATATGTGGGATATGATTAAGTAAATTGGAAGGTGATTCTTACCTTGGAACAAATTAAGGACATTTTGGAAATTAGTTCATGCTATTATAGAAGAAGTTTAAAACATATTTTTTATGGAATATATACTGTATTATATGTAATATAGATGCACGATTGTTTTCAAAAAAAGGATTTATGGTAATTAAGATCGTTATAATGTTCCAGGATAAAATACCTCGACGGTATTCACAAGTTTTGAATTTGAAAACCAATATATACTTCCTGATATACGAGATATCAATGTAAAGAGGTTTTTGTGACTTTATTTCTATAGTTTTGGATTTTCATATTCTATAATTGTTACAAGGTTATCTATTTATGAAAAAATCATTATTGTATTTGGGTTAAGTATTTATGTACTATGATTTTATTTAAATCCTTTGCTAGAAGGCTATTTAGTGATTACGATTTTTTCAAGAATGTCCATCATATTTTGGAAATTATATTTGTAGAATTTTATAAAAAGACTCCTTGTATATCGGGAGACATCCAATCATGTCTAATAAAGATAAGATTCATAAACCCATGATCGAAAGATGATAAGGGTTTCACGCATACCAGTAGAGTAAACTATATCCTTTTAAATGTATAATTATTTTAGAGGAATAGTTATTTATGATGAAGTAGTTGTGGCTTTTCTATATTTATATTAATGTATTAACCATTTTTATTCTGTAATAATATTTATAGATAAATAGTTATAGTTTTCATTCTTTTGTGGGTCTTATGATCTTCGAAAAGTGTATATTAGAACATCATGCATCTAAGTTAATATTTGGATTCCAATTACATAATATAATGGATGAATTATAAATTGATAAAAGCATAACTAAATAATAAAAATTTGTTTATAGAAATATTTCTACTATTATTTCTATTATTCTTGGTGAATAAAATAGTTACTCAATGTTATGATAATGATAAAATTAAAAAGTGTTTTCATAATCCTTAATAGTGTTGAACTGATGGCCTTTAAATTGATCACATATTTATGACATTGAGGACCTCAAATTTTCCTTGATCATTCTCTTTTTTTGTGATTTATGTCTTCAATCATTCCCTATAAATTTTTATACATACCCTCCATGTCGAATCCTTACTCCAAATTATTTTATCCTATATGGAAAACTAATTATATGTAACTTTGGGTAACTCTTATGGTCCCATCATTGAATTTTAGGGGACCTTTTTGAATTTATTTTTATGATGTGGGTTTTTATGAATGAAAATTACATGTATTAAACCTCTGATAAAAAAGATTAATTTCAACGGAATATTTACTTTTAAGATTGGTGGAATGTAACACCCTAAGATTTTCTGAATTATTTTATTTCAAATTAATTTATTTTGTAATATTTTTCATTTCACGTGAAACTATAAATAGTTCTTTATATATTTATATATATTATAATAATAAGTCAAACAATCCTTTCACACGACCCTGATATGGATTGTGTTACACGTAATACCAACTTGGCTTTCGCTGTGCACAATAACGGCTTGGCATACGTTACACTCAACATAGATGTTTCTATAAAACATCATTTTTTCTATAATTTTTTATTTAGATAATTATATGCTTGATGTTAAACATAGTTATAATATTATTTTCAGAAAATTAATTATAATTGTCTTAAATAGATCAAACATATGTCTAAGGAAGTATATAATTTTTGTAATGCCCTTTTATGTTAAAAAATTAATTTTTCTAAAATGAAAAAATTTTAATAATACAATTAATTTTAGACACGTATAGATATTGAATTTGATAAAATAAACTCAATTTTTTAATTTTTAATTTTTAAATTATCATTGGGTGAGTATTATTTTTTTATATATGAAAATTCTTTTTTTAATGAATAGTGAAAATACAGCATTTTAGTTAAAACTACTCTTTCGTTTAAATAATTATTAATGTTAAATTGTACATTAAATTTTTTATAGGTAAAAAATGGCCAGTTATTCAAAAATTAATTCTATTTATTTTATTGTAATCAATTTCACTTTGAAAGTTATTATAAAAATGTGATAAATATTTGAACTACTTAATAAAGTGTTAATTATATCTCATCTGCGGGATTAGCATTAATATAATTTTTTTGTCTATGAATTGATGTTAAAAAATCTGACACGCACCATTTTAATCATTATAACAATTATATTCTAATTAGTTTTTTTGACCAAAATTATTAGTTTAAGTGATTGAAATAAATCAAAGGGATTAAGGGCCATGTATGCTTAATTAGGGCATAAACCTTTACCTTAGATGCCCAAATGACCTAGAAACATTAAAAAACCCCATTTTAAGACCATATTTCTCCCATAAACCATCATTGTTTATTTATATTCGTTTGTAAGGATAATTGTTTTAGTAAGAACATGTGTACAACAAACTTGTTCTCAAAAAATTCCATGTGAGTACTTTTCCATCCTTATAACAGGCCACTAGCTCTCCCACATCCTCACACCTCTAAAAACTATTTAGTTCAGAGAAAATATACCTAATATAATTCCCAAAATTCCTCCCTTCCATTTATCAACCTTACCTTGGGAAGAAGGAAATCCAAGGAGGCCTTTTGGTACAAACAAAAAGGACTTACCCGATTATGTGGTAACATCTTCTCTCAAGTCCTTCCTTTAATTATCCTTTTACACACCCTCAAATAGAATTATTAAATGTCTGTAAAAATAATATATCCTCAACATACTAAGAATATTTATGGAAATTTATTTTCCAACACATACACACACCTCCATCTAATGGGTAACAAACATATTGTTTAAGTGTATGGTGAACTACTACATAACTAAATGAGAAATGGTCAATTTTCCTTAAAACCTATCATGTAGAAATTATGACATAAACACTTTTTATATATGTTATATATTATATTTATTATTTCTATAATATTCGGTATGCCTATTTCAACACATATCATTTTTACATTCCATTTTGTCTTAATATGAGAATTTCGTTTGAGAAATTGTGGACTACCGCCACATTAAAGCAATGTGATTCATCCATTCACTAGATAGAATTTATTAAGGATATATTTAGTTAATATATATAATATATATTATATTATAATTTTTTTATTAATAATATAAATATAAATATATATACATATATTTCATTTACTTTTTTCTCTCAACTTGTCAAATAAAGGAAAACAGTGTTCTTGCGTACATATGACCTACCATCTCCATGATAATTTACTTCCATTTCATAAATATATATTCTAAATTTTATTATAATAAATATATAATATATTTTAAAGATATTTATATCATTTTATATATTCTTAAATCATGATATATGTATAAGGAACAACAATATAACAAATTAAGACACATACGGAAATTGAAGAGAATATTATTCGAAGTGAAACCATAATATTGGATAGTTAACCAGAGGGAAATATGAGGATGTAATCAAACCATATATGGTATTAGATACAATAATATGGTTATGTAAATCATTTATTCAAAATTTATATTAATTATAAAGGTGGATTGAATGAGTACGATGAGAGTCCAGACATAAGGCTAGGGTATTTTATCTCACTTTGTATCTCTATTAAATTCATGATATCTTCGCCACACATTCTTTTTGTGCTTTGCATCTCCTAAAAATGATTTTATTAAATTTATATTTTAATTAAATTTATGGTTACTCACATTTCCATTTTATGATTTTTCTTTCATTGGCTATAAGTTTAAAAAGTTACAAAATTAATGAAATAGTTTTGTCTAAATTTTCCTTCTTTGAGACTCATGAATTGTTATTCACTTATATTTTATTCAAGGTGTATATACCAATTTTTTACATGTTATATCATGAATTTACATAATTTAATTATATTTTATGCTTAATGTAATTTCTTTTTCTTACATGGAGAGTATGATCACAAGTTTTCAAATTATAAGATTTTGTTGAGACAATCTTATCGCTTTTGATGATTGTAAATGTTTATGATTACTTTGATGAGTCTTAAGAACCATATCTCAATAAAATTCAAGATTTTTCTACCCATTTGGTTTTTAATTATATATTAATATATTAGTACAATTTCATCCACTTTTTGGTACATAATATTTATAGGAATTTTTTTTTAATGCCTATGTTTACCATATATTCGGTAGGAAATAAATGTTACATTAAAATAATTTTATACAAAATTGGTTTTGAATAATTTTATAATATTATCATATTATCATTAAAATACATGGGTACCCTTTTAGTCTATTTCCAATTTTTTTCAATGTAATATTCTTGTTTCTTTATGAATGATTCATTTTTATAAAAATTTTATCGTGAAAAAGGAAGTTTTTTACCTCATTTAACATTGATGGATTTCTCCACTGTCAATCAATTGATGAATTATTTTATTCTTTAAAGATTAATTTTTAAGAATTTATTTTTAAATTGTATTTTTAATGAAATTATTTTCCAAAACATTTCAATCTTGTTTTACATATTATCAATTATTTTTATTTCAAAATGATTTCAATGTTCTTTTATATGTTTTAAACTTATTTTAAAATAAAAATATTTTTAAAATATTTGGAATATTATTTTAGAATAATTTAGGAAATATAGACATGGAAATTATTTTAAATACTCATTTATAAATTTTTAATCTATTTTCAATGAAATAGTTTTTAAAAAATTTCAATGTTATATCATATATTTTCATGTAAAATGGTTTTCCAAACATTTTCAATATTTCCTTATAAGTATTCAATGTGTTTTAAAAAAGAAAGGGGGTTAATTTTTTGAAGAATGTTTCATATGTTTTCAAGGAAAATGTTTTCAAAACGAATTCAAGGATTCTTTATATGTATACATGGTATTTTCTATGAAAATGTTCTTCAAATATTTTTATGCATTGCAAAAAGATTTTAAAAGAATAAAGGATATTTTATTCATGAAAGGTTTTGGAATGATATTTCAAAATTATTTTCCATCTACGATGACATTAGTTGATGTTACTCATGCCCATGTAAGAAATAATCTGAAGGATCCCTTCATATTGGTTTTATGAATGGGTTATGGATGATGTCATTTTATTTATCAAACTAATTTATCATTCATGGGTTATATGTTTATGAAATATATTTCTATTTCATGGGATATTATTTAGTTGATTTTTTTGAAACTTATATCTTTTTTCACATGTTATGAAATTTTTTCGTGTTTATGATACATATTTAATTTTATTCATTATAATATAATTGATTATGATTTTTTGGAAGATGTATGTTTGATTTCATTATGAAATTGGTATGGCTTATTTCTCCCTCCAATGACTAGTGTAATGCTATATATCACTTGATATAGACATGGAATTAATGAGAAATGAAATCAATTAAGTATTATTAAGTTGTAACAAAAAATGAACTTGGTTCAGTATTAAATGGTTGGAATGATGAGTGAACTCATTTTATTAATAAAATTATGGCATGAGGTGTTAACTTGGATATGTAATACAGTGCTCTAATAGGATGTGAACATAATTTGATAAATGTATTTTTCCACTACGATGGTCCCAGCTGCAATGGTATGACAATTATGGAAATCAGTATATATGCTTTGCCTCTTCCACAATTCCATGTTTTATTCCTTTGTTATGCTTTCATATATTATTTTCCTTATTTAATTATTATTCATGTCTTATTAACTAACATTATTTATCCCATCATTCATTAATATGATCTTTTATATGCATGTTATGATCTTTTATTTTCATGATCATGTTCTCATAACCCTATTCTCAAAATTATTATTACATATCTCCCTTATTTACCTTTAATGAGAATTCTAGCCCACCTATTTCTTATGTGTCAATTCCCCATGATATAAGGAATTATTTTATGTATATGTATTAAAGGTTGAGATCGTTATGAGAGATTATGAAGATCATTCACTAGTATAGAATATTTTGATTCCATTTTTCCGAAGATACTAAACTATTATGGTGCTCGAGCATATGTTTTTGTAACGTACTGAATTTTCATATAAAATTATGTAATATGCATGTATTCCATGAAAATATATCTATAGTTAGACAAAAAAATATCGATAGGGGATATGTTATATACTTATGATGAAATAATTTCCCCATTTTCAATTTTTACGAATGTATTCGCTTCTATGTATGAAGGTGGTGTTTGAATAGTTACTCTAAACACTCATTATGCGAATGAATGTATTGAATAATAATCATATTAGAAATTTTATGTTAATGAGTGGATTAGAAACCAACTTCTCTCTATTTTATTCTTGTTTTAATAATTTACTTCATCCAAAATCGATTTAAGAATGATATTTTTTAATCTTATAAAAACGTAAAAGGTAAATAGTCAGAATGAATGGGAAAATCATAAATAACATAAATTACATAAAACATAAATGTCTAGGTTTCTATTTATGTTATCCATGGTATTCTTATTAAAATAACGTTTCATATTATTATTTTTTCTTAATTTTTTATAACGATCTTATAAATTTACGAAATTACATGCCAACATGAAATCAAAATTTGAGATGTAGTAATATAATGACCTAAATTTTCTTGTTTTAATTTATGTAATAGTTATGGGAAATATCCATGAACTGGATTTGAGACGAAATGTGATTCTACGGCTCGATGTTTCTGGTATGGTTCAATGAAAAATGTTGTATTTTTAATACTATTTGTGAGTGGTTTTCTAGAAGAAGTGTAATAACTCTTAAATAGTTTCCTAGGTACGAAATGTGAGGGAACCTTTTCATTTTGGATGGAGGGTTTATCCTAAGAATAATTTCACTTTAATCTGTACCGGTCTTCAGGGAGAAAACCTGAAAATGACGTTACTATAAATAAAATATTTAAATAAATTTAATGTATTTTAAAATCATAATAATGTTGAACAATGACTCGGAATGGAAACCTGAGACTAATGTTGAGTTCATAATTTGACATTTTCCATAGGCGGGGGGAGGGGGTGATAGTGACCATCATCGGTCTACTATGAATTTTAATTTTTTTATATGTTAAAAATAATAAAATAAACCTAAAAAAGTTTATTTTATTTGTTTTTAAGGTTTTACAGCATAGAGACTATGCAATGCAGTTATGGGGAAGCACCAACTCAATATTGTTTGAAAGTTCATGGCGATGCTGCCACACATCAATGGTGATACTAAAAGGAATTTTTTTCATTTAAAATATCGAATGTAAACTATGATTAGTTGGAAAATTCTAAATAATGTTCCATGAATATTTAGAGAAAAACATTGGAAAACAGTCGCAGGTTGACAACCATAGGATTCTATGAATCGTGTATCAATGATCAAGTATCGATGAACGACAATGACATAATCGAACATCGTTAATGATCAGTCCAAATTTGGGTAGGGTGTTGTGTTTTGATTTAAATTCCAACCATTCTTGATATTTGACAATGAACACAGAGCAATCCACAAACAGATTTTCCCAAGGATCAGTCTTTATTGCAAGAAGTGTTTTAGCTATTTGTGGGGTAATGGGAGATTAATATTGTATATTTTTTTTCTTTTCATTTACCACTATAAAGGAAATTTACCACAATCTCCATGAATATCGATTGTTAGTTCATGATTTTAACACTCTTCTCTCTATTCGTCGAGGGGGTTTTTAATTTTGAATGTGTCTCGATAACTCATGATCAATAGATTATTGTGCACCAGATTCTTATCACATCGATATGATATTGCGGGTCTGTGATTGACACAACATGACAGAGGTGTGATGATGAAGGTGTTGTATGGATTGAAGAAGTGTGGAAGATATCACTGTTTGAGTGACCTTGAATTTTGATGGACTATGGGATGGCTCAAAGCCTATGTTAGAGAAGGTGGAAGCCCTAGCAACGCCGAACAGGTTTCAAATCGAGAATCAGAGCAGTAGAGTGAACCTGGTGGCCCACAGAAGGGCCACCATCTTTCTGGTGTTGGAGGTGGTGGTTTTGTGCCAGTGTGGTGGAGGTCAATTTCCCACAAAAAAGGTCACAAGGCTAGGGGGAAGCAGTGGCCCACTGCATTGACCGCAATAGTTCTCACACTGACCATGCACATACAACAAAGCCATGTGCAGTATAGCCAATTCATGTGAGTCGGAAGGGGCTGGATGGGGGAGGCGTGCCCCACATGTACTAACCAAACACTCGGCCGTGAGATGTTCTAGAGAAGTTGAATGGCTCTATGAAGGTTGTTGGGCTAAACCATATGACTTAGTGGTCCCCTATCTAATGGTCCAAAGGGCCTGTCCGATGGGACGAGCTGGTTTGGGAGGACCCATATCCGACCTGGTCGGGATGAGTCGGCTGAATTGAGTTGTTTCAAACCTGGACCCAACATGGAAATTTTTACAAAAGGAAAATAAATCTCAAATCGTGTGTCCATTTGAAAAGGTATTTGCGGCGTTGGGACCTTCATAATGAGGCGGTCCACTTGGGAAACACTACATGTGTATTTGTGGAGGATTCTATATTAACTATTTGTTCGAGGTGTAGGTTCCACCGGAACGACTGTGCTATGAGAATAATCATATGGATAAGACCCACATGATGTTAGTCTCCTGCGAACTGTGATATATATCGAATATGTCTCTAGTGAAGACAAGGAGTAAGTCTCCTAGAAAGAAATATAGTAGGTATCCTATGAAGATGGGGAGTAGGTCTCCCTTGAAGACGCGGAGTAGGAATCCTGCAAATACTTCATAGTATGTCTCTTGCAAAGATGTATACTGTGTCCCCTGAGATGACATGGATTAGGTATCCTATGAAGATGTAGTGTGAGTGTACAGTAGAGAATGAATGCCTCAACAGATTTGAGTATTCCTAGACATTCTTCAGTATATTCATTCCATAGACATGTACATATTTTATAAGCCTCTAGAGACTCAATTGGATATGATCTCAAGACATCATGTCTTAGAGAGACCAGTTGTCTCATGGAAAATTTGTGATGTCCCGAGGCTAGGTTTTTTCTCAAATACTTTTGGTATTCTAGTTCTACATGATTACAATCAGATAACATGAGGAGTGAAATCATTGAGGTCAAACATGATACAAGTGGGACCATATGGCTAGTAGTTGATGAGATCTTGAGTCATGTAATCTATTATTAGTATACCTCGATGTAATTTTTATATGTGTTATTGACACATACCTATGTATATTTGAAAGTATCTTATTAGTGGGGTTTACTTTTTAATCTTTTACATTGTGTTTCTAGGTGCCCTACTGAGTATTGTTTTACTCACCCTACACGGGCTTTTCTCAGATATGTCAGCTCTTTTGCATATGATTGATGATTTTATGGATTACATGGTGGACTGAGGCCATTTGGTACTTAGAGTTACCCAAAATACGAGGTGTTCTTCTGCGATTTCAGACAACTGTTTCTATACCTACCCTTTAGGTAGGGTTTTCTCTTTGGAGGAGTTCCATATAAATGTAATTTTATATTTAATTTTATTGGGATTGTATTTTTTCCTAGTATACAATTATTTTTATACTATTATACCATGAGATTGTTTACTTAATGTTTCTACTTTCCATCATTTGTGGGTTGGTGTTGTGTTGGTGTACAAGTACATTGAAAATTGCCTCCCATTTTCTGGGATAGCCCTACTTGGCACTAGTAACCACCCCCTGCCATATTTGAGGTGGGATTGGGGTATTTAATGCATAATCCCTGAGGTATGGGTTGTGATAGAGTGGCATCATAGGAGGTCATATCGGCCTTAAGAACCCAGATTCTATGTGATTGGTTTGGGGAAACATTGTTAATTGTTTCAAACTCGGCCTTCAAGACAAAGAATATAGTGTTGCTGTAGTAGCAGACGTATCCACACACCAATACCATGAATTCTTTAGATCGACATGTTACATGAAAACACTAGTTGTATGGGAAATGTTTATAAATGCATCAAATAGTAATGGGTTGTTTTTTCCATGTCTTTATTCAGTTATCTCACCCGGTAAATTCTATTGATCATGGTACATCTTGTTTTTCTTCATAATGCTTCTACCTAGATTGTTAGCCATGATTTAACCATGTGATCAGGAGGATGATATGTTAGGTCAAAAGATACGGGACAAGGATTTAGACTGGATACAACACCTCGGGGTGGTGTACCAGCTATTCCACCACCTATATTGTAGCACACTATACGCATAATACTCGTGGATGAGATGCCCATGATGAGCACACATTATGAGATTCAGCGAAAGGGACCCCTCAGGTTCCAAGGCGTTCCCAAATTTCACATGGATGAGGACTGACTAGTGGTGGTGACCTAGTTTTCAATCCATTCAAGACCCCATTAGATCAGAAGATGGTCTTAGAGGTGAGAATTATATCTGGGTTGAGAGGGTGATGGTGGGGATTAGATTACAAGATCATATGATGAGGTTACTCTTCTGTGGCTAGTGTTTGAGAACCATTCTTAGAGAAGGGTCTCTCATCATAAAAACTAAGGTCTATGGGTGCCTAAGAGATTCTATAGCTTCATGAGGAAGATATGTTAATATCATATTTTTCATCGAGGAATACCAACCTTCCAAGGTACTCGATTGATTTTATAATTGAACAATTCTTTAGGGAAAAAAATGTTGAATGAGTTGTGCAAAAGGACATCATAGCCAAAATAATGCATCTATTCATTCTTGCATATGCTATGGTTCTAGAGAGAACATTTTTAGCTGAAAGACCAGTGGGTGAGCAGATACAACCAGTGGATGTCTGTAGCGGGAAATCATGAAAAAATACCTCTAGATATGGATGACGATGTTAGTGTCAGAGACATGGACCTGTGAGATGATCCAATAGGAGGCCCATGATTTGGGATATACATCATAGAGATCATAGAGTGTGTCCAATTGGAATATAGAGAGGCAATGCATTTCATTGGATGGTAGGGGAAATCACACTAGATATTGTTTAGTCCGTTGTGGTGCTGATACAGAAATGGGGGATGGGCGCACGAGGTAGAGTCTATAAAGGGAATAGATGTATAAGTAGGGTGGTAGACACGGAAGGGGAGCTGGGAGAGCAGCATGTGGTGGTATAAATTTCTATATGTTACCACCAACACTCCCATGTGGTTCCTACTAGGCTAAGGGAACTGGATGAAAGGGAAAAAGGAAACTACATGTGGTCAATGCATATGGCCCAAGGTCTCCAAAAATGATTCGAGGTACAATCTATGTATACTCTTAGATTCTGTATCAATTGACACATCTTCTAATCATTCTTCCATATCCCTAAACTTATTCAAGACCTACATTTTCTAGTTAAAACGTTGACTTGAACCTTATGTCTAGAGATACTAATGGGAGGAAACTCGATAATCACAGATGATGACAGTGTGACCAGAACCTTGACGCAAGTGTTTCGGTTAGAACCTCTTAGTGGCAGCATCGAGGCCTTACGACGCCATTCTTGTTATGGATTGTTCATTGAAATTCAATGCCCAGATTGATTGTTTTATGAAAAAAGGTGTGGTAAGTCCACAATGATGGAATGTGGTTTTCCTTGATCGACAAAAAAGAAAACATATGCTGCAAAGGATAGACAAGAATAGGAAGGTGAAACCAGTCACTTTTGTGAAGGTTATCCTTGCCCTCAGGGAAGTGGGTGTTAATGAGTTTGTAGTTCCTAGTAGAATTTATGGAGTACAATAATGGCTTACCACAAGATGTTTACAGGTTTAACTTCTAGCTAGGAGAAATAATTATGCATTTTTCTACCCCCCTGGGATGGCGCTGATATCAGCATTAGTATATCATCTAGATTTTGTTGAGCATTGCAAGTAGAGGGTGTAGTTGGAGGAATCACAGAGTAAGGGTTTTGTAGGACCCAATGTTCGAGGTTATGTTTGGATTACTAACACAATAACCATGTCACTTTGGAGACTAATTATGCACTCCCAAAGGGTTCATGAAACATCTGATCAGTTGAATGGGGACGCCTTTCTCATGGATTCAATGTTTCCCACAGTCTATTCTTCAGTTATGATAGAGTTTGAAAAGAACCTCAATCATGAGTTTACCAGAGGATGGAGTCATGTATGTAGTGTTGTATGATGCATTATGGCCCAATCATGGGTGTGTCTTGATATAAAGGAATGCGGTGATAACCTATGGTTCATGTCAGATGATACCACATAAGTAGAACTATGTGACCTAGGATCTTAACTTGGAAATGGTAGTATTCACATTGAATATGTAAAGAGACAACTTGATTTGTGTGTGGATTATCATCTAGTCAGACCACAAGAGTATGAATTACATCTTTTCATAGTATTTTCTATACATGAGATAGAGGCATTGGCTAGAGTTCCTCTGGGACTTTGACATGGAGAAAGTCTATACTTATGGTAAGGAAAACGTGCTAGCAGAAGCATCTAGTAAAAGATCCAGTAAATTGCTGATGAACGAGTCGACAGAGCAATTAGCTTCAAGGTTGCTATCCTTTATTGATAGAGATGATGAGACATAACTATATTCAATTATTGTAACCCATACACTCTTATAATGATTTCGGGAGGCATGGATCAGTGATACAGATAGTTAGACTTTACATGAAAAGTTGTCCACAAGGAATAAACCTGATGGATATTCATACTATGGAGAGCATGTAATCCCTTTTAGAGGATGAAAAATAGTAGAAGTGGACTCCTATAATGGATAAATGCTTGGGTATATGAATGTGGGTGTCATGGAAGTCACCAAGGATGACAGAATGGTTTGAAGGTGAGATTTCCTATTAATATGGAAGCCGAGTTCTTTTTTGAATCGGTATCTTGGTTTGTTATTTCACTGTGTCAATCCCCTCATTCTTGGAAGGGATATATCATTTTTCTAATATGGGTTATCGGAAGGAAGTGAGAAAGAATATTGATGGAAATCGTGATGGGTATACCATCCATATATAGGATACACAATATCATCTGGTGGATTGTTGACCGTCTCACAAAGTCGACCACTTCGTAGATTTTTTGGATTATAGTTCAGTAGAATGCTTGGGATGACTCTACGTACAGGAGATAACTATACTATATAGAATCCTAAAAGAAGTTATCCTCAGATTGGGATTATTTACTATCATCATGGGTTTGGAGATCAAGGATCGGAATGAGAGGATACTATGTGGATAGTCAATCCCTTTAGTGTATTCCCATTGGCAGCACAAGAATCTCTAGAAGAGCACATGGGAGTGAGAGACTTAGGTCCATGCTCGTACCCTCATCTATTTGGGTATCCCTTGATTTAGATTTCAAGGATGTAATGAATTAATGTGGGGAGAATTTAATGACTTGTATATTCCTATTTTTTAGAATCATTCTGGTGAAATTTTGAGACCATGAACTGAAACGTCATGTGATTCTGAGCTCGGTGTTCTTTGAATGGTTCGATGAATTTTTTTTTATTTTTAATAGAATGTGTGATTGGTTTTCCTAAATGGTAACTTAGTTTGGAAAATTACATACCCATAAAAAAATCAAATATATAATATTACTTTATTTTACAGTTTCAATAATTCAAGAAAGGGGACTCAGATTGGAAATCTAAGATCATCATTGAGTTCGTAATGTGGAGTTTTTCTAGGAAGTATATAACATTGACTAGCGTAGGTAAAATGAGAGTTTTTATTTATGGATGTTTAAAATATGAATAAACTATACTTAATGATGATTATTTTACTTCTTTTTAGAGACACTGTGACGTAGTGAAAGGGAAGCTCATTTTCTTTCATGAAGAAACAACATGGACGCACTAAAACTACAATGTTGAAACACATTTTAATCCATTAAAAACATGATAGTGATACAAGATTAGTTGAAAAATTGTGGAGAAATTCTCTAGAATCTTTAGAGAAATTTATTGAAGAATTGTGGACGATCAACCACCTAAGGATTCGATGAATTGAGGATTGATGATTGATTATCGATGATCAAGTATTGAAAAACGACAATGATTCAGTCGATCTTCATCAAAGATCAAAAATAATCTAGGTAGGGAGTTTTGTTTTGATTTCATTTCCCCCCATTCACGATATTTTTTGATGAACGATGACCAATCCCAACATAGATTGGTCAGCAGATCATTCATTGTTTCCAGATGGTTTTTATATATTTTCAAGTTTATGGGATACTAATATTGTATTTGTTGGTGGCTTATGTTTATCGTTCTAATAGAAATAATCCAATGTCTCCACAAACAATGATTGATGACCCTTAATTCTTGTTGATTCATGCTATTCTCTCTCTGTTATTTGTTTGGCCCACGACTCAACAATTCACAATCGATTGATTGTTTCACACATGATTCTTAGAACAATGATATGATATTGCGGATCTGGGATTGAAACGACACGATAATGGTGTGACGATGATAGTGTTAGATTGATTGATGTAGAGCAGAAGTTATCACTATTCTAGTGACCTTACATCGGGATGGATTTGGGAATGGATCGGATCCTACGACTATGAAGGTGGAGGCTCAAGGATCATGGAAAAACATTAAGATCGAGGAACGGAGCACCAGAGCAGACCCGATGGCCTATAGAAGGGGCCACCAGTGCACATGTTCCAGAAACCAGCAGAAACATGGCATAGAGGAGGAAGGATTACCATGGCGATATCTGTGGGGTTGGTTGGACATGACGGTGGCCAGACTGACCAGTCGTATGTGGTTGAGCCACGTGTGGGATGGCCAGTCTAGGTGTACGGACTGAGCTGGATAGGGGCGGAATGCTAAACTAGCATGCAGTCATGCCACATGATGGACAATCCATACCACATAATGAAGGAATGACTAGGAGAATAGGGCCACCTGGTGTCTTGGTGGACCGGTTCGGGCTGGCCCACATCTGACCGGGTCGACCGAACTAGGTCGGGTGGTTCGACCACACTAGGTCTAGTTGGACCAGACCCCACTGGGCCCTTTTTTACAAAAAGTGATATTCTCTCAAACCAAGTGTATGTTTGATGATCTGTTTCCAGTATTAGGACTCTCATGATGAGGGGTTCGTTTTGAGATAATCTGTGAACGGTTTCTTGTATGTTGGAGTACGACCTATTGGCTTGAGGTGTAGGTTCTCCCGAAACAAGTGCACTAAGAGAGGAATCTTGTTTCTAAGACCCATGCAGAGTAAGTCTTATTTTAACTATGAAATATGTAGAGTATGTATATAGTGAAGATATAGATTAAGTCGACTACAAAGACACGAAGTAGGTATCTGGAAAAGAGGTGGAAGAGGTTTCTAGATATGAATATACATGGAAATTATTAGTATTATTAATTCCATAATCATGTACCTGTGTCAGCAGACATAAGTGACACTATTGGATTTAATATCAAGACTCCTTGTCTTAGTGAGGCCGAATGTATCTGGGAATCATTGGGACATACCGAGACTAGGAGTTTTATTAGATACATTAGGTGGACTAGTTCTACATACATACTATCAGATTGCTTGATAAATGAGATCTCTCAGACGAGCATGATATGAGTGGGATGGTATGGCTGGAAGAGGATGAGATCTTCAATCATGGGATTGTCACAATCCATCCCCTAGGGATTGTGTTGTTACTACCCCATGCCTGCATCCCATTGTCCAAGTGTTGATGACTAGCACCGAGTAGGAATTTCCAACAAAGGGGAGGTCGTTTCCTATGAACATACACACACACACCACCATCCCCAAGAAAATGTACTAAAGCCAAAAAAACTAAGTAAATAGATATGAACCCCACTAATAAAACAACTGAGTGTAATAGTACAAACTGAAATGTAAACATGCCAAAATACAATCCTAACTAAAATAGAAAATAATAATCTTCTGGATCTCGTCTGAAGAGAACCCTACCTGAAGGGCAGGTACAGTGAGCTATCTGAATGTTACTGAATCATACCACATCAATCAGGTCACCCTGAAGCACCACCTATGTCTGTCCCACTAAGGACTTCTTTAAAGTTGTTGATCATCTTCACAATACACGACATGTGTGTGAAACTCCCACACATGGGTGATTAAAAAAATACCTAGTAGGGATCCCAAACCACCAAGCTAAAACAGAAGAAAGACTATTGAAGAGGTACATGAATTGAATCCTCTAAGAAGTACAATAAAAAGTTTCACAAGAGTCATCTCACACTAGGATACATATACTAAGAAAGAATGCGTATTTCTAAATCCATGGAGACAGAATCCATGTGGGCATTGGGGAAGTTATTCATAGTAGGTACACTATGTGTAGGTGCTGGAGACACACCTCATAGGAGAAACAATCTGTATAGGCATTTGAGACACTCCCTGTAAGAGAAAAACTCCATATGGGCATAGAAGACACACCCTATGTATGTTAAGGAGAAACAATCTTTAGGAGAGACACTCGATATAAGACATAAACACTCACATTATTATGTCCTTATCATGCTCATTCTGGAAGTAGATACTCCCTGAGCCTATTGGTGATACTTCAACCTCATCAAAAGTCATTTAGGGTATCCCAAAAGGTCCACGTCGTTGAGAGTGTCCTAACACCACAAATCGTTTGTCAAACGACCCCACCAAACTTCACCCGGGTCCCACCTAACATGACCTATTGGGTAAAACCAGCCCGAACTTCTACTGGACCATCATTCTCTCTCCATCTTGGCCTACTCGAATTCTCTAGATCCACATGGCCGGACATCGAGCTGGCTCCTTCTGCCTCATACTATCTATAGGACCACGTGTCAGTAGTTCTGATGCACTGTCCTTCCATTTTGTTGGTCAAAACTATTGTGGCCTTCCCCATCCACCTCTCCTATTGCCACCCATGGCCACACCACCACGAGATCCTCCCATATGACCATCAAGCCTGTGGCTTCCTGTAGCCGGGTGGCCACGACATTGTGCATCCCCGATGGTGCCACCATACGCCTATGGTAGTGTCACTTCTTTGATGGCTCTCCGGTCACACTACGGTGCTCCGTCTTTCAAAATAGAAGCATGACTATAGACCTTAGGTCACGTTCTTCATCAACATGGGCTATAATCCACGTTTTGGCCCATTATTCTCATAAATACTTGAGTGATGATATCTCCTATGTTTCTTCGATCTATCTATCGTCATTTCTATCGTACCTCCAATAGGTTTTCATGAGGTTGGGTCTATGATTATAATCATTTCACCATGAAACAGTTTCCCAATTATTGACTATTCATATTCCAGAATATATTGCTAAGAACACAAAGAACCAAAAGGGGGGAATACATATGTTACAACCCCATGAACGGACCTTGACCATTGTTCATTCTAGCCTTGATCCATTCCATAATAAGGATCATTAAAAAAAATAATTAAATTCAGATAAGAAAATTCTTATAAGATTGATCATCCCCAAAACAATTCCCATAAAATAAACCATCCAACAAGAACGACTGATCTATGGGTCAACCTGTTCATAGGTTGATCTGGGTTAATCGATAATTCCTTGAATAGTGAAATAAGGAATTCATATAATGACCATACATATAAAGGGTATCACATGGATGAGAGAATTTTTTGTTGATAGAGATCCATCCACAATCATCCTTGATCCTTCATTCATCAATGTTCATCGTTCGTTGTCATTGGTTGGAGTGCTTTCTTCTCATTACCTCAGAGAATGATAAGGGTTCAAGGAAAAATTCTCCAGCATAATAAATTCTTACATTGGTTCATAGCTCTTATTATTGAAGGAAACATGTTAATGAATTTATTCATTTTAAATGTGATTCAACATTTCCATGATGCTGCATTGAAGTATCGCTGAGTCACCCGATCACAATACTATGGAGTTGTAGTGTATCATTTAAGAAATACAATAAAATAACTTGTTAATTAATTTTTTTATCTTAAAAAATCCATTAATTAGTTTTTGAAGCTGACCAAATCTGGGTGATGTTAGGCCAAAATTAAGGTAATCACATTGTTTTGGTTTCAATGGTGCCCTTGGAATTCCGATTCGACCCCCCATTTAGAAGTTACTAAAACCACACACGTACGATATTTTTAATAAACATAAAAATAGTTTGAACATTTATTACGGGAACCCTGGGATACATAATCTTGTTCTATCTTAGCTTCATGTTTCATAATATTCCCTTATAATTTATATAAAAAAAATATAAATGGAAAAATCAGGGACCTTACATTCTCCCTACCATATGGATTTATTTCCCAAAAGTGAAAACAATAGATAAAAAAAATAAATGGTGGGTAATGAGCATGAATATGATCCTCCTGATCCAATTTGATGTCCTAGAGATTCCCTTACTACCACCGAACAAGCACTAAGGGAATCGATTTCTCATGGAGGGTCCCCTCCTATCGATTATAGATCTCCACCAGGAACTCTAGAAAAGATTCCTCACCTTCAATATCCAGATCACCCTTGTCAATGAAATGTGAAGGGTCATGTATATATCCCCTCATTTGGGAAATGTGAAGGACTTCATGACCCCCTCTAGCTGTGTAGGTAGATCAAAGAAGTATGAAACCTATTCCACTCTACATAGATTAAGAAAAGGTCAAATGAACCTTGTAGATAACATGACGCCCTATCCAAATCTCTGTATCCCACATCAATGAGAGAATCGAAGGAACACATGGTCTTCCTCCTCAAAATCCAATATTCTCAATCACCTATAGACATAAAAACTTATGAAGCCCTTATGCATTCACCATCCACTATTGGAAGAATAAATCATTCTCTATAGTATCCTAAAGAAACTATAGGACAATGGGTGCTGACTCTATTTGGTCAGTCCAGCAAAGTGGAGACTTTTAGGGCCATTCGTACAAGGCCTCGAATGGTGCCACACTGATGGTGGGGTGCTAGTTGTTTATATACGCTAACTCCACTAGAGGTAGGTGATCCTCCCAACTACGGCCAAAATAGAGGATTCAATTACATAACATCTCCTATATGACATAAATGATCTGCTCCATCTGGCTATCTATATGCGGGTGTAATGTTATGGTCAAACACAGTTGAGTCCCAAATGCCTCCTTCAATCCCTTTCACAACCAGGATGTGAAACTAGAATCATGATCGGAGACTATAATCATTACGAACCCATGGATTCAAACTATCCTCTTTACATAGAGGTATCCCAAGAAATATACTAAACCTTATTCCTGAATCACAAGAATGTGAGACGAATCAGGGAGTCGTTCAATGATTGCACATATGGTATCATGCCCCCTGGACGTACACAGTAAACATATCACAAAGTCCTTTGATATTCCATCCCACTTCAACTCTATCAACTAATGTGGATGAGCCATACCCACTGAAACCTAGTGCATGGACTTCAATTGCTGATAAGTGTGGAATCTAGAGAAAACTTGTACAATAGCCTCCTTAATAACCAACCACCAAAACAAATGTTGGAGGTCCTGGTACAACTTTTCCACAACTATATATACCATAAAATAGGATGTATGGAACTCCCTCAACACCTCCTCCCATATCATCATCAGTAAACGAATTCATCCTTTAAAAAATGATGGTTTTATCTCCACCTCATAAATATCCATCAGGGGCATGCCCAGTGGAGACCTGACCACATAAAATATCACAGTTGATATCTTTGAGATGTGCCTCCCATACATATTGACAGAGTTGATGGGTAAACCCCATTGACTGGAGATAAACTACTTCATTTCAATCCAAAAAGGATATCTTATTAAATTCCAACTACTCTAAGGCCCCATTTAGTGGCTGTGAACTTGATCTCTGGCAGAGAGTATATGCCACCACATTTCCCTTCATAGGAGTATAGACTACCTCAACATCGTAGTCCTGAAGGAACTATAGCCAACTATACTATCTCATGTTTGGATCCTTATGAAAAAATATATACCCAATACTTTTTTTTTTGTTTTGAGTAGATGATAAATCGCTCACCCATAAGGTACTGTCATGACATATTCAATGAAAAGATTACCACCGCCAACTCTAGATCATGGGTCACGTTGTTTATCTTAGTGGCCTAAAATTCTATGTACCGTAGGAAATAAATGCTTTCGCCTATATTAGGAAACAACAAAGCCTGATCCCTGATGCATCACATAACACCACGTAATTGAGTCCCTCCTCTGGAAATCTCAAGATAGAGCGCTCTTCAAACTGGGTAAGAGTTTCTAAATGATCTCCTAGATCTTTTACATCCACACAAAAGGTTTTCCCTTTCATGTATAAGAATTAATAGATGATGCTACTATAGAAAGGTCCGGCACGAACCTATGATAGTATCCCTCCAATACAAGGAAACTCTACACCTTTGTAATATTTCTAGGTAGCTCCCAAGAAAGCACCACAACTATCTCTGCCAGATATACTACAACTTCATCATCTAAGAAGATGTGTCCAAAAAATTGGACCCCTCCTTTCAATAACTAACACATTGAGATGTTCCCCTAAATATGGTGCTCTCAGAGTAAGTCCATGATTATCCACAAGTGTATCACGTGCTCCTCCTTGGACGCTGAGTACAGCAAGATTTCAACAATAAAATCCAAAAAAACAGTTTAGGTAAGGTGGGAATATCTTTTTCATGAGTCCCATGAACACTTCTAGGGAAATCATTATGCCAAACAGAATCACTATGTACTCGTAGTGGCCGTAGAGACATCTGAAATCTCTCTTTAGAATGTACTCATCCCACACCTGAAGCTGGTGATAGCCTAATATATGGTCTATCATTAACAACCATATCACTCCAATAAGCTTGTAGAAGAGGTCATCAGTCCTCATTAGTGGATACATATTCTTCACAGTCACCTGATTCAGATGCTGGAAGTCTACACATAACCTCAAACTCTCATCTGCATTCTTCGAAATCAAAATGGGGGCTTCCCAGTATAAAACACTAGTTCATCACGATTCCTTTCTTATGTATGTCATCCACTTGTACCCTTAATTCAAGTAGCACTACAAGAGTCATCTGATATTCCTATGTAGATATTGGTCCCATCTCAGGGTATAGGTCCATGAAAATTTCTGCATCCCTACGATGAGGTATTCCTAGAACATCTTCCGAAAAGACTTCATCAAACTCATTCACCACTATCGAAATATGAGGACTACTATAATCCACTAAACCAATGGTCATGATAGAAAAATTATATGTAATAGGATTCACCCTTATACGTATGATTCCATCTTATGCTGCCCTAGTTTTCCTTTCCCAGATAAAGGTAAACCTGATCCCATCTTCGCAGATACACTGCACTGTGCACCTTAAATATTTGATCTGAGCATTAAATAAGGATAACATGTCCATACCGAGAATGACATCACAAGTCCTAGAAACATCCACCAAGGGATCTCAACCAAAACTCTTGGCCCCTAGAGTATGTTCACATTGTTGAAACCAGTCTATGATCATCGAATCTCTTCCAGTTGGATCCTCTAAGCATTGGGACCGAGTAAATAGTTCCAAGGGAATCTATGTGTGATGAACAATTGTCATTGATAGAAATGAGTGACTATCACCCATGATAGTCAAAACTAAAAATATGGTGGAAAATACACATATAATACCTCTAATAATCCTGAGAATATCATGATAATAATCATCCATTGCCTGAGATGGCATATCCCCTATGCACCATCTCCCGGAGCTCGAGGTAGAACACATGTGGGTGGGGTGAGAGTTCCTCAAAACATCATACATCTCTTGTTGATCTTCCCATCCATATTTCATGTCTGGTTCATCATGTACCCCCCTATTACTTCCTCTGCTGCAACCTCATCGGTTCGTCGACAATCTACTGGTCGGTTGTACAACTGGTTCTACAATCACTATCTATATGTCCCATACTGCTGCCCACGTAGCAAAAACCTTCCTTCGGCCAACTTTCTCTGCACGGGGAGCTTGAAACCCTATCCCATGTCCAGGGGTCATTTCAGGGATTGTCTACTCATCCTAGACCGCTTTGTCAGCTGTCAGCTACTTACTGTCCAAGACTGAACTACCTGACACTCGGTGAAAGCTCCAACCACCGACTCCTGGTCTACAAGAAAGATGTCTACCAATAAATCACTCTCTAGCACCCCATCATGCATAGCGATGCTAAATGATATCATTTATGATCTAATCCCCTGGCATAGTCCCCGTTCAATGGTACATGCCCTAAATAATCGGTCTCACCCCATGTATGTAGAGAAGCAAGGCAGATATGTGAATCTCATAGAGTACTCTGCCACTGTATGGATTCCTTGATGTAGATGCAGGAGATCCTATATACTCACAGAGCATAAAATATCAATAAATAAATCCTTCTTGATGAGATTCACAAAGTTAATCTGGGTGATTTTCTCCTACTCGTGCGTCTTTATCATCATGCTCCACTATCTTCCCACCGTTCCATATAGAATACTCACGACTAGGACCTCCATCTAGTATAGTGTCATCCCCACTAGGAGGAAAAATCATGTCACAACCTGTAACCAATCCTTAGATACCTGAGGATCAGTATCACCATAGACCCTAGGAGGTAACCATATGTTAAACTCATTCAAGGCACTGATCCTGCATGAATTCCCTTCTGGTAACGCTGGTAGGATCTACTACACATCGGGTGGTGGTATCACCGGTACACCAACAGGAGGTGCTATATTTTGAAGAAATACCTCTATTGATGCCTCATTTTTCATAAGTCCATCATCATTGTCACGCCCACTAAATCCTAGATGGATACTTTTGTGGAAGCATCCTAAAATATAACAAAATGTACCATAGTAAATAGAGTATACCTGGTGAGCCGAAACTGGCTCAAGAAGGACATGATAATATACTCAATTCCTATATGATGCACAAATGATTAATTTCCCACATAACTCTTTTATCATGTACCATGTTGGAAAAAAGAATTCATGGTGCTCGTTTATGGATACCACATCCACCACGCAAACACTATGTTCCCTGGACTGAAAACCGAACTCAAAATATCTAACACTTCTTTTCAAAACAAAAGTAAAACTGAACACCCTTTGTTACCACTCTGTCATGAACCCGTCCCTCGGGGACCAAATTCTGACTACCCCAAGCCTTCATCCCATAGGTTAATGGTTGGTGACAATCACTGAGTAGGAATTTCCAACAGAGGAGATGAATTTTTCAACGAACCTTGACACACACACACACACACACGCACACCTATCCCACATAACCATTACTGAAACAAAAAATATTGAGTATAAAGATATGCATCCCACTAAGGCAATCACTATGAGTAAAAATACAAACTGAATTATAATCCAACTAGAATACAAGACCAACGGAAATAGAAAATTACACACTCTTGGATCTCATGTGTGGAAAACCCAACATGATGGATTGGTATAATAATCTGTCTGAATGTCAATGAAGCATACCACATACATCAGGTCACCCTGAAGCACCCCCGGTCTCTAGCTCACCATGTGATCTATCAAATATCTTGATTGTCTATACAAGACATGATGCGTGTGGGAAAATCCTGTGGAGGGGTGAGTAAAACAATACTCAATAGGGACCCCAACCAAAAAAGTAAGACACAATTTAGATTACTATAGGGTTTCTCGAAGTGTATCCTCTATATATTATGGTCAAAATAGTCTATATAGTCAGCTCACATAAGGATACATATACTATACAATTATAGGAATATCCAAATCAAAGGATACATTCTCTATATAGGCATAGAAAACACCCTCCTTGTAGGCACATGAGATGCACTCCTTTGGAGAAACACTCTATATGGGCCTAGGAGACAAGAACTATAGGAGACACACTCTATGTTACGCACGAGACACACTCCGTATAGGTCACAACCATTCATATGTTTCATTAATTATCTTGATTGTTCTGGAAGAACCTACACCTCCAACCAATAGGTCGTATGAAAACCTCCACGAAATGTCACATAGAGTACAAAAAAAGTATCTCATCGTCAAGAGGGTAAAATGAAGTTATCCTTTTGTCGGAAGAGTAGTAGTCCCTAGTTCTAAAAACGATGAGATGATGGTAGACTATTATAAATCGATATGGGTGGTACATCCTAGTTTATGATTGTTTACTATGTATTTAGGTGACCATTTTCCATTCTAAGGATGAATAGGGGCATCGCTAGGTTTGTTTCATAATGCCCTACTATACATAAGTTAATGTCCAAGAACAAACATCCTGGTGGTTTTCTCTAACCACTTACAATGCCCATGTGGTTGTGGTAGGATGTACTGATGGAGTTTGTGATGGGTTTATACAAGACCCAAGGAAGTCATGGGACTATATATGCATTTTTTGTTATGACGATGAAGCATTCTTAAATCACACTAATTTGAGACACCCACTTGGTGAAGATATGGGGAAACTATACCAATGTGAGATTGTACTCTTGGATAGAGCTTTCTGGATAATTTTATCTGATATATATAAGTTTTTATCATCAAAAAATTGGTTAGGATTATATAAATCCTTAGGTACATAGATAATATTTAGAAAAACATTCTATCCACATGTCGCCACATAGTATGAGTGGACAATCAATAAACTGAAGGCTGTTCTTTGAGCTTGAATTCTATAATTTATAGGATTTGAGTTGATTATGTATCCATGGTAGAGTTTGTATTTATCAAAAATTAATAGCGTTTAATTGACATGGAAAATAAGTGTGATATTTATTGAAGACCATGTTATTTAATTCATTATTAGCATGTAGTGGGCTTGTTAGTGGTTATGGGGACTAGTTTCATTCAAGAGAACTCCAATAGAGTGACACTGATTAGAAAAGGTTTATCACCACTCTATATTGGATGAGATTATATGATGATCATGTGAGGAGACTTGAAGAAATTTCATTGGGTGATTAGGGTTTCATGATATTGACTCCTTAATTATGTCTCAAATATAAGAGGATGTAAGTCATGTAATCCATATATTATCGTTTTCCCTTCAGGATCACTATGTTGTTGGGGATAGTGGTGTAACAACAAAATCATCCTTCCTATTGTTTAGGTTTTAACCAAATTCTTCACATGTAATTCCTACAATGATATAGGGATGGTCTAAAACATGTTATATAATGTTGGTAAATTCAGTTAGATCCAAATAAATGTTATGAGGAGTGTCCAAAATGGATTTTGGTATGAAATTTGAATGTGTTGAGAAGAAATACAGGGCCACTTATTCATATCCTTCAGAAGAACATATTTTTATAAGAGGAGATGTGGAAGTGTGAGTTTGATGTATGAACGTTGTGGCCTTAGTTGTTCAAGAGGGGCCTCTTGATATACATATTGATTTTGAGAACTCATTAGCTTGGGAGAATTAAATATTACCAATTTTTAATTGTTCTTTAAGCCATATTTTTTTCAATTATATTTCTTCTTATGTGTAATGATAATATTTAAATATAACCCCAAAGAAAAGATTGTATAGATCTATATAACAATAAATTGAGTTTTAGAGACCCTGTGTAACTGTCACAACATTATTACAAGGGTTATGTAAGGGTAATGACAACTTCCTAAGGGTCAAATACATTTTCGAAGCACCGTGTTAGGGTATCATCACACCACATAAGGGTAATAGTGTTATCCATGCCTTGGTATAAGGGTAAATAATGACTAATTATGGGTATACTAAATTATATATATATATTCTTTATGGGTGTCCTTTGGATTGAATAAATAAAATAGATTTTGTAGGGGCATTTGTGTAATGGTACCAAATCATATAAGGGTGTTTTTATAGATGTACGATGGACATTGTGTAAGGGTATCCAATTGTTATGTAAGGGTCTCTAGGACCTATATCAGGGTAGCCAAGAACTGCATATCTGTACCCAACCAGTAAAAAAATTGAAAAAAGTTAGTTGAATGTTTCAAAATGGCATATACATTTCCGAATTTGTAAAACCTTGTTAAGAGTTCAGAACACATAATCCATATATAAGGTTAATTTTATTTACCATATTTTAATATTTTACGATTCTTCTTATAAAACACAACATTATATCATATTTAATATTATTTCAAATGCCCTATTTTATGAAAATATTATCCTTGATTCATTTATAGAAGGTGAATCAGATTTATAGAAGTTAATAAACACAATGTTGTTATAAATCACAAAAATCACAACTTTAACATCAATATTTAATTGATGGATATTTTTATAGAAATTTTATATATAGAATTGTTTTTTAAAATATCCAGATACCACTTCTTTCAAATATTTGTATCCTTTAGTCTGAGTATCTTGGATGTTTATCCATATTATCATTTGGCAAAAATGTCTGTGAAAAAATAGGATCCTTTCTCACAACTTTTTTCCAATGTGGCTGAAAACCCTCTTACCAATCCTTTTAGTGATGTATATCCAATACATAATTCCATGATATGAGTTCTACGAGATATCATTTTAAGAAATTTTAAAAATTTTAATCCTAATCATATTTAAAAAAATATTATGAACATAATAATTTATGATAACCAATAACATTCAACAAATAATAATAAATTATTATCACATAAATATTATTCTATAGAGATAAATTATAATAACATGTTGTTTTATTGTTGTTATTTGAGGAATAAATTGATTGAATACTTTTTGAATATTATTGAATATTTTTAAATTATCCAAGATAGAGAAACCATTTAATCAATGTATATTTTATTTATTTTTCAAATAAAATTATTTGATATTATTATAGACATCCTTGGTGATCATTGTGTTAAGAGGACTATGTGAATGTGACTCGTGATACATTTCCTTTATGAACCCAAATGTTATTCATTAATGAATCTTAGATAAAAAGTTACTTCCCTTTTGGGATATTATTTAAAAATGTTTCATTTATATTATACTTTTGTTTTCATATATTATTTATATGACATGATTCCTTTTTATTACAACTTAAACGTGCTTTATTACATAAAAAATCACTTGATAAAACAAAGAAGATCGAGAGGTTTAGTGTCTTTGGGGCTTAGGATCATTACATAAAAACTTAAAACATGAAATACAATATCTTTATTGAAAAATTTCTTTACATGGCCACTACATTCTCTCGTACTTAGCATTGCATGGGATAACATGAGGTCATGCATAAGAAAAGGGTGAGCTATAAAGCCCAGTAAGGGAGTACACATGGAATAACATGAGGAGTACAATAAATGTTAGGAAATAGGCATGTCAATAGAGCAAAAGATAAACATGAACATAAAGGAATGATAAAGAATGACAATCATAACATGGAAATGTGGAAACAACACTTAACATTGAATTAGCATGAGCCAAGGCTCATTTCACATGGAGCATGAGTAAACCCTCATTGAACATGAAGCACGAGTAAACCCTCATTGAACTTGAATTAGCATGAGTCAACACTCATTTCACAATACGTATCATGATATTATACTTTACCCAATGCATTGGAGCGCTATAAGGGTGCACCCTTCTTAAAAATTTCATTTCATGCATAAGTGTGCCACATGGATCATAAAACATGGATTCATAAAAAATAATCATTTATTCCATGATAAAGTAATATGGAATTCTTACATGAAACATTAAAATAAATAAGTAAATGTGTATAAAGGTGAATACCCTTGATGGAGAAATGGGCATGGTATCCACTACACAATGACATTGGCTTATAAAATCGGTGCGATTTCGGCAGCGTAACAGCATGACATAAGAATTCATAAAAAATGGTTGATGAGAGAGAAAGGGGTTCCTCATCATATTTACATGTAATGGACATTAAGGAGGTCATATAGATACATGTCCCGACAATTGAAATGGAATTTAGATTCATGATACAAAAGTATTGCTTGAATGTAAAAGAAGGGAGAGAAGTTCCTTTCGGAATTTCGGCATAGTAACGGGTGTACATGGGAGGCATTTAATGAGAGAGAAAGGGGTCTCCCATCATTCAAACAATAATAGGGAAGTATGGGGGAGGTTAATAACCGTATCCCAACATTTATAATTGAAATTAAATGGCCAATACAACTTAAAGAAAATTGACAAAAATGAGAAAGGAACAAAAAACCCTTACTTGGAAGTGTGCTTCCAAAGGCTAGAGAGAGGCTTGTGAGAGGCATCTTGGGAGCTTGGGGAACCTTGGGAGGATTCTAGAGAGAGTAGGGTAGAGGTTGTATGAACTCCGAGGGATTTTAGTGAGGAGGATGTGGGATCTTGGGTGGGTTTATATAGGAAAGGGGATGGAATTATTTATTATTTAGGTTTGGGTCCCCTTACATTTAATTAGTCCAAACCACAAACCAACCCATGGTTTTTGCCAATGGTTTTTGGAAAAGAAAAAAATTAAAAAAATATTTTATAAGTCCCATGTCCGAACATCTTAAAATAATAAGGTTGCTTATGTGGAGGTGAGTCACACTCCCATGGAAATTAATTTAAAAACGCAAAGTGTTCAATATGTCTTGAGGGGTCCATTAATGCTTTGAAAAGTAAGTCAAACAAACCCAAAATAATATTATTTTAAGGATAAAACATATATTGGACGAACATAAGGATTATGATATTTTATTACATCACCATTGGGTCATTATGATGTCATAAAAGACATTATATATTTAAACGGTATTTAATTTTTAGCCAAAAATTTGACTGTCTCAGAAAATTATGAAAAATTCACCGTTGGATAATTTCGACGTCCTGATTCTAGAAATGACATTTATTTTATCTAAAAAAATTTTAAATATGTTAATTTTCACTTTTAAAATAAAAACCAATATTTATTGAAAATTCATGGGTTTTGACAGAAATGGATTTCAAACCTTAATAAAAAATTTTAATTGCATTCATAAAATTATAAGATCATTTATATTTAATAAAAATTAAATTAGTATTAATAATAATATTTTATTAAAATATTATTTAATTCAAAAATCTCTTAATTTAAAAAAATTGAATTTCTAATCAAACAACAACTAAAAACAACATTTGTACTTTAAAAACTATTTACAATGTAGCAAAAAAGACTAGAAATTATATTCATTATTATATAGAAAAAAAAACAATGTACATGAATATAGTACTACTTATTTGTTACATAACCCCGTAAAACAACTGTATAAGACCTAAGGGTAAGGTGTGCGATGGTGACAGACTCTTGGGGTGGCTCGGATAGCATCGCTCGACTGGTAATTTCAATCAACTTCCACTTTTCCCGTAGACGGTCACATTTGAGCTTGACATGATGAAGCTCAGCTTGGGATTGGTCAAGGGCGAAGCCCAAGGATACCACCTCTTTTCTGAGCTCTGACAAATGGGCTTCGTATGGGGATATTATACTGGATGAGGCCATCGCTTCCTTTGTCTGAGTAAAATTGGGTTCGTTAAAGCCTTATATTTATACTAATCATGTGATCACTGTTCAACGACTATAAAAGTAACGGTCACAACTCTTAACATAAAACCAAAGAAGTTGACATCTTATAAAAAAATTCATAAAGAGACATTTAACTGGATCAAGAGGGATTTTCCATTAATGAAACTTTGGGTCGTTACAATATTACCCCCTTATGAAATGTCACCCTAGAAATTTTCCTTTTCCCACACTAAAACAAATGTGGGTAACTCAACTTCATCATATCCTCCGACTCCCAAGTTGCTTCTTCAAACTTCTGGTTTCTCCATAACACCTTGACGAGGGGCATTGTCTTATTTCATAGAACTTTTTCTCTACGATCTAAGATATTCACTGGTTGCTCTTCATAAAAAAGAGCATCTTCTAATTGTACCACCTCAGAAGAGATTACATGTGAAGGGTCTGGTATGTACTTCCATAAGAGGGATACATGAAAGACATCATGCACCTTGTCCATAGTAGGTGGAAGTGCAAGTCGATAGGCCACAACCCCAACACGATCAAGAATCTCGAAGGGGCCGTTGTACCTTGTACTTAACTTCCCTTTCTTTCCAAACCTCATGAAATTCTTCCATGGACATATGCGTAAAAACACCATGTCTCCAACTTTAAACTCAAGGTGTCATCGACAATTATCTGCATAAATCTTTTGTCGACTCTGAGCTGCCTTGATATGCTGCTGAATGGTTTTCACCTTCTACACCATTTCCTCGACCATTTCTGGTCCAAGTAGCTTACATTCACAAACCTCATCCCAACATGCTGGTGTTCTACACCTTTTCCCATAAAGGTCTTCATATGGTGCCATTTGGATGCTCGAGTGGAAACTGTTATTATAAGAGAACTCAACCAGAAGAATATGTTGATCCCATCCTCCTTTAAAGTACATTGAGCACACTCTCAACAAATCATCATGTGTTTGGATAGTCCGCTCGGATTGGCCATCAGTTGGAGGATGATAGGACGTACTGAAGTTCAGTTCAGTATTCAGAGCATGTTGAAGACTCTTCCAAAAATTAGAGATGAATCTTGGATCTCGGTCAGACAAAATAGATAGTGGTACTCCATGCAACCTTACCACTTCCCTGATATATATCTATTCCAGTTGATCCAATGAGAAAACCTCCTGAATAGCAATGAAGTGTGTAGTCTTTATAAGATGATCCACAACAACCCAGATTGCATTATTGCCTTTGGTTGTCCTTGGAAGTCTGGTGACAAAGTCCATGGTGATGTTTTCCTATTTCCATTCTGGTATTGGAAATGGTTGCATCATCCCATTAGAATTCTTCCTTTATGACTTCACATGCTGACACACCAGACACTTTGATGTATATTCGGTGATCTCCTTCTTCATTTTATCCCACCAAATGTTTTCTCAGCGATCTCGATACATCTTTATGATCCCTGGGTGAATAGAGAAATTTGAACTATGTGCATCATTTAAGAGTTCCTTCTTTAGCTCCAGACATGAAGGAACACATAGTCTTTTCCCAAACCGCACAATTCCTTCTTCATTAACATTAAACTTCGAGGATTTTCCCTTTTTGATAGCTTCCACTTTTTCTTGAATTCCCACATCATCCTTTTGAGCATCATTTAACCTTTCCAAAAGAGATGGTTGAGAAATAATTTGTGAAAGGATTGATGGTGTTCCCTTTTTTATGATTCCCACATCCATCTTAATCATGTCTAAGAAGATTGGATCCTTCTCAATTCTCATCATTGATAGAATCAGAGGATCCTTTCTACTTAGGGAATCTGCCACATTGTTCGCTTTCCCAGGGTGGTAATGTATTGAACAGTCATAAGCCTTGATGAGCTCTATCCATCTTCTCTGGCACATATTAAGCTCTTTCTGTGTGAATATATATTTAAGACTCTTGTGGTCAGTATATATCTCACATTTTTCTCCATAGAGATAATGCCGCTAGATTTTCAAAGCAAATATCACCGCCGCCAAATCCAGATCATGCGTTGGATAGTTTCACTCATGGATTTTGAACTTCATTGAGGCATATGATATCACTTTATCATTCTGCATTAGAACACATCCTAAGCCCTTCTTTGAAGCATCACTGAATACCACAAAAAGCTCCACACTTGTAGGTAAAGTGAGCATGGGTGCAGTGATAAGCCTCCTTTACAACTCCTTGAAGCTTTCTTCGCATTCATTACTCCAAGCGAACTTTAATCCTTTTAGATTTAGCTTGGTAAGAGGGTTGGAATATCGTGAAAGATTTCTCACAAATCGTCGATAATATCCAGCTAACCCCAAGAAGCTACAGATATCGGTTACCGATGTTGGCCTCGGCCATCCCTAAATTGCATCTATTTTGGAGGGATCCACAGATATCTCATTTCTTGTGATGATATGGCCCATGAATGAGACCTCCTTCAACCAGAACTCAGCCTTGTTGTACTTTTCATAGAACTTCTCAATACGCAATGTCTCCAGTACAGTTCTTAAATGCTCCTCATGATCCTCCTTGGTTTTGGAGTATATTAGAATATCATCTATAGACACTAACACAAATTTTTCAAGGTAATCTCTAAAGACTCTATTAATCAAGTCCATGAATATTTCTGGAGCATTGGTGACTCTGAAAGGCATTACTATGAATTCATAGTGCCCGTACCTTGTCCGAAAAGCAGTCTTGGGGATATCTTCCTTCTTCACCCATACTTGATACTATCCCGACCGCAAGTACACCTTGGAGAAGTATTGTGCTCCACACAACTGATCGAACAAGTAATCAATTCATGGGAGATGATACTTGTTCTTTATCGTTATTTTGTTAAGTTCACGATAATCGATGGAAAGCCGCATTGACCCATCCTTCTTATTGACGAAGAGGACTGGTGCACCCCATGGTGAAACACTTGGGCGTATAAACCTTTTTTCAAGATTCTCATGTAGTTGTATCTTCAGCTCTTCAAGATCAAAAAATTCCATTCTATATAGAGTCATGGATATTGGTAATGCCCCAGGTATAAGTTCAATTGAGAACTCAACATCCCTTCTAGGAGGAAGACCAGACAGTTCCTCGCGAAACAGCTCAGTGAATTTCCTAACAATAGGCATTTCTTCAAAGATGGTTTCTTCCTTGGACTCAATCATCTTAGCTAGATATGTGTGCTCATAAGGCAGTAATATCCATGCTTGAGATGATGGAGCTAGAGGAGATTCATCTTCCTCTTGACACTTGTAAAGAATCGGGGGTCGATTCTCCATACGGAGTGTGATTTCCCTCTCCCGACAATTTATGTTGGCTCTATATAAGGAAAGACAATACATGCCAAGAATTGCATCAAATTACACCAAAAAGAGTATGATGAGGTTTTACAGGAAATTCAATCCACAGATTATAACAGGGGAGGACTTATATTCATGGGATGCAATGATTTCCCCATTTTCCGTACTCACCGACATCTTTACTTCCATGATTTGTGGTGGTGTTGGGATTGTTCTACTAAACTTTCGAGATATAAAATAATGCGTAGAACCTGAATCAAAAAGTAAGTTCTCTATTCTTGAATGAATAACTAGCGTACTTGTCACCACTTCGTTGTCGGGGTTCACTTCGGCAGAAGTGATGGCGAATGCTCTTCCTTGCTGTCATGGAGGTTGTTGGTTTCCTCTGAAAACCCTTGGATTAGGGCCCTGATTTGAAAAATAACCCAGTTCTTTGAATTTGTAGCACTGAACAATGTGTTGTGGTTCGAACGGAGCATTCCTCTCCTCTGTCGCAGCCGCATGTCCTTCTTGCCGACAATTAACAGCTAGGTGCCCTTCTCTTCCACACCTGAAGCATTTTCTCATCCCCTTAAGGAAATTTCCAGGGTGCTTATTTCCGCACTTTTGGAAAGTGGGGTGCTGGAACTTCTTAGCACCATTGGAATTATCCATTGGCCCACTAGGATTGAAGTCCCCCTCACGCTTCTTATCCCCATGATACTCCTGTGATTCTCCGATCTCCATTTCGACCTTGAGGGCACATCAGACATTTTCCTCATAGCTGTCGAAGTCACAGATCACTAATGCTTTCCGTAAGCTAGGCTTCAACCCACCAAAGAAGCATTCAACCTTGCGTTCGGGGGTTACGACAAAGACGGAAGCATATCGTGAAATCCTTGTGAAGTTTTCCACGTACGCTCCAACGAATTCCTCATCTTTTTGCATGAGGGAAAGGAAGTCCCTTTGCATCTTAAGCCGGAGGGTGCGTGGAAAATATTTATCGAAAAACATCTTCTGGAATTACTTCCATTCCAAAGCCTCGATCTCCTCCTCTGGCTTCGTTTTTTTGATCAACATCCACCATTGATCAGCTTCACCCTGCATACGATAAGCAGCCAGGAGAACCATATCTTGTTATGAACATTGGAGGATGGAGAAGATATTTTCAATGGAGTTGATCCATTGTTCAGAGATCGTGGGATCAGATGATCCACTAAAAAAATGAGGCCTTTGTCTCATGAAGCTCTCGATAGAGACTTGTTCTTTCTTAGGGGGGGGTTGAAAGTTCCTCTTGACCCGTGTTTCTATTCAAAACTTGAGTTAGCTGAGAGAGAAGCGTGACAAAGTTCGTGATTCCCGCTCCCATTGGATTTGGAATCTCATTAGTACAGTCATCACACTGATCATCACAATGGTTGTTAGCCCGAGTTCTCTTATTACCAGCCATTGGATGGAATAAAAGGAAAGTTAGGGGTAACACATAAAGGGTAATCCAAAGACAAAAGTTAATGACTCAAATATAAACTTTTGTTTCCTTAACTCATGACTCTATAGGCTTCAATCTAGGATTCTCATGATCTACTTTCTAACATATATTCTTAGGGGCATTTTCCCCTTAATAAGGGTTCATACTAAGATTGTGAATTTATCAAAACATATCCCCCGGGAGTGTCGTAACCAAGAGTGCTGCAAGGCCCGTTGTCGTGCACCAGTTCCCGTTCAAGTCTAGCTCAAAGCGGTGTTTTCGGGTTTTACCCCTAGGAAACATCTATGCCAGAGCCACCTCTACCTTCTCGTATCCAGACAGGGATGTATTTGTTTGATAAACCACTTACTTAGTATTTACCAAAACTTAGGAATGTTTTTATTATACATAGTCTTGTATCTAAGGATTTACTAGGGTTTTCCTAATCCCAAAAATAACTAAACCTATCCTCTGATACAAACTATGACAACCCTACTTTTTATTACAACTTAAACATGATTTATTACTTAAAACATCACATGATACAACAATGAAGATCGAGAGGTTTAGTTTCTTTGGGGCATAGGATCATTACATAAAAATTTGAAACATGAAATACAACATCTTTATTGAAAACTTCCTTTACATGACCACTACATTCCCTCGTACTTAGCATTTCATGGGATAACCTGAGATCATGCATAAGAGAAGGGTGAGCTATAAATCCCAGTAAGGGAGTACACATGAAATAACATGAGGAATAAAATACATGTTAGGCAATAGGTATGTCAATAGGGCATAAGATAAACATGAACATAAAGGCATGATAAATCATGATAATCATAACATGGAAATGTGGCAACAACACTTAACATTGAATTAGCATGAGCCAAGGGGCACTGCACATGGAGAATGAGTAAACCCTCATTGCACATGAAGCACGAGTAAGCCCTCATTGCACTTGAATTAGCATTATTTCACACTCATTGCACATGACGTATCATGATACTATACTTTACCCAATGCATTAGAGCGCTATAAGGGTGCACCCTTCTTAAACATTTCATTTCATGCATAAGTGTGCCACATGGATTCATAAAACATAATAATTTATTACACAATAAAGGAATGTGGAATTAATACATGAAACATTACAATAAATAAGTAAATTTGCATAAAGGTGAATACCCTTAATGGAGAAATGGGCATGGTATCCACTACACAATTATAATGGCTTAGAAAATCGGTGCGATTTCGGCAGCGTAACGGCGTGACATAAGAATTCATAAAAAATGGTTGATGAGAGATAAAGGTGTTCCTCATCATATTTAAATGTAATGTACATTAAGGAGGTCATATAGATACATTTCACAACAATTGAAATGGAATTTTGATTCATGATACAAAAGTATTTCTTGAATGTAAAAGAAGAGAGAGAAGTTCCTTCCTAATTTCGGCATAGTAACGGGTGTACATGGGAGGAATTTAATGAAAGAAAAATGGGTATCCCATCATTCAAAAAATAATAGGGCAGTATGGGGGAGGTTCTAAACCATACCCCAACATTCATAATTGAAATTAAATTGGCAATGCAACTTAACGAAAATTGAAAAAAAATGAGAAAGGAAGACAAAACCCTTGGAAGTGTGCTTCCAAAGGCTAGAGAGAGGCTTGTGATAGGCTTATTGGGAGCTTGGGGCACCTTGGGAGGATTCTAGAGAGATTAGGGTAGAGTTTGGAAGAACTCCAAGGTATTTTATTGAGGAGGAAGTGGGATCCTGGGTGGGTTTATATAGGAAAGGGTAGGGAATTCTTTATTATTTAGGTTTGGGGCCCCTTACATTAAAGTAATCCAAACCACAAACCATCCCATGGTTTTTGCCCATGGTTTTTGTAAAAGGGAAGAGGAAAAAAATATTTTATAAGCCCCATGTCCTAACTTCTTAAAATAATATGGTTACTTATGTAGAGGTGAGTCACACTCCCATGGAAATTAATTTATAAAGGCGAAGTGTTGAATATGTCTTGAGGGGTCCATTAATGATTTGAAAAGTAAGTCAAAAAAACCCAAAATTGCATTATTTTAATGATAAAACATATATTGGCCGAACATAAGGATTATGTTATTTTATTACATCACCATTGGGTCATTATGATGTCATAAAAGACATTATATATTTGAACGGTATTTAATTTTTACCCAAAAATTTGACTATCTCAGAAAATTATGAAAAATTCAGCATTGGATAATTTCGACGTCCTGATTCTAGAAATGACATTTATTTTATCTAAAAAAATTTCTATATATGTTAATTTTCACTTTTAAAATAAAAACCAATATTTATCGAAAATTCACGGGTTTTGACAGAAATGGATTTCAAACCTTAATAAAATGTTTTAATTGCATTCATAAAATTATAAGATCATTTATATTTAATAAAAATTAATTTAATATTAATAATAATATTTTATTAAAATATTAATTAATTCAAAAATCCCTTAATTTAATAAAATTGAATTCTTAAGTAATCAATAACTAAAAACACCATTTGTACTTTAAAAACTATTTACAATGTAGCAAAAATGACTAGAAATTATATTCATTATTATATAAAAAAATGTACATGAACATAGTAATACTTATTTGTTACATAACCCCTTAAAACAGCCGCATAAGACCTAAGGGTATGGTGTGCGATGGTGACAAACTTTTGGGGTGTCTCAAATAGCATCGCTCGATTGGTAATTTCAATCAACTTCCACTTTTCCCGTAGACGGTCATGTTCGAGCTTGACATGATGAAGCTCAGCTTGGGCTTGGTCAAGGGTGAACCCCAAGGATGCTACCTCCTTTCCGAGCTCTGACAAATGGGCTTCATATGGGTAAATTCTACTAGATGAGGCCATCGCTTCCTTTTTATGAGTAAAATTGGGTTCCTTAAATCCTTATATTTATACTAATCATGTGACCACTGTTCAATGCCTATAAAAGTAATGGTCACAACTCTTAACATAAAACCAAAGAAGTTGACATCTTATAAAAACATTTTTCATAAAGAGACATTTAACTCGATCAAGAGGGATTTTTCATTAATGAAACTTTGGGTCGTTACAATTTATCATGATTTATTTTGATCACCTGTGGCGGGATGTGTACCCTATGATAGTCATTATGATATTTGATTCCATGAGGAATGAAATATTATCATTCATCCAAGTTTGATTTTGATAACCTATACATATGTGTTCCTACTATATTTCCATGATGATATGATATGCCTATATTGTATTCCCTACTGACTATTTGAGTTACCAATCAATGGTGGTTGTCATTGAAGCTTAATTTATGTGGAACTTCACATGATTCTTTTTCCATAGAGGAGGAGTGTTCATGGATGGATATGATAAAGATGATAGACCTGAGAAAAATTTTGTGGAATTATAGTTTTTGGGGAAAACATGTGGGATCGTGTTAAGGGTATGATAGATTTGTTTCATGATTTGAGGAATATATGGTGTATGATGGTTTAGATTCCTAAAAGACATAGGCGTGAAAAAAATGTTAGCAGGCATGATCTAACTCAATTCATTGAGAATACATGGAAATATCTTATATGTCTTTTCTCTTGGTCATTATCACTTTTAATATAATATTTTTATACTACCATCATGAGTTTAATCATGTTCATCCAGGGGTTTGTCACAGATTACTTAGTGTACAACTTCTCAGTATATGTTGAATAATTATTATAATTGTTTCAAAATTAATATTATTTTGGAATAAATCTCATAAAATTAAGAATTCTTGTAAATGGTGAATTGGTGGTTTCCAACTATATTTTTACTCACACATTGTATAGGCACATCGATAACCATGAAGACTTTATGCACAGGGAATACGTTAAGAGAAAGGGTATTAATGATAAATTTTTTTCTCAGGATCATGGAGCTTGTAGTAGACTAAGAACAATTCAGGAGGACTTTGCATTATATATATATTTTTTGTTACCAGTTTCATATACAGTAGTTTGGATTGACAATTTGGGAGCCCGTTTATTATTTTCTTACATTTATTCCATCCATTAGTTTCTACATGACTACTCTGACTGTTTATTATTTGTACTCTGACATGATATTAAGGCATAACTCTCTACACTGATAGATATAGATAATAATTTCAAGTTGAAAAACTCCAAAGTACAGATAGGCATGAATGAGGTCATGAGACTCATTGGTTCTAACCCATTTGTACGGTCCAGGGTGTTACATTATCTTTGTTTATTGTTGTTAAATTAATTTCATAATATTTATTTTTAATCAAAATTTATAATATTGTTAAAATCTTTAAAATGAAGTTCTCCAATGGGAAATATACCTACATGATGGAGTTCAAACATGTTAATTTTTATATGTGAGGGAATTTTGGATATATGAATTCATCTACATGATATCAGTTTCATACAAGAATTTATCTATGAAAAATTAAATATTATTTGAACTTTTTAGATATGTGAAATATTTAATATAGAAAACCTAATCTATGTATATTCTTTCCAATTACATAAAAACCACATGTGTAGAAAACTTTACCTAATTAGTTAGATATGACTATGTAGAATATATATTTTTCAAAACATATAATTTTCATTTAGAGAAATATTATTTCATAAGATATATTATTTTATTCAGTTGTTATGAATTTATTTCAGAGGCCAATCCATTTGGGTTTGTGTAAAATTCTCATACATTTCAATCAGAATATATGTACGCATGATCAAATAAATATTATATATTTTACCTAATACTTGATAGTGTGATATACTAAAAAATTAATTGTGTTTCTAATGATTAAAATTTTCCATAATTATATATATATATATATATATATATATTCAAATGATAAATTCATTAGGAATTATTTCAGATATATGTAATTTTTTTTAAAATATATTAAATATTAATTCTTCAATGTTAAAAAATATGAGTTTAATTTAAAATATATTTGAATATGAAGAGTTAGTATCTTATTCTTCATGGGAGTATTCCATGGAATCTTATGTTGACATTTTTTCAATATTAAAATAACGAATTAATTATCCAATGAGATTCTTAACGAGCTATTATGATATATACCAGTCACTTTTTTAAGATAAAATTGTTCGGTTTATTAAGAAAAAAATGGTTATGCATGTTAATTTCATGTTTTAAAGCTATTTTGAATAGATAAAATCAATAACTAGAATTTGACAAGACCTTTGTAAATATAGGTAAATGATTATCAAGGAAATAATAACTACGACACATTATTGGAATGATCATTTTTTCCAGGATTCATCAAGGAACACCATTATTGGGAATGTGATCCTTACTAACACGAAATTTATAAAATCACTATCTATACTAGTTTCTATATGAATAGGAAATAATTATTTGGATGTGCCTCTTGGTAGAAAAATGTACGAATAGTTTCATTTTTGATTTCTAGGGGTGAAATTTTTTGTAATTGGGTTGTGACTCCAGGTGTGAAAAAGAGAGTATAAGTGATGTGGATCACTATTAAGGGTTATAGGTTCAATTGTCAGTCAGTTTCATTTCTATCTCTATTTGACAGAATTAAATAAATGACATAGTATTAATTTGATTTAATATACTATAAAAATATTTTTTTCCTTTATTATTTTTATTTATAAATCATGAATTGATCATTATTATATATTATAAGAATAATTTTTTTAAAATATAAAACCACACCCCGATTTACCAAATGGTCCTCTCATATCAAATACCTATTAGATGATTTTGTGGAGATTCCAACGATTCAATGATGTTATACAATTTTATAGGATTATTGTCGATGAAGCATTGGTGATCAATTATTGTTAATTTTGTGATCAAATGGGATCCTAGGGATTGATATATATAATCATAATGATGGTGTTGATTATTTATTAGTTATGGAACATGAAATATTCAAATATTTTTATAGTTTAAGAAGTTATATATTAGGATGTGTGATATATAAGATCAGACTTACAGATCTTCCCACTTCTTTGGACAAAAATAAAGGGTTCCTTGATTGGATAAATTTGCTAATATAGTTTCATTTTTTCATTTTTTTGAATTTTCATCCACAACTTCACAAATAATTTATATTATTTTTTTATTTTCATGTTGAATTTTTTCTCTTCAAAAGTAATGTTTAATATTATTTTGATTTTTAAAGTACATTCATGTTTTAATCGGTTAGTATTCATCTTATGATTATGTATTTTAAAATATGTACTTAATATTTGTACTTTGGTTTTTGTAGAGTTCTATAAAGTTTAATTCTTTTGGTGGGAAAATTAATAATAGTTCATTTTATAATTCATTTCATCTCCACTCAAAAAGATTTCATACACATCTTTATTGGGACAAATCATCCAAATATCCATCTACCATATCCCAAAATATAATAAAAAAGATAAACAAGTCTTAGAGACATCTTTGTAGAATCCCCAATATATTTCATCTCAACCTTGATTGATCTAGATTTCACATTCCTCAATCATTCCATAATATTTTCTAGAGATTAATAACAAACAATGATGTTCGATGTAGAAAACTGGCATACATTACCCACTTGGTGTATATAAACATAAATGAATGAAAAATATAATAAAAATTCAAAAAATGATAATCTAATAAATATTGACCTCAAAACAACATTCCATTATTAAATGAATATAAATTCACATAATATAAAAAAATGAGAATCAATAATTTCACAAAATTATATATTAAAAAATGGTCACTCTTTAGCCTACTGTGATTTGAATAATTAAAATAGATAGGTTGAGGAGACTATAATAAAATTGGGTCCTATTTATTTTCATAATATTGGGTACAAAATCTTCTCAGATTCTATTGTTTTACCATTTAATGTAGGGCCCTTATCCTTACATGTTCCTATAATAATGAGGTCTTATTAGGTACCAGGATGTGAAAGAATGATGTAGGTAAAACTAAGAATGTCACCAATAATGGAATCCCAAACAAGTCCAGTATATTTGTTCATTTATAGTGTGATATGTTCATAATATAATGAACCTGAAGTGGTAGTAATAATAAAATTTTCCCAACCATTCATTGTACACTACTAACATGCTGGGATTATACATGATTTTTCTTATGTGAGTGTTTATAAAATAATTTCACACAATCAACAACTTGGATCACATAATTTCATGAAACCACGTAGGTTACCCTCTCAAACTAGAACCGGACATAATCCAAAAAATACCTGAAAGGTGTTCCCAATCCCTATAGGCTTCATTCTAGAACCCATGAATCAAAAAAACCAAAGGGAAATATTTCTACAAATCTAAATCATAAAATAGTATATATATACACACATAATGAAATGAAAAAAATATATGAATGAATAAAAATTTATGTAATATGAAATAGATATTTCAAAATCTATACAACTCAATGTGTCCAAAATTTCTATGTGACATGCCCAATTGGAAAGGACAATAAAACCAGAAAAACATTGGAAAACTCCCACCATTTAATTTCCATATACCCATCACATGTAACAAAACATCAGTACTTTACTATGCCACAATTCAATTTATTTCATCAAAATAAATACAATGGTGTATTTCCCACCGAAGTGGTACATTAGGTGTGAGATAATAGGTAAGTATGGTCCCACCCGAGTTTACCATATCAAGTGTCTATAAATTTTTTTAAACATCCCCAACCTTAATGGAAAAATTAAATGATAAAAAATTTAATAGTTTTTATATCGAAGGGATGGAAAAAATCCAATTCCTCCCTTTTCCAAATTTCAAAAATAATGATAACAAATCATTTTCATATACTTCTATAAATCAAAGACATCATGTCAAATAAAATATTTTATCACATTTAATATTAAAATTATAGATGTACAAGCTTAAATTGTAGAAGACGAATCACAGGTAAAATCATTCAAATGATTAAAATAGGTTAGGATAGCTAGGAATCTTGTCCACCAAACAACGAAAATCACGTGCATCATGAACCTATACATATGAATCAAATCGAATAAGTAAAGAATCAAAAAACAAGTGATCCCCCTAAAACTGTCTATAAAGTCCCTTAAAAACATGTGTTGGTTGTAGACGAACACCCCATGAGTAAACCACATGAAATACCAAAAAACTAGGGATATTGTAACTCTATTGGCCTATATAACCTAGTATTCCCATGTTCTCTATTATACAAACAATTTCATCAAAACCATTCCTTCAAAACAATTTCAAAAATCCATTTCACAATGCATTGAAAATAAATTTTCTGTTATAAAAACAAGGGTAATCAATATTTCAATAAAAAAATTACACCGAAAAGATAATAAATCAATCATTCAATTTCATTTGTAAAAATTTATAAAACTAGATAAATGTTGTTCATCCAACAAAGGCTAAACAAAAAATAACTTACCTAAAACTGAAGTAAAAAATTCCCATCATGATGTCCACCTATAGCAAATAATTATAATAATAAAGGCCCTATAATCATTCCCAAAATATCATGAATGATTTAAAAATAATAAGAATCAAAAAATAATGTTAAACAACCATTACCCCAAAAAACTCACATATAGAACAAAAACCAAAACAAGGGATACAATTCGAAGGAATATCACACCCTAGACATAAATGGAAATGAGAAGAATCCACAAGATAGCCAAAATATCTATAAAAATAATGAAATGACACTATCATTTTCAAGGTATATCTAGAAAAAACGGTAATCTCTTAACCATATATATGTAATGAAACCACCTTGGTGATAAAATGATTTAAAAAGTGAACGAAAATGATCAAATTTCACCAAAATCGCATGGGATAGCTCATAGTCCAAGAGAAAATATGAAATGGTTGAATGATAATATAATTGATTAATTAAACACCATAAATAACTACTCTATAGATTGAAATGGAATGTAAACCCATTACACATAATGTTATACAAAACACCCATATGATCGGAATAACCATTAACATTTTTAAGAAAAACATACTTTTTGCATTTACATTATATTTAATTATTTCCTAGTGTGTAACCTTTAATACATTGTATCCAGTTCACATCACCCTTGGATGATTATACATGAAATGTAATCCCAATAAACAACATGTAATTATTATATAGACTTCAAAATGTCCAATTTCATACACAAAAAATAGCATTCCAACTTAGATGTTCTCTGAAATCAGGGAGAACATTGAAAATACATTATTACGTTTTTACATAGATCCCATTAATTAAAATAAAAATGCATCCCCAAACAATAGTACATATTAAAAAATACTGTTTTATATCCTAAATAGTATGATGACACATTGAAATAAATATAAAAATAAAAAATAAGAGAAAGGAAATATTAGAAATAAAATAACAAGATGTCATAAACTATTTACTATTATACATTTCATTTCCATGAAGTAATTTTGATTAATAATGTATGGAAATGAATTGAGGCCACTTCTCCCTCATCAAAAACTCGCACTATAATATCCCACGACAATCAGATTCATGTTTCCATACAAATCTGTCTAACAAAATCAACTCCCCCCTAAATACATTCACCTGAGATTAGACAATCTCTATGGGTTTCTATATAATAGAAACACAATGATCTAGCTCAATATATTCCAATATTAGAAATCGGTATGGATCAGTTCTATAATTATTTTGTTGGTATATGTGAAAAAAATCATGAATATCCTTCAATTTAATTGCAAATTAGAACCGATAAGCATCCTTCTCAAGCAGCGTAGTGACCATAAATGGTCCAACATATCTAGGAGAAAAAATACCCTATTTTCCATGCTAATAGTGACTAAAATATGTAGATACATTAAAGAGAACAAATTTTCCTATGATGAAATCCAAATGATACTCACAATGATCATCATAATATTTCAATTAACACTTAGATTTAACTAGACACTAAAATATATACTGAATATTTACCATATAGTTCTGAACAATAACTAGTCCCACAAAATATAAATTACCAACCTTTTCCTAGAAAATATTTGATCTATATGGGTGACCATAAAAATAATCCAAGGGATCCTTTTTGATTGAGGACTGATAACTATTTCCATAAGAAATCATATTCACTCATGGATTGTTATTTCATGATCAAACAAAATCCAAGACATAGGGATGTAGTATATCTTACAAAATATAAATATAATTATTTTTCTTTTTGTCTTTCTATGGACGTGAAGCAATTTTCATCTCAACATGTGTCCACATTACCTATTGGAGACTCCTCCAAAATCTCTAAGTAACCCATGAATCCCTGTCTATATCAATATTAGAAGGAACCCATTATAAGCTCAAAATCTATTACACATACATCATTCCATGATATTCAACATTCACAGTGAAAATAATTTGAATTAAATGATAATTACTTTGTTATACTATCAATCACCACTAATTTAGCATTCCTCCCTTTGGATTCCCATTGTAATCCGAAAATAATTTCAATTGACAACTCGTTCCATTTCCAAACCAAAACTAGAAGTCGATGAAGAAAAACAGAGGTTTTCAAATTCACATAATTTATCTACTAGTGTGTTTAAAAAATGAAACACACTCAACAATTTCATAATTCACACATGGAAACTAGAATCGTTATCTAGTTTCTTAATATATCTTCATAGTTCACATATAATTGGACAAAAAAAACTATGACAATCAAACAAAATTTTACTCCACACATATTCAGGGATGAAAAATAAATCCCTAAACTAGAGATTACTAATATGAAGAGAGATACCAACCAGAAATAGTCAACCCACTATATAGTGCCCTTAATATTCCTATAATATCATAATCATAATATTGACTAGGTAGAATAGACCCATGGATTAATGATAATAAGTAATAATTGGTCAAGATCATACCAAAAAAGACTCTTGATCATATATGTGAAATTGAGCTATAGTATCGATAAGGTTCCACTCCTACTATGATTCCAAAATAGCCTCTTATGGACCATTCTAGAGTATAGTATGTGCAATGACATTCCTCTTCCACTGCATGTAGGAAATGTTTCAATCAGACATCAAAACATATTCCACCCATTGAATCTCTTTGATGTTAAGCTAATTCTATGAAGAGATACAACTTTGATTATTTTGGTAAGATAATATCATGATCATCTCCCCAATAAGATAATTCCCCCAAAACATAAGCCCACTCATAACCATGTAATGATCTAAATCCTAGGTGGGGTAATTCCACTGATGTTTTCAGAGCCGGTGAGATCATTAAGCCCCGAAATGACCATCCTATATAAGATGCCAACCCAAACTAGTACAGAAAAAATCATAGAAAAAATCATACCCCTTACTGGGATCATGTAAGATTATAATAGGAGTTGATGTTAGATTCCATTTTCATTTTTTCAAAAGAATATTGAATCTTTTCACCACATATGAATTTAACCACTAACTTAGTAAAAACTGTCAAAGGTGGTGAAAAATTTGGGAAATACCTGATTAAATATTGGTATAAAATATATATACAAAATAATCTCTTATTCTCATATAAGTTTTATGGTTCACCCTATAAAAACACAACCTTAACCTTCTTAGTATCAACAGATATGGAATGCTCAGAAATTACATTCCCCAAGATCTTCACTTCATGGATCTAGAAACTAAATTCGTATATATTTCCACACAAACAGTGACTCCATTGTATTTTAAGAAATAATTAAAAATGCTTCTAATGATCGTTTTAATTTATAGTTCTCAAATATACCACAATATGATCCCGAGATGTAGAAAAAAGTGTAAGCACACTGATGGAATATCTAATTAATCAAAGAATTGAAAATATTAGGAGTGTAAGTTAGACCAAAAAATATAAAAATATATTATTAATGGAAATAACTACTCCTAAAATCCATCTTCATAATATCAAACTCCAAAACTCTGAGCTAATGATACATTCACTGAATATATTATCATCAGAAACAACATTTACCTTGATAATTGATAAAATAAATTATACACATAACGAAATGATTTCTTATTCTTAAAAATCACAGGGTTTAACATGAAATACTATAAATCTAGTAATATCAAACCATATTCCATATTGGAAAATTGTACAGTAGAAGACCACAAATAATTAATAGGGAGAACAAACCTTTCATCATCAGAAAATAGAACTGGATCATTTGAATTTTCAACTCCACTAGCTCCTTATGATATAAATGTATCAAAATTATTTCTTTACCTATAACCAAGTAAATTGTATTCTATACCACACTCTATAGAGTATTACAAGATAAATTTTCTAGGAAAACATCATGAATGTCCCCTAAAGTTGAGGTTAGATCAATAATAGGATAAAAGTCATCACGGTCGACTTCGATAGCAGAAAAATATCATAAGATCTAGGTGGCACTACTCAGATTGACCAAAACCCAGATCCCACTCTCCAAGAAACACTGATGATCTCCCATTGGATGTAGAAGATATGAAATGTTGAATATTATAATAAACCTTATCATTATGATTGATAAACCAGTCAATCGGGATGATTACAGGAATTATATCTTGACTTAGAATGGGTAAATCCTCGTGAAACTCTATTTCAAATATCGTTAGCACACAATAAAGATACAATAAAAACATATCATTCCTATTTTCAAAATGGTTTCACAAACTCTATAACAATTGTATATAGATTTTATGGACATTTAAACTTATCCACCAAATTTCCGGATATGATGGATTGAGAATCACTAATATAAAATAAGTTAATCCCTAATAATAATGCTATAAATATAGTTCCACTCACTATAGCTAGTCCAACATCAATATCCACTAGAAAATGGTCGAGAATGTGAAGGTCTATCACTACTATGACCAATGGATGGAGCATTATAGTCATTAAATCATCCTACTATACAACAATAGGCTTTATAACTAATGATATCTTAACCTGAAAAGGTGTAGACATGGCCAGATAGAAATACTTTATGTGACCATAACATCCCAAATAGTTATTCATCTCCGCAGTTGTGGGATTATAAAACTAGGTGTGTCAACCTTGTCACACTGATAGCATGTTAGGGGAACACTACTAGAAGCAACTAGATGTTCTGTGGATTCATATTTCCTAGAGTGACTTCCACCACCCATCTAATGATAATTTGAATTTCTCTTCTTTTCCCAAAGCCAATAAATCATCCATTGGGTGGTAGTGAAGGGGTTGGATAACAAACCTCTCATGATTTTTCCATCTCTAACTTCATAGTTTGGTCTAGTATCTCCACATAGATCAAAAGAAACATTATAAATGCATGCGATTTGATATCAAGACACAAAACCGACATGTTCTTCTGAGCTTTCAGTAGGTCATTCATTATTGTGTTTGTTGAAAAGTCAACCTTCTCAGCAAGCAGATTGGTTTATTTTTACACCAAAATCTCTCATGTATGTAAAAATAGAAACTCAATGTACATCACGATCACTAGTGAATCATGAAACAATTGAGCGAATAACAGTGTCTTGAAACCCTTAAAACCCCACACCACATTAATATCCAATTGTACCATAGAATCCCACCGATACTCTCTAGGACCCTCATGTGTGAACATCGAACAATTTAACAAGATAATCTTAGGTATATCTTATAATTAAAATATATTATTGATCTTTTCCAAATAGTCCTCTCCCTCTTGAGGTTTATTTTTACCTTTAAATTATGATAGATTCTAACACATGAAATCATGTGATTAATTTTAGTATCCAAGAAATCTTGTATATATCTCAATAGTATAGTTCTAGACTAGATATAAATTCTAGTCAAATATATAATAGATCACAATATACCCTCAATAATATTTTGAAACAAATATATATTTCGTTGAGTGAAATTATTTGAACCTTAATGTGGAGCCTATGGAACATGTATCAGAAGAATATTGTTCACATTGAAATTGAATAAATTATCAAATAAAAAGATAATATCACTTAAAAATTAAAAACATAAGAAAAAACTATGGTTAATATCAAGAACTCATGTTAGGAGATGCACATCCAAAAAATTCTTGGTAACACAGGCCACTTTACAACAAGAGCTAGCCATGAAATCACTATAATCTACCTCTCAAGTCACAACAATGTAATCTAAAATATAAAACAAAATAAGATGATAAGGAATATTGAGGGAAAATAACATAGTTTAGAAAGATATAAAAAAATGACTCAGTTTACCATCTCAAACTTGCACTAGAACCAATCTCAGACATACCCAAACAGTGTTCCTGATCCACGTGAGCTGGCGACTAGCACCCAGGAATCAACAGTATCTAGAGGGTGTTATTTTTCAATATTGAATCAGGAAACATGATATATATATATATAGTGAAAATAAATATATTAAGAATGAATAAAAATATATGTAATATAAGAAAGAACAAGATATCTACAATTCAATGTAGAAAATAATATTTAGGTGACATGTCTATGATTCCAGGAAAACAAAATAAGAAACAACTAATCTATGTTATATTGTTGGTAAACTACCACCGTCTCACTGCCAACAACCCAACTTAGATGACAGAATCATTTCCTCCTTAATGTGGCCCCTTTCCCTTCCTTTTGTTGAATGATATACAAAGGTTTATGCAGTAATGAAGGGGTGCAATGCTTGAGATACATCCATATCATTAGGATCATAAATGGGTGTTCAATATCATTTTTCTATACAACAATTTTATCAATTTCAAATTTATATAAAACAAAAAAATATTAATAATTTAAAAATGTTAATGAAAAATAAATAGGAATTTTTTCCCATTTTTTTACTTTTCCAAAAAATGGTAAGTCTTTTTTAGAGGATTTCACATATCAAATTAGTCATATAAAACAAAAAAATGTATAATATATATTATCAAATCAAATTTAGTACAAGCCAGGGAATAGGTAAAATCTTGACAAGGATTAGTACAGGCATGGATGTCATTGACTATAATTTCGCCAACATAGATAACTTCACATATCACCCTCCTAGAAATATGCATCAAATTTTGTTATAAGATGACCACCATAGAAAATGGAACATTTAATTTGGTCTATTAATTCCTTTAATAAATACTCCTAAGGATCATAGGAACGCACCATGAATAAACCCCCTGACAGAATCGATGGAAGGGGACTATTTCCACACATTCCACCTAATTAGTCAAGGGTTCCCATGAGAGCTATTTTGAAAACAATTTTGTGAACACCATTTTTGAAAAAATATCCAAAATCCAATTCTCAATCCATTTTTCAATTATTTGAAAAACATTTTATTTTAATAAAACAAGGGGAATCCCATTTTTACACAAAACCCTTTTCACACACCCAAATTAATAAATAAATAATGTCACTTAATTTATAAAAAAAATTTATTAAACCACATCAGTGAAGATATTACAAAAGTTAAATTATATTGAAGTAGAAATAATAAACTTTTGTCACAAATACGTTCAATGTGATCAACTAACATGTTAGGACAGTAGAACAACAAAAATGGTCGATTTATTAATCTCCACATCTTATGATCGATTAACAAATTTCATCAAAGAGGAATAAACAAACCACACCTCTAGAAACATTCATGCTTTACCCTAAATAATGTGAGGTTCACCCTATTGTGGAATATCACACAATAGATCATAAAGTAAACAAGAATAATTAACATGATAGATCATCAGAAAAATAAATAATATGAATCAGTGCTACAACATTTTAAAAAAAGATTAATTAGAAATGATCTCTTACCCTAAGAGATTCAACACAACTTCTACGGTGATAAAATTCATAATGAACCAATCAAGAATGAATAGAGGTCCCCAAAATCACATAGAAGAGATCCAAGGTCATGATTAATGTGGCTACGACTAAATGAAAATTGAATTAAGCAGTTTAGTTCTTTAAAATAATGAGCTGTGTGATTTACATGGAAAGCAATCCCCTTACATTTCATGTAATACATGAAAACTATATACACAAAAAACATAGTCTTTTTACAAAAAATCCATGATTTAAAATTAAAATAGTGTGTAAAATTTTCATGGAAAGTAACCTTTGAGGCTATAAATCTATTTTATTACATCATCCCGATGGATAACACATTCCTTGTAATCCCTTTACAAGGTGTGTATTTTCCATGAAGATTTCAATACACCAGTTTATTACACAAAACCCTAAAATAACATAGTTTTTATCCGAAAATGGGGAGAACCCGACAAATCCCTTAACAGATTTATTCCTGGAATCCAATAATTAAAAAAACACATCCCTGAAATTTTTATAAATTTCCCCCTAAAATTATATACATACTCAAAAGTCACACAACACACCCAAATAAGTTGGAAATTTATTAAATAGAATTGACATATATAGGAGAGGGTAATGGGGTGTTACACATCCAAAATCATAGTTTGTGGAAATAATGTACAATCTTAGTATAATAAATAGTATGATGTAAGCACATCTCGATAACCTAACTGACATAGTGGAAATAAAATTCATATGATTATATAATAATTAATTCATTGGTAGTACGTAGAATCCATAGACCCACACTCCCGAATCCGAGGTCGAAAGTACATAAACTATAATAATGGATATGATAGAAATTTTTTATGACAATATATTAACCACACATAAAATATGAGGACATTTATGATTATAGTTATAGGGTGTTAGCTCAAATCAAATACTACTAAATCTCAAGTCTTTCATGAAATGGACATTTCCCCACTATATAAGAAACAAGTTAACACATGGAAGGTCTTCAAAACTACCTATAAATTATTCATAGAAGATAATTTTTAGGTCTTATAATATATAATTGTTTTTAATAACCTATTGAGAATAAAAAATAATGAGTGGGTTTAGATACTAGAAAAAGGAATAATAACACTAAATCATAATGGTGAGACTACTTATACATTTAAGGAGTCTTAACATGATATTATATGATCACAGAATGAGGACATAGGAAATTATATAATAACATAATGCAACTATAATTACTATATAATAATAGTATATAATCCAAGGAATGTGAATGAAATATGATATCAGAAGCCCAAGTCCAGGATGCCTACAATGTTAACATAACATCATAGGCTTGGATGACTAATCACTCCCATAGTTGGCTAGCCTCAATTCCCCCACACCATGATATCTCATTAGATGTAAAAGATACTCAATTAATTGGAGGGATATAAAATTCTAGTACCAATCCTCATATAATGAAATGAATTCATTTTTATACCACATGATTTCAAAAAAAATCATAAAAACCAAAAGAAATAAACCGGAATTTAAATTCATTTCAGCTACATCCCATAGAAATCACTCATGGATTAATAAATAGGCATGAAATAATAAACCCATTGAAAATAAATGTTCATATAATGAATTTAAACGTAATTCTAGGTAAATAACCTTAAACATAGAATATTATCTATAATTATTTTACATTATAGGAAATGGATTTATAGGTTTTGGAAACAATTTCACCAATAAATTGTTGAATTGTACATATATGTTAACAACATTCAATTTAGTAATTGGTTATATGGAGTGGTTCCCAAGAAAATATAGGTATGATTTAAATAATGTATCAAATTTTTTATAATCGACTATGTCGTTATCAATCCATTTGTTTGAAATGGGGTGAGAGATAATCCTCATGTGGACCACATAATTGGGTTATTTGATATTGGAGGTAATGAAAATGTTGAACCTATTATTAAGTGGGTGAGAAAAAAACAACATGAATTGAGGGAATCCAACATGTTTTTCGGTGTGAGGAACAAACTAGAAGGTGTCAAGCCATTTTAATATGGTGTGGGATAAGAATGGATGTGGTATAAATCTTTTATTTTACTTTATACTCATAAAATATCTTTTGGTGATGATTATAAAGGGAAACATCATCACATTCTTCCTAGCACTGCCTCTAGAATGAGAAAATTTTGAAATTCATGACTATGTAAGAATTCAATGACATAGATTTGAGTTCCATGCAATATTCTAGAATCTTCTTTGGAAATTATTATAGGTCCATTGTGTCCCCATGCTCTTTAAGAGCCTTCCACAATTCATTATCTTGGGCATGTGGTTTCTGAGTTTTGATCTCCCCTTCAATTATTCAACTCGAGAAACAGTATAACTCATTGAATGAAACTATGGATTTTGATTACATTTTGGACAGGTCGTATATTGTCAACCCATGGTGGAAAATAGAGTAGGCGATTTGTAAGATAATGTTTGAAACATAGATGATATTCAAATATTAGGCTCTCAACAAAACTCATATGGGGATTTGGATCATATATAACATTTGTTGTTATATTTGGCTATTAGAGTGGAATTAAAAGAACCTATGAATCAATGGATTATCTAGTAAGAAATAGAAAATAACCATATAACATAAAGAATACTCTAATTTACCAATACCCACAGAAACCAGATCCTTAGGTAAGGCAATGTTTGATGAGGTTTATGGTTGGTCAGCTATATTGGACCCTATCCTAGTCATGTAAAGTAAACTCTTTTTCCATAAGGATCCAGAATCAACACCTTTTAATAAGGTGGATAAAGCTAAAGTAGACAAGTAAAATTATTCTTATTGAAATATATAATTTTATTTGTTATTTATGAAGGATGTAGATATGGGGTAAAATGAAAAAAAAATTCTTTTAGAATATAATTTAATATAAGGAAGTTATTTTGGAGGATTCATTCTTAATAAACATTACAATGTTAGATAAAGCAAAAATGATTAAAAAATTCTTTGACTGGGTCTCAATAATGAACAATAGTTTTAGAATAACAATTATAACCATATTATATTTGAATATTTCTGCAATGGAAAAATAATTTTGGAGTACATTTAGACCTAGTACATAATGACTTACCACTTTGAGGATCTCATCAAGGATGATCCAGAAACACATGTAACCTTCATAAAATGGATCCTATATAATGTTTGTAGACTGTAAATTTTTTATTTTTTAGACTGGAATGGTAATATCACACATGGGTTAATGTATCATATTTTCTTAAATATTTTTGGGTTCCCACTAACCCAATAAAAGTTTTTAAATATAGTTAATTCTTATTCAAATATAGATTTCAAGTCTCATGGGGAAAGGGACATATGATGAGAAAACAACTAGTACATTAAAAAAAATTTAATTAAAAACCTTAAATGATTTGTATCATGAAAATGAATCTAAATCATGAGTAATAATATATATTTCAATGTAACATAACATTTGGGTATCATATACACCATATAAATTTAAATTGGTTAATAAATTAAAACATTTCGCAATGAATAAAGTTTAAGAAATAAATCGCATTCCTTAATACCCCATCCAGTTGATCAAACATTAACATCCTGTAATCCAATCACTGATATCTTTATAATATATATTAGTACCCTATTTATCTCTTTATCCATTTTATATGCTTAATTATAATTATTTACAATTAATATGGATGTTCATTATAACTTATTTTTAGCATCTGTTGTAAACAAATTTAATTGTCATGCAAAATAATTATATTTTTAATGCCCATGAATAATATTTGATACCAATTTCACACTTCCAATATTAAAAATGGTTCTTTAATATATATCCCATTATTATTTACAATGCTCCGCTTTTATCCCAGAATAATTTTAGTTACCTATATTGTTGATGAAGCTGGGGAAAAAAATCGATATTTCTAATGACCAGAGATGATATATTTTTAAAATGTTTAGATATTGTTATATTAAATAATAAAACAATAAAACAACATTTATAACATATTAATAAATTTCATAATAGTATAAAAAAATCTTTAATCACTCACAATATAAGTATAACAATATCACTTATTTAGGTTGTACACAGACCAAAAAATTGTGTTGTAGTGATCCAATGAGTAAAAACCCTCTATTAAATTCTATTAGTATCAAATTTAAATAATTTTATATAGGAAAAATAATTAATATAACACCATTAAATCTGTTATTAGTACTATTAATGTTTGGTGGTTTTGAAAAATTAAATTGATCATTCATGGAGGTGATAGTATGCATGTACACATGATTAGAAACCCTATTTCTCAATGATTGAAAGAAGTAACGGTATAAAAAATTATAGAATAATAATTATAATAATTTTAAAACATTATATTACTTTACCCATATGATTTTAGATCCTTCCATGTTATTTGGTTAACTGAAATAAGAAATGACATTCATGGGGTTTATAGTCCACATATAAGAATGAGTATCATTGTCACTACTTAAGTAGTGGGTGGAATAACGATAAACGTAAAGGGTTATAATTTTATATTTTCATAAGTTACAAGAAAACAATTATTCATAAAAACAATCATTTATTCCATATATAATAGGATATGATGAAAAATAAACCACAACATGTCATGAAGGCTTTAGTCCACACATAAACATGAGTAAGGCATTTTTTTCTTAGCGGATCCTATGGAATGAGTGTGTAATAGATTATATATTAATATAATTAAATTTAATAATGTATATTATATATAATGAATAATATAAATATTTTTATGGAAGGTGATGTTTATAATGAAATGTTAAGAGGAGTGTAAGAACGTCTGAAAATTTGATTTCTGATGGAATTATCTTTAGAAGTGACAATATGAAACAAGAAAAAGATGATCAAAGACATATAATAGTGGTAAAAGGTTCTAAGATGTGTAATTGGGTAGTGTTATGGAATTAAACCAATGGAAACTTATTATTTAGAAGATGTAGGAGTAGTCCATTTTATAACCAAAGAAAATGGATCTTTCCATGAAAAATAATGATATGAAAGGGGGAAAATTGAAGGGAATAAACGTTATTGTAGGAAGGAGAATGAAGGATGTTAACACATTTATGAAAGTATTTGAACCCTAAAAAGGAAATTCATAAGGCTTAATGGTTATGTAAATTTTTTGAAATTCACATCATAGTATAAAACTCTCATAAACACAGGTTAGTCATAATTGAATATTAAACATGGAAAATTATTTTTCACTGAAAACATATAAGGACCCATATAAATAAATCATAACATTAGTAATCCAAATATATACATAATATAATATTATTATGATTATAAATAAGATTAAATTTACTTTGAAATAATATAATATAATATTTTTATAAGAAAATTTTAAAATTAAATACCACTTATGTTCAAAATTGATAATCTAGATATTGAAATCATAATATATAAAATATATTATGAAAATATATTTAATTATTGAGAAATTGTATAAAAGATATTTAATTCATTCTTATTTTATAATAATTTTTTAATTAGAGTAAAAATTTTCAAAGACATGCATTTTTTTAATATTCACATAAAAATTATATTTTGTATAAAAATACAAAACAATACATAATAAGATAATCCTAGTGGTATAAATTAAATAATGAATTTCATTCTATATGATTATATTTATGATAAATATATATTTTAATTTTAATATATAAAAAATTGATTGGAGTTTTAACTAAAAATACATTTTCAAACTCTAATTGTTTCAAATAAGATTTCACAAAAAATATATAATTTATTGATTTTTAATATTTTATTTTTAATTAGATAACTTATATGTTTTTTTAATTATATTTTGACTATTTTCAATCAACGTTTTTAATATATGATGACCATAATTTTACTGAGAAAAAAAAATATTGCACTCATAGTTATTTAATAGAAAATATATATAGTAAACTATCGGGATGTTACATTATACCATTTATATAAATTGTGTCATTAATATTTAATTACAATATATTAATTATGTTTTTAAAATTTATAAAAATGCAAGAAGATAATATTTGAAAATAAATTTATATATTAATATATTATGTAATATTAGAAGAAAAATCTTCATCTTCAATCGATTTAGCTGGAAGATTAATTTTACTTATGAATCTAGATAATTTATGTCCTTCATTAGATCCCCTGAAACATTTTATATTTCCTTTGAGACATTAACCAATATTATTCATTGTATAATTTTTTCATTAATGAAAATGTATATACTTTCTTTCATTGTCTATATCACTCAAATTTTCATGAGAATCCATCCATCAATTCATTGGTGTGTTTTATAAGTCATCTTTATTATCATTTTTAATAATATAACTTGATATTTTCCATGGAACAATAACTATATTTCTAACCCCATTTCTTATTCCAATATATTTCCAACTATGACAATCACCGTATTGCCCATTGAATCCATTAATATCTTAGGTCCTTCAAGCTCCATCCTTTAATATAAAAAATGGTTTTGGATAATAATACCAATATTAGTAAATATACACATGGAAAACTATAATATTAGTATAAAAATTAATAAATTATATGCATTACCTAACATATGTGATATATTATTTAATATAGGATATCCAAGGACATTTTACAATGAGATTCTATAATATTGTTTTCTTCTATATAAGAATATGTTCATATTCCTCGTAGTGGATTGTTATGAGGACATGAATTTACTCAATGATATTAATCTAGAGTGTCTATATTGATTTTATTTTAAGACGAATTCACCATGAACCTAAATAATTGTTGAGATATACTCAACCAGCTCCCTTTAGTCATATTAACACAAAATGAATATGTCCCAAAATCTTTTCCACATTCAAGTATCCATATAGGTGTTTAATTTCTATGAAAAACAAAAAATCTCTAAACTAATAAAATTTATAGAGGTTCTTCTATAATTATACGAATTTCAAGGATTTTAAATAATTTTATCATATAAAATTCACAAAAAAATTAAGATATTCAATACTTTCTTCCTAGAAAACTATATATACTATTAAATCTAAGATCATAAATTACTTATCCACCATTTATTTCATTCCAAAATATTAGATAATCCTTAATATATAACATCCTATCCTCTAAAATGTATTGTATCAAAACTTTTGTGTATTGTTTTTAAATTATATGGAATTATTTCAAGACCAGACGCTTTGACACCACCTGATTTTGAGGGCTAGTGAGCCTGAAATAGAATTATAATCTTTTTTAAGATCATTTAAGTAAACATGTTAGAGTGTTTTTATAAGAGTTAAACTGCTGCTCAGATCAATTTTCATAGGGAACCATTGAACTTGTAACGACATGATTTAGAGAGAATGGAATTAACATCCACTGGCAAGGGTCTACCAAAAGAGTTAATTTTTAGACCTTTTGGAAAAAATTAAATAAAAAAAATAAATTATTTTATATGTTTTTCCAATATTTTGGGTGGTGGAACGACGAAGCTATGGTGCGGAGACAAAGCAACGATGAGTCGCGTAAAATAAAGCTCAATAATCAATCATAAATGTTCATCATATTTCAAACATGACATAGCATAATAGAAATGTAGTAACATGATTCTTTTAATGGGATAATGTGTTGAAAAAATCATGATTAAATGGGTGGAATTTCGTTGACAAACCTATGGGAAGAATTATCTTCAACGATGAAAAAAAATGCCGGAGAATATCCAGCGACATCAAAAAAAATCTACGAATTTCATAGGAGAGCGTTGAACACTAACAGAAAATGAATCCCCCTGGAAGGATCACTTCAACGAAGAAATCCATTGATGTAAGGGTTTGTTTTTTTTATGTTTCCCCATTCATCATTCTAAAATGAGGAATGTGGATCAACCCATGAACATGTTGATCTGTGGATCTCTTTTTCTTGGTGGAGGGTGTCTTGTCTTGGGATTCATGTATTAGGATTGTTTAATTGTGATAGAACCTCAAACCTTTATCCCATGTTTCGAATCCTCTAACATGGATGGCATGGGCCGAAACGAACAAGGCCCCAACCCCTATACCTTGTGTGTTTTTGTCTGTTCTTCATGGCCACATCTTTGAAATGACAGAAAAGAGTATATGAGGCCATTGTAGATTAGATGGAATTCCCTACAGGTTGTGGGAACATGCAGTGCGAAGAACGAACCACTAGAGAAGACCCATCAGCTCGTCGGTGCCGACGATGGCGTGCAACGACAGTGTGCCAGAAGCGGTAGCCCCGACCATCTCGGGTTGCGGAGGAGCATAAGGATCCATCCATGCTTGGGCTGAAAGCTCGTGTTCTAGGGATTATTCCAACCGACCATCTCAAATAGAGTAGATCGCACTCGCGGGCAGTCATACCATGCCAACACACAGTTGTTGGATATCTTGAAGACCCCTAGTGTGGCAGGACTTGTCGGTCATGGTGCACCAAACCATACACCCTTAGGCGACGGGTAAGAGGGGAACTGACCAACATTTTTGGTCTAGGGATAGGGAGCCAGCCTCCCAACTGCATGACACACCAGGGCGTGCCAATTGGGCCGCAATATGGTACAATATGGAAATAAAATCAGCCCTCTTCTACGGTTCCGGTCGACAAGGTAACATCAGGCTAGTTGGTGGCCCAAGATGGGAATAAAATGGCTTGACCATTGTGTGTTGGGCCGCATGGTACCAGGTTGCTGGGAATCCCGGCGGGCTAGACCCATAGCTGAACATGTCCAAATCATGCGAGGCCCAATAGGAATTTACCACAAGCCAGGCCGGACTATACTAGCCCTGACCCAAACTAGGTTAGGTCGGGCAGTCAAATCAAACCCAGGCATGTGTGGTCCCTAGTACGGGTTGGTTAGGTCTTTCCGACTGGTTCAGATTTGGCCTGGACAAAACCTGCCTTTTTTACCAAAACACCACTATCTCTCAAATCGGGCATCCGATTGACGAGTTCCTTACATCGTTGGAAACCTAGCATTAAGGAAGAGCATTTAAAATACTACAAGGTTGCTCTCATGGAGATTTTAATATGGTTAATGTCTTGATAAGTGGTTTCTCCTAGAATCAAGATCACTGCACATGGGAATCTATCTATAGTATGAGAATCATAGAATGCTAACAAGCGACCCTGTGTGGATCCTCTACGATGGCCCAGTTGGAAGCAGCGCTATGTGATGTGATAGAACCATGTTGGGGAGATTCTCAGTGTGACCCAGTAGACCAAAAATACTCAACAGGGATAAGTACCTCAGTATTATTTCCAATATGGGAAGCGGCTCTGTGTGAACTCACGTGCCCACAATGGGGAGAGGCTCTATGGATACTTTCATTCCAATGGTACTCATCCGGGATGATTACCACAATAGTACAATGTTAAGGGGATGTGGCTCTATGGGATCCAGTAGTCCCATAGTGCGGAGTGACTCTGTCTGACCCAGCATTCCCATGGTACTCATTATGGAGGAGTACTATTGTAATATAAGGTGTTCAGTCATGTGACTGATGGTATTAATTTCCTTACTGTAGATTATAACTGTAGTGAAATGTTTTGTTTCATGATCAAGATTTAGGGTTTTCCTAATGAATTTCTTTTTTGAGTTCCCTTGTTTGTTTCATGGTCCCTACTGAGTACTATGTTACTCAATCCTGAACAGGCTTCACTCGCACGTGTTGTGTCTGGTGGAGACGACCAATAAATTGTTGGAGGACATAGTGGCCAAATACCAAGTGGTTCCCACTGAGATCAGCTGACACGACATGCTTCTACGGCTACCAGTATCTACTCCTTAAATTCCAATAATGTGGGGCTTTTAGCGGACGACATGCCATCGATCTTGTACTAACTCGTGATTCAGTCCACTTTTGCTGGGTTTGTATTATGGACCATTTTCGTTCATTTGTACCTCTACACACAGTTTCTGTTTGGTGGCATACATTTATCTTTTCCATATTTATTAGAATGTTGTTGTATGTGTGTGTGTACACGTACTCGTGATAATGCCTCCCACTTATAGGTTGATGCCTTCACCACTGTTTGTAAACACCTGGCCTTCAGAATGTGGACTAGGGGTAGCTATAGCCTAGGCCCTGGGGGGATGGGATTTTATAATGTGATATTGAGGTTGTTTGTTCTAACTCAAAGATTAGGTGTCTATTGTTCTGTTTTGGGTAATCAAAGTTAAATGTTTCAAGTTCGACTTTTAGATTTAGGGAGTCAAGTGTCGGTGAGGAAGCCAAAGTATTCATAAATGAGGATCTTGAATTCTTATTTTTGTCTCTATACATAAAAAAACTAGTTGCAAGCATCATATATAAAATGGGGTTTTTCTCATTTTCTTCTCGAAATAGAGTCAGCTCATCAGGTATAATCTTTTGACTATGGATCTTCTTGATCAATATCAATATGCCTCCATGTAGACTACCTACTTGGGTTCCAATATGTTTTCATAAGGACAACCCACCTATTGATGATGCATTGGTTTAGAGACCAGTGCTAGGGATTCCCTCACTGGGTGGTGTACTAGTGTTACCACCACCCATTAAAAGGAAGTTACTACTGGTGTTACCAATAGAGGATGCACGCAGGATCAACATCATGCATGAGTTCTAGAGACCAAGAAATCCCAATTTTATGTGTCAGATAGATCCCCAGGTCATTTAGGACTGGTTGGAGGTGGTGATGTGGGTCTTCCTCTTATTGGGGATGCCACTCGACTTGATGGTGATCTTAATTGCGAGCCTTCTTCAGGGATCAACAAGAAGATGGTGGATCCTGACAATTAAGACTCATGACGAGGAGACCCTTTCATGGGATGACTTGTTGCGTCTCTTCTTAGAGTTTTTATTCCCCATGGCTCTGTACTAGGTGAAAATACAGAATCTGCTTCACCTATAGAAGGGTTGCATGTTAGTGGTTGGGTACTCAGTATGGTTTATAGACCTCTCCCAATACTCTATAGACATGGCTCTAGACCCTTTTATCAAGAACAGAACCTTTTAGAAATGACTATGATGGGTGATCAGGGCGTCTATTCTTTCCCTCAGCATCCGCAGTTAGGCTAGAGTGCAAGTGTGAGATCTTCGAGTAGAGTGCTTCTTGGAAGTGCGGGCACCAACAATGGGAGATACCACCAAACGAAAGGTAGCCGAGTCATCTGTGGTGGGAAGCTAAATGATGATGCAAAGGTCTAAGTGGTCCTGATCATCTCAAGGGAAAACCAGGGACACATGATTAGTGGATCTAGGCCACAAGGGCGGCAGTGGTCAGTAGAGTAACTGGGCGTGCTACGCGTGCGGCGAGCATGGACACATGTACCGTGATTTCATGACCCAACGCACATACACTCAGTATATAGTTGAGGGAATTCCAAGGAAAAGGTAATGGTTAGATCAAGGAGTTATGACTAATGGTAGACTTGGTAGGGGAGACAGTAGTGGGAGATGGTTAAATGTACTTCCACCACCACCCCCTATTGGTCCACCCCAACCTCATGGAGTAGGTGGACAGGGGAAAGAAAAGCTTCTGGAAGAATAGGTTTATTACCAAAGTGAACTAGATATGATTATAGGTAATACTTGTGACTTCTCCACCTTAGATATAGTTCATATAGAGACATTCTCAAGTCACACTTTCTTAAACACTGACCATGTTTGATGTTTGGATATTCTGGTAGAGCCATTGGATTAATCAGTACAATTAAAGACTCCTAAGGGAGGGGATTCAGTGATTACACACTAGTATTGACAGTATGAGATTACACATGGAAATGAGAGCTTTGTTTGGTATCTCTTTGTAGAGGCATCAATACATTATGATGTCATCTTGAGTATGCAGTGGTAAACTACAGTTCATGATCAGGTAGAACATATTAGGCATAAAGTGTGGGGTATCCCTAAATATGGGACCATGTTTTCCTTCACCGGTTTTTAGGTAACTATTGAAGCATAGAGAATAAATTCTTAGAGTAGGTTGAAACTGATCACTCGCTGAATGGATAACCTCTCCCATGGTGTATTTGATGAGAGAAACTATAGTGGTGGACATGTATGAATAGGTATTTCCGGTGGGTGCTGTGGGAATACTTCCTCGTAACATCTGCATCAACCTGTACCCCGACATGACATCGATATCCACACTGGAATATCATATGAACCCAAGATATATTTTTTGAGTTGAGTGTAATGTTGGAGGACTTGCAGGAGAATGACTACATGGGGCTCAGTGTTTCACCATGGGTAGCCCCAGTGTTATTTTCCATGAAGAACGATGGGATTTTAAGGTTGTTTCTGGGATTCTGGAACCTGAACCAGGTAACCGTAAAGGACATATATACACTATTGGGAATTAATGATCTCTTCAATTATCTGAAGTGATCGAGGAGTTTCTCAAAGATAGATCTCAGATTGGTCTATCATCAACTTCTGGTACGAGTTGAGGATGCAGCGAATACTGGTTTTAGATGCCTGTATGGATACAATATGGTCTTTGTAAATCCCTTATGCATAACCAATTCTCCAGAAGTGTTCATGGTACTCATGAAAAGGTACTTCTAGACTTAACATGACTTCTTTGTGGTGGTCTTAATTGATGGAATAATGGTGTACTCAGCATCAGAGGAGGAGCATGCTACACACCTGAAGATAGTTCTGGAAACACTCTGAGAGAACTATCTTAATGATAATCCCATAATGTGAAAATTATATATTCGGGGGGTCCACTTTCTAGGACACATCATCTCAAAGGCTAGAGGTGAATTGGTTCCGGTGATGATTGAGGCAATGCTTTCTTCATATCCACCACAGAGCTTGACTGAGGTGCCTAGTTTTGTGGGGTCGTATGGAAACTATCGGAGGTTCGTGCCTAACTTTTCTAGAGTACTATCAACCTTATCTGAATTGACATGGAAGGGACAACCCTTTTTGTGGATAGAGAAGTGCCGGCAGAGTTTCTAAGAGATGAGGAATATACTGAATAGTGCCCCTATATTGAGACTACTAGAAGGGGGTGTTGGGTATGTTGTATTTTGTGATGCTTCAGTGACCGGACTGGGATATTTCCTGATTTAGGAGCAAGCCGTGATCACATACGTCTCATTGTAATTGAGGAATCATAAGAAGACTATGTGATCCATGACTTATAGTAAGTATTAGTGGCCTTCCCCTTGAATATGTGGCATCACTACTAGATGGGTGAACGATTTACATTCTACTCTGATAAAAAAAGTCTCAGGTATATCTTCTCAAAGAAGGATAAAATCTTGATACAATAGATATGGATGGAGTTACTCTAATAAAATAACATTGAGATAGTATATAATCATCTGAGGGGGAACTTGGTGGAATATGCACTCAATATGAGGACTAATTTGTAGCGGCTGAGTGAGGAAATAAAGCAAAAATACGTAATGAAATTATCCTCCATGGATGATTATGGATTATATTACCATTATTCTATGATTTTTATGTTCCCACTCTAATATCATGTTAGGGAGTGCAAAATATTGGATGCTGACTATGATGCCCGACGTGCTCAGTTATCCTTAGAATAGTCTCCTGGGTGATTTTTGATAGGAGGGAAGCACATAATATTTTTTGGAGGGTGCACCGTAGTACCAGAGATGTTTCAAGAGGAGGTTTTGAGGGATTTTCATAAATCTCCTTAGGAGATACATATTGATGTGTCAAAGATGCACTGGGACTTATGACCATAGTACTAGTAGCCAGGGATTACGAAATTGATGGCATAGTTCATTTCACGATGCCTCACTTTTCTGTATGTGATGGATAAGCAACTGGTGGTCGTAGGATTTGACAACCACTTGAGGTACTAATTTGAAATTTGGATGGTATCTCGATGTACTTTGTGATGGAGTTATGATGCACATTGGTGGTCCACAATTCTCTCAAGGTGATCATTGACCGAATCAACAAGTCATTTCACTTCTTACCTATCTAAAAGTAGGGATCAATAAAGGGATATATATTCCTCTACATCTAGGAGATAATTCCACAACACGAGGTGCCTTTGTCAACCATATCATACCTTCATGGTCGCCTTACATGCTATACGTAGAAGTTATTACAAGAGGGTTTTGGAAATCAGCTATTCATGGGCACAACCTTTCACCCTCAGACATATGTTTATATATAGTGGATCATTCATACTATTAGGACATGTATTGTTCTTGAGTCCTTGATTCTGGTCATATTTGGGATGTCCACATTCCATTGGTGGATTTTTCATACAAAAATAGAAATCCCTCCACCATTCGCATGGAACCGTTTGAGACCTTGGATGAGAAGCCATCCATATCACCTCTATGTTGGATTGATCTTGTGAAGTCAACACTCATGAGTCCAGAGTTGGTATGGGATTTCAAAGAGAAGGTGAAAATCATCCAGGAGTAGATGATGAATATATAGAGTATGTAGAAATCATATGCTGATAGTAGATAGTTGCCCTTGGATTTCAAGGAGGGGGACCATATAACTTTTGTGTCTCACCTCAACAGGGATTGTGTATATTCGGATAGGGTGGAATGTTATCAAGGAGGTTCCTCAGACCATTCCAAATTATGATCAAATTTGGTGAGGTGGAATACCACTTAGATATACCCCCATAGATACAGTGGGTGCATGATGTTTTCCTTGTTTCACATTTAAGGAGGTACATGCATGATCTGTTTCACGTAATCAAATGTGAAAGCTAAATTTAGACGATTGGGAAGCATTTCTGGAGTTCCTTATGGAGATGGAGGATCATAATGTCCAGGGATTTTGTGGAAGGTTGATTACTCGAGTGCATGTTTAGTGGCATAATGGGAATCTCAAAGAGAGAACATGGGAGCAAGAGGATAATATTTGTGCTCAGTACCCCGAGTTGTTTGTTTATCCATTTTTTGGCTTACGGGGACATGAATCCGAAAAAGGGAGAGTAATGTAATGTCATAGAAATTTTGTGTAAATTTTCATTAAATTATATGTAATTTTTTCAAGAGTAGATGATTTGACGACACCAAATTTTGAGGCCCTATGAGCCTAGAATATAATATCAAACTATTTTTTATTTTCATTTAAGTAAGTGTGCTACAGGTTTTTATAACTATTATACAAGTGCTCAGATCAAAAATCAGAGAGAACAGTTGAAGTCAGACTAACAGGATTCGCCTTGAAGGGACATACCTTTGAAAAGAAATGGTCAACAAGAAAATTTAATTTTATTAAATTTCAGAAAAAAAATAATATATATTAATAAGTTATTTAATTTATTTTTCCCAACTATTGCGCGATGGAACGGTGGCGCTGTGGTGAGGTGACAAAGAGATCAAGAGTAACATAAAATGATGCTTATTAACGTCTTGTAAACATGCAACATAATGATACATTAAATGAAACATATAAGATATGATGTTTCTTAAATAATATAGTGTAACGACGTGCTGATGTAGCATAACAGAAATACTGTGACATGATTTATTTTATTGGGTTAACAAATTAGATACATCAGGTTCAAAGTGGTGTAATTTCTATGATAAAAATATGGAGATAATTATATCCAACAAGGACTGACGAATGCACGGTGATTCGCCAGCGACATCGATGCACAAAGAAGAATGAGACCCGAGAGCGTCGAACGCCAAAAAAAATTAATCCCTACGAATGAATCATTTCAACGATGAAATCCCCGATGGTAGGGGTTTGTTTTGGTTTTAAGATTCCACATAAATCATTTTAAAATGACAAAGGTGGATCAATCTACAAACAAGATGATCTGTGGATTTCCCTTTCTTGTGGGAGGGTTCCTTTTCATTGGATTTGTGTATCGAGATTGTTTAATCCTAATAGAACATCAAACCATTATCCCACGGTCCTAATTCTCTATCGTGGGGGGCATGGGCTGACACTAACAAGGACTGAGCCCATCTTCCCTATTCATTTTTGTGTGTTCTTCATGTCACCATATTTGAAATGAAGGAATGAAGGATTAGAGGCCATCATCAGAATGATGGTGTTCCCCAGAGGCAGTAGGTGGAAGGGGCACAAATAATATACTACTGGAGCGGACCTGGTGGTCCGCGAAAAGACCTAATTGTGACTACTGGCACTAGCTCACGACAATGTCCACGGGCGGGTGGCAGCATGCCATGGGTGGGTGGAAACATGCCATGGGTGGGTCCTGACAGTAACCATGGATGGGAGTTAGCATCCACAGATGGCTGGATCCACAAAAAGGCAGTTGGAGCCACCAACGCTTAGGCTGGAAGCTGGCAGACAAAGGAAACGACCTACAGAACAAATCAGACAAGGCGGCCCACTGCAATCACGTGATTATTGGACAATGTTTAGACCACTATGGGGTCATCCAAGAAAGATGTGGTGCACTAAACCAAACACCCTTAAGAGTTTGGGCTATATGGGAGATAACCCACACTCATGGGCTAAGAAGAGGGAGCCAACATGGCGGCTATAGGCTGATCCATGATGCGCTAACGGGGCCGCTATGTAGACTGAGATGAAAATAAAACCTTCCCGCTTCTGCAGGTCGGGCTAAGAAGGTAACCTTGGTCTTCATGGTAGATGGAATGGGAATAAACCAGTCCCCCAGTTGCTTTCCAGGCCATATGGGACCGGGTCCCCAGGCGACATGGCGGGATGGACCCTCAGACAACCGGTCTAGGTCAAACAAGGCCCAATTGCCCTGCAACACAGGCCTAGTCAGACCAGGCTGGCCCAAACCAGCACCAGGTCAGGTCAGGCCCGTCGAATCATACAGGGGAATGTGGGGCCCTTGGGTCGGGTTGGTCAGGTCAGTCTGACTATTTAACGGCCCAAAGTTTCATTAATGGAAATACCTCCTGATCTAATGAAATGTCTCTTTGTGTTTATATAATATGTCAACTTCCTTGGTTTTATGTTATGAATTTTGACCATTTCTAATATAGCCGTTGAACAGTGATCACATGAGTAGTATAAATATAGGTCTTTAACAAATCCAAATTTACTCAGACAAAGGAAGTGATGACCTCATCGAGTAGAATTTCCCCATACGAAGCCCATATGTCGTAGCTCGGAAAAGAGGTGGCATCCTTGGGCTTTGTTCTTGACCAAACCCAAGATGAGCTTCACCATGTCAAGCTCGAACGGGACCGTCTACGGGAAAATTGGAAGTTGATTGAAATTACCACTCGATCGATGTTATCCGAGCCACCCCAAGAGTTTGTCACCATCGCACAACTTACCCTTAGGTCTTATAAGGCTTTTTAAGGGGTTATGTAACTAATAAATAGTACTATGTTCATGTACATTATTTTTTGTATATAATAATGATATACTTTCTTGTCATTATTGATAAAATGTAAATAGTTTTTAAAGTACAAATAATGTTTTTAGTTATTATTTAACTAAGAATTCTATTTTATTAAATTAAGGGATTTTTGAATTAAATAATATTTTAATAAAGTATTATTATTATTATTAAATTAATTTTTATTAAATATAAACAATCTTATAATTTTAGGAATGCAATCTTAATTTTTATTAAGGTTTTAAATCCATTTCTGTCAAAACCCGTGAATTTTCGGTAAATGTCAATTTTTATTTTAAAAGTGAAAATTAACATGTTTAGAAAATTATTTAGATAAAATAATTGTCATTTCTGGAATTAGGATGTCTAAATTATCCAACGGTGAATTTTTCATAATTTTCTGAGATAGTCAAATTTTTGGGTAAAATTTAAATATCGTTTAAATACATAATGTGTTTTATGACATCATAATGACCCAAGAGTGATGTAATAAAATACTATAAGGTTTATTTTCGGCCAATATATGTTTTAAAATTAAAATAATGTTATTTATAGTTTGTTTGAATTACTTTTCAAAGCATTAATGGACCCCTCAAGACTTATTAAACACCTTGTCTTTTTAAATTAATTCCCATGTGAGTTTGACTCACCTCCACATAAGAAACATCATTATTTTTAGAAGTTTGGACTTTGTCCATATAAAATAATTCTCCAAGGTGGAATTGCGGTTGGGATACTATCAAGTAAGGGTGAATAAGGAAGATATCCCCAAGACTGCTTTTCGCACAAGATACGTGCACTATGAATTCATATTAATTCCTTTCGGACTCACCAATGCTCCAACAATATTCATGGACATGATGGCCTCATCCAGTAGAATTTCCCCATACGAAGCCCGTATGTCGTAGCTCGGAAAAGAGGTGGCATCCTTGGGCTTCTCTCTTGACCAATCCCAAGCTGAGCTTCAGCATGTCAAGCTCGAATGGGACCGTCTACGGGAAAAGTGGAAGTTGATTGAAATTACCACTCGATCGATGTTATATGAGCCACCCCAAGAGTCTGTCACCATCGCACACCTTACCCTTAAGTCTTATAAGTCTGTTTTAAGGGGTTATGTAACAGATAAATAGTACTATGTTCATGTACATTATTTTTTTGTATATAATAATGATATACTTTCTTGTCATTATTGATAAATTGTAAATAGTTTTTAAAGTACAAATAATGTGTTTAGTTAATATTTAATTAAGAATTATATTTTATTAAATTAAGGGATTTTTGAATTAAATAATATTTTAATGAATTATTATTATTATTATTAAATTAATTTTTATTAAATATAAATGATCTTATAATTTTATGAATGCAATCGTAATTTTTATTAAGGTTTGAAATCCATTTCTGTCAAAACCCGTGAATTTTCGATAAATGTCAGGTTTTATTTTAAAAGTGAAAATTAAAATATTTAGAAAATTATTTAGATAAAATAAATGTCATTTCTGGAATCAGGACGTCTAAATTTTCCAACGGTGAATTTTTCATAATTTTCTGAGACAGTCAAATTTTTGGGTAAAAATTAAATATTGTTTAAATACATAATGTGTTTTATGACATCATAATGACCCAAGAGTGATGTAATAAAATACTATAAGAATTATGTTTGGCAAATATATGTTTTAAAATTAAAATTATGTGATTTTGAGTCTGTTTTACTTACTTTTCAAAGCATTAATGGACCCCTCAAGACTTATTAAACACCTTGTCTTCTTAAATTAATTTCCATGTGAGTGTGACTCACCTCCACATAAGCAACCTCGTTATTTTAAAACGTTCAGACTTTGGCCTTATAAAATATTTTTTTCCTCTTACCTTTTCCAAAAACCATGGGAAAAAACAATGGGATGGTGTGTGGTTTGGATTAATTTAATATAAGGGGTCCCAAACTTAAATAATAAAGAATTCCCTCACCTTCCTTATATAAACTCACCCATGCTCCCACTTCCTCCTCACTCAAAACCTTTGGAGTTCGTCCAACCTCTTCCATACTCCCCCTATAGTCCTCCCAAGGTGTCCCAAGCTTCCAAGAAGCCTCTCACAAGCCTCTCTCTAGCCTTTGGAAGCACACTTCCATGTAAGGGTTTTTTCTTACTTTCTCATTTTTTTTTTCAATTTTCTTTAAGTTGTATTTCCCTTTTAGATTCAATTATTAATGTTGGGGTATGGTTTATCACCTCCCCCATACTTCCCTTTTATTGTTTGAATTATTGTATACCCCTTTCTCTCTCGTTAAATGCCTCCCATGTACACCCATTACTATGCCGAAATTCCGAAAGGAACTTCTCTCTCCTCATTTACATTCAAGGAATACTTCTGTATCATGAATCTAAATTCCATTAAAATTGTTGGGACATGTATCTCTATGACCTCCATACTGTACATTACTTGTAAATATGATTAGGAACCACTTTCTCTCTCATCAACCATTTTTATGAATTCTTATGTCACGCCGTTACGCTTTCGAAATCTCACCGATTTTCTAAGACAATGTCATTGTGTAGTGAATACGATGCCCATTTATCCATCAAGGGTATTCACATTTATGCACATTTACTTATTGATTATAATGTTTCATGTATTAATTCCACATTCCTTTATCGTGGAATAACAGATTATGTTTTATGAATCCATGTTTTATGATCCATGTGGCACACTTATGCATGAAATGAAATGTTTAAGAAGGGTGTGCCCTTATAGCGCTCCAATGCATTGGGTAAAGTATAGTGTCATGATACATCCTGTGAAATGAGTGTTTAATTATTCTAATTCAAGTGCAACGAGGGTTTACTCGTGATTTATGTGCAATGAGGATTTAATCATGCTCCATGTGCAACGAGCCTTGGCTCATGCTAATTCCATATTAAGTGTTGTTGCCACATTTCCATGTTATGGTTATCGTGCTTTATCATGCCTTTATGTTCATATTTCTCTTGTGCTCTATTGATATTCCTAATATCTTACATGTGTTGTACTCCTCATGTTATTCCATGTGTACTCCCTTATTGGGCTTTATAGCTTACCCTTTTTTTATGCATGTCCTCAGGTTATCCCATGAAATGCTAAGTACGAGGGAATGTAGTGGTCATGTAAAGGATGTTTTCAATAATGATGATGTATTTTATGTTTTATGTTTTTATGTAACGATCATAATCCCCAAATATACTAAACCTCTCGATCATCATGTTGTATCAAGTGATGTTTTATGTAATAAATCATGTTTAGGTTTGTAATAAAATTATGGTTGTCATAGTTGGTATCAGAGGGAGGTTTAGTTATTTTTGAGATTAGGAAACCCTAGTAAAGTCTTAGATAGAAGACTAAGTATAATAAAAACATCCCTAAGTTTTGGTATGTGTTGAGTATGTGGTTTATCAAGAAAATACATCCTTTTCTGGATACGAGCAGGTTGAGGCGGCTCTGGCACAGATGTATCCTAGGGGTAAAACCCAAAACCACCGCTTGGAGCTAGACTTGAACAGGAACTGGTGCACAACAACGGGCCTTTCTGCACTCTTGGTTACGACAGTTCTGGGGGATATGCATTGGTAAATTCACAAGTTTAGTATGAACCCTTATTAAGGGAATTAAAAAAATGCCCCTATGAATATATGTTAGAAAGTAGATCATGAAAAGCCTAGATTGAAGCCTATAGACTCACGAGAAAGGAAATAAAAGTTTATTTATGAGTCATCAACTTTTGTCTTTGGATTACCTTTTTTGTGTTACCCCCAACTTTTCTTTTATTCCAGCCAATGACCGGCAATAGGAGGACTCGGGCTAACAACCGTTGTGAATATCAGTGTGATGACTGTAGTAATGAGATGCCCAATCCAATGGGAGCGGGAATCGCGAACTTTGTCACACTTCTCTCTCAGCTAACTCATGTTTTGAATCGAAACTCAGGTCAAGAGGAACATCAAAACCCCCCTAATAAGGAACAAGTCTATAGAGAGATTCATGAGGCAAAGGACTCCTACTTTTAGTGGATCATCCGATCCCACGATCGCTGAACAATGGATCAACTCCATTGAAAAGATCTTCTCCATCCTTCAATGTTCTGAAAAAGAGAATGTTATCCTAGATTCTTATCATATGGAGGGTGAATATGATCAATGGTGGACATTGATCAAAAAATACAAATCCTGAGGAGGAGATCGAGGCGTTGGAATGGAAGGATTTCAGGAAGATGTTTTTCGATAAATATTTTCCGCGCACCCTCCGGCTTATGATGGAAAGGGACCTCCTTTCCCTCAAGAAAAAAGATGAAGAATCTGTTGGAGCGTACGAGGAAAAAATTAACAAGGCTTTCACGATACGCTTCCCGCTTTGTCGTTACCTCCAAATGCAAGGTTGACCGCTTATTTGGTTGGTTGAAGCCTAGCATGCAGAAAACATTAGCGATCAGTGACATTGACAGCTATGAGGAAATTGTCCGATGTGCCCTGAAGGTCGAAATGGAGATCGGGGAATCACAGGGGTATAATGGGGACAAGAAGTGTAAGGTGGACTTCAATGCTGCTGGTCTGATGGGTAAATACAACGGTGCTAAGAAGATCCAGCACCCCAATTGCCAAAAGTGCAGAAAGAAGTACCCTGGAAATTGCCTTAAGGGGATGAGGAAATGCTTCAGGTGTGGAAGGGAAGGGAACCTAGCTGTTAACTGTTAGCAATAAAGACCCACGGCTGCGAAAGAGGGGAGGAATTCTCTATTCGAACCTCAATGCGTTGTTCAATGATACAAATGCAAAGAACCAGGTCATTTTGCAAATCAGTTCCCTAATCCAAGGGTTTTCGGAGGCAACCAACAACCTCCAAGACAACAAGGAAGATCTTTTTCCATCACTTCTGCCAAAGTGAACCCCAACAATGAAGTGGTGACATGTAAGCTAGTTATTCATTCAAGAACAGTGAACGTACTTTTTGATTCAGGTTCTATGCATTATTTAATATCTTGAAAGTTTAGTATAACAATCCCATCACCACCACAAATCATGGAAGTGATGATATCGGCGAGTACGACAAATGGGGAAATCATTGCATCCCATGAATATAAGTCCTCCCTTTTTATAATATATGGATTGAATTTCCCGGCGAACCTCGTCATACTCCCTCTGGTGGAATTTGATGCAATTCTTGGCATGGATTGTATTTCCTTATATAGAGCCAATATAAATTGTCAGGAGAGGGAAATCACACTCCATATGGAGAATCGACCCCCAATTCTTTACAAGTGTCAGGAGGAAGATGAATCTACTTTAGCTCCATCATCTTAAGCATGGATATTACTTCCCTATGAGAATGTGTATCTGGCTCAGATGATTGAGTCCAAGGAAGAAACCATCCTTGAAGAAATACCTATTGTGAGGGGATTTTCTAAAGTGTTTCCCGAGGAACTTCCTGGTCTTCCTTTTAGAAGATATGTTGAGTTGTCAATTGAACTTATACCTGGGGCACTACCAATATCCAAGAATCTATATAGAATGGCTATTGTTGAGCTTGAAGAGCTAAAGAAAATACTACATGAGAATCTGGATAAAGGGTTTATACACCCAAGTGCTTCACCATGGGGTGCACCAGTCCTCTTCATCAAGAAGAAGGATGGATCAATGCAGCTTTGCATCGATTATCGTGAACTTAACAAAATCACGATAAAGAACAAGTATCCTCTCCCACAATTTGATGAATTGTTTGATCAGTTGCATGGAGCACAATACTTCTCCAAGGTGGACTTGAGGCCGGGATACTATCAAGTAAGGGTGAAGAAGGAAGATATCCCCAAGACTGCTTTTCGCACAAGATACATTCACTATGAATTCATATTAATTCCTTTCGGACTCACCAGTGCTCCATGAAATATTCATGCACATGATGAATAGAGTCTTTATAGATTACCTTGACAAATTTTTGGTAGTCTTTATAGATGATATTCTAATATACTCCAAAACCAAGGAGGATCATGAGGAGCATTTAAAAACTGTACTAGAGACTTCGCACAAGGAGAAGCTTTATGAAAAGTACAAAACGTGTGAGTTCTGGTTGAAGGAGGTCTCATTCTTGGGCCATATCATCATAAGAAATGGGATATCTGTGGACCCCTCCAAAACGGATGCAATTGAGGGATGGCCGAGGCCAATAGCGGTAATAGATATCCATAGCTTCTTGGGGTTAGCTGGATATTATCGACAATTTGTGAGAAATTTCTCACGATTGTCCAACCCTCTTAACAAGCTAACACAAAAGGGAGTAATGTTTGCGTGGATTGATGAATGCGAATAAATCTTTAAGGAGTTGAAAAAAGGGCTTATCACTGCGCCGGTGCTCACTTTTCCCACAAGTGGGGAACTTCTGTGGTATTTAGGGATGCTTCAAACAATGGATTACGATGTGTGCTCATGCATAATGATAATATAATATCCTATTCCTCAAGGATGTTTAAAATCCATGAGAGAAACTACAAAACACATGATCTAGAGTATGCGGCTGTGATCTTTGCCTTGAAAATCTGGCACCATTTTCTCTATGGAGAGAAATGTGAGATATATACTGACCACAAGAGTATTAAATATATATTCACACAGAAATAGCATAATATGTGCCAGAGAGGATGGATAGAGCTCATCATGGATTATGACTGTTCAATACATTACCACCCTGGGAAATTGAATAAGGTGGAAGATGCCCTAAGTAGAAAGGACCCAGTAATTCTATCAATGATGAGAATTGAGAAGGTTCCAATCTTCTTAGACCTGATGAAGATGGACATGGGAACCATAAAGAAGGGAACATCATCAATACTTTCACAAATTATTGCTCAGAAGTTTATTTTGGAATGGTTCAAGGAAGCTCAAAAGGATGACGTGGGAATTCAAGAAAAAGTAGAAGCTATCAAAAAAGGAAAATCCTTAGAGTTTAATGTTAATGAAGAAGGGATTTTGGGGTTTGGCAAAAAACTATGTGTTCCATCAAGTTCAGAGATGAAGAAGGAACTTTTGGATGATGCACATAGTTCAAATTTCTCTATTCACCCAGGATGCACAAAGATGTATCAAGATATCCGAGAAAACATTTGGTTGGATAATATGAAGAAGAAGATCGCTGAATATACATCAAAGTTTTTGGTGTGTCAACAAGTGAAGGTAGAGAGGCATAAGTCTAAGGGGATTATGCAACCATTACCAATACCAGATTGGAAATGGGAGAACATCACCATGGATTTTGTCACCGGACTTCAATGGACATACAAAGGCAACAATGCAATCTGGGTTGTAGTGGATTGTCATACAAAGACTGCACACTTCATTGCAATTCGGGAGGATTTCTCATTGGATCAACAGAAACAGATATATATCATGGAAGTGGTAAGGTTTCATAGAGTACCACTCTCTATTGTGTCTGACCGAGAGCCAAGATTCACCTTTATGTTTTGGAAGAGTCTTCAACATGCTCTAAATACTGAACTGAACTTCAGTACTGCCTATCATCCTCAAACTGATGGCCAATCCAAGCGGACTATCCTAACACTTTAAAAAAATTTGAGAGCGTGCTCAATGGACCTTAAAATAGGATGGGATCTACATATTACTCTGGTTGAGTTCTCTTATAACAATAGTTTCCACTCAAGCATCCAAATGGCACCATATGAAGCCCTATATGGGAAAAGGTGCAGAACAACAACATGTTGGGATGAGTTCGGTGAACATAAGCTACTTGGACCAGAAATGGTTGATGTAATGGTGGAGAATGTAAAAACCATTCCACAGCATATCAAGGCATCCCAGAGTCGACAGAAGAGTTATGCAGATAACCGTTGATGAGTCCTTGAGTTTAATGTTGGATACATGGTTTTTCTATGCATATCTCCATGGAATAAGGTCCTGAGGTTTGGAAAGAAAGGGAAGTTAAGGCCAAGGTACATCAGCCCCTTTGAGATTCTTGATCATGTCAGGGTTGTGGTCTATCGACTAGCACTTCCACATACTATGGACAAAGTACATGATGTCTTTCATGTATCCCTCTTAAATAAGTACAAACCAGGCCCTTCACATGTACTCTCTTCTGAGGTGGTACAATTGGAATATGATCTTTCTTATGAGGAGCAACCAGTGAACATCTTAGATCGTAGAGAAAAAGTTCTATGAAATAAGACAATGCCCCTCATCAAGGTGTTGTGGAGAAACCACAAGTTTGAAGAAGTGACTTGGGAATCAGAGGAAATGATGAAGCTGAGTTACCCACATCCGTTTTAGTGCGGGAAAAGGAAAATTTCGAGGGCAAAATTTCTTAAGGGGGGAATATTATAACGAACCAAAGATTCATTAATGAAAATACCTCTTCATATAATTAAATGTCTCTTTATATTTATATAAAATTTCTACTTCCTTCGTTTTATGTTAAAAATTTTGACTGTTGCTAATATTGTCGTTGAACAGTGATCACGTGATTAGTATAAATATAGGGCTTTAACAAATCCGAATTTACTCAGTCAAAGGAAGTGATGGCCTTATCCAGTAGAATTTCCCCATACGAAGCCCATTTGTCGGAGCTCGGAAAATATGTGGCATCCTTGGTCTTCTCTCTTGACCAATCCCAAGCGGAGCTTCACCATGTCAAGCTCGAACGAGACTGTGTACAGGAAAAGTGGAAGTTGATTGAAATTACCACTCAAGCGATGTTATCCGAGCCACCTAAAGAGTCTATCACCATCGAACACCTTACCCTTAGGTCTTATGCAGCTGTTTTAAGGGGTTATGTAACAAATAAATAGTACTATGTTCATTTATATTATTTTTTGTATATAATAATGATATACTTTCTTGTCATTATTGATACATTGTAAATAGTTTTTAAAGTACAAATAATGTTTGTAGTTATTATTTAATTAAGAATTCTATTTTGTTAACTTAAGGGATTTTTGAATTAAATAATATATTAATAAAATATTATTATTATTATTAAACTAATTTATATTAAATATAAATGATCTTATAATTTTATGAATGCAATCATCATTTTTATTAAGGTTTGAAATCCATTTCTGTCAAAACCTGTGATTTTTCGATAAACGTAGGTTGTTATTTTCAAAGTGAAAATTAACATATTTTAATAATTATTTAGATAATATAAATGTTATTTCGGGAATCAGGACGTCGAAATTATCCAATGGTGAATTTTTCATAATTTTTTGAGACAGTCAAATTTTCGGGTAAAAATTAAATACTGTTTAAATACATAATGTGTTTTATGACATCATAATGACCCAATAGTGATGTAATAAAATACTATAAGCTTTATTTTTGGACAATATATTTTTTAACATTAAAATAATGTGATTTTGGGTTTGTTTTACTTATTTTTCAAAGCATTAATGGACCCCTCAGGACTTATTAAACACCTTGTCTTTTTAAATTAATTTCCATGGGAGTGTGACTCACCTCAACATAAGAAACCCCATTATTTTAATAAGCTCATAAATTGTCCATATGAAATATTGTTTCCTTCTTCCCTTTTCCAAAAAACCTGGGCAAAAACCATGGGATGGTTTGTGGTTTGGATTAATTTAATATAAGGGGTCCTAAACCTAAATAATAATGAATTCCCTCACCTTCCCTATATAAACCCACCCTTTCTCCCACTTACTCCTCACTCAAAACCATTTGATCTCATCCATAATATACCATAAACTCTCTAGAATCCTCCCAAGGTGCCCCAAGCTCCCATGAAGCCTCTCAAAATCCTCTCTCTAGCCTTTGGAAGCACACTTCCATGTAAGGGTTTTTTCTTCCATTCTCATTTTTGTCAATTTTCTTTAAGTTGTATTGCCCTTTTAATTTCAATTATGAATGTTGGGGTATGGTTTTTCACCTCACCCATTCTGACCTCTTATTTTTTTAATTATGGGAGACCCCTTTCTCTCTCATTAAATGCCTCTCATGTACACCTGTTACTATGCCTAAATTCCGAAAGGAACTTCTCTATCCTCATTTACATTCAAGGAATACTTTTGTATCATGAATCTAAATTCCATTAAAATTGTTAGGACATGTTACTATATAAACTCCTTACTGTCCATTACATGTAAATATGATGAGGAACCACTTTCTCTCTCATCAACCATTTTTATTAATTCTTATGTCACACTGTTACGCTACTGAAATCGCACCGATTTTCTAAGCCAATGTCATTGTGTAGTGAATACCATGCCCATTTATCCATAAAGGGTATTCACCTTTATGAACATTTACTTATTGATTATAAATTTCCATGAATGAATTCAACATTCATTTACCATGTAATAAATGATTATGTTTTTATGAATCCATGTTTTATGATCCATGTGGAAAACTTATGCATGAAATGAAATGTCTAAGAAGGGTTTGCCCTTATAGCGCTCCAATGCATTGGGTAAAGTATAGTATCATGATACATCATGTGAAATGAGTGTTGACTCATTCTAATTCATGTTCAATGAGGGTTTACTTGTGCTTTATGTGAAATGAGGATTTACTCATGCTCCATGTGCAACGAGCCTTGGCTCATTCTAATTCCATGTTAAGTGTTGTTGCCACATTTCCATGTTATGATTATCATGCTTTATCATGCCTTTATGTTCATGTTTCTCTTGTTCTCTATTGATATGCCTAATGTATAACATGTATTTTACTCCTCAAGTTATTCCATGTGTACTCCATTACTGGGCTTTATAGCTCACTGTTTTCTTAGGCATGTCCATAGGTTATCCCATGCAATGCTAATTACGATGGAATATAGTGTTCATGTAATGGAAGTGTTCAATAAAGATGTTGTATTTCATGGTTTATGTTATTATGTAATGATCCTAATCCCCAAAGACACTAAACCTATTGATATTCTTGTTGAATCAAGTGATGTTTTATGTAATAAATCTTGTTTAAGTTTGTAATAAAATCAGGGTTGTCATAGACTAGGTCCAGACGCAACTATACCTTGTTTACAAAAACTCCAATATCTATCAAATTGACTGTTTGATTAGCGATTTGTTTGCTGGGTTAGAACCCTCACGATGAGGTAGATCTTTTGTAATACACTATGAAGTATTTTTTGGAAGATGGAGTATAGATAATGGGTTAATATGCGGTTTCTACCAGAATGAAGTGCACTACATGCCAGAATCTGGTAGTTGGATGAGAACTAAAGACTATTGACAAGTGACGTTGTGTGGATCACCTACGGTGGACTAGTGGTTAGAGTATTTATTTGAACTGGAATACCATGGTGGGTATATGCTTTGTTTGACTATAAATTCCCACAATACTCGATGGGGAGGGGTGCCTCATTATGATGGCAATGTTGGGAAGCTGCTCAGTGTGACCCAAAAATCCCTCAATGGGGACCAGATCTGTGTGACTCAACATACCCAAGGTACTCATCAGGGATGAGTACCACTGTAGTCCATGTTTAAGGGGAAGTAACTCAATGTGACCCTGAAGGAACACTATAGGGAGCATCTCTATGTGATCCAATGTACCCATAGTTCTCATTATGGAGGTGTAATCCAGCAGCCCAAGGTGTTCAGTGATGTGACTTGTGGTCTTACTTTCCATACTATAGATTATACCTGGTGTAGGAAATCTTTCTTCATGATAATTTATTAGGGTCTTCATCTTGGATTTCATTGTGTACATTCCATGTTAGTTTTAGGTTCCCTACTGAATAATGTTTTACTCACCCATGCATTGGCTTCGCCCGCATGTGTTTTGTCTGGTTCAGAAGACAGACGACTTGGCAGAGGACTTGGTGGCCAATGAAAAGGCAGTGGCCTATGAGATAATGCATGTCGGATGTGCTTTTATGGCTTCCGGAATCTAATCTCTACTTTCGCATCATGTGGGGTTTTTCGACCGACAACATTTTATATATATCGTACTTACTCTTGTTAAAATTTTCTTTTTTTGGTTTGTATTTTGTCCTTATTACATTCAGTTGTACCTTTACACATAGTGGTGGTTTAGTAGAATACGTTTTCTCTTTTCTAGTTTTCTTAGGATGTTGTTGTATGTGTTTGTAGTTAGGTACATGGGAAAATTCCTCCAATTTATAGGTTTACACCTTCGGTGCTAGTCCCCAACCCCTGGCCTTTAGGAGGTGATCTTGGGGGAGTTATGGAATCGGCCCCAGGTGACAGTTCACGACCTACAATCAACTAAACAATTCCATGATATTAACTGTACCGCCCCTATGCCCATACTCTGATATCTTGTTCCAAAAACACATAACATACAACCATAAAATTGATAGATATATATGCTTACAATATCATCCTCACAATTACAATCCAATGACCTTATTTAATTTTAGTGTTTTTAAGAAAAATCATAAGCTCCTAGATTGCATGTCCTCTCAACAAATGGATAAGATCTCTCTATATAATAAGATAATTAATCCTTAGAGATTCTTTAACATAATCCATAAATTATCCACACATGAAACTCTTCTTGGATTAGAATACATAATACTTTAATTAATAACTATTTGAAATGGAAACATAAAAAAAGGTTGGATAAAATTTTATTTACAGGACTAATCGACATAAATCATAATCATGGTACAACATTTAAATATCAAGTTTTATAAAGTGATACCCTAATTAGAATGTAATAAAGACAAAGAAAATGATAAGACAAGAGCAAGGAATATTAATTATTATATTTTATGATCGCTACATCATAAGAATGTGTCAAAAGTACAAACATTATATGAAAATGATAATTCATGTTTCCCAACCTTTTTGTCAAAGCATATATGGCTAGTATATCTATCCACTACCATAGTTGGATTGGCTGACCACCCATGAATGATGATATATCATGAGATAAAAAATTACCCAATATATTTGAGGGTTATATAATTATAGATCCCAGAAATTATATAATGGAAATCATATCTATGTGTGTAAAATAGTTTCAATCATTATATCTTAAAACCGCATGGAAATAAAATTGGTTTTTTATTTTCTTGTAGTTACATAAGGAATCATTTATGATTTAATAAATAAAAATTTAATGGTAGTCCTAAAAAATAAATAGTTCTCCAATGAATTTAACAATATTTGTATGTAAATACCACTCAAAATATGATAATTCATATGGTCATTACACTATATATGAAATGGGTATATAGTTTAGAAAAAACTATCCCCAAAAAATAGATGTATTTGGACCCTAGTTTAACACCCTAAATTCATGTAATGGGATATAGGTAATTCACTAAGAAATATAATTATAATTAAATCATTTATATACATGTGTATAATTATTATAGAAGAAATATTAATTTATTATACCAATTATGAAAAATATAATTTCATATGATATCTAGATAAATAATGTGGATTATATAACTTAAAGAATACCCCATTTCGAACATATGATATATTTGAAAAACACTAATATAAGCAATAAGATGATTTTTGTTAATTTTTGAATTGAAAATTTCATTTTAAAACATAAAAATAGGATTATTTATCTAAAACATGTGAATAATAATTATCCTTTTTTGAAAACCAGACACTAAATAGAGGAAATATCATAGAAAATGAATTCAGCAGTGGAAAGATACATCCACATATGAACATGTAAAAGAGACCCATCAAGGTAAAAAATATCCATACAGAATCATATAACTTATTTTCATTAGACATAATTTTTAAAACATCAATGTAGTTTTAAATTCAAATGGTAAAATCATATAGAAAGAATTAATTTTGAATGATTTTAAAATTTTACTTTGGATTATTGTTTTCAAAATAATCAGGTGAGGAATGAGTAATGTATACTAAAGCTATTTAGTGAAACTACTGGGAAGCAAGTTTTTCCCCACACTTATATACCAAAGGTTCTCCAGAACCGTTAGTATAAGTGTTTTTTACCAACAGTTTTAATAAACCGTTGGTAAACAATGGTTTTGTGAAGGCTTTCCCAACGTTTTGAAGAAACTGTTGGGAAAGCCTATGTTTTTTATATTTTCCCAATGGTTTTTACAAATTGTTGGGACAATTCATGTTTCCCAATGGTTTTTACAAACCATTGGGAAGGTTCTCCTCAAATACATCCAATTCCAGAGGCCCCCCGCACGACACAACATTCTCCAATTTGCAGAAGTCGCGGCGCGTAGTGAACCCTCACCCGATTTCTTTCATCCGATCGGCTGAAACACCATCTTCCAGGTTAGATTTTTTAAACCACTTCCCAAAAGGACCATGTAATTTAACACCAATAATTAATTTATTTTTTAGATAATATTAATTTTTCCAATGAAGTGTGTGAATGTGACTAGAGAGATCATCACACATACATCTAGTGTAAATCTATTTTAACATAATTTCATGTTGTTTCATTCTCCTCTATATTCATTTTGGTGCCTTGTAAATGTATTTTTTGGCTTCATCTGCAACTCATCTTCAACAGTGGGTTGAGTGTGCGCGTTGGGATGAGTTATCCTCCCTAGTAAATGAAGAAAAAGTCACTTATAGTATTGGGAATTTTCAATAGAATGTTTACTAGTGAATCCTTTCATTTGAGGGATCATAACCAAAAAAAAAATAAATAGAATATGGTTAAAACATTTTATTATATCTCGTGATGATATCAGTTAGGAATCCTATTCATTCAGACAATGATGATGATAAAACATGTTTATAGGTTTTCATTGATCTCCAAAAATATTCTAAGGATTTGAGTGTGTGAAAGACCCATAGGTAATAATACTTCTGAGACATTTCATTACTATAAATTAAGTATAATGTTTTAATAACAAGTTAATTAAAAAATTAGAAAGAATTAAACAATTAGGATTGAATTCCCTGATTTATCTAGATTTATCATAGTGTTCTGTGGTATTAGGATATTATTTTTGGTTAATGCTAACATTCCAGTAGGAGAATCTATGCTATTTCAAAAGAAATCATCTATTAAAAGTTTGACAATTCCCCTTAGACAGCTCGCACCCCCCTGGACAGCCCCCACCCTTGTTGACAGCCTGCCCACCCCACCCCCAGACACCCTCCCACCACCCCCCGGACACCGCCATCCCCCCAGACGCCCCCACCCCTTGGAAGGCCCCCCCCACCCCCTTGACACCCCCGACCCCACTGGATAGCACCGCCACCCCCCGTAGACAGCCCGACCACCCCCCGTGGACAGTCCACCCACCCCCCTGGACAGTCCTCCCACCCCCCTAGACACCCCAGACCCCCTGAACAGCCCCACCACCCCCCATGGGTAGCCCTCCCACCCCATGGACGCCCCGTTCCCCCTGGACACCCCACTTACCTCTTTGGACAGCCCGCCCACCCCCTAGACTCCCCATACCCCATTGGACAGCCTAAACACCCCCGCAGACAGCCCACCCACCTGGACACCCCAACCCCCCTAGACAGCCTCCACCCCCTGGACACCTCTGACCCCCCATACGGCCCCACCACCCCCCCTAGACACCTCGCACCCCCCTGGACACCCTACACCCCCCCTTGGACAGTCCCGCCACTCCCCTGATCCTCATCTTACTCCTCATCTTGATCTCCTTAAAAAAGATAAATTATAAAACTCATGTACTCCCAACAAGATCCTTAAGGATTATGTATTCCTTGATCCACTTCCAATATCTTACTGAGAAAGCCTTTAATATAGGCATTATAAATTCTGTATCTTATTTTCTTATATACACTATATTTTGTTGTATTTATTAATATGATTATCATTGAGAGTAATGTGTCAGTTATGATTTTATATAAAGTAAACAATAGTCATTTACCTAAATATGTTTTTGATTAAACTTCAATATTATTTAATTTCTTTGAAATGACTTATTGCAATTTTTTTACAGAATAGATAGAAGTTGGATGTACAAAAATGATTGGATTTCAACCGATTTTCAAAATAATTTGAACAAATTTCTAGATTTTGAATTTGATAAGGCTTCAGAGAGTGGTCGCATACACTGCCCATGTTTTAATTGTGTTGGAAGACCTTGGTTGAGTCATGAATTAGTTAGCTGTCATATAACCAAATATGGTTTCCAAACAAACTATTATGGGTGGTATCACAATGGAGAGAAAATGGAATCTCAAAATGTTGATCATCCAAATGATAGGACTGAATTGGATAGTTTGATATATGATCGGTTTCCATTTATTTGGAATCATGAGAAGCAAAGGATGTCTAGCCAACAAGATTTCGATACAAGCACACATGAGGCGTCCAATGAAACTGATGATGTTGATAGGGTGAAAAATTTGAATGATGCTGCGACGACTCCAGTATATCGGCAATGTGGTAAAATGAAGAAGTTGGAATTTTTAATCCGATTGTTTCATGGGAAAACTATGTATGGGATTTCAAATAATGCAATTGATCACATTCTTACCTTCTTGAAGGACTTACTTCCAGATGATGCAGATATTCCCTCAAACCACTATATGTCATGGAAGTTAGTTGATGAACTTGGATTCTAAAAAAAAGCATGCTTGCCCGAATGATTGCAGCTTATTTTGGGAGGAAACTGCTGAATGAAATGATTGTATCAAATGTGGAACCTCCTGATGGAAGCCAAAAGATGATGGAACACCATCTCGTGTGCCAAAAAAAGTAATGTGGCACTTTCTATTTATACCCATATTACATAACCTTTTCATGTCTGATGAAATATCCGTAAAAATGCGAGGGCATGACACTGAGAGAAAAAAGAATAATGAAGAGTTGGTTCACCCTGCAGATGGATTTTCATGGTAGAGATTTGATGCTCGATATACTAAATTTGCAGCTGAAGTGCGTAATTTGAGATTGGGTCCTTCATTTGACGGTTTTAATCCATTTGGGTAGATGATTACTTCGCACATCACATGGCCAGTTTTCATACACATTTATAACCTTCCCCCTTGGTTGTGTATGAAAAAGCCTTACACTTTCTTGAGTATACTGATATCTGGCCCTTCTTATCCCAGAAATGATATATATGTATACATGCAACCTTTAATAAAAGAGTTGAATCTTATTTGGGACGTGGGTGTTCCCACATATGATGCATGTTTGAAATACATATTTCAGATGTGTGTTGCGCTTATGTTGATGATCAATTATTTTTCTTGCTTATTCAATGATGTCAGAATGGAGCACAAAAGGAAAATTTTCATGTCCTGTTTGTATGAGGAATACTCGATCGAGAAGACTAAAATATCGTCGTAGTTTTAGTTTTATGGGACATTGACGATTCTTGCCAATGAACCATCCATATAGAAACAATCGTCGAAGATTTGACAATACTATGGAGAATGACGATCCACCTCAGCGTATGTCTGGAACTGATGTGCTTAATGAATTGAAATATTTCAGTTATTTATTTGGGAAGGGTGTAATGAAATCTAGAAAGAGGAAAAATGCTTCCAATGATACCTATTACAATTGGAAGAAGACGAGTATATTCTCTGAGTTGTCGTATTGGTCAATCAACTTGTTACGTCATTGCTTAGAAGTAATGCACATTGAAAAGAATATATGCGAAATGTTCCTTTCGATTCTTCTAAATGTAAAGGGGAAGACAAACGATGATTTACGATCTCAGCGTTACATGGTAGATTGGGGGATCAGACCAGAATTGCATCCTGTCTGTATCAGTGAAAATAAATGGAAAGTTCCATGTACTTCTTATGTGATGACACCTGCTGAAAAAAATCAATTTCTAGAAGTTCTAGAGACTATTAATGTTCCTGATGGTTATTCAAGAATTATATCATAACGGGTCAACAGAAAAGAGTTTAAGCTGAAATCTTTGAAGACTCGTGATTATCACGTCCTTTTTCATGAGTTAATTCCAATAGAAATCTGTCATCTCTTGTCCAATAATGTTAGAGTCTCAGTTATTCGGTTGTGCTATTTGTTTAGAGATCTTTTTCCTAATAGGTTGTCCAAATCCTTCTTGCAAAAACTATTGGCAGAGACACCATTAATTTTTTCTGAGTTAGAGAGAATATTCCCTCCATCATTTTGTACATGCATGTTGCATCTGACTATCCATCTTCTGACCGAAATACTTCTTGGAGGACCCGTTTCTTTCCGTTGGATGTATCCAACTGAAAGAAACATGTGCACATTGAAATCATATGTTCGGAACATGAATTATCCCAAAGGTTCTATTATGAATGGTTACTTGGCTCAAGAATGTATGGATTTCTGTGCACTGTATTTTTCAGATCTTACTATGAGAATAAAAAGACCAATGAGTAATGAATAAGAACAATATTGGAAAATTGAACCCAGTTTTCAATCACTTCCTCACACTAGAGGAATTCTGGGATCATATACAGTGACGACATTAAGCCTTGTAGAGTGAGAGATGGCACATCGCACAGTGTTATTCAATTGTGATTTGTTCGATGAGTATATCAAGTAAGTAAATTGTACAGGTATCTCTTATCTTATCACTTGTAATTTTAAATATTTGTTAAACTATTATTATTTTTATCTATAGGGAACATAAAGAATTGATATATAGAAAGCATTGTTCTTTATCTTTGATAAAGAAAAAAAACTTTTCATAGCAAAGGGTTTTCTGCTTGGTTGAAATTGAAGGTAAAAATATTTCTGTAATAATTAAATAATAATAATATTTAATTAACTTTACTATTTTTTTATATCTCAGGTAACGAGTTTTCCTGCAGACTCTATTTTTGAGGAAATTAGAGCTTTGGATTTTGTTTCTAATACCATGGTTCGTGCTTGTAAATCACTTGTGATCAATGGATACAAATTTATTATCACAGAATGAGCAAGAAACAAGAGAACACATCATAATGGTGTTATTCTAACTGCCAAAAAAGACTGTTATGCCAGTTCATCGGATACTAGACCTCATTCTAAAAATTTTTCTTATTATGGAGTCATGGAGAAAATAATAATTTGGGATTATTACTCGCCTGGTCGAGTCACAATGATGAAATGTAAATGGTTTGATTCAATGACAAGGCAAGGCACCATTATTGATGATTTTGGATTTTGAGTTATTGACATGACTCACACTCTTTCCACCGATGAACCATACATATTAGCATCAATGGTGAAACAAGTTTTTTATGTCAAATATCATCGTCATCCTAAATTTGGTGTAATTATCGAAGTAAATCCCAGACATTTTTCGATGATGGTGATGATGAAGTTGACATTATCCCTACTGCAATTGGAAGCAATCCGTTTATTACTTATGATGATGCCAATAGATCAATTTTCATAGTTGATTGTGAACCCAAAGTTGTGGTGGGAAATATATAGAATCATACAGTTGTGTTCTCACCAACATGTTTCACCTACATCATTTATAGTGTGTATCATAGTACTTACCTTAAACCCACCATAAATGTTCTTTTACTTTATGTTTTTTTTATCAGAATGGTTTTTCTATATTTTTTTGGGGTTACACATTAGTTATCTATTTCTAATTACTTCCATATTTGTTTTCATTGCTGGAAATGACACCCATTGAAGAGAGGCGACAGAAAAAGATGGCAGATAATAATCGTCGCATGATACAGATGGGTGTTCCTCCACTCATCCCTATTGTGAGTATTTTATTTAAAATATAAATGTTTCAATAACTTATAATATCATGTGTTTACTTTTTTGTTAACCTTTTTTTCAGAATCGACCCCCTAGATGAGAGATATCTGACAAGGAGCCTGATATTGCTCCCAGTAGAGTGGCTGGTGGTAGGAGGTGGGGTGGTGTCAGAGATAGATGATCATCTAGTGGACCCGGTTATAAGGCCGGTGGTACGGGGGCTCATGGGGAGAGAGTTAGATGATCCACTGCCACATACGAATCTTCTACGCCCAATTTTGATCATGGCGTGTCTTCAGGGACACACGGGATATTTAGACCTTCGATGTTTACACTACCAGTTGGTCAGACGTCTATGCCATCATCTTTTGCTTCTGGTTCATTATCTCCGAGCTATTATATTCCACCTTCTTTGACTCCTTCTACGACACAGTATGTGGCTGAGGAGCGTACACTGAGGGACACTCCACTTGTACAGGATATTCCATCAGCATCTGCACATCCAGTGACACCCATTGATCCGACTACCCCAGGTATATTTATATAACTCTATCAAATTTTTATACCAAAATATATTTTATTATAACTCTTACTGATATTATTTTTCTTTAATAACAGATTCATCTACATATAGGAGGCGGGGGATGGGGCGTACTCGCTTGCGTGCGGTATGGAACCACCAGACACATTTTATGGTGGAATACAATGTTGATGGACAAATGATTGAGAAATCTGGGCAGGAATGTCGAGGGGTTTTAGCGACGCTAGAAAAATACTCCAATATCATTCCGGTCAACAATCTCTCATGGAGACATCTTCCACACGAAGTCAAAGATAATGCGTGGACACAAATATGGGTAAAAAATATATTGGATTTAATGTAGTATTTTTTTGTATTTATATGAACTAATATATTGGGTTTCAGCTTCGGTTTAACTTCCCTGATGGTGAAGGTGCACGACCAGCGCGTTTAAAAGAGTTAGGAGAGCTTTGGAGAGATTATAAGCATGACCTGTATGTTGGATGGTGTGATAGAGTGGGCACGGAGTTAGATACATTACCTATCCTGGATGACTGCCCGATAGAGCAATATCTCCAAATGATTACCAATTGGGCGACTACCAAAATTAAGGTATTAATCTCATATGAGGTATTTAAATGAGAGTTTTCATATTTTTCATTAATATAATATTATTTATTATTAAACATTATTTAGAAATATTATGAAAAAAACAAAAAAAACATTGATTCGAAGCAATACATCCACACTTTGGAGCGTACAACTATGTCAGATCATGAGAGGCAGCTGGTACGATATAGTAGTTTGTAATTTTTTTAAGACTTTCCCTTTTTATTGTTTCCTACTAAAATTATGTGATTTATTGAATATTGAATATATGATTATACTTGCACTTTATGTTATTTCAATGTCATTACAGAAGAACAAGTTGAATATTGAAGGACGTATCCCTCGAGCAAAATTGTTTTGCTCGAGTAGAAGAAAAAAGATGTAACTACGCTAAGTGAATCAACCCAAGAAAATATTGTAAGTTTTGATTTGTTTATTTCAAAGTTTAATATATATTTTGAAATTTATTAATCTATTAATATTTTTAACAGGCTGCTTTAGAGGCTCTTGATTCCCAGGAGCCTGACAATTTTTTTCCATACGATCATTTATATCAGGTTTTGGAAGAGGAGCACTCTGGTCGAGTACGCTGGCGACCTGGTAAGAATATAGTCCCAGTGAGGTATTGGTCCTCTCCATGTATCCTTTTTAGTACCACCAAGTTGGAACATGTCAAGGAGCATGCAAGACAGTATGATAAAAGGGTTACAGAGTTGGAAGTGAAAGTTCAAACGAGGGACAAAGAATTTATGAAACTGATGAAAGCTTTATCTTCATAACTTCCACCAGAGGCGAGCGCGGCTTGTCATACATTTATGTCGTAAATGGGTTCATTATCCAATGAACCAGGTGGCAACTCTAGTGGTGGTTGAGATGATGACATTCCTAGTGATGACGAGGATGCTGAAGAGGACGAGGGCGAGGATGAGGATGAGGACGAGGGCGAGGATGGGGCCGAGGGAGAGGATAGGGCCAAGGGTGAGGTTAGGCCCGAGGACAAGGAGGGGGCCGACGATGAGCATGGGGACGATGACGAGGATGATGACGAGGCTAGAGATAGCGGCGAGGATGAGACCGATGATGACAGTGGTGATGGTGATGGTGGTCAGGGGAAGATTGATCCATTACATTTTTGAATTCGGTATAACTCTATATTTTTTGAACCTGGTTTTCCACTCTGGGGTTTTCCTCTGCTTCATAGGGATGTTGTTATCAGATCTCACTTTTGCACTTGATTCTTATTGTATGATTAGTCTACTACCTAGACCTTTAGTATTACTTGGTACTGTGATACCCATTTTTCTATTTTTCTATTATTTATCTTTCTTAGTTAGCCATGTATTTCATGTTTATGTCATTTCCCCATAGAACTGCATTTTATGTCATTTATGGCTGATAGTTTTATGCCTGTTAGTAACATGGGAGGAATAATCACATGCAAATAAATGTGATTTTTCAAGTAGTAATTGTACTTTATTGATCATGTTCTTATTTTTGTGTTTTTGAAGAGAATCGTGTTGTTTTTGAATTTCCATTCTGTTCAGGGGATGATTTTTGTTTTAGTAATGGTGGATCTTATGTGGGAATTGGTTGGGAAGGGGGGAGGGGAGGGGGCTGCTGGGTGAAAAGGGTGGGCATGAGGGGAGGGGTAGGGGGCTGCTGGAGGAAAAGGGTGGGTAGGGGGGAGGGGGGAGGGGAGGGGAGGGAAGGGGAGGGGGAGGAGAGGGGAGGAGGCTGCTAGGTGACAAGGGTGGGAATGAGGGGAGGGGCAAGGGGCTGTTGGAGAAAATGGGGGGCAAGGGGGGAGGGGAGGGGAGGGGAGGGGGGAGGGGAGGGGAGGGGGCTCCTAGATGAAAAGGGTGGGCAGGAGGGAGAAGGGGAGGAGGGCGGGGAGGGGAGGGGGCTGCTGGGAGAAAATGGTGGACAGGAGGGGAGGGGCAGGGGGGAGGGGTAGGGGGAGGGGAGGGGAGGGGATGACACCTCTCAAAGTGTCTTTCTTTTGTTTAAAATTGATGTGCTTTTAAGTAAAATTAACGACATAAGGAAAACTGACCAAACGCATTCGGATTGTGTTGATACAGAAGGAAAATGATCCATGGGTAATTTGTGACGTGTATGATTCAACCCCGCCTCAATCTGAGGTGCGGTGTCGCCGGAACCACTCAAAGTGTCTCACTTTTCTTTGAAATAGACAACAATTTAGGTCAAAACAACAACTGAAATACGGAAAACAACAAACGCATTCGGATTCTGTTTATACATTAGGACAAGTATCCATGGGTCATTTGTGACGTGTATGAGTCAACCCCGCCTCAATCTGAGGCACGGTGTGGTATGTACCACTCAAACTCTCTCACATTTATTTGAAAAGGACACGATTTTAAGTGAAAACAACAAACGACATACAAAAAAATGACCAAACGCATTCATATTCTGTTGATACTTTAGGAAAAGTTTCCATGGGTCATTTGTGACGTGTACGAGTCAACCCAGCCTCAATTTGAGGGTTGGTGTGGCCGTTACCGCTCAAAGTGTCTTTCTTTTGTTTAAACTGGATGTGATTTTAAGTAAAATAAGAGACATACGGGAAACCGACCAAACACATTCTGGTTGTGTTGATACTTTAGGAAAAAAAATCCATGTGTCATTTTTGATGTGTACGAGTCAACCCCACCTCAATCTGAGGCACGGTGTGGCCGACACCACTCAAAGTGTCTCACTTTTTGTTGAAATGGACAAAGGTTTATGTCAAAACAACAACTTACATAGGGAAACAGACAAAACGCATTCAGATTCTTTTGATACTTTAGGAAAAGTATCAATGGGTCATTTTTGACGTGTATGAGTTAACCCCGCCTCAATCTGAGGCACAGTGTGGCTGGTACCACTCAAACTGTCTCACTTTAATTTGAAATAGACATGATTTTAAGTGAAAACAACTACCAGCATACGAAAAGCAGACCAAACACATTCAGATTCTGTTTAAACTTTAGGAAAATGATCCATGGGTCATATGTGACGTTTAAGAGTCAACCTTGCCTCAATCCGAGGCACGGTGTGGACGGAACTACTCAAAGTGTCTTTCTTCTGTTTAAAATGGATGCACTTTTAAGTAAAATAAACGACATATGGAAAATAGACCAAACACATTCGGATTCTATTGAAACATTATAAAAACGATCCATGGGAAATATGTGATGTGCAAGATTCAACCCTGCCTCAATCCGAGGCGCGGTGTGGACGGTACCGCTCAAAGTCTATCTCTTTTGTTTAAAATGGATGCGCTTTTAAGTAAAATAAACGACATACAGAAAACAGACCAAACGCATTCGAATTGTGTTGATACTTTAGGAAAACGATCCATGGGTCATTTATGACATTAATGACTCAACCCCGCCTCAATCTGAGGCGCGGTGTGGCTGGAACCACTCAAAGTGTCTCACTTTTCTTTGAAATGGACAAAAGTTTTAGTAAAAACAACAGCTGACATACAGAAAACGGACCAAACACATTCACATTCTATTGATACATTAGGACATGTATCCATGGGTCATTTGTGACGGGTTAGAGTCAACCCCGCCTCAATCTAAGGCACGGTGTAGCCTGTACCACTCAAAGTGTCTCACTATTATTTGAAATGGACATGATTTTAAGTGAAAACAACAACCGACAAATGGAAAACTGACCAAACGTATTCGGATTCTGTTGAAACTTTAGGAAAACGATCCATGGGTCATATGTGATATGTAAAAGTCAACCCATCCTCAATACGAGGTGCGGTGTGGACGGAACTGCTCAAAGTGTCTTTCTTTTGTTTAAAATGGATGCGATTTTAATTAAAAAAAACGACATACGTAAAACAGACCAAACACATTCGTATTTTGTTGATACTTTTGGAAAATGATCCATGGGTCATTTGTGACATATACGAGTCAACCCTGCCTCAATATGAGGTGCGGTGTGGCTAGCACCACTCAAAGTGTCTCACTTTTCATTGAAATGGACAATAGTTTAAGTAAGAACAACAACTGACATAGGGAAAATGGACCAAAAACATTGGGATTCTGTTGATATTTTAAGAAAATTATCCATGGGTCATCTGTGACATGTACGAGTCAACCCCACCTCACTATGAGGCACGGTGTGGCCGGTACCACTCGAAGTGTCTCACTTTTATTTGAAATGGACATGATTTTAAGTGAAAACAACAACCGACATACGAAAAAATGACCAAACGCATTCAGATTCTCTTGAAACTTTAGGAAAATGATCCATTGTTCATATGCGATGTGTACGAGTCTACCCCACATCAATATGAGGTGTGGTGTGGACGGAACCACTCAAAGTATCTCTTTTGTTTCAAAAGGACATTAGTTTAAGTGAATACAACTGAAATTTACACTCATCAGCGATAGTTGAAAACTCTTTTTCATGCGTTGGGTAGTTTCACTCATGGGGTCATAAGTGAAGAGACTCCTAAGAAAATACCTTTTCACCATATATTATAAACAATACATGTTCAATGAAAAATTCATCACAAATCATTATTTACCCAAATCTAGGATCAGAAAAAAATGGGATATGAACCAATTTCAAACTCTTATTCAACTCTAATAGGTATTTCTCATACTATTCTGCCTATTAGAATTTGATGGGGAGGTGGGGAGGCTGTGCTGGTTTGGGGGTTGTGTTGGGGTGAGGTGAATTACTGTCGGATGATTGTTGTCAAATGAATATTGAAATAGGGAATTGTAGTAAATGACATGATTGGAAGAATTTGATGGTTTTATGTGTTTTTTGTGCTATTTTAGGTGATTTTTATACTGTTTTAAGTTTGTATGTTTTTTTTGGGATATTTTTTATGCAGGTGTAGGTGTATAGTGGAGGGGCTACTGGAGGGGGCTGCTGTGCAGCAGTTCTGGAAAAACTCAATACCAACGGTTCTAAACCGTTGGTATAAGAGTGCTGGATTTCTGGGAAAAGACTATACCAATGGTTTAGAACCGTTGGTATAGGTCTTCTGGAATTCTGGAAAAACACCTCTACCAACGGTTTAGAACCGTTGGTATATGTTTTCTAGAATTTTGGAAAAACACAATACCAACGGTTTAGAACCGTTGGTATTTGTGTTCTGAAAAAACACAATACCAATGGTTTAGAACTGTTGGTATATGTGTCTGGAAAATCACATTACCAACGGTTTTCAACAGTTGGTATTACAATTCTCAAATGCATTACAAACGGTTATAAACCGTTGGTATACATTGGGAGAAATTTAGTAGAACAATATACCAATGATTTAGATCAAACCATTGGTATAAGGATTTCCTTAGGGCTTACTAACCAATGGTTTGGAAAACCGTTGGTATAGGCTAAACCAACAGTCTAAAACCCTTGGTATAACCTTCTTTTCCAGTAGTGTGAAATCCAAATAATAAAATTAATCCTAAAAAATTCATTCATAAGATAATTTTGAATATATATGTTCACATAAAACATTATATAAAATTATTTTGATAAGTAAAACATTGAAATGAGAAAATATCATTTGGAATGTATAACATTTATTATTATCAACATCATGATTTCATTGTAGGATGTGTTTAATAAACATGTAGGATGTTAATGAAGAAAATTAATATCTCGATTGAAAAAGTAAATATACCAATTGAAAATATAATATTTGGAAATATATACTAGGGATATCAAAATTAAAATTTGTTTTCACCCCTTATAAGAAAAATCACTTGAGTCGAGAAAAACATTACGACTTGGGTATCATTTTAATACAAACCCTTGAAGGAAAATTAGGATAAAAATAAACCATGAATACCATTAATATTTTATATTTCATTATATCATGACAATTGGGTATAATGAACCCCATATAAAACTATGTTGGGGTATAAATGATAACATGTCTCAACGAAGGGAGTTGAAGAAAAACCCCCTTACCTTATTTCCATACATAGTTGAAAATATTACAGATTTATTTAAAACCCCATAACATTATAAAACATATGTTTAAGAACCATATTCATATCAATAACCCTTTTATATATATCAATTTAAATTTGTTTACAATTAATATGGTGGCTCATTATACAATATTTTTAACATCTGGAATTATAATTTTTTATTATCTTGTGCATGCATTGTAAAGTAAATGTTTATCATTGATATTTGATACAATTAAATGATTCCAATATTACTTATTTATAAATAATTTATATAAAATAATTATTTTGAATGTCCCAACTCCTTCCAGGAATGTTTTAATTATGATTCTTGAAGATGAATCTGAAGACAAAAATGTTTTTTCATTTTTTAATGAAGGGAGATAATATATTGTTAAGAAGATAAGATTTTAATATTATAACTCTATGAAATTTAAGAAAACATTTCTTAATTATTATTAAATTTCATTAATATTATTTAACAATCCATAATCATTCACTATATATATTATTGTATCTCTTAAGGGTGTGTTAAATCATAAAAAACAAGAGCAGGTCGTATTGATCAAATGAGTATGAGAGTGAAATGGAATAGTGTCGATATAATATTTACATAATATTAGAAAAGAAATATTTTACATATATCTCCATAATTTATATTCTTATAACCATTAATGAGGGGTGGTGTTGGAAGATTAAATTCATAATCCATGGATGTGGAATTCTATTTATTTGAATGATTAACAATCATATTTTTCAATGAATGGATAGATTGAAGAAATAGTAATATTTATAATTTTATAGATATAATAATGTAATTATATTCAAATTTTGTTTAATATTTACTCATTTATGTGCATTCATTTTATGTTTTTTTGTTAAATAAGACACATCACAGTACAAGAAAATCTCCGTTTAGCGGCGGTTTTTTCGCGGCGGTTTCTAGAACCGCCGCGAAACGCGTTTCGGGTTGCCATTTCGCAGCGGTTTTAAAAACCGCCGCGAAAAAACCGCAGCCAAACGGCAAAAAAATTATTATTATTATTATTATTTTATTTTATTCAAGTATTATCAGCAGTTTTTTAAAAAACCACCGTGAAATAGCGGCGGTTTCTGTAAAACCGCCGCGAAATGAAATGAAAAAAATAAAAGACACGAGAAACCCCGAAAATCGCTAAAACGACCATAACTTTTGATCCGGGTGTCCGTTGAAGCGTCACGACCAGTCAAATCGAAGCTCATGAAGAGATCTAGTGGAACATTTAATCAAAACCGTGAGACAGTCTAAGGTGTAGAAGATATTAGAGTTATATGAAAGTTGAAAAAAGTTCTCCAACTTCAAACGGCCATAACTTTCACTCCGGGTGTCCGTTTGGGCTCTACCACATATCAAATCAAAGCCAGCGAAGAGTGCTACGCACCAGTTTGACAGAAGCATGCTTCTGTGATGTTTTTCGACCCCCAAACCCCTGTGAAGGCCTCCAAAACCCTATTTTCATCACCGGTGTCCCGTCGAACTTGTCTTCAAACAGACCTAACTTTCGATCCGCGTGTCAGTTCGGCCTCCTCCACCTACCAGATCATATCTCATTCCATGATCTTCAGTTTTCCTGGTCGCGGTGCCCACATGCACTCCTAGATCATATTTTATGGCCTCTTTAGTGGGTATCGGGTTTGTTATGTTTTTCAATGCCTCGTTTCTAGCACACATTCCCCGTCAGCTTTTTTTAAAATGGTCATAACTTCTGATCCGTCTGTCCATTCAGACTCTTTAACCTTTCATGTCGATGATCGTTTCAGGATCTTTGATTTTACAGGTCGCGGATCTAAAACAGACTCTCGGATCATATGTTATCTCCATTAATGTGAGTCCAATGTTTTTGTCTCTTTATGACCGTTTTGACGGGTTTTAACGGTAGCTCCATTTATTACTGTTGATTTGGGTTTCAATGACTTGTTATCTTTATCAATGGTTTTTTATGGGTTATTATGATGATTATGTTGAATTGTTATGAATTTTTCCAGAGTTGTCATGAGTTTTCATGCGTTCTCATTCTTTCTAATGCCTCATTCTTCATATGCTTCTCCATCTTTTTTCATGTGTTTTCATGATTTTTCATCCCTTATCACGTCTTTTCATACTTTTTCATGTGTTTCCTTTATTATTTATTATTTATTATTTATAATATACTTTAATTTATTTATTATCTATTATTTGTAACTAGTTATTTATTATTTATTATTTATTGTTTATTGTTTATTATTTATTATTTATTATTTATTATTTATATTTATTAATTATTTATGCCTATTTATTAATTATTAATTATTATTTCTTATTTATTATTTCTTATTTATTATTTATTATTTATATTTAATAATTAGTTATTAGTTATTAGTTATTATTTATTAATTATATTTATTTAATAGTTATATTTTTTATTATTTATATTTATTTATAATTTATTATTTAATATTTATATTTATTTATTATTTATATTTATTTATTATTTATATTTATTTATTATTTATATTTATTTATTATTTATATTTAGTTATTATTTATTATTTATATTTATTTATTATTTATTATTTATATTTATTTATTATTTATATTTATTATTTGTATTTATTTAATATTTATTATTTATTATTTATTATTTATATTTATTTATTATTTATTATTTATTATTTATATTTATTTATTATTTATTATTTATATTTCTTTATTGTTTATATTTATTTATTATTTATATTTATTTATTATTTATTATTTATTATTTATATTTATTTATTATTTATTATTTATATTTATTTATTATTTATTATTTATATTTATTTATTATTTATTATTTACTATTTATTATTTATTATTTATATTTATTTATTATTTGTTATTTATTATTATTTATTTTTTATTTATATTTATTTATTAGTTATTATTTATTATTTATTAATTATTATTTATTATTTATTATTTATATTTATTATTTATATTTATTTAATATTTATTATTTATTATTTATATTTATTTATTTAATATTTATTATTTAATATTTAATATTTATTATTTATTATTTCATATTTATTATTCATTATTGATTATTAATTATTTATTAATTATTATTTATTATTTATTATTTATAATTATTTATTATTTATATTTATTTATTATTTATTATTTATTATTTATTATTTATTATTTATTAATTATTATTTATATTTATTTATTATTAAATATATATTATATATTATATATTATTTATATTTATTTATTTAATATTTAATATTTAATATTTAATATTTATTATTTATTATTCATTATTGATTATTGATTATTGATTATTTATTATTGATTATTGATTATTGATTATTGATTATTGATTATTTATATCTATTATTTATTATTTATTATTTATTATTTATATCTATTATGTATTTATTATTTATTATTTATTATTTAGTATTTATTATTTATATTTATTAATTATTTATGTTTACTTATTATTTATAATTGATTATTGATTATTGATTATTTATCTTTATTTATTATTTATTATTTATCTTTATTTATTATTTATTATTTATTATTTATTATTTATTATTTATTATTTATTATTTATTATTTATTTATTATTTATATTTAATTATTATTTGTTATTTATCTTTATTTATTATTATTATTTATTAATTATTATTGGTTATTTAATATTTATTATTATTGAGTTTATATCTATTATTTATGTATTATTTGTATTTTCAATTAATATATATAAGTATATAAAATTCTGTTTATTAACCACATGACGAGCTTGTTGGAGTGGTAAAGTCTTTGGAAAATATGCAAGAGGTTAGGGGTTCAAATCTCACCAACTGTAGAATTTTTTTATATTGCATGGGTATGCATGTGCATGTTCATGTGCATGTGCATGAGATGTGCATGCATAGATAAATAAAATAATATGAAATAAATAAATAAAATAAATAAATAAGAAATAAAAAAGTAAAAAAATAATAAAATATGAAATAAAATAAATAAAAAATAAATACGAAATAAAAAAAATAAAAAATAAATATGAAAATAAATAAAAAAATAATTAAAAAAAATAAAAAAAATAAAATAAATACGAAATAAAATAAATACGAAAAATAAATAAATAAATACGAAAAATAAATAAATAATTAAATAAATAAAATAAAATAAATACATAAAATAAATAGATAAAATAAATAGATAAAATAAATAAATAAATACGAAAAATAAATAAATAAAATAAATACGAAATAAATATATAAAATAAATACGAAATAAATATATAAATAAATACGATAAATAAATAAATAAATAAATAAGAAAAATATATATATAAATAAATATATAAATACATATATAAAAATAAAAACAAAATAAAAAAAATAAAAAAAAAATAAAAAAAAAATTAAAAAAATAATTTTAAAAAATTAAAAATTAAAAAAACCCGCCGCGAAATCATTTCGCGGCGGTTTAAACCGCAGCTAAAAAACCGCTGCGAAACGTTTTGCGACGGTTTCGAAAACCTCCGCGAATAGTTTCCCGACGCACGATTTAGCGACGGTTTTTCAAAACCGCCGCAAACCGATTTAGCTGCGGTTTAAACCGCTGCTAAATGCCTTTTTGTCGTAGTGACATTCCTGGAGGTGGTAGTTTGCAATAATGCATGATTGACTATATCATTCCTTAATAAATGGACATAATGATGGTAAATGAATGAGGTGATTATTTTATAATTTTATAAGTCAAGAAAAACAAATTATTCATCAAACCCAATATTGATACCATCACTAAGATGTGGTGAATAAAAATAAACCGCATTGTGTCGTTAAGGCAATGGTTTGATCAATACACGATTGATGCCTTTTTTAGAGGATAATAAGGAATGAATCGATAATTGATTTTACATTAAAAATTTAATCTTTATTATATATGTTATTTTTAATCCATTATAGAAAAAATTTTACGAATGATTTTGAAGAGTAAAATTAAAAACAAAATTGAATTGTACAGTAATTCTCAAGTTTGTAAAATTGATTTTCCTTGGAATTATCCCTATAAATGAAGAGGATAATAAAATAAACTAATGAAAAAAAAATTAATCCAAATTTGTTATAGGTGGATTAACATATAATATTTTTATCTACAAAAAATTTAAATTATGTATAATGTTGGAGTGAGGGTTCTACAATTAATAAAGAAAAGAAGGGGAACATTCCATTTGAATAAAAGATAAAGGTAAACAATAATACAAAAACAATGTAAGAATTGGTAACAATGAGAAGGATTTCAAGGCATGGATTCAAGAATTTAGAAAATAAAAAATAATTTACAAAAGTTATATATTTCATTTAAACATTGGAAAAATCATTGTACGTTATATTACTCTCTTAAACACTATTTAGTATAAATGAAATACAAATCATAGTAAATAATTTATTACAATAAATATAAGTGAACCCTTCCATCCAAAATTTGATATTTTGATTTTAGTTTTTTTAATCAATTTTACTAATTAATATATAAATTGTAGAAATTTATCTTTTAAATTAAATCATATAATATATTGGAAGAAATTACAATATAATATCTCTTATGTTCGAAAATGTTAATGTTAGGGTTGTATTCATGAAATATTATATATATATATATATAAATATAAATATCTATATTTATATAATTTTAGATAAAATGGGTTTCAAAAATAATTAATTCATTCTTATTTTATGATGATAACCCAAGTAGCGACAAGACTAACTAATAACATTATTTTTTCTAATCACCTAAAAAAATGAATATTTCCGAAAACTTCCATAAAATCATACAATGGTTTTTTGTATTAAAAATATTAATATGAAATTAATTTTACCTATTATATTTTAAAAAATTATATATTTAAATTATAAAATAAAATATAATATAAATTTAGAAACTAATTTTACCTTAAAAAATACCATCAAAAACAATAATATTTTCTAATATTATTTTATACTAATTATCTTATTTAAAGATTTATAATATTTTATATAATATATAGATATCATGTATGTTATCATATTGACCATTTATATTTGATACATTAAATTTAATAATATATCATTGACATTTTTTAGTTTTTTCATATTAATATATATCACTATTAATTTTTCAACGGAATTTATATCTTCTCAAATATCGGGATGTTCCCCAGTACACGATAATAACACAGTCAAAACATAGACTATTTCGTCCCTAAGAATTCTTATTATTTTGAGAATCATATCTTTACTACAATATCAAATGAGGGTGTAAAGTCCATAAAAAAATATACATGTGAGCCTCTTATCTTGAATATAATATCAAGAGATGGAATAAAGAGACTTGAATTCATATACAAATAAGAATAAAACTATCATAGGATGGACTAACTTCCCCTTTAATCATATTAAATTAGGAATCATATCCCAACTACAATCATTAATATTGAGAATAACATCCCTATCTATGGGTATAATAATAAGAGATAAATGGTTCAATATTCTCACGTCACATTATAAGAGGGGGTATAATCCCACAATTAAACATTCTATTGAAAACATCATGTCCTTATCTGTGGAATAATCACACTAGGAGTAGTATATATAATATACAAGGATGATATGAAATTTGTAGGCGTTAAATCACATTACCAAGTCCATGTTTGTTTTACATCCCATGTCATAGAGAGAATTATCTCGAATAGTAATGGGAATAACACCCCAAAAATAAAATGATAACATAATGGACATACGTTCTCTATATAATATATCATGATAAAAGTTGGAGTTAAGACCCCTAGGAAATCCAATAATATAATGATAATGACATCCAATGCCGCCAGAATCATCATGATGTCTAGGAAAATCATCTCATGGTATCTTGTTAGATGTAATGTGGGAATATGAGGCAATGACATATGTATATTAAGGAAATTGATTCATGTGACCCAATGCTTAGTGATACCACATGACAATATTACCTATTGATCTCATAATCATTGGCTATGTGAGAAATATATTCTATACGCCCATCATAAAATGACATTAGGTATATTACCCCACACCTTGGGAGTGATGAAAACATGATAGAACATTTTCATAGACAGAAACTCTATTTATGTGACTCGATAGATTATCCCACACCCGAATAACATATTATGCAAAAGAAATCCACTGAAAATTACAAATATAAAAACAAAACATTTTATACGGTCCCACAACATAACAATTCAATCTAATAAAATAAATAATATTTAAATAAGAACTGTAAAAATAAGGCTCTAGTTAGTTTTTTATAACATACAACTCACTCTATGATTGTGCTAGGGTTTTTTAAACATGCCCCCAATGTCCCTTCCTAAAACCATGGTACAAACCACATGGAATCTATGTGTTGGATAATGTATGACACTCACCATGTACATCAGTGAAATTATTCCAAGAAGATACATAGATTCACTATAGTTCTATATTGGTAGAGACCCACAAAAAACACTGACAATTCACACATATTACACTCCAAAGTGACCATGGGAGCTTATCCCAAGTTCACTGATTCAAGACCAACCATGGTGATAATCCTCTTGGTTATAGAGGCCATAAATATCAAAAATAAATAATTTTAACATATGAATTTCATATATCATGGAATAGATTTACACTCAACAGAATGCTAATAATAACCCTATCAGAATATATTCACTCTTAATCAGTGAAAGGAAATAATCCATTTACTGAAACACACTAATGTATCTGAATTACACATCTATCCTATGATTAATGTGATGATATATGTCTAATAAATTTCCAATGAATCATGGAATTAATCAATGGGGGACCCATTGGGTCATGTGTATAATGAAAAACCTTTTGTTAATTTAATTTCAAAGTCATTGACGACTAGAACATCAAAAATATAATTCAGAGGGTCCCATTCGTCACTATATATCGATACAGAACTCATTTATCTCCATGTAAAGTAATAATTTTTTTTCATTTTTGAAATTGTGGGGATACCCCATAACACATGTCACATAAATAATAAATAAACCATCAAGAGAAGTTAGAGACTGCTTATTTTAAATTAGATCTAACCACTCAGGAAATCATCGACCACCATAACCTCAACTCTTACGAGACTATACTAACCCTCAATCACATCATGAAGGCCATAAACCCATCAAAATTATTGTCAATTAATTAATAAATGTTATAATTCGTTTACATCAATAAAAAATATTACATAAAATTTATCATAATTAAATAATAACCCACTAGAAGGTGAAATAGAGCCAATACCATGAGTAATGGGGGGGGGATTGTGAGATCATTTCAAGCACACCACTATGTCTACCATTGATCAAATCCCCTAAATCTGAAAAAATAATAATCAATTGATTGATCTATAGTATTATAAATAACCAAACCATGCAAGAGAAATTTATTACTAAACAAATATTGAAATAAACCTACAGGATTCATTATCATAGGACATTCTTTATTCACAAAAACCCATATCCCAATCAACCAAATACAATTATAATACCCAATATAGGTGTGATTATTAAATTTATATAATCCACCACCAAAATTGAAGGATGAAAAAGTGAATAAGAGAAGTAATGGAGGGAGTAAGAACCTACAATGAATCTATAATTAAACTACACATGGATACCATTGATAAAAGGGTAATGAAGGATATGTAATCATTGGAATGAAGATGACCCTTATTCATCTATGATTTCCCACGAGAGGAAAACCTGAATAAGGGGTTTAAATAAAAACATAAAAGGAAAAAATACATATATTTTAAAAAATTTGCTCTCGAATCTACAAGGCTTCTGATTCACCTACATCATCAATTTCATGGCTAATTGGGTAATTAGTTCAATGAACTACCAACTTGGTCATCCAAGATAGTAATCCTACACACACAAACAACACATGAGGTTCCTGGTGTACCCACATCGAGTAACTCATGGGCCTTTGTACCCACCATCCTATACTTTTTTCTCCCTGATCTCTTTGACACTAACTACATGACTCTATAACCTGATAAACACCTTATAAATATAGACAATTTTTTCTAAATTTCTCTAGAATGTCTAATTATAAATTTGAATTGTAAATTTAAAATAGAATCCTCATTTCACATTCATTAGATCCCAAGTTCCATAGGTTTTTCGAGTATAAATGGTATTGTGGTTTACAAAAATAATCAGTCGACATACGTATACCACGCTCCCACCATCGTCTACCACTACAAGATCTTATGGATTAGAAAACCACATCATTAAAAATCCTTACATGATGTGAATACATAAGGTTAAAACCCACTTCTCAAGTCATTTTGGATACAAAATTCCCCTCACATGGTCTATCTATAAAATTCCTTCATCTATATAATTAACAATCACATCACATAAGAGTGATTCCTAAATTCCTAAATTTTCATGGAAACCATGATGAAATGTCATGGAATCATTGAACTATACTACCCATTTTCTAAAAAATTATCATCCATAAGAAATTTATTGAATGTTGAATAATCCCATTCCATTTTTCACTCCTTAATGGAAATTTGAATCCACCCCTCCATGGGGTCTGTGAAATCCTCATTAATAATTTTGGTCAAATTTATATCAAGTGGGAAATAATTATATAGAATTAAAACCCCCATATAGAAAATTATAATAGTGTACTCATTCTCCGATTTTTGGTTTTCCAAAAACATATCACTATTCCTTATTCAAAATCTTATCTAAAACACATAAAAATATTAAATTTCATATTATAATCAATTTTTTTCATAAAATTCATTATAATTAATATGGATTTATATTTGAATCATTCATAAGTATTTTAATATATTTTAAAAATAAAATAATATAGCTAACTTAAATTATGAAAAAAAACATCGAATAATTCACACATTAATTATAAGAAATGATCATTATAGATTCATTAATTTCTTATCCATATTTGACATATGAAATTTTCACCTATCAATATAATTTTATCTTTATGAATTCATTTTATATTCTTATAGAAGAAAATTTTTATCTATATTCACATTTCAATTTTAACATTAACAATTTAGATAATAATTAATAATTTTATAACTCATTTTAATTAAATTTTTCAACTATAATAATAACTACATCATAATCATATTCATCAATAATTTTAATTTTAAATTTACTATGTATTCATTCTTCTTGATTATTTTGCATTAACAACCCAACATATAAATTCATAATATTATGAAATTCATAGGGTCTACAAGAGGGATGAAAATTTTGATTTAACAACACTGATTCAAGGATAAATTAAAATCATCAATCCTCTAATTTTTAGTACAGATAATTTATTGGAAATCATTTCTCCATCAACTTCATCCTTGATAATACACTATGACATCACCAATGATCTATCACATGATTGAAGAGAGGAAAAAAGAGAATCAATATAAAATATAATCAATAAAAAGTGAATTTACACTCCTACTCAATCTATATAAATTATCTCCCACAATCACCATGAATATATACTTTATAGATTCATTACTTACATATCATTCGACCATACCATTCAAATCCCCCTTTTAATATCTTTCATTTATGATTCCAATCTTAAAAAATAATTACTTTGATAGTATCAAGTATTATTTTTACATTACTTACACTATATATAAAATATTATATTCCACACATTGTTTATAAAATAATCAATAAAATAAGAATTTAATAAATAAATAAACTACTAAATTCCACTTCATTTTGATAATTATTCGAAATCCAACATGAAAAATTTCATAATCATTATAAGGGTAAATATATTGTTCATAAAAAAGACAATCCAAATATATTTTATAGAACTAAAAACCAATAATTTTACCATTTAAAAAAATATAAATTTGTTCAAGATCTAAAATATTAAATTTCACTTTCTCTAAATAATAAAACCTTCAAAATTTTGGATCCTTGAAATGTTTCCACAACAATAATAACAAAAGAAATAGATAATTAAACAAAAAAAATCAAATCTCCTCATTAAAAAATTATTATTTCCCAAAATAATAAAGAGAAACTTAATAAATTTTCTTAAATTTTGATTTGATTTTTTATTCCCTCTCCCATGTGATTTCTCTCACAACACCATGGCTCTATTAAAATCATAGCATGAGAATAAATTTCCACACATAACCTTCAATATTTTATCTAGAATTTCTAAGGCATACTATATAAAATTATTATCATCAATGATATCCACTTTTAATAAAATTTTAAAAGATACGATTCTTGGTAATACTAATGAATTTTAAATTCATCGATTGTTCCATGAAACATTTCTAAATACCTAATTAGAATCAAAATATAATTTATCTCTATAAAACACTCCAAATTCCTTATGGAATAAAAATGAAAAAAACAATTTCATTCGAAACCATTAATATCTATTCTATGGAGAAAATAAAAAAACACAATTTATTCAATTTAAAAAACAATATTCACATATTCATCCTTATAATATTTCTATCTTATGCAATCAATCTTCCTATGATATTGAATTATTTTCACATGATTTTTCGTATCTAAAACAGTCTCCAGAAAAAAATACTATAGAATATCTAGCAATAACCAACAATAACATAGAATGATATGATATTCTATATAATTACTCAAAAGTTTTTATACCATTCGAAAAATGACAAACATTTTTACCAGAAAACTCCCCCAACAGAAAATGACTCTCCCATGATCCTCTTAAATCCCTGATGCATGATATCATCCCGTTAAAAAATCGATTGGTCATCCCCTTAGTCAAAAAATCCATCTATGAGGGGAATTTGGGGGTACATTACTCCTTTGTTTTGAAGTCAAAATGAATTCCTCTGCATATTCCTGATGTAAACAAACTATAATGATCTCATACTATTCTCTATAGAACATTTAAAATCCTTACCACCTTTATCACATAAAAATCATTCTAAATATTATTTTATCATTATTTGTTAATTAGATGTAAAATATAAAAATTCATTATTAAATCCATTTCATCCTATATATAGTAATACCCTTTTACAGATGGATTAAAACCCATAGTGAAATAAAAAATAAAGTTTCCTTCCACCTATATTTGATAATTTTTAAGGGAAACAACCACCCTTCCAAATTTATATGTTAAATTTTTCTAATTTTATAAATAGAATTGAAATATAAAATCAACTGTAATTATCTTAATACTAAGGAATAAACTAACTCTCAATCTTGTTACCACTTTGAAATTCATAAATACACCACCAAATATGATCGGTGAAATTCATTAAAAACCATTTTCCTTATACTGTGAGAAGTAAATAACAAACTAGATTCATCATGAAATGCTCTATATCCTAAAAAAAATTAAATCACTAACATTGACTATTAATTATCATTACACTTCCTACTTAGAACCTAAAAATTATGATACCTTCACATTTAAAATACTGAAAGATGCATTTTTCATCTAATAAAAATATGATTTGTCATCAATAATTTTATAAATAAGGTTAAGGAGGTCCAAAAAATACATCAGATTTTATATCTCATGTCGACATTGAGTATGCTCAATAAAATAATTTTGAATTAATTAATCTATAACCACATTTCTCTATCCAGGATCAAATGTGATACAAAAATAATAATCTAGTTGTAATTAATACTATATTATATTCTAATTATTGAAATCCTTATTGGAAAAGATATATCGTAGTCTCTTATGATCTAAATATTCAATAATATTTTCTCCTATAATATGATGCATAAGATATTATCAATAAAGAAAAAACAACAAGATATGAATAATACAAAAAATTATTTTAATTATTGGAATTTATGTAACTAGACCAATAAGAAATTTCTTATCTCTCAAACCAGAAAATTAATTTAAAACAATGATGTTAATTTTCACAATAAAAATCATATAAAACACTAACATCAATGAAAAAAAATTATAAAAAATTATAAAATATCCTTAAAAAATTTATAAAATTTCAGAAAAATAGAATATGTAATAAAAAACTATTCCATTTCTTAGTCAATGTTTTTAATTGAGTTGAAATTAATGAAATTATGGTATATATGTCATATAATATATTTCACTAAAAAATAAACACCTTATTTCTATAATATTATTTGGATGATTCCTTGAAATTAATGCCTTAATTTTAATTTCTTCAACTATTACACCATTTTCCAAAAATATAATGTCCTAGAAAATATATTCCACAAGTCGATAATTGAAATTTTTTCCTCATCCCATTAAAAAAATATATGACTAAAAACTCCACCCCCATAAATATATTCTAAAAAACATCACCATTATATATTAATAATATAAAATAATAACATAAAATGAAATAAAAAAATAATATATATACAGTTAGACCATCATATTCATATGTTCCATAAACACAGTTTGGGAATTTATAAATGGAAACCATTAAATTTCCATATCGACCAAAAAAATTCATTTGTGATGTATTCATCCTTAAACCACCTACAGTGATATATAAGTCTTAAATTGGTATTGAAAAAAATCATTTTCAATATTCAAGTGATCAATGAAATCACGGACTCTAGTTTGAAGATACATTTTCATCACCATTACATAATTTAACCTATATCATCACATTCAACCCTTTCTTGTCCCATATGATTTTTTAATAAATAATTAGATCTAATTATGGAAACATAAAATGCTTCAATTAAAACTCACCACAATAAATCATCTATCGGAATACCCAATTTCAATAGCTTTAATGGTGTTATATGATAAGATTTCTAAAAAATAAGAGAAACACCTTCATATAATTCGATTAGAAACTCAATATCCAATAACAATAGTAAAATCATAATCTTTATTTGAAATAATTCATCATAATTTTCCACAACTATGGTAAAAACTTCGACATATTCATTGGATTCGTAAGGAATCAGTCTAGAAAATTGAAATATGATACTCAATAGATCAATCTGTCTCCACCAAAAAGTGTGAATCCATTTTCTCTAGAAATAATATATAATAACTATATAAATTGGGTAAAATAACATTCTATCAACGAAAATAGTCACTTTTCTATACAAATTATAAGAAATCCTTCCTAAGGAAAACATCATATATTTTAATTTATATCCAAAAAAGGATTAATGTGAATTAATCTCTCTATGTAGCTAGATCCCAAATATATGCTGCTTCTAACCTCTTCAAAAATCCACCTGATGTAATTAATTATTATTGTACGTAAAGCATCTTACTATAATATTTTCCTTATATACATAATATGTGGTTATAAAAAAATTGAGGTACCGACATCAATAAAAAAATAATATATTTGTGTACATGAAAATAAAACCTTGTATGACAAGTGGTTCATTCATTTCATAAACATATATGAAATGAAATTTATCTTCACTAACTCCTCCTTCATGTTTTCCTTAATAAATTCATGTATATGATCTCTTGTTAACTCTATATATATTTATAATACCGAATGGTTACTAGAAATTTCAACAAAATATTATTATAATGATTTTAATAAAAAAATAAATAGTCTATAAATATTTGTATTATTTGATTCGTGTTTCATGGTTATGGGTTTCATATTTTTTGACAGTGTATATCAATGTTTTTGTCAGGTAAGGGGATTTTTCGGTGCTTGGTCCCATAGACCATGTATAAAAAAAATTTCATTCTTTAAATTCCTTTCTCAATATTCGATTATTATTTAAAACCTTTTTGTGATGTATTTCTATTTTTACAGAACATTATGAGGTTTTAAAATGTTTGCTTCAAAAGTTAATTTAAATTGATGGTAATAATATTAACTATTTAAAATATGATTCAAATATTATTTAAATTATTAATATATGACATGGTTTTTCTAATGTGTAAATGTGTTTCATATTTGGAAATTTATTCTTTTTATATGGTTCATATTTTATTATAAATTTATTATTATTATTATTATTAATTTTTTCCAACATTTTAAAGGGATGAATGCCCTTTAAACCCACCTTTGTTAGAGTACATGAAAACAAGGGCCTCTCCCCCCTCTATTTTCTACATTAATATTATTATTATTCTTATATTTTACTCAGAGTATCCACCAAAATATTTGTTGGTTTACCACATATCTCTTTTATCATTACCCCTCGTCATTTTCTTCCATTGAAAATATTTCAACTACATATAAGGATTTCATATAGGGTTTTCACTATACGAGGGAGAAACACACATTTTCATTGATTATTTATATTGTATAATATAGAGGACGATTTTAAGATGTTATTTCACATAGCTATCAATGGTTTTAATATCACATTTATCAATTGTAAGGTTTCATCATTATATATTTTACTTGAGCAATTTTTGTGTTTTGACTATTATATTTAAATTTATCTTGGGTTATATTATTATTAATGGTTGACCCTAGCATGAATCGTCACTCCATACCTTATGGTATTTTTTCACATTTACATTTTCATGATTATATAGTGAAATTTATCTAATTTATTCTTTGATGAATTAATGGGAAAAGGTAATGGGTTTTATACATCATTAAAATATTAATATTAAATTTTGTGATTTCTTATTTTTAATTTTTTTTTTCTAGAGATAAAAAACATTATATGTTTTTTGTTGTAAATTATATTTTAATTTTCTTTGTTTTTAATTTTACTATGGTTTTTGTGTTACTTAAAGAATATAGTTTCTTTACTTCTGTTAATGATGAATGATAATTTCTTGTGAAAATTCCATAATATTATTAAATAATATTTTTTTTCTTTCACAATTTAACGTTTCTTAATAATTGTGATATGATTGTATCATCAAAAATCTTTTCTGGTTAATTAGGAATTATGTTATATCACCGTTTTTTATTTAATAGTTGTAAAAAGGGATACTACCAGTAAATTATTTTTGTTGTTAAATTTTTTTTTGAGAAATACCTCACGGGAGAGCCTTGGGTAATTTATAGGTTTTATAGATTAATTATCTGTTTTTTATGTTAATGAATTTTTTTTGTATCCATTTCTATCCATATAAGTCCTCCCAATTGGATTATTAAATCCCTGAGAAATAAAACCATGTATACATGCTTATCCCATCGAAACTGAACTATTTGGACATGAAAATACCCTTGAAAACTATCATGGGGAATATAACACTCCCCTAGAAACCCAATTGCGATTATGTCTGGTAGAAATGGAACTCCAATGTGGTTCATAGGATTTTATACCATAATCTTATGAGTTCTAAACCATTATTAATGATGCATTTTTATATATGAGTTTCTTTACATATATTATATTTAAATTCATCTATATATTTTACTTGTTAAATTCCAACTATTTTTTTTGAAACAATGATTTAAATTCCTTTTATCTTAAATTACTTATTTTTATTAACTAATTTTTCCTGATGAAATAATATTTTTATTTTGAACTTGTGTGATTTTTTATCATTATATGAATATTTTGAGAACCATTAATGGAAAATCCATATTGGGTAAGTTTATACGGCACTGCTACATGAGAATTTTGGATGAATATGAAGTGACATCTTCTTGTTTTCATCATTTGAGGTAAAATTATGGGGTTTTTAATGATTTTTAAAACTGTTGGGTATGTTTTATCAGAAGATGATTTTGGATTGGTCAATGGAGGTCTTTATATGAAGTAATCTATTTAAGACATGAGTATTATTTTGTTCATTTTTTATTATATAATATTTTATTAGATATATTATTTATTAGTGCATAAAAATTGAAATTATCATGCACAAATAATTTTAGGAGATTATAATTTATAATGAAATAAAAACCATATTTATAAAATTAGTGGAGATTGAATGAAACCATTCCATTATGGTGTGATATCACCTCTCACCAATTATTAGTAGCCTCTAGTAATTTTGGATAGAATGTATTTGATTTCTGGGGATCGTTCTTAGATTTTGGGACAATCTTGGGTAATTTATTACAAATGAAATCTATGTTGTTTAATATAGTTGAATCAATTGGTGAAATATTTATTGAATCATTTTTGAGATGTATGTTACCAAAAAGGTATAATAAATATATATATTATTGATCATTGAGTTACTATGTGATATTTGAATGTTTGTTTTTACCTTGTAGATTTATTTTATTTCACCCCAGGGGATGTGCCTTGAAGAAATATTTGGATATAGAATAAACCTGATGTCACATGAATCAAGTAGAAATATAAAGTTCATTCTATCAATATCTGTATGCTTTTGGGTTTTTGAAATAATTATTTGTACATTGTTCCTTTTAATTTAGGATTATTGTGAAATAATGTGTCTGTTATTATAATGTTACATTTTTAGGATTGTTATTAAGATCTTATATAATGGGAATTGTCTTTGATAAATTTAATAGTCATTAACACAATGCACAACCCAGGTTAAACGGTTGTTCTTAATGGTAACATAATTTAATAGGGTTCTATGATCCAATTTATTGATAGTATATTTATAATAATGTATTAATTAGGTAAATAAGTTTTTTAAAGAATTGGATTTTTTTTCAAATTATAAAGAATTTTAGTTTTCATTGAAATGATAAATAATGTTTATTTTATATAAAATATCAATTTATTTTATTTTGGTTAAATTTGTCGTGGGTAATTTTTATATTCATGATTTGGTTATGGTAGAAGGTGATAAAATCTGTTTTCATTTAAAAATTTAATTAATATTTAAAGTGATATTCTTTTTAGTATGTTTGTTTAAATGGTTTAATAAGGGTTCTTAGTGGCAAATTTACATTATATTCTTGAATTTTCCAAATTTAAGTTGAATGAATTATTTATTAAATTGTTAGTTAAGATATTAAGAACTCTAATTTGTTTAAAGTAATAACTCATTGAATAATGTGTATATCTATATTCATATTAGTTCTATTGGGAATTTAATGGCCTCACAAATATTGTTATATACTTTTATAAAATATGATTTTTTGGAGTTGTAGCAGTTTTTAAATTTTTTTGGAGGTTTAACCAATGTTTAAAACATATAAAGGTCTAGATTTTATATAAAAATTGTTTTAGTTAATTATATATTTGGAGTTTCGTTACTAGTCATGTTCAAAAGAGAGTTTAAATATGTACTTGTTTATGTGTAAACAATAATTAAATTGAGGTTTTAGAAGTTTCATTGTTAAAATAAGTTTTTAAAATAATATTTTTACAATTGGATGATTCATGAAATATTTTTTTGGTTAAATGTGTAATAAAATGTGTTTTCATTCAATTCATTTTTAGTAGTGTGAATAGAGATAATGTGGTTTCATAATGAAATTATTATTTTGAAATTTCATGAACATGATTATATGAAGGTTTCTAATGAGTGCTAATTACATAAATTTATAATGTGATTGAGTTTATCCGAAGACTTATTAATTTATTTCAAATTATAATGTGCATACATTATTTCCTCAAAGGCCAAATTGTTTATATTATATATATATTTTTTATTTTAAATTATTTATTTTTTCATTTATTTTGACCTAATCATTTCTCTGTTTATTTGATGTTATTTATGACTTGATTTTTTTTGTATACGTTAATGTTTTTTTTGGATTTATTACATTATAAAAAATGTACAATGTGAAAACATCATTTAATCTATATAATTATTTTATAATAATTTTATGAAACCATTTCAGTATTTGAAAACTGTTATGATATTATACTTAGAATATTTGGTTTTATATAAAAGTGTTTAATTTCTAAAATTTTGGATTTCAAATTGTTGTTTGACTTTGAAACCATGATTTCAATATTAAATTTTTACTATCTAATTTATTTACATTTTAAAACATATTTATTTTTATTTTGTATTGTTTGTTTATTTGCATTAATATGGATTTATAACATGTTGTTATTGATTTTCTTAGGAATATGGATGGTATGATTCTTCCTAAGGATGTATTAAATTGATCAATATTTTTCTGTGATGAATAATTTCATTTCTGATTGTTATGGTTTTCAATGATTTGAGGAGTCGTTGATTTTTTATGCCACATTTGGTGTGAATATAAAAATCTAGAAATTTTATAATTTGATAATGAATGTTGATATTTTTATAATATGGGTGAGATGGAGCTGGAAATGATTTTATTCAGTTAGAACCATTATATGTTGTATTTTTGAGTTTTTTTGAATGTTCTGTTCTTTGGTTGTGTATTTTTATTATTTAGTTATTATGGAGGATTAGTTGTTGATTAAAAGAAGTCTTATGGTTTATTTTGGGATCATGGTTGATTTAATGGATATTTAGATTCATTTGTTGTAATGAAATATTAAATAATGTGTCATTAGAAAATAAAAGACGAATTAGATGTTATTTTATATGAATTGGTTGTGAATAATGTTTTTTTGATTTCGAGGCTATTATGTTGGGTGTGTGTTTTGATGGATATTGAATTTTTGATATTTCGTTAATTAAAAATTAAAATTTTTATATTAAAACAAACAAATTCATATTGCAATTTTTATGGGGGCTGGAAATTATAATTTCTGTGGGGCTCATCAACTATAATGATCTTTTAATCAAAATATAGTGAACAAAAAGAAGAAATTATTTTAATTATGTGAGATATATCACTTTTTTCACCATAATATTTTTCATTTCTTCTCCCCACGTAAATTAGGTCAAATGTCCTTCATAGTTCAAGAAAATGAAAGGACAATATTATCGATATATTCCATTAATAAACATTATAAATAATGTTGAATTTGACTATACCATTGATATATGTATGTGATTTTTTTATAAAGAGAAAATACAATAAGAAGTTCCCTTCCATTCACCCTAATTGAGTATTTCTCTCTACAATAAGATATTTATGTGAGAATAAACTCTCTGTATATATTACATATGAGACCCCGATCACACATTTTATTATTTTCAAAACCTATATCACTTTTAGGCATATTTCAAAATTTAGTACAGAAGTATTGATCAAAATTCTCAAGTCCTATTCTATAATTTTTTTTGGGACTCCAATTAGATGATAATACATAACATTCTATAATAATTGTGTATTCCTCCCAAATTAATGGTGTTCCATATAAAAAATATTTGAGATAAGATTTATTTTTTAACTCTCTATACCATTATTTATGAATAAGAACCTTGAGCCATTGTGGATCACCAAAATAGAACAACAACCAAAAATAAAGAGATAAAATTAGTAGGTATAACACTAGAATGAGTATCTCCTCCATTAAATTAGGATAAAAGGAGTTTCTCAAATGAGTCATTATTGTGGAGGATATTTTATAGATTCAACAATAATTTCTCTATGAAGTGTTCCTAGTATCCTCCCAGGAAAGTGTGATACTATGTTAATTTTTGATGATATTTACATCATTGAGAATGAGAGGCCAACTACACAACCATAAATTGGATGAAATTATTTATGGTTAAGTAAATGTGACAAGAACACTCGACTATGAAGCTATAATTTGAGGGGATATAGTTTTAATTTTGGATGTTGCCTCATATGAAATTCTATGGATGTTGATGAGAATGTTCATGTATAATGGTAGCATAAATTTTTTGAGATAAATGTGATAGTATATGAGGTAAAAATGAATTTATTGGGTTCATCCCATATATGAATTTCAATGATGTAGGTTCTTTTCATAAATTAGGACCATTTTTATGTGGATTTGAAACTATATGGATTAATTTAAGGTAAAATTAGGAGTCAGGTATGGGGTGACATAAATAGGGTTTCCCATCTTGGATTAATTAAAAAATAAGACATCTTATATGTTGATTTTCAAAAAAAATTTCAATACAATAATATTTATATTCCCCTTTAGAGAATTCTATGGTGGATATGGTGTTAAGCATCCTAACTCTTTGTTATATACTGATTGTCAATGTTTATGATTTAATTTTTTTTGTCTAAATGTTGAATATTAATTATAGAGTGAGTTCTTTGGGAAAAATTCATGGATTGTTTTATATTACAAGGATTGTTCCCATGATCCCTAAGACACTTAATGCTTTAAGTACAAAAATAGGTGGTTTTTTTCTAGTCTATATTCATGACCATGCATTTCAACCATGCCTATAAAAATATTTTTTCCAATGTAGGTTTTATTGTTCTTTCACTGTCTAGTGACCAAGCATAGTGACCTTGTGTTATGAATTCTTGGTGTAAGCCTTATTCACTACACATAATTGACCCTAGGGTTTAATTTATGGATAATATAATTTCTTTACCCATTTTAATGTCCTAAAAAAAATTTAAAAAAGATCTCAACATCATAAGTACATAAATTATGATCTAAGTGTCTATTTGTGGTCTAAGAGCTATCAAATCAAATTTTATAATGACCTATATGGTGTTTTCAACTATGGAAACCTAAATATAGTTTTATTTGTTCAAAATTCATCTTAAAATAATTTTAAAACTATAATTCCTATTATTGTGAACTAATTTTATAACTTTTAAAAATGGGTTTTGTTATTAAAAGTGGGTACTTTTATCCATTTTTTGTTGTATTAGGATGTATTACTAGGTTTTACAATAATTTTATTATGATATTGTTGTGTTTTTAGTCAATTTAATTTGAGATTATTTGTTATTTTGAGGCTATATAAATATCATATGGGGGAATATATTTTTTCATTTTCTTTGTCTTTATTTTATTTATTGATTATTTCCTTGATGATTTTTTATAACAAATTGATTTGAATTTGACATTTAATATTATAAGTTTCATGCACCTATACTAAATTACCTGTTTATTATCCCATATGAGACGATTATAGGTTAATATTGGAGGAGGTTAATAGATAATCATTAGTGTCCATAAACAGTCCTTACGGTGGGGAGTTCAAGATTAGAGTTGGGTTATATAGAGATTATTTTGATATAATTAGAAGTACCATTAATGTAGTGATATAAATAATTATGAACTATTATAGTTGAAAATTTATCACAAGATGTCATTTTATATAAATAAATTTACAAATATGGTATCCAAAATTTTATGTAGTCTTGTAAATATTTCTAAATTATTATAGTTTGGATTAACCCTAAATATTCAGCCTATGAATTCTGTTTTTTATATAGAATTATATTTTTAATAAAAGTGATTTTAATAATTTATATTATATTTAAATTTAGTAAATATATACTAAATTTAATTTTTTTAAACTCCCATGAAACACAATGGTTTGAAAGTGTTTATGTCAGGGAGAATTATGACACAAAATTTTTAATAGTCATTACAAGATGATATATTAATATCCATTTTAATGAAAATGGATCAAAAATTATATTTTTTCCCAAATTAATGGTCTATTATTCATGGTCTTTATTACCATTAAAGGAGTCCCCAAAAAATTGATTCTTTTTGTGATCAAATAATTGGTGCACACTTTGGTGTTTCCTCCAAATGTCTATTTATGGTGAATATTCATCCCTTAGAAGCATTCCTAAATATTAAATTTTAATTAAAAACCATTCAAGTGTGGTGTTATTATTATTATATGACATTATTGGGGTTTAAAATTGGTGTTTTATATTTATTTAAAATTAAAGTTATAATTTTTACAATTGAAAATAGTTTTAAAATTTTATTTAAATGACAAATATAGTTCTACTGGTTTTTATTATGTAAAAACGAGTTTTATGTTCTAGAATATTTTTTTATTATAGATAAAATATTAAAAATTAAATTCTTATTATTGTTACCATTATTAATTTTTTTATATTTTTAAATGGGTAAAAATCCTTTCCACCCTCCCATGTTAGTCAACAGGGTGATGATGAACTCTCCCTTGTCCATTTTTTCTTCAATAGTATTAGCATACTCTTGTGATAGTAATATTGGGACATCATACAAACATTGTTAGATTATCTATTCTTACATTTTTCCATTATCCTCTCATCATATTTTTCACATGTGTGGATTTATACTTTATTTAGGGATTTTTTGATGGGGGTTCTCAATGGGTCGTGGAAACCATAATTTTCATTAATTCATTCCATCATGGATGTTTGGGGATGATTATATGATGTGATTTCACACTATTAGAGATGTTTTTGATATTTCAACACTCAATGATAGGGTTTTCTAAATATTTATTTCATTTAATAACTTTATTACATTTAAATAAATATTTAATTTTTGAAATTATTGTGTGGTGGTTCAATGATGACCAAAGGGTATATCCTCACCCAATCACCGATGCTTTCAATTCTAAAATATTTTCATGGGTTGATGTTTTAATATAATGATTTTTTTCTTATTTTTTCTTAATTACATTGATTAATAATGTTAAACGGTTTATACCTCTTCGATATTGGTTTAATATTTGGTGAATGTGTCTTTTTAGTCATGTTTGATTGTGATTAAAATTTAATATTTATGATAGTGTTTTGTATTTTTCAGGAGTATATTATCTTCTTTGAATATAAATGTCTCATAAAAATTCCACAAAATGCCTTGTTTTTTACATAAGTTAGTGATACATAACAAATGTTTGAGAAAATGAAAACATTAGTTGTAACGCCCTGACCCCAGTTACCCAAAGTCGGTGCATTATTTTAATACCTTGGAATGATTACAATGAATCAAGTCACGAAAGACCGATCAGTTTATCAGTCTTGGAAAAAAGATTACATACATAAATGTTACATTACACATTATAACATACAAAAAAATCCTTTCAGAATGCCATTGTTCCCCTAGATTAAACCTACATCTCAAACATAAAACACCTCTTCAGATCCTGGGAAAATGAAACATAAGTAAGGGCTGAGCTCAAATGCTCAATAAGGGTAACAATACAGCAGAAGATAACATAAATATTAAGCATGATAAATTATTGAAACATCATGCCTTTAACAACAATAAACATGAATAATTTTATTGAAGGAATATGAGTTTAGTAAATAATTCCATAATAAAACATTGTCATGGGTATTATACTAGTCGAATAACCACATGAACCATAAATATTAATTTCATAATGAGGGAATATATAATCCCATACATTCTGAAACATATATTCAAGGCCTCAGTCAAGTCGTATAAAAATGATAAGGCCTTGGCCAAAACCATATATCAAAATTGGCAAATCCCTCGACCAATTCCACGTCTAATTGTCTCATGAGACCTACCGATGCATTGAGGATATATAGCGGGCTCCACCGGTCACTTACTATGTCCAATACATTCCACATATGAAAACATTGAAGCATAACATAAACATTCGTGTTAAAACTAGCATATGAAATGTCAATACATTATCCATAAACCATGAATGGTATAAAAATAACAAATCCACTGTCAAACATAACTCAAAACCTTCAATACAATATGGAAGACTTGTATCATAATAATCAACTTTAAACAAGTTTAAAATCCATCAAAGGATGTTTACATTGATGAAAATTATTTGTAAAACCCTTTAAGAGAAATATCCATTTTTCATGAAAACATTTTAATGTCACAAAATTTAGAAAGGAAGACATTTAAAGACATTTTTTAATCAATTTTTCACATACCACTTTGAATCTTTTGAATGGAATTAACATTTAAAAACATTCAAGTCCATATAAATAAATCCTTAAAACCATTTTAAAAACATGGACATTAATGAGAAAGGTTTAGAAGAATAAATATTTAAAACATTTAAAAAGATGTTTTAGTAAGAGAGTCTCATAAAAATAATACCTTTGAAAACACATTTAAGAAACATGGACATGGATAATAAATATTTTCCAGTAGATACTCACGTAAAAACAATCTCGTATAATAAAGATATTATGAAATTAACACTTACCTTGCACTTTTGTTGGTCGAGGGTACATTTAACCACTTGTATAATGACATAGTATGTTATTAAATTATAAAAGAACCATATTAATATTTATTATATCATACATGATTTATTAATGACTTTATACTACACATTTAATAATGATATCCATGTTAATTTAACATTTTGGGTAATAATCGCTTTCTTTATCTTGTGTATTTTAACATGTTATTCTTGATCGTATCATTTAGATCATGATTTAAATGATTCCAGAATATAAAACATTATTTATATATCATATATATTTACAATATAAATATTTATAATATATGTATATATGAAATGGAAGGCACCGTTTATGGAGATGGTTTGTCGTATGTGCGCATAAACGCTATTTCTGTTTGCATATCGTATTGAACAGAGTTAAGTGAATAAGATATATGTAAGTACATATATACATACATACATACATAAATACATATATATATCTCCAATAGCATCATTATATCATATATTACATACTTATTATTAATATATATTTTTATAAACATCGTTGAATGGTGAACATGGAAATGAATCTCATCGCGTCATGGAGACTGTAATCTGTATGTATGCATGAGTGATAATATCATTCATTTGATTTAAAATTGTATGTAAATGGATGTTATATAATATATAAACAATCATTAACATGTAATATTTATTATTTACATTAAATATACATCCTTATTATAAACATCCAATTAATAATGTATTGAACAATAATTACACCACGACGTGGAGACGGTAAGCCGTACGTAAGCATGTATATGGACAAGTCATTCTAAGGATAGATAAAATAATTAATTTGGTCATAAAATATTTATAATAACATCAAAGTATATATAATATACTTGATTTATTATTTTAGATTGGAAACACCAAACAAAGTGGAAGTGGAAGAAGAAACGAACTCGAATGAGGTGGTGAGATATTTACCTCTTCTTCAGGTTCTTTCTTTTGATTTGATCAAAAGGGATCCTCATGATGGATTTATGACTAAGGGAAGGACTATAAGATGAAGGTAGGACAGTTGAGATGGTATTTGGATAGGGGTTGGACGATCCAAATGGTGATTAATGTGTGAATTAGAGAGAAGCGCGAGTGCCCTTTTATAAGAGGGGTGAGGGGCACCTTAAGAAAAGCTAGAAATATTTTGTTATAACAAAATAATTTTCTGTTTCTAACGACCCCAAAATCGATTATTTAAAGGATAAGGTGGGGATGGATCGGAAACCACTCAACCAATAGGTTTTAGATAGGTTTGGGTCACAATATTAACTTTATCGTTTAGATTTAACTCATAGTTAAATAGTTTGACATTTACAATGTCTCTTTGTATTTTTATATTATATGGCTAATAAAAATACTATATAATTTCAAGCGACCACAAGTGGTTCATTAATAATACAACTATCATAATATATTTCGTTTTTCCAATATGTAGATTTTTAGGAATAGATTATCAATTAATAATATAATATTAGTTTTAAAAACTCTTTAATGTCAATTTTGACACTATTTTGTATTTTGTTTTGGATAAATTTATAACAGCATTATTACTTTGAAAAAAATTTATCTAACCAACCCTAAAAAATCATATTAAACTATAAAATTAGTTTAATTCATAAAAAGTCTCAAATTACATTTATTTGGATATTTATAATATCAATTATTTTAATGTTTCATTAAAAAGGTTATTACTGCATCATCATTGTGTCATAAATAAATTAATTTATATAATGTCGAAAAAATATAAATAAAATACCATTATGTAGGAAATCGTTTTATATTTCCCCCTAATATTTATAGTCTAAAATATGACTTATATATCTCATGTAAAAATTGATTTACTAACAGATATTTGTTTAAGTCATTTTTCCCTTTACTTTAAGTTAATTAAAATAAAGTGTCATTATAATTTATAAGTGGCTCCATGGGGTCCCAAAATCTACCCATGGATTCCCATTGTCCACCATGACTCATCTAATAATGTTAGGACAATTGTTAAGGTAATTTTTTATTATTATAATATTCTTTTTTACCTTGAATTACCATATTTACCTTTAACCACATTAAATAAAATTCAAAAGTTAATATTTACCAAAAATTATTTTCATATTATTGAACCAAATTTTATTTACTGATATCAACCATGTCTTTTTTTATTTTTAAAATTAAATTCATAGATGCGGTAAAATTATATTTTATGCAAATTTGTAAATGCTCCTAGGAGATGGGTTAGAAACGGTAAACAGTTTGATAAAATATATATATATCAAAAATTATTATAAACTAACTCCAATGAATTAAATTGAACTTATATAGGTATTATGTATCTATTTTTACCAAAAATAAATTTAAATAAAATGAATATTTATTTAAATAAAAAGTCTGTTTTAAACAATAACTCTGTGTTTTCACTATTCATTAAAAATTGAAGGTTTTTAGAAAAATAACAAAAATTTACCCTAAGCTAATTTTGATATTCCGAATTGAAAAATGAATTCTATATTACCAATTTGAAATACTATAACTTTCATTAATTAATTTAAAATTAAATCCACTTGTCAAAACATATATCGTGTTTTTAAGCAACAATGTATATCAAAAGATTTTCACTAGTTTTTGTCCAATTTCAAAGTTAAATTAGTTATAAAGACCTAAATTTTATTAAATGATTAAAATATAATATAATTATACTTTAAATACAATAAAATTTATAATTTAACACTCTAAATTATTTCAATTAATGAGTTTTTTTAAATTAAAAATATGTAATTTTCACTATTCACCAAAATATGAAAGTTATCAGAAAAATACGAAAAATTATCGAAACTAAGTTTTAATTTTTCTTGATTATAAAGAATATGTTTATTTTTACAAAATAAATATTTAAAAGTGTCAAATTTTGGATTAAAAAGATTTTTCCATCAAAAGGCGATAAAATTGTATTTTCTAAAAAATACTTCCTCTATCTAAAAAATTGAATTTATTTTCATATTATGTCTAAGAAACACATAATATGGATGTTAAAATTATATGGAGTATATAAAATTCAAAATACAGTTAATACTATTAATAACCTCTTTTGAACGGTTATTTTGGTATGTTGTGGTGCGCTTGAACTCAATGTTGCGTGTAGTGAAAGTTATTGAATCACATTGAAAAAATAACGTACTATGAAATCATGGGTTGTAACATTCTTCCATTCTTCAATAAATTGAATCCTCGTAATTTGAAATTTTACTTCGAAAATAGATCGTTTAAAATAGAAATACCTTTGTGGGAAAACCCACATCCTAAAATAGGTTAATAAAATTTAGTCTTTAAAAGTGGAAAAAGGGGAATGAAAAAGTCACCACCAAAATATGATAATGAATAGGATAACATTGGTGGAAATTAAGGACACATAATTTGAGGGAAAACATAAGAATTTATGGGGAGTGATTGAGGTCATCAGTCCCAAATAATTGTAGAATTGAGGGCCTCAAAGCCATCAATCTATGATGATTTAAAATATAATCGGTTCAACAAAACATAAGGTATTTAGATAACACATTTTTAATTTTAAGATCCCTTACCTAGAGTTTGATAATTAATTTCATCATAGCATAAGAGAAGAAAAAAATACTTGACAAGGCGAGTTCTATCCTTTAAATAATTTTTACCAAAAACTCATCTTTCACTATAAAAGATAATAGAACTACAAAAAATTGTATTTATCCTATTCGTATAGGGTTCCAAAAATAATGATTTTATAATTCACCTATCAGACCGTTTAAAAAAGAAACTACATTATACAATCCATAACATCACGTAGTCCAGTGGTAGGTGATGCACACTTGTCACTCTTCAGTTGCTGGTTCAAGTCTGATGGCCTTGCGGTATGCGAGAGTTTTTCACCCAACCTTCAGGTTGTCCTTTTTTTGTAAATCCAAAAAATAATCTCGAGAAATGATTTAACCTTAACAATAGTATCCAATGTCAAACTTAATCAATTCCAACCTTTAGACTTATCCAAAATACATCTTTCCAAAATCACAGTAAAAAATTTATAAGGATGTTAAACACAATGAAAATCCTTTTTTCCACGTAATAAAATGTGAATACCTTCATCGTGTATCATTTTAAAACATAGTAACACCCTAAATTACCATAAAACCTTATTTAATACATTCATTCTCCCTTATTCCATATAGAATACTGGATATACTACTTATATCCAAAAATTTTGTAAACTCCAATAGTGATGGAATATATAAATCATTAATCAGTTTCAAGGTAGTCAAGAATATCCAATATAATTTATCCAAATCAATCAAATCTTATTCCAAAATTAATGCCTCATTATCAAGACCATATTAAAGTTTTTCCTTTCCTTGAACAACATATTTTCCAAAAAAAATTAACTTACCATTGAGTTACTTTTCATGGTTCTACAAAATATCATGTGCTTAATGAAATAATACTGTAGTATAATCCTAATATACAGTATAATTCTTATAAAATGTACATCAATAATAAAATACTCAAATGACACAATACTTTAATAATAACATATGAAATCTTAATCATTCCTCTTTATCATTGGTATTATCATAACTTTATTATTATCCAATAGTATCATTTGGGGTATACATAGATGATTTGGACATTGATTCTTGTAGTGTTCCAACTCTTTGTAGATGAAGCATTGTACATTTGAAACCTTTTTCTTACCATTTCAATCACATTCTTGGTGTCCTTTTTCTCTACACTTATAACAGACTCTTATTCCCTTCAATCATTTACCTATGTGATTATTTCCATAGTTATCACATATGAGAAAATCCATCTTTCCCTTATTAACTTTATCCATCTTTCTTTCTACTATCCTTTTCTTCTCTGGCTTACCTTCAAATCCATAGGACTCAGAGAATTCATTACTTATCTTATTAACACATGATACTATTTCCTCATATGATTATAATACTTGTGAGACCATTTCCTTTCTAAATTTAGGTTTAATACAATAAATGATCTGATCCTTCTTACTCTTTGGATCATTCGTATTGCTGGAAGTCTCATTCCTTTTACTAAGCGCCATTTCTAAATAATGGCATATAGTAGGTTAGTTTATGAGTCACAATGCATAATTCCAAACTTATAAAATACTTAATGTAAACTAAAAATATTATGCATATAATCTATAATCATAAAATGTATTCTTTGAGAGAGTATTTACACCTAAATCCTTCATAATGGCTTGTAAGGAAAATGTGAATTATCTTAGGAATATCCCTTGGGAGTGTCGTAACCAATAGTACATCCAGGCTCATTGTCGTGCAACAGTTCCCATTCAAATCTAGCTCATAACGGTGTTTTTGGGGTTTTCCACTAGATACATCTGTGCTAGAGATGCCTCTACCAGCTCGTATCCAAACATGGATGTATTTTTTGGAATACTCACAGAATCTCTACAGTACTGAAATTATAGAAAGTTCCCCCAAACTAATCCTCAAAGTCTATCATAGAGTAATGTTCTCTAATAAGAGTTTAACTAAATCTATTTCCAAGGATGTTGCTAAACATCCTCTGATACCAACTGTAACATACCAAACCCCATTAACCAGAGTTGGTGAATTAATTTAATACATTGGCATGATTACAAGGAATCATGTCCCAAAAGAACTACTGGAAATATAGGATTTCCCAATGGTTTAGAACCATTGGGAATGTCTACAAAACCGTTGGTATATTTAATACCAAAGGTTCTGCAAACCGTAGGGAAGTAAGCCGTTGGGAAAAACTTTTCCCAACGGTTTACAGTGAATCGTTGGGATAGGGTGGAGAAAAATTACCATATCCCAACGGTTCTGGAAAACCGTTGGGATAAAGTGCAGAAAATTACCATGTTTTTTCCAAGGGTTTTCAAAACCATTGGGAAAAACCCAAAATCTCCTCTTTTCGAATGGTTTAGAACCATTGGTAAAATAAAACCTAGACATTCTATGCCAACGGTTTTGAACCGTTGGCATAGCCTCTACAGGGAAAATTGCACAACAGCTCTGCAATTTTCCCAACAGCTCCCCAAATTGCAACGAGGTCTCAAATTTTCCCACCAGGTCTCATTTTGTGGGTTCCCTCTCATTTTTAATCCAATTATTATACCTGAAATAAACTAAAACATACATATACAATTATTGTACTAGCAATAACCAACTAACACTTACATATAGAGAACAAATTCATACACATTTAACATATAATGGTGGAACTATACACATCCATAATTAAATTAGAATTACTAACGTAATTATAAACATACATAATTCATTTAGAATTCAATTTAAAATTTAGATGACAATTATATGTGGAATCCAGAATTCAATTCATAATTTGATCTATTTTTTGTATACCATATATTTTTACCTGAAATAATGTCCATTTTAAACATAATACATACACCTGGAGTGCTACCGTCCACACCATGCCTTGGATTGAGGCGGGGTTGACTCGTACACGTCACATATGACCCATGGATCGTTGTGCTAATGTATCGACACAATACGAATGCATTTGGTTGGTTTTCCGTATTCCAGTTAATGTTTTTCAATTAAAATGACGTACTTTTGAAACAAAAGGCAGACACTTTGAGTTGTTTCAGTCACACCGCACCTCAGATTGAGGCAGTGTTGACTCGTACACGTCACATATGACCCATGCATCGTTCTCTTAAAGTTTCAATGGAAACTGAATGCGTTTGGTCGGTTTTCCATATGTTCTTAAATTGTTGTCCCTTTTAAGAAAAAGAGAGCCACTTAGAGAGATTCCAACCACACCGCGCCTCAGATTAAGGCGGGGTTGACTCGTACACGTCACATATGACCCATGGATCGTTTTTCAAATGTATCGACACAATCCGAATGTGTTTGGTCGGTTTTACATATGCCAGTTGATGTTTTTCAATTAAAATGACGTCCTTTTGATACAAAAGACAGACACTTTGAGTGGTGGTGGCCACACCGCGCCTCGGATTGTGGCGGGGTTTACTCGTACACATCACATGTGTCCCATGGATCGTTGTGATAATGTATCGACACAATCTGAATGCGTTTGGTCGGTTTTCTGTATGCCAGTTGATGTTTTTCAATTAAAATGACGTACTTTTTAAACAAAAGGTTGAAACATTGAGTGGTTCCGGCCACACCGTGCCTCGGATTGAGGTATAGTTGACTCGTACACGTCACATATGACCCATGTATCGTTCTCCTAATGTTTCAATGGAAACCGAATGCGTTTGGCCAGCTTTCCGTATGTACATAAATTGTTGTCCATTTTAAGAAAAAGAGAGCCACTTAGAGTGACTTCGACCATACCGTTCCTCTGATTAAGGCAGAGTTGACTCATACACGTCACATATGAACCATGTATCATTATGATAAAGTATAGACCCAATACAAATGAGTTTGGTGGCTTTTCCGTATGCCAGTTGATATTTTTTATTTAAAATGATGTCCTTTTGAAAGAAAAGACAGACACTTTGAGTGGTGGCGGCCACACCGCACCTCGGATTGAGGCGGGGTTGACTCATACACATCACATATGACCCATGGATCGTTTTTCTAATGTATCGACACAATCCGAATGCGTTTGGTCTGATTTCTGTATTCTAGTTGATGTTTTTCAATTAAAATGACGTACTTTTGAAACAAAAGGTAGACACTTTGAGTGGTTCCGGCCACACCGCGCCTCGGATTGAGGAGGAGTTGACTCGTACACGTCACATATGCCCCATGGATCATTCTGCTAATGTTTCAATGAAAACTGAATGCCTTTGGTCGGCCTTCCGTATGTACTTAAATTGTTGTCCATTTTAATCAAAAGAGAGACACGTAGAGTGATTTCGGCCACACTGTGCCTCATATTAAGGTGGGGTTGACTCTTACACGTCACATATGACCCATGGATAGTTGTGCTAAGGTATCTACACAATCAGAATGCGCATGGTTGGTTTTCTGTATGCCAGTTGATGTTTTTCACTTCAAATGACGTCCTTTTGATACAAAAGACAAACACTTTGAGTGGTGGTGGCCACACCGCACCTCTGATTGAGGCAGGGTTGACTCGTACACATCACATATGACCCATGGATCGTTTTTCTAATGTATCGACACAATCCGAATGCGTTTGGTCCGCTTTCCGTATGCCAGTTGATGTTTTTCAATTAAAATGACGTCCTTTTGAAACAAAAGGCAAACACTTTGAGTGGTGACGGCCACAACGCGCTTCGTATTGAAGTGAGGTTGGCTCGCACACGTCACATATGACCCATGGATCGTTGTGCTAATGTATCGACACAATCTAAATGCGTTTGGTCGGTTTTCCTTATGCCAGTTGATGTTTTCAATTAAAATGACGTACTTTTGAAATAAAAGGCAGACACTCTGAGTGGTTCCAGCCACACCACACCTCGGATTGAGGCGGCGTTGACTCGTACACATTACATATGACCCATGGATCTTTCTCCTAAAGTTTCAATGGAAACCGAATGGGTTTGGTCAGTTTTCCGTCTGTACTTAAATTGTTGTCCATTTTAAGCAAAAGAGAGCCACTTAGAGTGATTCTGGCCACACCATGCCTCATATTAAGGCGGGGTTTACTCGTACACGTCACATATAACCCATGGATCGTTGTGATAAAGTATCGACACAATTCAAATGCGTTTGGTCAGTATTACGTATGCTAGTTGATGTTTTTCACTTCAAATTATGTCCTTTTGAAACAAAAGACAGACACTTTAATGGTGGTGGCCACACCGCATCTCGGATTGATGCGGGGTTGACTCGTACACATCACATATGACCCATGTATCGTTGTTCTAATGTATCAACACAATCCGAATGCATTTGGTCGGTTTTCTGTATGCCAGTTGAAGTTTTTCAATTAAAATGACGTATTTTTGAAACAAACGGCAGACACATTGAGTGGTGCCGGCCACACCGCGCCTCAGATTGAGGCGGAGTTGACTCTTACATTTCACATATGACCCATGGATCGTTCTCCTAATGTTTCAATGGGAACCGAATGCGTTTGTTCGGTTTACCGTATGTACTTAAATAGTTGTCCATTTTAAGAAAAAGAGAGCCACTTAGAGTGATTCCGACCATTATTGTCCTCTCCCTCGTCCTCGTCCCCATCATCATCCTTTACCTCTCCCTCCTCCTCATCCTCACCCTCCTCCTGACCCTCGCCACCCGCCTCGCCCTCCTCCTCTCCCTCCTCTTCCGCATCAGACTCCTCGTCATCATCATCGTCAAGCTAGACATCGTCCTGACCACCACTGGATCTTCCACCTGGTGCACCGTATATCGAACGTATCGACGACATATACTTATCAAAAGCTGGGCTGGACTCTGCTGGAAGTGTAGGACATAGAACATTAATAAATTTCATAAACGCACTGTTTTCCCTAGCAGACTATTCTGCTGTCTCTGTGGCCCTTTTCTCAGCCTGTTCTGCCTGTTCCCTAACTTGCTGCAGCTTGGTGGCACTACAACTCGTACATGAGGATGGCCAATACCTCATCAGGGCTATCCTAGGATGGCTGTGTACTCTGCAAGAATGCTCCTCTCCCAACACCTGATGTAAGTGATCTGTTGGCCCAAAATTGTCTAGTTCTTGGGAATCGAGGGCCTCTAAAGTAGCCTGTTACAAATATAAATATATCATTAAGTTACAAAATAGATATTAAAATATAAATTCAACAGATTAAAACTTACAATCTGATGATGAGTCGCTTCATTGACGACACTTCCATCCTTTATTCTTCTACTCGAGCAAAACAGTTTTGCTCGAGGCACACGTCTTTCAATATTTTGTATTTTCCTCTACAATGACATTGAAAAATAAAGTTATATGAAAAATTTAGAAAACTTTTAAATAATTGAAGAAACAAAAGAAAGTGTAAGTCGTAAAGAAAAGTTATAAACAATTGTCATACATGCTTCCTCTCATGATCAGGCATCGTAGTGCGTCCCAGTGTGTGGAGGTATTTTTTTGCATCAATGTTATTTTTATTTTTTCTAGATGATTCCTAAATAAAATTCGAAAATGCATCAGATATTATTGATGAAAAACATGAAAATTATTATTTAAATACCTCAAATGTTATTAATACCTTAAACATGGTACTCGTCCAATGAGTAATCATCTGAAAATACTGCTCTATAGGACAATCATCCACCACTGGTACCGCCTCTTACTCAGTGACAACTCTAGCAACCCAGCCAATATACAACTCATTCTTGTAGGCTCTCCAAAGCTCTCCTAAATCCTTTAGACGTTCTGATCGTGCACCCTCACCATCGGGAAAATTAAATCGAAGCTGAAATCAAAATATTAATTCATATAAATACAAAAATAATTCATGGAATTAAATAGAACAGATTTTTTTACCCATATCCCTGCCCAATCTCTATCTGTGACCTCATGTGGCAAATGTCTCCATGATAGTGGGCTGATGGGAATGATGTCGGAGTATTTGGAAAGCGTCGCCAAAAAACTCCGACATTGTTGCCCTGTTTTCTCAACCATTTGGTTGTCTTAATTATAATCCACCATAACCTGTGTGCGGAAGTTCCACACCGAACGCAAGCGTTTACTCCCCCGCCCACGCCTCCTATCAGTAGATGTTTCTTTCATGAAAGAAAACAAATATTTTATCAAAAAAATTTATAATAAAAATTAATATTTCTATAAAAAATTGTTAGGGTTCTATAAATATACCTGTGTCGTTCTGATCGCTGAGTGCCGCTGGATCCACAGAAACTGATGGAACTCCCTATGGTGGAATAGGAGTCGAAGACGATGGAATATAGAAGCTCGAAGAGACAGAAGTTGAAGGAAAAGAAGATGGGACAGTTGTCTGACCGGATGCAGACTGAGGAGTGGAAATCATCATGGGATGTGAAAATGATGGGCCAGAAGATGCAGAAGGTAGTGAAAACATGGGAAGCCTAAATATCCCGTGTGTCTCTAACGACCCTCTGGGATCAGAATGTGGGAAGGATGACATGTCAGTGGGAGGGGCATGGTCTAGTCGAGTACGCGCAGCTGCTCATCCACTTTTGGTACGAACTCTCCTCGTACCATCGGCCTGAGTACTAGGACCAGTACTAGGATCCTCGTTGAATAACTATCGACGTATAAGTGGATCCTACAAAAATGTTTACAAAAAAATTAATCACATGACATTATATATTTTTTAAATATATCAATTTGAAATAAATTTCTCACTACAGGAACTAATGATGGAATTCCCAACTCCGTCATTCGACGATTGTTATCCATCATTTTTTCCTTCTTCTCTCTTGAATTGGATTCATTTCCTTCATTTTAAAAACAAATATGTAATTAATTAGAAAAAGAAAACTAATGTGTAACCCAAAAAACTAAATATATGGGGGAATAGGGGGATTCATTGGTAATTTAGTTATCAATTGTTTTAGAAGATCATGAATGGATTTAATAAATCATACAAGTTTTAATGTTCACGAAGTTAGAAATATTCTTTGACAATGTTTGAATACAGTTCAATTCCAAATTATAAAATGAAATTCAAATAAAATTGTAACCAATAAACATTGAAAATTCACATAATCGTCAATTAAGCTATAAATTGTTTTATAAGAGCTTGAATGTATTTAATAAATCATACAAGTTGTAATGTTCACCAAGTTAGAAATATTGTTTGACTATGTTTGAATACAGTTCAATTCCAAATTAGAAAATACAATTCAAATAAAACTGCAACCAATAAACATTTAAAATTCACATAATGGTCAATTAATCTATAAATTATTATAGAAGAGCTTGAATGGATTTAATAAATCATACAATTTGTAATGTTCACCAAGTTAGAAATATTGTTTTACTTTGTTTGAATACAGTTCAATTCCTAATTAGAAAATGGAATTCAAATAAAACTGCAACCAATAATACTTGAAAATTCACATAATGGTCAATTAAGCTATCAATTGTTTTAGAAGAGCTTGAATGGATTTAATAAATCATACAAGTTGTAATTTTCACCAAGTTAGAAATATTGTTTGGCTGTGTTTTAATACAGTTCAATTCCAAATTAGAAAATGCAATTCAAATAAAACTACAACCAATAAACATTTAAAATTTACATAATGGTCAATTAAGCTATCAATTGTTTTAGAATATCTTGAATGGATTTAATAAATCATACAAGTTGTAATGTTCACCAAGTTTGAAATATTGTTTGACTATATTTGAAAACAGTTCAATTCCAAATTAGAAAATAAAATTCAAATAAAACTGCAACCAATAAACATTGAAAATTCACAAGTCACCTATCAATTGTTTTAGAAGAGCTTGAATGGATATAATAAATCATACAAGTTGTAATGTTCACCAAGTTAGAAAAATTGTTTGACTATGTTTGAATACAGTTCAATTCCAAATTAGAAAATGCAATTCAAATAAAACTGCAACCAATAAACATTGAAAATTCACATAACGGTCAAGTCAGCTAAAACATAATTGTGATCAATACTAAATCAATTTGAATATTACCAACCATTACAACCCAACTCGAGGTAAACCAAAATAATTGAGAACATGGATGAATGATTCTATATATTTTCAACCACAACTTCAGGTTCACAATCAACTCTGACAATTGAGCTATTTGAGTAATCAAAAGAAATAAATGGATTGGTTCCAATGGCACTAGGGACAGTGTCAATTCCATCATCACCATCATCAAAAATATGTCTTGGAATTACTTCAACTATGACACCAAATTCAGGTCGAAGTTGGTCTTTGACATAAAAAACTTGTTTAGCCATTGATGCCAACACATATGGTTCTTCAGTAGCAAGAGTGCGAGTCATATTAATTTCTAAAAATCCATAATCATCAATAAATGTTCCATGTCTTGTCATCGAATCAACCCAATGGCATTTCATCATTGTGACTCGTCCATGAGAGTAATAATCCAATATTATTATTTTCTCAACAACTCCATAATAACCCACATTTTCAAATCGCGGTCTACTTTCTGATGCACTGGCATAACATCTGTTGTGGCGGTAACCATAACACCATCATGTTGTGTTCTCATGTTCTTTTCTCATTCACTAACAATAAATTTGTACCCATTGATAACAATTGATTTACAGTCACGAACCACGGTATTAGGACCAAAAGTGAAAGCTCTTATTTCCTCAGAAACAGAGTCAGCAGACAAACTCAATACCTGTAATATAAATGACTATTAAACATAATTAAATATTGTTATAATTATTTTAAACATTAATTTTTTATACCTTCAATTTTAACCAAGCAGAAAACTCTTTGCTATGCAAAGTCTCTCTCATTCTTAAAGATAAAGAAATATGATTCCTATTTATCATTATTTTATGTTCCCTGTAGATAAAAAATATTAATAATTTAACAGATATATATGTGAGATATACATAATCAATTTAGTTACCTGATATAGTCATCAAACAAATCACAGTTGAACAACATTGTGCGATGTGCCATCTCCCGCTCTTCATGGCATAATGTCTTCAATGTATATGATGCAGGAATTCCTCCTGTTTGGGGAAGTGATGGAAAACTGGGTTCAATTTTCTCATACTTTTCTTCTTCATTTCTCATTGGTCTGTTCAATCATGAAGTAAGATCAAACAAATACATCGAGAAGAAATCCATACATTCTTGAGACAAGTAACCGTTCACGATAGAACCTATGGGATGATTTCTGTTTCGGACATAAGACTTTAATGTGAACATATTAATTTCAGTTGGATACATCCAATGAAAAGAAAAAGGTCCTCCGAGAAGTATTTCAGTGGGAATATGGACAGTCAGATGCAGCATGCATGTGAAAAATGATGGAGGAAATATTTTCTCCAACTCACAAAAAATTAATGGGGAATCTGTCAACATTTTTTGCAAGAAAGACTTGGACAACATCTTAGCACAAAGATCTGTAAAAAAATGGCACAACCAAGTAACAGCCACCCTTACATTATTGGACAAAAGATGACAGATTGCTATTGGAAGCAACTCATATAGTAGAACGTCATAATCATGAGTCTTCATCGATTTTAGCTTCAACTCTCTTATGTTGACCCTTTAAGATATGTTGCATGAATATCCATCAAGAACTCTAATAGTCTCTAATAATTCCAGAATTTTTTTCCCATAGGTGTCAACACATAAGAAGTACATGGAAGTTGCCATTTATTTTCACTGATACGCACAGGATGCAATTATGGTCTGATGCCCCAATCCACCATGTCAAGCCGAGATCATAAATCATCTTTTGTCTTCCCCTTGACATTTAGAAGAACTGAAAGAAACATTTCACATATATTCATTTCAATATGCATTACGTCTAAACAATGAAGTAACAAATTGGTTGACCAATAAGGCAAATCAAAAAAGATACTCTTCTTCCTCTAATTGTAACAGGTTTCAGTGGAAACATTCTTTCTCTTTCCATATTTCATTTGACCCTTCCCGAACGAAAAACTGAAATCTTTCAATTCATTAAGCACGTCAGTTCCAGACATACAGTGACGTGGATCATCGGTCTCTATGGTATTATAAAATCTTCGACGATTCATTCTATATGGATGATCCTTTGGAAAGAATCGTCGATGTCCCATAAAACCGAAACTACAACGATGTTTTAGTCTTCTGGATCGTTTATTCTTCATACAAACTTGACATGACAGTTTTCCCTTCGTGATCCATCCAGACATCATTGCATAAGCCGGAAAATCATTGATCGTCCCCATAAGCGCAACACGCATATGAAATATGTCTTTCGAACATGCATCGTATGTGTGCACACCCACATCCCAATGAAGTTTCAAATATTTTATTAAAGGTTTCATGTATACATCAATATCAATGCCAGGATCAGAAGGACCGGATATGAGTATACTTATGAAAGTGAAAGGTTTTTTCATACACAACCATGGTGGAAGATTATAAATGTGTATAAAAACAGGCCACGTGCTGTGCGAAGTATGCATCTACCCAAATAGATTAAAACCATCTCATGAAAGACCCAGCCTGACATTACGCACGTTAGCTGCAAAATAAGGATGTCGAGCATCAAATATCTGCCATGCAAATCCATCTGTAGGATGAACCAACTCATCATTAGTCTTCTTTCTCTCGGTATCATGCCATCTCATTTTTATTGATATTTCATCAGACAAAAAAAGATTCTGAAGTCTGGGTATCAGTGGAAAGTGCCACATTACTTTTTGTGGAACGCGGGATGGTGTTCCATCAGATTTTGACTTCTAGCGGGATGTGCCAAATTTTATACAATCATTTTGTTCAGCGGTGACCTCCCAGAATAAACTGCAATCTTTCGGGCATGCATGAATTTTGTTTCTTGAAAATCCAAGTTCCTCAACAATCTTCTAAGACATATAGTGGTTTGAGGGAATATACTCATCATCTGGAAGTAAATCCTTCAAGAGGGTAAGAATGTAATCGATTTCTATATTATAAATTCCATACATATTTTTCCCATGAAACAATCAGATTAAAAATTCCAGCTTTTTCATTTTATCGCATTGTCGATATACTGGAGTCATGGAAGCATCATTCAATTTTTTAACCCTATCAATATCATCATTTTCACTAGATGCGTCAGTTGTCCTCATATCAAAGTCTTCTTGAGTCGAAATCCTTTCTTTTTCATGATAACGAATAAATGGAAACCGATCATCTAACAATATCTCCATTCCGGTCCTTTCATTTCGATCACCACCAATTTGAGATTTCATTTTCTCCCCATTGTGATACCATACAAAGTAGTTTGCTTGAAAACCATTTTTGGTTATGTGGTAGCTGACTTCTTCATGGATCAACCAAGGTCTACCAACACAATTGGAACATGGGAAGTGTATACGACCACTATCTGAAGCATTGTGAAATGCAAAATCTATAAAGCTCTCCAATGTTTTTTGAAAATCGCTTGAGATCCGATCGGTTTCATACATCCATATTCTGTCAATTCTATAAAAAGAATTTATATAATTCATTTTTTCATAAACAATTCAATAGGATTGAACTTTAATAGAAAATACATTTAAGTAAACGATAAAGGAAGAAGTTTCTAGTCGATGTAGTGAAATGAACCCCACCCTCATAAGAGTGAGTATTGGCCAAGAAGGACACATAATATACAATGTACAATGAGAACCATATTTAGTTGACCCTAAAGTTATATTAGTACAGTCATTTTGGGAGAAATGGAATATATGATCCTGGTTAACTGATGAATTCAAAAGCTCATATTCCATATGTTGGACACTATCTATGGTAAGAAATCCTGTGTGGATGAGTTGACATCACTCAATTTGTTACATGCTAGTGAGAATGAGGGCTTAAATTAATGAATTGAGTTCACTGATACCATGGAAACCATTATACACACCACGTTAACCCTTATACACACCATATGAACCCTTATACCATATCATCATTATTACAACCATTAATAACAACTTATTAAATAACATCACTAGTTAAAAATAACCAAATTGAACACAAATCAATAATAATATTGGATATATCAAGTAAAATGAAGTCATACTAACTTACATCATAAATGACCACCCACAACCATGATTAATGACAACAAAGCTCCCCTTTCAGCCAAATAAAAAGCGAAAACAAAAACACATAGTTGTAGAATAAAACTTCATTTGTGTGAAGAATAATAATCTCATGGTCCTCATGATATTTGAACCAGGCAGTCATGATTTTCGAGATGAACTTGTATCCATGAAACCATATGAGAAACACGATTCAATACATGCATTTTTCTGATTTTCCCAAGCATTTTGAGGAACCCAAAATCAGTGAAAATGGTCATTGTGTTTTAAAAATGTGATTGAATAACACATGTACGAGGTCAAAGGCAGAATAATTAATGGTTATATTAGAAAAACTAATATTCACTAATATTGCGAATTTGACATTCTGTGAATTAGTTTCATGAAGGAGGAATAAGTACTACTTACGGACCACATACTATTTGGCAAAGTTCAAGAAAACACTCCATATGTTCTATTGTACAAAGGATAAGTGAACAGTGTGTCATTTTAAATATATATAGATTTTTATAGATACAAGATACATACTTGTTATATAATACACATAGTGTACAAAAATTAAGATGAACACGATCTTCATGTTTGTCATGATCTTAATGAAAGGAGTGATTTTTATGAAATAATATCAATAAATATTACAAACAATTTCTTATTAGTTCATATACATGAAGCTATAATATTTGAAGCAGATTAAAAAAACTATGAATCTTCAAAATTAGAACACAATAAAGAGACAACATGCCCTTATAAATGTAAATGTGTAATGAAAACATTAATTGGACATACACCGATATAGAGATTTGAGTACACAATTCGTGGAACAATCATAATATTGTACAAAAACCCTAAAAATTAGAAATAACAAAATCCAAGAATAGAAGTATATGATTTATAAGAGGTGGAACTATATCCTTGATAAAATATAGAAGGATTCTAACCTGGTAGGTGCTGATCTGATAGAAGATGTGGGGATTGGGAAGTCCTTCTACTGAGGAATCGATCCAGGAGACGAGCGGAAGGCTTATGGAATCGTGCGGAGGCCGCTGCCTTCATTTTTGGTATTTGGGGCTTTTTTTCCCAATAGTTCTTAAAAACGATTGGGAAAAACCAATATTTCCCAACAGTTTTATAAAACCGTTGGGAAACCTAGGAAAACCCAATCTTTCCCAACAGTTTTATGAAACCATTGGGAAAACTATGTTGTCCCCCCACTTTTCCCAACGGTTTCATATAACCATTGGTAAAAGTAAATTCTTCAAGGTCTTTCCCAACGGTTTATATAAACCATTGGGAAAGACAACATATGCCAGCGGTTCAAGGAACCGTTGGTATACAACTGTTGGGAAAACTCCCCTTTCCAGTAATGAAGACCGATCAGTTTAGCAGTCTTGGAAAATAGATTACATACATGAACGTTACATTACACATTCTAACATACAACAACAAAATAATCCTTTGAGAAATCCATTGTTCCATTAGCTTAACCCTGCATCTGAAACATAAATCAGTTCTTGGGATCCTAGGAAAATGAAACATAAGAAAGGGGTGAGCTCAAACGCTCAGTAAGGGTAATAAATACAGCGGAAGATAGCATAAATTTTATGCATGGTGAATAATTGGAACCACATGCCTTTACCAATAATGAACATGAATACTTTTATGGCAGGAATATGAGTTGAGTAAATAATTCCATAATAAAACATAGTCATGGGTATTTTGTTAGTATAATAACCACATGAACCATCAATTCTATTTACATAATGAGGGAATGTATAATTCCTGACATTATGAAACATTTTTTCATGGCCTCGGCCAAGATGTATAAAAATGATTAAGGCCTCGGCCAAAACCACATATCAAAATTTAGAAAGGCCTCAGTCAATTCCACATCAAATTGTCTCATGAGACCTACCGATGCATCGAGGAGCTATAGTGTGCGCCACCCGTCACTTTCTAAGTAAAATAAATTCCTCATATGAAAAGGTTAAACATAACATAAATATTCGTATTAAAACTAGCATACGAAAGGTAATACATTATACATAAACCATGAATGGTATAAAAAATAAAATCCATAGTCAAATATATCACAAAACCTTCAATACAATATGGATTATTTGTATAATAATAAATCAACTTCAGACATGTCTAAAATCCATCAAGGGATGTTGGCATAGATGAAAATTATTTGTAAAACTCTTTGATAGAAATATCCCTTTTTCATGAAAACATTTAAAAGTCAGAAAATTTATAAAGAAAGAAATTTAATGAAATTTTTGAATCAAAGTGTCTCATACCACTTTGAAACCTCTGAAAGCAATTAACATTTAAAAACATTCATGTCCATATAAATAAATCCTTAAAACCATTTTAAAAACATGGACATTAATGAAAAAGGTTTAGAAGAATATATCTTTAAAATATTTAAAATGATTTTTTATTAAGAGAGTCCCTTAAAAAATAATACATTTGAAAATAATTTTATGAAACATGGACATGGATAATAAATAACTCCCAGTAGATACTCACGTAAAAACATCCTCAGATAATAAAGATACTGTGAAATTAACCCTTACCTTGTACTTTCTGTTGGTTGAGGGTACATTTAACCTCCTGTATAATGACCATAGTATGTTAATAAATTATACCAGAACCATATTCATATTTATTATATAATAAATGACTCATTTATGACTTTATACTACCCATTTAATAATTATTTCCATGTTAATTTAACATTTTGGGTAATAATCACTTTCTTTATCGTATGTGTTTTAACTTGTAATTTTTTATCATATCATTTAGATCAGGATTTAAATGAATCCAGAATATAAAACATGGTTTATATATCATATATATTTAGAATATAAATATTTTTAATAGATTTATATATGAAATGGATGGAACAATTTATGTAGACGGTAGGCCGTACGTATGCATAAACGCTGTTTCCGTTTGCATATCATATTGAACAGAAGTAAGTGAATATGATATATGTAAGTAAAAATATACATAAAAACATATGTATATATATATCTCCAGTATCATCATTATATCATATATCTCATTGTTATTATTCATATATATTTTTATAAACATCGTTGAATGGTTAACATGGAAATGAATCTCATCGCGTCGTGGAGACGATAATCCGTACGTACGCACAAGCGATAATATCAATCTTTAGATTTAAAATCATATGTGAATGGATGTTATAACATATATACAGAATCATTAACATGTTATATTTATTATTTAAATCAATTATACATCATTATTATACCCATCCAAAAAATAATGTATTGATTAACAATTACACCAAGACGTGGAGATGGTAAGCATTACGTACGCACATATGATGACATGTCATTCAAAGGATGGATAGAAAAATTAATATGGTTTTAACATATATATAATTACATCACACTATATAGAAGAAATGGGATTTATTATTTTATAATGGAAACAACAAAGAATGACGAAGTGGAAGAAGAAAGGAACATGAAAGAGGTGGTGAGATATTTACCTTTTCTTCAGGTTCTTCTTTGTGATTTGATCAAAATGGATCCTTAAAATGGATTTATGACTAATAAAATTCCTCTAGGATTAAAGGAGGAATGTTTATAGGTCATTTGGGCAGGGTTTTGCCGAGCCAAATGGCTTTGATGGTGTGAATTAGAGAGAAGGGTGAGTGCCCTTTTATAATCAGGGTGAGGGGCACCTTAGGAAAAGCTATCAATATTATTTTATAATAAAATAATTTTCAGTTTCTAATGGCTCAAAAATATATTATTTATAGTCAAAGGTGGGTATGGGTAGACAACCACTCATCCAATAGTTTTTAGACAGGTTTGGGTCAGTATATTAACTTTATCATTTAGATTTAACTCATAGTTAAATAGTTTGACATTTACCATGTATCTTTGTATTTTTATATTATATGGTTAATAAACCTACTATATACATCCAAAAAAACACCAAGGGTTTTATTAATGATACACCTATCATACTATACATATTTTGGCCGAGCATTATATTTTTAAAAATAGAATATCAATCAATAATATAATATTTGTTTGAAAAACTCTTTTATATCAATTTTGACACTATATGGTATTTTGTTTTTGCTAAATTCATAACGGAATTATTACTTCAAAAATAATTTATAAAACCAATCATAACATATCATTTTAAGCTATAAAATTAGTTTAATTCATAAAAAGTTTCAAATTACATTTATTTGGATATTTATGATATCAATTATTTTAATATTTCATTAATAAGGTAATTACCTCATCATCATTGTGTAATAAATAAAATAAATTATATATTGTCTAAAAAATATAAATAAAATACCATTATGTAAGAAATATTTTTATATTTTAAATGAATATTTATAGTAAAAAATATGACTTATATAACCTCATGTAAAAATTGATTTACTAAAAGATATTTCTTTATGTTATTTTTGTCGTTACGTTATGTTAATTAAAATAATGTGTCGATATCATTCAAAAGTGGCTCCATGGGGTCCTAAAATCGACCCAAGGATGCCGATGGTCGTCCATGACTCATAGAAAAAGGTTATGACAATTTTTAATGTAATTTTATATTACTATAATATTCCTCCTACCTTAAATTACCCTATTTACCTATAACCGCGTTAAATAAAAGTCAAATGTTACTATTCACCAAAAATTATTTTCATCTTATTGAACAACATTTTACTTACTGATATCCAACGTGTCACTCGTATTTTTAAAATTCAATTCATAGAAGCGGTAAAATTATGTTTTATGCAAATTTGCAAAAGCTCCTAGGAGTTGGGTAAAAGACTGTAAAAAGTTCGATAAAATATTTTTATATCTAAATTTATTATAAACTGACTCCAATGAATTAAATTGAACTTATATAGGTATTATGAATCTATTTTGACCTAAAATAAATTTAAATAAAATAAATAATTATTTAAATAAAAATTCGGTTTTAAACAATTACTCAGGGTTTTTCACAATTAATCAAAAATTGAATGTTTTCAGAAAAATACCAAAAATTCACCATAAGAAAATTTTGATATTCAAAATTAAAAAATGAATTCTATTTTTCCAATCTCAAATCATAGATGCTTAATTAATTAATTTCAAATTAATTTCCATTGTCAAAAGAAATAGCATGTTTTTAAGAAACAATATCTATCAAAAGATTGACACTTGTTTATGTCCAATTTCAAAGTGAAATTAATTATATTGATCAAATTGTTTTAAATGATAAAATTATAATCTAATTATACTTAAAAACCAATAAAATTAACAATTTGACACTATAAATTATTTCAATTAAAAATTTGTTTTTAATTAAAATTTAGTAATTTTCACTATTCGCCAAAATATGAAGGTTATTAGAAAAATACCAAAAATTATCAAAACTAAATTTTTATGACCCGATTCTAAATAAGATGTTTACTAAATATCTAAAACTGTCAAATATTGGATTTACAAAGGGTTCTCCATAAAAATGTGGTAAAATTGCATTTTCTAAAAAATACACCCATAATCTAAAAAATTGAATTTGTTCTTATATTATTTATAAGAAAGACATAATATGGAAGTCAAAATTATATGGAGTCTATAAAATTCAAAAAGTAGTTAATACTATTGATATCCTATTTTGAATGGCTAGTTTGGTAAGTCGTAGTGTGCTTGAACTCCATTTTGCGTGTAGTTAAAGTTATTGAATTACTTTGATGAAATGACATACTATAAAATCATGGGGGTGTTACATTAGTTATGAAATAAAATATTTTATGTGTTTTCATGGAAGGATGTGTTGTTATTTTTAACATGAAAACCCAATTACTTTGATGAAAAATTACATGATTGTTATTTCCATTAAATTAATGTAATATGAAGATGTGTGATTTGATTAGAATTATTCAAGAAATAGGTAAATTTGGGTTTGGGGTAGATGGGGCACATTTATAGAAAAATATTTTTTGGGAGAACACAACACTAAATGTCTTTTCCAGATGATATGTATCCTATTTGGACACTTCAGCTATACATTCGGGGTGTGTCATGTGTCAAGTGTAGAATTAAGAATATTATATAGGGAAAATACATAACATATTATTTTACTTAGTGGTTTTAAGAATTATTATAATTTCACCCCATAACCACATTAAACCCCTTATCCTTCCCCCTATATCCCTTGAACTACATGACCTATCTGTTTTACTCTTGTATGGATTCATCATTCTTGACTAGGCTCTTACCATCTTCGGTCGAAGTGTTTTCAATTGTGTTGTCCCTCTTTGAGAATGTTTAACTTCCTGTAGTAATTCTTTGTGGCCACTATGTATAGTTTCATATTTGTTGTCTCAAATACATAATTTTTATATTCATGAGTTTTGATTGATCTATATTGAATTAAGATATTTATTTTATCAACATAGGTTTCCAATGGTTTAAGTGGTAATATTTTACCATCTTACAATATTTCTAAGTGATGTCATATGATTTCGTTTACGCAGCTACATGTGTTTTCTTAAAACATATATTCCAAAGTTATCAATGATACATGAGGGGTTGTAAATGGTATAATTGATGGTGTGAGGTTTATTTATTTCAATTAATATTTATTAATAATAAAATAAAATTTAGTGAAATGATCTTGTATATGGATGTCCACCATGTGTAGATAAGATTAATTTTAGTTTCAAATTCTTGTTAGTGGTGCCAACACACATAGAGAATGGGTTAGGGTATTATAATGAAACCTCCTTCAATTATGAAGGGATTGAGGTCGGTAAATGAGTAGACTATGTATTTTAGAGGGGTTGTGTTTAAGAAGTATCCAAATGGATAGATTCTTATGGTATGGTCAGATATTTATTATATTTTTGTTCTTTATTCATCCTTTTTAGCTTGAGGTGTTGGTTTTGGGGACTATTATAATAGTTATACAATTAGTTGAGGTTAATCATAGTTTCTAGGGATTAATTAAAATGTGTGTATAGGTTTGAGTCAAGCATATTATTATCTATAATTACCAATGTCATTATTTTATATTAATTTGTGGAAAATGTGAAATATTTACCCAACAAAAGGGGTCAGTTGTGAATATGTATTTTGATCAGAATTACAAGAGCAGGGAAACTCTTAGTGGTTGTTTTTGGATTTTATTCCAAGGTGTGTTTAGAGATCGAATATTGTTTTGATCCTGGTGATGTTATAACCGTGTGTTACAAACACTATTGGGTACCAAGTAGTAGTGGTCCAGTTACATGACGAGATATAGGTGGTATTAAAATTTAGTCACCATCTGCCGAGTTCCAAGTGGATGGGAATTGGGTAACTGATATTGATCTCATGAGAACTGTACTTATATTATGTACATAAATTACCCAATGAATATTTTTTCAGTTTAATTTTTATTTAATTTTTAATAATTTCATAGTTTTCCCCTCATTAAATTTACATGTAATGGACCCTTTTGGAGGGACATTTGACAACTTGATCCCATCCATCTTATTCCAACTGATTCCTCCTAATTGTTGTTGGTATTCAAGATTATAATATCATACTCTTGAGGTAAATAAGATATTTTTACCTTCATTATTCATCTTATTAATTACCTCTAATTTATTTTGTATTTATGTATGGTTTTTATGGTGTTTCTTTCTAAATTATAGTAACAAACTCCACAACAATGAGATTTTTGAGTGAGGTTGATACATGAAAATTTGATGTAATGAATGAAAATATAAATTTTTCATATTTGTCAATTTTTTCATCCAATGATTTTATTTTTTAAATTATGTTCTAATATAATAAAATTAATGGTTTTAGTAAATAATGTTTTTCTTGGAATAGTTTATGAACATCTCATTTTAACTTATTTTGGGCACCGCTCATCATTTCAACGTTGTGGGTTTGATCATGGTGTTTTTTATTAAAAATTATTTTATATAGTTTAATTAATTTTAAACAACAAAAATTTATTATATGTGTGTTATTGGTGAGATCGGGGTTCATGTCATTGTGGGAGCTTATGGTAGTTGTTATAGGATTGACTGAGGATGGATGAAGTAAGGATTAATGTTGGTAAATCCATCTCGAGGAAGGTGGTACCTAGGATACTATAACATATGCATTTTTATGCATACTCGAATTTTATTTCATGGGGGATTGTACATGGGTTATTTTGAATTGGATCAAGAGTACCATACGTAGTAATTTTGGTGGCTTAGAGCCTCATAATCATTTATGAAAGTGATCCTAAGAACATAAGTGATTCAGAATCATCAAGTGAAAATTTCATGAATGTTATGTAGATATTTCGTGGATTATAATGGTATATATTAGCTTTTTGGGATTAGGGTGAGGTTTAGATAGAATATGTTGGTTTTCCCATGAATGGCATGGAAGACATGGTTTGTTAGGGATAGTGTGTGAAGGAACAAATTGATTTTCTTCCCATTGATTGTTGTTAGAATCCTCATGAGTGTGAGTAATAATATTATTCATATAAATGAGACTTATAAGTCCATAAAGGGTAAGAATATTGTGAATATGATTATTTTATCAAGATGGTGGGATTAATCACTCTTAAATATGATATGTTAGATGAGATACAACTGTGGGTTCAGTGAATTATTTTTTTATTTAAAAATGATGAGTTATCTTGGGATAAGTGGTGAATTGGACAAAGGATGTCCCTGAATATTTTTATTTTTATTAAGGTATGGTGATTTAATATTCGGTATATTAGGGATTAAATTGAATAGGGTCCTTTTGGGGTGAAAAATGTTTGTTATTACTAGTGAAAAGAGGTTGTGTTAGGTCAAAAAAACATAGTGGATGTGTTCAAGGGTTGCATAAGGATGATAGTGGGTTCAGTAGGCCGTTTTATTGATAATATATTATGGCATTAGAATAGTATCCTATGAGGATTGATAGATTATTAGACAGAAATTCAGAGTTAGGGCTAGGTTGTAATTGACTAGTTCCTATGTAGTAAGTAGGGTGTTAGATACACAATTTTATTGGATGTCACTGAGATATAAAACTTGAGGATAAGTCTCCATATTTTTTTGGTTCACCATACCTATGTTGATGGAGGCTTGGTGTATGATTTAGTTCCTAGAATTCACATCCAATGTGATATGTTGTTGGCATTAGATTATGTATGATTTCTCACTATATGTGAAATGGTGTAGTCAGCTAATGGTTTTTGAGACCACAACATGATGTATATGTTCTTTGAGTGAGACATAGATTGAATCCTATCTATAAAAATTCACACTTTTCATATAGAGATAGTACATCTAAATAAATCAATATTAACTACATAAAATAATTAAACTAATAAAAATCTATAGTGGTTTAGTATCTCTGGAAACTATTAAACAAGAACAATTGATTTCTAAAACATCTATATCCTATCCCGCTAAATCATTCATTACTAGAACCCGATTTGACATGTCATAAATAATAACATTAATTTTATCCTATGAAAATATATTCAAGAAAAAATTGTGATATTAGATGCTCAGTAATGGTATGTATGGGGGATATCAATCGTAACATAAAAATATCGACATAAGAACATGAACAAAACATTTTAAAATTATAACATCCATATCAAAGATCATAATCATGAGTCACGTAATCGAACATAGATTATCATAATACATTATTCATAAGAGAATAATAGTGGAATGATCCATTGAGTTGTGACATACACATAATCATAGAATATCATTTCTATAATAATCTCGTCTCTTTTACAAAAAATAATAATTGTGGAATGGGTTCTATTCCCAAACCACTATAATGTTAATGGTTCACTACCAAGTCTATCATAGTGGAAAAATTCAATTACTAAAATGGTTTATCATTCAATTATAATCTTGTCCATATCAAGAGATATAAATCAATACCCAGTGCATTATAAGGAGATAAAGGTCCCACCCATATCATAATGAAAACTATATATATGTTTTCCATAAGAATATTAACCAGTAAACATAAAAGAACACAAGAAAATAAATGAATTTGATAAACATCTCATCATAATATAACCCTTGGAAAAAAATATGTTTTATAAATATTTTATCATTTCATCATAAACATGAACTATTCAGAGAATGAATAAAGATTGTATTTATTTATAATATCACCTAATAAAGCATTAAATAAATTTATTATATATGGAAAATAAGTTTGAAAAACGACATGTATTAATTCTTAGTGAAATATCATTTATATTTTGATATCATTTCATATAAATGCAGTGAAATTATAAATGAAAATATTTTCATTGAAAAAAAAGTTTAAGAAAATATGAGATTATTTATGACATTACGAATCATGGTGATAATAATATCCACTCATAACGTATAATTTAAGATAAATTCCTTTATTATTTATGTTTGGAAATTCAAAATGAACCCTGTTTAGAAAATGGAAAAAGGAACCATTTCAAACCATTTTGTAAAAAATTAGACATGAGTAAAAATAAATCTAAAAAATCGTAAGAGAATATTAAAAAAATTAATATTATTTTAGAAAACATGGACAAGGAAGAAAATTATTTTTTAATTGTTATTTTTGGAAATTATTTTTAAAATAAATTCACTTGTAAATTTCATATCATGGATGTGAGTATTAATCAAATGAATAAAAAAATTTGTATCCACTATAAATAAACATGAAAAATTTGGAAATAAAACATAATATATTAAGAATTCAATCCACATAAAATAATATCAAAGTATTAATAACGATGTATACTTTTAACTCAATGAAAATGAATTGGGTTACAAATTCCCTTATAAATTTGTAATTAGTGAATCATATTCCGCATAAAATTACTAAAAGTGAAGCATCTAATTCCAGGATGAAAATGAGATTATTCATATGATATATTAAAGTGTAATATATACTCCAAACATTAGAAATATGGGGTAATAAGAAATATATATCACATAAGTAAATTTGACACAAGGAACCATTACCTCAAACATCCCTTTAGTTTTTCATAAGTTAATATTCTCTTGAATACGAAAACATCGAAGGTCTCACTACGGGATATAGAATTTGTATTTGGGTGATACCAGTTGTACTTGGACTTTGGGAGCATGGGTAGGAGAGGGTTTTCTAGATATTTTGGGATCTTCAAGGATTTTGAGGAGTTATGGGGTAGTGATGAGTGGTATTAATACTTGAGAAAGGTGGGATTGTGTGATCAAATAATGATAATTGTATATTAACTGCAAACCACATTTTTGTAGCATTAATTACAACTAATTTGGATGAAATTAATTTTATAAAGGCATGATAAGGTATTGAAATATAAAAACACTCAATTTTTTTTTGATATTCTAGGCTTTTACCTTTTATCTTTAACTAGCTTCATTACCTTACAAATATTGTGGTAAATATTTTTTTAGCATTGTAAAGATTTATGACTAAAAATGAAAATGATATGATAAAATAATATTTAAATATTTATTTAAAATATGTAATCTATTTTTAGAAATTAAAAACCTATATGATTCAATTTTAAATTTAAAATAAAATAATAAAAAATTAACGAAAACATGATATTTTATAAAACTGTCTTATTGCCAAAGATGCTCTTATAAAATAATATAATAAGAGGATTGTTTAAATATAATTAATTATATTAAATCTAACTAAAAATTAATTATGTTACATTTAGATAAAATTAAAATTATAAAACACATTTTCTATTTAATTAAAATGAGAGTTTCATAAATATAAGAATTTTTTACTATCAACTAAAAAATCAATTTTTTAGAAAAAAATTCAAAAAATTCATCCAAATATAATTTTTACATTCTAAATCCAATAATTATGTTAATTTTATCAAATAAATTTTTTAAATGTATGAAAATTTATTTATATTTAATTTTGTCTAAATAGATATAAAACATTCTTTTTGAAAAAACATATACTTGAAAAAATATTGACATTACTAAAAATTATGTTCATATTCAAAAAGAAATAATTAATAATATAAAATTTAATTGGAAAATATTATTGTTTATAGTGTTGTTAATAATTTTCATTCCTTAATATTTAATGGCTATATTATAATAATTGGGTAAAAATATAATATTTTGGAGTTTATTTATGCTTGTTGTTCTGTGCAAAGTAAGATAACAAAGAGATTAAATTTATTTTAATAAAGGGAAATTGCATATAATATTTGGGTGTTACATTATACCCCTATTAAAATAAATCTAAGTATTGAAATTCATCACATACATACAAATAAATAAGGATACATCTACCTCATCACATCCTCAGATCCCACATAGCTTCCTCAAATGAGTTGTTTTGGAAAAAGGCATTATCCAGGTGAGTAGTCTATTTATTGTAGAACATTATATTTAAGAAACATAATTCTTACATTTTTATATTAATCATGAATGATCTTTCTCTATTTTTATGACCTATGAGTTTAGTAAATATAAAGGTTCATGTATGTACTTATTTAAGAGATTTAAATGGAACACATCATGAACATGAGAGAGATTTGGTGGAAGATCCAATCGATAAGTTATCTTCCTGATATGATCAATAATTTTATATAATTGTGTCATCAAAATTTTAAAATTATCTTTGAATATAAAATATGGATGTTTGAAAATTCATTTATAGGAAACTCAAATAGTCAAAAGGGTCCATTAGAAATCCACTTAAATGTGGGAAAGTAAAAGGCAATTGCCATCACAAAACTACGATTATGATTAAGAGAACATTAATGGAATGTCAAATTATGGAAATGGAATATAATTCTAACTTTCAAGATCTGATAGAGAATTATATAGAACATGGTAAATATAAGTTCAATGACCCAAAAATATTAGACCAATGTATGTCCAAAAAAAGTTAATTGATATCATCAAATATCATGAATAATCGTTAACATTTAATTTCAATATCATGTGAGAAAATGTAAACAATTTATTTTGACTCATAAGTACAATATCACGCTATGGTTTTTCCTTGGATAATTTTTCCATCATTTATTACATGAAGAAATGATATTGAAATTATAATTCCTGATGAACTAGTGGATCACAAGACCCAGAATTGGATAAAATGAAATTCTTTTTATATATATTTATCATAAAAAATAGCAATAACATGTTATCCAATACACATAAATATATATGGATAATAAATAAATTAATCTCTAACAATTATCCAATATTCAACTTAAATAATTTCTCAAATGGATACTCTTATGGACCACCCAAATCATTCGAATAAAGTTCACCAAATTTTCAAAATCAACTTATCATTAATCCCCCCTAAAACATGATGAAGCTCTTAATTGTCCCACATCAAACATGTTGATATCATTATCATTTAATCCCCTGAAACATGATAATAACCATAAATTACCATACAACATTAGTGAAAAAATTCATTCTTTTAATAATTAATTATGTCCTCATACTATAAATAAAAAATTTATAAACTCTATCCATAAACCACCTTATCATTATATTAGTAATAATTTACTAGGTCATCAATACTATAAAATTTACTTCTGGATAATAAAACATAAATTTATGTCCCTATTATCCCTATATTATGCACATAAAACGTTTTTTCAATCCATTAATCATGTGTTCTTCATACATATCCCTTTACCACCTCCATAATGTGTATATCATATAGCATATCCAAAAAATAATAATTTATGATAGCAATAGAGTGTGTTGATTTTATAAATTAGTCGACTATAACTCATCATTATCTCAACAAAAAAGATATGACAAATCATAAATTTTAATAATATCATTAATCATGTATAAAAAATGCTTAAATGAATGTCGTCTCAAATTAATTTGTTAAACATAAGGTTTCAATTTTAATTAATGTCTTTTAAAATATCATTAATTTTGAGAAAATCCAACAAAATTAAACTTCAAAATGGTTTTCAAAGACATTTAACTTATGAACAACCTTAAAATAATTAATCCATGATGGTATCCATTACTCTTATGTTAATATTATATGTTTCGATAATATAATTCATCCCTTTTTTACTTAAATAAACTCCAATATTATAAAAACATAATTTCCATTTGAATATTGTGTTCAACCTTCTACCTAGAGAATATTAAATGTGATTTAATTATTATAAAATTCATGTATATGGAGGTAATGACAAGAAATTTCTCTAAAATAATAATAATAATATATTCAAGGTTATTACTCAAACAAAAGTTGTCATATAATTTCTAACTAATGAGGAGAGGAAATGTTTTACAGAAATTACAAGAATTACTTCATCTATTTTGATTTCATAAGATGCGCCACTTTCATTCTCCTTAAGATTTTTTTGTGTATTATGGTCAATATATTCCATCGTATATGATAATTGATTCGAATAATTCCCATTATCTTTACATTTGAATCATTAGAGTGTGGGTGGTGAATTGTTTATACATTTATCTCTTTTCACATCACTAGATAACTTCTTCCCATTACATCAACACTAATTTAATCAATGTCCATTCATTCCACAGATGAAATATTTAATAGTTTCCATAAAATATTTTCCACCATTAATTTTGAAAAAAAAAGGAGATGTCATCATTAGTCCACTGTTTTTAGACATAAATTTTAATTTCATTTCTCTTTTCTTGTCAATACTGCATGAATGATGGTTAGCTCAAATATCCATATCAAAAGTGATATAACATAAAACTATTTAATTATAGATATAGATGTCTCTTAAGGATAATTCTTATTAGTGACTTGGTTCCATTCCACTGAAGAATCACTCAAACATAAATTCAGGTCATGTGGTAATTCTAGTGGTGTACCTCACATGTCTCCTAAAAATTACTTCATAGGTTCCTATTGATTCACCATAACGTTTCATTGACTCAATTTAATCCTTTTATATTTTTATATGAAGAATATGATGAATTTACTTATTGAAAAATATTTTACTGAATTCAACAAAAACAATAGATTAAATTTCATTCCCTTTCGTGATATTATTGATAATATTTCACCATTGATTTTCTTCCCCACCTAAAAAATAAACAAAAAATATTAATTTTTTTTGTTTTAATAATCAGAGAATAGAAAATATCTTACCAGCAGTACTGATGTAACGACCCGACCCAGTTACCTAGGGTCGGTGCTTTATTACATAACATTGTCATGACAGATGGGATCATGTCCCGAAAGACCGACCAGTTTAGTATTTTTTGACACAAGATACATATATAGGTTCTACATTACAACTTGAAAAGAAATATAACACTAATTTATTCCATTAGAAACATCCATTCCAACTTGATTATCCTGCAAGTCACTCATAACTAACTTCTACATATCCTCGGAAAATGAAACATAAGAAATGGGTGAGCTCAAATTTATAGTAATGGTAAGCAATATAGTAGAATATAACTTAATCATTAGACATGGTGAATAATTAAAAACACATGACTTTACAAATAATAAAAATGAACACTTTATGGAAAGAATATAAGCTGAGTAATAATGCCATAATAAAACGTAGTCATGGGTATTCTACTAGTCGAATAACCACATGAACCATAAATAATATTTTCATAATGAGGGAATGTACAATGTCTGACATTTTGAAACATCTTTTCAAGGACTCAGCCAAGATGTCTATAAGGATTTAGGCCTTGGCAGAAGCTATATATCAAAGTTTGAAAGGCCTCATCCAATTCCATGTCTAATTGTCTCATGAGACCTACCGATGCAACGCAAAGCTATAGCGGGCTCCACTCGTCACATACTACATCCAACACATTCCTCATATGAAAAGGTTGAAACATAACATAAATTTTTTTATTAAAACTAACATATGAAATGTCATTAATGTAACCATAAACCATGAATGGTAAAAAAAATAACACATCTATAGTCAAACATATCACAAAACCTTATGTTCAATATGAAATATTAGTATCAAAATAAATTAACATCAAACAAGTGTAAAATGTATCAAATGATGTTGACATAGATGAAATCAAAACTATTTGAGAGAAATATATCTTTCTGTTTTGAAAACATTTAAGAGTCACATAATTATTAAAGAAAACATTTATTTTGAAAATATTTTTATAAGCATGTACGGGAAGTTTCGATGTTGTTATAATTGTAGAAAATAGCCGCACCCACCGTATAAGTTAAAAATACATTCTTACCTTAATTTTTTCAAATATTTCATAAAGTACCTTGTTTTGAAAATGATGGGAAGATTCCTTTCAAAACATATAAGGTCAAATAAGGGAATAAATGACTTTAACCCATAGTATAGTAAATAGTAAAAATGTTTTGAAATAAATTTTTAAGAAAACATGGACGTGTATGATAAATAAGTCCCAGTAGATACGTACATGAAAACAACCTCGGATAGTAAAGAGATTGTGAAATTAAGACTTACCTTGTACATTTACATACTCGATGGTATGTTAACCTCATTTATAATAGTTAAAACATTGTCATTAAATTATAAAAGAACTACATACATAAATATGATATCATATATGATCCACTAATATTTCTTTGTTAATAATATTTCAGTAGTATCATCGTTTCAGGTGTTAAATGATTTGTTTTCCATTACTTTATTTGTTATATAAGCCATTTTTGTTATGTATTCGATGTATTTGATTCATATCTAGAATTAAATTAAGTTCTTATACATTATTATTAACAATCAAATAAAAATTATTCTTGAATGGTCACGATTGGGAAATGAATCTCATCGCGTCTGTGGGGACGGTAATCCGTACGTACGCATGAGCGAAAATATAATTATATTGATGGTGAAATCATATGTAATTTGATCTTATATCATATATAAATAATCATTAACATGTTATATTTATTATTTACATCAGTTATACTCACTATTATACCCATCCAAATAATGAAGTGTTTTAATAACAAACTACACCATGACGTGGAGACGATAAACCATACGTACACACGTATGGTGACTTTGTCATTTATAGGATGGATAGAACTACGAATATGGTTTTTCCATATTTATAATGAAATCACAGTATGTAGAAGGTAATGGATTTTTTATTTTGGTATGGAAACAACAAAGAAAGAGGATGTGTAAGAAGAAAAGAACATGGAAGTGGGTGGTGAAATTATACCCTCTACTTTGGGTGTTTCCTTTTGAGTTGATCAAAAAGGATCCATATATTGGATTTATGATCAAATTAAGGCCTCTCGTTATAAGGGATGTACCCATTTATAATAGAGGTGAGGGTCACTGTAGGAAAAGCTAGAAAGATTATTTTATAATAAAATAATTTTCAGTTTCTAATGGATAAAAATGATTTATTTCGAATATATGGCGGGGATGGGTCGACAACCTCTCAACCAATAGGGTTTATACAGATTTAGGTCACCATATTAACCTTATGTTTTAGATTTAACTCTTATTTAAATAGTTTGACATTTACTCGGTCTCATTGACTATTTATATAACATTGTTAATAAACATACTATAATCTACCAAGAGAAACTAAATTGGTTCATTAGTAATATATATATAACGTTATCTAACTCCTTTTTTCAAACATTAGATTTTTAGGAATATTTTATCAATTAATAATATAGTATTCGTTTTATAAACTCAATTATGTCATGTTTTACTCTGTTTAGTATTTTATTTTTTTGATAGCCATAAAAAAATTATGACTTCGAATAAAATTGATTTAACCAAACCTAAAATGTCATATTAACATAGAAAATTATTTTAATTCATCATAAGTATCAATTTAAATTTATTTGGATATTTATAATATAAATTATTTAAATATTTCATTAATAAAGTAATAATTTCATAATCATTGTGTCATAAACAAATTAAATTATTTAATGTCTAAAAGTTATAAAAAAATAAGATTTTGTAGGAAATATTTTTAGCATTTAATGAATATTTATAGTCTAATTTATATTGTGTTTAACCCTATATTAAAAATGGTTTAGTTATTATATTTTGAATTTAACTCTTTTAATTCTTCTTTAAATAAAATATTAATAAATGTCCTAATGTAATTAATGTGGAACAAAGGGATCATATTTTATTCCTAAGGATTTTTTGGTCAATTTATACTTATCAAATAGATTTAGGTCATGTGTAAGAGTATTTATAATATAATTTTTACCCTTAATTAAACTATTTACTTTAAACAGTGGTAAATAAAAGTCAAAAGATATTATTCACAAAAAAATTATTTTCATCTTATTGAACCAAATTTTACATGTTGATATCTACCATGTCTCTCGGAATTTTTAAATTCAACTCATAGAAGCAGTAAAATTATGTTTTATGAAAATTTTTAAATGCACTTAGGAGGTGGGTAAAAGACGATAACAAGTTCAATAAATATATTATATATCTAATTTTTTTACAAAATGAATACAATTAATTAAATTGAAATTATATAAGTATTATGTATCTATTTTTAGCTAAAATAAACTTAAATAAAACAAATAATTATTTATATAAAATGTTGGTTTTAACCAATAACGCAGTGTTTCTCACTATTCATCAAAAATTGAAATTTTCAGAAAAATACAGAAAATTCACCCTAAGATAATTTCGTTATTGAGAATTCAAAACAGAAATCCTTTTTGAAAAGGAAAATTTTTAAAATTTCTAAATGTGGGTATCACTATTAATAACGGCTAGTTTGATTGGTCACGGTGTGTTAGAATCTTGAAGTTGTGTACTATTCAAGCTATTGCATTATTCAAAGTTAAATGTACCGTGGAAGCATGAGGTGTTACATTTTTCCCTCCTTCAAATAATTCCATCCTCAAAATTTCTAGAATACTCCCACACAAAAATATTCGGGTGGTTCTTCATCATAAGTTCCTCTAGTTCCCATGTTACCTCTTCCATATTTTTGTTTCTCTATATAACTTTTACCAGATGATTCATCTTGTTTCTCAACACTTGTTATCTGGTATCAAAAAACATGACATGCTATTCACAGTAAGACAGATTAGGTTCAAGTTCAATTTCCTCGTAGGTGATTACATGTGTTGGGTCCGGAATGTATTTTCTCAACAGTGATGCATGGAACACATCATGAACCTTGAATAGACATGGTGGCATTGCCAAAAGGTAAGCTATGGAACCAATTCTTTCTAGAATTTCGAAAGGTCTGATGTACCTGGAACATAATTTACCCTTCTTACTGAATCATATAACTCTCTTCTATGGAGATACCTTCAAGAAGATATGGTCTTCTACCTGAAATTATAAATCCTTCATTCGATTAATAGCATAGCTCTTCTACCTTCTCTGAGCTGCTTTGATGTCGGTTTGGTTAACCTTTACCTTTTCTATCGTTTCCTCAACAAGTTATGGGCCTACAAGATTTCTTTCACCAACATCACCCCAACAAGTTGGTGTTCAACATCTCCTTCCATATAATGCTTCATATGGTGCTATCTAAATACTTTAATGGAAACAATTGGTATAGGAAAATTCTATCAGAGGTAAATATTGATCCCACATACAATGAATGTCAAGTGAGAAAGATCTCAACATGTCTTGTAGGGTATGAATAGTCCATTATAAGGGTCCATCAGTTTGAGGGTGTTAGGAAGTGCTCAAATGAAGGTCAGTATCCAGGGCTTTGTGAATCATTTTCTAGAATGTTGATTTAAAACAAGGATCACGATCAGAAACAATCGATAAGGGTACTCCATGAATTCTTACAACTAAAATAATATACAGTCATGATAAATGTTCAAGTGGTAAATCGTATATTATAGAAAGAAAATGTGATGATTTGGTAAGACAATCAATAATGACCCATATTTCATCATTCCTTCTAGGAGTCTTTGGTTGCCCCATGACAAAGTTCGTCGTAATATCATCCCATTTCCACCCAAGTATGGTAAGAGGTTTCATTACTCCTCTAGGTTTTTTCCTTCTAGATTTTACTTGCTGAAAAACCATACATCTTGAAACAAAATCAATAATCTCCCTCTTCATGTTGTCCCAAAAAAAATGTTCCTTCAAATATCTATACATCTTGGTGATCCCCGGGTGTATAGAAAAATTGGAGCTATGAGAATCATCCATAAATTTCGTTTTTAGATCCTGTAGATCGAAAACACAATGTCTCTTCCAAAATTTCAAAATTTCATCTTCATATTCGAAGTCACTAGAACTCCCATCATTTACAGCTTTATTCTTCTTTTGAAACTCCACATCATCAGTCTGATAACATTTTCTTCTTTCTATTAAAGATTTTTTGGAAACCATTTGAAAAAGTATTGATGTTTCCCCTTCCATGTTTATTCCCATATCCATCTTTACTAGATCCATGAAAATTGGATCCCTTTAAACTCTCATCTTGTTCAAAACTTCATTATTATTTCTTCTCAAAGCATGATCCATGTTATTTTCATTTCCTATGTGTTAAAGTATTGTGCAATAATAATCATTTAGTATTTCAATGCATCTCATTCTCCACATGTTTAGTTCTTTTTGTGTGGAAATATACTTTAAACTCTTGTGATTAGTATAAATCTAAATTTTTTTACCATAGAGATAGTGTCTCCATGTATTCAGAGTGAAGATTACAGCTGATAACTCAAGAACATGAGTGGGATAGTTTTTATCATGAATTTTTAGTTGTTGTGATACATAACCAATAACTCTATCATTCTACATAAGGAAACAACCATGTCCTTTCTTTGAAGCATCACTATAAATAAAAAACACATCATTCCCTAATGGAACTGTCACGATAGGAGCATTGACTAATATTCTCTTTAGTTCTTTAAAAATATTCTTCACACTCTTTTTTCTAGACAAATTTAACCCCTTTATATGTGAGCTTGGTTAATGGGTTAGCCAATCGGGAAAAATTCTGGATGAAACGTTGATAATAAGCGGCTAAACCAATAAAACTGCGTACCTTAGTTATACTCGTCGATGTTGGCCATTTGTGGATTGCTTTGGTCTTTGAAGGATCAAAATATGTTCCATCCATAGAGACAATATGGCCTAGAAAATAAATCTCTTGAATCCAAAATTCAAACTAGCTAAACTTTCCATATAATTCATTCATTATGAGAGTCTTTAAAATAATCCGCCAATGATTTTCAAGATCATCGTAAATTTTGGAGTATACCAAGATATCATGAATAAATTCCTCTACAAAGTCCTCAAGATATTCCATAAAAACTCAATTAATTAGATACATGATGACATATGGTGCATTAGTCAATCCAAAAGTCATCACTATAAACTCTTAATGCATATACCTGGTTCAAAATGCTATTTTCTGAATGTCTACCTTCTTTACACACAACTGATGATATCGAAATCGAAGGTAAATCTTTGAAAAATATTGAGCTCGAGGAAGTTGGTTGAATAAATCATAATGCAATGTAGGGGATAATTGTTCTTTATTGGTATAGAAATTATATCCATGTATTCAATGAATAACATTATAGATCCATCGTTCTTCTTAACAAAATGGACATGGGCTCCCCATGGAAAACCACTTTTGTAAATAAAACCCTTATTTCCCAATTCCTCTAGTTTTTCCTTAATTTCCACTAATTCCACAATGTACATTCTATAAGGGGTCTTGGATATGGTCCTTGAACTTGGTATTAAATCAATGGAAAACTCAATTTCTCATTCTCGAGGATATCCAAGTAAATCCTCTAAAAACACATCAACACATTCTTTCACAATAGGTACGTCCTCTATTCGAATACTATTTTAGCCACCCATAATTATTTCATTCTCATCTTCTACAAAAATTGAATTTAGTAGAGATATTGGGGGTAGATCTAGATAAGAATCATATGGTGACATTTCTGCAATAATGATTAAGTACTTATTATCATCATATAGAATTATAACCTCTTTCATATTACAATAAATTTTCGCATCATGTTCCAAAATACAATCCATAACAAGGATTATATAAAATTTATTAATGAGAATGATGATTACATCAGTAGACGAATATCATTTGTTTTCCTTAATGGGGACTGATTCACATAACATTGTTGTAATGACACTTTCCCTAGGAGTTTTAACTGACAAATCCCTTTCTAAATAAAATTTTAAAAATCAAATTTTCTTAGAAAACTAGGAAGATATGAACCAATGTGATGATATATAATAAAATAATTAATTGGATAAACATGAAGAAACCATTAAATTACCTGCCACCGTGTCTTTCGGAGCTTCAACCTCAACAATAGTGATCGCATAAGCTTGGCCTTGATCCCATGGATTTTTATGAGGTATGTTTCTCTGACACTTAGGACATTAATTTGCATAATGTCTCATATCCCTTCAATTGTAGCATTGAACATTGGTAGATTCTTTTTTCCTCTTACAATAACTTTCAATATAGATATTATGACCAAATTTGTAGCATACTCCTTTTCCTTTTAGACAAGAACCAGGGTGCTTCCTTCCAATGTAATCACATGGTGGAAATTCAACTCTTCCCTTCTTCCCCATTTTCTTATTTCCCTTCCCAGAGGGTTCAATAGATCTCTTCTTCTCTCACTATTCTTTAAAGTCATTAGACATAGAGATTTATTTTAATATCTTGATAGCACACAATACAATATCTTCATACAATGAGAATGATTGTGAGACTAATTCTCGATGGAGAAATGGGTTTAACCCATAAAAGAAACTACCAATATTACTTCTTGGGTTACATATATAATTGGTATCTTGCCTTTCTAACCTTGAAATGTTAGCCTCATACTTTGTAACATTCTCATCCTGCTTTTTCCTCAGACTTAAAAAATGTCTTTCCATATCTGTTCGATGGTCACGAGGAAAGTATTTTTCTAAGAAAATATCATTAAACTCCCTCTATTCCATTCTTGATACTATTCATATTCCATTCTATTGTGAATCAATGATCACCATTGATCTGCATCTCCCGTGAGGCGATAAACTGCCACAACAACTTTTAATCCTTTCTCTACTCCCCAAAGCAAGAGATATTTTCTCTATGGAACTTATCCATTGCTAAGCTACTAACATATTTTTAATCCCATTTAATGTTTGTTTTTATTGCCTCATGAAGCGGTCTAACATTGATCCTTTTCATTGTGGATCAGGGTACTCTATACAGGTATGGTTATTATTCATAACCTGTGTCAGTTAACCCACTATGGTGATAATTTGATCCGCACCAGTTGCATCACCAGCTCATCTATAATTATCTTGTGTAGGAGGGAAATCTCTACATGGATTATGTGCATTGATACTATTTCCATTCCATCCACTTGACTCCATTTCTAAACAATGGCATACCATTGAATAGTTTACGAATCGCAATAAATAATTACAGACTCATAAAAACTTATCATAAATTGAATAGTTTGCAGATATAATTCATAATCATATACATGTATTTTTGAGCAAGTATATACTCATAAATCCTTTACAATGGATTGTAAAAAAAGAGAATTAACCTATGCATATCCACTAGGAGTGTCATAACAAAGAGTGCAACAAGGCCCATTTTCATTCACATGTTCCCATTCGAATCTAGCTCAAAGCGGTGTTTTCAGGGTTTACCACTAGGTACATTTGTGCAAGAGCTGCCTCTACCTACTCGTTTAAAGACAAAGATGTATCTCTTTGAAAGAACAAGAAATCTCTACAATACCAAACCTCTAGGAAGTTCTTCTATACTAATTGTCAAATTATATCTTAGGTTTGTGGTCTCTAATCATAGTTTTTCTAAATCTGGTTTCCAAGGATTTTACTAAACATTCTCTGATACCAACTGTAATGCCACAAACCCAGTTACCCATAGTTTTGTTTTATTACATAACATTGGCATGATACATGGAATCATGTCCCAAAAGATCGATAATTTTAGTATTATTTGAAACATCATAAATATATAAGTTTAACATTACAACTTGAAAAGAAATACAACACTAATTTATTCCAATAGAAATATCTAAGCCTCCATGATTATGCCTAAAAGTCAGTCATATCTAACTTCTTCATATCTTTGGAAAATGAAAAATAAGAAAGGGGTGTGCTCAAATTCTTAGTAAGGGTATGAAATACAGTGGAAGATAACATGAACATTAGGCATAGTGAATAATTAAAAACTCATGCTTTTAAAAATAATAAATATGAACAATATATGGCAGGAATATGAGTGGTGTAAATAATTCAATAATAAAACATATTCAAGGGTGGTCTACCAGTAGAATAACCACATAAACCATCATTATTTTCTTAATGAGGGAATGTATAAGGCTAGACATTCTGAAACATCTTCTCAAGGCCTCGTCCAAGACATCTAAAAATGATTTAGGCCTCGACCAAAACCATAAATAAAATTGGGAAAGTCCTTGGAAAATTCCTTGTATAATTGTCTAATGAGAGCAACTGATGCATCGAGGAGCTATAGCGGGCTCCACTTGTCACATACTAAGTCCAATACATTCCTCATATAAAATGGTCGAAACATAACAAAAACATTCATATTAAAACTAGCATACAAAATGTCAATGCCTTAACCATAAACCATGAATGATATTAAAATAACACATCCATAGTCAAACATATAACAAAACCATAAATACAATATAGAATATTTGTATCATAATAAATCAAATTAAAAAAATTGTAATATTTATCAAAGGATGTTCACATAGATGAAGTCCAAATTATTTGAGATAAATATCTATTTCTATATTGAAATCATTTAAGAGTCACATAATTATAGAAGAAAAAATTTATTTTAAAAATATTCTTATAATCTTGTAAGGGAAGATTCAATGAATTTATAATGGAGGAAAATAGCCACACTCTCCGTATAAGTAAAAAAAATATTCTTACATTAATTTTGACGAAAATTTCATAAAGTTATATGTTTGGTAAACGATGGAAAGATTCCTTTCCAAACATATAAGGTCAAATAAAGGTATAAATTAATTTAACACATAGTCTCGTAAATAGTAAATATTATTTGATTTTTTTTATGAAATCACAGATGTTGATGATAAAGAGAACCCAGTAGATGCTTACGTATAAACCACCTCAGATAATAAAGAGATTGTGAAATTAACCCTTACCTTGTAATTTTCCTTAGTTGATGGAATGTAAAAATCTTGTATAAAAATTTATACATTTTTTTTAAATTATACAAGAACTATATACATAAATATGATATCATATATGATCCTCTAATATTTCTTGGTTAATAATATTTCAGTAGTATCATCGTTTCATGTGTTAATTAACTCGTTTTCCTTTATATGATTTATAAAATATGTGGTGTTTGTTATGAATAGGATTTATTTGATTGATATACATAATGATATTATGTTCTTAAAAATTATTTTTATTCAGAAAATGAAAATTATTCTTGAATGGTTACAATGGGGAAATGAATCTCATCGTGTTAGTGGAGACAGTAATCTATGCGTACGCATGAGCGACAATATCATTATATTGATGGTGAAATAGTATGTAATGGGATGGTATATCATATATAAATAATCATTAACATGATATATTTATTATTTAAATCCTTTATACTCATTATTATACCCATACAAATATTGAAGTGTTTGAATAACAAACTACAGCATGACGTAGAGACGGTAAGCCATACGTATGCACGTATGGAGACTTTGTCATTTATAGGAAGGATAGAATCGAGAATATAGTTGTATCATATTTATAATAACATAGATTTATATTGAAGGTACTGGATTTATTATTTTGGTATGGAAACAACAATGAAAGAGGAAGTGGGAGAAGCAAAGAACATGAAAGAGGCTGGTTAAATTATTACATCTACTTCAGGTGTTTCCTTTTGAGATGATCAAAAGGGCCCCATTGGTTGGATTTATGATCAACTTAAGGCCTCTAGGTTGAAGGGAAGATATTTTAGAGGATATTTGGTGAGGTGTTGGCTGATCCAAATGGATTTGGAGGTGTGAAATTAGGATAAGGGGAAGTACCCTTTTATAAGGGAGGTGAGGGCCACTTTAGGAAAATCTTGAAATATTTTTTTATAACAAAATAATTTTAGGTTTCCAATTGCTCAAAAATTATTTATTCTTATTTAATGGTGGGATGGTTCTAAAAACTCTCAACCAATAGGATTTAGATAGTTTTAGGTCACCATATTAACCCTAGCTTTTATATTTAACTCTTAGTTAAATAGTTTTACATTTATCATGTCTCTTTGTATTGTTATATTATAAGGTTAATAAACATACAATAAACTACCAAGAGAAGCCCAGGTGGTTCATTATTAATATATATAACTTTATATATGTCTTTTTGATGAACCTTATATTTTAAGGAATATTTTATCAATTAATAATATAGTATTTGTTTTAAAAAATCAATGATGTCAATTTATACATATTTAGTATTTTATTATTTTGAAAGCCATAAAAACATTATCAGATCGAATAAAATTTATTTAACCAACCCTAACATGTCCTATTAATCAATAATTTTTTTTAAATTCAACATAACTCTCAATTTACATTTATTTGTATATTTATAATATGAATTTTTTTAATATTTTATTAATAAAGTAATTACTGGATCATCATTGTGTCATACATAAATTAAATTATTTAATGTCTAAAAATTATAAATAAAATACCATTATGTAGGAAATATTTTTATATTTATAATGAATATTTATATTCTAATTTAATTTCAGTCTAACACTATATTAAAAAAAATTTAGTTATTAAATTTTGAATTAAACTCTTTTTAACTCTTCTTTAAATAAAATAATAATAAATGTCCTAATCTAATCCAATTGTATCAAATGGGGTCATATTTTATTCCTAAGGTTGTTTTTGGTCGAATAATACTTATACAATAGAATTAGGACATGTTTTAGGGTAATTATAATATCATTTTACCCTTAATTGCCTATTTAATTTTAACCATGGTAAATAAAAGTCAACCGTTACTATTCATCAAAATTTATTTTCATCTTATTGAATGACATTTTTCATAATGATATGAACCATGTCTCTGGTATTTTTGAAATTCAACTCACAGAAATGGTAAAATTTGTTTTATGAAAATTTTCAAATGCTCCTAAGAGGTGGTTAAAAGATGGTAAAAAGTACAATAAAATTTTTTTATATCTAAACATGTTAACAAATGAATCCAATGAATTAAATTGAACTTATATAAGAATTATGTATCTATTTTGACCTAAAAGAGTAAAATAAAATAAATAATTATTTAAATAAAAAGTTAGTTTGAACCAATAATGTAGTGTTTTTCACTATTCATAAAATATTGAATGTTTTTAGAAAAATACAAAAAATTTACCCTAATCTAATTTCGATATTCCGAGTTCAAAAATGAAGTCCATTTTGAAAAAAAATATTTATAAAATTTGAAAAAGTGTGTATTTTTATTCATAACAGAATGTTTGATTGGTCATAGTGTGTTATAATCTTGAAGTTGCGTACAATGCAAGCTATTTCATTATTCAAAGTGAAAAGTATAGTAGAAGATTGGGGTTTTACAAGATATCCATTATTAATCCACTAGTAGATCTAAAGACCTATTTAAATAAGGTCGACGTTTCATCATGAAGTACCCAATAGAATTTTTTCCCTCTATTTCTCATTTTTAAATCTAGTGTGATTCATATCCTATGTGAGTATAAAAATAATATTTTTATTCCTATATCACATAACATTCAGTTTCATGAGTGGAAAATCATTTCATTTACCATTTTATTAAGCATTCACCAGGTTCCTTTGAGTTCCATCCAGTGAAAAAAACCAAAATGAATACTGTGAAAAAAGACTTATCATACTATAAAAAACATATATTCATGGGAAATTACATTTAAATGATTAAACTATGAAAAAAGATATTTAATATAGGTTATTAATAATTTTTACCAAAACTAAAGAATTGAAATCTTGAATTACACATAGGCTCTTAATCTAGGTTTGTCACCATATTTTTCAAAGGATAAATAATCCTTTCTTTGATACTGACTATAACACACCATAATTTTCTAATAGAGATATTACAGATAAATTAATTAATATTCACTACATATAATAACAAAACGATGCCAAAACCTCATGTGTTTAATGTATTTGGACACTTGGAAACATAAACTATTAGTTCATAAAACATCTACATAGTCTCCTTATTCAATCACAACCAGAACCATTTCTGAAATGTTATAATTAATAAATTTCATCATATCATGGGGATAAAAAACATTAGAAAAGGGTGGGATCACATTCCCAATAATGGTAAATACGAGTTATATCAATCATGACATAAGAATAAGTCAATAATTATATGAACATAGAATTTATAAATTTTATCGAGAAAATCAGAGATCATAATCCTAAGTCATGGAATATTTCATAGATACTCATAAGAAATAAATCATAATATAATAACATTGGAATGAGACATGTAATAATAAAATAAACATAATAATAGAAATTATTTTCCTTAATAGTCAAGGAACTTTTCAAAAACAATCCTTGTGGAGTGGGATCATTTCCCAAACCATCTTAGTAGTCAATTTTCTCTCTCAAGAATATAGTAGGGTAAAAATTCTATTAATAAACTAGTTTAACATCCTATTATAGTACTTTCTATTTCATGAATTTAAATAATTACCCAATTAATGGTTGGGAGATATTGGTCTCAACCATCATTTAATTAAAACTATACATATGTGTTCCACAGAGAAATAAATCATTCAAAATTGTAGAACCCATGAGAGGAAATTTGTTTGAGAAAAATTTCATCACATCATAACCCATGGAAATGAAATGGTTTTCATAAACATTTCATCATTTAATAAGAAACATTAAATAGCCATAGAACTAATAAAGATGGTATTATTAGAACATATCCTCTAGTAAAGAATAAAATGATTTTAAATTATATGGAATTTTTTCAATGATCACATGAAGTAATTCTAGAGAAAAATACAATTTATGTTTTGAAAAAAAAAATTTATTACCTCCAAATTATAAAAGAAATAATTTTCATTGAAAGTAACATTATAATATTGTTACAGATAATTGAATACATTAAATATTCATAATAATTGGAAAATACACTCTTACTATATAAGTTAGTAAAGTATTTCTTCTGTATTTTTTTGAGTAATGTCATAATTATCCTCATTTTAAAAGAAATAAAAAGAATACATTCAAAATATTTTGAAAGAATATTAAACATGGGTATAAATGTTATTAAAAAATCATAAGAATAAATTATAAACAATTTCGGAAACAATTTTATTAGAAATGGTTAAATAAGAAAAATTGAGCTTTAAATAAATATTTTTCAATTTTTTTACCATAGTCTCCCTTAAAAATATCATATCATTTATGTAATCATTAGTCAAATAAATTGATCAAGTTTATCCATTGTACAACCACATAAAAAATGTGTAAATACCACATAATATATTCAAAAGTAATTTCATAAATATTATTATTAAAAAATAATCTTTGATGTACAATTTTAACAAAAAAAAGAAAATAGAGTTATGAATTCTATTACAACTTTTTAGTAAGTTTAATTGTCTAATCTATATATGTAGTAAAAATGATACACGGGATACCATGATGATAATAAGATTTATGAAATGATATATCAAAGGGTAGTATATAAACAAAATAAAATAGAAATGTGGTGAGTATGTAATATATATCACACAAGCAAAATTGAGCTGAGAGACACTTAACTCACACAACCCATTATTTTTTGTATGTTAACCTTCCCTTGAATATGACATCCTTGAAGGATCCCTTATGGAAGATTAAAGTGGTATTTATATGATACTAGGAGAACATGGAAATGGGGAGTCTGGGGATGAGGAAAATATTCATATATTTTAGGATATTCAAGTCATGTGAGGAGAAAGGGGGGAAAGGAGTTGTATTTATACACGAGGATGGTGGTTTTATGTGATTCTATAATGATATTTTATATTTAATGACACCATTTTTGGGTGGAATTCATTACAATGAGTTGGGATATTAATTTTTATTTTAATATCTAGTTAAGGCCCATAAGAACATAAACCACATAATTAATTTTTTATTTTGTGCTATCTTAATATTTTACATATTAACATTAACCTTCTTGTTAACTAGATTTGGATATTTAATTATCATAAGACAATATATTTTTGATCCTAAGAAATTGAATTCATAACCTAATTTGGACCTACTAATTCCAAATATGCATTTTTATAAATTAATAACTCAAGATTTTCAAAATTACATTCAAAAGAAAACCATCCAAATAAGAAGAAATAATTTCTCTTTAGAAAATTGTTTTTTTTAATAAAAAAGATTATCTTATACAAATAAAGGTATAAAGCTCAATTAAATAGAATTAATTAATTTATATCTATCTATAAATAAGGTAAGTTACTTGGATTTCAATTTAATATCCTAAAATAGAATTTAAGTATTATTAAAATTATGATTTTATAGAAAACATTATTTTTTAATATTCACTGAAAAATTAAAATTTTCAGAAATTTTCAAAAAATATTCCAGAGAAAATTTTGATATGTTGAATCCCAAAATGATTTTTATTTTATCATGATAAATTTTTCAAAATTGAGAAAATTTAATTAGATCTACTTTCACATAGAAAAACAAAATAATACCCATTAAGGAAAAATATAATTGATTAAAAAATGACATTAACAAAAAATTGGCATGTTCATAAGGAATTAAGTAATTCATTAAAAAAGAATTACAAAATTTTATATTTAATAATATGGATAATAAATTTTATTCCCTACAATTGAATGGATATGTTATAATGGTTATGTTTAAACAGTTATTTTTTAAATTCATTTTTTATCTATGTTATGTGAAAAATAAGATATCATAGAGATTGAAGTTATTTTAAAAAAAGATACAGAGAGTAACAAATTGGGGCGTTACCCTAAAATTCTGTAAAATGATTTTAGAATTAGATTCAATCATGTTACATCACCATGAGTGATATGTTTCTGGTGAGATGTGGAATGAAACAACACCCAATGTGTTTGGGTGTTAGTGTGTAAATTTTTTAGGGGACTCACCCTGAGTGATATGATAGTTGAATGTGACCCTATTGGGGTACCTTACCCATTGTGATATGGTAAATTTAATGGGTTTCGATATGATAGGATATTAAATTCTAGTGTCATGACATACATGAATCACTAGATTTGAAATCATCTAGTATCATTGGGTTTCATTGTGGCTTGGTTAGAACACAATGACCACTTATGTATGATTATGTTCTATGTATGGATATATTAAATTTCCATATAAATAAATATATATATGATGGAGTGTATTACAGATGAATTTTTCGATCCCTAATTAATTTATCCTCACACACTATATGGGAATCCCAATTCATTTGAAACCTCTTATCTACTACGTATTTTTGATAAAAAATCATATTTGAAAGGGATGGAGTAGCACGAAAATTATCATAGATAGGGGGTCAACAAGAGGATCTAATTTGGTACTAGATACTTATTTATTCATTTAATTATTTTTTATTTATAAATGTGGTTGGCCATGTTACTGATATGTTTGGATGTATAACATTATGAAGTTAATATCCCTTATATTATAATATGGCGTGTGTTTATTTTTTTATGGTTTTATCTGTGTTTAATTCTATATGTGTGTAATTTTATTTTCTATTGTGAATAATAATTATTTTTCTATATTAAATATGTTTCTGATAATGAGTGTATGTTCTCATAAATTATGATCATTGAATCTCATCACTTGTCATCATAATCAAGAATAAGTGGTGGGGTCACCTGAAGTATTTTTGTTTTGTCGACATGAGTTTTATTCTGGATACTCAAGTTAGAAAAAAAAAGAAATCAAATGTTTTGTTATTTTTTATTGAAATTGTGGGATATCATATATATATAGGAATGTTTTTAAGGAATTAGATTTACCTTATATTGGTGAGTCAATAAGTTTGGGTTTGATTTCTAGGTTATGCTAGAAATGGGATTTCGGTTTTTTGGGTTTTTATATTATAGTTTAGATATTTATTTATGCATAATGTTATTATTTTTATTTTTATTCATGAATCCCATATTTTCCCTTATTGGTAATCGGTTTTTGTACATTTTTTACACTTTATATATTGTATTTTCAATAAATTCATGTTCTAATTGATGACTTTTGGCCTGTATATGATAGAGGGTCCAAATAATAAAGGCAACGACAATAAATAATATAGCATTGTTGTATATAAGTTATTATTATCATTTTGTATACTAGGACCATGTTTTTTGACTCATGAGTAGCTTGTATGATCTAATTACAAGTTATTTTTATCTAACAATTAGATACTTTCTATTTTGATTTTATTGTTTCAGGTATGGTTGTTGTATAGAAATCATGGTCGGTCTGTTCAGGTAGTTTGTGGATTGGTTGTTTTATGGCATATGTAATATATAAATCACTTATATTTTGGTTGGAATGTGTTGTATTGGGGACATTTATAGCCACAAGGTGAAGGTAAATTCATATTGGAAGAAATGGGTTTTTGGAATTATAGATATAATGTAATTTTAGTGAAAATAATATTGTTTTATGAAGACATAATCTGGTATTTTTCTAGCATTTATGGGTTTTATTAGTATTTTTATTGCATAGTGTGGGGTGATCCAAGAAGGTTGGGTATTTTATTACTATATAATGGGTATATTCTTAGTGAGTAGGGACAATTCTCATGTGGCATGTGGTGTGGTACGTGTTATCATATGTTGAATACCGTGGTTTTAGTGGGAATAGGGAATCAAGTGTTCTTTTAGCCATGGGTTCTCACATTCAAGGGGTGTAAGTATAGTTTATTAAGTATTTTATATTATTATTGACAAAATTATAATTATAAAACAATGGGAATTATTGGGTGATAGACTATTAATTGAGTGTATTACAATTAGTTTTTCAAATGAGATGATATTTTTGGTGGTACGAACGTTTTGGGAGGGTATTTTAGAGTTCGATACTAGAATTGAATGTGGAGTGAGTGTGCTTGAATAATTTTTTGGGATATCCATGATGTGTGAGGGCAGCTTCATTTCTGTTACATATGAAAATTCGTTGGTGTACAATTTTTTTGAATGATTATCTATCACTTTAATGTTTTCTTGGTTCTCGAAGAACCTAGGAGATATTATAATGATGGTATGATGGTGTGTGTACTCCTTACTTAGAAAACCTTGGATGAACAGTGGGACCTTATTTGGGAATTCGTAAATATCCACCCGTATGGTGTGAGGGACAATGCGGCTGATGAAATTCTTTTTCTATTTTATGGTCAAAGTTTTTATTAGAGACTTGGTGTCTACTCTATGTTAATAGGTAATATCTGTTATTTATTGTATCATAGTGGTGCGATGGATTAGAGATTATGTCTTGAGAAGGATTGTTCCTGATGGGATGCCCATAGATCTACTATAGTAAAATGATTTAAATTTTATGTACTCTCAAGATTCTAATTGGGGGAACAATGGTTTGAGATGTTATGCTTTGGGGAGCATAGATTTGGTTTTTTGAGGGTGTGAACATAATTTCATAGTATCATGGTCAATGCTGACAGTGAATGTAATATTAAACATGAATTGGTAAATTGTAGTATTTTTTTCAGATAAGTGTGATTTATTTGGTCATGAAAAATTATTTCATATAGATATGGATTGGGAATGTTCATTTGAAATTAGATTTTTTGTTTTAGATACAAGATGAAATGGATAGCTTTATGAACGTGATAATTATGTTAGTCATTAAATGAATGATATCTATATCAGTAGGATCATAGTGTAATAGAATATGTTCTTGGGATATTATGAAGTCAAATGATATAATAATTTTAATTTTGTAACATTTTGTTATTTTACAGGATAAATACCGAAATTATAGTTTTATTATTGTTTTTGGGTATATTGTGTTTGTTGGGAGGCTAAATCATGTTCAATTAATGTTTTTATCAAGAGGAACACAAATTAAGGGTCACTGTGTATTATAGAGAGATTATGATGAAGGTTTTGGTTGTGTTATTTATTTCATCCAAGTAAATAAAATTAGTGTCTCGTTTTGAACTCAATTTATGTTTTTCGGTGTTCCTTTGATTCCCCTTAGAGAAACATAATTGTGATCAGGTTAATATTATGGCATGTTGATGTAAGATAATAAGTGGTAAAAGATATATTGTCTAGATCAAGGATGAATGTTGTTCTCATTCATAATTGAGTACAGGGGAATGAAACGGGTATTTTTCACAATATATTTGGTGTGATTATCATGTTTTTGGGGATTATACATGGGTTTTATAAGGAAATTTTGGCGTTTCTATGATTTGTGTATAGTTATATAATTAAAATTTAATTAATTTTCATTAACAAGAAGTGATAGGGAATTACAATAAATTATTTGGATCTAGATAGTTTTTTGGGTGCTTCTTAGGTAAAAGATTCATTATATTGGAGTGTTGTTAATGTCTTGGATCATTATGGGTTCTTAATACACGGGAAATTTGATTACAAAGACCCTAGTAGAGCTGATTTGTGGATAAGAATTTTGATTAAAATTTTGGGAGAGGAGATATTCTAGTTGACTTTTCTCAATGTCTTGGGAGGTGAATTGGTAAACAATTAATGGATTAATGTTTTTTGGTGTTGTATCTAGATTTTGAAAACATAACTAGTTTCCGAGTTCTAGTGGATAGGGAATCTATTGGTGTAACACCCCAGGATTTCAGAGTGTGTTATTTCTTAAAAATAATTCAATAACTTGCACTACACGCAACACCGAGTTCAATCACACCATTAAAAGAGGTCATGAATAGTATTAACTACATTTTGAACTTTATATAATCCTTATAATTTTAGAATCCCTATTATGAGTTTCCTAGTCATAATGCAAGAACAGATTCATTTTCAGTATTTCACTTTTATCAACTTCTAATAGTGAAACCTTTTTAAATACAATATTTTAAACTTTTTGACTAAATGGGGACATCAAAAATTTAAAATGAAACATCCCAAGCTTCCACGGTACGCTTTCCTTTGAATAAAACAGTAGCGTGTGTTGTACGCAACTTCGAGTTCTAACACACCGTAACCAATCAAACTAGCTGTTATGAATAGTAATACCTACTTTTTGAAATCATTTATATTTTATATTTCAAAATGGACTTCATTTTTGGATTCGGAATATCGAAATTAGTCTAGGGTGAAATTTTGGTACTTTTCGGATAACTTTCATATTTTGATGAATAGTGAAAATTACTAAATTTTAATTAAAAACAACTTTTTTAATAAAAATAATTAATAGTGATAAATTATGAATTTTAGTGGTTTTAAAGTATATTTAGAATATATTTTTACATTTTAATATAATGTTGGTCATTGGACATAATTTTACAATTAAACCGAACATAAACAAGTGTCAATCTTTTGATAGTTATTATCTCTTAAAAACACGCTTTTTGTTTTGACAGCGGGAATTAATTTTAAATTAATTTCTGCCACTTCTGTGTTTTGAATTTAGGAAAATGGATTCCATATTTGGAATCAGGATGTTCAAATTGTGTAAATGGGTAACTTTTATTTTTAGACATTTTGAATAATTACTGCGGTAAATATTTTATTTACCATGGTTAAGCGTAAATCCGGTAAATAAGGGTTAAACAAATAATATTATAATAATACTAAATTACCCTAAAACGTGTCTTAACCCTATTGGTTGATACATGGTCGACCATGGGAATCTTTGGGTCGATTTTGGGACCCCATGGATCCACTTGTAAGTGATAATGACACTTTATTTTAATTAAGTCAAAATGAATACAAAAATGACACAAGCATATATCTTTTAGAAAAACAATTGTTACATAGGGTTATATAAGTTGGATTTTAGATTATAAATATTCATTAGAAAGATAAAAAGATTTCCTACATAATGATATTTTATTTATAATTTTTAGACATTAAATAATTTATTTTATTTATGACACAATGATGATGCAGTAATTACTATAATAGTGAAAATTTAAAATAATTGATATTATAAATACCCAAAAAAATATAATATGAAACTTTTAATGAATTAAACTAATTTTATATGATAATATGATATATTAGGATTGATTTAATTGACTTTGTTCGAAGTAATCAATCTGTTAGGAGTTTCAAAAAAATCAACTATTGAATAGTGTCAAAATTGACATAAAAGAGTTCTTAAAACAAATATTATATTATTAATTGATATTAAATTCCTAAAAATCTAATGTTCGGCCAAGAGACTTATATTATGATAGGTTCCTCATTAATGGACCACTTGGGGGTCGCTTGGATGTATATAGTAAGTTTATTAACCATATTATATAAAAATACATAGAGACATTGTAAAAGTGAAACTAATTAACTTAGAGTTAATACTTAAAGATAAGGTTAATATAAGAACCCAAACCTGTCTAAATTCTATTGGTTGAGTGGTTTTCGACCTATCCCCACCTTAACCTTTTAATAGTAAACTTTGGAGCCATTAGAAACCGAATATGAATTTATTATAAATTAATATTTCTAGCTTTTCCAAAGGTGCCCCTCACCCCTCTTATAAAAGGGCACTCCTCCTTCTCATTTCTTCACACCTCTAAAGCCTTTTGGTTCGGCAAAACTCTGCCCAAATACTCTCCCAACATCCCTCACTACAACCTAGGGGCCTTAGTTTGATCAGAAAGCCAACCTAAGGAGCCCTTTTGATCAAATCAAAAGGAAGAACCCGAAGAAGAGGTAATGATTTCACCACCCTTTTCTAAGTTCATTTCTTCTTCCACTTCTTCTTCCTTTGTTCTTACCATTCTAAAATAATAACTCCAGTATCTCACATATACTGTGATGTTATTATAAGTATGGTACAACCATATTCAGTACTCTATCCACCCTTTGAATAACATGTCACCATACGTGCGTACGTACGGCTTACCGTCTCCACGTCGTGGTGTAATTGTTATTCAATATAATATTATTTGGATGGGTATAATAATGATGTGTAACTCATGTAAATAATAAATATAACATGTTAATGATTCTGTATATATGATATACCATTCATTTATATATTATTTTAATATCAAAAGAATGATATTGTCGCTCGTGCGTACGTACGGACTACCGTCTCCACGAACGCGATGAGATTCATTCTCCATCGTATCCATTCAAGTATAATTATCATTTTATGATTTAAAAATGATGTTTAAGGACTTTATATCATTCTGGATATGAATAAGATACAACAAACATGGCTTATGTAACAAAACATATAAAAGAAAATGAGTAAGTTAACACCCGAAACGATGATAATTCTAAGATATTATTAATAAATCAATGTTAAAAGATCATATATGATATCATATTAATATATATGATTCTTGTATAATTTAATAACAATTATTTCACCATTATACAGGAGGTTAACCTACCCCAACCAAGGAAAAGTACAAGGTAAGGGTTATTTCACAATCTCTTCATTATCCGAGGTTGTTTATATGTAATAATCTACTGGGATCTCTTTATCATCCACATCCATGTTTCTTAAAAATGTATTTCAAAACATTTTTACTATTTACAAGAATATGGGTTAAAGTCATTTATACCTTTTTTTGACTTTTTATAAGAGGTTTATACAGGAATCTTTCCGTCGTTTTCAAAACAAGGTCCTTTTTAACCTTTTCGACAGAATTGAGGTAAGAATGTTTTTTTAACTTATACGGCGGGTGCGGTTATTTTACGCCGTTATAAAATCTTCAAAGATTTCCTTACAAGCTTATAAGAATATTTTCAAAGAAAATGTTTTATTTTATATGGATCTTAAATGATTTCAAAATAAAAGGAGATATTTCTTTAAAAAGAATTTTGATTTCATCTATGTCAACATCCTTTGATGGATTTTAAGATTATTTGAAGTTGATTTATTATGATACAAAACTTCTATATTGTATTGAAGGTTTTGTGATATGTTTGACTGTGGATGTGCTATTTTTATACCATTCATAGTTTATTGTGAAAGTATTGACATTTCGTATGCTAGTTTTAATACGAATGTTTATGTTATGTTTAAACCTTTTCATATGGGAATGCATTGGACTTAATAAGTGACGGGTGGAGCCCGCTATAGCTCCTCGATGCATCGGTAGGTCTCATGAGACAAACTAGTGTCTTGGCACAAGGCCTTGACAAAATCTTATTTGTAGTCTTGGCACGAGGCCTTGGCTATGTGGTTATGATAGTCTGGCATTATGCATTCCAACATTATGAAAGTGGTTATTGATATTGCATGTGATTATTCGATTAGTAGAATATCCATGTGAATAAGTAAATGGCCTTATTTCATTTTTATTTTTTCCATACTATGTTGAAGTTCAATTTTAAAAGGCTTTTGTTTTAGTAATTCATTGCCTTAAATGTTTATGCTTATTATGAATGTTCCGCTATATTGTTATCCTTACTGGGAATTTGAGCTCACCCCTTTTCTATGTTTTATTTTTCCCAGGTAGTGAAGAAGTAAATTATGAATGACTTGTAGGGATATTATGAGGGGTTAATAGTGTGGATATGAAGACTTTGTTGTTGTAGTAGTTTTTTTCACTTTGAAATGTAATGGAAAACTTTATGATTATATCTAGTGTTTCCAAGGCTACTAAACCAATCGGTCTTTCGAGATTTGATCTTTCTTGTGATCATGCCAATGTTATGTAATTAATGCACCGACTCTAGGCAACTGGGGTCGGGGCGTTACAGTTGGTATCAGAGGAAGTTTAGTACAAACCTTGGAAGCTAGATTTAGATAAACTCTGATTAGAGCACTTAGACCTAAGATGAACGTTGAGGATTAGTATAGAAGAACTTCCTAGAATTTTGGTATTGTAGAGATTTTGTGAGTTTTCCGAGCAATACATCCCTGTCTGGATACGAGCAGGTAGAGGCGGCTCTGGCACAGATGTACCTAGGGGTAAAACCCGAAAACACCGCTTTGAGCTAGACTCGAACGGGAACTGGTGCACGACAACGGGCCTTGCTGCACTCTTGGTTATGACACTCCCGGGGGATATGCTTAGGATAACTCTCATTTTCTTTACAAATCATTATGAAGGGTTTATGAGTATATACTTCCTCAAAGAAAACATTTTTATGATTATGGATTATATCCATAAATAGTTCAATTTATGTTAAGTGTTTTATAAGTATGGGATTATGTGTTTTGATTCATAAACTGATCTAGTTTATGCCATGGTATAGAAATGGCACCCAGTAGAAGGAATGAGAACTCCATAAATACACATGATTCAAAGAGAAGGAAGGATCATATCTTTCATGGTCTTAAGCTAGAATTTATAAGAGAAATAGTCTCCCATGTATTATCATCATATGAAGAAATAATATCATGTGTTGATAAGATATGTAAAGAGTTTACTGAGTCCTATAGATTTGAAGGGAAGCAAGAGAAGAAAAGGATGGAAGAGAGAAAGATGGATAAAGGGAAGAGGGAAAAGAAGAATTTTCCCATATGAGGTAACTGTGGAAAGAAACACCCTGGAACTTGCCTGAAAGGAATGGGAGTTTGTTATAAGTGTGGAGGAAAAGGGCACAAAGTACATGACTACAAGGGTAAGAAAATGGTTTTAAATGTACAATGCTTCATTTGCAAGGAGTTTGGACACTATGCGAACCTATGTCCCAGTCATCAGACTATGCCGCAAATGATGTTATTGGATAATAACCAAGTTATGATACTACCACAGATGAAGAGGAATGATTAGAGTTCTTATGTTGATTATGTCAATTGAGTGTTGTATCAACAATGTACTTGTTATAATAATTATGGAGTATATAAGGATTGTACTGCAGTACTATTTCATTAAGGACTTGAGATTATGTGGAACAAAGAAAAGTGACTCAATAGCAGGATAAATTTTTGGAAAATATATGGTTGAGAGAATGATAAATCATAATATAGTTCTGATACTGAGGTAGTGATTTTGGAATAATATGTGATTGTTTTGGATAAATTATATTGGATATTCTTGACTACCTTGGAACTAATTAATGATTTTTATATTCCATCATTGTTGGGGTTTAAAACATTTTTGGATTAATGATGTATATCCAGTATTCTATATGGAATAAGGGAGCATGAATGTAATCAATAAGGAATATGGTAATACATGATGAAGGTATTCATATTCTATTACGGGGTAAAAAGGATCTATATTATGTTTACCATCCTTATAAATGTTGGACTATGAGTTTAGACAGAAGTATTTTGGATAGTTCTAGTTTGGATTATTTTGGATTTACATAAAAGAACAACCCTGAGGTCGGGCGGCAATCTGTCGCGTCCGGCAAGGCTGCGAGACTTGAACCCGCAACCGAAGGGAGACAAGGGTGTATCACCTACCACTGTCCCACGAGATTTCCTGAATTAAATAATGTAGTTTTTTTTAAAAGATCTGGTAGATGAATTATAAATTCATTTATTTTGGAACCCTGTATGAATAGTATAAATAGAAAAAAAATATTACGTTCTAGAGTGAAAGATGAGTTTGTGGTAGAAATTTATTAATGGGTAAAATTCTAATTATAAAGTAAGTATATCTCCTTATTATCTTAGCCAATCTCATAAATAAATTCCTCAACATTAATAATAGAAACTTAGAACAAAAATGTTGTCCTAGATGGTACCTTAAATCATCACAAATTTATGGCTTTGGGATTGTTTGCCCTTTCATAGCCATGTTCTCTACCACTCTCCATCAGATAATTGATGGTTAGATTTCTCTTCCATATCCATATTTTCCTACATGGAACCCTAGTATGTGTTATTTTCGGTAATCTTCATACTTTCCACTCTTTATTTTAAATATAGGCCTCATTAATTCATTTTTCGATGTGGGATTTCAACTAAGATATTTTGAAATGTCAAAAATGTGTTGTCCCAATACCCTATATTTTGTTGAACAGATGGCACTTCAAATCATCATAGATTGATGAGTTTAAGGACCTCAATTTTATACTTGTTTGTGATTGATGACCTCAATCACTACCTATAAATATTTACGTTTTTCCTCCAATTATATGTCTCTAATTGCCACCAATGTTCTCCTAATAGAGATCATAATTTGGTGGTGACCCTTTCATTTCTCTTTTCCTCATATTAAGACTAAATTTTAGTAACCCAATTTCCGATGTGGGTTTTCCCACAAATATATTTTCTACTTTCAACCTTTTATTTTCGAAGAACAATTTCAAATTGCGAGGACGCAATTTATTGAAGGAGGGGAGAATGTAACACCCCAGGATTTCAGAGTGTGTTATTTCTTAAAAATAATTCAATAACTTGCACTACACGCAACACCGAGTTCAATCACACCATTAAAAGAGGTCATGAATAGTATTAACTACATTTTGAACTTTATATAATCCTTATAATTTTAGAATCCCTATTATGAGTTTCCTAGTCATAATGCAAGAACAGATTCATTTTCAGTATTTCACTTTTATCAACTTCTAATAGTGAAACCTTTTTAAATACAATATTTTAAACTTTTTGACTAAATGGGGACATCAAAAATTTAAAATGAAACATCCCAAGCTTCCACGGTACGCTTTCCTTTGAATAAAACAGTAGCGTGTGTTGTACGCAACTTCGAGTTCTAACACACCGTAACCAATCAAACTAGCTGTTATGAATAGTAATACCTACTTTTTGAAATCATTTATATTTTATATTTCAAAATGGACTTCATTTTTGGATTCGGAATATCGAAATTAGTCTAGGGTGAAATTTTGGTACTTTTCGGATAACTTTCATATTTTGATGAATAGTGAAAATTACTAAATTTTAATTAAAAACAACTTTTTTAATAAAAATAATTAATAGTGATAAATTATGAATTTTAGTGGTTTTAAAGTATATTTAGAATATATTTTTACATTTTAATATAATTTTGGTCATTGGACATAATTTTACAATTAAACCGAACATAAACAAGTGTCAATCTTTTGATAGTTATTATCTCTTAAAAACACGCTTTTTGTTTTGACAGCGGAAATTAATTTTAAATTAATTTCTTCCACTTCTGTGTTTTGAATTTAGGAAAATGGATTCCATATTTGGAATCAGGATGTTCAAATTGTGTAAATGGGTAACTTTTATTTTTAGACATTTTGAATAATTACTGCGGTAAATATTTTATTTACCATGGTTAAGGGTAAATCCGGTAAATAAGGGTTAAACAAATAATATTATAATAATACTAAATTACCCTAAAACGTGTCTTAACCCTATTGGTTGATACATGGTCGACCATGGGAATCTTTGGGTCGATTTTGGGACCCCATGGATCCACTTGTAAGTGATAATGACACTTTATTTTAATTAAGTCAAAATAAATACAAAAATGACACAAGCATATATCTTTTAGAAAAACAATTGTTACATAGGGTTATATAAGTTGGATTTTAGATTATAAATATTCATTAGAAAGATAAAACGATTTCCTACATAATGATATTTTATTTATAATTTTTAGACATTAAATAATTTATTTTATTTATGACACAATGATGATGCAGTAATTACTATAATAGTGAAACATTAAAATAATTGATATTATAAATACCCAAAAAAATATAATATGAAACATTTAATGAATTAAACTAATTTTATATGATAATATGATATATTAGGATTGATTTAATTGACTTTGTTCGAAGTAATCAATCTGTTAAGAGTTTCAAAAAAATCAACTATTGAATAGTGTCAAAATTGACATAAAAGAGTTCTTAAAACAAATATTATATTATTAATTGATATTAAATTCCTAAAAATCTAAGGTTCGGCCAAGAGACTTATATTATGATAGGTTCCTCATTAAGGGACCACTTGGGGGTCGCTTGGATGTATATAGTAAGTTTATTAACCATATTATATAAAAATACAAAGAGACATTGTAAAAGTGAAACTAATTAACTTAGAGTTAATACTTAAAGATAAGGTTAATATAAGTACCCAAACCTGTCTAAATTCTATTGGTTGAGTGGTTTTCGACCTATCCCCACCTTAACCTTTGAATAGTCAACTTTGGAGCCATTAGAAACCGAATATGAATTTATTATAAATTAATATTTCTAGCTTTTCCAAAGGTGCCCCTCACCCCTCTTATAAAAGGGCACTCCTCCTTCTCATTTCTTCACACCTCTAAAGCCTTTTGGTTCGGCCAAACTCTGCCCAAATAATCTCCCAACATCCCTCAATACAACCTAGGGGCCTTAGTTTGATCAGAAAGCCAACCTAAGGAGCCCTTTTGATCAAATCAAAAGGAAGAACCGGAAGAAGAGGTAATGATTTCACCACCCTTTTCTAAGTTCATTTCTTCTTCCACTTCTTCTTCCTTTGTTCTTACCATTCTAAAATAATAACTCCAGTATCTCACATATACTGTGATGTTAATATAAGTATGGTACAACCATATTCAGTACTCTATCCACCCTTTGAATAACATGTCACCATACGTGCGTACGTACGGCTTACCGTCTCCACGTCGTGGTGTAATTGTTATTCAATATAATATTATTTGGATGGGTATAATAATGATGTGTAACTCATGTAAATAATAAATATAACATGTTAATGATTCTGTATATATGATATACCATTCATTTATATATTATTTTAATATCAAAAGAATGATATTGTCGCTCGTGCGTACGTACGGACTACCGTCTCCACGAACGCGATGAGATTCATTCTCCATCGTATCCATTCAAGTATAATTATCATTTTATGATTTAAAAATGATGTTTAAGGACTTGATATCATTCTGGATATGAATAAGATACAACAAACATGGCTTATGTAACAAAACATATAAAAGAAAATGAGTAAGTTAACACCCGAAACGATGATAATTCTAAGATATTATTAATAAATCAATGTTAAAAGATCATATATGATATCATATTAATATATATGATTCTTGTATAATTTAATAACAATTATTTCACCATTATACAGGAGGTTAACCTACCCCAACCAAGGAAAAGTACAAGGTAAGGGTTATTTCACAATCTCTTCATTATCCGAGGTTGTTTATATGTAATAATCTACTGGGATCTCTTTATCATCCAAATCCATGTTTCTTAAAAATGTATTTCAAAACATTTTTACTATTTACAAGAATATGGGTTAAAGTCATTTATACCTTTTTTTGACTTTTTATAAGAGGTTTATAAAGGAATCTTTCCGTCGTTTTCAAAACAAGGTTCTTTTTAACCTTTTTGACAGAATTGAGGTAAGAATGTTTTTTTAACTTATACGGCGGGTGCGGTTATTTTACGCCGTTATAAAATCTTCAAATCTTTCCTTACAAGCTTATAAGAATATTTTCAAAGAAAATGTTTTATTTTATATGGATCTTAAATGATTTCAAAATAAAAGGAGATATTTCTTTAAAAAGAATTTTGATTTCATCTATGTCAACATCCTTTGATGGATTTTAAGATTATTTGAAGTTGATTTATTATGATACAAAACTTCTATATTGTATTGAAGGTTTTGTGATATGTTTGACTGTGGATGTGCTATTTTTATACCATTCATAGTTTATTGTGAAAGTATTGACATTTCGTATGCTAGTTTTAATACGAATGTTTATGTTATGTTTAAACCATTTCATATGGGAATGCATTGGACTTAATAAGTGACGGGTGGAGCCCGCTACAGCTCCTCGATGCATAGGTAGGTCTCATGAGACAAACTAGTGTCTTGGCACAAGGCCTTGACAAAATCTTATTTGTAGTCTTGGCACGAGGCCTTGGCTATGTGGTTATGATAGTCTGGCATTATGCATTCCAACATTATGAAAGTGGTTATTGATATTGCATGTGATTATTCGATTAGTAGAATATCCATGTGAATAAGTAAATGGCATTATTTAATTTTTATTTTTGCCATACTATGTTGAAGTTCAATTTTAAAAGGCTTTTGTTTTAGTAATTCATTGCCTTAAATGTATATGCTTATTATGAATGTTCCGCTATATTGTTATCCTTACTGGGCATTTGAGCTCACCCCTTTTCTATGTTTTATTTTTCCCAGGTAGTGAAGAAGTAAATTATGAATGACTTGCATGGATATTATGAGGGGTTAATAGTGTGGATATGAAGACTTTGTTGTTGTAGTAGTTTTTTTCACTTTGAAATGTAATGTAAAACTTTATGATTATATCTAGTGTTTCCAAGGCTACTAAACCAATCGGTCTTTCGAGATTTGATCTTTCTTGTGATCATGCCAATGTTATGTAATTAATGCACCGACTCTAGGCAACTGGGGTCGGGGCGTTACAATTGGGGTCTATGTGGTGATGAAATCATATCAGAAAATGTATTGGATGGTGTTCTGGGTATATTTATCATGTTATTGGAGAACCATTTACTTCATGGAATCATATAAAGTAATTAAAATAGTTCTATTTTCTTAAAATTATTGGGTATTTATTATAATTTCCGAGTCATATCCTCTTTTTATTTAGAAGTAAAGGGGGATTGGGTGGGGACTTTTCAGATTTCACATCCCATCCTTATCCCTCCCATATACCCCACATGATAAGTGTTAGGTTGTGAGTTTTTTATAGTATTTTAGAGTTATGACCTATTATTTTTTCCAGTGATATTCTACATCCTTCACACAATTAATTTAAAATGGATTTGAGTTATGGTTTTGATGATTATTTCATAGAGTTGTGGTGGAATCATACAAAACCGGGGATCATTTTTCTTTACTAGATAATGTAATGTGTGGAATAATTAACACACATGGTAATTCACAATTTTAATTAATCTCTGGCATTCAATTATTTTTTTGGAGTTTTGTTTTATGTCAATTAAATTTGTGGATTATTGGCCATTAAAACCCTTGATTTTATAACATATCTCTCTATAAATATACATTCTTTTTAATTTTATCATTCTTATAAAAGAAAAAAATAAACAAATATCATACATGATAAAACTAAATTTCTATAAATAATCATTATAATGTGATCAATGAATTAAAGAAAATAAATATCAATCAACATATTTTGTTATTAATAAAAAAATTACACGTAATTGTAATTTTTCATATAAAACATCTATATGATAATCATTTTATTGATTTCTAAAATGAGATGTCATCATTAGGATTTTTACTAGTCCAATCCTAATCATAAATTCTACATGGCTGGGTTAATATAAATCATACATGGAATTTTTTTAAACTCTTTGAAATTACAGCAACATCTATACTAGTCGAACCCCTAGCAGGGACTGTCAAAACTAGTTTTATAATCCTTAGATATTTTGTAGAGGCATTGAAGGGGATTTTAAATAAGAGTTATTATGATTTAAATATGTAATTATTAATAAATTATATATTTTACGACATTTTCAAATTTTAAAATGGTGTACTAATACGAAATGAACTTGATAAATGGATTTGGAATCTGTTTCATGTCCCCATATATTAAATATAATTTTAATCTCTTTTATAAATTAAATTTCATAAAATATAAATTTCAAATTTGTTCAACAAGAATATATTATCCAAGGGTTACTTTTTGGGAATATTCTGAAATTTTATATTTTTAGCAGAACTGTAAAAAATATAGTTTATTCAATATTGTAGATTTTATAAATTTATCATGATATAAGAATGATAAAAAAATTATTAATCATTTTTATTAACTATTTATATATTCATGGATTAAAATAATTCATTTATGAAGAAATTAATTTGAATTTATAGTCCTTTGATTGATATTTTCGATCATAAACTATATTTTTTCCATATAAGGAAACTATTTCAGGTATTTTTATGTAAATTATGTATTCATATAATATAAATCAATTTTACATTTATATTGAAGGTACATAAAATTTCATTGACTAATAATAATATTGTTAATTTCTTATAAATAAATAAGATTCACATGTTTATACTAAACTCATTTTTATGATTCAAAAAATATTTTTCTAAAAATAATATTTAATGTGTTATAAATCTTTTTTGAAATATTTTATTCCCTATAAATTACTATTTCCTTAAAATGGATAACAAATTTAGAATCATATAGTGAGAATTTTGTGATTTTGTTAACCTTCATTGTATAAAAATAATTACTTATTTCAGAAAATTAGTCACTCAGGTAATGGATAAAAATAATAAAATGATTAAACCAACGATAAAAAAACAAAATATCTTCATATGAGTGTATGCGGAATTATTCAATGTCAACCCATAATTACTTCATTTTTTATAAAATGATAACCTAGTTGAATCAGAATTTTATTTTTTTTATATTAAGTATTAATTATTTATTAAAAATTCAATTCCCTTTTCTTAAAAGAGTATCCTTCCACCACCCCTCAAAATCTACACATAAAATTTGAATACCTCCAATTACTCATTGTCAAATTATTAATAATAAATTACCCTAGTTTTCATAAGATTATGTTCCCTAGAACATTCCCAACTCCCCACTTAATCAAATAGCATACAAGCGATGTATAAATTCTTATAAATAATTACATTTTCACTTTAATCATTCTTACAAATATTGTTCATCCACTTAGTTTAACAAATTATTTACCACTAGATTAATTTTTTTAAATTATTATGATTGTATTAATGTATTATTATCATTAAATATTAATATATTATTATTAATTCAGTCATTATAAAACACTAATTAATTGGTAAATTTTACCACCTATATGACAAATGTTATTGTGATTTTATTCTGTATATGAATAATTCTAATATGTTCTTTTTGGGGTTGTTTTAACTTCATATTTGTATGAATATATAAATATTTATTATGGATGGTTATGGAATGATAATTTATTTTAATATATAAAATAAATATATAAATGACATTTTTCTATTCTATAATATAAATATTATGATTTATACTCAGTATTAATAAAACCTTTGTATGATAAATGTTACTAAATATTTTTTTAAAAGAATTTGTATTTATAAATCATCACTAAATTTTATATATAAATAATATGGAACATGAAATTTCATTATTAAAATTCATTGTACATTACCTTGAGAATTGTGGAATTGATGGATGATTTTATAAATTTTGTAACCAAGGTCAACAAAATAAATCATTTTTGGAAGTATTTACCAAACAACTCCTAGATATCAAGGAAAGAAAAAAATATTAATGAGTATAATATAATAATAAATAATTATTATAAAATTATTATGCTTGAAAATAATCAATGATAAATTCTTTATCAAACTTTTTTTTTCAAATTCATGAAGTAAGATGAATACACCGAGGGATTGTGGAAATAAGGCTTTTGTTTCACTAACTCAATTATCATTCAATGAGTCATAAAATACTTTCAATGGCTAAGATATTTTCTAATTTTTTAGTATAAAATATATCTAATGTATATATATATATATATTATTTTAATAAAAATAATATAAATATTTCATATCATAATATTCTTCATTGATCAATGCCCTCCTAACACAAAAAGATACATTATTTAGAATAGTTCGTATGCATTATAATTCCATATTGTCAAACATATATACTTTTTTAAACCCCATAATGTTCCCCATTATTAATTGGAAAAGAAAATATGTTTTAGCTCATATTATCTTTATATTTTCCATTAATTACATTTATTTTATTTTTTATCTTTTTTATTATTGTGATTTGGAAAAAGGTATTTTTAACAAATAAAGAAATATCATTTTGACATGTGATTTTATTTCATCAACCTAAAATTATATATATTTGATGTTATATATTTTTGTAGAATATATTATTGATGTGTCTATAAGATTAATGATTTCTATTCCTAAATAATACCCATATTAAAATGGTTTTTTCAAATGACATTGAAATTAGTTTTTAAAACCATTTTTCTAAATCCATAAGAAAATTCATTCCTTGATTTCACTTAAATTATATTTTCAGACTCTAAATTTTTAATTTATTATGAATAATTTTTTAAAATAATTCTTTAAATGATTTTATGATACTTTTGGGTGACATTATTTTTGTGGGAACTTATATAATTTTGATGACATATTATGTGTTATAATTTGGAGATGATATGATACCCAATTTTATTTTATAGAGTACTTCATAATAACTGTATGAATTATACTCACGTGGAATAAATAATTATTTTACATCATTATTTGATTTCTGGGGTACTTTATTTATATTTAATTATCTAATTTTTTTATCTAATGAGATAATGATTTTTTAAGGAATTTATTAAATTTTTCAGAAATTAATTTTTAATCATGAGTGGGTTTTCTAAATTCATAACATGTTTACCTGATTGGATACATCCACACCTTAATATGTGAGCATGATGGGGCTTGCCTAATTAGTTTTGATTTACTACGATTAATGATAATCCACTTCTCTATCTAAATAATGATTAAAATGAAATACCTCAATTGTTTATGACTGGTTTCATTTATTTCAATGACATGATAAAAATTTCATGCTACTATTATGTTTTTATCTTCTTCCATTATCTATGATATTGATCATTACATGTGCTTATGTCTTATAATTATATGGTCATTTTGAAGATTTTTCTACAATGATTAATTTTTTCCTCACAGATTTATGATTACACCAATTATGGATCATTTCTAGGATTCCCATACATGAAATATGATACCATCCTAATTTTTTTTTCAATTTACCAATTAATTATATTCTAGAATTTGTATATAATTAAATATTATAAATCCTTTAGTATGGTAAAATTTTATGTAGTAGTGTGTATTTGATGTTGATTATTTAAAATTATAAAAATAAAATTCCTTTGGATTTTATCATTATGAGATTACATGTGAAATATAATGATTATATTACGATAATAATAAGTAATGTATATATATATTTATCCCATGATATCTTATTTGGAGTGGGGATAAATGATTTTTTCTCAAAACGTGTATAAGGGTGCATCATTGACCTTCCATTGGATGTTGGTCTTGGTATCAGTGCCTTAGGATAGATTGGCATGTTTTGGGGAGTATTCCATATTTGATTAAATTCTAAAATTAATTATAATGGGTGATATTAAATTTTTATTATTATTTTTGGATAGGATAGGGGCATATGGAAGGGTGAGATCATTCTATAGATTTGATGATGATTCATGGAGAATGAATTAATGGTGTTAACATAATATCAATGTAGGTGACCCATATGGTAGATAACTATATGAATATATGTATAATATTGTTCATAAAAACTGAGTGTTTTGGACATGGGTAATTTAGATATATACCATGAGTTCCTTGAGTAGTAATTTTGGTGGGATAGAGCCTCATTGAAACAGGAGCGAGTGACCCCCTATATCTAAATCATTTAGAGTCGCATGATTGAATAGTATCTAATGGGAATATGATATATTTAGGATTTGGGGGGGATTTTGAGTATGTCTCTATGTTTGAGATGTTGTTTGGGTAAAGTATGTGGTTTTATTAAGGTGAGTGATAATAGAATTTTGTGATTAATCCAATGAAGGAATCATTTGAAAATTAATCATCTCACGAATGGTTGGTTGAACCCCCAAGAGGAATATTAGGTGTTTATTTTTCTAGAAATAATAATGAATGTTCCATTGAGTCATGTTATGATTTATTTAAGAGTTTTTCTTGTATACTGTGCACTCATGAGCTCTTTTTGGTGTGGATTGAGTTGGGAAAGAGCTATGAGTTATCAGAATTGTTTTTCTAATGGATTGATGATCACTTTAAAATGAATCAATGGAGTACATGATATATCATATCCTTTTGTATTGTAACTTGTATGATGATATGTGAAATGGAAGTTATTTGGGATCCCCATTGAGGCATGGTTAGGTGGACTAGGCTTGAAACATTATGTCCCCTCAAAAGATAGAAGTAATTCATGTGTGTAATGAACAAAACTCCCCCAATGCATAGTAGTATTGTGGCTAACAAAAAGTAATAATATAACACAATAAGGATGGACTTAAAAACATGAAAGTGTCATATATCTCTAATACATAAATTAAAAAGCACCACTAATAATATATATATATATATATACATATGAATGAAATTTTTTCAATGAATGCATGAGATGACACATGCTATTATATAGGACATTGGAAAAACACCCCTGAAACTATTCATATGTAATTTTCACTGAACATTATAAAAACTAAATCAGATATAACTCCTCCTCAGTTGATGGAATCATAGATCAGGCTATGATTTCAAAAATAACCTACATTAATTATAGCCATTATGTGCGACTAATATTCACCCAAAATCATCTCAAAAAAATATCCAATAGATTAATGCACACCCAAACTAAATCTGAACTATATATCACAAACATAGTGACAACAAATTTGGGAAAAGATCTCATGAATCTCTAGGTATAAACATACTCAATAGGATCCCCAAGAAAAAAAATGTTAGAGATTTAAACAATATATCTTAATCTTTGGGAAATATGGAATCCAAAAAGAATATATGAAAAATATAGATAACCACTACAACTCTAAGTCTCAAGGTTTTTGAGATTTCTAATTCACTTATTTCTTATCTTTTAGGATTGGAAAATATTTAAAAAGAGGGTTTATTAGTGTTTTGAAATTTCAAAATTGTTTCAATTTGATAGGAATGTTTATTTTTTAACCCTGAAGGAATCCAAGGGTGTTGAGGAGTCCCATGGCCTAATGTATTTGAACTACTCTATAATAAAATATTTAACATGATAATAGAAAACAATAGGGGTACCCACTATTTACTAAATAGTTTTTTTCACCTGATGAAGTACTAGACCTCATTATCCACAAGTACCATGTCAACATTCTAGAAGGTAACAATGGAGCCTACACATTTTTCTATAATAGTTATTGGTCAATAGGATCAAACCTCTACTATCAAAACCACCCAATCGTGAGAAATTCCATAATAGCCTCTCTTAAACAATAGTGTGAGACTCTATCCTTTGTAAAAGTTATTATCACATGAGGGAGTAATAAACACTGGGTGGAGGACCTTTACCACTTTATGTAGATATTTAATGATATATAGGAACCCAACATGATGGATAGAGTACCTTCACCTTTCGATTGGGGTTTTTTTTACTCTATTGGCCATTTTTGGGAACAAAAACATTTCAAAGTCACATTCAAAGGGATTTATTAACCATTTTGATGATTTTATAATTATGCGATATGTCCATAATATTTCCTATATATATTAGGAGAATAAATTTTCTATAACACTTCACATCTCACATTTGATGTATAATCGGATTATATCGTCATGTTTTTTCATGAAAAAAAGTTACTCTGGTTGAATTTTTTATTCTTCCAAATCCAATTAACAGTCAAGGTGAAATGAAAATCAACTAAATGTAGATAACTACACGACATGTGATATAGGGTAACATAGAATGTATAATATTAGGGTAATTATGGTCATGTATTTATTTATACCTAGAATTTTTAAGACAATCTAAATGGTGTGTGTCTAGGGATTCATGGAGTGTTAGACCATGGGGGTACTAAACATATACAATCAGAATTTTTTTTCATATGAGTCTAAAAGGAACAGTGCTTTCCATGTTTATATGAATATTTTTTCCAAATATTCCAATCATTATTTTCTATTCTGGATGATTAAAAATGTATATCCCTTGGGTACATAGCGTGTGGTTCTGACCCACACACCATGTATATCAATAAGACCATCTGAGAATGTACAATATTTTTATTTTATGTTGATCAACATAGAGGTATATGTCATGTGAACAAAGGGTAGATGTCTTGTTTAACAAAAGTTATGTGGTCAACTAGATTTCATTAGCTTGTAAATACTATGAATGGTCATCTAGATAAAATTTTTTGTGATCACAACCTTCTACCACTAATTTAAAAATTATTCACATTATATCGTCCTTTTTATTCTTACCACAATAACCCAAAATTTACTAACAGTGGGATTGAAAATCATTTTCATAGCTTAGATGCATGTTTCTTTGCCATATATCGATCAGAAACTACCCACAAATGGTATCACAAATAATATTGATTGTCTACACACTATTGATTTCTTGGAATCCACATTTTGCACTTTCTTGTCATTTATCGTTGAAAATAATATATATTGTGGGTAATAACACTAACTCAAAAAAACCAGAGCTTGTATTTATGTTTCATTATTGGTATAGAATTAAATAATTCCCATACTATCCCATAACTAATTAGTTATGGAAGACTACAAACAAACACACATAGAATTTTAAAACATATATTAGAACATTTCCGCATTCAGAGAACATCCTTATACATTTTTTACATACATTAAAATTACAAATATTCCCTTTATCGGTTTCATGATGATGTGGATACAAGTAAGGGTGAACATTGGTCCTAATTAACGAGTAATATGAAAATTAAGTTATCAAAACACAATAATGGAACAAGGGATATTATTAGTATAAATCAAAATCCCAATGAAATAAGAAACAAAAGCCAAGGGTATAAATTATATATGAAAATTAACGAAATAGGGTATAAAAATATTCATTTATATGACATTAATGTATTTAATATCTCCATACATCAAAACATGTGGTCATAACATTGTGGGAATACACTATACTGATATAGGTAATGGTATACAGAAAAACAGAAGATATGTTATCTTATGAGACCAGTCAATGCACTAAGGGTATATATAATTCTAAGCCAAAACCATTACTTCATTATGTTCAAATCATTCACTGTAAGAGTCCACATGAAATTTCCAACCATATCCCTGAGGATCCACTAGCTGAATAAAAACATGTATATCATTATAAAAATAATAATGATTACAAATAATTTCCCATTTTAATTGAATATTGTAAAATTCATGCAGAATAACCATTAATCAACTAAAATGTTATTGGGGGTATCATAGGAGTAATAAGGATGTACCCTTATTTGATAAATTTAGTAACAAGTGTTTATAGAATATGTTTTGTTATAAATGTGAAATAGTAAATGTGCTCAATTGTTTTTATTGGTAAGAGACCAATTTAATTGATATTAAAATCTATTATACTTTTCTATAAATATATGTAAACATTCGAAATCATATCCCCTGGTAGTATCTATCTAGGACTAAAGTTTTATTTGAACTAATCATGTATTAGAGTGATGATTGAGTCAATGATCAACCATGTATTTTTTATGCGAAAAACAGTGGGTTCATTTTAGCCACATCCTTATCACTATTATTTTATATAGATATATATTTATTTTCTAGGATGTATGAAAACTTTTAATTTACAAAAACATTGGATCGTTTTTCAACCACAGATAAGATTTAGTTTTAGTGTTGTTTTTTCACTCCTTAATCAAAAGAGTATGCGGGATGGATGGAAATATATTCTTGTAAGTCTATATTAGTTCCTGAAAAATATTGTAAAATTTATTACATGGAAATTTATTCCCCAATAAAATTGAAATAAGTGATGAATATAACATGAGTCCCATAGAATGGAAATTGATAAGGAAAACCTATATAGGAACTCGGAAGAAATTCAATAAAAAACTCTTGCAAGAGTTAGATTCAAAAAATATTAAATCTCCAAAAATAAAATTAATTTTTCATATAACATCTCAAATATCAATTATATACACCACATAATAGATATAGGGTGCCTAATACAAAACATGTCTCAAAGATAGGAATTTGATATGTGAAACTATTACTTATAATCCTTTATAGATGAATGATCTATAAACTATTTCATATCAATTGTTTCTATATGAATAAAATATTTTAAAATATTATTCATGGTTATAAAAAAATTTCACTTAATTTTTAATCATTCTCTACTATTGCATTTGATAACTATTACTTATTATCAATATCAGGTGTAAGTATTCTTGATTATTTTGAATTACATTCATAATATTAACATTTTTATAAATTATTCTACTGAATGAAATAATTCTAATATAAAACAAGGTACTGATACAGATAAAGTTAATTTATTTATAATTTTTTTTTTATTTTGTTAGTTACTTAGATATGATTCATGAAAGATGAATTAAAATATGCATATTTTAGTGATTTTAGCGATCGAATATGGAATTTTAATAATAAGTGAAATACTAAACATAACCATTCATGAAAGAAAAAAAATTATTTTTTATTTACATATAATATTTTTTGTATTTATGTTCCAATCTCATACATGATATATTTTTATACAATAATTCAAGTAGGTGGTTAGACAAACACATACACGAACATACTATAATTAAATGACGATCATGAGTGAAAACGTTGTTCATTTCTGGAATATTGTCATTATTACATGAGAGTAATTTAATTATTTAGATAATTAAATGATTCATAGTGATATTTATATAGGTTTTAATAAATAAAAAATAAACTATATGGAAAATGATATATGTTACATCATTGAGGTGGTAGTTTGCCCAATTCTTGGTTAACGTTTTAATTTCATAAAGAGAGAGAAAGAATTAAGCTTTATCATAATTCCAAATTTTCTAATGATATTTATATAATATATTACTTTTATTATTCAATAAAATCTATAACACATACAATGATAGGTGGTATGAGTAAAATATAGGATATTGATTCACAGAGTCGGCAGTCCACACACAAACACTATTGATGCCTTTTCCTATTTCTTAATGGCTGGAGGGGAATAAATAATGGTTTTACCAATCATATGGAAACATATAATTATAAAAATTAAACTGATCTAATTATATATTTTTTTGAATATAATATTTTAGGAATGAGAATATTAAGAACTAAGGATTTGGAATAAGGTAATACATACAATGTGAGATTAAGTATTCAATTAGAACTATCCTTGTAATTGTTGGGTTAAAGATATCTAATTGTTAAAAAGTCTTATTAAGTATCAAATAGTTATAGAAAGAATGAAATTATAGATTATCAATAATTTATTATATGTTATAAGTGTGTTAAGATGTGGTTTAAGTGTATCCCTTTTATAATTGAAGAAAATGACACTTTTGGAAATACTCTTATTTTTTCAATGATATAATAAAACTATTCAATGTTACATAACACAAAAATTTAGAAATAAGGGAATCTAAGTTTTATTGTAAAATTAATGCCTAATAAATGAACTCCAAAAACTATTTTCAATGTCGTCATTGTTATTTACCATTATATTGGTTTTTTAATTTTTTTTATCTTGAATATAACATTAGTAATAATTTTGTAACTACGTTACATAATTTTATTACAAATATATTTGTAAAAAACATAAAATTTGTTAGTGTGATGAAAAAAATTTATTTTCTATAAAATCTAATTCAATTTTTTAATATTATATAATAAAACTTTAAATAAAGATAAATAATATATGAAAAAATAACATTTTCTTGAAAATTTATGTTTTCAGAATCATGTGTTGCTAATCATATTTAGTATTGTTTACCTGATGAAATAATATATATATAAATATAAAAATATATCTCGGTTTAAATTTATTATTATAATCATTATTGAGAATCATTTAATTTATTTGATTAATTAAAACCTTAAAAATATTAATAAAACAACTATGTGAGAAAAAAAAGATTAAATAATTATTGGAGTAATTATCTTAAGTCCTCATTATCATATTTTTTCATATAAATTAAAATAAACATATTAATTATTATGTAGAAGTTTATTTTAAATTTTAAATACATTTTTTTAAATTATATTCTTATAAGTGAGGAAAAATTTGTTTTTATATAAGTGCATGAAACATTTTTTTAGATTAAAAAAATACATAAAATTCCTAAATGATAAACATGGGACTTATAAATATGAAATTTAATTTTTTTTTACTGAATTATTTTCCATTATAATCATATATAATTAATAAAAAATGATTAAAAATAATTTATGTTAGTCTTAAATTATCATAATTTCATAAATGTGATTATTTTAGAACAATTTATATTTTTTTACTCTCCATCAAGAAATCATTCATTTAAGAAAATTTGGAATAATTCACCATAGGATAATAATGATATTTATAATTAAAAAATTAATCTTGTATTTTGAAACTCAAATACTAAAATATATGTATTAATTAAATTAATGAATAAATGAACATTTTAGTGTGCAATTTGAAATTTTTTTGATGTAGTGTTTACCTTATATATTAGGGTCTTCTGTATTACATCCCAACCCATAAATAAGGATCCTCTTGAAATTTGATACACTATATATACTAAAAAACTTTTCTTAGTTCCTCCTCCTAGATTATTTAGTCTCCCATTTTTTATTCTGCTAGTTTTTTATTTCACCAATAAACATTAACCAAATGAGTTGTGAAATTCCACAATACATTCTCTTTGACAACAAGAATTTTGACATGCTCTTCATTATATGAACAATAATATAAAAAAAATATTCCCTCTTGTGTGAGCATATTGAATAGATATGTTATTTTTTTCATTAATAATTAAACATGTATGCCTTTTTTACTTTATAAAATATCATCGACCTATCCATTAATAATATGTGACTTCAATTTTTTCTATAATTTCGAAATCCCAATTTATGATGGTCATAAAATACATTAGTAACTCAATACTTCAACCCCATTATATGTGTATTACTTCATCTATACATTATAAGAGACATGCAATTTCATTCCATTCCTTAAATTATTTTTATTGCACATTTTTTTTCCATAATCTTCTTTAATATGATACTGAATAATTTTTACTTTACGAGTCTTCTCCACTATGTGATCTGGTGAAATAATATTTTTTTTGAAACATATTACCAATAAGTATGTGTATGAAACATCTTCCCATAAAATTATTCCATGATGCAATATTTATTTTCAAATTGATGCTATTATATTATGACATTTCACCTCAGTTTTTTTATTGATCCCGCAAACATTTTATTTTAAGGGAAAAATATCTCAAAAATTCATTCTATGTCTAGATAGTCCTTCAAGACTACTCATCATTTTATGGGTGGTAAGATATTCTGAAATGTGTATATGTGTAAATATATCATTTAAGACTCTTTATTACTTTAAATTTTAATTTAAGTCCATGGTCTGATATACTTGATTGAGGTTCCCCCATAATGACTTATAATATTATTGATATACACCTGAGAATAATGTTCAAGGGGTAGATCTTCTCTTATAACTAGAAAATGAGATGACATAGTAAGGATATTGAAAATGAAAAAAATAGAATCAATAATCCTTGGAGTCTTTATAGTCCTAATGAAAATGTCCATTTTAATATTTTACCACTTCTATATAGGTATATTCAAATGTTTCATGGCTCCGTTAATATGATTCATTTCACGCTTCACCTACTGTAATACTCTAAATCTAGACACATAGTCCACAATTTTCTAATTTATTCAATACTATAATAAATATTATTTTATATATGTTTACATATTAGTAACAATAGGTTTAATAGAGTTATTTAAGGTACATGATCCAACTAGTAGTTCTCTATCTAAATATAGTAAAGATGGGACAAATAATATCTTTATAAACATCAACAATGAATAAAGATAGATAAATTCTATCATTTTGCCATTATTTAGTACTTTAATATTCCATTTTATGTAATAAACATCATTCAAGGGCTTCTCAAAATTTTATATCAAGGATAATTTATCAATTTATTTTAAAAATAATTATGAATCCCCTTACATAATATTAAAAATTTCCATTATAACTAGATAACAATATATAGAATCTTTATTTATCCTCATAATTATCCCTCACACTACATGCATCAACAAACTTTTTTCCCTTCTAATAACAATAGTGCATGATGAAATCATAATCCATGTGTCATTAAAACCATCTTCATTGCCTAATTTTGAGATCATTATACGAAAATATATTCATCAATCTTTTATGGATCATATATATATATATATCAAATATTTCAACATATATATAGTGTACCTATATTTTCCATGAAAATATTAGGGAATAAAGATCAAGTTCATTATTTGGATAGTTATATTCATAGATTTTCCAGTAACACGATTAATAGTAAATAGACCTATCATTCCTCATAAGGATAAATCCATGTCATTTTTTGAATCTATCACAATATAATATAAATCATTTTCTAACATAGGTTAATGTTTATACTAGTGAATTAATTAGTCTCCACCTTAGATCTAAAAAATACCCTACATTCCATTATAAATTTTTATTTAAACCAATAACATTTAATCTTGGTTAACATGTTTTCCAACTTGATGAAATTAGGAAAAAACCATTTATAGTAACTAGATAAACCTAAGAGACATTATATGTAAATGATTTTTATCATTATTGAACAATCTTCGACTACCTTGGCCTTTAAGGTTCCAAGGATAATCCCTCTTTAGAGAAAATATGTACAATAAAAGAATCTTCAACAATCAAAAATACAAAATACCATATTTCCCATATAATTCATTTTTCAGAGGGACTATTGAATTATTTGTTAGTATCTCTGATTCTCCTCATCGATATTAGAATAAATCAATATAACACTTATTAATACAACAAAAAATTTATTAAGATAATACATTAATACTAGATTGTGAATATCTATAAATAAAAGAAGTAAACTAGTCAATCCAAATGGATTAACCACAAATATATAATATCTATTCATTATATGAAATGTCATAAACATTTTAACATCGTTGTTTTTTCTAATATATTTATAACATTGGTGAATATAAATCACTGAAAAGTACTGTGATAATTGATGTTTATAAAATTATTCATCAATATATGCTAAATTAAACTTATTATTTCTGGTAATTCCATTAATATACCTATAATTGATGGAAATTATCAGAGCACCATCCTTCATTTTCATGAATTATATGAGGTATCTCAATAGAGAAAACCTAGGTCACATAAATACCTTATCAATGAACTGATACAACAATTTATTCCACTATACCAATTACATTGATTCTATTATATTTGGTTTTTTAGATATAGGTCTTGTATCTATTATGTGTTCAATAGAGAACTCAAATTAACATTGAATTTTTACACTTTCTATACATCATATATTATTAAATATAAGAGATATCTATATACACCGTTTGATCATACCCTCTTCTAATAATTTCATTATGGGGAGCCAGTGGGGATGATCTAGATGTAAGGACATGACCATAAAAAATATATATTATATTTATTTTAAAGCAGTAAATCACATTTTTTTTCCAAATTATCATTTATATTTTGAGTTTTATATAATTAGGAAAACTCTTACATAGTAATCCCAATCTTTAAAACTTGACAGTTATACATAGAAACAATTTTTTCTACCAAAAAACCTTTTAAAATAAAATAAGATTTCCTTTCACAAAATATATAAAAAAATTTGATCTTGAACACAAATGTGTCCCCAATTATCCTTAAAAGCCTTTTAAAAGCCTTTTAAAATATGTGATTGAAAAAATATTATTAAGGGACACAATGAAATAAAACTATTTGTCAAGTGAGAAACCATACATTTTTTTCCTTAAAAGCGTACCTCATTACCCCAAAAGGAATCAACATTTCAAAAAGATCACAATCATACATTTTTAAAATAAAATGATTTACATGAAAACATATTGTTACGAATATGAAATTCATGTTGGTTCCTTGTGACACCATCACTGTATAACCCTAATTAAACCATTACAAATTGGAACAACTATATAGCTAACTTCCAATATATTTCATTGACGAACATAATCATTTCCCAATGAATTGGATTGATATCTAGGCATTCCCATCATAAAATCTATAACAGGTACACCTGATTCTATATATCCACACCCATTTTATATAATCTTAAACAACAATATGATGAATAAAAATATTAAAAACACTTTTCAACTAATTTATAAAACACTTTGAGATATCAAAATACAATTTTCATCTAAAAATCTCTTTCAAAATCTAAAATACACGCAATAATAATGTACTGATATTATTTTGAAAGAACATAAATAAAATTAAAGGAAAAATTCATGAATTAATGCTTTATAATGGAGGAAAAATTATATTTTTCAATTAATGTTAAGAAAATATTCTATTTACACGTGTACAAAAAAATGATAGACAATATTTAAAACTATATTTCTAAAATAATGCCTCTACATTCAATTTTAAAATTATACATTTGGAAAAAAATTGGATAAATTTTAAAAATAAATTTAAAAAACAATCTTTTACATATATATAAATTCATAAAAAATAATTTAAAATTATGACTTTAAATAGAAAAATAATCTTTAAAACATTTAAACATACTTTTTTAGTTAAAGAGTCACATACCATTAGTCTATCTTAATATGTGTATTATTTTTATTTGAAAAATAATTTTAGGTTAACTATTTATATTATTAAGAACATTTTTTAATTTCATTATTTTCTTTTATATTAATTATAATAAAGTCATATATAATTATGTAATCATTTAAGTTCACCTTCAATGATTTTACAGTATTCAATACATATGTTTGAAATGAATTTCGTATGTTGGATATGGTGAATGTTCTCATTATTACACCACCACTTGAATATAAATAAAATATTAATTTCAATTTAATTCATGTATTATAATTTTATATACATCTTTAATATACGATTACGAATAATGAACTATGTTGCATTCAGGGAGATGGTTTGTCATATGTAAAAATAAGTAACATTTTCATTTTTCAAAAAACATTATTGAGGTATGGTAAGTATTAATTTAAATTTCCAGAAATATAATAATATAATATATAGAATATTACATATTTAAGTATTATTATATCTATCAGCGATGTGATTTATAGATGACAAATTAATCAAACCACTTCATGGATGTGGTAATCCATAAGTACACACAAATAACATTATCAATTTTTTTAAAGGAAATGTGTGAATGTAAATGATATATTACTTATTCACAATTATAAATATGTCATGACTATCATATATATATATATATATATATTATTTCCATCCTTATATATCTTCTTGATATATGATGAAGGAAAATTAATTACATCGGTTTGCCAAGCGGTAGGCCTCCGTACACATAAATGACGAATTATTTTACAATTTGATAGAAACCGATATGTTTACAGGTCATAACACTATCATAATGACATATAATTAAATATAAGATATTTTATTTGTTATATTATCACGATTGAATAGTATTTTGGGGACTTGGAAGAGGAATTAAACATATACAAGAGGAAAAACTATACCTTTTATTTGGATAACCTCCTTTGATTAACACCTTATGTTTATAAAGGATGATTTTCTATCTACAATAATTCCCATGGAATTATAGTATTGATATTATTAAGGTATCAGTTTAGGTATCATTCAATACAATTAGGTTTTTATGTGACATTGAAAGAGAAGGAGATGTGCATTTTTATAAGAGGAATAGGGAACTCGTGGAATTTCACAAAATATTAAATTTATATAAAGTAGTTTTCAGTTAAAAATTGATCCAAACATATTAATATTTAATATAAGATTTTTTTGGAACTGAATTAACTCATATAATAAATCTCAGACAAATTTTTACTATATTTATACCCTTATCATTTTAATTTAACCCTTATTTGAACCCATTAACTCTTACCACATTAAAATGAGTTTTGACTCATTGATGGTTAATTTTGTCACAATAAAATTATAAAAGACCCATAAATAGATCATGGATGAAGTTATAAACATCATAATAACTATATGTCAAAATTTAATATTTTTATTAATTTTACATCATTTAATAAAATATTACATACAATAAAATATTCATAATTTAATTATTATGGACTATTCAATAATTTAACATTAATAATATAAATATATCACATGTAACTATAAAAAAAAGGTTTACTAAATTCCAAACATTTCACGGTAGTATATAATATTTCTTATCAAATTAATTATCTAAATTTAAATTTATTTTAATATTGTTAATGACATTTATTTGATATTTTCATATATAAAATAATTATCCCATTAACGTTGTCTTAGAGTTTAAGGTAGTTATTTCATTAAAAATTACTAAAATAAATTTATTATTAAGAAGATAAATCTAATCGATTACAAATGAATAATTATAGTTGAATAAAATCATTTGATAACTATTTATTAAAAACTTTATATTTAATAAAAAAATGCATGTGACATATTTGACTTTTCTTTAAATAAATATTATAAATATCATAATCTCGTAAACGGGAAAAGCCAAATATTTGACCCCTGATTTCTTATGGATAAATCATAAACATGAAATAAAATTTGGACCCATTTGAGGGTCATTTAAGAGTCCTTATCATATTCTTTTTACACATAATTACCAAATTTACCCTTGACCATTGTAAGTATAGTTATAATGTATAATATTCATATTAAACATATATCAAAGGAAATTGATTAATAAATATGGTCCCTTAGATTCCCAATATGGAATAAATTTTTTCAAAATTATACTAAGAAAACATGGATCATTTAATAAAAAACTAATTTGGAAAAAATTCAACATAAAATATTTTTTTGGGACAAATTCCCTTCTTAAACATAAAATGTTTTTTTTCAAATTTCAGTAGAAATTCCATATCATTAATAATAATTAGATAATTTTATATAAAAATGATCTAAAAATTTTAAACTAATGAAAGACATAATCGGACTGAATATAATTTCAAATAAATTATGGTTTTCAGAAAAAACATTATTTTTTAAAATTTCATGATAAAATATGATTTTTATAAAATTATCAAATTTTTAAATATGATAATTTTGAAATGATGATTTAAAAAATTAATTTCATTTTATTAGACACATTTTTTAAATGGTCTAGAAATTAGTTGTGTTATATATACATTAAAAATAATAATAACCATTTTTGAAGAAAGTGTAAATTATTAAAGAATAAGATGAATTTTGTAAAGCTACAGTACATATCTAAAATGAATTTATTAACACATTATAATTGTATTTCATAGTTATATATATCAGAAATAAGTTATTCCTATTCGCACCGGCTTATTTAATGGCTTGGTAAAAACAGTCAAATTTAAATAATAACATTTAGTTGTTTGTTTAAATATGACATAACGTATCTGATACTCTATAAAAAATTATGTTAAATTATAAAAATAATATGATTTTACATTCTCCCATCATTTTGTAAATTGGGTCCTCTCAATTTTCAATTCGGGATTAAAAACAAGATGTTTGACGTTTCAAAATATATTTTATTAAATAAAACAATGTAAAATTTATTAATAAAAATTAATCAAGAAATGAGAGAATATATCATATGAATTTCACATGAGATTACGAATATTAGATTTTAATGAATCGAAAAATTTAAAAGGGAGAAAAAAATAATTCCCAATTAATGATAGAGATTGATAGAGAACAAGTTCAGGAGAAAGTTGACAATCAAAAACACATAGAAAATTTGGTTAGGTTATAATGACAATGATTTCTTCATAAAAGTGGTAAATGATTAATTTTTTTGTTTTCACATCATTTTATATGATTTAATGAATAAATTTACTACTTATAGTAATAGAATTTGGAAATATTATTTAAAATTATAGTTTCATGTGTAAATAATTTTCAACAAAAACACATCTACTTTTGTAATGTCCCGGTTTTAGAAGCCACCCAGAGGTGCTTCGTACCCGGTTGGTCACATTGCCTCAAGCGCATTTTCCCGAATTCCATAGTCAGCCGACAAGAAGTGAGGGACTTGGGTGTGAGAGTGGGGAAACTTTTCCTTCATTGGAAGAGTACACAGCGGAAGTAAACAAATATACAATAGCAGAAGTAGTAATAATGTCATACATCAGTAACATCAGAAAACTGAAAGTTTAAACTGGTGAACATGTATAAAATTATGCATGGTACATATGTCTAGGAAAACAGAAAAACAAGTCGCAATGCTGGAATACAAAAGTGCTAAACCCAAGTAGAAAATTAAAGCAGATAAGCCATAGCTTCGTCACATGCTCTCCAGCTCCACATCAAATCAAGTACCTGAAGTAGAAGGGCACTTCCCTTATCTATACCTGCAACAATATAATCTGTTTGGGTCCAAAATCCTGGCCTAAATAGAGTGTGAGACTAAATCCTAATAGTAAACCACCATAAGATCTGTTTCCAATAGTCAGTGAATATATGGAAGGTAAAAGAACATGGAGAAGTAAATAAGGAAGTACCCAGCAGTAAATAGTCTACAGTTTCAAATATCATGAAATATCCAATCAAAAAAGATAAACACAAATAGGTAACCCAATGGGGAGTACTCATAGCCTAACCACTTTGGTTCAACCAAACAAGTACAATTAACTCTCTAGGAAGTACACACAGTCTCACCCCTCTGGTTCAGCTAAAGTATAGAATCTCAATGGAAGCACTCACGGTCAATTCCCCCTATTGATTTGTATCGGTACTAAAGGCGCTATGGGGAAGCACTCAACTTCCATTCACCCTTTTTTCCACATCGCGGAACTACAGACACTCTAAGGAAGTAGTAAACATCAATTCCCCATGTGGTCTCACATCGTATAATTATAATGACACTCTTGAGACGCCCTCAACGTCCATTCTCCCTATGATCTATACACTAGGTTCCCAAGGCCCTGTGTATGTCAAGTAAGTATAGCATCACATGTTGGCCAAGGTAAACCACAAGAAGTACTTGGATAGCATTCTACAACATAACAGAATAATAGAACAACTGTCACACCATCCTACAGTACTAGAGATGAGAATGTAAATAGTATCCCAACAGGAAAACGAGGCCCAAATGTCAAAACAAGAAAAACATGCACGAGAAACACATCCAAAGCACAAAAATTCAACATATTAAAAATTAAACATCATTTACTCAAGCGTACAAGAAAAGGTGAAAAATAATAGGTCTAAAACGGTAAACGCGCAATACCCCGTTCAAGGGTATTGGGAAAATTTGCACATAATAGTTAAAGACATTCAACAGAAAGCCACAAACCACTTACCATGGAATTTGGAGATAGATATATATGATCCTCGAGGCTTGAATCACCTTAGAATGTTGCAGATCTAAAAAACATCTAAAACGTTCAACAGAGTATGACTTGAGAAAGAAGAGGAATCATGAAACGAAGCTCAAGCAGGAGAGAGAGCATACCGAGGCGATCCCAACACAATCGATGGATATCAAATCGAATATCGGACGGAGGCTTGAGGGATTTGAAGAATAATGTGGCTGTATGGAAGCTCCCGGCCTAACGAGACCAATAAGGAGATTTTTCTAGCTATTAGACGCGACCCCGGTGCGTTTAATAAAAAAATAAAGTACACTGTGTGTACTTTTGATGTACACAGCGTGTACTCGCCTTTTCTATACTCTGCTTTAGGCGGCCTCCAGGTCACCCCCACAGGGCCGTGTGCATGGCTACTACATGGCCAGTACACCACTACCTGTGGTAACCATGTACATAGTGGGTACATAGAAAATTTCTAGAAAAACCTATTTTACTCAAAAATGACCAGATAAAGAAAACATAACTGAAAATAAGAAACACGTTCTTACAAACATTCCCCTTAAAGAAAATCATCCCCGAATTTCTCTAACGTGGAGTAGAAGAAGAAATACCGAACAACTCTGGCCACTTCGCTCGTACATTAGCCTCCCTATCCCAAGTCTCGTCTTGTACTCATTCGTGCTGCCATAGCACCCATACTAGAGGAACAGACCGGCCAGGAAGAACCTTTTTACTGCGATCAAAATTTTTGGATAAGATGCTCTTCAAAAGATGCGTCCACTTCTAAGTCAACCTCTTTGGGTTGGAAACCATGAGACGAGTCTGAAATGTAATGTCAAAGCTGAGAAACGCAGAAAATATTGTGCATATCCTGGTACCTTTGATGTACCTACAACCGATAGGCAACCGGACCAACTCTCTCCAAAAACTCAAACGGCCCGACAAACCATGACAAAATCATACCCTATCTCTTAATTCTCATGTGTACCAACCTCAGTGTGACATGCAGGAAAACCTGATCCCCGACCTCGAACTCCATAGGTCATCTCCGCTGATCTACATAAGACTTCTGAAAGGACTGTGCAGTAGAAAATCTCTTTCGAATCAACTATATCTACTTTTTGGTCTCCTGAACAAGACGAGGTCCCAGTAAAGCTGCCTCTCCTGCCTCCATCCAATATAAGGGTGATCTTCATGAACTACTGTACAAATCCTCAAAATGTGCCTTCAAAATAGTAGCTTGAAATCTATTGTTATAGGAAAACTCCAAAAGGGGTATATGTTTCTCCCACGAAACTTCAAAATCTAGGATGCATGCTTGGAACATGTCCTATAGCACCAGAATCGTATGCTCGGACCGGTTATATGTCTATGGGTGGTAGGCTATTCTCAAAAGCACATGTATACCCAAAGCATTTTGTAGACCCTGCTAGACCCGAGAAGTAAAACGTGCATCCCTATCTGAAACGATGGAGTGTGGAACTCCAAGAAGACCTAAAATCTCACAAATGTACAACCATCCTAGCTCATCAACACTGAAGGTCTCCTTGATCGACAAGAAGTGATCATCCTTAATGAGTCTTTCAATGACAACACAAACCTCATCATTCCCTCCAGGTGACCTCGGAAAACCTGTTACGAAATCCATCGCGACGTCATTCCACTTCCACTCGGGAATGGGTAACTACTGTAAGAGCCCTACTAGTCACTGATTCTCTACCTTCACCTACTGAAAGGTGGAACACCTCATGACAAAACCTGTAACATCCCTCTTCATACCTGGCCACCAATACTGACAATGTAGATCACGATAAATATTGGTGACACTAGGATGAACTTCCCAAACTGATGGATTAAATTCCTGCATCAACTCCTCACATATGCTTGCTAGAACCCATATATTCCCCTAGAAATGAAAGATATCATCCTCGAATATGGTCCATCCAGGAATTGGTTCATCTCGTGACACACTTTCCCTAAGACTAGGCCTTTAGAATCAGATAGCTTCCTCATTCGTAATCGATAAATAAGAGTAGAGGTAACAGCTATAGAAGAATGAAAAGTCTACCCTCGGCTGTCATGGACCTCAAAATGCATCTCAGAGAACATATCCAGAAGCTACTACTCACTACTGTCTTCCTAAACTTCCTATATCTGAGTCCTCCTGCTCAACGCAACAACCACTACGTTGCCCTTCCAAGGCATATAGGGCAGCACAAAGTCAACGGATTGAAGGTACTCGACCCACCTTCCTTGCCTCAAATTCAGATCACGCTGAGTGGAGATGCACTTTAGACTCTTGTAGTTGGTGAAAACCACAAATCGCTCTTCAAGATGATAATGTCTCCAACAGCTTAAGTCATGAACAAAAGCTGCCAACTCTAGATCGTGAATCATGTATTACCTCTAATGTGGCCTAAACTGCGGAGACCTATAAGAAACTATTCAATCTCCCTGCATAAGCACAACTGCTATCCCGATACCTGAAGCATCACAATAAATAGTATAGATCTTTCTCATCTATGGAAATACTTGTATCGGTTCTGAATTTAACCTCCCATTCAGCTCCTGAAAGTCTGACTCACAAAAATCTGACCTCAAGAACTTTTCACCATTCTTATTCAGAGCCGTCAATAGTGCTGCTAAATGTGAAAAGTCATGTATGAAGCGTATATAGTATCCAACTAGCCCCAAAAAAAATTTCCCCATAAAGAAATTCTACGTATTCTCCAAGGAAACTACTTCTCTCACTTTCTCTGGGTTGACAGATACTCCTGTCTCTGAAATAACATCTCCCATGAAGTGAATCTGATCAATCCAAAAGTGGCATTTTGAGAGCATAGTAGATAACTGATGCTATCTTAGTGTACACAGAATGATCTCAAGATGTGTGTCATGGTCATGTCGAGTGTGAGAGTACACCAAGATATTGTCCAAGAAGACAACCACGTAGGAATCCTGGTACAGATGGAACACTTGGTTCATCAGTGCCATGAAAACTGCAGGCGCATTCGTGAGACCGAACGACATAACCGTATACTCATATATACCATACCTTCTCTAGAAGGCTGTGAGAGGCATATCAAATGGTCTAACACACATCTGATGATAACTGGACCTCAGGTCAATCGTCAAGAATACCCGGGCACCTCAAAGCTAATCAAAGAGATCATTGGTAAAGGATATCGGTTCTTGACCGTCAACTGGTTCATATTCTGATAATGAACACAAATCTTGAGGGTTCTGTCTGCCTTTTTCGCAAATAGGACAGAAAAAAACCAAGGAGAAGTACTGGGTCGGATGAAATCCTTTTCCTTTTACACCTCTAACTACTTCTGGAGCTTCTGCAACTCAGGTGTAGCCATCCTATAAGGAGGAATGGATACCAGTTCCACTCCTGGAACTAGATCAATAGAGAAGCCTACCCCACACTCCGGAGGAAAACATGAAAATTCCAATGTAAAGGCATCTATAAAACGATCCACTACTAGAGGAAAGTCTAACTGTGAAGTCTCCTGGGCATCCAGATATAGACTTGAAATCTAGGATGTAACTCCTCCAATCCCATGATGCTCTGGACCCGCTCTGCTCGCCTGGACATCCCATTATACCTTATGAAGAAATGGTCCACCCTCTGGGGATATGAAACTCACCCTGTTGCGATAACAGTCAACGACTTCCTGGAAAGGAACTAGCTAGTCCATTCTGAGATTGACATCATAGCTTATCATCTGTAGGACATAGAGATCCTATAAAAAGTGAAACCCACTAACCTCTTGAAGGAACTCTTTACACTTACGTACACTAGTAGTTCTAGTCCACAATAGAGTGTCTAGTGTCAAAACATCGGTAGAAGAAGAGATGAAGAGTCCAAGGATCTCCAAAACAGTGATAGAAATAAATATATGGGAAGCCCCTATATCGAAACGATTTGAAGATAAAACTGAGGCATCTAAGATCGTACCTTGAACTGTAGTGGGGCCGATATCCTTCTATTGATGGGTCTGCTCCACTGTTAAAGTGTGGCCCACTCTGCGGCCATGTGACCCTGCCTGACCACTCTGAGTTGATCCACTCTATTGTCGCTGGTAGCCTGGTGTCTGAACACCGCAACCATGACCTCCACCTCGGCCTAAATGGCCAGAAGAACTCCAGTTCTTATACTGGTGAGAAACTAGTGGTGTTTCTCTTGTATGAGGGGTTATAGAAGAACCCCAGTCACAAGCTTCTGGTGAGAAGACCTAACAAAAATGCTGAAGGTGACCCATCTTACCACCTAATCGACACTCCACCAGGTCTCTCTGGCACTGCGGCCTCGTATGTTAGCTTCTCCCGCACTAGTAACACACTGCCTTTCTACAATAAGATGCATCCCACCTATGTGGATCTCCCCATGTTGTTTCCCTTTGGAACTTTCAGCTGTCAGCTAGCGAAGCACTAACTCTGTATGTCGAGCTGCTCTGGCTCAAAACCCTGGATTCCCTCAGATTCTGCTATATGATTAGTGCCTGGTTGACAGTGGAAGAGATGGAAGTCATCCTGAAGATATTCACCTAAGAGTGGATGTGCTTTCTGAGGCCATTCTCAAACTTGTTTCCCCAGAATAACCCATCTCTTCCAAGGAATGGTGTGAAATGCTAAAGATTGGTTAAACAAGAGTAATACTCCATAGCCGATAGGGTACCCTACTCTAGGATCATAAACTCCCGAGCATGGTCGGCCGTCAGGGTCTCCAGACCGATGTAGTCATAGAAGATGTGTTGGAAGTCCTCCCAAGACATAACCTACTACTGAACCACCTAAGAGATCACATCACACCATATCATGGTAGAATTCTAAAGCATGTAAGTAGAGAGCTCGACCCACCTTTATGGGGGAATCTCTAGTTTCTCAAATATCATCATCACAACTTCTATCCAAGACTATGTAGCCTGAGGTCCTCCATCCCCAGAGAATGTGGGAGGATGTTGCTGCTGATTAAACCCCGTCAAATCTACCATCGATGGGGCAGAAGGCGGTGCTCCCTGGAATGTATTCATCATTCTCACGAATACTTCCCTGAATTGTGCATCAGCACCAATAATAGGTATAACTGCTGGTTCCAAGACTTGAATAACAGGAGGATCTGCAAGAATCCCTGGATCAGCCATATCTAGCATCTGATCACTACCTTATAATAGGAAGACAATGGGAAGACGTTTTAGTGTTATGAATATACCAGGTCAAACACACACCTTAGATCAGGATTAATAGGGAATGAAACATAGAAGTGTATGAATGTAGCAAGAGAAAGAAAATATTCATGTTTTTCAAATACTGACTACACAGCATGTATAAAACCTACATGGTGTGTTACCTTAAGTTATTAACATGGGTGTGTACCTCTACCAAGACTGGTCATGTATCACCCCACACACACGGCGTGTTGTATTAACACATAGTGTGTACCTGAATTCTCCTTCTCTTCCCAAGTCCTTTTACACGGTTAATCCACACGGTTCCCCCAAGACAAGACTACACAGCGTGTTCACTGTAGACATGGCGTATACTAGGCAAGCTTTACCTGGCCCGTGTTGTATGTGACACAACCTGAAACATGGCCCACTCTACATGGTGTGTTCATAGCGGACACAGTGTGTACATGAAACGATAACACCGACCCGTGTTATTCGTGACACGGTCGAGTACCTGGGTTAGACTACATTACATGTTTAGTAGGGACACGATGTGTATAAGGAGAGACTCTACCGACCCATGTTGTTAGCTACACAGCTGGGTTCTGAGAATTACACTACACGACATGTGAAACTGGTAAGTGGTGTGTTCGTACAAGGATTTCCCTATCTCGTGTCTCTGCCTACACGACCTATGACATGGTTAGAGACTACCCGGTGCGTACATAATGTACATGACGTGTATATAAGAAAAACTGTTTCTTCCCGAATAGAAGAATACACAGTGTGTAGTCAAAACTAGACGGCATGTATTCCCGGTTTTTCTAGATAGTAGGCCTCAGAAACTACTTTGGAACCCAGAAAAATAGTGAAACGAATATTGAGAGTGCCAAATTCCGATCTGTGAGGGCCCATACTCCCCGTGAATCAAATGTTTTCATCATATACATGTAAAAAACCAGGATATGAATGCAATGATCAATCAAATTCTGGTCCATGTGGGCCCATAACCCATAGGTGAGAGGATCGAAACCTCCCTTTAATACAACTTTGTAACATCCCAGTTCTAGAAGCCACCCAAAGGCGCCCCGTACCTGGTTGGTCACATGGCCTGAAGCACATTTCCCCGAATGCCAGAGGCTGCCAAGTAGAATAAGGGTCATGGGTGTGATAGTGGGGAAAATATTCCTTCATTGGAAGAGTACACAGCAGAAGTAAACAGATATACAATAATAGGAGCAGTAATAATGACATACAACAACAACAACAGAAAACTGAAAGTATAAACTGGAGAACAAATATAAAATGATGCATGATACATATGTCTAGGAAAAATTCCAAACAAGTAATAATGTTGGAATACAATAGTGCTAAACCCAAGTGAAAAATGAAATCAGATAAACTCCTCAGCATCGCAAGCCATAGATTGGTCCCATTCTATCTAGCTCCACAAAAAATCAAGTACCTGAAGTAGAAGGGTTCTTGCCTATATCTATACCTGCAACAATAAATTCTATTTTGGCCCAAAATCATGGCCCAAATAGGGTGTGAGACTAAATCCCAATAAGAAACCACCACATGATTTGTGCCCAACATTCTGTGAATATATGGTAGGTAAAAGTACAGGGAGAAGTAAACATGGATGTACTCAGCAGTAAATAGGCTATAGTTTAAAATATCAAGAAACAACTAATCAAAATAGATAAACACAAATAGGTAACCCTATGGGGAGTAATCACATCCTAACACCTCTGGTTCAACCAAAAAATTACAAGAAACCCTCTTGGATGCACACACGGTCTCACCCCTGTGGTTCAGGTAAAGTATAGACTCTCTAAAGAAGCACTCATCGTCAATTCCCCCCCTTAGATTCTCATATCGGTAGTAAAGGCACTTTGGGGAAGCACACAACATCAATTACCCCTTTTCCATATGTCATGAAACTACATACACTCTGAGGAAGAACTCAACGTCAATTCCCCCGGTGGTCTCACATCGTATAATTATAAAGGCACTTTGGAGAAGCCCCCAAAATCCATTCTCCAAATGTTCTATACACCAGGTTCTCACAGCCCTGTTTAAGTCAAGTAATTATAAAATTGTGTGTCAGTCAAGGTAAACCTATCTATCATTCTACAACATAACAACATAATAGAACAATAATCCCACCATCCTACAATACTAGGAATGGGAAAGTGAAAAGTAGCATAACCGTAAAAACTAGACCGAAAGTTCAAAATATGCAAAACATGCAAGGGAAACACATCCAAAGAACATGAATTCACCCTATTTACAACTACATATCATCTACTCATGCGTACAATCATAGTAGACAGAAACTAGGGCTAAAACATTAAATGCACAGTACCCCATTCATGGGTATTGGGAACATTTTCACATAATACTCAAAGACATTCAACATAAAGGCCCAAAACACCTACCTTGGCATTGGGAGATTGGTATATGTGAACCCCGAATCTTGAATAACCTTATAACAAATAATATCTACAAAAACATCAACAACATTCAACAGTGGATATCTTGAGAAAGAAGAGGAGTCATGAAAGGAAGCTCAAGAAGAATAGAGAGCTTACTGAGGTGATCCTAACAGAATCAAAAGTGGTAGAATCAGAGATCAGATGGAGGATTTGGGGATTGGAGGAAGATCGCGGCCATACTTAAGCTCCTGGACAAACGCGACCTATAAGGAGATGTTTTTGGCGATTAGACACGACCCTGGTGTATTTAATGAAAAAATGTATGCGGCGGGTAATTTTGATGTACACGGTGTGTACTCGTCTTTTCCATACTGCACATTAGGTGGCCTCCTGTTCACCCCCACATGGCCATGTACATGGAAGCTACACAGCCAGCACACGAATACCTAAGGTAACTAAGTACACGACGTGTACTTAAAAAGTGCACATTTTTTTCTGAGAAAATATCCAGAAAAACCACTTTTCCTCAAAAAAGACTAAAAAAGGAAAACATACCTGAAAAGAAGGTCCGGGTTCTTGCAACATTCAAAATGATGTGTTTGATTTTTTCATTCCTGAAGAACTAAAATCAACATTTAATGGTAAAACGAACACAAATAAAAGTAATATAGTCCTTAAGTATATTGACATAGACAAAAACCAAAATGGTTATTAAAAGTTTAAAAAAACTTACAAAAATAATTAATGGGGAAAAATTCCACAAAGCTTAATGTTTGTGCTTTTGGGGTGATTTTGTTAATTAAAAAATACAGATAATTTCATTTCAGTATGGCCTATTTTACCAAATAAGATATTTATGGTGTAAAAGCTTATCTGTGTTAACCAAATTTTTGAGATTCAAAATCAAGAGTTTGTTTAATGGGAAAAAAATGTTTTCCACAAATAAGTTCATAGAACATTGTTTACGAACCACAAAGACCAGTTCATGGACTATGAATCTTGGAGTTCACAGAACATAGTTCACTGAACATGAAACACAGTTCTCAGACCACAAAGTATAGAGTTTATGGAATGTATTTCATGGACCATGATGCACACTTTTTAGAGCACAAATCATGGATTTCTTCGAACATCTTTTGAGGGCCCTGATTCATGGTCATGTGATGATCGTCATATTTGGAATTCAGGTTGTGATTCATGGAGTCTCAATGTAATAAGGTGCTATGTAAACCATATAATAGTTCATGATTAAGGTTGTATTAATTTTTTTTTCAGAAACTATGATTCACTGGTTTTGTGGATTTATTTTATTTATATAAAGGACCCTAGTAACATCATTATGTAGAGTGAATTTTATTATAAAGGCTCATAACTGTATAAATTTGTGGGAGTATGAACGACTTTGAGAGTGAGGATTCAATGAATGGGGAAGTACTTTTTAGGAATCAATTTTGAAAAGGAGACAATTTGCACGAATAATTTATAAAAGGATTTTTCATTTCCTATTAGCTCATCAAAAAAATGGATGTGTAGTAGGGGTGGAACATGAGGAAAAGCTCATCCAAAAAGTAGGATTTTTCCCAAACTAAACTATCCTCTATAATGTAAGGTCGGTCTGGGAAGAAAAAGGTGATCGTGAATCACTCATGCCACATGATTCCATGTTGTTCACATAGAACTAAATGTATTTATCAGAGGAAACAGGGAACATCACTGAGGGACTAAAATAGTTCAAATTTTTTTTCCAAAAAACAATCTGTATCAGGAAATTGTATGCAATCTACAATGTAAAAACATTACTTCAATAGATAATCTACCTCTAGATAAGGATGCATTCCTTATTTGAAATGAGGGGCCCTACAAGTCCATAAACTGTATGTGGTACTTATCCAAAGTAGTTGAAAAAATGAAAGCAATAAGGTGGTATTTTACTTTATAATATAGCTATAGAAATAGATTTAGGGATTGAACCATGGGAATGTAGTTATTTGACCATTAACATTATAAAATAAGTCAACCAATATATATAAGTGATTTATCCCTAGGATTTTATTTTGGCATTGAGCCATAGTGTATTTTGTATATCGGCACATTTCTATATTGTTTTCCATTGAAATATCCCAGTGATAGTGGACCATGTAATATTAATATACATCATGCACGATTTCATATATGTGCATATATTTTTATGGGAAAGAGAGAGAAGAGTGGTTTTCTAAACAATGAAACATGTCACGACCCCCTCCCCACAAAGTGTTCCCCACCTGGGCCGACAATATGAGAAGAGAGATAATGACCCATGAGTGCCGCCTCGAGTAGTCCTCGGGTTGGCGACTAGCACTAAGGGTGTAGAGAACTCACAAATGGAAGGCATTACCCTATAAGAGAACACATGCGGAAGATAAAGATAAGATAGACACCAACTAACTCCAACTCAACAAGTAATATAAAAGAAATACCAAGTACACATATGTTTTGACATAAAAAACAACTACAAATGAAAGGGGAAAACAACAAGTACCCAAAATAATGTAAAACAACAGAAACCACAAGCCCGAACAACTCCTGCAAATGCAAGCTAGTAGTAACCAGCCTGATCTCCAACCTACACCAAGTGACCTGAAAAGAAGGTTATATATACATAGGGTGAGTATAATAGTATACTCAATATGATCCTCCCCAAATCCCCTCGTCCAAAAGTAAAGAAAGCATGCTAAATCATAGTGAACAACAAGTGAAACTAACTCGTTGAAAAAATAGTTATACTATGTTCCCAGCCTCACCATGGCTAATATCACCAAGTAACGCATACAAGAGTATATAACATAATAACGAATGTCAAGAGTACGTCGCTACTAATTCTCCCCTAGTTTTCCGCTTTTCCCTAATGACGCATGTCCCAAGCATCACTCTCAAAAAATGCTTGCCTGCAGACACATGGGAAAAGCACCACAACATGCACCTCGTGCAAAAAAACCACCACTTCCATGTAATCAAGGTAGCCATGTTGTTTATGGGAGCCACCACATCATGCATAACGTGCATCATACATCAGATCTTATACCTCAAGCAATTTCAGCCCATATAGTGAGTAAATTTCCTCAAGACATCACAGCATATAAACGCTACACCTAAAGTAGTCCATAGAAATTTATATCCAGAATATATGTATGTGGATAACCACAAGCTATTACATCCATCTACACACATAATGGGGAAAACTATCGAATGTGCCTTCCATCACAGGTAACTACCAAGAGAAGAGAGTAGGGCCAAAGTGGGTAGTCATCCATCCATCCTCCCACCAGAATATTGGGGAAAAAACCCTCCAGGGCTCAGAATCCCCGGGGTGTCAGTTTCCCTTACTGACAGGGTGGAGTAGCGTATATATTCATAAAAAGTTCAGAATATAATATATCTCACATCAACACTATGGACATAACATAATCTTAGACTCAACTGTAGCTAACGTCTCTCGGACTCCGGGCTACTACTTCTAAGACAAGGAATCTTATAAAAACACAACCATTTAATGAGATTTAATACGTTACTTCATTTCTCTTTTTATCTATTTCACATTATGGTAATTAATTATATAAACATTAATTAACCAATAACAATTCCACAATAAATATCATTAGCATCATGCCTAAAGTACACTGTTCCGGCAAATCACAGCCTCAACATTGTCCCCCAGCATGCTCCAAACCCCATGGGTTTATATAATTTATTCAATTATTTTGTTTGCAGCGTTACGTTGCCATATTCCCAGGAATTCTAGAAAAAAATCTATGATTCTAAACACAAGGGGCTCAACACGGTGAGTAGATGAACTACCCATCGAGTCTTTTCCGCCTATATCAAGAGCATATACCCATCCTCCCTTGAGAAGATAAACACGGAAAGTACATGAAATACATCACACGTCTTCACCCCTTTCGGAAGAAGGGTAAGAAAGACTAGATCCTTTGAGAAGTGGGGTATATAAAGAAGATAAACAACCAAGAAGAATCAACAGAAAACCAAACATTCACATCCAACCCATTTCATCATCCCAGGTGTCCTCCCTGACACCCATATGCATAAAATGATGCATCTCTCTACTCCAGGCTTCAAATACTACAACAACCTGTCGGCCTCCATTCCCCCACGCATCACAACAACCATCTAGGCTCACATCACAATAGAAGCCGAAGGAAAAAAAATCATATCAGTGGGACTCTTCGCCCTTGAACAAGCAAGATGGTAACTCAGAACCCTTCAAGGAATTATCAAACAATCAGTTCTTTAATCCATCTTTAACTAACTGATTTATTATTTATAGGTTCTATATTCGGAAAACCTAAATAGTAAGCTATCACAAATAAATTAAACATTCTTACTGCACCAATTTGACTAACATCCAAAAAAATACAACAATAAGAACCATATTCATTTACATGCCTCTTTATTTTTAGCCATACAATTATCAATTAATTCTTGTTTAAGTTATTTACCAATTTCCTTCAAGAACATATTCCTAATCAAAGAAAGAATAGATATCACACTATCTATCAAAAACCAGAGCCAATACCATAAGATTGATATCAATTTATTTCTCTGGTTCAAATATTTATTATGTCAATTACATTTTGATGTAGTGGATCAAACTTGCTAAATGTACAGTTGCGTGTAAAAATAAAAGAGAATAAATGAATCTCGTACCTTAAAAAGGTTATTAAGGATATTTAAATGAGAATCATCCACACAACATATCATGATAACCTCCCCCTATGACAATTGCATCCAGCCGAGGATGTCGTGACACGACCGTAGTAGCTGAAACCCAAGAAACTCCATTAGAATCATAGAGATCACATTCCATAATATGGCAAGGTGAAACAAAAGAAGGTGAACCCAAAATAACGATGATAAATCATACGTTATATAAAAGTTTGATGGATACTTATTGGTTGCACCAAAACAAGGGGTGCACTTGCAGCAAGAAGAATGTCGAGGGAAACCAATCCACCGAGAAAATTTTTATCTCACTATTCCTTTAGGAAAAAAAGAAATGTTTGATAATCATGAAATATAGAACAATGAGAATGAACAAGGGAGTAAGATATCTTTTCACTTTAGAAGATTTCACAGAGCAATGGTTTAAGATAAAGTGGATTTCCCATTAAAATAGGATCGCATTAAACCCCACAGTTTGACCAAGTAAATGCATCCCGGGCCTTATGAAAATTAATATAGAAGTTATGTTTTTTGATTTGGCCTTAAATCCCTTAAAATAATGTCATTAATGCGTTTAACGTCAAAGAAAACATTAAATTGGTGAAACTGGGAAAATTTAGAAATTTGGAAAACGAAAAATGAAATAGTTCTGGAAACACTGTTCTTGAGCTATGACGCCGTTTCTGTCTCACCGTTTCTGTCTCACTGTTTCTGACTCATCGTTTATGTTTCATCATTTATATCTCATCGTTTGGGTGACACCGTTTTTGACTCACAGTTTTTGACTCACCGTTTATGCCTCATCATTTATGCCTCACAGTATCTGTCTCAATGTTTATGTCTCACTATTTCTCACTCACCATTTATGTCTCACCATTTATGTCTCTCTATTTCTGTCTTACCGTTTCTGTGATACCATTTCTGACTCACCGTTTTTGACTCACCATTTCTAACTCACCATTTCTGTCTCACCATTTTTGTCTCACCGTTTCTGTCTTACCAATTCTGACCCTCCATTTCTGTCTCACTATTTCTGTTTCACAGTTTCTGACTCACTATTTATGTCTCATCGTTACTGTTTCACCATTTTTATCTCACTATTTCGGTCTCACCATTTCTGACTCACCGTTTATGTCTCACAATTTCTCTCTCACCATTTCTGTGACACCATATTAGACTCACAACGACATTGTTCATAAAACCTGAAACACTGTTCACAGAACAAGAAATTTGGGAATGTGTTGGGGATGAGTCACCTTGACCTCCTAGAACACATCAAACACCAGATTTCAGCATTGGGATGTACCAAAGATTTCCATGATATTACATCAGATACCTCTCAAAACATTCTCGTATTCAAGAATCCAAAACCAACCCAAAAGGAAACTGAAAATAGGTCCGAACAACCAATCCACAAGATACCTCACAAATGAGAGCAAACCATAAGTAGCAACTAAAGAAATCCATCTTATTGAACAAAAGGTCCAAAACCACCAAGGTTACACCGTTACACAAAAAGAGTTTAAGAATCAATGAACTATAGGTACTGAGCACATATATGTGACTCACATTCCCAGGTACTCTCCTCCATGCCACCATGTCACCACAAGACACGAAACAAGGGAATTGAATGCCCGTACAACACCTCCTCTTTGGATCTCCTCATGTTGCTTCTCGAATGTCGCATCATCATTAACATTGATCTCTCCCCAACCAATGATGTGAGAGTCATCATGATGATAAAGAAAGAGCTATGAAACATTAAAATCATCGTGTATTCGGATCATCTGTGGGGGAAGTGATACTCAATACGCCACAGCTCAAACATGAGCTAACACCTTGAAAGGACGAACAAACCAGGGATAATGCTTACTCCCATGACTAAACCGTCGCTGTCCACGATGGGGAGTCACCTTTAGAAATACATGATTCCCAAAATCAGACTCTATGGGTCTCCTCCTTTGATTAGCATATGATTTCGGATGATCTTACGGTGTCATAATCCTCTCACAAATCACCTAAACCATCTCGGTTCTATTCTGCACTAGTTCTGCTCTGAGAATTGTGGACTCTCCGACCCCAGTCTAGCACAATGGAGAATGGAAAGGCCGACCATACATGGTTTCAAATGGCGCCATACCGATGGTGGATTGAAAACTATTATTGTATGTAAACTCCGCCAATGGTAACTGCCTAATCCACAAGCCTCCAAAATCAAGAACAAAAGAGTGTAACACGACTTCGAGAGTCTGAATGGTTCACTCAATCTGACCATCTGTTTGAGGATGAAAATGAGTGCTAAGCCATAGCTAAGAAACGAAAGCATGATGGAGACCTATACACCCCCTAGAAGTAAAGTGAGGATCTCAATCAGAAATTAACTTCCATGGGACTCCATGAAGTCTCACCACCTCCTCCAGATAGAGCCTCGACAAAACATCCACTGAGCTCGAATCGATGATCAATATGAAGTGGGATGATTTTGGTAAATGATAAACTACCACCCAAATTGAGTCATCTCCTCATAGAGATCGAGGTAAACCAATAAAAAATTCCATTGTGATATCCTCCCTTATCCACTAAGGATCATCTAATTCTTGGTGAAAACCACCGGGGACATGGTGCTCATCCTTAAACTTCTAGAAGACTTAACATTGAGACACAAACTCAACTACTGTACGCTTCAGCCCATGCCACCAAAATTTACTCCTCAAGGCATCATACATATTAGTCATGCCAGGATTCACTGCTAAAGGTGAACTATGGATCTCTCTGAGAACCGTCTTGTGCATCTCCGAAGGAACAGAAGTCCATCCATGATACAACACTCGGTGTTGTTCATCCTCAGTCCAACCATCAGGGGCCTCGCCACAAAAAACTCGATCTCTCTAGAACTCCACCTCCAGATCCCCCAACTGGGACTCCTCCTCTTGTTGTAATAGAGATGATTGCACTGTCAACTAGAAAAGACATCCTCTGCCCCCAACTTCTCCCATATCAAGATATAATGCTGATCATTTTTCCGTTACTCTCAAGGAATCACCAAATTCACGAACAACATAACTACATTAATTTTGACACAATGAATCAGCTAAAACATTCCCCTTTCTAGGTGTATACGATATTTTGAATTAATATTCTTGTAAGAACTCCATCCGATGACTTTGTCATAAGTTCAAGTCATGTTGGAAGAAAACATACCTCAGAATCTTAAGTTTGGTGAAAACCACAAAGCGGTCAACTATGAGGTAATGTCTCTACAACATCAGAGAAAACACTACAGCTACTAACTCAAGATCATGGGTGGTATAGTTACATTCATGAGGATGCAACTGCTGAGACCCATAAGAAACATCTGATCTTTGCTGCATCAGAACACAACATAACCCCAGATGAAAATCATCGCAGTAAACATAAAACTAAACTCCCTCTGCTGGGAGACAAAAAAAATGGAGCAATTACTAACATCTCCTTTAGATACATGAATGCTTCCAGACACTGATCAGTCCATATGAATTGCTGATCCTACCTAGTCAAAGATGTCAGAGGAGTTGCCACTCGAGATAAATCGGCAACCACCTCCTATAGTAGCCTATGAGACCAAGGAAATTTCACACATTTGAAACTGTCTTGGGGGATTCCCAAGACACAACTGCTTCTATCTTCTATTTATCCAAAGCAAACCCTCGTTGGGACACAACATGCCCCATGAAACAGAATTCTCAATCCCAAAACTCACACATCAACAACTTCCCAAACAATAGATATTGATGAAGAACTCTTGAAATGGCATGTAGATGCTATGCATGATCCTCCTCAGGCATAGAGTACACAAGGATATCGCCGATGAAAATCACCACACACTTGTCTAGGAACGTATGGAACACAGTGTTCATCATTCCAATGAACACAGCTGGAGCATTCGTCACCACCAAATAACATTAAGACAAACTCATAATTCCCATGATGAAAACAGAAATTAGTATTCACGTCATCCTCATCCTTCAAACGCATTTGATGATATCCTGACAGCAAATAAATAATAGTGAACCAACTTGTACCATTCAGTTGATCGAATAAATCATCAATCCACGAAAGAGGATAGCGATTCATTACCTTCACTTTGTTTAAGAGACGTTAATCGATACACAACCACAATCTACTGTCAGCCTTCTTCACGAAAAAATAGGTTCACCCCATGGTGACACTCGTATCCAAACACAACTGCATTGTAATAAACCTCCAAGATGAATATGTAACTCCTACAACTCAAAAAGGGCCATCCTCTATGTGGAAATATAGATAGGTGATTCTCCTGGTTGTTGATCGATCCCAAACTCAATATCTCATCAAGGGGGTAATGCTACAACCTTGTCGGGAATGACATCAGGGTACTCTTCTATGACCCTAGGAGAAGCCAACAACTGAATCACTGAATAAATCAAAATCATCTCAGCTATCATGGATGATAAGGATGGAACATGCCTATGACCCCTATGTGGGTCTCGCTCACCAGCGAACACCACCATCTCTCCATCTACATCGAAAAACACAACCTGCCTCATGAAGCAATCCATGATAGCCTACAACGAATAGAACAAATCCACGCTAAGGATGACATAATATGGTTGTATTTGTAAACATAGGATATATCCCCAAGAGTGGTGTTTCTCCAACACAAGATCACAGTTTCTACATGCTTCAAACAAGTCAGCTTGACCTCCAACAAGCGTAGTCAACGCCAATGGCACTGGGAGCCTCCATACCTCATGTCCCAAAGCATGGACATGGGGAGTTGATATAGAGGAGTGTGTCTCTCCTAAATCAAATAAGGAATACACCATGGTAGAAATCATGGAAAGGCTACCTCTAACATTGTATGGATTTCCTAGTGGTGGAAACTCTAAAATATGAAGCTAACCACAACCTCCTCCAATACTTCTCTGACCTTGATGATGAGAACCACCACGACCGCACTCAGCTCACTGAGAATGGGGAGAGTCATGGGGATATCCTATGCCTTCCCCATCTACCGTCTGCTGATCTAAAGTTGGAGCAACCTGCAGCTGCTGCGTCGGCTGAAACTACCTCAACGGAGGAACCCGAAGTAGAAACCCCGGTGCATGATGATCGATATGAATGGTCATGCGATCTCTCTATTGATGACCTTGACCACCACAAGAAAAACAATTGCCTGATCCCTTGGTATGGGCCTGAGAGATGCTTCCCCTAGAGATACGAGATGTTGAGGGCTGGGACCTACCCCCGGCCAAACAGAAACTCTTCTGCCCTAAAAACTGGGAACCGTATACCACAACTCCACTTCATGAGAAATCATGACGACTCACTCTCTTGATGATCCGGTTTTGGGAAAAGTCATCTCGACAACCTCTACCATTGCCAGCACCTCCAGAGATGTCTTCATCATAAATGGGGTGACCTGGCACTGGATCTTTGGATGCAAAGCCTCCTCGATATGCCTCACCCTGGCCTCCTCATCTGGAAACATGTCTGAAGCATATCAAAAAAGTTCCCTGAAATGGATTCCAAACTCTCACACATTGGAGCTCCCTTGTCGGAGGGTTGTAAGCTCCTGGTGACAGGAAGCCTTTGTGGTTGAAGAAAGAAACTCAACTCTAAACTTGTCTCAGAACTCCTCCCATAAGATCGATGTGTCCTCACGATACCCAAGGAATAAGAACCACCACTGCCTCACTGCTCCACATAGCATCATCACAACCAAGAATACCTAGTGATTCTTTTGAGTATGGATCAAACAGAAGCCGATCGCGAACACCTTCAACCAGTCTTCTATGACTACATCTGAAATGAGAGCCCTCATACTTTTATAGACTATGGTACTAAAACTCTCGTAGTGACCTCCTCCACGTGTCATCATTTTCGACCTCTACCCATCGACGATCTGCTGGCACGAACTACTGAACATCTTCTTTTGTGATCCGGGTGAGGACGTAAACCTGGAACCATACCTGTAAAATATAAAATAGTTTGAGCTCCTAAACCTGGAATATAGAAGAATCATCATTAATTTACTATTTAATTGTTTTATTTTTTTCATTTTAGGTTAACCTATCCCATGGTCTACCCTTTCAAACACAGGCACAAAGAAGAATGATGCATGATCATTTCGTAGGTATCTACCCTAGAACTAGTATCACCTTATTTAGTAGCCATTATAAACATAATCGTCCATACATCAGATCATATGGGGGCCCTAACACTTATGTCTCAGCTGGTCTCTAGTTTATACATCACTTATTAAACATGAATGACACTATTTCCCTACCAACCCATGCAACCTCACCTATTCCAAACTCCAAAATCCATCCTATCTCTCAACCTGACGTCTGATACCACTCCTTCATGAACCCCTCCACACAATGTGTACCCATCCTGGGCCGACAATGTGAAAATGGATATAATGACCCCTGATTCCCACCTCGAGTAGGCCCTGGGATGGAGACTAGCACTGAGGGTATAGAGAACACACAAATGGGAGGAATTACACTCTAAGAGAACACATGTGAAAAAGATAGATAATATAGACCCCAAAAAAACCATGTCAACATGTAAGATAAAAGAATTCCTATGTACACAAATGTCATGAAAAACTACTACTACTGAAAGGGAAAAAACTACAAGTACCCAAAAGAATTTAGAATAGCATCAACCACAATCCCGAACAGCTCCTGCAACAATAAGCTAGTAGTAACCACCCTGATCTCTAACCTTCTCCAAGTGACCTGAAAAGAAGGTTATATATACATAGTCTAATTATAACCATATACTCATTAGGATCCTCCCTGAATCCTATCGTGAAAATGTAATGAATGCATGCTAAAGCACAATGAAGAACAAGTGAAGCTAACTCATCACCTAATCATATATACTATGTTCATAGCCTCACCATGGATACTCTCACCAAGTAATGCATACAAGAGTATATAATATAATAAAGAATATCAAGGGTACCCTGATACTACTTCCCCACTTGTTTTCTGCTTTCTCCAACGTCACACGTCCTAGGAATCTCTCTCCAAAAAGGATTTCCCACAGACACCTGGGCGAAGCACCACAACATGCACCTCATGCAACAAAACCACCACATCCACGTAATAAAAGTAACTAGCTAGTTTCTAGAAGCCACCAAATCTCGTATAATGTGTATCATACATCAGGTATTAAACCGCAAGCCAATACAGCCCATACACAGAGTAAGGAACCTCAATCCATCACAAAAAATACACATTACACCTATAGTATTCCATAGAACACTATATCCCGAATATATGTGTGTGAATAACAAAAAGGCAATACAGACCTCTACACACATATATGGGGAAAACATACCAATGTGTCTGCCAGAACAAGTAACTACCAAGAGAACATAGCAGGTCCAAAATGGGTAGTCAGCCATCCATCCTCCCACCGGAATGCTGGGAAAAACACCCCCCATGGATTAGAATCCCCGGGGTGTTAGTTTACCTTACTCACAGGATGGTGCAGTGTATAGAAACACAAAAATTAAAAAATATACTATAGCTCACAACCACACTATGGTCATAACCTTGTCTTAGATTCAACTATAGCTAACGTATCTAGGAATCTAGACTACAACATCTAAGACTAGGTGTCTTATAATCAAAAAACCATTTAAAGAGATTTAATACATAACATCATTCCCTTTTTATCAGTTTCACTTTAGATTAATTATTTCTTTAAACATTAATTTACAAATAACAATTCCACATTAAATTTTATTATCATCACACCCAATGTACATTGTTCTTTAAAATCACAACCTCACCATTGCGCCCCAGAAAGCTCCATACCCCATGGGTTAACATCATTTATTTATTTATTTATTTACAGAATTACTTTCCCATATTCAAAGGCATTATATAAAAAAAATCCATGCCTCTAAACATAAGGGGATAAACACGGTGAATAGATGAACTACCCATCGAGTGTTTTCCTCCTATAGCAAGAGCGTATACCCATCCTCTCTTGAAAAGATAAACAAGGAAAACAGATGGCATACCCTATTCATCTTCTCCCCTTTCGAATGAAGGGTATATAAGACCAACTGCCTTGAGTATTGGGGAATGTAAATAAGATAAACAACCAAGAAGAATTAGCAGAAAACTAAACATTCACATCCAACCCATTTCATCGTCCCCAGTATCCTCCATGACACCCACATTCATAAACTAATGCATCTCGCCACTCTAGGCGTCAAATAATACAGCAACCAGTATGAATCCATTCCGCCACATCTCACAACATCCATCCGGGATCACATCACAACACAACTAGTAGGAAAACAAAAACCATATCGGTTGGGCTCTTGGCCCATGAACAAGAAAGGGGGTGTCTCAGAACCCTTCAAGAAATTATCAAACATTAAGTTCTGTAATCCATCTTGAATTACCTAATTTATTACTTGTATGTTCCATATTTGGGAAGCCTTAACAGTAATCTATCACAAATAAATTAAACATTCTTACTTCTCTAATTTGACTAACATCAAAAAAATACAACAATAAGAACTAGATTCATTTACATGCCACTTTTTTTGACAAAAAATTATCAATTAATTTCTATTTACATTCATTACTAGTTTCAATAAATAATGAAAATATAAACAATGCAAGCATAGATATCGTAGTATCTAGAAAAAATAATAGGCAATACCATAGGATTGATATCAATTTATTTATCCGGTTAAAATATTTATTATGTCAATTCCATTGTGATATAGTTGGTAAAACATGCTAACTCAATATTTGAATGTGAAAATAAAAGATAAGCAATGAAGACCCTACCTTAAAAAGGGTTTTAAGGATCTTTATATGAGAATGATCCACACAATGGATCAAGATCACCTCCTCCCATGACAACTGCATCCACCCAAGGATTTTGCTACAAGACCTCACCAACCAAAACCAAAGACACATTATTAAAATCATGGAGATAAAATTCCATAATATGGAAAAGAGAAACAGGTAAAGGTGAACCCAAAAAAACAATGATAAATCATACCTTAAATCAAATATTGAAGGATACTACTTGGTTGCACCAAAACAGGGTGTGCACTTGCAACAAGAAGAACATCGAGGGAAACCAATCCACTGGGAAATGTTTAATCTCACGATTTCTACAGGAAGGAAGGAAAGGTTTGATCATCTCACACCATATAACAAAGATAAAGAACAAGGGTGGAAGATATCTTGTCCCTTTAGAATATTTAACTGAGAAATGATTAATGATACATTGGATTTTCCCTTAAAATCTGATCACATTAAACCACACAGTTTGACCAAGTAAATGCATCCTGGGACTTAAGAAAATTAATATTAGAGTTATGGGATTTCATTCGTTCTTAAATCCATTAAAACATGTAAATAAATGAGTTTTATGTCAAAGAAAATGTTAAATTGGTGAAATTGGAAATATCTGTAAATTTTGAAAATGAAAAATGAAGCAATTCTGGAAACATTGTTCATGAGCCGGTACACTGTGTCTGACTCACCATTTCTGTATCACCGTTATTGTCTCACCGTATTTGTCTCACCATTTCTGACTCACCATTTCTGTCTCACCGTTTATGTCTCACTATTTCTGTGAAACCATTTTTCAATCACCGTTTTTTACTCACCGTTAATGTCTCTCCGTTTTTATCTCACCATTTCTGTCTCACCATTTCCGTGACACAGTTTCTGAACCACCATTTCGTACTCACCATTTATGTCTCACCGTTTCTATCTCACCATTTCTAAATCATCGTTTTTATATCACCTTTTGCATCTCACTATTTCTGTCTCACCAGTTCTAACTCACCATTTATGTCTCACCGTTTCTGTCTCACAATTTCTGTCTTATTGTTTCTGTCTCACCATTTCTGAATCACCATTTCGGTATCACTGTTTCTGTCTCACCATTTCTGCCTTACCGTTTTTGTGACATTGTTTCTGACTCAATGTGAAATTGTTCATAAAACTGAAGACATTTTTCACAGAACTAGATAATGTGAAAAGTGTTGGGGATGAGTCACCAAGGCCTCTTAGAACAACTCAAACAGCATATTTCAGCAAAGGGATGGACCATAGAGGTCTGGACCATTACAAAACAAGTTCAAAATAGAGAAATGATTTAATCTATCCCACCCAGATTCATCTCCTCTTAGGGAATACAATATAGTTGGGCTTACAATTGGTATTAAAGGTAAATAATGTAAGTCATTGGTTCTATCTTTGTGGAATAAATTGGGGCTACTAATCATAAAGAGGATTTGATCTTTTATGAAAATTTTTTTCAGATATGGAAGAATCGAATGAAAAACTTCATTTGATCATTGGTTATAGATATATTTATAACTAGAGTGCACTGTATTTCAGGAATAATAGACCATAAGGTCTTCTAAAAAGTAGAACATATAGAATTGGAAACTGATTCAAAATAAGTCAACACATTAAGTGGGCCAAATCTAATGAAATCTATACAGTGGTGATGTCATATAAAGCATCACATGTTATGTAAGAAACTTTTCAAAATATTTATGTGGTTGACTTAAAAGTGAGAGAAGAAAACCATAGGTTGTATTGAAGAAGAATGAGTATCTGACAATTCACCATAATGATTTTGTTAATGAAATATTTGATCGGGTGAATATTTTTGGGCAATACATGCATGGTCTCAATGAAATTATATAAGATATAAATATTTTTAAGCACATGTTGTGAAATCTACAACATTGGTTTAATCTAAATGATTCTATATTGTAAGATAAATATCTGAAGTAGATAATATTGAATATATTATAAAATAATCTTTTCACATTGAATATAGGAAATGATGATAATGATTCTTTGTACTACAAGGATCATGAATAGGATTCTATTGTTAATGTTTTCTTAAAATCCAAAAAAAGAACATAGTGAAAATGATGAAGGATAATCATAAGGAAGAGTTGAACTTCAAATCTAATTGAAATAAATTCATACAAATATTGATGTTTGTAGAGAAATAATAATTAGATAATAAAGGGTGGTTAATAATGTCAAAATATATATGCAACATTATGAAGAAGAAATGTCAGAGCTAGTGGTGGAAATTGAAAGGCATAAATAATCAATGCTAGGGAACTTAGATAAGGTTGTTGAGTAAAAAGTCAAAATTGAATTACATTAACTAGTGGTTTATGGTTTTACTAATATTGTAAAAGATAAAATCAAACTCATTGATGAACATAAATGGGATTTTTTTACATTGAAAATTCTTTTGAAATAATGGAAAAAATTCAGATTCCTCAAAATCAAGATAATATTCTAAACAGGAAAAGTAAAATTATAATTCTATATTTAAGTGAAATAGAAAAGTGGTATCTTAAATAAAAAATGATTTATTAGAACGATATTTATCCTATGGGAATTTATCTAAAATATAAATTAATAATGGTTGAAGGTAGACCAAAAGCTCACACTTTGACATTGATGATTGATTTAGGAATGAATAAAAAAATTGATTCATAGATCTCATGGGAGAACCCTAAATGTAGTATTTAGACCTAAAAATGTACCCCATATGAGATGTTATTGTTGTGGAAATAATGGAGACTCACACAATTTATATTTCATAGCCAAGAGGTACAGATGTAAAATATCAACAGAGGTAGTCCTATAAAACTCAGTATTGCAAGACATCATTAAATGGTCACAATTTTAGGTGTTGAGGAATAAAACAGAAGGAAATATATTTCTCATTATCAATATAGAATTTTTTTTCAAAGTAGGATGACTGTGTTCCTAAGGATTTACTCTATTTATCATTAAATGAGTTGAAAAAATGATTTCCAACATTAATACCTAAATGTGTTATATCATTCTATAAGAATCATTAAGAATATATTTCAAAGACAGGGATTATAAATTAAGTATATTAATATTATGTGTTTGTAGAGATTTGATTCAAATCATGAGATTACACTGGAATATTGATCATTGAATGAGGATAAAACTATCATATAATATAAAATACTGAAATGGTTATAGGAATTATAGAGGAAAAGGAATGTATTAAATGATGTGGTTATGAGGATGACATTAGAATTATTGTCTTAGGAAAATCCCCACTTGGGGGAAAAGACATGAGATCTACATATGTCATGGATGCTAAAGATCTCAGTCACATCCTACTAAGTGTATGTAAACTGTGTGACTCTAGAAAAGCTATTTGATTTTCTTAGAAATTATATATCATTAAAGAAAAATATTGTGAATTTATTTTTCATTGATATCACATGAAAGGAAATATTTACCTTTTAATTGTTGAAGAAGATATTTTCTTTTTGTTAGTTGTAGAAGAAAATTTCTAATGGAAAATAATTATTGGTAAATTGAGTGAATCTTTTTTGAAATAACTAATGAAATATAACACTTTTTGAGAGCTCCCTAGATAATAAAATGGTTAGAATCATACTTGAAATTATTTTCAATAGGGGAATAACATTGAAAAGATATATATGGAAAAATAGAAAATGTTAAAAAATGTGCTTGAGTTGTTTTATATTGACGTGCACATATGTACATCAAGAAATATTTTTAGAAGATATTATGTTCTATTAATTGATGATCTTAGTATAATATAATGGGTTTCAACCATCACACACAAATATGAGGTATTCATTATCACAAAAACTTATCTAAGGGGTGTGGAAAATATTCACAGTAAAAAAATCCATAATATTTGAACAGTTAACTGAATAGAGTTCAAAAATATCCATGTGGTGCACTATATTATGAAATGATGGATAAGGACCCAAGAATCAGAACAAATATCTCCATAGTAAAATGCAGTAGTTGACGGAAGAAATCATTTTATCAAAATTGTGGCTAGAACAATGCTTATTGTGAAACTCGTTCTAGAGTTTTTTTGGAATGGCCTAATGATGAAATCATTATAAACATAAAATATATCTTTAATATTTTTAAAAGAATATAAAACTCCATATGAGTTATGGTAAGGAATGAATCCAATGTTGAAGAACTTTTGAGTATTTGGAAATAAGCGTTTCATTATCAATATAGATATTCACAGAAAGTTTGAATCCTATATAGATGATGGTATATATAATATCTACTTAAAAAACAGAAAGAAATATAAATGCTTCAATAAATTTATATGAAATATATTTATATGAATTGTTGTGACCATTTTAGAGAATTAGTATAATCTTGAATAAATAAATGATTAGTAACAGGAGGATTTTGATAAAAATATTATATTATCGATGGTTTCTATAGTTCCATAGTATTATTCAGCATAAGGGTTAAATAATGAATAGTATGAGTAAAAACCTATTTATTCTGAAATATTTAAGAGGAGATCACAAATTTGTAGACAAAGCATAATTGGTGATCAAACAACTCTTGTGTAGACAAAAAAGATGAATAGTCTACAAAAAGAATTATTCTTATCATAGGTAGAGCCTAATTTTTTTGATGAAGCGTCTATATATGACCACTAGGTCCTATAAATGGATGGATATTTGAAAATTTTAATAATAATCATAAATGGAATATTATTTCAATACGAATAGATAAAAATTTCATTTTAAAAAATTGTGTCTTTTATAATTAGATAAATAGATATGGAACAATGATTTAGAACAAAGCACAATTTGTTGTAAAAGTGTAATCCTAGATAGAGGTTATTGATTTTGATAAAACATTTGAGCATGTGGCATGTCTAGATAAAACCAAGTTATTCATGCCCATAAGTGTACATGGAAGGTTTAAACTATTCCTTATTGATGGAATTTAAACATTTCTGAAAGGGGTTCTGGAAGTGGCAGTTTATATTGTGTATCCAACATGTTTTCTAATTCATAATTATGAGAATAGAATTTTTTCAATTGAGGGAGGAAATATACTATCTAAATCAAGAACCAAAATCATGGTATGAATGAGTTGATCAGTTTTTTATGAAACATTATTTTTAGTGTGGTGGATTCGATTACAATATATATGTCAACAAATAATATAATCAAAGGATGAATGCACATTATATGTTGATGGAATAATATTTGGTGGATTAGACAGAGCACAATGTCAAAAATCCGTAGAATTCATTAAAAGAGAATTCTAAATATGAAAAATTGGTGAACTAACATTTTTTTGTGGAATACAGGTTACATAAGTCCAATATAGAAAATTAATTTATCAATATAAATTATTTGGAGGTTTTTGATAATATAGGGAATGGATAAATCCAAATAAATGACAAATATCGTGGTTACTCAGATGAAACTATCATCTATTATGAAGGTAGTAGATGTAAATGTCACAATACAAGAAAATAATTTGAATTATATTGCACTTGATAGCGACATGAGATAATATTTTTTCCCACATGCAAATAATCTTGATATCAAAGAAATACAGTAAAATCACTTACCTATAGTAAAAAATAATACATAGTAATATCAATGGGAAGTTCCATTTTACGTTATTGTACAATAAAAAAATAATCATTTGTTATAGGGCTATAGAGATGGAAATGGGTCTAGTTCACTAGATGAATGGAAACCAATGTAATATATATCATTCTATCTTGGTTAATTTTTTATTACATGTCTCAGATTGAAAAAATATATTATTTCATTGAGAACTAGAAATTCTAAATATATTGAGTCTAATCAATTGTTCACATAGTTATTGTGGATGATCCATCCAAATGATGATGTGGGAGTTGAAGTGATGTCTCTGATTTGAATCTATTTCAGTATTTCATGTTATATAAATCTCATCAAATACCTATTCCATTAATCAAAGAAATATTTTCATTGAAAGACTGTATCATTTGTCAAAGAAATGTAGAGAAAGTCCTTGAGATGCTATAATATGTGTCTATAGAACTATAGGTTACAGGTATTCTAACTTAGGTTTTAACAATAGAAGCCTTTCAACAACAACAACTGAAAATGGATGTTTAGTTGAATCACCACACTAAAAAAGTGAAAATTTGGGACAAAAACTCCTCAAGGTATGATTTGTTTTCCCTAATGAGTTGATCTGGGTTATTTACCCTGTTGAAGACCACAAAAAAGTTACCTTTTAGTTAATTGAAAATGGGGGTCAAATTTGGTATATATAATCTATATAAAATATCGCAAAAGAAGATATGGGATAAACTGATAGGGGGAGTAATGAAGTAGGTGTAGTTTTATATCTGATGATGATAAATTTGATCGATCAAAGGTTATATATCATGATATATTAGGTTCATTAATAAAACAAATGAGTGGTTTTCCAAATAAATTGATCCATTACTAAAATTAAAATTTCATTCCATTTTTTCATGATATGAATGGCTCATATAGGATTAGAGAGTGCGGTGAGTGAGTTATTTATCATTGTAGATATCAAAATAATTAATGTTTTTAGAAGTTGGAGGAATTATTAAATTTGGTATCAATGTGTGAGGGGTTTTCATCAAACCCAAAGGGGGATATTGCTGGGGAAAATCCATCATGGTCTAATCTCAATGTTTTTGGGGTGATTGTGTTTGTTGATAAAGCTAGTTGACACTATTTTAGTATGGTAGGTGTTTCCATACAAGGTTCATATACCAAAAAGAATTTTTTGTAGGCCAAAATGAAAAGAGTTCGAATAATACAGTTCGAGGACTATGGAACATTATCATGGGAGGACTAGTGAGTGTTGTTTTTAGGTGTTGATTTAAGGAGTCTGAAAAAACTATGGTGATATGTAAACCACACAGCAGTTCATAGTGACGAGGTTACCACATTGGTATTTTTAGTAATTATGATTAGAAGAATTTTATTTCTTATTTTACTATAAAAAGGACCCTAATAACATCACTATGTAAATAGAATTTCCTTAGAATGGATCATCATGGGGAGAATTTGGGGAATTCCGAAGTAGTTTTTGAGAGTGGATTCTGCAAAGGGGTATGTAGATCCCAAGGATCAATTATATGGAGGAGAATGTGGGTGAGAATAGTTCACAAATGGGGTTTGTGTGGATTGGTAGAACCCAACTAAGGGGGACCATTAAGTAGGGAAATCCCTTGAATAAATGGTCATCCAAAAATTAATGGAGGCCTGTGAAGAAAAATGAGACAACACAACACTCACTCCTCATAATGAAAACAAGTTCGTGGAGGAATCAAGGTAGGACACAAAGGAAACAAGGATGTTCTAGTAGGGACTAATATAGTTCATGAATGAAATTTAAATAGACTTAAAATATGAATGAAAGTGGATTTCATCTACAAGGTGAAAACCTGACATCAACATAGCATCTACCAAGATCTAATGATAGATCCATTATAGATAATAAATGGACATAAAATTCCATAAACTATCTATGGATCCATTATAGAGAATTGTTCTATTGAAGATGTATATGGGGATCTATTCCAGTAGTAGTGAGCCATAAAAAGAGTGTTATGGAGTGACCATCGGGAAAGCTGTTAGCTGACCCTAAATATTGTAAAGGTAGTGAGTCTAGGCATAGAAATGATATATTAGTAACCCTATATTTTTCCAATCATCGTTAATGGATTTGGTACATCGAAACATTGTCTTTTTATGCTCCATGGACATATCCCTTTGCTAGTGAACAAAGTAAATTTTCATATCTCATTCATGATTTCATTTTTCATCATACATTTCTATGGTAAATAGAGAGAAGAGTGGTTTAATTCACAAAGAAACAATATCCGAAGGGACAGTTGATTTAATATGTCAGACCCTGATTCACCTCACCACCCCACATTAAGGTATTTCCCTTAGTCAGGCTAACAATAATATACTATTGTATAATGAAAACTACTTTATTATCTTAAAATCAATAGCAACACCAAATGTAAAACATAGATCATTCAATAAATAACAGTCCCTAAAATTTCCTAAAAATTATCGGGAGTAATATCGAAACACAAAAATTATAAGTATTTCATTAAATATGATTCTAATACAAAATTTATCATTCCATTCTAAATAAATCCAATGAATCTTAATGTATCAGTCGCTATGTATATTCCCAATTCATATAATCTCCATGATAAGATATTAATATATATAAATAACCTAAATCACTAAAATATATTTTCCTCAAAAGAAAAATTCAATATTTATTCCTCAATCAAATTCCAATAATAGACCGTTTACCTTAATCTTATGGGAATCCAAAAATAGTGTATGTGTTCTGAAATAACATTAATTTCTTAATAAAAAATCAATTTCCAATACAATGATTATCTATTCGATAATTAATACATTCCCAAAAATAAATTATCCATTATCAATTATATATTTTAAATAATTAAAAAATTCATACCAACCAGGGCGTCACATAGGATAGTGGTAGGTGATTCACCCTTGTCACCCATCGGTCATAGGTTCAAGCACTCTTGCCTTGATGGATGCGATGGGTTGTAACCCAACATGAATGTATAAATTTTTACCAAGAATAATAATTATTATAAAATTTATAAAAATGTGAAAGACATTCTAAAAAATAACTTTAATATATTCACAATTAATGAAATGTTTCAACTTTAACAGTTATCTGATAACATTTATTTCTCATCCTAATATGTAATAAGCCCAAATTACCTCCAAACTAAATGTATCCAAAAATAAAACCAGTCACAATAAAATATCATAACTCAAATAGTCAAAATTGGTTTATAAGGCATTTAATTTATGATCAAATTTAAAATTATAAACCAACAATGGTATCCATTAGTCATAAGATTACCTTACTGGAAAACATCCTAATATTTAATTTTATCTAAAACATACTCTAATAGAAACTATATAGACCTGACCAATATATATATATATATATGTATATATATTATAGTTATTTTAAAACTATTAATCACATTAATTATTATAATATATATTGGGTTTGGAATTTTATATAATTATAAAAATCACATATATAGTAAACTTGTACATTACATGTGAAAACATATACTCATTATCCATTTTTTCCACAAAAGGAATTTTTTTTAAAATAAAACATTTTTTTAATGAAATATATTAATAATTTTTATATTCACATCATCCATGTACATTCAATTACTTAAAATAAATTAAAAATAATTCGAAAACGAATGATGAGACTAAATATTTTAGTGAAGGACATAATGAAATAAAAATATTAGTATACTGAAAAACAATAAAACGATTCTCATAAAAACTCAAAATTTTATCCAGATAAAGGAATCATCTTTTCAAAATTATCATTTTCCAAAATTTATAAATTCATAATATTTACAAGAACACATATTGGCGGGAACATAAAAATCATGTAGTATCATGGTACATCTGAATAGTTTATCCGTTATAGAAACCTTACAAATTGGAAACACCATTCAGAAAACTTCCAATATGATTTTTTAGTACATAATCATAACACAATGAATTATAGTGCTATCTGAGAACACCCATCATACAATCTATAATGGGATCACCAAGATAAATATGGGTTCACCCATCCAAAATAATTCCAAAAGTCAATATCCCAAATAAATCCATTAAAAATCATTTTAATCCATTTGTAAAAATACTTTCATATATATATTGACCATTTTCTTTTAAAATCACATTTAAAATATAAAAATTGTGCACATAGTAATAAATGAATTTTATTTTGAAATTACTTTGAATATTTAAAAATGAAAAATTAAATAATTAAACTATAAATAAAATAAGAAAATCCGATAATTCCCTATATGTTAAAAAAATATGAACTATAAAATAGAATTTTTAAAAGAATGTGCCTCATATAAAACCATCAAAAGAGAAATTCTTAAAAAAATTACAAAAAAAATTGAAAATTCCCTTTTAACAATATTCGTGAGTATATAACTACTTTCAGAAAAATAATTTTTAAAAAATTGTCAAGAATGATAAAATAAGTCTTTATATTGTTTAAAATAAATTTTATTAATTATAAAGTCCTTTTCCATTCGTACAACTCTTCGTAGAAATTTATTATATTCCTAAAAATAAATATATGAAAATTATTTAAATTATTAATAACCATTATAAATTACATTATTTACTTTATATAAATTATTTCCACGTTATATAAAACTATATAATTATCAAAGTTCCCATAAGATGTTTGGACGTTATTAGAAACCTAAGTCTAAAAATCTCATTCGTATGTTCATATTATATATGTTTTCATTAATATGAAATTGAAAAAATAAAAATATTTAATTAAATATCATTTTTCCTTAGAAATTATACTTTTAATCCATCTAATAATAATGTTTATGAAAAATGAACTACGTTACAATCAAGGAGATAATATATCCTGAGTACACATGACAAACTTTTTAATTTTTCCATATTCTCTATGGAACAATTGTAAGAATTATTTTATCATAAAATAAAGATAATGTTACAATTTATATCATATTAATTATATAAATATTATTATATATATCATCCAAGTGATGTTGTGAATAAAAATGAATCCCATCGCTTTATTTTGGTGGTAATCCACAAGTACACATGAACGATGTTATCATTCTTCCATACATAGAAAGTTAGTGTTGTAAATTATATAATTTTTTTTAGAAAACTAAATATGTAATTAATATCATATATAAAATTAATTTTCATCAGTATAATTAGTCTTCTGATACGGTGATGGAAAAAAATTATATCAGTTCGTGAGGCGGTAGTCTGTCGTACACTGGAATGATGAATTCATTTCAAATTCAACTGAAAAGGGGAGGATATGGGGAATTATACATTCATAATAGCAGAAAATTTTATTTTTATTACTTTATTTATAATTTTAAAATCGTTCGCAAATATGTGGAGGTGTTTTAATAAAAAATATAACTAAAATAAATTAAATAACAATACCACTACATTGAGAAAACATATTTAATTAAATCCTTATAACCCATAAGTTGTTCTACCTAAAATAAGACCTCTAAATTGAGGCGAGGTATTATTAGGCCATATTTTAGTAGGGATTTTTTGAACCAAATATTATTTTAATTGTTTTTAGAAGAGGAGAAGTCTTTCCTTTTTTTAATTGCGGGGAGTGAACTCTTTGAATTTCTCAACATATTTAATTTCAATAAGTTAATCATCATTTCTAAATGGATCCAAATATAATAATTTAGAATATTATATTATTTTTGTAATATTTTCCCTCACAAAATATAAATGAGATATGTTTTGACCATATTTCTATCCTTTTCTTTTCGTTTTAACCCTCCTTTACCTCTTTGACTCTTACCTAGAAAACATAGTTTTTTAAACAATGAAGGTTAATATAGTTACTAAAAAATAACAGAAGACCCATAAATGCATCATGGATAAAATTTTAAACAATAAACAAATTATTGGAAAAATTTATTTTTTTAATCATTTTATATCATTAAATAAAATATTATTTGTTATAAAATATCCGTAAATCCAATTTTATGGGAAATTAAATAATTTGTATTTAATAAAATAAATATATTAATTATAATTAAAACTAAAATATTTAATTAAATTCCACGAGCATCATGTCCATCTATAAAATTCGTTAATATTAATAACTGTATTTAAAATTTTCTGAAAATAAAATGGAGCAATTTAATTGATTTTATCCCTATGATTCTGAATATCTAATCCATTTCTATAAATTTAATACAACTCTGTTTTATAATTTAATTTAAAATTTAATTGACAAAAGGAACAAAAATAATTTCCTTAAAATTCTATTTTTAAATAAAAAAATATGTTGAATTTATGTATAAATTTAATTTGAAGAAAAATGATTGTATTATTCAAAATTAATCTAAACTATGAAAAACATAATACTAATCAAAGAAATAATTTTACGCTGATAATAAATTGAAATAAAATATTGTATTAAACAAAATTAATTATATTTCACTATTTCTAGAAAAAAATAAATTTTTTATGAAAATTATCAGAAAAATTACACAGGAAAATTTTTTATTTTCGTTTTTCAAAAATATAGTTCATTTTATTTAAAAAATATTATAAAATATATTGAAATTAATTATAATATTAATATAAAACAATTTATTAAAACCAAAAGTTTATGAAAACATAATTCTAGAAGAATAAAATTACTTTGATAAAATGTACTATTGATTTGAAATTATTTAGTTAATAGATTCAAATTGAGTAGAAACATTACATATTTCATAAATTAGTTATTTATTTTCATACCCTCTAATTTAACATCTTGTTTATAATAGTGTCATTCAAATAATACCATTCAGTTATTCGTTTATTTTTAATGTGGGGTGGCTTATATGCTATTATATATATTATTTTCTTATAAAAATCTCATGATGTCACCCGTAAAATTATTTTGATGATAATGTATCCCCCTCTAAAGACAACATATTATACCTAACCTTTTGTAATTTTTATCTATTTATCATGGAAATAGATTTTTGAATCATACATTTGACAGGAATCGAGACAATATAAAATATAAAAGTCAACCATAATCATAATAATAATTTTTTTAAATGGTGTATTTCAATATAAATTTTTTTGGAACTGAATGGTATATCTTTGCTTCAATAATGTTTCCACTGAGTAAATAAAATGTTTACTCATTAACATGGGTTATTAGGATTTATTTATTTAGGATACATTGAAGTTATAAAGTATTGAGAAAATATAGAATAAAATAAAACAATATCCAACTTGGAGGATATGTTTAAAGTAAATTCCAATAGATCATTATAAACCTTATCATCATATTTGGTAATCACATAATCATTTCCGTGATTCCTTGTTATTTTGGATGTAAATTGCATTCATGTTTGTTTCATTGTAATGAATAACATACATTCTCCATATAGGTAAATCATTGAACATAAAAATTTCATACCTGACTATTTTTACATGGGCATCACTGCCTTTTTCATGGTACATGAAAAATACTCATGTCCCCTTATTATAAGCCCAAGATATTTCTTCCAACTATTATAGAATGTGAAATTTTTAACCCTTCCATTCATACAAATTTTCATAATTTTCTCCCAATGATGCTATGTTGTAAATTATTCTCTTCCATTCCATATTTTTCAAACTTCTATAAAAAAATTGGTTTTTATCATAACAACACATAATATTATATCTTTATATGATGACATGTTTTGAGAGATAAATTCCCTTTGAATTATAGGAATTAACCCATAAAATTAATGATAAATTATACTTTATAATCAATGCTCATAGTCTATAAAATGTCAATATAATTTTTTAATTAATGCATCATACTCAAAATTATTTTACTACTCTTAATCATATTGATGAAATGAATTTACAATAGAACACTTTTCTCATGAGGTAATTATTTTTCCTAGAACAACCCTCTCAATTTTGTAAATTCTATGTGATGAATCTCATTTTTAACATTAGAATTTTATATTAGAGACCACAATTTTCATGTATCCCCATTCATATAATATACCACCATGTTGAAATTTTTTTGTTTTTCGAATTTTATCATGCTCTGATAGATCTTATATTGGGACTTCATCCATTTTTCTATAGCCAATTTATTTGTAATTACAATAAATTATAGAGTTTATTATCAAATAAATTAATCTAACATAGTTACCCCAAGTTTAAGATCATTAGGTCACTCTATTATGGTGAGATTATGTTTCTTAAAATGGATCCAATTCCGTAATATAGTTTTGATCTAATTAGTATCAGCTCTACCTTCATATAATTGGCATGGGGTAACATACCGACATTGAATATTGGTGTTTATATAATTCTCATTACTCTAGTTAGTATCTATATCTCTATAATCGAAATCAAATAATTAGACATATCATGATATTGAATTTTAAAATATAATGACTATAATTATTTCTAGAGTTTTCTGAAGATTTATTTATGGGATTTTTCATGTTGTTTTATTATATAATTAGTATATAAAAATATAGTCCCTAAAATTCCTTCTAAAAATTCATTGATAAAATTGGTAACCACCTTCACTATAAAAACATAGATATCATAGTTATATAATATAATTTTTTTGAAATACATGAGTTATAATATAATAATATAGTTTAGTAGACATAAAAGACTAGATATATAAAATAATTACATTTGAAAACATGAGATACAATATAATTTTTTTAAGAACAATATAATCCTTTCCATTATATCCCAAATAATTACAAATTGATATCCTCTAGCCTTATTTTGTATAGTAGTTACATTAAATGGGTGATTAGAAACCCATTAATGAGTAGCATACAACGAATGCTATTGTAAAATAGACAAACATGGATAAAGAAATAAAAAACATGAATCCTTATTCTATATAAACTAAGGTAGTGTAATATCCATGATAATAAATAAAAACATGTATAACAAAAATAATTGATCACTTTTTGATATAATGAATAATTTCAGAAATCAAAAAATATTGTATCAGTCATATTTTAAAACTCTATAATTATATTGGGAGATGTATACCCTAAATAAAAGTTGTATTGTCTCATAAGACCAACCAATTAATCAAGGGGATATATAATTTTAGGCCCCACCCACAACATGGTTAAGTTCAATTCATTCACCATAATATTCAAAAATATATTTGATACCATTACCAAAGGATCCTCTGGATAAAAAGTTATTGAGATCTATAAAATGAAAAACGCACAAAACAAATACCTCCCAATTAAATTAAATAATATTGGTTATATATAGAAAATACCTAAATCAAACTAGAATTTGTGTGGTATACTCAATGTAATAGGATGTACACTTATCAAATAATTATTGTGGTGAGGGTACATTAAATGTGTTGGGTTATCCATTAAACAATGTAATTGGGTTAAATAGTATAAATTGGAAAATAAAAATGAAATTATTGAAAAAAATCCTTCCACATGGTACAAAAATTGAGTGTGAAGAATCTAATTTACATCATCTGTGAGTGTCTATTGTGGTGTGTGGTCTTATGTACACTTATTATACATTACTATAATAATTGAGTCAATTATTAACCAACCTGTTATTAGGTGATTAACCCGAGGTAATTATATTCTATAGCTACTTACATGTTATAGTGTCTGTATAAAGATATTTTTTCAAGGAAATATATATTTTAAAGGAACTATACAAACTTTTACATCACTAAGAATTAATATTGTTTTGAACCATAGAAATGATTGGGTGTTAAGATGTTATTGGAAACATTTCAATCAAATGAAAATGAGTATGGGATAACAATATAGACATATAACCCAATTGAAATTCATGTTGATTATGGTAAAAATTAATTTATTTAAATATATAAAATTCATAGAAAGAAATCTATGTTGAATGTATCATGTGTCACAAAAAATATAAATTATGATAGAAAAACCCTCTTATATATTGGGTATAAATTATGATAAAGAATATTGAATGATGGGGATTAAAATTAATCATAAAATTCAATTAATAATATAATTTTCATTGTAAAACATCTCAAATTCATAGTATGTACCCAATATAATGGAAATTATGTGTATAATACAAAACATGACTCAAAATAATTAAATTGAAATGGAAAATCATTATATCTAATAATGATTAGATAAATTTTCTCTAACAATTGGTATAAAAAATATTATGATATAAATCCCCAATAATTGTATTTCGTTCATACTTAATTGTTTTTCATCAGCATATATAACTATTATTGAAATGTATATTAGTTAGTTATTATCAATTTTAAATATCAGGTGTGTGTAATCTTGATTGTATTAAACATGTTTCGTAATAGTGGTGTTGTTATTTATTGTTACAAAACATTTCATCATATTGTACAAAATAATTTTCTAAAATATATAAAATTTCATTTATTTATAATGATTTTACCTCATTATATAATGTTTTTACATCTTTTGTGTTAAACCAGGATTACTGTCCACATATTTAGGAAACTTTAGCTTTCAGAGACGATATTTTAATAATGAGATCAGTATTTAATATAACCTTTAGAAAACCATTAAAAAAATTATGATTTTATTAACATATAATGATTATATTATTTCATTTCTCATGGTCAAAAATTAAAGGGTTTTCTATCATCCTTCATGTAGGTTTCTCGATCGACACAAACAAGAACACACTATATTTAATTCATGATTTTGATTAATTATGTTGTTAATTTTTTATATAATATAATAGATATAACAGAGTAATTATATTATTTTAATTATATTAATTTTATGATTAACAATTGAATAACTCTTAATTAATAGAATGAAACTAGTTATAAATTGAGACACATTACTTTGTGGAGGTAGTGTTCTGCACAAATCATGGTTATGATTTTATTTTCTCAAATAAATAGAATGAATTTAGTTATAGAGTATTTTTATAATTCATAATTTTATTTACAATAAATATAAAATATTTATTCTTCAATCCCTTCATAAAAACAATCATGAGAGAATGTACGAGAAAATGGAAGATGCCGAATTGTGGTGGCCGTAGTGTGCACACATGCACCAACAAAAAATGTCTTTCTTAATGCAGGAATATAAATAAATAATGGGAATTAAATTTATATATTAAAACCTAAATATAATAACTACACTTATTTAAATATATTTTTATGGAAATTATTTGTTAAGAAGAGGAATATTAGGAATAAAGGATTGAAGAGAAGGTAAGACTAAAATATTGAGATTGAGTTTCCACATAGAACTATCTTTAAAATTGGTGGCATTCAGTTAAATAATAGAGAACAATGTAAAAATGAAGTGGGATAGGTTTATTAACGGAAACATATTTCAGATTTTGGAGAATAAATTAAATGGAATAATTCTGGAATTATGTGTAGTAATTGTGTCTCTTTTGCAAGTGAAAAGGGAAATTTTTTTAACAATCTTTTATTTTCAATGACCAAAGTACACTATTCACAGTGTAATGACTCAAAAAGTTATAAATATTGGATTTTATTTTTTACATGGTTAAGGTAGTCCTCATATAATACTTAAAACTCATTTTGAAACATGTTTTTATTTATTTAATGTTAGATTTATAAATTTTTCCATTTTTGGGGTTACCTTAGTAATATGTTTTTAACTATTTAATAATTATATTTATTAAAAATATAGAGTTATAAATTGTAATAAAATTGTTTAATAACCCGAAATTTATGCTTAAATAATTTCAATTAAATTTTTTAAATATTTTAAAATTAAATTCTATTTAGAATATATGATATATAGAAGATCTTTTATTTTAGAAAATTGAGATTAAATAGTTTTGTATTTCTAATAATATTTTGTATTTATTACTAAATTAATGAGGTTTATTATATTTTTATACATAAATTTTGAAAAATTATATTGTAACCATTATATAAAAGTGGTTAATTTATTTCGTTTAAAGTTACAAAATATTAAAAAATAATTTTTTGATACAATTAGTATTTATATTATCTATGTAATTATCATTAATCATAGTAATATTTTTTTACAACTAAAAATCCATATGAAATTATGGTATAATATGGAAATGATAATAATAAATATGAAATCCATTATATAAAATTATATTACAGGATGTGATAATATTTTTCAATATAACGATATGTAAATTATTTGTTAGAGAAGATTATTAATTTTGTTTCATAAATTATAAAAATGTTTTTTAAAAAGAAAAATAGTAAATTTATATGATTTATTTTAGCTTATAATGATACTTATTTAATATTAAAAAAATTTCAGAAAACACTATGTCATTCAAATAATTTTATATTTCTGCAACACTAATGGTTCTAGAAAAGACTATATTTTTTTCTATCAACCTAAAAATAAATTATATTAAGAAAGTACCAAATATATATCACAAGATAATTTTGATATGTGAAATTCAAAAATTATTATAATTTCATCAAATTAAAATATTGTAATTTATCTTATAAATTAAATCATGAATAAATGATCTTTAGAGTGTGGAATGCGCAATAGTTACGAGATGTATTATTTAACTATTGTAACAGGATCTCATTTATTAAACTAAATACCTTTATATCCTCAAGACATATTAAACCTTTTATGCACTAACCTATATTTTAATTATTCAATCATCTAGTTCAACATCTACCGAATCAATAAACCCTGGAAGAGACGAGTGGTAAAATCAAAATTAAAAAGTAATAATATAGAGATAATTAATCATAGATAAGATCATTGTTCGACGGTGAAATGTTATATCAAACGATAATTATTCTTAGATCCACTAAATATTGTGAACATAGGGAGAATAAAAAATCCGATACAAAACAATTTGTAATTTTTTTTGGGAACCCAAAACATTAATACTAAAATATAAAATATAATTTATGACGAATAAATCATGATGAATAGAGAAATTGAAAATTAAATTTTATAAATTAGTGGAGAATGTTTTAAATTAAATTTATTTTTGAGAATAATGGTCCCTTAAACCACATTACGCGATCTAGTTATTAATATTTAAATGATCATAGCTCTATTACACTAATCTGACGATAATTATACTATGTTCTGGTTTCTCCCATATCCGTTAATGAATAGATTAAATCAATAAAATCATGGACAATCATAGAGATACATCATAATGACATTAAGGTCAGAAAAGCTTTTTGATTTTCAAATTTAATTAATTTATTACTTAATTATTTTTAATCACTTCATCAATGGGCATATCTCAAGGACTAAATGAAGTACCATGATTATATAACTCTAATGTTAAACCAAAATTGAAAACAAAATAGTAATGTTACTATATGCATTAGATTATATTTTTAGAATATATCAATCTATTTTCTTGTAAGATAAATATTAGTTGGAATATTTAATAGCTATTATCTATTAAAATTAATCAATCATAAAAAGTCACTAAAACTCATCCAGGGGTAAACATTACACCCTATGATCAATTAAACCATTAAAAAAATTGGGTTCTTTTCTATAAAAAAAATTATTTCTTCATTGGGGAGGTCCCATGACCTCAAAACCCTAAATTACAGATTTTCTCAATTTAAACAAAATATAGATCACTATATAATGGGAATATTTAATTCTTTTCATTCCTAAAAAGGAAAAATCTGGAGGTTCTAAACAAGAAATTTCAATCATCAAACATCAGTTGCAAAAATCAGTTATTGTATACTCATACAGTGGGCTAAATGGTTTTAGGAAAATGATACATCTTCACAATGTCATCTTTTGAGGGAGCAACCATCATTCATTACCAAAACTATCAAAACTACATAAAATAGATGAAATTACTTAGTATGTACTTATGAAAACACTCTATGATCTCTTCCAATATATCAAACTCAATGGTTATCCAACAAAAATAGAGAATATGAAACACTGAATTACTAGCATACAAATTAGAATGGTTCCATTCAATGTTTACCTATATTGGAAGAACAATTATTCCTTAATTTCATATAGTTACTAATGTTTATTCTATAAATATAACCAATATTATCAAATAATACATGTGAGTTCATTACTATGATTCAAAATTAAATCTTGAAGAGTTTCAAGGTAGTAATCCTCTTTATCTCTACATTCGTTTCTCTACCATCTTAGAGATTAAAGGAGATTGAAAAAATTCAATTATTTCATGTAATAATGGTATCATGGGATATTATACCAATAATATCCATAAAAATGAAGGAAACAGTATTTATATATCCCAATCTATAACAGTTTTGTACCAACCTTCGAATACAACTGGGTTGTATTATTGTCACTCCTCTGAAATAGATATCAATCTAAAGGCTAGTAATCAACTTCAATCTCCACAAAATATTCTACAACATAACAATAATAGTTTGGTTGACTAGTATAATATAATTTTTAACAGAATGTCTGGAACATTGATATTGACCACTTAATTAAACTCAAAAACATTGTATAATAACTGCAAAATCATTCTTGGCTATGAACAGAAATGTCAAAATAAATCCTCATATTACGCCATATGCAAATAGTAACCATGTTATGTGGGAACCAAAAATGATCCACTTGACATAGAAAACTATGGGATATACTCCTTCAAGGACCAACTTGAAAATGATATACTTCATGATAATTAATATGCACACTAATAGGAAGCCACTCTCTTCCTTGGAGAGTGTATGATGTTCTCACACCCTTAATAAAAACAATCCAAAATCTATATATTAATAATATATTTTCACGACACGACCCTACCTGGGCTCGAGCCGTAACTACCCCAAGCCTGCCTCAATAAGCTAGGGGCTGGCGACAAGCACTGAAAGCTAAACAACTTGAGGAGGCTTTCCCTGAGTACCTGTACACACACACGCATAACACTCAATGAAAAAGTGAAGAGTAAAAGGGAAAGTAAAGTACCGGCTGCTATAAATAAACCAAAAATTGCATCGACCTCTAAACATTACAAAGCAAGTGCTGAAGGTAAACTGAAAAGAAATGGGAAAAAACACGGGCCCAACTAGAAAAGTGCCACAACCGAGAGATAGGTAAATAAAAGTAAAACAACCGGGAGTGTCCCACACTAGGAACCCAACTACGACCATCGCACGTGGTCCAAGCTCCTGAACTCCTAACCTCCTCTGACGTCATGACCAACCTATCTATTGTCTGCAAGGTCACACCAAGTGCGAGCAAAGCCCAAGTAGGGGTGAGTATGAACATACTTAGTAGGATTCCCCGAAGGCTCAGCGGAGAAACAATGGAGGTACTAAAGAGGGGAGCAGTAGATTGAACATGGAAAATTGAGGGAGTATAATCAAGAGTGCAGTAAAGAGTAAAACAATGAGTGTAGAAGAGTAACAGTATAGATTCCATCTCAACCAAACAAGAGAAAGGAGGTAGACTTGTCTAGACACAAGGAGCTGGAAATAGTGAGAAGATGAACTTCTCGTCGAGTCTTTGCTACCTATAGTAAGAGAGTAGACTTGTCCAACCACAAGAAGCTATACACAGATAGCACGTGGCATAACCCCCGCGTCTTCGCCTCTCTTGGAGGGAGAGTAACCATGCCCAAGAAGTGGGTACTGGAAAAAGGTATACACACATATATATATTCTCTGTCATGAAACCCGAACAAGGTCGTAAGGGGATCTCTGTCCCATCCCTCATCCAGTGAAATTGAGTAGCCAATAGTCCTAAAAGTAAACACCATCGATGCCCAACATCTCATACATCTTCCCCAAACTGCAAGTTAAGGGGCTCAAATCACTGCACCTTGACACTGTCTGCTTTGGGTGGCACTGACTCAACCCCACAGTTTTTGGTCGCATCGCAAGGAAGTGTCTCAGTGGGGAAAGAACCCATAGTTCTTGAGAGTTCTGCGGGAACGTCAAACCACACCTTGTAAATTCAACGTAGTTGAGAGGTCTCCTCAAAGTCAACAAGCGGCCCCCTTCCCAGCCCCGCTAGAGGGTAATCCCTGGAAGTCGATGGGTTCCCACTGGAGGGAGACCCGACAAAATTCGACGGTTTCCACACTGCCCAGTCTAGTAAAACTGTAATCCACTGGTGCGAGAACAAGGTAAATTCGTCAATGTGTCCTAATGACATGTCCTATAAAAGGGTACTCCACTGGAGGGAGGCTCGGAACCATCATCATAGACCACTTCCCAGCCTAGATGGAGGTAAAACTGGCATCAGGGACCACTTCCCAGACTCCCTGGAGGTAAACCTGAAACTGCTCTGGCCATCCCTATTGGATGGTACTGCATGGTGAACACTGATGTACTGGCCATCCCTACAGGATGGTAGCTTACTGGCCATCCCTACTTGATGGTACCCCACTGGCCATCCCTGCTGGATGGTACCGCACCGCCACCCCAGTTGGATGGTACAACTGGCCACCCATGTTGGATGGTACCCCACTGGCCATCCCTACTGGATGGTACCCCACTAGCCATCCCTGTTGTATGGTACCTCACCGGTCAGCCCCACTGGAAACAACCTCCTGGACAGCCCTGTTGGAAACAACCTACTGGGTGGAGGATCAGTGCTCGCGTAATGTGTTGGACACACTGAATCCTCAAGAACTCTACCAGGGAACACGAAGCAACAATGCTGGCCAAACCACCAAGAACAGAACCAGGGGATAACCACTCAACCCTGCTAGTCAAGTAAATGAGAAAATAACTAGGGGGGAAACTCAACCCGACTGGTCAAACAAATGATAACAGACCTAGGGGGAAACTCAACTCGGGTGTTCAAACAAACGAGAATAGAGGGAACCTCTACGTCGCGAGAGGTCAACGGAATGTAAAGAAGAAGAATGAACGCACAGGGGTCACACATGACATGTGGCCCAATGTCAAATCCAAACAAGGGCACAAACGATCTCAGGTACAAACAACCACATGTGCCTCCAAGCGTTTCCCATATACTCCCAGAGTATACCACGTTTCCAGCCCAAAGGGTATCATGCACATGGAACGCAACCTCAATGCAAAGGGCATAAATGTATCAACTCTAACATGCCACCTCATTGGCCTAGGCACGGACAACTACATCTCTTCAAACTTTTACTTCACTCACACGGGAGGGCATGGGATCACACACCATGGGTTCTACGTAAACACTGTGGAAGGAACCACCACCGGTACACCTTTCATGCTTCCACATTTAAATGAGGTCTTGAATGAGTATCCTCACATCCAAACGGTTCGTACCACTGTAATCCTTGTAGAAAAACATGAGAGATAGGCTATTTACTCGCCTCAAATGGATATCTGGTGGAAAGTCTCCAAAACCGCCTTATGCTCGAATGGCGTCCCATTGTCCCGAGCCTCGGTCCTGAAAACAGTCGGGTGCATCGCACCATTGTGATCCCCTTGGAAAAGCAGGTGAAAAGGACTCCTCACTTGAGTGGAACGAATATCTGGAGAAAAATATGCAGTCCGACATACCGAACATGAGCGGTGCTGCGTGGGACCCACATCTCGGTCTCGAAGCGCTGCCAATGGATCCCACCGTTGTGATCCTCTCGGAAAAGTACATAAGATGGACTATTCAATTTTCAAAAATGGACACCCGGTGATAATGCTGTAAATCACCTCCAACTCCTAAAATAGACCTCGTGGGGCCCGCAACAGTGTGTTGAATTGAAGTGGGCATATTGCACCATTACAATGACATCGAAAAAACACCCAGGTTCGACCACTCGCACGCCCCAAATAGACGTCTGATGAAAATGTTGTAATGCGTTGCACGTAGCTCGAAAGACCGACCATGGGGCCCATGCCTCAACTCCGGTTTCAACGACCAAAACCGCATTGGAAAACTCTGTTTCAATTCCAGGGTCGCAACGCCACTGATGGCACTCAATTCGGATATCGGATGCATCCATACAGTCCAAAACAAGAACCCCCGAGAAAAGTGCTAAACCACTTAAAGGTGTGTCGCACCACAAAGGCCCACATTTCAGGAAATAAAAACCCCCGAAACCATTTCACAAGATTCCTCTCAATGCCTGGAGTACACTACCAAAGACAACACGCAAAATGGACACCTGTAGCGAGAATTACGGGTGTCCGAAGTCGGAGGGGTCGAGCCACTAGGACTGGCCCGGCCAGGACCGGCCGGTCCGCCCATTCTAGGCCGGCCCAGCTCGCAGCGCCGGCCCGCCGTCCATGTGTAGACTAGCCTTCCTAGACGGTCATCCGGCCTCGTGAAGACCCCCCGAGGGCGGGTCTTTGTTCCCTAGTGGGGTCGCGCGCGGCGACCCCGGTCTTCCGTGGCGCCCCGGTGAGTTTGGTCTCGCCGCCTGGAGCCGCCACCTCGCCTTGCCTAGAGTCTCCGCCTCGCGCCGCCTCCCTCATCCTCAGCTTCCACCACTTGTGAGCCTCGACCACCGCCGCCGCTGAATCCGAACCCTTGCACGCCACCGCCGGAGCTCCTCCCTGCCACCAGAAAAACTTTGAAAACACCCTGGACTTCACCAGATGATTTCGATTGCCTCGGGACTCAGACTTCAATTCCATTTTTTTTTGGAAAGCTAAAAAAATATACTACGTAATTATGGTCTGTTCTTGAATATCAAACAACCTTATGATGCTATAATTGGGATTCAAAGAGTGGTTCCGAATTTTAAAACTAAAAACAACGACCGACTACCTAAGAGGGAGTAGCCCGACGCTTCACCGATGATCTGTCGGAGCTGTCACCACCTTGCCGGAGGGATGTAGGAGAGGGGAGGGATTCCTCCTTCACCATTGGGAGAGTGCGCCAGGGAATAAGGGAGGTAGAAGAAGGGTGGGGTGGTGTTTATATAGAAAACACTTAAAACCCAGCCCATCGGTCCCATACCCGAACCCTCAGCATGGTCGAGGTTAAGCATCCCCTAGGGTAAACACCTCCTCCCGAGCACAACGGCGGTCTCTGAATTTTAATCCGAGCCTCTGTTTGATAGTTATAAAATTTAACAACTAAGGCCGCTGTATTACGAAAATTCCCATGTTGACATTTTCAATAGAAGGGTTGGGCCTGCGAAACTTACACCCCACATAGGGTAAATCGCACCTTCCGGACTGAACGGTGCCCTCTGTTTTCCCATCCGAGAAACCGTTTAATAGATACCTAAGATTAACCATTAAAACAAATTAATTATTTTAATTATCCATTTAACATTCCATTAATTGGTGAGGGGTCCTAAAGTCCCGCGGCGACATATTTTATGTTGTTCCTATGGTAAAAACCCCATTTCAGACCCATCCGTAGACTTAGATTTCTGATCTGGATCACCGTTTATGAGTTAGACCATTTATTATTTTTAAGTTGAATTTAAACTATTATTCAAATATCTAAATCTCACCCACCATAAATATAATTATAAAAATCATTAATTGGATTTATTTAGTCATATCATATAATAATTTTGTTTCATATTTACATCGAGGCATACGATAACATGGTATTTTTTAGAGAATTTCATTTCTCAATGACAAGAATTTTTTTGAAATCATTATTCTCGTGAGTGGTCCTTATAATTTTATATTCCTAAAAAAGATATACTTTTTCAGAAAAAAATTGAAATTTATAAATAAGAATTTACATATATATTTCGAAAATGTACCACACATGTGATAAGAAACAAGTAAAGAGTAATGAAACTTTTCCACCCTTGCTATGAAAATGAAAACCAAATACTTAATGGGACTATAATCAATATTTATTTTTGTGAGGAGGATGTTTAAAAATGACATGAACGACTTGAATCATTGAACCCATCCTTTGGATTTGATATGATCAAAATATCAATAAGTTACTCTTTAGTTCAAAAAAATAATGTCTCACATAACCATGGGGAAACTAATATTTGATAAAATGACTTCAAAGATCAATTTTCATTGATACAATAAATTGAAATAGATTATTTATGAGATTTAAAAAATTAGCATCAAAGGAAATACATAACAGCTTCTAAACCAAATATTTATAATCATAAAATAGAATTTATATGTTTAGCATCTAATTAAACACATGTGTCGATATTATTTACTCATATTCAGCTGTTCTCAAAGAAAATAAATTGTGTTTCGTTATATTCCATGTAACAATACTCTCACTATTAGTTAATGATCCATCAAAAATAGAATTTTTTAAATATATATTTTAGCCATGTCTTCATCACTAAATACATTAAATAGAAAATAAGTCCTAATTTGGTAGATTATTTAAAATCCAAATGAGATTATGACATATCGAATATTATAGTTGGACAAAAACATCTTATATTTTTTATGATATCATTGGAACTAAGCACACAATGTCACATAAAAAATATTTTCAATATTTTATGTTGTAAAATATGAATGGTTTCCTACTAGATTTCAATGATACAACTGATTTACATAGTTTTAAGTGTTATAATTTTTTACTCCTCAACAAACATCTTCATCATTTCTCTAGATGAATTTTCATGATATATGAATATAAAACCTACTATGTCTAAGATTTTAACACATTAAATATATTATATCACCTATCATGTACATATAAAAACAATTCATGATCCCTCCCCACAATGTGTTCCCTTCCGAGGCCAGAAATAAGAGAATATAGAGAGTGAAATCCTAGTCTCTCCTCTAGTAGGCCCCGGGTTGGAATCTAGCACTGAGGGTTAAATAACATGTAGATGGGAGGCAATACCCACAAAGAGAAAACATGTTAAACAGAGAGATAAGATAGAACACATAAAACTCTTACCTTGAATACACAAGAAAACCAAATTTCACATATCTAATGACATGTAAGATACAATAAAAATAAATGGAAATATATGAGTACCAAAACAATGTCGAGTCGCCCATGACCAAGAATCTCTAACATCTCCTGTTATACCCAATACTACTTGTAACATGCTTAATCATTAACATAATCCAACTAACATGAAATTTTTTTTATATATATTGTGGATGAGTATTATGGTATACTTAGTAGGATCCTCCTCATATATTCTCATGAAAAAGAAAATGAAATAATGTTAAAGCATAGTGAAAAATAAAGAGTAACCAACTAATTTCCCAAACAACCATACATAGTACTCAGCCTCACATTGTCTACTACCACAATGTATATCATAAAAGTTTATATAATAAAATAAATAATATCTACGGTACCCTCTACAAATTTCTCAATAGTTTTTCTCTCTACCCCTACAATGCACGTCTAGATAATCTCTCTCCAAAAATTCATTCCCATAAAAACCTAGAAAAAGAACCACAAAATGAACCTCCTAAAACCCACCACCACATCGACATACCCAAAACTTACCAGGATGTTTCTAGGAGCCCCCACATCTTATATATCGTGTATCAAAAATTAGGTATTTTACCTCATGACATCACAACCCATACACCGAGTAAGGACCTTGAGGCATCACACCTGATGCACGTTATACCAATAGTAGTCCATGAGATTCTATATCTAGAATACATGTGTGTGAAACAAGAACAATAATTTACCCTCATCCACTCACATGTATGGGACAACACTAACCATTGGGAATACCAGCATAATTAAATAGTGAGATATGAAAGTTGGGATACATGGGGGAGTCATCTATCTATCCTCATACCAGATTGTTTGCGAAAACACCCCCATGGAACCAAATACATGGGGTTTTAGTGGAACAAAGTGACAAGGTGAATTAGAATATAGAAAAAAATTACATGATATAATATAGATCACATCCACATAATGCCCATAACCCTTTCACAGACATAACTAAAGCTAACGTCTCTCAGACTCTCGAATTCTTCTACTAATATTAGATATCATATAAGCCAAAACCCATTTAGAGAGATACATTAAATTACATTATTACTTTTGATAGTTTTCAATTTAGGTTAATTAATTATTTTACCTTTAATTAACCTATAAACGATATAAATTACATCACATTATCATTATAACAATGTTAGAGGCCCTCCATGAATAAAAAAACTATGTCCATGGATTCCTGAATTATAATGTATGCATTTCATCCAAGCAGGATCCATCTTCATGGTTTAAAAATTTATTTAATAACTAACCTCATTACTTTCCATATTACTAGGTACTATATAAAAAATTAATAATCTACCAAAAAAGGAATCAAACTGTCAATATCTATTTACCTCAAGTAGTGGGGAATGGAATGAAGATAAATAAACAAACTATATGTCTTTCGAACAATAGATTCATACATTAATCCAACGTTCATATCAATGAATAATCCTAGCTTCTTCATGTTTTTCTATCTCTTATATCCTTCCCATCTACCACATTCATATGTTGATGCGTCTCTCTACTCTAGGCATCACGTGATTCAAAAAAACTGGGCCTCCCTTCCGGCGTAGCACAAGAGCCCTCCTAGTTCAGCCGTCCTAGGATCAAATAACATCTTGGCTACACCAACCCCCATACCAAAACATCCCTCTAGACATACCCATCCCAGGATCAGACAACATGATGAAGTAAACAAAAAATACATCCAATCTCGTGGCTCTATTAACAATTCATCTAGCCCTAACACGCAATGATATCTCACAAATCTAATGCACAATGAACTTGGCCTTTATAAACAATAGGAAATATATGTCCCCAAAAGGCATTATATTTTTTCCCACAACCAGTTCTTATTCCATCTTGAATTAACCGATTCATTATTTACATGTTCTAACTATAGTCAACCTATGCAAAAAGTTTCACAATATATCAAAAATTAATTAAACAATAAATTTTACAAGCCAATAACTTTTCATAAACAACAATTAACATGGATAATGTTCCTCAAACAATTCAATTAGAAATTCATACTTGAAATAATTGATTCTAATCTAATTTATACAACATCCAGATTCATTAAACATTCTTCTTTAATCATTTAGTGAATTAATTATCAATTATTTATAGCCTTATGTTCTCTACCAATTTGAATTAGGAATAACATGAAAATCCATGAAAGGAATAAATATCACAGTATATAGAAAATCAAGTTGAAACCTGTAATAATGACACAAATAAGAAACATTTATAGGAATTCAATACCAATTCATGAGTTCTATTAAAGAAGTTATGAGGCTAAATTCGTTATGATAGAAGAGGTTATGTTGTAATGGCCGAATATTTTACTAATACAAATTTCTCTTAATTTGATTAAATGTATTGTTTTGTGAAATGGTTCTATAAAACATTTGAAATTCATTGGTTTTATGTACTTTGGTTTTGAAAATACCATTAAGAATTGTTATTGTTGATAATGTTGTCGTTGAACAGTGATCACATGTTTAATATAAATATAGGACTTTAACAAGTACAATTTACTCAGAAAAAAGAATAAATAGCCTTATCTGGTAGAATTTATCCTTACGACGCCCATTTGTTAGAGCTCATAAAGGATGTGGTGTCACTGGGATTTTCTCTAGACAAAGCCCAATCCGAGTTTCACCACGTTAAGCATGAACGGTACATCCTACGGGATAAGTGGTTGTTGATATAAATTACCACTCAAGCGATGTTATGCGTGCCACCCCAAGAGTCTATCACCATTGTACACCTTACCCTTATGTCATATGAGGGTGTTATAAGGGGTTATGTAACAAGACCCCATCACTGTGATGGTATAGAACAAATAATATACATTCATTTTATTATTTTTACTTTTTGAATTGTTTTTAAAGAATAAATAGTATTTTAGTTAAAATTCAATTAAGAAATATATTTTGATGAATTAATTTTTTTAATTAAATAATATGTTAATACAATTTGATTACTAAATTACTTTTTTATTAAATATAAATCATCGTATAATTTTTAAGATTAAAATTTCTATTTTTATTGAGGATTGAATGTTTTTTTGTTAAAACCCATGAGTTTTTGATAAAATACCAGTTTTTATTTTAAAATTAAAAATTAAAATATTTAAGAAATTATTTAGATAAAGTTAATATTATTTGTTGAATAATGATTACAATATAATCCAATGGTGATTTTTTCAAAATTTTTAAAGACAGTCGATTTTTCTGGTAAAAATATAATATCGTTAAAATATATAATATGTTTTATAACATCATAATGAATCAATAGTGATGTAATAAAATACTATAAATGGGAGTTTTAGAGAATATATATTTTACCTTTATAATAATTCGATTTATGGTTTTTATTTATTTATTTTATAATGCTTTAGTGGACCGACCAAGACTTGTGAAACATTTTAACATTTTAAAATGATTTCCTTGAGAGTGTGACTCACCTCCACATAAGAAAGTCTAATAATTTAATAAGTTCGGACATTGTAAATATAAAATAATGTTTTTTAATCCAGATTTAAAAAAACCATGGGTAAAACACATGGGTTTGTTTATGGTTTTGATTAGTTTAATGTGTGGTGGTCAAAACCTCAATAATAAATAATTTCCTCTCAATTTCTATATAATCCCAAGAAATATCCCATTCCTCTTTACTAAAACCATTTGGATCCCGACCAACACCTTACCTCCTCCCTATTGCATCCTCCCATGTCTCCCCAATCTCCCAAGAATCCCCACTCAATCCTCTCCCAAGCCTTTGGGATCACACATGCTAGTAATGGATTTATTCTTTTCTCATTTTTGTCCACATTTATTTATGTTGTTATTACCATTTATTTTCAATTAACAATTTTGGGGTAACATATCTCTCCTCCCCTATTATTACCTCTTTTATTGAATGATTGGAGACACCTTTATATATCATTAATGCCTCCCATGTACAACTATAACCATGCCAAAATTCTGTAAGGGATTTATCTCTCATGATTTACATTCATGCATATATTTTTTATTATGAAACTAAATTCCATTACATATTTTGGGAAATGTATCTATATGGACCTCTTACTTCCCATTTCATTTACAAATGACGATATACCACGTTCTCTTTCATCATCGATTTTTTAACTCTTATGTCATGCCGTTATGCTACCAAATTTGAACTGGGATTTTCCAAGACAATGAAATTGGGAATTGAATACAATGTCCATTTTTATATAAAGGGTATTCAACATTATACATATTTACTTATTGAATATACAATTTCATTTATTTATTCCACATTTCTTTATCATGTAATAAATGATGAATTTGAATGATTCCATGTTTTATGACCCATGTGGAACACTTATGCATGAAATGAAATGATTAATAAAGGTGTGCCCTGATATCTCTCCAATGCATTGGGTAAAGATTAGTATCATGATACGTCTTGTTCATTGAGAGTTTACTCATGATAACTCAAGTACAATGAGGTTTTACTCATGCTCCATTTGAAATGAACCTTGGATCAGGCTAATATCATGTTAAATGTTGCTTCCACATTTCCATGTTCTGATAATCATGCAAAATCATGCCATTATTTTCATACATATATTGTTCTAAATTGATATGAATAATTCCTAACATGTACAATATTATTTATGTTATGACTTGTTTACTCCCTTACTGGGATTTATTGCTCACCTTTTTCTTATTCATATCCTCAAGTTAACCCATGAAATACTAGGTAAGAAGGAATGTTGTAGTCATGTAAAATAAGTTATCAAAAAAGATGTCGTGTTTTATGTTCTATGTTATATGTAATGTTTATAATTTTCAATGAAAGTAGACCTATAATTCCTCATAGTTGTCTTACGTGAATGTTTATGTAGTAAATCATTCAAATTTTTGGAATAAAGTGTAGGGTTGTTATAGTTGGAATTAGATGATATGTTTACTTATTTTTGGGATTAGGATTAGAAAAACATAGTTACTGCTTTATGGATAATACTGTGTATAATAAAAACAACCCATTTTTTTATTATTGATGAAGTGGTTTATTAGGAATATACATCCCTTTTGGATACTAGCAGGTAGAGGTGGATCTGAAATAGATGTCTTTAGGCATAAAACGTGAAAACACCGCTTTGAGATAGACTCGAATGGGAACTGTTGAAAAAAAAAACGGGCCTTGATGCAATCTTGGTTACAACAATCCTGGGGGATATGCTTTGTTAAAATCATTATTTTACAATGAACCATTATTATGGAAATTAAATAAATTCTTTGAAGAATATATGTTGGGAATTATATAATGGAAAACATAGATATGTTAAGGAAATAAATGTAATTTATAAGTTATCGCTTTTGTCATTGAATTTCCCTTTATGTGTTACCCTTAACCTTATTATTATTCTAGATAATGTCCGGTAATTAGAGGACTCAGGATGAAAAATGATTCAAAGATCAATGTATTGATTGTTCATATTCAATTCCCAATCTAATTGGAGTGGGAATCAGAAACATTGTCATGATACTCTCCCAGTTAACAAAAGTTTTTTATTAGAAACATGGGGAAAGAGGAACGTTCAACCTCCACCCATTAAAGAAGAATCCAAAATTGAGAGATTAATGAGACAAAGGCCTCTTACATTTAATGGATCATCGTGATCCCTCAATCTCTGAAAAATGGATCAACACCCTTGAGATGGTCTTCTCGATCCTTCAATGTTCCTAACAAGTGAATGTTCTTCAGGATGCGTATCATATAGAAGGTGAGGGAAATAAATGGTAGAAATTGATTAAAAATATTAATCCTAATAAGGATATCATGGCATTGAAATTAATGGATTTTTGAAAAAAAAAATTAAATAAATAATTTCCTCACACCCTCAAACTTAAGATGGAATGACACTTCCATGCATTCAAGCTCAAAGATGATGAATCCATCGGAGTGTACAAGGAAAACTCCTCAAGGATTTCATAATATGTCTTCTTATTTGTCGTTACCCCCAAATTAATGGTTTAATTCTTCTTCAGTAGACTAAAACCGAGCCTACTGAAAGTCTTAGTGATCTGTGACTTTGAGAGCTATGAAGAAAATGTATGATGTTCCAAAAAATTCAAAATCTTGTTCAGTGAATCTCATGGGTATTAGGGGGATAAATAGAATAAGGTGAACTTTAATTATAGTGGCCTCTAGGATAAATCCAATGGTGATAAGAAATTCCTAGACCCTAGTTTCCAAACATGCGGAATGAATCACCTCAAAATTTACCTGAAGTGGATGAGGAAAAGCTTTAGGTGTGGATGAGATGGGAACCTGCCCATTAATTGGTGAAAAGAAAAACATGTTGTTGTGACAAAAGAGAAGAATTCCCTATTTGACCCTCAATGAATTGATCATTTAATCAACTTCAATGAACTAGGTATTTTTTTCAAACCAATTCCCCAAGCTAAGGATTTTTAGAGGCACCCGACAACCTCCAAGGCAACAAGGGAAATCTTCTTCCATCACTGCCATTGAAGAGAACCTCAAAAACAAAGTGGTGACATGTATACTAGTTATTAATTCGAAAAATAAGGAACATAATTTTTTTTATTATGGTTATAATCATTCAGTTATACCCCACATGTTTAGTAAAACAATACCAACACCACCACAAATCATGAATGTAAAGATGTCAGTGAGAACAAAAAATGGGGAAATCATTGCATCCCATGAATATAACTCCTCCCATATCAGGATTTTGGGTTTGAACTTCCCATAAAACATCGACATACTCCCTATGGTAGAATTTGATGCAATTCATGGCCCGTATTGGCTTTTCATATAGAGAAACAACATAAATTGCTGTTAGTGGAAAATCAATCTCCACATGGAGAATCGACCCATGATTCATTATAAGTGCAAGGAGGAGGATTAATCTTCTTAAGTACCATCATCTGAAGCATGGATATTATTCCCATATAAGCATATGTATCTCACTCGGAAGATTTATCCTATGGATTAAACCATCCTTGACAACATTCCTATTGTGATGAATTCATAGACATTTTTTCTGAGAAATTTTTTGGTCTTCCTCCTAGAAGTGATGTTGAATTGTCAATTGATCTTATACCTGGGGAGTTTCCAATATTCAAGACTCCATGTAGAATGGATATTGTCTATCTTGAGAAGATAAATAAACAACTATGGGAGAATCAGGATAAAGGGTTTATACTCCCATGTGATTCTCCATGGGGTGTACCAGTCTTCTTCTTCAAGAAGAAGGATTGGTCAATACGCCTTTGCATTGATTATTGCGAGCTCGAAAAAATCATGATTAAGAATAAGTATCTGCTTCCACGAATTGATTACATATTCGATCACATACATAGAGAACAATACTTCTCCAAGGTGGAGTTTTGGTTTAGATATTAATATGAATGGCTGAAAAGGATGATATCCCAAAGACTGCTTTTCGTACAAGGTACAGAGACTATGAATTTATAGTAATGCCTTTCGGGGTCACTTATTCTCCAGAAATATTCCTTCACATGATTTATAGTTTTATTATATATTTTCATGAAAAATTTTTTGTAGTCTTTTTAGACGATATTATAATATAATACATAACCATGTAGGAGTATGAGGATCATATAAGCATTTTACGGGAGGCCTTGTGAAAGGATAATCTTTATGCAATCTTAAAAAATTGTGAGTTCTAGTTGAAGTAAGTCTCATTCGTGGTTCATATCCTTACAAGTAGTGGGAATTATAAGGATCCATCCAATATAGTTGTAATAGAGGGATGGATGAGGCCAACAACGGTGATGGATAGTCGCAGCTTCCTACGGTTAGAGGGATATTATCGTAGATTTGTGGGATATTTGTTGTGATTTTCAAACCCTCATACAAAGCAAACTAAAAAGGGAGTAAAGTTTTCTTGAAGTGATAAATGTGAAGAAAGCTACAAGGATTTGAAAAGGATGCTTATCAATTCAAATGTTCTCAAACTACCCCCATTTGTAGAACATTTTTTGGTATTTAGTGACACTTTGAAGAAGTTCATGGGTTGTGTTTTGAATAAAAAATTCATTACCTATGCTTTAAAGCAATTGAATGTTCATGAGAAAAGATATCCAAAACATGATCTGGTGTTTTCTATAGTAATATTCTATTTGGATATATTTTGACATTTCCTATTTGGGGAGAAGGGTGAATTATACATGGATCACAAAATAATTAAGTGTATATTCATAAAGAAAGAGTTGAACATGCACCAATAATGATGGATAATGCTGATCAATGTCTAGGACTGATCGATCAATTACCACCCAGGGAAAGCAAAAAAGGCAGAAGATTCTCTATATAGAAAAGACATGATGATTATTTAATTGATGAGAATTGAAATTCATCCAATATTATTAGATTCGATGAAGATGGACATGGGAATCATAAAGAATGGAACATCATCAATCCTTTCAAAAATTATTGCTCAACCATCTACATTGGAAATTTTAATGGATGATTAGAAGGATAATGTGGGAATTCAGAAGAAAGAGGAAACTATCAGAAAAAGGAAATCCTTGGCGTTCAATGCTAATGAAGAATTAATTTAGAGATATGGGGATAACTATGTGTTCCATAATATCCAAAGTTAAATAATGAACTTTTGAATGATTCAAATAGTTCAAATTTCTCCATTCACCTAGGAAACAAAATGATGTATCAATATCATCGAGAGAATTCTTGGTGGGATAACATGTATATGATGATCATTGAGTATACATAAATGTGCTTGGTATGTCAGCAAGTGAAGGCTGAGAGGCATATGTTTAAGGGGATGATGCAACCATTAACCATACATTCATGGAAATGTTAGAACATCACCATGTAATTTTTCCTCGGACATCTGAACACCTCCAAATGAATCAATTCTATCTTGGTTGTTGTGGATTGTCTTACTAAAACTTGAAACCTCATTGTAATACCAGAATATTTTTCATTGGATCAACTAGCACAAATATATATTAGTGAAGTGGTAATGTTGTATAGAGTACCATTATCTATAGTATCCAATCGGGATCCATGATTCACATTTATGTTCTAGAAGAGTCTTTGACATGCTCTGAATACTGAGTTGATCTTCCATACTGTTTATCATCAACAAATAGATGTCCAATCTAGGAATACTATCCAAACACTAGAGGACATGTTGAGAGCATACTCAATGGAATTAAATGAAGGATGGGATCAACATCTTCATATGGTTGATTTCTCTTATAATTATAGTTTCCACTCAAACATTCATATGGATCCCTATGAATCCCTTTATGGGAAGAGATGAAGAACACCGACATGTTGGGATGGATTAGGGGAGAAAAATATCCTAGGTACAGAAATGGTCGACAAAATAGTGGTGATGGTTATGGCCATCCAGAAGCACAATGAAGCTGTTGAGAGTCGACAAACGAGTTATTATGATAAACGTCGATGAGACCTAGAGATTGATGTTGGTGACAAGGTATTCCTCTACATATAACCGCGGATGCGAGATATGAGATTTGGGATGAATTGAAATCGTATTCCAAGGTAAATCATCCCTTTTGTGAACCATGATCGCATTGGACAAGTGGCCTATTGACTAGTTCTCCCGCCAAACCTATCTCAATTACATGATGTATTCTATGTATCACTCTTGGTGAAGTATGTATCTGACCAATCACATGTACTAAATAAAGAGGTGGTACCATTAATGAATGACCTGTCCTATGAATAGAAACTGATGAAAATAATAGATCTTGGAGAAAAAGTTCTATAAAATAGGATAGTTCCCCTTGTCTTGGAATTGTGGAAAACAATAAGTTTGAAGAAACGATGTGGGAATCTGAGGAAGAGATGAAGCAGAGTTATCCTCATATACTTTAGTGTGGGAAAGTGAAATTTCGAGGGAGAATTTTTATAAGGGTGGATTATTCTAAATACCCAAAAATTTACAAATGAAAAGTCTTCTTGTTCTAATTAAATGTATTACTATGAAAAATAGATATATTAAACATATACATTTCATTGGATTTTGGATTTTGGATTTTAAAATACCATTATGAATTTTTATCATTGCTAATATTTCTATTTGAATAATGATCACCTGAATAGTATAAATATAGGGCTTTAATAGGTCCAATTTACTCCAAAAAAGGAAATGATGGCCATATCCAGTAGAATTGCTATATACGAGTCCCATTTGTCATATATCAAAAATGAGGTGGTGTCACTAGGCTTTTCTCATGACCAATCTGAAGCTGAGAATCAACAAATTAATATTTAATGGAACCAACTATGGGATAATTTGATGTTGATAGAGATTACAACACAAGAGATGTCATTAGATCCACCTCAAGAGTCGGTCACCATCGCACTACTTACCATTAGGTCATATGTGGGTGTTATAAGGTCTTATGTAACAATAATCTGTCTCTATTATTTTAAAGAATATTAAATAAAAATCCATTTTATTATTGTTACATTGAAAATAGTTTTTAATGTACAAGTAGTATTTTTAGTTAACATTCAATTAAGAAATCTATTTTGATGATGTAATAGATTTTTAAAATAAATAATATTTTAAAAAATTATTATTACTATATTTCATTTTATTAAATATAAATGATCATATAATTTTTATGAATACAATTTAAATTTTAATTAATGTTTGAAATATAATTTTTTCAAAACTCATGAATTTTCCATAAATGTCAGTTTTTATTTTAAATGTCAAAATTCCCATATTTTGATAATTATTCAGATAAAATGAATATTATTTTTTTTCAATCAAGGCCTCTAAATTGTCCAAAAGTGAATTTTTTATAATTTTCAAAGATAATCAATCTTTTTGTGAAAAACTAAATACTATATAAATATATAATTGGTATTATGACATCACAATGGCACAATAGTGATGAAATAAAATACTATAATTGGGATGTTCCAACAATAACTATTTTACCTTCAAAATAATGTGATTTTTGTTTTGTTTGATTTATTTTACAATGCCTTAGTGGACCCTGCAAGACATAAAAAATATTTTAACATTTTAAAATGATTTCCTTGAGAGTGTGACTCACCTCCTCTTATGAAATGCCAATATTTTAATATGTTTGGCCATTTTCCAAATAAAATAATGTTTTCCACCCCACATTGGAAAAAATCATTGGTACAAAACATGGTATGTTTTGTGGTTTTGATTAGTTTAATGTGTGGTGTCCAAAACCTAAATAATAAATAATTCCATCTCATTTCATATATTAACCCACTCAATCTCCCATTCAACTTCACTCATATCATTTGGAGCATTACCAACCTCTACCCTCCTTTATCTACTATCTTCACATGGTGCCCTAATCTCCCAATAATCCCCTATCAAGCCACTCCCAAGCCTTTGGGATCACACTTTGAAATTAGGGATTTCTTCCTTTCTAATTTTTTCCATATTTCTTTATGTTTTTATGCCCTTTTAGTTTCAAAAAAAATTAGAGTATGATTTTTTACCAATAAAATAATTTTATACACAAGTTTCAATTATTAGATACCTATTTATCTCTCATTAATGCCTCCCATGTACACCTGTTACCATACAAATATTCTGTCTGTTATTTCTATCTTCTCATATACATTCAAGAAATTATTTTATACTATTCATCTAAATTCCATTACATATGATGGTACATGTATCTATATGACCCACCCTTATTTTCCATTTCATATACATGTTAATAGATACAAATTTTTCTCTCATTAAACATTATTATGAATTCTTATGTCACGTCGTTATGCGGCCGAATTTACACTGCGATTTTCCAAGACATAATCATTGTGTAGTGTATACCAAGCCCATTTCTCTATCAATGATATTCACCGTTACACACATTTATATATTGATTATATATTTTCATTTATTTATTCTTCATTTATTTATCATTGAATAAATAATGATGTTTAAGGATTCCATTTTGTATGATCCATCTGGCACACTTACTCATGAAATGAAATGATTATGAACGGTGTGCCCTGATAGCATTCCAATGCATTGGTTAAAGATTACTATCATGATAAGTCAAGTGAAATGAGGGTTTAATAATTTTAATTCATGTGAAATGAGGATTTACTCATTATCTGCGTGCAATGTGCATTGGCTCATGCAAATATCATGTTAAATGTTGTTGCCACATTTCCATGTTATGACACTCATGTTATATCATGCCATTAAGCCCATGTTTATATTGTGCTCCATTGATATTCTTATTTCCTAACATGTACTGTATTATTAATTTTAAGCCTTTTTTACTCAGTTACTTGGGTTTATAGAACCCCATTTTATTATACATGACCTCGTGTTATCCCATGAAATTATGGGTACGAAGGAATGTTGTGGTCATGTAAACGATATTTTGAATAATAATGTGGTATATTATGTTCTGAGCTATTATGTAATATTCCGAAATTTCCAAGACACTAGACATATATATCCTCATAGTTTTCAAAGATCATGTTTATGTAAAAAATCATGTTTATGTTATTAATAAATAGTAGGGTTTTTATAGATTGAATCAGGGGATATGATCATTTATTTTTTGGATTATAATTAGAAAACCCTAGTGAATGCCTTTAGAATAAGACTACCTATAATTAAAACATCCATAGATTTTAGAGAGTATTTATTATGTGGTTTATATATAAAATACATCCCTTTATGGGTACAAGAAGGTAGAGGCGGCTCTGGCATAGATGTATCTAGGGGTAAAACCTGAAAACACCAGTTTCAGCTAGACTCGAACGGGAACTGGTGCAAAAAAAGGACTTGATGTACTCTTGGTTCTGAAACTCCCAGGGGATTTGATTATGTAAAATCATAAGCATAGTACGGACCATTGTTAAGGGAATAAAAAAATTACCCAATGAATATATGTTGGGAAGTAGATCAGGGATAACATAGATAATTTAATGAAATAAATTCAATTGATAAGATATCCATTTTTGTTATTGGATTTTCCTTTATGGGTTACCACTAACATTTATTTTATTCTAGGTACTTTCCTCTAATAGGAGGAATCTGGCTAACAACCAATTTGAAGATCAATGTGATGACAATTATGTTGAGATTCCCAATCCGATGGGAGCGGGAATCACAAACATTGCCAGAACACATTATGAGTTAACCCTTCCTTTGAATAGAAAAATGGGTCAAGAGGAACGTTCAACCACCCACCCACCAAATAAATAACAAGTCCAAATTGATAGATTTATTATAATAAGGGTTTCTACTTTTAATGGATCATCCAATACCTCAATATCTGAATAATGGATAAACTCAATAGAGAATATCTTTTCCATACTTCAATGTTCTTAATAAGATAAGTTACTTCTGGATACTTATCATATGTATGGTGAAGCAAATAAATTGTGTACATATATAAAAAAAATGAGGCCTGAGGAGGAGATCGAGGGGTTGGAATGAAAGGATTTCTAGAAAATATTTTTTGATAAATATTTTACTTGCACACTCCAACATAAAATGGTAATGGGCTTACTTTCCCTCATGAAAAAGGACAACGAATCCATTGGCGCGTACGGGGAAAATTTTACAAGGCATACACAATATTCGTGTGGATTTTCTGTTACCCCTTAATGCAAGGGTTACCTCTTATTTGGTGTGATAAAACCTAGCCTATGTAAAGCCCTAGCGATACATGACTTCGAGAGCTATAAGGGAATTGTCTGATGTTCCCTCAATGTGGAAAGGGAGATCAGTGAATCTCAAGGGTATAATGGGGAGAAGATGTGTAAGGTGGACATTAATTCTCATAGTTCAATGGATAAATACAATAGTTCTAAGAAATTATATCACCCCACATGGGAAAGGTGTGAAATGAAGCACCCTGAAAATTGTTTAAAGGGGATGAGGAAATTCATTATGTGTGGAAGAGAAGAGAACATGGATATTAACTACTGATAAGAAAACCCCCCTAATACAACATAGGATAGGAATGCTCCATTTGATGATCAATGCATTATTCATTGCTTCAACTACAAATAACCATGGAAATTTTCAAACTAATTCTCTAAACCAATGGTTTTTGGAGGCAACCAGTAACCTCCAATATAGCAATGACGATCTTTTTACATCACTACTGGTGAAGTGAACCCCGACAAAAAAGATCGTTATAGGTATTCTAGTCAATAATTCATGAATATAGAACATACATTTTGATTTGGGTTCTACACATTCTTTTATATCCATAAATATTAATAAAAAATACCAACAATTCAAAAAATCATGGAGGTAAAGATGTCGGTGGGAATGGAAAATGGGGAAATCATTGCATCCCAGGAATATAACTCTTACCGTATATGAATTTGTGGTTTGATCATCCCGAAAAACCTAATCATAATCCCTATCGTGGAATTTTATGAAATTCATTGCATTGATTGGCTTTACCTATATAAATCCAATAAAGATAGTTGTGAGAGGAAAATCACTCTCCATATGGAAAATACACACATTATTATGTATAATTGAAAGGAGGATGATTAATCTTCTTTACTACCCTCATCTCTATAATGGATATTACTACCCTATGAGCATGCATATCTCACTTAGATGATTGAGTCTAAGGAAGCAGTCATCCTTGAAGAGATGCCTATTGTGATGGAATTTGCTGAAGTGTTTCTCGAGGAATTATTTGGTCTTCCTCCTAGATTATATGTTGAATTATTAACTAATATTATATGTGGGGAATTTCCAATATCCACGAATCTATATAGAATGACTCTTGTAGAGATTGTGGAGATAATGAAACATCTACAAAAGAATCTGGATAAGGGGTTTATACACCCAAGTGATTCACCATAGGGTGAACTGGACCTCTTCATTGAATTGAAGGATGGTTCAATGCGCCTTTGAATTGTTTTTAGTGAGATCAAAAAATCATGGTAAACAACAAGTATCCTCTTCCCAAAATGACTTACTAGATCAGCTATGTGAAGCAGAATACATCTCCAAGGTGTATTTGTAGTCGGGATATTACCATGTAAGGGTCAAGAAGGAGGATATCTCTAGTACTTCGTTTTATACAATGTATGGGCACTATGAATTCATAGTAATGACTTAAGTACTCAATAATACTCTAGAAATCCATGTAGACATGATGAGTAAAATCATTAAAGATAACCATGATAAATTTGTGGTAGTCTTTATAGACGATATTCTAATATACACCAAAACCAAGGAGGTGCATGAGTAACATCTAACTAATGATGTAGATAACTTGTGAAAGGTGTTTCTCTATAAAAAGTATATAATGTGTGAGTTTTGATTGAAGGATGTATAATTTTTGGGTCATATCATCACAATCAATGGGATATCTGTGGATCCCTCCAAGACAGCTACAATAGAGGAATGGACAAGGGAAAAATTGGGGACGGATATATATAGCTTCTTGGTGTTAGGAGGATATTATCAGTAATTTGTGAGAAATTTCTCATGACTAACCATATTACCAATCTAACTTGGATGGTAGTAACTTTTTATTGGATTGATGAATGCAAAGAGATCTTCAAGGAGTTGAAAATGAGGATTATCATTACAACCATTCTCACACTACCCACACATGGATAAAATCTTGTGGTATTTTGTGATACATTAATGATGTTCATGGGATGTGTGTTGATGAAAAATGAAAAATTCATTGTCTATGATTCAAGGAAATTTATAGTTCATGAGAAAAACTACGCAACCCATGATCTAGAGTTGGCTATAGTAATCATCCCTTTGAAAATTTGGAAAAATTACTTCTTCAGGGAGATGTGTGAAATATACATAGATCACAAAATCCTCATATATATATCCATACAGAAAGAGTGAAACATGCACAAATTATGATGGTTAGAGAAAATCAAATACTATGACTTCTCAATCCATTTCCACACCGAGAAAGCGAACCAGGTTGCAGATGATCTAAGTAAAAAGGACCGAATGATTTGATCATGGTCGGTAATTGAAAAGGATCCAATGTTCTTAGATTTGATGAATATGGACATGGGAATCCTAAAGAAGGGATCATTATCAATCCTTTGACAAATTATTCCTCGACTATATCTTTTGAAAGGGATAAGGATGATCAAAAGGATGTTGTGGGAAATAAATAGAAAATTAAAACTATCTTAAAAGGAAAATACTCAGAGTTCAATGTTAATGATGAAGGAATTGTGAGATTTGGGGAAAGACATTATGTTCCATCAAATCAGGAGTTAAAGAATGAACTTTAGGATGATGCACATAGTTCGAATTTCTCCATTCACCGATAAAACACAATGATATATCAAGATATTTGATAGAATTTTTGGTGGGATAACATGAAGAAGGAGATAATAGAGTATACATCAATGTTTCTGATATGATAGTAAGTGAAGGCTAAGAGGCATAAGTCTAAGGGGATGATGCAACCATTAACCATACCATCATGGAAATGGGAGAACAACCCCATATACTTTTTCACCAGACATCTAAAGACATCAAAGGATGTAATTCTATATTGGTTGTTGTGGATCATCTTACAAAGACTTCACACTTCATAGTAATTCGAGAAGATTTCTCATTGGATAAATTGACATGAATATATATCAGAGAAGTTGTAAGAATTCATGGAGTTACTCTATCTATTATATCCGATCAAAATCCAAGATTCGCCTTTATGTTCACAAAGATACATCAACATGTTCAAAATACTGATCTGAACTTCCGTACATCTTATCATCATCAAATTGATGGCCAATCTGAGTGGAATATCCAAAAAATGATTATATGTTGAGAGCATGCTTAATGATATTCAATGGAGGAAGGAATCAATACCTTCTTCTAGTTGAGTTATCGTCCAATAATAGTTTCTACTCAAGCATCAAAATATATATTTAAGAAGCCCTTTATGGGAAGAGATGAAGAACACTGGAATGTTTAGATTATGTTGGGGAAGGAAAACTTCTAGGTCCAGAAATGGTTGAAGAAACGGTGGAGAAGGTTAAGACCATATAGAAGCACATTTAATCTTCCTAGAGTCGATGAAAGAGCTATGAAGAAAAAGATCGATGAGACATAGATTTTGATGTTAGAGACATGGTATTCATATTCATATCACCATGGAAGAATGTAATGAGATTTTGGAGGAATTGAAAGCTTAGTCCAAGGTACATCGGCCCTGTTTAGATCCTTGATCACATTGGAGAAGTGGCCTATCAACTAGAACTCCCAACGAACCTATCTCATGTAGATGATGTATTCCATGTATGACTCTTAAGGAAATACATATCTGACCCATCACATGTAATCAATCTAGAGGTGGTACAATTGTTCAATTACCTCTCATATGAAGATAATATGGTGACGATCATAGATCATAGAGGAAATTTTCTACAAAATAAGACAATGCCCCATGTCAAGCTGTTGTGTTGAAACCACAAGTTTAAAGAAGAAACATGGGAGTCAGAGGAAGTTAAGAAGAAGAGTTACCATCATTTGTTTTAGTGTGGGAAAACTAAATTTTTAGGGTGTAATTTCTTTAGACGTAAAGATTGGAATGACCAATACTCTTTCTAATGAAAATTCTTCTAGATCTGATTAATAAAAATATTATTTAAAATCGGTATATGAAACATATCAACCTCTTGGGTTTTAGGTTTTTGAATTTTAAAATATAGTTATGATATTTTACCATTTCTAATATAGTCGTTGAATAGTGATCACTGGATTGGTAAATAATATAGGTCTTTAATAAGTCCAATTTACTCAGACAAAGGAAGCGACAACCTCATATAGTATAATTTCTCCATACAAAGATCATTTTTCAGATCTTAGAAATGCGGTGGCATCCCTGGGCTTCAAACATGACCAAACCCAAGCCAAGATGCAACACATTTGGATTGAATGAAACTGCCTACGAGTGATGTCGATGTTGATTGAGCTTACCACCCAACCGATGTTATCCAAGCCACCCCATAAGCATGTCATTATCGCACACTGTACCCTTAGGTCAGATGTGGGTGTAATAAGGGGGTATTTAACATCACTCTAGCACTATGATTGTGTAAAATAAGCAGTATTCATTCATTTTATTAATTAAACTTTTTAAATAGTTTTCAAATCATAAATAGTTTTTATTAGTTAATATTTGATTAATATATCTATTTTGATGATTGAATGGATTTTTAAATAAAATATAATTTTAATAAAATATTATTACTAAATTACGTTTTATTAAATATAATGTAGCATATCATTTTAAAGAATACAATTTTTATTTTTCTTATGGTTTTAAAGATGTTTTTATCAAAATCCATGAATATTCGATAAATGTAGGTGTTTATTTTAAAATGAAAAATTCAAATTTTTAGAAAATTATTTATATAAAATTAATATTATTTTTCCCATAATGATTTCACAATATCCATTAGTTATTTTTTCATAATTTTCTAAGACAGTTGAGTTTTTGGTTAAAAATTAAATATCTTTTAAATATATAATGTGTTTTAGGACATCATAATTATCCAATAGTGATGTAAAATAACACTATAAATAATTTTCTCAGAAAATATATGTTTTATCTTTGGATGTATTTTTCAAGTCCATAGTGGCCCCTCCAAGTCTCATAAAACATTCTATCAATTTGAAATGATTTACTTGATTTTGGGACCTGCCTCCACATAATCAAGACTAATATTTTAATAAGGTATACCATTCGCCTTAGAAAATAATTTTTTCTAATCTAATTTTTCAAATACTATGTTAAAAAATATCGGACTTCTTTTTTGATTAGTTTAATGTGAGGTGTCCAAAACATAAATAATAAAGAATTCCCCCTCCTTTCCTATATAAACCCACTAAATCACCCATTACTATTAAGTAAAACCATTTGGATCTCGACCAAAACCTCCCCTCCTCTCCCTAGTATCCTCCGAAGGTGACCCAAGATCCCAATAGTCCCCTTTAAGGCCAATCTCATGCCTTTGGGATCACATTTCCACGTATGGGACTTCTTCCTTTCTCATTTCTGTCCAAAATTTATTATGTTTTTATGCACTTTTATTTATACTTAAAAAATTTTGGGTATGATTTTGAACATCCCATGTACTTCCCTAATTATTTTTTAATTATGATAGATTCTTTTCTCTATCAATAATTTCTCTCTTGTACACCTGTTACCATGTCGAAATTCCATAAGAGATTTATCTCTCATCATTTACATTCAAGAAATTATTTTATAAAATGAATCTATATTCCACTACATGGGTTGGGAAATGTTTCTATATGACCCCCTACGGTATATTTCATGTACATTTTATTATATTCCCATTTCCCTATCATCAAACATTTTAATGAATTCTTAGGTCTTACCGTTATGCTGTGAAATTTGCATTGATGTTTTCCAAGACAAAGTCATTGAGTATTGAATACCATGCCCATTTATATATCAAGGGTTTTAATCTTAATGAAAATTTAAATATTAATTATATAGTTTCATGTATGTTTTCCAAATTCCATTATCATTGAACAAATGATGATTTTGAATGATTTTCATTTTGTATGATCCATGTGTCACACTAATGCATTAAATGTAATGATTTTGAAGGGTGTGCCCTGATAGCGCTCCAAATAATTGGGTAAATATTAGTATCATGATATTTCACATGAAATGAGGGTTTATTCATTATTCATGTGCAATGAGACATTAATCATGATAATATCATGTTAAATGTTGTTTCCACATTTCCATGTTATGATAATCATGTTATGTCATGCCTTTAGGTTCAATTTTCTATTGTGCTCTATTGATATTCCTATTACCTATAATGTTCCATATTTTTCATGTTATTCCTTGTTTACTCCCTAATTGGGCTTTACATCTCACCCTTTTTTTATGAATGTCCTCTGGTTATCCCATGAGATGGTACGTATGAAGGAATTTTGTGGTCATGTAAATGATGTTTTTAATAAAGATGTTGTGTTTTGTGTCCTAAGTTGTTATGTAATGTTCCTAACATTCCATGACAATTGACATCTAGATCCTCCAAGTAATCTTAAGTGAAAATTTTGGTAATAAATCATGTTTATGTGTGTAATAAAGAGTAGGATTTTTATATATGATGTTCTCAATTTACGATCGTGCATATATAAAAGAGATGCAACGAATCCCCTACCTAAAAATGGTGTTAACATTCATGGCATGAAAACATGCCAAATATACAGAACAAGATTGAAACTCCTATAATAATTGAATCTATCCATGGATTTTGTGGAATAATCACCCCAAAAAAACAAAGAGACACCCCATTAGAATCATTAGATATAATCTGACATCACAAGGAAAGAATAAAGTGGGGAAAAAGAGACCAAATTAGATGAAACCCCATGAAAATGAAGGAAAAAATCACCTCGGATCAACCTGGGTCAACAAAAATAAAAGACAGAACCCCAATGATCAATTCTTGTTGATGGGATATTCAAAAATCCAATGTGGTGGCTTCCAGGAAACCTAAAATTATAGGAATAACAACTGAAAAAAACAAGGTTATGAATATCAGGAAAAATTAAACACACATAAAACATCCCTGAAGTAGGGATTTGAATGACATTTAATACCCTTTCACGTCATTTATTCCTTGGGGTTCTATTTCGAGCAGAAAATGCATCACCTATGTAATAAATTAATTTTTATATCCATATTTCATTGAACATCAAGAAAATATTTTCATGTCATTTAACTATTCATGAAGTGAAATAATTCCTAAATTCTAGCTCTTAGCATATGAACTCTTAAATAATTCCTTTGACCCAACTCCGATAACCTTAGTCTTTGGAAACACAAAAATGGTAAATCCTTGAGGTTGTATAAAATTACAGTAGGTACCTCTAAAATTATTTTCATTCCAATGAATCTAATACCATACTAGAGAAGAAACTTAAATGGGGTTAACTAAACAACCACCCAATGATATACCTATGAAAATATCTCACTACTGTAGGAGCTCAACCTCCCCTATATTTTCACAAAGGGCATGAAATGGTGAGTATATGAACCACTCATCGAGATTTTTTGAAACATATATGTAGTATAAATGAATATAGACATGGAAAAATGTTTCTAGAAATCACATAACATACCCCACATGTCTTCGTCTCTCATAGAAGGAGAGTAATGCAAAACATGTATCTAGAGAGGTATACATCTACAAAAATAGAACAATTTATACAATGAAACAAATAATTGAGTTACAACAGAAGACAATAACATCAAAAAAAATTATGTTACTGAAAGCATATATGTGAATCACATTCCTAGGTACTCTCCTCCACACCACCATGTCAACACATGACACGAAACAGGGGGATACCATGCCCATAGAACACCTTATCTATGATTTACTAGATCTCTATAGGACTCTCTACAACAGTCAAACAATCAAAAACATTGATATCTCCCTAATAAATGATATGACATACATCATAATGATAACGACAATGTTATGAAATATGAAAAACATCATGTATCTGGATCATCTATGGAAGAACTAATATATGATATTCTATGAATCCAACATAATCCAACACCTCAGAAGCCCAACAAACTGGGGAGAAAACGTAATCCTAAAACCAAAAATTCAATGGCCCTGATGGAGAGTCACCGTAAAGAATAGATGACCCCCAACGTCAAACTCTAGAGGTCTCCTCCAATGATCGACGTCAGATTTCTCATGACCCATACTTACCTTCATCCTATCTTGAATAACTTGAACCATCTCTATCATGTTCAGAACTAGTTCCGACCCAAGAAATTACGAATCTTCAATCCTAATCCAGGAAAATGGAGATTTAAATTTATAGAAATTCATGGATTCAAACAGGGCTATATTGATTGTGTGGTGATTTTTTAAGCGAACTCTACCTAGGTAATGTGCTTCATCCATGAACTTATAAACTCTTGTACCCAAGAGAGAAACATGAATTAAAGAGTCTCGATTGTCTTCTCAATCCAACCATCTTTCTATGGATGGAATTTAGTGATAATGAATAACTAAGAACCAAAATCAATTTGGTGACCAATCCATGCCCTTGGGGTAAAACAAGGTTCTCTATCATAAACCATCATTCTCAGGACCCCGTGAATTCTAAAACCCACCTCCAAATACTACCTCAAATAAACCAATACTAGTATTTTCTCTATGATCAATATAATGTGGGCCAATTACATCAAATGATCCACTTACACCCATATAGTGACACAACCTCCCTAATCATGATGTAAACCAGAAAAAAAGTTAATTGATAATTCCTACAAGTTCTAGTGTTGAACATATAACATCTTGATAAAAACACTTGGAACACAGTGCTCTATCTTCACCTTCTTGAATTCCAAACATCAAGACACAAAACCAACAATTTCATACTTAATCCCAAGATACTAAAATAGAACACTCAATAATTAGTACATATTTTTCATTCCATGTTATACCACTAAACAATATTTATGGAACTCTCTGATAACCATCTCACACATCACCAAAGTGGTGAACATCCTTCCCTAAAACAATAATTAGATTTGTTCATCTATTGAACAACAATATGGGGCGTCTCTACAAACAAGTCGGTCACTCAAGGCCACCAATTCAATATTCCCCAACTAGGATTCCTTCGAATGATGCACTAGATATGACTGCAACATAATACGAAAAGGAAACCTCTTCTCCCAACATCCCAAATATCTAGATGAAATGATTATTTTTCGTCCATCAATCTTTGGGAAGCAGCAGATTCACACACTTCATCGCTACAAAGCTTCCTTCTCAACACATCTTCCAATAATTCCCCTTTCTTGTTGAATATATAACCATTGTGTCATATTCAAGTATATACTCCATCCCCCCAACACTGATTTAGGTTCATGTCATGTAGGGGGTAAATCATAAATCAAGCTATTATGATTGGTGATGACCACCGAATTCTCACCAATGATGTACTGTCTCTACAAAAACAGCGAAAAACTACCTCCACCTACTCACGATATTAGGTGGAATAGTTATTCTATTTTGGGGAATAACAACTATATTTTATAAGAAATGAGTGAACACTACTACATCCGAACCCAACCCAACCACAGACACTAATCATCATAAAAACCTCTCAATGAAATCCTTCTGAAGGAAGGGAAGGAACTGGTGCACTGAAAAACTTATCCTTCAGCTAATCAAAAGCTATCTGACATTGTTCCATCCATATGATTTATTTATCATTTCTCATTAGTGTTTTTTGTGGAGTCGAAACCCAGGAGAAATTGGCTACGAACATCATATAATAGAAAATATGACAAAAGAAACTTACCACATCATCCACTATCTTGAGTGATTCCTAAGAAACAACATCTTCATTCTTTGTTGGATGCATAGCTACTCCATTATTGGATACAAACTTCCTCATTGAATGAAAGTCTCGATCACAGAACTGACACTTCAGTAACTTCCCAAAAAGATACTCTCGATGAAGAACATTGAAAACCACATATAGATTCCCTACATACTCCTCTATTAAGCCAGAGTACATAAGAATTTCGTCAATGAAAACCACCAAAAACATATCCCAACCCTCATGGAACAAAACATCCATTAACCCCACGAAACCAGATGGAGAATTCATCACATCGAATGATATCACAACAAACTCGTAATGCCCATGATTACAATAGAGAGAAGTATTTGGGATATCCTCATCATTTACACACATCTGGTGAAATACTAACAACAAATAGATATTTTAGAAGCATTGTTCAACCTTCAGTTGATTATATAAATTTTCAATCCATTTAAGAGGATAGAATCTCTTAACATTCACTTTGTTAAATTAATTATAATCAATAAACATTGAAAAACTCCCATAAATCTTATTTACAAAAAAACTGGTTCACCCCTGGGTGAAACACTTGGAGGAACATAACCACCCATCAACAGACCATGGATATATATATATATCTCTCTCACAACACAAAATGTGCAGTACTATATAAATACATCTAGATAAGAGACAGGTCTGGCTGTTGTGGGATCTAAATATCATTCTCCCATCATGTGGGTAACTCTAAAACCTATTTTACAAATACATCATGGTATTCTTATACGAACCTATGAAATAGAAACTAATGATCCTCTAAAGAACTTAGTGTCGGCTTAATCACATTGGATGAAACAAAATGGAACACACCTTTTATCCATTTGATGTTCTCACTCATTTAAAATCACTACTGGCACTCCCTTAGCATCGAAGATTACAACCTGCTTCATGATGAAATCTGTTATAGCGTACACTGGATACAACCAATCCATCTAAGTGATGATGTCATGTGGTTGTATCTTTAAACATTGGAAATATCACCAAGATTGGTTCTCCCTCAACACTAGATCATAGTCTCTACATACATCAAATAATTTATATCATCTTGCAATTGGAATAGTCAAATCCAATGGAACTGGAAGCCTCTCTAGCTGAATTGTTAAAGCATGGACAATAATATGTGATATGAGGTACTATATCTCTCTAGAGTCGTTTCTTTCACTATGAAGCATAACAAAATTCCTTACAACCTCGTTGTATGGATGCGCTCAAATAACACACAAAACTCAATAATGACGGTGGTTCTTAGCCTCATTCATTGGACCACGACCTCCACATTAGAGTTTTAAGATGTTTAATGAATTGATAATTATTTGAAAGAAGTAAATGCCCAAATCATACCCTCCATCAACCACCCAAAAGAAAAAATGAATCAAAGATCAAACTGTTCGTCTTTGTATCCACGTTATATGTATTCATCAAGAATAGAATTGAGTAAGTCATTTAAACACATGAACAATTTAGACCCTCTATAGTGAACACATTGGATTTTTTTTTATGATGAAGGAGGCTAATCCATTGTTTGAATATGTTCTTTGGCAATCTTCGATCTCTAGATCGAACCCTTAATGGCGTCGTTCGTTCCTAATTCTTCATTGGATAGGGTTTTCCATCAACCCTTAGTCAATAGTTCACTTGTGGGGTCTCCATTTCATTTCCAATAGTTTTTTTAATAAAATAAAAATCCCCCCACATTAAGGTTTATTAATTTGGCACATTAATGAATCTAGATTAATAAACCTATTAAACAGACGTCATTGAAGATACATGACTAATGTAACATGTCATTTAATGAAATTCAATTAATGCCTGACCATCTCTGTGATCCCACCACCATCTCTCAATGGTTTCAAAAATAATAAAATAACTATTTTAGTTATATAATTTTTTTAGAAAGTTAGAAAGAATAACTTTTCCATTAGATTTTTTCTAAAAAAAGGTTAAGCTTCACCTAAGAAAATCCCGGTTCTGCGAAATCAATGGTGCCCTAGTATTTTCAATCTGATCATCGGTTCAAAATATATAAATTCCTGCCTGCATGTTTACTGAAGATACCTTATAAAATTTTCATAGTTCTGTTTCATACACTCCGGGCCACGGAATCATGTGCCGAAAATTTTCACAATCTTTTAATAATTCAATTTAATTAAAAAATAATAATTATAATTTCCAGTACTTTACATTCTCCGCAACACATGGTTTTTTGTCCCTGAAAGAGACAACATAGGATAATAAAATAGATGTGGGTACTGAGCACGAATCTGTACCTCCTGCTCCCATGTCCTCTCCTAGATTTTCCCGTTCTACCACTGAACTTTCACTAGAGGAATCAACCATCCACAAAAGACCCAGTCTGGTAATCCTCTATCTCCACTGGGAACACTATAAATGTCACCCCATCATGAATGTCAAACTTTCCCTGATCAATGACATGAACTGGATCATGCATGTATATCATCGTCTGCGACAAATGGAAAACATTATGCACTCGGTGCATTTGGGAAGGAAGACCTAGGTGGAATTCCACATCTCCGACTCTACTGGGAATATGAAAATGTCTGATGACTCTTAGATATAGCTTGACGCCCAAGCCAAATCTGCACAATCCTTATCAAGGTGAGACCCGAAAAATTGTACCACCCTCTTTAAACACCAAGGGTCTCCATCCCATGCCAGCATAAGACTTCTGCCTGGTCTGTGCTATCTTCATCCACCCTGGGATGACCTGAACATTCTCAGTGGTAGCTCATACCATCTCTGGACCCATGGTTACAGACTCCCCTGGGTTTGTCCAGCATATAGGTGATCTAAAGTGTTGCCCATAAAAATCATCAAACAGTGCCATTCCCATGGTGGAGTGATAGCTCTTGTTGCATGTGAACTCCACAAAGGGAAAGTGATCCACCCAATTGCATCCAAAATCAAGGTTTCAATAAGAAATATGCCCTCAAGAATCTGTATAGTTCACTTCATCTAACCATCTATATGAGGATGAAAGGTAGTGCTATAATGTAGTTTAGTACCGAACACCTCCTACAATCTATTTGACATCTTGGATTTAAAAAAAGAATCATGATCTGAGACAATCGTCAATGGAACAACATGAAGTCATAAAATATCTTGTATATAGAGGTGTCTCAATCCCTCTACTGATACCTACTCTTGAATTGGTTATAAGTGGGCCCACATGGTGAGATGGTAAATGATCACCTATATAGACTCATGGCCACTGGACGTATGTGGTAACCCTATCATGAATCCCATAGAGAATCCATCCCACATCCATTTAGGAACCATATGTGGTTGTTCTAAGCATGCTGGGACATGATGTTCGTCCTTCGCTTTCTGACTAGTGAGGCACCCTGAAACGAAGTCTACCACTTGTTTCTTCATCAATGGCCACTAGTATAAATACCAGAGGTCCTGATATATCTTCACCACACCCTGATGTGTCACCAAAAAGGATTTGTGTAACTCAATCTACAACTCCTCTCGTAGTGTCACTGGTACCATGGTGTGTCCTCTAAAAAAGATGACATTCTCCCTACCTTTATAAAATCCTTTAGGAGCCTGTCCTGAGGATATATGAGCACCACGGGTCTCACAGTCGACGTCCTCGAGCTGTACCTCCCTAAATCCCTGAAAGAGTGGAAGAGTGACTGTCATTACATGGAGGTAATATGCTTCATCACTATCCATAAACGATAACTACAACATGTCTATGCGATCTATCCCCTCACTTAGAAATTGCAAACTATGCCTCCAATTGAGTGCGCCTTCCACCACATTTACCTTCCCAGGAGTCTAGACTATATCTAAGTCATAGTCTTGGTGGAAATCATTCTATCTCCACTATCTTAAGTTCAGGTCCTTCTTTGAGAAGATATACCTGAGAATCTTGTTAGTAGAGTAGATAGTAAATCGTTCATGTATAAAGTTGTGTCACCACATCTTCAAGGAAATGAACACTACTGCTAACACTAGGAAATGGTTCATGTAGATATGTTAATGTTTCCTCAGCTGTTGTGAGCCATGGGTGATCAATGATCGCTCATACATGAGGAAACATCATAGTCCGTTCCCTGATGCATCATATTAGATTATATACCCAACACCCTCTTCTGGTAGCCTCAAGATGGGGGAACTCGTCAGTCTCCACCTATGCTCCTCGAAACTTAGATGAAATCTCTCTGTCCACAAGAAAGGTTGTCCCTTCTTGGTCAATGCTATTAAGGGTAATTGTACTCTCTAAATGTATGGTATGAATCTCTAGTAGTACCTGTACAACACCAGGAGACTCCACACATCAGTCACACTCTTGGGTGGCTCCCATGAAAGAAATTCCATTATCATTCTCTGATCCACTACAACCACAACATGTGAGATAACATTTCCTAGAATGTGGACCTCCCATATCAAGAACTATAAATTTTAGTTCTTATCATAAAATGTTCCTATTGGAATATATCTAGAATTATCTGTAGATGAGTGGAATGGTCCTCCTCTGACACTGAGTACACCATGATATCATCAATGAATACTACCAAGAAGCGATCGAGGTAAGACTAGAACATACTGTTCATGAGTCCAATTAAAACTTCTTGGGAATTTTTCACACCAATAGGTTTCACCATTAACCCATAGTGGCCATACAAGCATCTAATGTATGTCTATGGTACATAATCATCTTGTACTCTGAACTGATGATGTCCAGATCTGAGGCAAGACTTTGAAAACCACCGAGCTCTCTTCTGCTGGTCATAGGGATAATCAGTCATTGGCAGAGGATACTTATTCTTCATGGTCACCTAGTTCAGGAGCTGATAGTCCATAGAAATCCAAAAACTCTTGTCTACCGTCTTGGAAAACAAAATCGGGACGACCCCTCGAGAAACACAAGGCTTTATGAATCACATACCTTGCAAGTCCTCAAACTACACCCCCAAATCAAAATGCCGTGCTGGAGCCATCTGATATGATTTTTCATATATCAGTATCATCTATGGGTACATGTCGATGTAAAATTCTTCCTCTATATTAAGTTGTTGTCCCAGAACACCCTCAATAAAGACATATGTATACTGTTCCACCACTACAGGACAACTCAGAATCCTCTCGTCAACCTCTCTGAGGGTAAGCCTACCCAACTGATGAGTGATCGGTTTCACCAACCCTTGAGAAAGTCCATCAGGAGCTGTAAATGTTCCCTTCTCACTGGTGAATGAAAATATGGCCTCATCCTTGCAGACACAACACACTTTGCGCCTAAAACGAATGATCTAGGCATGAACTATAGATAACCAGTCCATACCCAAGATGAAATCTTAAGACCTCAAGGCTGATACTAAAATATCTCAACTAAAGCTCTCACCTCCTTGTGTATGATCACACTACCGGAACCAGCGTGAAATTTTCATTTCTTATCTCGTAGGAGACTCTAACCGTAAGGATCGAGCCAAAGGTTCCACCAGAATATATGTGCTCCGAACGAGAGCCGTGAAAATAAAAGAGTGGTGGGCTCCTCTTTCTATAAGATCTTCTGGTATGGTAATGTAGACTCAGATCCTACCTAGAATAATCTATAGAGCATCATTGTCATAGGCCTCAGCTACCTGAATCTAATATCGTCACTCCCCGCTTGCTCCCTGAGGTTGTGGTGGACCACATGGAGGTTGTGGCTGTAGAACATCAAATCGCCACACACTGCCTACTGCATGACCAACTTCAGTTCCATGTCTGATGCCATGCGAACCCGCCCTCCCCCTCTCAAATCTATACCTCAACCTTAGTGATCCCTAGACCGTCTTCTGATCATCAGTGTGGCTGGTCGGGTACTCGTGAACCATGTGACAATACCCATCTCACGAGTAGCATAGTCTACTCCACTGTTGACCTCCACTGTCCCGTGTGCTCCGCACCACCGACCCTAAATTCTGGGTTCGTCCACTATATGATCATGACCGCATGTCCCTCTGTGTCATCCAATTACTTCCTACAGCAGATGACTCAGTTACATGTCTCTCGGTGGTGGCTCTCGATGACGGTTCCTACTCAACTAGGACACTCTCCCAAAAAATAGCTTTCTCTTTCTCTCCAAACTCTTTCGGTATGTTTAGTGATATAATTGTGCTCTTATCTTCCATCAGAGACCATGATCAATGGATCAGGCCCTAAAAAAGGGAGTCATAACATATTTGTGGAGTAGAAAAATTGGTCATTGAATCTCTCCGAGTACTAGGCCACTGTTATGATGCCCTACAGTAAGTGCAGCTTCTCCAGAATACAAACTGAGTGTAGAGTTTCTGGTATAAACTCTTCCTTGAAGAGGCTCTTGATGGAAAACCAGGTAAGGTCACCTCATCGTGAAACTGTATCATCAATCTATACCATATCTATTTTGTTTCCGGGAAGAGACTAGAATCTAAAATTACCATATGGTCTGCTGGTGTCCCAATAAGGTGTAAAACTCTAGCAATAGCCTCCAGCCAGTCCTCAGCCACCTGCAGATCTGTCTCACCTCAAAACCTCAGAGGCCTCTATCACTGGAACTTGAGAAGCAATCTAAGTCAGTGTCCATGGTCTGCTAGTGGGGATGGGGGAAACTGTTGGTTTATGGGTGGTTGTGCTTCAGGTGCACCACCCGAAGGTACAATCACCATAAAAGGTCCCTACATAGAATGACTCGTCACTCGATGAGCCTTCATCGTGAAATCTCTCTGGAATATTTTATGGTTGTCTTCATGGTGGAATCATGTAAAGAAATATATGTGCCATGATCAATAAGTTATAACTCATGAGATTAATCGAATGATTTAAAAAGAAAAACATTTTCAAAAGACACAAAATTATTGTTTTCATGTATCAAGTCAGAAATCAAAACTCGGCATCCTAGTGTATGGATACGCTCGGCGCTGCACAAACACTGGACTCCCCGAACTGTAATATGAACTCAAGACACATAAAACTATTTCTCCATTAAAAAAATACACTAATTTCTTCTGGTAGAACCGACTATCCTTTGATACCCCGTAGCCACAACCCGTCCCCCGGGGCCCACTCCATGACTACCCCAATCCCACCGTTTATAGGCTATGGGTTGGCGACTCGCACCGGAAAGGCATATCCCAAAAAGGGAAGGAATTTCATTTAAAACATTATACACAAATACTAGATACACGACAAAAGAAAACCTAGAAGTAGAACTACGGATAGTAAAAGTGTAAACCAAAAGTAAAAAAGTAAAGTATACAAAACCCACTGAAAATAACATACATCAAAAATGAAAAAATTTGATCTGAAGGTCTTCTGCCAATGATACTACCTGAAGGGTAGGTACACCTCATCACTACGGCTATCCAGTCAACTGATCATCTCTGTAACCCATCTAGTCTGGGCTACCAAATCTCAGTCAAAGCAGTATGTCATCGGCACAAGATAAAACATGTTACGGGAAAATCCCGCGCAAGGGTGAGTATAAAAATACCCAGTACGGACCCTGAGACCCCCAAAGGTCTCCCAAAATTACCCAAAGAAAATACCACAAAACATTACCTCAATCACTATGGAAAACGTAAAAGACAGCACACACCAGGTATATTACACAAATAATAGGAAAAATGATGATTAGTCGTAAAGATAAACAAACATTATTCATTTGAGATGTTCCAATACTGAACCAGAATTTAGTCATTATATTTCTGATCCATAGAGGGTAGTATGTGATCCATATATAGAGGGTCGTATTTTTTCAATCGACATAGGTTCGTAAGTCATCGATCCACAAAGGGTCGTAAGTCGCTGATCCACAACATGCCTCTATGAGGTTTGTCTGCATCGAGTCGCGCTACTACTGATCTACACATTATTGTAAGTCTTGGATCCACATAGGGTCATAACCCACTGATCCAAGCAGGGCCACTCTATTTCTAGTTCTCATCGGGTCACGCCACTGCATAACCACACATGGTCGTATGTCGTCAATCCAAATATGGTCATAAGTCATTTATCCACGACAGGCCGCTCTATGGTGGGATCTTGTTGCGTTACACTAATACTGAGTTAGATAGGTTCATAAGTCATCAATCCACATAGTGACATATGTCATCAATCAACACAGGGTCGTATGTCATCCATCCACATAGGGTTTTAAGTCATCCATCCACACAAGGTCATAATTTGCTAATCCACGATGGACCTCTCTATGTATGGTTCTCGTCGGGCCGCGCTACTACTGATCCACAGAGAGTCATAAGTCATAGATCCACATAGGTTCATATGTCTTTGATCCACACAAGTTCTTAAGTCACTGATGATGATCCACAAAGAGTCACTCTTCTCTTGACATCTAGCTATATGATTCCCACACTAAGCGCACTAGAGTTCTATTGGTTCTGCTCCTCCGGGAAATAGTCACACCTCAAGACCCACAAAGTCCCACTAAGAAGTAACCTAAATAACCACCATTTCATAAGGGTTTCAATGCAACAGACAGTGCGTCGGTCAAACACCAAGCATGAAAGATACAAGAATTTTTGTAATGAGGGCCTGAATGGATTCAAGTTCGATCCAACCTAGGTGTACTCAAACTTTTTCAAAAATAGAAGTGAAGTATCTCAAAAGGACTGCCACAACATAAGGGTTCTATTTCCATAGACGGTTCATCAAACATGTGTATAGTTTAGGAGTTACACAAGTTTTAGTAAAATGGGACCGATCGGGTCTGTCCAGCAGTGTGGGCCGGTTCTCCCAGTAGGAGGTGCCATCGATGCGCATCCCTCCATTCCAATACGGCCATCTCAGCCGGCCATTTGAAGTCTAGTTGTGTGGACCGGGCAGGACGCACATCTCCACATGCGGTGCTGGAGTGCCGCGTCTTCCACCCGCTGTGCAGCAAATAGGGGCCATCATTCCCGCACGGGCGGCTCGGCCGGCCGCTGCGACAGGTTGCCGGTGGAAGCTTCAGTGGGCCACCAAAGATTCAATTGTTGTCTGTTTTCTTCCCCGTCTACACCCACGGGTCTCTGGAGTCTCCAACCTCACTCCGTATAATTTGTAATTTCCTTTCCACCTCATTGCCCCGTCATCCTCAAAGAACATAGAAATCTCAAGAATGACGGAGGGTTTCAGCCTTGTTCGTTGGCCCACACCCTCAGCATTAGTGTTTTAAAACAGGAAACACATTAATCATTATTTGAAAGAAAGATATTTATAAATCAAACCCAACATCAACCACCCTCAGGAATTAATGATTCTAGAATCAAACAGTTAGTCGGTTGATCCACGTTCTTCATATTAATCAAGAATGGATATGGGATATTATTTAAATGCACAATAAATTTAAACCTGCTACCATGAACACATTGAATTTTTTGAGGATGTAGGAGGATGATCTTTTGTTCAAAGATGTTCTTCGACGTTTATCGATCACCAGATCGAATCCTCAACTGTGGCATTCGATCATCGTTCATTGTTGAAGATGGTTTTCTTTCGGCGCTTTGTCAATAGTTGACTCATTTGGTCTCCATTTCTTTTCCAATGGTTAGTTTAATAAAATAAAATCCCCCCACATTGTGTTTAATTAATTTGGTTCAATAATTAATCTCAATTAATGAACATATTTAACACACGACATTGTGGTTACACGACCAATGTTACAGGTCATTTAACGACCTTCTCTTAATGTCTGACCAACTAAGTGGTCTTATCAACATCTCTCAATGGTTTCTAATAGAATAAAATTATTTGTTTTGTTATTTTATTATTATTTTTTCTATAATTCAGAAAAAAATAACATTTTTATCCATATTTTTTTTGAACAATGTTAATCTTCACCTATTAAAATCAACGCGCTATGAATTAAATGATGCCCTCAGATTTTAAAATCAAGCACTAGTTCAAAAGATAGAATTTCCCACCAACACCTTTACTGAACATACCTTGAAAAAGATCAAATTTTTATTCTGGGATCTCTGGGCCCCGGAATCACATGCCATCATCTTTTGCAGTATAGTATGAATTCCAATTAATTTAAAATAATATGGAATTCTCCTGGTCATTACATTCTGCCCCCAGAAAGTCACCTAATTAAAAGATAACCAATTCTTGAGTCCCTGGCTTAATAGAACCAAAATAAAAATCAAGAACCATAGTTTGAAAATTCACTCCACAAGTCACACCCAACAGATAATAATGAAACCATGAAATAAAATGAGGGGAGAACACAGGAGAGTCTTCCAAACCACAAGAACTCAACTAACATGGAATCTTTAGAACCCACAAACACCACCAGAAGTATATGGTAACTTGGGAACTCCCTATAAAAACACCGTCAAGACTATGAATTCCCCACTCTTATCTGAAACTCCCAACACATCCAACTCCATTAGTACGAGAGAGACAATGCCTCCATTGAAACCTAGAACTCTCGACCCAAGACAAAAACTCCCAACACACACTTCTCCAAATGATCACTTATTAAACCAGGACCAACCCACACAAGTTCCAAATATAGTTATGAAAAACAAATGATTCTAGAGGCCCCATTCGGAAGAATGAAACTAATACAATCATGGATGAATAAGTTTTACAAACTCTCCCAATAAAATATGAACATACAACAGTAGGAAAACAAGAAAAATTAAACCCTGGATGTCTCTATTCAATGAAAAAATATAAGACCAGGCAAACGTCTCACTTGCCTAAGACACCCTGACTATGACCCAACTTCACGCTGGTACCTGATTCTGGGGCTCTGATGGCTGATGCATCTTATGCCTCATAGTCAGACACTATCATCCCCCGATCAAAACTCCTTCCACTAATAATGATTCTTACAGAACTCTCCATAGTGACCTGAATGGCCAAAACATCGACAAGTATTTGGTGGGTTGTGAAAAGGTGGATTAAAATGAACGAACCGATCATACCGATGGAACATAATAAAGTAGCTTGATGAACAAGAAGCCGACAATGAGAAAAGGGAATCTTTAGAGATAGGTTATCCTTGTAAACTCGACTATTAAAATGGTGAACTCTTATGAATAACGAGAGGCACCGGATTTTCCCAGTACTTGGGCTCCTGATGTCGATTCCTTAAAGTGTCTGACATATGCCTTCACAAACCACTAGCCTTGTCAACTACGGACGTGCACTTACCTATTTTCTCCTTCACCTCTTCGGGTATAATCCATTAGATGAAGACATACATTAACAACCCCAAAATCATCCCAACTCCATGTATGATGAGACATGATCCTCCAATAGTCCATGGTTGGACCATCCCATAAACCCAAGACAATACAAAATATAACATTTCGATAGTCCCCAACGACCCGAAGACATGATCTACTCCCCTTGAACCACTTCACTGCCTCTAACAAACCATGTATGCCTTGAAAGACAAGAAACACTCGATAGATTCCAGAATTGCGCATGACACACTAACATATTCTGAGGAAAATTTTAGGTGGAATATTTAGAACATGAAAAACAAAATTAAAACCATCATTAATCCAAAAATAATTCAAAATAAAAACCTCGAGCCGAAACAACCGGACCAGAATCCCCAAAATGCGTAAACATAACCAAAAAAACACCCCAATCCAAGGGTATTAGACTCATATGTCAAACATATACAAACACAGGAAGAACCGACTTTTCAAGAAAAAGCATGTCCATAAATCACTTTTTAATTCAAGTACGTTTTAGGAAAATCAAACCATGCCTTAAATTCTAAAACCCCACCCATGGAATCTTATGAATTGTCGCATAAGCCTCCACCCATACCCCTCAAATCACTAGTACATATGTGTCTATGTGCACCATGGGATTACCCAGTATTATAAATATGATCCTATGGAATACCAAGGGTCTCACTTTCCATTACATTACCAAATTCAAACATAAGACAAATTTTCCAAATGAAAATATTTATTCTTAAAAAACCACATCACCTATTTTAATAAATTTGAAATAAATCCAATTTTTACCTATTTTAAAACTATTAGAGAAAGATCCCATTCAATTCAAGACCACCTTCTTTTCCAAAAACACTATAACACTATCCAAAATCATGAAAAAGTACAACCAACAATGAACAATCAGAATGAGGATCTAGTTTTTATGCCCAACCTGGAGACAAGGTAGTGAGCCATGCCCTATGTTATACATAACACTAGATGAACATGAACTTGTCACTTAGGCTATAAATTGTTTAATACTCCATGCGGGGTCCCAACGTGACACTGAGTCACCTCTATTTTTATCCCTCAATCCGAAATAAAGATAAAGACTCAAAACCCATACTACCCCTATTAACTCTACTCTCGTCATGAGGAGTGGTGATTATGCACTGACCAAAATCCTACATCCTAAGACCTAACAATAATATTCTCCATCTACTTGACATCCCAAATAATAACGGCCTCTTATGCTACAATTTGGTCACAAAACAACCCGTTTTGGCCCTAAACCGATCACCCAAGCTGGCCTGTGACATGGCCCTAGGGGAGTTCCCGATCCCCATGGGTTGGAAACTAGTGTTGGTCATCAAAAATACAAAAGTATAAATGATTAGAACCATAAATGAAATATAGTAAAATAAATAAAAACTATCAATAAAAATAAAACTAGCAGAAGAAGAAAAAAATAAAAATAAAAATAAAAATAAAAATAAAAATGTACATACCTTCATGTGGCCACATGGGTCACCAAAGACCTCATACCAACATCGCACTTTAGAGACTGAATCCAAACAAGGAATATCAAAAAAGATAACATGATGATAAAACTATATGAGAGAGTATTAAAACATAGTAGGTGTTCCCAAAATAGTTTATTCTCGTATGCATTTCCTTGGAAAAAAGATCCAACAATTTAATGTTTTAAATACATTGTACAAAACTAGGTTTGGACCCATTTTCATTTAAATAAATCATGGTCCATTTCCCTTATTAATTTAAAAAAAATTCTTTTCATGAATGATACATTAAAAGTTTAGATAGAATGAATATTTCTATTCACATAAAAACGAATAAAGAACGTGGAAAACATTTTTAAGTTGTTTTCCATAAACATTTTCCACACAAATCATCACATCCTCAAAGAGGATACATCAAATTATGAAGTAGGGTTAGCTACCACAAAATAAGGGAAATGAAAAATAGATCACGTGAATAACTATCCAAACATGTATCCACAATCATTCTCCATAGACAAATAAGTTCTAAAATACATGGGAGGACCTAGGAGCACATGAATAGTCTAAAACGTACAATACATCTAACTAATCATGGTGTCATTCCCTACTCAATGTCATCATAACTCCATAACACCTGACCGTCTCCCTATATGTCTTAATCGAGGGGCCCATTCCCATTGCAACAATTATAAAAAAAACATATACCTATTATGGTCTATTAGCAAGTGAGTAATCTAAACTTCTGCAATAATCATTCAGAAATTTTTTACATACTCTATCTAGTTACCATGTAAACATGTGTAATAAAAGGGTGAGCCAACCAATTCCATCAACGTATCAAATCAAATAGAAATATATATATATACACAACATGCATCACCAAAATCACCCCAAGGAATGTGTAACTCACCTTTCTACCATTTGATCACAGAGGAGTCCAACACAACAGAACCCCAAAATATACAACTCAACTAAGAATGGGAACCACATCCAAGAAGATTATTATAAAGATAACTAGTTTAAAGAAGTGCTAACTAGGCCTCACACAATTTTTCTCATGCCAAACCATTTCTTAAAAAATCACATGCACACTATTTTGGAAACCCAGAATGCACTTAGAACCCCATTTAAGAAACCTAATTCCCAACTTTAAATATGAATCACATTTATAAGGGTCAATGTGGCATTTCTAGAAACACCAATAATAACATTTAATTAAATAGTTTCATTCAATTTAAATATACAGAGGTTATTACATTATATCACAATAATAAATTATTGAGAAAACCATAAATTTATAACAAACCTTAATTAATGGTGTGAAATGCCAGAGACCAAAAATTCATTAATTTAAAGGAAAATTCATAGGGAAACCTACATTAAAGAAGGAATCCAACCAAGCCGAGACTCACCAGATCTTGATTATTCCAAATAAAAACACCCAAACTAGCACATAAACCCATTCACACACACACACACACATATATATATATATACCATTAATCCATTGTACATATTCCCGGAACCATGGGGGAATACGTTCCAGGAATATATATATATATATACATATAAAAATACCTACTAATGAATGTGTTTGTGCTCACCACCAAGGACCCAACCAAAGTCAAATTAATTGACCAAGAGGAACCAACATCATTTGGAAAACATAAACCATTTAAGAAACATGTTTTCAAGGAAACACCAATTTAAATCATTACATTCCTTTGATGAAACCCCCATTAGTACACCTAGTGCACCCATGGGTGTGTCAACATCTTGTGACACACCAAACAGTACAAGTGACACAAAAAAACCATTTTCTAATGTATTTATCATTAATTAATCAATTCACGAAACCCCATTGTAAAAACCCACAATCAATTCATTTTCACCTCAAGTGCCTTTTAAAACACATTTTCCACATTTTTTATAATCCTAAAAACACTTCTAAGAAGTACCCCAAAGCAGAACACAAGAAAACATAATCATACCATTTAGAAAATTCTCTTTCCCCAAATACTCATGTCAGAAACCTTTCAAAATATAATTTTCACCACATGAAACATCTAATATCAATATTTAAAACCCAAATGACATTTAAACCAAACCACTTGACACATGAAAACATAGACATAATTGAATATTCATGTAGATAGTTATTTTTAACAAGTTAGGTTAACATGAGAAAAACCACAATAAGCATCCCCAAGTGGGAATCATATACAGAATGAATTATTAAAACAACTGGGAATTAAATAAAACACAGTTAGTATAAAACAAAAATCACTTTGAAACCCATTTTAAAGAAATTATACTAACATGAAAATACTATAATAGAGTTAACTATGAGTATATGAATTTGTGAAACCATTTTATAAGTTAATTGAAGACATCCATTAACCAATGGGATGGACCAGAAAGAAAAGAGATGGAATCTCTTACCTCAAAGGTGCGAGTTTTCAACGATTATTCAATAGAAGGAATGAAAGGCCTCATGGACACGCCACACACCCTGAGAACAATGGGGATGTCAAAATTTAGTTTAACTGAACCCCTAGGGTTCATCCAGACCAAATTAGGTGATGTACAGGAGGGAAAACACCAAAATTAGGGAGAGGGTAGAAGAAGAGGGATTACATCGATTAGACGGCATCAAAATATAGGGGAATCTGATGGATTTGCCAAAGAAGAGAGGGCCACGAGGGGGTGGGGATGTCGGAGGAGGTTTCATGCCAGAAGAGGAGGTCATCTGGAGGACCATATCTATAGCACAGGGTCAATTGAGGGGGGGGGGTGGCAAGGTTTGGTCGTTGGAGCTGGCACAATTAGAGGGGAAGCCAACAATGAAAGGGGGTGAATGACGAGGGGAGGGTTAAGAGGCGCAACTCGAGCAAGGCAAAGAGAAGAGGGAATAAAGAAAGAATAAGTAAAAGAAAGATAGAACTGTGAAAAAATAAAAAATAAAGAAAAAGGAAAATGGTAAAAACAAATATAAATCCAAATTAAAAATAAACTTACTAATAATAGTAATAAAAAAAATTATTAATAATAATAAATTAAATTGTTAAAATTATCTATTTTTAAGGTTGGGGTGAGACAAAAAATATAACCATGTTTGTGTTGATGAAAATATAACATTAAGATGTTTTCAATGATTCCCAATTACAACCATCTTGACAAAAAATATTAAATCAATGTTCTCTGTCACCATATTGTGTTAGTATCTAGAAGAAAAGTGAATGCTTTGTGCATGTTGATGTAATGCACAATATGAAAATTATCCACTGTTGCACATCGAACTAATCTAAACCATTTGTGATTACTTAAGAAATATTAAAAAAGTGATTATTTTGAGGATAATTGTCACATGATAGGGAGATCATTATTAGTGGTGAAGTGCAGTAATGTTGTTTTGGTTTTCTCCCATAGTGGAGAGGGATCAATGATGATCAGAATGGTGTGGAGTAGGAAGGAAGGTGTTCCATTACTCTATTTTGTTTTTTGCATGATGTGAAGGATATAAAAGGGGATATGAAAATCTTTTGAGTATTTATATGAGGTGGTTTAGTTACATAATCATAATTTTTTATTATTTTAAAAATTCATTATTCATAAAAATATGGTATCATTAAAAGTATTATTTATTGAAAATAATGAAAACAATACATATAAACATAAAAGAAAATTCTAATTCACTTAAAAGGATTTATAATGGGTTCATCCTATGTTACATTTAACACATATAATAACTTGAAAACATAAATCAGAGGTAAGGGGTGAGCATTAAGCACACTAAGGAAATAACAAAGGTAAACATTTAGAATATGATCATGAGGAATATTAATAAGAACATGAGGCATAAAAATATAACATGACAAAGAGATATTAAGTTATATAATAATAAAATTTACATGAACCATAACATCTAATTGTGGCTACATAATTTAAATATTTTTTTCTAAGATTATCATTATGATGTCAGAAATGATAATTACGAGGCTTATTCACCCAGGTATCGTAAAACATGTCATACTTAGAGATTAAATTCAACACCTAGTATGTTGGAGTTATATCAAAAGTAATCTATATAATGTATTAATTAATTTGTGTGACATATATCATAATACATCATTTCATTAATATCCTTTGGAGAATTAATAATATGTTTCACATCAATTTCATGGTGTAGACATGTTCTTAAATACATAATGATTAAATCATTTTCATCCCATAAAAAGAAAATGTGGGATTCATATTTGTAAATCCCAGAATAAAATAAATCACTTTTACATCTAATTGAATAAAAATATAAATTAAAAAGTTTTGTGTATCCACACAAAGAATACAAAACATAACTTTTGAAGGGGAAAAGAGGAATTTTTAGAGGTAAATTCTTCAAAATGGTAGGCATAAGAAGTTTTTTTATAAAATAAATACAGAGAGGATAAAAGAGTTACCCTTTGATAAAATAGGATTTTTCCGTAATGGTATAATCAAAATGGAAATAAAAGAGTGTAAGCCTAGAATTTTGAAGGAACATAAAAAAGAGTTTCATGAATTGAACAGAAAATAATAATAAGTTCCTTACCATGAATAGTTATTCAAAAATCACAAGGTATGGAACCTTGGGTGCTTGAGGACACCTTGGGGGAATCTATGGGAGGAAAAAACCACATGATATTCTAGGAGTATAGATTGTGAGTGTATTTAAGTATATAAATGAAATGGAATTTATTGAAAAAGTGGGGGATTTTCTTAATAATTTACAAAATAACTGTTTAAAACCTTGGTAGTGCAAAAATGAAAACCCATTAAACAATAGCTTATTTTTATCATGGTTTTGGAAATTTGGGTCACATTTTATTATATTGCAATCCAATATAAGGGAAAATATTTTTTTATACTTATTTTTTCTACAAAAACTAATGATTCCACAAAGTGATGTTTTTAAAAATAAAATTCTGTTTTTTAGACTATAGAATGTCATATACTGTTTCAAAAATTCACTAAAATATTTTGAAATATGTAATATTAAAAAATATCATATTTTAGATATTTTATTTTGATTAGTTAACTATTTAATCACTATGACATTAATATGATGTAATTAAGTATTCTGAAAACCGTATGTTTTATTTTTACAATTCAAAAAAATAGTGTATTTTAGAAACTTTTCATAAATTAACCCTAAAATATTTTTTATTTGTTTATTAAAAATATAATTTTTCTTTTCCTATAATAATTTTCAAATTATTATGATAATAAATTTTATATTTAAAATCATTATATATTTTAAATGAAAAACAATTTTATAACATAATAAAATTTCTGAAACATAAAAATTAAAAATCCCATTATAAAATTATTTTATCATTTATAGTCATGTAATATTGTTTTAAAATTTTATTTTATTAAAAAATATGATTTAGAATACATTTGTTTATAATTAAATTTTAAAAAATTTCATCCAAAATAAAATTGTGGTTTTTTGTCTAAATATCAATTTATCAAACTTATCTCAATTAACCATATATTTTATTAGGAAATAATATTCCTAAATAGGATTAAATGAATAAAAAATTTATTTATAAAATAAAAAAATAAACATTTGTAATTAATTCATAGAGACACAACAACTTATTATAACAACATACAACCTAAGGGTTAGGGTGTGATGATCATAGTATTATGGGGTGGCATGGCTACATTGATCAATTGGTAATCGCCACTAACATAAAAATATAGTATAAAATAATTTTTCAGACTTTACATGTTTAATATCATCTTGGGCTTGGTCAAGGGAGAACTGTAGTGAAACAAACACCGACCATTGTTTAGCATAATGGTATTCAAATGTACCAAATCTATAGGATTAGGATATTGATTCTCATTTATGTACTATTTATCCTTTTTCATTAATACATATAAACAATAACTATAATAATAAATTTAATAAATAGTGGTATAGTTTCTAATGTTCATAGTGACCAAGGAACATATTTGACCAAAAATCAGATTACAGTCTAATAACAATGGTCACATTTCCCTTTGTACCATATAAATATCACATCATTCTTTTATCAAAATTTACCAAAATTTCACCCAAATTATAATGTTTCATTTCTAAGGATGTTGATTTGATTACTAGTATTTTATTTAATTTCTATAGCATTTCCAGTGGGGTTATAATTCTAGAAAAATGTGGTGACCCTTCTTTTTCCATTTTAGATATTCAATTTAACAATCTTTTTCTAGTTTAAATATTTGGAATTTTAATTGGTTTTATAGCTAACTAATATAATGATAATTTTTAATAAGATAAAATTTTGTTGGCCTCTATTTATTTTTTACGTGTATAATATTATATAATATGTAACAACATTTACTCTTGAAACAGTTATCATTTATAAATTCATGGTCATTACATTCTTACCATCTTAATAATTATTATCCCAAAAATTTATACTCATTATCATAGTTTTTAAAATATTAGGGTACATTTTTCACATTTAATCCTCTTATTCCCACATCACATCTTAATTTTAATGCTTCTTCTATAACACTGTGACATGATGGATAGTACTTTTTGTGTATTACCTTATATCTATCGTCCATAATATCCATGGGGTGCTCTGCATAAGGGAGGTCATTTTCCAGGTGTACCACATCTAGATTCAATAAATGCGAGTAATCAGGTATTTACTTCCCCAAGAGAGATACATGAAATATATCACTAAATTGAGAAACTGTTGGAAGATTTTATAGAACATATTCCACTAGTCCATTGTGAGAAATGATTTCATAGGGGACGATGTACATAGGGCTCATATTCTCTTTATTATTAAATCTCACGACATTATTCCATGATGATATCCATAGGAAATATTATATCTATCATCAAAATATATGTCCCTTCAATAGTTTTTAGAAAATCAGTTTTGGTGAAATTTATCATCCTTTATATGTTGTAGTATGAAATTAACCTTTTCTATAATCTCTAGCACAAGATCAGGCCCATGTAGCTTTCTCTCACCAACTTAATCCCAGATTGTATTAGTTCTATGTCTCTCCCCACATTGAGCATCATATGACTCTATTTGAAGACTTGATTCAAGCTTTCTTATTGTATGAGAATTGAAATAATTGGAGACGTTTATCTCATCCAGCATTAAATTCCATTGATAATGTTATCAATATGTACTAAAGTATCTGGATGGACCTTTTAGATATAACATCATTTTTGGGGTTTCCAGGCCATACTAAAATTCAACTCAATATTAAAATATTGCTGATGAATTCTCTAGAATTGTTTTACAAACATTGGTTCATAATCAGAAATGATATAATGCGTATCCATATGCAACCTCACCACTTTAATTATGTATATCACATAAAGTAGGTTAGTGGATAAATTCTCTTAAATAGAGATGAAATGGGAAATCATAGTCAGTCAATCCACTATAACTCATATGAAATTATTTAAATTGGATGTTCCTAGTATGCAAGTGATTATTTACATAGGTTTGTATTCACACTTACATATAGGTATAGGTAGTGGTTGCAATACCCATTTTGAAAGATGCCTCTTCTTGTTTACTTACTGAAACCCCAAGAACCTTTCAATGTAGTCAACATTCACTCCATTCATATTAAATCAAAAATATTATTCACAAAGGTCCCTATAACTTTTTGTTTTTATAATTTGTATATTGAAAGTTGATATATGTGAATAAACCATTACATCCTTGATAAAAGGAATACATGGCATTGTAATATATTTCAATACACCTTCTTGATGAATATTAAAATTAGGAAACATCCCATTACTCACAAACATTATATTATATTTTAACAACAGATCCACTATCTGAGATTTTCTGATATTATCTTGTAATGACTGTTGAGAAATAATTTGGTATAGGGTTGATGATTCCCCTTCCTTTATGATTCATATATACTATTTATCTAGGAACATGATCAAAGTATTTCAAGGAATCATCATCATTATAAACACAACATGGTCTTTCCGACTTAATGAATAAATTTTTTTCCATTCTAGTGTTTTAACTAATTTAATAGTAAATGTATTTAAATTTTCCCAAGCATCTACATTGACAAATGTTCTTTTAATTTTACTAGAAAATATAATTGAGGCATTGGTTGTCCATGTATGTATCATATTTCTCCCCATAAAGTTAGTGCCTCCATAATTTCAGAGAAAACAATTGTAGCTAACTCCAGGTCATGTGTGGAATAATTATCCTTATAACCCTTTAACTATTAATAAGCACAATCAATAACCTTTTATTTTCTAATGAGGACATAACCAATCCATTTCAAGGATGAATCAATATAAATAATGAATCTTTCTATGAAATAGGGTAGAGTAAACATTGGTGTTGTAACCAATCTATACTTTAGTTTTTTAAAACATTATTGACAAACACTTTTCTAGAAGAAATTATCCTCCTTTAGAATTATCATTGTTAGTGGATAATAAATTAATGAAATATGTATCAAAATTCATCCTATAATATTCTCATAAATTGTGGAAACTATTATTCTTAGTTACTTTTATGGGATATGGCCACTCATCTACAACCATTTAGTTTATTGGGACAACTGAGATTCATTCATTACTTATAGTTTCGACTAACAATGAATCTTTTTGTGACTAGAATTAAAATATTCTGAATTATCTAAAAAACATCCCATTCCTCAGAGTTTTCAATATTACTCTTAGATTATTTTCATGGTCCTAAAAAAATTTAGAATAGAACAAAATATTATTAATAAATTATCAAATGAATTTATAAAGGCAATTCTTAAATACTATTCATAAAATTATTAAATATTTACTAATCATTATTTAAGGTAAATGGAATAACAACAAACTCATAATTCCCATATCTTATTTTTAAGGTAGTCTTTGGAATATCGTCTTTCTTCAACCTCAATTGATGATACCCAGATCATAGGTAAATTATAGATAATAATTGATCCCCATTAAAATGGTTAAATAAATCATCAATACTTATGAAATTATAAATTATCATTACAATGATCCCAATAATCAATTCCTAGTCACATCGATTCGTGCTTCTTCTTTATAATGTGAATATTATCTACGTAAAAATATTCACTTGGACAGATAAATCAATTTTCCAAATGATCTTGAATGTGTTTCTCTAATTAAAATAAGTCCATATTTTTCAACTCTATATTGGTTCCTTGTTTGCATCACAAATCCATGTATGAGTACAATTGAGAACATTATAAATCTTTCAAGGGGAGGTACTTGTAAATATTATGAAAATAATTTAATGTATCTCAGGATGATGGGAACATTATATATATTTATACAATCATTTATCTCTCCATAATGGTCGATCATCTCTATTGTGAAAGATATGGGTGGTGCATCAAGACAATGCTTAGGTTGGTATATCTCCCCTTTGAATATGAGGGTAGCTTGTCCATTCAATTCTAAAAAAAATTCCATTATTTGGTATTTTATATTAGAATTGTAATATGAGATTTAGTTCATTCCAAATATAGTGTTGAATTGTACCTTGGGAATGACTACCATATTTGCGATGTGATTGTAGATTCCAAAAGTAATATTAGAGTTTCTATACACAATTGATTCTAACACAATCCATCAATGAATTTTGACTGATAAATCCAGTTTTACAAGTTTAGGTATTGATTTTATTTTCATTGAATAACGCAATGAATTAGGGAATGTATAGAATAATAATAATACAAGGTTTTTTATATCTTTTAGAGTACATTATAATTATATCCAACAAAATAATTTGGTGCCTCTACGTCAAAAGTTGTGATATTAAATTACAAACCATCACATGTTGTCCTATGATGGGGTTGATAGTGGTTTCCCTCCAATATCTTCTAAGTTGGAAATTGATTGGAAAATTTCCCCATCTGTCCACACATTGACCACTGATATTTTGGATGGACCTGAACCACATTACCCATCTTATTACTATTGAAATGTTAATTCTTCACATCACTATAAAAGCTCCATGATATATGCACATCACTTCCACATTTGTATCAATTTCCACTCCCCTGAAATCATCTCCTTGAATTCTTCTTCCCAAATTTTTTTCACATGTAAAGTTTCATTTTCATTCCTTCTATCCCATGACCAATATTACTCCTTGATATTGGCTCCATTGATATCTTCTTTTCTTTCAATATTGATGACAATATGTATATAAAAACTCTAATTAAACAATCATAGAACTCCTCACAATCTCCTCATTCATTTTATTGTCACATTTTTCTATATTCCTCGACAAATGGGGCCTCATTAAACTGAATAGTATATAGATCATTACCATAGGATACCTAAAAATAGAGAGTTTTATCAAACATGTATTGTAATGTTCATCTCACAGCTTCTAACCAATTGATTTTCCTCATTCTTAAGTTATCGGAATTCCTTCTCTATTTTCTTTCACAACGAACTACGGAATAATTTATTGTAAAACATTCCGCATAACTCTTCCAACATCATATAGTCAATATACATTATTGGATTCGTGTTTTTAATAAATTTTTACCAGTAATTGTCTTATTTCTCTGTATGGTACTCTATCACGGTGATTTTCGTTTATTTTGTACAACAACATATAGAAGTGAAATTTTTAATAAACCTTATTAATTGATAATAACTCAATTGGTCAGTAGATCCATTTAAAAAAATCATTGTTTATGAATAATTGACTAAATAGAAATTCGTTACCTTCGAGGAGAATCTGGTCTCTTGAATGGATTCAAGTTATTTAACCTAACTCGTGTTAGTTGATTCAGTATCCCCATGATGTTTTCAATTCCATATTCCATCGGAAGACTGTCTGTGCATTGTATATTTCACTCATAATTTTTATGGTTACTCATTTTATTTTATTTTAATTATAAATTCATATTACCTTAGTGTGAATCATGTATAATTTTGGAAGGATATAATTATAAAATGATTTTACTTCATAAAAAATAATGTTTAAATATGTAATTAATATCTTCTCATACTAATTAAATTTATTATATATCGTTCACAATGGTTCATAAAAATATGGTGATTAACAAAACATGGAAACTAAGAGTATCATACTTGGTGTATATGAAGGACTTTTTATGTGCACCGGTTCTCTATCAAGTCTAGATCGATGCTTTTTTTTTTGTTTTACACCTAGGAATATATTTTCTAGTGCTAGATCAACTTTTCGAATCCAAACAAGGATGTATTTATTTGGAAATAACTTACCCAATACATACCAAAATACTTGAATGTTTTCATATATTTATACCTATACCTACGATTCTTCAAAAAAAATTATGTATAAATTTTGAGAATTAATAGAAACATCCTTTGATACCAACTATGGAATCCCACAATTTTTAATACAAATATATTTCATTATATGAAACAACATAGAGGTTATTATTCATTTTAGATTCTCAGAAATTAATAAAATAATACCTGAAAACATATAAAATTATTTTAGTACACATTAAGGTATTATTCATCGGTATATACTAAGATAAATTTAATTCATATCATAACCTGGGGACATACATCTTACAAAATGGGTGAGCATGAGGACTAGTAAGGGAATAAGAAAGAGAATAATTTAGAAAGCGATGATGAGGAATATCAATAAGAAAATGAGAAATAACAATATATCATGAATAAGAGAGGATTGAGCATTTCATTATGAAAATAAAATAAACCATAATATGAAAAAGATGCTTCAACAATTAAATGATATATTCATGATCACATCACTATGTTTTTCACAATGGTAGTGTACATTAATTTTATAAAGGATTTCCACTAAGGCAACTTAAAACATTTCATTTCTAGAGATTAAGTTCACTAAGCAATGACTATAATAGCGAGTCTATAAAATTTATTAATTAATGTGATCCACATAGATCATAATCAATAATATCATTAATAAACCATAGAGAATAAATAATGATTTTTTTATCAAATTGATGGCATACAAAAGTGTTGAAAGAAAATATCATTACATAATTTTAAGCCCAAAAAAGGGAACACATGTTAATTATATGAAAATACTTGTATAAGCTAAAACTTATATATATATATATAAATACCTATAAAAAATAAAAAATATTGGGTATACAAATGAAAAAGTAAAAGAGAATTTCAAAACGGAATGATATTAAAATTGATAAGTAAATTCCACAACATGATCAGTATAAAAAACTATTTTAGTGTATCTGAAATGATAGGGGAAAAGGGTCTACTATTTATGAAACATAATTTTGAGTTAAGGTAATGAAAAAAATCCTAATAAAATTGATTAAACATATCATTTAATTGAAACACAAAAAATTAGGTTCTTTAATTAAAGAGAATAGAAGGATAATTCCATAACCATGAAGATTAAATCCAAAATCCTGAGGGATAGAACCTTGGTAGATTTAGGAAGCCTTGGGAGGACTAGTTGGGAGAAAATTCACCATAAAATCATCGATTATAAATTGTGAGTGGATGGAAATTGAGTAATGGGTGGGTATTTATCGTTAAAGTTCAATACTTTTTTTATAATTCACAAATATTGGTCTTGGAAATCATGGTTGTGGAAATTGAAAAAACATTCCATACTTATAGTTTTTCCTCAATAAATTTTTAATTTTTGTCTAATTTTATGATATTTTAATCCATAAACACTAAACACCATTTTTAATACTTCATTTGGCTTGGAAAAATAAATATCCTACAATGTATTCTTTGAAAAACATTAAATTTTAGTTTATTCAAAATTGAAAGTCACTTATAGTTTTATAAATTTATTAAAATCTATTAAAATTAATAATTATAATAAAATAACACATTTTAGGTCATGGGTTGTGTTCAATTAATTATTATATTATTATGACATAAATATTATGTCATAAAATATATTAAAAACCAAAACTATATTTTTATTATTCAAAAAAATGTATGTATAAAATTCACATTAATTTAGCTAACATAATTTTGATGTTATTATTTTTATGATAATGTATATTTTTATTTAATAAATCACTAAATAATAGAAATTTTACTTTTAAATACCAAGATAATTATTTATTTGAAAAAATATCCCTTTTTAAGCCATAAACATAATTTTGACAGGTATAAAAAGTTTTCTAAGACATTATAAAATTATTTTATAATTTAAATTTAGCTTCGAGTGTTTTAATGGTCTATTTTATTAAAAAATATTATTTATAATAAATTATCATAGTATAAATTTGAATATATTTTCCATCAAAATACAATTACGAATTATTTGTGTCAAAAAGTAAAATTAATATATTTATCTCAACTAAACAAATATTTTATTACGGAAAATAATTCTTCATATGAATTAATGCTATAATATTTTTATACATTAAAAAATATATAATTTATGTTAGTAATTCCTATAAACATAACCCCTAATTACACTTTCATACCCACCGAATGATTAAGGGAGATGTGGTCATATTTTAATGGGGTGCCATTGATAACAATGACCGAGTGGTATTCTCTACTAAATTTTACTTATATGATAGGATATTTCTTTAAATAATCACATGTTGAAGCTCATATTGGGATTTATCAATGGAGAACCCCAGTGACTCTACATCTCTCCCATGTTTGGTCAAATGGGATTAATACAAAACGAATCTAATGTTTGAGGCTATTGATTCTCTTTTCTGTAAAAATTATCCATTGTCGTTAATTCTTATAAACAGTAACTATAATTTTATAACTATCCTCCAAAGGTATAATATCTATCATTTATATAGAACAATGATCATATTTGACAAACATTCATATAAAAAACAAACTCTAATGATAACATTTCTCTATTTACCTTATAAATACAACATCATTCATTAATCAAAATTCACTAAAATTTCTCCCTATGGTAATATTTTCATTTCTAATGTTTTATATTTGATTAATGATATTTTGTATCGTTTCTAAAACATTTTCAGTTGGGGTGAGGATTCTAACTGAATGGGTATGTCCTAATTTTCCAAATTTTAATTTAATTTTATATTATATGTTCAGTTGTAATGATTATAAATTTAATTTGTTTCATAGATGAATAGTTTAATGATCATTTTTAATTACCTAATTTTATTTGTTTTTATTTATTTTTTATGTGTAAAATATTAAATAATATTTAACAATATTTATTCATGGAAAAAATATCGTTATGAATGGCTGGTTAATTGGACCGGTGATAGAGATGAGGATGAAGAGGAGTTCATACCGGTTCATAGGGGTGAATCATTTGGTCTGTAGTGAACAATAATAGTTGAAGAACTGGAGTTATATCACTGGAAGGAGAGGAGGTTGGATGATGTCATTTCTGAAGATGTTTAAGGCTGTGTTTCAGAGGTAACTAGAGTGCAGACTCCTTCAGCGTACAAAGATGGTGATGATGCATATACTGGATAAGGTATCCTCAGCAAGGTGATGCACAATGGATAGAGGGGGTGTGATGAAGAGTGAGGTGATGGGTCACCAACATCTACTATTTCAGACATAGGTCATGGGAGGATAATGAGAACGAGGCTCGATTACCCCCTCTACACACATGTGTTAGTATCCCCAACCTCTATATAAAGAGAGCTACAAGAACATATACATACAAAATAAATATAAGATTAAGATAATATTAATAATAATAATGATAAAGATAATAATAATATCAATAAAAAACTTAAAATTAAATAAATATAAATTAAACTAACATGGAATTTATACTAATATGATAACGACCTTTGTATTATACAAATTATAGTAATAATTAATATTATTTGAAAAAATATAAAATAAATAAAACCACATATACTTACATATAATAATATTATACAAAAAATATAATAAAAATATAATCTATATTAAATATAATAATAATAATATTCAATATTAATATAATTTTATAATAATAAAAATTAAAAGCAATAATATTAATTTTTAAAATAATATGAAATGTTAAATAATATATAATATTAAAATAAAAAATTAAAATAATTACTAATAGATATTAAAAAACTAATAGTAAAACTCTTATTAACTAAAATAAATAAAATTAAATAAGTGTTTGGTATTATATGCTAATGAAGTGTACAATTAATATAAAAAATTTATGAAAACAAAATTACTAATATTAGTATACAAATTAACTACAAAATTATCTGAATATAAGAAATACTAAAAATAATAAGAAAACCAAAAAAACACAAAAAGGGGACTGAAAAATAGTTAAAACCTTATTAGAAAAATATTAAAATTTAATGCAAAATCCACATGAATCAAATAACCAACACATAAAACTATCCACTTCTAGGAAAATTAATGATAAAAAATTTTCAACACCACCCCAGACCAAAAAGGGAAATATAATAATTTTTTTATAAAATTTTAATTCCATTTACAGACAAAATATAAACCTTCATTTAAAATTCCAATTTCCAAAAACTAATTGTCTTCCACTTTCATTCATGCAAAAACATGTATGTGGGATCATTCATAATGTGACCTCCCACTCTACCACTCTCATCGCTAAAATAATTTTATCAAATATATTGTATAGTTTCATACACATGAATTCTTACCATAATATTGGAATGAATTTCCCATCTCTATTAGTAGAAATCAAATGAATGCATTAATCATGATGACGTCATTTTAGGTTTGAATGGATCTAACTTAAGGGGATGGTGGGCCATAATTTTTGAAAAATTTGGGTTGAATGTTGAAATAAATAAAGAATAACTATCAATCCAAATTTCATTCTCTAAATTTAAATCCCCTACACATAAAACATTTCATGTCCCAGAGCACAATATATTCCAATGTGTCTATTAAATTTTTATTTTGTTTGTTTTGTTATTTACTTTTTCCTTCCATTTCTAAGCACTCAAATAAAAAGAATAATATGAGCAGAAAAAACCTATGAATATAAAATCCAGAAAACCGTGAAATAAATATCATACCAAATATAGAAGAACGATACACAAAAAGCACAAGAATTGTATAATCTCTAGGAATGTAGTTCATAATAAAATAATATCAATCTTCTAGAATAATGGATCATAAATTTTTTAGGTATCCCTAATAACCTGGGTTACCTTGTAATTACCACATATGTACTAATTTTTTAAACAAGAAATAATCTAAATTACCATATATAAATACATATATTATATTTTTCTACTGTTAAATATAACACATATGTTTAGTCTAAGATATTATCACTCAATGTGAATCAAATGACAAATTTCCCTAAATAACCCACCCCATAAATAAATATATCCACCAAAATTACATTGAAAACTATTATGAATCTTGTAATGAAATGGGCAGTGAAGAGCATCATCTGTGGGATCATCCTATAAGTATGCCCATAGATTTTATGGGGTTCACATAGGAGTAAATATATGTGAATTTCAATGGGTCAAATGGGATGAAATTATCTAAAAAATGCCAATGTAATTTTAGTTCACTTTCAAAAATTTTAATTCATTGACGTAAAAATAAAGAATGTTCTAAAAGATATTTAATTTCCAAGATCCCATCAAGAAAAAGGGAAAAATGAGATGATAAAAAAAATTTCAAGAACCCTCATAGGTAAAAAAATATAATGTTTGACAGGATTGAAGATAATATGTGAATATAAATGTCTCAAAAATATATAGGCCTCCAAAAATGTAATTTGAAGCATGATATAATATCTTCAAAAATCATGGTCGAAAGATCAAGGATCAACGTATTCTAAACAGGAATCATCAGCTCGTACCGAAATAGATAGAATTGGTATTTTGCAATCTATGTTATGACTAGATTACAATAAATTTATTGTGAGATCAATAAATTATAGAAATGATTGTTTTTTTTTCAAATTTATATTTTTTAACTTGTAATTTGACAAGGTGTTATTGAAGAATAATATATAATAGAAAAGAATAAAATTATGATGATTGAGTGTAGATACACACAAAGACGATTCATGTATATGATGAATCCCAAAAAGAATATGTACCTAAAAAATCTATACATAGACAACAAATACCTGCATAATATCACAATTATAACACAAAAGATAAAAAACATGTAGATTATAAAAACATATTTGAAGAAATTGGGTCCACTGTAGTGTTAGGATAACATAAATTGTTGTAAATTCATACCAATTTATTACATAAAAACTATATGAATTAAATATATATTTAGTGAATGGAGAAAATAATGATGTGTTGCATCTCATTGTGGGATATGTTTACTTCATCTTTATTGATACATTTATGAAACTACTATAGGATAAAATAGGAATTCATATATTGCATCTACTACTTTTTTGATATGAGTGTCAAATATAATCATTAAAATGGAGATTATCATGAAAGATGCATAATATCTCTAGATAAAGATTTTAATCAATGGATGGGTGGAATGAAATTAAAATATCTCATCTCGTATGGGAATGAAAAGACCACCTATATGGAAAAACTAATAGAATGACTGATGTCTGTGAAAAGGGAATCATTATGATGATAGCAACAATTATATTTTTAAAATTTTACAAGATACTAAATACCATTACCACACTCCTTCAATACCTAAATTATATATATATATATAATCTCAGAATTCAATATTATGGTTCTTGATGTATCCTTATTCATTTTCACCACTAACCTCAAGCACATTAAAATTTTTTAGTTTCCAACTCAATTCAAGTGAATTGCATAGAGAATGTGGTGTGTTAACTATTATAGTAGGTGAATCCATTGTTTCCAGAATTAAATAATTTTCAAAATATTCTTCTCTACTCTAATAATAAAATTTCTCTACTTTTACATGTGGCACCATGAATTCATGATCCTCCAGGAAATCCCATTCATCCATTGTTTCTAAAAATTTATGATTACTCTCCACCATAATGACAGATTAATTTTCTCAATCTAGATATGTCTTATATGTCCCCAATTTCAATAGAGGATTATATTTACATATATTTTCATAAGGAGGTGATTCTATTTCATTTGAAATGATGTTCTCTTTCATGTGGTTGTCCATTCCATATTGGATCAATTCTAACACGATTGTAGTAATGAAGGGTCCTTATTCAATGTCTTTTTCATCTTTAGATGGTGTAATTTGATTGATAAAAAATTGGTCCATTTTTACATTGGGATGTACAGCCTGTGAAATCACATGTTGGGAAAATTTAATTTCACTTCAGGAGGGAAATTTAATTTGTAAAGACTGGATGATTAAGATATTATATTCTTTGAATGTGATTAGATTGTAAGAATCAAATTATGATAGTGATTAGTCATAAATAGTAATATATGAATAAGGAACAATAAAATCAGTATCACCCTCAAAATCTTGTAATGAATGTTTTTTACAAGGAACCTCTACAACACATTCTGAATAATTGCATTTTTTTTCACATGAATTTTCATGTTATAAATTTTTAGGAACGCATTATGATTGGAAAAATATATAGTTGGGTAATAACTACATGCAATATATTGACCACAATGCGAACTAGAATAATAATAATTTAAATAAATAGCATAAAATGGAGAGCTCATGTGATGTCTATCATTATACATTATACTGTGAGTTGATTCCATATTTGGATGGTTTTTGTAATAGTTGTATAGTTATGACCACTTTATTCATAATAATAGGGTGTTTTGAAATCACTTACAAGGAAAAATTCCCTTAGTATTATACTAAACAATTTTTTGTTTAATTTTATTTTGTTTCATTATCATAAATCAATATATTTGAGGAATTCATAATTCTAGTATTATTATGATAAATGGTGGCCGAAATTTTGAACGTGCATCACACTACATCCAATTTTAAAATTATTATCCTACTAAATATTGTCGAATAAGATAGTTGGGTTAAACTAGAAAGGGAATGTGCGCAGACACAAGAAATAACATAATGGAGAATTTGAAGGAAGATGACATTTAAGAATTATTAAAAACTAAAACTAATAAATACTATCAAATTATTTATAAATGACTATTTAAATGAATTTCAACTTTTTAAATTAAATAAATTAATATATGGATGAAATTTGATGTGATGGAAGTGTCATATTTGTGACTTCCATTCAGTTTCCATAAATTCAAATTGTTTAATTGCAACATCTGAATATTTAATTATTAAATTACTAATGAATCAAAATTTAACCAAAATACTACCAAGTAACATTATTTAATATTTTTTAGTATTCCAATTAGAGAATAAAACCAAATGTAATTTCATTGTATTGGATAATGAAAATATTGTGTGACATTATAATAGTTAATCACATGGTGAAATTCCATAAACTATTTCTCACAAAGTTGTAGTATTTTTCTACATCGGGATATCTTGAATGTAATTTCATATTAAGTATCAATCATGATCAATTTACAGAAAATTATAAGAAATGTTTCATTTTATAATTAACATATTTATTTATTTATAATTCACTCGTGTGTGATTTACAATTTCCTCACTCACATTATCAAATTTTAGATAAATGAATTCTCAGATGACCTCCCATATATGATTATATATTGTGTATTACATGAATGGGAACCAAAACAGGTGTGATGAATCCAAATGAAAATTGATCCAAACAAAAATATAATTAATTAAATAAACATCATAAAAAAATTTATTAACAAGTAATCAAATATGGTAAGAGAATAAATGCATGTAATTAAGGTCACTTTCTGCAACACTCCAACCTTATTTAATTATCCCTCTATTTCAGAAACACAACACATAAAGTAATATATATTTGATTCCACTATTTCCATGTCCATGTGAATCTCACTAAAATCCTCCATAAATTATTTCTCGATAATTACTATCGTGTCACAAAATTTTTTACCATATTAGAGTTCACTCTCACAGTGTGGAATTGATATCCAGATGAAAATGGAATCCATCGCACACATAAATTTTGTTCCAACATGTAAATCACACACCACTACGCACCCACATTGACTTAATCCTCTATCTATGGTCAAGAAATCACAAAACCACAAACAAGGTGGGGATACCTACTACACAAGATGGATATTTTGATTGGTGGTGAAGCATGAATGAGGTATGTGGGTGATATACCAAAGTGGAAACGGAGTAGCGGCTCTTGGCATGGCATGAATTAGAATGGAAGGCATGTCATACACAATATTTATACATGTGTGATGTGTAGGAATGTATTTCAGAGATACCGTCATTTTGGAGGTTTGGTCGAGTTGTCTGGTGGTGGATTGGAGGTAATATGGGTGTGCTTACTTATACTCATGGGTTATGAACTTGGTTTACAACAAACAAGGATGGGTGAGGCACTTGAGTTGCAATATAGGATGGTGATGAGGTGGTGTGGTGTTATTTTAGGGCGCATGTATGTGTGTGAAACTTAGGGGATAAAAGTAAAACATGATGTAGAGAATACAAATAGTTATTATAAATATAGTGGAGGTGTCCCCCTCATACGAGATATGTTTTAAAATTATATGGGGTTTGCAACAGAGATAGGTGATGGATCTCTGGTGGCTACTACGGCTGAGTCAGATCAAGGGATGATTGGGAGAATGAGGATCAGCTGCTCTCACAACACAAAGGGTTTCAGGATTACCCCAACCACTGAATAAGAAGAAAAATAATAAAATATACATAACAAAAAATAGATTATCATAATAATAGTAATAATATTAATTAAGATAATAATAATAATAATTAATTAATTAAAATTAAATAATCATTAAATAATATAATATTTATGTTTCACTAATATGATATTTTTTAATATTTTATTTGAATTTATAAAATAGAAATTTAATATAAACCAATAAATTTAATAGATTAATAATATTTATTTATATATTAACTAAAAATTATCAAAATATCAGAAATACAAAAAACAAAAAAATTAGTCAAAAATCACTAAAAAATTGTTAAAAAAATAAAAACTAAAGTTGAAAATTATTATTAATTCTGGTGAAATAAAAATGCATCACTGTCTATTAAATTTAAGCAATTCTTACATGGAAATATATGTTCTCTAAAATTTAACACAATCCTATTCCACAAAAAACATCAAAGACTATTGAATATATTCCATAAATAAAAATTACAATTAATATCTTCAATGATGACCTAAATCACTTGGTCATCAAATAATTACCCTTTTTCTCATTTCCAAAAAACTATCACATTATTTTTAATCCTCACATTATCCCATCTAAACATTACAAAGAATCCACTGAATTATATTACTTTGTTATCTAAATCATTCATCATATGTTTTCAAATCCTTAAATAAAACTACTATTGAAAAATCATTTGATGTTTCATTATTATTATTTGAAATATATCATTGATATAACTCATCTATCCCAATACATAAAAATTTAAATATTTCCACTTTGAATAGTGGCATATAATAGGTCCTTCAATTGTCTTAGAGTTAAATATTGGATTATGGAATTGGCTCAAATAATGCACATATTCCGCATGAATGAGAAATTAAACTATAAATGCTACAATGATATGGGAATATTTCTCATTCAGAGAACTTTTCATTTTTTCATAATAAATATCATGATATATATAGTTATGTTCCATAATTAAATGATCATCCCATTCCTTTGAAATATTACATTGAGTGGTTATTCCCATATTATCAACTTGTATGAAGCTAAATATTCTTTCCTATACATCCATCATTAAACTACTTAATTACATTATCAGGTGTGTTAATAAAATCACCGATGTGGTGGTTTTTAATACTTTAATAGGAGAAAATATTAGATAAAATCATAAGGTTTCACATTTTAGTTTCTTTAGTAATTCCATTGTATATCAACATTAACAAGAATCCTCTTAGTTCCATCAATTTACAAATGCATAAAATTATACATTGTGGAACACTATACATATTGAGGAATCATTAAAAATAATTTATATGGCGTATAAATCATAAATCCTCCTTTCCGAAAAATAATATCATGGGTCTAACCAATTTCATCCATGATCATTACAAAACAATATGATGTTATGCTATAATAAGACATATCCCCAAGCGTATCAGTAATGTTTTCTCATCCTAGATTATAAAGTTAACTAAAACATATTATGATAATATCTATAGTAATCAAGGATATTAAAACACATATGTCAGATCATAATAGTAGAATATTCAGTACATATCACAATGATCGACATAAAAATATGATATGACAAGTGCCTTTAAAAACATGTTTACATTTTACACTAGTTCATTATTGATCTAAATCATCATCCAATTTATTATTCATAACTCATACCCTTAAAATAAAAGTAATACTTTATACATTTCTTCATGATATGGGTAAAATAAAAACAAGAAAAGGGTGATCTTGGGTGCATAGTAAATGTATAAGAGGATATATCAAGGATCACATGAGAATAAAATGAGAATTAGGGTATTTGAACAAGAGTTTAAATATTAAAAAACATTCTTTTATATAAAATATAATAATCCTATGTTAAAGAATGAACCATGATGTTAATAATATCAGGATCATAATGGAATGAAAGAAAATGAAACATGAAAACATAACATTAGAGTAATACATAATTTAGGGGGATAGAAAAAATGAATAAAAACAATTTCTTATTAGTTCAGGATCACTTCCCTATCCATCATAGTGGACTGTATTCAATATCCAAACCATTTTATTTGTCAAGGTTCCCACCCAAGATTGTATGGTGGATATATCCCCTTACCAACATGGGTGTACTCCAGATTCCATTCTGGTTTATATCATGAGATATCAGTCATTACCCAATACATTTGAGTGTTATTTAAATCCTGTCCCACCCATCACATAATGAAAATCATAAAGATGTGTCCATAAGATTAATAAAAATTTATCATAATGGAATCCATGAAAATAAATGTTTCAAAAAGTTTAATGATAGCATAATACATGTAAACTAAATAGGTTTCATAAACATTTCATCATTTTGATATTTCATAGCCCAAGATAATGTAATTTTTTTAAAAAAATATTTTCTTTATAAACGAAACCCATCCAAATGAAGAATAAGGATGTATCACTTTGATAATATCCAATGAAAATGATATGTGATGTCAAGGGATTATGTATTTGATTTAACGGAATATCATTGAAATAAAATTTAAATGGTCTTGAAGAAAATACCCTCTCAGCTATGAATACCACTATTCATTAACTATAACTTCATAAAATATAGTGATAATTTGTTTTTTTTAATTTGTTTTTTGAAAATTATAATGGATGAATTAAATTATTGAGAGGTCATGATAAATTGAAATTACATTTATGCCATATATGTTAAAATAAATTATTCCTTTCGTATTTATCTAAAAATCCAAAAATACCTTGTTTGAAAAAAAAATTATTTTAAACCAACCTGTAATAAGATAATCATGGGTAAAAATGGATTTAATCAAATTATAGTATAGTTTTACAAATACTAATGAAAGCATTTTTTTATACAACATGGATATGGAATAAAATTGTTTTTTACCAATGTGAGAAATAATATATGATTTCTTTAAAAAGTTCATTATAATCTATTGATATATTAAATTTAGATAAATAATGAAAAACAATTGCATTCCAGAAATCCACATATTAGAAAAAAAATTAATGGGTTTTTTTTGAGGTAGATGATAATACGTCATCATCAAAAACATAATGATAAGAAATCATGATAAAAAATGATGTTGTAAACTAAAATCGTTATTGATAACGATACATTTGAATAGAAATACCCAATGAATAATAACATCAAATGAGACCTTAAATATTTTGAAAATTAGGATAATCATGAAATAAAATTTTAACACTAATTATATACACTAATTAAATAAGATAATTTCCCGATAGGATATATGTTCCCATGAAGTTAATTTGAGATGATAGACCCCTACAACATATTTTAAATACTTAGAAAGCAATCAATTATCCAACATAATATATTTAATTTTTTTAAATCAATATCATAATAATTTAAGTGCATATCATATCAAGTATGATCCATTTTTTACATTTCTAACCCCATTGATGTAACACACCAAATCCATGATATACTTGTATTCTTAATACTATTGTTATAAATAAAATTTTTAAATAAATAGATTAGACTTAATGAATTATGGAAAAAATAATAATTTTATTATTAACCCACTAATAAAATTACATCATTACAAACTACGAGATCATGAATAATTCAACAAACTCATTAAAATACATAGAAACACCAATAAAACACATCCCATCAACATAATAAGGCTGAATGTATTTCCATATTCTCTTGGATTTTCCAAAATAAGAAATGATGTAACAAGAATATTAAGGAGGATTATATGAACAAGGGGAATATATATCACCATCTTAAATAATGAAATGGGATTCAATGAATCTTTTGTTTTTTATAATGACCATAATCATAATATTTATTGGATCCTCTGTGATTTTTACACAAAATGATTATAATTGAGTTTTTAGAAGACCTTGCGTGTTTTAAATTTTTTATAATGGATATAAAATATAATTCATAATTATAAAGATGAATACATCAAAAAAAAATTTATAGTTAGAATAAATTTTAAAATTATAATATAACATTAAGAATATATTTGATAAAAAATATAGTTACATGAAATTGGTATTAATTGATAAATTGATCTTTAATTTGATTTAAAATCTATAGGAAGTGTTAAAAAAAATATTACATTGATATATTTTTCTATTTTGAATGTCCAGAATTCTTTTTATACACAATATTTAATAAGTTCTCACACAACAGACCAATGACATCCCATTTCAGTCTGAGACCTCGTTTCAGTATAGGTAAAGTGTAAGCCTAGCATTATCTACCCTAGGTCAGGCCTATGTATATGGCCCTAAAATATCAGACCATGTATGAGTAGGATGAATTCTAGGAGGAAGCCCGTGTATAAGCACCCCAGTTTACTGTGTGTGTTTGTGTCATCGGGGTGAACCCGATGTGTTGTGCCTTATATAGGAGATCCAGTATTACCCCTTGATTTTATGTGGGACACCGCGAGAGGAATATAAGTCTTCCGATCTGATTAATTTTAATCCTAAACATCTGTTACATTCCAGTGATAAGCAATCCTCTTGTTCTTTAAAATACCATGTTTATTCCCTTATGTTCGATCTATCTCAAAATATATCAACCCTCCTTACATACCCTAATAATTTTCCATGTCTCTATCACTCATTAGCCCTCAAACCTGATAGTTCAAGTTCTTAGGAATCTTTTCTCCACCATCATTGATGTCCCTTTCATCCTTGACCCAAATATGACTATTTTTTCGCAATGAAGATGAGAATGGTTTATTTTTATAAACCATACCTTGAATCAAACCCCAAGATACCATTCTATGATTCAAATAATATATATATATATATAATATTTTATTTTCAATATGTTTAGGTTTTACATTGATTACATTTCTTTTTTGGTTTGGGTCAATTTTGAATCCCTTTCGGTATACTTGATTAATAAAATATGAAATATAAAATGTTTAAATATTTTATATAACAAATAAGATAACTATAAACTAATAAAATAACTCTAAAATATCTTCTTTGCAACAAAAACAGTCATTCCTTTTCATTATTTCATTGATTGATTAATAAATAATATTACCTTTCCGTTTATAAACCATCATTTTCAGCCTAATAAAACACCTGAACTATACCCTCCTCTCTTTCCTTATGTCCATCAACTTTACCCTCTATTGTCAAATCAAGGTAAAGGGTAATTCTAATTTAAAATTTATATTATTATATTTCCTTCAAAATTTTATAAAATTATGTAACTGTTTAATTGATTTTTATTTGTTTATGATTAAATCACAAAGATATTTATAAATATATTTATATATATGTACATGTATTTAAAAATATGTTGATGTTGTCGTTTTAAAAATTTATGAAATTTTGTGAATTTTTTATTTTTATGTTTATGGTTTTGAACGGGTTTGGTTATCTTTTAGATCTATCATTTTATGTTTAAATATATATATATATATATATTAATATATATTTATATTCATCTATTTAAAAAATTAAAGGGGATTAATTATTTATTTCTAAATATACATGGAAGGGTTTGAATTTTTTTTAATAAACCATTATATGTTATATATATATATATATAATACAGGATTGATTGAAATATTATTTTTAAATAAATATTTTACATTCAATAATGATTTCGTTTATAAATCTAGTATTTTTTTAGTTTGAACAAGTGTTTTATGTTAATTTTAAAAATTTACATATTATTAAAAGTATAATTATACCTCTATAATATATTATTGATATATGTAATGGTTTTCAAATATATTTAAAAAAAAATATTCTATTTATAAACAATGATGTAAATTATTCATAGATTAATCGAATAGTATGCCAGGAATTAATATTATTTTGAAATACCTCTTAAGATATTTATTTAAAACAAAAACCAAAAATAATTTTTTATTTATTACATTAAATTTCTTATATTAAATTATTTAATATAAATATTTCCCTTTACATTTTATTTTTATGTTGTTTCTATCATAAGTATTTATGAAAATCATTTTATGGTTATTATTTTATGTGTATATTTTATTTCTAAATGATAAATTTAATGATTTTTTATTCTAATTCTAAATAACATCAATTATTTAATGTTTAAAAATTACATTTAACATCCATATTTATCATTCATAAATTAGATATGGCCATAATCTATGTTATTATGAACATTGAATGAATTTTTTTTCATGTATTCATTTATTTTATAACACATTTATAATTATGGATTTTAAATAAGAATAGATAATATATGCATGAATTTCTCCTATATTTAATTTAATAAATTAACGAAGATGTGAATATTTGATGATAAGACATATGTTAGCAAATTTAATTTTATATAAAATTATTTATGTATGTATTATTTTGTAATGTTTTGGGATTATGATTCATAAAGGAATAAAAATTAAAATTATTTTTCAAAATTGGAAAAAAATGATTATTGTGTTGTAGTATGGGAGTGAACCCACAAACTAAATGGGATATTGTCCTATATGAGATATGTCTTAGTGGAATTATGATATTCTCATGGCCTGCTCTGTTTCATAACATATCCTTCTAAATAAATATTTTAAAAATGAGAAATCCAAAGAACCATAATAAAATATTACAAAATTATAAAGTTATATTTTTCCAAATTGTATGAAAATTAGTAACATTCAATGTTTTGGGAACCTATTTCTTTGTATTTATTTATCCAAAATAAATATAATGAATGTATTTACCAAATACTTTAAAAACAAATTACTGGTAAAAAATTTCCCACCAAATGATTATGTTTTCTTTTTCACAGGTTTCATGGAATTTCATTATGATATGTATTTCTTTGAGGAGGCAGCACACATAGATAAATTTTGTTCATATTTTTTAATTTGGTAGAGTTTTTTTAATTGAATGGAATGTATCTAATTATTCAAAACATGTAGCAGAAAATTTCATGAAACGTGTTAAATACTTCATATTTGATCAATTTATTATATAAAAAATAAACAAAATTATAATCTATTGAACCCAGACTAGAAGAATCATGTACATATAATTTATCAATATTTTCTTTTTAAAATATAATTTTTTGGGTGATAAATATTTCTTTTATTAGGAGTATTTCAATTCAATAGATTAAGTATTTATAAATTGATCATGGTTCCACAATCATGTTAGTATTAATAATAATATAAATATCCTATCTATTCATTAAATTTATATATATTTATATTCATTAAAAAAATTATAGATGGAAAAATGAATTACACAACTTAGGGAGATAATAGGCTTTACAAAATAATCCATTTTTTTAAACATTTCAAAAACTAAAAAATGGAAAGTTAAATAATAAATAAATGTAGAATAATAATTATTATAACATATAAATACTTTATATTAAATAATAATATCCATATTAAAGTCCATGTAAAAAAGAAATAAAAAACAAATCACATTGCTTCCTGGAGTTGGTAGTCCACATGTACACGTGAGTGTCATTTTCATTTTCCAATAGATTAGAAGGCCAGAAGGTAGATATGATATTATAATTTAAGAGGAATTGTTTTTTCACAACTATCATATATAAATTTTAACCAATCATAATAACCATCCATGAAATAAGGTGATGGAATGCAAATTTGGATTCTATGTGGAGATAGTAAGTCATGCATATGGAATAGTGATACATTCACTTTACATTTATTGGGAAAGAGGATAGATAATGGAGATTTAATAATTATAATAATTAATATAATAAAAATAATATATATTTAGAATAATTTAGTTATTATAAAATTGTAAATTTTATTAATTTTGATTATTTTATAAAATTTAGTAGAATTAAAGTTATCGGTTACGGATATAATGTAATGACCCAAAGTTTCATTAATGGAAATCCCTATTGATAGAATTAAATTCCTCTTTATGTTTATATGAAATGTAATCTTCTTTGGTTTTATGTTATGAATTTTGATCGTTGCTAATATAGCTATTGATCAGTGATCGCATGATTAGTATAAATATCGGGCTTTAACAAATCCAATTTACTCAGACAAAAGAAGTGATGGCCTCGTACAACAGAATTGCTCCGTACGAAGCCTATTTGTCGAATCTCAGAAAAGAGGTGGCATCCTTGGGATTTGCTCTTGAAAAAGCCCAAGCTGAGCTTCATCATGTCAAGCTCGAATGGGACCGTCTATGGGATAAGTGGTAGTTGATAGAAATTACCACTCGAGCGATGTTATCCGAGCCACCCCAAGAGTCTGTCACCATCGCACACCTTACCCTTAGATCTTATGCCGCTATTTTAAGAGGTTATGTAACAAATAAATAGTAGTATTTTCATGTACATTATTTTTGTATATAATAATGAATATAATTTCTAGTCATTATTCATACATTGTAAATAGTTTTTAAAGGAACAAATAATGTTTTTAGTTATTATTTAATTAAGAATTCTATTTTATTATACTAACGAATTTTTTAATTAAATAATATTTTAATAAAATATTATAATTATTATTAAATTAATTTTTATTAAATATAAATGATCTTATAATTTTATGAATGCAATTATAATTTTTATCATGGTTTGAAAGCCATTTCTGTCAAAACCTGTGAATTTTCGATAAATAGCGGGTTTTAGTTTATAAGTGAAAATTAACATATTTAAAAAAAATAGATAAAATAAATGTTATTTCTGGAATCAGGACTTCGCAATTATCCAACGGTGAATTTTTCATAATTTTTTGAGACAATCAAATTTTTGGGTAAAAATTAAATATCATTTAAATATATAATGTGTTTTATGACATCATAATGTCCCAATAGTGATGTAATAAAATAATATAATCTTTATGTTAGGCCAATATATGTTATACCATTAATATAATGTGATTTTGGGTTTGTTTGACTTACTTTTCATAGCATTAATGGACCCCTCAAGACTTATTAAACACCTTGTGTTAAATTAATTTCCATGTGAGTGTGACTCACCTCAACATAACCAACCTTATTATTTTAAGAAGTTTGGAATTTGGCCTTATAAAATATTGTTTTCCTCTTCCCTTTTCCAAAATCCATGGGCAAAAACAATGGGATGGATTGTGGTTTGGATTAATTTAATGTAAGGGGACCCACACCTAAATAATAAAGAATTCCCTCACCTTTCCTCTATAAACCCACCCAAGCTCCCACTTCCTCCTCCCTCAAAGACTTTGGAGTTAATCCAACCTCTGCCCTACTCTCTCTAGAATCCTCCCAAGGTGCCCCAGGCTCCCAATAATCCTCTCACAAGCCTATCTCTATCATTTGGAAGCACACTTCTGAGTAAGGGTTTTTTTTCTTCCTTTCTCATTTTTGTCAATTTTCTTTAAGTTGTATTGCCCTTTTAATTTCAATTATTAATGTTGGGGTATGGTTTCAACCCTCCCCCATAATAACCTCTTATTGCTTAAATTATGGTAGACCCCTTTCTCTCTCATTATATTCCTCCCATGGACACCCGTTACTATGCCGAAATTTCGAAACGAACTTCTCTCTCTTCTATTACATTCAAGCAATAATTTTGTATCATGAATCTAAATTCCATTAAAATTATTGGGAAATGTATCTATATGACCTACATACTTTCCATTACATTCAAATATGATGATTAAACCCTTTATCTCTCATCAACCATTGTTTTATGAATTCTTATGTCATGCCTTTACGCTGCCGAAATCGCACCGATTTTCTAAGCCAATTCCATAGTGTAGTGGATATCATGCCAATTTATCCATCAAGGGTATTCACCTTTATGAAAATTTACTTATTGATTAAAAAGTATCATGTATGAATTTCAAATTCCTTTATCGTGGAATAAATGATTATGTTTTATGAATCCATGTTTTATGATCCATGTGGCACACTTATGCACGAAATGAAATGTTTAAGAAGGGTGTGCACTTATAGCGCTCCAATGCATTGGGTAAAGTATAGTATTATGATACGCCATGTGCAATGAGAGTTGACTCATGCTAATTAAAGTGAAATGATGGTTTACTCATGCTTTATGTGGAATGAGGATTCACTCATGCTCCATGTGCAATGAGCCTCATCTCATGCTAATTCCATGTTTAGTGTTGTTGCCACATTTCCATGTTATGATTATCATGATTTATCATGCCTTAATGTTCATGTTTGTCTTGTGCTCTATTCATATTCCTAATGTCTAACATGTATTGTACTCATGTTATTCCATGTGTTTCCCTTATTGGGCTTTATAGATCACCCTATTCTTATGCATGTCCTCAAGTTATCCCATGCAATGCTAAGTACGAGGGAATGTAGTGGTCATGTAAAGGAAGTTTTCAATAAAGATGATGTATTTCATGTTTCATGTTTTTATGTAATGATCCTAAGCCCTAAAGACACTAAACCTCTCGATCTTCATTTGTTGTATCAACTGATGTTTTATGTAATAAATCATGTTTAAGTTGTAATAAAAAGAAGGGTTTTCATAGTTGGTATCAAAGGATAGGTTTAGTTATTTTTGGGATTTGGAAACCATAGTAAAGCGTTAGATACAAGACTAAGTATAATAAAAACATCCTTAAGTTTTGGTATGTACTGAGTATGTGGTTTATCAATCAAATACATCCATGTCTGGATATGAGTAGGTAGAGGCGGCTCTGGCACAGATGTATCCTAGGTGTAAAACCCGAAAACACCGCTTTGAGCTAGACTCAAATGGGAACTGGTGCACGACAACGGTCCTTGCTGCACTCTTGGTTACGACACTCCTAGGGGATATGTTTTGATAAATTCACAAGCATATTATGAACCTTTATTAAGGGATTAAAAAAAATTCCCCTATGAATATATGTTAGAAAGTAGATTATGAAAATCCTATATTGAGGCCTATAGACTCATGAGTTAAGGAAATAAATGTGTATTTGTAAGTCATCAAGTTTTGTCTTTGGATTACCCTTTATGTGTTACTACTATATTTCCTTTTATTCCAGCCAATGGACGGTAATAGGAGGACATTGGCTAACAACCGTTGTGAAGATCAGTGTGATGACAATACTAATGAGATGCCAAATCCAATGGGAGCGGGAATCACGAACTTTGTCACACTTCTCTCTCAGATAACTCATGTTTTGAATATAAACACGGGTCAAGAGGAACGTTCAACCCCCCTAAGAATGAACAAGTCACTATCGAGAGATTCATGAGACAAATGCCTCCTACTTTTAGTGGATCATCTGATCCCACGATCGCTGAACAATGGATCAACTCCATGGAAATGATATTCTCCATCCTTCTATGTTATGAACAAGAGAAGGTTCTCTTGGAGGCTTATCATATGGAGGTTGAAGCTGATCAATGGTGGACGTTGATCAAAAATACGAAGCCTGAGGAGGATATCGAGGCGTTGAAATGGAAGGATTTCCGAAAGATGTTTTTCGACAAATATTTTCCGTGCACCCTCCGGCATAAGATGAAGAGGGACTTCCTTTCCCTCCAGAAAAAAGATGAAGAATCTATCGGAGCATACGAGAAAAACACCACAAGGCTTTCATGATACGCTTCTGGGTTTGTCGTTACCACCGAATTCAATGTTGACTGCTTCTTTGGTGAGATGAAGCCTAGACTACGGAAAACATTAGCGATCTGTGAATTCGACAACTATGAAGAAATCCTCTGATACGCCCTCAAGGTCGAAATGGAGATCGGGTAATCACAGGGGTATCAAGGGGATAAGAAGCGTAAGGTGGAATTCAATGCTGGTGATCCGATGGATAAATCCAATGGTGCTATGAAATTTCTAGCACCCCACTTGCAAAAAATGTGGAAAGAAGCACTCTAGAAATTGCCTTAAGGGGACGAGGAAATGCTTCAGGTGTGGAAGGGAAGGGCTCCTAGCTGTTACCAGTCAGCAAGAAAGACTCGCGGCTACAACAGTGGAGAGGAACGCTCTGTTCTAACCTCAACGCTTTGTTCAATGCTAAAAATTCAAGGAACCGGGTCATTTTGTAAACCAATTCCCTAATCCATGGGTTTTCGGAGGCAACCAACAACCTCCAAGACATCAAGGAAGAGCTTTTTCCATCACTTCTTCTGAAGTGAACCCCGAAAACGAATTGGTGATAGGTATGCTAGTTATTCATTCAAGAATAGCGAATTTACTTTTTGATTCGGGTTCTACACATTCTTTTATATCTAGAAAGATTAGTAGAACAATCCCAGCACCACCACAAATCATGGCAGTGAAGATGTCGGTGAGTACGAAATATTGGGCAATCATTGCATCCTTTGAATATTAGTCCTCCCATGTTATAATATGTGGATTGAATTTCCCGGTGAACCTCTTCATACTCCCTCTGGTGGAATTTGATGCAATCCTTGGCATGAATTGGCATTCCTTATATAGAGCCAACATAAATTGTCAGGAGAGAGAAATCACACTCCATATGGAGAATCGAAGCCCGATTCATTACAAGTGTCAGGATGAAGATGAATCTCATTTAGCTCCATCATCTCAAGAATGGATATTACTACCCTATGAGCACACATATTTGGATCAGATGATTGTGTCCAAGGAAAAAACCATCCTTGAAGAACTGCCTATTGTTAGGGAATTCATGGAAGTGTTTTCTGAGGAACTGCTTGGTCTTCCTCCTAGAAGAGATGTTGAGTTCTCAATTGAACTTATACCTAGGGCTTTAACAATATCCAAGACTCCATATAGAATGGCTGTTGTAGAGTTTGATGAGCTGATGAAACAACTACAAGAGAATCTAGATAAAGGGTTTATACGCCCAAGTGCTTCACCATGAGGTGCACCAGTCCTCCTCGTCAAGGATAAGGATAGGTAAATGCACCATTTCATCTATTATCGTGAACATAACAAAATCATGATAAAAACAAGTATCCTCTCCCATGAATTGATGAATTGTTCTATCAGTTGCTTGGAGAACAATACTACTCCATGGTGGACTTGCGGTCGAGATATTATCAAGTAAGGGTGAAGAATGAAGATATCCCGAAGACTGCTTTCCGCACAAGGTATGAGCACTATGAATTCATAGTAATGCCTTTCAGACTCACCAATGCTCCATCAATCTTCATGGACTTAATGAATATAGTATTTAGAGATTACCTTGACAAATATGTGGTAGTCTTTATAGATGATATTCTAATATACTCCAAAACCAAGGAGGATCATGAGGAGCATTTAAGAACTGTATTAGAGACATTGCGCAAGGAGAAGCTCTATACAATGTACAGCAAGTGTGAGTTCTGGTTGATGGAGGTCTCATCATTGGGCCATATCATCACAAGCAATGGGATATCTGTGGATCCCTCCAAAACAGATGCAATTGAGGGATGGATGAGGCCAACATCGGTAATGGATTTCCGTAGCTTCTTGGGGTTAGCAGGATATTATCGAAGATTTTTGAGGAATTTCTCACGATTTTCCAACCCTCTAACCAAGCTAACTCGAAAGGGTGTAAAGTTTGACTGAAGTGATGAATGCGAAGAAAGCTTTAAGGAGTTGAAAAGGAGGCTTATCACTGTGCCCGTGCTCAATTTACCCACATGTGGGGAACTTTTTGTGGTATTCAGTGATGCTTAGAAGAAGGGTCTAGGCTGTGTGCTGATGTAGAATGATAAAGTGATATCCTATTCCTCAAGGCAGTTGAAAATACATGAGCGAAACTATCCAACACATGATCTGGAGTTGGTGGCTGGGATCATAGCCTTGAAAATCCGGCGACAATATCTCTATGGAGAGAAATGTGAGATATATACTGACCACAAGAGTCTTAAATATGTATTCACATAGAAATAGCTTAATATGTTCTAGAGAAGATGGATAGATCTCATCAAGGATTATGATTGTTCAATACATTACCACCCTGGCAAAGCGAACAAGGTGGCAGATGCCCTAAGTAGAAAGGACCCATAGATTCTATCAATGATGAGAATTAAGAAGGATCCAATCATCTTAGACTTGATGAAGATGGACATGGGAATCATAGAGAATGGAAAATCATAAATCCTTTCAAAAAGATTGCTCAACCATCTCTTTTGGAAAGGATAATGGATGCTCAAAAGAATGATGTGGGAATTCAAGAAAAAGTAGAAGCTATCAAAAAGGGGAAATCCTATGATTTTAATGTTAATGAAGAAGGAATTGTGTAGTTTAGGAAAATACTATGTGTTTCATCAAGTTCGGAGCTGAAGAAATAATTTTTGGATGATGCAGATAGTTCAAATATGTCTATTCACCCACGGAACACAAAGATGTATCGAGATCTCCGAGAAAACTTTTGGTGGGATAATATGAAGAAGGAGATCGCTGAATATACATCAAAGTGCTCAATGTGACATCAAGTGAAGGTAGGGAGACAGAAGTCTAAGGAGATGATGCAACCATTTACCATACCAGAATGGAAATGGGAGAACATCACCGTGGACTTTGTCACCAGACAACCGAAGACATCCAAAGGCAATAATGCAATCTGGGTTGTTGTGGATCATCTTACAAAGACTGCACACTTCATTTCTATTCTAGATGATTTCTCATTGGATCAACTGGAACATATATATATCAGGGAAGTGGTAAGGCTGAATGGGGTACCACTATCTATTATGTCTGACCTAGACCCAAGATTTGCCTCTAAGTTTTGGAAGAGTCTTCAACATGCTCTGAATACTGAACTGAACTTCAGTACGGCCCATCATCCTCAAACTGATGGCCAATTCAAGCGGACTACCCAAACACTTGAAGACATTTTGAGAGCGTGATCAATGGACTTTAAAGGAGGATGGGATCAACATATTCCTCTTGATAAGTTCTCTTATAAAAATAGTTTCCACTCAAGAATCCAAATGGCACCATATGAAGCCCTATATGGGAAAAGGTGCAGAACACTAGAATGTTGGGATGAGGTTGGTGAACGTAAGCTGCTTGGACCAGAAATGGTCGAGGAAATGGTGGAGAATGTGAAAACCATTCAAGAGCATATCAAGGAAGCCCATAGTCGCAGAAGAGTTATGTAGATAATCGTCGACGAGACCTTGAGTTTAAAGTTGGAGACATGGTTTTTCTACGCATATCTCCGTGGAAGAAGGTCATGAGGTTTTGAAAGAAAGGGATGTTAAGTCCAAGGTACATCGGCCCCTTCGAGATTCTTGATCGTGTCGGGGCTATTGCTTATGGACTAGCATTTCCACCTACTATCGCCAAAGTACATGATGTCATTCATGTATCCCTCTTAAGGACGTACATACCAGACCCTCCACATGTACTCTCTTCTGAGGTGGTACAATTGGAAGATGCTCTTTCTTATGAGGAGCAACCCGTGAAGATCTTAGATCGTAGAGAAAAAGTTCTATGAAATAAGACAATGCCCCTCGTCAAGGTGTTGTGGAGAAATCACAAGTTTGAAGAAGCCACTTGGGAATCTGAGGAAATGATGAAGCTAAGTTACCCACATCTGTTTTAGTGTGGGAAAAGGAAAATTTTGTGGGAGAAATTTCTTAAGGGGGGAATATTGTAATGACCCAAAGCTTCATTAATGGAAATCCAACTTGATAGAATTAAATGTCTCTATATGTTTATATAAAATGTCAACTTCTTTGGTTTTACGTTATGAATATTTACCATTGCTAATATAGCCATTGAACAGTGATCACATGATTAGTATAAATATAAGGCATTAAAAAATCCAATTTACTCAGAAAAAAGAAGCGATGGACTCGTCTAGTAGAATAGCTTCGTACGAAGCCCATTTTTCAGAGCTCAGAAAAGAGGTGGCATCCTTGGGCTTCTCTCTTGACCAAGCCTTAGCTTAGATTCATCATGTCAAGCTCGAATGTGACCGTCTATAGGGGAAGTTGAAGTTGATATAAATTACCACTCGAGCGATGTTATCCAAGCCAACCCAAGTTTTTGTCACCATTGCACACCTTACCCTTAGGTCTTATGCGGCTATTTTAATAGGTTATGTAACAAATAAATAGTACTATGTTCCTGTACATTATATTTGTATATAATAATGAATATATTTTCTAGCCATTATTGATACATTGTAAATAGTTTTTAAAGTACAAATAGAGTTTTTAGTTATTATTTAATTAAGAATTATATTTTATTAAAATAAGGGATTTTTGACTTAAATTATACTTTAATAAATTAATAATATTATTTTTAATTTAATTTTTATTAAATATAAATGATCTTATAATTTTATGAATGCAATTATAATTTTTATTAATGTTTGAAAGCCATTTTTGTCAAAACCCGTGAATATTCGATATTAACATTTTTTATTTTAAAAGTGAAAATTAACATATTTAGGAAATTATTTAGATAAAATAAATGTTATTTCTGGAATCATGACATCGAAATAATCCAACGGTGAGTTTTTCATAATTTTCTGAGACAATCAAATTTTTGGGTAAAAATTAATTATCATTTAAATATATAATGTGTTTTATGACATCATAATGACCCAATAGTGATATAATAAAATACTATAATCTTTATGTTTGTCCAATATATATATTACCATTAAAATAATGTGATTTTGGGTTTGTTTGACTTACCTTTCAAAGCATTAATGGACCCCTCAAGACTTACTAAACACCTTGTCTTTTTAAATTAATTTCCATGGGAGTGTGACCCACCTCCACATAAGAAACCATATTATTTTAAGAAGTTAGGACTTTGGCCTTATAAAATATTGTTTTCCTCTTCCCTTTTCAAAAAAACATGGGATGGTTTGTGGTTTGGATTAATTTAATGTAAGTGGACCCAAACCTAAATAATAAAGAATTCCCTCACCATTCCTATATAAACCCACCCAAACTACCACATCCTCCTCACTCAAAGCCTTTGGAGTTCGATCAAACTCTAACCTACTCTCTATAGAATCCTCCTAAGGTTCCCCAAGCTCCCAAGAAGCCTCTCAAAAGCCTATCTCTAGCCTTTGGAAGCACACTTCCAAGAAAAGGGTTTTTTTCTTCCATTCTCATTTTTGTCAATTTTCATTAAGTTGTATTTCCCTTTTTATTTCAATTATGAATGTTGGGGTATGGTTTAGAACCTCCCCCACACTGCCCACTTATTTATTGAATGATGGGATACCCCTTTTTCTCTAATTAAATGCCTCCCATGGAAACCCGTTGCTATGCCGAAATTCTGAAAGGAAATTCTCTCTCTTCTTTTACATTCAAGCAATAATTTTGTATCATCAATCAAAATTCCATTACAATTGTTGGTTCATGTATCTATATGACCTCCTTACTGTCCATTACATGGAAATATGATTAGGAACCCATTTCCCTCTCATCAACCATTTTTATGAATTCTTATGTCATGTCGTTACCCTGCCGAAATCGCACCGATTTTCTAAGCCAATGTCATTTTGTAGTGGATACCACACCCATTTCTCCATCAAGGGTATTCAACTTTATGAACATTTACTTATTGATTACAAAGTTTCATGTATTAATTCCACATTCCTTTATCATGGAATAAATGATTATGTTTTATGAATCCATGTTTTATGATCCATGTGGCACACTTATGCATGAAATGAAATGTTTAAGAACGGTGCGCCCTTATAGCGCTCCAATGCAATGGGTAAAGTATAGTATCATTATACATCATGTGAAATGAGAGTTGACTCATGCTAATTGAAGTGAAACTTGGGTTTACTCATGCTTTATTTGCAATGAGGATTTACTCATGATCCATGTGCAATGAGCCTTGGCTCATGCTAATTCCATGTTAAGTGTTGTTGCCACATTTCCATGATATGATTATCATGATTTATCATGCCTTTATGTTCATGTTTCTCTTGTGATCTATTGATATGCCTAATTTATAACATATATTTTACTCCTCATGTTATTCCATGTGTATTCCCTTACTGGGCTATATAGCTCACCCTTTTCTTATGCATGTCCTCAGGTTATCCCATGCAAAGATAAGTAAGAAAGAATGTAGTGGTCATGTAAAGGAAGTTTTCAATAAAGATGTTGTATTTCATGTTTCATGTTTTTATGTAATGATCCTAAGCCCCAAAGACACTAAACCTCTTGATCTTCTTCGTTGTATCATGTGATGTTTTATGTAATAAATCATGTTTAAGTTGTAATAAAAAGAAGGGTTGTCATATATAACATATTCTTTGTAAGAACCCCTTTATATCTTCTCTTAATGATCCATTAGATGGCCTTTTGAAAATTAAACACCTCTATAATTTGGATAATAATTTTTAGAAGTGATTTTTGATGGTTTAGTTAGGGAGATGTATCTTAAAATAGGTGAATAAGTGAGCGGAGGAGGTTCCCTTTTGTAATTAAGGTGAAGGCCCCATTTGGAATTTCAGAAAAAAAATAACTTATAATAAATTTTCTATAAAGAAAATTGATTCTAAATATCCATTGAATCGATTCTAAAGTTGGATGAAGCTACAATGTTACACCATGATTCATAATGAAATAATTTTTTTGAATTAATTTAATATTTTTGATAATTTTAATTTCACATATCAACGAATGTAGATTTTTTTATATACAAGAAATAAGTTTTTATTTCATTATAATGAAAACAAAGTCAACTTTTTACTATATTATACACTTATATTATTTGTAAATAAATGAAACACCGTGTTTTTGTTTTGGTATATATAATACTTAGTCAATTCTATATCTTTTTCTACACAGAAGGATGAGTTTTACCAAACAATTAATTACAATTATTATTATTGATAAAATCATATTATAGATACCACTTTGATGATGAGATAGAATTTACGAATAGATTATCTAAATTGAGAAAATATGATTTTCATATATATATAAAATTAATTAATTGGTCATAAATTACTATAAATTAATTAATGACATATTTTAAAATAATGTAATTAATTTTTAATAAAAACTATTTTTCCATGCACGGACACATTTTTTATTTCAAAAAATAAAAAAATACTTCATTAGTGTTTTAAATAAAATTTATATATTATTTATTAAATAAATATTTATCATAATGAAAATAACTTTTTTATGTATAAGATAATAATAAATCCAATTTCAAGAATAAAAAATGTATTTTTAAAAAACAATTATCGAATTTTAAATGAGAAACCAATTTAAATATATTTCAACCCATTTATATTTTTTATTTAAAAAAATTATCCAATTTTGTAAAATAAATATCAGTATATACAATGGTTTATTTTTTGTTTTTTTCTAAGAACCCTAATATTTTGGCGACTACTGAATAATACTTAATTTTTGTGCAATAATGAATTTTCATAAAATTTATTTATAATGTTAAACAATATATTAATTGGGTTTTAATTATAATTAGATTGAATTTTTATCATTTAAACAAATTTTGGTTCCTATTAATAAATTTCACCATCAATTTAGCTATAAAAAATAGAAAACATTTGATGATTTTTACATTAAACACGTGCTTTGTCATCTCATCTATGTGATTGATATTAAATTAATTATTTTCAATTTTATTATTATAATATGTGAAAATGGATTTTATATTTTGAATAAGAATAATTTATAATTTATAACAATGTAAAATTATATTTTGACCAAAATATTTGTCATAAGAATTAAAATTAATTACAAAAATTATTGTAAAAAACAATTTACAAAATGATTGAACCGTAATCTTAAGAGGAAAAATTCCATATAAATGAAACAAAAATACATTTGATATACCTATTTTACCAAGCCCCCTATAGGATTTAATCTTATAAATTATTTTATGCCAATGATATAAGTGGTACCTCTCAATAGTGTTATCCTTTTTATATTTATATTAATGTCACTCCTCCTCCATTATAAAATTTCACTCACTAATATATCTTCGTTAAACCACTAAAGACACATTAGATCAGCCATCCCCAGACCTAGTCTCCTCCAAAAATCCCAACCTTCATCCATAAATACACCTATTGGTCATAAAGACAACCATATAATCCCTTTGGTGAAAACAAAGGGGAGTTCCCCATTAAGAGGTTAAATCATTCCTCTAGCTCTTTTTCTTATTTCATGTCTCTACTATATCAAATTATATTAATATTTTATAATATAATAACAAAATTATCCTCAATATAATGATAATATTTTTTCTATATATTTATAAGATCTCAGGCTTATAGAGATATATACTTCTTTAAATTTTGGTTTCATTCAATTATTTTTTGTTAATAAAATGTTTCTTGGGAGTTTGAGGATCCTCGAGGTTGTTCCGGGGGTCCGAGGCATGAAATAATGGGAAAATGGTAAAACTTATGAATGGTTCATTATTGGAGCTTGACTGAGGAACTGTTAAGTAAACTGTGTGAGGTTGGAAGACAAAATGTAAAATTTTGTGTAGCAGCATACCACACAGTTGGCACACACATTATAAAATATGAGGGTCTCCCTAGGTAAAAATGTGACCTAAATTTACTTGGACAGTGTCTTTCACATTTTTTTTACATGGATTGGAAAACCTAGCACGTAAAACATGCACCCCTGTAAATTTTAGAAAAATTAAAAAATTTACCACTTCGTGATTTTATGTTCTCTCTAGTTTTTCTTCCACATTTCATCCATTCTAGCCCAAATAATGAACCCTAGAAACCCAAGATTCCATGAGGTTATTATACATATATAAAATTCTATTTTTAGTTCCATTGGTTGTGGATTTATGCTAAAGTATAGTCCAATACCTCCCTTAATTACCATTTTTTATCAAGGTTTTCATATTTCTTCTATCTCCATCAAATGCTCTATATAACTATTTTTTCCTAATAGATATTAGTTTAGGATTAATTGGGTGTTTGAATCAGGATCAAAAGCTTCTATTTAGAGTTTTATATTCAATTGATTTGATATAGGTGGTCTACATGTTATATCCCATAGTCATTTTGTTGATTTCTCTAAGTTTGGTTTCATTCTTAGTTATCTTAGGTTGTGAATTTGATGCCTTTTGTGAGATTTGGTAAAATGGATATCCAAATAATGAATTTAAAACCCTCACAATCCCCATGGGATGCATGAAAGTTGAATAAATCATTTTAGGTCCACCCCTTTGGTACCTTGACATTTTCGAACATTGATATTGGTAAATTCAAGTGTGAGTTTTATTTTTGATAATGTAAAGAAATTGTTGGAAATCATAATACATCTAATTGATTTTGAAATGGAACAATTATAGTGTTACTATATTGTATAATGTTCTATTGGGTTTTAATTAACTGCATAGTAATGGTTCAATATTAATTAATGAAATTTTGTCATATGGTGTATGAATTATGCAAAATATACTGAATGTGATGGGGCGTGAAAATGATATTAAAGGGATTTGTGTGAATATTCCAATGGATTGTGATTTTTATTTGAAATTAACTGGTAGGTGGGTTAGTACATAATAAATGAAGACTGAATGATCTATGTAGATGTGGGGGAATATTATAATATACTGAAATGGATAATGTATGTGAATGAGTGATTATGGTTTACATGTTAGGAATAAGAAATTGGAACTTGGATATATGAAAATGTAATATAGTTGGAAAATTGATTAATGGTTTCTGAAACAATATGTATTCCCTCAATGGTTATTGTGGATTATGATTTATATTTGAAATGGTTGTAATTGGACGTGATATGTTTTGTGCAATGAATGGATATATATATATATGTGTGTGTGTGTGTGTGTGTGTCTATATATATATATATATATAAATATATAATCATGGGCACATGGATTGTTAGTGAGGGTATTTACTAAGTTTATAAGCCCCTTGGTCAAGATGGACTGAGGCTCAAAACACCAACCTACAATTACCATGTTAGGTAATGGGGAGAAACTCTATTACCTAATGGTTACATTCCACCTAGATAGAGGCTTCAAGCTGAGGATAATGTGTTTTTTGTGATTTGATCATCCCTAGTGATATATTAACATGAATTATTACATTATGCATAGTGAAAAATTCCTTAATCACCTATGTGTATAACGTAAATTCCTAACACATAGAACACATGTTGATAATCAATTAATTAGTAACGTTTATTCATAGGAATGATATGTTAATAAAGCTAGAAATAGTTAATGTGTGGATCAATAGTCACCTGAGTTTTCTTTTATTTATTTTTCATTTATATAGTATTTTAATACACAATATGTTAGACTTGGTTTTTGGTAAACATTGTTGGTGGGGGCGTACTGAGCTTAACTCACACGCTACTCATGAACCATTGGGTACCCGAATAGCTATCATGCTTGCATGTTAGGATAAAGAAAACTCCATGTTCATGGGTTTTCAGTCGGACATGGGATGCGAATGGATGAGGTTCCGAACATTGAGTCAATACCATTTTTGGGGAAATTCACTTGATTCCATGTGACCAAACCATGTACGGGGCGCCTCTAGGTGGCTTCCGGAACCGGGACGTTACACTCCCAGGGGATATGCATTTGTAAAATCGCAAGATTATTCTGATCCATTTTTACGGTTATTTAAATAAATCCCTTAAGAATATATGTTGGATAAACTAGATTCAAACTTATAGATTCATAAGTTAAGGAAATAAAATCTATATAATTCATCTATTTTGTCCTTGGATTACCCTTTATGTGTTACCCCTAACATTTACTTTTATTCCAGCCAATGGTTAGTAATAGTAGGACCCGTGATAACAACCAATGTGAAGATCAGTGTGATGAATATACTAATGAGATTACCAATCCGATGGGAGAAGTAATCACAAACATTGTCACGATACTCTATCAGTTAACTCATACTTTGAATTGAAACATGGGTCAAGAGGAATGTTCAACCCCCTTAAGAAAGAACAAGTAACTATCTAAAGCTTCATGAGACAATGGACTCATACTTTTAAGGGATAATATGATCGCTCAATCACCAACCAATAGATCAACTCCATTGAAAAGATCTTCTCCATCCTTCATTGTTCCGAAAAAGAGAAGCTTATCTTGGTTGCTTATCGAATGGAGGGTGAAGCTGATCATTGGTGAAAATTGATCAAAAGAATGAATCAAGAGGAGGATATTGTGGTGTTGGAATGGAATGATTTTCAAAATATGTTTTTCAAAAAATATTTTCCATGCACCCTTCGACTTAAGATGGAAAGAGGCTTCCTTTCTATGAATCAAAAAAGACGACGAATCCATCGGAGAGTACGAGTAAAAAACATTACAAGGATTTCATGATATGCCTCCGGCTTTGTCATTACCCCATAATACAAGGTTGTCCACATCATTGGGGGGTTGAAACGTAGCCTACGTAATGCCCTAGTGATCCGCAACTTTGACAGCTATGAAGAAATTGTCTGATGTGCCCTCACGGTTGAAATGGAGATCAGCAATTCTCATGGGTATCATAGGGATAAGAAGCATAAGTTAGACTCCAATTCTGTCGGTCCTATGGATAAATTTAATGGTTCTATGAAAATACATTACCCCACTTTCTAATGGTTCAAAAAGAAGCACCTCTGAAAATTCCTAATGGGGTGAGGAAATGCTTTAGGAGTGGAAGTGAAGGGAACCTGGGAATTTACAATCGGAAAGAAAAAACCACAGCTGTGATAGAGGAGAGGAATTCTCCATTAAAATCTCTACACATTTTTCATTGTTTCAAAAAAAACTAATGCACCTTGCAAATCAGTTCTCTAATTCAAGAGTTTTCAGAGGAAACCAACAACCTCCAAGGAAAAAAGTCGTTCTTTTTCCATCAATACTGTCGAAGTGAACCCTCACAATGAAGTGGAGATAGGTACAATAGTAATTCATAAATGAATATTAAATATACTTTTTGATTTAGGTTCTATGAATTCTTTTATAACCTAAATTTTATGGAGAACGAACCCTACACCACCACAGATAATTGAATTAAAGATGTCGATGAGCACATCAAATGGGGAAATCATTGCATCCCATGAATATAACACCTCCCATGTCATAATCGAGGGATATAACTTTCCGAAAAACCTCATCATACACCCTCTAGTGGAATTTTATGCAATTATTGGAATGGATTGGCTTTCCCTATATTGATTTAACATAAATTGGCATAACAGGGAAATCACTCTACATGTGGAGAATCAAAACCTAATTCTGTAGAAGTGCAATGAGGAAGATGAATCTTCATTAGCACCATCATCTCAAGAATGGATATTACTACACTATGAGCATGTGTATTCGGCTCAGATGATTGAGACCATGGAAGAAACCATCCTTGAGGACATGCCTATTGTGATGGAATTTTCTGAAGTGTTTCCTGAGAAACTACTCGATCTTCTTCGAAAAAGACATTTTGAATTCTCAATTGACCTTATACCTGGGGTATTTCAAATATACAAGACTCTATATAGAATAGTTGTTGTGGATATTAACGAGCTGAGGAAACAACTAAAAGAGAATTTTGATAAAGGTTTTATATGCCCAAGTGCTTCACCATGTGGTGCACCAGTCTTCTTTGTCATGAAGAACGATGGGTCAATGCGCCTTTGCATCGATTATCGTGAGCTTAAAAGAATTCCGACAAAGAATAAGTATCCTCTCCCAGGAATTTATGTCTCTTTCGATCAAGTTCGTGGGGAACAATAATTATCCAAGGTGGATTTTCTATCAGGATATTATCATGTATGTGTGGAGAAGGAAGATATCCCTAAGACTTCTTTTCATAGTATATATGGTCACAATTAATATATAGTAATTCCTTTCAGACTCACTAATGCAACATCAATCTTCATGGACATGATGAATATAGACATTAATGATAACCTTGAAATATTTTTGCAACAATTTATAGATGATATTCTAATATAGTCTAAAACTAAGGAGGATCATGAGGATAATCTAAGTACTATACTAGATACCATGTGGAAGGAGAATCTCTATGAAAAGTACAACAAATGTGAGTTCTGGTAGAAGGAGGTATCATTCTTGGGCCATATCATCAGAAGAAATGGGGTATCTGTGGATCCCTACAAGATAGCTGCAATTGAGGGGTGGCCGAATCCATCATTGGTAATGGATACCTGTAGCATATTGGGGTTAGCTAGACACTATCAATGATTTGGTAGAAAGTTATCACGATTGTCCAACACTCTGACCTATCTTACTCAAAAGGGGGTAATGTTTTCATCGAGTGATGAATGAGAACAAATATTAAAGGGGTTGAAAAGGGGGCTTATCACTGGGCCCTTGCTCACTTTACCCCCTATCTGGAGGTCTTTTTGTGGAATTTAGTGACGCTACGAAGATGGTACTGGGATGTGTGTTGATGAAAAATGAAAATGTCATTTTTTATGCATCACGGAAATTGATATTTAACGAGAAGAATTATCTAACATATGATCTGAAGTTGGCTGCGGTGATCTTCACCTTAAAATTTCGGCAACATTATCTTTTGGGGGAAGTGGGAAATATATACAGACCACAAAGCCTCAAGTATATATTTACACAGAAAGTGTTGAACATGAACCAACGAAGATGGTTAGAGGTGAGAAAATACCATGACTACTCAATCAATTACCAACTTGGGGAAGAGAACAAGGTGGATAATGCTATATGTAGAGAGGACATAATGATTCTATCCATGATGAGAATTGAGAAGGATCGAATCATTTTAGATTTGATGAAGATGGAAATGGGAATCATAAAGAAGGGAACATAATCAATCCTTTCATGAATGTTTGCTCAACCGTCTGTTTTTTTAATGTTTAAAGGATGTTCAAAAGGATGATGTGGGATTTAATAAGAAATAGGATGCTATCATAAAAGGGAATTCCTTAGAGTTCAATGTAAATGAAGAAGGAATTGTCGGATTTGTGAAAATACTATGTGTTCCATCATGTCCAAAGTAGATTAAGGAACATTTGGATGATGCACATTGTTCAAATATCACTATTAACCTTGGAAATGAAATGATGTATCGAGATCTCCGAGAGCATTATTGGTGGGATAATATGATGGAGGAGATCGCTACGTATGAAACAATGTGCCTGGTATGTCAGCATGTGAAGGCGGAAAGGAAAAAGTCTAAGAGGACGATGCGACCATTTTCCATTCCATCAAGAAAATGGGATAACATCACCATGGACATTGTCACCGGACATCCGAAGACATCCAATGGAAATACTGTAATATGGGTTGTTATTTCTCAACTTATAATGTCTACAAACATCACTTCAATTTGGAAGGATTTTTTCATTGGATCAACTGGAACATATATATATTAGGAAAGTGGTAAGTCATCATGGAGTACCATTATCAATTGTATCCGATTGAGACCCATAATTCACCTCCATGTTTTGGAAGAGTCTTCAACATGCTCTGGATAATGAACTAAACTTAATTATGGCCTATCATTCTTATACTGATGGAAAATCATAGAAAAATATTCAGACATTGGAAGATATGTTAAGATCATGTTCAATGGACTTTAAGAGATGATGGGATCAACATATTCCTATGGGTGAATTCTCCAATAATAACAGTTTCCACTCGAGCATCCGAATGGCACCTTATGAATCCTTTTATAGAAGGATGCATAGAACACCAGCATGTTGGGATGAAGTCGGTGAGTGTAAATTGCTAGGACTAGAAATGGTCGAAGAAATTGTGGAGAAGGTGAAAACCATTCAGCAGCATATCAAGGCAACCCAGAGTCGATAGAAGAGTTTTTCATATAACTGTTGAAGATACCTTGAGTTTAATATTGGAGACATGGAATTACAACACATATCTCCATGGAAGAAGGTCATGAGGTTTGGAAGGAAAGGGAAGGTAAGACCTAGGTACATCGTCCCCTTCGAGATTTTGGATTATGTTGGGGCTCTTGCCAACCCACGAGCACTGCCAGCTACCATGGTCAAAGTAAATGATGTATTTCATGAATCCCTCTTAAGGAAGTACATACGTGACTCCTCACATGTACTCTCTTGAGAGGTATTTCAATTAGAGGATGATAATTCTTACGAGGGGCAACCAGTGAGGATCTTAGGTCAAAGAGAAAAATACCAAAAAAATAAAACAAATCCCCTCATGAAGGTGTTGTGGCGAAACCACATGTTTGAAGAAGGGACGTGGGAATCATATGCAGCGACGACTCAGAGTTACCCTCATCTTCTTTAGTGGGGGAAAATGAAATTTCCAGGGGGAAATTTTTTAAGGGGGAAGATTTTAATGTCCCAAACATTCATTAATGAAATTTCCTCTAGATATAAATAAAAGTCTTACTATGTAAAATTTTTATATAACATTTTCACTTCTTTTGATTTATGTTTCAGGATTTTAAAAATACCATTATGAATTATGACCATTACAAATATAGTCATTGAACAGTGATCACATGATTAGTATAAACATAGGGCTTTAACAAATCCAATTTACTCAAACCAAGTTAGTGACGACATCATCCTGTAGACTTTCCCTATATGAAGCCCATTTGTAAGAGCTCAGAAAGGATGTGGCATAATTGGGCATTTCTCTTGACCAAGCCCAAGCTGAGCGTTAACATGTTAAGCTTGAACAGAGCCTCCTACGAGAGAAGTGGAAGTTGATAGAGTTTACCATCCGATCAATGTTATCTAAGCCACCCCAAGAGTCTGTCACCTTCGCACACCATACCCTTCGGTATTATGTGGGTTTTATAAGGGGTTATGTAAAAGGATCTTATAACTATGATTATGTGCATAATTTTTGTATATAATATTGAATATACATTCATTTTATTATTGTTACTTTGAAAATATTTTTTAAAGCGCTAACAATATTTTTAGTTAATATTCAACTAAGAAATATAGTATGATGAATTAAAGGATTTTTGAGTTAATAAATATTTTATGAAAATATTATTATTATTAAATTAAATTTCATTAAATATAAATAATCATATAATTTTTTGAATTCAATTGTAATTTTTGTTTTGGTTTGAATGTCGTTTTTGTCAAAATCCATGAATTTTCGATAAATGTCGGTTTTTATTTTAAAAGTAAAAATTCATAGATATAGAAAATTATATATAAAAAATTAATTTTATTTTTGGAATCCGGACATTGAAATTATCCAATGGTGATGTTTTCATAATTTTATAAGACATTCTAATTTTTGGGTAAAAAATAAATACCGTTTAAATATATAATGTGTTTTATGACATCCAAATGACCCAATAGTTATGTAATAAAATAATATAAATGCTATTTTCTTCCAATATATGTTCTAATATTAAAATAATGTGATTTTAGATTGGATTTATTTATTTTACAAAACATGAGTGTACCCTCCAAGAGTTGTAAAACATTTTCACTTTATAAATGAATTTCCCTGAGAGTGTGACTTACCTCCACAAAAGAAAACTAATTATTTTAAGAAGTTCGGCCATTGGAATTATAAAATATTTTTTTTCCACTCACCTTTAAAAAAACCATGGGATTGTTTGTGGTATTGATTAGTTTAATGTGTGGTAACCCAAACCTAAATAATAAAGAATTCACTCTCCTTTCCTATATATACCCACCCATGCTTCCACATCCTCTTCACTCAAAGCATTTGGAGTTCATCCAACCTCTCACTCATCTCTCCAGAATCCTATAAAGGTACCCCAATCTTCCATGAAGTCTCTCTCAAGCCTCTCCCAAGCCTTTGGTATCACACTTTCAAGTATAGGATATCTTCATTTCTCATTTTTATCCAATATTCATTAAGATGTTTTGCCCTTTTTTCAATTAAAAATGTTAGGTTATGATTTTTCACCTCCCACATACTTCCCTATATATGTCTGGATGATGAAATCACGATTTCTCTATCATTAACACCTTCCATGTACACCCATTACCATGCCAAAAATTCCATGAGTGATTTCCCTCTCCTCTTTTACATCCAAGTAATTTTTTGTATTATGCATCTAAATTTCATTACTTTTTTTGGAAAACCTATCTATATGACCCATTACTGTCTCTTTCATCTACATATAATGAGACATCCATTTCTCTCTCATTAACCATTTTAATGAATCCTTATGTCACACTTTTATGTAGCTGAAATTGCACCGTGTTTTTCCAAGCCAAGAACATTGTGTAGTGAATACAATACCCATGCCTCTATCAAGGGTATTCACCTTTATTCACATATATATATTTAATGGTACATTATGTTATTTATTCCATATTACGTAATCGTGGAATAAATTATGATGTTGATTGATTATAGGTTATATGATCCATGTGGCACACTTATGCAAGAAATGAATTGTTTAATAAGGGTGTTCCCTGATAGAGCTCCAATGCATTGGGTAAAGTATAATATCATTATACATCATATGAAATGTGTTTTGGATCCTGATTAATCATGTTAAATGTGGTTTTACTCGTGATCCTTGTGAAATGATACTTGTCTCATGAAAATTTCATTTTAAGAGTTGTTGCCACATTTCCATGTTATGATTATCATGTTTTATCCTAACTTTATGTTCATGTTTCTCTTGTGATCCATTTAAATACATATTGCCTAACATGTATCTTAATATTCATATTATTACTTGTTTAATCCCTCGATGGGATTTATAGCTCACCTTTTTCTTATGTACGTGCTCAGGTTATCCCATTCAATTCTTTGTATGTGCGAATGTAATTGTCATGTAAAGTAAGTTTTCAATAAAGATGTTAAATTTCAAGTTTTAAGTTGTTATGTAATGATACTAAGACCAAAGACACTATACCTATTGATCTTATCTATGGTATCAAGTTAATTTAATGTAGTAAATCACGTTTTAGTGTGTAATAAAGAGCAGGGTTGTCATAGGAAGACCATTTGTAAATGGTCGATATCGCATGAATTCCCTTTAGGTTTATATGTCTTAAATTGTGTATGTTCTTACTCGACAACATGTCATTTTTTGTGGTAAGTTGTGCACTATTGGTTTGAAACCATATCAGGAAAATTATAATTAATAAGATGAATGTGGCTCAAAACATCTTGGTAATCTTCACTCTCCTATTATAGCACTCTTCTATATAAAGAGCATGTCCCATATCTTGATATCTTCCTCAGTACACTAAGATAGTGTCATTCTTTGGTCGAGGTAAATCATTAAGCTATTGATATTTTTTGGGTTATATTTCTTAGTTTTTCATGCTAACACATAGTATATATTGAGGCTCAGTAAGTTTGAGTGAATCATGGGTTCCCATGTTGAATCACCTTGGTCAGACTCATAGACTATAAACATTTCTTCTGACTCGACCGCTGGGAGGATGCCACATCAGGCTCAGTTAATGTTAAGCATTAAACATTTTGGGATTGTACCAAATACTTTATTATAAAATGTCTTATGAACTACCTTGAAATAGTTCCTCGGACTCTAGTATAAATGGTTGGGTGGTGTTTTTTTCCTATGAAGCATCACCAGGAGTCATGAATGTGATGTGATGAACACACTCTTTTTAAATGAAATATTCTTAAGATGAAGGAATTACAGTTAGATTTGAAATTCAATAATTATATATTTCGGGGATTATTGAGATAAGTATTCCAAGGGGATTGAATAATTCCCTCTTATTATAGTTCAATTTTTATGGTCTTAAGGAACCATTTTGACGAACATTTCATGGTTAAGGCAAGTATGGTTTTAGGGTTCATAGTGACTTCTATGAAATCTTCTGTAACCAGTTTCAGATTGGAAAATCAGGATTTGACTGTTCATTTTTAATGAAATCATGTCAGGAGCTTCATTATGAAAATATGTGGTGTTCATTATATGTACATTATAATAGTGGAAGTACCATGAATTGGAATTGGATAATTACTTAAGATAAGACCTATGGGGGGAGAACCATTAGTTTGATGTATATCGAGATTATGACATTATCATGTCTCTTTCATAATAGGCTCATGTAACCTCAATTTCGTTTTTTTAGTTGGAAAGATAGTGTTGTCTTGGGTTGTGTTCGCTTAAGTAATGATTTAAGGTACATTTGGTGTAGGAAACCCAACACGATAGTTCGAACAAGACCTCAAGAACATAGTAGTCTTGTAATGTTTTATTTATTTCACAAAGGCTTCCTCAGGACAATAATTTTGAAATTAGAAAAACTCTAGAGTTCTATTTGTTTGAACTGGACTATAATTGAATTGATTTTGAATTTTTGTGTTTAGTAGTAGGGTCTAATTTATAATCGAGCATTAGAATGATGTTCTAAAATTTGGAACCTTTCAATGATATGTTTTTGGACTGAGGAAAAGGATCAAGGAGTTTCTCGAAGGTCTAAGTGTGTTTCTAGTGTTCCATAATTCGAAATGAATGTGTAAGAAAGGATATAGAGGGACATGGGTTTTCAGAAACCTTGTGGCCCACAACAAGAAACAATGATAAATTGATCAAAAAGGGTAATTTTAGTTAGGCATCTACTGTGCACAGTTTTTGAAAATGGGAACCTTGCCCACACAATATACATTTTGAAATAGTACCCTCGAGCTATTCACTAAACAGTTTACCCACGGTTTGAAAAACCCGAAAGGTCACACCATGTGTTATTCCCTGTTTTATGAAATTTAAATGAAATAAAATGAAGTAAAAAAATAACGCACACACCCATATCCCTTACATCATACTCATGCATGAGCAACCCTTGTGTCCCCTTCGATGCGCGATGGCCCAATGTTAGGTTTTTCAGAAGGTCCCTTGGGTCGCGTTAAAGTGTCTTCCAAAAGTCACCACCAAAGGAGAAGAGATTCAGGTAGTTTCCGTTCACCTCTACCAAATTAATTAATTATTTATAATTGTTTATTGGTTTCACCGTTATTATATTGAAACTTATTGGTGTCTTATCATTTTTAGTAAAATTATTTGTAGTGTGTTGGACCATACCATGTAGTTTTGAGTCACCATGTCTAGGGAAACATTCCTACAAAATCATATGTAAGAATATATACATGTAGGTTCCCATGATTAATGTATATTCAACTGTTGAATTGAATATACATATATGAATCCAGGTCTTCCTATATAAACATATTAAAATTCATACATAAGTGATTGGAGACAAGTATGTACATATAAGAATATATTTAAGGACCCCTTGAACATGTTCATGGTCATGGGGATGTGTGAATATTGGATAGGTGTCCTAATATGTATGATAAGGGTCATATTTTTAGTGGGGGGGGGGGGGGGTGGTAGTAACATCATTGATTTAGAAAGAGTCATGAGCGGAAGTGTAAAGTTAGGATTGATCCTATGGTAGGGTCCCATTACTTTTCCCATTTAAATTTAATAATGTATCAAGTAATTTGCTACACAATTTTAATTCAGGTTTCTCCATGTGTTTTAGTTTCTCTAAAATGATTTCCTTTGGTAAATTAGATGTGATGCTTTAGGGAATAAATTATTTTTTTGATTAAAAAGTTATAAATTTTTATTAAAATCCCTTCAATAGAGATGTGGTTTATATAAGCTAAAATGTATTAATTTGAATTTTCCTCTTTCTTGTCCCATTGCACTGATGATTCCTTTTTCCTTGATGATATTTTGACATATAAAGTGTTTAGGAAGTGGCCCCTTATTTCATTAGGAAAACATAGTATCCCTATTAAATTGATGAAATAACCAAGGCACCATCCAAGTGCTTGGTACCATTTTTAGATTAGAATTTCAAGTATATGTGATTTTCTTTTTTCATTGACACCACATATGTGAATAATGGATTCTTATAAATACAGTTGGAATGTTTTGTTTAATTTGATGAGTTGAATTAAATGGAACGGTAAATGCAAGATGAATAACCTTAAAATGATTTTTTTAGATTATTTTTAAATGTATTGAATGATATCAACACCATTGGTTTACATGGATTCCCATTTAGGAATGCCTTGGATCGACTCAATGGTATATTATATTCATAGCCTAGATGATACATGGATTCCCATGTATGAATGGAATGTATATTCTTAATGGTTATTTATATTTATACGATATATGATACATGGATTCACATATAGGTATGTCATGGATGATCTCAGTGGTATATTATATTCATACCCTGGTTGATATGTGGATTCCCAAGTAGGCATGCCCTAGACAGACTCAATGGTTTATTATATAAATACCATGGGTGATACATTTATTCTGATGCATGAATTCCATGGGATGCACCGAACCATGCTACCAGTAGATATGACTTTCTTGGACTCGTGTAGGACATGTCAATATACATGCTCCTAGGACTCTATGTTGTGTAGTTATTGAGTTTACATCCAACAACTAATGGGACTCTATGAGGATTCCATGGTCTTCTAAAACATGGATCCAACCATTTGATGAATGAAACTATCATTATATGAAAAGGTTGTGATTGTATTGTTATAAATATACTATATGGGATCTTAGATTTATGTACCACATTACTTGATTAGGGTGGTTCTTGGTTTCCCACTCGCGATCCCGAGTGTTGCATAATTGTGTATCTAATTATACAGGGATGTATGGAATGGTTCCTATCCACCTGTAATTACTATATAAATACATGGTGAATGATCAGACATATTCTAGCTATGATATGAAGTAGGTGTAGCCATTAGGTGTACTTTAAAAAACTATGAAGGTGGCTATTCATTTTTTGAGTTTTATTTGTCTTCAGTATGTAGGCACACTTCTTAAATTATGTAACACTGTATAGATTGGGAAAGAAATAGTGTGTGACAGACTACTGATATTTATATATCACACCCTGTCGGGTACACATAGTAACCTAGTAGACCTTATATATGCTGGATCTTAGTTAATTGATGTATTTTTTTGTACCTTGTTGTTGAAAGAAAAGGACTGAGATAGATCTCAGAATTCTCATGGAGATCCCCCATGGGGAATTTCTATATTTTATCAATTTTCGGACAATAATGTAAATAATGTTGTATGTTTAATGATTTATCTTTTGTACCATCCATAATCCAACCATTGTATAAACTGGTATTGGACACTTTTGTTCAGTTATATAAAATATAGCTTTCACCTCATTGTCATTGTTATTTACTTCTACCATTGTTTATTCCAATTTATAAACTATTATATCTAAGTGAAATCTATGAAAGAGGGTATATTATCTTCACAATCACCTCTTGAGATCCTTGCTTCTAGTTAGAAACCTCTAGCACATGGAGAGACCCACTTTAGTCCATGTGACCAACCGATATGGATATCAGTTTAGTGGTAGTATGGGTCAAGATGTTACACTATGTTCCCTTGTAAAATTTGGAAAAATTTCAAATGTTCCACTTTGTGATTTTAAGTTCCCACTCATTTTTCATACCCATTTCCTCCATTCTATCACTGGTGATGAACCCAAGGGACCCAAATACCCTAGTGGGGGTCATCCATTGATCTTATTCTATTTGTATCATTGTTGGTTGGGGATCAATGATCAGGGAGATTTAAATCCATCTCCTACATATGTTTTTTGGATTAGAGTTTCCATATTTCTCTTATCTCCATACAAATAAGAAAAGGCATAGTTTTTTGGTAAGATCTCGGATGAATATTCAAATAGACGATGAATCATGATCTAAGGTTTTTATTGGTTCCATGTTTGGAAATGGATTTGTTGTATGTGGTCTACAAGTTATCTCCCATAGTCGTTGGGTTGATTTCCTCATGATTAGTTGCATTGATGGTTATAACATGTCATGAATTTGATATCATCAGTGATATTTGGTAAAAAAATATGTCTAAAGGATGAATTGAAAACCCTCAGGATCCCAATGGGATGAATTGAGGTTCAATAAGGTGTTTTAGAGACCTCAAATAGGGTGCATCAATTTTTCCTTGTTTAGATATTGGTAAAGTCAAGTTTGAAATTGATGTCTGATAATGTAGAACCCTTGTTGAACATGTTAATATGTCTAGTTGAGTTGGAAAAGGAACATTTATATTGTGACTGTATTGGAAATATATTAAGGGGTTCTTTGGTATGACATAGTAATGGGTTAACATGAATTAATTTATATTGTGTTAATTAAGGTATGAATTATGGTGAAAACGCTGAACTGGAAGGGGTGTGAAAATTGGTTTAAAGGGTTTCGTCTGAATATACCATTGGATTTTGTTTTGAACATAAAATACATGGGGGGTTAATACATGGGAAATGATGAACTGGTTATGTGAGTAAACATGTGGGAAGGGTTGAATATGATAAATCTATTAAAGAAAGAGAATTAAGGATTATTCTAAATGAGTTAGGCATAAGGAATGGGAATTCTGATATATTAAAATGTAATGTAAATAGTAATTTGTTTAATGGGTTGTTGTATAATATGTATCCCCATGTCAATTTTAGTGGATATTGATTTTTATTTATAATGGATTTATTTGATTCTGATATGGTATGTCTAGTTAATGGATATATATAATCTTTTTCACATGGCATGGTACTATGGGGGTATTTAATTAGGTTCTATCCCTATAGGTCGACTTGCACTGAGGCACCAAACTCCACCCCACAATGTATAGGATTGGGAAGGGTATAAATCACTATTCCCCTAATTGTTTTATTCCATCGGAACTCGGGCTTCGTGGTGTGCATAATGTGTTTGTTGTTATGTGATCATTCATTATGAGATATAGACTTGTCTTATTCTCTATTCCCAGTACACAGGTAATCTACTCTAAGGATTAAATTATTACCAACTCCCAATTTCTTCCTACCATATCTATAAACTCCAAATAGTTCGAAAATTATCAATAGAAACTCATCTAATACCACTTTGTAATGTCCTTGTTCTGGGTGCCTCAAAAACATGACTTAAACCTGGTTGGTCACATAACCTCAAACACATTTCCCCAAAGGTCATGGGCTACTGAAAAGTTGTGAGGGCTACTATAAGAGACTGGGAAACTATTCCCTCATTTATAGTGTATAAACAGTGGAAAAAAACAATAAACAAGAGCAGAAGTAGTGATACCGTACAACAAAGTAAATAGTGGAATAATAATAACATAAACAACTACAACATATATATAAACAAAGATGCATGTCACTTGTATCTAAAAAAGTATCCAAACATGGTACAATACTGGAAACACAATACTGAACCAATGTACAGAAAGAAATAAACACAAATAGCCTCTCCAAGTTCAGTATGGTCCCATACTCTCCAGCTCCAACAAGAATCAAATACCTAATAAAGAAGGGAGCTTTCCTTTATCTACACCTAAAACCACATAATCTATTTGGGCCCAAAATCATGACCCAAATATTGTTTGAGATGAATCGAAATAGGAAACCACCAAAAGATCTGGGCATAATAGTTACTGAATGTTTGTAGCAGGTAGTAAGCAGAAATGAAAGCTATCGTGGTCTAACCCATCTGGTCACACAAAGAATATAGTAATGTTAACAACATCTCTGGTATCTCTCACAAATAATACACCTGGTATACTTAACATCGACAATTTATACATGACCTCTAGGCATCTCTCACGGTCAATACCCCTAGGTCAATATAGTATAAATAATCATAAACAACCTTCAGATAGCTCTCCGGGTCAATACCCACTGGGTCAAAATCTACACCAAGGATCTCATGGTCCTGTGTACATAAACATGGAAACCCCTACAGTTTTCTTGGACCAAGGATCTCACGATCTTTGAATTATTAGGGTGCATACAACATTCATTAAAGGCTATACATGCAATTAAATCTATTACATGGATCAACATTAATCGAAGCTTAAAAACATACATCACATATATCAAATAAACTCCATCCTAAACAACTCAAGGCATGGAAACACGGTATGCCTCATGGGAAACCTAGAACAAACAACCATGAAAATCAAAATAATGGAACACACCCATGGGGTGTACCATAAAAAAGGGTGTACAATCGTATACATTGGAAAAACCCTTAATCAAGCAACCAAACCATAGAAGGAATTAAACTGGATCAAAATCCAAAGTACAAAATAACCCAACATGGGTATTCAGCCAAATTAAGAAAATATAATCCATGGAAAATCGAAGAAGGTCACAATACACCTACCACTAAGTGGTAGAGTAAACACCCGGGAACGTCAGCCCATGAATCGGCCATGAACGTTGTATATCTACAAAACGGTCTAAAACATTCAACTATGAATAACTCATAGGAGGGGATAAATCAGTAAGAGAGGATCTAGAAGAAGGATGAACTCACAAGTTGGGTTCCAAAACATGCTCCAGAGTTCTAATCGGACCATGGATGGAGAAATGGTGGCTCAGACTTTGATTGATTCTCTCAGTCGCTCCTGGATGAACCAAGGATAGAAGGTCTTTATGAAGATTAGGTGTGACTCCACACTGATTAAATGACTAAAAATAAAAGTACAAGGTGTAGTCATTTGATGTACACATAGTGTACTAGCTTTAACATGTCCCCTATTTAGGAGGTCTTCCAGGTCACCTTACACAACCATACACTCGACCGTTAAATGGCCAGTACATGGCATCACATGGCAACTGGGTACACGACGTGTACTCAGGAGTACAAGGTGTGTAATTAGAAAATTTGAAAAAAATCCCTTTTCCAAAAAAACCAAAATTCATTTTCTAAACTGAAATGAAGATAAAGTTTCATACAAACTTCCCCTTAAAACAATTCATCTTAGAAGTTCCCTTCCGAGGGTTAAAAAGATGATACTTCAAACAACTTTGGCCACTGTGACTGTATGTCAGCCTCATTCTCCAAAGTCTCATCCTATACTCGACTGTGCTACAATAGAACTTGTTCCAAAGAAACATACCGACCATAGAGAACCATTGTATTGTGATCCACAATCCAAATAGGTGATCCTAAAATGATAAATCCACTTCCAACTCAACCTCCTCGGGTTGGAAAATGTGAGACGAGTCTGAAAAGTAGTGTCATAGCTATGAAACATGAAATATGTCATGCATATTCTGGTACCTCTAAGGTAACTGAAACTGATAGGAAACCATACTTACTATTTCAAAAACCTCAAATAGTTTGACATATCTTAGTGAATGTTTCCCCAGTTTCGTAATCCTCATGTGTCCCAACCATGGTGTGACATGCTTGAAAACCCGATATTCGATCTCAAGATCAAGAGGTCATCTCTGTCAATTAGCATAACATTTCTGGTGAGACTCTACAGTTTCCATTCTCTTCTAAATCTACTCCACAAGATTAGTGGACTCCTGGACAAGACAAGGTCGTATCATAGCATCATCTCCTACCTCCTTCCAACATTGGATTGATTGACATGGTCTACCTTACAAAGCCTCATAATGTGTCACCAGTATCATTACCAGAAAAATAATATTTTAAGAAAACTCCACTACGATATTTCTCTCTCCAAAAAAGTCCTTGGAATCTTGGACACATCATCAAATAATATCCTCCATAACCTGAATCGTGCACTCGGACTGGCCATCTGTCTATGGATTTTAAACTATACTCTAAAGTACCAATGTAAAAAAATCCCTTTTATAGTCCATACCAGACAAAAGAAATATACTGGGCCCCCCCCCGTCTGAAATGATATAGTTTAGACCCCTTGCAAGCATACAATCTCCCAGATGTACGACCATCCAAGCTCATCAACACTGAATGGTTCCTTAATCTGAAAGAAAATTGAAACCTTTGGGAGTTTGTCGTGATCAACTGACACGATATCATTACAACGATATCTCCAGCATTTGAAAATCACTACAAAGAACACCCCTAATCGTTCCAGTGATGCTGCTGTCATTTTTCCATTAAATATGTGAAAACGAATAAATCAAAAGTCATAATCGTGTACTCATTTCAATTAAAGGTCAAACCCAAAATGACATTAGCAAAAATGGTCCTAAATTCATTCCTTAAAACACATTTTGGATTTTCAAAAAAAAAACCCACCCCTAACTGGAGGCGTTTTTAAACTATCTCATTAAAACCATACTCACAGAAAAAGAATGATAATGAGTCATATCATCACTAGATGACTTATTTTAGATATTCATGGTTTATAAGGCTGGCGTATTCTAACAGAAAAATAATGCCCTTTTCTTAGGCACCACATGCTCACAATAAACTCGTTCAATGATTCCTACATGTAACATTCGGTGACACTCCAATGTCACACCATACCTTGATAAAAAAAAGTGTCACACCATAGCATGAGAAAAATGTAATTCTTTATCCAACCCACTGTAGTTATTACCTTTTTAAGCATTACATCTGAGTCCAACTAAAATATTGTCATAACGTCAGATCTAACAACCCTGAGTCTAAAGAACTCATCAAGGTGGTTGTTACCCTCGTACAAGTGATACATTGGTGTGAATCCAAAAATCCCACCTAAAAATTGACTAAACCGAAAATGAAGTCTTCCTGGAAGCCACATCAAGGAAGTGGGGGGCATCATGAGTCTGTCCAAGGTGTTCATACACGGAAACTCAAGTGTCACCCAACATTAACCAAGACTCTACTAAAACCATGCATTCAGTGCAGAACAAAAAAAGATATCATGAACCAGTACTACAACATATAACTGTAGAATTATGTATAAGCAACACACTATTAGTGCACCGTTGGAGATGTCAAGAGAGGGGACATGCATTACTTTTAAAAAATACCACACTAAGAGTACTTCAAAGATTGCCATAAAATAATAGCAGAACCACTACTGGTCGACCTCTGAAATGAATTAAATATTTAATTACTGATGAATATTCATTCAATTGATCAAAAAATATTTGTGATACCTTGAAAGCACAAACCTAAAACAACACCGACAAACTTCAATGTAATTCATGTAAAAATGGCCATTTCCGAACCATCCTTTATTGTTATCTTGTTTCCTGGAATGAAAACATTAGAAATTGAACTGACATGAGACTCCCATCCTAGGAGTTTTATTTACTTTGGGAACGGCTATAAACACTCAAATGAGTTATCTTAGAAAAATCATAAATGCACATGTTTCATTTCATGACACATGATCACCACATCACATCACTTGGCATGAAACCAAAAGATAAACTGACCGGACACAGGTGACACAGAAATTCATCCTATGAAGTGTGACAGAAAAAGTCTCATAATGTTTTGTTCACTATACATTGAAGATAACATAAGAACATACACTAATGATCAATTCTTAATGATTTAACTGAACTCAATGACTCATTAAGCATTTAACACTCGACAGGTATCACATAGGTCGACATATACTACCCTGAGCTAACATGATCAACGACACAATCTATGGTACTAGGTATATGGTGTCCACACTATGTATCCTAGTACTAGACATCTCACACAGAAACAGGCTCAAAATCATTTCATTAACACAACCATTAACACAGGTGACGATGTCCCAAGTCATCCATCACTGAAGAAAAAGAATATTTTCACGACCTCATATCCATCAACCATGCACGAGGAATATCTAAACCCAAGAACAAAGTGATGCTCAAGATTGTTCCAAAAAAACTCAAGCCACAATGACCACCCCTCTAAACATGGATGTCATTTAAAATCATAATTCATACTAGGGACAACGACACCTGGATCTCACCAACGTCCAAATCTCATAGTGGAAATGAATAAAACCACATAAAATAGTTCTAACTACCAGAAGATATCATCTTATGAAGCATAAGCATCAACATACACACCAAGGGAATGCAAAAACAGATTCACTAGGATTAAAAGCCTATGGAAATCCACATTAACTCCATAACTCATAGTAAAACAGGAAAGTCTCACCAAATTTCCTCTAAAACCTATAACAACTCTAACATTACCTCAAGAATAGTGAGTTAACACATAAGAACATTTTTAAAAACCAAGTCAACCAACAAGGATCTTGTTAAACCAACCTGGGTCCATAAAAAGGGAAGCCAATAGAAGTTGTTTAACCACATAAGGCACGAACATAGAAGAAGCTCATTCAATTAAAACCCCCTTCCAAAGAACGTAAGGAGAAGAACCCCACAAGAGATCTTCAAATGGTAAATAGAAATGCCATCCCATTATAGGGATCCTTGAAACGATACACAGATGAGGGATCATACTTGGGAGTCCCTATAGGTAATAGGTCTCACGAACTCATATCCTAGAAGGAAAGTCTCAAATGGGAAACATACTCAAAAGAAAAACTTCAAGACCAATATCTTGCAACTAATCACATGTCAAATTTCTCAACTAACTTGGACCGAACACCCAACTAATCATTTACGCATTAGTTTCGCTACTAGAAGAGAACTGCAATAGTAACAGGAGGAATAACTCCAACCTATGAAAAAGATACATGATAACACCTATATGGAGTTCTCATAATGCTCCACAGGTCCCACTATCACGATATATGTGAAAAAATAATTAGTAAGGACTACTCATAGGTCCAAAAATGACACAAGGGGATATAATAGGAATAGAAAATCAAAGGGTACAAAAGATGACCACACTATAAGTAGAACTCATACTCAGTGTGTAAACTCACACTCTTATATCGGCATGTATCCCCACCTTCTTATCCTTGTAAACATCACTGGAACATGGTGTGACATCCCAGAACCTAGTTTTTACTATAGTCTTTCCCTCTGGCCATATTTTTTTGCACGACCAAACTCACATGGGTTTTGTCTATAGAAAACTATACAGGTTGTACTTATTCTAAATGATGTGTTCACCCTTGACATGACATGTAATAATTATGTTCAAAGAACCTGTTTCATCAGTAAAATGGTTAGATAAATAGTCAACGGTGGGTACAAGCTAAACACAGCACGTACAACCTAAGTTTCTTCCACCTATGTTGTTGGACACATGACCAGATACCCGGTTCTCTACACATGACATTTACAATCTAGAAACGGCGTTTTGAACCAATAGTTTTTCAACCTCGTGTCTCTATCACATAGTCAATCACACTGTGAAGCATTACATGGCATGTACTCCCAGTACACGACTTGTACTTAAGAAACTTTATAACATCCAGAATAGAAGAACACATGGTCTTGTTCACGACCCCACACACCATGTAATCTTTGTTTGTAGACATTTAGTCTTTCATAATTATCTACAACCCTTACAAACATAAATTTTTTTCCAAGGAATGATAAATTCTGACCCGTGAGATCCCACATCCCTATGAATCAATGTTTGGAATCCTTATTCATATCATAGAATGAAAAAATTAAATAAATGTTTTTTCTATGAACAATAAAATTCCAATCCTTGAGGGCCCATAGCACATCAGGGATCAATTATTGGAGCACATAAAATTGAAACTTTACATATTCCAATACCCTATAAAAAATAACGGTAGTCTATCATGAAATCTATCACAACAAAAGGCATATCAAGCACAACATCTATCACAACAATATTCCATCAGTAATGCACCCAAAATAGCTTGACAAGAATGAATGACATGTGATATCTATAAATTTTATATATAATTAATGAGATAGAATACCCCCATATCATCGGGTTGCAATAGAAATTGAACCTCATTAATATCAATGACAACAACACCAACACGGGAATCACCGAACGGTGAAAACAAATCATTTATAGCAATTGAAAAACCAGAATAATTGCAATATCTGAGGTAACCTGGATTTTCCCTGTTCATGGGTTAGCAACTATTGGGAATATCTTATTAACGACTACCAATTTCATCATATCCTTGTCTATAATTTCCAAATAGTAAAACAAATCTGAAAGTAAAATCCTCTGATACCACTTTGTAACCTCCTTGTTCTGGATGCCGCCAAAATGTTCCACAAACCTGGTTAGTCACACAACCTAAAGCACATTTCCGCATATAACAGAGGCTTCCAACAAGTAGTGAGGGCCATGGTAAGACATTGTGTAGAATATTCACTCATTAAAAGAGTATAAACAATAAACTAACAATAATAAACAATATTAGATGTATTAATACCGTACAAAAATGTAAATAGAGGAAGAATGATAGTATAAACAACTGTAACGAATATATAAATAATGGTGCATGTCTCATGTATCTATGAAACAATCCAAAAATGATGAAAAATCAATACTGAACCAAAGTAAAAAATTAATTAAACACCAATAGCATCACAATCCTCGACATGGTCTAATGCTCTCCATCTCCAACAGAAATCATGTACCTAATTAAGAAGGAAACTTTACCTTATCTTCCCCTGCAACTATATAATATTTTTGGGCCCAAAATCTTGACCCAAACATGTTGTGAGATGAATCCTAGTAGGAAACCACCAAAATATCATTTCCCTAACAGTCAGTGAATGTATATAGAAGATAATATACAGAAATGAAGCAATAAACATTGAAGTACTCAAAAGTATACAATCCTATAGTATTAAATTACATTCATTTTCATTATTAACATGTTTAAATCATTGAATAATGCATCCTCGAGATCTGGCCTAAACTCGGTATCCCCCTATATAATAGTAAAAACTGACGTCTCAGAAGACCATCTAGACAATCAAGTAAGACCGAGTCCATGCTTAGGCATTGGCCTAGGAAATTCATCAAAATTATTCATTTATTCACAATGGACCCTCTAGGAATGCTCTCACAGTCTATCCCCTATGGTATCACATACGTAGAGAAAATATAATGACCTCATGGGTAGCTCTCACAGTCAATGCCCATGGTCTACAGAGCATCAATAATTTTTACACTACCTCCAAGTAGTTCTCACAGTCAATACCCCATCGTCCAACATAGTATAAATTATCATAAAATACCTCCGGGTAGATATCACGGTCAATAACAGGCTGCCCAATAACAACAACAAGGCTCTCACAATTCTATGTAAATAAACATGGAAACCACCACTATTTTTGTTGTCCAAGGCTCTCATGGTACTCAGATGATCAATGCACATACAACAATAATTAAAGTCATTACATGCAATTCAAACTATTTCATGGATCAACATTAATCAATGCATAAAAGAAAGTATCACATATAACCAATCAACTCCATCCTAATCAAATCAAGGCATTGAAACATGGTATACCTAACAGGAAACCTAGACTAAACGCCCTTGAATAACCAAACAAGGGAATTTACCCATGGGGTGTCCCATAAACTAGGGTGTACAATATTATATATAGGAAACAACCTTTAATCAAAAAACCAAACCTTAACATGTATTAAATATTATCAACATCCAAAATAAAAAATATCCAAAAATGGTTATTCATCAAAATTAGTCTTATATAATCAAAATATAATCAAAGAAAGGTAGAAAACACCTACATTGATGTGTTATAGTGAACACTCCCGAATGTCGGCTCTTGAATCGGCCATGAACATTATAGATCTATAAAAAGTCCAAATAAGATCAACTTTGAACAACTCTTGAGGGAGGAGAAATCAGGAATATATTATCAAGAAGAAGGAAGAACTGTCCAGTGGGATTCCAATGCCCCCTCCAGAGTTTGAATCAGAACATGGATGGAGAAATGATGGTTTGAACTTCGATCATCGCTCTCATTCACTTCTAGAACAACCAATGTTAGAAGAAGTTATTTTTTGAGATTAAAAATGACCCCAAACTGATTAAATGATTAAAAGGAATAGTACATGGTGTCTTCATTTAATGTGCATGTCGTGTAGTATCCTTAACTAGCCTCTGCTTAAGGTGGTCTTCCATGTCACCATATTAGGCCATGTACCCAAACATTACATAGACAGTACATGGATACATGTGGCAAATAGTTACATAGTGTGTACTCAAAATTACATGGTGTGTACCTAGAAAATTTACAAAACATTCATTTTCCTTTAAAATAACTCAAATTTATGATCCAAGAATGAAATGATGATCTGGGTTCATATAATATTTCTTGTAAAATAATAAATTTTATTAACTAATAGGTAGTCATTTAATCATCAGGTATTAGTACAATTTTTCCACTATATGGTACTTATTATAATAAAGAAATCATGTTTATGGAAATATGACTACATTTCTCCCTTCGGTCATAAATATATGTTCTTTCAAAACAATGTTTTATAAAAACATTTTACATTTTTTTATAATCTTAGGATATGATTATTAAAATAAATGTTTCCCATGTTTTATCTTTCAAAAGAAATATTTTTTTTAAAAGAGTTTTCTTGTTATAATCTTATTGATAAAATTTTCTAAATATTTTAATATGAAAAAAGAATTTTAAACATCTACAGATTTATCCACCTTCATGAGTGTCATTTATTTGAATCATCCATATCATGTTTTCAATATTTTTTATAAGAAAAATGGATTTTTAATAGTATGTACCGTCATTTTTATAATGTGGTTTTCAAATAAAATATGTTTAAATTTTTTTTCTAGCTTCTTTTATACATTTTAAATGATTGTGATTTTTGAAATGTTTCAATGTTTATATTTTATGATTTATAGGAAAAAGGGTTTAAAAATGGTTTCAATATTCAATTATATGTTTTTATATCGTCCTTTATATTATTTAATGATTATTTTTAGGGAAAATAGTTTTCAAAATGTTTTATATTTTAAAATTATTTTTTCTAATAAAATATGATATTTTTCTAAATAAAATTTGTATACGATATTTGAAAATTATTTTCAATCTAGGATGAAATCCATTTGTGTTAATTATGAATTTTCAAGGGATATAATCCATGAGTTCTATTCAGACGGATTCTATGAAAGGTTTATGTTTTTATGGAATGATTTTTTTTATAACAGTTTCTATTTGAGGGGTTACAAAATTATGAAACCTATTTCTCATTCATCGATTATATATTTTTGAAACATATTTATCCTTCATGGGTTATATTATCAAGAAATTCAATTATTTTCATGGATTTTTATTTTATGAAATGATTATCAAACTTTTCTATTGGACACATGTTTGGACATCATGAGATGGTTATGATACCCATTTCATTTCATCTTTTATGATATGATTTTCATGATTTTGTTTCACATTTATGTATGAATTAATTAAGATAAGGGTGGGATATATACGTCTATAAAATGAATTGGAAAATATTTTTATCTCATTAGAAAGTAATGATATTCAATTGGAATTAAGGGTTTGATAGTTAATTTTTATTTTCATGTTATCATACCCTTATGCTCATTTTGTGCCTATGTATCTCATTTTTTACCCTTATAATGCATTAGAGAACACCCATTTCATATGTTATCATTCATCAAGTTATAATTAATGGTATTAAGTAATAATACTAAAGTTGAATGTCGTTGTGGTAATAATTGATGATATTTCACCATGTTCGAATATTTATTTTGATGATTCAAAATACAAAAAAATATTGTGGTCCTCAAGAATGTATTTCTTGTAATATGCTATATATTCTTCTAAAATGATGTAATACTTATTTTTGATAATCCTGGTTCCTTTTAGTTTTTATTAAAGGAATATATTTGTAAATATATTGAATCTATAATGAGAAAAACATTGTTATATCCCTAGGGAAATTTATAAGAATACACATAGGGATTTATCTAACGATTTGAATACTTTTTCATAGGATGTGTTCATAATTTTTACATCATATAAGTGATTTTTCATGATGCAAATTTTTTTATCTACTATAAGTAGTTATTAGACTATGGTTTCGGGTTTTAGTTAATGATGGGAAATAGATGGAATTGGGTTAAAAATAAATATGATAGGAAATTGTTTAATGATCAGTCAAATGGGATGATCACTAGAGTGAAGGATATTGTGATAAAGCGTAATCATTTATCATCGAACATGATTAACAATGTGTATCTTAAAAAACCCTCATACTCACCATTGAAGGAAAAATGTGTTTTTCAGTGTTCAGTAAATGGGAACCATGGAGGAAAGAAGAATCGGTTTCTTTTGTGTCAATAATTTGGAAAGAATAACCTAATTTATTGTCTAATAGGAACAATAAACTTTTTGGATTGTAGAAATGATGGCCTCAATATAAGTAACATAAATGGAAAAATTATGGGTTCTGTAACTGCAATGGATGGTAATATTGGTCTCCCTATGAAATCATTGAATGTTATATTCTTTATGTGTAGTATTAATGGAAATTTTTTAAACTAATGTACTAAGAGTAATTATCTTAATAAAAACCTACAAGGTGGTATGTGTAATTTTTCTATTGGAGATACTGATGAAAATATAATGGAAATTTGAATGAAAAAATGTATTAAGTAATGTGATTTGGTATACTAGTTAATGTCTTAAGGAATAATTAGAATAATTGAAGTGTTTATATATTTAGAAGAAAGAATTATGTTACATGATTGGTGAAATATATAATGATTTTTTAGCATGTGTTTTTTTATCTAATAAATTTCATGAATATGTTGAATAGCTCTAATGGAATAGAAATGTTATTTAATTAAAATATTATGTTCATTGGAAACACATAATTATGTGAAATATTAACCTTAATATGATCGATATGTTAATATAACGATGTTTGGATAATGATATGATACATATGAATAAGTAAATTGGATGGTATAGATTAACTTTTATGTAATTATGGATTTGTTGAAAAGTTGTTTTAACTATCATCTATGGCATTTTCATCAGTATTTTATTTAAGGAATTTACCTAATAATTTTTTTAATATGGAAATAGGCATGTTTTCAATATAGATATGTTTACCTTGATTCAATATAATATAGGAAGAAAGTATTCGCTGGATTGGTTTGCGATGGAAAATAGAAAATCAATTTTATACAGGGGAATAATGTTGAGCTTATTTTAAAATAGTTACATTATTTTTAATGCTCTATATATTCATCATTCATAAGGGTTACAACATTAAACATTTAATGAATGGATTAAGTTAAAGATAAGATGTTGTTTTAGAGATTAAAGTGTAATATCTCAAAAGAAGGATTTATGCATATTTATTAATATTTTATAATCTTTATGTTTTGATAAATATATATAGAATGACATATCTCACTATTTATGGATATCATGATATGTTAATTCTACAGGAATGAAAAATTATACTTTGTTTATTTGAATAAGATATTAATTGGAAATTGTTCAAGGAACAACAATTTGTGGTGTTGTCCTCATTTCACATAACTATATATTTTCAGGAAATTTCTTTAACATTACTAAAAAGTTTTTGAAATAATGTTTTTTCCTATTGTCATAATTTTGGATGATATCAGTGACCCTTTTCAAGCCTATTTATGTTATTGCTTTCTAATAATTTATATTATGACAACCATGTTCTCTATCACTTGCAATCATAACATGATAGAAAAATATCTCTTTAATGTCCATGTTTCAACATTCAATTTATGTTTTACAATATGTGAACCCAGATATGAGTTACATTTGGTAACTGGTATGGTTCCCAATTTACCTATTTAAAAAAAGTTTTATTGTTCATTTTTTTGTGTGGGTTCCTGTAAGGAAATATTCAAGTATTAATCATTTGATAACCTAGAAGAATATTGGAGGAGAAATTCATTTAAAGGGGTCTAGAATATAACAACCTGAGATTTTTGTGAAATATTTTCATTGAATAAATTTATTCTTTTTTCAATTATTCATTTCACACAAAATTGAATATCCTTTGTTATACAAAAGAGCGTTGTTTGGATTGCATTATACAAAACACCATTTTTATATTACAGTACCCGAAAAATATATATTATCATTAGCTATAGGGAACACTATTTTTTTCTTGTTCTGCACACAATACCAAGGCCCTTTGATAGCATGTGCTACACACGTGATTGATTTTTACAAAACTATGAATATAAAATTAATATTATTATTAAATTACTATAGTAGCTATCATATAGTTGTTGGAATAGAAGATAAGAATAGTATTAACATAATTGATAAAATATTATTTTCTCATGTTTATAAAATTAATCCATTTGTTATAAATTTTTATAATTGAATGAATCAACAATTTGAAAATATTGAAATTCCATTACTATGAAAAATAGTTTTCTATGTAAGAACAAAATTTTATCTCAATAAATTAAAAAAACAACATTTTTGATTAATTTTTTCAACAAAATATATTTAATATATATTAAATAAATATTTTTATACTCACCCACTATAATTTTAGTTATATTGAAATAAATCAAATTGTATAAATTAAATTATGTATTTTTTTAAAGTCATTTTTATAGACCTTAAACAGAAAACCCATTTTAAATATAATTTTCAACATTTATATAAAATTTTTTAAAATAATCATCAATTTATAAATATAAATATAAAAAAATACTTTTGGTGAATGTTTGTTATTATTTGGAGAACATTCATAACTTAATGAATAGTAAAGATTACTGAATTTTACATCAAAACATCATTTTCATCAAATTTATTTTTAAAGATAAATAATATTTGAAATTGGTTTTTAAATATAATGTTTTTATATAATTTAGTCAAATAAATACAATTGGAAACAATATCTAATTAATTTACATATAAAACTGTAGAACTTTTTTTAACATTTTTACTCTAAAACCAAACATTGTTATCCATCCAATGTGATTAAAATTTAATTAATTTCTACCACTTATGTGTATATAATTTAGAAACATGTATTCAATATTTGGAATAATAATTATATCTAATATCTAATAACATCATCATGGGGTTTTTCCAAAAAAAATTAGTGAATGTAAATAAAATTATTTACAACGACTAAGTATAAAATTAGTTTACTTAATAATTAAACCTTAATATTAAGAGGCCAAGTACCCTAGGTTCATGTCCAGAATCCATGTTCTGGCTATATATAGACACTTTTGTAATCATTTATAGAGTTTTTAAATTATTTTCTACCAATTATGTATGATATACCTCCCAATAGTGTTTATATATTATGTTAATAGTAATTCCACTCCTCCTCTATATAAAAGGGAACTCACCACCGTTGCTTCCTCGGACTGCTCCATCCAAATTGAAATAATAAAGTACAATTATAATCTACTCCCAACATCCATACCTCCTTCCAAGAATCCTCAATTTTGTTATAAATAAAAAAAGGATTTCATTGCGTAGAAACCAAGGGGAGTTACTCAATAAAGAGGAAATATCCATCCTCAAACTCCTTGTTTTATTTTTGTTCTCCACCATATAAAGTATTCCTATTCAATTATTCTATAATATAATAAGTATCATAAATATACTGGTATTTTTTTATTATATGAATTATACATAATCATACACACACTTCCCTCAAAGTGATATGAAACTTACCATTCTTGTGTACAACAAACTACCATCTCACGAAATGAAGTGGTTCATTTTTTCTTTTACCATAACCCATGATTTGGAATTATGATGTAAAAAATAATTTTATATGATATATATAAAATTTATGTTTTATATTTTCTTATTTAATTATTATATAAACACATAACTCCATTGTTTTTATTTTAATAAAATTTATATCTACGTTTTTGATGTGTGGACTGCTGCCTTCTCAAAGTGATGTGATTCATCAACACTTTACATGATATGTATTAAGGATTGATTTAGAGAAATTATAATATATATATGAAAGAATAATTCTAATTTAAAGATTATATATATACCTATTATCATTTTCATTTCATTATTTCAGCAAGAGAATAAAACGAAAACAACATTCAAACATAAGTACGTTCTACCGTCTCTATTTAGAGTTTCTTCCATTTCATATTTATATATTTTATAGATTTTGGGAAAAACAATACACTAAATATATATTATATTAATATAATTTTTATAAATATTAAAATAAGTTAATAAGTATCTATTTAAAATAATCAATAATAACAAGTGAAATCCAATATGATAAACGATGAAGATATTACATGAAATGAAAAATTAACATGGAGTTGTTGATAAAATAAAAATATAAAGTCATTATTAAATAATAATTTTTATTGTATATAATAATATGGGTTTTCTATATATTTATAATAATCGTATAAGTATTATACTGGATAATTGAACATATAATAAGATTGACCATAGGTTAAGTAAGGGGTTTCCCATTCCCTTTTATTTCTATTAGATTTATGCCTTATTCTTTACTCATTTTGTTTTTGTGGTGTACATAATTACCATGAATATATAATATTATTCTTATCCTTAAATTTATTGTAATTTACATATCCATTTTATGATTTAACATTCATGTAGTATATGCTTCAAGAGTTACCACGTTTGTAAAGTAATGTTGTCTCAAATTTCCTACTTTGAGACACATCTTTTTCTATACACTTATATTCTTTTATAAAGTGTATATACTATTATTGGATATGATATATCATGAATATAATTCTTTTAATTATATTTTAATATTCATATAATTTAATTTTTTTATATAGGTAGTATTATTCCATATACGTAGGTGGAAGAGATTATTACTTTAATCTCATCGTGTCATGGGATTGGATATGATTATGCTTTCAATGAAGAAATATTACAATCCAATTTTCCAAATAAAGAATCGTGATATTTATTCCATGTTATATATTCATCTTATATAACAGTATTATAACAATTTCCCACTGTTTCTCACTTACGATAATTAATATAATGTTTTTAAGAAAATCTGACCTCTTTTCGGTCTTTGGTTTGAAATATTTGTTCCTTCAAAACAATGTTTTAAATTTTTTTTGTAAAAACTGATATAATATTTTCCAATGTTCATTAAAATAAATTTTTAATTATTCTTTACCTATCAAACATTAGGTTTTTTAATAAGTAATATACTTTTCATTTTTTGGTTGAAAAAATGTTCTATACTTCTTACAACACAAAATAATTGTTTGTAAAGAAAATATTTTTCCACCATAATGACCATCATTACATTGAAACACCCTATTCGTGTTTTCAATAATATATTTTAAGAATAAAATCCCTAATATTCAGTAAAATCTGTTTTTAGGTGACTGAGATGAACATTTTTTCAAAATGTTTTCATTCATTTTTATATGTTTTTAATGAAAAGTATTATCAAAATTTTTTGGAGATTATTATTGAAAATTTCCATGGAATAATATTTTCAATTTTTTTTCATGAATCCATTATAATCTTTCATGTATGTTTTTTCAAAAATTTTAATGATTTATTTATAAGTTCTCATGTAAAAATATTTTCATCGTGTCATCAATCTTCACTTATTGATTTTAAATAAAGAAGGGATTAAATTTTTTTAATAATCCTTCATATTTATTCATGTAAAAAGGGTTTTAAATAGTTTTTACCATCCTTTATATGTTTTCTATTTTATTTTCATATAAAATATATTTCAAATTGATTTATGTTTTAATGATATTCTTTCACAAATGAAATTATATCTTCCCCATGATTTTTTAAAATATATTTACAAAGTATTTCAATATAGGATGAAATCCATATGTGTTACTGATGCCATTTATAGGGATATGATCCCTAGGTTCAATTCATATTATTTCTCTGAATGGTTTTGGTTTTGGGAGAATTATATTTATGATTTCAGTTTCTCTTTCACGAGTTATATGTATATGAAACATTTTCCCATTCATTTTTTATATTTTTATGAAATATGATACTTCTTTATTTTATATGCTTAATAAACTCACATATTTTATTATTTCATTATTCAATGAAATTATTATGACTCATGTGCCTTTTACATAACTTATGATATGATGACATGTTTATAATACACATTACATTTTATGGGCTGTGATATAATTTTTGATGATATTGTGACACACATGTGTATTATTTCATAATGATATTGGAGGGACCTAAATCCATATTTAATTCATTGGAAAGAGATTTATATTTAATAAAATATGAATTTATGGAATGGGGAGTGAACTAGGTTTTTTCTATCACTTTTTCCACTATGATAGTATTTGGAGTGAACCTTTACTACTAATATGGCCATGGGAGTGAACTATGATGACCAAGATGGTATGGGTAGTGAAACTATTCTATTATGATTTCCTTCGAATATATAACACGAAAAACACTGAAAACATTTTATATTCTTATTTTTATTCTGCAAATTCTATATCTTCTTTTTAAGTAATGTTTTGATGGATTATGCTCTAGATATTCTTATGAAGCATGTTTTGGGAACATCCAATCCTCATTCCATGGAAATTGTATATTATATTTGATATATAGGATGTCATATTAAAATTTTATTCTAATGTTTCCATACTCTTATGTTGATTTCATGCTTATCTATCTCCTTTGATTTACGTAACTGGGAATCTGAGTTCACCAAAAACAATTTTCCCATCCCCAGGTTATAGATAATGGTTTTAAGTAGAATTACTCAAGGGGTGGATATTTTTGAGTAAAATTTAAGATCATTTACAAATATATAATATTTTGTTCAATGTTTCCAATGAATCTATACTATTAAAGTCCTCATCCATGAATTTTTGTAATGTGTTGAATATTCATCTAATATGATGTAATGTGCAAATATTTTATGCCTAAGTTAATATATAAAATATAATTAATAAATAGTTTCGTATATGTTTGACAGGATTTTTAATCCTTCTATATTGGTTTAACACCATAGTTAACCCTTTTTACCTTAACCACAGTAACATGTTTTTCACTCTAAAACAGATATAATATTAGTTTCAAGGTAACCATTGATTCAAAAATGGAAAAAAGAAATATTTTTAGACTATATTTAATTCTAATTCTACCCTTTATATTTTTTTATAATTTCCATATAGAATAATAATATATTATTTAAATAAAATATCATTAATGTCATTCTTACATTATAAATTACATCAAAACAAATATTTAAATTTAAAAATAACCTTTCGGAAAACATTAATATGTAATAATAATCTAAAAGGTTTATGGGACACACTAATTAGTCCAAATTAAAATTACATTTAATTTTCATTATAAATCACTAATTTTATATTTTATTTAATTAAAAAAATCATTTATTAAAACTGTGGAAAAATATTAGGTAATTTTTTAATTTACAATAATTACAATTATATTACCATGATAAAATAATAATATATCATTAAAATACCAATTTGGATGAAAAATTATTCTATAAGGACCCAAAATAACATATTACTTAACCATGAGTTTTAGTCATTAAATTTAATTCCTTTAAATTAAAATTAATTTTAGGTTTATAGTTATAGAGAGTTAAGAAATAACTCATACATAACCAAACTATAAAATAGAAAGTGGTCAATTGAAAATTGTATCAATTTTTAACAAAATCTAAAAATTTTATAATAAATAATGATCCCGTTTATGAAAACTCCTCATGTATTTTAACATGAATTCTCCTACAAAAACTCTGGTAAATATAAAATAATTTTTTTTCATCTTAGATTTATGTTTTAAAATTCATTATAACTGTATAATGAAAAAATGGAATTTATATAAACTATGTAATCAATTACAATAGAATATTTACCTCACTAATCACTGTATAAATAAATTTTATGTATCTAATATTTAAAATTATTCTATATTTATATCATTGAATATGTGAATAAATGTTTTGAAAACTAAAAATTTAGTGTTCGTACTTTTGTAAAACCGAAATATTTATTTATAATTTTTTAATAAATTAAATGATATTAAATAAAATTTGTCTAAAAAAATTGAATCATGATTTAATAATTTTTTATTATGATTATATGATATTTTTATGCGACCTTGCTTAAGTTTTTAATGTGTTATAAAATTTCATCTAATAGTGAATTTAATATTTTTCGAATAAATTTGGATTTTAATTAAATAATATATTTTTCTGATTTATAAAACACTTATCATAAAATGGAGTCCATTTGTCAGTTATAGTCATCAAAAAATTGATAGAGTGATTTTATGGTATTATATTAAAATATTTTATTTTTTGTGAATAGTGAAATACGATACTTTACATCATTAAACAGGTTCCTGATTTATTAAGTTATAGATAATTTATTTGAAATTTAAGATCAATATAGAGTACAATCTTTAATTATTATAATATATTTATTGATAATTCTAAAACTATTTATAGTCATGAGAAAAAATAATAAACTAATGAATAAAATATTCAAAAAAACCCCTCTCCCCCACTATAAATATCACCCCTCACCACCTATTCTTCTCACCAATCAAGGCCTTTTAGTTGATTAATTTCTATAAATTTATTTTCCCAAGACTATTACTCACATCCAAGACATATTTTTCTCACAAAAAGTTAAAATCCATGTTCCATAATTAAGATCTCATTGGTAAGAATTCAATAGGGGAAATCATATTTCCTTTTTATTTTGTTTTGTTTTTAATTTTTTTAATTATTGTCACTACACCTTCCATTATCCAAGTGGAATAAAAAATAAAGTATCTTATATATACTTTAATATGTTCTATATGTTTTACAAATTCATCATTAAACTCTATATCCTCCGCCTTTTATTCTAAAAATGAGAACATCATCAGTTATATGTCGATTTACGACCATTGTGGATGGTGCACTCATTTTTCATTACCACTTTCAAAGGATGGTAATAAAACAAATGTTACAGTTGAGTAATATTTTATTATACTTATTATATTTCATATATTTTTCTTTATGCAATATATAAAAATTATATTAAATGAAATTATAAAAGATCGTGATGGTCATAAAAACTGCCAAAATAAATTAAATCATTTTCCAAAATGATTTATCTAATTAATATTCCTCAAATAAAATAAATGATATATGGTATCATTTATAATTATAGAAAAAATTTATTCCCAATTTCCCCCTTTGATATATTTTCTACCAGTTGACAAAAAATCTTATAACTAACCGACCATGGAAACCATGAAAAGAACGCACCCAATATAAAGGAAATAAGAAAATGTTATTTATAAATAGATGGAATGTTGAAATAATATAGTCATATATTGTAGTATAAACATGATCATAGTTCTATATAAAATTAATAACACTCTTTAAACCATTATACAGTAGGTTTTAACATCTTTGTAGTAAAAATAACCCAAGGTAAGGGTCTTTTCATTAAATATCCTCTTACAAATTTCTATTTTTTACATAATTATGAAGGCATTATTTATGATGAAAGTATTACTATTTTATGAGTGTTATCTAGTTTAGGGGAATTTTTTATAATGAATTTTGGGACCTATATCTCACTCTAATTCATTCAGCCTATTTATGTTGGAGGTTGACCGTATGGATACTTCATGTGTAACTACAATGGTTACACAATAAGGTATCTATGAGGGTTACATCATAAGGTAGTCATGAGGGGTAAATTTTAAGTTAGTGGTTAGGGTGCAAAATAATATAGTATCCATTACTGTTAAAATATAAATTAATTAATCACCCAAGTAACATTTTTATCTATGTCTTATGGAAATATATTGTTTTCATAATGTTTCCTTATAATTCCACATAGATGATAATTATGTCTTTGTGAAAATGATTTCATATGTGTATAAGTATTTTTGGACTAAAGGTTTATTTCATTGTTTTTATGAACCTTACTCAGGTTTTTGATCTCCAAAGAGGATCTAAAATGTTTTTTATAGGTTTTAAGGATGGGTAAGAGTATAAACGATTTAAAGATTAATATAGTTTAAATTCTTCATGAAAATAATCCATGATATATTAAAAACCTTTCTATTATAGAAGAAATGGAAAACGATTTAGTAGTACAAACATTGTATTCATATGGATTGATATATATGAATTTTTTGTCATTCTATTTAAATATAAACTGAAAAGTTCTTTTGGAATGTAACGAAGAGAATTATAAAATAATTTAATGGATTTATGTAATGATTATGGTCAGATCCTTATAGTTGATTTCGAATTACAATTTATGTAACATTGGGTGTTAGAATGGTTCTAATAGAATACAATGAATGATTTTTACTCTATGGTTAATTCCAAATTTTGTATAAATTTATGATTACCGTGTTTATTCATCTAAGGTATGTCTGTTCAGAATGGTTTGTCATTGGAGAAACAGAGAAGGTTAAGTTGGAAGGCACTGAAAAGATGATATATTTACGAACCCGAAACTTGGAATTCTGGGAATTAGAACCGATCGGGTTGTAATAGTGATGGATTAGTTGAAATAGGATTTAAATTATGGTGAAATCCTTTCAAGATAAAATAAATATTGCACAAAGTAACATGATGATTGTGGAACATTTTAGGAGTCATCACCCACTGTCCATCAGTGCATCTTCTTTGAAACATATATTCATAAGGTTTTTTGACATACATTAGAAAAGAAAATCAATGAATTAAAACAAAAGTATCATGATTCAGTGATTTTGTATGATGTAAGCATCACTATATTCTCAAGGATTTCATAAAAATTAATTCAAGATATTAATAGTAATATCATTCATTTTTACTCAGGATTAAATCCTATATACCAAATGGATTTTTCCTCCCATGAGTTCTAAAGTTATGAAAAACTTTTTTGATGTGATGGTAGAGTAGAAATGGTTTTTTTTCATTTCTCTCATGTAATTCAAAAACAAAAAGGAAAATATGACCATATAGATTGTAATGGGAACCATCCAGTCAATGAAATGTTATGGTAAAAACATTTAGTTTCTAGTTTGAGGGAAGTGTTGAAAAAAGAATCCATGGAAATTCCATAACAAATCCATGTAGTGTCTCCAATGTGGTAAGTTTATGAATATATCCCAATATTGAATTAAAAATTATTTTATTAATGGAATGTTAAATTCTAATACGAAAAATTTATATAGTTTCAAATTAGGTGATCGGATCATTATTCGAATATCATCCCATGGAATGAACAATATTATTGAAATTATCCGTATTATAAGAATAATGGTATGGTGGATTCCTTTAAGACTATGCCAGAAGATGTTGGGTCATCCAATAATGTGGTATCATTTACATGGAATATATTTATGAACAAACGAAGAAATAAGTGAATTCTCCAGTTATGAACATGCCTTCCAAAAATTGTGACATTGTCATCTACAGTAATGACTCATTTAAAGGACATGGTTGGGTTTTGATGCATTATGATCCGGAAATTTCTTATTCTTCAATTTAACAGAAACAACTTAAATTTATTTTTCCAACACAGAATATGGAATTATTTGATATGGTTTTCTCTTTTAAAAAATAGATGGAATATTTATATATAGAAAATGTGAAATATATACTGACCATAAATGTTTGAAATATATATTCAATCAAAATGATTATAACATGAGGTTGAGAAAATGGGTTGAACTGAAAAAGTATTATTATTTCATGAACTATTACAATCAAGGAAAATAAAATAAAGTAGAGGATGACTTAAGTCAAAATAATCATGCTACATTAATCATTATACATTTGGAACACGACCACTTGATTAATGATTTGATTAATTTTGGATTGGATGTTTCTGGTGCATGAAATTAAATTGTTTTCATTATTGTGTTATTGTAGTCATGTCTATATAATATTATTAATAAAAGGATACTTGTTATTTATAGAAAAATATGAAATCGGTGAAAATGTATTCTTCTTAAATCTAACATTGTAAAATATTGTGTTTTTATATGTAAGATGATATTATATGTTCCTTATGATTCCCAACTAAAGAATGTATTGTTTCAGGAAGCTTGTAGTTCCCCATTTTCAATTAATACTAGAAGCACTATGATCTATAGGTAACATCGAGAGTATTACATGTGCAATGGAACAAAAAGAGATATTTTTTATTTTACGCTGAAATTTTTAGCTCTTGAACATGTTAAAGTAGAGAAAAAACTACCAAAGTGAATTATTGAACATTTTCAAGTGACTTCGAGGGAATGGGAAAATTTATACATGGATTTCATGGTGGGACTACCAAGGAAGTAATGAGGTAACAGTGAGATTTTGGTTATAGTTGATCGACTAGATAAATCTACATATTTTCTCACCATTCGAGATAAAATTTATTTAGATCCATTTTCTCAGATACACATCAATGAGTTTTTCATGTTACATGGTGTTAATCAATAAATTATATATAACTATAATCCCATATTCACTTATTACTATTGAAAAGTTTTTTAGATGTCATTAGGAATATAATTGAATTTTGACACTTCTTTTCATCCTCAATCAGATGGTCATACTGAGAAATTAATTCATACATTTGAGGATATGCATTCAGCTTCTTAAATGGATTTCCAGAAATGTTGGGATCTAAAAATTTATTAAGTTTATTTTTCTAAAAAATACACATTTAATAAAATAATACATATGGAACCTTCTATGAAATTATATGGAAAGTGGTGTTGAACTCAATAATTTAGGGTTTAAGATAAGGAATGAATTTATATGGGACAAGAATTAGTAGAGGAGGGGGAAGATAATGTTAAGTTGTCCAGTAACCCCTAGGAACAAATTAGATAAGGAAACAAAATTATAATGATTATAGGAGTAATAAACATTCTCTTGAGGTATTTGGTCCTGATTTCATTAAATTATCTCCATCGAAAAGCGTTATTTATTTTGGTAGGAAGGGAAATATATTTCCGCAGTTCATTGAACATTTTTAAAACATTTTTATTGTTTAACTAGTTGCCTATCAAGTAGTTTTACCTCTTAGTTTATCTTAGTTACGCATTTGTTTTCATGTTTTTATGGTAGGAATATATGTTCTAGATGCATATCTTGTTTTGAACCCATATTCAGTTAAGAAAGAGAAGAACCTCTATTACAATTATAAGCACATTCATATTCTTGATCATATATAAATAGTATTATAGAATATGGTAATTCCTTATGTTAAGGTTTTGTGGAGAAACTACATGAATGTACAAGTAACATGGGAATCTGAAAATTCTATGAGGGAATGGTATCCTAACCTATTTGATAAGTGTATAAATTGATTGTGAGGACTGAATTGTTAAATGGAGTGAGAATGTAACAACCTGAGGTACTTAAAAAATAAATTTTTTCTCTCTAGAATTATGTTTTTCAATTAATTATGAATGTATAATGAAATAAGTTGAATTTATATAAATTATTGAATCTATAATTATAGAATAGTAACCTCACTTATGAGAGTATAGTGAAATTTTATGTATCTTATAAGTAAACGTGTCCTATATTTATATAATATAATAAGTGAATAAATTTTTTGAATAATATAAATTTAGTCTGGTTTTATTTATAAAATATATATTATTATTTATAATGTTATAAAAAATTTAATTATTTAAATGAAAATTTATTTTCATAATATGTAAAAAAAATAATATTTTGGAGTATTATGATCAGAAGAAAACATTACACGACCTTAATTAAATTTTCAACGTGTTATAAAATAATTTATAATTTTAACATTGGTATTTTTGGAATAAATGATTATTGTAATTATAAATAATATTTATTATATGTATAAAACTAATTTCAAAAAATGGAATTAATTTTTAAATTCTATATATAATATAATGTTTACAGTTAATATTATAGATTTTCCAAAAATAGATGATTTTTTAGAATAGTGAAATACGATAATTTACAGTATTTAACATATTCATGAATTATTTAGACATAGATTTTGTATGGATGCTGTATGAAAAAATAAAAAAATATATTTCATTACTATAATATATTTTTTGATAATTATAATATAATTCATAGTCTTCAGAAAAAATAATAAACTGATAAATTGAATATTCAAAAAAGACCCTTCTCCTCGACTATAAATTCCACCACTAACGTTCTATTCTCCTCACAACTTAAATCTATGTATTATGTTAAATTGAATCCCAATTCCCTACTCAAGAATATTTACAACATCCATGACCCGTTGGTCTCACCAAATAACCAAAACCAAATTCCATAAGTTGGTATTGATGCATAATAATTATAGAGGTAATACCTTCTTTCATTAATAACTTATTTTCTTTTATTTTCATTTCTCTTCTAATACATTTTCCATATCCCCTTTTCCATGTTTCATGAAAACTACAATAAAATATATATTGTATATATTTATCATGTTTATTAATAAATTCATCATCAAACTCTTTCCCCACTAAATTTTATTTTAAAATTGAGAACATCACCCATGATGTGTCGATTTACCACTATCTTAGATGATTTACACTAATAATTAATTTCCCACTTCATGGCTGGTCATAGAAAAATTATTGTATTTAAATAATATTTTATTGCACATATTATATATTATTTAATTTTCCAAAACCAATATATAAAAATGATAATAAATAAAATTAAATAAGTTTTTGATGGGCGTAAAAACCAAAAAAATAAATTAAACCATTTTCATTAATTATTTATTTGTTCATCATTTTATCTTAACCAAAATTTTATATGGAAAATATTATATTTATGGAAACATATTAATACCATTTATTTCTATTAATGTATTTTTACATTCTTTTGACAAAAAATCTATAAATAACAGATCATGGAACAATGAAAAGAACACATCTGAACAAATGGAAATAACAAAATATTATTAATAACTGGATGGAATTTAATTATAATATTGTAATATATGGTATTATAAACCTATATATAGTTATTTAATAAATTAATTAGACACTTTTAACCTTTATATTGGACTTTTGAAAACATTTTTTGATAGGTGAAGCTGAGGTAATGGACATTTGTGTAAAAATATTATATTAAATTACCTTTTTTTAAAATGCCAAAATAAATGTAATATGATGAATGTATTCATTTATTATTATTATTATCTTGTACTTGCGTATGTTTTTTTGGTAAATCATATGATTACTATAACTATCAGTGAAACGGTTACACCATAACATAGTCATGGGGGTAACATTATAAAGTAGCCACGTTGGTTACATTGTAATGTAGATAGGAGGGTTATCAATCATATGGTTTTACAGAGAGTTTCAATCTTATGTATGTAATTCCTCATATTAGATTTATGCTTTTATTTATGTTGCTTCTAAGTGTTGTGGAAATCTATTTTTTAACAATGTATCTTTATGATACTTTATAGTTGATTTATATGCCTTTGTGAAAATGATTTCATATTATAATAAAAATTCTTCGAATAATGTTATCTTTCATTATTTTTATTTTCCATACTAATATTTTTTTATCCCATTCTTTAAAATGATTTTCATAGGTTTTAATGATCTATAATAGAAAATAATAATCCATGATTAATGTTGTCTGTATTTTCCATGAAAATAAATCATGTATTATTTAAAAAAATAGTTTGTTTTATAATAAATGTATGCTGTATTATTAGTACTTTAATTTTTTTACTTGTGGGTTTATATATTATAATTATATCATAATTCCCTGAAAATACAAAAATAAATTATATTTGATAATTTATGAATTATAGTTCTAAAAAATTACTAGATTTATGTAATGTTTTTGGATAGGTCCTCATATCTTCTAATCCCCTACCCATCCTTAATCCCCATGGAAAACATTTAACAACATCAGATGATCATAAAAATATAAGTAATGTAAATATAAATAAAGAATCTTATATTCCATTGATATACGTTAAAAAAACAAAATATATTATCACAAAGTAATAATTTTTAACCTTAAGAAGTACTAAAGACTTTTCATGGATAATAATATCATTTACTACCATTTTTTAACAATAATATTACCACAAAACTCCAATAAATCATAGAAAACACATAATTGTATCTTAGAACATCATTTTACTTGTCCCTCTTATAATTCAAATTACCATGTGTTCGATTTCCACACATACCACTCTTAAAAATGAAATATCCATAAGTCTGACTTCCACACAAAATTCATATGAGGGAAATAATGGACTGAATAATATTTGGCTTATCATATAAACACTCAAAAAATGTATGAGAACCATTATATAATCATAACTCATAAAATAATGCACTTTATAATATTCCACTCATAATATTTCAATTTCACTTTAAAAAAACATTTCAATTTATTAAAATAATTAATCCATTTTCAATAAAAAATTTACAAAAATTGAATATGGATTTTCTTTTATTAAAATATATATTATCACCAAGGAATATAAAAAAATAATATCCAGGATGGTGAAAATGTTTCTGTCGTGGTGTATGTTATGAATAGAACATTTTTTATTTTTCGTTTAAAAATATGTTCCATATAAAAACATAATAACATTCCATTTGAAAAACATTTAATGAAATAAAAAATATATACATTTTTTATGTTCCTTCTATGTCTATATAAAAAAATATGTGAAAGAATATCATGGATATTGAAATTGGTAAAAATATTTCGATATTAAATATTAGAACAATCAATAAATCCCATTCCACTCTGAAATGTAAAATTAATATACCCAAGAAATAATAAAATTTACCCAAAACACTCAATAAAATTATAAATGTAAATTCCTAATAGGATTGTCAAAGGGAAATTATATACAACTCGTAAAATAAGGTGGGTGTAGAACATCAAGACAAGCCTAAAAGAAAGGAGATTGGGATGAAATCCCTTTACCATGAGTCCAACGTGTCACTTGTGTCTTTATCTTCATAAATAACATAATAATGTTAATTATTTATAGTATTAAGAAATTTGTTAATGTTTTTAATTAATTTTATTTCACTTATTAAATTCCTGTGTACTTTGACAAATTCAATTCATTTTATGTCAGGTGTTTTGACCATATTCGGTTTATATGTCTAAAATGACTTTGGAATCACTAATGTGGTAAAGGGGTAATTATTAAAAAATATAAAAAATAATTATACTGAATTAATTATATTATTTATACATCAGTTATTTTTTTTAAACCAATCAAGAATTAGTTTTAGAAAAAATTTACAACTGTTACAGTCATAGAGACGGTAGACCGTACTTAAGCATGAGTAATGATCCCATTTTTCAATGATCATTGTGAAAAGACGGTAAGTAGAGTTTATATATCTAGAATCATAATTTAATAATATATAACATGTTATTTATTCATATATAACTATATATAATGATTCTTATTTACAATGAATCAAATCACATAGAGGATGTGGTAGTCCGCACATCAACGAAGGATATTATTTCTTTTTAGTGTGTGGAAGAGTAATAAAGAAATATATTATATTTACATAATGGTAAATATGTAATGAATACCAAAAATATTTTATTTATTTAATATATTTATATAAAATAATCCTTAATATATTCCATTTTAATAGTGAACGTATCCCATCCCTTAGAGGAGGTTTTTTTCCACAGGTCTGAAAATGATATTATCATGTTATCACAAAAATAGAAATAATGATGGAATTTCTATATAAAAATTATATAAATATGAATAAATCATAAATAATATATATATATATATATTTAAAATATTTTTTACATTATATTTCCAAACCATGATACATTGTAAGAACCCGGTTTTTGCTGCGAAAGACTTTGGAATATTCGTGATGATATTCCAGAGCAGCGCCTTCAGATGGCGTGCGATTCCGAGCCCCGGAGTGGCCGGAATTAAATTTTAAGTGCGTTCACACAGGAAATGATAAAAATATGAGATAACTCCTAAACGGTGTTCCGGATCAGAGATCCGAGTGTACGGATGGGTCCGGAATGGGGTGTTTATCCTAGAAACGACATAAAACTTGTCGGCGCGGGATGTTTGGACCCCTCGCTCGCTTCTGGAACGTTAAAGGGATTAAATAAATTAAATTAATTCTTTTAATGTTAAAAAGCAGGTATCTATTAAATGGGGTCTCAGATTGGAAAACCGAGGGCACCATTGAGTTTGGAATGTGTTGTTTACCCTAGGAGGGGTATAAGTTTCGCGGGCGCAGGCCATTTGTGAAAAATGGCACCAGGGGCGTTTTCATAATTTAGCGGTTTCAGACGTTAAATTTCATAACATTTGAACGGGGTCTCAGATTAGAATTCCGAGACCGACGTTGTGTTTGGGAGGTGTTGTTTACCCTAGGGGAGGCCTAACCTCGACCCCGTCGGGAGTTCGGGTTCGGGCCGACGGGCGGGTGGTTAAGCGTTTTCTATTTAAACGCTAAAGTCACCCACACCCTCTTCCTCTCCCTCACCTGGACAACAGCAAGGAGGAGCTCTCCCCCTACTTCTCCACTCAAGAGAGATAGCTCCGGTGAGGCGTGGTGGCTGACAGATCGTCGCGAATCTTCGGGCGAAGCCCCGCGAGGTAGGAGGTTTTCATTTTGTTGCGTTTTATTTCCGAACCTCCCTTTGAGTTCGATTAAAATCATAAAATCGTTGTTGTATCTTTGAAAAAATCCCATAATAGTGTTGTATACATTTTTATCTTTCCATCGCCCTTTTCGGTATTTAAATTTGAGTTCGGGGGAGGCCGGGGGCGTCCGGTGAAAGTTGCGGGTTTTGGTTTCTTGTCCGGCCGGTTTTGAGGGCGGTGGCAGGCGGTGGCGCGCAGGCGGCTTCAGCAGGGTGTCGCGGCGTGCAGGTGGCCTTAGGTGGGTGCCGTGACGTCTGGCCAGCGCGAGGGGGGCGGCGTCTGGACGAGGATGGGGGTGTCTAGCGGGCGCCAGCGAAGCGCGGTGTGCGGGCGAAGACACCAGTCCTTCCTGGCCGGGTTGACGCGGCGACGACGGGGGGCGGGGTCCTTGGGACACCGCGACAGACAAGACCCAAGCGCTGCGGGTCTTTGTGGAAGAAAAGCAAGCCGGACCGGCTTGCTGCCGGTCCGAGCGTGGAAGGCTGGCCCACGACCGCGGGCCGGTTCAGTAGAGTGGGACGGCCGAACCGCCCTGGCCCACTAATGTCCGTTTTCTTTTTTAAAACGGCTGTAAATGTCAGCCCGGGTGTCGGATTCGTGCGCCGTCAGTGGCAACGCATTCCTTGGGATGAGGAGAATATTTTGAGATGGTTTCAGGAATTTTTAATTCCAAAAACGAGGGGCCGCGGGGGCACGACGTGTCTTTAAGAGGACGAGCGTTTTTCCAGAGAATTTTGTTTCGGACGGCGCGGACGCGTCCGACGTCCGATTTAAGCGCCGTCAGTGGTGTTGGAACCCTGGCATCAAGGAGGAGGTTTCCAGGGTGGTTACGAGCGTTGAGGCCAATGTTTTGGCGCGGGCCGCACGGCCCGTCTTTTGTGCTATGTGTAGCTTTTACTGACATTATCCTCGGACGTCCGTTCGGGGCGCGCGAGCAGTCAATGTTGGGTGTTTTTCCGAGGGCATCGCATAGGCACAATCTGCCTACTGTAATTCCGCACGATGGTGTGGGCCCCGTGAGGGTCGTTTCGGGAGTTGACGGTGATTTCCAGCTTTATCACCGGGCGACCGTTTTGGAAAAGTGATTAGTCTATTTCGTGAACTTTTTCGAGAGGATCGCAACGGTGTGATCCGTTTGTTGAGTTTCGGGACCGGGATGCAGGTCCCACATGGCACCACTCATGTGAGATGCGCCAGGATGCACCTTTTTCTCCGGATATCCATTGCACTCAAGTGAGTAGTGCTTTTGACGTGTTATCCCGAGGGGATCGCAATGGTGTGATGCGCCTGACTGTTTTTGGGTCCGAGGCTCGGGATCACGGGACGCCGTTCGGGCGTGAGGCGGTGTTGGTGACTTTTCCGTCGGATATCCGTTGGAGGCGAGTAAGTAGTCGATCTCGCGTGTTTTTCAGAAATGATTACAACAATGCAATCCGTTTGTTTGTGCGGAGCCTCTTGCGCGATCTTGTTAAATGTGGAGAACAGAAGGTGCTCCAGTGGTGGTTCGTCCTACCTTGTTATAGCCGACCCTTGGCGTGTGATCGCGCACTCTTGGGAGAGTGATACAAATGGTTCATGAGATGTGGCTGGCCGTGCCTGGGACTTTGAGTTGGAGTTGTTACGTCACGCCTTCGCGTTGATGATGGGTGTCGTGTCCACGTTAGCCTTTGGGCTGGAACGAGGTATACTCTGGAAGTATACAGGAGCGCTTGGAGGTACATGTGGTTGTTTGTACATGAGGATTTTTGTGTGCTTAGTTGGGGTTGAATTGGGCCCACACATCGTGTGGGCCCCACATGCGTGCCATTATCTTCTTTACGTACTTTGACCTCTCGTGACGTAGAGGGTCCCTCTGCGCTAGTTTGTTTGACCAGCAGGGCGATGTTTCCCCTTGCCTAGTGCTCTTTTGTCTGACTAGCAGGGTTGAGCGGTCTCCCCCTGGTCTTGTGATCGATGGTTTGGCCGGCAGAGATGGTTTGGATCCTCTGCTTCTTTGGCTGTGTGGTGTTTCAGTACTGTGCCCTTTCACCAGACTGCGACACCGTCTGTGACTATGGGTGTTCGTATAGCGTGGGTGTTTTCCCCACTTTCTAGGATGAGGTGTCTCAGTCTGCTTCGACAGTGACTCAGCGGATTGGAGCGGGATCGCCTTGTGAGGCCTGGGGAGTTTCTCTCGTTGCTCTGTGTTCCCTGGTAGAGCTTGTGGTTTCGGTGTGACCAACACTTTACGCGGGCACCGATCCTCTACCCAGGATGTTATTCCAGCAGGGGTGAGGTTGTTCCAGCAGGGCTGAGGTTGTTCCAGGAGGGCTGAGGATGTTCCATCAGGGCTGAGGTTGTTCCAGCAGGGCTGAGGTTGTTCCATCAGGGCTGAGGTTGTTTCAAGTGGGGCTCGCCAGGGGGTTACCATCCAGCAGGGATGGCCAGTACAATGGTGTTCACCGAGCAGTACCATCCAGCAGGGATGGCCAGAGCAGTGTCGGGCTTACCTCCAGCTGGGCTGGGCAGTGGTCCCCGATGCCGGGCTTACCTCTAGCTGGGCAGGGCAGTGGTCCCCGATGCCGGGCTTACCTCCAGCTGGGCTGGGCAGTGGTCCCCGATGCCGGGTTACCTCCAGCTGGGCTGGGCAGTGGTCCTGTCGTCGTCTTTAGCTGGTTCTCCCTCCAGTGGATTACCCTGTTACGGGACTGGGAAGTGAGGCACCCGTTGACTTTATGGGTATCCCTGTACTGAGAACACGTTGAATTCCAGGGAGCCTCCAGCGGGGCTGGGCAGGGGGTCGCCTGTCGACTTTGAGCAGACCTCTCGACTGCAGGGAAGTGACGAGTTGTGGTTGACGTTCCCCCAGAACTCTCAAGTACGGGGAGCACTTTCCCCCACCGAGACGCGTCCTTGTGACGCGACCTAAAACCATGCGAGCGAGTCAGTGCCGCCCAAATCGGGTAGTGTCGAGGTGTGGTGATTGAGCCCATTGACTTGCGGTTCTGGGCAGACGTGTGGGATGCTTGGCATTGATGGAGTTTACTTCTGGGACTGTTGGAGACTCATTTTCTTGGGCTGAGCTACGGGACAGAGATCCCCTTACGAAGTTTTTCAGGCTTCTTGTTTGAGCATATGGACATGTATATACCTTGTTTCCGGTACCCACTTCTTAGGCTTGGATACTCTTCTTCCAGGGGAGGCGAAGACACGTGGGGTATGCCACATGCTTTCCGTGTCTAGCTTCTCATGGTGGGATGAGTCTACTCTCCTACTATAGGTAGCGAAGACTCGACGAGAAGTTCATCTTCTCGCCGTTTCCAGCTCCTTGTGTCTGGATGAGTCTACTTCCTTTCTCTTGTTGGGTTGAGCTGGAATCTTTACTGCACTCTTTTTTGTACTCCTCTACTTTTCTGTTCGCTCTACTGCTCACCCTTCGTGCAGGCAGTAGGTGCACCACCACGACAGAGGCACCGCCGTGATCGGAGTAGTACCCAGAGAGGTGGTGCTAGCAGAGGAGTGGGAGGAGCTGGTGGTGGGGGAAAACATTACGAGATCTTTCCATCACCACTAGGCGGTCCACATCAGGCTCTGGGAGCTGACAATTGGGACCATGGACAACCGCAAGCTTTGGATGTCTACGATCCTGCAGAGCATGGGATGTTGAGAGGTACCCCTTGAGACTCTCCTACTTCTTGCAGTAGAATTGTTAGACTCGGTGTGTGAACTCCTTTCCTCTCTGCTCCTTGTTTGAGGTGTTACCAGGGTGACGCAGGGCGTCGGGTGTAACCCTGAGTTGGTAAGGAAAAATGTGTGAAACCTTTTCCTTTAGTCGATGGTGTTGGCTCCTTCGCCTGTTGAGCGTGTAAGAGAGCATCGACTGTGGAATCTTGCATAACCAGGTATCCTTGGGTGTTTCACCATATGGATATTCTGAAGGAGGGATTCAACGGGCCTTGTTTCAGGTGCGGGCGGTGATTCCAATCGCGGCTCGCGACGTAGAGGTTTGACCAGGGAGGTGAGCTACCCCCGAGGGCCTTCGGGCCGTGCGAGACTGTGCAAAGGGATGGTGAGCTACCCTACCACCTTGCCCCAAACCCCAAAGTCTGTAGTGGGTGCACGACATCGGCAAGGGCCGACCTTGCGCGAATGGATAAATCCTTTGGTCCGTGTGTGGTGACGCGGAGCTGTGCATGAGTTCTCTTGGGTATGGGAAAGCCAGGAGTGGGCTTAGTACCCTGTGTTGCCCCCTAGTTTTTCGTTTCGAGGAAGAAAAGATTGAAGGAGGGAATGATGTAAGAACCCGGTTTTTTCTGTGAAAGACTTTGAAATATTTTTGATGATATTCCAGAGCAACACCTTCAGACAGCGTGCGATTCCGAGCCCCGGAGTGGACGAAATTAAATTTTCAGTGCGTTCACACTGGAAACGCTAAAAATATGAGATAACACCTAAATGGAGTTCGGGATCAGAGATCCGAGTGTACAGATGGGTCCGGAATGGGGTGTTTACCCTAATAACGACATAAAACTTGTTGGTGCGGGATGTTTGGACCCCTCGCTCGCTTCTGAACATTAAACGGAATAAATAAATTAAATTAATTCATTTAATGTTGAAACACAGGTATCTCTTAAACGGTGGCTCAGATTGGAAAACTGAGGGCACCGTTGAGTTTGGAATGTGATGTTTACCCTAGGAGGGGTATAAGTTTCACAGGCGCGGGCCGTTTGTGAAAAAAAGGCCCCAGGGGCGTTTTCGTAATTTAGAAGATTCAGACGTTAAATTTTATAACTTTTGAACGTGGTCTCGGATTAAAATTCCGAGACCTCCGTTGTGCTCAGGAGGTGTTGTTTACCCTAGTGAAGGCTTAACCTCGACCCCGTCAGGAGTTCGGGTTCGGGCCGACGGGCGGGTGGTTAAGCGTTTTCTATTTAAACGCTTAAGTCACCCACACCCTCTTCCTCTCCCTCACATGGATAGAAGAAAGGAGGAGCTCTCCCCCACCTTCTCCACTCTGGAAAGACAGCTCTGGCGAGGTGTGGTGGCCGGCGGATCGTCGCGAAGCTTCGGGCGAAGCCCCGCGAGGTAGGAGGTTTTCATTTTGTTGCGTTTTATTTCTGAACATCCCTTTGAGTTCGATTAAAATCATCAAATCGTTGTTGTATCTTTGAAAAAATCCCATAATCGTGTTGTATACATTTTGAGATTTCCATCTCCCTTTTCGGTTTGTAAATTGGAGTTTGGGGGAGGCCGGGGGTGTTCGGCGAAAGTTGCGGATTTTGGTTTCTTGTCCGGCCGGTTTTTAGGGCAGTGGCGCGCGGGCAGCTTCAGCAGGGTGTCGCGGCGTGTGGGCGGCCTTAGGCAGGTGCTGCGGCGTCTGGCCAGCGCGAGGGGGGAAGCGTCCGGACGAGGCCGGGGGTGTCTAGCGGGCACCGGCGAAGCACGGCGTGCGGGCGAAGTCACCTGGCCTTCCTGGCCCGGTTGACGCGGCGACGACGGGGGGCGGGGTCCTCGGGACCCCGCGGCAGACAAGACCCACGCGCAGTGGGTCCTTGTGGGAGAAAAGCAAGCCGTACCGGCTTGCTGCCGGTCCGGGCGTGGAAGGCCGGCCAACGACCGCGGGCCGGTTCAGGAGAGTGGGCCGACCGAACCGGCCTGGCCCACTAATGTCCGTTTTCTTTTTTAAAACGGCTGTAAATGTCAGCTCGGGTGTCGGATTCGTGCGCCGTCAGCGGCGACGAGTTCCTTGGGACGAGGAGAATATTTTGAGATGGTTTCGGGAATTTTTAATTCTCTAAACGAGGGGCCGCGGAGGCACGACGTGTCTTTAAGTGGACGAACGTTTTTCACGAGAATTTTGTTTCGGACGGCGCGGATGCGTCCGACGTCCGATTTAAGCACCGTCAGCGGCGTTGGAAGCCTGGAATCAAGGCGGAGGTTTTCATGGTGGTTACGGGCATTGAGGACGAAGTTGTGGCACGGGCCCCACGGCCCGTCTTTTGAGCTGCGTGCATCTTTTAGTGACTTTTTCCTCGGACGTCCGTTTGGGGCGTGCGAGCAGTCGATGTTGGTTGTTTTTCTGAGGGCATCGCGTTGGCGAAGTCTGCCCGCTGTAATTCCGCACGATGGTGCGGGCCCCGCGAGGGCCGTTTCGGGAGTTGACGGTGACTTCCAGCTCTATCACCGGGTGACCATTTTTGACAAGTGAGTAGTCCATTTCGTGTACTTTTTCGAGAGGATCGCAACGGTGAGATCCTTTCGTTGAGTTTCAGGACCGGGATGCGGGTCCCACATGGCACCGCTCGTGTGTGGTGCGCCGGGATGCACCTTTTTCTCCGGATATCCGTTGCACTCATGTGAGTAGTGCTTTTGACGTGTTATCCCAAGGGGATCGCAATGGTGCGATGCGCCCGACTGTGTTCGGGGCCGAGGCTCGGGATCACGGGACGCCGTTCGGGCGTGAGGTGGTGTTGGTGACTTTTCCGTCGGATATCCGTTGGAGGAGAGTAAGTAGTCGATCTCGCGTGTTTTTCCGCGAGGATTACAATGGTGCAATCTGTTTGGTTGTGTGGATCCTCTTGCGTGATCTTGTTAAAGGTGGAGAAAGGAAGGTGATCTAGTGGTGGTTCGCCCTACCTTGTTGTAGCGGACCCTTGGCGTGTGATCACATACTCTTGGGAGAGTGATACAAATAGTTCATGAGATGTGGCTGGCCGTGCCTGGGCCATTGAGGTAGAGTTGTTACGTCACTCCTTCGCGTTGACGCTAGGTGTCGTGTGCACGTTAGCCTTTGGGCTAAAATGAGGTATACTCTGGGAGTATACGAGAGTGCTTGGATGTACGTGTGGTTGTCTGTACCTGAGGTTGTTTGTGCGCTTAGTTGGGGTTGACTTGGGGCCACACGTCGTGTGGGCCCCACGTGCGTGTCGTGATCTGCTTTACGTACTTTGACCTCTCATGACATAGAGGGTCCCTCTGCGCTCGTTTGTTTGACCTACAGGGCGAAGTTTCCCCTGGCTTGGTGCTCTTTTGTCTGACCAGCAGGGTTTAGCGGTCTCCCCCTGGCCTTGTGCTCGATGGTTTGGCCGGTAGAGATGGTTTGGTTCCTCTGCTTCTTTGGCTATGAGGGGTTTCAGTACTATGCCCTTTCACCGGACTGCGACACCGTCTGCGAATACGGGTGTTCGTACATCGTGGGTGTTTTCCCCACTTTCTAGGATGAGGTGTCTCGGTCTTCTTCGACAGTGACTCAGCGGATTGGAGTGGGATCACCTTGTGAGGCCTGGGGAGTTTCTCCCATTGCTCCGTGTTCCCTGGTAGAGCTTATGGTTTTGGTGTGACCAACACATTACGCAGGCACAGATCCTCTACCCAGGAGGTTGTTCCAGCAGGGCTGAGGTTGTTCTAGTAGGGCTGAGGTTGTTCCAGCAGGGCTGAGGTTGTTCCAGCAGGGCTGAGGTTGTTCCAGCAGGGCTGAGGTTGTTCCAGTAGGGCTGAGGTTGTTCCAGCAGGGTTGAGGTTGTTTCCAGCAGGTCTGAGGTTGTTCCAGCAGGGCTGAGGTTGTTTCGAGCGGGGCTCGCCAGGGGGTTACCATCCAGCAGGGATAGCCAATAATGTGGTGTTCACCGAGCAGTACCATCCAGCAGGGATAGCCAGAGCAGTGCAGGGCTTACCTCCAGCTGGGCTGGGCAGTGGTCCCCGATGCCGGGCTTGTTGGGTCGGAGAAAAACGGGAAGGATGGCAAGAGGGGGGGTGAATTGCCTTTAAAAAAAATGATTAACAATTTAAAAACAAAGTGAAAGTGCAGCGGAAATAAAGAGGCAATCACACAAGAAATTGTTAACGGAGTTCAGCCAAAAACCCGGCCTACGTCTCCGCTCCCAACTCAACCGTTGAGAGATTCCTACCGCTTGCTTTTCAATGGTTTTAGCAAGAAACCCACTAGGCTTTGAGGTAGCACTAGGTCATATTACAGCTTGCTTTTGAATTGGTTTAGCAAGAACCCACTTGCTTTTGATGGTTGAGCAAGAACCCACTAGCCTTCTTACAGGTGAAGGCTAGCTCACCTATGACACAAGCCTTTTAAAAGGAAAGGCTTGAAGAAACCTCTTCACACTTTAGTGGTGATTTGAAACCCAAAAGAAAGAGGGATGAGAAAAGGTGTTGGGGTTTGTAGGCACAAACCCAAATTTAAAGCTCAAAATAAATATACAATAAAAACCGTATTGGGAGAAGCCTTGGGCGCCTTTGATTGATTGGAGATGTTGAAGGCCGCTTCCAAGATTCTTTGATGGAGCTCCTTGGATGTGGATGTTGTTGGAGAAAAGAGGGTTCCTTTAAGGAAGTCCACCGGAGGTACGCCAAAGATGGAAAATGTGTACGGTGGCTTTGTATATGATCCGGTTGTTGTCCGGGGCTTCCTTGGCCTTTATTTATAGGCATGGAACCCTTGGGGAGTATTCGGAGCCGTTGTAAAGGGCCTCGGAGCCGTTGGAGGCCAAAAGAGAGTTGACTGGTCAAAGCCAACGGCTAGTTTGACTGGGCTACCGGCGGGCCGGTGCAGGGCCACCGGCTGGCCGGTGCCTTGGATGTTGAGAAGGCCTTCTGCCCAGGTAGCACCGGCTGACCGGTGCCAGAGCCACCGGCTGGCCGGTGGGCAGACAGTAGCTACCACTATTTCATCAGGTTGCCACCGGCTGGCCGGTGACAGAGCCACCGGCTGACCGGTGGAACCTGGCAGTGGGCAATGCCTCTGCCAGGTCCACCGGCTGGCTGGTGCTATCACACCGGTTGGCCGGTGGACTGAAATTCAGTCCACTTGATGTGCTTCATGGCCCATTTCCTTGGCAATCTTTTGCCTATAAAACAAAAACACTTAAAACAATGTTAGACAAATAAGAGGGTGATTGTGATCATGAAAATCAAACAACGAGGGGAACGAGAGGTACAACAATCTCCCCCTATTTTGATGATCACAATCACCAAAACAATTAATGTAAAAACAAAAATGAAAACCATGCTTTTAATGAATAAATTGAAAATAAATGCTAAGCATGATCAAAAGGTTTCTCCCCCAATCAATCAAGAAATTCTCCCCCTTTGTGATTATCAAAATAGCACGGGGCATAAAACTTGATTGAGGGAAAAGAGATTTGAAAAACAAGATTTGAGATTTGAAAATCAATTGAAATTTTTGAAATTGAAATGAAAATTTGAATAACAGTTTGAATTGAAAGTTTTGAATCAAAAACCAATTGAAATTTGAAATTTGAAACCAAATGAAATTTTTAAAATTGAGAGTTTTGAATCAAAAATGAACTTAAATTGAAAAATGAATCGAAAGAGATTTTTGAAATTAAGAAAATTTCTCCCCCTAAATAAAACAAAAGATCATCGGGGAAACGAAACTATTTTTGGCCCGGAGAGACTCGCCAAAAGGGATTTTTCAATCCAAATTTGTTTCATGGCGGGTCTTCTCCTATAAAACTCGTCACTATAGTAAATAGACTTGGGTTGGCCATACCGGGCATTTTTTCAATCACACTCATAAATGAGGTGCCCGGGTTTTTTACAATAATTGCAAAATTTATAACTAGAGCTTCCCCTTACAAAAACAGTTGGAGCATGGGAGGAGGAAGCTTGGTTGGTGTAGCCAAGTCCATTGGTGGTTCTAGATACTCGTTGAGAACCTAAGAGTTTGGACAAATTTTGTTCACCTTGGGTGAACTTGGCTAGGGATTCCCTAAGGACCTTAATGGTTGATTCCAAAGAATCAACATTGGGGAAATTTTGGATTTTTCGGGAGAGTTCCTCCTTCTCTTTGAGAAGTTGGTCTTTTTCGGAGGAAAGCATTTTGAAATTCTTTTTTAAATAATCAAATTTTGAAGAAAGTTCATGAAAACCATTTTCAAGTTGATCTCTAACATGTTGGAGTTCCTCATAAGACAAATGATTAAAAGAATTTGAAGATGAGGACGAGGATGAGGAATCGGAAGAAGTTACCTCGTGAAATGCCATTAGGCATTTTGTACCTTGGTCGCTCGAGGAGGAGGAGGATGATGAGGAGGTGTCACTCCATGTCGCCTTGAGAACCTTTTTCTTTCCTTTTTTCTTTTTGCGTGGCCCGTTTTTTGTTGAGTGGGCAATCGGGCTTGTAATGACCCTTTTCGCCGCACCCGTAGCATTTCACCTTGGGCTCGGATTTTTCGGTGGGTTCTTGCTTTCACGCCTTGCGAGATTTCTTCTTCTTCTTGTGCTTCTTCATAAATTTGTGCATTTGGCGGGCGAGATTCTCCATTTCCGAGTCGCCGCTTGATGATGAAGAAGATGAATATGATGATGATGAGGAGGAGCTTACTTCTTTTTGTACCTTGAGGGCGATGTTCTTTGGTGTCTTGATTGGTGTGCCCTCATTTTGAGCATGCCTCCTCATCGTGATCTCGTACGTCATTAGGGATCCGATGAGCTCTTCGACCGGTATGTTTTTTACATCCTTAGCTTCTTGGATAGCCGTCACCTTAGGTGCCCATGAGCTCGGAAGGACCCATAGGATCTTCTTCACCATGGTTTCAGCTGAAACAACATCACCAAGAGATTTTCTACCATTGCACACGTCAGTAAAGCGAGTAAACATATCAGAAATAGATTCATGTGGATGCATTGAAAAGCTTTCAAAATCTTGTCTATACATGTCTAACCGAGTATCCTTAACTTTGTTAGTGCCCTCATGGGTCACTTCCAATAGTTTCCAAATTTCATGTGAAGTGGTGCAAGTGGATACACGATTAAATTCATTTCTATCCAACCCGCAATGAAGAGCATTCATGGCTTTTCCATCAAGCTCAAAATTCTTAATATCGGCGGGGGTCCATTTGGATTCGTCAGGGGAAGACAAAGAATAACCTTGCATGACAATTTTGTAAATAGGATACCCTATGCTTCTTAAAAAAGTGGTCATGTGGGTTTTCCAATAATTATAGTCGGTCCCATCAAAAAATGGAGCCCGACCCAATGAGTAGCCCTCGGGGGCGAAAGAGGTAGATGCCATCATAAAGGATCTTTAATTTGAAACCGTTTTAGGGAATTATTCAAATACGTCCCTCTGATACCAATTGTTGGGTCGGAGAAAAACGGGAAGGATGGCAAGAGGGGGGGTGAATTGCCTTTTAAAAAAATGATTAACAATTTAAAAACAAAGTGAAAGTGCAGCGGAAATAAAGAGGCAATCACACAAGAAATTGTTAACGGAGTTCGGCCAAAAACCCGGCCTACGTCTCCGCTCCCAACTCAACCGTTGATAGATTCCTACCGCTTGCTTTTCAATGGTTTTAGCAAGAAACCCACTAGGCTTTGAGGTAGCACTAGGACCTATTACAGCTTGCTTTTGAATTGGTTTAGCAAGAACCCACTTGCTTTTGATGGTTGAGCAAGAACCCACTAGACTTCTTACAGGTGAAGGCTAGCTCACCTATGACACAAGCCTTTTAAAAGGAAAGGCTTGAAGAAACCTCTTCACAACTTAGTGGTGATGTGAAACCCAAAAGAAAGAGGGATGAGAAAAGGTGTTGGGGTTTGTAGGCACAAACCCAAATTTAAAGCTCAAAATAAATATACAATAAAAACCGTATTGGGAGAAGCCTTGGGCGCCTTTGATTGATTGGAGATGTTGAAGGCCGCTTCCAAGCTTCTTTGATGGAGCTCCTTGGATGTGGATGTTGTTGGAGAAAAGAGGGTTCCTTTGAGGAAGTCCACCGGAGGTACGCCAAAGATGGAAAATGTGTAAGGTGGCTTTGTATATGATCCGGTTGTTGTCCGGGGCTTCCTTGGCCTTTATTTATAGGCATGGAACCCTTGGGGAGTCTTCGGAGCCGTTGTAAAGGGCCTCAGAGCCGTTGGAGGCCAAAAGGGAGTTGACTGGTCAAAGCCAACGGCTAGTTTGACTGGGCTACCGGCTGGCCGGTGCAGGGCCACCGGCTGGCCGGTGCCTTGGATGTTGAGAAGGCCTTCTGCCCAGGCAGCACCGGCTGACCGGTGCCAGAGCCACCGGCTGGCCGGTGGGCAGACAGTAGCTACCACTGTTTCATCAGGTTGCCACCGGCTGGCCGGTGACAGAGCCACCGGCTGACCGGTGGAACCTGGCAGTGGGCAATGCCTCTGCCAGGTCCACCGGCTGGCCGGTGCTATCACACCGGGTGGCCGGTGGACTGAAATTCAGTCCACTTGATGTGCTTCATGGCCCATTTCCTTGGCAATCTTTTGCCTATAAAACAAAAACACTTAAAACAATGTTAGACAAATAAGAGGGTGATTGTGATCATGAAAATCAAACAACAAGGGGAACGAGAGGTACAACAATCTCCCCCTATTTTTATGATCACAATCACCAAAACAATTAAAGTAAAAACAAAAATGAAAACCATGCTTTTAATGAATAAATTGAAAATAAATGCTAAGCATGATCAAAAGGTTTCTCCCCCAATCAATCATGAAATTCTCCCCCTTTGTGATTATCAAAATAGCACGGGGCATAAAACTTGATTGAGGGAAAAGAGATTTGAAAAACAAGATTTGAGATTTGAAAATCAATTGAAATTTTTGAAATTGAAATGAAAATTTGAATAACAGTTTGAATTGAAAGTTTTGAATCAAAAACCAATTGAAATTTGAAATTTGAAACCAAATGAAATTTTTAAAATTGAGAGTTTTGAATAAAAAATGAACTTAAATTGAAAAATGAATCGAAAGAGATTTTTGAAATTAAGAAAATTTCTCCCCCTAAATAAAACAAAAGATCATTGGGGAAACGAAACTATTTTTGGCCCGGAGAGACTCGCCAAAAGGGATTTTTCAATCCAAATTTGTTTCATGGCGGGTCTTCTCCTATAAAACTCGTCACTATAGTAAATAGACTTGGGTTGGCCATACCGGGCATTTTTTCAATCACACTCATAAATGAGGTGCCCGGGTTTTTTACAATAATTGCAAAATTTATAACTAGAGCTTCCCCTTACAAAAACAGTTGGAGCATGGGAGGAGGAAGCTTGGTTGGTGTAGCCAAGTCCATTGGTGGTTCTAGATACTCGTTGAGAACCTAAGAGTTTGGACAAATTTTGTTCACCTTGGGTGAACTTGGCTAGGGATTCCCTAAGGTCCTTAATGGTTGATTCCAAAGAATCAACATTGGGGAAATTTTGGATTTTTCGGGAGAGTTCCTCCTTCTCTTTGAGAAGTTGGTCTTTTTCGGAGGAAAGCTTTTTGAAATTTTTTTTTAAAGAAACAAATTTTGAAGAAAGTTCATGAAAACCATTTTCAAGTTGATCTCTAACATGTTGGAGTTCCTCATAAGACAAATGATTAAAAGAATTTGAAGATGAGGACGAGGATGAGGAATCGGAAGAAGTTACCTCGTGAAATGCCATTAGGCATTTTGTACCTTGGTCGCTCGAGGAGGAGGAGGATGATGAGGAGGTGTCACTCCATGTCGCCTTGAGAACCTTTTTCTTTCCTTTTTTCCTTTTGCGTGGCCCGTTTTTTGTTGAGTGGGCAATCGGGCTTGTAATGACCCTTTTCGCCGCACCCGTAGCATTTCACCTTGGGCTCGGATTTTTCGGTGGGTTCTTGCTTTCGCGCCTTGCGAGATTTCTTCTTCTTCTTGTGCTTCTTCATAAATTTGTGCATTTGGCGGGCGAGATTCTCCATTTCCGAGTCGCCGCTTGATGATGAAGAAGATGAAGATGATGATGAGGAGGAGGAGCTTACTTCTTTTTGTACCTTGAGGGCGATGTTCTTTGGTGTCTTGATTGGTGTGCCCTCATTTTGAGAATGCCTCCTCATCGTGATCTCGTACGTCATTAGGGATCCGATGAGCTCTTCGACCGAAATGTTCTTTACATCCTTAGCTTCTTGGATAGCCGTCACCTTAGGTGCCCATGAGCTCGGAAGGACCCATAGAATCTTCTTCACCATGGTTTCAGCTGAAACAACATCACCAAGAGATTTTCTACCATTGCACACGTCAGTAAAGCGAGTAAACATATCAGAAATAGATTCATGTGGATGCATTGAAAAGCTTTCAAAATCTTGTCTATACATGTCTAACCGAGTATCCTTAACTTTGTTAGTGCCCTCATGGGTCACGTCCAATAGTTTCCAAATTTCATGTGAAGTGGTGCAAGTGGATACACGATTAAATTCATTTCTATCCAACCCGCAATGAAGAGCATTAATGGCTTTGCCATCAAGCTCAAAATTCTTAATATCGGCGGGGGTCCATTTGGATTCGTCAGGGGAAGACAAAGAATAACCTTGCATGACAATTTTGTAAATAGGATACCCTATGCTTCTTAAAAAAGTGGTCATGCGGGTTTTCCAATAATTATAGTCGGTCCCATCAAAAAATGGAGCCCGACCCAATGAGTAGCCCTCGGGGGCGAAAGAGGTAGATGCCATCACAAAGGATCTTTAATTTGAAACCGTTTTAGGGAATTATTCAAATACGTCCCTCTGATACCAATTGTTGGGTCGGAGAAAAACGGGAAGGATGGAAAGAGGGGGGTGAATTGCCTTTAAAAAAAATGATTAACAATTTAAAAACAAAGTGAAAGTTCAGCGGAAATAAAGAGGCAATCACACAAGAAATTGTTAACGGAGTTCGGCCAAAAACCCGGCCTACGTCTCCGCTCCCAACTCAACCGTTGAGAGATTCCTACCGCTTGCTTTTCAATGGTTTTAGCAAGAAACCCACTAGGCTTTGAGGTAGCACTAGGACCTATTACAGCTTGCTTTTGAATTGGTTTAGCAAGAACCCACTTGCTTTTGATGGTTGAGCAAGAACCCACTAGCCTTCTTACAGGTGAAGGCTAGCTCACCTATGACACAAGCCTTTTAAAAGGAAAGGCTTGAAGAAACCTCTTCACACCTTAGTGGTGATGTGAAACCCAAAAGAAAGAGGGATGAGAAAAGGTGTTGGGGTTTGTAGGCACAAACCCAAATTTAAAGCTCAAAATAAATATACAATAAAAACCGTATTGGGAGAAGCCTTGGGCGCCTTTGATTGATTGGAGATGTTGAAGGCCGCTTCCAAGCTTCTTTGATGGAGCTCCTTGGATGTGGATGTTGTTGGAGAAAAGAGGGTTCCTTTGAGGAAGTCCACCGGAGGTACGCCAAAGATGGAAAATGTGTACGGTGGCTTTGTATATGATCCGGTTGTTGTCTGGGGCTTCCTTGGCCTTTATTTATAGGCATGGAACCCTTGGGGAGTCTTCGGAGCCGTTGTAAAGGGCCTCGGAGCCGTTGGAGGCCAAAAGGGAGTTGACTGGTCAAAGCCAACGGCTAGTTTGACTGGGCTACCGGCTGGCCGGTGTAGGGCCACCGGCTGGCCGGTGCCTTGGATGTTGAGAAGGCCTTCTGCCCAGGCAGCACCGGCTGACCCGTGCCAGAGCCACCGGCTGGCCGGTGGGCAGACAGTAGCTACCACTGTTTCATCAGGTTGCCACCGGCTGGCCGGTGACAGAGCCACCGGCTGACCGGTGGAACCTGGCAGTGGGCAATGCCTCTTCCAGGTCCACCGGTCGGCCGGTGGACTGAAATTCAGTCCACTTGATGTGCTTCATGGCCCATTTCCTTGGCAATCTTTGGCCTATAAAACAAAAACACTTAAAACAATGTTAGACAAATAAGAGGGTGATTGTGATCATGAAAATCAAACAACGAGGGGAACGAGAGGTACAACAATCTCCCCCTATTTTGATGATCACAATCACCAAAACAATTAAAGTAAAAACAAAAATGAAAACCATGCTTTTAATGAATAAATTGAAAATAAATGCTAAGCATGATCAAAAGGTTTCTCCCCCAATCAATCAAGAAATTCTCCCCCTTTGTGATTATCAAAATAGCACGGGGCATAAAACTTGATTGAGGGAAAAGAGATTTGAAAAACAAGATTTTAGATTTGAAAAACAATTGAAATTTTTGAAATTGAAATGAAAATTTGAATAACAGTTTGAATTGAAAGTTTTGAATCAAAAACCAATTGAAATTTGAAATTTGAAACCAAATGAAATTTTTAAAATTGAGAGTTTTGAATCAAAAATGAACTTAAATTGAAAAATTAATCGAAAGAGATTTTTGAAATTAAGAACATTTCTCCCCCTAAATAAAACAAAAGATCATCGGGGAAACGAAACTATTTTTGGCCCGGAGAGACTCGCCAAAAGGGATTTTTCAATCCAAATTTGTTTCATGGCGGGTCTTCTCCTATAAAACTCGTCACTATAGTTAATAGACTTGGGTTGGCCATACCGGGCATTTTTGCAATCACACTCATAAATGAGGTGCCCGGGTTTTTTACAATAATTGCAAAATTTATAACTAGAGATTCCCCTTACAAAAACAGTTGGAGCATGGGAGGAGGAAGCTTGGTTGGTGTAGCCAAGTCAATTGGTGGTTCTAGATACTCGTTGAGAACCTAAGAGTTTGGACAAATTTTGTTCACCTTGGGTGAACTTGGCTAGGGATTCCCTAAGGTCCTTAATGGTTGATTCCAAAGAATCAACATTGGGGAAATTTTGGATTTTTCGGGAGAGTTCCTCCTTCTCTTTGAGAAGTTGGTCTTTTTCGGAGGAAAGCTTTTTGAAATTCTTTTTTAAAGAAACAAATTTTGAAGAAAGTTCATGAAAACCATTTTCAAGTTGATCTCTAACATGTTGGAGTTCCTCATAAGACAAATGATTAAAAGAATTTGAAGATGAGGACGAGGATGAGGAATCAGAAGAAGTTACCTTGTGAAATGTGTAACGCCCCGACCCTAGTTGCCTAGAGTCAGTGCATTATTACATAACATTGGCATGATCACAAGAAAGATCAAATCTCGAAAGACCGATTGGTTTAGTAGCCTTGGAAACACTAGATATAATCATAAAGTTTTACATTACATTTCAAAGTGAAAAACTACTACAACAACAAAGTCTTCATATCCACACTATTAACCCCTCATAATATCCCTGCAAGTCATTCATAATTTACTTCTTCACTACCTGGGAAAAATAAAACATAGAAAAGGGGTGAGCTCAAATGCCCAGTAAGGATAACAATATAGCGGAACATTCAAAATAATCATAAACATTTAAGGCAATGAATTACTAAAACAAAAGCCTTTTAAAATTGAACTTCAACATAGTATGGCAAAAGTAAAATGAAATAATGCCATTTACTTATTCACATGGATATTCTACTAATCGAATAATCACATGCAATATCAATAACCACTTTCATAATGTTGGAATGCATAATGCCAGACTATCATAACCACATAGCCAAGGCCTCGTGCCAAGACTACAAATAAGATTTTGTCAAGGCCTTGTGCCAAGACACTAGTTTGTCTCATGAGACCTACCGATGCATCGAGGAGCTATAGCGGGCTCCACCCGTCACTTATTAAGTCCAATGCATTCCCATATGAAAAGGTTTAAACATAACATAAACATTCGTATTAAAACTAGCATAAGAAATGTCAATACTTTCACAATAAACTATGAATGGTATAAAAATAGCACATCCACAGTCAAACATATCACAAAACCTTCAATACAATATAGAAGTTTTGTATCATAATAAATCAACTTCAAATAATCTTAAAATCCATCAAAGGATGTTGACATAGATGAAATCAAAATTCTTTTTAAAGAAATATCTCCTTTTATTTTGAAATCATTTAAGATCCATATAAAATAAAACATTTTCTTTGAAAATATTCTTATAAGCTTTTAAGGAAAGCTTTGAAGATTTTATAACGGCATAAAATAACCGCACCCGCCGTATAAGTTAAAAAAAACATTCTTACCTCAATTCTGTCGAAAAGGTTAAAAAGGACCTTGTTTTGAAAACGACAGAAAGATTCCTTTATAAACCTCTTATAAAAAGTCAAAAAAAGGTATAAATGACTTTAACCCATATTCTTGTAAATAGTAAAAATGTTTTGAAATACATTTTTAAGAAACATGGATGTGGATGATAAGGAGATCCCAGTAGATTATTACATATAAACAACCTCGGATAATGAAGAGATTGTGAAATAACCCTTACCTTGTACTTTCCTTTGTTGGGGTAGGTTAACCTCCTGTATAATGGTGAAATAATTGTTATTAAATTATACAAGAATCATAAACATTAGTATGATATCATATATGATCTTTTAACATTGCTTTATTAATAATATCTTAGTATTATCGTCGTTTCGGGTGATAATCGATTCGTTCTTCTTAAATGTTTGGTTACGTAAGACATGTTTGTAATGGATGGATTATATCTTATTCATAATTAGAATGATATTAACATTATTTTTAACCCTAAAATGAGAATAGTACTTGAATGGATATGATGGAGAATGAATCTTATCGCGTTCGTGGAGACGGTAGTCCGTACGTACGCACGAACGCTACTTCCATTTAAGTCAAATCCAAATGATAAATAGGTATATTACTATTCCAGTATAATATAATATTTTATATATGTTACTTAAGTTCATTAACACCATCCTGTATACGTTCCATGTGTGGTATGAACGAGTCATATCATTTTAAGGGGGCGGTAGTCCGCACTTCCTCAGATGAAATTATCGTATGTATATACAACATGAAACGAATAATGGTATGAAATAAAATGGAATTACAGAAGCTTATATATAAAATATATATCATTAATATCATATTTAATTACAGTGCCATCATAATGGCCACCATGAGAGGCGGTAAGATGTTTTTGAACAATCATCGTTTCGTGAGGCGTTAGTTTGCCATCCACAGAAACATTATGTTCATCATCCATTAAATGGAGTTGTGTGTATGTGTAGTTTGAATCCTTCTTATAACAACATCTTAGTATATTGAGGATACTGTTGTTGTTACAAAATAAAGGAAAAAAAAAGATTTTGGGGGTTGAAGAGGAAAAATAAATGAAAATAATTTAATAGAAATCGTTACCTTTAATTTAGGTAACTCACTTTGGTTGGAACCAAAGGACTTCTTGAAATGCTTTCTGCCTAAGGGGAAGCTTCAAGGAGGAGGAGAGGGATGTGGGGAGCTTAGTTGGGCAGAGTTTTGACGAGCCAAGTGGCTTGAGAGGTGTGAGGAAATGAGAAGGAGGAGTGCCCTTTTATAAGAGGGGTGATGGGCACCTTTGGAAAAGCTAGAAATATTAATTTATAATAAATTCATATTCGGTTTCCAATGGCTCCAAAGTTGACTATTCAAAGGTTGAGGTGGGGATAGGTCGAAAACAACTCATCCAATAGAATTTAGACAGGTTTGGGTACTTATATTAACCTTATCTTTAAGTATTAACTCTAAGTTAATTAGTTTCACTTTTACAATGTCTCTTTGTATTTTTATATAATATGGTTAATAAACTTACTATATACATACAAGAGACCCAATGTGGTCCATTAATGATTAAACTATCATAATATAAGTCTCTTGGCCGATCCTTAGATTTTTAGGAATTTAATATCAATTAATAATATAATATTTGTTTTAAGAACTCTTTTATGTCAATTTTGACACTATTCAATAGTTGATTTTTGTGAAACTCATAACAGATTGATTACTTCGAAAAAAGTCCATTAAATCAATCCTAATATATCATATTAGCCTAGAAAATTAGTTTAATTCATTAAAAGTTTCATATTATATTTATTTGGGTATTTATAATATCAATTATTTTAATTTTTCACTATTATAGTAATTACTGCATCATCATTGTGTCATAAATAAAATAAATTATTTAATGTCTAAAAATTTATAAATAAAATATCATTATGTAGGAAATCTTTCTAGCTTTCTAATGAATATTTATAATCTAAAATCCAACATATATAACTCTATGTAAAAATTGTTGTTCTAAAAGATATATGCTTGTGTCATTTTTGTATTCATTTTAACTAAATTAAAATAAAGTGTCATTATCACTTACAAGTGGATCCATGGGGTCCCAAAATTGACACAAAGATGTCCATGGTCGACCATCTATCAACCAATAGGGGTAAGACACGTTTTTAGGGTAATTTAGTATTATTATAATATTATTTTTTTAACCCTTATTTACCGGATTTACCCTTAACCATGGTAAATAAAATATTTACCGCAGTAATTATTCAAAATGTCTAAAAATAAAAGTTACCTATTTACACAATTTGAACATCCTGATTCCAAATATGGAATCCATTTTCCTAAATTCAAAACACAGAAGTGGCAGAAATTAATTTAAAATTTATTCCCGCTGTCAAAACAAAAAGCGTGTTTTTAAGAGATAATAACTATCAAAAGATTGACACTTGTTTATGTTCGGTTTAATTGTAAAATTATGTCCAATGATAAACATTAAATTGAATGGTAAAAATATATTCTAAATATACTTTAAAACCACTCAAATTCATAATTTATCACTATTAATTATTTTGATTAAAAAAGTTGTTTTTAATTAAAATTTAGAAATTTTCACTATTCATCAAAATATGAAAGTTATCCGAAATGTACCAAAATTTCACCCTAGGCTAATTTTGATATTCCGAATCCAAAAATGAAGTCCATTTTGAAATATAGAATATATATGATTTCAAAAAGTAGGTATTACTATTCACAACGGCTAGTTTAATTAGTTGTGGTGTGTGTTAGAACTCGAGGTTGCGTACAACACACGCTATCGCATTATTTGAAGGGAAACGTACCGTAGAAGCTTGGGGTGTTACATTCTCCCCTCCTTCAAATAATTGCGTCCTCGCAATTTCTAGGGTATTACTGCATAAAAAGACTCGGGTGGTTTTTCATCATAAGTTCCTCGGGTTCCCACGTTGCCTCTTCCATCTTATGATTTCTCCACAAAACTTTTACCAGACGCGTCGTCCGGTTTCTCAGTACTTGTTCTCTTGTATCAAGAATCCTGACGGGCTCTTCGCAATAAGACAGATCGGGTTCCAGTTCTAATTCCTCATAGGTGAGTACATGCGTCGGATCAGGCATGTATTTCCTCAATAGAGATACGTGGAACACATCGTGAACTTTGGAGAGACTTGGCGGCATTGCCAATCGGTAAGCTACAACCCCAATTCGTTCTAGAATTTCGAAAGGTCCGATGTACCTGGGACTCAATTTACCTTTCTTACCAAAATGTATGACTCCCTTCCACGGAGATACCTTTAGGAAAACATGATCACCGACTTGAAATTCCAAATCCTTCCTTCGATTATCGGCATAGCTCTTCTGCCTACTTTGAGCTGCTTTGATGTGATTTTGGATTACCTTTACCTTTTCCACCGTTTCCTCCACCAGCTCTGGGCCAACAAGTTTTCTTTCACCAACGTCATCCCAACAGGTTGGTGTACGACATCTCTTTCCATATAACGCTTCATATGGTGCCATCTGTATACTCGAATGGAAGCTATTGTTATAGGAAAATTCTACCAGAGGTAAATATTGATCCCACATACCCTGAAAGTCAAGTGAGCAAGATCTCAACATGTCTTCTAAGGTTTGAATAGTCCGTTCTGATTGTCCGTCTGTCTGAGGGTGGTAAGCAGTGCTCAAATGAAGTTCAGTATCCAGGGATTTCTGATGACTTTTCCAAAACCTTGAAGTAAAACGGGGATCACGATCCGAAACAATTGATAGGGGTACTCCATGAAGTCTCACAACTTCATTAATGTATAGTCTTGCTAGACGTTCCAGGGGTAGATCTTCTCTTATAGCAAGAAAATGTGCTGACTTGGTAAGACGATCAACAATAACCCATATTGCATCGTTCCTTCTAGGAGTCTTTGGTAGCCCCATGACAAAGTCCATTGTAATATTGTCCCATTTCCACTCCGGTATGGGAAGCGGTTGCATGACTCCTCCAGGCTGTTGCCTTCCAGCTTTCACTTGTTGACAAACCATACATCTTGACACAAAATCAGCAATCTCCCTTTTCATGTTGTCCCACCAAAAATGTTCCTTCAAATCTCTATACATTTTTGTGCTCCCAGGGTGTATAGAGAAATTGGAACTATGAGCATCATCCAGCAATTCCCTTTTTAGATCAGGTATATTGGGAACACAAAGTCTCTTCCCGAATTTCAAAATTCCATCTTCATACACAAAGTCTCTCAATCTCCCATCATTCACAGCTTTAATCTTCTTTTGGAATTCGTCATCATCGGTCTGAGAACTCTTAATCCTTTCTAGTAAAGATGGTTTGGCAACCATTTGAAAAAGCATTGATGTTTCACCTTCCCTGGTTATTCCCATGTCCATTTTCACTAGATCCATGAAAATTGGATCCCTTTCAATTCTCATATTGTTCAAAACTCCATGGTCTTTTCTACTCAAAGCATCTGCCACCTTGTTTGCCTTCCCCGGGTGGTAGTGTATCGTACAATCATAATCCTTGAGTAATTCAAGCCATCTCCTTTGCCTCATGTTGAGTTCTTTTTGTGAGAAAATATACTTCAAACTCTTGTGATCAGTATAAATCTCACATTTTTCACCATAGAGGTAGTGCCTCCATATCTTCAAAGCAAAGATCACAGCTGCTAACTCAAGATCATGAGTAGGATAGTTTTGTTCATGAATTTTCAACTATCGTGATGCATAGGCAATAACTCTATCATTCTGCATAAGGACACAGCCAAGTCTTTTCTTTGATGCATCACTATAAATAACGAACCCATCATTCCCCGATGGTAGAGTCAATATAGGAGCATTGACTAATCTTATCTTCAGTTCTTCGAAACATTCTTCACACTCTTTTGTCCAAACAAATTTAACCCCTTTACGTGTGAGCTTCGTGAATGGGTTAGCCAATCGGGCAAAATTCTGGACGAAACGTTGATAATAACCTGCCAAACCAATAAAACTACGTACCTCAGTTATACTCGTAGGTGCTGGCCATTCTTGGATTGCCTTGGTCTTAGAAGGATCAACAGAGATTCCATCTTTAGAGACAATATGGCCAAGAAAAGAAATCTCCTGAAGCCAGAATTCACACTTGCTCAACTTCCCATATAATTCATGCCTCCTCAGAGTCTTCAAGATAATGCGCAAGTGATTTTCATGATCTTTGTAGGTTTTGGAGTATACCAAGATATCATCAATAAATACCACCACAAATTCATCGAGATACTCCTTGAAAACTCTATTCATCAGATCCATGAATACAGAGGGTGCATTAGTCAATCCAAACGGCATTACAGTAAACTCGTAATGCCCGTACCTGGTTCGAAATGCTGTTTTCGGAATGTCTTCCTTCTTTACACACAACTGATGGTATCCAGATCGAAGGTCAATCTTTGAAAAGTATTGAGCTCCATGCAGTTGGTCAAATAAATCATCAATACGAGGTAGGGGATACTTGTTCTTTATCGTTATAGCATTGATCTCCCTGTAGTCGATACATAACCTCATAGATCCATCTTTCTTTTTAACAAAAAGAACAGGGGCTCCCCATGGAGAAACACTAGGGCGAATAAATCCCTTATTACTCAATTCCTCTAGTTGTTTCTTTAGTTCGACTAACTCTACAGTGGCCATTCTATAAGGGGTCTTCGATATAGGCCTTGATCCAGGAATCAAATCAATGGAAAACTCAACTTCTCGTTCTGGAGGATGTCCAGGTAAATCTTCCGGAAATACATCTACAAATTCTTTCAAAACATGTACACCCTCTATTTGAACATTCCTTTCCTCACCGATAGTTACTTCATTCTCTTCCTCCCCAATAATTGAATTAAGTTGAGCTACTGGGGGTGGGTCTAAATAAGAATTAGGTGGTGACGATTCTGCTCTAAAAATTAGGTGTTCCTTATCATTATCATCAAGAATCGTAACCACTTTCTTCTTACAATAAATCTTCGCATCATAGTCCAAAAGCCAGTCCATACCGAGGATTATATCAAACTCAATCACAGGTATGACGATGAAATCAGCAGATAAAGGAAATTTATGTGCTCTAATGGGGACTGATTCACAAAACATTGTTGCAACGATACTTCCCTTAGGAGTTTTAACTGACAACTCCCTTATTAAATCAAATTGGAAATATCTAATTTTCTTAGCAAACTGGGAAGATATGAAACAATGCGATGATCCAGAATCAAATAATGCATTTTCTAAACTTGAGGAAACCATTAAATTACCTGCCACCACGTCTTTCAGAGTTTCTACCTCAGCAGTAGTGATAGCATAAGCCTGGCCTTGATCCCTTGGCCTTTTCTGAGGTAAGTTCTCCTGACACTTAGGACATGCATTTGCATAATGCCCCATCTCCCTGCAATTGTAGCACTGAACGTTGGTAGCTTCCTTCTTCCCCTTGCAATCATGAGCTTGGTGGCCTTTTTCACCACACTTGTAACAGACTCCCATTCCCTTCAGGAAAGCACCGGGGTGTTTCTTCCCGCACTTACCACAAGATGGATATTCAACCTTTCCCTTCATCCCCTTATTTCCATTCCCAGATTGATCAGCAGGTCTCTTCTTCTCTTACTTTGCTTTAAAGTCATAAGACTTAGAGAATTCATTTTCGGTCTTGATAGCACATGAGACAATGTCTTCGTACGATGAAAAGGATTGTGAGACTAATGCTCGACGGAGAAATGGTTTTAACCCATCAAAGAAACGATCAATCTTACTTCTTGGGTTGCGAATATAATCTCCAGCATACCTCGCTAACCTTGTAAAGTTAGCCTCATACTTTGTGACATTCTCATCCTCCTTTTGTCTCAGACTCAGAAATTGCCTTTCCATATCTGCTCGATTGTCGCGAGGAAAGTATTTTTCTAAAAACAGATATTTGAACTCCCTCCATTCCATGTTTGATACTTCATCATCTTCCTTCATGTTTTGAATCAATGACCACCATTGATCAGCATCTCCAGTGAGGCGGTAAACTGCCATGGTAACTTTTTCCCTTTCACTACTCCCCAAAGCCTGAAATATTTTCTCTAGGGAAAATATCCATTGCTCAGCTACTAAGGGATTTGTACTTCCATTTAACGTTGGTGGTTGTTGTCTCATGAATCGATCTAACATTGATCCTCCACGCTGCGGATCAGGGTGCTCCATACGGGTAAGGTTATTATTCATAACCTGAGTAAGTTGTCCCAGTACGGTGATTAGCTGATCAGCACCAGTTGCATCACCAGCCCCACTATAATTATCTTGAGCAGGAGGGCAATCCCTACATGGAGTGCGTGCATTGATACGGTTTCCATTTCTTCCACTAGGCGCCATTTCTAAACAATGGCATAAACTAGATCAGTTTATGAATCAAAATACATAATCCCATACTTATAAAACACTTAACATAAATTGAACTATCTATGGATATAATCCATAATCATAAATATGTTTTCTTTGAGGAAGTATATACTCATAAACCCTTCATAATGATTTGTAAAGAAAGTGAGAGTTATCCTAAGCATATCCCCCGGGAGTGTCGTAACCAAGAGTGCAGCAAGGCCCGTTGTCGTGCACCAGTTCCCGTTCGAGTCTAGCTCAAAGCGGTGTTTTCGGGTTTTACCCCTAGGTACATCTGTGCCAGAGCCGCCTCTACCTGCTCGTATCCAGACAGGGATGTATTGCTCGGAAAACTCACAAAGTCTCTACAATACCAAAATTCTAGGAAGATCTTCTATACTAATCCTCAAAGTTCATCTTAGGTCTATGTGCTCTAATCAGAGTTTATCTAAATCTAGCTTCCAAGGCTTGTACTAAACTTCCTCTGATACCAACTGTAACGCTCCGACCCTAGTTGCCTAGAGTCGGTGCATTATTACATAACATTGGCATGATCACAAGAAAGATCAAATCTCGAAAGACCGATTGGTTTAGTAGCCTTGGAAACACTAGATATAATCATAAAGTTTTACATTACATTTCAAAGTGAAAAACTACTACAACAACAAAGTCTTCATATCCACACTATTAACCCCTCATAATATCCCTGCAAGTCATTCATAATTTACTTCTTCACTACCTGGGAAAAATAAAACATAGAAAAGGGGTGAGCTCAAATGCCCAGTAAGGATAACAATATAGCGGAACATTCAAAATAATCATAAACATTTAAGGCAATGAATTACTAAAACAAAAGACTTTTAAAATTGAACTTCAACATAGTATGGCAAAAGTAAAATGAAATAATGCCATTTACTTATTCACATGGATATTCTACTAATCGAATAATCACATGCAATATCAATAACCACTTTCATAATGTTGGAATGCATAATGCCAGACTATCATAACCACATAGCCAAGGCCTCGTGCCAAGACTACAAATAAGATTTTGTCAAGGCCTTGTGCCAAGACACTAGTTTGTCTCATGAGACCTACCGATGCATCGAGGAGCTATAGCGGGCTCCACCCGTCACTTATTAAGTCCAATGCATTCCCATATGAAAAGGTTTAAACATAACATAAACATTCGTATTAAAACTAGCATACGAAATGTCAATACTTTCACAATAAACTATGAATGGTATAAAAATAGCACATCCACAGTCAAACATATCACAAAACCTTCAATACAATATAGCAGTTTTGTATCATAATAAATCAACTTCAAATAATCTTAAAATCCATCAATGGATGTTGACATAGATGAAATCAAAATTCTTTTTAAAGAAATATCTCCTTTTATTTTGAAATCATTTAAGATCCATATAAAATAAAACATTTTCTTTGAAAATATTCTTATAAGCTTGTAAAGAATGCTTTGAAGATTTTATAACGGCGTAAAATAACCGCACAAGCCGTATAAGTTAAAAAAAACATTCTTACCTCAATTCTGTCGAAAAGGTTAAAAAGGACCTTGTTTTGAAAACGACGGAAAGATTCCTTTATAAACCTCTTATAAAAAGTCAAAAAAAGTTATAAATGACTTTAACCCATATTCTTGTAAATAGTAAAAATGTTTTGAAATACATTTTTATGAAACATGGATGTGGATGATAAAGAGATCCCAGTAGATTATTACATATAAACAACCTCGGATAATGAAGAGATTGTGAAATAACCCTTACCTTGTACTTTCCTTTGTTGGGGTAGGTTAACCTCCTGTATAATGGTGAAATAATTGTTATTAAATTATACAAGAATCATAAACATTAGTATGATATCATATATGATCTTTTAACATTGCTTTATTAATAATATCTTAGTATTATCGTCGTTTCGGGTGATAATCGATTCGTTCTTCTTAAATGTTTGGTTACGTAAGACATGTTTGTAATGGATGGATTATATCTTATTCATAATTAGAATGATATTAACATTATTTTTAACCCTAAAATGAGAATAATACTTGAATGGATATGATGGAGAATGAATCTTATCGCGTTCGTGGAGACGGTAGTCCGTACGTACGCACGAACGCTACTTCCATTTAAGTCAAATCCAAATGATAAATAGATATATTACTATTCCAGTATAATATAATATTTTATATATGTTACTTAAGTTCATTAACACCATCCTTTATACGTTCCATGTGTGGTATGAACGAGTCATATCATTTTAAGGGGGCGGTAGTCCGCACTTCCTCAAATGAAATTATCGTATGTATATACAACATGAAACGAATAATGGTATGAAATAAAATGGAATTACAGAAGCTTATATATAAAATATATATCATTAATATCATATTTAATTACAGTGCCATCATAATGGCCACCATGAGAGGCGGTAAGATGTTTTTGAACAATCATCGTTTCGTGAGGCGTTAGTTTGCCATCCACAGAAACATTATGTTCATCATCCATTAAATGGAGTTGTGTGTATGTGTAGTTTGAATCCTTCTTATAACAACATCTTAGTATATTGAGGATACTGGTGTTGTTACAAAAGAAAGTAAATAAAAAGATTTTGGGGGTTGAAGAGGCAAAATAAATGAAAATAATTTAATAGAAATCGTTACCTTTAATTTAGGTAACTCACTTTGGTTGGAACCAAAGGACTTCTTGAAATGCTTTCTGCCTAAGGGGAAGCTTCAAGGAGGAGGAGAGGGATGTGGGGAGCTTAGTTGGGCAGAGTTTTGACGAGCCAAGTGGCTTGAGAGGTGTGAGGAAATGAGAAGGAGGAGTGCCCTTTTATAAGAGGGGTGAGGGGCACCTTTGGAAAAGCTAGAAATATTAATTTATAATAAATTCATATTCGGTTTCCAATGGCTCCAAAGTTGACTATTCAAAGGTTGAGGTGGGGATAGGTCGAAAAAAACTCATCCAATAGAATTTAGACAGGTTTGGGTACTTATATTAACCTTATCTTTAAGTATTAACTCTAAGTTAATTAGTTTCACTTTTACAATGTCTCTTTGTATTTTTATATAATATGGTTAATAAACTTACTATATACATCCAAGCGACCCCAGGTGGTCCATTAATGATTAAACTATCATAATATAAGTCTCTTGGCCGAACCTTAGATTTTTTGGAATTTAATATCAATTAATAATATAATATTTGTTTTAAGAACTCTTTTGTGTCAATTTTGACACTATTCAATAGTTGAATTTTGTTAAACTCATAACAGATTGATTACTTCAAAAAAAGTCCATTAAGTCAATCCTAATATATAATATTAGCCTAGAAAATTAGTTTACTTCATTAAAAGTTTCATATTATATTTATTTGGGTATTTATAATATCAATTATTTTAATTTTTCACTATTATAGTAATTACTGCATCATCATTGTGTCATAAATAAAATAAATTATTTAATGTCTAAAAATTATAAATAAAATATCATTATGTAGGAAATCGTTTTAGCTTTCTAATGAATATTTATAATCTAAAATCCAACATATATAACTCTATGTAAAAATTGTTGTTCTAAAAGATATATGCTTGTGTCATTTTTGTATTCATTTTAACTAAATTAAAATAAAGTGTCATTATCACTTACAAGTGGATCCATGGGGTCCCAAAATTGACAAAAAGATGTCCATGGTCGACCATCTATCAACCAATAGGGTTAAGACACGTTTTTAGGGTAATTTAGTATTATTATAATATTATTTTTTTAACCCTTATTTACCGGATTTACCCTTAACCATGGTAAATAAAATATTTACCGCAGTAATTATTCAAAATGTCTAAAAATAAAAGTTACCTATTTACACAATTTGAACATCCTGATTCCAAATATGGAATCCATTTTCCTAAATTCAAAACACAGAAGTGGCAGAAATTAATTTAAAATTTATTCCCGCTGTCAAAACAAAAAGCTTGTTTTTAAGAGATAATAACTATCAAAAGATTGACACTTGTTTATGTTCGGTTTAATTGTAAAATTATGTCCAATGATAAACATTAAATTGAATGGTAAAAATATATTCTAAATATACTTTAAAACCACTCAAATTCATAATTTATCACTATTAATTATTTTGATTAAAAAAGTTGTTTTTAATTAAAATTAAGAAATTTTCACTATTCATCAAAATATGAAAGTTATCCGAAATGTACCAAAATTTCACCCTAGGCTAATTTTGATATTCCGAATCCAAAAATGAAGTCCATTTTGAAATATATAATATATATGATTTCAAAAAGTAGGTATTACTATTCACAACGGCTAGTTTAATTAGTTGTGGTGTGTGTTAGAACTCGAGGTTGCGTACAACACACGCTATCGCATTATTCGAAGGGAAACGTACCGTAGAAGCTTGGGGTGTTACAAAATGCCATTAGGAATTTTGTACCTTGGTCGCTCGAGGAGGAGGAGGATGATGAGGAGGTGTCACTCCATGTCGCCTTGAGGACCTTTTTCTTTCCTTTTTCCTTTTGCGTGGCCCGTTTTTTGTTGAGTGGGCAATCGGGCTTGTAATGACCCTTTTCGCCGCACCCGTAGCATTTCACCTTGGGATCGGATTTTTCGGTGGGTTCTTGCTTTCGCGCCTTGCGAGATTTCTTCTTCTTCTTGTGCTTCTTCATAAATTTGTGCATTTGGCGGGCGAGATTCTCCATTTCCGAGTCGCCGCTTGATGATGAGGAAGACGAAGATGATGAGGAGGAGGAGGAGCTTACTTCTTTTTGTACCTTGAGGGAGATGTTCTTTGGTGTCTTGATTGGTGTGCCCTCATTTTGAGCATGCCTCCTCATCGTGATCTCGTACGTCATTAGGGATCCGATGAGCTCTTCGACCGGTATGTTCTTTACATCCTTAGCTTCTTGGATAGCCGTCACCTTAGGTGCCCATGAGCTCGGAAGGACCCATAGGATCTTCTTCACCATGGTTTCAGCTGAAACAACATCACCAAGAGATTTTCTACCATTGCACACGTCAGTAAAGCGAGTAAACATATCGGAAATAGATTCATGTGGATGCATTGAAAAGCTTTCAAAATCTTGTCTATACATGTCTAACCGAGTATCCTTAACTTTGTTAGTGCCCTCATGGGTCACTTCCAATAGTTTCCAAATTTCATGTGAAGTGGTGCAAGTGGATACACGATTAAATTCATTTCTATCCAACCCGCAATGAAGAGCATTCATGGCTTTGCCATCAAGCTCAAAATTCTTAATATCGGCGGGGGTCCATTTGGATTCATCGGGGGAAGACAAAGAATAACCTTGCATGACAATTTTGTAAATAGGATACCCTATGCTTCTTAAAAAAGTGGTTATGCGGGTTTTCCAATAATTATAGTCGGTCCCATAAAAAAATGGAGCCCGACACAATGAGTAGCCCTCGGGGGCGAAAGAGGTAGATGCCATCACAAAGGATCTTTAATTTGAAACCGTTTTAGGGAATTATTCAAATACGTCCCTCTGATACCAATTGTTGGGTCGGAGAAAAACGGGAAGGATGGCAAGAGGGGGGGTGAATTGCCTTTTAAAAAAAATGATTAACAATTTAAAAACAAAGTGAAAGTGCAGCGGAAATAAAGAGGCAATCACAAAAGAAATTGTTAACGGAGTTCGGCCAAAAACCCGGCCTACGTCTCCGCTCCCAACTCAACCGTTGAGAGATTCCTACCGCTTGCTTTTCAATGGTTTTAGCAAGAAACCCACTAGGCTTTGAGGTAGCACTAGGACCTATTACAGCTTGCTTTTGAATTGGTTTAGCAAGAACCCACTTGCTTTTGATGGTTGAGCAAGAACCCACTAGCCTTCTTACAGGTGAAGGCTAGCTCACCTATGACACAAGCCTTTTAAAAGGAAAGTCTTGAAGAAACCTCTTCACACCTTAGTGGTGATGTGAAACCCAAAAGAGAGAGGGATGAGAAAAGGTGTTGTGGTTTGTAGGCACAAACCCAAATTTAAAGCTCAAAATAAATATAAAATAAAAACCGTATTGGGAGAAGCCTTGGGCGCCTTTGATTGATTGGAAATGTTGAAGGCCGCTTCCAAGCTTCTTTGATGGAGCTCCTTGGATGTGGAAGTTGTTGGAGAAAAGAGGGTTCCTTTGAGGAAGTCCGCCGGAGGTACGCCAAAGATGGAAAATGTGTACGGTGGCTTTGTATATGATCTGGTTGTTGTCTGGGGCTTCCTTGGCCTTTATTTATAGGCATGGAACCCTTGGGGAGTCTTCAGAGCCGTTGTAAAGGGCCTCGGAGCCGTTGGAGGCCAAATGGGAGTTGACTGGTCAAAGCCAACGGCTAGTTTGACTGGGCTACCGGCTGGCCGGTGCAGGGCCACCGGCTGGCCGGTGCCTTGGATGTTGAGAAGGCCTTCTGCCCAGGCAGCACCGGCTGACCGGTGCCAGAGCCACCGGCTGGCCGGTGGGAAGACAGTAGCTACCACTGTTTCATCAGGTTGCCACCGGCTGGCCGGTGACAGAGCCACCGGCTGACCGGTGGAACCTGGCAGTGGGCAATGCCTCTGCCAGGTCCACCGGCTGGCCGGTGCTATCACACCGGTTGGCCGGTGGACTGAAATTCAGTCCACTTGATGTGCTTCATGGCCCATTTCCTTGGAAATCTTTTTCCTATAAAACAAAAACACTTAAAACAATGTTAGACAAATAAGAGGGTGATTGTGATCATGAAAATCAAACAACGAGGGGAACGAGAGGTACAACAGGGCTTACCTCCAGGTGGGCTGGGCAGTGGTCCCCGATGCCGGGCTTACCTCCAGCTGGGCTGGGCAGTGGTCCCCGATGTCGGGTTACCTCCAACTGGGCTGGGCAGTGGTCCCGTCACCATCTTTAGCCGGGTCCCCCTCCAATGGATTACACTGTTACAGGACTGGGTAGTGAGGCACCCGTCGACTTTCCAGATATCCCTGTAGTGAGAACCTGTTGACTTCCAGGGATCCTCCAGCGGGGCTGGGCAGGGGGTCGCATGTCGACTTTGAGCAGACCTCTCAACTGTGGGGCAGTGACGAGTTGTGGTTGACGTCCCCCCAGAACTCTCAAGTACGGAGAGCAGTTTCTCCCACCGAGATGCGTCCTCATGACGCGACCTAAAACCGTGCCGGCGAGTCAGTGCCGCCCAAAGTGGATAGTGTCAAGGTGTGGGGATTGAGCCCATTGGCTTGCGGTTCGGGGCAGACGTGTGGGATGCTGGGCATCGATGGAGTTTACTTCTGGGACTGTTGGCGACACATTTTCTTGGGCTGAGCTACGGGATGGAGATCCCCTTATGACGTTGTTCGGGCTTCTTGTTTGAGCATATGGACATGTATATACCTTGTTTCCAGTACCCACTTCTTGGTTTTGGCTACTCTCCTTCCAGGAGAGGCGAAGACGCGCGGGGTATGCCACATGCTTTCCGTGTCAAGCTTCTCATGGTGGGATGAGTCTACTCTCCAACTATAGGTAGCGAAGACTCGATGGGAAGTTCATCTTCTCACCGTTTCTAGCTCCTTGTTTCTGAATGAGTCTACTTCCTTTCTCTTGTTGGGTTGAACTGGAATCTTTACTGCACTCTCTGTTGTACTCCTCTACTTTTCTGTTCGCTCTACTGCTCACCCTTCGGTACCTCTGTTGTTGCTCCCTCGGGCCTTCGGGGTATCCTATTGAGTATTTTTATACTCACCCCTGTTTGGGCTTTGACCGCATTTGGTGCGCCCTTGCAGACGATGAACAGGTGGAGCGTGACTTCGGTGGAGCGTAGGAGCTTGGGAGCTTGGACCGCGTGCGGTGGTCGTGGCCGAGATCCCGGTGGGGGACCCGTCAACTGTTCCTGTTTGTTCACCTGTTGTCGGGTTGTGGCAATTTTTGGTTGGGTGTGTGTTTTTCCCCTTTTCCTTACAGCTTTGTACTTTGTACTTGTAGAGGAGGATGCACTTTGTGGTATGTTTATAGCAGTTGCCTTTTCTTTACTCGTCTTTCCTTTTACTCTGCACTTTTGCATTGAGTTTTCTGCGTGTGCGTGTGTACAGGTGCTTAGGCAAAGGCCTCCTCGAGTTGTTGTGCCTTCGTCGCTAGTCGCTAGCCCCTGGCCCATGGAGGCGGGCTTGGGGTAGTTGCGGCTCGAGCCCAGGTAGGGTCGGTTCGTGACATACATGGTTATGAAAAAAAACAAACAACATCATTTCATTAGTCAATAGTCCACCATACACATGAATAATGATTTAATAACAAATTTGACGGAAGAATGTGTACGTTTCAGATGAAACCATAACATAAAAATATTTTATTATATTAGGGATACTTAATTTATTGTACAATAATGTAATAAGAATAATTTAATGGGTAGAGAATGAAATAAAATAGAAATTCATGTTGACGAACATTACCTCTTTTTAGGTAACTTCATTGGGATTACAACAATGGGATTCCAAGAATGGATTACAGACCAAATTGAGGAATCTAGGGTGAGGAAGGAACATTAAGAGATTATTTAGGCTTGTTTTGGGAGAGGTAAATGTCTTTATATGTGTGAAAAAAAGGGGGAGGGTGAGTGATTGTTTATAGTGGAGAGAGAGGACATAATTGTCATTTGTGTAGAGAATTCTGTGCTTCTCACGTTTTTACCTTCCTAGTGAGTTAAATAACAAAAAATATTTGATAAATTAATGATTGAGATAAAAATTTGTATAGTATATAGGTGTTTGTAATGTTTATGGACATTTTCATACATTATGTTTATCATTTGAAAACTATGTAAATTTGTATTTACCTTAGTAATTGTATTTCATTTTTATCACATCCACTAATCATTTTGTTGTAAAAAAACTATTTTAACGTTAATAAATATTAGAAATATTTATTATTACAAACATTTATCCAAATGATCAAAATTTCATTCAAATAACTATAAGAAATTAATTAAAAATTAATCCCACAAATGGGATGATAAAGCATGTTTTTAATATGAATATGTTCAAAAGATTGCTATATTCGAATTTCTAATTTCACAGTTAAAATGACCCAAATGAACTAAATTAAATTATTATATAAATAATTTAACTAATAAAATTTAAATCCAATTTAAAACAATATTTACATAGAAAAAAAATCAATGAAAATGTAGTTCTCAATTAAAAATCATACTTTATCACTATTCATCAAAAAATGAAACATCTCAGAAAAATACCATAAATTCACCCAAATATATTTGTGATAATATATGTTCAAAAAATAAGTTTATATTGTTAGATAAAAATTATAATTGTGGAAAATTTCAGTTTTAATGTAGGTGGTCCATTAGAACTCGATAAAAATCCTTTTTATAAGAATAGATCTTTTATTCATAAAACTAAACTTATTCCAATATTATGCCTATAAAATTAATTTGATGTCTAGAAACAATTATAATCATGTCTAAAATAATATAATTAGTAATTTTTGTTCCCACTGATACAATGGTTAAGAGATAATTTCCACATTAAAATATACTAATATTATATTACCGTTTGGTAGGACTCATTGTTTCTTTCAACACATGATTTCAAAGAAACCAATTCTTTTGTGTCATATATTATATTGGACTTGTCAGCCAATTTATTTGAAAAATACTATCTAATATATAAATAATACTAATTTTGATAAAATCTTATTCTATCCATGCATGGGATAGTACATCGTTCTTATATAAAGGAAATTACATCCAATTAATTTTATTCAATTATCAAATAAGTTGGGATATTTTTTCCTCATAATTTTTTTGATTACCATTTTTGAAATTCAACCATATAGTCATTTCCATAAATCCTTAACTCAGTGAATTAATTTATTACACAAAATTTTTTCCCTGCGTTCATAATCTAATTTTTTTTTGTTCCTCATAAGAAAGATTCTCTTCCAGCTGAGCTACTTCATGTGTCAAAACATGTGGTGATTCTGATAGAATCCTCCTTAACATAGAGAATAAAAGACATTATATTTATAGGATATATATGGAGGTCAATCTACTAGGCTGAAAAAACAGAAAATACTATTTAGGATTTATTATGGTCCCATTAACCATGGACACTACTTCATCTTTTTATTAAAAGGCCTCACACAATTCCATTGAGATACATTTAGAAAAGACAATATAGCCTTACTAAAAATAAAGATATTTTCTATGGTTATCCTCATTACTTTTCTGACTTCTTTGAGATATCTTCTTGACCCACAAAATCATTTAATCATTATCTACTTGATCTATACCATCTATGGTCCCATTAAGTCATATCTCCTTAATTATACAAAAAATTATGTGGTTTGAAATTGATATCAATAACATACCTCAAAAGGTTTAATAAGTTTATTAGAAATAAAACAATTATTATAAGAAAACTCAACAAATGAAACATATCACTCCCAACTTCCCTAGTGATATTTTGATCATTAATAAAGCATACCATTGACCATATTAATAGTTCACTTAGACTAACCATATAATTGATGATGAAAAGTTGTACTAAATTTTAATTCAGTTTCCAACAACATATTAAGTCATCTACAAAAATTAGACGTGATCCAAGGGTTAGGGTATGGTACAATTGTTATAATAACTCCAATTACCCTAAAAATATTATTTATATATAGTATAAAAGCTTATCTAATTTCACTTAATCACAAATGATATGGAAAAGTAAATATTTAAATAATCGATGAAACTTTACCAAATTCTAATTGTTATCATGATAAATATGTATAATTTTTACAATAAAATCTAATGATATGTTTTACCACTTACACTTTGGAACAGGAAAATTTGGATGAATCCCATTCGATAAATTTTTATTTTCTCTAACCTATCAAAAATAAAAACCCTTCATGGTAAATTTGGAAAGATATCTCATTATTCTAGCCAAAAATTAATAATATCAATGGAATCTATATATATTAGTGTTACCTTGATTAATGAAGAGAAATGAATTATGATCTTTTGTGAGGAATTATTTCCTCCATGGGAAATCACAATGAACACATAATCTTTTAAAAAATTATATAACTCCTTATTCAGCAATTTTAAAATTATGTAACATAACATTGTTAATGGATTCAACATTTTCCTTCAACAAAACATCAAACTTCTGAGATTTCATAGTTTTTTTTAAAATTGTATACTACACTGAAACCTAAAAAAAAACATAAGATATCCATATATCCAAAACATCAAGGCCAACATTCAACAAACTATTAACCAAAGGGTAACACTCCAAATGTAATATGGTCAATGTAGAAATAAATTTTCAACCCAAAGCATCAGTCACATTGTTTTACTTTCTATGATGAAAAAAAACCATGCAATCATAATCCGTTTTCTACTATATCCATAATCTTATGTCATGTTCAACAATTTTTTATAAATTACATACTTCAACCATTTTTTATCTATTTATATTTTACACTACAATCTATAAAAATGATCTTTCCAAATTTTTAATGAGAAAATAATAAAAGCTAATTCAAAATAATGTGTAGGGTAATTTAACCCATTAATTTTGAATAGAAGATCAGAATAATTAATTATTATATCATTCTATAACAAGATATGACTAAATCCTTTTAATTATTTATCTCTATAGATTAAAAATCCAAAATTTCTGCAAGGAATGGCCAAAACTGAGGAAATGTAAAACATTCATCACATTCTCGTTTCAAGATAAATGTGACCCAATTTAATATTAACCTAGTTGGTGGTGTAGATAACAAAGAAATGTTTTTAAGAAACCATCAATAATAACCCACTAATTGAAGGAAACTATGAATTTTTTTGAAATTGGGTGGTCTTGTCCACTCTTTGAAAACATATTTTATAAGGTTTAATAGTTGGTCCATATTTAAAAAAAATGTGTCCAAGGACAATAAATTTTCTGAACCAAAAATTTCTCTTTCTAAATCACTGATACATATTATTATCTTTTAAGGATTGGGAAAGAATCCATAAGTTCCAATCAAGCTCCTCATGGATTTTAAATATACCAACTAAAATTGATATACATAGCCAGAAACCTATCCAATAACTAATGGAAATATCTATTCATAACATTCATAAAAAAAAAAAGTTCCTTTCATAACCAAAATAGAATAAGAAATCTCATAATAACCATATCTCATCCAAAATTTTGTGTTTGTTAAGTCATCCTCCACCACCTTAGCTGAGGGAACCCAAACCTCAGATCATGATTTTAAAAACACAGATCTCCATAGAGTAGATCAATAAAATAATCAATATATGGAAAAAGATACATTTCCTTAAAAGTGATTATTTTCAAGGATCTTTAATAAATTAAATTTATCATGAAACATATTTTATTTTCCAAAAATAAAATATTAGAACACCAGGGTGTAGAGCTAGGATAAATATTATTATCAAATTATTGCAACTGAGTTTTCCCTTCCACAAGTTATAATTGTGCCATTATGTAAGGGGGTGATGAAATAGGATTTGCATTCAATAAAATAAACTATAAATTCATATTTATGATCAAGAAAAACACCAGATAAAATATTATGGAAAACAAATGTAAATTCATTCACTACAGGGATGCCACAAATCAGAACTACTTCTTAGTTTTCAATAATATGAGATAGATAACATTCACTTCCATATATAACCAATTTCTCAAATTCATTGTATGTTATAAGAGGTATAAAATCATTGAATAATACGTTATGGGCTTTGAATTATATTTTAGAATATTAAAATGAAATCCAATAAATTCCCAAAATTATATCAACCACCACTTTAGGTAGTTTAACCAGATTTTAGAGACAAACCTCCCACTAATGTCAATAGGAAGACTCGTATAAATATTTTATTCTTAAAAAATTCACCCTAGAGTATACACCAAATGTTATATCCTAAATTTATTATTTGATACTCCCAATTTTCAAGAAAATTTCCATGAAATGAACGTATCCAAAAATCTATAATCATATAGAGTATTGGAATAATTTCAATAAACTAGTAAAATACATGTTAAAACATAATTTTATGGCCCAAAATCAGCTATAGTTGTATAAAAAGAATTTTCAAAACCCTTTTCCATTCAATAATTGGCATAATTTTCTAACTCATTCCAAATAAAACAACTTACCACTGAAATTTAAATGATTTCATGATCATATTACTTAATGTCATGAGCCATATGGACATACATACACAATTACAGGAACATTCCAAAATATGAAAGACATTCTCTAGGATTACATTTACCACACTTCTCGTAATATGTGTATTTGGTTTTTTACCTTTAACTTATTTAATTTAATATTACCCATTTTATTCTAATTGGACATATAATTTTTCTAATTTTCATTGGATACATGATCTTTATAACCATCCATTTCTACCTTCTGATCACATCAAAAAATTTTCTCAGAGATCTTGATCTCAAGAGAATCTAATTCTCATTGATATCATAGATTTAATTCAATGGAAAATTAATTCATCTTACTACCAATATCTCATATATAATTTTGGATATACCTCACCAATCGAGTGAAGATTTCTTGATTTGAATCCAGAAAATCTTACAATTTGTTTCTAAATTCCAAGAATTTTTTATCCATCATAAGTCAGAAAGCCTGAGGAAAATATTTATCAAAGAAAATATTCATAAATTGGTCTCATTCTAAGGAATCAATATCTTAAATTTCTATGATATTGTTATCAATTGACAACCACTTGTTGGATTCACCTTCAAAATGATAAATTAAAAGAGTTAGATTTTCGTGGTCTGAACATCCATGTAAATAGATTATATTTTCAATAGATTTTATCTATTCTTCGGCTATTATAGAGACATATGGCCCTCTGAATTATTGGGGATATTTTTGAATAAAATTCTATATAGTCATTTTGTTACACTTTGGATAATCTGGTTCATCTCTTACATGGACACCACAACTATTTATAACATGTGTCATCCAAGGCATCATGAAGAAAATACACTAATGTCCAAATCCATTTATCATGGGGTGTTATTAAGGAATGAATGTTCCTTCTAGGTTTCTTCTAATTACTGTATTCTTATTTTACATGTAGAATTATATTTTTGAAAATCATACATGTGATGAAGTAATATGGTAGTTATAAAAATAAATATAAATTCAAAGAAATTTTAAATACCCCAACTATAGTTTTCCAGTTCTTGTGCCATGATATTATTACCTTGGTATAATAAACAAATAAGTCACATAAAAAATGCCAGATTAGTTTGGAAGGTTTGTAAAACCAGATACAAAAATAATTTTTAAACAACAACATTAAATGATGTGTAACATATCTACTACATTTGAAACACACATATACTCCAGGATTATCCCTGGATGTTATTAATGATATAAATCTTGACATTATGGGAAAAAAGAAGACATTATAAAATTTTGAGCTCAGATGATCAATAATTGTGAGAAATACAATATATGGTATCCTAGATATTAGGAAGAATTCATTCATGCTGAATAATTAAAATAAATCCCATTTATACAAAATCTTGAGCATAATACAATAGTAATAAATATTGATTGAATAATTCTAGAAATACTCACATTAGAAAGAAACATAACCATGGTTATTATAATATTTTAATAATCACATGGACTATTCTGTATTGTATCATAATCAGAGAATAAATAATGTCATAAATCATAAATATACGATCAAGGATTTATTAAATACACTATAAATAAATGTGTAAAAACATGGTTTTTTTGTCCCTTGGGACCCACTGATGCCTCATGGGGTTATAGTGGACCCAAAATATTAGTTACGATGTGAAATGTATTCCTCATTAGAAAGGGGTGAAACATAAGAAACATTTACATTTATAATTAAACTATCATATCTAATGTTAATAATATTCCTTAAAGAATAAACATATTCAGAAACCATCCAGTGTAGTATGGGTAATGGTTTAAAAAAATACATCTCTAGACAATATAATCATGATCCATTTTATAAAATATGAAATATTATAACATATGATATAAATCAAAATAAATCATAATATCTAATAGATGGTGTTTAAATACATTTAAATACATTAATAAAATTATTTTGAATTTTTTTTGAGAAATAACCTTTTGTTGTAAAAAAAGAAGAGTTTTATAGGAAAATTAGTTTTTATTTATCACAATTTTTTTTATAAATATGTATATACTATAAACATACAGATAAGGAAATTGGAATTATGTTTGAGGATTAAATTATATCAAACTGAAGTGAAAACTTGTAAAAAGTGTATTTAGTAAACACTAAAAATGGGAAATTTTAGTGCAGCTTATCAGAAAAAATAATTTATACCTTATAGAGGACAAAAGAATAACTTGTTAAATAAAAACCACAATAACTAATATAGTTTTTAATTTTAAAACCTGTGATTTTATAAAATTATAATTTCTTTACAATATATTATGCATGGTACTTAAAAATGGGAATGAAATTGGGATGTTCCCATTAATCAGGATTTGTTATCTAGAGGAATTGAAAATTAATCAATATAAAACAGGTTATTCCAATTAAATAATTAATATTTCAGTTAGTTTAATATATTTAGAACATTCAAATATAGTGTTTTAATATTACATAATATGTATAAAGAATTAAATTTAGGTAAATATAGAAAAATTTCAACCCCAATAAAAAAGGGAGGTTCGTGGAGAATCCATTACCAAATGTTTGAAAACAATCTACACAAGAAATTAACATCATGGATAATGAATATAGATACATTGATAATTTAATTAAAATCCTATTAAAATTTATTTTAATTATTATATTTTTATGACATTCATTTGTGGACTTTTTTATGATTCATATGATTCGATTTATTTATTTAGAATTGTTTGTTTCCTTCATTATCTAGATTTGTTAAGTTGTATACATGTAAAAAAGATCATATAAAATGGTAATAGTTATCCATAATTGAAAGCATATGTTATTAATAAATGTACATAATATTTAATGTTCACATATATATATATATTAGGATGATTCATTAGATAAAACATTAATGATAATTGTGTGGATCATTATGACATTTTTTTATCATCACTTAATATTTTTGATTTATTACATTATTTTATTTATATATACTGGTTACAAGAGACTAATTATATTGTAATATATAAAATTTAATCTTGTTTAAAAATAAATATTTTTTTACATTCATCGTTGAATTCGGTAATGGAAGATGAAAGAATCACTTTCCACAAAGGTGATGAGTCGACACCTCATAGACGACGTTTTCATTTTTTGAATAAAATTGGTTAGAGAAAAGATTTGATGGTGGATATAAAATTATCATAATAACATCCTATTATAGATAAATAAATATTTATATCAAAAATTTTTGGATATAGGAGTTATGAAAATGATAATAACAGGATTTAAATTGAATAAAAATTATAAGAATGAAGGGGGATTTTACCTATTCAATTCGTCTCATTGAGAATCTCAATATTGAACTACGAAATGGGAATTTAATGACACTAGAAATATCATAACTTGGGGGATATTTTTTAGAGGGGTATTTGATTTAAATTGGAAATGATGTAAGGATTTTTATATGATATGATAAGAGGTGGTGAGGGTTGGTATTTACTATGGAGGAGAGGTATGTTTTTTGTTTATTTTAATCATTACATAATTATTATGGCGGATGATGATCAATAGTATTTTTTTCTGAATAAATTTACTATGTAGTGAATTTTATAATGAAATTTGTTTCCTACATCCACAAAAACATCATAAATGGATCAAAAATTCATGTATTTAACTAATACCAAGAATTACCGTATTTTACTCTTCATTGAAAATTCATTTATTTTTAAAAAATCTGAAAAAATTCATGCTAATTTTTTTAATTGTGTAGAATTAATATAATGGACCCAATTATATATAAATAGTTTTATATTTATGAGAAGTTTAATTTTTAATTAAACTCATCATTTAATCAAAAAATAAAAATATTAACATTACAACTATGTTTACGACACTGTCAAAAATTAATAATGGTCTCATAAAATTATCCTATAATCATAAGATTTTTTTTAAATTTATGAATATATTTTATTAAAATAAATATAATTTCAAGGAATTATATTAATTATGAAATTTTAATTAAAATTACTTTTCTCACAAAAACAACAACACATAATTTATCATTTTTAAATATTTTTTCACTTATTCCATGATATAAATATTCAATATTTTTCTTTATAAGTTAATAAAATATAATTTATAAATTAATAGGAGAATTTAATTATTATATTGGTTTAATTTCTATTTTTAATGGTCACATTACTATTTCAATGAAAATATTTAATTGTATATTAGGGTTTTAAACTCATTGTTTCTTGAATCATAAAATATAGAAGATATTAAATTTTAAAAGGGACATACCATAAAATATTGGGTTGTAAAATTCTACCCTCCTTGAAAATAATTCTTTCTCAATTTTACAAAATATCACCTCACAAAGAGATTTGGATATTTCATCATCGTAAATTCTTTCATTTCCCATATCGCCTCTTCAATTTTATGATTTTCCTATGTACATTTTCCAGATGAGTCAAATGAATCCTCAAAACATTCTAACTAGTGTCTAGAATCTAAATTTTCTATTCACTATAAGATTAATTAGGTTCCAATTATATTCAATTAAAGGTGAGGACACGTGTTTTGTCTAGAATGTAGTTCCTTATAAAAGAGAGGTGGAACACATTGTGTTGTTTGGAAAGGCTATGTGGCATTACCAAATTTTAATCCATAGCTCCAATTCACTGTAGGATTTCAAAAGGTCCATTTACCCAAGGGATCAGTTTATTATTCTTTCAAATCATTTAACATCCTTCTATAGAGATACTTTAAAGAAAACATGATCTCCAACATGAAATTCAAAATCCTTCCTTTGATTGTCAACATAGATATTCTTCCTATAATGAGATTCATTGATGTTGGATTGAATAATCTTTAAATTTACTGTTGTTTTCTCCATAAGTTCTAGTCATACATGATTCCATTCACAAAATTAATCCCCACAAGTTGATGTATGAAATCACTCTCTATATAATGCTATAAATAGAGCCATTTGAATACTTGAATGGAATCAATTATTGTATTATAAATATAAAAAGTTCAATATTGATCCCATATACCTTGAAAGTCATAGGAGCCTGATCACAATATAAATTTCAATATTTTAATTGGACTTTTAGACTTCCCATCGGTTTGAGGGTGATAAAATACACTCAAATGATTCTCAATATGTAAATCTTTTGGTATATTTTTCTAAAATTTCATAGTAAATCTTGGATCAGGAGTATACATAATTGAAAGAGTTTCTCGATAAAGTCTTACAAATTCATTAATATAATTTTGAGTATGGTTCTCTAATAAAAGATCTTCCCTTATCATAGGGAAATGTGCAGATTAGGTATGTCGATCAAGAATTAACAATATTTCATTACACTTTTATGGGTTTTATGGTACTATAGTGAATAAATACATAGTAATATCATCCAATTTCCAAGTAGGAATGGAGAGTGGTTGAATTAATACTATAGTATTTTTTATTTTTAGCCATCACTTATTGAAAAAATAAACATCTTGACACATAATCCTCAATTTCCAAAATCATATTATCCCATTAAAAATATTCCTTAAAATCACAATACATTTTAGTTCTACCCGGTATTATAGTGAAATTATAGGTATATAGTAATAAAACTATTCTCTTTTTATCTATGTTATTGAGTAAACACAATTTCTCTTTACAAATATCATTATTCCATAATCATACTACATGTTTACCAGCTTCTCATTATCCACAACATTAATTTTCTATTGAAAATTCAGATCATCGACTAAGTACTATTAATCCTTTCAAATACCAATTATTGATAATCCAAGTGTAAAAGATATGGTGTTTCACCTTCATTGATAATTAACATATTTATTATTTCAAGATCTATGTACAAAATATCATTGTCAGTGCTCATTTCTTTTATAACTCCATTATCCTTCCTACTAAAGGTATATCCTACCTTATTCACCTTCACTGGGTGGTAGTGTATTGAAAATTCGTAATCCAGGAGTATTTAGAGCCACCAAATTATCCTCATGTTTATGTTTTTCTTTGAAATGATATATTTAAAAATCTAATGAAATTTATATATCATACTAATTCACCATAGAGATAGTGTCTACATATCCTCAAAAACAAATATTAAGGATTCTAAATAATGATTATGAGTTAGATATTTCTATTCATGAGGTTTTAACATATTTGATTCATAAGAAATCACTATATCATTTTTCAAAAGGACGCATCCATGTCCTATAATTGGTGGATCACTAAATTGAAAAAATTCACCATTTTATAATGGTAGAGTCATTATAGAAGCATTCACTAATATCCTATTAAATTCATTAAAATTGACATCACAATATTGTGTCCATAAAAACATAACCCCATCATGAGAAATCATTATTAACATGATATCTAGTTGGGACGCAATATGAATGAAATGATTATAGTAACCTAATAAAATAATTTAACTACATACCCGAGCTATATTCATTAGTGTATGACATTCCTGAACATCCATTTTGTCCACAGGATAAACATAGATTCCAACCATATAGAAAATATGGAAAAGAAAAGAAACTATTTGAATCCACAATTCAAACATACTAAATATCTGATATAACTATTTTATATTATGATTCTTTAATCTAACCATAATGTTGTTCTTATAGTCCTCAAATTTTTTTGAATATATCATGATTTCATCAATAAATACCCGTAAAAATCCTCTAGATATTCCTTAAATACTCTATTCACTATATCCATAATAATAGAGGGTGAATTAGTTATTCGAAATGGAATTACTACAACTTCATAATTTTCATAACTAGTTTGTAATGTTATATTTGGAATATCTTCTATTTTCACACACATTTGAAGATATCTAGATCAAATTTCAATATATGAAAAACTATGAGCTCAGTAAAGTTGATCAAATATTTCATCCATGTGAGGTATCACATACTTTTTCTCTATATTAATATCATTAAAATTCCTATAGTAAACAAACAACCCCATAGTTCCATCTTTCATATATAAATAAAGTACATAAGCTTCACATGGTAAAATAATATGTATTATGAATTCATTGTAAAATAAATTCCTCAAGTTGATTCATTTTCTCTATTTACTCCTCAATGGTAATTCTGTAGGGATTATTTAATTTAGTTATTTCCTTAGGGATCAAATCAATAAAATGATCAACATCCATATCTCAATGATGTATAGGTGAATCATAATGAAATACAAAAATGTATTCACGTAGAACCATTTCACCCTAAATTGAAATGTTTATTTCCTCATCCATATATGATTCTTTATCTTTTTCTCAAATTATTTTATTTAGAAGACATACTAGAGGTGCATCTAGATATGACTCAGATGACGAATTCTCCAATCTAAAAATCATAAATTCCATACCTTAAATAGGAATCATTATTTATATTACATTGAAATAATTATTTGTGTTATATTTCAATATATGGTTTATATCAAGGATTATAAGAAAATAATATATCGTCATGATGATGATATCTTCATTTAGATCATTTTTTTGTATCTTAATAGGAACTCCTTAACACATCTTTTTTCTAACAAGGATTACCCAAGGTTTCTTTATAGAAAACAACCATGTTAAGGTGAATTATAAAACTAATTATAAAAGAAAAAGGGGATGATATAAAGGAATTTAATGATACAAAATAAAATATGTATGTATCTAAATATTTTGGAGATTATTACAGTAATTTTCAACACATAATCAAGAACATCAACCTCACCAGTTGTGACTTTATAGTCATTGAAACATTCCATTGGCCTTTTATTTGGAATAATTCTATGAATATTATGAAAATAATTTACATAATGTCACATTACATTATAAATGAATCTTTGATAAATTTTAGTAGCTTTCTTTCCCTTAACATCATGGGATTTGTGGCCTTTTTCTCCACACATTTAACAAACCCACATCCCCAATAGGCATGTTCCATGATGATTCATTTTGAATTTCGTCCATAAATAAAAGTAAACACTTCCCATAATAACCATTTTCTTAATTAATATTCAATATTATTCATTATCATTCTTATTATCCTTCATTAATTTTAGGTCAAAAGACCTAGAGGATTATTTCTAGGTCTTGATAATACATGAGACAATATATTTGTGTTATGAAAATGTTTGGGAGACCAGTTTGGTTGAGTTTATTTTATTAACCCATCAGAGAATCAATCAATCATAGTATTTGGATTGAGTATATAATCTAAAACATTCCATGATATTATGGATAATTATTCCTCAAACATGGCAATATTCTAATCCTTATTTTTCCCCATATTAAAATAAATTACCTCCATAATTCTTCCCAATTTGTGAGGGAAATATTTTTTTTATAAAAATTTCCTTAAATCCTACATTTTCATTTTTTTTAATTTATTCTCCTTCATTGGGTTTGAATTAATTACCATCATTAATTCATGTGATTAAATAGTTGATATAAACAATGATAACCTTCTCCATATCGTTACATCCCAAAGATAGAAATATATTCTCTAATGAACATACCCAGTGCTTATCAACAAATTTGATTGTAGTACCATTGAAATATAGAGGTTGTTTCCTCATAAAGGAGTCAATAATTTTACATCCATGTTATAGACCATGATTCTCTATACATGAATATTTATTGATCATAATCTAATTCAATGTTTCCATTATTGTAATAAGTTTCTCATATCTAGTAGAAGCTCTGGTCCCAACATCACTATAATGCATGGGAGGTAAATTCCAACATAGAATGAAAGCATTGATACAGTTTATATCCCTCCACTAGTAATTTCTTCTTAAAAAATATAATTCACTTAATTAGATTATTAAAAAAATAAAAAAAATTAAACAAATTACAGCTTATTGAAATTTTAAAAAATGGGTGTAGCTAATCTCTTTATCATAAAAAATAATTATTTGGAGACATATTAAATTTTAAATTCCTCATAATGGTTTTTAATGGAAATGGGAATTATCCTTATCATATCCCATGTGAGTGTGGAAATAGGTTCAATGTAAGGCATGTATTTTTGTAACAGGTTACGAGGAGTTAAACCTGAGGAACCTTGTTAGAGTTCTTACCCCAAGTTACAACTGTGTTAGAATCACATCTACATTTACTATCCATACGAGGATATATTTCTAGGATGGACAACATAATATATTCTATAACAAAATTCCAGTATGTTATTTTATTCTGATCCTCATAATAATTATTAGTGTTATGTTCCATAATCATTTTTTTCTAAATATACTTTCATGGGTTCTACTAAACTTAATTTGATACCATCACTAGAGATCTCGATTCCCGAAACACAGAGATTGTGCATTAATTTTGTTACATTTGTATAATAAACAAGGAAGTCACATACCCTAAAACTAGATAGTTTAATATAATTGAAAATATAGATAAAAAACTGTTTTATAAAAACTTGAAATGATATATTACATAGAAACTCTATCCGAAACAGACACAAAATCAAAGATTAGCCTTATATATCATTCATTTTAATCATCATTACATCCATGTAAATAATAAAAAACATGAAATGGGTGATCCTAGAAGATATGTAAGGGTAATAAATATAGAATAATCTACCAAGAATATTCATAAGTAATATGTCATGGGGAATAAAAACAAACACATTCTATTAAAAAATAATCTTGAGCATATCCTGGATGAAATAAAAGCTGATTATGCAATGCTACTAATAAAAACAGGAGAGACAGAAAACCCATGGGTATTATACTATTACAATTATCATAAGGAATGTAAATTAATAGTATAATAATTAGGGGATTCATAATTTCATACATCATAAACACACATTTGAGGCTTCTCCCAAGACACCATACATAAATGTGTAAAAACCAGGTATACTTTGTCTTATGAGACTTACTATTGCATCGAGGGCCTATAGTTGGACCCACCCATCACATACTAAATAGAATGAGTTAATCATATGAATTTAGTGAAATATAATCATTATATACATTTTTCATAAAACAATCATGTGAAATATTGATAATATTCCCCCATGAATTAACATAATCAAAAATAATCCATGGTAATATGGAGAATTTTATGAAGATAGTAACATCCCTTGTCAATACAATAAAAAACCTTATAAAGATATATTCCTGATGGTAACATAACATATTGATATCAATTTCTCCTAAGAACCAACATTTGGTCTTTAAATAGATGTATGTAATATAATAAAATCATTCAATAATTCATTATAGAAATACTTAGCTTACTTTTGGAATGAAGATTTATATTATAAAATTAATTTTTTTATTTATCCAAAATTCATATTACAAATATGTGTATCCCATAAATGAAAATTGAAGGGAAATTAAATTAAGTCTAAGGGTTAAATAATATCCAACTGAAGTCAAAATATGTAAATATGATATGAAGAAATAGTATAAATGGGCATGTTCAGTGCGGTTTGAGAGAAAATAAATTTGTTTAGAGTGGATAAATAATTAATTATTTATAAAAATATATAAAAGGGATAAATTTTTATTACATGATAAAATTATTTATTTCATAGAAATATTATTTAATTAAAATAGATTTTATTTGGTACTTGAAAATCTGAATGAAATTTGGGTGTACTCTATAATATGGCTTGTTTATCAGGAATAATTGGAAATGAATCATTCTAAAACTTGTATTTAAAATCAACGAAAGAATAATGGAATTAGTTAAATATATTTGGAACATACACCTTGAATTTAGGAGGATTACCTAAAAGTAATTAATAATTATATATGGGTAATGAGAGTGGAATTGTAACCCTAATTGAAGATGGAAGTTCAGGGAGAATTCATTTCCTTTTGTTTGAATGTATTTTATAAATATACAAAGTATTCTCGATAATGAAATTTTATTCATTAGTTATTTATTAAAGAACCTATTACAATTTTTTATTTATTTATTATAATTTTATTTAGTTAATTTATGGTCTTTTAGGAGTTATAAGATTCAATTTCATAATTCAAAAGTTTTAATTTCTTTTGTTTTCATGATTTGTTCACTTGTATAATTGTACAAACGATAATGTGAAATGTCAATAATTATCAACCATTTAAATTAAATGTAATTAAAAAAAATTAAAATTATTTCATGTATTATATATAAATTTTCCTGATATGTGGATGATTTATTACATAAAATGTAAATTGTTACCATTTGTATTATTTTATCTTTTTTTCGATCATAACACACTTTTTTGTTTTATTAATTAATATTTTGTCTATATACTATTTTAAGAATAGTAAATATGTTTTATTTTGAATATTATAATCTGGGATGACCATAAAAATTGTTTTATTACCATCCTTTAATGATTTATTAGAATGTGAAAGAATCATCGCCCATGAAGGGGGTGAATCTATACTACACAAATGGCATTATCATTTATACAAAAAAAAGGGGAGGGGAAAATACATTAGGGTGGATATACAATTGTCATAATAAAATTATAGTATATATAATATACTATATTTTTCATGCATTTTTTCTCAGAGGAGGTAACGAAATTACACGAAAATAAAATAAATTGAATGAAAAATAAAAGAATAAAAGGTGATTTTACATATCGGATTAATCTACTTTAGAACCGCCTTAAGGAACAATGAAATGATTTATTGGTGGTTCTATAAAGACATGAAAATGTGGGAGAGGATTGGTAGAAGTATTGATTATAAATTTAATAATATTCAATTATTTGTATGTGTGAGAAGAATATGTGGCGAGGGGAGGTATTTATTGTAGAGGAGAGAGGTGTATTTTTGATTATTTTGTTCATTAGTTTATTGTTTTCGATCAAGAATATCAATAGTGTCAATTAGTGTAACTATATATAGAAATTACTTCATGTTAATTCAAAATAATTATTCTTAAATCATCCATACATCATACATGAATCAATAATTCCTAGATTTTTCTAATATTGTAAATTACCATATTTCACTATTCATAAAAAAATTAATCTATTTTAGAATAATCCAAAAAAATAACTGTAACCAATTTTTAATTTGTTATTTTGAAAAATGACCTACAATTTTTTAAAATAATTTTCTTATTATTAAAATTCTAATTGTTAAATAAAATCATCATTTACGTGAAAATTACAGACACTACTATCAAAACTACTTTCATGGCACGTTGTAAAATTGGCTAAGGTCTCATAAAATTATATTATAATCAAAAGAAAACACAATATTTATTTATTATTATATATTAAGAAGATAAAATTTCTTTTATATAATTTGATTAATTATAAAATGGTTATTATAAATTTATGTTTCACCAAAACAACACCACTTAATTTATCATTTTTGAAAACTATTACTTAGTTATTTAATAACATAAATATAAAATATTTTCACTTAAAATTTCCCCAACATTTGTTTGTAATTCAAATGGTGGTGTTATTAAATTTATTGGTCATATTACAATACCTAATGATCACTTCACTATACCAATGATCAAATTTAATTTAATTTTATAGATTTAAAATCACTATTTTGTGAATCATAAATTAATTAAGATGATAAATTTTAAACGAGACGTACCATAAATTTTTTTTACATTAAACATATTTTGAAATATTTAAATGAAATAATAATAATATTTACCAAATATCAAAATATATCTATACCATTCGGTTTATACCAACTACCAGGACCTAGCCTTCATCATTACATAATATTGAGTATTTGTTAAGAAATTTGTTCCATTCACATTGAGGATCCTTTAATGTTAAGAGTTTTATAGAATTATGAAATCAACCATGAATTTAAAAACCATAACATTAAACATAGCTGTTAAAAATATTGGCTATTTTTACCATAATCTAAAGCATTTTAAATAGAGCATGACCCCTTTTATGAAAACTATTCATGATGTTTAAAATGAGTTCATCCATCCCCTTATCCATCACTATTTATTGTGGTAAACAATAAAAATTAATGTATGATCATATAAATATCAGTAAGGCATATAATAATAAGGAAACTATTAATCCATTTAAATGAAATAATACCCTATAAAACATTATCATAATGTAATACTTTTCACCGTTAAGAAGTAATAAATTCATTCTATTGATAATATGATCAATCCATACACTATTCGAAATCATAATATTACCAAAAAATGAATATCAATCATAGAAAATGCATAATGTTATCTTGGTACATAATTATCCTTGCCACTATTATAAATGGGACGACCATATGATAATCTCCCTTATATGTCACTATTATAAATGGTATAAACATATATCCAATTTTTATATCTAATGCTTTAGAGGGCTATGACATACCCACCCATCATTGGATTATCATAAAACCTCCAATAATTATTTTATAATATAGCCACCCATTAAAAGTCAAGGTACCATTATATAATCATAACACATAAAATAAAATAATTTTCAACATGTCAGTCATAATATTTTATTTTCACTCTCCAGAAAACATTTCATGTTATTAAGATAATCAATCAATTTTCAGACCCCATTTTCAATAAATAATATAGAAAAATTAAAATAATGATCTTAATTTATGAATACATGCTGGAAGAAAAACAATGTAACAAATAAAATATTGGTTACAATGGTGGAAAATTTATTTTCATCTTGTACATTAAGAATGAAACATTCAATTTTTCGTTTACCAAATATTTACATATAAAATAATAAAAAGATTTGTTTTTAAAAACATTGAATGAAATTAATAATTAAAATAATGTGTCCTTTATAATACATTAATATCATTGTAAATAAATATATAATATCATATCAATAATATTTACATTGATAAAACGATTTTAAAAATTAATCATTAAAAATTCAATGTGTCCCATAGCACATTGAACATTAAAAACATAAGAAGAATTGTTTTTTTTTCTAAAAAGCATTAAATAACATAAAAGTATGTTATTTAATGATAGAAAACATGAAAGGGTATTTCTATACAACTCATACAAGAATACGGGTGTATAACATCAATGTATGCCTCATGGAAGGGAGATTGAGACAAAATCCCTTACATCGAGTATGACTTGTAACAAAGGTCTTTGTATTCTAGGTTAATAAAATTATGTTAATTTTATACATAATTCATATTTTTTTTTAAATTTTACCGTTACTATTATTTAACATACTATATATTTTTGATAACTTCTTTAGTAATATTGTTTATGTCGTGTGTTTTGACCATATTCAGTTTATTTGTCAAAAATAAATTTTGTACGACAAATATGGTCGATATGTTCCCTATTAAAACATCCTAGAATAATAATAGAGAAGTAATTATAATTTTTATAAAACAATAGTACATTTAAAACCAATTATTAACAATTGATATGAAAAATTAACCAACATTAGTGTCATGGAGATTATAGGTCGTATGTAAGCTTGAGTAACATCCTCATTTATCAATGATCATTATTAATAGAAGTTAAGTAAAATTATTCTTTATATAATGATAATTTTATCATAAATACAATTTTATTTAATTATATATGTCTATATATATAATTATTGTGATTTAAAATGAATTACATCGTGTCGAGGAGGTGGTAGTCCACACATCCACAAATGACATTATCACTTTTTCGTTGTTTGAATAGAGAATAAAGAAAGTGGAATATTATATTTCAGAAATGTAATTTTTTCATGAATAAAATACTTTTTTTTGTTTTTCATATAATTTTATTAAAACCATTCTTCTCAAATTACATGAAAACTTTTAACATATCACATCACTTTGAGGAGGTGGTAGTTCACATGTCAACAAAAGATGTTATTGTATTCAAAAAAATAGAATGCATAATGGTTTCTAGAATTAAAAAATAACTAAGTATGAATAAATCATAAATATCATATATATATATATATATATTATATTATATATTTTTCAATATAATTCCCAACCATTATAGGTGGTAATTGAAAAATTAATGACATCATTTGGCGAGGTAGTATCCCTCCATTCACACAAACGATAATTTCATTACCCATTTTATGTAAGTGTCATTAAAAATCTGTATAACAATAAGCATTTGAGAATTCAATAAAATAAAAATTCATGTTGAAGAATGTTACCTCTTTTCTGGAAAACACCTATTGTTTTTCATGAAAGGGATTCATTGGAAGGATTTATGAAAAAAGTAAGACCTCTAGGGAGAGGGGAGGAATTTTAGAAGATATTTTATGTAGGGGTTGTATGATCCATGGGGCTTCATAGGTGTGAAGAAATGGGGATGTTTTAATTTCTTTTTATAGTGGAGGGAGATGGCACAGTTGCTGTATTCAGAAATCATTTTGATTTCTCCACATTTTAACCTATTAATAGAATTCCATAACACACCAAATTCAATACATGAAGGTCCGAGGTAGAAATATGGACAAGAAACTTGTTTTTTACAAGTGTAGGGCCATTTGTATAACATATTTTTAATGTTTAACCAATACATAATTTTTTTACTTTAAACGATGTAATTAATTATAATCATTGTCATTAAAATTTTTGTTCCAAAATAAGTTGAACTCTTTATAATTTAGAATTTATTATTAATAAAAATTTGGAATCCATTTACACAATGAATTTAACATAAACGAATGAAATTAACTCAAAAATAATTTTAGAGACGGGTCGAGAATGAAGTGTTTTAAAGTTAATATCTTCACAAGTTTACTATGTTTTTATATCCCATTTCAATGTGAAAATTATCCCAAGAATCTAAATTGTATTATCATATATAATATAGAACTGTTTTTACTATGAATCAAATTAACAAAATATTCTAAATATAATAAAATTTATACAAAAATTAGTTTTCCATTAAAAACTACTATTTTTTTTCTATTCATCAAAATATGAAACTGATCGGAAAAATATGAAAAAATCACCCAATGTAAATTTATTTGTTATGATTTAATAACTGTATTTTTTTAATATAAATAATCTAAAGGTTTAAAATTTTAATTTTTAACTACTTGGGCCATAAAAATTCGATAAAATTGGTATTTATAACAATAGTTTTTAAAGAATAAAACTAGATTTATTATTATCTTATACATATAAAATTTGATGGATGAATGTAAAAAATATATATAGACATTTTTAAAAACAATATATTTGTTCCTATACTTTCCATTAGAAATAATGTATTTGAAATAACGACTATATTAAAAAAATACTGATAATATTGTATTAGTATTTTCTATAACTCAGTCATTCTTGCAATGAATGATTTTGAATAAACTCATGGTTACATGTCGTGTTTGATACAATATATAAAATCCATTTTGTTGTAAAATTACTATCTAATTGATTAATTTTATAAAATAATAAAAATACTTATTCTATTATTACCTACGATTTTAGATATACTACTTTTGACCATATATAATAATTAAAGAGATATTAAGGGTATGAAAATAAATTTCAGGACTTTTTATTTGATATCAATATTATAAATGTCATCATCAAAGAAAAATGTCACCAAAATGATATATAATTTTTAATTTTATGTAATTGGTTGATATATATCCATCCAATTGGATAAATTAATGTTTTGAATCAATTTTTGAGACCTTATTTTAGTAGTTATTACCCCAATAAACACATTTTAACTTTACGATGATAATAATAATTTATTAGGGTTACAATTCACAATGACCTAAAATAAAAGTGAACGATATAAAAAATTTGTACCTCTTTATTCTAAATATGGTATCCTTTTATAATGATTCAATTATTATAATTGGATGAAATTAATCAATTATAAAAAATAAAACTTCAAATATATATTGTTTTTTTTGAAAAGTAACTTTTAATTATTAAAATAGTTTTATATAAAATTCAAGTATAAAATTAATTCCAAATACAATAATATGATTTTTTTAATCAGAAGTGCTTAAATTTTCTGTGAAATTATTTCTAAATATGTGTTCACAATTTAATTACTCAAAAATAATATATTGTTTTCAATAAAATCATTATTTGTAAGTATTTGGAAAATCGATCTTTACAAGAATTTAAAAAAATTCATAATACCCAAATTTTATATATGATCAATTCAAATAAATTATCATTTTAATAAAATAAAATCATTAAAATTTCATTATGATAAATATAATATATTTTCAAAATAAAAAGCTCATCTTTTATAAAAGCATACTATTGAAGAAAAAAATTTAATTTCATAAAAATCCAAAGCTCAATTAATATGAATTAATAAGTTGATTCTTATTGATTGGTATATTTATATTTATAAATTATAAAGGGTTAATCCTATTCACACCCATCAATTTGGCAGTAATGTTATAATAATAATATTTTTTGACTCATTTAAGCATGGGGTTTCCTATAATGTATGTTATCTAAAATAGTGTTATTTTAAAATCATATGGTTTTACACTCAGATTATAGTCCGTTTTTTATTTGAAATGATTGTGAAATACATTATTGTACTATGTTTTGAATCAATCCAAGAATTGGAAAAATGATTTCATATTTATATTACTTATTTAGCTATATCAAAATCAAAAACATACTAGATATTTTTAAATTTTTAAAATATTATATTAAATAGTCTCCATTATCATAGATATAAAATGATATAATATCTAATTGACTCATATTAATATTATTTTGTGTCTAATATAAAAACAATTGTTCCTCCTTATACATTTACATTGTTCATATAACTTCTACATTCTCCATTACAAATCATAATATCAAATTGATTCCCAAATATATCTCATTGAAGTGATTGAAATATTCCTAACACTCTAAAAGAAAATCTAAAATAAAACCAAGTACATTTTATACAATACAAGAAAGATCCCAATATCAAAGTGTATGTTATTATAACGATTCTTCCAATATCCTCCTCCAACTATTTAAATAGCTTATTGGAGATAATAATTCCATGTGAAAGATGAAAATATCCTCTCCTTGAATATTCTATATTATAAATTTTTAAAACCATGTAAATATTTTGATATTGATATGGAAGAATTATCCTATATGATATATTTCAATATATCATTATCCCAATAATATATGTTGTTTTTCCATTGGGTTTCATCAAGAAGCATTCATTTAACAAATTTTCACTAGATTCAAGACTCGAACATAACTCTCCAATAAAAATATGCCGTCAACATATAATACTAGGAATGTAATGGAACTCCCAATGATCTCTTCATACATACATTTATAAAATTAATTCTAAATGAAACAAATTCTCTTATGGCCTAATCAAAATTAACATTCAAATTTAAAAATTCCATCTTAAATACCTAAATGGATCTACAAAACTTGAATACTTCATTATAACTCATAGTCATATTTTAACCTTTAGGTTGTTTCATAAAAAAAGGTTCGACCAATAGTTGATTTATAATTTTTTTTTTCAAATTAGTCAAACTAATTACATATTCATGTGAGGCTATTATTGAAAGAAATATTTTAACAGATTTTAGTATTATGATTGATAATAAGGTTCTGTTGGATTTCTCTACCTATAACCTACTTATATGTTGTCAATTATTATATATATTCATATTTATTTACATCAAAAATCTCATTGTGACATAATGATTGTTATTATACATAATAGAACATGTTATAATTTACCATGAGTAACCATCACACATAAGCAATACAACAATTCCCCAATATAATGAAACCCCAAAAGATCCAATAATGTGTTCTTAAAATAAAAACACTATATAGATAAAAAAAATAATTTCATGAATATTAATGATACATGATATTATGGGAGGAGACTAAATGAACATTAAGGATATATCTCATGGTGTATTCCCTAGGTAATTTTCACAATATGATATTATAATAATGAGACCCGCTAATTGAAAAACAACATTTATATGTGTCACTGTATGTACCCATCTACTGATATGTATATTAGTCTTTAGAATTAATTATCATTATCAATGGATATTATTAACATTGTACATTGATATATTGATGAAAACATTGGTGATAAATATGAATAGTGAATTAGGATACACTAGTTGTCTCACGAGTAATAATTCATTAATGAATTATCCGAGATTTGATTTTCCCTGTTTTTTCTTTAACATAAGTTGTTATCTCATGACCTTGGATGAAATGTTGTCAAAAAAAATAAATCCATGGGAATAGTGTTCTATAATAATGTTCTTTTTCATGATAATTAATGAATGAAACATTACACACATATGTTGATGGCCCAAGCATTCAACCTGAAAGTCATGATATATCTTCATAAAGAGATTACATTAAATAGTAAGAAATTATATATGGGTTTGTGTCACATTAAAATTAAATTATTTTCCTATGGGATCCATGGAATGTTTATAATTCTATCCATTGTCTTCAGGATGCTTATTCTAACTCCACTAATAAATAATCCTAATCTTTTATACACTATGTGTAACCCAAATCTCAGTTATATAATAATACTATATATTAGTTAACTTGTTTAAGAAATATTAATCCTTGAAATGGTTTAATATTTAATTATCTTTTTATGATCTTATATATTCTAACCTCAGTTATTATATAGAATATTTTGTGAGTAAAATATTTAACAAATATTTATTACCTAATTAGTGAATATAATATTTATTTATTTATTACTGAATAATGAAGTGATATTTATTTATAGAACAAATAGTAAATTTTAAAGGCATGATAAATATTATGGAATAATGGTGGGTAGGGAATCTTGGATAAATTGGGAATAATATACAATATATATTATTTGATAAAAAAATATTTATTTTAAATTTTTTTTTGTATTCAAGTTAAAAAATATAAGTCTTCTAAATGTTTTTAAATACATGTGATTTTTTACATTTTAAAGAATTAAAAGGTGTGTTTGTCCAATTATAAATTTACAACCTTAGTTTTATTTAAACCCAATTATATTATTTCTCTAATGGTGCTTCTATTTCAATTTTTTAATGCACAATGACATTTAGTGAAGATTATCTTGAATACCTATAGTGATACCTCTCAAAGAAAACTCTTTAAAATGGATTGTTATTCCCATCTAATGTAATTCTAAATTTTAGGGGGATCAATGAAATCCCTTCCATAATCTGATTCTTGAGGTGATAGAATGAAAAAAACCATAACATCAGGATATAACAATATATAAAAGTGAAATTCTATTGTGTTAGTTCAAAGGTTTACATGACACATGTGGATAATCACATGATGGAGTCTACACTTTATTCCTAAAATGAAATGATGGTACTACAGATAAATGGTTTTCGATCCATCAATGAAGAAATAATTCATTACTAGGTAGATAGTGTTAATTATAAATAATATGTGGTGATCACGTTTCATGGTTTTATTGTTTATTCATTAATTGATATTTTATTACATTTCATTGATAATTAGGTTTATCTTTGTTTTTAATATTATATTAATCATCGATTATGACTAAAGGTTGAGTTGGGCATTATGCTTCAAGCACTTCTTCTATACACGAAACATTCAGGTTCCATTATAGTAAATGCCTTAAAATTATCCAAAATCCATCAATATAGTCATTATTTATTGGTTCCCATTTTATAATCCATGTCTAGTATTTTCTTGTATACCTGTTTACACAATATATGGTTTAAATCAGATATTAGTTCTACCAAAATACAAACATGTCTTTAGGAACATGAACTATATTTTAAAGTTGGGGATTATTTCTATTTATCAACATAATTTACATTTTAATCTTTCATTTAGGTTACTATTTCATCATCCTCTATTATCAATGTATCATATAACTTTTTAATAAGAAAACCATATCTCTACATTTATATCTCCAATATTGTTCACAAATGAATTAATTTTGTCTTTGGATTTTCATTATCTCCCACTATATATTGTGGAGTCTATTCCCATAACTACTCTTGTGAATATAGAGTATTAACTTCTTCAAATACAGTCATTTTCACGTTATTTATAGTAGAAATTTTATCCATTTCTATAAATATATAATCATTTTCCATAAAAAATTTTCTATCTAAAAGGTTATATAGGTAATATCCTTTACATTTCATAGGATAATCAGTAATGATGCATTTAGTTCAAGGATATGATAACATTTTCCTATATGTATTCTTAACAAAAAACTCACATCCACGTACATGTATGTGTGATAAATAAGAGTTTTTCATCATATAACTCATATGTAATACATTTTGTCACTTTATTTAGTAAACAATTTTGTGATATTCTTTTTTTTGAAATTCATATACCTAAAAGATGAAGGTTGAGTTTCATGAATAATTATAGATATGACCATGTAATGAAGGTTCATATTCATCCTTCCACTAGTAACAATCCACAATAGTTTGTAATGAATATAGAGTTAGGTTTCTATCCCACACATCATTGAATTATAGATGAACTAATTCTTTTAAAATTATCCACCATTCTAGGAGTACTATTTATTAATTTTTGTACCATGATTATTTGAAACTACATTCTATTGTTCCTTAAACATGAAAATGAAATTTTGAAAAAGTACTCATTATGTAAATATATCCAAATCTTCTATATTAATTAATAAATGTAACTTTTTAATAATTCCATCCATTTTCATCTACTCGAAATTGAGCATATACATCAACATGAAATAATTCCAATCGGTTTTCAGATCTTTACCCATTAACATAGATATGCGATTTAGTAATATAAAATTGGAAACAAGGGTTACTCACATACAAATTTTGTAACTAAATAGAGTTTAACACCCTACAAGATACATTTTATGTAAATTATTTTTAATTAGAGAACATAAAATTATTTTCTATTATAAGGGATAATATTATCCAATCTCAATAGATTTTTTATTGATTTCCAAAATAGGATTTCCTAGTATAGGTATATAAAATACAATTTTAAGATATTACATTTAAAAAAAAATCTTTAGGTATAAGAGGACTTTTTTCCCAAAAATTAAATAAAAAATAATTTTTTTAAAGTCGTCACTAAAAGTTTTTTTGGTAATAGAAGATAAATAAAAAAATTAATTAGAAAAATAACAAAGCTACTTAGATAGATTTTTTGTTAAACTCACACTACTAATTATACAATTCCAACACCATATTATACTAAGAGATAAACTTCAACTTTTCATAGTTCTTGAATATACATTGTTCCTATTTTTTAATACAAATGTGTGATACAAATTCATTATCCAATACTTGACTTATATTTATTGAAAAATTTTAATCAATTAAAAATATACATTAAGTAAATGTTTAGTCATGATTCTTCTACCCAAAAATTAAATTCCTCTTATAAATTACTTTTTGGACTCATTTAAGGTAAACTAACTGCACTTGATTCTCTCCATTATTATATTTGGATTCCTGGAAGGTTTTTTCATCGATGTATTTGACATTATAAAAATCATTGACACAGTATAATTTTCATTCTTACTCATGTTCATAATAAGGGAATAATAGTCAAAATTTATGATATTCATATCTTCCTGGAATAATATATATGGTAACTATTATATTGAGTTATTCATTTTTTATGTTATAATTAATGAAGAAAATTGGTAATATTTGTGGTAAGGATTCTTTAATGAGATTGGTTTGTAGTTCATATTTTATTTTGAACCTAAGTGTCTCTAATATCTCAATATAGTTGATCATATTGAGCACAAGGGATCCTTCCTAATTCCCATAATATTCTACATCTATATAGATAAATAGATATCTCATATCTATTATGATGATCTATCTCTTGGAATAATTCGTGGAGCTAAAATAGCTTTGGAATGAATCTTTATCCCCATGTATTTTCTACATCTCACTAGATATAGTGGACTACATGATGCAATGAAAATATATTAAACAAAACAAATCATTTTAGAATTTATAATTATCTACATTGATTTATTAATAAATAGGATTAGTTTTCATTAAAGTTTTCAACACATAAATATTCATTTCATTAGGTATTTCTATGAAAAATCTTGTGTACGACACATAGATAAATATGAATGGTTGTGATATTTTCTTTACCTGATAAAAAACACAAGGATGTTGAATTAGTTGTGGTTTCCATTTTATATTCAATAAGTGAGAATATAATATTATTAAAGTATCATTATTAATAGTAGACATTGTAATATTATTAGTATTAAATTGTCACCCACTATTTTATAAAATCATAGTAGTCTTAAACTACTTGATTTTGAATACTCACTCCATTAATAATTTAGTTTGCATGGATCCTTAAACCACAATTCATATATTAAGTTATGTAATATATACTACATAGAGGGTGTAAGATATTTGTTTGGATGGGAAACAACATTAATGCTTATCTCATTGATCGGTAGAAAGGTATCTCATCATATACAAATGAATAATTTTTATTGATCAATTCTTTGCCTATAATATTGCAACAAGATATCTATGATTACTTATTTTCTTCAAAATTTATTCATGTAGACTCCAACTCTTTTAATAACTCCTCAATAGCCAAGTAAAACCTCAAAAGGGATTACTAGAACCTCAAACAACTGGTTGTTTCCAAATTCAAGCAATAAGAGTTTATTGGTTGAATATTTTATTTGATTGATTTGTTAATTTATATCAAAAAATGAAAAAAAATTCTAGTTAACTTGATTAGTCATTATGATCACATGGATAACCTAACCATGATTTAAATATAATAAAATCACCATGCATGTTTATATTGTCAATTCATACTTTGATATTATTATGTAAGTGATCAGATGTAAAAAATAACCATTCACAATATAATTAAACATATATATTAGAAAACAAATAAATAATGACATTATAATGAGATAATAACAATAGTTTAATACATTTTTAGAAGAATGGATTAATTATTACTGTTTTATAATTACATGAGTAGATACCTAACACATATTTTAGTTCCCACTACTCACATAAACATCACTTATTTGGTTTACATCATCTCTTAACAAAAATAACACTTTCCCAAAATCTTATGATCTTAAGATATATATTTAGAAACTTGTGAGATAATAATAGGGTGAGAAATTATATCTAAATACTCAATTGTGGGAAAAAATATAGCATTTTCACATTAAAGAGTAAGGGACAATGTGTAGATTTTCAAAAAATTAAAAATAAATACTACCTTTTATCACTCCAAAGCAATAATTATATAAAATAAATTATAAAAAATAAGTGCATGTCAGTCAAGGTTCCAGATCAACAAAAATAAATCTACATTTCATAATTAAAAATGATATTTATAAAATTTTAATAGCTGATTTTTTTTAATAGCTTATATTTTATTAATATAATTTTAATTTATTATTAATACGTCCAACAACATGATTTTTTTATAAATTACAAACAATTAATTTTTTAAAAAAAATTTCAATAAATTTTATGGACCATTATTATCTATATAACATATCATGAAATTTATTTTTGTTAGGTGACGAACATGAATTGTTAGGATGATTTTATCTAGACCAACCCGGATGATCCTAGATCGGGGAAACCTAGTAAAAATTGTCCACTCCATGGGAAAACCACATTTCAAAAACCCAATATATAAATATATAATAATTGTTCCATCCCAATAAATGGGGTTGAAATAATTACAATCCCTCCCAATTAATTAGAAAATATGTGGTTCTTCCACTTCTTTTCAAAAAGGATAAAGATAAAATAAATTAATAAATAATATATATTATAAAAAATTATATTTAAACTTGTTTTTCATTGTGTGTATCAGAAGCGATAATCTATTTTAAAATCATATTGCAAAATCTTCCCCATGTACATATTAAATAAATATGTATTTAAAATTTTTTTTAATACATTCAATATATATATATATTCCCATTCCAATTTTTTTAAACAATGGTTCTTCCATTAGAATTATATTGGCCATATGAACTCATATTATTGAATCAATAGATATGTTGAGACATCATAAAAATCATAGTTTTGAATCATTTATAATATATTCGATTTTTAGACTAAATAATAAAAAATTCTCTCATATATTAATTTAAATAACTCATGGTGTAGTAGAAATTTAAGAAATACATAATTTAAATTTTTTATTTAGATTCATATTTAAAACATTTATTCCAAAAAACATCATGCTCAAATTTTCAATAGGATGACATGAATATCAATTTAATCGGGATTAAAATATCATAAGATACAATAAATAATACATTTGTTGTTTTTACAGTGATATTTAATTCACTCATTTTTAAAATGTATTTGATAATAGGAACAAATATAAAAAAAAACTATAGATTTTACACACATGTGAACAACCTCTTCAATTAATTATAATAAATTCATAGGTGACATAGTAGGAAATAAATGTGTTTTATTGTTTTCCTTCGATCGGATGCGGAATGATTACTTGAACAAGGAATTTCGATCGATCCAACCTTGTTCTTCTTTTGTTTTCTCACTTTTAAACATTTTAGGGAAAATTCTAGATCTCTCAATAATGTTGAAATTGTGTGTATTAAAATTAGAGAGGACAAAATTTGAGTTAATACTGAGGTTATACATTCCAAAGCTTTTATTTTATACTAGTAAAGTAGTAACCTTCATTTTAGACACTTGTTCACACATATTAATTAACAAAACATGTCATAAACATCAAACACATTTTATCAATCACAATTAGAACTTTATCATGTTATGTAATAAAATTTGATCTATTGACATGGATCATAGTATCCCTGAATAATATAAATAACCTTTATAATATTATTCCCATTAAAAAAATTATATCTTAACATATTCACATTAATTTTGAAACAATTGTAAATCCATGTGAAATAAATTCATGAATAATAGTTATAAACATTAATAATGAAACTTAATTATTTTAATAGTTATTGAATACAATTGGTTGTTCACCTCACCCATTCACTTAGGGCCCATATCATCCTAATAAATTATTATTATGTATAGGTGGAACATGTTAGAACACATATTGAGTGTCCCTCTAGCTCCATGTATTAATATTAGTAAGCCATAATTCTTGACCAACAGAATAATCTTGTTACCCATCATCACCGATAAAGAGGTAAGGAATGTCATTACTATGACAACCTTTTATGAAGTTGATCTATTTAATATATTCTCATTGTATTGAAATATATAATATAGAAATATGTACATATTATTTCATAATATTATTTTGGCTCAAAATATTTCATGACCTTTCGAGAAAAACATACCTTCTTGTACCACAGTCTTGACTTTAATGATGTAACTACCAACTTGGTAAACCAAGTGCCCACAAGATATAACTTCCTAAACTATAGAATGAAAAATGTTAATCATTACCATTCATCCAATTTTATAGCACCAATTATGTTTCCCTGATAAGATACATAACAAAGAAATCAATTTCATGGGTTTTTCCATTATTCAAAGCCTGTGATCAAATGACATACATTGATATTGATCTCATGTAATTAGTTTTAATAGTATATAACTAATCCCCCCATTTTTTATATAAGAGGATGGAATACAAGATCCTTACTTTAATACCTCTAAAAAGCTTCACCAAACACACCAGGTGTGTTCATGAAATAAATTCCATGTAATAAGGGTTTTATAAACTCATCCATAAGAACCAAAAAACTGCGACTTTCTCTAAAATTGAACAAAATGTCCATCAAGGGAATATCAAGTTAAAAAATACATAAAAATAATTACTGATTATAAATAAGGGAATTGACACTAAATAACATGCGTCTAACCTCTAACAGTAACCTCTAATGATTTTGTTGTAACCAATGCTCTATCGAAAATCAAAGAACCATAATCATCTCACATGACACAAATCAATTAACTAAAAAAATTTAAAAAGTTATTAACTTACTAAATCCAAAAAAAATAATTTTAGAACAATTACCGAGGCACATTATTTATAAAAAACTATGAGCAAACCATTTGGAAGGCCATGAACACTCTTATGTCCAAAATTAGAGGAAAATCCCTATAATGATAAGCCCAATCATATGAAAGATATTTTCAATTAAATTATATATTATTGAAAAATACATCATGAATTATAGATAAGTGAAAATATGTGAGAAAAATTGTTTAAACATTCTTATGATTTCCTCTAGATAAGACACACCAAATCACCTTCTTTCTTAACAAACTCCAGCTTTCTTTGGTTGACTCGTAACTAAAATCTTATACAGATAAAAAAACAATTTTCTTTAAGGAAGCTGTAATTGAAATGGAGTAATAAGATTTGAATTCATATAATACTTATAATAAAATTGAACAAATCCTCCCAAAATGAAGGGTGATTAATGGAAAAAAGGTTGAGGGAGAGGGGTCACCCAAGAGGGAGGAAAAGTTGAATGAGTGGCGGGGAATCTCTAAAATACTGAGGGGTAATTTTGATCATTTTCAATTAATAAAAAAATATAAAAAGTTAAAACATTTGGTGAAATAAAATTCAAAATCATGCATAAAATATGTGGTAGGGACAACTATTTCAAACACCCCAGACTTGGTTTGACAAAACGGTTCACAAAAAAATAAAAAACACTAAAAACCCAGTGCAAAAAAACAGCTTGTTTTTCTACAACTGTGTTCATGTCTTTCTCCTTGGAATTGAAATCCACTCACCCACATATTTTTAATGGTATCTTCATGGTTGGAATTTTACATGGTGAATGACTAGGTAACTAAAATATGTAAAAAAATTACTAAATAATTATTATGTATAAGATGGCCAAATGGAATTCACTAATCCATCCCCAAAAAACCATGTACTTGGAAAAATACTACCTAGAAACACTAGATCACACATGATACTCCTATAGTTTTTTGGAGAACTTGATCCACCTCTTTGGTATCAAAACTCACTCATATCCCAACCAAAATGTTTCTCAAAATTTGAAAATTGGAAATAAACAACCAATTAACAGAATGGACCCTCAATGATAAAAAATCAAATTACATTTGATTTTTATAATCCATAAAAGTGAGGTTGAACACAAAATCTACCCCTCAATTTATTCTATCCTCCATGAATATTTACTGGTTAACAAAAGGATATTTCTAACATACCTTTTTCAATAGATCACTAGAAACCATCTTTGTTGTAGCTCCAAATACCAAACACCATTCCACTACGTTAGTCAATCTATCATGATCATAATCTATATACATTAATCAAAATCCCTTATTCAAAACACAAACCACCTACACAAAGCAGGATTTTTTTTCTTAAAATATATTCCAACACAAAATGTCTTTATATGAAAAATCACTTCTCATATCCCTTAAAAAATATCCACCAAGAAACTTTGGTCCCATCTAGTAAGAAACCACTGACCTCATTCAATAAAAGGGTTCTGAAAACTACCCCATGATCCTGATGAAACATTAAGACTCTATCCAACTCCACATACAAATTAGAATTTTAAATTTGTTATGGAAAATGTTAATTAGTACACAACCAAAAACTAGCAGTCTGATGCAATAATGACCACCTTGTAACTGTGAGGATGATACTCACCATAAGAGTACCCACACTATCACTATAGAATGGAACAAAAAGATCCAAATACTTCAAACCATCCACCAATAAAAAAGATGACTATACATGGGTTACTCACATGAACCTAATCAACAATCCACAAATATAACACATTTCTCATTCATCTCTCACCAGGATCAATGCCCACCAATGACATATAATGGGATTTCTACCATTAAGATTCCCTTATTTTTCCACCAGATAATCTACATCAATCAGTCCACTATAAAATTTCTAATATGTTTTCTAATTCTAAAAAAAAACTAAACAAAATAACATGAACTCCATGAAAATGATCCCTAACCTAATATATACCTCACAAAACCAACACACAAAATCCCCCATTGATAGTAGATCAAGTTCACATGAGATCAACTATTTCACATTCCCACACAACCCAATCTTAAAAATTAACACAGACTCACATGATCCAATTCTTACCTAAACTATTATAATGAATTAAAATAATTTTCCACACTCCTCTTGCATGTAAGATATTTCAACCAAGATCCCCCTCGATACTCATCGACTAAATATAAAGAATATCGGTCATCTTCAAAGGATAAAACAAGATTTTTCACCACCATAACATAATTAAAATATATCGGTTGTTAAAAATTATCATACTACACCCATAAAATAATAACCATAAATGAGTAGGACACTACATCAAACTAAATAATCCATCTTTAGAAACCTTAATACAATTAGCACTCCTAGTATTCAAACTTGAAATATCGTATCAAGTGCATAACCAATCACCTTTCGTGAATCCTTGCATTCATCGATCGAGAAATAACAACAACTAATTGTATACCATCACTATCCCTATATGGGTTCCCATACATCCGTCGATATAAAGACAATATATCTCTCATATGCTATCACATGACCAAAAATATCTACATATACAATAATTATAATATTAAATATATATATGGATAAGTTGAGTTGAATTACACTAAGGATCTATATGTGATGACACTATATAGTTTATTTTAGACATGTTAAGCTATTAATACTTCATCATCAGAGAACCAATAGACAGAAAGACATAGGTGATGTGAATCCTATGTTACTAGAATAATTATTATACATTGATTTCTTAACAGCCATAAAATATATAGAAAATATATATCATAAATCGATAAAAATTATTTCCTTTCCCATGGATAAATCATATATTAATTAAAATATATATTAATAATGGAAATAATAATAATCTGAAATCCAAAAAAAATCAAAATTGAAAAGGATTTAATGATACACAAGAATGAAGAAGATCATAGACTCTTACAAATCCCAAAACTAGTATTTTAGAAACTCTCTAAATTTAATCAAAAAAGAAAATCTATGATAACATTTTTAATGATGTTTTCTGGGAGTTTCTAACACATCACATTATTTGGATCACCATAAGTCCTAATGAAAGCCTCACTATATACTAGAGGTCGCTAACTTATAGCGAGGGTCAAAAATATATAGTTGGAATACTATAAACCCATATAAATGAATTAAAAATAGAAAATATCCTAACACATACAAAACCATATTAATTAAAAAAGTATTTCATCAAATAAAAACAAAATAAAAAACAATCTATATCAGACACAATGTATCATTCAATCAAACAATATCAAATAATGAAAATACATACAATAGTTGATCTCCCCCTAGCTGAGCACATATACATCTAGGAGAAAACCGAAAAATAATAACTATCTATTGCTGACATCAAGCCAAACATCATATCCAATATTCAAAAAAATATCTACATTAGATCCACACTTAGAATCCATGTGAGTGGTCTCACTAGATCATTAAACAATGAAACTCATCCATATACTCTAATATCTATTCACAGCTGGTATTAAAAAATAAGGGTGTAAAAATTCCAAAATGATCATTTATAAGGATTTAGAGGATAATTTTAATTAGTAATACCTAATGGTGAACCAATTATTTAATTTCATAACATGTATATGTAACATGTGATTTTCTCATCCTAGTCGACTAAAATAATTTATGGTGTAAATTAACTAATATAGGGATATAAATTATAAAACATCTATCATTGAAATATAAACCGACACTCTATGTAAATCTTCCCCCACTCAAGCTCCATGATATATGATTTATAAAATATGGCTCACACAACCACATAGATTTAGAAATGCCTGTCAGAAATAAAAAGGATCTCCAAGATGTCTTACAATGAAATATACATGAGTATATGACCCCATTGAAAAACAATTAGAGCACACAGGTTATTAAAAATATCTATATAGTAGTTGACTCAATTGTATTTATCCAAACCATAAGAAATAACCCTATTTTAACTTATAGGACCTATGTAACCACAATAGTCTTAAATAACAAACCATATGCATAAAATACAATGTTGAGGAAAGGAATATACTACAACATGGGTTTGAAAAAACATTTTGGAGCATAAAAACCCAAAAATATATGAGGTAAAACATCTACAAGCCTATTTGAGGTATTTACTCCTCCAGATCATCCATTGTCCCTTATTAACATCTTCACGTAGATATAAAATGGATGATATAAATAAATAAGTAGGTGTTGAATTCCAAGTCTAAATATATTCCAAATGTTGAACACTATAACCAAATAACCAGTATAAACTAGGTCGAACATAAATTTTAGAGGCAAAAATAAATGAATCGGTTGATCACCTTGAAATACCATTATAAAAAACAATGATTTATCAGCACTAACCATATCATAATCATGAAATTCTAGTACTCCCAAATCCCCTTGGAACATATAAATGGTTAATATGATCTAAAACAACTATCATATGTGTTATATGGTTTTAACTAATGTTCATAATGATGATATTGTAGTTACATTTTATTCTTTCAACCAAAATCATTGTGCTCTCACTGTCCCATAGATCACATCGATCTATAAACACATCTCATAACCAATGCAACAAACAATAACTTGTGACTCCGCAAAAAACCCAAACCATAACCACCATCACACCCATAAGTTGAAAAATAATTTTCTATCATGATACACTATGAGAGGACCCCTATTTAATCATGGTGATTAGATAAAACATGTTTAAGAACATCCATTAGGAATCATGAAATGTACAATAACTACTCCTCAATCAATAGAATTCTTGAAAGGGAATATAAAATCATAAGCATGATAATGAGAGATATTTTCATGAATCCCATAGTCTCTTCTAAAGATACTTTTCAAATCAACCATTACATACTTAATTCCACATAATGTGAACCAATATTATGAGATCCACCCAAACCTGGCCCTATCCAACAGGGTCTAATACTTAATCACTCAAATTGAAGGATATTAGTCCTCCATAAAAAGAAAACCCATAATTAACCTCAAGGAAACTCCATCATGATTCTATTGAAGGATCAAAAAAATACCCCAAACCCTCAGCTAGATCATAACTACATATCCTTCATGAAATATCTTCACGAAAACCTGTTGGGATCCCAAGCCTAGAAGACCAATGATCACATGACCCTCAATAATATGATTATAAATTCAAAAGATTGAGAGGAACCTCTTATCAAAACTTGATCTGAGAAAAGATTGACTGTACATTCCAAAATCCCCCACCAGCCTCATCGTCAAATCACATAAAGAATGTGAAACTCTTATGGGACTATAACCAATCACTCCAATGGTTTGGAGACCAAGTGGGAATTCAAATCTTGTCATTCACCCCTATTTTTACTACTACCAAACACATTATTTTTGATCACCATATAAAATCAAAGAAATTAGAGGTTTTTGGATAACCCCCCATGAGGCACTCTACACCAAAGACACTCCCAAAATCCAATAAAAACTATTCTCAAGGTTCTCTAAAAAATCAAAAACCCTATGACAAAATTAAATGATTAAATGGAATGAAAGAACACGAAAACTATCAGCCCAAAAACATAAATGTGTAATCACTAAAGCATTAGACCTAATAATACACTCTTCCAACAACCGATTAATATAACATTAAAAATAAAATGGAAATCAATTAATTAAAAAACTAAAAATTTATTAATTAATTAAATCCAATTGTGTATGATGCTAGAAAAATCATTGAATCATATACGTAGATTGTATGCACATTCAACCTTCTAAATAAGGTCTTCAATTCATGGAAAAAATAATAATAGAAAATTAGCAAACCATTAAATACCAAATTTATGAGAAACCCTTCGAATTTAATTAAAAATTCATGAAAAATAAATTATGCATTGTTAAATCATTAAATCAATGGGAAAATACATGCACACCATATATTGAGTCTTTCTATCACTAAGACACACAACAGACACTTTATTTATAGAAAATTCTATCATTCTATAGTTAAATAAGAACTAAAACACTACTTGGAGAAAAATAAATTGAACCACTAGGAAATATTAAGGACCAACTGAAATGGGGAGGATGATACCTACCTCCAAATTCCAAAAATACATTTTGAAAACCACCCACAATCAATGGGTAGTGTTGTAAGAAAGGGATAGGGAGAGAGGATGATTTTCGAATACACAACGAATAATGATGGGAGTGGTAAGGCATAAAACATGATGGGTAATTTTGGTATATTACCATTATTTAACAAATAACAAGAAATCCATGAGGTTTAGTGACATGTTTTTCCAAACTCTGCACCATCCATGTAGTACGAACCACCCATGCCAAGACCCCTTTCACTGTTTTTCTGTAAAACTTACTAACAACGTTCCATCCAATAAAACCTCTAATTAATCCCATTTAAGACACATCACATTGTTTGTCTAAAATCATGAAAAATTGGTGAATACTATAGATGAAAATAACTCACTAAGTGTTGTTTTATTAAATATTAAACATTATTTCCGATAACTATGTGAGAGTTAAGGTAACCTTTTCATATAAGAGATAAATGGACTAAGAATTATCTAACCCTCATAGTTCCACATAGTTTTGAAAATTACATGCACAACAATCCATTCCCCCAAAACGAAATATCCAAAAAATCAATATTACACCTTAATATCCTATACATAAGTCATTCATATGAGCCTCCTCCTAAGACCCACAAAACACCTAAAACATTTATAAAGAGATGATAAATATCCAGGAATTTTAATTTGAACCCAAATATACCGTAAAACCCCAGAATTGTATAGAAATTTAAATTGCCTCTGAATTCTGAATCTTATAATGAAAATTCTCATTATAGGTACATGTCAAGGGTCAAAGGATACACAATGTGTATGGACATATGACTGTATATGTGGTTACTCTCTATTTATTCCAATCTTGACATTTTGTAGTTATATTGTGTGTATAAAAATGGAACACACCATGTGGTACATAAGTCAACTAACACCATAGTCATCACTACCTTGAATTAACATTGTTTATGTTTTGGGACCACACATTTTTGATCACAAACATGATCATATAATTTAATGAGGGAACATAATCAATTTATCAAAAACATACTCCCCATAATCAAACATAAAGTATTTCAAACAGACTCATCGATCATTTTCACTCCTCTATTGGCTATTATCGGGTGGTCCTTTGTTGAAATTCCATGTGAAAAGGGGATAACATGTGGCCCTAATGTCTAATAACCTTCCTCTTCATTGGAATCTAAATATCCATTCATATTATTGATCCATCATTTCCCATCATAGAATCCGTATGATTTGATCTTGGATTCCATAAAAAAATTAGACCCTCATATCCATATATGTTTATTGTTCATTGATCCCGTTCAAGAAAATCTTAATCATCAGCCACAGAGATGGTCTATGGTGATCTCAAAAGGAAATGTGGGAAACAAATATAAAGGTTAATAGATATATTATTGATGGATGGTGAGATGGTACGACCGCAATTCATCCAGAATGGTTCCCCAACAATTAAGAGTACGTACAGAATCAATAATATATAAATATTAAATTTTAATAAATATGTAGTGATATGAAATAACTAACCGAAAATAATGAATATAATTAATGTCTAATTAATGATAAATAATGTAGAAAATTGATAATAACAAGTCATGCCTTGACAGTGAAATTCTCATTCACCTATAATCTTTTTGATACCACAATGCCATTTTTCATTTACATCTAATAATGTTATCACTATCATCATGGATTTAGTCACATTTTATATATCCCACAATGATTTCCAAAATATATATTTCCCCACCTCTCTCTTGATCTGAGTTTTATGTAGATAAAACATATTAGTAACCCAGGACGTAAGTCATATGTTTAATTTAAATGGGTGAAATTTTATGTTAAAAAGAATAATCAACTAATTATTTAACTTATTTAAATATCATTTTTAATATGCCATATATAGGGCCACTGTAAGAATACTGATAATGAATTCCTATTGTAAAATCCTATTTCTAAAAAAATTATAGTTTAACATACATATAAAATTATATATAGGAGTTACAAACATAGGTACTCATGGGATGAATATTTATGTAAATTGTAAATATATAATATCCCATATTATACACAATTGTCATAATATCCCCAAAAAATATATTCAAGTTAATCACCACTCATTTAGATCATTTGAATAATTATAAAAATATTATAAGTTCATATGTTTGAATAAATTTAGTTTTTTACACATGGAGAGGTGTTAGGACTCCAATATTAATATTTTGTCTTATTCCCTATTATTCCAACCTAAATACATCCCAAATATTATAATTTTTAGGATAGGGGATAAAATATGTGTGTTCAGTATTTCTAGTGTTTTATAGTTTCTTGTAACACTATTCCATTGAGTCGATTTCTATAGAGTGGGATTTGACATTGTAACATTATACGTATGCTCCGAGTCCCACATTTTATTGGGGAGAAATAAATGAATTTTATATATGTCCTGTGAGTTATCTCCACCATTACAAGGACTAATTAGAGTTCAGTGGGTATTGAGTCCAACTGAAGGAATATCCATATTGGAATTATCCAAATGTTTAAAATACTTTAGTGGATAGTTGTGCATAAAAGTTACCCTACAATGGTTTTAGAGATAGTGGAGTTTTATATCGTTAGGAAATGAACTACATGGGAGATTTTGATTCCCATTGAAAAGAAATACAAACCCAATAAGATTTGGGATAGGGGTCGAACAACCACACTCCCTATTTTTTTGGGTAATGCGGCGTGGATAGTTAGGTTGTGATGTGAAGCCACATGCTACATAATGGGTCCTGATGTTTCACCATGGCACCTACATCACAAGTCCTATATTATTTTCAAGAGAAATAAATTCATTTTTTATATGTCATGTGTGTTATTTACCCCATTTTACGTCCTTTTTAGATTTAATTATCTAGTCATCCCTCTTATATATAATGTTATGGAAGATTAATAATAAATTAGACAATATAATGGGTGAGTGATGTACTCAAAAGGGACCCCTTAGTGGTATCCCATATTTGGGAAGATTTATATGCTAATGGAATGTGTTAATGGTTATTTTTATATTTCCAAATAAATTGAAAACATTCACTGTAGGATTTTTGATAGGTTCTTAAAGTCCTCACTTCCTATCTAGAGGGTGTTATAGTGTAGCTAGGGAGGTGAAAAATGGAGTTTGGTACTACATAATAGGCTATTATTATGTGTATTGGATCCTACAACCTCCATTTCACATAGAGAATTAAATAATTTAGGAACATTTCATGATGAACAAAGTTTAATATATATTATTATGTACTTAAATTTTATAATCCAACAAATTTAACATTTTATTGGTAATTATTAATTTAATCGGTATATAAATTTTTTTTTCATATTATTGAGTTTTATAATAAATTATATTAATACATTTTAAGAATCTATATTGTTTTTTTAACATGAAATATTATATATTAATATTTTTTATTCAAAATGCTTATATTACTTATAAACAAAATTATTTTCAATGTTCATTTAATCCTTGGGAGCTCCATCTATATTTTATTTGGAGATGTTAATGGATTAAATCAATATTGATTTTGATTAAAAATCATGAACCATACTCCAAATATTCAAAAATAATATATAAATGAATCAATTTATTGTGATGAACATATGATTATATTTGATTACCCAATTTAACTGTTTTTTCCAATGAGTAAAGCATCTATTGAAAATTCTATGATAGAAAAAATTATTCTAATGCCGATGAATTGAAATCTAATGAATCATCCAAGATATTTTTATTAAAATCAGATTATATTCCATATATCATTCATCATATCTTTAAATAGGTTAAAGTATTTATGGTGGATGCACAAGTATCATAGCACAAGATCACATAAGACAACATTCCAATATTCGTTTATAAATGAATCCCATAATGCATGTAAATTGGGTTTGATGAATCTGTATAGTGTATGTGAAAAAAATTCATTAATGATACAAATAATGTTTTTCAATAATTATCTAATAGAGTTGATATTTTTTTATTCAATCCATAATATGTAGATAAAAATCATTCTGGAATACATTATTTCTTATTCCACAACATTATGGGATAAAATATTATATTCATTTAGAGGATAGAATTTAATAAATTTTTGTAGGGTTCATTTATTATAAATAATTGAAACCTATTCAATTAAAAGGATTTTATTTTTAGTTAATTTGTTTAAATTTATAATATTTGTTTTTATAATGTATTTTTAATTTATATTCTTAACATATATTAGAAAATTTTTCTACATTTCTTTCTCATCCCTTTAAAATTTTTATTTTGATTTCTCTCAAAATATATTTCTATCCCCGTAAGAATGGATTACTATAAATGGAAATTGTTTTTAAGGAAAATAGAGTTCAATGAGTGAGTTCGATTTATAGAAATGATTGTTTTTATTCTATTTTAATTATTTCAGTAGTAGATATACTCTTTTTTAAGGGATATCCCCTTACTATTTGAAGTATTATTCATCTTCCCTATCAAATTTATTCTTTTGAATATTTGTTGTAATGTTTAATGAAGTTGGACAATGTATCATGTTAGTCATTTTGTGATGGAAATTCTCTAATTTTTATAGGGTCATATTCGGATAATAATAATTCAAACAAGAGTGTGTTAAAGGATATGGTTAATCGTAACTCTAGAAAAAATAATATGAATTTATATTATGATGTTTCTTGATTTTCCTCACCATGATCTCCAAAAAAAACATCTCGTCACTTAATTCATTTCAGTTCATAATTTTCTTTTTTTTCTATCCATTATTATATATATATATATATAATAAGAATTTTATAAACCGAAATTAATGAAATTTAATAATATAATAAAACCATGATAGTATGTTTTGTACTGTGTGTGATTGGCCTCCTTGAGATATATACCCTCGGATTGAAATATATTTTCATTATTATGAATATATAAAATTATTTAATGAGATTCATGAAAAATCCCACTCAATTATAAATAATTTTATCCATGGAGGCACATCATTTCCATAAAAAAAATTCACAATTATATTTTAAAATTAAAAAATGAAATTTGTTTATTATGAACCATTTAATTCATTGTGTGATACAATTCAATTTATAGAAAAATATTTAAGAGAAATTTACATGTCTATTTTTTTAGAGGACGTGTTGGAAGATATTATTGGGATCTTTAATAAATACCTTGAGCAAAACATTTGAAAATCTTTTTCCATCGATATTAATGAATTAATCACTTACTTATTGAGTTCCATCATGTGAAAATTCATAATGAAAATAGCATATCACTCCTACATTGGAATATGATATCAAGGAGTTTAAAACCAAACAACAATATCCTTCTCACATTAAAAAATATATAATCCTCTCCTAGGATAAGAAGGAAGTTCCAACACATGAAGGTGTCTGGTTTAAGGGTGTATACATAACACTATATTATCTTATTTTGGTATTTGTATTGTTATGAATTTCTATTAACTTTTCACATTTATTATTATTTATATAATCAACACATTTCATTCCATTAGATGTAATAATGGAGAATATAGAGATTCCCCTAAGAAGGATAAGATCCCATTGGACTTTAATTAATATATATATTAAGAATTTATCTTATTTGAAATATAATGTTTATGTATTGATTTATAATGATAAAATTCAAATCACATTGAAAATTTAACTGAAATTCCCATTTATATGTGTTTTTAAATATCACCACATGATGATTCCTTATATTTATGTAATGAAGATTCCAAAAAAATTGCGGTTTATGTTATAGAATATGTACCATTAATTATCATATTCATACCATGAATGATATTCAATATCACTAAGTGGATGGGCATATAATAGTATATTCCCGTGTTCCTCAATAACCAGTGTAAAGGACTATAAATTGCTTGTATGTGGATGTGGAGGCTCAAATAACCCTAACCAATTCCGCTATCTAATTTGGGTTCACAACCAAAACTACCCACATGATGTAGTAAAAATATAGTACCAACAAGGGTTTCAATGCCATGTTCTAGCTCATGGGTTCATTCCATTTCACTTTGTATTTACTTAATTTACATTTAATAATGGTATTTTATTATGTTTCTTCTTCCTTGTAGTTTTATGAATCATGATCATGGATATAATATCCTGAATTATACTATTAAATTATTTCAGTTTGTATATTTCCTTATCTTTTGTTTTTAATCCCATACCTTTTTATTTTTTATCATAAATAATGTGGGATTATATTTATGCATTGGGAGAGTTTCAATATTCATAGATTGTTAGGTTGTTTATTCCAATTTTTTTGAAGTTTAAGAAAAAATTAATATTCATTATGCTTTTCAAAATTGAAATGATTTTGATGAATTTTACATGTTATTTATGATATATATTTTTAAAAAATATTGACATTATTTTTTCCTCAAATATGATTTCCAAAACAATATTATGAGTATGACTCCTTTTTGATACCCATTTCTATAAAAAATTAAAAAAAAATAATTTTCCAATCATAGATGGAATTATAAACAAAATTATTCATATTATGTTTAATACCAATTTCTTGGGGGTTCTCATGCATTATTTCATAAAGAATATGCCTAAAATCATGCCAATGTTATGATTGAACAATGTCACTGAAGAATTTCATTACTTATTACATGAGAAATATTCCTATAATGAAATTTAGTTTTACATAGCCCTTAGAAACCATGAATGACCATTGATATCAAAATGCCTCATTAGAATAAAATTATTCATTCATTAAATACTCATATTGTTATTTCTTGATAATCATTTGGAGAAGTGTGGGGGACTATTAGTTTGTAGTAGAAATGAATGTTTTACACTGATAAGGATATATTTTATGGTATAATTGTTTTTGGAGAACCTTGATTTATCATTCATTTGAATTTACTGTTCATCCCTATTAAAAAAACAGATAAATAAAATTAAATACATGAGTTATTTCACTAGAAGGTTAAAAAACCATTACTAGTGTGGTTGTATTATGACTATATTGTGTTAGGTTGTATATGTGATATATTATCAAAGTAAAACCCAATAAAAAATATGGTGATTCAAACCATATAGTTCTCGTTATTCATTAGACATATTTAGTTTTGGTTAGTGGGGAGATCGAAATACCATTATTGGAAGAGTATTTTAACATTACTTGTGATTTGATTATCTTTCATTAGAGTTAATATTGTTACCTTTATTTTGAGAACCATTATAATTTTCATATAATATATCACCAAACCTATGTAAAAAATAATTTTTATCCTTATTGATAATCCTATATGATTTATTGTGATATAAATTTTTATAAGTTGGGGATGTTGTATATATTACATGGTTATTGTAACTAACACCTTCTTATTTTAAAAGCTTAAATCATTGTTAATATTCACTTGAGTGAATAATGACATGAATATATATTAATATTAAGCTATGATTTGATCATGTATGAATTAGTGGAGTTGATAAAATCAAAATGTGTAATATGAAAATGAAAGGAAATTGTTTTTAAAAAAAGTAGAAATAATAAATTATTTTTTTGGAAATGATTATTTTAGAATTTTTCTTTATTTTATTGATGATATTGATGTGTATATTATATAATTTTTCCATGGTGTTAAAAAAAAGTTTAGGTTGGGTGGGGGGATAACTATATTTTTTTATAATATATATATGATATTTTATTAAATAAAGCTATATTGTGATTTATTTTACTATTTAGTAAAAATTTATAATTTCAACATGTTATTGAAAATTTGACGGGAATTCAGTTTTAACCCTTTAATAAAACACTAATATTTTTATAATAAAAAATTTCAAAAAGATTTTTTCCAAAAAAAATTTGTCTACACTAATATATCAACATTTTTCATTTAGATAATTAGGTATTGATAAACTATATCAGTAGTTGGAGTTGTGCATGAATTCAATGCTACTGTGTATTTTTATAGGGTCCAAATAATATAATTCAACAATGAAATTTTTATCTATATTTGGATTTGACTAGAGGTTTTACATTTGTTAGATGGATTTATTTTTTTATTTCATTATTTTCTAGAGAGACCATATTCAAGACATTTATTTGTTGAAATAATTTGTCAACTAAGTCATCAAAAAGTATGGATTGTTTGAATTAATTACAATAATGAGACCATTTAGCATTATGGGATATACTATGTGATATTACTTTTTTCAAGATGATATAAAAGTGTACGAGGATAAATTAAATTACAAGGTCCACACAATATTTGACATTATAAAAGACCAAATATTGAAGGAAATTCATTACATAAGAGTCTAATGAATTCGTGAAATTGAAAATAATACCCGAAAAAAATCAGAAATAATGAATTCAATATGATGTAGATTAATAATTAATTATATACATGATATTCAAAGGAATTTTGGAATTATAGTATAGAATAAAAAATTTCTATATTCAACAATTTAAATCCCCAATTTATAAATTCATTCCAAATAAGAATTTGGAACTAAATATAGCCACCATTTTTATATATATATTTGTATATCCTATCCATTTTCATAGATTGCTTTTTTGGTAAATTAATGTTTAGAGAGAAGAATTGGAGATTTTATTTTTTATATTTAAATTCCTTTTTACTTTTTTTCTCTATTTTATTTAAATTTTTGTTTTTGGTTTATCACCATAATGCTTATTCTCATCATATTTAAAATGGAAAGATAATTTCATCTATAGTTTAAGGGATGGAGAAAGGATGATTTAAGTTCATTGTGATTAAATATATTTTATTATTATTATTATTTGAATTTAAATAGTATTGAACCTAGTTTTTTTGTTGGGATTTCCCCATATTGATTACTATTATGTTCCCCTTCCTGTTATAAATTATTCCACCCATACATTATCATAATGTTTTATATATAGGATTATAGTTACATTATACTGATTATGTTGGAGATATTATTATATATATTTATGGTTAGTGAGGGTTTATCAAAATTCAAATGGGTGGGTGTTGAGAGATAGGGTTGATCTCAAAATTATATAAAATATTTAAATTTTATTTAGTAATAGTTATAGAAATAATGTGTATTTATCAAAAACAATTTTCTTCTTAATAATTGTAGTTCCTAGTATTTAATTATTTTTATAATATTTTATTTTTATTTATAAAAAAATTAAACTTATTTTTTAAAAAATACCTCAATATATTTTATTTTATCTAAATATAATTGTTAAAATCGAAATTTGTTATGTGTAAGGGGCCTTCCTAGAAAATTTCCACTTATTGTGAACTATATTACTTTTTGGGTGGATAGGAAATTAATGATTGGGGTATTCATAAAAAATATTCCAAATAAATTCCATTTTTTCTGAGATTCATCTTGAATTGAAAATTAATAAATCATTATTTTAATTCGAATTCAATACAGTACAACCCTAGTGTTGATCTCTCATGGAAACTACTACAAACTTTTTCTTATTTCATGATTATATAGAAATAAATAAATTAAATTAGGTATCATTTCATATTAATGTGATAAAAATACATAAAAATATATAGAGTTGAAATATTAAATCAATTAAAAAAATAAAATTTAATAATTTATTTAATGGAAATTGTGGTTTATAAGGATTTATGGTGAATCAAAAAAAATTCATTATTATATTAAATATAAATATTTTATTCAATTCTAAAATCAAACTAAAACTTCAACGCCCTCCTATTTAAATTTTTATTATCCTGCAATGATGATAAGCATGTGATATTATCTCTATCACATCATCAATAAGATGTCTACATACCCTCTGTATTTTAGATTATATATTCAATATCAAAATAAAATATTACACTATACCTCAATATGAATATTATAATAATGATAATATAGAATAAATGTTAACAATAATAATTACACAATATTAGATACATCAAAGTGATCCCTTTATAAAATCAGATATATATAACTCGTGAAATTTTCAAAATAGAATAAACAGAAAAATTTATTTTCAATAAACCAATGCTTCGACCAATAATTTCCATCGAAAAAGCTCCAATGTCAGTTCTCCATTTTCATAGAGGTAGAAAACCAGACATGATGAACATAAAAGGGAAAAATAAAAGAAATAGAATGATATGACTAAAATCATACTAATATATATTAAACACCTAAAGGAAAATTTCAACAGAAAACCCACACACTTAGAGCATGAAAATGGCCAAATATAAATTCAATCCATTGAAAGAGAGATTATGTACAAATTTATAGGAATGAGCGGTAGAAAATATTTGGTTCAATTCATTCCAATAATATTATTCATATTTTCGGATCATTAAATTATTGGATAAGATAATGTTTTCTTGTAAAATGATATTAATCTATATATTTCCCATTTAATAAAAAAAATATCATGTGTATAAACCCCAAATTGACATATCTATTCAGAGATGATTAATGAAATTATATATATTCCAACAGTCCATCTGGATTAAATAAAGTAGAATTCATTGAATTTATGTACACATTAATGGCATAATATTGGAATCTGTTATTCTATGACCATTATAAGGCCTCATATATAAACAATACATAATTTCGAATTAAGTTAACAATTCACATTGAGGATCTTTTCCGGTTTATGGATTTAGATAATTAGTTTATAACGTATTCATAACATATTGAATATTTCAAGTAGACACTTCAACACAGTACCAATTTTTTTTCATAAAACAAAAATTCTTTAAAATAAAACATGACATCATTTCATGTTTTAGCAATATATATTTTCCATGATCCCATCCTTGAAAATTATACTTTTTATGCCCCAAGGAAAACATTTCAAAACATGGGATGAGCATAAAAAAGATCACTAAGGGGTACATAATGAAAGAAAACTGTTAGCCTTTAGATAATATGAAAAACATGAATACATTATTATAATGTAAATATTTTCACCTTTTTTATGTAGTAAAAACACTTCACTAAATATAATCTCATTGATTAACCTTTTGTAACCAAAATATTACCTTAAATCCCACAAAAAGAAAAATATATCATATAGAGGTAACATGGGACATATACATACTAAAATCGAATAACCATATGGTCTTCATCAACACATATCACTAAATGGAATAGCCATATGACCAAATTCCATACCCCATTTGTTGGAGATTATAACATAACCACTGATCCTTGGTATATCATGGAACCACCTGCAATTTTCTTTATCATGTAACCACCTGTCAAATGTCCAAGTACCATTATATAATCACAACACACAATAAATATTAAAATATCAACATTTAACTAATAATATTTCATTTGAAATAAAAAGAAATCATTTAAATAGATTTAAATTCCCCATCCACTTCAAGCCAACATTTTCAATAACAAAATACATGAAAATAGTGTATGGTATTTATTTTTCTTTTAAAAACATTATGTCTTGTTAATGAAGCCAAATATCAAATAATGCTCGCAGCATCAGAAAGGTCATTTTTTCTTCATATGTTTAAAATATCCATTTTGTTGTTTAGTAAAATGATTTTTAGGAAAATTATTTCATTTGAATTAAAATTATAGTCAATGGCTTTTATTATACATAGTATAAAAGATGGAGGTGTATATTCTGAAAACATTCCTCAATGAAAGGATACTGAGATGAGGTCTTTCACCTCGAGTCTGACTTATCTCGTATGTTCCTTGTTCTTCCTGAATAACAAATTTAAGTTAATTTATATATGATTTAGAACCTTTTTCAAGATTATTATTACTTTTATATCACTTATTACCTTTCTATTATAATTATTTAATTAATTTAGTTCATATCAGACATTTTACGGATGTTCGGAACGTGAGTCAAAAATGAACATGTCATAATTATAAATTGACCTTGTTGTCAACATTAAATTATCTAAAAAAAGATATTCCTGATTTATATATCATATATGTCATATATATCCTGTATATATGTAATTATAATATTCCATAGCATTTTGATATATGAAATGAAATACACCTTTCATGGAGATGGTAAGTTGTACGTACGCGTGAACTCTACATTCATTTTTTTCATATTTAAAAGGAATGAAAATTAAATGATACATAGGTATATTATAATTACAGTATAATATCATATATAATTTCATTAATTATATCCTTTATATATTCCTTTTATGAAATGAACGAGTCATATCACTTAGATGGCGCAGTGGTCTGCACATCCTCAAATGAAATTTTCTTATTTATACAACATGAAAAGAATAAAGATGTGTTCTAAATGAGATTTAATTAAGAATAGTGATAAGATAAATATCATATATATCCTATATAATTACATTTCCATCATAATGACCAACATAATAAGTAGAAAGATAATATTGAACAATCATTATTTCTTGATGTACTGGTTCGTCATCCAAAGAAACAGTATGTCCTATACCCATTAAACAGAGGTGTTTGTATGTTTAGTTCAAATCATTATCATTAAAAAAACTTTTTATAGTGAGGATACTATTTTTGTTATGTAAAAAAATAATAAGAATACTATAGGGAGTGTACAAGGAAAAATAATGGACATGGATTTGAGAGAAGACATTACCTCGAATCAGATAACTACTTTTTATTTGAGCCAAATTGATTTCTTGAATTTCCTTCCAAATATGGGAAGGCTTCTAGGAGGATGAGAGGTATTTTGGGAGATTATTTTGGTAGTGTTTGGATTAATCAAATTACTTGAGGGGTGTGAGTATGGGGTTAGAGGTGGTGGCATTTTAAAAGAGTGAGGAGGGGCATTTTAGGACTGTCTTGAAAGATTATATTATTATTAACTGAATTTTTATTTCAAATGGTCCCCAAATCATTTAATTCGAGACTGGGGTTATTATTCTTCTAAATACTTTTAATAAATAGGTTTTATTCATGTTTTATTTTCATAATTAACCTTATCATTTATGTTTAACCCTTGGATAACTGATTTATCTCTTACCATGTCTTCTAATATATTCCTACTATATGGTTGATATCATAACTATAAAATATAAATATAACCTATATTGGTTAATTAATTTCATTTTTAACATTATATAATGTATATGGAAGAATCATATATTTTTAAGACTATTATATCAGTTAATAAAATATTAATTGATTTAAAAACACATTTATGTAAATTTTTATACTATTTATATAATGACTATTTTTAAAAATACAAAACAACATGATTGATTCATAAACACTTTATTAATTAAAATATAACAAGTCACAATCATCCATTAAATTCGTGTATTTCATAAACAGTGTCAAAATAAATTTATTTTAATAGTTATAATCTCATTTATTTAAATCATTTATTAATAAGGTAATCACTACATCACCATTGTGTCATAAATAAATTTATTTGTATGATAAATGATAATTATAAATAAAATAACCTGATTTAATAAATATATTTATCTTTCTAATTACTATTTATAGTTGAATATATCACTTATATATATCCCAATATAATACTTTTAGTAGTAAAATATAAATGTTTAGGATATATTTTCCTTAATGCTAAATTAAAAGTAATTAAATGCCATTTCACACATAAGTGTCTCCTTGGGGTCATAAAATTGACCCTTGGATGGACATGGTAATACATATCTCATCCTATAGGGTTAATACATGTGTTAAGATAATTTAATATTATTATAATATTATTTTTTACCCGTATTTACCAGATTTATCCTTTAACCATAAAAATAAAATATTCACAGAAGTTACTGTTGATAATTTTTAAAAAATAAATGTTACCTATTTTAATATTTTGTTAATCTTGATTAAAAATATGGAATTTATTTTTCTAAATTCAAAACACAGAAGTTTAAAAAATTAATTTAAAATTAATTTTTGTTGTCAAAACCAAAAAACGTGTATTTAATAAGTAAAAAATTACCAAAAGATTAACATGTGTTTATATCCATTTAAAATCAAAATTACATCAAATAACAAAAATATGATAAAATTATTGAAATATAATATAATAACCCTTTATATCAAAATAGAAGGAAAATATATTAATAAAAATAAATTAGATTAAAAGACAGTTTTGACATGAAATGCAGTATTCTCCACTATTCATTTAAAATGAACTTTATCTAAAAAATTCCAAAACATTACCCAAATTAAATTTTGATCCCATGATTCTATAGAAGAATTTCATTATGTCAAATATAAGATATAAATGTGAATAAATGTTAATATTTAAAATTATTTCTCCATCAAAAGGTGGTAAATTGACCTTTTAAAGAATATTAGAGTATTTCAGGCTTATAATAGAACTCATTCTTATTCTAAGACTCTAAATTTTATTAGATAAATGTAAATACTTTTAAAAAAAATTTGTAACAATAATTTATTTAGTTATGTTCATTCCTAGTAATACACTATCTTTACTTCAACAACCATTTAAAATAATAATATTATTATATTATCTTTCGGTATAACTCAATGTTTTGTGAAACATAAGATTTCAAAGAAATCCATTGTTGCATGATTAGTGTGATATCAAATAAAGTGTACTATTTAACATAAAATTAATTTCTTATTAATAAATAATAATTGATATTAAAATTTTTTATTCTATAAATATTTGAACCATTACATCCTTCCCCTATTAGAATTTGCATCCTTGCAATTTTAAAATTGGGCTTGGAAACTTCTTTTAACGTCCCACTTCGAAAATAGAGTGAATTAAAAATCTATTTAAAAGAAAGAAATAGATGTAATAAGTCACCAAGATAACACATACTAGGATTCCATGTTGGATAACGTGGATATGGAAGGGAAACTAACTCTCAATGATTAATAGAGAGGGATATAGAATTTGATCACAAAATGTTAACCACCAAATTACCATAATTTTTTGGTTGGTGAATTCATTGATTATAAAATCCCACATATAACATTTTTTCTTAAAGATCTATTTCCTAGAGTTGAATAATTTTATTACTACCTAGAATAAGATCATAAGGAAATATACTTACTAGAAAAGTAGTGTTTCATCCTTTAATCAAATTTCAACCACAAATCCACCTATTCTCCAAAAAATGAGTAATGAAGGTGAATTGGTCACATTTGAAGTGATATAATCAGCATCTAGAGAATCATATAATCCATGAAAAAATGAAATATATAATTTCTCTTTATTTAGAGATTTACCAAAACTAAAATGTTTAGTACTAGTGAAGATAATCCCCAAAAGGTTAATACTTTATAAAAATAAATACTACTCTTAATCTCCAAAATTTGACAACAGTAATCAATGTTCTATAAAGAGAATTCAATAAAACATTATCCTTAAAATTATTCATTTTAAACCAAGAAATATTGAAACACAAAATGAATAAGGATTTGATCACATAGTCTTTCCCAATAAATCATAACATTTATCACCAAATAAAATCGACTACTCTTAAATTGTCATACTAAAAAGTAATTTACCTAATCACATATTTTGTATAATAGGTTAGTCATTTCCATTAATAAACCATATAGCTATATTTCCTTAATAAAACATTTATTTTTATTAAATTCAACTATTACTCCTCAAATGAAATTGCATTGTATTCTATTATTTTGTAAAATATTATTCACAAAAGGGAAAACTTCTTCCAAAATAACCATTATCACATAATAACCAAATAAATTTTCTACACTAAGGATATCTGTAAAGGCCCAGAATTTACAAGGAATTTTTTCGTACGTACATGGAAATTTTATGAGTCTGTAGTTTTTGATAGCACGTGATTCTGAGGCCCGGAGTGCCCATAATGATCCGTCGATGTTTTGTTAAGCTTAAAATAATGTTTGTATGTAGTTTTACTAAGAAAGTGGAATAACTCTTAAACGGTTATTTGGATCATAAATATGAGGCCACCATTGCACTCAGGATAGCGGGTTTACCCTAGGCATGACTTAAGTTTAGTCGGTGTGGGCCTCCTTTGAGTAAACCCGAAAATGGCATAACCATAAATAAAATAATCAAATAAAGTTGTTTTATTTTTCAAATGCTTATAACTCACAAACGGTAACTCTGATTAACAATATGAGACCACCGCTGAACTCGTGAGGGTATGATTTCTTTGATCAGATACTAACTTGGGTCGGCGAGGGCCACCAACGAATGTTAGTTTTTGGTCACAAATAAAATAAGTATGTGACAATTATTTTATTATAAATTTCATAATGTTTAAACGGTAACATGGATTGGAAATCTGAGTGTACAGTTGAGTTCATTGGGGAGTGTTTCACCTAGGAAGAGCCTAACCTCGATCGCAGTGGGTCGAGGGTGGATGTTAATAATATTCTGAACTTTTTTTGGGTACGATCAGTAAATGTACGTTCGAGATTTTATATCTTTTGAACGGGTGCTCAGAATTAAAATCTGAGGACACCAATGAATTCGCAGCGCCGATATTCGCTTAAGGATACCTTTACCTCATTTTTGTTTTATCGAGAGTAGATGTTAATTTTGGGGGTTTTCTAAATAAATTAAATAAAAATACGACTTAACATATTTTATTATGAAGGTGGTGGATTAATCCCTTAATGGGAAGTTGGAGCTGGGTCCCATGCCCACATAACCTCCCATGGGAGGACATTTTTTGGTGGGTCCCACATGAGCTCAACCTCACAACTTCCCCTTAAACCCCCCATTAACTCCCATTTATTAATTTGACACCTCCCCTCATTAATTGAAACCCTCCACCTCCTTTTAGATTTGAATTTGAACCATTCCTAAGAATTAATTAAATGAGTCAACTCATTTAATTAAACACAACCATGTGTTGTTGTGCCAATGGATTAATAGAGATCACCTTATTATTTTTTTGGTTGGCATAATCCTTTGTAAAAGCTTGAGCAAGGAGAGATTCATTCATCCAACGAAGAACCACCGAAGAACGATGAACTCCTCCTTCGATCTTCGGCCAAGTCAAAAGAGAATGAGCCTCCATTGAGGAACACCGACGACGCGCCATCCTCGGATCCCACATTTCTGACATCAAGGAAATGATGGCTGCTTCCCATGACTTCATCAACAACGAACGAAAAAATGAGGTAGGGGGATTTTTGAGTTAATTTAGGTATGATATTTAAACCTCTGTTCTTTGTCATTTGTTGAGCACTTCGTTGCCAAAATATATCGCTCAAACGAGGAGGTATCGGGACGCAAGAACATGGACCAATCCTTTCTTCTTTTATTGTTCTTATTGATGAAAATAGAGAAAGTAAAAGCAGCGAAGAAGATGAAGACGACAATCAAAGGTGGCGCTACCCGCAGACTCAGCACCATGTGGCCTCCGCGCACCGTCGCGCCCTACGGCGCCCTACGCCGCTACCTGGCACCCCCACCCCGCTACCCAGCGCCCCTGCCTCGCTGCCCGGCGCCCTGGAACACTTCTTGGTGCCCCCACACGCTGCTCGACGCCCCTGCCTTCTCCTGCCCGGCACCCCGACGCCCTGTCTGACGTCCCGACACCCTGCCCGGTGCACCAGCATCCTACCCGGTGTCTAGCCGGCCACCCGAGCTGACCCACGGCGTCACCCGTGTTGTCACAGGTCAAACCAGCCCAGACTCTCGGGCCCAGTTACTGAGCTGCCTACGTGGCGACTATCGGGCCGAACCGCCCTCACAGTTCGCTGAGCCTGGCCGAGTGGATCAGGTCAAAACATTGCGGGATGACCCAAACAATGGGCCTTGTCAGACCAATAATGTCTTACCGGGTCGTCCCAAACTGGGTCGACCAAGACTGGGTTGGGCCGAGTCAGTCTGAACAGGTCGGACCAGATTCGGGCCCATTAGAACCCCATTAGCTTAATGAGCCATATCATTGGAACCTGACGTACGTTTGATGAACCGTCTGTGGTGCCAGTATTCTTAGAGCATATAATTACCTTTAAGAATAACCCACAGGAGTATGGGGTATAGTTGAGAGACAGTCAGGTTGGTTCGTACATGAAACCAACCGGGGCCTCGGGACTAAATGATGATAACTCACTGACCGGGCATCCGATTGACGCGCCCTCTATTGTTTTGAGACCGCTATTATGTGGTGGTCCTTTGAGATACTTTCAAGTGGGACATAGTGACAGTTGGAGTATAAAATAGTATCTGTTGGAGTGGATCCTCATGGAGATGAGCATACGGAGTGTGGAGACCTAGTAGCTGTAGACCTGATGTCTGCATGACCGATTCGTCTTAGAGTGATTCGACAAGCCCAGTGGATGGAGCGCCCAGTTTGGCGGAAGACCCATGGTAGAAGGAGCACCTGGTTTGGAAGTAGACCCATAGTACTTGACAAGAGGAGTACCTCTGACAGCTATTAGGGGGAGCACCCGGTTTGGTGGCAAACCCACAGCGGACAGAGCGCCCGATTTGGTAGAAGACCCGCGGTACTCCACAGGAGATGTAACTCAGTCAGTTATGGGTAGTGAGTAGCACCTTAGAGTCACGATAGGGACACTGTACTCGACAGAGGAGGAGTTCTCTAGCTTCCATGGTTTCGATAATGAAAATCGTGGTTTGAGCTGAGTCATTATCTTTTAGTGTTTACCTGAGGACTGAGATGGGTTACATGATAACATAGGTATATATATGGGAATATACATAAGTAATGGTTATCCGTTGATTTCATACATTGTGCTTTATCATTGTTGAATTTTTTGAGACCTTGAGGGTCTCGAGGTCCATAATGTGTGTTGTTATACTCACCCCTGCACAGGCTATGTCGCACCTCGTTCTGTTGGATGTAGACGACAAACAGCGCTGATGGAGGCCGAGAGCAACAGGACTGGATGGTACCTAGAGGAGGACCCTACGACGTATCGGTAGACAATGGAGTCGGAAGGATGTGGAGTGCTATGGAGGCAATCAGTACCTACCCTTCAGGTAGGAACCTCGGAGGATGATCGAGGAGCTAATTTCACCTTTCAGCTGTTTCTCCCTTTTTAGTTGTACTTTCGTTCAGTTATATATTAACTTTACAGTGGGGCTTGTATTCTAGCCCTCTATACATTAGGTACACTTTTTATGCACCTTTTACTTAGTGTTTTCGTCATCTTGTACTCTGGTTGTGTGAGTTTACATTTTATAAAGGTAATTCCTTCAAAGTTATAGGGAATTATGCCTTCGGTGCTAGACGCCAGCCCCTGGCCTATGGAAGGTGGGCTTGGGGTAGTTACGACACGGGCCCCGGGGGATGGGTCGTGACATATTGTTATCAAAGGAGTCGGTTCTACCGCAGAACTTAGGACTCTGATATTCCCTTTCTGTGAAGAAATAGTGTTAAGGGTATCAAGTATTGTTTTATGTTCATGGCGTCCAGTGTTGGTGCGGTGGATGACGTATCCATACCCCATGACCTTGACTAATGATTTCTAACTCAGTGCCTGAAAACACAAAATGCGTGTGTGTTTCCAAAATTTTTTTTAAGTCAGCCCAAACTAGGTTATCTCACCAGGTATAGTCTTTTGACCATGTCACATCTGTTCAGGATGCCTCCACGCAGACAGCCAGTTAGTGTCCCGAGAGAGTACATGATGATAGCCCACCGAGCAACGAGGATTTAGTGTGGGGCCCTATTACTAGGTTGGAACCTTCGGGTGGTGTACCCGTAGCAGCACCACCCATTGGGAAGCAGATTCCACCAGCCGCATTGGAGGACGGTGCATGCTGATTGAGCGCATTGCACGAGTTCTAGCGGCAGAGGCCTCCATGTTTTCGAGGCGAGACAGATTCAGAGGAAGTAGAGGACTAGATGGAGGTGATTACTGTAATTTTCCACCTAGTTGAGACACTAGTAGAGCATATGGTGATCTTAGCTACTAGTCATTTTCAGTGAGCGGCCATGAGGATTGTCCGCATTGTGATGGTACTTCAGTACGTGGATTGTTTCCCGATATAGTATTTTCGAGTAGTGCGTCAACTATACCACATCCCGTTGGTTAGTAGTTACAATCGTCGGTACCGGTAGATGACACCTGTTGTCTTAGTGCCTTACACATGATTCAACATCAGATACCCCTCAGGTTCTAAGGCGTGCCTGAATCACTGGCGGTGGAAGATTGGCTTGAGGAGGTGGATAAGTGTTCTCTAGAGCTTTTACAGCTTTGGTAGGACGACATGTCTGTCAATGAGTATTCATCGAGGTGTACCGACCATTCCTGGTACTCGATGAATATGATACGATCGGTTCTATAGAGCTCGAACCTCTATTAAAGGTGTTTTTAATGACGTTTGATCCATCACAATTCCTCTTTGCATTCCTACTTATGTTAGGATGATAGAGAGAACCTTTTGTGGTTGAATGATCTTTGGCTGAGCGGATACAGCTAGTGAATTATTGCAGTGAGGAAGTAGGAAACCGGTGTCAGTCTCAAAGACTTGAGCATTTAAATTTTTTCGAGAAGAGGATGTGTTATGGACAGATAAATCAGTAGGCCAACAGACGTGGAAGCAGATCTAGGAGACTAACATGAGGTTGTGTACATTTCGACATGTTATAACCACCCACCTTTGTAGTCCCCGCCAAGCTCAGGGAGCTAGAGGGCATGGGAAGAGAGTAGTTGCACGCAGTCAAGGAGTGTGACCCAAGGGATCTAAGAATAATTCAAGGTATGATCTGTGTCTACTACTAGATCTTGTGTCGATAGACATGGGTATTTATCTTTACTTCCTTCCCAGAATCATGTGCTAGACCTAGAGTTTCCTATTAAACAGTTTACTTGACCCTCATGTCTGAAGATACCTTATGGAGGATACTTGATAATAACACATACGCCGACGGTGTGATCTGACCCATGAGGCGAGAGTTTTGGTTGGAACCTCTTGGTGGAAGCGTCGAGGAATTACGGCGTTTGTTTGGGTATGGACTGGGTAACCACAGATCATACACAGATTGACTATATTAGGAAAAAAGGTTGTGATTTATCTAAAATATTGGGTTGAGATTTTCCTTAGTTGGAGAAAATGGAAACCCAGGAAACATAAGTTAGACTCATGCATAAGAGGGTGAAGCTGATCACTCTTGAATCGGCCAGCCTTATCCTCATGGCAGCAGGAGTATAGAGTTTTCAGTTCCATACAAGTGTGTTAGAACATGGGGACATCTTTTTCAAAATATGTTTCCAAGATAACCCCCACCCAAAGGGGGAGGGCCGTCTGGTTTAGCTGGAGTTGTAGTATATCTAGTGAAGATTGAAGCGGTAATTGCATGGGAGCCTCCCAGGAGTGTAACGGAGGTACGTAGTTTCCTGGGATTGGCTGGATACGATCAGAGATTCATTCTAGACATCAGTAGAGATGGAGAAGCCCATCTACAGACTCATACAGTCAATCCATCACTTCATCAGCAGGTCAGGGAGGGGTAGCGTGGGGATGCTAACTGCGAGACACGACATGCTCATATATCCATAGGGCAGGCACCTGATTGATTTTTTGAAGGTGGGGATCACGTAATTCTCTTTAGAGGATGTACCATGGTACCAGTTGCACTTCAGGAGGAAGTTTTGAGGGAGTTCCATACATCTTCTTTAGTGGTTCATCAAACAGACGGAGACCTTTGGAGTTCGAGGATGGAGACCACGTCTTTCTGCAGGTCTCATCTCGATGAGGTCTACATAGATTTGGATAAGACATCATGTTATCTCCACGATTCATTGGACCTTTCTAGGTCCTCAATAGGGTAGGCAAGATGGCGTACCGCTTGGCCCTTTCACCTTAGTTGCACCGGGTGCACGACGTCTTCCACATATCTTAGTTGAGGAGACACGTGCACGACCCATCCCACATCATTGACCGTGGGGAGATGGATATCGATGACGGGGTGACATTCACTAAGGTTCCTATGGAGATTGAGGATCTATAGGAGCAGGTCCTTAGTGGATGGTTGATTCTTCTAGTGTGCATTCACTAGCAGCACAAGAACCTCCAGAAGAGAACATGGGAGCGGGAGGCTCAGATCCGTGCTCAATACCCCCATTGGTTCCCTTAGTTTGAGATGTAGCTTATGGGGACGTAAAGCCCTGAGGTGGGGAGAATGTAAAGACCAAGAATTTCCATGGAAATTTTTTTCATAAATAATTGGAATTTTACAAGTTTTAATTTCTGACAGCACGTGATTCCGAGTCCCAGAGTGCTCGGAATGATCCGTAGAAGTTTTGTGATGCTAAAATTTAGGTGTTTATGCAGTTTTTTTGAAAACATGGAATAAATCATAAACGGTTACTCAAATCATAAATCTGAGGCCACTATTGCACTGAGGATGGTTGTTTTACCCTAGGCGTGACTTAAATTTAGTCGGAGCGGGCCTCCTGTGAGAAAACCCTAAAATGAAATAACCTTAAATAAAATAATTAAATAAAGTTATTTTATTTTTCAAATGCTTATAACTCAAAAAAGGTAACCCATATTAAAAATCTGAGATGACCATTGAACTCGTGACTATATGTTTTCCTTAAGAAGATACTAACATGGGTCGGAGAGAGCCACCAAAAAATGCTAGATTTTGGAAGAAAATAAAATAATTAAGTGATAATTATTTTATTGTAAAATTCATAACTTTTAAACGGAAACTAGGATAGGAAATCTGAGGGTGCCGTTGACTTTTTTGGGGTGGGTTTCACCTAGGCAGAGCCTAACCTCGACCACAGTGGGTCGAGGGTGGCTATTAATAATTTTCCAAACTTTTTTCCAGTACATTCAGTAAACCTACGTTCAATATTTTATATCTTTTAAACCGGTGCTCGGAATTGAAATCTGAGGACAGGAATGAATTCACAGCGCCAGTATTCTCTTAAGGAGACCATTACGGCAGTTGTGTTTTGTCGAGATTGGAAGTGAATTTTTGGTGTTTTCTAAATTAATTAAATAAAATTATGACTTAGCATATTTTTTTATGAAGGTGGTGGTTTAATCCTCCAATGGGATGTTGGAGGTGGGTCCCACCCCCACATAACCACCATGGGGAGGATATTTTGTGGTGGGGCCCACACGAGCTCAAACCCCTTGAAACCCCCATTATCTCCCCTTTATTAATTTTACAGCTCCCCTCATTAATTTATAATCTCCAATTCCTCTTATATTTGAATTTGAACCATTACTAAGCATTAATTAAATGAATCGCCTCATTTAATTAATCACAACCATATGTTGTTGTGCCAAAGGATTAATAGAGATCACCTTTATTATTTTTATGGTTGGCATAATCCTTTGAAAAAACTTGAGGGAGGAGAGCTTCATCCTTCCAATGAAGAACCTCTGAAAAAATGACGAAATCCTCCTTCGATCTTTGACCAAGTCAAAAGAGAAGGATTCGCCCGCGAGGAACGCCGACGACGCTCCATCCTCGGCTCCTTTTTTTCCGATGACAATGGAATGATGCCCGCATCCTGCGACTTCGTCAATGACAAATGAAAAAGCAAGGAAGAGGGGTTTTTGTGTTAATTTATGTATGATTTTTAGACCTTCATTCTTCGTCATTTGATGAGCAATTAGTTACCAAATGCTATCACCGTAATGATAAGGGCTCGGGCTTCATGAACACGGCCCAACCCTCTCCCCTTTTCTTGTTCTTGATTGATGACAACAGAGACAATACAGGCGGTGATGACGACAAATACGACGATCAAAGGACGCACTACCTACGGCCTCCGCGCATCGCCGCGCCCCGTAGTGCCTCGCGCCGCTGCCTGGCGCCCCCGCACTGCTACCCAGTGCCCTGGCGCGCTGCCTGGTGCCCCCGCCGGATGCCCTGCGCCCCTGCCCTGGCCTTCCCGGCACCCCAGCTCCTTGCCCGGCATCCCGAAACCCAGCCCCATGCACCTACAACCTAACTGGTGTCCAGCCGGCCTGCCCACGCCCCGCTCGTCCTGCCCGCGCGTCCTACAAGCCACCGGCCGCCCGAGCCAACCCACGGCGCCCCCCGCGGTGTCATAGGTCGAACTTTCCCGGTCTCCCGGGCCGAGTTACCAAGAAACCTACGTGGCCACTATCAGACCGAACCACCCCCGCGGTCCGCTGGGATAGGCCCAATGGATCAGTTCAAAACATAGCAAGCTAACCCGCCCAATATGTCGGGTCAGACCCAGCGAACCTGACTAGGTCGACACAAACCGGGTCGACCCAGATAGGGTTGGGCCGAGTCGGTCCAGCCAGGTTGGACCGGACCTGAGCCCATTATTGACCCATTACCTTCTTCGGCCATATCTTTGGCACCAGACATCCATTTGACCAACTGTCTGCGGCACCAGTTTTCTTGGAGAATAGTCATCCCTTTGAGAATACCCCATGGGTATTTGGGGTATAGTTGAGATACAATCAGGTTGGTTAGTGCACGAATCCAATCGGGCCCCTAGGACTAGAAGTCTGATAACTCACATACTGTGCGTCTGATTGACATGCCATCTATTGCGTTGAGACCCATGTGACATAGAAATCATTTGAGATACCTCCATGTGAGACTTCGTGACACATTTAGAATCGATCAGTATCTCATGGAGCAGATCCTTTTTCAGACAAGCATATGGAGTACGGAGACATAATAACTGTAGACCCGACGACTGTTTGACTGATTCAACTCAGAGTGATTCGACTAGCCCAGTGGACGAAGCGCCCAGTTTGGTGGCAGACCCACGGCAGACGAATCACCTAGTTTGGCAGCAGACCCGCGGTACTCGACAGGAGGAGTAACTCTGGCGACTATTAGGGGGTGCACCCAGTTTGGTGGTAGACCCACAACAGACTGAGCGCCCGTTTTGGAAGAAAACCCACAGTACTCGATATGAGGAGTACCTCAGCAGTCTAAGGTTAGTGAGTAGCGCCTCAGAGTCGCTACAGGGCCACTGTACTCGATGGAGGAGGAGTTCCCCAACAGCTGTGGTTTCGATAATTAAAATCCTGGTTTTGAGCTGAGTCATTGTCTTTTTTTGTTTACCTCATGATTGAGATGGGTTACTTGATAACTTAGGTATATGTATTGGCATATACCTATGTAATGGTTATCCATTGATTTAATACTTTTTGGTTTATCCTTGTTGGATTTTGTTATACCTTGAGGGTCTCGGGGTCCCTACTGAGTATCGTTATACTCACCCATGCACGGTCTATGCCCGCACCTCGTTGTGTTGGATGCAGAAGAAAAACAACTCTAACGGAGGTAGAGAGCACCAGTACTGGATGGTACCCAGAAGATGACCTTATGATGTATTGGTACACGGTGTAGTCTGAAGGACGTGGAGTGCTGTGGATGCCATATATACCTTCCTTTCAGGTAGGAACCCCGGAGGACGATCGAGGAGCTACTTTCACATTTTAGTTGTTTGTCCCTTTTTAGTTGTACTTACTTTCAGTTGTATTTGAACATTACAGTTGGGCTTGTATTCTTGCCCCCTTTACTTTCAGTAAACTTTTTATGTAGCTTTTACTTAGTGTTTTCTTTCGCTTATACTCTGGTTGTGTGAGTTTATGTTTTATAAAGTAAATGCCTTCCTAGTTCTAGGGAATTATGCCTTTGTTGCTAGTCGCCAGCCCCTGGCTTCTAGAAGGTGGGCTTGGGGTTGTTACGACACAGGCCCTGGGGGAAGATTTGTGACCATATCCATATAATAAAAAATAAGATCCAAAATAATCTTATTCTTGATCAATAAAATCATTTAATTAAAAATAATTAGTTATACTAACCAGGGACTTCATTTATGACAGTGGTAGGAAATAAATCCTAATTGTACTTTTGTTGTGGCTTTGATTCCCAAGGCATTGCCGGCCAAAATAGTTTTTCACCCATCCTGTGGGTTTTCCTTTTTCTAAAACCATATAATTCTTCTAAAATTATCAAAATTAATATAATTTTCTCAAAAATAACTATAACCAATTTCTTCTTCAATGGTTATCTAATACCTTTAATTTTTCATCCCAAAATGTAATAACCATTTATCACCATAAAAACAAAATATCATATGAACGCCTATGGTTATCTATTATATACTCACTAGAAAAAATTATTCTTTGTTAAATAACATTATCACATATCAAACATTATGGTCAAACTTACTCGAAAAATTAATTTGAATTAATCTTATCTTCAAGAGATCCTTAATAAATATAATCATTTCTTCATCCCAATATCTACCATAAATCTTGAATCCCTTACATGTAGACTTCTTACTCATTTAAAGTTCTTCATAATCCATTAAACACACTTTTACAACATATTTTGTAATACTTCATTCCTAAAAAAATCTTGAATCATACCCTATGATTTAGTAATGTCAAACCAATAGCAATGAAATAATCCATACCGTTCAAATTCCATTTTTAGTTTCCTTATCTTCAATTTGAATGGAATTAGGAATTGTAAAGCATACATTTATTATCCTACTGATCCCAATCTTGAACCATCTTCGTAGGACATCTATTTGTATAATTACCATGCACACCACATTTAAAGCATTCAATTGATCATTCATAAAGAAATTTTTTCCATTCCTTGAGTCAGTAGGATTATTCCTTTTTTAGGGTAGGTTATTGATTTGTGACCTTCATTACCACATTTGAAACATCATCCCATCCCTTTGAATAATTATCCTTTGAGTTTCATTTCACATCATTGTCACATATGTTTTTTAATATACATAAATTTATGATTATTACCTAATGAACCATTGGGATTTGTTTCATGAATGTATTATGCCTTAGAAAAATCACCAAGGTTAATGTGCTCAATCATTACTCAAGATAGTTGTTTAAGAATAACAAAAAGTGTTCACATTTCTTCTCCCATTTCATTCGGTCTCTCATTTAGAAAACCACCACAGTTTCCTTCATATCCATTGTTACTTTAGTTCCTGCTTGATCCATCCATTTACTAAAACCAAATAGGTAAGTGTTAGTATATTAGTAAAAACATTATATATTATCTTATGAGGAGGGTAAACACTAAGATAAATTTATTAATGTTATCTTTAAATCATTCAATTTATCTAAAATGAATATTACTCTTTATAATATTCTAACAATTTTGGTTATGTCACTTATTCTAAAATAACACCCTAACCACTAAAGTTAAAGAAACCGACCTCTGATACCAACTTTAAGGCCCCAGTAGTAAGAACTAAATAACTCTGAATTTAGTTAATAAATCACATTTAGTATCCTTTCAGGTTTAGGGAATCAGAGAATTATTTCATAACATATACCTAACATCTTGAATATTATAAGTAGACACATCAACTCACTATCCATTTTTTTCATAAAACAAAAACATGACATCATTTTATGTTTTAAGAGAATTTCATTTCCATGATCCCATTCTTGACTCTATTATTATTTATGTCTTTTGAAAAAAAATTCAAAACTAGGTATTAGCCTAAAAATATCACTTTGGTGTAATAAAGAAATAAATTTGTTAGTATTTAGATAACATGAAACCCATGAATACATTACTATAAAGTAATACTTTCTACCTTAATGAAGTAGTAAAAAAAATTCAATAAATATATGTTCATTTCATAACATTTTTGTAACCAATATATTATCAAGAATCCCATAAAATTCATCATATAGCATATACAGGTATCATGGGAAATAAACATACTGAAATGGAATAAACATACAGTCGACTTCCACACAAATCACTAATGGGAATAGACATATGGCCAACTTAAATACCCAATTCATTGGAGGTTATAACATAACCACCTATCCTTGGATTACAACGAAACCACCATCATTTGGTTTATCATGTAAACACTTTTCAATTGGCCAAGAACCATTACATAATAATAACACATAAAATATTGCAAATATCAACATTTCAAAAAGAAAATTTCATTTGAAATGACATGAAATCATTTCAAGATATTGATATACTTAATATATTTCGAGACACCATTTTAAACACCAACTTACATAAAAATCATATATGGTATTTATTTTCCTTTTAAAAACATTCCATCTTGTTATGAAAGACAAATATCTGCTCGCAGCGGCAGAATGACCGTTTTTTCTACATACATTAAAATCATTCGTTTTGTAATTTAGTAAAATGAATTGTAGAAAAAATATTCCATTTTAATTAAAACAAAAATTAAAGGGGTTTATTACTCCTAGTTTGAAATTAGGAGGTTTATATTCTCAAAACATGCCTCAATGAAAAGAGATTGAGGCAAAGCCCTTTACATCATGTCCGACTTATCTTGTATGTTCTATATTCATCCTGAATAATAATATTTACTTAATATATAAATTCTTAAAAACATTATCAAGTTTATTATTCCTCTTATATCACTTATTACCTTTCTATAACAATTAGTTTTTTATTTTATTTCATATTGGACATTTTGTTGATGTTCAGAACATGAGTCAAAAATAAACATGTTATAATTACAAATTGTCCAGGTGGTCAAATGTACATTATATCTAGAATTATAATCATTATTTATTTTTCATATATATATATATATTTTATATTGAGAATATATGTATTTATAATAGTCTGTAGCATTTGGATATAATAAATGAAAATCACCATTCACAGAGACGGTAAGACGTACATACGCATGAACCCTACATTCATTTATTTTTAATTTTTAAAGGAATTAAAAATAAATGTTACATATTTATATTATAATTCCATTATAATATCATATTTATGTTAATTTAATCCATCATATATATGTTCCATGTGTGGAATGAACAAGTCATATCACTTTGAGGGGGCGGTAGTTCGTACTTTCTCAAATAAAATTATTGTTTTTATACAACATTAAAAGCTTAAATGTATAGTCTGAATGAGAATTATAAAAGAATATAGATAAAATAAATATGATATATATATATATATTATAATATTATATTTCCATCAATATGGATACCATGATAGGTTATAGGAGAAGGTTGAACAATCATCATTTAGTGAGGTGGTAGTTCACCGTCCAAAGAATCATTTTGTTCTATACCAATTAGACGGAGGTGTGCATAAGTGTAGTTTGAATAATTCTCATAAAAAACCTAGTATATATATGATAATATTTTTTAATGTATAAAAATAATATGAATAACATAGGGATTGGAGATGGAAAAATAATGGAAAGGAACTTCAGAGAAGACATTACCTCAAATCAGGTATCTTCATTTAATTTGTGGCAAATGGATTTATTGAATTGCATTAATCCCAGGGGAAGGATTCTAGGAGGATGATGGAGATGTTGAGACATTATTTGGGTTGAGTTTGGTTGAGCTATGCGGCTTGAGAGGTTTGATTAAGGGGTTAGAGGTGGTATCTTTTTATAAGAGGGAGGAGGGGTACTTTGGGAATGAGTGGAAATATTATTTAATCATAAACTGAAATTGGATTTCAAATTGTGCCCTACTAAATTAAATATAATATAAGGTTAGTCAGATTCTATATCATCTCGACCAATATGTTTTAGACATGTTTTGGTTTCAAAAATAACCTTGTCATTTATCTTTAATCCCAGGTTAACTAATTTAACTCTTACCATGTCTTCATGTATATTCATACTATATTGTTATCATAGTTACCATAAAATGGGAATAAAACCCCAAGTGGTTAATTAATAAAATTTAAAAGATTATCTATTTCATAGGGCCAAATCATAGATTTATAGTAATATTATATCACATAGTAAAATATTAATTAATTTAAGAACACATTTTTGTCAATTTTTATTCTATTCATATCATGTATTTTTTAAAAATCCATAAAAACATGATTAATTTGAAAAAACCTCATTAATTAAAATATAACCAGTAATAATAATCCATAAAATACTTTTATGGAATTAAAAGTTTCAAAATAAATTTATTTTAATATCTTTAATATCATTTATTTAAATCATTCATTAATAAGTTAATAACTACTTCACCAATGATTAATAAATAAACTTATTTATTTAATGTCTAAAAATTATTAATAAAATTACCTGAAGTGGGAAATATTTTTACCATTATAATTACTTTTTATAGTCTAAAATATCACATATATAACCCCATATAGATATTTTTTTAGTAAAATATAAATCTTTATGATGTATTTTCCTTAACATTAAATTAAATGTCATTTTCACAAAAAAGTGGCTCGATGGGGTCCTAAAATCGACCCAAGAATGACCATTATATGGAATATCTAATCCAATAGAGTTAGTACAAGTGTCAGGGTCAATTAATATTATTATAATATAATTTTTTACCCTTATTTACCATATTTAAACATTAACCATAGTTAATAAAATATTTACTGAAGTAATATCCATTATTTATAAAAATAAAGATAACTATGTACCGAATTTGTACCTCATGATTCAGAATATGGAACCCATTTTTCAAATTCAAAACACAGAAGTTTTATAAATTAATTTAAAATTAATTCCCATTGTCAAATCCAAAAAAAATGATTTTAAGAATTAATAACTACCAAAAGATTGACATGTTTTTATGACCTATTTAAAAGAGAAATATTACTTCCAATGACCAAAAATGAATTAAATGATAAATTTATAATATAACTAAACATTAAAACCAATTAAAATCACAATATAATCATATTAATAGTTTATAGTAAATTTCCATTTTGATATAAAATGCAGTATTTTTAACTATTTATTAAAAATGAACTTCATTAGAAAAATACAAAAAATATACCCACAATATATTTTGATGACCCGATTATAAAAACAATGTTTATTTTTTCAAATGGAACGTATAAAATTGAAAAGGAAATATTTAAAAATGGTTCTCCATCAATAGGCGTTAAGTCAACATTTTAAATAATATTAGAGTAATTGATGCTTAAAATCATATTCATTCTTATTTTAAGCCTCCAAAATATTTTGGATAAATTTGAAGTCATTTAAAAAACAGGTGAAATAATATTTTAGTTACTTATTTTCATTTCTAGAAATACAACAACTATGCATTAACAAAAATTTAAAATAATATAGTTATTATATTATTTTTCTTGTATAACTCAAAGTTGTGTGAAACATAAGATTTCGATGAAATTCGTTTTTGCGTGTTGAGTAAGCTATCAAAAAAACTGTCCTATTTGACATAAAATGAATATATTATTCATAAATATTAATACTTATTAAAAAATATTATTCATTAAATATCTAGGTCGTTACAACCATGATCCCAAATTTTATGTTAGTACACTATCAAATAATAAAAAATGACAAATACATATTTACTTATTAATTTATGAAAATTTTATTATAATATTTATATCATGAATGATTCATTAATTATCCATGCATATACTTCATAATGGTTTTTGAATGTGTTAACAAGAAAACGTGGGTTTTATTAATTAGTATAACAATTTTTAAATGAAAATTAATCACTAATATTATTTAAATTTAACTATATAATAATGTTCTTATATATATTGAAACATTATTTTTCATCAAATTCAACAATTTAACTCAAATTAATTTAAACATATAAAAATATTATAAATACCCATAAATTAATAAATTTTTTGGATTATAAAATTAAACAAAAATAATTTAATATATTAAATTTGATTTCTTATCATTACCCCACACTAAAACATTAAACCCCTATAAATAATCTTTATTATGGACACAACAAATGTCAAATGGTATTAATAAAAAAATACTCATTAATCACATTTTAAGAAGATATCATGAAACATTCATGGATCGAAATTACTTAACTCCAGAAATGTTCTTAAAATTATATTCAATATCATGATTTTCCCGATAATCATTTCATTAATATAGACCTAAAAATTTCTTTATCTCATACTCTAGGATTTTTTTCATTTTAAATATTTATTTCCACATTCTACAGAGCTAGTCTGATCTCCATATTAATTTTGAATTTTCATCAATCTACCTAATGAGAAAAAATAAGGTCTCAATCACAATGAATTATACCTGAATTAATATATTCTTAATGGTTAATGGGTAATTAAATTTAAATATTAAAATTCTAGGAATATAAGGTTATAATCTAAAATACCCACCATTAATATTTGTATGAAAACACATAATGTTCCGTAGAAAATTAAACTTAGTATTTTTACTCGATAAAACTTTTTTTTGAAATAAATGGAACATGAGTAAAAACATTAATTAAATAAATTATTACCTAAAAACTCATCCATTTTATAAAATGTTGTTTATGGGGGGTATGATTTCCAAAAAAATATTATCAACGGAAAATATCATAATCTATATGAAAAAATTAATATCATCTATTTTTTCATTATTATTGATAAATAGGTGTTGCTAATGATATACAATTAATACCATCTCACACCAATTTCAATCACTCCAATATAATTTATATTAAAACACTCCCCAAACACCAAACAATAATTTATGTCATAAGGAATTCACAAACCCCCCCACTGAAATTGTATATACATATGGAAAAATATTATGTGTTTAGGTAGGTAAGAAAGAATTTTCATAAAATTTGGATTAAACCTATAATGAAATGTAATTATTCTAATGGGATAATAATGATTTATGTAAAAGGAATCTCTCTTGATAAAAATGTGGATATCCAAGGATATTCCTCAATAACATAGAAAACATTTCATGAACTCTAATGCTTTTAAAGATAAAAATCACATGTTTGGATTACACAACCTAACTAAATATGTTAAATAAAATTTTAAACTTAATGAAAATTTCTATAATGTTTAGAAACCACATAAGTTAGAGAAAAAATTCATATAGAAAAATATTAGTCCACATGAGTTTAAAAATCTCTCAGTTTTATTAAATAATATGATTCAAAATAATGAAGAAAACCCAATTTCATTAATTTTATAAATACATAAACAATAAAATCATAAAAAAAATTATAAAATATAATAATGGATCAAAATTTCCACATTATTCAATTCTTCACAACAGGTTTAAAAAAGAATAAAAAATGGGACAGATAAAAACATTAATTATTATAATAACCAAATGGAAATAAGAAATTATCTTAAATGAATGTTAAAACCACCCTAAAAATATAAAGAAGTTACACTTTTATATCATCCCAATTTATTCCAGGAAACTTCATGTTAAATCCCTAATAATGAAATGAACAACCTATTTTTATTTCTATAGTGGATCATTGAGCTATATTTCTAGTTTTGGCCTCTTTAAAACTAGAAAAGTAATAAAATATATTACAATCGTTAAAAAAATTCTGAAATGAAAATATATTTTTGATATATTAGGGATGGAATTAATATTGAAACCCTATGTGGGTATTTCTCTCAAAAATACAACAGTTTATAGTCTCATTTATCACCCAAAATCAAATGTTGTATTTGGCCTATGTTATTTTAACGAACTCATTACTTTCCTTCAAAAGTATACACATATACACATGATTAAGAAGAATTTATGAATAGAATAAAACAATTACCTCAACATAGATATGATCTTAAACATTCATTGTATGGAAATGAGAAAAAAGGGATCCTCTTCATTTACTGTCACTACTTGTACGTCTTCTTCAACATCAACATCTTGGGCTATCTCATGTAATGTTATTTCCGAAATTTCCAGAAAGATGAAGTACGGAAGCAAATCAACATGAATAATAATAAAATATAAGTAATTAATTAAAATATTGTCCCATTAATGTAGGCTATTATGAATTCTAATTTATTGAAGAGGGTCCATTGGTATCTTAGTATGAGAAGGTGTACCATATTATTCATTATCATACTCATAGAACATCTATGTATTACTTGAAATTGAAAAATTAATGTCTTGGGATGTAATAATCTATTCATTTTCAATAAAATATATTTTAATATGAGTTATGGAAAATACTATATCCATATGTAATCATAAATTGTAAATCTTATTCTAAAATGAGTGACTCTTAGGATTGGTACGTTTTGGATGATGGTCGGTTGGTAATATCAACCATTTTATTCCAAAAATCTAACCACATGGGTTGTGTATTCAGTAAAATCAATAGATATGTATAGGTGGAAAGTATTTTCTTTGAATAATATGTGAAGAGATTAAGCCTTTTTATATATTTTCAAAATCTGCCGACATTTTATGTCAATTCATATTAATCGGTAACATCTATATCAGTTGGAAAGTTTAATTTATTGTCCTCATTTTTTAATTAATTGTATAGGCATGTGGTTGGTTACCTTATAATAGATTTGTCACATTATTCACTATTTAAATTATTGAGAAATCATTATTTGATTCATCTATTTTTAGTGTCTTTTTTTGAGATTCCAATTCCTTCAAGGAGGGTGAAATAATTCCCATTTGACTCTTTAATTATACAATAATGTTTTCAATGTGATCTAATTGAATCATTATTGAATCATTGTTTATACACTCATGAAATTTTATAAAAATTGGAACATCATATAAAAATTCACAAAAAAGTTCATCTTTGACAATAGTATAGATTGATATGAAAATATGTCTTATTTGTTTTGGTTTTGAGGATAATATTTTTCAAGGTTTTTTTTGGAAAATAGTGTCTTCATAAACATGGAATCCACATCAATGATTAAAAATTGAATCATGATATGTTTTTTGAATACCAAATTCATAAATTTTTATTTACCATTAAAAAAATATTGTGTACACATAGGGTTGATATCCCATGGTGGTTACTCAAAAACAAATCATTTACATGGTCAATGTTATATTAAAAAAATATAATATTATGAGGTATTTTTGTAAAATAAGATGAAATATATATTTTTAGAAATAAAAAAACAGATTCCAAAAATTATCAAACACTTTTAATTAATGACAGTATAAATAAAATATGTTTTCTTATGAGTTCATAATGATGATATTATTTTTTTGTAAAAGAAATTAGTTGTCAATATTTTATCTAGAGTTGTATAATTTATATATCACATAACCCAACCATTTTAGTTTTTATTACCCCTCAAAAACCCTATTTATGTTTCTTGATCACCCTCAAATTATCCTTATAACACAACAATAACCCCTGAAATGCATCATTATGATATCAAAATTGAATGAATAATTATAAATAAGAAGAGTAAAACGATTGTAGTGAATCTAGGGAGAATTCTAAAAAGCTGATTTCATTGTAATTGAAATAAAAAAGTAAATTATATTGAGGTGAAATAAAATCAAATAAACCATTATTCCTCCATCAATAAACATTGGAAATTAGTTACCTATTTTCATGTTTCTGATAAGTATAATGGTGTCATGAAACACCAAAGTGAATGTAAAATAAATGAAAATATATAAATAATATTTAATGTTGTACTCCTCATGTGTTAATCATGTTTTAATGATCACAAATCCTTTTACTGTTAATTAATCACAATCTTCATTGCAGATCATGCTAATGCTCTTCAATTTCAATAATAACTACTCATCATGGTTTAATGATAACAAATCTTATGGATGTTAATTACTCTCTTTATTATTTACAAGTCTTATGCATGATCACAAATCTCTCATATATTATCAAGCCTTTATGTTTATGATTCAAGTTCTCTTACTCTCTAACGATTAAGCTTAATCCATATTCTGCATATTCTGTCTATGTCCAAATACAATTATTTGTCTAAGTATGGACTCACCGTGACCTAGACACCGTGACCCAGACACTGTGACCCAGACACCGTGACCCAGACACCGTGACCCAGACACCGAGACCCAAACACCGTGACTCAGACACCGTGACCCAGACACCGAGAAGGACACACTGTGAGCTAGACACCGTGACATGAACATACCGTGAAGCTCGTACCGTGAAGCTCATACCATGAAGCTCATACTGTGAACCTCATACCATGAAGAAGATGTCATTTACATAATCATTGTGACACTGTTCCTTAACTTTTTGTCAATATTATTTAAATAATACTAACGGTCATATTTGTTGTTTTTAATGCAATTACTGTTATTTAATGATAGTTGTTGGCATGTCAGGAAACTGTATCTCATACCTATGAAAAGGGAATCATTCCTACTATCATAACATGTGGAATATAAGGAATATTAAGATGCAGTACACTAGATATAAGCGAAGCGGTGTGCCAGTGTGAATATACAATGAGAAGAACATACATACACTGAGAGCACTACAAGAAGAACAATCCTGGTCAAGAAAATGATTTCTAGACCTTCAAAGAATTATCATGAATGAAATCCAACGCCACTAAAGAACACACAACGAATCAAGATAACTTTTTCTAATCTGTAAAATACAAGCTGACTACAACACTCTGTCTTTCAATAGAAAAATCAGAGAAGGACTCAGAAGAATTCCTGCTGAATCCAATGATTCCAGAGCTTCATTAATAATCACTAGAGCTTTCTAAACTCTCATCTCCTATCTCTAAGTGATTTATTTATTAAAATTCGAGTAGTGTGGTGTACTCTGTATTTCTTATACACAGACTGTCTCCTGCACTGAACTGGAGGATATAAAAATCCTCAAACTAAAATTGTTTACTCTTGTTTACCCACGTCAATTGTGGAAGAGGTCTTTGTGTGGACGGGTCTTTGTTTTGCTTCCCACAAATAACAGTGGAGTGGTCCCTGGATGGCCTGGACAGTTTTTTAAACTCTTGTTAACCCCGATCCAGGGTGTGGATCAAATTTATATAAATTTGAGAAGACTAAGTCCTGGCATGAGACTGAACCTCTTGTTATATCTACTATGAATCTTTAGTTTATGTTTATAGTATACTAATTATATCTTATTTATTCCGCTTCTATTACTATGAAATACAAAACTATTTTAAATCTACTTTGATAGTTAAATTAGAAAGTGTTTAAACTTATTGTAAATCAGTAGGTTAGTTTCAAATGTTAGTTTAATCTTGTGGCTAAAATTAACTGAGACCTAATCAATCTTTGAGAAGCTAAGTGAACATTTACAATCTGTATAAATTCAATACAGTTTAACTTGTTATATAAATTGGGGGTTTTTAAAATAGAAAATATTTTAACAGAAATTTTAATTGGAACTCAATTCACCCTCCTCTTGAGTATCCACTCCGACCAACATTTGGTATCAATGGTTTAAAATATTTTATGAAATACTCTGTTTTCTCAACTGGGAATTTATTTGTATTTTAAAGTTCTTCAAATTTATGATATTTCTAAATTTTTATCTCTTTCAAATTTTTGTCTCAACCTAGTTATCATGGATAACAGACTTGAGGGTGCTTCTACTAACATGCCACCTTTCTTCAATGGTACAAACTATGCTCCGTGGAAACTTAAAATGAATATTCATATAGAAAGAATGGGTTTTGATATCAGGACTGCTATAGAATCTCAATATAAAATTCTAGAAACTGAAAGAATAACTTGGGATGAACCTACAAAGACAACTTACAATAATAATTATAATGCTATGAATGCCCTGTACTGTGCTCTAGGGGATGAGGAGTTTATCAAAAAAAAATCTTGCAAAACTTCTTTTGAAATTTGGGATACTTTGGGTTTTTCTCATGAAGGAACAACCAATGTTAATGAAATGAGATTAAATACTTATAATATTAAATATAATAATTTTAAGATGAATATTGATGAACCTATTTCTGATATGTATCTCAGGTTCAATGAGATAGTCAATACAATGAATTCACTTGGTAAAGTTGTTCCAACAAAGGAACAAATTATGGGAATCTTGAGATGTCTACCAGACCGATGGAGGAGCACTTCTGTTTCAATCATAGAATCTTGTGATATTGGTAAACTTCCAGTCAAGGAAATTATTGGTAAGTTAATGATGTATGAAGAAGAACTTAAGGTAAACAAAGAAGAAAAAGATGAACCAAAAAGGCAGTCAGTGGCTTTCAAGACTAATACTTCAAAGAATAAAGATAAGGAGAAGCTTCATGTAAGTGATCACTCAAGGTGTGAATAAATTGAAAGTTCATTTGACAGTGATGCAGAAATGGCTCACATAGCCAGAAGATTTATGAAGTTTTATAAGAAGAGGAAATTTTTCAGAAAATCAAACTACAAAGGAAATTATGAAAATAAGGGACACTGGAAAAAGGATTGGAAGAAATCTGACAAATCTGATGAAGTTGTCTGCTATGAATACAAAAGAAAAGGACATATAAAAGCATACTGTCCAAATCTGAAATACAAGAATAAATATGTGTATAAGGATAATAAGTATAAGAAAGAAATAAAGGCTACGTGGAGTGCTTCTGAGGATAGCTCCAGTGAATCTGAAGCTTCTGAGACTGAAAACAGAAATAAGGGAAACATGTGTTTTATGAAAAACACTTCTGAGGTAACATCTGAAACTCCTGCTTTAAATTATTATTATTCTGGAGATGATTCTGATTCGGAAAATATGTCAAAATATGAACTAGTTGAATACTGTGATATGCTGGAGGAAACCTATAATGAGCTGAAAGACAAATACATTGGTTTAAAGAAACATTATTCTTTAACTGTTAAACATAAATCTGATCTTGACATAGAAATGGAATATAATGCTTAGTTGCTTAATAAAAACACTGAACTGAAATTGTCAAATGAGAAACTTAGAAAGGACTTACAGAAATTCACAAATGGAAAAGATACTCTTACTCAACTTCTAGGTAGGTAGATTGCAACTAGATATACTACTAGTATAGGATACCAAACTGGACAAAGACAGATTACCAAGAATAGATTTATTACTAAATCTGGTCAGAATACTACAAGTTCTAGTTTTGGACATTTGTATGCTTCGACTAGTAATTCACTTAGTTATAAATCTAATAGAGTTTATCTTTAAAAATATTTTTATTCTATGAATTATATGAGACCCATAAGAACAAATGTGGGTACCGAAAGCTTTGATTGAAAACCTGTCTGGACCCAAGAGGATTTGGGTACCAAAATCATTTCCTATTTAAATCTATTTTGTAGGAAACCTGCTTGAAGAGTTCCCACAAGAATACATGGTATCTTGACAGTGGATGTTCAAGACATATGTCTGGGGATTACTCGTGTTTTAAAATTTTAATAAATGTTGAAGGAGGACATGTCACCTTTGGTGACAATTCTAAAGGAAAGATCATCAGCCTAGACCAAATTGGTAACACTGACTCAGTATTAATTTCTAAATTTTTATTTGTTGATGGACTGAAATATGATCTGTTAAGTATTTATCAATTATGTGATGATGTTTTTAATGTCAAATTTGAAAATGATTCTTGTAATGTTTTTAATTCTAAAAAAGTTTTAGTTTTTTCTGATCTAAGAAATGAAAATGTTGATGTTGTAGATTTAAATTCCTCAGCTAAGAAAAATGTAACCTGTCTAAATGATTTTCAAAAAGAGTCCTAGTTATGGAATAGAAGATTAGGACACTACAATGTACACTCACTTAGAAAACATACTAGGAAGAACTTAGGTAGAGACCTACCTAAACTTGAGTTTCCAAATAACAAATTTTGTAATCCTTGTCAAAAGGGAAAACAACATAAAGTTTCATCTAAATCATAGAAAGAAGATTCAACTTCTCAACCTCTCGAGTTGGTTCACATGGATTTGTTTATACCATCTAGAGTTTCTAGCTTAAATAGGAAGAACTATGTTTATGTCCTAGTAGATGACTTTTCTAGATATACGTGGGTATACTTCTTAGCTCACAAAAGTGAAGCTTATTCTTACTTTGTAAAATACTCCAAATCTGTAGAAAATCTTTGTGGACTTAAGATTAAAACCCTAAGAAGTGATCATTGTCGTGAGTTTGAGAATCATGAGTTTGAATCCTATTTCTCACACAATGGCTATAGTCATAACTATTCTTCTCCTAGGACACCTCATCAGAATGGTGTAGTAGAAAGAAGTAATAGAACCCTGCAAGAAATTTCAAAAACTATGCTTAATGAATATGACTTGCCTATTTACTTTTGGGAAGAAGCTATTAATACATCTTTTTATATCATCAATAGAGTCTTGATCAGACCTGTTCTTAAGAATACCCCTTATGAGTTGTGGAGCAATAGAAAACCTAAAGATAGTTACTTTAGAGTTTTTGGCTGTAAAGTTTTTATTCATAATACAATGGATAATCTTGATAAGTTTGCTTCTAAAAGTGATGAAGGAATTTTTCATGGTTATTATTTAACTAGAAAATCCTATAGAGTCTTTAATAAGAGAACCAAATGTGTGGAAGAATCTGTTCACATCATGTTTGATGAAACTAATCCACATGAGCCTAAAACCTCTCTTGAAAATTTTGAAGAAGATTTATCTGTTCTGGACCATAATGACAAATCTAATGAACCTGCTATAAAGACAAACAGTTCTGGAATTATTCCAGAATCTATTCCTAATGAACCCGAACCTAGAGAATAACCTGAAATTTCTAGTCCTACCTTTACTAGATCAACTAGAATTCTAAAGAATCATCCTTTAGTTGCTGTTGTAGGAAATCTTGATAGAGGGACACAGACTAGAACTTCTCTTAGAAATCAGGTTGAAAATCCAGCCTTCTTGTCATAACATGGACCTAAAAACATTGATGATGCTATTAATGATGAATTTTGGGTAATTTCTATGTAATAAGAACTCAATAAATTTGAAATAAATAAAGTTTGGAACCTTGTTGAAAGACCTAAGGACACTTTCACAATAGGAACTAAATGGGTGTTTAGAAATAAAGTAGATGAATCTGGAAACATAGTTAGAAATAAATCTAGGCTAGTTTCACAAGGCTATAGTCATGAAGAAGGTATAGACTATGAGGATACTTTTGCTCCAGTAGCCAGATTAGAAGCTATTAGTATTTTACATGCTTATGGTGCACATCTAAATTATAAACTATATCAAATGGATGTCAAGAATGCATTCTTGAATGGGTATATTGCTGAGGATGTAATTGTTGAACAACCACTTGGATTTTCGAACCCTCATTTTCCAAATCATATTTTAAAATTATCAAAATCTTTAAATGGTTTAAATCAAGCTCCAAGAGCTTGGCATGATAGATTAAGTACTTTTCTAATTTCAAAAGGTTTTAGAAAAGGAATAGATGATCCTAATCTATTTATAAAACGAATTTCTAAAGATGTTTTAGTTGTACAAATTAATATAGATGATATTATTTTTGGATCTTCAAAAACTACATTATGTACTGATTTATCAAAAATGATGCAAAATGAATTTGAAATGAGATTAATGGGTGAACTTACATTTTTTCGTGGATTTGAAATCTTTCAAAATGATAATGGAATTATTTTAACTCAACGTAAATATACTAGAGATATTTTAAATCATTTTGCATTGGATAGCACAAAAAGTAGTGACACTCCCATGAGTACCACTTGTAAGATGGATCTTGATGCAAATCGTAAATCTGTTGATCAAACCACTTATAGCAGAATGATTGGAATTTTACTCTACCTGACTACTAGTCGTCCTGATATTATGTTTAGTGTGTGTGTGTGTGCTCGTTTTAAAGAAAATCCTAAAGAGTCACATTTAAATACTATAAAGAGAATTTTCAAATACCTCAAGCATACTCCTAATTTAGGACTGTTCTATCCCAAAGGAAAATCATTTGAATTAGTTAGTTATTCTGATGCTGATTTTGCTGGATGTAATTTAGATAGAAAAAGAACCTCTGGAACATGTCACCATTTTGGCAAGTCACTAGTATCATGGTGTAGTAAGAAAAAAATTCTGTTGCATTATCTACTGCAGAAGCTGAATACATAGATACTGGAAGTTGTTGTGAAAAAATTTTGTGGATGAAACACACATTACTAGACTATGGATATCAATTCAGACATTTTCCAATAAATTTTGACAACACAAGTGCTATTAACATTTCTAAGAATCCTGGTTCTCATTCTAGGACAAAACATATTGATGTAATACATCACTTTTGGGGGGATCATTATCAAAAAGGTGATATCACTTTGGAATTCATTGGTACTGAATATAAAATTGCTGATATATTAACTAAACCATTAAATTCTGAGTGATTAGACTATATCATACATGTTCATGGTATGATTAATCATAAGTGAATATCTTACTGATCTTAACGTTTAATATTGTACTACATTTTACTTTAAGGTTTCATAGTCACTGTTTCTAAGTTACTTTTTTATGTTCATAGTCTCACCGTCAAGATTTTATGCTCACGGTCTGTCACCTAACTGTCTCACCATGACTGCACAGAATGCTCACTATCTCACCATGACGACTATAAAATGTCTCACCGTGATGCCTAGTTTTCATCACACTGTAATGCCTGCTCACGGTCTCACCGGGAAAGTTTTGTTTTTTCTTATTTTAACCTATATCGCATAATTTTTTTTTATTTCACCGCTATTTGATTTCCCGCGTTTTTGTTTTTATGATATTTGACATTCCCAAATGATAAAACCTAAGGGTTTCATTCGATTCCTTACACAAACTCTCCCTTGAACCTTCTCTTCCCTCTCGCCCGAACCTTTAGTGGATGCCAAGGATGAAACGTCCATCTTCACCCTCATCTGAGAAGTGTCGCACTAAGAAACAGATGAGGATACCGAGGATAGCTCCCAAGGACCTCTAAACCCAAATCTGGTAAGCCGTACAGTTGTACCAGAAAAAGAGGTTTGTTCATAGTGGTTGCTGTCAAGCAGATCATTAGTTTTGAAAGTTTTAAGAGATCCTAGATGGCTTGGATGGTTCAATGGACAGAATATAATGATCTACCAGAGATTGGTATGTCAATTTTATAAGTATGCAATGTTTTCTTTTCAGTTTGGTGAAAGATTTATGGTGAAAAGCTGGATAAATGGTCAAGAGTGCTCTTTCTCTTCGAGGTTGTGGGTTGTATGCCTAGGGATTCCCCATGAAGGAGTTTGTGAGGATTACCAGAGAGACCCTCCTCCAACAACCGACATCGTTGACCTAGATACTGCTTTGGAACACCTGACTGGAAATGGCACCAAGCGAAGGGCTATAGCTGTAGAATTAGATGGGGAGAGTAGACTTCTGTTCAAGTTTGTTCAAAATTTGATTAGTCCAAGAAAAGGAGATTTTGATGTGATGAAGTATCATTATGTGTTCCTGATTCATCTGTTGAAGAATGACCATAAGATCAACCTATGAAAGTATGTTATCAATCATAACTGTGAGCTGATCAAAGTCACTTCCAAATCCACCTCCCGATTTTACTCAAGGATGATTTCAGCTATGTTAGTTGCCAAAGGGATGGTTGGACTGAATGAAGAAAAGTTAGAGGACCTTGATTTCTTCATTTCCATGCCTATAACCAGAAGAATGAAGATTTGTTAGAACCCCTGGAAGAAGCAGTGGGTTCAGGATAATGATCAAGTGTATAAAAAGTTTAACCCTATTGACTATTGAAGAAGTCCTAAAAATCTATCTGATCCTGGTTTGGAACCAGATGAAGTGGATGACTATTCAGAAGAAGAAGAAGAAGAAGAGGAAGTAACTGCTAATGTATCTTCAAGAGAAGAAGCTGGAAGACCTCAAATGGAAACAGCTCCTCTTGAAAAAGAAAGGACTGTTTTCCCTGCTGTTATCCCTGATGAAATACGTCAAGAAGAGGAAGTTGGTGCTAGTTTGAGAGAAGATGAAGCTCTTGCTTCTAGTGTGGATATAAATCCAGAAGCTCATCCTAATGATGCAAGGAAGTTGGTTTTTCCTGGTTGAGAATAGCAAGCAACCTTTGAGGCAGATCCTGTTGAAGAGGACCCTTCTGTTGAAAAAGAAGAAAGTCTGGAAGTTCAACCAGTGAAACAGTTAGTTCCTGAGATAATTCCCTCTGCTGAAGAGAGGATGTAAATTGCCTTCTAGTTGGCGAGGCAATAATTTTCTGAATAGATCAGGGATGATCGTGTGTATCTTTTCCATGTTCATGAGCCTCAAGAATCTGAAAGTGAAGCACAATTTGAGGAGGAGGAACCTCAAAATCTTGAGATTATAGAAGCTGGATCTGCTGAAGCTTCCCAACCTGCTGTCTCATACTATATGCACACCCATTTTGTTTTCCCAAGATTTTATGATGTAAATGAGTCAGAGCAAGTGTCTACAACTGGAATGGATCTTTCTTCTCTATTTCAACTGAAGTCTGTAGCTCATACAGAACCAGAACCAGAGCCCCAACGTCAATTCGAATCAGAATCTGAGTCTGAAGATAACTCTGAACCTCAACCAGCATCTGAGCCACTACCATTACCTACACCTTTACCTGAGAATCACTCCTTTGTGACCAAAGTGTATCTGAAAGTTTTTGGAAAAACATTGTTAGCTGGAGTTGAGAAAATTGTCTCTACTCAACCTCGTCTAGTAACTCAGTTAAGTCAATAAGATGCATCAATTCTATTGGAATATATTATCTTGCATATTCAACCAAGGATGATCCAAGAAATTCAAGAAGTCAGAGTATAGAATAAGCTTCTGAGCGCTGATGTTGGAAATCTAAAAAATATGATAGCAAGTTTGCAGAATGTGTTATCCTTGAGATCAGAACCTGCTCATGTTTCTGCTCCTGCACCTATTACTGCTTCTCTTGAGCCATATGATTCCCTCCTTGCTAGGGAAATTGTGTCCGAAGTTCATCCATACCTCCTTTATTTTGATGAAAATATAGGAAAAAGACACACCAAGATTCTAGAATGCTTGAGAGAGCTTTTGGAAACTCTGAATAATCTTACAGATTAATACAATGGATGCCTGTAAAATGTTCTGAAACGGCTCAAAGTTCTAACCGAAGCTTTAAAGGCTTCACCTGCTTCTAGTCAGACCTCCACATCTTCATTGGATGATTCTATGATGAGATCCATAATCAAGGAATAAATTCAATGTGCCTTCAGTGGCTTGGATCGTTCTTCTTTGACAGAAGTGTTTAAAAACAGTGATAGAGCATTGGACTTGGTTAGGATTCATTCTAAGATAGATAATGATTATCAAAAAGAGATCAAAAAGAAAATAGATCTTCATCTCTCCCATATTTTCTCTAAATGTGATATGATAGATCACTTTAGATATCTCTTGGAAAATTTTAGAATCCCTCTAGTGACTCCATCTTTTAAAACTCAAGTTCAGAAACTTACAGAGTTCACCAGATTGTTGGACATGTTTATGGAAAATATGGATGATTTTGAAACGGCTATGAAATATGGTGGTGAAATCATAACTGATTTCATCAATATTTTGAAGTCGTATCTTCACGTGCAGAGTACTGTTATAATTTCTCCAGCTGCTACACCCCTTAGACCTGATCTACCTGCCTTAGCCTCAATTTCCATGTCAGTCAGCCAAACTATCTCCCAGATCCGGCCAGTCATTCCTGAACAACCTATGCCTAGATATTATTTTACTCCCACATTGGCTCAATCTGTTTTTCAAGGTCTACCAATACCCTCTTTATCTATAGCATATATGCCTTCTTCTACTTCAGCACCAGTTCCTACTGCTGATAAAGGAAAGGAAAAGATGGATCCCTGAAGAGTCTTGAGACTGTTTTCTTTTTGATGGGATGTCATTTCTTGTTTACTGTTTGTATTTATCCTGTATGTTGTATTTTGAACCCTTTGTTTAATGAAAACTGCAGAAGTTTCATTTGCTCTACTTTTTGACAATCCCAAAAGGGGGAGAAATCTCTACAAGTATCAATGGGGGAGAAAACCTACAAGTGTCAGTTCTAAAATGTTTTTTTGTTATGCTAGGATCTTTAATATTACATTTCATTTATATTCTACCTTTATCTTATTTGTGATCATCAAAAAGGGGTAGATTTTTTGACTCCTCATGTGTTAATAATGTTTTAATGATCACAAATCCTTTTACTATTAATTAATCTCAATATTCATTTCACATCTTGATAATGCTCTTCAATCTCAATAATAACTACTCATCATGATTTAATGATAACAAATCTTATGGATGTTAATTACTCTCTTTATTATTTACATGTCTTATGCATGATCATAAATCTATCATATATTATCAAGCCATTATGTTTATGATTAAAGTTCTCTTACTCTCTAACAATTAATCTTAATCCATATTCTGCATATTCTATCTAAGTCCAAATACAGATATTTGTCTAAGTATGGACTCACCGTGACCCAGAAACCGTGACCCAGACACCGTGACCCAGACACCGTGACCCAGAAACTGTGACCCCGACACTGTGAATGACACACCATGAGCTAGAAACCATGACATGAACATGCCATGAAGCTCATACCATGAAGCTCATACCGTGAACCTCATACCGTGAAGAAGACACCATTTACATAATCACTGTGAAACCGCTCCTTAACTTTTTGTCAATATTATTTAAATAATACTAACGGTCATATTTGTTGTTTTTAATGCAATTAATGTTATTTAATGATAGTTGTTGGCATGTCAGGAAACCGTATCTCATGGCTATAAAAAGGGAATCACTCTTATTGTCAGAACATGTAGAATATAAGGATTATTAAGATGCAGTACACTAGATAGAAGGGAAGCGGTGCGCAAGTGTCAATATACAACGAGAAGAAATTACATACACTAAGATCACAACAATAAGAACAATCCGGATCATGAAAGAGATTTCCAGACCTTCAAAGAATACTCATTAATGCAATCCAACACCACTGAAGAACACACAACGAATCAAGAGATCTTTTTCATATCTGTAAAAGACAAGCTGACTACGATACTCTTTTTTTCAACAGAAAAACCAGAGAAGGACTCAGAAGCATTTCTGCTGAATCCAACGAGTCCAGAGCTTCATTAATAATCACTAGTGCTTTCTAAACTCATATATCCTCTCTCTATGTGATTTATTTATTAAATTTCGAGCAGTGTGGTGTACTCTGTATTTCTTATACACACACATTGTCTCCTGCACTGAACTGGAGGATATCAAAATCCTCAAACCAAAATTCTTTACTCTTATTTACCCACGTCAATTGTGTAAGAGGTCCTTGTGTGGCATGGTCATTGTTTTGTTTCCCACGAATAACTATGGTAGAGGTCCCTACGTGGCCTGGACAGTTTTGTAAACTGTTGTTAACCCCGATCCAGGGTGTGGATCAAATTTATATAAATATGAGAGGACTAAGTCTCGGCTTAAGACTGAACCTCTTGTTATATCCATTGTGCATCTTTAGTTTAAGTTTATAGTATACTACATATATCTTATTTATTCCGCTGCTATTACTATGAAATACAAAACTATTTTTAAGCTAATTTGATAGTTAAACTAGCAAGTGTTTACACTTATGGTAAATCAGTAGGTTAGTTTCAAAAGTTAGTTTAACCTTGTGGTTAAAATTAACTGAGACCTAATTAATCTTTGAGAAGCTAAGAGAACATTTACAATCTGTATAAATTCACTACAGTTTAACTTGTTTTATACATTGGGGGTTTTTTAAATAGACAATATTTTAACAGAAATTTTAATTGGAACTCAATTAACCCCCCTCTTGAGTATCCACTCCGACCAACATTTATAAATATTAGAAATGAGTAAAAAAAATTATAGTCTATATTGTAGACTTTAGAACCCAAAAAATGAATCTAGCAAAAATATATCCAGAAAAGCAGAGAAGATATATATATTTGGAAATAAAATGTATTTTTATTTTTCTCCAAATGTTTCCAACAAAAAATCATTCATGTATGGGAAAGTAAATGACATATTATTGATGTATTTTCTTCTACAATGTCGTTGAAAATCTATCTCTCATTCACCCTAAAACCTTTTTTCTCATTAGGACTCACATTGAATATGTAATGTAAGATTCATTAATGATAATATTTATAACATAGATCAATAATTTTATAATAATTCAATGAAATTCGATGCATTATTAGAAATGATGTTAGTAGAATCATGATAATCCATAGTTATGTAAATTTATTCTCATCCTCCTTTATATATTCCTTTAGTATAAAATCTCATTTTGAAATTTCATTTTTTAGATATTGTATCATCAATAAAATTCATTCAAACTATCCTTAAAATTCTCAATTTATGTTTTCACACCTATAAGTACAATATAGTTCATGAGTTATTTATCCCTATATAAGTATTAAATAATACAAATATATTCATCTAAAATATGTCTAAATTTGAGGAATGTTTTTAGAGGTAAAAAAATTTATGTTCAAATTATTATCACCAAACCCATCTTGTCGATTCAACATCGATACTGTATTCATTTAGAACATACACAAAAAAATATTCGAATTAGTTATCATTATCTAAATGAATATTATATATATATATTACTGTATAATAATCTAATAAGGATTAATGAATAAATCCATTAGGGAAAATTTGTTATGTTAAAAATAGTAGAGTTTTTTTTAGACTCTAAAATGTGCATTTCCATGAAAAATTTAGATTCACACTCAAATAATGAATTTTGATTAAATTTATAAAATAATAACCATAGGGGATATTTAAATAAACTTTTATAAATTTAATATTTAATAAAATTGGGATTTACTAATGATATATTTGTTTTTTAAGTTATCTCACCTAAAAAAGTCCAGTATAGAGTGTAAATATTATTAAGTCCTCAGAAAGAAATGTTGCGCAAGAGGTATGCTAAAGAAAAAAATAGTGGTTGGTTTGTATTCCCACAAGGGACCTTGTTGGACCTAGAAGCATATCCTCTATAAAAATATTGAAAAATTTATGATTTCTACTATTTGGATATACTTTTAGTTGGTGTCATTTCTTACTAGACTTTTAGAATGCATTGTAAAGGGGAGGAGAATAACTAAGACTTATATTCCTTGTAGAGATACCTAACATTCCTGATTTGTGACTAGACACGATTCATCACAATGTGGCTCCCATAAGTCATGTCCTGACACACTGCATCCAATTAAAAGTAAGTTTCAACCCATGTCACAAATTAATTATGTTACATGATGTAATCATAGGTGACTATAAATTTCCAACCCGATAAAATCTTAAAGGAATGTGGCTTCCCCTAACCATTGACATACTTTTTGTGTCTTTGAATTTACCCTTCTATATATATATTGTCTAACTTAGGATTCATCCAATAATTTTCATATTGCATTATAAATCATTACCCATGGAAGTCTAAAAAGAAATTATAATGTGGAGGGAAATAGAAATGAAATATATCCCAACACAAAAAAACCTCCATTCGAAATTTTGGAATTAGGATGAAAGGGTCACACCATAAAATCCACTTGTTATATCGTGAAACCCTTCTTAAAAATAATAGGGATGTTAAACCCATTTCATGATTAACATAGGGAACACGACATAATTATATGGGAAAAAGTTTGAATAGAAAAAAATTATGTAGGAACATTGATATGGCCTATGTGTTATTAGCTATATATGGGGCGATATGTGTTGGATAGTATAAATTATTAGAGGTTGAGTTGGGTCAATGGAAAGTTGTGGATTATTTCCTATGTTTCAGGAGGATGATGATGGGTTAGTAATGTTTTCATCCATTTGAATATTTGTACCATATGATTGTTAGCCAATGATGATAGATCGATGAAATTATTTTATTCAGGATATGGAGCTAGATCACTATTGATTGGGGTCATATTTAAGAGTTGAGGGAGATATACACTTCATGCACATAATATTAACTATGATATAGGACAGATGGATCTATTTAAATATTGTATCGGTTTACAATTAGTATATTAATATATGAATATATATACAACATTTTTACCAGTGTCGCAGACCCGAGACATAGTGAATTGGAAGAGGGGTGATTATGAGAACTCACTTTATGTGATAGGTGTAAGAACATAAAACAATATGACATCACAAACTATATGATAAGGTGTTTTCTGGGAACATAGTAAAAAAATACACCCTGGGACATAGAATGATTAAATATAATGTGATCATGTTACATCACCCAATGTGATAATGGTGTTATTCAGATTTGTGATTTGAGACCACAACATGAGTGAATGATATTTTATAATGAACAAGGTTATTGGCCTCACCCCAAGTGATAGTGTTCTATAAAGTGACTCTACTATTTATCCTTAGATATATTCATAAGCTATAGGTAAGTGGGTGTGCTATGAGACAAATTCATATTCTAGTGGCATGAAAATATGGATCACCAAATGTGAACCCAGCAAGTATCCATTGATTTCATTGTGACCTAGTAACCACATGATGACCAAAATTCAATGATTTTATATGGTATGGTTTTCATTTATTATTCGCATATGTAAACATGTATATGATGAATACTGATATATTTTATGCTTTCATACTACACATGCACCCAGGTTCATGTATAAACATTATTCATGGTATGTATGACTGTGGGTAGTTTACATTTTTGGTTATGAAAGAGTCGATCTATATATATTGGATAAGGGGTTTGAGATGAAACTATAGGCTGGTAGTGAAGATAATTTTTCAATTTTATTCTTTGATTATTTATATATTTTATTTTTTTTAGGTTTTATCCATGTGTGATCCCAATTTTTTTGGAAATAAAATGTTTTCAAATAGAAGGATGGTTTTTAAAAGGCTATTGTCTAAATATTTGTTGGTGATTGTGGCGAAATAAGATTGACTTCTAGAAGACCAGATTTAACAAATAGTAGGTAATGGTAGTTGGTTGATCATATAATAATTAATCACCCATAAATTCTTCTGATTACATAAATATTGTAACACCCCAAGCTTCCACGGTACACTTCTCTTTGAATAGTATAGTATCATGTGTTGTACGCAACTTTGAGTTCTAACACACACTACAACCAATCAAACTAACCGATATGAATAGTAATACCTACTTTTTGAAATTTTATAAATTTTATCTCTCAAAATGGAATTCATTTTTGGATTTGGAATATTAAATTTATCCTAGGGTAAATTTTTGGTAATTTTCGGAAAACATTTATATTTTGATGAATAGTAAAAATTACTAAAATTTAATTAAAAAGAACTTTTGTAATCAAAATAATTTATAGCAACAAATTTTGAATTTTAGTGGTTTTAAAGTATATTTAGAACATATTTTTACCACTTAATACAATATTGGTCATTTGACATAAAATCGCAATTAAACCGGACATAAACAAGTCTCAATCTTTTGATAGGTATTATATCTTAAAAACAAGCTTTTTGTTTTGACAACGAGAATTAATTTTAAATTAATTTCTGTCACTTCTATGTTTTGAATTTGGAAAAATGGATTCCATATTTGGAATCAGGATGTCAAAACTTTGTAAATAGCTAACTTTTATTTTTAGATATTGTTGAATAATTATTTCGGTAAATATTTTATTTACCATGGTTAAAGGGTAAATCCGGTAAATAAGGGTAAAAAATAATAATATAAAAATAATAAATTACCCTAAAACGTGTCCTAACCTTATTGTTGGAAACATGTTCCACCATGGCCATATTTAGGTCAATTTAGGGACCCCCATGGAGTCACTTGTAGGTGATAGGGACACTTTATATTAATTAAGTTAAAGTAAAGACGAAAATGCCAAAAGCTTATATATTTTAACAAAACAATTTTTACATAGGGTTATGTATGTTATATTTTCTATTATAAATATTCATTAGAAAGATAAATATATTTCCTACATAATCGTATTTTTTCTATAATTTTAATTCATTTAAAAAGTAAAAATATATATGACACAATAATGATGCAGTATTTTCCTTATTAATGAATGAATCAAATAATTGGTAATATAAATGTAATAATAAATATAATTTTAATGTTTTGATGACATAAACTAATTTTATTGGGTAATATTACATTATAGGATTGCTTAAATTAATTTTTTTATAATTAATAATGTTTATAATACTTTAAAAAAATTAAATTATTGAGTAGTGTCAAAATTGACATAAATGTTCTTTTGAAACAAATATTATATTATTAATTAATATTATATTATAAAAAATATAAGGTTAGGAAAAATGACTCATATCATTACTTTTATATCATTAATGGACCACTTTGGGGTCTCTTGTATGTATATAGTATGTTTATCAACTATATAATATGAAAATACAAAGTGACATAGTATGTGTCAAACTAATTAACTAAGAGTTAAAACTAAAAGATAAGGTTAATATAATGACCCAAACCTGTCTAAAATATATTGGTTGAAATTATTTCGACCCATCCCCACCTTATACTTTTATTAATCTACATTTGAGCCTTTAGACACCAAATATGATTTTATTATAAAATAATACTTTAAGTTTTTCCTAAAGACCCCCTCACCCCTCTTATAAATGGGAACTCCCCCTTCTCATTATTTCACACTTTGAAAGCCATTTGGCTCGGACAAACTCTGAGCAAATATCCTCCCAACTTCACTAACTTCATCTTAGGGGTCTTAGTTTCATCAGAAATCCAACCTAGGGAGCCATTTTGATCAAATAAAAAGGATGAATCAGAAGAAAAGGTAACGTCTTCACCACCCTCTTTAAAGTTCCTTTCATCTTAAACTTCTTATTTCCTTGTTATTTCCATTCTAAAATAATAAATCCAGTACCTTCTATATAATGTGATGTTATTATAATTATGTAACAAAAAAATCATTATTCTATCCATCCCTTGAACGACATGTCACCATACGTGCGTACGTACGACCTACCGTCTCCACCTTGTGGTGTAATTGTTGTTCAATATATTATTTTTTAGATGGTTATAAAAATTATGTATAATTCATGTAAATAATAAATATAACATGATAATTATTCTGTATATATTTTATACCATTCAATTATATATTATATTAATATCAAATGAATGATATTGTCGCTCGTGCGTACGTACGGACTACCGTCTCCACGAACGCGATGAGATTTATTCCCCATCATATCCAAACAATTACAATTCTAATTTGATGATTTAAAATAATGTTTAAGTACTTGATATAATTCTGGATATGAATAAGATACAACCTATCCTTAATTAAAAACAACATATGTCACAAAACATATAAAATAAAATTAGAAAGTTAACAACCGAAACGATGATAATACTAAGATATTATCAACAAAGCAATGTTAAAAGATCATATATGATATCATATTAATGTTAATGATTCTTGTATAATTTAACAACAATTATCTAACCATTATACATGAGGTTAACATACCATCAACCAGGGAAAAGTACAAGGTAAGGGTTTATTTTACAATCTCTTCATTATTAGAGGTTGTTTATACCTAATTATCTATTGAGATATCTTTATCATCCACATCCATGTTTCTTAAAAATGTTTTTCAAAACAATATTACTGTTTTACAGAATATGGGTTATAGTCATTTATACCCTTGTTTGACTTTTTATAAGAAGTTTATAAAGGAATCTTTCAGTTGTTTTCCAAACAAGGTCATTTTTAACGTTTTCGACAGAATTAAGGTAAGAATGTTTTTTTAACTTATACGGCGGGTGTGGCTATTTTACACCGTTATAAAATCCTCAAAGATTAAATTACAATATTATAAGGATATTTTCAATGTAAATGTTCTATTTTATTATTATGTGACTTTTAAATGATTAAAAAAACAGATATTTCTCTCAAATAGTTTTGATTTCATCTATGTCAACATCGTTCGATGAATTTTAAGCTTATTTGAAGTTGAGTTATTATGAAACAAAACTTCCACATTGTATTGATGGTTTTGTGATATGTTTGACTATGGATGTGTTATTTTTATACCATTCATTGTTTATGGAGAAAGTATTTACATTTCGTATTCTAGTTTTAATACGAATGTTTATGGTATGTTTAAACATGTTCATATGAGGAATGCATTTGACTTAATAAGTGACGGGTGGAGCCCTCTATAGCTCCTCGATCAATCAGTAGGTCTCATGAGACAAACTAGTGTCCTGGTAGGAGGCCTTGACAAAATATTATTTTTAGTCTTGGCATGAGGCCTTGGCTACGTGGTTATGATAGTCTGGCATTATGCATTCCATCATTATGAAAGTTGTTATTAATATTGCAAGTGATTATTCGACTAGTAGAATATCCATGTGAATAAGTAAATGGAATTATTTCATTTTATCATCCCCATATTATGCTGAATTACAAGTCTAAAAGTCTTTTGTTTTAGTTATAAATTGCCTTAAATGATTATGCTTATTTATGAAAGTTTACGCTATATTGTTATCCTTACTAAGCATCTGAGCTCACCCCATTAAATGTTTTATTTTTCCCAGGATGTGAAGAAGTAATTTATGAATGATCGGCAGGGATTGTATAAGGGGATATAAAGACAAGATATTGTTGTAATAGTTTTCACTATATGATGTAATTTAATCATTATGAATATATATTTTGTTTCCAAGGATCCTAAACTAATTATTCATTCGAGACTTGAAATTTCTTGTGATCATGACAATGTTATGTAATAATGCACCGACTCTGGGTAACTGGGGTCGGGGCATTACAAATTTAATATGAAATATCATTCCTAGAGTAAAAACAAGGCATAACTAGTTTGAGTTTCAATATCACCCACCTTATACCAGATTATTGAAGTGAGACAATGGGGGAATTTGACCCCAAAAAATATTTCTACAATTATTTAAGCAATATTTGTGTGTTTTTAATGGAGATAATAAGATAAAGATGTATATTAAACCTAATTGAATCTACTCTATATAGTGGGGTGAATCACATGAGATTATAACTGATAGTTCTATTATAATCATTTTTTATCTTCTTAATTTTTGTAAATCCATATTCTCCCTTCATTTTAAGACTCATTCTCAAACATGTTAAATTATATATTATTTTTTATTTGATTTATTTTTGAAATTATTTTTATTTTAATTCATGTGATAACATTATAATGGGGTGATTTAGGTTTATTTTTCATCTGAATTTTAGATACAGTAACATGTGATTATTTCAACTCACTAATCATCCTAGTATGTTTTAGTGGATTTAGTTCACAGGTTTATTGGAACATATTTATGAGAGTAATATGTTTTAATAGTGATATGATTGATATATTTTTGGATAACTATTATATTATGAAGGTGTTTTGAGGATCAATTATGTAGTTTCATTATTCCTTTTTCCTTATAGAATAGTATTCATTACATAATTTGTAATAAATCATATGTGTTCTAGAATATAATGAGAGAATACTAGTTTCCATTTAAATGGAAATATTGAAGGGTATTTTTTGTGGAAAATATAAATGGAATGGATTTTGGGTTTTGAGGAATAAAGATAGACGATTTTATACTATAAGGGGACCTCGATATTCTTTTGACATATAATAATACATATATATTTTTAATCGATCTAGGATCCCATCTAACCTGACACATATCCCAACCCATGCCATACCTTGAATGACCTACCCAATCCCTATTTACAAACAACAGATTCCCGATCATTAAAGAACTCATTTTGTAATGATTTTAAATGAAGAACAATTATCACCATCATTATCAATAAAAGTACACCATGTATATAAAGTATCATAACCGTCGTCCATAACAAAATATAAAAAAATTTATCTATAGTTCACCAGTTACCTTTATAAAATAAAATTGTAAATTGTCAAAAAGGATAAGGGAACAACTAAATAAAAAACCTCATGGTCACATGAGGGACAATACCCACCATTATACCAACATCAACACCATCCAAAGGGACCCACTAACAGTAGTTTCCACTTCCATGTCCATGGAAAGACATCACATTACTAAAGAATGAAAAACAATTTCCATATACACCTGATGTGTGTGAGTGGTTTGTGTGATGACATTCCATGTAAGATTCATCAAACAATTTATCACATAACCAGTATAATAAAAATAATTAATTTCTCTTTAAAACATTATATATAATTAATAAGTATTTTATATGTGATATAGTAAATTTTAACTAGTAAATATAGAGTATAATCACAAGGTGAATCCTAGAAGTAGCTCAGTGTTCTAGGTAAATCGTTTCTCAATGATCAATCACATCTGATCCCTTATATCATCAATTAAGGGGGGGACCAGAGGTACAATAGTATTAATCAATGTCTTCCATTATTTTAGTTTTTCCTCATAATCATTTTAGTGATATTGGGATGAGGCCTAACTATCTCGTCTAAATACTTTTAATTTTCTACCACCACGTTACCCAAGATCCCCAATTGGTTTTTACATTTTCAAAATATTCTAACAACCATTGATCACAAAAAAAATAACCCCATGACAAAATTACACATTAAAATATCTTAACTTGGATAAATAATTTCAAAATCCATAGACAAACATACACCCTTGGAACCAATAATTTTCACAAAAAACATATTTTAGAAAAAAAGAAAAAAAAGGAAAGAACATTTGTCTCATAAAATTTTAGAACAACATAGAACCGTCTATCAATCTTCTGGAATCCACTAATATATAATATGAATCCAAAATCATAGTTGAGGAACAAATATGGAATAAATAACACACCAACATCCTAAAAACCCACCCCAAATAAATTATTTTAAACCCATTTGAGGTAAAAACAAATTCCAAAGAGAAGAAATCCTAAAAAATTGGAAAAAATAGACAAATAGAAGGTGAGAGTAAGAACATACATGAAAATATCAGGATGAACCAAGAATAAAACACCCATGAAATAGATACATGATAGGGTAGAAGAGAATGGGAGGGATCTCTATTGTTGTAATGCAATAATTGGGGATTAATGAAAAATTTGGGGTATTGAAATAGAGAGGGGAAAATTGAAAACACAATTGTTTTTGAAATATGGATAGGCCTTACAGTTGGGCCACCTTGTCTACCAAAACTTTTCATTACCCTACGAGTTTCTTTTTTCAAATATATATAGACAAAAAAATTTAGGTTTTATATATTAAAAATTAAACACCTAACAATTTGGATTTCAATAAAATTTACTAAGAAACGCTATTTGATTATTGGATAGTGCACGATCATGAACCTTACCATGCACAATTATTTTTGCCTTTTTCAAGGAACACATAGTCTATAGTTTTGGTTTAATGGTTTATACTATCCTTTCCCTATCTATTCTTCATTCAATAACCCTCAAAACATCAATTAGTCTTTTAAAAACACATAAAAATTTTATAAAAAAAATGTTCATGAAAACTATAGGATTCAACACTCTGGGATATATAAATATCACCACCATTATGTCCTTAAGACTTATATATATAGTAGAATTTTACTGAAAGTGAGGAAACATAACTTATACCTAGTAATTCTATCCCCACGTCCCATTATCATACTGTATATGTTACCATAGGACATGAAATAATGGAATAAATTTACCCTAAAGAGCTTTCACCACGGAATCCACTCCCCATAGTAGCTCATTTTCCTATGAAAGATCAAGTTCTAACTCAATATCTTCATAGCATAGTATGTGATAAGGATCCATATTTTGATTCATCAATTATGAGACATGGGAAAAGTCCTGAATAAACCGTAACTATGAAGGATATTCAAAGAGATATGCCACCATACCTATCATTTCTGTAATCAAGAATGGTCTTACATGCCACTTCATAATCATGTCTCTATTCCTAATATGTTTACGTCCTATGAGAGGTTTCAACTTTAGAAACACATGACCACCACATAAAAATTTCAAATAGAAGTGTTGGTGATATGAATATGAAATGTCACAACAATGAGATATACAAAAATATTTCTTGATTATCTGAATCACTCATGTCATATCTGGTATGATTCTTTATTCCACACTAGATGTATTACCCACTTCTTTTTAGAATTGGGGAGAATGAAATGGTTGGTCATAAAATTTAATAAAATTCTCCAACCTAATTAGGGATTGGATACTATTATTTTCAAAAAATTCCACCAGACAATAAAGAACATCAGATGATCCACTAATGTCTGATGCATGATAAGAGAGGATATCATCCCTAACATGGTTCTCCCTCTCATTGAAACCATGAGTTTGTGGTTTATATTCCATGAACATTCTTAATTATGACCCCGTTGATTTTTAATTGCCATCACCAAAACATGAGGTAAAATATGGTTCTTTGTTAGAAATGATAGCAGATTACACACCAAGTAGCCTCATGATAATCATATCATAAAACTTGACTACCTACTCCAACATTAGGACATCTTTGATTGGGAGAAATTGAAGGATTTTATTAGATGGTTTATTTCCACTCAAATAATATTATTTACCTCAATGTTTGGGGAATATTGATAATGAAATCCATGTATTCCACATCTAACATCTAGGTAAGAAGTGGATAAGAGTAAATCATGCCTGGGGGGTTATAGTACTGATATTTATGATGATTAAAGGAATAAAATATAGATAAAAAGTCAGTTATATCATTCATTATACCTAGAAACCAAGAATAAAATCAAAACCCATATAAACTAATAGTTATTATAGGATGAACATCTAACATTGTATTATATTATTAATGCATCACCACATTCCTCAAATACAAGAACACAACATAGTGGGATTTGATGTAGTGAAATCTATCAGAAGACAAAAACCGTTCACTTGGAACCTCACCCATTATTTTGTAACGAATTAATACACTATAAAAACATATCTCTATCATTCTAATCATACATTAACTTTGAAATGGATGGTTTCAACAATATACTATCTAGAGACATACATATACATTTCTCTGTAACGTACATGAGTCTCTGAGTTAAATGCCCAATCAGATCACATTAACAACTGGACATCTGTGGTGATTGGATTATAAAAACCAATATAAATTCATCAACAAACACATTTCGTTTACTTGGGGAATGAATATTTCATTATTAAACACATGAAGGATCATGATTCATCATCAACGCCTCAGGTTCACATCTTTTTGCAGGAGGATTCAGCTTAGCATTTTTGGTCTGAGTAAATTGAAAACTTATCCGATAAAACATAATGATTCAATGATTTAAGGGATTTCATAAATATTTCATTATCGTGGTTTGGAATTTGGTAATTATTCTCATGTGGTTATTTTCTTTCAGGGACACACATGACAACATGGTCACCATTCATCATAAAGAAACCAAAAATATTAAACAAAGAATCATTCTAGACCACGTAACCATGTCAAACTATTGTTAAAATCAAGACAAATAATGTGGAAATACAATGGTTGAGCTAATAACTGGATTTTTAGAATTATATGACCCATGATAACATCACCACATTCTGAGTGAGAGCTTTTATTGGTGAATCTGGATGAGATTAATCTTTAATTAGCCACTTGTAATATGTTTCCAGACCTTGAAAACTATTGATCTCCATTAAATTCCATGAATCCTCCCATAACATCACTGACATGATCCTATCTAGGATAACATGGACCCCATGTTATAAATGAACATTTCCCAAAAAAATGAAATCCCTATTCTAGAAATTACCCTCAAAAAATTTATTATCATGATGATGGTCTCACATTTTTTACAGAACAACCCTAAATTGTTTACTATGCTCCACTTATGATCTTGAATAGACCAAAATTTCATCCAAAAAAACATATCCAAAAAGTATATTTGGTATCTATGAATCTACCAATTCATAATTTCCATTAATAACAAATTAAATATTTATATAGAAATGGGATTAAAAATAATATAAATAGACAAACCTATTTCATATGGACTACTTGGGAATATCTTCCTCTCTAACCCTAACCTGGTGAAAACTATGATACAACTTGTTCCTAAAAAACAACATATCCCATTCAAGGTGGTAAAAGAGTTCATCAATAAGGATCTTGAGGTATTTTTCTTGATTTTTACCTAATTTAGCTTTTGTTATTGTAAACACAATCTAAGAGATCCATCACAGTTTAATGAATAAAGAACTAGATTTGCCTAAGGATTGATGCTCATGAGAACCAACCCATTAGAATCCAATTCAACTATATTTTTCTTTCACAACCTAAACTCGACAGGGTCTATATTATTTAAGGTATTATATATCATTAGTGTCCTTGATTCCAAATGAATGGAAAACCGAACTTCTAATTTATAATGTTGGAATGAGAAATCCTATGGAAATACCATATGAAAATCACTCACTATGAAAAAAAACCCAACCTCGAATCATTCCAAAAAATCCTTCAAAATATTGATGAAAAATATTAATAAATAAATCCTTTATCTTGAATTGTATTTTCTCATCATCTTGAACAAGCAACCCACTATCCCTAGAAAACTCATGTAATCTCATCATGGGTTGTAATAGTCACCATCTAATGATAGTAATCAATATAGTCCTTGAATGATTTTATCCAATCCAATACTACGATTACATTAAATAAGTATATCTATAGAATAATATATTTTATTATTTTCTCAACTTCTAATGAGGATATTTATTAGAATATATAATCAAAAACCCTACTCCATCCTCCTATAATTTGGTGTAGCCATCTCTATATAATACAATATAAGGCAAGTTGGTAGTTTCAATAGATAGAAATGGAGATAAAAAATTCTTGAGTTAGAAGAACCTATCAAAAAAAATTATTTTACATTAATTAGGAAATAATAATGATAAATCGATGTATCACATGAATTTATTTTAATTCCAATGGAACCATTCCCAAAACATGACGGTGCGTCCAATCTATCGATGCCTATGATTGACTACTAAACTGTGGATTTTCCTAATTTCGAAATTTCAATGAAGGAGATTGATACATGAATCTATGTCCGCATAAACATAACCCCATAATTATATATGAATCTGAAACTACTGTTGACCCCTAGTTATATTGGAGCCTTAAAACTATGAGAATGATGTCAACCCTCACAAAACCATTATAGACGAAACATTTGTTCCTTATTTACAAAGTTATTATTCGAGGTTATAATTCTACACACCCCCTGAATTATTAGTTTAATTTCTCAAATATGGCCTAATATGATCACTTGTTGATGTCATAGAGGGATCTGGTGTGTCTGGGGATGGCTCGGAGGCTAGAACCCATGTTTTTAGAGAAAATAATAGGTCACATAGTTAGTGAGAACCATGTGGTTTCGACCACAAAGACATACGTCTAACTATGTTACTTTTTCAAAACATGGCTGTGGCTCTTGGTATAGTTTCTACATAGTTATTAAGCCATGTGGGTATACCATGCACTATGCCCCAAGCATTTAAGAATCTATACACAGTTTCTCATGGTTTTCTAAACATTGGGTACAAAACTGGACACCTGCTATTTTGTGAAAATTTTATATTTTTCATTAAATTAAAAATCATTTAAAACCTATGCTTCATCCTTATTTGATATGATCAACAACCACACGATTAGAGAATCTCTCCATTGAGCCTAATGTATGATGTGAAGTAGACCATCCATCCGAACTCTGCTTCAAGCATGTTCTGTCTCATTATATTCATAATAGTTGGAACTCAAATCCTTTGTAATGTTTCTCATAAATTATTTATATCATTTCTACTATTTAGATTTATTATCATATGCCATATTTTCTTGTTCTTCGTGGGTTCTTCATATTTTTCAAAAATCAAGTTGAGTCAGGCGATCATACTGTCTGATCTATCCAGAAAATACATAATGTAGGTGGTCACATGCCTTTCACTCTAGGTCTGAACATTTTTATATACCATCACGCCACATTCCCAATTTTTGGGTGTCACATTAAATGAAATTAAATAACTATATTTTTTATGAATTTTCCAGGTGATTAAAGAGATTTATCAAAATATGTTATTGGTTGAATACCTTGAACTTGAGTCACCCTTTGGGTGATGTTTATTAAATGGACCATTAGTGTATTTATCCTTGTACACCATTAGGATTTCCCCTTTATGCTACGACTAGGCCTGGAAATATTGTCATGATAATTAATTTAATTTCATTGTGATTGAATTGTAAATAAATGGAACAAAGGAAAGAGACATATGACATGACGCTTGGCCTTTTTCTGAAATATCTTTTTTTTATATTGATTTTCCTAAAAAGATAATTTCTCATTTGATTTTTATTGAGACCATGCCATGAATTGGTTTTACTCAGATAATTTTTTCATTAATTTGGTTTCCCCATGTGAGTTAATTGATATATATTCCATGTAATAGAATTTTATCCATGTGATGATTATTATATAGATAATTACAATGTGTGTTTTTGAAAGGACAAGAGTCATGAGGTAGGATAATCATCATGTCACCTTTTGAGGTGATATTTATTTTGATGAAATCGTGTTTAATGCAGAAATGTTAAATGATGCATTTAAATGGATTTGAATTGATGAAATTCTTAAAATATATATTTGAATCAAGAATTAAATTAGAGGATTACATGGACATATGCAATATCCTGATCCTTGATTATTCCATGTGTGAATCATGGATCCAAATTAAGGATTCCATTGACAAAAACATTGAGGTATAATTTAAATGCTAATTTAATCATGGATCCAAATAAAGGATGCCATATATGGACTCAAAATGGAATTTGACCAAATAAGCCATTAGTGATAGATGGGGATTCCCTAAAAGACCTCTATGGGTGGACTTATATTCCATGGATGTTACCTCACCTAGAGCAATATCGGGTTCTGGAGGGGTTCACTAGGACGAGAGTTTCGTGTGGTGGTTGATATCATAGTGGGTGGTACTTAAATTCCTTATTAGGAATGTCATCGATTGGAAAAGTTTAACACCATACCTCGAGAGATACATGAATTCCATCATAGTAATTTCATGGACATGAAAATGTTCCAAAATGAATTAATAGTAACTTACTATATGTGTTGTCTTTATATCCAAAGAGGAATCTAGAATTTTTGATTGGATTGTATCTTTATAGATGGACTTCATAGGCATCTATTGTGATATTTACTATTAAGGGGATGTCAAGCATGAGCCAAATATGTAGACATATATATTCAATGATATTTAATTTCAAAATGAATCGTATTTAATTATTTGAATGTTTAATTGTGAGTAATTATTGTTGTACTATAATACATCCTTCACACATGATAAATATATTCTATGAATTATTAGGATATAACAAGGGTAGTTTCATAATAGGATTATATATAACACCCTGTTTGGTTCAACCTTTTATAGAAATAATTTTTATAAGAAATTAGGTGTTGATAACAACAAGCACCATAATATAGGAATATTATATTTCGCATAGGAGTAGGGAAGCATGGGACCATGATGAAGATTGTGATTCAACTTGTATTATTTTGGTTATTATTTACTTAGATACATGCATTTAATATCAAATTTTTGTACATGTTTTGGAAATTTTATAAGAAATATTTGAAATGTATCATCATCTGGTTTCTGATAAAATTTCAGGAATTTTTGATACTATCAATCTACTTCAATTTAAATATATTTTTTTAATACTACTATTATTAAACTATTGGTTTATTTATGTTGTTTTATAGACATATAATAAGCTAATTGTCTCCCCCAAAACACATAGGCCCTTATAGCTAGTCCAAATCCTGTGGTGTTTAGGTAGATTCTCATGAGACCATGTGGCTAATCGAGGACGAATCATGACTGACTATGATCCGAAATCATAATTTTACATGTATACACTGATTGTAAAACCTAGTTGGAGCATGGAATGTCGATCAATTAGTATCATATAACCCCCATTGAGGACAAAAAATAGATATATCACCAACAGATACTAATGGAGGTGGGTGGGGTAGGTATCCAAAAATACAACCACACATCACCCACGTGTCTTCGTGCATTATTTTCTTTTTAGATGACCAAATCCTATTCTAGATAGGAGTTGTATGTGTCCCAGAAAATCCGAAAAAACCCCCTTGGTAGATCCCCACTATAATAACCATCAACTACCTCATCAAATATCTTTAACTGGAACAAGAATACCTAATATCAATTTTTTAATCATATCCCCATTCCAATACATAGAGATTTCAACCATTCATTAGAAGCTACATCAGTAGAATGCTAGACTAGTTTTTCAAATCACATAAAATATTCCATCACTAATTATTGTTCTTGAAAAATCTCCCAAAATTAACTATTCATGGGGTGAGCCAATGTTTGAGGTAAGAATTTGATAAAGGATATTTACTTAATGTCTTTCAATCCCATATACTCATTCTTCACTTATGGGACCACAATCTCCTTCCACCTACGACTGGGAATGGCATATAAAAATAAATCACATATAAAGTTTTCTACATTAGGAGTCTTTAATATCTTGAAAATTCTATCAATATTTTGTACCATCCATTCACTTCCAAGGGGTATATTATTCCTGATAATGAAATAACATTATACTTAATAATATCTTGATGAATATTCTTTGATAGACAAAATTATGTTTCCTTATACTGAAAAGGACTAGATCCCACTCCTTGTTTTAGATATAGGACATCTCAATCCACTACCTCAACTATATTTTGATCTACTAGTGAGGGAGAATTGTCCTTAGCCTCTTCTTGTGGATATACAAGAAGTCTTCAAAGATCTATGAAGCTAGATAAGACGAAAAAATATACGATATTGACCAAAAATACAATAAAAAATAGATAATTCAAATAAAAATGCTAAAAACCGAAACAAATAATAAAATATCCGTCTAGAATATTTTAAAAAATTGACCATACCATAGTTCCTAGGACTAGTCTATAGAATGGGCATCACATGTCAAGGTAGAGAAAAACCAAATCCACGAAATCCCACAGTTACCTAATTATTTTCTGGAGGTGTGTTGGTCAAACACCCCACTCAAAACCATAATATAAATACCCCACTTTCCTTGACCGTATCTATCTAGACATTCACAAAAAAAACCCATAAAAAGAAAAAACCTACTATGATATCACCTTGTATGAATGGGTCTGGACTGCCATCCATCCTGACACCTAAAATGGCATGTGGCATAGCCCAATGGGTGTTATTCATCCCCACAGACATGGAACCAGTATCTAGGCTACAAATAATCCATTTCAAAACAATTTTACCATATGTATATTAATCCACATCCATATCCAATAATGATTAAACATATTCCTAAAACATCATATCCAACATCAATTAAAATAATTTACAAAAGAGCCTTTTACGAGTGATAATATATAGTTTCATTCATAACTAAAACAAAAAATAACAAAAAATAAAGAGGAGATCAACTATAAAAACAAAAAAAACTCATGAAATTTTGGTTGAAATGAATCATTCCACAAAAATCAACAGAATTAAAAATATATTACACTAAAAAGAGTAATTGATTCCTCCTCCGTGGAAGGCCATTCCTTCTCTCAATTAAAAAATTGTCCACATACACATAAATGGTGGATATATGGTGTCTTTTAAAATTCCCATAAGGATCCCACTAGGTGTTTTAGGAATAACCATTATAAGGAAAATTGATTTTCGAGTTTTAAATAAAAATAAATAATTTATTTATAAATCGTGCTTTTTAATTAATATGGAAATAAAATATTCAAGATAAAATGAATGCTGGAAAAAATATAGGTTAAGAACATTAAGAAACCTCCTTGTATCCAGTTTCTTAGGTACATGTTACATTATATATCAATGATCAAACATTTATGTTTCAATGAAATAGTCATGGGCCTAGGGGTTACATGTAGTAATTGATGTCAATTTTTTTGAGAGTTATATAAAATCCATATTATGGAATAGAGATTAGGACCTAATGAAGATTTTAGTCTTTGACTACCTCCTAGGTACCTAGAGATCCCAAAAGATTTGTTAAATTTAAAATCTATTCCTAGAACTATTTTTCACAAATTAATTCATCCCAATCTGAACATACCCTTTACATGAAAGGTCTCAGAACACCCTGAGAGGGGAGAGGTGAATCAGGGTGTCAAATTTTTCTTTTTGATGTCTTGGATATTGTTCCTATGTTAGTAGGAACATGTTAAATATGAAAACCAACTAAATGAAAAAAGATGACACATCACTTTTACTTGGTTCACCGCAAAGGGATACATCCATTGAGAATACGCCGACAGTGTATCGGTCGTACCTAATTCCACTAATCATCAGAAGGTGTGGATTAGAAAGGTTCGGGAATAGGCACTCTGTCTCAGGCTCACTGCCTTTACAAATGTTTATGGATAGCTCATTACATCCCTTGGGTAACTTACATTGACTCCCCCTGGCACACTACCTTTGGTGAAGTCTTAGTCAGTTTATAGACATGAGGGTATCTTCAATAGATTTAAATTGATGTATTTTTATCTACTCAACATGAGACTATGCTTGCATCGAAGGCCTGAATTGATGCACTTGAACACACTGAACCACTAAACTGGATAATCAGAATGTGAAAATAGGTTTCACCTACCCTTTGTGCGCAAGTTCTCACTTTTGCGTGAAATATATGTTTTTCACACAGAAAAATATTTTGTACAAAATCATTTCCTTTTCCTGTAACCTCTCCCTTTTCATGAAGCTTAGAATTTTTCATGCATCTCAAAAAATTTCGCACAGCTCGGCCTATTTCACGCACCTCAGAATTCTTCACGATCCTCGGCCTTTTTGCGCAACTCAAAATTTTTCGTTCACCTGCCTTTATGAGAACCTTTTATGCACATGAACACTCGAATCATCTCGAATATATCAATTGAATAGAATGAGGGGGTTCACAGCTTATTTATAAGCGTCGTCAACCCCAGCACGCAAAAACCATCTTGGCGCGAAAGAACCCCTCAGTCTGTGTGAAATAAATTTCACACTGGAACCATTTTTCGCGCACAACTCCATGTTTTTTGCGCTTCCCATGCCTTTTCCATTTTCTGATGTTCTGATTCCAAAACACCTCTTCTGCGGAATATCTCTCTCCACTATTTATCACACCATGCTATTTTTTCATGCACGTCGCTGTTTTTCATGCATGCCGCTATTTTTCATGCATGTCGTTGTTTTTCGCGCACGCCTCCCTTATTTCGTGCTCCAATTATTTTTAGTGCACACCTACACTTACCAAAAATCGATGGCTCCAATTTCCAATTCTCAGGTCCAAAAAGTTTGAAAAAACTAGGAAACAGTGCCACCTTTAATACAGTTATCTTCATGATCTGTATGATCACTTTACTGGGAAACATTCTGATCTTCCAAAGAGGATTGACAAAAAACACAATCTATACTCCAATTATTGCATAGAACTTCCATGGTTCCAACATTACAAGCATTTGAATGTGGATAAATCAATTCAATGTCCTTAAACAAAAAAAAATATAGTTTCACTCTTTCATAAACAAAAACAAATTTAAAAAAAATGTAAAACTATGAATGAATATTTAACTCACCACATAATAAAATAAGATGGACTCAAATAACTTTCATCATAAAGCCATATAAATTTAGTTTGAAAATAATTGAAATGATGTATATTATAATATCCCCCCTTCCCATTTAATCCCTCGTAACGCCACATTTATGCATACATTAGACACTCATATGCCTATGAGGGGAAATATTATAATATCATAATTTTTATACTCTTGGAAGATCACATGGTTAGGCCAAACTGTCTAAAAAACAATTCACCAACCCTATGGGTTCCTCTATCCCAATGTATAAAGGACATATGTTTTAGGAATTATGGTATCACAAAGTATGAACCTAACCTTATGGGTTTCAATTTCCGAATATAATTTTTCAGGGTCTATGTGAGGGCTAATGTACGAACATGCATTTAACTATGTGAAATTCTTAGTGACTATGTGAGATCCAATATAGTTTTTAGTGGGAATATATGTAACGCCCCGACCCCAGCTGCCCAGAGTCGGTGCATTAATTACGTAACATTGGCATGATCATAAGAAAGATCAAATCCCGAAAGACCGATTAGTTTAGTAGCCTTGGAAACACTAGATATATTCATAAGTTTTACATTACATCATAAAATGAAAAACTACTACAACAACATAATGTTTCCAACGTCCACACTATAAACCCATAATATCCCTGCAAGTCAATCATAATTTACTTATTCACTACCTGGGAAAAATAAAACATAAAAAAGGGGTGAGCTCAAATGCCCAGTAAGGATAACAATATAGCGGAACATTCAAAATAAGCATAAACATTTAAGGCAATGAATTACTAAAACAAAAGCCTTTTAAAAATTGAACTTCAACATAGTATGGCAAAAGTAAAATGAAATAATGCCATTTACTTGTTCACATGGATATTCTACTAATCGAATAATCACATGCAATATCAATAACCACTTTCATAATGTTGGAATGCATAATGCCAAACGTTAATTTCATTGTCTAGGCCTCATCCCAAGACCTAGGGGTTACTTCTAACCGGAACCCAACCCGGAGTGCCTCTAATAACCGGACACCAACCCGGAGTGCCTCTAATAACCGGACACCAACCCGGAGTGCCTCTAATAACCGGACACCAACCCGGAGGGCATACTTTTACCAGTCCCTAACCTGGAGGGCTTACTTTAACCAGTCCCCAACCTGGAGGGCTTACTTTTACCGGTCCCCAACCCGGAACATACTTGTTTAGCACATTCATCTGAAGAAAAGTTTGAAATATAACATAAACATTCGGGTTAAAACTAGCATACGAAATGTCAATAGTTTCACCATAAACTATGAATGGTATAAAATAGCACATCCACATTCAAACATATCACAAAACCTTTAATACAATATAGAAGTTTCTTATTATAATAAATCAACTTCAAATAATCTTAAAATCCATCAAAGGATGTTGACATAGATGAAATAAAAATTCTTTTAAAAGAAGTATCTCCTTTTATTTTGAAATCATTTAAGATCCATATAAAATAAAACATTTTCTTTGAAAATATTCTTATAAGCTTGTAAGGAAAGCTTCGACGATTTTATAACGGCGGAAAATAACCGCACCCGCCGTATAAGTTAAAAAAAACATTCTTACCTCAATTCTGTCGAAAAGGTTAAAAAGGACCTTGTTTTGAAAACGACGGAAAGATTCCTTTATAAACCTCTTATAAAAAGTCAAACAAGGGTATAAATGACTTTAACCCATATTCTTGTAAATAGTAAAAATGTTTTGAAATACATTTCGAAGAAACATGGATGTGGATGATAAAGAGATCCCAGTAGATTATTACGTATAATACAACCTCGGATAATGAAGAGATTGTGAAATAACCCTTACCTTGTACTTTTACTTGGTTGGGGTAGGTTAACCTCCTTTAATTTAGGTAACTCACTTTGGTTGGAACCAAAGGACTTTTTGAAATGCTTTCTTCCTAAGGGGAAGCTTCAAGGAGGAGTAGAGGGATGTGGGGAGCTTAGTTGGGCAGAGTTTGGACGAGCCAAGTGTCTTGAGAGGTGTGAAGAAATGAGAAGGAGGAGTGCCCTTTTATAAGAGGGGTGAGGGGCACCTTTGGAAAAGCTAGAAATATTAATTTATAATAAATTCATATTCGGTTTCTAATGGCTCCAAATTTGACTATTCAAAGGTTAAGGTGGGGATAGGTCGAAAACCACTCAACCAATAGAATTTAGACAGGTTTGGGTACTTATATTAACCTTATCTTTAAGTATTAACTCTAAGTTAATTAGTTTCACTTTTACAATGTCTCTTTGTATTTTTATATAATATGGTTAATAAACTTACTATATACATCCAAGCGACCCTCAAGTGGTCCATTAATGAGGAACCTATCATAATATAAGTCTCTTGGCCGAACCTTAGATTTTTAGGAATTTAATATCAATTAATAATATAATATTTGTTTTAAGAACTCTTTTATGTCAATTTTGACACTATTCAATAGTTGATTTTTGTGAAACTCCTAACAGATTGATTACTTCAAACAAAGTCAATTACATCAATCCTAATATATCATATTATCATAGAAAATTAGTTTAATTCATTAAAAGTTTCATATTATAATTATTTGGGTATTTATAAGATCAATTATTTTAATTTTTCACTATTTTAGTAATTACTGCATCATCATTGTGTCATAAATAAAATAAATTATTTAATGTCTAAAAATTATAAATAAAATATCATTATGTAGGAAATCTTTTTATCTTTCTAATGAATATTTATAATCGAAAATCCAACATGTATAACCCTATGTAAAAATTGTTCTTCTAAAAGATGTAAGCTTATGCCATTTTTATTTTTATTTTAACTTTATTAATATAATGTGTCATTATCACTTACAAGTGGATCCATGGGGTCCCAAAATAGACCCAAATATGCCCATGGTCGACCATGTATCAACCAATAGGGTTAAGACACGTTTTAGGGTAATTTAGTATTATTATAATATTATTTTTTTTAACCCTTATTTACCGGATTTACCCTTTAACCATGGTAAATAAAATATTTACCACAGTAACTTTTCAAAATGTCTAAAAATAAAAGTTACCTATTTACACAATTTGAACATCCTGATTCCAAATATGGAATCCATTTTCCTAAATTCAAAACACAGAAGTAGCAGAAATTAATTTAAAATTAATTCCCGCTGTCAAAACAAAAAGCGTGTTTTTAAGAGATAATAACTATCAAAAGATTGACACTTGTTTATGTTCGGTTTAATTGTAAAATTATGTCCAATGACCAACATTATATTAAATGGTAAAAATATATTCTAAATATACTTTAAAACCACTAAAATTCATAATTTATCACTATTAATTATTTTGATTAAAAAAGTTGTTTTTAATTAAAATTTAGAAATTTTCACTATTCATCAAAATATGAAAGTTATCCGAAATGTACCAAAATTTCACCCTAGGCTAATTTCGATATTCTGAATCCAAAAATGAAGTCCATTTTGAAATATAAAATATATATGATTTCAAAAATTAGGTATTACTATTCACAACGGCTAGTTTAATCGGTTGTGGTGTGTGTTAAAACTCGAAGTTGCGTATAACACACGCTACTGTATTATTCAAAGGAAAGCGTACCGTGGAAGCTTGGGATGTTTCATTTTAAATTTTTTTGATGTCCCCATTTAGTCAATATGTTTAAAATATTGTATTTAAAAAGGGTTCACTATTAAAAGTTGATAAAAGTGCAATACTGAAAATGAATTTGTTCTTGCATTATATCAAAGAAACTCATAATATGGATTCTAAAATTATAAGGATTATATAAAGTTTAAAATTTAGATAATACTATTCATAACCGCTTTTGAATGGCTTATTTTTGTAAGTCATGGTGTGATTGAACTCGGTGTTGCGTGTAGTGCAAGTTATTTAATTATTTTGAAGAAATAACACACTATGAAATCTTGGGGTGTTACATTCTCCCCTCCTTCAATAAATTGCGTCCTCGCAATTTGAAATTGTTCTTCAAAAATAAAAGGTTGAAAATAGAAAATATATTTGTGGGAAAACCCACATCGGAAATTGGGTTACTAAAATTTAGTCTTAATATGAGGAAAAGAGAAATGAAAGGGTCACCACCAAATTATGATCTCGATTAGGAGAACATTGGTGGCAATTAGAGACATATAATTGGAGGAAAAACGTAAATATTTATAGGTAGTGATTGAGGTCATCAATCACAAACAAGTGTAAAATTGAGGTCCTTAAACTCATCAATCTATGATGATTTGAAATACCATCGGTTCAACAAAACATAGGGTATTGGGATAACACATTTTTGACGTTTCAAAATATCTTAGTTGAAATCCCACATCGAAAAATGAATTAATGAGGCCTCTATTTAAAATAAAGAGTGGAAAGTATGAAGATTACCGAAAATAACACATACTAGGGTTCCATGTAGGAAAATATTGATATGGAGGAGAAATCTAACCATCAATTATCTGATGGAGAGTGGTAGAAAAACATGGCTATGAAAAGGCCAACAATCCTAAAGCCATAAATTAGTGATGATTTAAGGTACCATCTAGGACAACATTTTTGTTCTATGTTCCTTTTATTAATGTTGAGGAATTTATTTATGAGTTTGTCTAAGATCATAAGGAGATATACTTACTTTATAATTAGAGTTTTATCTAATAATAAATTTCTACCACAAACTCATCTTTCACTCTAAGAGATAATAGAACGTAAAAAAAATTATACAGGGTTCCAAAATAAATGAATTTATAATTCATATACCAGATCTTTTAATAAAAACTAAATTATTTAATCCAGGACATCTCGTGGGCCAGTGGTAGGTGATACACCCTTGTCGCCCTTCAGTTGCGGGTTCAAGTCTCGCAGCCTTGCCGGACGCGACGAGTTACCGCCCAACCTCCGGGTTTTCCTTTTATGGTAATCCAAAATAATCCAAACTAGAACTATCCAAAATACTTCTATCCAGACTCACAGTCCAACATTTATAAGTAAGGTAAACATAATGTAGAACCTTTTTACCCCGTAATATCATATGAATACCTTCATCATGTATTCTTTTAATACACTGAAACATCCTGAATTACCATATTCCTTATTGATTACATTCATGCTCCCGTATTCCATATAGAAATCTGGATATACTTCATTAATCCAAAAATGTTTTAAACCCCAAAAATGATGGAATATACAAATCATTAATTAGTTCGAAGGTAGTCAAGAATATCCAATATAATTTATCCAAAACAATCATGTATTATTCCAAAATCACTACTTCGGTATCAGAACTATATTATGGTTTATCATTCTCTCAACCATATATTTTCCAAAAATTTATCCTGCTATTGAGTCACTTTTCTTTGTTCCACATAATCTCAAGTCCTTAATGATATAGTACTGCAGTACAATCCTTATATACTCCATAATTATTATAATAAGTACATTGTTGATACAACACTCAATTGACATAATCAACATAAGAACTCTAATCATTCCTCCTCATCTGTGGTAGTATCATAACTTGATTATTATCCAATAGCATCATTTGTGGCATAGTCTGATGACTGGGACATAGGTTCACATAGTGTCCAAACTCCTTGCAAATGAAGCATTGTACATTTGAGACCATTTTCTCACCCTTGCAGTCACGTACTTTGTGCCCTTTTCCTCCACACTTATAACAAACTCTCATTCCTTTCAGGCAAGTTCCAGGGTGTTTCTTTCCACAGTTACCACATATGGGAAAATTATTCTTTTCCCTCTTCCCTTTATCCATCTTTCTCTCTTCCAGCCTTTTCTTCTCTTGCTTCCCTTCAAAGGCATAGGACTCAGTAAACTCTTTACTTATCTTATCAACACATGATATTATTTCTTCATATGATGATAATACATGGGTGACTATTTCTCTTATAAATTCTAGCTTAAGACAATGAAAGATATGATCCTTCCTTCTCTTTGAATCATGTGTATTTCTGGAGTTCTCATTCCTTCTACTGGGCGCCATTTCTAAAAAATGGCATAAACTAGATCAGTTTATGAATCAAAATACATAATCCCATACTTATAAAACACTTGACATAAATTGAACTATTTATGGATATAATCCATAATCATAAGAATGTTTTCTTTGAGGAAGTATATACTCATAATCCCTTCAAAAAGATTTGTAAAGAAAATGAGAGTTATCCTAAGCATATCCCCCGGGAGTGTCGTAACCAAGAGTGCAGCAAGGCCCATTGTCGTGCACCAGTTCCCGTTCGAGTCTAGCTCAAAGCGGTGTTTTCGGGTTTTACCCCTAGGTACATCTGTGCCAGAGCCGCCTCTACCTGCTCGTATCCAGACAGGGATGTATTGCTCGGAAAACTCACAAAATCTCTACAATACCAAAATTCTAGGAAGTTCTTCTATACTAATCCTCAAAGTTCATCTTAGGTCTACGTGCTCTAATCAGAGTTTATCTAAATCTAGCTTCCAAGGTTTGTACTAAACTTCCTCTGATACCAACTGTAACGCCCCGACCCCAGCTGCCCAGAGTCGGTGCATTAATTACGTAACATTGGCATGATCACAAGAAAAATCAAATCCCGAAAGACCGATTAGTTTAGTAGCCTTGGAAACACTAGATATATTCATAAGTTTTACATGACATCATAAAATGAAAAACTACTACAACAACATAATGTTTCCAACGTCCACACTATAAACCCATAATATCCCTGCAAGTCAATCATAATTTACTTATTCACTACCTGGGAAAAATAAAACATAAAAAAGGGGTGAGCTCAAATGCCCAGTAAGGATAACAATATAGCGGAACATTCAAAATAAGCATAAACATTTAAGGCAATGAATTACTAAAACAAAAGCCTTTTAAAAATTGAACTTCAACATAGTATGGAAAAAGTAAAATGAAATAATGCCATTTACTTGTTCACATGGATATTCTACTAATCGAATAATCACATGCAATATCAATAACCACTTTCATAATGTTGGAATGCATAATGCCAAACGTTAATTTCATTGTCTAGGCCTCATCCCAAGACCTAGGGGTTACTTCTAACCGAAACCCAACCCGGAGTGCCTCTAATAACCGGACACCAACCCGGAGTGCCTCTAATAACCGGACACCAACCCGGAGTGCCTCTAATAACCGGACACCAACCCGGAGGGCATACTTTTACCAGTCCCTAACCTGGAGGGCTTACTTTAACCAGTCCCCAACCTGGAGGGCTTACTTTTACCGGTCCCCAACCCGGAACATACTTGTTTAGCACATTCATCTGAAGAAAAGTTTGAAATATAACATAAACATTCGGGTTAAAACTAGCATACGAAATGTCAATAGTTTCACCATAAACTATGAATGGTATAAAATAGCACATCCACATTCAAACATATCACAAAACCTTCAATACAATATAGAAGTTTTTTATTATAATAAATCAACTTCAAATAATCTTAAAATCCATCAAAGGATGTTGACATAGATGAAATCAAAATTCTTTTAAAAGAAGTATCTCGTTTTATTTTGAAATCATTTAAGATCCATATAAAATAAAACATTTTCTTTGAAAATATTCTTATAAGCTTGTAAGGAAAGCTTCGACGATTTTATAATGGCGGAAAATAACCGCACCCGCCGTATAAGTTAAAAAAACATTCTTACCTCAATTCTGTCGAAAAGGTTAAAAAGGACCTTGTTTTGAAAACGACGGAAAGATTCCTTTATAAACCTCTTATAAAAAGTCAAACAAGGGTATAAATGACTTTAACCCATATTCTTGTAAATAGTAAAAATGTTTTGAAATACATTTCGAAGAAACATGGATGTGGATGATAAAGAGATCCCAGTAGATTATTACGTATAATACAACCTCGGATAATGAAGAGATTGTGAAATAACCCTTACCTTGTACTTTTACTTGGTTGGGGTAGGTTAACCTCCTTTAATTTAGGTAACTCACTTTGGTTGGAACCAAAGGACTTCTTGAAATGCTTTCTTCCTAAGGGGAAGCTTCAAGGAGGAGGAGAGGGATGTGGGGAGCTTAGTTGGGCAGAGTTTGGACGAGCCAAGTGGCTTGAGAGGTGTGAAGAAATGAGAAGGAGGAGTGCCCTTTTATAAGAGGGGTGAGGGGCACCTTTGGAAAAGCTAGAAATATTAATTTATAATAAATTCATATTCGGTTTCTAATGGCTCCAAAGTTGACTATTCAAAGGTTAAGGTGGGGATAGGTCGAAAACCACTCAACCAATAGAATTTAGACAGGTTTGGGTACTTATATTAACCTTATCTTTAAGTATTAACTCTAAGTTAATTAGTTTCACTTTTACAATGTCTCTTTGTATTTTTATATAATATGGTTAATAAACTTACTATATACATCCAAGCGACCCCCAAGTGGTCCATTAATGAGGAACCTATCATAATATAAGTCTCTTGGCCGAACCTTAGATTTTTAGGAATTTAATATCAATTAATAATATAATATTTGTTTTAAGAACTCTTTTATGTCAATTTTGACACTATTCAATAGTTGATTTTTGTGAAACTCCTAACAGATTGATTACATCGAACAAAGTCAATTACATCAATCCTAATATATCATATTATCATATAAAATTAGTTTAATTCATTAAAAGTTTCATATTATAATTATTTGGGTATTTATAAGATCAATTATTTTAATTTTTCACTATTTTAGTAATTACTGCATCATCATTGTGTCATAAATAAAATAAATTATTTAATGTCTAAAAATTATAAATAAAATATCATTATGTAGGAAATCTTTTTATCTTTCTAATGAATATTTATAATCTAAAATCCAACATGTATAACCCTATGTAAAAATTGTTCTTCTAAAAGATGTAAGCTTATGCCATTTTTATTTTTATTTTAACTTTATTAATATAATGTGTCATTATCACTTACAAGTGGATCCATGGGGTCCCAAAATAGACCCAAAGATGCCCATGGTCGACCATGTATCAACCAATAGGGTTGAGACACGTTTTAGGGTAATTTAGTATTATTATAATATTATTTTTTTAACCCTTATTTACCGGATTTACCCTTTAACCATGGTAAATAAAATATTTACCACAGTAACTTTTCAAAATGTCTAAAAATAAAAGTTACCTATTTACACAATTTGAACATCCTGATTCCAAATATGGAATCCATTTTCCTAAATTCAAAACACAGAAGTGGCAGAAATTAATTTAAAATTAATTCCCGCTGTCAAAACAAAAAGCGTGTTTTTAAGAGATAATAACTATCAAAAGATTGACACTTGTTTATGTTCGGTTTAATTGTAAAATTATGTCCAATGACCAACATTATATTAAATGGTAAAAATATATTCTAAATATACTTTAAAACCACTAAAATTCATAATTTATCACTATTAATTATTTTGATTAAAAAAGTTGTTTTTAATTAAAATTTAGAAATTTTCACTATTCATCAAAATATGAAAGTTATCCGAAATGTACCAAAATTTCACCCTAGGCTAATTTCGATATTCTGAATCCAAAAATGAAGTCCATTTTGAAATATAAAATATATATGATTTCAAAAATTAGGTATTACTATTCACAACGGCTAGTTTAATCGGTTGTGGTGTGTGTTAAAACTCGAAGTTGCGTATAACACACGCTACTGTATTATTCAAAGGAAAGCGTACCGTGGAAGCTTGGGATGTTTCATTTTAAATTTTTTTGATGTCCCCATTTAGTCAATATGTTTAAAATATTGTATTTAAAAAGGGTTCACTATTAAAAGTTGATAAAAGTGCAATACTGAAAATGAATTTGTTCTTGCATTATATCAAAGAAACTCATAATATGGATTCTAAAATTATAAGGATTATATAAAGTTTAAAATTTAGATAATACTATTCATAACCGCTTTTGAATGGCTTATTTTTGTAAGTCATGGTGTGATTGAACTCGGTGTTGCGTGTAGTGCAAGTTATTTAATTATTTTGAAGAAATAACACACTATGAAATCTTGGGGTGTTACAATATAATTATTTATTCTAAAACATCACTATCAATTACTCAAAAACATTCCCCATAAAACAATTATTTTTTCCAAATAAAAATGAAAATGTTATTGAGTAAAATTAAAAAAAAAAAAATTAATAAATATTTAAAAACAAAACAATGTGAGTGACAGTTAATGATTAAAATGATTCAATTAGAATGATTGTATGAGAAGTCACATATGTTAATTAATATTCCATTTTTCCAAAATAGTATTGTATTATTTGATTAGTGAAAACTACATCAGAACTTATGATAAATAAATATAATGAATAACGAGTTCATACTGAATATGTTTTTTGGTATGTGGATATCAAAAGATATAAAATAATTAAAGGATATAATCAAATTCAAAATTATATAAATTATGTTAGAGATAGTGAATGATAAATTTAGACATACATTGTACAAATTAGTGTTTCTACCCTCACTCCCTCAAAATGGCAATGTAATGGTTATTGTAGTGTCTACACATGTAAGAAAACTAAAATGTTGTTTTTTATGTTACAAAACAAATATTTAATGAATAAATTCAATAGGTGAATATATAGAAATATTATAAAAGTTACAAAAATTTAGAATGAAGATGGAATTCAACACTAGGTAATGGAAAAAAAAATTAATGGATGAGTAATTTTGAGGATGACTAGCTCAGTAGAATGTGGTCACATGTGTTATAATTTTGGTATAAAATGTCACCTAAATAAATATTTTAGTTAATGATGTGTGAATTGTGAATTTTAAATTTACATAACAAGATATATGAAATATCTACGAAAAGAAAATAGGCTCTATAGTTAATCTCCACTATCTCACTTGTGACTTGAATTATAAACTTAAGAGAATTATTTCACTCAACATCTAAGAGTGGGAGTTTAAAGAACCATCCACAAACAAGATAAGAAATTTTTTTTCATGTGGATGATATATCTGTCAATATTATGGGAAAATATGACATCCCCTTTAGGAAAAAAAAATAATTTATTCTAGAGTTTATTGTCATATGATGCATATCAAGATTAAGGATGAACATAATTTCTGTTAGACTGTTTGATGATGTGTGTTTATTCTAAAAAAACAATTTTGGAGCATGGAAAGCATCAGGTGGTTCATAGATTGATACTATGATGTGAAGTATGAGGTGTTTTTCTTCATGTGAATATACAATGATACAATTCATAATAGGAAAGAAAATATCATTATTCAGTATTGACCATCTGAGTCACTTGAGTGTGAAATTGAAAGGGATTATCATTCCCAACAGTTTTTATATATTTAATCCATTTAGTATTGGATACATGATGACTCTATCATTAAAAATTATATTAATGTTTCATTCTAAAAAGAATAACTGGTTTTGATGAAACAAAATTTAGATTTATTTTAATGGATGAATCAGGGACAACATCAGTTCCATCTCATTAGGGGTCATGGTTTTATGTTAAAATTACCTACAAAACTATATGGATTAGGGTGATCAATAATTGTACCACGTATGATGTTTATAAATCCTTCATATGATAGATATACATGTTTTAAATTGATACATATTTTTATCTATGGATTTTATGATAAGATTAAAATGGGAATTATGAAAGTGGAGAGCTTTCGATATTCTACTAGAATACGGGTAAATGTTTTGAGAAGACTATACAAGTTAAAATTGAACATAATAGAGTCAGTGATAATTTTAATTATATATTATTTGAAAAATAATGTAGTATGAGGATTCATATTTGTTTCTCTAAGGTATTCTACATGAATGTGGTGAAATATAAAATATTATTCATCATCAAGAGTCCTACTTCTACATTGTTGTGGGAACTATTGAATGTTTTTTTTGTCCAAAATGATGTTTTATTTCTCCCATATCAAATTCATTGGCTCACTAAAATATACGAACATTGATTCCAAGGAGAAAAATTCTCAATTAACTAAGTCCCATTAATGATTATTTATAGAGTATGGTGATAAATTGTGTGGTTTTTAATATTGAGAATAAAATTGATAACTTATTATCAAATTTTGAAAACATATCATTACTGAGGAGTTTATGTGGAAGTATTGGGAATTATATAATGATGTTGAAGAAATAGATGAATCGCCATAGGATGCAATTAAACGTGATGAATGTATAAATATAATGAATGTTATATTGAATTTAGTATGATTATTGTTACAAGAATCATTAGACTATATTAACGTAATAGTAGATAAGAATCAAGTTCTTATGTTGTTTACAAAGCTATATGCAATGAGAATATATATGATTGTAATGTATCTGGGTATAATTTTGGGAAAAAATATCGAAAATAAAAATATCCAAAAGATACAATACTGAGAGGTGTTGAAAATTGAGATAATAATAAAATTCTACCAAAATAAGGAACCATATAAAGATGTATAGAAGTGATCTGATTTGGATAGTACTCAAAAATAAATTATAGGCCAAGATCTCCTGTGAGGGATAAATAAAAAAAATACTCCTATAAGTGTGATTGTTCCATGATGGATGAGATAAAATCCCTCAATGTGTTTAGAATATTTAAGAAAAAAAAATATGTCTTTTAGGGAAACATTACTCCTAAAAATTCAATGTAATTTATAATTAAGGATGTGTAAAGTAAAAATAATTATAAGGTACCTCTATTATTGAAAATTTTTCAAATAATTGTAATGTGTGGGTTTTTATTAGTTTGTTCATAGATAGTTAGATATAAAATGAAACGATAAAAAATTAGTATGGTTTCGATGGAGGTATTTCATCTGTAAGAAATGTATATGGAAAAAAGATTCCTTAATGGGACATCGATGAAGAAATATACATGGTCCAGTAGATTAATTTCATGGTGTATCACGTTCAAGACCATATGTTTAATCTAAAAAAAGCTCATTACGATTTTAGGTAGGGACCAAGGTAGTGGTATCATATGTCTGAAACATTAATGGAATATAATAAGTTCATCTAGATAATTGAAATTAATTATTTTTAATGGATGTTGTTTGATTATTGTATATTTATAAAATTATTACTCAATGCTGATTATATACATAAAATTTCTAATGTAATGTAATGTATTGATGAGAAAAATAATAAATTTTCTATATGTTTTGAAAGGAATGATCTTAATCCAGATAAATAGACCACATGGATATAGGGAGTATGGAAATTAATTTTTTTTACACTATACCTGACATAATTAGATTATATATAGAATATGGTGCATAGATTAAATATGAGTGAAGAATATTTTTTGAACACAACAATGGGGAGTGTTTTCAAAAAGGCAAATGATATGGAACCATAATAAAATAACCATGATGACTAATTGAACAATATTCCATATACAACTATATTATGTAGCATGATTTATGATGTAGTGTTTACAAGGATAGAAAATGTGTTTTTAGTGGGTATTGTTTGAAAATTAATGTGGAATCATATAATAGAACACATATAGGATGCGAAGTGGATTCTCAAATACATAATCGGGTTTTATGTCGTGTCACTTTTCTTCCAAATGGATGATTCCATGTAGGGATTTACTGAATCTGGCTATGGGGGAGATTTTGAATCATATAAGAGAAGTTACATATATTAGTTTACATTTGGATATATAATTGATGATGAATATAAATGAATAAACTTATTGAATAACACTTTAATATCGAGGTGGAATATACTAAATTATGAGAATCTGTTTGGGGATAATCTCATTAACAGTGTTTTTGAATGATTTTTGAATAAGTTATGGGCATGGGGATATATATTGTGACATACATAGTGTGATTAACTTTAACAATGATAAAATATATCATTCCATTAAAATGTATTTTAATAATAATTATCAAATTATATGGAGTATCATGGAATGAGGAGTGATATATATAGGAAGTAAATAAGGGGATCATAATCAATATTATATGATGATAAATGTTATATTCTATCATTTGTTAAGGTGTTGTTGTACCTCATTTATACTGGGATGGCTATATGTATGATGGGGAAATTGTGAATCTACATATAAAATTTTAGGAGTAGAAGTGGATTTATGATTCTCACGTAGAACATGACATTGAATCTTGTAAAATTATTGTGAATCGGGAGATTAATAGGACTAAGTCATGTGTGAGAACCATTTTTCTAGGCTATGAAACATCAGCTAATAGAATAATAGTTTCTAGAAGACAAATTTCTAGAACTCTGAAATGTAAGGTGGTGTTGAAGTGAGGATGTTAGGTAGACCAACATTTATATTGAATAAGTATTGGTAGTCAAATAATGAAATTAGAGGTTACCTATAATAAATTAAAAAGAATGTATTTTAAAAACATAATATAAATCGGTATAGTTTTTGTAAATGGAGAGTATAAATGTTTTATCGTTTCAGTGGATTCTGGAAAATTGAATATATAATAACATTCACAGATAAACTATAATGATATAATCATGAGTTTTTTAGGATCCCAAATATTGTACCTGATGGTAGTGTTTATGTGTTGTATTCCTGTGATAAAAACATGAGTTTACCGTAATGTTAAAATAATTGTCAGACAACATGTCATGGAAATCATAAGATATGGATAGTTTTTACACTAGTGGATCATTACTATAGTAATTAACGTGAATCTCACTGGATTATAAATTTTCATGACATTATAACTATCTTATGGAATTATAGTCAAGAAATTTAAGTGTTCCCCCGTGGTGTAAGACACATATCCAAACAATATAAAACATGACTTTTCTTCTATTTATTTAATTTGGTTATATAATTCCCTTAATATTTTCATTGAATGATTAGATTTTATCATTATATATTGATGATTTTTTTTGATTTTATTTTCTATTATAGACACCATATGTTTATGAAATTCTTTTACTTTGTTCATCCTGGACTTTCTAGTGGTTATCATTCATTGTTTTACTAAAATATAGTCTTGAGGAATCAATTTGTGGGCTATGTGATTTTTTTGGGATTTATGGAAATATTAGTTATATTTATCCTTTTTATAGTATAGTGCATATTAATATTTTATGGTTTTAATTGGTTGTAATTCCATACTTCTGTATGTTTATTTTATATTATAGATAGGGTTTGGTTATTTCCTAGTATTTATGGGAATGAAATTTGTTGTATATTCTCCATAGTGTTTATAATATACACACTTATTATTACTATCCAATGATATAGAGGGATAAATCCATGGGGTCATGTTACACCATTAGATTAAGTTTCGTTTTGGTTGGTAAATCTCATGTGTGACATTAGATATCATGAATCCTCTTTTGTTTATCATCCTTTGTATAAAATAGTCTTGTTTCATTTTTTACATTACATTTAATAGTTTGTTTTTTTTGTGTTTTTTGTTGCCTTTATCATTCCCGTAAGAGGGGATTACTCGGGAGCTAGGGTTTCTTGCCATCTTCCCCCTCCCTCCCTTCACTTCTTCTACGGCTCGCGATCTAGGGTTGGGCCGCGCAGTGAATGTGTGAGGGTGTCGATCACCACAATGTATCACAGATTCATAGCTCTGTGGTCAACCTCCTCCAATAAACTGGTGAAGGTCTCCATTCCGACTTCCGTGATAGCTTCGACCAATTTCTTCGTCATCACCCTCCTCTCTTCTTCTCTAGCCCAGGTTCATGATCTTACTCCAATGTCATTATGAGGTCGTAGAGGGTGACCTCAAGAATTCTTGGAGAATGCAGCGGTTCCTTGCCTATTTTCCACATTCTTATTGCAGGATATTCGTTCCGATTTGACTGTGGTTTCTTCGGCTCTAGATGCGGGCGTAGTAGTGGATCGCCAGTCTGGATCGGTGGACTTCTGGTTTATTATCGTGTCCATTTCCATAATTCTCCTAAACTCCTCTTCTCTTTTTTCCCTTCCCCTTTTTGCATGACTCCATAATGGTCAGGTTTGATGGATTCTTGGGAGATTTGGGATGGTTTTGGTGATTTTGATGATGGCGGTGCTGGATCGGGTGGTTGTGGGTTGTGTTTTACTGCTCTCTTGGTGCAACATGGTCTTTGACTGGCCCCGACGGTAGTTCATGGTATTGGTGGCGGTATAGGTTCCTGTATTCCGTTCGCATCTTTTGGCCCTCATGGTGTTGCTTCGGTCCCCGGCGTGGTTTCTCGTTTTGAGGGGAGGTCTCAGATGCGATGGTGGTGCTGTATCCTAGGAATTGGTGATGTGTTCAATGGATTATTGCAGTGTTGGGTGGCTAGAGATTTAGTGACATGTGCATTTTCATATTGTTTTTGGATGGGTTGGCCCTTGGTAGGAGGTTGATGTTGTTTGTTTTCTTTTTTTGGGTAGGTCTGGTCCTGGAAAGGATTCCAAGTCCAACCTGTTTATGATTACTTTTGTGTTCATGATGGTTCTCACTTAGCATTAATGCTTTTTTATAAAATAAAAAATAGAATTAGAGGATATCATTCCCTGAATATATATATTCATATAATGATCATTGTGAATGATATATAGAAATGGTATCTTACATTACAAAGGGGATGGTTCGACTTTTATGGATGTTGTATATGATACACCTTCCATAGATGAATTCTAATGGTTACTATGATGGGTTTCTGGTACGATATTATTTTATTTATTTTTAATTAATCACATCTTGTATGTTTAGGATTCATGGAGTTTTTCTTACATAAATATGATATGGATTATGTTATTTATTGTTTTAGAATTTATTTACTAACAAATAATTCACTCACATATATATTATTTTAAATATAATAGGAACCCATTGATTTATTACTTATGGTTTATATACTTACACTCAATATAGGCACACTAGTACATTTTTTGGGTTTTTTAGGGATATGAATTAGAATAATTCCTTATTTTCTTGTGTATGAGATAGTGGAGATGGTATTGGATGGAGTTGACACTAGGGAATACACTATGATAATTTTGTAGAAGGAATTCCAAATATTTTTTTTGTATTACATGTATTAATGTACCACAAATAGGGATAATTATTTTTAATATTGATATCTAATAAGAATTTGTTCTTTTTTTTGTTACAAAATATTTGATATAAATATTTATTAGAAAGTGATGATTCAATTCTGTCAACTATTTTTTTTATTGGATCAACAATTATATATGTTTGGATGTGTCAATATTAGGCGTTAGTATCCCACTAAATGATTTTTTCAGCACCACTAGCCAAAAATCACTTATGAAAAACGAGTAACATATGAGGTTGTGTATCTATCAAGAATAACATCTACAAGAATGTCATGTAATTATATAAAAATGATTATTATTGTATTTTGATGAATTTTCTCATTAATAATGCAGTGTTTTTTACTGAATGTGTCTTATGAAATGTGATATGATTTTGTCGTTAGGATCCAATTTTAATTTTTATAAAATTATGTTATATCATTGATATATAGAAATTATATTTGAAAGAAGATAGACCTTGTGAACTATTTTTTTTATTTCAAATTAATTGATTTAGGATAACCGAATCAATTAATCCTGTGCACATAAGAGCGTTCCAATTATAATTATCAATATTGTTTTAAACCATATTTATCCATTTTTATAAAAGGACACCCATGTGGACAAGACACTCGTTGGGTAATAAAACCTTGTGGACATGGTGATCCCAAGGAAACTACACCATGAGGGGAAGAAACATCCATGGAAATACATAAAGGTGGACATAAAACTCTCATAGAATGGAAATGAAATCCAAACCCAAGGACATGGTTATCCAAAATTATTACTAGTATTCCCTACCTTATTCCTATAGGTTCTAGCCCATTATGATTGGTTTATTTTTATTTATCCTTTTAGGTAAGAGAATTTATAATTTTATTCACTTATATATTATATATTTTAAATTCTAACATGCAATCTTTGTAAAAAAGGAATTAATTTTTTATGACATATTTTTTTTCAAAACGTTGATAAATAATATCATTAAATTCCTAGTTCAAATGGGAATGATTTGATTATAATTATATATAATTGATGTAAAACCTTTTACACAAATTCCTACTAGATATGTCTATAGTCACCCAATGCAAATGAGTTATGATGAATACACATATATTTATATATTTTTATTTCATGTAATATGATGTTTTCATTCATGGTTTTCATCATTAGTGGGAAATTATTTCTACATGATGCTCAAGGATTGGTAAATGGTAGTTAATGGTGGAAACAAGCTATTTTTGTAAACTGTATTACTTGGTTAAATTAAAAATATAAAATTTTAATATTTACAATTTATTTTTCTATGAATTTATCACATTTCCTTATACTCATAATTTTAATTTATTTTAATTAACTTGTGAATAGAAATCCAATTTTTTGAATTATTATATTTTGATGTAAATTTTACCTAGAAATGTTACATAATCCCTAACCATTTTTTGGTATCCTCTATAATACTATGAGATAATTACTGAGGTTAGTGAAAAGACATCTTTCGTCTGGCTAAATTTAGGGTTGCTAATTACATGAGATACTCCATCATGTATTTCTCCAGCACCACCATATGCTAGTGGTCTCAATGGTTTTATAGCATCTTGCTTCTAAGGAAATTTTTATTTATGAGGTTAATGAAAAAAATGAGCTGGTCCATCAAAATCCATACACTACTCATGCCTCCTTTTAGTTCCCTAAAAATGGGAACATAGTTTGGTAATGTCCCATACCACTCAAATAGAAAAATAAAAATCCATAAGATATACAAGATATTTATGTACTACCCATACTAGATAAATGCGATCACATTATAAGATAAAAACTATGTCATAAAATGAATTTAATTACATTGAAAATTGATAACATCCACCACTACCTCTTTTTTGAGTAACACCACATTGCATACTCCCTAGAAAAAATATTGCCTTGTTTAATAAAATATCAACCATCTCATCATTTTCAAAAACATTTTTAAAAAAATATTTTTTTTCAAATTCTTATTGATCATGAGCCTCACGAATATCTAGAAATAACAATGTATCAACATCCCATTAGAATTAAAATCCTGACAATATAATTTTAACACCATGTATCACAGACTAAATTGAAAAAAATCCATGGGTGTATCACCTATATAGTCAATTTATTATCAAGCTGATGAGTATACGATAAGACATATTTTCAAAACAAAAACTAAAATCATTCAATTAAAAAATATAGATAATAAGATGTCCTAATATTATCCATATCATGATTGGGGGATCATATATGTGTGACATAGTAATTTTTTCTCTCGTCCTAGGCAGTGATAGTTTTCTTTCTCCCCCTCCCCAATATGAGGGGTGGGGGACCCCTAATTATTTGTTTTGGGATCAATACCTTCCATTTTCCCTTTACTTAACAATAATTACCTCCACCCATTCCCCTCCATCATGATTTTCCGAAAGGTGGTAGATGTTTTTGATGGTTTTTCTCATCTTTAGATTTCAACATAAATGTTCACTAAGGCCTCGACTCTATTGAATCAGACCTAGGTGGATTGTTTGAGTTGGAACCATCTATTATTAAATTCTTTTTACATGTTTGTTTCTATTTCATGGAGATTATATGAGAGTAAGATTGTATATATTTTCAAGAAATAGAACATCATGATTTACTTTTCCTTATAAGACAATTTGAATAAATCTTGGTCCATATCTCATCGACATTGTAATGGTTTCCATTTATCCCCCTCTCAATGGACATATGATGTTCATATTAATTAATATGAACCATCAATGGAACTGTGTGTATGTTTTATCTAATAGCCTCTTCTGTTTCCAAATCTATCAATTAACCGTATTCTAAGGAATAAGATGGGAAATTTTTAATGATCGTATTGTATAATGAAAATAGTCTTCCACACAATCAATCTAGGGATATGAAATGATTTTTATATTTCAAAACCGAAATTTGAGTGTTTCTATAAATTGGTTGGTGAAGAATTTATCTACAAAAGTTGGTCATTCATTATTGGACGGACTATTTTTATTCTTGAATGTGTTTGGGTTACTTGGAAAATTTATGCCTATATTGTTGAGAGGAACATATTGAGGAGGTTATTCCGAACTTGATGATCTTACGATGGCCTCTTATTTGGATATCCACTATTCTATTTTCTCTTAAAGATCTAGTCATCTCATTTTCACTTTATGACAAAATGAAACTTATTATTTATAATCTAAGGGTCACAAATATTATTCCATGTCCGACCTCTCATTTGGATAATTCAATGTTTTCAGAGTAGGCCCCATGAATGTTTAGGACAATCCCTCCAATGATCCATCCTTCTTTTTTGAGGTGGGTTTGGCTATAGTTACTTGTAATTGATGGAAGATTTTTCATACAACTATTGAAACTCTTGTTGACTCAATTATTCCATTCTCATACGATGATCTTCCTAGTCATGATATTACATGGACACTAAAGACGGTGTCCCCAAACAAAGAAAACACATGATGAATAATTCCTTCATATCATGTCTAATTCATCGAGACTTACAATATATTTGTTTTTAGAACATTTTTGTAGTATTGGGTGAATATGATCCCACCCCACTTAATGGAGTAAGTCAAATGTTGGATGTCCATGAAGAGAACAATCCTTTTGGAGTTAGGCCATTGGATAAATAATTAATGATGTAATATGGATCTGAAACATGATATTACTAATATAATGATGTATAACTTGGGGAAGTGTATATTATATCCTCATTAAATAAAACTAATAAGACCCTCTTTTACTCCTAGGTGTTCATTAAGTGTGTGCATATGATGTGAATATGGATGGACTACTACATTCTACATTGTCCTCTAGTTACATGTACATATAGTAATGGTAAAATCTCTTAAATTATATTGATTTTTGTTGTTGACACTTATAAGCGATGTTTTATTATAATATTTTATTTGGAAGGAGGATATATTTTCCTAATGTAACCAAAATTAATAATTTTAATTGGGATGAGTTTTCATGTAGACCCAGAACCTTTTGATGACATTGTTTAAATAATAGTTTTTGGGGATATATTACCCATTAGAAACATAGAATTAAATTACATCATTATATTGAATGTAGATAATGTTGTCATTGATATAGATAACATACATGTGATTATCTATCATTCTAATTAAGAGATTCTTTAAGAGTCCTTCTTGATCATGATCTCTAAAGGTGATGTCAATAAAATGTTTTAAAGACCACAACAATATTATTTGAATAAAGAACTAACCTATTGGATCATTAAAATGAATCTGATATTGATACATGGTTCCAAAGATGGTAAGAGATGCTTGTATAAATATTTATTCTAATTACAATATGGAATATCAATTTTAAGATTTCATCTTGGAATATATATATATATATATATAGATTACCTCCATTGAATAGTGATTTTTTCATGTTAAAGAATTATAATCATTTGAAATTGTATTTGAATGGATGATTATCTCTAATGATATTTTATTTATTTTATCTTGTCATTAGAAGGGTTCCAACCTTTCCATTAAAAGTTATTTTAAACTAATAATTTGAAATTATTTGCAGTATATCTCTCGAGAATATAGTCCATCCCTAACATATGATTAATCAAAACAAGATCATTACTAATGTACCAAAATGTTCAATGCATATCCATGTAATCTAAATAGATATCTCAACAAAATATAATAAAAATATAATATCTAAAATTGTGATAAACCAATTATAATTTGACAAAAATTTATTTATAACTCACTCATGTTCATTACTAAAGCCTTATAATACAATGAATCAAGTATCCAATACAAATCCTATTTTACAATCTTCATCATCACTTGTTGAACTAAACAATTGTGTTACATAACTAAGCTATATTCAAATATATATTCTATGATTTATCTAATAATATATATATTAGTAATTTTTAGCCACACTGCTACATCATTGACCACCACATATACAATCATCCCAAGAAAACCACATACATAATCATTATGACATGAAATTAAATGATGTGTGATTCCACACCTATGAAGACAAACTATACTTAGTGTATTATTCCCTATGTATTGAACAATATTTTATATAATACTCAATTAGATCATTGATATCCATTATGAAATAAGAAAATTTCCCTTGTCAATATGAAAACATATTGACATATAATATTAAAACATCTGTAACCATCTAATCCTCATGAGTGATTACTATAAAATCCATCTTAAAAACACTTATTTAGCGACCATTATTTTAAGAACCAATCCTTATAAGAATCTAAATGTACTAATAACAGGATATAGTGAAACCCCTTAAACAATCTTCAAATAGGTAATTGTTTATTGACTAGAATGAAAGTGTATAATCACATATATAGAGTTGTAATTATGCTTTTAAAATGAATACATCACTTCTCTATCAACAATATAATGTATTCTAAACAATAATACATGTTTAATTTAAATCATAATATGTGATGTAATATAATATATGCTAACAATATTAAATAATCATTATGTTTAATATACTATTAATACCCCAGGCATGGAATAATGTAGACCACCATCACTGATGTATTCATTGTACGGTGGTGAGATATATTGAGACCACAACAAACTATATCAAGAAAATATGTGAAAATATATTGTTATAATGGGTGATAATATAATAAATTAGGTAGGTTTCACCATGGAACTATCATATGTCCATATGAATGATGTATACTCACACATCCATGTCAGGATTAATAAACAAAATATTCAACCAATAATTATCTCCCAATTTTAAATTATTTAATTATATTTACACTAAATCTAATAATCATCAACACTCCCATAGAAACACTACTATAATTATATCAACATTAAATAAACATCCAAAATAATTTATTTTTACATGAAATGTGTAACATGCCTGAGATGTACATTAAATTTTTATGGAATATTATTTTTGAGGTTCTATTGAATTATAAAATGATTTTTGTTGATGATTTTTTAGGATTTATTTATTGGAATGGATTTTTTAGAATAATATTGGAGATATTTTTATTATTATTAATATTGGTGGTTGCAGCTGGTTTATCGACATTATAAAGGATTATTGTGGCCAAACAAGTAGTCTTAAGACTAAAAGTGGCACTGAGTACCCTATGGGAGTGTAGTGGTTACCCACTGTGAAGGTAAAACAAAATGAACCATAAGTTTATAACATAAACATATCATATTACTAGATAAATATTTTATAAATAACATGATGGTTAAATATATAACTATATTGGTCATGTTGCATTTAAAACCGAGACACATAATCAATTGGATCATAAGTGAAATAAATGATCTCCCACTTACATATTCATAACATGTGCCCCTATTTGATATATCATAAAAAATAACTTTATTTATAATCTATAAAGAGTAAAAATAATAAAATATAAATGGAATTGCTCAATAAATGTAAAGAATGTAGATATATATGATGAAATAAATAAAACAAGAAGAATAGTGAATGAAAACATTATTTTAGTATTTTAAATTCATGTATATTATATCATTGACTATAATCTTGAGCCATGGAATAAATCTTTATTGTTCATAAGACATAAATCATACTGGAATCAAATAACATAATACGCGAGATAATCAAATTGGAATATGTTATGCAGTTTTTGAAAACACAAAATCATACAAAACATTATTTCATGGATACCCAAAGGAATTCATGACACGATAATCTTTAACAAACCTCCCATGTAAGTTATCTAGGATTGGAATAACCTCTTGTGTACTGTATTGTGGGATTGGGATAACCTCTAGTATACCCTCTAAGCTCATAAAACACCGATCATTACCCAATGAAATTGAAGGAGATAAACATATATCCCATTACAAAATTTAATATATATATATATATATATATTTATATTCCATATGATAATCAAATACTCATTATATTAGAAAACATGAAATGAAACAAGTTTCACACACATTTCATTATAGCATAACCAATTGAAAGGGAATGAGTTTCATAAAAAATTATCCTCATAAGCATAAAATCTCTATAGAATCAATAATTACATTTTCATTGTAACATAACCATGGTAAGTATAAATTGACTTCAAATTATTTCATCTTATATAGAAAATGATTTAGAAGGATCACATAGATCATTTCTTTGGTAATGTAACCTTTCTATTTAAAATCAGGCATTTAAAATCATAAAATTTCCAAAAAAAATATGGATAACATTTACTTTTAATAGAAACATAGAAAATTTTGAAGGATTATTAAAATAAATTGGGGGTCCTTATGGTGGTAAATTATTTCAATTCTATATTTTTTAATACAAAACTTCCATTTACAGGTTTGTAAAAAAAATAATGAAGTACTATATTTGGAAAATGAATAGAATATTCAATTTGAACTATTTTTCAAATGAAAAAAATGTGTAAGAAAATATAAAAAAAAAATGATAGGATATTAGAAATGACGTCATTTAATACTTTTTTAAAAATTATGTATTGAGTGAAAATGTATTTTCTATAAATGCAAAAAATAAATATGATTTTTAAAATAGAAATATCAGTCTCTCAAGAAGTGAAACTGAGGAAATTGAAAGGAAACCATGTATCTTCAAGAACTAACCAATTTAGAATATGATTAGTAATATTATAGATAGTTACTTAATATAATTTCATAGGCCTATACTTAATCAAAAATGATATTGAATAATAAATATATTGTCACATAACATCTAGACAACATTGGTAACTATTGAATCATGAGTCTAATAAATGAAATAACCATATTTGGATATGTAAATACAAATTATTATTAAGGAAATAATCATAAAGATAATCCATGGTATTAATACACACCACAAAATAAATAAAATAGTTTTATAAGGCATGTGTTCCACTGAAATAAATGTTATACAAAATTCCCTTACCTTTAGTTTTACATGAATCGAATGAATTATAACCATTAGTATAATAAATTTACATTAATTTTAAATATAATTCATAATAATATAAGTTATTATTATATCATATATATTCATTATATACATATATTTATAGTTATCCATAATGGTTTACATAGAAAATAAATTTCAATGTTCATAGTGATAGTTGGTCTTACGTACGCAAGAACGTTATTTTCATATTTCAACGGTTGTAACAAAATAAAGATATATTTTAATTAAAATTCAAATTTTAATTATTATATAATTTAAAAATTATTTATTTAAAATATCAATAATCCTTTCAATCAATGTAATATATAAATTCATATCCAATCACATCACTTCGTTTAGGTGGTAGTCCACACATACGTATCTGTGACATTTTTTATTTCCATCATTTTGGAAGGTAAGAGTGTAGCAATGATAATATAAATCCAAATGAAAAACTATTTCACAATTTTATATATAAGTTTTAAACAAATCAAAATTACAAACATGAATTATGGGAATGGAAAATGAGTTTTACTACTACGTGGATACAGTAGGCCATATATATAAATAACTAATACATTAACATCACGTTTAATGTAATGAATGTGAATTATGGTAGATGAATAAAAATTTTATGATTTAAGATTATTTTTTATACTAAAAATAATATTTAATGTTAAATACCATATATTTATAGGATTTATTTGATGAAATAAATTTAAATAGGTTGGGTAATGAAACTACAACCCTTTTGGAATCCTCCAATAGATCCATTATTAAGGAAAATAGAGCTAATATATTGGGGAGATAAGAACTACCAAAACCTGGAATTGATTTTTGGGAAGGCAATTTGGTTTTATATGGTCTAAATAGATTACTCAAAGTGGTATGAAGAATACAATGTATGGGCGACCATTAATAAGAGAGAGAAAGATGTCACAATAGGAATGTCATAAAAGATTAAATTAAAATAAGGTCAATATCTATCCCAATGGTTCCAATTGAGCAATAAATGTAAATGGGATGAAATTTTAGGCCATATCATACCCATATTTCATATTTTATTATATATTACTTTTATATAATTTTATAAAATAGTAATTTTATAGACTACCATTAATGCCTATTTTGACAATATTTATTTCATATGAATTTATAGACATAAATAATAATTTTAAATTCAAATTTATTTCTATAAAATGATACTATTGTTTTATATTAATCAACAATAATTTTTAAAACATTAAATCTCTGAAATTATGTTATTTTTTTAAAAAAAATTATTTATTTTTCTATTTTTTGGAGAAATATATCATCAGGGTTTCATATGCAGTTACGATCATTATATAATAATTGGAAAAAATTTCTATCCTGAAAATAATTTTATTAATATCAAAATTACTATATATATAAATCCATAACTTTTTTTCCCTATGAGAATACATAAAAAACGTTAAAACTAATATAGCGACACTTTGTAATATTGTTTTCTTTAAAAAATTTAATTTTAGTTTTCATGATAATGTTTCAACTAAAAAAATAAATTTTTAGTCTATGGTAATTAGGGTCAACTAAATTCATCAAATAAGAATTATAATGAATAATGTGTTGTCTTCACTTTTTTTAACCCAGATTAACCCAATTTAGCCTTTATAGAGTAGATAAATTTAACAATGATTTCAATTTATAAAGACTAAAAATAAAAGAATACTATTTCCCAAATTTGTACATTATAATTCAATGTTTGGAGTCAATTTTATCAAATTCAATACCTATGAGTGGAATAAATTTATTTTAATGTAATTTTGCAAAATTTTGTCAAAATTCCTTCAAAATATAATTTTTAAGCATGGAAACGTATTTATGTTTATCTAATGCATGTTGTATGAATGTTGATTTTTTATAGTATATATTAAATCAAAATTTCTATAAAATAATTAAAAAATAGTGATAAATCTAATTTATTGTGATAAAAATACATTTCCTGATTCATAAAGATATTTAGAAACATTTCTCATTTATTTTTACATAATATTTAGTTTTACATCTAATTAATTGAGAAAATGTATAAATTTTATAAATATTTAAGCCCTGCGTTTTCATAATTCATATGGTCCTATTCATAACCACCATTCTAATGGATTGGTGAAAACATATGTTAATAATATTATAATAGTATATAATAGTTTTTTGGGAATTCTATTGTGTGTAACATAAGATATCAATGTAATAACTTTATTCAAAAAAATTCATAACAATTTTGGGGGTTACATTCTATCCCACATAAAATAATAATTTTCCATGAAATTGATCACTTTGATAAAAAAAATTATGATACCTCAATTTAATTATGTACTAATATTCCCATGTAACATTATCAAATTTTATTTTTTCCACAATACTTTGACTATTCAAGTGGTCATATTATGATGAATGTTGTCTCTATGATCCAAAATCTCGACCATCTATTCCCTATAAGTGGGATATTAATCTAGTTGTATGACTATTGCATTTAGAATATGTAAAAGATCCGGTATTCACATATCAAAGGGAGATAAATGGACACATCACAAACATTAGATACATTCAGTGGAAGCCCAAATCAATAAACTTTGGGCATTACATGGTCATGAATTTTGATTGGACCAATATACCAAAAGAATATATTTCCCATCATTCCATATCTCATTACCCTCTTATATAAGAAATATTATAGGAAAAAATATCACCAAAATAAATCGTTATGTCTATTTTATGATTTTCTATATAACTACTTTTTCAACTCGGATCTGCTATTATATAATATAGAAGGGATCCATAAATATCTACCACTTCCCTAGATACATAAGTCCCAATATCATTATTTCTCCAAATTCATTCATGAATTTTGTAGTTACACACATTCTACCATAAAGGTATTGTTAAAGATCTATCTAAATACTGGATTTATGGGTATTGTAAGAACAGTAATTGAAAAAGTGGAAGGTGTTGATCCCAACCACCATTGAATTTTATAGAGAACGACCTCATAAATTGTACTAGTGTTTTAATTTTTCTCTAAAACTAACCATCTTCCTATAGATGATATATCATTATATAACTCGATTACGTATCATGATCATTCAAAAGTATTTACTAGAAAATCAAGGTAAACCTCACATCAAAATCAGATATAATGGAAGGTATTATTCTAGGAAACATTCCAAATTTATTAATATATATCCTAAAAATCCTACCAATAGGAAAACACTAACCAATATAAATAATTTTTTGTAACTTTGTAATGAAATCAATTAAAAAAAATATAGAATTTTTCCCTTTAGTAATTTTGGAGTCTCCAATTATAAATTTTTTTATGGTGTTTTTTCATTTTAACTCTGGTTTTGGTAATGGTACTAACAACCCCTTTGAGTTTTTTCTACCATCCTGAAAATCCTAACATTTCAAGAAAAAATATAAAAAATATTCAATTTATATCTTCATATCGTCCCACCAAAAGTTATATTTCCAATCCATATTCATATTTGTACATATGAGATGAATAGAGAACGAATAATTAGAAGAATAATCCAATAGCTCCATCAGAATGGGTATGAAGGGACATAAACATGGATCCTAAACCTTATTACTCCATCATAATCATGGTTTTATTTATGATAATTCCCCACATTATTTTGAATCACATTATCTTCCTTGAATGCCTCTCTCATTTTTAAATGGTATTCAATTGGACATTGAATTGATCCATATACTATTTTACCAATCATTTAATATTCATAGCTGCAACCTATTCAAATATAGGAATATTAGATATTTTTTTATCAACATCATAGATAATCATGATTAATCCTTTTGAGTGCAAGCATCATCCAACCTATTTGTTTTCCCATTGTGGTAATTTATTATGTATTCATAATCAATTATCATCTCTAACAATATTATTTGGATCATATTAAACTCTTTTGAGTGAATATACACCTTTAAAAAGGATTATAAGTATATATACCACATATTTCTCCATAAATAAAATTCTTCCATATCCCTAATGAAAAATGTAAAATAGATAATTCGAAATAATGAGTTAAGAAATTTTTTTCATGAACCTTGAGTTAATATGAGTCATAAGATATGACTATATAATTTAACAAGATGACACATCTCAACACCTCATTCAAAACATCACTATAATTATAAAACCATGTCAACTATATGGTAATGTAATCATAGGTGAGATTAATACACATGGAATAAATTACATGAATCATTCCTCATATTCATCTATCACTATAAAATTAATACTCTTTTGAATTAACTTGGTTTGAGGATTCAAAAGATATGATAAACTATACCAAAAACATTGATAATATCTCACAAAACCTTGAAACTACAATTCTCAGATAATAAATTTTGTTTAAGAAAATATGAAATCAATTCCTACTTATATGGATCCATAGATATCTTCTCTCTTGATATAATATCAACAAAAAATGAAAAAAAATATATCCCAAAATCTCATCATGTTGTTTTTTCTAACATCTTCTCCTTCCTCGAGGTCTTCTTTTCAATTCTCATGTGATCATCACGATATTTATTTCCCATCAACTATCTAATAATATCAATTTTGATGATAATGAAAAATGATATAGGTAATATATAAATATTTTTTTTAATAAATCAATGAAAATTATTTAATAATTACTCTGATAAAAAATAATAACTATTTATCAATACTGGTCATAACTTTTCAGATTTATGTCATCAATATATCAATTTTTTAGACACTAAATTAATGATATCCATAATAAAATTGAATCAAGGGAAAATATTGATCACCGTATAGTTTATCAATCAATCATAAATTTGTTGTAAGGTATACTTATTTATTACAGTTCCCTTTAGATGTTCATGATAATAAATAGATTGTCACATTGATCATTATATCTTGTTTACAAAAGGAATTTGTGCACAACAAGGTGAAATAATGGGTTGTACAAATCCTTTAACATTATAATCCAAGTATTTATATTTCCATCCCAAAAATTAATGTATGTGAATTATATATAATTTCCTTTAAAAATGAGTTGAACCAAGCATGAGTTTTACTGAAAACCCAACCTAATGATACAGTGAATGACATAGAAAATATTTAAAATGAGGATAAAAACACCCAAAAAATATGAATATATTTGATTTTGATTTTCTATCAAAACATTTGAGTTAGGAAAAACTCTTCAATATAATTCATGACCCATAAAATGAATATGATTTCCAACACTGGTTTCAATTTTCTATTACATTAATATATGATCATATTTTATTAGAATATAAAAAATGACCTCAATTTAAAATGTAATTGATGTGTTATATATGTTATGAATAAAAATATATTCCCAAAAAAACATTAGACTCCACCAAAGTGATGGAAAAAAGCTATTTAGAATGATAATTACCACAAATTTAAATCAAATACGAATGATAGAATTGAGATGTGATCATTGTTTCATTAGGTTTTTTCATTTCTAATTAAACATCTAATGTTTGAGGTGGTATTGTAATAACCTTAGAAAATTCCACAGAATTAAATTAGTGGGATGATCAAAAATCAAATAAGAAAATAGAATCTCTATAGTGGATAATAAGTATACGTTTCACCTCATCCTCTATACAAACATAATTATAAATTTATATCAAATTAGATTTAACATTTCCTATGGTCTTAAGAGGTTGTTGATGATGATATTTATCATTATCCATTAGATTTTTTCACTGATTTATAAAATACACATTATCTTATAAATTGAAACACTCCATTTTGGGTGGTGAATTTCTTGTATATTTCTGTTTATATAAATAAATTTATAAAATTTTAAACTCATATGAGCATTAATTCTCTTTGTGGAATTATATTCTATAAAAATACATTTATTAGTCTCATTAGGAAAATTTCCACCACGTTTCCTTCCAAACATTGATAAAAAGGAAGTCTCATCTTCTTTCCACCATGGATTTTAGAAATTATTTTGTATGTAGTCTTTCAATATCAAATCAATGAGATTGATGGTTAACTAAAATATATATTTTCACCTTTAAAATATGTGAAATGATTTAATCACAGACACTGATGTCTTTTTATGTAAAACACCCTTCATATAATGGATTTGAATCTATTTTAGAATCGATCAACCTTTCTTTCATGTTATATTATAATAATATAAGCATTTCGTGAAGTTATAATAAAAATTTTAGCATAGGTATAAAGAGATTCGTCATCCTCCCCCTTTAACTCAATGAATTATCACTCTATTTTTTATGAATAAAATCTGGAAAGTACTTATTGAAAAATAAGCTCTTAATGTAATCCAACTAGATGAAGCCATTCCCATTATAATGTTCCACACGTTTTATACATATAAATTACTTCAATTTCATTAGAAACATTTATCAGACATTTTTTTGTATAGTCTCTCAAAAATACTAAGATATATAAAAATACACATATTAAAAATAAGAATTAATTTGTTTAGAGATGATCATGAATTGTACATATCGTTGGAATATTTATAATTATCAAATTTTGGTTATTACCTACAATGTTAGTGATTTAGTACATGATATGACCATAAAGATACACCTGAGATGTGAATCATTCGTATTAGGATGCATATATATTAGTTTTTATTTGTTTCTCAAAGAGAAATATAATGGTGTAAATTTATTTATTCAGAAATTAATTGGATAATTTTGTGGTGTTATAATGTATACAGATATCATGAACATGTGACATAGTACTAAATATTTTGTTTATTATTTCAATGGTTTATCTACTTTTTTTAAATTAATTTCCCAATAATTTTGATATGATAGTTATTTTATTAAATTTACACTTTATTTAAAAACAATAATTACATATAAAAACAATTAAAACTAATTAATGTTGTTTTGATACATCAGGTAAATAATCCATAAGTATTTTTTGATGTGTAGAAATCAGCCACACATAAACATGCATCATTATGTAGTTGGAATGACTCAGAATGAATGTTGTCAAAAAATCATTATTTTAATTAAAACTTTATTTTACATAAAAACCTATGAAAAAAAGATCGTATAATTTTTAAAAAGTAGGAAAACAATCCATAAATCATTTTACATGGGTAGTAATTAAATGTATTCAAATACCAAAAAAGATATTTTTTATATAAACTGATGTAATTTTTTAAATATAAAACTATAATTTATGATAAACTAGAATGTCACTTCCAAAATTGAGAAAACAAGAACAAATCATTAACAAATTTTTAGAAAAAGGTCCATAATTTATTTTAGACATGTATCAGTCAGCATCCTATATCTGAAACAAGTTGTGAAAAATATGACTCAATTTTCTTGTTTTAAATATAATGGTTCCATTTTAGTTTAATAAAACCTCAAATATCTAAAAGAATTAACAATACCTCTATTTATTTTTTATCTTTTAATAAAAAATCCATAATTCCTTTATCACATATAGGAGTTGACCAAAAAAATTATGACAAACGATGTAGTCGATATGACTGAAATTACTTTTTATCAATATAAAACAATAATTTTAATTTAAAAAAATCACATATCCATAACAATGGTATCATGCTCACATTATTTTATAAAATTAGGTCAATGGTTAGTAATTCACTTGTTACCTTTATGAACTGAACACATGACAATATGACTTCGAAAGATGTCAGTGTGACTCTAAGTGCATATTTTCAATTAAAACATGTAATTTAAGTATTAAAACATGAATTAAATATCCAAAACTAAAAAACAAGATTTTATAGTTTCAAAACATTAGAGATGTGGTCTATAAGTATTTAGTGAATTGTAAAAATTGGCCACACAAAAATATGAAACTTTTTTCCAACTGATACGACTTAATGATAAAATTTTAACAAAAAAGTTCTATTTTAGTTTAAAACACATGTCACATCACCAAATTTGATAAAAAAATCTCATATTATTTTTAAAAATTAGGAAAATAGTTCATAATTAATTTTTCGAATATTGGAATCGAAAAATCATTAATCAGACAAATGATGAGGTTAGTATGACTCAATGTGCATGTTTTCAATACAAATATGTCAGTTTAGTTTATAGAAAGCATAAGAAATATAAATCTATGAAAAAAATAATTTTATTTTATAAATGTATCATAATGGAAATAATTTATTTGCGATGTGTTTGAATCAACTTCCTATCAATATGATACATGATGTGTCTGATATGACTCAAAGTGTGTGTTTTCAATAGAATGTTTACATTTTAGATTAAAATGTGTCACATCACAAAAAAATAAATCAAATTATTTTGAATACATTTCAAATGTTAGAACTAGTATCGATAATTAATTTTTTAGGTATAAGGATTGACCTAACACATATCCAATAAAATATAGATTGATAATGATCAAAGTGTTTCCTTTCAATATAAAAATGACATTTTAGAATAAAATTCATCACATAGATAATATCTATAAATTGAGTTGGATCAATTTAAAACGCTAGAATAATGGTCATAAATATATTTTAGACCTATTGGAATCGATCACACATTGATTTCATACTTGATTTGGTCAATATGACTAAAAGATCTAGTTTTTTATAATATAGGGTCATTTTAGTTAAAAAGACATCATATATCCAAAACCTAGAATAAAAACCTTTATTATTTTAAATAATTTGGAATATAAGAAATAATAAATATTTGATGTGTAAAAATCAAAAAAACCACAATCAAACACATGATGTGACTGAAATGGCTTACAGTGCGCATTTTCAATAAAATGCTCCCAGTTTAGTTTTAAAATCTGGTCACGTCATCAAAACTGAGAAAACAAGAACATATTGTTTTCATAAATTATAAAAGGTCATTCAAAATTTATTTTTCATATGTATTATTTGACTGCACATCAATCTGACACACTATGTAGTTGATATTACTCAATGTGAGTTTTTTCTACACATGCCACTTTTTTGTATAAAACTCGCATCGTTTAGCCAAAACCCTGAAAAAAATATTTGATTGTTATCAAACATTACTAAAATAGTCCATAATTCATTTGTGATATGTATGAGTAGTCCTAACATCAATGTAAAACATCATGGATTCGGTTTGACTCAAAGTAGTTGTTTTTTATATAATGGTGTGATTTGAGTTTATAACACACATCACTAGCCAAAACTCAAAAAAATGTATAATATTGTTTTTGAAAATCATAATAATGGTATATTTAATTCATTTTTAACATATAGAAATTTATTATACCTCAAAATGACACACATTGTGTTTGGTATGTCTCAATGTGGATGTCTTTAATATATAAGTTCTATTTTTGTTTAATATGTGCATCCCTTCTTAAAAACCCAAAAAAGAGATAAACAAGCTTTATAATATTGTTTTTGATATTTCATGATTAATTTCTTTATGAATTTTATCTAATATTATTTAGTTAATTTCTATTTAGAAAAATCTTGATGAAAAATAAGAAATGTTGTGAATGTTGATTTCATGACCTAAAAGTGAAACAAATTATTGAATTGGATCGCACCCATAGTGATATTTTATCACCACATATGATATAAAATTAAATACAACCATTTTAGGAAAAAAATAATTTTGTTCTTTTTTAGTAATTAAATTAAAATCAATTTTATAAATGGTGTTCCTAGTATGACTCAAAGTTTATGTTTGCAGTATAAAATTGTAATTTTGTGTTCAATTTATTTCAAAATAATATTTTTATATTAAAAATTAATTTTATACATAGGTGATTTTTTTCCCTTGATCTAGAGTGGATTTTTTTCTCAAACTAGTATCATTTTTGGAGGTTAGGGCCAAATATAAAGGAATATATACGATTTTCAATGTCTGTTATAATTTTTACTTAATCATATAATTCTAAAATGTAATGTTTATAAAATCAATAATACATCATTTTATCCCATAGTTAATATTGTATTAATCTTTTCAAGTAATTTATGTATGTTATATTAATTTTTTGGTTCTGTGTTGTAATTTTAACAGCATAATGAACCAATATTCCCCTTTATCAATGCTATGAAAAGTGATTATAAATCTATCCTTTAAAAATTCTATTTCTAGTGCTGATATCGGTTTCCATTATTTGATATTTTTCTTGAGATGATAATGGGATCATTTATTAGTGTTACATAATTTATCTCATAGAGGGTGACATTTATTGGTGCATAAAGTAGTTATTATAAAGGAATAATTTATCAGGGATTAAAAAATCACTGATAAAGGGTTTCTTTATCATCCATTTTCTAGCGCTGTTAAAGTATTAGGAAATTTAATTGCACTCCTCTGGTTAATGGTTATTTTACTAGAATAATCCTATTTTCGCCCAGTTAATGACATAATTTTTGAATTTCATTTTATAACATTAAATATTAATAACTTACCTATTATCTAGAGAATGATATAATTCCCACCAAGTACAAAATAAAATAAATACATATTAGTTCCACAAGAGTATAAAATTATCATGTTATTATTAACCTTAAAAAGAAATTTGTTTCATAAAAATTTCAACATATAATAACCTATGGAAAAGGAATGGGTTTCATGAAAATTTTATTATTATTAACATAAAACATCCATATAAACAATATAGATGGAATCATTGGATCATAATAATATTAAGGATTAAATAACAATAATGGATTCCATCATAGATGGGAAATGATTTTTAAAAAAGACTTGAATAATTTTTTTAGTAAAGTAACCTTTCTATTTTAAAATAACTAAATTAATTAATAAAAACATACAAAATATTATGGAAAAAATATACTTTTAATATATCCATGTATTCATTTAAAAGAATTATAAAATATTTTAGAGTTTATGATGATTGGAAATTTTAATTGTATTGTATAATTTAAAAGAAAACATTACTTTAAACATTCCTAAAAAAATAATCCTAATGTAATACTCTAAAAAAATGACAAGATGATTTATTTTTAAGCATTTTTAACAAATTAAAGAACATTAGTAAATTCATTTATACTGATATATAATAATACTAATACCATCAATTTTTTTTTAAATAAACATGTTTACTAAAGAAAAATATTTTTTGACCGAAGATTGAAATCATTTTGTTTTATTTATTTTGTGAATACGAGGAGATTAAAAAATATAAAAAATGAATTTTAGGTATATTTCTAGTGAAGAATTATATTATTATGTTTCTTGAGAGGTAGATCATTATATTTCAGGATATAAAACACAATCACATTGAATTCAAGTAAAAATGACATTATAACATAATACACATAACACATAGGTAACTTATCATTTATAAGTACCTTTAAGGACATAGGATTATATTGAAATTTAAAGTCCCATAATTTCCATAGGAGTAATCTTAGAATAAATTGATGCGTGTATTATACACTACATAAAAGAAACATGTGATTTGTATGGAATGAGTTCCGTAGAAATAATATTGAGAAAAAATCCCTCATCTTAGGATCGACCTTCCTAGAGAGAATTATAAAATCATCTATAAAAAGTTTAAATTTCTTGTAAATATATACCATAATAACATATTTTCCATTTATATCACATATATTAATTAAATAAATATATTTATTGTCATCAATAATTAAATATATATATAATTAATTACACCATTCATGGAGATGGAAGGCCTTTTGTAAGCTGAATGCTATTTTTATTTTCTGATAGATTGATTGGAATAATGATAATGGATAATTCATATTTTAAGAATAATTTTTATTTCATATAAATCATATATGTTGATCATAACAATATTATTTATCATCATTGTAAAATATAAATGAAAATATAATCACGTTGATGCGTGGAGGTGGTAGTCCACATGTACTCATGACCAACAATATCGTTTCCCATCAGTTTATAAGTTTTATAGGTTGATATGATATTGTTATTATAGAATAATAATTATTCCAAATAAATATATATCAACTTCAAACTCATCCTAATATCCTTTAATTGATTTTATTGATGGAAAATAAATTATACCACCTCGCAGAGACGGTTTTCCATACACACAAACAAACAATACATTCACTTACCATTTGATGGAAAGAGGGAGGATAATTGTACTTTAATAATAATATTAATATCATCAAGAATATTTTGGATCCTTATGTTATTATTTTTGGATAAATAAAATATATTTAGAGGAATTATATGAAGAAATAAATCGAAAGAGATCATATAAGAAAACAACCTCTTTTCAGTCGACCCCCATTGGATCCATTATTAAGGAACATGGGGTTAGTCTTTTAGGGAGAAAAGATCCTGAGAAAACACAAATCATATGTTGAAAATAATATTTTTTAGAGGATGGAAGATCAAGATGGATCCATATGGTGTTAATAATCGAAATAATGTGTATCCTTTTATAGGATAGGGAGAGTGTATCCTTGGAATTTCATAAAAGGGAAAACTTTAATAAATTTATTCTCAGTCCAAATAGTTAAAAATGGAATTCGAATGTACATGGGATGGAATTATTGACCATATAAATTCCAATTTTTCATATATAAATAATTTTATGATTTTTATATAGTTACTGTAATTTTTTTATTAAATATCATTAAGGATTGTTCTGACACTATTAATTTAATTTGACTTAAAATTCAGAACGAAATTGTTAAATTTAACATAATTATATAAAGCTGCACTAATATTTAATATCCATCTACTTAATTAACGGGACACATTAACTCAGTCAAAATATATTACTTTTAAATTTTTTAAAATCATTTATTCTATTTATAATTACTGGGAACAAAATATCAACATTGTTTCAAAATAAGTATAAGTTATTTTACAAGTTTTATAAAAACAATTGAAAGATGAAAATTATTTCCTTAAGATAAAAATTACAATCTTTAGTAATTAATAACTATTTATTTTCACTATGTGTGTACAGAAATGGTATTTAACACAAAGGGGGATACATTTTGTAAAATTATTATTTTTAAATATTATAGATGTCATTTTCATTGATAAGTATCCATCAAAAATCAATTTAAATAAAAATTTTATATAGTTAAAATTCTATTGATCAAATTAAAATTTTGATGAAAAATTATGGCTTTATCACTTAGTCTTGACCTATATTATCGTTATATACCCATTAACATGGTGAGTTTTTTTATTGTTACTATTAATATTGACCAAAAACAAAATGGAAATAGTTACCAAACATGATTCCTCATATTCAATTTATGGAAGTAATTTTATCAAATTAATTTCCTATAATGGGTTAAAATTAATTTTAACATATGTTTTCAACATATAAAAAAAATACAATTTTATAAAAATTACAAATTTTAGCATAAAACCTAAATTGATTTTGTCCCTTCCTTATTATATGAATTTTTTTAAAAATTTATTGAATATTATATATATATATATTATAAATAATTCATAGATAATGATATATTAAATTTATTAGGATAATAGTAAATTTCACATAGATTATTTTTTCTAAGTCATATAATTTATTTTTAATTTTTTTATTTTCAATATAATTAATTAATAATATATCGATTTATTTTAGAAACATGATTGACATTAATTTTAATAATTTAGTTAGTTTTATTCATACCCTCCAATAAAATGGTTAGGTTAAAACATATTGATATAATACTGTATTATTATATCACTATTTTCATGGGCTTGTTGTTGTGTGTCGTGCAATCCCTCAAATAAATTAATTTATTTGAAAAAAAATTTAAAAAATATTGAGGTGTTACATTATAACCCCCTTAAAATGAATTAATCCCTTGATAGTATTAAAATTGATACAAATAAATATGGATATATCTAATTCACCATATCCTCAAGTTCCCACATATCTTCAAAAAAATTGTCTCTCTACAAAAACAATGACTAGGTTAGTGATCTTATCTCATTGAACATTGTCTATTGGATCATATTCTCTATCATCTATTCACTATAAGTGAGATATTTTTCAATCCATGTGTTCTATGAAATAACTATATGTGATTGATCATATATGTACTTCCTCATGTTAGAATCATAGAATATTTCATGTACATGGGAATGATTCATTGGAAGAACCATTTTATATGCTACCATCCTAACTCATCATGTATTTTGAAGGGACCAGTATTCAAAAGTCTGAGCAATACATTCTTTATTAATATCATCAATCTATATAGGGGATATAAACATTGGATCACATTTTTAGTAACTTAAAACTCCAAATATTTTCTATTATTATCAGAATAACTATTTTCCCAATTCTAATAATCCCTTATATAATTCTCAATGGATATTAAATTCTCTTCCACTTCCTTAGAAAGGTCAGGTCCAATAAATTCCATTGTCATTCTTCATTCAATAATTTTTTTCTATACTTCATATAACATATGGATTCATAAGGGGCTATATGAATATTGGATTTAATGAAATTTTTGTATGAAATGTCCACAAAATAAAGGTGTTAGCTCCAAACGCATTGAAAATACATAGGCATGACCCTCAACATGACATATATAGTCTTAATAGTTATATTATAATGATAATCTAAAAGAGGATGGTACCACATAATTAAACTCCATTATATATAAAAACCCATCTGAATGAATCACTAGAACATCGAGGTGATCCTCAAATCTAGATCAGATACAATGGAATATGGAACTAGATACAAAATTATCATCATATTAATATGTATCCTAGAATTCTAATTCAATGAGTAAATTTTTCTAATGAAAATTATGTGTGCTAATGTTATTTGGAGATCAACTTACACCCATATGAAATATTTAACTTTAGTCATTTTGGGGTGTCCAACAAAAAATCAATAGTGTTTTTTACGATATCTACTTTGGTATGGCCAATGGTTGTAACATACCCTTCGACTGTATTCTCTTAAAAATAACATTTTGACACATGAAACATTGAGATAAATCTATATATTATATCTATTTACCATACTACTAGAAATAATCATTCAAATATAAATAAATCCTTGTAATTATAGGATGTATATATAATTAATTACAGTAATGTTAATCAAATAGAAAAATATGGTGTGAAGGGGACCTAGTTATTGTTTATCAACCTTATCACTCCATAACCATCATGGTTGAACTCAAGAATATTTTTGACATTATTATATAGAAATACATCTTCATTCTTATCCTCTATACTCCTTATATGGATATATGGTTAAAAAAATTGATGGAGATATTATTTTAACCCTTAATTTAATATTACTCTCTCAATCAATTGAGAATATTATAATATTGTGATTTTTTGTGACCCTGACAATAAATATGCAATAATTATCTTTTTGAATAAAATTATCAGCATCCTTATTTCCATTCTTGGTGTTGTAATATATTTAGTATTCCTAATAAATGATCATATATAAACATCTTCTCTAGAACATATTTAAAACATTTTGATAAAATATATAATTTACACTTTTCTAATCCATGTATTTGCCACGCCTTTCTCCACATTGATAATTCATCCATTAATTCAGTGTAAAATTTATAAAAACTAACTCAAAATAATGTGTTGTGTAATTTTTTTCCTGATTCGTAAATTTTCACGATTCATAGGAAATAACCACATCATTTTTCAAGAGGTAGCATACCAATACATTATTTTATGAATCATTATTGATTAAAAACAATTACCTTCTACAAAATAATGTATGCTTAATTGTGATAACTTTCCCTCTCTTCATGTCCCTGAAACATTCCTCGCATTAATATTTTAAAAGGACCCAAGATCTCTTTAGAGATAACATTGTGTGTGGATCTGAAACCATTGAAACATTATCCAATTTTTTTTTTAATATTCTACCATAATGGCAGTATCCCATCCTTAGAGTGTTATGTAAAATCATTATTTTACCATGATTCTCATACATTATCATTGAATATATATGAATATCATCTATAAAGTCAACTAACAACTGATCAAGGTTATCTCTAAATACACAATTGAATATATATATATAAATATATGAATATATTTTGTGATTTGGAATGTGAAACAACATATCACAATTTATACACGGTGTATATAAATTGTTCCTATGGTTTTCTATGGTATATACTCCTTTGCGATCCTCAATTAATGATATCAAAAATGAAGGTTAATCTTTAAATAAATGTTGATTTCTAAGTAGTTGATCAAACAATTCATTAATAAGGGGTAATATATTCTTGTCCTTGAAATTGATATTTTTATGTTCCTATTTATCAATGGGGATTCACATTCATCATTATTTCATCATAACAAAATTAAATAGTTTACCCCAAGGAAACAAAATAATTTGAATAAATCCATTTTCAATATTCTTCTGGAGTTTATTCTTCAATTGTTGTAACTTAATTAGGACCATTCAGTATTGAGTACATAGAATAAGAGTAAAAATATGAATGGATTCTATAGAAAACTCTACAGAATGATTTGATGGAAAAGAGAAAAATGCATCTACAAAGTCATTAAAAACACACACTAAATATGAATATATTTGATGTTGAGTTTCATCCCAAATATATGAGAATATGGTCCATTACTAATATGAAAAAACCCATAGAATGAATATGATTTCGAAAAAAATTCATATTTATGATCACACTAATAGAAAAGAACAGGATTGATCAAAATATCAAATGTGGATTCCCTGCATTTAAATGTATGCGGGAAATATGTTTAATAATGAAAATCAATCCCAAAAAAAAATCAAACTCCACTAGAGGGAGAGAAAAATTTATACGAAGTACATTCCCACAAACATTAATGGGAGAATATTCATAGTCATGAGAATAAATCAATATAATATTACTTATTTTTAATGAAAATTATATATATAAATATTGAGGTGGTACTATAATATAAATATAAATATCATCATAAATGAATAAATATGTATATCTTGAATCAAATAACACTTGAGCAGTTCTTGAGTGGATGATAAGGGTACAGTGCCCTAATTTTTCATCACATCTTTTATAAAACAATAAGGACCGCATGTGATTTCCATTTTTCCCCTTGGATAAGAGGTTTTTTATGATGATGATCATCATAATCCTTCTTATTTTTTAACTCATTAGTATAATTTTCATTCTTGGAGAATTTAAAACCGTAGATTGGGGGTAGTGAATTGTTTATAGATTTATATTTATTATAATAATAAGACTACTTATTTCTATAATGTTCATATTAAGTCACCCAATTCATGTATTGTATATATAATGAATTTATAATTCCCTGTAATAAATATAGTCTCTATTTTCCTCTACTCATTGGGAATAAATAATGTATCATGTTATCCCCTCCATGGTTTTTATTATTTCTTCTAAATTACGTATTTATTTTCATATCAAAATCCATGAGATTTATTAATAAATACATTCTACAATTACACCTTGAAATCGTATAACAAATCGCTTCATACTTACTAAATTACCCTATAAAAGTCAATATTCAGAGACTTGGTTTTGTGTGACTAACAAATTGTTCAACCTTACATTAATGTTAGATGATAATTCTATAAATTTACATTTCAATTCACATAATAATTTCCACATAAGTACTACATATTCATGATCCTTATACTTGAACTCAAGGAAATACTTCTCTATTTCTGTTCAAATAAAATATAGAATGTAATTTTTTAGAAATAAGTTCATAATGTCATCCCAGTCCATGTAGAGAATGTAATCATGTTCTATCACATTTTTAGTTTTATTACACAATGGTAATCTACACCTTATAAATAAAAAATTCCAAAAATAAGTTTTTGATGGCCAAAAAATGGAGAATGGAGAATATATTTTCTATGATACATATCTACTACTCAATAATTGGTGAATCACATGGCCTGCTAAAATAAGGTGGGCATTTTTTCATGATGACACAATGTAATGTTGTTCCCACCTTTTATAGATTGGAAGCACTTCATGATTCATATCATGAGAAATTATTTTGAGCATAACAATGTGATATTCCATTCCAAAACTCATAAATTGTTTTTTCAATGTTGGAAAATCCTTTAATTATCAATTTCATTAATAATCCACATGATTCTTTCTGGTTCTATCCTTTTAGTAAATATAATCATGTTGTTTTTATGATTAATCCTATAGGTAAACCACATAATTATTAAAACCATTAACATTATATCTTAAGTAGGACTAGTTATTTTCATTCTATTAATACATAAGATTAACATATTTTATACATGATCATTACCAAAACATTAGTATTTAATATTATACATGGATTTAACCAAAGTATTCACATTAAAATTTTATAATCATAGTTTTAGTGGTAATTAATGCCTTTCCATTACACCATCTATGGTGACACATACATGGCTTATATAAATATCACATCTTATTAGATTAATATTATATAAATAATAAGATGATTCATTTCATAATATTATATCCATTTATACATTTGAAACATTACTAAATAACCTACTATTTTATAAGAGAAATACATCATCTCCAACTTAGGTCTTCATAACTACCCCTTATTGGAAATAATATACATAATATCATTCATCACAATCGAGGTATTGAAAACATTATAAATATTGAGATTTAATTTTGTTTAAGGGAATACAAGAGAAATATTGATGATCTTGTAAGCATAAAATGACCATAACGGTATGCGAACATGAGTTTGATTTTTGAAATCCATTCCCTACATAGAATTAATTAAAATCTGAGGTCATTAAATTAATAAAGAGAGTTCATATGACAAGAATCAAAATGTAATCAACGAGCAGGATACTTTGGAGTAAAAAATTCACCTTACAGTGGGAATTGGGCCATACACATAATCATAAAAAACAAAATGTCTTGGAAACCCAAGAAGACATTCACAATATGTTATTAATGGGATAAGCTCTAATATACCTAAATTTTTCTTGGGATAACCTCTCGTGCACCCACTTATTGGATAAAAATAACAATCCATATACCATTATAGCTCATAGAACATTAATAAATACCCAATGTGATGGAGGGTTATATAGGTCCCACCATTCACATAATTAAAATCATACATATTGTTCCAAAATATCATAAAAACTGTTATATCTAAACCCAAGAAATTAAATAGGTTTCATAATCATTTCATCATATAAGAACACATAAAAATTGAATATGTTTTATAAAAATATAATATGTTTATTAAAAACCATAAAGATAACTAAGAAAAATGGTATTATTTGATCATAAAAATAATAAGTAGTTATTAATATCAATCATCATAATCATAGATGGTAGGTGATTTTAATATATCACTTTTAAAATTTATTGAGAAAAATAACGATTCCATTTTTAATCAATTTATTAATATATAAAAATTTATAAAATATTATAAATATTTTTTTACCAAAACCATAGAATATTATTTATTAATAATTAAATTATTCCTAGTTTCATGGATTCTGGAAATTAAATTCATGTTATAAATTTTAGGAGAAAACATTTATTTATACTATTATAAAAAATCATAAGGTACAATCACAAAATGAGAAGAGGATTATATGTGAACCATTTTTTTAAAAGTGAAACATTAAAAAAATGATTTTAAAAATATAAGGAAAATATTAAAACCCATAGATTATGTTTTTATGTAAACATTGATATACAATAAAAGTTATTTTTGATCAAAGATATCAATAAATTTGATTTCTCATAAAAACATATTTGTAGTATCTTGGGAAATTATGTTTACAAAAAAATTTATAGAACATATATATTTAAGAAATAATTTGAGGAGAATAAAAGTAAAAAATTTCATGATAGGTGTATCATAGAATTTCATCATAATCATAATCATAATCATAATACCCTAATAAACAGTTTGAGTGTAACATAAAACCGATACCACTTTGAAATTTTATGTATAATAAGCCCCATCAAAGAAAAATAATTATATATACATTTAAATCCAATAATTTTCATTACATGAACAAAAAATAAAATTAATTGTTTTTCTATTAACCACATAAGAATACATATTTTTTATAATTCATGTTTCTCATAGAAATAAATGTTCTACAAAAAATTCATACCTTGAGTTCTAATGGGTTCGAAAGAAATCTAACCTCGTGTATAGTAAATTTAAATTTTTTATAAATATATACCTAATAATAAAAATGTTTATTATATCATATATAGTCAGTATAAAAATATATTTTTATTCATCTATAATGTTAGAAAAGGAAAATAAATAACACGGTTTATAGAGATTGTAGGCCGTACATATACATGAACATTGTTTTCTTTTTTTAAAATATAGAATGAAAGAAAGTAAAAAAATAATTTATACATAGTGGTTGAATAATAATTCATAAAAATAATATATATTCATCATGTATATATTACATTCCATCCATGTAAAATAGAATTTAAAGTGAATCACATCGCTTTTAAATTGTGGTAATCAATATGTATGCTTGAGCGACATTATTAGTTTCCCTTGAATTTGAATGTAAGAAGTTAGATGTGAATTTTTAATTTTAGATGAATAATTATTTTATAAATATCAAATATAATATTTATACCCATAATAATAACCATCCATGAATGATGGTTATGGAAAATGAATTGTATAGCTACGTGGAGATGGTAAGACATATGTACACATGAGCGGTACATTCACATCCCATTTCATAAAGAGAGGGTGGGTAACTGTAGATTAATAATCATAATAAAATTTAATTATATTTAGTGTAATTATATTTATTAATTTATGATAATTAAGATATATTAATAGGATTCAGAAGAAGGAATAAATTTAATTCAGTGGGGTAAGACAACTACCAATATTTTGGCATGTATCCTTTAGATCCTTTTTTAGAAACTTTGGGTTGGTCATTTACGGAGATCAAAACCTCCATTACATGGATAAATATTATAAAAAAATTCAGTGTATTAGAGATCTATATGGATCAATGTGAAGGGAAGGATAATTATAAATGGTTTTATATTATAATGATGGGAGAGGACACACATGAAATTTCATAAAATATTAAATTAAAATTAAATCATTCTGTTACGGAATGGTTCAAAATGGAATAAAAATCGCTAGGGGATTACGTATTTCACAATATATTATCCCATATATCACATTTAATTATTTTTATATTTTTAATGATTTTATTAATATGTTATTTGATAAAATAACATTAATGTCAAATTTTGACACTATTCAATAAATTTGACTTAAAATGACATAATAAAATAAAATAATTATAATAAAATTCAATAAAATAACACTAATATGTCATACTTACATAAAAAATTCATGGAACACCTTAAATCTACAATATTATATTACCCAAAATCTTTTTTAATCATTTATTTTATTTTAGTTTTTTGATGAGATACTGCATTAGTGTTGCATAAATATTTAAGGTCATTATATAATTATTCTAAATAAATTAACATCATTAATATAATATAATTATGAATAAAATGGAAATAAATATTATATAATAACTATTTTTCCTTTTTTGGAATACATATAAGACATTTACAACTTAAGCACCGACACTTTGTAACCATCATTTTTTTAAATATTATAAATTTCATTTTCATGTACAAGAGTCAATTAAAAAAATTAAAATATTAATATATGGTGTCAACTGTCTAATTTCATTCATGAAAAAAGAATTAGGATGAATAATTATGTAATTATAAATTTGTTTTAATCTAGATTAACAATACTTGCACTTTTCGAATTCAATATATTTTTCCACATTTATTAATCAAATAAGAAAAAAGGCGACTATTTACAAAATATGAACATTCAGATTTGACATATGGAGAAATTTTATGAAATAAAATACAAATAAGTCATATAAATTAATATTAATGTTTGTGAGAAATATTAAAAAACCCCATTTTATAATAATATAGTTATAAAACATACTACTAGAATTATTTTTATCACGTACCTTTTAGATAAGTGTTAAAAAAAATAGAAATTAATAAATTATATAAATATATAATTAAAATTATTCACCAATACTGATCAATTTAATTAATTTGTATAAAAATTCAAATAACACATAAAAACCGGTCATTATAAAAATATCTATTTTTTAAGTGAATTTTCTTTTCATTACTAACAAAATGATAACCTATTAATTATGTTTTAAATATATAAGATAGATATTTCAATAATTTTAATATTATATTTCATACCCACCAATCTAGTGGATTATATATAATTATGATAATATAATAGTATATCATTGAATTTTATACAATATGTTCAATTTAATAGTAGGTAGAGAAGAAATAAATTCACTAAAAACTATTTCATAAAATATTGGGGTGTAACAGAAATGTCCTCGGTACCCTAGCGGCTTTACTTGGTACTCGATATGCAATAAATAAGTATTTTTAAACCTGAATATTATTTATTTTCCTTTCAAATTCATTTAATTCACCAATTTAAACCTTTATATTAACTCATATACCTCAAGTCAAGAGAAACATTGGGATATCCTCTTAATACCATTTTATTCCTACATATCATCTCTTTATTATTAATTATTTTATTGGGTTATTAAGTTGTTTCAATGTATGTATTCTAATACCATCTATTTTAAACTTTGATTAATTTATAAATTTATTCCTTTTTTGTTTTTGGGTTTTTTTTATTTTTTATTTCACAACAATTTTGGTGAAATATAATACTATTCCATAGTTTCCACTTGATTCCAGTAGGTAAGGGTGTAGTGGATAACAACCATGATTATTTAAATATTTAAATATTTTTCCTTTATGTATTGATTTTATTGGTAATTTTTTGAAATAGATATTTTAATTATATTTTATGATGTCTAAATTAATTGGTGTTTTCTATCAATTAATAGTAAACATAATTATTATGGTGTTCATATGTGGTTTTGGATATGTTTCTGTTTGATTATAAATATTGTTAGTTTGATTTCATGGGTGATTTATTATTTAAAAATTTAAAATTAAATTTTTTTTAGGTCTATTATGATTCTATTTGAGTATGTGATCTGAATCAATATGGAAATTTCATATTATATAGTGTATACCCATATTGATTCCATAGAAAATGATTTTCATTTTTTCTTCCCTTAATTACATTAACATATTAAATAAAAATCTTCATACATTATAATTTAATTGAGTAATGGATTTAAATAATTATTTAATTATATATCGATATAAATTAAATATGAAATAACCCTTTTAAAATCATTATATAAATTGTTTCAGAATAATTAGTTAATATTTTATGAAATTATATATTATTTATGATTGTTTATTTTGATATGTGTTATATGTTGATTATATGTTCAAGAAGTATATTATGATTAAAAATATATGACTTCCCTTAATTAGATAAATTGTAAAGGGATATAGTCCTGAACACTATTATTGTTAGATTAACTTTTAATAAAATAATAAAGTGTTTTCCCACTCCAAAGTGACATTTTTTGAAGTAATTATTATTAAATTATTTATAAGATTTTATGACGTATATATATGTTTGATTTTTTATGATATAATTAAATATATATTATAGTGTATATATTATTAATTCCCTTTTTTTAATTATATATTTCATGTGGGTTAGTTTTCTATAATGACTTCAAACTTATCCTCTTAAAACATTTTACAATTATAAATTTTTAGGGTATAATATCAAAGGATTAGAGTTGTTTAGAATAATTGGTTGTGTAATTACATATAATTATATGTTTTATTCCACAATTCATTCAACAAATAATAATAAGTAGTTAAATACATTCCTCTTTATCCTACTTGATTATATCAAAATGATATAAAATTATCTTTGGATAATTGGTTATATTACTGATGATGTAATAACTTGGCTATCTAAGTGTAAAATAATGTGATTTATAAAAGTCTTTATATTCAATAATTAATTAATTTGATATCAAATATAAATTATCATTCAATTTTTTCCAAAAAATTAGTAAATTTGATATTATTTTTAGAAAAACATTTAAATAATAACTAGGATTTATGAAAGTACGTATTTTATAAAAATTAATGTAACAAATTTTTTATTCTAAAAAAGTGTTCATTTCAAGAAAATTCATATATTAATATTGAATATTTATTGTTAATTTTTATTTTTCTAATATTGATTTTTTTTCACCATAATACATATTTTGGAATCGATTTTTCTTTTTTGAATTTTTTTTTAAAATAAAATAAAATTCCATTTTTTACTATTAATATAGTTTTTAGAAGTTTATATTAGTTATTTTTGATACCATACTCAACATATTAACTATTATCATTAAACTGTATACATTTTTAATCCAATTTATGAGTTTTATACTTGTTATCTTAGACATTATTGAATCTTAAAATTTTCCTCAAATCATTTTTTCAAATAATTTCATTTCCAAAAAAATAACATAAAGAGAATGTCACGGGGAATGTTATTACGTGTTTTATAATGTATTATACCAATTTGTATTATATACTTTATTTTTCATGGGTTACTCATGTTCATATATTATGGTCATGTGTGACATTTTTTTGTTATGATAGATAATATATCATGTTCAATAATGTTTACTTGGTTGTATTTATAACATTTTTATGTTGCTGTATTGAGAATATTGATATCTATAAATGGTAACCTTTCGGGAAATATGACTATTTATTAATAGATAATATTTATATTTTATTGGGTAAATTATAATCAAGTATGCATTATATAGAGATGATGATTATGATGGGATCACTCCACCATGTATCCCACTAACCTACTAAATGAAGAGGGATTCAAGATTTTCTTAACTCTTATATACAAAATTTATATTCACCTAGTATGGTTCATTATGGAAATGAATCTAAAAAACACACACAGAGACACACACACACACATATATATATATATCAATGTGTGCACATTTGGGTGGATATATATTCATGTGTTTTTTTATTAATCAGTAATATATTGATGGATTCCCTAAAATGATCATCTAAAATCCAATAGATACACACAATAAGGGTATTATAGATATGTAAACTTATGTTATATATAGTTAAGTACTGAAGATACTCATAAAATATAATATTACTTCTATAAATATTTGTTTTTTTAAAATTTCAATATAAATCATTTGATATATTTATATTAATTTGTAGAATGATTTCATTTAGGAAAATGAGTTTATTTCATATGAGTTGGAATCATAGTGGATTTCAACTACATATTATTTTTTTGTACACTAAATGTTATATCTGGTGGAATTTTTTTTATGGTCTTGTATAAATGAACCTAAATATAAAATTATATATCATGGTTATATATTCGATTAATTCATGGATTGTTTTTGGTTCGGGTTGTGTACAACACATTGTTAGAACCTGATAATAGAAATTGTGTTTGGAATATATCCATTTATCGTGGAGGTTTTTTTACCCATACTATAGATATTAATTTTTGTAGTATGATTTATATTCCATTCATTTGGTAATATTATAATTACTTATTATATTATAATTAAATGAATCTAAATATCTCCCTAACTTAATTTTAAGAGTCGTGATGCTTTTCACTAGACCTTGGGGTCAGGGAACACTATTGGGCCATGTAGAGGTTGGGACCAATGTTATTTTGGTGATTATGTAATTATAAAAACATTGTGGCATCAAATAAGGTAAATTATATCATTTCTAAAATTGAGATATAATGATGGTGTATAATGTGAGTTTATTGTAACTCTTGTATTCAATAAAAGATATTAACAAATAAAAAGGTTCCACGTGAAAGTTTGGGGATAAGGATTAGGTAACTAGGGATGTCAAGGTACATAGATAGGATCCTTTGATATATATGATGTAATGGTATATGTATCAAAACTATTTATATGTATGGTATATAATTATTATACAGAATTATTATAATCCACATCTATTGTGTGTTTATATATCATATATTCTAGAACATTAGAATGCATGTTAATTTATAATATCATTTAATCAATGTGAATATTTAATTATTTATATGTAACTAATAATTTATTTTAATATATATACAATTATGGTTGCTATAATTAATTAAAGAAATAAACTGGATGATTTTTTAATTTTTTTATAAGTGTAACTATGTCACATTTAATTTTGTTGGAATTGTTATATGTAACGCATGTTTGGGTTTAATTATTTTCAACGATAACATTTTTATTTCAAGAGTATGATCCCATTTTTAAAATATTATTATCATTTTAGTGGTTAGTGTTATCAGTATCAACCTTTTACTACAATAATGATTCTTTATCAACATGATAGGGTTTTTTATTATTCAAATCATGCATTTAATTTTTTTCATTCGTGATTATTTCAATGATTGGTGATATTTTTTATCTTGGAATTATAAAATATAAAATTATTCATTTGTTGATTTCTTTTCATTAATTTTCCATGTGAAATGAACATTTCCCACTATGTGGAATATTGTATGTTGTTGTTTTAATAATTAATAAAAGGAATAATTTTCCTTATATTATTTTTAAAAAATGTTAAATTGGTGTTTATAGTTAAATTGAATTATTTCATTAATATATTTACATAAATAAGTTTTTTGACAAATTTTTTATCAAATGTGTTTTTAAATGGACTATGAAATGGAACTTAAATGTGATTTCTAGAACTAAACAATGTTAATAAATGTATAATGGGTGGTAGATAAATATTTTCATATTCTATTTGAGTAAAATTTTAAGGAAACCCATTAGATAAATTATTTTTTTAATTATTTTTTTTATATATTTGATTGTTTCCGTAATTTTATCGTATTTTATTTTATCAGTGTTATGGTTGATGGTGCATGATTTTGTATTTTAAAATAACATTATATGATATCGGATATCCTTATTTCCAAAAATTTATGATTTTATAAATTAAATGATTTAGATGATTGAATTATTTCAATATTATATTTTTGTTATTATATTTTTAAATTCATGTGGATATTTAATTTTTAGAATCAAGTCAATTAATACGTGATGAGTAATTTAGGATTTAGTTTTGGATGAGTATAGTAAATTTGATGTTTTTAGGATTTACAATATTATCGAGTATGGATGGATTTTATTTTTTTATGAATAAAAATTATTATTGTGGTATGTATCTAATGGCCTGGACCATGTCAAAAATGTTTTTTATGAATCTCATTTATGAAATATATGATTGTTTTTTTATTTTTTTAGGATGAAGGGTTATTTTATATTTGAGAAATAATTCATTTAAGTTGTTTTAGGATGATATTTATAGGGTTTCAGGATAATGAACTATGATTCAGAGTTCCTTTTATGAGTTTGAGAATGTTTGTTGAACAATCAATATTAAGAATTTTAGTGTCACTCTAACAAGGTGTGACAGGAAAAAAATCATTGGGATGATGGGGGTTACATTATATACTCAGTAGAATTATACATGTTTTTGATATGTTTCTTTGTGAGATTTCATTTATAAAATTGTTTTGTTCTTTCCATCAATCATATTATTTCCTTTTACTCATTCATTAAATACTCTTCTAATAAGAATTATCCAGTTTTAGAAGTACTTTTCTTTTCATTGCATCCCTCATTTATACATCATGATCATTATTTTTTGTGGGTTTATCCAAGATAGAGATAAGGTAATCATCATATATCCTAATTTATTCACCAATAATTTTTCCTTACATTATAATTTTACTACAAATGGCTCCCATTATATGATATTTATTGAAATTAATGTTGAAATACATTTTAAATAATTCATTGGAAATTATATTTGTTATGGAAGACCAAAGTGGGTAATATCTATGGAATCTTTTACTATTTTAACATGGTTATTTTGTGTAGTGGATTTAATATTGTTTTAATTAATTTGGGCTATCATTTATGGATTTTTTCCCTGAATCTAATTATAAATTATCAATTAATAAGTTGTTATAAAAATTATTTATGTGTTCTTGCTCTGTTATATTGATTATTTTTGTTTGATTTTCAGTATAGTGATTTTGTATCATTGGTAAATACGAAAAAAATATTTAATGTGAATTATTGATTTTTAGGGGATTCATTATTGTTTTCATATTTTCTGAGGGGATTTGAAAATACAATTTGATGGTAGGTGGTTTTGACCCTAAAAAATTTCTTGTTATTTACATTTGATTTTCATAGAACTATTATCTTTAAAATTTTAAATTTATTTTTTCACACTTTTAAATTTAATAATGTAATGGTTTTAATGAATACCTCAATATGATATTAAAATAAATTTCTTATGAAAAGATAATTTTTAATCAATGTTTTATATTGGTTTACATTAATTAAATAAAATATTCATTATGATTAAGAATTTATTAGTGTAATATGATTATCTTAAGAATATATACATGATCATTAAAACATTATACCCTTCAAATATTAAATTAAATTATAAATGGATAATTTGAATAAAATGATTATGGTAAGACCAAAATATAATAAAAAAAGTGAATCATAACTCCAAAATGAAATTTTTGTTGTCGATATTTATTATATACGTTTAAAGAATATTTTCAAATTTTATTAACTTTTTGATGCTTTTGATTTAGTTAGTAATGTAAAAATTATATATCAAGGAGTGTGGAAAATTTACTTTCTATATGTTTTTAGTTAGAATGTGTAACTAGGTTAGAATCCCAGAATTAATTCAATGCTACCAACTCGATCCCTTTGAAACTAAATTTTTTTTAGGGATAATCCCATCGGACATGAATTTTTTTAATAAAATAGTTATTATTACTACTATTAAATAGAATCACATTTCCTTGCTTCCATCAAAGATTCATTTTAAAATTATCTTCCCATTCCACATAACATGTATTATTTAAAATAAAAATATCCAATAGTTACATTTGTTAAGTCCTTTATTCTGTGTTTTGATACTACATAGGCCTGGTAAGTGGAATGAAATAATTTTATTTACAAACATATTTAGATTTAGTAATAGTTTAAATTAATTACCAATGGAAAAGTGATTTTTTTTATTCCATAATATATTTTATATAACATTATTTATATAAAAAATATTTAAACAATAACATGGATTTTGGAAATTTCCAATTTTATAAAACCTATTAACACCATCATTTTTATTATTAATTTATAATTTCAATGTAAAATTTCAATCAATATTTAATATTTTCATAATATATAATTTTTATAAAATAGACACTTTTGATGATGGGAACCAATTTTCGAATGGCCAAAAATTTAATGATAGTTTCTTAAATTCATAATATGTTCCACTTTTTGTAGATAAACATTGTTTGTGAAAGTATGTATTGAATATATTTGATATATTAATAAATACTTTAATTATTATCTTACTTGTGTATAGTAGTTACAACCCATGGAGTGGGGATAAATTTGGTTACATATACCATAGTTTTCCCAGAATTTATCCTCACTTCTTAATATTGGAACATTTGTTATTTTCCTCGAATTTTTCATAGTGAGAATGTCATTTTATGATATGTGCCCAATTTTTCATGATATTATATACATTATTGGATTCAATAATTTATTATTCTAGTTTTATTATGTTTTTATATTATTATCATATCTAACACAATTTTCTAGTGATATTTCTAATATATAATGTGAAAGGATGTTTTTATTTGCATTTTTAGAATGTTATTTTTGTAAATTATATTTTTTTATTGAGAGATTTTTTTTCTAGTAATAATATTATTATTTAGAGGAGTATTTTTAAATATATATTGAAATTTGTTGTGTATTATATATAAAAAGATGAATGGGATGGTATCATTATGACCTCAGCCTAGTATACCCATTTACGTTTACATGATGGAAGGAGTTATTATATTTCAAAAACTCTTATGTATAGAATTCATTTTCACATGGGGAAGGTCCCTAAGACACTGAAATTGTAAAATTTATAAACACACACACAAACAAAAATATTTATATCATTCTATTCCTAGTTGTGTGTGTGTGTGTGGGGGTGTGTATATATATCTGTGTAATTGATTAACTAGGGTAGGTATTATTGTTACCCTAACTATTTAATCTCAAATATAATAATTAGGATTGAAAATTTGATGGAAGCTATGGGTCCACCCAAATTTCTTGTTATATATTGAGAATACTCATGTATCATATTATTGTTTCTATTCTATTTATGATCCCATATAAGATTTTACATTATGAGTTTATTCATAATGTATTGTAATAATGTTGGTTTCCTAATTATTATTATAAGATCACTTACAATATGTGATCCATGATGGACATGTAGTATAATGATATGTTGTTCAATTAATAACATGTAGTTGAAAATGTATGGATTATCTTTTCATTCCACGTATGGATGTTATTGGTGATGGTTTAGTTCATCTCATTGTTGGATACATTGAATGGAGGTAATTTTTGGAACTAATCAATTTGATTTAATGATGTCTTATTGTATTTGTGAATTTTTATGTGGATATTATTTTTTGATGAAATATATTTCATTTATGTATCAATAATTTACATAAATTTCTTATTTGATTTTCATAAATCACTAGTTATATACACACCGAGTTCAATGGAACTAGTCTCCATTACTCAGTGTTCAAAGAGAACTCTTGAGAATAAATGTACATATTTCCTTGATTCATTCATGTGACTGGTACATGGTCATTACATGAAATAACATCACCAAAATATCATCAATTAGTTGTCCACTACTAGGGACATCACTATAACATCACCACCATTTTTTTTAAATATCTATCAAAAAATAACTCAGTAATCATCTATTAATAAACTAGTATGTATCCACAAATATGTAAATAAATATCAAATCTCCATCATGATGTACCTTTCAACACAATAGGAACTCAATATAACATCCACATTCATTAGTTTGATCTATATCTTATAGTAGGGATTTTTTCTGGTTTTCTGGGTATCCACCCTTTTGGAATCTCCCCGTTAAAACATGCATTGGATTGGTATCTATCCCCTCTCATTTACCATGTCTATATTACCAGGATTTAACCCCTATGGATTCATCCTTATGAACTACATCATCATCACCACAAACAATTTCTTCACTATGGAAATCCATATAATTCACCCAATTACCATTATCAACCTCAAATGAAAAACTATTGTCATATATCAGATCAAGACATCCATATCATTGTCAAATTTATTTAATACAGTCAATCCCATGATCATCCATTTATTAACTTACCTATTATATTATAAATATAATGTTATTATGGAATATGTTGGTGTAATGTGTGAAATATGCTTTAGTTGATCGAATTCAGTTGACTAGAAGAAGTGGTTTTAGGAGAAATTAATTTTTTTTAGTAAATTTGGTGGTGTATTCCTTCAATTTTTCAGAAGGATGTTTTGGGTGGGAGATTATTCGACAGGGTTTTCTTCTAATTTTATCTATTTTAGGTGGACTTATTCTGTAAATTTGTTTGTGACTTATTGAATATTATATATGTTGAAGGTTTATTTGACATTTTTCTGATGTTCCAAAGTTATCATCCAAAATGGTGGTTTATATAAGAGATTTTGGGGGGGGGGGATAATGTAATTAAAGGATTTCAAAATTACTTGGATGTTGGTTCAACCTAATGGTTATATATTACTCTCTATTAACAAGAGGGTGAGAACATAATGTCTTGTTATGTGAACTAATGAAAAAACAATAAATTATTAGTGTAATCGACAAGCATCATCGGTTAGAAGTTGCAAAAAAAAATCTTTGGATAAATGGAATGTTTCTATGTTTCTCCCATGGATATAATAATTTTATTTCAAACAACTTAAAACCAATGTTTTCCTTTTTACATATAATTTCATTTCATTTCATTATTCTTTTATATATTCTAAATTGAACTGGGATGAATATTTTTGGATATATTGTAGAAATATTGGTGAATTATTTTCATCCATGGTTTAAATCACAATGATTCAGAGGGTTCCACTGAAAATGTGTTTCCTACTAAGTGAATATAGATAATTTACATCCATTTTTATTGAATTGAAATTGGGTACTAATTATATACATTTTTTGTAAAATGGATTAGATTTTTGGAGGCACAACATATCCATTGATATATTATGTATCATTATATAGATCATATATTTTATTTATTTATGTCAGAGTCATTATTTTTTGGATGGATTGAATTGAATGATTTAATGGTTTAGATAAAAAATATTTATGGAATATAGACTTTTCCCTATAAATACTTATGGAAGATTTTCTCATTCATAATGATCTAATGATTCTCTTTAATGTTGTCAAATAGATGCAATGGGTAATGGTTAATGTAAATAACTAGATCAGATGTCACTTGGTGTGTTACATATTTTGAATAATCCAAAATGTGGTTATTAACATTCAAGTGAATAATACCCCACTGTATTTGATGGAATATGTTATATATTTGTATGAAAAACCTATAACACTAAATAAATTGTGTTCAATGTAGATATTATTCATCATAAAGTTATCAAAATGATGATCTATATTAATTTTTTGAATGATCTTATTTTAATATGATTTTATATAGAGTGTTTGAAGGGTACATTCATAGATGTTGTTTTTGTCACGACCCGTCCTCGGGGCCCGTGCCGTGACTACCCCAAGCCCGCCTTCCATAGGCCAGGGGCTGGCGACTAGCACCAAAGTCGTAAAAAATCCCGATAACTGGGAAGGCATTGCCTTTATAAAGAAAACAAGCACCACGGAGTACAAGCGGAAGTAAAACACTAGGTACAAAAAGAAGAGCTGAAAAGTAAAAAGGGGCCGAAAATACAAGCCCAACTGTAAAGTACAACTCGAAAGGGAAAACAGCGACTGAAAAGTAAAGCTGCTACGCTGAGATGTCCAATGGAAATCCCACCTGAAGGGTGGGTACAGATAGCTCCTCTGCTCCTCGGGTTCCGCCATCCGCTCCGAGTATGTCCCGCCCAGTGGTCCACCTCCGGGTACCGCCTCGTCGTATAGTCCACCTCCAGGTACCGTCCAGTCCTCGAACACTCGGCCTCTGTCAGTACGGCCGTCGTCTGCAACCAACACAACGAGGTGCGGGAATAGCCCATGCAGGGGTGAGTATAATGATACTCAGTAGGGACCCCGAGACCCTCAAGGTCTCTCTAAAACCAACAAGGATAATCACAAGAAGATCTCAACAGATAAACCCTACTTAGGTATATGCCCATACATATACCTAAGTTATCAAGTAACCCATCTCAATCATGAGGAAACACAAGGATTGTGAAAACGACGGATAACCACTACCCGGGTATATGCCCATACATATACCAAAGTTAGCAAGTGACCCATCTCAATCATGAAGTAAACACAAGGTCAAAAGTCTCAGCTCAAACCAGGATTTTTATTATCGAAACTGTAACTGCTGAAGAGCTCCGTCTCTAGAGTGTACAGTGGTCCTGTCACGACTCCGAGGCCGCCGCTCACTAACCTAAGACTGCTGAAGTACTCCTCCTGTCGAGTACTGCGGGTCTGCTGCCAACTACCAGGCGCTCCGTCCGCTGAGGGTCTGCTGCCAAATACCGGGCGCCACCCAGATAGCCTACTGAGGTACTCCTCCTATCGAGTACCGCGGGTCTGCTACCAACTACCAGGCGCTCCGTCCGCCGTGGGTCTGCCGCCAAATACCGGGCGCTCCGTCCACTGGGCTAGTCGACTCACTCCAAGTCGAGTCGGTCAAGCAGTCGTCAGGTCTCAGCCGGCTACACGGTCTCCGTACTCTGCACGCTCGTCTCCGGGAGGGTCCGCTCCACGAACCACTGGTTGATACTCCAAGTATCACAAAATCCCACGAAGAAGTATCTCAAAAGTCTGTCTCGTCACATGGGTCTCAACGCAGCAGACGGCGCGTCGATCGGACGCCCGGTCTGTGAGTTATTAGCCTTTTCGTCCCAGGGGCCCGGTTGGTTTCGAGTGCGAACCAAACCCGGCCGTATCTCAACTGTACCCCGAACTCCCATAGGGTATACTCAAAGGGACCGTTACTCAACGTAACCACCAACGCCGCTGACGGTTCGTCAAGCGGACGTCCTGTCTGAAAGATATTAGCTTTCCCGTTCCAGGGGCCCGGTTGGATTTCGAGTACAATCCAACCCGGCCATACTCCGACTGCATCCAAAACTCGAGCGGAATATGTCAAAAGTTCCGTCTCATCAAGAGGAAGTCAACGAAACAGACGGCGCGTCAATCGGACGCCCGGTCTGTGAGTTATTGGCATTTTCGTCTCCGGGGCCCGGTTGGTTTTTATGGAAAAACCATCCGGACCGTACTCCACCTGCGTCCAAACCTCGGGCGGAGTATGCCAAAAGATCCGTCTCACTAAAAGGAACACAACGCGACTGACGACACGTCAATCGGACGTCCGTAGCTCAAGATATGAGCGTTTCCGCTCCGAAGGCCCGGTTGGTTTCGTGAACGAACCAACCCGGCTGAACTCAAAGTAAACCGAAACCTTGAGTGCGATATACCGAAACGACCGTCTCGATCCAAGGATCGCGTTTCCGCAGACGGTTCGTCATTCGGAGGTCCGAGGCTCAAGTTATGAGCCAAAAACCAAAACTGGTTCGAAAAAGGGGGGTCCGGGTCCGGGCCGACCCGGCCCGACCCTCCCCTGGGCGGCGCGGTGGCCGGCGGCGGCGGCGCGTCGGCGCGGCGGTGCGGCGGCGGCGGGCCGCGGGGGCGGCGGCGGCGGCGGGCCGCGGTGGCGGCGGCGGCGGGCCGCGGTGGCGGCGTCTGGCGCCGCACGGGTTGCGCACGCGGGGGCTAAGCCCCGCGATTCATCAAGTGGCGCGGCCTTTGTGCCACGCCGGTCCTTTTAAAACCGCCCCCCCCTCACGTGGGGGGGCCTGCTGGCGCCGAACCAAGGGGGCGCTGCCCCCTTCCCTCAAGAACCGCCCCCCCTCATTAAGAGGGGGGGTTTTAATGGATGGCCGGGGGATTAATTCCCCCGGTTTTTAAGACATCCGGCCGGCCAGCTGGCCGGCCGGTTTTATCAAACGGGACCGGAATTTCCGGTCCCCTTCTTCGGCATCCGACGCCGGCGGCCCGGCCGCCGGTCTTTCCTTCCGCCGCGGCCCGGAACCGGCTGCGGTCTCCTCGTCCCGCCGCGGCCCGGAACCGGCCGCGGTCTTCTCGTCCCGCCGCGGCCCGGAACCGGCCGCGGTCTTCTCGTCCCGCCGCGGCCCGGAACCGGCCGCGGCGTTCGTCATCCGGCGCGGTGCGACGGCACCGCGTCCCTTCGCCATGCTTTGATATTATTCAATGCGGCGCGACGGCGTCGTGTTCTTGTTGTTTCTTCCAAGGTGTGTGCGACGGCATCGCGTAAGATATTTGCACGTTCATCCGCGTGGTGCGACGGCACCACGCCTCTTGCTTTCCTCCGCAAAATAATCAAACAAGAACGATGGAGGGGGGGGGGGGGGTTCGGCCGTGTTCGTGCGGTCCGGCCCCCTCACGTTAAAAAAATAACGCAACTTAAATAAATTAAGCCACACGTTATACTTGCTCTTCACGATCAAGAAAAGGAATAATTAAAGAATTAAACAACAACCCCTACTTTGGAATAAGGTTCGAAGTTCGTTCTACGATCCGCGGAAGACGACGTCGCGGAGGTTGGGCGACGCGGTCGTCGTTCGTCAAATTCAACGACGAAGAGGCGCGTCCGAAGAGGCACGTCGTTGGCGAATCCTTGTACGCTGACGAAGGTTGTCCGAGGAAGGTGCGGTGTTCTCTCTCGTTGACACCGAAGACGAAGAAGAGCGGAGCGGCGTTCTTCGTCGGAACTTGAGCGTTCTACGTCAAGTCTCGAGGAAAGTCAAACAAAAAGGAAACAACGAACTCAAGAACCCTTACCTCGATAGTCGCACGTTGACGGAGTCGTGGAATATCGGTGTCGATTCCTTTGACGTCGGAGGAAGAGTCGTTGTCGATGGCGTTCGTCGCGGAAAACCGTCGCGGAAGAGATGACGCGGAAGAAGTACGTCGCGTCGCGGATACGGCGTCGCGGACGGATCGTGTTCTTCGGCGGAGAAGTTCTTCGTTGAAGAACGACGTTCTTCGCGTTCTTCGTTGAGTTTGAAGAAGAAGAAGAGGAGCTCTCCACCTCTCAAGAAGACAAACGATCAACCCAAAATAAAATAAGCTACACCTTATTTTATTTTCACTTTGCCAACCTTTCAAAAAATCAAAAGTTGAATTCAATTCATTAATTAAATCTAGAGTTGACAAAAATAAATGAAGAGATAGGTTGGCAAGAAATAAAGTAGGGAAGAGTTGCGTAATTAAGAGGGGGTTTAGAGGGGTTAGGGAATTTGAAAAGAAAAAGGGGTTCGTGTGGGCCCCACCACACTTAATCCTCCCAAGGGAGGTTAAGTGGGTGTGGGTCCCACTTCCAACCTCCTTTGGTAGGTTTTTAATAAGTTAAAATAAAATTTGTCTTACACAAATTTTATTTAACTCAACTGAAAATCCCAAAACTAATTTTTAACTCGCAACAAACGCAACTCCCGAAAAGGTCTCTTTAAGCGAATATCGGCGCTGCGAGTTCATCGGTGCCCTCGGATTTCAATTCCGAGCACCGGATCAAATGTTAGGAATTCCCGCTCGTTCGTTCACTGAATGTACCCGAGCCAAACTTCGGAAATTAATTCCGGGCACTCCGGGCCTCGGAATTAGGTGCCCTCTGAAACCGCGCTCTTGTAAAATTATAAAGAAAATTATGAAAAAAAATTTCCTTGAATTTTACGGGTCTTTACATTACTCCCACCTCAGGGCTTTACGTCCCCGTAAAGCTACATGAAAAACTAGGGAAACAAAAGAGGGTACTGAGCACGCATCTGAGCCTCCCGCTCCCATGTGCTCTCCTGGAGATTCCCGTGCCGCCATCTGTTGCGCACAAGAGGAATCGATCGCCCATGTAGGACCCGCTCCTGTCGATCCTCTATCTTCACCGGGACCTCCGTAAAAGTCGCCCCATCGTCAACGTCAAGCTCCCCATGGTCAAGGATGTGCGTCGGGTCGTGCACGTATCTCTTCAGCTGAGACACGTGGAAGATGTCGTGCACTCGGTGTAACTGAGGTGGTAGAGCCAGGCGATAAGCCACCTCAGCAACCCTGCTGAGGACCTGGAAGGGTCCGATGAAGCGCGGAGATAACTTGTCGCCTCGGCCAAATCTCCGAATACTACGTCGAGGTGATACCCGCAAGAAGACGTGGTCACCATCCTCGAACTCTAGTGGCCTCCGCCTCCTGTCAGCGTATGACTTCTGTCAGCTCTGTGTTGTCCTCATCCGCTCCTGGATGACATGGACCTCCTCTGACGTGGCCCGGACCATCTCTGGTCCCACAAGAGCTGCAAGATTTCTTCTTTGCCGATAAGAGAAACCTGGTCTCATCCCCTGGATGAACCACATTCTTTGCCAAAAACAGTCAATCCTAACATGGATGATACTAATCCATACCAAGGATGACGTCGTAAGGCCTCGACGCTACTACTAAGAGATCCAACCGTTACTCTCGCCTCTAAGGGTTGAGTCACACTGTCGGCATCAGTGTGTGGTAACCGGTCTCCTCCAGTAGATGTCTCACAAGTGAGGGTCAAGTCAACAGTCAACTGGAACCTCTTAGTAACATCACAAAAGAGGACAGGAAAGAAAACATCACAAAGTTATGCGTCTTTTATTATTGAAGCTCATATTACAAGACGCTACACAAAAGCAACATCAACACGGAACTAGAAGTACAAAAGACGTATCCACTAGTTCCTCCCCTGTCCACCTGCTCCCAGAGCTCCAGCATTTGTCACTGCCTCAACCTCGGTGGCTCCCTCCAAGCCTGCGGATCGAGGAGTCGGACAGTCACGAGCCATGTGACCCTTTCCGCGGTATGAGTAACACAACCTGCTCCTTGCACGGCTAGCTCTGTTCCCACTCCGGGTGCCCTGCACCACTGGTCCTAAAACCCGAGATCGCCCAACTGCTGGTCTGGTCCTCCTGGACCTCTGCATCATCTGTCTACTGCCCACAGATGACTCGGCTTCTGATCGAAAAACACGCGGTAAAGGCAGAATCTCCTATACACGCTCGGGGTGTAGAGATACTGGCACAAACTCCACACTGAAGAAGGTCTCGAAGTCTTCCCATGCGAAGGTCATCCCATCGCAAAACTGAAACAAGTGGTTCCACCACCTAACTACTGCTGCGTGTAGTAGGCTCGCAGCGAGGATCACCATGAGGTCTGCTGGTGTCCTCACTAGCCTAAACACTCGTACCACTGCCTCCAGCCAGTCCTCTGCAGCCTGGGGATCCGTCTCCCCGCGAAACCTGGGCGGTCGCTGGCGCTGAAACTCATGAAGTGCGCTGAGGCGACGTGCATCGTCAGCGGCTGCTGCTGGAAGCATCGGGGGCTCGGCGGGTAGAGCTACCGCCGGTGCCACTGCTGACAAAGGGCCCTGCACCGAGGCCTCGTCGCTCGGTGGGCTGTCGTCACGTTCGATTCTCGGAACCCTAGCTGGCCGCCGTCGTGGGGCCATCCTGAAAGAAACAACGTAACACGATCAAACGATTATACCTGGTGAGCTGACCTGGTTTGAGCTGTTTTAAGGGGAAAAACCTTTGAAAACACACACGCAATCAGTGTTTTCGTGCACAAAGTCGGAAATCAGTTGTCAGGGTCCTGGTGTATGGATACGTCGGCCGCCCGCACCAACACTGGACTCCCTGGACTGAAAACCACACACTGTACTCTCAACACTATTGCTTCACAGAAAGAAACATCAGATTTATAAGTTCTGCGGTAGAACCGAACTCCTCTGATACCAATTTGTCACTACCCGTCCTCGGGGCCCGTGCCGTGACTACCCCAAGCCCGCCTTCCATAGGCCAGGGGCTGGCGACTAGCACCAAAGGCATAAAAAAATCCCGATAACTGGGAAGGCATTGGCTTTATAAAGAAAACAAGCACCACAGAGTACAAGCGGAAGTAAAACACTAGGTACAAAAAGAAGAGCTGAAAAGTAAAAAGGGGCCGGAAATACAAGCCCAACTGTAAAGTACAACTCGAAATGGAAAACAGCGACTGAAAAGTAAAGCTGCTACGCTGAGATGTCCACTGGAAATCCCACCTGAAGGGTGGGTACAGATAGCTCCTCTGCTCCTCGTGTTCCTCCATCCGCTCCGAGTATGTCCCGCCCAGTGGTCCACCTCCGGGTACCGCCTCGTCGTATAGTCCACCTCCAGGTACCGTCCAGTCCTCGAACACTCGGCCTCTGTCAGTACGGCCGTCGTCTGCAACCAACACAACGAGGTGCGGGCATAGCCCGTGCAGGGGTGAGTATAACGATACTCAGTAGGGACCCCGAGACCCTCAAGGTCTCTCTAAAACCAACAAGGATAAACACAAGAAGATCTCAACAGATAAACCCTACTTAGGTATATGCCCATACATATACCTAAGTTATCAAGTAACCCATCTCAATCATGAGGAAACACAAGGATTGTGAAAACGACGGATAACCACTACCCGGGTATATGCCCATACATATACCAAAGTTAGCAAGTGACCCATCTCAATCATGAAGTAAACACAAGGTCAAAAGTCTCAGTTCAAACCAGGATTTTTATTATTGAAACCGTAACTGCTGAAGAGCTCCGTCTCTAGAGTGTACAGTGGTCCTGTCACGACTCCGAGGCCGCCGCTCACTAACCTAAGACTGCTGAAGTACTCCTCCTGTCGAGTACTGCGGGTCTGCTGCCAACTACCAGGCGCTCCGTCCGCTGAGGGTCTGCTGCCAAATACCGGGCGCCACCCAGATAGCCTACTGAGGTACTCCTCCTGTCGAGTACCGCGGGTCTGCTGCCAACTACCAGGCGCTCCGTCCGCCGTGGGTCTGCCGCCAAATACCGGGCGCTCCGTCCACTGGGCTAGTCGACTCACTCCAAGTCGAGTCGGTCAAGCAGTCGTCAGGTCTCAGCCGGCTACACGGTCTCCGTACTCTGCACGCTCGTCTCCGGGAGGGTCCGCTCCACGAGCCACTGGTCGATACTCCAAGTATCACAAAATCCCACGAAGAAGTATCTCAAAAGTCCGTCTCGTCACAGGGGTCTCAACGCAGTAGACGGCGCGTCGATCGGACGCCCGGTCTGTGAGTTATTAGCCTTTTCGTCCCAGGGGCCCGGTTGGTTTCGAGTGCGAACCAAACCCGGCCGTATCTCAACTGTACCCCGAACTCCCATAGGGTATACTCAAAGGGACCGTTACTCAACGTAACCACCAACGCCGCTGACAGTTCGTCAAGCGGACGTCCTGTCTGAAAGATATTAGCTTTCCCGTTCCAGGGGCCCGGTTGGATTTCGAGTACAATCCAACCCGGCCATACTCCGACTGCATCCAAAACTCGAGCGGAATAAGTCAAAAGTTCCGTATCATCAATAGGAAGTCAACGAAACAGACGGCGCGTCAATCGGACGCCCGGTCTGTGAGTTATTGGCATTTTCGTCTCCGGGGCCCGGTTGGTTTTTATGGAAAAATCATCCCGACCGTACTCCACCTGCGTCCAAACCTCGGGAGGAGTATGCCAAAAGATCCGTCTCACTAAAAGGAACACAACGCGACTGACGGCACGTCAATCGGACGTCCGTAGCTCAAGATATGAGCGTTTCCGCTCCGAAGGCCCGGTTGGTTTCGTGAACGAACCAACCCGGCCGAACTCAAAGTAAACCGAAACCTTGAGTGCGATATACCGAAACGACCGTCTCGATCCAAGGATCGCGTTGCCGCAGACGGTTCGTCATTCGGAGGTCCGAGGCTCAAGTTATGAGCCAAAAACCAAAACTGGTTCGAAAAAGGGGGGTCCGGGTCCGGGCCGACCCGGCCCGACCCCCCCTGGGCGGCGCGGGGGCCGGCGGCGGCAACGGCGGTGCGGCGGCGGCGGCGCGGCGGCGGGGCGGCGCGGCGGCGGCGGGCCGCGGTGGCGGCGGCGGCGGGCCGCGGCGGCGGCGGCGGCGGGCCGCGGGGGCGGCGTCCGGCGCCGCACGGGTTGCGCACGCGGGGGCTAAGCCCCGCGATTCATCAAGTGGCGCGGCCTTTGTGCCGCGCCGGTCCTTTTAAAACCGCCCCCCCCCCCCCCCCCCCCTCACGTGGGGGGGCCTGCTGGCGCCGAACCAAGGGGGCGCTGCCCCCTTCCCTCAAGAACCGCCCCCCCTCATTAAGAGGGGGGGTTTTAATGGATGGCCGGGGGATTAATTCCCCCGGTTTTTAAGACATCCGGCCGGCCAGCTGGCCGGCCGGTTTTCTCAAACGGGACCGGAATTTCCGGTCCCCTTCTTCGGCATCCGACGCCGGCGGCCCGGCCGCCGGTCTTTCCTTCCGCCGCGGCCCGGAACCGGCCGCGGTCTCCTCGTCCCGCTGCGGCCCGGAACCGGCCGCGGTCTTCTCGTCCCGCCGCGGCCCGGAACCGGCCGCGGGCTTCTCGTCCCGCCGCGGCCCGGAACCGGTTGCGGCGTTCGTCATCCGGCGCGGTGCGACGGCACCGCGTCCCTTCGCCATGCTTTGATATTATTCAACGCGGCGCGACGGCGTCGTGTTCTTGTTGTTTCTTCCAAGGTGCGTGCGACGGCATCGCGTAAGATATTCGCACGTTCATCCGCGTGGTGCGACGGCACCACGCCTCTTGCTTTCCTCTGCAAAATAATCAAACAAGAACGATGGAGGGGGGGTTCGGCCGTGTTCGTGCGGTCCGGCCCCCTCACGTTAAAAAAATAACGCAACTTAAATAAATTAAGCCACACGTTATACTTGCTATTCACGATCAAGAAAAGGAATAATTAAAGAATTAAACAACAACCCCTACTTTGGTATAAGGTTCGAAGTTCGTTCTACGATCCGCGGAAGACGACGTCGTGGAGGTCGGGCGACGCGGTCGTCGTTCGTCAAATTCAACGACGAAGAGGCGCGTCCGAAGAGGCACGTCGTTGGCGAATCCTTGTACGCCGACGAAGGTTGTCCGAGGAAGGTGCGGTGTTCTCTCTCGTTGACACCGAAGACGAAGAAGAGCGGAGCGGCGTTCTTCGTCGGAACTTGAGCGTTCTACGTCAAGTCTCGAGGAAAGTCAAACAAAAAGGAAACAACGAACTCAAGAACCCTTACCTCGATAGTCGCACGTTGACGGAGTCGTGGAATATCGGTGTCGATTCCTTTGACGTCGGAGGAAGAGTCGTTGTCGATGGCGTTCGTCGCGGAAAACCGTCGCGGAAGAGATGACGCGGAAGAAGTACGTCGCGTCGCGGATACGGCGTCGCGGGCGGATCATGTTCTTCGGCGGAGAAGTTCTTCGTTGAAGAACGACGTTCTTCGTGTTCTTCGTTGAGTTTGAAGAAGAAGAAGAGGAGCTCTCCACCTCTCAAGAAGACAAACGATCAACCCAAAATAAAATAAGCTACACCTTATTTTATTTTCACTTTGCCAACCTTTCAAAAAATCAAAAGTTGAATTCAATTCATTAATTAAATCTAGAGTTGACAAAAATAAATGAAGAGATAGGTTGGCAAGAAATAAAGTAGGGAAGAGTTACGTAATTAAGAGGGGGTTTAGAGGGGTTAGGGAATTTGAAAAGAAAAAGGGGTTCGTGTGGGCCCCACCACACTTAATCCTCCCAAGGGAGGTTAAGTGGGTGTGGGTCCCACTTCCAACCTCCTTTGGTAGGTTTTTAATAAGTTAAAATAAAATTTGTCTTGCACAAATTTTATTTAACTCAACTGAACACCCCAAAACTAATTTTTAACTCGCAACAAACACAACTCCCGAAAAGGGCTCTTTAAGGGAATATCGGCGCTGCGAGTTCATCGGTGCCCTCGGATTTCAATTCCGAGCACCGGATCAAAAGTTAGGAATTCCCGCTCGTTCGTTCACTGAACGTACCCGAGCCAAACTTCGGAAATTAATTCCGGGCACTCCGGGCCTCGGAATCTGGTGCCGTCTGAAACCGCGCTCTTGTAAAATTCTAAAGAAAATTAAGAAAAAAAATTCCCTTGAATTTTAAGGGTCTTTACAGTTTTGGAGATTATTTTTCTAGCATCCTAATAAAAATCATGTGAATCTATGGTTAACGTTGTGAATAGATCAATATGATAGAATAGAACCGTATTTATAGATGTTAAGAAATTTATATTAAATAAGGACCTCTGAAGAATAGGAAGTTTAGCTTCTTATATTGATTTACAGAATATAGAAGTTACTATATGGTAAAATCATCTATTGAATTATTATCAATCAAAAAGATAATAAAGATATATTATTTAAGGTATGTCTTCTGGAACATTGAATATTTGTTTTCATTACTGAAAGAGAGGTCCCCAAAAGACATATTATCATAATTTGAAATAGACCACTTGATTTATTTTATCAAGAAACCGATCTAATGTATTAGATAGTAGCATAAAAATACATTGATGTTATTATACTCATGTGGAATCACATATAAAAGATTAATGATATTCTATCCATTCTATGGGAGTGAAAGTATGTATATCAATTTATGTATCTGGAAATTGTTATTTCATGTATCTTTTTGATGATAAAAATCTTAACATTAGAGGGAAGGGGGAATTGAAAACATAGTCGAAGAGTAGATGTGTCCTTATATTGATGTATGTGAAACATGTTCTAAGTCCTTGAAATAAGAAAATTTCCATTGTTCATATATTTGAATGATGTTTTAGAATATGTATTGTAGAAGGAGAATGAAATTTTAATTGGGGTTCTATTATCATTGAATGTGGTGTAAAATATGGGTCATTATAACTAGCCTAAACGGAGGTGGGAGCTCCACATACATAAATTTTATCATCTAGATTTTTTTAACTATTGAATAACTTATTTGGAAACCTTATTGGGAAATGAATATATATTATATTTGTTAAATCAAATCCAATGATATATCATTGATGCATTGAAAAAAAATGTTATATACTCAAGGAGAAATAGAATATATCATTTAATATATCTGTGAGAGAAAAATGTAGGATTCTATATATGGTTTATATAGATGTTATGGTACTTATAATAATTTATTCTCATAAAATATATAGGTACTTTATTAACATTATTTATGATTCCAAAAAGAAATTGTGGTTATAATTTTAGAAACATAATATTTAAGTGATGGAAATCATCTATTAATAGAAGGATTTTTTGAATAGATAAACATGAGGCAAGATGGGATATATGAGGTTTGAAATTTTTGTGAGTTTAGATGAATGTTTTTTCATAAATTCAATAGACACAATGGTATCTGGTTTGAGAAGAATATTTCAAGTAAACTGAGAAAAATAGTGCTTCCAACATAATGAATTGAACGTTAATATAGAGAAATTTTTTTAAACTACTATATTGTTGAATTCATAAGAATTATTGGGTAGTATTTTTTGTAAAAAAAATAAAAATTATTTATAACTCTATCAATACCCGTTGGATAGTGGTTACTGGAATAACTCTAGTCTAATTAGATACCAAAAGATTCTCACCACTAAATATTTGAATTATGGTCCAATATTCATGTAAATGAAAACTATAGAGATGATATTGAATGAAAAATTAAGTAATTATTTATCATATGATTTAAAAGTGAATATGATACTTATTTGATTTAGGATGAAGAAAATAATAATTTTTTCAAGTGGTTAATATTTTCCTTTAATTAGAACATATTATGTAATAATTAAAACATGAAGGAAAATGAGGTTTATAATGAAGAATCAACATGTTATGAATTGTTTTTCTATAATATCACATAATCATTAATGTTTAGATAACCATGTGTATATCCAATGATGAAATATTTTAGGGGGAAGTTCAATGTTTGTTTGGAATGCATAGATGTTCATCCAATAGAAGATATAACTAAAATATTAAGAATTTGGGAAGCCTAATTTAACCTTTCATAAGTTTGATTTTTAAATGTTAGAGATATGTAAGAAGATTAATTTCATTTTAATTTTTCAATATCATATAGTGGTAGATGGATGGTAAAGAGGTGAAAAAATTGCCTTAAATTTTTTAATTTTAATAGATGTATTAGTATATGAATTTTAAGAATAAGAGGCTACATTGGTAGATTCTAGAAAGTGGGATTGATAAATAATTGAGGTGTTAGATTCATTAAAAGTGAATAGAACCAAGGGATTAAGAAAGTTAACACCATTAAATAATGAATATGAGGAAATATAGGTATTCTAGTTAATTGAATCATTTATTTGGAGAAAAATATAAATTGAATGTCCTATTGTGATGGGTGTTGATTAAAGTAATGTATTGACTTCTTTAAAATATTTTCTACTATTATTGAACATAAAACCATAAAAATTTTTATGCCTAGACTCTATAAAAAATTTATACCTTTAAAAAATGGTTTTAAAATTTTGTTTTCATCATGGGTATTTAGTTAAAAATATTTAAATGATGAAAAATGATTTTTTTTGTAGACAATTATAATCAGATAGTGCAATTAAAACAAAAAAATATACATTATGGCTTGAAAAAATAACTATGGTGTTATATCCATATGTGTAATTCCTATATGGATAATAAATGATTCACATAAATAATCTATGGTATTTGTTGTTATGAGGATAAATTTAAAGGAAATGATTTCATTATCCTACACATATATATTTTTGCTATGGTTTAAGTGGGTCTAAATGTTCAAAAGATTCATAAATTGGAACATGACCTGGATAAGATGTTTTAGGTGAATTATATTAGAAATGAAATGAAGTTATTAGTAAGTATTATTTAACATGATATGTAAATTAAAATCTATATATTATACTAGTGGGATTAAATATACAAGATAACTGATATATTTGGAATGTGCATATCAAAACTAGTATAAACTCCACTTATTGGTCACATAAATCATTCCAAGGAGTAGTACCCATAAACAATCTGATAGTGTAAGTATGTGGAGAAAGTTATGTATGCTTTGGAAGTTATAAGATAGATCTATGATATAGGGGGAACACACATAGATATTGATCATGGAATGGGAGTGGTCATCCTGAACATGGAAAATCAATTAAAATATCACATGTAATAAGTAATGTTCACTATTCAATAACTCGAAGGATCCAAATAATAAACTAATTCATTAGGAGTTGGTTATATTTTACTTTTTTTTGTTGATGTTTACATAATGGGTGATTTTGATTCTATGAAAAAAAATAAATTGATTTTTTATAATTTTTTCAGAACTATAGCTAGATTAATATCCAATTTATTGTTAGTGATTTAAATTTATATACTAAAAGAAGATTATATTTTTGTTATAGAAGCTAGAAATGAGATGATGTAGTTATGGAATTTAGTTGAAGAACTACTATGTAATCATTAGAAAAGTTTTCTCTACTGTGATAAATAGAGTTATATTTATTTAGCAACGGATCCATTGTTTAATTCATGAACAAAAAATTAGATATAATGTACCATTATATCTAAAATATAGTAGATGAATATATGTAATCGTTACAAAACATATCCAGAATTTATAATATACTGGTCATGTTTATGAGTTTTGGTATGTAAATACAAAAGAGATATCAAGCCTCAATTATATGTGGATGAATGAAAGAATGTGGAGAATAAAAATCATAATCGAAGATAAATTTAGTGTTATTTTTTTTATAAATATTGTTTTAATGTTGTATATTTTTTTAAATGTGAGATGTCTACTTTAGTTGATTAGCATCATTTGATATGATGGTTTAGTTCAACATGATCTTTTATTCTATGAATTAGTGGGAGTAGTGTTGTTTTCCATTATAATTTCATGGGGAAGTTTCTGAAAAAAATGTTATTCATGGGGTGGTTATTATTTTTGGGAATCTAGATTATGGAGGATGTTTAGTGTTCTATTGAGAGGTTGATGAATTACATAACAATCCAATAACACTAAATATTTCTATAAGATACAAACTATAGGGACAACACAATCAATGTTCTCCCAACTTTCTTAGAGATCAGTGAAATTACATGACAAGATAGTAGTCTATTTAAATGTAAGGTTGGGGTCCTATTTTCATGAAACTAACACTAAATATAATGAGACATATTTTTGTAATCAAAACTACTAATTTGTCACAATTTCTTAAGGTATTCCTTATGAAAAATTGGAATGGTTCAATATATCTCCCATGTATGTAGTAATTTCAATCTAAATCATATATAAACCAATTATTCTTTCCTGATTATAATATAGATTTTTAATTATTGTCATATACTAGTTAGAGTGGATATGTATTAAGTTATTTTCGACAGAGTACAATGATTTGGGAGAATTATTTTGTTCCATGTTCTTAAACACTATGCTTTAATGGTCTCCAACCTGAATATATTTCACTGAGAATTATTCTGAATAAACTACTTCTTTTTTTATATGAAGAATAATATATAGTTACTCTCTAAAATATATTCACACCATATATATAAACTATACTATAACCTATGTCTACAACAACTAGATCCTGTAAATTAATTCACTACATCACTAATGTTCATTACATCATGGATATAACCTTACGTATAGTCATATAGAAATAAAAATTCACCATCAATAGTTTATCTATTTAATAAATCCTTCCACATACATTTCTATCATAGAATTATAGAGTTATTGAAAGATTAATACATTTTCATATCCTCTGTATCATTATGTCAGAACACATATACAACATAAACACCATTTACAGTCTGATTTCTTTTGTTGTATTTTTATATTAATAGTTTGAATGGGATCCGAGATCAACATTAAAAATGTAAAAAATGGTAATCATCACTTTAGACCAATTCCAAAACCAACAAGGTCAACACACACCCTAAAACTGTGAAACCGTATCTGGACTAGTCTGCATCATAAACCACATACTGAATGTTAATTCATTAAGAGCACATGTGGGGGTTGTTTAAGGAGCAATAGTGTCCCACGCTTGATAACCACCTACATAATATGATAGTCGGTAAACACACAAAAATTCAACAAGCTACAAACTACCACAATACCAAAATCTAAAAAAAATTAATTTTCAATGAAAAACATCACTGATTCAATCACAGATACCATCAATGATATGAAAAAAATATACAATCCTCATCATTTATAATCATATAATAATTTAAATTACCACATCCAACAACCAACAAAACATTGTCTTCACTATAGGCCTCTATAATGCATCACCACCCAACTTCCACCCATGATGAACACCATAGAAACATTCCCGAAGATACCATATAGAAAGATTGAAAATAAAATTGAAAATGGAAAACAAATAAGGAAAATTGATATGGATAAAACAATGAAACCCAATAATACATCAATAAAAACTAGTTACCAACAAGTTTATGAGACTAATGATAGTATTGAACCATGAATTAAAAATATAAAATTTTTATAGGCGTATTAAAAACAATAGAATCAATAACGCATAAAGAATACCTAGCCTCAAATCCCCACCAAAAGTATAATTCCTTCACTATATTCATCGATAAAAATAAAGAATGGTATAGGAAAATAGATTCCATAAATATAATCATAATAGGAAATTAAAAGTGGATCAAAATCCTATGATGTGTAGAAGGAAAAAAATAATACCAAGAGACCTCACCGATGTAGTGAACAGGGATATTCAATGATTAAAAATTCTGGTTTGGGATCTGAATAGATAAAAAACTAACAATAAAATAGTTCAGGCGATAAAAAATCTAGAGGAATCCCCATTATTTTTTTTGAAAATTGAGAGTGGGAATCAAAATTCATTCCAAGAAGACTCGGATAATCATGTTCGATGAAAAGAAATATATGAATTATCATTAGGGTATGATGAAAATAGTGAGATACTACAACATCCACATCAATAAAAAGTGGTTAGTACTATTTAATTATCAATTTCTACCATAATACTATTTGTTTTACAAAACATGAAATCATTTATTAAAAAATCCTCACAAAATATATCTTTGATTCTTCTTTTTTCTTACCCATCCTTAAACCTGTGATTTTTTTTTTCAAACATGAGATGAGAAAAATAAATATTAGTAACGGATGTAAAAAGATTGTGAGAATCCATTAATACATGAATAATTATAAACAAATGAAATCATTTTCACAAAGAATTATTTCTCATCCATAACTAATCTTATAATGTCATTTTGAAAACATTAAATTGACATAAAACATTGAAATCATAAATAAAACCATATTAGTGACTTAGGAAATTAATTAATTAAAATTTAAACGATCACAGATACCATATGATATATAACTCTCATGGATACCTAACAATGTAACCCTCACATATCACTTATGATGTAACACTCACATCTAGCTTTGGGTGAAACCATTATAGTTACACTTGGAAGAACCATTATAGTCCTCTTCCAACATAAACATAACCAATGAAATAGAGGGAGATATAGGTCAAATAATTTATCATAAAAAAATATAAAAAACTATAACACAATATTAAACCCTCAATAATTTCATCCCAAATACATTCATTTTGAATTTTGGATAAATAGGCATTTAAAAATGGATTTTTTAAAATTATCCCTTTGTTATGGGTTTCACTTCCTAATTATTTGTTCAAACATCTAATATAATGATTTAAAAGAAGTTATTAATTTATTACAAAATGAAATTAATATTTGTAAATTCTTATATGATATTTTTCTAAAATCATTACTCTTATTTTTTGATAATATTTTGTTATTTTTATTATATCAGGTTAATATATTTCATTCCTTCCATTGCTAGTTCATTGTATGTTTTACTGTTGAATCGATGAAAAAATCCATAAGTTGAATTAAATGGTATTAAATTGTTTCCATAGTTTATAATGATACTAAATATCATTTTTTCTGATATGAGGATTATTAATTATATAAAACACCACGGAAAAAGATTTAATTTATTTTGGTGGTTTTGGTGACCATTATGAATTTATAAAAATAAATATATTATCTAGTTTATTTATTGTTTATAGAACATAAAAAATTATACAATAGGAATATGAAAATAATTTTTTATTAATAAAAATGGATATTTGACCATTATTGATGGTGTTAATGGAAAATTAAAACTCCTCATCCTTGAGGGCGATAAATCAACAAACCGCAGATGATACCTTCATTTTGAGAACAAATGGGGAGGGGAATTGAAATGATTATGGGGTTTTCCATTATAAAAATAAAATTAATGTTTATAAAATATAATATAGTTATCATTTCTCAAAAATATGTGGATTTGGTGGGTGGAAATGAAAATAAATGAGATTAAAATATAATGAAAGTGGTTTTTACCTCTTTAATTCCTCTACATGTGAACCACATTGAGGCTCCTGCATTTTGTCTATTATTGAGAACAAAGGATCATAGATTATGGGTAAATTATTTGGAGGATTATTTGGTATAATTTATAAAATAATTGAGGATTTGGTGGAATGTGGAAAAGACGTGGTGATGGGTCGTATTTAAAGTGGAGGAGAGGGGTGTTGCTTCATTATTTTATACAATTAGTATTGTTTTGGCTCTAGAATATGAATATTTTGGATTAATGAGACTAAATGAAGTAAAAAATTCATGTGAGTTTTATCCAGTGGTTCTTACATCATCCATACATCATCAATGGCCCAATAATTCGTATATTTAGCTTATACCATAAATTATCATATTTCACTATTCAAAAAAAATAAAACAACTTATGGAACATCCCTAAAAATGACCATTTCCATATTCCAAAAAAACATATAATTAAAAATAAAATTACATTTTATGAAAATAGTTTCTTAGATATTAGAAATTTTATATTTAATTAAAATCGGTATTTATTCAAAGAATATAGAATTTAAATTTATCACTGATTATATAACATTTCAAAAAATTAATTCATGACTCATAAAATTATCTTATATTACTACCAAATATTAATTTATTACTCTATTTTATTTACACAATGATTCTTTTAAATTATTATATTAATTATACTATCGTAAATAAACATAATGTTTCACGAAAATACACACTCTTTATGATTATTAAATTATTAATTTAATTATTTCAATATATGTATATATAATATTTTCCGTTATAATATAAAAAATTTTATTTTTAATCTCATATTTAAGGTTACTATTCTATTATTATAGTTAATTTAATTCATATAAATACCACATATTTCAATGTACATTTATACTGAATTTATTTTTAATCTCATATTTAAGGTTACTATTCTATTATTATAGTTAATTTAATTCATATAAATACCACATATTTCAATGTACATTTATACTGAATTTATTTATTTAAATCTAGAATAAAAGATAATTATTTTATATTTAAATGAGTTTTTAGATTTTCCTACCCTTTTAGAAATTGTTTCCTTACAATATTTATTAACGTATAAATATTTTGAGGATAAAATTCCCTTATATTATTTTTAGATTCCCATGATGCTTCTTTAACCATATGGTTTCTCCGAAAAACCATAACCTAGTTTGTTTCCTTATTCTGAAAAGCGTTCTCTCAACTTCCAAGAATCTGAAAAGGATTTTCTTTATATGAAATGATATATTCCATATGAAACACTTATAGGATTAAAACATGGGATGAATATGGAACATACTTTCTTTACATCGAAACATGATAAATATTTTCATCCTGATATAATCATGGTAGAAATGCTACACATTAGGAAATTGGTCCCACATTCACCAATTTGTCATGAGGTACAGTAAACATTTGATATCTAATCCCTTTCTTATAAAATCACACATAAATTTTATGAGGAGTGATTTTAAGGATCACATGATCACCTACCTCAAAATAAATTTTTTTCCACTTATTATCTACATAACATTGTTCCCTACTCCATATTTTCCTAATTTATTTCGGGAACATCTTGAGTTTCTCATACAAATCATCTACTAATTAAACTCTATAAACATCCTTTCCCTAACTTCATCCAAAAATGATAGCGTTTGTCACTTATTTCCCCTTATATAATCAAATTGTTGAATCTATATAATGGAATGAAAAAATGTTCATATAAATAATTCAACTAGATGTAGATGATGATCCAAAGATACCTTCTAATACATTTAACAAGCCCATAAAATTTCTTCTAATGTATGAAATGGATGCTCATCCTTTCCATCAGATTTAGGATGAAAGGACGTGCAAAAATTTAATTCATTTCCCATTGATTTCTAAAGGCCTTTCAAAATGATAGAAGTGAATCTGGGATCAACGTATGACACATGCAGAGTGAAATACCATGTTACCTAATAATATCATTATGTAATAATCAAAAGTGATGATCAATATAAAGATTATATTGAATATGAAGAAAATTTGAAAATTTAGATAGTCAATAAAAAAACCCAAAGCATACTATTTACAAGAGATTTCATTAGTTTTCCCAAAATAAATTCTAGGGATATATTTTCCCATTTCTATTATGGTACAGAAAAATGCTGATGTATCCTCTTTGGATTTTTTGACTCTACTTTAACTTGTAAAAAAATCAACCATTTCATGGTAAATTCAATAATTTATCTTTTAAATTCCATACCACCAGTAATAATCCCAATTATATCATTATATTTTAGTACCACAAGGAAGATCTGAAGATAGTGAACTATGATCATCATATAAAAATTCTTTCTTAATATGCGAATTTGAAGGCACACAAAATATTTTTTTTTCAAATCACAATACACAGTCTTTATCAAAATTAAATTCATGAAACATGCCATCCCTAATCAATTCTAATTTTTCTACAATTCAATATATTTATTCTATTCTCACATAACCCCTTTTTAGATAGATGATTACACCAAGAAAAATATATAAAAATAAATAATTTCTTACAACAAGAACATCCAGACCAAAATTCATCAAATCATAAACTAACGGTCTATTTTACAATTTGACTTGGTAAATGATGCATGATATTTTGGACTAATGGAATCTACGAATTTTTTCTCTTTTCGTGTAGGGTAATTGATCATGTAATACTAATCTTTTAAGATGACAAGACAACTTTTATGCCTCTTGTTCAATTATTTATGAGTGAATATATTATTCAAAAATTTATGGTCAAAATATATTTCACATTTGGATCCATATAAATTATATATCCAAAATTTATGACCAAAAAACATATCTATAAATTCCAGATCATATATGGGATTATTACACTCATGAGGATTCAGTTTTCATAAATAATAAGAAATTAAATGATCATTCTATATTAGAACACAACCATGTCACTTTAATGAAGCGTCTATGTACAAAATAAACTACACATTTTTTGAAGGGATAAACAAAACAAGTGAATTCATCAATTTTATTTTTACTTCCCAAAAGACATCATAGTCTTATATACAAATAAATTTAACTCATTCTCTTGTTAACATAATTAACTGGAAATATAATAGTGAAATGATTTTTAATAAACCTCCGATAATATTTTAATAATACAAGAAAACTATGAATGTAAATAAAACTTTAAGGCCTTTAAAATTCATCAACCACAAATATTTTTGAGGTTTCAACTATTATTCCAAATTTATTTACTATTTTTATAGAAAAATAATTCTTTTAACCAAGAAACACATTTTATAAGTTTATAATTCAACTAGTTTTTAAAAGGGTTTTCAATACAATACTTATATGTTTCTCATGATCCTAATATAATTTTTAATAAGAAAAAATATCTTAAATAAAACTACAAAAAACTTGTATAAATATTCATATAATATTCTATTCATTATATCTATAAATATAGTAGGGGAACTTTTCAATACAAATGGAATAACTCAAAAATTATAATACCCATATCTATTTTCAGACAATAATTTTGGAATTTAATCCTCGATCTCCTTTAGCCGGTGGTATCAAGATGACAAATCAGTCTTGAAGAAATTCTGGTATCCCTAGATCTCATCATAAAATTCATTAATTTGAGGAATTGGAAACTTTTTATTTACATCAATGTCATTAGAATCCATATAATAAATGAAAATCTTCATGTAACTTATTTATTTAAAAAAACATGAGAACCCCATGGTGATGATCAAGGATGGAAGAATCTGTTATAAAGAAACTCTTGTAACTTCTTTTTCAATTAAATAAGTTTCACATGATCCATTAGATAAAGGGGTTTCAAAATTGGATTAAAATCTGGAACTAAGTTGATGGTGAATTAAGCATCATAATTAGTTATAAAATTGGGAAAATGATTAGTAAAAACATTCAGGTTTTTATTTAATATCATAACATCATTAGTTTGAATAGGTATTTTATTTTCAACAATATGTTCACCATAACTTTTATTTCCAACTACTAATAGTTCCTTATATTCTTGATTTGTTTTCAATGGTATGTGTTAGTTCTTGAATAATAGAATAATTGTTTTCATAAAAACCACATCTTTATTTTCTACAATCAATCTTAAAATGGAAAAAAACATCCAATCCATATGTAAAATGAAATAAAACTCTAATAGGAGAAAAAAAACAAGTGATTGAAATTTTCATCCACATACTACAATATGAATATTATTCTAATTCCTTTTTACTGTAATCTACCCCCCCTTTTGTTAACCCTGAAATCTTGTTTCATTACATGTGTATTGATTTCCAATTTATATAAAAATAATTCATAAATATAATAATGTGTAGAACCTATTTGAAAAGAAACATAACAAAATCTGAGTAAAAAAAGTACCTAATACCACTTCATTTTAGGGACCGTCATCTACTTATGTATTCACATAGGATTTCACATGGCATTTTTTGTTATCATTTGGTTTTTCTATATCATACAAATCATTCATTGGGATGTTATTTTCATAATTCTCCATCTCACAAAATTTAAGAAACATTACATTTTTCATAGAAGAATTAAATTTATATACATTATCAATAAGATATCGAGCCATATTTCAAGACATACCATATAGAAAACCCTTGCTAGATTTGTTAAGGCATTCCCCCTTGTTATTTTCCACAATTATTTTTTAAATTTGATGTTTATTTTCTTACCTTTATATTTCTTTCATTGATTCATACCCATTTCCTACAATATAGATCTTTTCATATACTTTATGTCAATGTAAATGTTATCGTTATAAAATTACATTTATACCATTTTATAAAATCGATGAAGTTACTCATAACATTTTTATTCATTTGTGGTAGAATTCAGTTGATATATTGGAATTAGTCCTAATTAAAAAATGATTGATTTTACTTCAATGGCCTGGAATAAGATTTGTAGAATATCAGCCCATACGAGTGAATTTTTCTCCACAAAGGTCATTGAATCTTCTTCTGTTTTTTTCTATTAATGTAATTTGTGTTCCAACTTATGACGATCCACATTAGGAAAATATTTTTCAATTAATATCTTCTAAAATTTATCACAATAAACCCATCTATTTCATCGATATACATGATATTCTTGAATATTCAGCACCAATGGTCTACATTATTGACAAATAGTAAATATCAAGACTAACATATTTATTATTTGAACTCCAAAGTTATCAAATATCATTTCAAGGGATTTAATATACACTTCATCCATAACTAGTTTAAAGGATCCACTGAAACAAAAAGCATGTTTCCTCATAAAATGTTTTTCTATCATCATGATCCATTATATTATATATAGATATTCAATTTCAGGGATTCCAATTCCATTTATATCATATTTCAAATGATGCCATACCATCACAACCTTCTCAGTTCCAATTATTTTAATTATAGTTTACAAATTCATGAATATATCATCCTATTGGTTCCTTCACACATCAGCTTCCATGTTTCTTCTATGGAAAAAAATTCAGAAATCTATATCATAAATGAAAAAACATTGTAATATTTACATTATATCATATTTTAATTTATCTATAATGTAAAATAAATTTAATATTTTTTATAAATCTTCCAAAAGCCTTATAATATAAAAATTGTAATATGATACCAGCAAAAAGGTTCCAAAAATAAATTTTAAATAATCAAGTATATTATTATGGAATTCAATTCCACACATTCCCAAAGATCGTTTTTAGTGTTTTTGAGAATTTTATGGGATTAATAAATATCAACCCATAAGAAAAAAATTTGGTACTACTAAAATTGTATCCATTTCATCAATAATAATTTTTTTAATAAAACATGAAATAATTTTCAGAAAATTATTCACAATATTTAGATTATCTTTTTTATCTTACATGTCTTTAAGACCCATGAAAATGCATTTTAAAACATGGTATGCGAACAAAAAACATAGTAAGTTATATAAAGCTAAGGAAAAACCATTATTCCATGAATACATATAATCATATGAAATAATTATAAAAAATACATATTTTACATCAATAAGGAATCATATATTTACATTGTGAAAGAAAAATATTTTAAAAAATCCTAAAAAAATAAATAACACCTTAATGGAATCATGGGAAATTAGTTACATAAACATTTAACAGAATTAGATAAATTATTATTTAAAATACTAACATTTATTTCACAATGTGACCCTCATGGTTACCTTATCATTCAACCCACCCAACTAGCTTATGTTGTAAACATCACTATTACATTTGGAATATCTAATAAAGTCAATATAGAACATAAACATACCCAATGCATTGGATGGAGATATTGGTCCCAACATTAATCATATACAAATATTAATAACTTGAATATAAGCATAATACATGAATTAATTCATCAAAATAACAATCCTTTTGAATTTTGTAGGAAAACAATAAAAGGATTTTTAACTAAAATTTATTACCTTGAGTTTGAATTTCATCAAACATGATCTATCCTATGGTATAATTGATTCAGTAGTGTTATTAATTTATTATATAAATATTTTATTATTTTTAATAAATTATATGAAATTTTTACAACATATTTCCTCCCATTTATGGATTATATTTTGTTATTTATATTGTTTTAGATGCATTTATTTAATGGATTCCATAGTTGTTTCATTATGGGTTTTCTTATAGAATATAAAAAATAGTAGAAGTTGAGAATAATGGTATTAAAATTTTTCTAGAATTATAAATGATACCATATATAATTTTTTCCTTATATGTGGGAGATCTATTAGGTAAAGAATTAATATATGTGATTTAATATAGTTTTGTGGGTTTTTATGGCCATAATGAACTTATATCATTTTTTAATACAATGTTTATATATTGGTTATAGAATGTAAAAAAAGATATAATATGATTATTGAAATAATAATAATTATTAATAATTTAATTTAGGACCATCCATTAATGTTGTTTAGGAATATTAGAACTTATCATCCTTGAATATGAAAAATCAACACATCACGAATAAAGCCTTCATTTTTAGAACAAAAGGGGAGAGGAATAGAAATGATAAAATATTGTTAGATAAACAAAATAATGTTATAGTATATACAAGTTACTGGGATTATCATTTCACGAGGATTAGGGGAGGTGAGGATAATAAATGAAGATAATGAAAAAGAAATTAAATGAAATTAATATAAAAATAAAGAGAGTATTACCTGTTGAATTATTCTCCCCCCGATCCTCTGTGTGGATCTTACATTTGGTATTTAATTAACACCAAAGGATATTTTATGTAAGGGTGAGAAATTAGAATATTATAGGGTAGAAATTGAACAAAATTCAAGGATTTGGGGGTTTTAGGAGAAGAGGAGTTGAGAGGTGGTATTTAGACTATGGGTGAGGGGTGTTTTTATTATTAGATAAATTTGATTATTATTTGGATAAAGACTCAGAATAGTTAAGATTATTATGACTAAATTCTTTATATAATGAATATTATTTCTAAAAAATATCTTATATAAGACATACAACATCCATGACTCAATAAATCATGTATTTATCTTATACAATAAATTATTGTGTTTCACTATTCAAAAAAAATTCTAGTCTTTTATGAAAATCCAAAAAATATTTATCTATAACCAATTTTTGATATGTATACTCCAAAAATATATTTCATTTTATGAAATTTATTTTCTAATTTTGATAAATTTTAAATTTAATTAATTTAATCATTTATTCTGAAAATACGAATTTAAAATAATAACTTATATTATGTAACGTTAAAAAAATAAATGTATCATAAAATTAGCTTACAATCATAAAAACAATTTTATAAATTTATGAATCTATTTTATAAAGATAAATTTCATTTAAATTATTATTTTTAATATATAGTTTTAAATAAACATTTATGTTTCACAAAAATAAATCAACATAATTTATAATTTTAAAAACTTTTAGTTAATTATTCCAAGCTATAAATATATAATATGTTTCAGATATAAGATATATAAATTTTATTTATACTATAATACGTATGGATTCAATTAAATTAGTATATTTTCTCTAATATCAATAAATATCACATATTTCATTAAACATATATAATAAACCTCACTATTTAATTATAGAATGAAAAAAATATTTTAGAAGTACCTGCGTTGTTAAATTCTGGAGAAAAATCCACACTAATTGCTTAAATTATTTTTAATCATCTCTATTAAAAAATATATATTATTAAAATACATTCTAATTTACCAATTAAAATTATATAATCATCGAATTATATTTTTCATCTATATTAAAAAATTTATTTCTCAGTTATAAATTAAAATAATAATCCATCACTTTATAACAATATAATTTCTAATGTTGAAAAAATATAAAAATTCCCTCAATATCATATCATTAAACCCATTATAATATAAATTTACTACATATTGAATCTTTTTAATGTTTATTACATATCTTAATAACATTGAAATTGAAAAAAATTTGTATATTAACAAGGTCCGTAATAGATATGGGAATTTTGTGTCACTTAACACAATTCAAAAATGAACAATAATACTCAAACCATTTATGAACAATGTATAAAATTCATTTATAATCATTTCATCATATACATTGACCTTTACCCCTTGCCACACCTTGACCAAGGATATCTCTCATGACAGAATAATGGTACAAGGAATTCTATATGAAATGTTGGTAATGGATAATTAATTATTTCCCCATTAAATTATTATAACTCATATCTCTTAAATACTAAGAATAAAAACATTACAAATTCTTATATTACAGTATTTTAAAAAAACCCATGTTTTAACATGTCTTAGATAAAACTATTTCCTTATCAAATTTCTAATACCACAATATCATCTAATACTTCTACATCACTTCAAAAGAACACTTATGTTGAAAATTTTCTATTTGATAAATATTATACATAGTAATATAATTAAATGAACTAAAAAAGGATTTGTTAAGTTCCACTTCATACTAATTGAATATATAATATATTTATAAACATAGTGTTTTAATTATGTTTAGGGGAAACCCTACCAAGATTTAGAGGCCTAAAATACAGAACCTGTAGGCCTAGAGAGACAAAATAATTTTCATATTTGAACAAAAAACACTAAAAACCCCATCAGCAAAACATTATTTATGCATATACCTCTGACACTTGTAAAAAATGTTGTTGTCTTTATATTTCCTAATGAAGTGCAATATGGTCTGTAAATATAGAGTCATGTCTATCGTTTCCCTTTATTATTTGATGTTCATTTAGATCTTCCTAGTGATTTCTACTATTCCACTCCATTATCTTGAGGAAACTCTAATATATTCAATCCAACATATTAGATTCATCATCATCCCAAATAATGTTGGGAAAAAATCCCCAATAATAAAATTAAAGATATTTATAGAAGTAAAAACCTTATCTAGAATCTGGTGATACACATATAATTTAATTCAAAAAAACAATAAATAATAATGTAATGTTTTTATAATGAGTGTACCATGATGAAAAATCCACTTCCCAATTATTTAATACAAATAGTATTAGGGATATGAAAATTATAATAACCCATGTCAAGGATGAACAAATCCATAATGAGAATAAAAATTTGATCATTCTTAGTAATGTAATCTAGAATAAAAGCCAAGTGGCTCACTTCCATCATCCCAGTAAATGTAATTTGAACATCCAAGAGATCGTGACCACTTAGTCAACTTCACGTTAGAATAGAATTTCATAAACCTATAATTTCATTGTATAATAGATTGGAATTTATAATGTCAAAAAAATGTATTATATACACTTTTAATATTATCATTCTAAGTGGATCCACTATGAGTATTTCCCAGAGGCCTACACATGTCATTTATAGAAAATATAATTTTAAGCTCTAAGAGATCGAGATTTGATAGTCCACTTCACATTTGAAGATAATTTCATATACCTATAATTTCAAGGAAGAATAGCTTGGAATTTATAAAGTCAAAAAAATGTATTATATACCCTTGTAATATTATCATTCTATGTGGATCCACTAGGAGTAGTTCCCATATCATAAATGTAACAACAGGGTCCTGGTGATAGCACAACCACCCCACCTTAACATGTTCATCGGGTCCTGCCCCGCCAGGTACCACCAGTTGCCCTGCATACACCTGGTCCCCACCTAGGGGCTCACCCACATACCGGAATGAGTCATCTGACTAATGATTGTCCCCATAGGCCAACACCCCAACTTGAGAAGACAAGAAAAACTAGAAAGTACATGTAAAACTGCATAAAAATTCTGTGAACACCCATGAAGGACCCTACCTTATGTGTAGGTACTGCTCTTGAACGATCGCCTCTCTGGATCACCTCGCCAAAGATCATCCTCTAAGAAGTCTCCAGTCCATGTACCCTCATCCTCAGTTTGTTCTCTCTGTTGTCTGTAACAGACACAACAAGGTGTGGGCATAGCCCGTGCATGGGTGAATATAACAATACTCAGTAGGGACCCCGATACCCCTGAAGGACTCTCAAATCCACAAAGGATACAGAAAAAAACTTAGAAAAAATATTCAACGCAACTATGGTATATGCCCATACATATACCTATGTTATCAGAATATACCCACCTCACACAGGAGGGAAGAATACCACATAGGTAATACCATGATTGAATGAGTACCACACAGGTATCACCACGAAGAAAAATTACCACGCAAGTACACCATTAATATATAAGACTCAACTCAAACTAGGTATACAACATTGAAGAATATGATTATGAGGCTGACCCACATAGGATCGCTATGAATGCTAATATCTAACCTCATATTCTCTAGGCCTATGAACAAGTAAAATTCCCAGTCACAATGAAAAACACCCCAGTGACTAGACAACTCCTCCTCTAATGAGTACAGTGGCCCTGCCGTGTCACCCAGAGGTGCTACCCACTAATCTTGGACTGCTGATGTACTCCATTTGTCGTGTATCATGGGTCTGTCACATCACAGAGAGGCGCTCCCCACCATGGGTCTATCGCGTCACACATAGGCACTCCCCCTTCTAGTCTGCTGAGGTAATCCTCCTATCAAGTATCATGGGTCTTGAACTTCACATAGATGTGCTCCCAACTATGGGTATGCCTCGTCACAGAGAGGTTCTCCCACTGGGCCTATCGAGTCACTCAGAGTGAAAAAGGTCAGCAGTCGTCAAGTCTCAGCCAGTCGTAGTGTTCTGTACATAGTTCACATGGGAGGACCCCTCCCTAAGACATAATTCATACCTAAACAACCTTTATGTCACACTAAGAATTATCTCAATGGTCTAACACGTCCTAATGGACCCAACGCAACATTCGGCGCGTCAATCGGGCGCCTGATCTTTAAGTTATTAGCGTTTCCACTCCGAGGGCATGGTTGGATTCAGGGTCCAATCCAACCCATAAGTACACCAACATCATCCAAAACTCAAGTGGAGTATACCAAAAGGAATGTCTTCATCCAATGATTTTGATGCCACAAACAGTTCGTTAAACGGATGCTCGGTTCTCATGTTACGTCAAAAAATGAGAAATGGGGTCCGGTTTGGTCTGGGTCCCGTCAAACCCACTCGTCCGAACCAGGTCGCCTTGGCCCATATGGCCTGGGACATCGCGGGCCCGGCCCTCTGGGCCATGGTCCTGCCTAGCCCGCACTGGGCACAGCCCGCTGGCGTGGCCTGCTGGGAGCGGTCTTCCTGAGCTGGTGCCGAAGGGGGAGCAGACCACCTTCCGTTTGGAACTGCAATGAGCAGCGCATTAGGTGCTGCCATGTCACCACGGGACCCGATCTGGTCCCGCTGAACCACAATGGCTAGTTGGACCTCCTCCTAGCAGCGCGGTCACACAACACTGATCCTCTGCAGCTGGTCTGGTGTCGGCCGCCCTCCAGCCTCCGTCGCGGCCTAGCGGCTAGCTGTCGGGCGCCCTCCAGCCTTCGTCGTGGCCTCCTGCTCCGGCCGTGCAGATGTGCACCATCCTATGTGACACGGCGGGCTAGCATACCATCCACCACCCCTTTCTCTGCCACAACCTACGGCCCACGACCTCTTGCTAAACTGGTGGCACTGACACATGTCGGCTCACCTTCCTCACAGTCGGCCAGGTGACGGCCGCCATCTTCTTTTGCGAACCATCACGTCTTCATTCCAAGAATGAAAATTATGTCCTTTTTATATTCACAATTCTTATGTCGAGGGATCCATGTCCATATATTACACTCTTCAAAACATCGTGTTTCCTACATCATTAATTATTTGGCGTTGATGAACGCATGAAGAATGCACGAAGAACAAAATAAAAATGGGCAAGGTTTAAGTGTGAGATGATGGTCATGTTAGTTTTTCCATCATCATTATGAATCCTGAATATGAATAATTATCAATGTAATTCAATCATAATTCAATATAAAATAAAACCCCTACCTTGACGTTCGTTGGAGGTGTTGTGATGAAGGAGATGAAGTTGATGAAGGGGTGCCGAAGTTCGTCACTCCCGCAACTCAGAAATTACATATAATTTTTTTATTTAAGTATCTGTTTAAGAATTATTCATTTTTTTCAGGAGAAATGCTTTGTTGTGCTAATTAAACCTTCAAAAAAATTTGACAGAATATTTCATGCACTCCTGGACACGGAATCCTGCGCCATCAGATTTATTGTTCTTGAAATAACTCCATACAATTAAAAATATTATATGGAATTTCTGGGACAACAAATACATTGTAACTCTCAAGAATGAAAAAGGGTTAAATGACTAAATAATATGAATCATGTTAACAAGCTGAACCTTCCATTTTGGGAGCCTACCTGATTAGAAATCCACAGTTAAGTGTTCAAGGAATGCAGTAGTGATCAAGATGGGTGAAGTTCTGGAAAATATCCCAAGGTGTGTGTGAGTGAGGAAAAAGGACACTAGAAAGGATATGTGTTGGGCTTTGGGGACAGTCATTAGTCAGATGACCCGTTCAAGCACATGGATGGGCCCCTGCGTGGGGACCACATATATGTGGGGCAACTGGTGGTACCTGGTGGGCTGGGACCGGACGACCATGATTCGGCGGGGTGGTTGTGCTGTCACCAGGACCCAGTTGTTACATTTTGTATCAGAGGAGTTTAGTTCTACTGAATAACTATGACTCCGATCTTTTTTGTGATGCAATATTGTTAAGTGTTATGACTGTGGTTTTCAGTTCAGGGTGTCCAGTGTTGGTGCGGCGGCCGGCGTATCCATACAAAAGGACCCTAAATTTTGATTTCCTACTCAGCGCATGAAAACAATGATTGTGTGTGTTTTAGAAAAGTTTTTGTTCTGATTTATTTGGATCCAAATCAGTAGGTATAACTTAATGAATGTGAAGCACCTTTTCCTTATCAGGATTCCGCTGCTTAGATAGCCACCTTATATTCTTGAGAGAGTACTCGATGACAGACAACCAAGCGATGAGGCCTCGATGTAGGGCCCTTACATGACGTTAGCAACTTCGGGTGGTGTACCAGCAGCAACGCTACCCTTTGGGCAGCCATTACCACCATCTCCACCAGTATAGGATGCACGCTGAAAGAGTGCATTGCACGAGTACCAGTGGAAATGGCCTATGAGGTTTCGAGGTGAGACAGATTCTCAGGCAGTTGAGGACTGGCTGGAGGTTGTGACTAGAGTTTTCCGCCTAGTTGAGACACCAGTATAGTAGATGGTGATATTAGTTACAAGTATTTTCTAGTGAGTGACCATGATGATGGTCCGAATAGGGATGAGGCTTCAGTATAGGGAACCGTTTCCCGAGATATTACATTCGGGTAGTGTGTCAGCTATGTCACGGCCCGTTGGTTAGCAGTTACAAACGGTGGTTTAGGTAGACAACACAGGTAGGCATACTGCCTTACATGTGTTTCAACATCAGATACACCTCAGTTTCTAAGGCAATACCAACTAACATGTGGCTTAGGAATGGCATTAGGAGGTGGCTGAGAGTTCCCTAGAGCTTCTATAGCTTCGGCAGGAAGACATGTTTGTATCTCAATATTCATAGAGGCATACAAACAATTGCTGGTACTCGATGAATATGATACAATCAGTGATTCGGGGCATGGAATTAAAATACTTGGTCCTATAAAAGTGTTTCGGAATGAAGAAGTTTTAGGGATAGATAAATCTCCATGGCTGGAAACATGGAAGTAGAGTTATAAGAGAAGCATGAGGTGGTGTACATTTCAACATGTTACAACCACCCCCCTTTTTAGTCCCCACCAGGATCAGGGAGATGGAGGACAGGGGAAGGGAGTAGCTGCATGTTGTCAAGGAGTGCAACCCAAGGGCTCTAGGAATGATTTGATGGGATGTCTGTTTCTACTACTTGTTGTCGTATTAATAGACATAGGTATCAATCTTTCCTTCCTTCCACGAATCTTGTCCAAGACCAAGAGTTTTGGTTAAGCCGTTGACTTTACCCTCGCGTCTGGATAAACCATTGGAAGGAGACTTGATAATCACACATACGAAGATGGTGTAATCTGACCCTTGATGCGAGAGTTTCGGTTGGAACCTCTTGGTGGCAGTGTCAAGGCCTTACAATGTTAGTTTTGGTATGGACTGGACTTCCAAATTTCATACTCTGATTGACTGTATTAGGAAAAAGGGTTGTGGTTTACCTACAACATTGGAATGGGATTTTCCTTGGTCGGTGAACGATGAAACCTAGGCATCCAAAGATAAACTCACTCATAGGATGGTGCAACCGATCACTCTTGAGTCGGTCAGACTTACCCTTGTGGAATCAAGAGGTTTTGAGTTTTCAGTTTCAAACATGAGTGGTAGAGCATGGGGAGATATTTTAAAAAATTGTTTCCAAATTACCTCTCTATAGGGTGAGGGACTTCTACTTTGATTGGGTACTACCAGAGTTTTGGACCAGAATTCTCTAGTGTAGAGGCACCCTTGTTAGTTTTAATTAAAAATGTGGATCCTTTATTATAGAAGAAGAAGTGTCATCATAGCTTTCAAGGGCTGAGACAGAGACTGAAAAGTAGAACTATTCTACCCATGACCTAGATTTAGCAGCAATGGTATTTGTGCTACATATGTGGCTATACTACTTGTGGGAAAATGTTTTACAGTCTAATCTGATCACAGGAGTCTCAGGTATATCTTCTCTCAGAAGGACCTAATTCTGAGTCAACAACGATGTATATAGTTACTCCAGAACTATGACTATGAGATAGTCTATACTCATGGGAAGGGAACATGGTAGCATATGAAATCAGCAGTTGGTATGGTCTGTAGTTGCTGAGTGATGTGACAGAGCATCTAGTCGAGTTATAAATATCCTTCCTGGATAGATATGGAGTAGCATACCTCCAGTCTTGGATAGTCAGGCCCCACTCCTTCAGAGAGTTAGGTAGGCGAAACATGGAAACACAGGCTCCTAGGCTCGACGTGCTCAGATATCCCAAGGGCATGCACCTAATAGATTTTCTAAAGGTGGGGAGAATGTCATCATTTTAAGAGGACGTACCATGGTACCAATAGCGATATTGGATGAGGAGTTGAGGGAGTTCCATACTTCCCCTATGGTAGTACATCGTTGAGTGGCGAAGATGTACCAGGACCTCCGACGTTAGTACTGATGGAACGAGATGAAGGAAGTAGTGGAAGTGTTTGTATCACGATGTCACACTTGTCATCATGTTATGACTGCATAGAGCTGGCAGAAGTATTTTTCTGACAGGATACATAGACTGTTGGAGTTCCAGGAGGGGGACCAAATATTCTTGTGAGTCTCTCATCGATGATGAATATATTGATTTGGCCGAGGTGGAATCTTATCACCGAGGTTTATCGGTTCTTTTTTGATACTTAGAAGGATAGGAGAGGTAGTATACCACTTGTCTCTTCCATTTCACATAGAGAGGGTGCACGAAATCTTCCACATATTCCAACAGATGATATACGTGCATGACCCATATCACATCGTTGACCATGAAGATATGGACTTCGATAATGGGGTGTCATTTACTGAGGATCTAGTGGAGATTGTGGATCGACAAGAGTGGGTCCTTCTTGGGTGGTCAATACCTCTGGTTCATGTACACAGGTAGCACGAGAATCTCCAGGAGAGAACATGGGAGAAAGTGACTCAGATTCATGCTGAGTACTCCTATTTGGTATTTTTGCCTTTGTTTTGCCTTTTGGGCACGTAAATCCCTATGGTGGGAAAAATTTAAAGTCCCCGAAGTTCTATATTTTTTTTAATTATATAGAATTATTTCGAGACCGTGAAATCTAACGACGTGAGATTTCATGGCCCAGAGTGACCGAAATGATCCATCGAAGATTTGTTAAGGTTTAATTAGTGCATGTAATAAATTTTCCTAAAAAAGTTGAAAAACTCATTATCAGTTCCTCTGATCAGAAATCGGAGGGCATAGTTGCGCTTAGGATGGCGGGTTTACCCTAGACGCGACTTAATGTTATTCGGTGCAGGTTTTCTATGAGAAACCCCGAAAATGGAATAATCGTAAATAAAATAATTAAATTAAGTTATTTTATTTTTCGAATTCTTATAACTCACATACGGTAACTCATATAAAAATTCCTTGACCACCGCTAAAATCGGGAGGGTATTCTTTCCTTCAGAATATACTAACATTGGACGACACGGGCCACCAGTGAATGTTAGTTATTGTCCTTAAATAAAATAATTCAGTGATAATTATTTTATTGTAAAATCCATAAATTTTAAATGGTTCCAATGATTGAATATACGAGCGTATAGTTGGGTTCATTGGGGCGTGTTTCACATTGGTAGAGCCTAACCTTGACCGGCATGGGTTGAGGGTAACTGTTAATATTTTTCTGACCATTTTTTGAGTACGTTTATTAAATGCGCGAGAAATGTTTTGTAACATTTGAATAGGTGCTTGGAATTGAAATATGATAACTCTATTGAACTCACAACATCGATATTCTATTAAGGAGACCCCCACCTTGACTACAGTAGGTCGAGGGTTGATGTTATTTTTCATGATTTCTGTGGGAGAGTTAAAAGAAACAAAAATATGACAACAACATTTTATTTTTCACAGTGAACCCTCCTTTTTGAATTTAGAGGTGGGGACCACCAGAGAATGAATCATCCAATTTAAATATAGTGGTAGGGACCACCCAACCCTTGAACTACCACTTTAATGTGAGTTATCCATTAGAATACTCCCAACATAATGTGCCAAAATTAACTTAATTAAAGTACCAACTTTAATTGAGTTAATTATTATCTTATTAATTTGGAATATCACCTCTCACAGGAAAAATGGATTGGAAAAGGGAAGAATTTGGATAAACATACTCTTAACGATGAACTTCTCCAATGAAGAACAACTCTTTAGAACAAGAACGATGACGTTGGAGCATGGTTCCAATGTGAGTTTTGTGAGCGGCGAATGTCGGCACCCCTTCATCGACTTTATCTCCTTCTCTAAGACACCTCAAAAAAACATCATGGTAGGGGTTTTATTTTATTTTGAATTATTATTGAATTAAATTGATACTTATTCATATTCTAGATTCATAACTATGTTGGCCAAACTAACATGGCCATCATCCTGCACTTAAACCATGCCCCATTTTCTTATGTTTTTTTCACATTCTATATGTGTTCATCATTTTTACATAATTAATGATACAGGAAACAAAGTGTTTTGGTGAGCGAAACCTATGGAAGTGGATCCATTAACACGAGAATCATGAAAATGAAAACAAAAAAAATTCCGGGCTTGGAACGTAGCTATGATGGCTCTCGGAAGAAGGCGGAGGCCGGAACCTGGCCAGCTATGAGGTAGGTGGGGAGGTTCGCGTCCATGCCAGCAGTTCACCAGGTGGTTGCGGCAGCCGGTACACTGGTCGGCCGTGTGGTAGAGCGGTGGTGCGCATCCGCCCCGCTTAAGCAGGAGGTCGTGGTTGCTTGGCCGCGGTGGAGGCCGGAGGGCGGCCGACCACAGAGGAGTAGCAGCGAGCGACTGCACCGCTGGGAGGAGAACCTATTAGAGCACTAGCCGACTGTAGTGTCTCGGTGAGACACACTCGACTCCTACGGTGACATGGCTACGCCTAAGGTGCTGCACATTGCGGTTCCGAAGAGATGGGGGTCCACTCCCCCTTTAGTGCCAGCTCAGGTGGACCGCAACCAGCGGGCCAGGCCAGACCATGGTCCAGACCATCCAGCATGGACTCGGGTCGGCCCTGGCTGCATCGGCCTGAATGGGTCGAACCAGACACAGTTTCACCTTTTTGGAAATTACTTGAGAACCAGGCATTCATTTGAAGAACCTTCTAGAGCACCGAAATCCTTGAATTGAGATGGTCCTTTTGGTATACTCCACTTGAGATTTGGATAATTTTGGGGTACGACAGGGTTGGATTAAACCCCAAATCCAACCGGGCCCTCAGAGCAAAAAATTCAAATAACATACAGAACAAGCGTTCGATTGAATCACCCTTTGTTGTGTGGGATCCCTTATGATGTGGCAGACCATTGAGATACTTATTCAAGGGAATTTGGGTTGGTTGAGGTATGAATGATGGAACGGGGAGAGGGCCTCCCAAGTGAGCTATGTACGGAACCCTACAACAGGCTGAGACTTGATGACTGTTGACCATTTCAACTTGGACTGACTTGACAGGCCCAGTGGGGAGGGCCTCTATGAGACATGGCCGGCCTACGGTCGGGAGCTCCCTTGTGGGACGCGGAAGACCCACAGTACTCGGTAAGAGTAGTAACTTTGTAGGCCATGATATGGAGCACCTCGGTGTGACGCAGTAGACCCATGAGGGGGAGCACCTCTATGTGATGTGGCAGTCCCACAATACTCGACATGATGAGTACCTCATCAGTCCAAGGTTAGTGGAAGGTGCCTCTATGTGATGTTTTAGTCCAAATGTACTCATTAGAGGAGGAGTTCTCAAGAAGACTAAGTGTTCAATGTAGCGACTGGGAAAGTTACTTATTCCTAGGCCTAGAGAATTTGTGGCTTGATATCATCATTCATAGCGATCCTAGGTGGTAAACATCATAATCTTGTTTTTCATAGTTGTATACCTGGTTTGAGCTGAGACTTATATATGCATGGTGTACCTGTGTGGTACTTTATCTTCGTGGTGATACCTGTTTGGTACTCCTACCTTCTTGGTATTACCTGTGTTGTATTATTCACTCCTGTGTGCGGTGGGTATATTCTGATAAAATAGGTCTATGTATGGGAATATACCTTGGTAGGGTTTACTATTGTATCAATGTTTTGTGGTTTATCCTTTTTGGATATGAGAGACCTTCGAGGGTCTTGAGGTCACTACGGAGTATGGTTATACTCATCCCTGCAAAGGCTATGACTGCACCTTGTTGTGTCTCGTGTAGACGACGGACAATGCAGACTGAGGACGAGGATAACTAGACTGGAGACTACCTAGAGGTGGACCTTTGACGAGGTGATTCATTAAGGAGATCATTAAAGAACTATACGTACCCTTCAGGTGGGATCCATGGTGGGTGTTCACAGGAGCTGTACTCAGTTTTACTTGTACATTATTGTATTTCTTGTACATTCTAGTCGGGCATATATTTTGTCCCCTTAAATTTATTTACACACCCTTTTTACTATATGGTTTACTTTGTTCATGTATCTAGATGTGTGCTAGGTTTGTCTGAGTTTATAGTTTATAAAGGCAACACCATCCCGTTTTAGGGAATACATTTTTCAGTGCTTATCGCCAGCCCCGGTCCTATTAAGTTAGGGATGGGGTAGTCACAACACTTGTGCCAGGGGAAGGGTTGTGTAAATAAATATATTACCACATATACTTTATTCTATTAATCTACATTATTCATGAATATACTCTCCAATATTAGGGACTTGAGGAAAATTTCTAGGTGAATCATACCCAACAACATTTGGGATATAATGAGCATGATGAACCTACAAACCCTACCCATTCAAAATAAAATAATCCTACCTATAAAAAATGGGAAAAATATAACATGATATTTATAGCTATACTTAATATCACTACCAATGTATATCTAGTATACAAATATCATTATCCTTTACCTTACCCAACTCATGTTAATGTATCCTCTTTTTCCCCTTCCCATATGTCCTCACCAACTGCTCTTAGGTTGTTCACAGACTGGTAACCCTCAAACAAGAGGAGATTTATATTGAATATTGAGTTCCAATCTATAAAAGACCAAATATAAACTTAATCCAAGCCTTCTAGCACCTTCAATTAGTTTTTAGATCAATATTATCATTCCATTTCTCTGAGGAACACTTCTTTATATACTTGGACATTCAGTTAAGAACATCTCCCTGAACAAAATAATTATCCTCCCACTTTATATATAAATTATAATGATTCTGTGTCATACATAATATTGAAAACATAAAAATCATGTTTCATATATAGTCAAAATTCCAAATCACAAGGAATCGAGAGAAATATAGTGGGATACTCTCATATATAATTCTTCTCGTAATATCATAAAATATATTGCAAGGCATCACCTTCTTAGATAATGTTACTACTAAAAAATTAAATAAGGACTCAAGAAATGTTCCCCAACATTACCTGTATAGTCTTAGAGAAAATATTTATTGGGACACAAAATAATGGTTATATATCATTAATGAATATTGGATTCCAAAGAACACAACTATTTCCATAGATCATAACCCAATCATAAGAAATAATATTTATGATAATAATATTAATAATGTTAGGGTTCCACATACTAATTTGAAGAAAAAATTGCATGGAAGTGACACAAAAAAATCCCCATGATTAATATTTAAAATCATCTAATATAAATTGGTATTGGTATAATCCATAATCAATGGAAACATATCTCTTATTTAAAAAATACAAAATAATGGAGATATTACTTGATATAACATAAAAATTCATTATGTTCTACTCCCTTTATGGAAGAAACCCAAACAATAATATCGTGTTGAAAAATAATAATCAATTCCATGATCGCATCTGAGTTGGAAACCAAATGATTGAATATCTCATTCATAATGGGGTTTTCTATGTATATATTCTAGTTGAAGAGGAATAATGACTACCTATATTGGATGAAAAATCCCCATCCCTCTTATGGATGTTTGTCATGAAAGTTGTCTTATATGAGAAAGACCCAACAACTATTAGAGGGTACATAGAATCACATAAATGTTGTGAATCATCCCCCTAAATGAAATCATGTGGAAAATACATGATCATCAACAGCTTTTTTTGGTGGAATCCAGAATATAGAGTGTCCCATGTATTATCCCTATTTGTATTCATAAAAATAAAATAAAAATAAACATCTGACTCAAAAAATTAAAATTCTCAATTCTCTATATTTTTTTTATTTTCTTTAGTGTTCATTAAAATCACACTATTTTAATTACCCATTTAATGTTTCTTCCCTTAGATATTAGGAATTAAGGCAATTGACTCCATTTAATTTTAATCATTTAATTATTGTATAATGGGATTTGGTAGATTAAAATAGGGTTTGAATAATAATTTTATTTTTGATTCCTCTCCTAATTTTCCTTTCAACACTTATCCCCCCTCTCATTTTTTTGATGTTATACTAAGTATAAAATTATTATTCTATCAGATAATGGCGGAATAATGATTGAATGACGATGAATTCACATGAATATGACATCAGTGACAAGGAGATGATGAAAACGTATTGTTTCTCATAGTTTAACCTGAGGTAAAATGATATGTCAATTTACTTATCTAGTTTAGAGGAATTATATGAAATTAACATGACTTTTTGTTCTAATAACAAGATATTTTTTATGTAATATTATGTAATTAATTATTTACATAGTTCAAACAATATTTATTCTATTTATAATAGGATAGGACACTCTATGAGGTTAAAATAAATTATTCCATGAATTTTGAATTATAAAACTAAAATAGAAGTTAATTAAAACAATTATATTATTAATTTATTTGGTCCCCTAAATGAGATAGGGGATGCATGTGTGGTTGAGGAGTTTTTCAATAACTAGTGTGGTGGTTATGTTAGATAATGTGGTTGGTTCAATATTTAAAAGGCAATAACATTGGTTTGAGGTAGGATGATTAAATTTATACAACCAATACATGCGATTTTATTTTATGTGATACATTTTAGATGGAATTATTTATTGTGATTTATGTGGTTAAAATTTTATCTGGGAACCCATGTTTGAGGTGAGAAATGTGAGAAATGTTATCTTCGTAATAGTTTCATTAAGACTTTTGATTTCATTACATACACATTGAGTTATATACTTCATATGGTAAAATCTTAATATAGTAGGTGTTAATTCAAAAGTGTGCTCTTAGATATTATTAATGACTAAAATATTCTTGGTAGGTCATGTGTGACTGGATTTTTACCTTCATTAGTGATATTGTATATGGGAGATCCATGTATTTGGGTTACATGGGAATCATATGGGAATTCATTAATCCAATGGAGATAATAGTGGGATTGACCATAATAATTATTCATTTCTTAAAAATCCTAGAATAAATATTATGCTAGAATTTAATCATGGATAGGATATTGGGAAAGAATCCCAATATTGATTTTGTACATGGAGTTATTGTATGCGATGAGATAGCCTTGAGTCTTTTATTATAAACTTAATAGTGAGATGTCTAGTGTTAAAAGAATGGGAAATTTTCCTAGACCAATGAAGATCATATGAGATTATGATAAATATATTCACATGTATGGGTTATTTTGTTGTTTATAAATAATTTTAACTTCTATAATGTTTTTTTTGGAATAATACTATATGTCCAGAGGGCCTACATCACAATTTTTGAGTGTGGTGAGAGTGTTGAGTTAAAGATAGGATAGATAATTCCCAATGATTTTATAAATTTTTGTACATAATATGCTTTTTTAGAAATAGTACACATGGACATGGATTTTGTTGTGGTAGTATCTACCTCAATCATAGTGTGATGGGTAGAATTAACGGGAAATAATTTAGAAATTGTTAAAATCATGCTTATAAGTGTGATGGATATTTAATCAAAGTTTTATAAATGTGGATTCCAATAAACCTTAGAGATGATTAAATTAATGTTACAATTATATTTCAGAAATTTTTTAAGACATGACTAAGTGGATGCCAAATTATATTTTGACTACTATATTAATTTATCCATTAAACTAACTTATAACTCGAGATATTATTAGGGTGGATAAATTAACTGACATATAATACATGGGATTATATCTATATGGGATTCTATAAACCATGTGGTAATGTATGTTTATGTGGGAATCTCTCGTCCCTAATATAGTGTGAGTCATTTAAGGTTACGCGGACTAAAACCCAATGATAGATGTTGTGATGTGATATTCTATTCACTATGTCATAGGATATGAAATATATGAGACCAATATATGTACTGATAGGATCTAATTTATTGACTACCTTTATTTATATTTAGATGTACTACTTAAAAATATGGTATAACTTCAGCATTAGGAGGACCACCTATTTTGTGGTGTTCTTTCATAGATTTTGTGATCAGACCATGAGAACCATATACCAACTATTCGTTACTTAATTTATGTATGAATTTTCCATCATGGTGTCTTCTTAAGTACACAATGATGTATTTTTTTATGTTTTTATATTTAATCCACCTTTATTGGAAAAAAAATGATTCCTCTTTCTAAAAATATTAAATGAGGTATCCCATTACATGTACAGTAACAATTTCGTAAAGAAAAATGACCCATAGAAAGTAATGGCCCTGAATGAAAATAAATGATGATAACATAAAGGAATGAACATGAAATTCCAATCCTCCTCTCCAAACAATGATATTGTGAAACTACTTGACGATGATGTGTTTCCCTCACTACCATGAAGTTTCACAGCTCAAAACTAGTAAAATGTGGCACACCCCCCCTCCAACAAACACTAACATGTGGGGGAGATCCAGATGAATGTTTCTATCATACCATTAACTCATTTGATATTCCCACCCAAAAAAATCATGTAATTAATAAAATGTGATGTTAGCCTATTCCAACACAAAATCACAATAATGTAACTATGAAAAATTAAATGGAAAGGTTCCCATCCATATAGAATAAATTATGAATGATGTTTGAATTATGGATGTCATAACACCCACCCGGCTTTATTGGTCACCAACCCAATTTCACCTAAAAAATGTTGAACCCCCTTCCAAATGAAACAAATAAACGGACAATACTCCCAATGAAATATTCACCCCCAAAAAACACTCAGTCCGCAAAAATAGTTCAAAAAATTAGAAATTCAAATCCTGAAAATATCAGTACCTCAAACCACTATAGAAGATCATTGTCAATATAAATACACTAAATATAACAATCCCATAATCCTTCCCTGATAAATGTACATCATATTTTCATATATGTTTTCTTCTATTTCATATTACTAATGTCTATTAGTGACTCTGTCCTTCAAAAATACATACATTAGAGTATCCAAATGATGCTATCAAGCTCCCTACATCACAACTCACATGACCCCTCGCCATGGCCCGAAAACAAAAACCTGTATCTGACAACCAAAATCGTTGACCACTAGATGATCTTCGAAAACCACATCCAAGGACAGACTCAGAATATTTTCCAACCATATATGGTTATGCACCACTTGAATTATCATTATACCACAAATCCCTCACATGGACATCAATAAAAACTGTGATGCCCAGATTTAATTCAAATATAGGAAAGATGGAAGCCAATAAGGGCTTATTTGAAAGGTACGAAAGATGCAGATGAAGAACATCAGGCAATGATGAAGATGAGAGAATTAATTAATGACTATTAGAGGATAAAATATCCTCTACACCTGATAAAATAGATCCATAGAAATGAAATCCTCAGCAAAAAATCATTGACAATATTGAATGAATGTGTTCAATACTGTGTGAGATCTCAAAGAACCCTTTGAGTATGATTCACAATAGAAAGAGACTTTGGAGACATCTCACAACCTCATGAGTATAATACATAGTGATTAGTGTATACATGTGTTTTTTATATATTTTTTAATAGATAAATGTACATATTATTTTATTACGAGAACCACTGGGGGTAGCTTGTTGCGTTTTATGTTCACACCCAACATGTGAACAACAGATTTGATTGAGAATATATATTGATAGGAAGGTATTGAAATGGGTCCATTTATTAGTGATTAGGATAGATAATATTTCAAGTGTTATAGAAATATGATGTTGGTGTTTTCAAGGAGTGGTAACAATTTCTACATTTATTATAATCCTTTTTATTATGTTGTCAAAATTATATGAATGCAATGAAATTTATTTTAGGATGTATAATAATATGATCATCAAAGAATAATTATATAATATAATGTAGTTTTCCTTTATTTAAATATTATTTCTATAATTTAATATTATATTATTTGATATTATCAATATTATTTATATAAATTTATTATTTATGGGAAATTTTTTACGATCATATTGGGGGAACAGTCTCCTGCTATTATTATATCAATGTATGGAATCTTATTTAACAACATATGTCATATAATAAGTTCATCTGAGTCACTCTTAATGATTCCGCATGATCCTTCTGAATCAGTTCTGTATTGGGGATGTTAAAGGTTATGGTGCTAATAGAATATATGTTTTTTTCACTATTTTCTCAATAATTAATCCTGTAGAATATTTAAAGTGGATGAATTTAAATTTTCCTACACAACTAACACAAAAATATGATATAATTTATGTAAACATATGATTCACATGATTATTTTAAGATGACTTTATTTTATTTTAAAATACTACACTCTTATTGTGCTTGATATGGTCCATGGACTAATGATATAACATTATCATAAATGATGTTGTTACTGAGTGGATATTATCCTTACATTATTATAAAATACAATTACAACACTATATTTAACATGTTCCTCACTCGTAATATATGAATCCCACTTTACATCCCCTTATGTAGTGAAATAAAAATTTATAATGTAAGACCTATTAAAAAATTATTTATCTCCAATTAGAAATAGGGGGATTTCCTCCTTAAAGTAATTCTTATATAAAGAATTTATAAAATAATACATAGCCAATAATATTATAAAATCCATGAATGAATATGAAAAAGATATTATGGATTCACGATCATATTCTTAATTATTAATTTGATACTTCTTTAGATTAAGTTGGTTTTGAACATTCTTTATTTTTATATTTTATCAATAGAACATTGTCTAGTATTTTCCACAAAAAGAGAAGAAGTTTTATTTACAAATATACTCACACTCGATAATATTTGTTATATTTAACTAACGAAGACATAGTACTAATATTACTTCACATATTTTAATAAATAATAAAATCAATAATTTAATAGATAATTAAATTGTAATTCATTTTTATCTGACATATAACCAGATTAAAAAATATAGAAAACAATTTATCAAATTTTCTCCAAATTCCAAATTTATTTGTTTTTCATTCATATCCATTTATATGTTTCAATAAAATTTTATTTATTGATATTTTAGTGATTTCAGTAACTTTGGAATAGGCATTTCTCATAATTTTTTATGATCCGCAATGAAAAATAAATATCCCATAAGGAACATCTTCCCTAATTTTAATAGATCATGGAAATATGAAAATATATATGTTGTTAAAACTATTTAATGTCCAGTTAATATAATTATTCAAACATAAATAACCCTAAAAATGATTATATTACTATTAGATATCTATATGTCAACACATACACAACATTTGTAATCCATAGTTTATATTTACAAAAACATTACTCTAGATAAGTTAAATATAATCAAAACTCTTGAATATCATTTATTTAGATAACATAACTATTAATTAACCATTAATTTTTTTACTTACTTATAAACGTAATTCCCTCAACTCATCACTATTATGTCATATTTTTATGAAACATAAACAATCCCATCTATCTATTATATAGATAATTAAGTATCTATTTTACTGTAATTCACAATTTATAAACCTCACCATATAAATATCATGAAAAAATATAAAGACTAAGGATTCATTTCATAACCTCATGTAGTGTTCCCAAGATTTAAATGTTACACAAAATTATCCATGATCACTAACAAAAAAAAATAAACATTATTATTTGGATTTTAGAGGAAAATATCGGATTTATATTTACCCTTAATACTTCACTAACCATAAAAGGTCTTCTATAACATCATGATAAACATTGTAATAAGAAACTATTAATAAAAATAATAATCATCTTGCATTTCAACATGGTTCAATATATTAATATTATTTTATGATTTAATTTCTGTTTCATCAACAAGTGTCTTCTTAAAAAATTATAATATATAGTAATGTTTGCTAACTATAAAATGTCTAATGATTATTAAAAATATGGTTATTAAAAAAATAGTTACAAAATCTAGGGACACATTAATCTCATTATTTATAACCTCAGGCCCTTAAATCTCTTAATAGGACCTCGATATCCCAGAATGGATATATAATCATTACCAATACATTGAAATTATATATTAGTTTATAATTAATATTATTCATTTATTTTCACAAAAAATGTAGGCAAATAATACCCCCAAATTAAAAACACATAATTTTTTTCATCATCAATCTGACCAATTTTTAAACTTATTCATGACCTTTACTGATGACAAATTTAAATGGTTGAGTTAGTAGGATACTTCCACTCTTAATTCCTATAACACCACAAGCTTCCACGGTACGATTCTCTTTGAATAATACAGTAGCGTGTTTGTATGCAACTTCGAGATTCTAACACACCGTGACTAATCAAAGTATCCATTATAAATAGTAATACCCACTTTTTGAAATTTTATAAATTTTATAACTCACAATGAACTTCATTTTTGGAATTTGAATATCGAAATTAGCCTAGGGTGAAAATTTGGTACTTTTCAGATAACTTTTATATTTTGATGAATAGTAAAAATTACTAAATATTAATTAAAAACGTTTTTTTAAACAAAATAATTAATAGTGATAAATTATGAATTTGAGTGGTTATAAAATATATTTAGAATAAATTTTTACCATTTAATACTATGTTTTTCATTTTACATAATTTCACATTTAAAACGAACATAAACAAGTTTCATTCATTTGATAGTTATTATCTCTTAAAAACATGCTTTTTGTTTTAACAACGGGAATTAATTTTAAATTAATTTTTTCCGCTTTTTTTTTTAAATTTATAAAAATGGATTCCATATTTAGGATCAGGAGGTCCAAATTTTGTAAATAGGTAACTTTTATTTTTAGACATTTTGAATAATTACTTCGGTAAATATTTTATTTACCAGGGATAAAGGGTAAATCTGGTAAATAAGGGTAAAAATAATATTATAATAATAATAAATTACCATAAAACGTGTCATAACCTTATTTATTGATAATGTCCGACCATGTCCATATTTTGGTTGATTTTGGGACCCCATGGATCCACTTGTAAGTGATAATGACACTTTATATTAATTATGTTAAAGTAAATACAAAAATGACATAAGCATATATCTTTTAGAAATCAAAATTTCACATAGGGTTATATATGTTATATTTTCGATTATAAATATTAATTAGAAAGAAAAAAATATTTCCTAAATAATGTTATTTTATTTATAATTTTTTGACATTGAATAACTAAATTTATTAGGGACACAATAATGATGCAATATTTTCATTATTAATGAATGAATCAAATAATTATTTTTATAAATGTTAAAATAAATATAATTTGAATGTTTTGATGCCATAAAAGAATTTTATTGGTTATTATGAAATATTAGGATATATTAAATGAATTCGGTTTGAATTAATAAAGTTTTTATGAATTTAAAAAATATCAATTATTAAATATTGTCAAAATTGACATAAATGTGTTTTTAAAACAAGTATTATATTATTAAATGGTATTCTATTACTAAAAATATATGGTTCGACCAAAGGACTTATATAATTATAGGTGTTTCATAAATGGACAACTTGGGGGTATCTTGGATTTATATAGTAAGTTTATTAACTATATAATATAAAAATACAAAGTGACATGGTAAATGTCAATCTCATTAACTAAGAGTTAAAATTAAAGAAGATGTTAATATAATGACCAAAACCTATCTAAAATATATTTTATGAAATTATTTAGACCCAAACCCACCTTAGACTTTGAATAATTTACTTTTGAGCTATTATAAACTGAATTTGAATTTATTATAAATTAATACTTTATGTTTTTTCAAAAGAGCCCCTCCTCCCCCTTATAAAAGGACACAACTTCTAACCAATTCGGAACACCGTCAAAGCCTTTTGAGTCGGACAAACCCTACCCAAATACTCTATCAACTTCCCTAAATTCAACATATTTTCCATAGTTTGATCAGAAATCCAACCTATGGAACACTTTTGATCAAATTAAAAAGAAGAACATGAAGAATAGGTAATGTTTTCACCAAACTTTTTCAAGTTCCTTTCTTCTTCAACTTCTTCTTTCTTTGTTATTTCCTTTCTAAAATAATAACTCGTGTATATTCAATATACTGTGATGTTATTAAAAATATGTTACAACCATATTCAGTATTTTGTCCATCCTTTAAATGACATGTCACCATACGTGTGTATGTACGGCTTACCGTCTCCACGTCGTGGTGTAATTGTTATTCAAAAACATTATTATTTGGATTGGTATGATAATGATATTTAATTGATTTAAATACTAAATATAACTTGATAATTATTCTTTATATAAAATATACCATCCAATTATATATTATTTTAATATCAAAAGAATGATATTGTCGCTCGTGCGTACGTACGAACTACCGTCTCCATGAAAATGATGAGATTTATTCCCCATCATATCCATTCAAGACTAAATTTCAATTTATGATTAAAAATAATGTTGAAAGACTTAATATCACTCTGTACATGAATAATATACAACCAATCCATAACAAACACGGCTTATGTAACAAAAAATATAAAAGAAAACGAATTAGTTAACACCCAAAACGACGATAATACTAAGATATTATTAACAAAGAAATGATAAAAGATTATATATGATATCATATTAATGTATATGATTCTTGTAAAACATAATAAAAATTATTTTACCATTATATATGAGGTTAACCTACCCTCAACCATGTAAAAGTACAAGGTGAGGGTTTACTTCACAATATCTTCATTATCTGAGGTTGTTTATACGTAATTATCTACCGGGACATCTTTATCATCAACATCCATGTTTCTTAAAAATGTATTTCAAAGCATTCTTACTATTTTATAGAGTAAGGGTTAAATTCATTTATACCCTTGTTGACTTTTATAATATGTTTATAAAGGAATCTTTGCAGCGTTTTCCAAACAAGGTCCCTTTAACCTTTTCGAAAAAATTATGATAAGAATGTTTTTTATCTTATACAGCGGGTGTGGCTATTTTCCGCCGTTATAAAATCGTACAAGCTTCCCTTACAAGCTTATAAAAATATATTGAAATTTAATGTTTTCTTTTATAATTATGTGACATTTAAAAGATTTCAAAAAAAGAGATATTTCTCTCATATATTTTTGATTTCATCTATGTCGATATCCTATGATAGATTTTAAACTTATTTGAAGTAGATTTATTATGATAGAAAACATCCATATTTTATTAAATGTTTTGTGATATGTTTGATTGTGGATGTTTTATTTTTATACCAATCATGGTTTATGGATAATGTATTTACATTTCGTATGCTAGTTTTAATACAAATGTTTATGTTATGTTTAAAATTTTCATCTGGTAATGCATTGGACATAATAAGTGACAGGTGGAGCCCGCTATAGCTCCTCGATGCATCGGTAGATCTAATGAGACAAACTAGTGTCTTGGACTAAGGCCTTGAAAAAAATATTATTTGTAGTCTTGGCACAAGGCCTTGACTATGTGGTTATGATAGTCTGGAATTATGCATTCCTTCATTATGAATGTGGTTATTGATATTGCATGTGATTATTCGAATAGTAGAATATCCATGTGAATAATTCAATGGAATTATTTCATTTTATTTCATACATTTTATACTGAAGAACAAGTTTAAAAGGATTTTGTTTTAGTTATACATTGCCCTAAATGTTTATGTTTATTTATAAAAGATTCTTCTATATTGTTATCCTTACTGAGCATCTGAACTCATCCTTTTTAATGTTTTATTTTTCCCAGAATGTGAAGAATTATTTTATGAATGACCTACAAGGAGAGTATGAGGGGGTTATGTAGACAATTTGTTGTTTTAGTTTTAACATTATGGTGTAATGTAAATTTTATGAATGTATCTAGTGTTTCCAAGGCTACTAAACTAATCATTTTTTCAAGATTTGATGTTTTGTGATCATGCCAATGTTATGTAATAATGCACATACTCTGAGTAACTGGGTTCGGGGCATTACAATTGGTATAAGAGGATGTTTAGTAAAAACATTGGAAGCTAGTTTTAGATAAACTCTGATTAGAGCACATAGACCTAAGATGGACTTTGAGGATTAGTATAGAAGAACTTCCTATAAATTTTGTATTGTAGAGATTTTGTGAGTTTTCTGAGAAATACATCCATTTCAGGATATGACCAGGCAGTGGTGGCTCTGGCAAAGATGTACCTAGGGGTAAATGATGAAAACACTGATTTGAGATAGACTGAAATGGGAACTGGTGCACGACAATGGGCCTTACTGCACTCTTTGTTACGACACTCTCGGGGGATATGCTTAGGATAATTCTCATTTTCATTACAATCCATTATAAAGTGTTTATGAGTATATACTTTCTCAAAGAAAATATTTTTTATGATTATGGATTATATCCATAAATAGTTCAATTTATGTTAAGTGTTTTACAAGTGTGTAATTATGTATATTCATTCATAAATTAATCTAGTTTATGTCATTGTTAAGAAATGGCGCCTAGTGGAATGAATGGAAACTGTATCAATGCGTGCACTACATGTAGGTATTTACCTCCTGCTCTAGATAATTATAGTGGAGATGGTGATGCAACTGGTGTTGATCAGCTAATCACCAAACTGGGACAACTCACTCAGGTTATGAATAACAACCTTACCCGTATGGAGCACCATGATCTACAGCATGGAGGATCAGTGTTAGATACCTTAATAAGGCAGCAACCACCAACATTTAATGGGAGTAAAAATCCATTAGTAGCTGAGCAATAGATAAGTTCCCTAGAGAAAATATTCCATTCCTTGGGAGTAGTGAAAGGGAAAAAGTTATCATGGTAGTTTACAACCGCATTGGAGATGTTGGTCAATGGTGATCATTGATTCAAAACACGAAGGAAGATGATGAAGTATAAAATATTTAATGGAGGGTGTTCATTGAACTTTTATTAAAAAAAATAATTTCCACGTGACCATCGAGCAGATATGGAAAGGCAATTTCTGAATCTAAGGCAAAAGGAGGATGAGAATTTTGCAAAGTATGAGGCTAACTTTAAAAGGATAGAAAGATATGGTTGAGATTATATACGTAACCCAATAAGTAAAATTGATTGTTTCATTGATCGGTTAATACTGTTTCTTCGACGTGCATTAGTCTCACAATCCTTCTCGCAGTACGAAGACATTGTCTCTTATGCTATCATGACAGAAAAAGAATTCTATATGTCTTATGACATTAAATCAAATCCATAGAAGAATATATTTATTTATCAATCTAGAAATGGAAATAAGGGGAAGAAATGAAAAGTAGAATATCCATCCTGCAGTAAATGTGGAAAGAAACAACCAGGTACTTGTTTAAAAGGAATGGGAGTCTGTTACAAGTGTGGTGAAAAAGGTGACCAAGCACATTATTACAAGGGAAAGAGAGTTGATATCAACGTGGAATGCTATAATTTTAGAGAGATGGGTCATTATGAAAATGAATATCCTAAGCGTCAGGGGAGCTTATCTCAGAAAAGGAAAAGGGATCAAGGCCAAGATTATGTTATCACTACTACTAAGGTAGAAGCTCCGAAAGACATGGTGGAAGGAAATTTAATGGTTTCCTCAAGTTTAGAAAATGAATTACTTGATTATGGATCATCACATTATATCATATCCTCCTAGTTTTCTAAGAAAATTAGGTATTTCCAATTTGATTCGACAAGGGAGTTGTCAGTTAAAACTCCTACGGGAAGTATCATTGTAACAACGTTTTGGGAATCAGTCCCCATTAGAGAACATAAATGTTATTTATCCACTGATCTCATTGTCATACCTATGATTGAGTTTGATATAATCCTTAGTATGGACTGGCTTTTGGTACATGATGAAAATATTTATTTTATGAAGAATGAGGTTATGATTTTTGATGATGATGATAAGGAACACCTTATATTTATAGCCGAATCATCACCACTTAATTCTTATCTATATCCACCCCTAGTAGATCAACTAAATTCAATTATTAGGGAGGAAGAGAATGAAATTATTGTGGGTGAGTAAAGGAATGTTCAAAGATATGATGTACCTATTGTGAAAGAATATGAAGATGTGTTCCCGGAATATTTACCAAGACATCCTCCAAAATGAGAAGTTATGTTTTACATTGATTTAATTCTTGGATCATGGCCTATATCGAAGACCCCTCATAGAATGGACACTGTGGAGTTATTTGAACTAAATAAAAAACTAGAGGAATTGAGTAATAAGTTATTTATTTTCCCTAGTGTTTCTCTAAGGGGATCCCTTGTTCTTTTTGTTAAAAAGAAATAGGGATCTATGAGGTTATGTATTGACTATAGGGAGATCAATGTTATAATAATAAAGAACAAGTATCCCCTACCTCACATTGATGATTTATTTGACCAACTGCATGTAGCTCAATACTATTCAATGATTGACCTTTGATCTGGATTCCATGAGTTGTGTGTGAAGAAGGAAGTCATTCCGAAGGCAGTATTTTGAATCAGGTACGGGCATTACGAGTTTACATTAACGCCTTTTGAGATGACTAATGCACCCTCTGTATTCATGGATTTAATGAACAGAGTTTTCAAGTAATATCTCCATGATTTTGTAGTGGTATTTATGGATGATATCTTTGTATGATCCAAAAGCTATGATGATCATTAAAATCACCTGCGTATTATTCTGAAGACTCTGAGAAGACATGAATTATATGGGAAGTTTAGCAAGTGTCAATTCTGGATTCAAGAGATTTATTTCCTTGGACATATTGTCTCTAAGGATGGAATCTCTGTTGATCTTGCTAAGTCATGAGATATCCATGAATGGCCATCACCAATGAGTATAACCGAGGTACATAGTTTCATTGGTTTAGCAGGTTATTATCGACGTTTCGTCCAGAATTTTTCCCGATTGGCTAACCCATTAACAAAGCTCAAACATAAAGGGGTTAAATTTGTTTGGAAAAAATAGTGTGAAGAATGTTTTGAAGAATGGAAGAGAAGATTAGTCATTGCTCTAATATTGAATCTACCATCGGGGAATGATGGGTTCATTATTTATAGTGATGCATCGAAGAAAGGTGTTGGTTGTGTCCTTATGCAGAATGATTGAGTTACTGTCTATGCATCATGACAACTAAAAATTCATGATAAAAACTATCCCACTCATGATCTTGAGTAAGCTACTGTAATATTTTCTTTGAAGATATGGAGACATTATCTCTATGGTGAAAAATGTGAGATATTTACTGATCATAAAAGTTTGAAGAATATTTTCTCCTATAATGAACTCAACATGAGGCAAAGGATGTGGCTTGAACTACTCAAGGATTATGATTGCATGATACACTACCACCCGGGGAAGGAAAATATGGTACCAGATGCTTTGAGTAGAAAAGATCGTGGGGTTTTGAAAAAGATGAGCTAGAAAGGGATCCTATTTTCATGGATCTAGTATAGATGGATATGAGAATCACCATCGAAGGTGAAACATCAATACTTCTTCAAATGGTTGCCAAATAATCTTTACTTGAAATGATAAAGAGTTCTTTGGCCGATGATGAAGAGTTTAAATAGAAGATTAAAGTTGTGAATGATGGGAGATTGATTGACATTGTGTATGATGATGAAATTTTGAAATTTGGGAGGAGACTTTGTGTTCCCGATATACCTGATCTAAAAATGGAATTGTTGGACGATGATCATAGTTCCAATTTATCTATACACCATGGGTGAACCAAAATGTATAGGGATTTGAAGGAACATTTTTGGTGGGACAACATGAAGGGGGAGATTGCTGATTTTGTGTCATGATTTTTGGTTTTCCAACAAGTGAAAGCTAGAAGGCAATAGCCAGGAGGAGTCATGGAACCTCTTCCCATACCTGAGAGAAAATGGGATAATATCACAATGGACTGTGTCATGGGACTACCAAATACTCCTAGAATGAACGATGCAATATGGGTCATTGTTGATCGTCTTACCAAGTCAGCACATCTTCTTGATATAAGAGAAGATTTACCACTTGAACGTCTAGCAAGGCTATATATTAATGATGTTTTGAGACTTCATGGAGTAACCCTATTGATTGTATCTGATCGTGATCCTCGTTTTACTTCAAGATTCGGGAAGATTCATAAGAAGGCTATGGATACTGAACATTGTTTGAGCACAGCCCACCACCCTCAAATAGATGGAAAATCAGAACCGACTATTCAAACCTTAGAAGACATGATGAGATCATGCTCACATGACTTTTAGGGTATGTGAGATCAATATTTACCTCTAGTGGAATTTTCCTATAACAATAGATTCCATTCAAGTATTCAGATGCCACCATATAAAGCGTTGTATGGAAAGAGATGTCACACACCAAAATGTTGGGATGACGTTGGTGAAAGGAAACTTGTAGGCCCAAAACTGGTGGTGGAAATGATGGAAAAGGTGATGGTAATCCAAAACCACATCAAAGCAGCTTAAAGTAGGCAGAAGAGATATGTCGATAATCGAAGGAAGGATTTGGAATTTCAGGTAGGAGATCATGTTTTCTTGAAGGTATCTCCATGGAAGGGTGTTATACTTTTTGATAAGAAATGAAAAACTGAGTTCCAGGTACATCAGACAATTTGAAATTCTAGAACGAATTGGGGTTGTAGCTTACTGTTTGGTAATGCTACCAAATCACTCCAAAGTTCATGATGTATTCCACGTATCACTGTTGAGAAAATACATGCCTGACCCAATGCATGTACTCACCTATGATGAATTAGAACTGGAACTAGATCTGCCTTATTGCGAAGATCCCATCAGGAATCTTGATACAAGAGAACAAGTGCTGAGAAACCGGACGACTCGTCTGGTAAAAGTTTTATGGAGAAACAATAAGATGGAAGAGGCAACATGGGAACCTGAGGAACATATGATAAAGAACCAGCCGAGTCTTTTTTATAAAGTAGTATTCTAGAATTTTTTAGGATGAAATTATTTGAAGGAGGGGAGAATGTAACACCCCAAGCTTCAACGGTACGATTCTCTTTGAATACTACAGTAGCGTGTGTTGTATGTAACATTGATATTCTAACACACCGCGACTAATCAAAGTAACAGTTATGAATAGTAATATCCACTTTTTGAAATTTTATAAATTTTATATCTCAAAATGGACATCATTTTTTGGAATCAGAATATTGAAATTATCCCAGGGTGATATTTTGGTATTTTTGGAATAACTTTTATATTTTGATAAATAGAGAAAATTACTAAATTTTAATTAAAAACAACTTTTTTAATCAAAATAATCAATAGTGATAAATTATGAATTTGAGTGGTTTTAAAGTATATTTAGAATATATTTTTACCATTTAATACAATTTTTTCCTTTTTACATAATTTCATATTTAAACCGAACATAAACAAGTGTCAATCTTTTGATAGTTATTATCTCTTAAAAACACACAGTTTTTGTTTTAACAATAGGAATTAATTTTAAATTAATTTCTTCCACTTATGTGTTTTGAATTTATAAAAATGGATTTCATATTTAGAATCAGGAGTTACACATTGTGTAAATAGGTAGCTTTTATTTTTATATATTTTGAATAATTACTTCGGTAAATATTTTATTTACAATGGTTAAAGTGTAAATCCAGTAAATAAGGGTATGAAATAATATAATAATAATAATAAATTACCCTAAAACGTGTCTTAACCTTATTTGATGATACATGCCCAACCATAGGCATCTTTGGGTCGATTTTGGGACCTCATGTATCAACATGTAAGTGATAATAACACTTTATATTAAATAAGTTAAAGTAAATACAAAAGTGACATAAGCATATATCTTTTAGAAAAACAATTGTTACATAAGGTTATATATGTTATATTTTTGACTATAAATATTATATAAAAATCTAAAAATATTTACTACATAATGGTATTTTATTTATAATTTTTATACATTGAATAAATTTATTTATTTATGACACAGTAATGATTTAGTATTTTCTTTATTAATGAATGAATAAAATAATTAGTATTATAAAAGATAAAATATGTATAATTTGAATGTTTTGATGCTATACACGAATTTTATTGGTTAATATGAATTTTTAGTAATTCTTAAATTAATTTTTTTTTGATTTAATAAATTATTTAAGACTTTAACAAAAATCATTTATTAAATATTGTCAAAATTGACATAAATGAGTTTTTAAAACAAGTATTATATTATTAATTGATTATCTATTCCTAAAAATCAATGGTTCTGGAAAAAGAATTATAACATGATAGGTGTATCATTACTCGACCACATGGGGGTATCTTGGATGTATATAGTATGTTTATTAACTATATAATATAAAAATACAAGGTGACATGGTAAATGTCAATCTAATTAACTAGGAGTTAAAACTAAAAGATAAGGTTAATATAATGACACAAACCAGTCTAAAATCTATTGGTTGAAATGATTTTGACCCATCCCCACCTTATACTTTTAATAATCCACTTTTTATCTATTAGGAACCGAATATGAATATATTATAAATTAATATTTTATGTTTTTACTAAAGATCCCCCCCTCACCCTTATAAAAGGACATAACTTCTAACCAATTATTCACACATTAAAAGCCTTTTTTTCTGCCAACCCTTGCCCAAATACCCTCTAACATTCCCTCAGTTAAATATAGTGGCCTTATTTTGGTCATAAAGCAAACCTATGGAGCCCTTTTAATCGAAAAAAAAGGAAGAACCCGAAGAAGATGTAATGTTTTCACCACACTTTTTCAAGTACTTTTCTTCTTCAACTACTTGTTTCTCTGTTATTTCTTTTATAAAATAATAACTCCAGTATCTTCTATATACTATGATGTTATTATAAATATGGTACAACCATATTCAGTATTCTATCCATCCTTTGAATGACATGTCACCATACATGCGTACGTACGAATTACCGTCTCCACATCGTGGTGTAATTATTATTCAAAAACATTATTGTTTGGATGGGTATGATAATGGCATGTAATTTATGTAAATAAAAAATATAACATGAAAATTATTAAGTATATATGATATACCAACCAAATAATATATTATTTTAATATCAACAAAATGATATAGTCGCTCGTGCATACGTACGGACTACTGTCTCCACGAACGCGATGAGATTCATTCCCCATCATATCCATTCAAGAATAAATTTCTTTTGATGATTAAAAATAATGTTTAAAGACTTAATATCACTCTGGACGTGTATAAGATACATCCTATCCATAAAAAACATGACTTATGTATCAAACCATATAAAAGAAAATGAGAAAGTTAACACCTGAAACGACGATAATACTAAGATATTATTAACAAAGAAATGTTAAAAGATCATATAGGATATAATATTAATGTATATGATTCTTGTTTAATTTAATAAAAATTATTTAACCGTTATAAAGGATGTTTAACCTACCCTTAATCAAGGAAAGGTACAGGGTAAGGGTTAATTTCACAATCTTCTCATTATCCGAGGATGTTTATACGTAATTATCTTCTAGGACCTCTTTATCATCCACATCCATGATTCTTAAAAATGTATTTCAAATAATTCTTACTATTTTATAGAATATGGGTTAATGTAATTTATACCCTTTTTTAATTTTATAAGATGTTTATAAAGGAATCTTTCTGTCATTTTCCAAACAAGGTCCTTTTAACATTTTCGACAATATTATGATAAGAATGTCTTTTTTTTTCTTATACGGAGGGTGCGGCTATTTTCCGCCATTATAAAATCGTACAAGCTTCCCTTACAAGATTATAAAAATATTTTGAATGTAAATTTTTTCTTTTAAAATTTGGTGACTTTTAAATTATATCAAAAAAAGAGATATGTCTCTCAAATAGTTTTGAATTCATCTATGTCGACATCCTATAATAGATTTTAAGCTTATTTGAAGTTGATTTATTATGATACAAAACATTGATATTGTATTGAAGGTTTTGTGATATGTTTGACTGTGGATGTGTTATTTTTATACCAATCATGGTTTATGGATAAAGTATTTACATTTCGTATGCTATTTTTAATACAAATGATTATGTTATTTTTAAAAATTTTATATGGGAATGCATTGGACTTTGTAAATGACGGGTGGAGCCCGCTATAGCTCCTCAATGTATCGGTAAGTCTCATGAGACAAACTAGTGTCTTGGCACAAGGCCTTGACAAAATATTATTTGTAGTCTTGGCACAAGGCCTTGACTATGTGGTTTTGATAGTCTGGAATTATGCATTCCTTCATTATGAAAGTGGTTACTGATATTGCATGTGATTATTAGATTAGTAGAATATCCATGTGAATATGTAATTGGCATTATTTAATTTTATTTCTGCTATTTTATTCTGAAGATCAAGTTTAAAAGGCTTTTTTTAGTTATACATTGCCTTAAATGTTTATGATTATTTATGAATGATTATACTATATTGTTATCCTTACTGAGCATCTAAACTCACCAATTTCAATGTTTTATTTTTCCCATAATGTGATGAATTATTTTATAAATGACCTTCAGGGAGAGTATGAGGGGTTATGAAGACACGATGTTGTTGTATTTTTCACTTTATGGTGTAATGTAAACTTTATAAATGTATCTAGAGTTTCCAAGGCTACGAAACTAATCGGTCTTTCGAGATTTGATCTTTTGTGATCATTCCAATGTTATGTAATAATGCACCGACTCTGGGTAACTGGTGTCGAGGCGTTACAGTTCCTTTTATATATAATCTACCAATTTAGGTTTTATTGTTAACTTATATATTAATAATAATCTATCCCTATGTGGGATAATTTATATAATCAGTTATTTTAATAAATGTTTCCTTTTTTAACCAATAAAATGAATTGGAGTCATTAATAAAACATTGACAGTAAATCCATTGAATCTAAATAGTGAATGGGATTGATATTTTATCAAATCACCCCATTATCTAATTAATTTTTTATGAATCCTTGTTACAAATAAAAAATTTATTCAAAAATAATACAAATTATAGAATGTAATAGTGAGAAAGAAATTTATATATAAACTGAATCAAAATAATGTGATTTTAATCAATTATATCTAATCCTATTTTAGGAAACCAATTTTACGAAATAAGGAAAACTAACATAACCTCAAATTATTATTTTAATGTTCATCTCATATTTACCAATTTATTTCATAAAATTCATCCCCATATCATATATATATATATATATACCCTTTTATATTCATAAAATAATCCCACAATCTTTTAGAAATTTTAACATTCTTGTTTGTTAATAAAAATAATGTATCAAATTTCGGGATATAGTATGAATCCAACATGCCAAAAAATAATCCCACTATCTTTTATAAATTTTAACATTCATGTTTGTTAACAAAAATAATGTAACAAAGAGTGGGATATAGTATGAATCCAACATACCCCAAATAAGAAAGATGTGTAAACTATATTTTTTGTACTTCCCATTCAAATATCATTCATGATTATAATCATATTATCTCCAGAAACATTAATGAAATATATTTTTTTTATCATTTTTAATTTTATCATCATAATTATATTGAACTACATACACTTATTTAAAATATATATTATAATGTATATACTTAGAAAATAGATATTTTATAAATATTTAACAAATATAAAACTCATGAGTAACAAATTGATAACTGTTAAAAAATATTTATCAATAAATAATTTATGAAAAATTATTATTGTGTATCTCCCTCAAAAATATAATGTTAGATAATTGAAAAAACATTAATTAAAATAAATAAACAACTATGTTTGTACTATTGTTTATATTTTTTTATAATACACCAAAAAGAATCATATTTTTGAAGATAATATAATATATTATAATTATCTCTTATAAATTACACACCTATATTATTTTAAATAATAAAAAATAAAAATAAATGAGGTTATCCTTTAAGACAATATCTATAGTGAGTGACGTCGTTGAGAGTATAAAATCAACACATAAAATCATCACTTTCAATAAATACCATTGGATATATTTTTCAAGTTAGTCTTATTTTTTTACTAACATGGATTTCACAGACCTAAAATTATTCCATTAAATATATAATCTTTTTGTTCAAATTGATTTTCTCTATGAATGCTATTTTCATATTATTTATTATAATCATAACACTTTTACTCTATACATTATTTTAAGTGTTATTAAATTTTATAAACTTTGAGAGAAATATTATGTCAAAATAAATAACCCTTTTATCTAATAAAAAACATCTTCCATAAGTATTATAATATATATAGTTATAATCTATCAAACATTTAAATCAAATTTTTTATAAACAAAATCTATTCTATGAAATGGATTTCATTCCTAATGAATTTTAGTTCCTTTAAAATAACTCATAACGGGTCCAACTATATTATAGATATAAATTACAATTAATCACTTCTCTATAGAAATATCTTTTTGGAGACATGAGACAAAATATTTTCTAGATCGTATGGTTAATATTTATTGTCCCATAATACACCCAAATTAAACACAATATTAGATTTAGATTTCTTCACACACTTATTTTATCCCCAAATATCATGAGAAATGTTAAAAATTTTATATGATCATAAACATTCATTTTTTTCATAATTACCATCATGATGTTATGTTTAACATATCCTCTTGAAATAATAAAAAATAATACAATACATACAAGAACCATTAAAATTTTTTATAATATTATTTATTTTATCAAATTTTTTGATAATTATATATTTTCTCCCACATTATTTTTGAAATATTTTTCTTATTTAAAAGGAAGTATAATTTTTGTAACAATGTGATTTAAGGACATATACTATACATTACATATAATAACAATTAAATAAAATTTTTTATACACTCAAGGTGATTATATCAAGAATAAATTTCATGATTTATTGAGATAAAAAGGAGTAAAATTGATCTATTATTGAGTAGAATTTTTTTATAACTTAAATTTAATCTCTCATTGTACAATTGTAGGATTTATTGAAATTTTTATGGACCAATATATCTTGAATTATTATTAAAAACTATATTATAAATAAATTAATCATTATAAAACTATGGAAATTTGAAACCAAAGATTATCATTATTACATTATATATGGGAGTAGCTATTATTTTTGATTTTATACCCTTCTTACATTCAGTTTGATATCATAAAAAATACTCACTTCTATAAATTATTGATTTCCAACATTATATATCTAATAAAGATAATAAATTTACCATGGACATTTTTTTATATTTTGATAATATTTAACAATATATTTACATTTTTATCAGATGCCAAAAGAATAAAATAAGTTTCCATAAAGGAAAACCCTTAAGTAATAAACGATTTCATTCCCCTAATAAATAATTAATTATTGTTAATTTTTTACAATAATTTTCTTCATAAATACACTCAATTTATATTATTTGAAATTAATATACATTTATATTATATTAATCATCTTTATTTTTCATAATTTTACTATCCATTTTGATAATAGCGTTTTATGAATTTTCATTTCATGTAAAATATTTTGAACATGTAAATTATATCCTTCTATATATTCTTGATATGTACTCATTTAATATTTTATAGCATCCTCGTCGCTTGAACCATCATTATCCTATAACAAAAATAAAATAATTTTGTTGTTATATTTGTAGTTTTCTATTTTAGATTTGTAAGAATAATTCTAATTTCATTTGATTCATATTCATTGCAATAGACACTTTTTCTTCTAAAATGTTATTTTATTTCATTCAATGAATTCATCGACCTATTATGAAATATATGAATTTCCAAAATTTCTCTTTTAGGTAACCCTTATAAATTTTTCTTATTAGAATATCTATACTATTTCTCATCTGGTAATTTGTCTATATAGTTATTTCAAGGACAATTCCACCATCACATGATAAGCAATTAAATTGGAAAATTCTCTTATATATTATCTTATATTCTATGAATTTCATTGAGATAAGAGTTACCATTTATATATACTTATTATCAAATTATATTTATTTACATCAGTAGAAGGCACTTATTTCTTTCCATTAATTATTACATTTAAATCAACTTAATGTATATTTAATTTTCCAATTCCATATTATTTTAAAAAAATTGAGCCTTCCTCATCAAATATTATATTATTATTAAATATTAATAAATACTAGGAAGTTTATTTAAATAATTTATAATATATATTGGATTCTTTAGAAGAAATCATATTATAAAATATTCTAATGTGTTCTTGATAATAGTTTATTATTTAAAACATCGACAGTGAAATCCATATATAGAAAATCATTTGTATATTACATATGGTCTCAATAATGTCTCCCAATGACTACATGATTCTTTTATGTGGTGGGGGATAAAATAATATTTCAAGAATCATTTCCCCCAATACATAAATCAATATAATGTATGTAAATAAAAAATACATATAAAAATAATTTGTAGGAAAATCAGTAGTTTAAATATATTTTTTTTATTAAAATCGCAAATTTATGGATAATTTCTATTATTCACCCAGAAATAAAACTAGATACTAGAACCCTAATCCATTAAACACTTCATCTATAACTCTAAATTGATAAAATTTATCACAAGAAATGAAGAAAATATTATTTTATATATTGACCTCATGTCTAATCATATCTACATGTTGACTGAGTTCAAATACATTGAGTGAGTATAATGTAATTGGAATAAATTAAACATTCATGAATGTGTAATTTTATCATAGAAATATTAATCAACATTGATATAACCAATGTATTTTAATAAAAAAATGGAATTTAAGTTTAAAAATCCATACTCTTCTAGAAAATAAAAACAATAATATTTGATTTCAAACAATCCAAAAAACTTGTTTCCATCACGTGAACATATTTTTTAAAAAACACATCAATTTCACAAATTCAAAGAAAAAATTCATTTTTCATATCCCAATTGAAAAATATTATTCCCTTGAATTCAATGGAAAATACCTATTTTCAAACATTTAATAACAAATATATATTAAAAAATACTACCATGCTAAGGAATACTTGTGTATATTCTTAATTATATTGTATTGAATACTACATGATGGGATTGAATCCATTTATTCTATATTATGATTAAAATATTATCAAGATAAATCCTTATATTTAAAATTAATAGTAAAAAATTTGGGATCCATGATTGATAATGTTATGAAATGATAATGTAAAAAAGGATATATACCTATTGATGAAATAAACAAAATCACATAGTCTATTAGATATAAATTATATTTATTCTAAATAACAATCCATTGTTTGTTAATGGAGGGCCCCTAATTCTACTCATTGGATACCATAAAAATAACAATGTCTGTATGGGGATTCTAAAATAGGGTTTAGAAGATAATGAATAAATTACAAGAAAAATCAACATCATGATTCCAAATAAATGTGGTTAATATACTCAGTGGAGAAAACTATGAGTATATGAATTTCAGAAATAATTGGAATTACATTAACTGTTAATGGTTAACTGACATATTTATCATGGAAATGAACCTAAATATATAAAATATAGTAGATATATGATCTCCAAGCATTGTTTTCCCACATGGTTGAGGAATATGTGTTCCTCACTATAGGACCCATGTTCCATTAAATGGTATTATTTTTGAAACTAAAACATAAAAAAATAGAAAACATACCAATATAACAAGATGTGTTACAATTCCTATACTCTTTGACATTTCATCCCATAAAATTTCACATGGTATAATCATCATCAATTAAACATTAACCTTCTGAGATGAAATCATATGATTCCATATCAATTTAACCTATTTTTTCATCTCTCCCTTCAAACATGGTCCCACAATATCCATCGTAATTTTATCAAAACACGATAATAATGATTGAAATAGTCTGTCAAAAAAACACAAAAATGATGTCATATAGGATAATGACAAATAATCATGATTATAAATAATAATCCATTAATGAGGGATAAACCCCTAATGATATTTCAAAATCAAGTACAGAATTCGGAAAAAGAAATCCAAAATACAAATAATCAACTTTTTTCTCATCCAACTAAGTATAATACATGATTCATACCATCATCAACATCGAAATATTATTTTTATGTCCCTTCTAGAATATATATGTAAATTATGGATAACTCTTTATGATGATAGAAATCAAATATCTTTAAATACAAATGAACTCAATAAGATAAATATCTTACTAATGGTACATTAAAAATATATCCCATATATATCTGAATTGATATTGAATTTTGAGTAGATACACTATAATCCTTACAATGAAATTCTATCAAGGTGACCCTTGTGACCTAGTGACAAAGTGCACAGAAATAGTCAATTATTTTTATCATAATGTTGCGAAATTATAACAAAACATTCTTATACATTGATTATATACCATCATTTTTTGGTAAATTAAACATTGTGAAACAATTTCATTAGTTATTTTCATTATTCTAAACTACTAAAATTTTTGATGGATATATTTATACATCGTTATAGCTAAAGTGTACACATCCCAAATATAATTATATAATGATTTCAAATACTTTCTCATTTTCTCTATAGGATTATCCATATTTCTTTATAAATAAAAATCTAATCTACCACAATTGAGTAATAAGAGACATAACACTCCACTCTTTTAATGATCCCTTAAAATGTGGATTCAGAAGATTATTTTTAAATGTATCCATGATAAAATTTATTTTTTAGTGGTGAAGGCAATGTGGATATCAATGGAATATAGTTACTCATCCCATCACCACTCCCAAGGGATCAAAATGTGTTTAGAGAGCTTATTGCTCATAGTTTTTTTGTCATAAATGATGATAAAATAATCTCAAAAAAAGTAATTCCACTAACAGTTAATATAATTCATCAAAAATTATAGTTAAACATCATGGTTAATATAATTATTATCATGTTTACTAAGCTGTTTGGAACTGTATAATGCTATATAACAACCTTGAATAAGGATGTAGAACAGTCTTGATCTTGATGCCTTATAGAAGACAACAACGTCCCTGCAACACTTATTTAGAGTCAAAACTGTTGATGAAGTCAAATGATGTTTCAACTAATCTAATGAATTATAAAATTTTAAATCTATAATAACATCATTGTATTCTATGTTATACCAATAAATGGGGAATCCAACCTCATAAAATCATTATAGATCCTACAAAAATATATGTCCAATCCCAAAGATAACTATATCTCAAAAAATATTACATAATTTATCCCATGTCATAATGGCCTCGACATTCTCAGGATAAACTAATATGCCATTTTTTGAGACCATGTTTCCCAAGAGCCTAAATTTTGAAATCAAGAAATTACATTTTTAATGCCTGGAATAATGTCCTTGTTATCTCAAATTCTCTATAATGCCTCTCAAACGATGCACATGATCCACCAAACATTTTGAGTAATTTATGTTATCATCTACAAATACAACCAAATAATAAGAAAGTTACAAATTAAATTTCTTATTCCAAGGTTCCATAAAAACTGAATTATAATTTGTCTAAAAAAATGTAATCAAATATAATTTCAAAAGGGCTATATCTACTTTATAAGGTGTTGTTACAGATGTCAGATTCTTTAATTCTCAATTGGTGATAATAATAATGAAGCACAATATTTGAGATATGGTTATACCAATTCTATTAATCATATAGATCATGAATATTAATAAAATTATTTTTCTTCATTACGTTGAATCAATTAAGCTTTTAGAAATTAACAAATTGGGGAATTTTCCAATCAGATTTCATTTTAATGAGATTATGTTCCACAAGTGGTGACACGCTCATGAAAATGAATCTATTCATTAGAATATAATTAAATATATTTTTCGACACCTTATTATTTGTAGTTCTATATTTTATGTTGGAAGAAGCACTAATAGAGCATAAGGTAAAAATAAAATATAAGTATCCAAAAATCATATGAGTAAATAACCAGTTAAATCAGATAGAAACATGTTAGGAATCATGATAAAGACTATATAAAGATAATAACTCAAATATAATCACTCCATCTAAAAAAACACATATATTAACCTTCCCAACTCAAGAAAACAAGGTACATCTCTACTTTTCCTTAGGCCCTGCTCGCCATGCAAAATATAGAAGACCCCAATGAAAATAGTAAATGTGACATAATACAGATAATAGTATATCAGGATATTATGAGATATGATCCAATCTATCCAATGAATTTGTTCAAGAGTTTTATTCTTGAGAACATGAAAATTATAGGAAGACGAAATGATTAATAAATAGAATAAACAGTAAGTAAAACAAACACCATTCTCTCTATTTTATATGTGGGGTATAGTAAAATTTATAACATGTGAAAAAGTATCTACATAATGATTTAGTAGGTTCATGATAGGAGTTGATATAAATTATTAAGATTATCTTGTATCATGTAAAAGAATAACTAATGTTGAATTCATACTGATGGTACATCTCGGAGTCTCTAACTCAACCTGGTTCTTTTAGAGACTCTTCTACTGGATGAAGAACCATTGTTTCATATAACTATGGATGTTAACCCTTAGTTCCTGAGTCATATGATTATACTAAAATATATTTAGGATATGGTGACCTCATTCCACTATATGGTGTAGAAAATATTTGACAGAATATATGGAGGTGACCGAAGCCTATACAGGAAGTACACATATTGGGTTATTTAATTCAATCCTATTTCAAATGAACAATATTTACACACTAAAATGATGTCATTGGGTGTCTACCATGCCCTATATGCCGTTTTGTTGAGGACTATGACATGATATGCCACAAAAACTTCCTAATTAATATATTCATTAATGAAATTAACATAAATACAACTTGGTGAAATGGGAACCCCTGTAAACCTAGGATTATTTGATACATAATTCTAATCCATTAAAACTATATACAGTTCATTATCCCAAGAAGTGATATTAATAATAAATACACGAGGTTGAATGATTTACTAAAGTAACATCTCTAATATTTGATCATTTATTTTCCTATTAGTAACTACCTCAACAAAAAACTATATAAGTTTAGAAAAATGGATCACGTATTATTTCATGGTCATGTAACATAGTTGGAGGCTGAAATACTTAATGAATTTCATTAAGACCAATGTTTCTAGAATAATTTGATCTTTTGAAAGTGATATAGAGTATTTTCACTCAAATATCCAATTTTTAAATGGTGACCATTGTATCCCACTATCTCCTACATGTTCCCTTATGGTTGAATGTAGCACATTTTACATTTATAACTTTAGGAATTACCAAGATCATAAAAACATGAACTATTATTATCATTTAAACCTCACCAATAATAGGATCATTAGATCCTTGGAATGATCAGTGATTATTTTAATTATCTACTTAGAATAATCTCTAGATTCATACCTTCAGGGATTGACAAGTAGACCCAAAAAAGTAATGGGTATAGATACCAGTTTTATAGATTGGATAATAAACACCACTATCTACAGAAGATTCTAGTCAAACAGATGATTCACCAACTATAGATCGCTATTATATTCCTCTAATGGCCCATTCCAATGAATTATTGGGTAAGTGATACTAAAAATTATTAATATTCAGCACTGAAATATAATTGAATTTTACATTAAAAGTAGAAACAATAGTGATAGGAAAATGAATTTCCTCACAAATAATCAATATTGGGATTTCTACTAACTCAAATAAATGGTATGTGGTGTCTAAAACAAGATTTAATAGTTCTTTAATGACACACTTCCCAGACACTGATGGCAATATACAGTTTGTTATAATGTTAGATGAAAAAACAATGACTCATAACTAGAAAATAAGTCATAAGAAACCCTACCTCATGTATTATGGGATAACCTATATATAATACCAATACTAGCCAATGATTAGAAATTTATTCCTTTTATTACAATTATTTATCAACCTTCCATGATACTCATGTACAGTAATAATTGAGATGGTCATGTTGTGTACTAAAGGGAATTTTTTATCCCCATTTGTTGGAGACTAGCACCTAAAATCATCAAGAATTAAAATTGGGATATTTATTTAGAAAAAATTCATGATAAAAGATTCAAGTCAGTATTCCAATACCACTAAAATAGAATATAACAAAATCAATTAGGTAGAAAATATAACAATTAGTAAATAAAAAAAGACACAACATATATAGTGTAAATGTTTGAAAAACCAATGTAATGGGTGGATCACATCTCCTCTCACCACATCCATCACTCCACGTCCCAGGAAGCAAGTACATATTCCACCAAAATGTGTAACATTCTATTTTATTAGACATGGTATTATATAATCTATAAACACCAGATAGAGAATTTTGTGTATGAAAAAATGATTCTAATATGATTCCACAATAGAAACCTGCTGAATTTACATAAGAACAAACCATTTATTGTTTCAATTTAGAGAAAAATGTCTTCTATTGGAATTTAAATTTTATTAATGTAAAATGATTTCAATTCCAACAGATTAAATATATATATAAAAATAATATTAATTATATATTTTATATAAAAAATAACCTCACAAATAAAAATAATGATCAAAGATCAATATATGTTTTATACTCAAATCAACACCCCATTAGGGGATCCATCATTGGAAATCAATCAACACCAAATTTGGGGACCTGTTGAAGTGCCCAGATCAGTGTGAATCACTGAGAGGGGGATGGGGTGAATCAGTGATCCTTTAAAACTTTTTACTAATTGATTCTTAATCAATTAAACCTCTATGGCTGGTTAAAGCCTCGATCCACTCTTCTTGTATCTCTCAACCTTTCCCGGATAATGCAGTAATGAAAAGGCACAGGACACAAGGATTTACAAGGTTCGGCACCAAAGGCCTACATCCTTGCCATGCTCTCTCAGCATGGATTCTCCCATTATAATCTGTTAGTATTACAATGGTCGATACAGAGTCCCACTGTATCTCTCCTGAGTCCCACAGGAGGTTCTTTATACTGCGTCCCACAGTGTTACCAGAGTCCCACTGGCCTGCTCCAGAATCCCACTGAAGACTTCTTCTCCCTGAGTCCCACAGGGTCTTCTCTTGGCTGCTCGAGTCACACGAGTAGCTCTTCTTCACTTTAAGCTTCTTCAAGTATCCTCAGCAGTCTGGGATAAAGACTGCTGGCCTTGCTCTGTACCTCTGATCACTTGTGATGATCAGGATCTTCTCAATCTACTGAAAACTCAGACAACCATTCTCTTTAACTTCAGTCTGGCTCAGTCTCAGTTCACTTCAACTTCATGCACTGAATGCATGGCATCACAATATCTTCAAGATCTTCAAGTCTTGGACTCCTCAGATGCACACCACTGATTTAGCACTGTTCACGTGTGCACGTGCATGCATGCATGCATGCACTTTCCCTTTCCTCTTCTTGGTGCAGTAGACCCACAAAGGGTGTAATCACTTTTGAGCACACACCTACTTCTCAGACTTCACACACTTTATGCAATTAGCATACACACTAGAATGTGTGTTATACTTTAGTGTGGATGTCCTCCCTTTTCTTCTTCTTGGTGTATACACACTTCTTAGTGCACACACCTAGGTTCGGCCACTTCTTTAATTTGCACACACAAATTCTTCACTTTGCACACACTTTAGACTTGGCCTATTCTCCTCTTCTTGTTGCACACACTCACTTTTGTGTTCTTTTAGTTTGTTCTTCAAGGTATGCACACACAAGGTCACAACCCTCGGCCTCTTCAAATGCACACACTTAAAGTGTGTTTTTATTGTTGTTGCACACACAATTTGTTCTTTCTCTTTTAATCTTCAAGTGTGCATACCCAACAAGGGCTACGGCCTCTTCTTATTCTTTTTGCACACAAGGCTCAAAGCCTTGGCCTCGGGTTCTTCTTCTCCACTTGGCACTCAAAGGGTGCAAGGGCTCGGCCTTCCTCCACTATTTGCACACACACTGCCCACGGCCCCTTCTCTTCTTGCACACACACAAGGCTACGGGTCCTCTTCTGTTTTTGCACATAAGCACTAAGCCCCTCGGGTTCTTCTCCACTTGACACATCTACTGCCCGAGGAGCTCTTCCTTCACTTGGCACATAAGCAAAAGGGTCTCGGCCTTCACTTGTCTTCAACAGCCACACAAGGATTGAGTGCACAAGGTAAGAGCCGCGCAAGCACTTGGGTGCACAAAGGCCGCACAAGACCTCCTACCCGCGGGGCGCGCAAGTGCAAAACCCGCGGGATCTTCCTCCTTCTGCGCAAGGGTGCGGGCAGAGAGGGAGCAAGAGACTCGAGCGCGCAAATATGCGGCTCGGCTCCTTCCTGTCGCGCAAGAGAGGCGCGCAGGGAACACTTCGGGCCTCGGGTGGCACCGGGACAACAGCCGCGCAAATAATTTGCGCGGGGCTTCTACTTCGCGAGGCAGAGGCTTCGCGGGACTCTCTTCAAACTTTCAGCGCATCAGCAAGCGGCACAGAGGGCTCGACCTCATTTTTATAGGCAGAGACTGCCTCAGATTATCCGCGTGCAATAACTTCAAACACCCGTGATTTTCGGATCTTCAAGATTTTATGAATCTTGATTTTCTCCTCTGTTTCACCGCGGGATCTCATTTTTTCCTTTCCTCCTCGTGCATGCGATTTATAATGCATGCACGGCCTCTGTTTAGGCTCATCCCATGCAAACCATAAACACCTCGGTGCCTCGGCAACTTCGTTTGCCTCGGCCGAACTCGAAATGCTCCCCTCGTTGCATGCATGCATATTTTATAGCATGGCTGTGTTCAGTACATCCAGACGAACTCAATGGACCCTTCGGCGTTGAAAATGGTGGCCCGGAGCTCGAAATCGGTGCTCGGGTGGCCTCTGGTTTGACGGCGGCTGCGGGTGGCTTCGGGGAGACCTCGGACGAGCTCGAGGTAGAGGAAGAGCTCTCGGCCGTCGGATCGAGCGATCAGAAGACTTTGGACGGCCGGATTAAATCGGGGGCGCGGAGGATCAGATGAGCGGTCCAGATCGAGCGCGCGATTGCTCGGACGGCGGAGATTTGCTCCCGGTGGAATTTGCGCGTCCCACATCGAAACGCCGCGGGATTTTTCCGCGGTTTATTACCCTGCCGCTGCCCGCAACTCCTCAGTTGCATCTTCTCCCTCCACGGTGCCGCCCCGCACCGTGTTCTCCCTGCGGGTGCGCTCTGCGCCCACTCTTGCTCCCGCGGGCGCGCTCCTAGCGCCCACTATGCACACACCGGGTGCGCGGGCTTCACCACCGCGTGCCCTGCGCTCCTCCGGGCGTGCCCCAGGCGCCCACTCGGTTGTCTTGGGTGCGCCCCTGCCTCAAGGGATGCTGCCTTGGCCTGAGGGTTCCCCATGGGCGTGGTGACCTTGAGTCCCACATGTGCCTTGGGTGATGATCCTCGGCTGGCCTCCTTGGTGGCCAATTTTTTTTGGCAAAGGAAGGATGAATCCTTTGTATAAAAACAAAGTACTCCATATACAAATTGCCAAACCAAGTGCCATTCAAGCCTTCTTCTTCCCATCTCTATGCTTCTTCTTCTTACGAATTCCTCCATTCATCCTCAACATTTATTTATTACTTAGGAGTGAATTCTTGAAGGTTCTCCATCAACCGAACGCTTGAATCAACATAAAATCTCCAATGTGCTTCATTGATCCAATTAGAGATCAAGTTGGATCACTTCCAATTGACATGTACTAAGAGTTAGTACATGGACTTCATTAATGCACATCATCCACTTAGTAGTTGTGGATGGAACTCCTTTCAACTCCTCATGCATTGTCACTACAATGCATGGTCTTCAAACAATGTTGTGACATTGTATCATCGTGATACAAGTTCTATGAACTTAAAGATCAGCTCATCAATCGTCTGATTTACATGGAGAATGTTTCAACCATATTCTCCAATGCCACTTAGTGAATCTACTAAGTGACACTCCTCTAAGTTCCATGGCCATTCTCCTTCACCACCAACACCATCACAACCTTTTTCATTCACATCTTGACAATCCTTGACTTCCATTCATTGTAAGACAACAACATGCCTCATTGACAACCTCATTGACAACAAATGCAACACAATGCACTTCAATCTCCCCCTTTGTATTTGTTGTCAATACACTCCTTCAGCACATATGAATGGGTCAATATGTGTGCCAATATTTCTCCCCCTTATTGGAAATCAAATGCAAAGGTGTGGTGTGGTTCTCTTCCAAAAATATCTTCCTCCCATTGAAAAGTATCTTCTTGAAAAACACTAGGAGAGGGATGATGTCACATGTTCTCTTTAGCAAAGAACCTTTAGTAAATCAGCTCTAAGTCTACTTGGGCTAACCCGGTGTAGAAAACAAGAGTGATATGACCAAGGAATTCAAAGCTGTCCAAAATTCACTGTACATGTGAGATCATGCTTAGGGGTTTGAAAATTTTTCAGATATAACACTTAATTGCTAAATCCTGCACATACTTCACAAAACTCATTAGAAAGTTCAGTGCAATGATAAAGCTCCCCCTTTCATCCATTTGTCTTCAATCCATACTCCCCCTTAATTGACAAGATAAACTCAATTAAGAAACAAGGGATGAAAGTATGATTGGAATACCTTCAGCTTTTCTCAAGATAGTATTAAATCTTAGAATACCATCTTCTCCAGATTGGCTCCCCCTCAAGGGGTGCACTCCATTCCTTCCAAACCATCCTCCATCTGAGAATGATCATCATCTTCAATTCCCTGCAATGTTAGCACATGTATATACCAATGTATAAGGGAATAAGATGGAACCTCCTTGGTTCATCAACGTGAACAACAAGGTTGAGAAGATTCTCTCAACCGAGATGTCCCATTTTCACCAGTCTTCACACTTGCACATTTGATCTTCATTGATGATTGTGCTGGTGTGGATCTCAATACATCTTCATGTGAAATATTCTTCTACCCTTTTGCTTTAGCAATTGCCAGAACTTCATCTTCAGCTCTTTGTAGATCTTTGGCAAGTTGCAACTGATTTGGCCATATGACTAGTAAGTCACTTGGAAGTGTGGCCTCAGTTCTGGATATTCCACATGGTTCTTTGGATGCTGCTAAGCTACCTCTCTTAGGCAACTTATTTTCAACCAATCCCTTCTGCTTCTTCTGGATTGATTGTCTGTTTAAGTGCAGTTGGCTTCTATTTAGTTTCATGGCTTCTTTACAAAGGTCCATGATGTGTCCTTTCTTTCCACAGTAGAAGCATTTCTTGGTGGTCCTTCTGGATGCATCACCCTTCTTGGATTTCAATTCCAAGGACTTCTCTTCATTCTTCAAACTCTTCTTGGGAGCATCTTCCACTTTTTTCTTCTTGCTTCCCAAGGATTCCTTTTTAGCCAGGTTCAGTGATCTTCTCTTCTTTTCATCTTTGAATACAGTTGGAGATTGACATGTATCATTTTGACCACTTTTGCAACCATCCCAGATGTTGTCAAGTAATCCAAATCTGTTAGCAGTAAACAGATGTCTCTGGACCTGTGGATGCTGCTTCTTTTCTTCTGGCTTGCTCCCCCTAGGCATGGGCTTCCTCTGTGCTTTGGCATTCAGTGGATTGTACCAACAATCCTTTGCACAATGCCCATACCAGTTACAACACCAACACTGACCCACAAATCTTGACCTCTTCAGTCCTTCTTATTGTTGGGTTCTTGTCTTGAATTGTTGTGCTGCTTCAGAAGAGCTCTGCTTCTTCATTTTCTTCATCCATACTTGTTTGGAATCATTCTTCCATCCTGCACTTTTAGTAGAAACACTTTTAGAAACATGAGTACAAGATGGTATGGATGGTACCTTCTTGTTAGAAGTTGTTGCTCTTTCACTAGAGGATGTCTTTCTTTTAGAATCATCCTTCTCAAGGCATACTTGAGTAGCAACATTTCTCCTTTCAGCTGACTGGGAGGCTTTAGATTTGGGTGATTGCAGATTTTTCAATATCACCTCTAGTTCTAGGCATTTCATGTTAAGGGAGTTCTTCTCATCCTTAACTGTTCTTAGCCTTCCTTCCCATTTCTCTTCCAGCTGTTTCATCTGGTCTTCATGCACTTACTTCATTTCAAGCAATGAGTTGTCCAGCTCCTTCACCCTTTTGACTTTGTCTTCTAGTTGAGCATCTCTGACAACCATTGACACTTTGTGCCTCTTTTCCAGTGCATGGAAAACTTATTTGACCAATACTTTAAATATTTCTTTCTCAGAAATGATTCTTTGCAATTCTTCAGCAGTGTCTTCATATCTTTCATTGCAAAGAGATACTGTTTCATCTTTGGCATTTACCAGCTTTCTGAGAGTGTTGGTTATGCCAACCCTTTTAGCCAGCTGATCTTCCATAGCATTGGCTTCTTCTTCTAACTGTGATTTTTCTTCATGAAGATCATGGATGCCTGTAGCTATACACTTTGCCACTTCCATGGGAACTATCTTCTGAAGATATTTGAGTGCACTCTGAAGAACATTCATTGTTTCAACTTCATCATAGCTAGGACAAGCTTTCTTCATCTTCTTGGCCTGTTTCTTCTTTCTATTTTTCTGAGTCTTGGCAGATATCTCCATTTGAGGCTAGTCACTCATTTCCTCAAATATGCACTTCATAAAGACTCCCTTGGAGTTTTTAGAGGTAACCTCCCTCTGATACCAATTGAAGTGCCCAGATCAGTGTGAATCACTGAGAGGGTGAGGGGGTGAATCAGTGATCCTTTAAAACTTTTTACTAATTGATTCTTAATCAATTAAACCTCTATGGCTGGTTAAAGCCTCGATCCACTCTTCTTGTATCTCTCAACCTTTCCCGGATAATGCAGTAATGAAAAGGCACAGGACACAAGGATTTACAAGGTTCGGCACCAAAGGCCTACATCCTTGCCATGCTCTCTCAGCATGGATTCTCCCATTATAATCTGTTAGTATTACAATGGTCGATACAGAGTCCCACTGTATCTCTCCTGAGTCCCACAGGAGGGTCTTTATACTGCGTCCCACAGTGTTACCAGAGTCCCACTGGCCTGCTCCAGAATCCCACTGAAGACTTCTTCTCCCTGAGTCCCACAGGGTCTTCTCTTGGCTGCTCGAGTCACACGAGTAGCTCTTCTTCACTTTAAGCTTCTTCAAGTATCCTCAGCAGTCTGGGATAAAGACTGCTGGCCTTGCTCTGTACCTCTGATCACTTGTGATGATCAGGATCTTCTCAATCTACTGAAAACTCAGACAACCATTCTCTTTAACTTCAGTCTGGCTCAGTCTCAGTTCACTTCAACTTCATGCACTGAATGCATGGCATCACAATATCTTCAAGATCTTCAAGTCTTGGACTCCTCAGATGCACACCACTGATTTAGCACTGTTCACGTGTGCACGTGCATGCATGCATGCATGCACTTTCCCTTTCCTCTTCTTGGTGCAGTAGACCCACAAAGGGTGTAATCACTTTTGAGCACACACCTACTTCTCAGACTTCACACACTTTATGCAATTAGCTTACACACTAGAATGTGTGTTATACTTTAGTGTGGATGTCCTCCCTTTTCTTCTTCTTGGTGTATACACACTTCTTAGTGCACACACCTAGGTTCGGCCACTTCTTTAATTTGCACACACAAATTCTTCACTTTGCACACACTTTAGACTTGGCCTATTCTCCTCTTCTTGTTGCACACACTCACTTTTGTGTTCTTTTAGTTTGTTCTTCAAGGTATGCACACACAAGGTCACAGCCCTCGGCCTCTTCAAATGCACACACTTAAAGTGTGTTTTTATTGTTGTTGCACACACAATTTGTTCTTTCTCTTTTAATCTTCAAGTGTGCATACCCAACAAGGGCTACGGCCTCTTCTTATTCTTTTTGCACACAAGGCTCAAAGCCTTGGCCTCGGGTTCTTCTTCTCCACTTGGCACTCAAAGGGTGCAAGGGCTCGGCCTTCCTCCACTATTTGCACACACACTGCCCACGGCCCCTTCTCTTCTTGCACACACACAAGGCTACGGGTCCTCTTCTGTTTTTGCACATAAGCACTAAGCCCCTCGGGTTCTTCTCCACTTGACACATCTACTGCCCGAGGAGCTCTTCCTTCACTTGGCACATAAGCAAAAGGGTCTCCGCCTTCACTTGTCTTCAACAGCCACACAAGGCTTGGGTGCACAAGGTAAGAGCCGCGCAAGCACTTGGGTGCACAAAGGCCGCGCAAGACCTCCTACCCGCGGGGCGCGCAAGTGCAAAACCCGCGGGATCTTCCTCCTGCCGCGCAAGGGTGCGGGCAGAGAGGGAGCAAGTGACTCGAGCGCGCAAATATGCGGCTCGGCTCCTTCCTGTCGCGCAAGAGAGGCGCGCAGGGAACACTTCAGGCCTCGGGTGGCACCGGGACAACAGCCGCGCAAATAATTTGCGCGGGGCTTCTACTTCGCGAGGCAGAGGCTTCGCGGGACTCTCTTCAAACTTTCAGCGCATCAGCAAGAGGCACAGAGGGCTCGGCCTCATTTTTATAGGCAGAGACTGCCTCAGATTATCCGCGTGCAATAACTTCAAACTCCCGAGATCTTCGGATCTTCAAGATTTTATGAATCTTGATTTTCTCCTCTGTTTCACCGCGGGATCTCATTTTTCCTTTCCTCCTCGTGCATGCGATTTATAACGCATGCACGGCCTCTGTTTAGGCTCATCCCATGCAAACCATAAACACCTCGGTGCCTCGGCAACTTCGTTTGCCTCGGCCGAACTCGAAATGCTCCCCTCGTTGCATGCATGCATATTTTATAGCATGGCTGTGTTCAGTACATCCAGACGAACTCAATGGACCCTTCGGCGTTGAAAATGGTGGCCCGGAGCTCGAAATCGGTGCTCGGGTGGCCTCTGGTTTGACGGCGGCTGCGGGTGGCTTCGGGGAGACCTCGGACGAGCTCGAGGTAGAGGACGAGCTCTCGGCCGTCGGATCGAGCGATCAGAAGACTTTGGACGGCCGGATTAAATCGGGGGCGCGGCGGATCAGATGAGCGGTCCAGATCGAGCGCGCGATTGCTCGGACGGCGGAGATTTGCTCCCGGTGGAATTTGCGCGTCCCACATCGAAACGCCGCGGGATTTTTCCGCGGTTTATTACCCTGCCGCTGCCCGCAACTCCTCAGTTGCATCTTCTCCCTCCACGGTGCTGCCCCGCACCGTGTTCTCCCTGCGGGCGCGCTCTGCGCCCACTCTTGCTCCCGCGGGCGCGCTCCTAGCGCCCACTATGCACACACCGGGTGCGCGGGCTTCACCACCGCGTGCCCTGCGCTCCTCCGGGCGTGCCCCAGGCGCCCACTCGGTTGTCTTGGGTGCGCCCCTGCCTCAAGGGATGCTGCCTTGTCCTGAGGGTTCCCCATGGGCGTGGTGACCTTGAGTCCCACATGTGCCTTGGGTGATGACCCTCGGCTGGCCTCCTTGGTGGCCAATTTTTTTTTGGCAAAGGAAGGATGAATCCTTTGTATAAAAACAAAGTACTCCATATACAAATTGCCAAACCAAGTGCCATTCAAGCCTTCTTCTTCCCATCTCTATGCTTCTTCTTCTTACGAATTCCTCCATTCATCCTCAACATTTATTTATTACTTAGGAGTGATTTCTTGAAGGTTCTCCATCAACCGAACGCTTGAATCAACATAAAATCTCCAATGTGCTTCATTGATCCAATTAGAGATCAAGTTGGATCACTTCCAATTGACATGTACTAAGAGTTAGTACATGGACTTCATTAATGCACATCATCCACTTAGTAGTTGTGGATGGAACTCCTTTCGACTCCTCATGCATTGTCACTACAATGCATGGTCTTCAAACAATGTTGTGACATTGTATCATCATGATACAAGTTCTATGAACTTAAAGATCAGCTCATCAATCGTCTGATTTACATGGAGAATGTTTCAACCATATTCTCCAATGCCACTTAGTGAATCTCCTAAGTGACACTCCTCTAAGTTCCATGGCCATTCTCCTTCACCACCAACACCATCACAACCTTTTTCATTCACATCTTGACAATCCTTGACTTCCATTCATTGTAAGACAACAACATGCCTCATTGACAACCTCATTGACAACAAATGCAACACAATGCACTTCACCTGTAATGAGAAATATTTATGATCCTAATTTAGTTAGTATGGTAATAATTAATCCATTACTATGGTGGTAGAAACATAGTTTTATTTAACTAATCACCCAGAAAATACCTAGTCCAACATGTGCCTCAAATAACTAATCAATTAAACATGGGAAAATCAATATTTTCAATTCATTTCATTATTAAATGTTCAATTTCTGAAGTTCAATAATAAAAATTCCCTTTAATTTACAAAATATTAATTGGTATTCAAAAAAAATAACACCCTTTAAAATAATCATCTATTTTAAACCATTTATATTTGGAATCAATATAAAACTATTTCATAAAATCAAATATCAATCCAGTCATCATTTTTCTAAAAATCCACACAATAATTTCAATTCTATTGAAATTGGGGGGTTTCAGAATTCCAATACATTTTTAAAATAAACATCAAATCATATTGATTCTTGTTTTTTAAAATCAATATGAATCCCATTTAAATGAACCAATAATCATCGGGTTTTGATATTTTGGATAAATCTTTATGAAACCACATAGCACAACACATACAATCAAATAAACAACGACAATGTAACCGTCAATAATAATGAAGGAGAATGAGATCATGAACCCAAATATAGAGTCATGATCTACAAAAATATAATTTAGATACACAAATAACATTATGATATATCCCAATATATGATGGAGGATAATTTATATTATGATAAACCAAACGATTGGATATCCACTTACTATAAAGGTATTAGATCTTCCCTCAGTAAATCGACTCATAAGAGATGATGTTTTTAGATACAATGCATCAGATAGAGTGGATAAAAAATAAAAGTAAACAGATTGGGGTTAAAATGAGGGTGTTAAGATTCATAAATTGGGGTCTCAAAAATATTAATTTATTTTTTGTGGATATAAAAACCTATATGAACTATTTTTTATTATGGGTGATAATGTTAATAGTAACCAAGCAGTCCTACTAGAAATTAATATTTGTTTCATTATTTAATATAATGGTAATACTATCCTTGAAAAAAACTATAAAAACCTCACTATCCAACCATTCATAATTATTATATGATGAAACATGATTTAGAAAAACCATGTGAAAAATGTGCACCACTATATAGACCCTCCCCCCAATATGGAACACGGTTTGTTGGGACAAACCACATGGTTTTCCGTCACCAAGAACAAAGTGTTCATATCACCAAGGGCATCAAAAATTTCATAGAGATCACTTTAACAATATTTATACAATACATATAGTGTGAAAAGATTAACATACATGGATATTACATAATTTTATATGAATATTAATCATATTACAAAGGTACATTAATGAACCCCATAATATTTAAGTTTCATTGGATTGAGGGAACACAATATTTTATCTTCATATATGATCATCAACATTTACCACAAATAGAATCTAATTTATTAATACCACATAAATCATTTCTTCATAACCAATGGAACGGAAACATAAGTAATAGCGAAACGAGGTGCTCAAATAGCATACAAAAAGATATGAAACCATAACAAGAACATAAGGGTTTGAGAACATGTTTATAACATTTGATGATCATACCCCGTTATCAAATCATATCTACATAAGTCATGAACTAAATATTTTTTGTTTATAATACATGATTCATAAGTGAATTAAATCATTACTAACCAATCATGAATTATAATCACATGTCATGAAATTTTGGCACAATCATAAATATTGATATCCATTTCACGTATCAAGGTTAACAAACATGACCATCATCATAGGGGTTCAAGACAAAACTAATATACATAGTGTACCATGATTCACATATTTCCCATTATGGATCAGTATGATCCCATTTTCCAATGTGGATTACGATACACCTGCTTCGCATCGTGGACCAAGATACTGTTTTTTCCCATTACGGACCATGACACAATCATTTCCAATAGTGGATTAGGATGATCCAAATTCCCATGGTGGATAAATAAAGTAAATTTTTTTCCATTACGGTCTCAAAAAATATAAATCCTTACCCAATGCATTGAAGGGATATATAGGTGGCACCCATCACATAATGAAATTATATATATGTGACCCACAAGATCATAAAAACTCATCATATAAAACCTAGAAATGAAATGGGAATAATAAATATTTCATCCTCTACTAATGTAGAGAAAATAGACCTATTTTATAACCATTAAAATAAGTATACCCCGTTAAAATAAGTGGTCTTCATGGATTTCTTATCATTGTTTGACCTATAAATGAGGAGTAGGTTTCATAAACAACATTTAATTGTAAAAATATAAAATTTTAAAAAATAACAATAATGTAATCCTTATATTATATCCTCATTAACACATAATATATATCATAGGATGTCACCATATATTGAGATGGATTTTGAGAGGTAACTTGCATCATTTCATCATGAAAATAACCTTTATATGAAAATTATTATAGAATATATAAATAAATTTGGAAATAATATTCTTTGAAAATAACAATGAAAAACTATGTAGAAATATTTGAAAATAACTTAAAACATATAATTATTAATATATCAATTCTTCTTGGAAAAAACTTTGTAAACCAAAAACCATTTTATAAATGTTTTTCATTGATAATAACTAAAAACATGTAAAGGAATATTTGAAACCATTTGAAGATATTTTTTGAGATATAAAACAATTGTAATTTATTTTTCCTAGAAAATGAGTTTAAAAAATAATTTACAAAAAAAAATTATGAAATATTTGTAATTATTTGTTTTTAATTAAATAGATTTCTTATCGAAGCGAGAAATAAGGTATGATATTCTTTAAAAAATTATAATTACAATAAGTAACAAAAATAAAAATTGCAGTACCCTTACGTGAATAAATGATGAATTTCCATAGAATAAATAATTTCATAATAATTATTGAGATATGGATCAAAAACTCTTATTAGTGCAATTATATTCATAAAAAATCCTAATAAATGATGATATTTTAGAAATAAACTCTTACAACCTTGGTAACATTGAATCAAAATAACAGAGAAATAATAACATTACCTAAATTATAGAATGTCATGAAAATAATTATATTCTAGATATAAATTTTAAACATGGTAGTATATACTCCTTGCAAATAATTACAGCAGCAGGATATAACATGTGTCTCAAATAAGGAAAATTGACAAAAAGTCACTTACTGATTTGGTTAATGTTTAACTATATACCACTTAAAAGATAGATCATAAAATAGATATGTAAATAAAAATAAATTTTTGGAGAATAATGATAAAATATATTAATGGTCAGTATATACACCACATAAAACAATGTTTTGGGGAACAAAACATGTGTTTCATGAAATTAAAACGTAATAGAAAATCACTTACTACGTCAGTAACATTTCAGTCATCAGATATCTGAAATAATAACACCAGTTCGACCATTAAATATCCTGAAATAAATAAGATTCATGATATAAAATTTCATAGGGATTTATATACACCACAATAAATAAATGTTTGGGGAGTATTGAATAAGTATCTGAGGAATAAAAATGAGACTACAAATCACCTTATCTTAAGTCTTTAGTTTCTCCGTACATATTCAAAAATCAAGTACAAAAAATAATAGTTTTTTAAAAATATACCAAAAAATAATATCCGTATATATCCTATCATATATTATGTTATTATAACATTCTATTAAAAACTTATTAACAATTCCATATGAATGGTATGTTTCGAGTAATATATGTTTTTTTGTATATGTTTTGACATATTATTTTGGATTCATTGTCATTCGTTATGATTTAATATTTAGAATAATATATATATATATATATATTATTTATTATATATTAATTTATAATAATATATAAATGTTTTTAACAGTAAATTAAATACATTGTTCATGGAGCTGGTAGGTCGTATGTATGCATGAACACGGTTTACATATTCATGTAGTATTTTTAATGAATTGAATTTAAATGATATATATATATCATTAAATATATAGTATAATTATATTATCAAATTTATTTCATAGATAAACATGTTTTTATTAAATCCATCCAAAATATAGTCCATGCAAAGAGTGAACGAATATCATCGCTTTGAGGAGGCGGTAGTCCACACCTCCAAAAATGAATTTATCGCATTACAAAAAAATAGAAATAATGAATCTATGTGTTACATAACAATTTAAAATATTTATAGAAAGAAATTATATCATATATATCATATTAATATAGTATTTTTATCATTAAACCCAACTATTAGATGTTTCAATTGAAAAAAAACTACATCGGTTCATGAGGTGGTAGTCCTCCATACTCATTAACGATGATTTTGTATCCCATGTGATGGAAGAGGGTGATGTTTAAGGCCATAACATTAACAAAATAAAACATATTTTTATTTAATATACCAAGGTTATTATACAATCATTATATAAAATTAACTAATATTGTGGATAAAGAAAAAAAATTGGTCATTGAATAACATTCCCTCTTCTTCAAGAATATCCTTTTTGATTCCACCAAAAAAATTCTAGGTATTTCATTAATCCCAAAGTGAGGCTTATAAGTTGACAAAATTTATTTTTGGGGGATATTTTGTATGGTGTTGTAAAATACATGTGTCTTTATATGTTTAATATGTTAGGGGGTGTGTTCATTTTTTTATAGTGCAAGAGGAGTGTCATTCTTTTAAATAAAAAAACATAAATAATATTAAGAGGTATTCAATAGATAATGTGATTAAAATAATTAAAAAAATCTACCCAATAGGTTAAATGGTATAAATATGATCATGAAATTTGTTTTGGACAAGTTTCTATGTAATTTCATCCCTTATGATTAATGTTTATGCACTACGTATACTCATTTTTAGCATATCACTATAATTAATTTTAATTGATATCCAAAATATTTTTTAGGAAACATATAATGAAATATATAAACATTAAAAAAATTCTTATTATATCTATGAAATCTATTTTTCCAAATTTTAAAAACATATGTGGTAGAATAAAATAAAATAATAATAATCTCACAGAAGGGATGACACAATGTGATTTTAAATTAAAGATGTTGAAATGTTTGAAATGTTTTTATATCCAATTAATATGTGAAAAAGACATAAACTTCCTAAATTTGATTACTATATGTATAATAGATATAAATATGATTTAAAATGAAATAAATAATATATATATATATATATATAAATGAAACAAAAATGTAGTTTTCAATTAACATTCAATATTTTGAAAAAATCATCAAAAAATAAAAGCTTCTCTGAGAAATAGGAATAATTAACCATAAAATAATTTTGAAAGAATCATTAAAAAATAACTCATATATTGATAAATATAACTTAAAAAAGACATTAAATTTTGGATTAAAACATGTTTTCCATTAGAAATGACGAAACTATTTTTTCCAAACATACATCCTTTTATAACTAACATTTTATTTATCATAATTTATAAATATAAAACATATTAGATGAATTTAAAAAAAATTCCATTTATTAAATATAAATTCCATTAATACCTTACAAAAATTGTGATTCATATTATTTATTAAGATAAAATTCATTTCTGGCAATTAAAAATGTTTCTTCATAAATAAACATCTTATATATTCTCTTAGTTTTTATTTTTATTTTTAATTAATGGATTACCAAATATATTATTTATATATATGTTTAAACTATAGATTCACTATTTATTTAATTTTATTAATATCTTCCATTCAGATGTATTTTTTGTATATCTAATAATTTTTTAATTATAATATCTATAGAATATTGAAGTTCTATAAAATATGATTGTGCATCTTATACATGCTATCGAATCATACTAAAATTATGTGTAACAAAATAAAAATGACACGTTTCATGTATAATAATATAATCTATATGTTTTTTTATATTTCAATCATAACATGATCTATCTTGCAATGGCATTCATCAATTAATTTTAATTTATTCGAACAAAATTAATTATGAAATAACTCATGGTGTTACATTCTAAATTGTTAAGAATAATTTCTCCATCAAAATTTGTCTAAGTCATTAAAATAACAAAACATTAATGTTTGTTTAAAAGTAACCCATATCTGCGTATTTAAAAAAATAAAAAATGTTATATGCCAAATTGTAACCCAAATTAAAAAATAACTAAGATTCTACATATGATAAATTAGGAGGAATGTGAAAAAAATTCCCTAGAAGGGAAAACCACACAAATACTGATGATGTGGGATACCGAACATGATCAAGAGATATTTAATGATTTAAAATAAATAAATAATAGTGTTTTTAAAATAATCATTGATTTAATATAAAATGATGATAACATGACACCATTTTATTTCAAGACCATTTTCCTAAAGTTGTTGAATTTTCAAAAGGATATATACAATTTGGATTTCAATGCATTTATTAATTAAAAAGTCACATGATGGTTATGAAATTACCATTTTATAATTCATATAATACTCCCACCAATTGTGTTTTATTTCTTTTTTCTGAAGAAATAACATATCATAAGATGGAATAATTGTGAATTAATTAATTTTCTATATATTTTCATATCATTTATGAACAATTGTTAGAAAAGGTTATCTCATATAAAAAAATTATTATATATTGAAGCAATAAATTAATCTATGAATCATCATCCAAATCATAACTCAAGCCATTCGATAAATTGTTATTATTATAACCCTACCAATGTATAATTCTTGGTTTATTATATAAATAATATTTTATCTTATACCACAAAAAATGTTTTGAAAAATAATTTCTTCATCATACTAATAGAATATAAAATGTTATTTTATTATTAAATAATCAATGTAGAAGGATATAAGAAAATGAAACATCACTAAAAAGAGAAAAAATAGTTTCATAGGGCTTATTCATACAGAAATAAACATGAAATTTTCAACTAAGTAGTGGAGGATAATTGTTCAAGTATTATCATAATTCACTTCATCCTTTTTAACTACAAAAAATCCCTTTGTACATTGACACATAGTATGTTGTGTATTATCATTTGAATTATCCATTGATTTACTGTATTGATTCACATATTTACCAAGCACCTTACATTTGAAACACAATATTTTGGATGGTTCATTAGTTTGATTTATCATCTCTTTCATTACATAAACCATCCCATTAATCGAAATTCACCATTCCTAGATTTTATGGTCGCCCTTTCCACAATTAATGAAATTCCACGTTCTAATAAAGAAATTCCAATAATAATTCTTCACACATTATTGGAAAACATATATTTGGAATTTCATTCCACTATTTCTGTTTTCATGATACTCGGTCATCCTTTTATTATCGAAACATTTTGAGTGGTGGGCATATATAATTTAAATTCCACAATAAGTGCACATCGAAAAACTTATTCGTGAAAAAAAATATCTTATAGACAAGCCCTTTCGAAGACTTGTTTTTTTGGGTACCAATGAATCAATTTATTTTTATTTTAGGTCTAATAATCCAACTTGAAGCATACCATGAATGTAGTGTAAAATCAGATTCATGTATACTAATATTTTCATCAATATTTTTCTTTAGATAAAGTAATTATTTCACCATATTTATTCATATAATAAAAGAGAATTAATTGCTTAAATATATCCCCTTAAACTATTCCCATTCCATAGATCCAATTTCATTATATTCTATAATGTTCTCAATAAGTTTCCACCACTGATATCCTTCACCATCCAATAAATAATTATCCAAAATTACTATATCATGATTTGAGTTCTTAATAAATGAATATACAATTCTAGTGGTACCGAACCATTTCTCTGAAACTAGTGAATCAGTGGAACCACTAAAATAACATGTATGTTTTTTATGAAGGACTCAATAGAACGTTTCTTCCTCCATTACTTGTTTGTATGTTCAAAGAGATTCATATATTGATATATTTGTGGGAGGATATAAAAAATAAATTTAATTGTAGGAACCATTTCATTTGGTTTCATTGGAGGATATGCCTCCAAAATTTTGATTTATTCCTCATTTACGTGGTTCCATAGGTTTCAATCGTTTGACTAAAACAAAAAACATAGCATGAGAAACACAGAACATGGATTAAAACCACATAGTCATAAAAAATTACTTATCTGATGTAAAAATAATAACACCTAATTGTTTAATCTAGAAACCATAGTTTCATCCAAGGTTATTTTTGTTCATTATATACCTTACTCCTTCATGTAGGATCATAAATAGTTTGTGAATTCCCCATGAAAATCCCATAGGACTATTAACTCATGTGTGAGTCAAGGCTTGTAGTTATTCTCTAGTTCTCGATCGAGTCAAGATCAATAAGAGTTTTCTGGGCCTATTACCCGAATGTACATCTATTCTAGATCCACATCAACTTATATTATACTTTCATGGATGTAATTTTTTGGAAACCACTCAATCAAACATTCAAAAAAAATTGACACTTTTCTCTACATTTATTCATCTTTAGATTTATCCATAAAAATATCCTTAGACATATCTATAATAATATAACAAGGGATTTCAATAATTTCTTATCATCCTTGTATCCAATGGTTAACTAAAAATTTCCCTCGATACCAACTATAGTGACCCAAGCTTAACATACATAGATGTTACATTATTTAGATGAATATTAATCACATTAAAAACATGCATTCCTTATAACCATAATAGAATAGTTTCATTTGTAAAATGGAAGATAATATTCTAACTTGGTGAATGATATAAAACATTTCCCACAAATAGATTCCAATTTAGAACTCATAATTAAAAACATTATTCATAACCTATGGAAATGAAAAATAATAAAGGGTTATCTAAAATACTAAATAACCAAAAAAATAAGGCACATAAGAATGACGTGAATATAAGGGTATGTGAAAATGAGCGTAACATTTGAAGATTATTCCTTGAATATCACGGATCATATACAGAAGTCCTTAAATAATGACAGGTCATTCAAAACACATGAATACTAAGTGTGGTAAATATTCATAAATGATTCATGAACCAAATGATCATGTCCTGTAAGTGTGTCAAAATCAGACACACACACACAGATATATATTTACATATCCATTTCATATTTCATGACAAACTGCTACGAAAATCAATATATTGGATCAGGACACACCTGTTTCCCTTAGTGGTTTAGGATGTGTAGGTTCCAGGCATAGTGAAAGCGCAGGATGGGTGTGTACCCACATTTTTAAAATTACATGACTGATGATTTAGTTGGGATCAATACTATGTTAAATTCCAGTATCTATGTAATTGAATCAATGATAAAATAAAATTGAGAGAAACCAGGCAAAGAAGATAGGACTGATATATGTTGTATAAAATTAATTTAATTAAATTAAAGAATTACTGCCAAGGTGAATGTTTCTTCATTGATGAGTTTGACCATGGTTCTATGACATGGCTTCATTGAGATGTAGAATCCAATTATAGGATTCCTCTAGCGGTGATACACACATGCTCCATGTATCTACAGACATAATCCAAGGATTTAACGTGTGCTAGCATGGAAGATCCATTCACTTACGATGTTGTATGAACCTGTACCTTCTTTTCAGGTATGTTTTTCCTTTTCTGGTCATTTTTGAGAAAAAGTGAAAATATAGAAATTTTTAGAGTACACGCTATGTACTTTATGAGTACACACCATGTACATTTCTCCCACGCGAGGTCGTGGGATGGCCGTGTTCGGGCCACACACACGGCCGTGTGGGTGACGTGGAGGCCTCTTAATGCGATGTACAAAAAACCGAAGTACACAGTGTGTACTCTAATAGTACACGTAGTGTACTTTTCTTTTTATTTCATTAATCGGACCGGGGTCTCGACATTACCTTGTTTTCATCATCTTCTCCACCTAATTCCGCCGAGAGCATCCGAGGAGGCCGAATCTTCTCCGAGCCACCGATTCGTCACCAGCCATCCGAATCGAACACCGTCAATTGCAATAAAATCGCAGCGGTGAGTTATTGATTCTTCTTTGGACTTGTTTCCTGATTCTTCCTCTCATGCAAGTTATAAGAGGTTGAATGTTTTAGATGTTTTTGCATATCTACTCTGTTTTAGGCCGATTCACAGGCTGAGGTTCAAGTATATCAATCTACGAGGATCGAGGTAGGTGTTTTGTTTCCCTACATTGAATGTCTCTGAGTTTTTGGCACAAAACTGATGGGTACCCATGTATTGGGTATCTCAGGTTAGGGTTTTGATCTTGTATTGTTATCTTCCTTAGGATTCATTTATGCATGAGGTTATTAGATGATTAATAATTGCTTGTTATCATGTTTGAGGATCACCCCATGGGTGTTTCCCTTGTTTGGCTGTTTATTGTCGTTTGGCTTAGGTTGCCCATGAGGTAGACCATGTTGCATTGCATGCATTCCTTGATATAGTTGATTGCATGTTTTTCCTACTATTTATTTTCTTTTTATGCATTGTAGCTATTATCCAGGTAGTTGCTGAACATACTTAGTGCTGCTAAAAATCATTTACATACGATTGCTTTTACTCAGGGCTGCGGTAACCTGGTGTAGTTATACCATAGGGGGAATTGACGTTGAGTGCTTCCTTAGAGGGACTGTTTAATTATTACTATTATGAGACAATAAGGGGGATTGACTTTGTGCTCTCTAAGAGGGTCCATTAATTATCAAATCGAGACTAAATGGGGAATTAGACATAATTGCTTCCTCAGAGAGTCTGTAGTATCCATGCAAGACCATAAGGGGAATTAACGTTGAGTGGTTCCTCAGAGTGTCTTTGCCTTCATTAGAATACTTGACCACAAGGGCCTACCCACATGAGCCACCCAGAGGTTTGGTTTAATAAATATTGTTGGTTGGTTGTGATGAGTCCACCAAGCAAAAGAACAAGATTGTGTTTGTATTTCTTGTAGTTTAGGTAGTCTGCTGAGACACCTGCTGCGTTAATTTCTATGTAATTGGACTATAGAGCTATTTGCCATATTATTTTGTTGATAGCTAAATGATTGAATTAAATTAATAAATAAATTTGAATGGATAAATGTAGGATTGTTTACTTTAGTGTACCCCTGTTTCTCTACTGCATTTATCGCCATTACTTTTTCTATATTGATCACTGATAGTAGGGAACAGATCTTTTGGTGGTTGCCTACTGAGATTAGTCGCATCCCTGTTTGGGTCCTGCTTTTTGGCCCAAATAGGTTATATGGTTGTAGGTGTGGATAGGGATTGCAGTCCTTCTACCTTAGTTGCATAATTTATGGTTAGATCTGGAGAGCATGGGACCGAGCCTAGGCTCGCGATGCTGCTCGAGTTACTGTTTACTTTTTCGACATGGGTTTCAGTTGTACTTCAGAACGTTGTTTTGTTTACTGCTTTCCATAGACACATGTGTCATGCCGCATCATTATTATATTATACATTTATTCAGCTATTCAGTTTTAATTGTCGTGTGTTGTTTACTGCTTCTTCTATTGTTTATGTTATTTTTCTTCCGCTGCATAATTTATCAAATAAATGCATAATTTCCCCACTGACTCACCAAGGCCCTCTCGGCTAGTCGGCAGCATCTGGCGTTTGGGGAAACGCACTTGAGTTCATGTGACGAACCAGGTACGGGGCACCACTTGAGTGGCTCCGGATTCGAATAGTCACAAATGTCCACCTTTGATCACATTGAGAATCACTTCCAAAGCATTCTACTTGATCAGGTGGAATATTATCACTCTCATTCTTGAGAGAGTTATTGGAGAGGTAAGAGTTTTATAGGCTCAAGATATTTTCCCCATGGATGTTGTACGACCAGTATTAGGTTAGAATGTGGAATGACCCCTTTTCAAATGAAAGAATAATAACATCGTGAGGAATTTAATTCACTAGGTAATTATAAATAATTATCTCATGTTCCGTTACTTATTATCTTATTATAATTGAAACCCCATTTCAAATAATAATTGAAATGCTATTATTTCAGTGACATTTTAATAACATGCACATTATTCTTAAATATTATATAACCAAATAACATTTAATATTATTTCTTAGTAGACAAAAAACATGTTCCTCCAATCCTCCCCAACATTTATCGGGCCTCTAATAATGAATATTTATTTATTAAATAAATATATCTAAAATTTTCACGGATAAATAAATATTATGACCCCAATACATTCTATAAAATAAGTAGCGTTGAAATAAATACGATCATGAATACTTATATCACAACAAGGAATAATATTTATTCAACTTGTTAAAAAAATAAATTTATAAACTGAGATACTGGTTACAAATATTATGTTACCCTCTATGCCACTTTATCATTGGCATTACACTAGATATTCTTAACTCCAAGATTAGTCGCTAGCAATGGGTCAAAGAACCCAAGAGAAAATAATTAATGTCCCAATGGCATGTCACCTCATAGGAATGGTTACTGTTTAATATAATCACATTTCCTCGATACCCATGGGCTCAATTTCTCAATCTTTGACTTCATTCAATTGAACATTTCTATAGAACACCATGGAAATTGATTTAGTAGGGACATATCATTTCCATCAAAAGGCCTATGATATCAAATTTTGTAGAAGTAAAAAAACCTTTATCGCATTATTAATTAATGCAGTATTACTCGTCACAAAACTAACATATCCTACCTTTCTGCGAACATCTTTCATCACCGTTTTTTTCAGTACATAAAAGTGTGCGAGTAATAATACCCCTTAATAAAAATATTAAATTCAAATGACCAATTCACCCGTTCTTATATAAAAATATCCAATGACACTTATGACTGTGGATTTCCTCCAGAGTTTATAATTCTCATAATATCCGTCTGGATGTTACCAAAGTTGAATGCCATGAGAATGTGCTTCAAAGATTCATGAATACCTACCCATTATAGAATATTTTATTTTTTTCCATTAAAATGATTTCATCTAGGATTAGAACATATATTCATGAATATAGTCATGGAAATTCCAGGTTCTAATCATAGTATAGATTTTCTTTGACCATTTAGTGTAACAGATATTATAAGGAAATTTTCACTTTCTATGTCACACAGAAGAAAACCATGATGTTATAAATAGTTTATTAATAACCATCAAATTAAAATAAGTTTATCATAATGTAAAAAAATTTTGTTTCTAGGGAACTAAGTCCAATAAAATCCCACATTCACTAAAGCTAAAAACTAACAACCTTTAGTCCTCTAGAACACATATGATATTCATGATTCTGCTGAGATAGAACATTAGTCAAGAAGTATTCGTGTTATCTTCCATAGACACACTGCTCATTGCAACATTGAAAATTTCATTGAAATACCCCAATAGTTGACACTTTGGGTGAATTGTTTTTTTCTATTGATGTGACATTGGATCCTTTGCAAGAGCCACTAGTATTGTATTATCATAATACAATTTAATCGGATACATACTACTAGGTACCACAAAAATCTACTAGACAAAATTCGAAATAAATATGACAAACTTTATTCAATAAGAAACCTCTATATATTTATACTCCACTATAGAATCAACAACAACTCGCTTCATAACACTATTCTAGATCACAACTCTTCTGTTGAGACACAAACAATATCATGATTGTGGCTTAATATCATTATGATATGCCTAAAAACTATCACAATTGTACCCTATGATTAAAACCACATCGCCTCTTCCATACACCAGGAATATATCCTTAGTTCTTCTTAGACACTTAATGATAGTCTTTAAAGCAGTCTGGTGTTGTTCTTCTGGATCTTCTTGATTTCGTTGGGTGTTGTTTTAGGCAAAGTGTTATGTTTGGAAATCCAAATTGAAATACCCAATCTTATTACTAGTATGGGTATAATATAGGCTCAATCCACAAGAAGAGAGAGTAACTATATATTGTTTCAATAGATTGGGATTACTTAGTTGAAGTTTTACTAAATATTAGAGTAGATATTTTATGTTTAAAAAATTAAAAGATTCTTTTATTTATTGATGAATTTCGTTAAGGACTATTAAAAACATAAAATTGATTTTTTTGATAAATGGAAAAAATGCGTCAGTGGGTGTGGTTTGTTATGGACATTAATAAATTTATTTTCTTATTATGTTGATGTTGAAGATGAAATTGGCAGCAAACAAAAACATCCTAAAAGCATTAAGGACTGCCTCATGGAGCTGGATTTCATATCCCCTTGTGCCCTGAGGCCGACGCCAGAGATCCCCTTAACGACTCGCCACAAAGCAAGGAGATGGGACGACTCTACGAACCCCTTTAACATTTTCAACCCACCGCGGTGAAAGGAGGTGGGATGGCTCTACTAACACATTTGATGTTCGTGACCCGCCGTGAAGAAAGTAGGTGGGATGACTCCACAAACCCCTATGATATTCGCAACCCGCCGTGATCCAAGGAGATGGGACGGCTCCACAAACCCCTCGGACATGCATGACCCACCGCAAGGCAAGTTTCAGCGTCACACCAGGTGAGCCCTACTTCACGGAGCCTTTTGGCTATATATAACAGGGGCCCATCAATCCCAATGGATGGATCCTTTGACCTTTCACCATCCTAGATCCCAAATCATGAATCACTTCCTGCTCTGCGAACCATGAGCTCCTCCAAGTAATTTTGCTCCACAAAGTACCTCCCCCATGGCCTTAATTGAGCTCTTCTTCCGAGAGGGATGCCTTTTGCGAAGCCTACAAGACATCGCAAATGAAAGAGATCCCCAAGGGGACTCGGGTATTCGCAGAGAGGTTTCTCTTCGTGAAACCCCATCCATATGCATGTAACCCAAGTGACCAAGTCTGGGTCACTGTGCATTGCGAAGCACGTTGCATCACAATTCTATGCTACGCAAGGCACCCCTTATTCATGAGGAATATCTTCACAAATTACTTTCCACTTCCCGAAGATCCTCCCATATGAACCTATGCCCTCTCTCTAGCCTAGGTGACTTCACTTCACGAAGCACATCCATTCACGAAGCCCCTCCACTTCATGGTGCACCAATGCATCACAAGGCTTCTAACCATGAACCCCTTTGCTATACATCTTCTTTTCCTGTGTGGCCCTTCAGGTTTGTCCGAAGCAATTTCAAGGTCCCTTGGATGATACTTCCTGTTGCGTTGCTTCACCTCATGCAACTTCACATAGGAACACTAACGACAATTACTTCTTGGCATAGCCATGCTAACGTGGACCCTCCCAAATGGATCTCTCCACAACACCCCCTAGCCACGACGTTGCATGACCCTTATCTTCACCAAGGTGCAGAGGGTACCAGTTATGTATGTCTGAGGGGTACTAAGTGAACCCTCTCTCATATGAGCTGTAGGATGTTAAACTTCCAAGTGCCATCGTCATCATCCTATGACGTTAAACTACGACCTCACACCATGCCTTGCATGTGGGGTGCCCCTTCTCTGACAATAATTATTCCCATTGGTCTCTAAGAGAGTGAGATCAATCATCACATTGAATTTGATCCTCTTCATTGGAGCGGCGTCTGTCCGTGGGGAAAGGGCTACCACATTGGTGTAATACCCTATCGTTTCTTGTCGGAGGCAGCATCTATGCCCCTCCTTTCATCGGTGCCAAATCCCTCTCCCACTGGACTTTTCCACCATCATGGCCTCCACCCTGGAGTAAGTCCCAATCTCCATCTCCTTGGGCTGTGAACCATGCATAAGCCCTTTTTTCCTTTTTTGGGCCGCTAACCACGTGTAAGTGCCACTCTACTACCCACAAATGCACCTTTCACGACGTGATCATCATGTCTCTCCTGCCTCTAATTTATCACACCAATCACGACTAATGTGGGCTTAGAGTAAGAATTGGCCATGACAATCACACTAGGCAGCGTAGAGTGTATGCCCCACACCCATCCTAAAATACGAGGACTTCAATCCTTGCCAACCTAGGGTACGTAGGAAGCCTCCACGAGGTTCCAACCCACCACCCGATCATTCCAACAATCTTCATATAGGTTCACCAACACTGAACAACCTAGAATGTAATCCTCACACCCATAATGATCTATACGGACATTGATCTGTGCCAAAGCAGGGTACATAGGAATCCTCCCATAGGTTGAAGCCCACAACCCGGTCATTCCGAACATCATCACTTCAGTTTACCAACACTGGGAAGCCTAGAGTGCATGCCCCACAACCATCATAAACTATGCAGACTTGGATCCTTGCCATGGAAGGGTATGTTTGAAGCCTCCACGAGGTTCAAGACCACCACCCGGTGGTTTTGACCATCTTTAAATTGGTTCACCAATATAGGGCAGTCTAGAGTGTAAGCCTCGCACCCATCCTGAACTACGAGGACTTTGATCCTTTCCAAGGAATGGTACGTAGGAATCCTCCCTGAGGTTCAAGTCCAACACCCGGTCATTCTGACCCACCTTCACATAGGCTCTCCCACACCATCCATCTGGACCACTGGTCCTTATTCACATCAGTTCACCTTTGTCCCGCATGACGTTAAACCGTAAACCCCACACTATGGTAAGTCGTTGTGTCCCTCAATCAGCAGTAAGTTGTTTTATCCCAATCACCCATAATCCGCTACATCCTCTATTCACCATAAATACATTGTAATCCCCTTCATTGGGACCCACATCTTTGGTCTGTTCTAGTGGTGTCAGACCAACCCGGGCTACTAACCACACATAAGCCCCATACTCATCATCCGGTTGTCATATTATGTATACGCCCCCATTCAAGATCATCATCTGACCATTCCCTAGAGCCTATGTGTCTCAGGATGATCATGCCCCAACCCAAATATTCCACTTCCTCCGGGTCCCATCAATTTTTCTATTCTCATAGGCCGCCTACATAGGCATCCCATCGCCCTATGAACTATGTGGACTTTGATTTCCTACCACGTGGATATGTAGGAAGTCTCCCTGAGACTCAAGCCCAACATTACCATCGACCACACAGTGGTTCCATCCCATTCACCACCAATTTCACTCATCACCCCATCGTCTATCTTGATTCTTACCTGGGCCGCCACATCCTAGTGAGGGCATGTCAACCAACCTAGATCAGTGTGCCCTCTAGGGGATACACACATCTCATCCACTCTACTCGGTGTCTGGATCAGTCCGATCTGTCTCTTCTGGACGTTAAAATTGTGGCATACCTTGTTTTAAACATGAGATTATGAGGAAAAACTCATAAACAGGTCTATGAAATATAATTCCTCGCATGCGACGTGCGATTCCTCAGGCTTCTGCGCCCTTGAGAATCCCTATAACAAGGGATAGAAACCCAGAAATGACAGTGTTCCAATGCCCAGACATGTGAGTGTTCTCCAATGTGACTACTCCCCTGACCAATGGTTTCTACCGTGACTAGACCATTTGGAATGTCCTTGCAGAAGCAGTGTAATTAACTGGTGTCTATGAAGATATGGCGCTAGGGAGAGTTTCATGAACAACGTCTTAAGTCTATAATGGAGACCCGGACATGGGGATGAGTTATGAGGAGGAATCCATGGACGAAAGAGCTGAAATCCCATCATCCTGTTTCAATCATGGAGAAAACGTCTTGGAATAAGCAATGGATTCCACCCGCCTTTAGAAATCAGGAATGCGGGGCAACAAAACCACACATTTCTTCCTCATGCAGAAGGACGCGTGCGCCCCGACAAAAGCCATAGAAATAGAAATGGTGAACCCAACATGAATATCTTCTCCCCAATATAGAGATTAGTAGCATTCGAGACATTAGTGTATTAGTGTGTCACCAGATCCATATATCTGGTGTCGGGTCCTGCCAAGAAAGTAGCAGGCCTGGCGTGAAACTCACAAGAAGTTGGGGTACTAGAATGTTGGACGTCTCATTGTGTGATATTTTCAGCATTGATCCATCTTACCAGCCATGTAATATGCGGATGATGTTGGGGCACTGGTCTTCAATTGGATTTTTCTTTCAGCATAGATGATTTAATCTCCTAGCTATCAGAAACCAAGCTACTGCACCCGGAACTCAGTCATTGCCTTCCCACCAATGGTGGGGAAATGGAGGTGACAACGAGGTAGTTCAGTGTGGCTCTTCCTCTTCCGCAATAGCCTGTATGACCATAAATAACCCACGCCCCATCTCTCCATCTGAGGTCATCGAACATATGGTAATCAAATACCTCATGCGCCGTTACGGGGAGGAGGGGATCATCCATACGAGGGCTATGACCCGCCTATATTCAGAGGCGTATGCGCCTTGTCGTCAATGCCACCCCCATGGGAAGCACATGGATCCACTATTCCCCACCCCAACATATAATCATTTCGCGAGCCTTCCCCGGAACTCGTCGACCACTCCCTTCCCTACGCCGATGAGGTAGAGGATGTCCTGGCCACCCCGGTTAGAGTCCCATTCAAGGGGCTCCCAGCAAGGGCTCCCACCCAGTCGCGTCCGGGATGCCGGCCAGTCTTACTGGTCGAAGAGCAGGTAAGCCATCCACTTGCACCACTTTCTCCAATCTTTCTAACACGACACCACCATCGAGTGCAAGCTGATGAGGGAGCCCTCCAAGGGTTGTCAACGTCAGCAGATACTGTGACCCGAGCTACCACTGAATCACACCACCAAATCCATGTGAATGTGGAATAGGGACATTCATACCCCCGACCTTGATTGATGCCCAAACCACGCCATGGGCAGGTTGGGTTGACTCTCTTGGTCTCCGTCATAGGTAATGGCTGTCGTAGACTAACCTGCAATGACGCCACCCTGTACGGAGGTCCTTCTCATACTGTTACCATGGAGATCACAGATCTTCCCCGCTTCCTAGCTCGGCATGGAGGTCTACCCAGTGCCACCTTTAGTCCAATTAAGGATCCTCCCCAAAGTAGTGATGCTCTGTACAGAAGACTCTCTCGTGCCCACTACACCATATAGGGGGTCATTCCTCCCACCATAGACTGTTGGTATGGGGACATTGTGCTTCTGGTCACTCTTCAACATGGGTGCCCTCCCCATGTCTTCACAACTTCTAGCAATGTTCCTCCCACCTTAGTGACCAGAGAAGAAAAGGAAAACCTCCCTTTATCAACCGCCAGCACAGAGGTCCTACCCATGTTCGTATTGACCAGTACGAGGCCCCTCCTCACACTGATTCCATCAGAGGGAGCATGCACGTGGGTCCCACACGTGCTCTTACATGCTCGACCAGAGGTCCTACCTGCTCTAGTACTTCCAACAGTGGTTATCCCCATATCCCTTTTAATATCTACCCTGGAGATCCTCACCCCTCGACTTTCTCAGGTGGAAGTCCTCCTCGCCCAAGCACCAGTATGGCGGAAGGACCACCTCGTTCCAGAAAGCTTCCCTGCCTATAATAGCCATCCAATGGAAGGGATGCGGGTTTTTGCCGCAATAAAAAGGATTTGGGGAAGGTCCGGACAGAGATCAAACCAGTAAGCCTCTCAGACTCTGAAGCAGAATAAAACTCAGCTTGAGAAACCCCTCGTCGCTTATCCGAGTCAAGGAAAGGGGTAGAAAGGAGGTGCATTAACCTAGTACTCCCGAATGCTAGTTCCACTTTATTTTGGCCCCCCTCTGCAGGTATATCCATGAGGAGGAAAATCTAGAAACCCTGTAGGTTATGGTTGTGCAATCACCACCGTCATCACCAAAAGAACTCTCTACCTCGACTAGAGATCACCGAGATCTGTTCTGGGGACCAATAGCGGGAGACCAGCAGCACGACCTATCACCAGTTACCCTATCCCATGCACCAAGAATTATGGATGTTAGCTCATCTTATTGTGACGTAGAGGCCAGATCACTACACTCTTCACAAGAGAGACCACAATTCGGTAGCCAGTTAGCCCATTGGTTGTATTACCCACCAGCCAACCTGCCATAATAGGGTTATGTCTTGGTACCACTCCCAATTCCTCAGTCGCCTCCGGTTGACGAGTGGGTTAATGATGGTCCAGAACATGAATCTATTCCATGGAGCTTATGGAATGTCCTCATAGAGGACCACTTCCCTGAGATGTTCTGGCCCGTGGCAGCGCCGAATTTCCTCACACCAGAATCCCTCACCCCAAATAAAGTTGAGTGTTTCCTCAAAACCCATTGATAGATTCATTTCCACATTCGTCACCAGCGGGTGGCTTATCCTAGGAGCCAGTTGCATTTCGACGACATCGACGAGCAATATTGTTTGGTTAATGAGACCGAACTCCCTACGGCCCAGCGCCCAGAGTCGCTCGGCCATCATAATTCCATACAATAGCAATGCATTCAGAGTTTCAAGGTACTTCCAAAGGTTATCAAGAAGGATTCCCCACCACTAGTAAATCCGTGGATGGGGGAAACATACTGCCCTCTTCTTCAGTCCCAACTAATGGTAGCCCGACTCACTAGGTGAAATTGAGGACATGTCCCAAGGAAGGGTCACTGTAAACATGGCCGACATATTGGACGAGGAGAATGAGCTGGAGCTTCTTGATGTGGACTTACCCCAAAGGGCATGTCGCCATTACAGGATCCATCGGGAATAATTACTCTCCATAAGAAGAATCTGCTCGGTCTCCATGGGTCTACTGAGGCATTGGTCCTTAGACGAAGTCACGACAAGGGTAAAGAGAACCCTGGAGTTGCCAAACACTCTGACCCATGTTCCACAGTGCACAAGACGGAGGAGGACCCTAAGAAGGCCGCATTGCGACAAAAACATGCTGAATAGAAGAAGTTGGTCGATGAACTCCTCGCTGAACTCACTGTAGAGCGACGACCAGACTAAGAAAATCCTAGGCCAGGGCAGTAGGGGTAGGAACAAATTCCCCTCGACGAGATGCCTCTAGGTGACCCTAACCATCCTGCCACCGCAGACTGGCTTGAGGCTGGAACTTATGGAAAGAGGGCACGATATGTCTCGCCAAACCCTCTGGAACGGTGCGACAATACATTGAACCTAGATCTGGTTCTACCAGCTTCCCAGTAGGTCACCCCATTAGCCGCGCCATGAGCCATCAAGCCACATTACCATATTGAAAAACCCTCCAACTCACTCATGGATAGGGATCCCAATCATGAGAGGGACCCCCGCCTAGATGATCGAATGACGACACTCATTGCCCACCTTGAGGCGCTAGAAACGTGACAAGTGGCACTCCCACCGGATGGAAAGCCATATACAACATGGGTGGATGATATGCCAGCACCTCCAGGTTTTGGAAATCCCACCATTTCCCCATTCAATGGGACAGTGGAACTGCCACAACATATGCTCCACATCGCATCAAGTTGTGGGCCCATGTTAGGGACTCCAGTGCAGTAGGAGGCCGCCAAACTCTAATGTTTTCTGCAGACATTGGAGGGTCCTACGTTCTTTTGGTACCATAAGCTCCCCATCGGATCGGTAACCAGCAGTGAGGACCACCATAGGAAATTCCACTACGTGTTCAGCTCCACCACATGGAAAATAAGAATCACTGTCCTCTTCAAGTGCAAGCAGATACCAGATGAGTCGGTTGTAGACTTTATCGCCTGGTGGAAAGGGCTTACATACTCCTATAACATGCAAATGACTACAGATAAATTACTGACAATGTTTGTGGGAAACGTTTAGACGAAACTGATTCCCTCTCTGATCACCCAGAACTACCATAGATGATTTCAAGACTTCTCTGATAAGGCCCACTGATTGGAATAATCCCTACAACAGGCCATCCAGGAACATCTGTTTCCCCCTGTAATTAACTCAAGGAGGGTTTCCAGAGACAACCTGACAGCGGTGGCCCAAATAGAGGCCCCCAGACAGCTGGAATTTTTACCAGTGGAGCTGCTTCCGCATCTTCATAGAGGCCCGCCAACACAGGTGCATCCTCAAGCCCAACATCGGCTGCCACAGAATCAACAGGTTCCCCCTCGCAACGCACAACCACCACCCAGGTGGGGAATCTAGGCTCCACCTACTACACAGGCTCCTCCATCCCCTCGGCATGGAAAGGCTCCAAGGCCACTTTTTAGGGATAGTAGAAACCGAACCTACTCATTTAATTTAAATCAGGGTCCCGACTATTTCCAAAGTGCCTTAGAAAAGGGGATTGTGTATTTTCCTAAGTTCTGAAGGCCAGAAGAAGCGAACCTCACTGATCACCCTAACTACTGACCCTATCACTAGATCCTGGGGCACACTCTCAAGTAGTGATATGTGTTCAAAGACTGGCTTCAAGACCAATTCGATAACAACATTGTCATGTTTGGTCCGGCCCCGACACAAGTGTCATTCATGGTCGTAAGGCCAAACAGTAGCAACGACAATGAGGGCGAGTGGAAGAATGTTTCTAATCATGGGTCTCAGAAGTATGACGACTAGATGGCTCATAAAATGGTTTCTTGTGCACATGGTATCATCCATGCACTCCAAAATCGACCGATGTCATCAAAGGATGTGGTCCCCACTTCTACAACGTCATCTCAGCTGTCCTCTTCCTAGACGAGCAAACACCGACAACACAATGGAATGCAACGCGCCCCACCAATGTCATCGTCATCCCATACTCTCAGTAACATCATGCCTCTGAAGATGGGGATTCCTCCCAGGATCCACCCAGTAGTGGATGACTCTTCGAGTGACAGTCAAGGGTACACGTCGGTTAATTCAGTAGAGTTTGTAAACCCTTACATGATTCCCAATGACGGGGAGGGCCAAGAAGTTCACTGAAACATCCCCAGCCAATGACAACATCGGTAGAGCCGCGTATTTATGGGTCATCGAGGCACATCATCCAGCACTTCCAGGCAGGCTGTGCACGCCACTGAGACTAGACAGCAGGCCTAGTGCCAAGATCAGCACGCGTAGCCTCCTCATCCAGTGACATCAGGCCAACCTTCACTATCATTTGTGCTACTGGATCAGGAAGATCCACCTCAACCATGCCATCACCAGCCATGCCCTGCTACATGCCGATCACAGTCATTCGGTCATCTTCCAGTAGCCACTCTATAGGATCCGACTAGTGAGTAGTAGGATATGCCCAACACCAGTCAGCTGCCGGCCCAGCAGGTAGGGTTCACCATACCACCTGTCATAGAGCGACCTTCTGTAAGTAGAAGTCCACGACTGGCACGAAATTATGATGTTCTCAAGTACCATGCTATAATCCTAGAAATTCATTCCATCCTCGAGGTCCTTCGTCTTTCGGCATATATTCGTGAGTCCCTTGCTGAGGCTTTAATAAGTGTAAATACCTGGAAATTTCATAGAAAAGTTTTTCTTAATTTTTTTTGAGATTTTACGAGTATGCAGTTTCTGACGGTGCCTGATTCTGAGGCTCGGTGTGCCCGAAATCATTTTCTGAAGATTAGCTCGGGTACGTTCAGTGAACGAACAAGCAGGTTTTTCTAACATTTGAACCGTTGCTCGAAATCGAATTCCAAGGGCACAGATGGAATCGCAGTGCCGGTAATTGTTTAGAAACACCTTTTCTGGAGTTGCATTTGCTCGGGTGTGGTTTTTAGATTTTTGGGTTAAGTAAAGGATTAAAATAAAAACGGTGCGACCAGTTTTTATTTTACATGAAGTTGTTTATCCTAAGATAAGTAAATGTAGTGGGACCCAGAATATCCTACCCACTAGGTAGGATATTTGTGAGGTGGGGCCCACACGAGCCCCACCGTTTCTTTTCTTCACCCCCCTCCGTAATTATGGTAATACACCTTCACCCATATTAAGTGGAAGTCAACCCTTGCGTTTTTCAGTTTATGAAACGCCGCTTTTAATTTGGGCTGGTAAAATGTTGTAATTAATTCATTTAATTGGTTGCTTTGTTTTTTAATTTCATAACGCTTGGCTTGAGAAATAAAATAAGACAAACTCTTAGTTTATTAGAGTTGTGGGGCTGTGTGAGGTTGGGGAGAATTTTCTCAACATCTTGATGTTTTTCTTCCTCGATGAAGAACGCGAAGAACGCCGACCTCCAACAATGGTCGAAAAGAACGCCGGATCCTCGAAGATCGACTACGCGACGCCATGTACCACGACTCCAACGACCCTCTCCTTCTGCGATGTCTTCTTTCGCGACGATAAATTCTACGACGAACCTTCACTCAATGAATTCGACAAGTTAGGGGATTTTATTGAAGTTGTTATTCGTGAATTCTTATGTCTCTATTCCTCATTTCATTTGGACAGATTGCTATCGAATAACAGGAGGGGCCGGACCGCACAAACACGACCGACCCTCCCCCGTTATTTGTTGTGTTGTTGCGGTTCGAAGGAAAGCGGCGCGGTGCAACGACACCGCGCGAGATCATATGGAAAGGGTGCGTGGCGCCATCGCACCGCGCCATTGAAGTTGAAGAAGGTCGAGGCACTGTCGCGCTGCGCCAGAGAATCACAAAAACAACACGGCTGGAGCGGGGCCTCTGCAGATGGGTGTGGCGCCAGTGCACCGCACAAGTCGGACCAAGGCCGCTGCTGAGGCCGCGGCAGAGCAGGGACCGGTGGCCAATTCTTGGCCACTGGCGTCGGAGCAGGGGGACCGGCCCGCGATGGTCCCGTGGTGCAGCAGCGGCTTTCCGGAGTGGGCCGGCCGGTCAGGGGGACAACCGGGGGTTTAAAACCCCTGGTTGGAGCCAGGAGCGACCACCACGTGGGGGCCACGTTAATTGAGACAGGGGGCAGCCCCCCCTGAACGCCAGCTCGGTGTAACCGAGCTGGCCAGCAAACCACCAGTGCGCCAAGCCGGGCCATGCCCAGGCCGGGCAGGGCCGCGCCCAAGCAAGCCGAACCCGGACCGGGGTCGGGTCGACCCGGTTCGGGCCGACCCATGGGGTCTCGGGCCGGGTCGGACCGGGCCCGAACCCCCTATTTTCGGACTGTTTTCAGTCATTTGACAATAACATCGGCTACAGACCTCCGATCGACGCACCGTCAGTTGCGATGCGATCCTTGGATCGAGATGGTAGTTTAGGTATATTACACTCAGGGTTTAGGAGGACTTTGGGTACGGCCAGGTTGGTTCGATCATGAAACCAACCAGGCCCTTTGAGCGTAAACGCTTATATCTTGAGCTTCGGACGTCCGATTGATGTGCCGTTGACTTTGTTGGATTCTTCTTGATGAGATGGATCTTTTGGCATACTTTTCCTGAGTTTTGGTTGTAGTTGGATAGTGGCCGGGCTGGATTGTACCCGAAATCCAATCGGGCCCATGGAACAGAAAAGCTGAAAACTTTCAGACCGAACGTCCGTTTAACGAACCGTCAGCAGCATTGGTGATCACGTTGAGAAACAGTCCCTATGGGCATACCCTATGAGAGTTCAGGTTACAATCGAGATAAGTCCGGGTTGGATCACACACGAAACCAATCGGGCCCCTAGGACGAATAGGCTAATAACTCACAGACTGGGCGTCCGATTGACACGACGTCTGTTGGTTTGAGACCCCTATGACGAGGCGGTCCTTTGAGATACTTCTTCGTGGGACTTTTGATACTTGGAGAATAGAAAGTATCTCGTGGATTGGACCCTCCCAGAGACGAGCTAGTGGAGTGCAGAGACCTAGTAGCTGGCTGAGACATGACGACTGCTGATCTATCATCTCGGTGTGTTTCAGATAGCCATGTGGGGAGCGCTTGGTTGCAGCGGCAGACCAACGGCGGATGAGCGCTTGGTTGTAGAGTTAGACCCGCGGTACTCAACAGAAGAGGTATCTCTAGAGGCTATGAGGGGGAGCGCTTGGTTGTATCGGCAGGCCCACAGTGGAGGAGCACATGGTTTTAGCGGCAGACCCGCGGTACTCAACAGAAGAAGTACCTCTAGAGCCAATGAGGGGGAGCGCTTGGTTATAGCGGCAGACCCATGGTGGGAAGAGCTGGGTTGTAGAAGCAGGTCCACAGAACTCGATAGGTGGAGTACTACAGCAGTCCAAGGTTAGTGGGCCACGCTTGGTTGTAGCGGCAGGACCACTGTACTCAACAGAGAAGGAGTTCTCCAGCAGTCGTGGTTCCGACATCATGAATAAAATCCTGGTAGAGCTGAGTCTATGACCCTTGTTTTTACCTCATGATTGAGATGGGTGACATGATAACTTAGGTATATGTTTGGGAATATACCAGGGTATTGGTTATCCGTTTATTTCATAATCTTTGTGTTATCTCATGATTGAGATGGGTTACTTGATAACATGGGTATATGTATGGGCATATACCTATGTAGAGGTTATCTGTTGGGATCTTATTTCTGGTTATCCTTGTTGGATTTAGTGAGACCTTGAGGGTCTCAAGGTCCCTACTGAGTATCGTTATACTCAACCCTGCACGGGATATTCCCACACCTCGTTGTGTTGGTTGCAGACAACGGGCAGCGTAGATAGAGGCCGAGTGTTCGAGGACTGGACAGTACCCGGAGGTGGACCTCACGACGAGACAGTATCCGGTGGTGGAATTCACGACGAGGCAACACTCGGAGGAGATTGACGGGTGAGAGCGTTGTGAAGGATATATGTACCTACCCTTCAGGTAGGATCCGTGGTGGACGATCCAGGAGCTGTGCTATCTGTACCTACCCTTCAGGTAGGATCTTTGGTGGACGATCCAGGAGTTGCTTGTCACCTTCAGGCTGTTTTACCTTTTTTTCCTTGTACTTTACAGTTGGGATTTTATTTTGGGCACCTTTACTTTTAGCACAGCTTTATTCAATTTTACTTAGTGTTTTACTTCCGCTTATACTCTATGGTGTTTGTTTACTTTTATAAAGGCAATGCCTTCCCAGTTATCGGGATTTAGGCCTTTGGTGCTAGTCACCATCCCTTGGCCTATAGAAGGCGGGATTAGGGTAGTCACGGCATGGGCCCCGAGGACGGGTCGTGACAAATTGGTATCAAAGGAGTTCGGTTCTACCTTAGAACTCAGGACTCTGATCGTTTTCTCTGTGAAGCAAAAATGTTAAGGGTATTGGGTGTGGTTATCAGTCCAGGGAGTCCAGTGTTGGTGCGGCGGCCGACATAACCATACATGTAGAGACCCGAAGCTTGACGTACATAGAAATTACATTACTTTTGCGGAATACATAGTACATAACAAAAACACACACACAAGGACCGTATTAATTTAGTGTCTTTGGAAACTTGGAACGTAATATTCTAATCATGGTGAAAGATCTTCAACATTTCCCATAAAGATCTTCCTTTTTTATACCTAAAACCTTTCTTTATATCCTAGGGAAAAGAAAACATAAAAGGGTGAGCTCAAATGCTCAGTAAGGATAAACAAAAGAAATATCAATCACATAATATTCTTAAGAACATAACATTTTGGAAATCTTAACCTGCAAAAGAGATCATAATATCATAACATGGGATAAATCATAGTATTGAAATGTAATCCCAATAATCATAACATAAAACATGAAACTTTGTGGAATACACACATAATCATAGGGAATCATTTCTTATTAGCCAAGACTCATTGCCAAGACTATCTTAGTGGACAAAGTCCCTTTCTGAACCGAGTTCACTCCTCGTTTTAGTCCTGTTTCACTGAACCGGTAAAACCTGTCGTTCCAGCCATGTCTATCTCATGAGATATAAAATCTTTACCCAATTCATTGGAGGGAGATATAGGTCCCACCCATCTCATAATGATACCATTCTTATGTGTGCTACAAAATCATAAACCATACATCCTAGCATAACCCATGTAATAAAAATGGGATTCTTAAACATTTTGACATCATAAAACAATTAATATAAGATAAAGGAATTCATAAAAATAATTCCATCACAACATAATAAAATCAATGTAATAATAGGTATAAAAATAGAGCCCTTTATTATCTTATATGGAAAATAATTTTGATAAAACACTTGAACTCCATTCTTGAGGAAAATATCCTTTCTACTTCAAAAACATTTTTCATTTCTTAACATGTCATAAAATTATAAAAAAATGAATTTGATTAAAAATAAAATTGAAAAATTATAACTGAAGTTTCTTGGAAATAATTTTTTAAAAATATATTCATGTCGTATAAGTTAAAAGAAAACATTCTTCTCATACTTTTGTCGGAAAAGTAAAAAATTACCTCGTACGAAAAACGACAAAAGATTCCTTTCATATCTTTTACTAAAAACTCACCGAAGGGTAAAATTGGATATAAACTATTGTATAAGGATATAAATATTACATATTGGGGAAAAATGGATGTTTATGATAAAATACACCCCAGTAAATACCAAAGTATAAACAATCTCGGATAAAAATGAGATTGTGATATTTCCCTTACCTTAGGTCCGATTTTCTTCGTAAGTGTCCGAACCTCCTGTATAATGATTTAAATAATGTCATTGACTTATTACATAATAATATTAATTGTTATAATATCATACATGGTTCACTTATGACTTTATATTACCCGTTCTTTTGTAAATTCCATGTTAAAGAGCGTTTTGGGTAAAATTGTTTCATTTGTCGTCCATGTTTTGACTTGTAATTATTCATATGATTACTTAGATCATGATTACTTAATTCCAGAATATAAAATTTGGTTTATATATAATATATATTTAGGATATACATATATATAATAAATCAATAAATGGAAAGAAATACACCATTCATGGAGACGGTAGGCCGTACGTACGCATGAACGCTGTTTTCGTTTCCTTATTGAGTTGAATGGAATTAAGTAGATGACATACATATATATACACATAAATCCAGTATCATTATAATTTTATATATTTCATGATTAATTATTATATATACTTTATAATCATTCATTAATGGTTAATGTGGAAAATGAATCTCATCGCGTCGTGGAGACGGTAGTCCGTACGTACGCACGAGCGATGATATCGTTCTCATGGTCATGGGACTTTATTAGAGTGTATGTATACTATTTCAGAATCAATATAAATTTAAAATAATTATATATATTTATTATTTACACCATTATACCCATCCAAGTAATGTGGTGGTGGAAAATAGATTTCACCACGTCGTGGAGACGGTATTCCGAACAAACGCACGCGCGGTGATTTCATTTTCCGTAGGATGGATAGATGGTGAAATAGGGATTTTTCATACTTATAATAAAATATAATTATATGATTTATACTGATGTTATTACTTCATAATGAAACCACTAAAGAAGAAGAATCGGAAGAAGAAATAAAGATGAAAGAATCGGTAACAGAAATTACCTCTTCTTTGAAGCGCCTCTTTGAGACCTCCTATTAGGGCACTAAAATTGGTCTCTGAGAAAGACCAGAACCTCTAGGATGTTTCTTGGGAAGTGGAGAAGATAATTTGATAGAGTTTGTCCGAGATTGAGGCTCGAAGTGTTGTGAGGAAGAGAGGGAGGGGGTGCCATTTTATAAGGGATGAGAGGGGAACCTTTAGAATAACTAAAAATATTATTTTATTATAAAGCCAAATTCGGTTTTAAATAGATCCAAATTTATATATTTAGAATATAAGGTGGGGATGGGTCGAAATCATCTCATCCAATATAATTTAGACAAGTTTAGGTTCCTATTTTAACCTTATCATTTATATATTTAACTTTAAGTTAGATAATTTTACTTTTACCATGTCTTCTTGTTTTCTTACACTATAAGGTTAATAAACATACTATATCAAGCCAAAACAACCCCAATTTGTTTATTATTAATATATATAACCTTATCTTAGTCATTTGGCTGAACCTTATATTTTTAGGAATAAAATAACAATTAATAATATAATATTTGTTTTATAAACTATTTTATGTCAATTTTGACACAATTTAGTAATTTATTTTTGTGAAACTCATAAGAAATTGATTAGTTCTAAAAAAGTTAATTAAATCAATACTAACTTGTCATATTAACCTATAAAAGTAGTTTAATTCATAAAAAGTCTTAAATTACATTTATTGTGGTATTTATAACATCAATTATGTCAATATTTTATTAATAAGACAATTACTACATCATCGTTGTGTCATAATAATTGATAATTATTTAATCACTAAAAATTCTAAATAAATTCCAATGATTTAGATAATTGTATTTGATTTCTGAAGACTATTCATGTTCTAAGTTTCATGAAGTTTATCACTAAATTAAAATTATTATACTTATAAGATTTTTGAAAGTGACATGTTGTCACATTCTTTGGTTTTAATAATAATTAAATTATTTTCATGAAAGAAAGTCCATTAAATTAATTTAATCCGACCCTTAGGTAATATGGCTCGACTTTTTTTCATCCAATACGATTTTTAAATGTCTTAGGGTAATTTTATAATATTATATTTACCCTTAATTACCCGATTTACCTTTAACTACGGTAAATAAAATTTACTGTAGTTACTATTCATAATTCCAAAAAAAAGTAGCTTATTAAGATAATTAGGATCCACTGATTCCAAATATGGAATCCATTTTTCCAAATTCAATACACAAAATTTGCAGAAATTAAATTAAAATTAATCTCGTTGTCGAAAGAAAACGGGGTTTTCTTTAAAACATTGTAAAAGATTGAATTGATTTATCCTACGAATTAAAGGTAGAATCAATTCTAATGACATAAATTATATTAAATGGTAAAAATATTTTCTATTTATACTTTAAAGCCATTCAATATTATAATTTAACCATATAAAATTATTGCGATGATAAAAGTTGTTTTTAATTAAAATATAGCGTGTTTTTACTATTCATCAAAATATGAAAGTTACCAGAATAATATGAAAATTTTATCCAAAGTAATTTTCTATTTTATGATTCCATAGAAGAATTTTATTTTGTCAAATTTAACTTATAAACATTCCAAAACTAGATTTAAAGTGGGTGCGCCATCAAAAGGCGGCAAAACTGCATTTTTTGAAAAATACTTATGTTACCCGAAAAATTTATTTTGTTCTTATACAGTGTTTTAGAAAATGTGTAAGACCAATAATAATGTTATAAGATTCAAAATTTAGTTACTAATATTCATAATGGCTAGTTCATAATAATATTATAATAATATATCGTTGTTTAGTAAAACCTGGTATTGCGTACAACACACGCTATCGAGGAAGGTCGCGATTGCATGTAATGCAAGCCAAGTCAGGGTTGTGTGCTGCGCAAGAATCCTTCGTTGTTTCGTATAACATAATCCAACCATATTTCATTTATACATTGAATATAAATATATATATATATACTCAATGTTGCGTAGAATAACTATTATCAAAATTGTGTGTAACACGATCCTAGAATAGTGTTGCGTATACTGCAAGCTAATACGGTGTTGTGTATAGCGCAAGGTAATCTTGGTGTAGCATACAACACAAGACATTAATGCAACTAAAAGAATATTTTCCATAAAATCTAGGGGTGTTACATTCTACCCCCCTTAAAATGAATTTCTCCCTCGAAATTTTTCGGGGTTATAAATGGTTTACTATTGGAAAGTTTCTTTAATTGAAACCCACATCGTAAAAAGGAATACCAAAACCAATCTTTAAAAACAAAAGTATGAAACGTAACGGTTACCCAAATAAAATAATCACTGGGTTTCCACATAAGTGAAAATATGGATATGGAAGAGAAATCTATCCATCATGTTCTGATGGAGAGTGGTAGAGAACATGGCTATGAAAAAGCCAAAAATAAAAAAGCTATTGATTTGTGATGATCTAAGGTACCATATGATTAATCATATATAAGGGAACTATGACAACATTTTTGGTTTTCAATATCATTTCCCTAAAGTTGATGAATTAAAAGAAATACTTGCATGATTTTGTTACAATTTCACTGTTGTTCGTGAATTGAACAATTTCCACTTCATCCCTTAAAGAAATGAAGTTGAATTTGTTATTCGTGATGTGTTAGAAGATCATGTGATAGAATGATGGGTCATTCCATCTCTTTCAAACAAAAGGTTAGCAAAAGTTATAAGTCCATCTTATGGTTAGATTAATCGTATATGGTTCAAAAAATGAACTTATACTTCATATATCATACCGCTTAATAAAATAAAACTAGTTTCTACTAACCAGGGAATTTTTGTAGGCAAGTGGTAGGCGATAAAGGCCAGTCGCACTTCGGTTGTGGGTTCGATTCCCATAGCCTTGTCCGACAGGATGGGCTATCGCCCGTCCTGAAGATTGTCCTTTTTCGAAAGCTATAATACTATAGCATCCCATCAACAATATCAAAAAAAATTTATCCTTAAACAATACTAACTTATGTCCAACATAATCCATTACAATCTTTAGTCTTATCTAAAATACTTCGGTCCAAGCTCATAGTATAAAGAAAATGATCACGTGAATGCCATCATTTATCCCCCATATATCATAAGATATATCTTGTTGGTCAAATTACAAACATGTGAATACCTTAATCATGTATTCTCTTGAAGAATGAATATCCATTGAACCTTAGTGAAAACATGAATGCAGTTAAAAGTTAACACTTTCCACATACCAAAATCCTCAAAATTATATATCCTCAAACCATGATATCACTTAGTCCTTATATCAATCATGAGCTCATGAATACTATCAAACATATTAGATTCTCTTTATCCCTTCATTATGTGCATATCATCTGCTTTCCAAAACAATTTCAATCACTTTTCATGGTTACCGATGCCATAAAAGTATTGAATACCACAATAGACCAAAACATAAATATTCCAATATTCCATGATACTATATACAACATTATTTGGGAATCACATTACATAAACAATTAATCATTCCACCACATTGTTGTCATATTCAACATCGCCAATGGTGATCTCATGTGACTTCCCATTGTCCTTTTCCTTTTGTGGTTGCTCATGTAGATCATCACTAACCCATGGATTAGGGCATTTATTAGAATAATGCCCCATTTCTTTTCACTTGAAGCATTGAAGTGTAGTAGGTTCATTCTGTGTATCCATTCCTTTGTTTGCATCATTAGGCATCTTCTTCCCATCATTGCAGCATTCAAATGCCCGATGACCTTCCTTTCCACATTTGAAACATTTTCTTGTCCCTTTAATACAATCTCCACCATGCTTCTTTCCACACTTTGAGCATATGGAAACATTCATCTTCTTTTCACCATTATTCTGAGATTTCTCCTTGATCTCCATCTTTTGTTTCTTCTCAAACCTATGAGAGGGATAAGTAACACCAACATCCATTTCTACCTTGATAGCACAACACACAATTTCTTCATAGATTCTGAAGTCTCTTATAGTTGATTCCCTTCGAAGATTTGGTTTTAAGCCACTGAAGAATTGATCAACTTTACTTTCAGGTTGGATGATAAATCTAGATGCATACCTTTCAAGCCTTGTAAAATTCACTTTGTATATACCAACAGATTCATCATCCTTTTTCTTTAGTTCTAGAAACTCATTCTCCATCTTTTTTCGATGAATACGAGGGAAGTACTTATTTAAAAATATGTTCTTGAACTCGTCCCATTCCATGGACTCAATTTCATCTCTTGTCCTCATATTCTTGATAATATTCCACCATTGATCAGCTTCACCTTCCAAACGATATACTGCTAAGATGAATTTATCATGTTCAGAACATTGAAGAACTGAAAATATCTTTTCAGTGGTAATGATCCATTGTTCAGCAACAAGTGGATCAGAAGACCCACTGAAAGAAGGTGGACGTTGCCTCATGAAGGACTCAATAGAATATTGTTCCCCTCTCTGCTCATTTGGAAGTCCAGAATGATTCATAGCTTGTGTAAGTATAGAAATAAGATTTTTCACTCCATCTCCCATAACATTTGTTTGTTCAGGAGGAAAATCATTGCATTGTCCATTACATTGATCAACAAGGTTCCTTCGGGTTCCAGCCATCGTCTAAAACCCAAAAAGCATAGTGTGAGAGGAAAAAATCACACTAGGGAAAACAATATAATAAAGGGGGAGTACATTCAATATCTAACATCTTGGGTTACTGTAATTCTAGTACTATAACCAATTCTTATACTTCACCTTAGGGACATTCCTAAACACACCTTAGAAATATCTCTAGGGATCTCACTAAAGTTCTCGCTTCCTAGTTTCCAAAGATTGACTAAACCTTTCCTCTGATACCAACTGTAGAGACCCAAAGCTTGACGTACATAGAAATTACATTACTTTTTCAGAATACTTAGTACATAACAAAGACACACACACAAGGACCATAATAGTTTAGTGTCTTTGGAAACTTGGAACGTAATATTCTAATCGTGGTGAAAGATCTTCAACATCTCCCATAAAGATCTTCCTTTTTTATACATAAAACATTTCTTTATATCATGGGGAAAGGAAAACATAAAAGGGTGAGCTCAAATTCTCAGTAAGGGTAAACAAAAGAAATATCAATCACATCATATTCATAAGAACATAACATTTTGGAAATCTTAACCTGCAAAAGAGATCATAATATCATAACATGGGATAAATCATAGTAGTGAAATGTAATCCCTATAATCATAACTTAAAACATGAAACTTTTTGGAATACACACATAATCATAGAGAATAATTTCTTATTAGTCAATACCCATTTCCAAGACTATCTTAGTGGACAAAGTCCCTTTCTGAACTGAGTTCACTCCTCATTTTAGTCACGTTTCACTGAACCGGTATAACCTGCCGTTCCAGCCATGTCTAACTCATGAGATATAAAATCTTTACCCAATGCATTGGAGGGAGATATAGGTCCCACCCATCTCATAATGATACCATTCTTATGTGTGCCACAAAATCATAAACCTTACATCATAGCATAACCCATGTAATAAAAATGGGATTCTTAAACATTGTGACATCATAAAACAATTCATATAAGATAAAGAAATTTATAAAAATAATTCCATCACAACATAATAAAATCAAGGTAATAATAGGTATAAAAACATAACCCTTTATTATCTTATATGGAAAATATTTTTGATAAAACACTTGAACTCCATTCTTGAGGAAAATATCCTTTATACTTCAAAAACAATTTTAATTTCTTAACATGTCATAAAATTATAACTAAAAGAAGTTGATTAAAAATAAACTTGAAAACTTATAAGGGAATATTCTGGGAAATAATTTTTTAAAAATCCATTCATGTCTTATAAGTTAAAAGAAAACATTCTTCTCGTACTTTTGTCGGAAAAGTCAAAAAGTACCTCATACGAAAAACGACAAAAGATTCCTTTCATATCTTTTACTAAAAAATCACCGAAGGGTAAAATTGGATATAAACTATTGTAGAAGGATATAAATATTACATACTGGGGAAACATGTATGTGGATGATAAAATACACCCCAGTAAATACCAATGTATAAACAATCTCGGAAAAAAAATGAGATTGTGATATTTCCCTTACCTTTGGTCCGATTTGCTTCGTAAGTGTCCGAACCTCCTGTATAATGATTTGAATAATGTCATTGACTTATTAAAGAATCATATTAATTGATATAATATCATATATGGTTCACTTATGACTTTATATTACCCGTTCTTTTGTAAATTCCATGTTAAAGAGCGTTTTGGGTAAAATTGTTTCATTTGTCGTCTGTGTTTTGACTTGTAATTATTCAAATGATTAATTAGATCGTGATTACTTAATTCCAGAATATAAAACATGGTTTATATATAATATATTTTCATAATATACATATATATAATAAATCAGTAAATGGAAAGAAATACACTGTTCATGGAGACGGTAGTCCATACATACGCATGAACGCTGTTTTCGTTTCCTTATTGAGTTGAATTGAATTAAGTAGATGACATACATATATATACACATAAATCAAGTATCATAATTATTTCACTAATTTCATGATTACTTATTATATATACTTTATTATCATTCATGAATGGTTAAAGTGGATAATGAATCTCATCGCGTCGTGGAGACGGTAGTCCGTACGTACGCATGAGCGATGATATCATTCTCATGATCGTGGGACTGTATTGGAGTGTATGTATAATATTTCAGAATCAATATCACTTTAAAATAATCATATATAGTTATTATTTACACCATTATACCCATCCAAGTAAGGTGGTGGTGGAAAATAGATTTCACCACGGCGTGGAGACGGTATTCCGTACGTACGCACGCACGGTGATTTCGTTTTCTGTAGGACGGATAGATGGTTAAATAGGGTTGTTTAATACTTATAATAACATATCATTATATGAGTGATACTGATGTTATTACTTCATAATTAAAAAACTAAATAAGAAGAAGCGGAAGAAGAAATAAAGATGAAATAATTGGTAATAGAAATTACCTCTTCTTTGATGCGCCTCTTTGAGACCTCCTCTTAGGGAACTAAAATTGGTCTTTGAGGAAGACCAGAATCTCTAGGATGTTTCTAGGTAAGTGGATAAGAGAATGTGGAAGAGGTTATCAGAGAATGAAGGCTCAATGTCTTGTGATGAAGAGAGGGAGGGGGTGCCCTTTTATAAGGGAGGAGAGGGGCACCTTTGGAATAACTAAAAATATTATTTTATTATAAAGCCAAATTCGGTTTTAAATAGCTCCAAATTGATTTATTTCAAAGTTAAGGTGGGGATGGGTCGAAATCATCTCATCCAATATAATTTAGTCAAGTTTAGGTTCCTATTTTAACCTTATCATTTATATTTAACTTTAAGTTAGATAATTTTACTTTTACCGTGTCTTCTTGTTTTCTTACACTATAAGGTTAATAAATTTACTATATCTGGCCAAACGAACCCCAAGTTGTTTATTATTAATATATATAACCTTATCTGAGTCATTGGGCATAACCTTAGATTTTTAGGAATAAAATAACAATTAATTGTATAATATTTGTTTTAAAAACTATTTTATGTCAATTTTGACACAATTTAGTAATTGATTTTTGTAAAACTAATAACAGATTGATTAGTTCTAAAAAAGTTAATTAAATCAATAATAACATGTCATATTAACCTATAAAATTAGTTTAACTCATAAAAATTCTAAAATTACATTTATTTTGGTATTTATAACATCAATTATGTCAATTTTTCATTAAGAAAACAATTACTGCATCATCTTTGTGTCATAATAAATGATAATTATATAATCCCTAAAAATTCTAAATAAATTCCTATGATGTAGATAATTGTATTAGATTTCTGGAGACTATTCAGTTTCAAAGTATCATGAATTGTATCACTAAATTAAAATTATTATACTTATAAAATTTAAGAAAGTGACATGTTGTCACATTCTTTGGTTTTAATAATAATTAAATTATTTTCACGGAACAAAGTCCATTAAATTAATCTAATTAGACCCTTAGGTGATATGGGTCTACTTTGAGTCATCCAATAGGATTTTTACATGTTTTAGGGTAATTTTATAATATTATATTTACCCTTAATTACCTGATTTACCTTTAACTATGGTAAATAAAATTTACCATAGTTACTATTCATAATTCCCAAAAATAAAAAGTAGCTTATTAACATAATTTTTATCCACTGATTCCAAATATGGAATCCATTTTTCCAAATTCAATACACAAAAGTTTCAGAAATTAAATTAAAATTAATCCCGTTGTCGAAAGAAAACAGGTTTTTCTTTAAAACATTGTAAAAGATTGAGTTGATTTATCCTACGAATTCAAGGTAGAATCAATGCTAATGACATGCATTATATTAAATGGTTAAAATATTTTCTATTTATACTTTAATACCATTCAATATTAAAATTTAACCATATAAATTATTGCGATTAAAAAAGTAGTTTTTAATTAAAATATAGCGTATTTTTACTATTCATCAAAATTTGAAAGTTACCAGAATAATATGAAAATTTTATCCAATGTAAATTTTTATTTTATGATTCCAAAGAAGAATTTTATTTTGTCAAATTGAACTTATAAACATGTCAAAAACTAGATTTAATGTGGGTGCGCCATCAAAATGCGGCAAAACTGTATTTTTTTGAAAAATACTTATTTTACCCGAAAAATTTATTATGTTCTTATACCATGTTTTAGAAAATGTGTAAGACAAATAAGAATGTTATAAGATTCAAAATTTAGTTAATAATATTCATAACGGCTAGTTCATAATAATATTATAATAATATATCGTTGTTTAGTAAAACCCGGTATTGCGTACAACACACGCTATCGAGGAAGGTCGCGATTGCGTGTAATGCAAGCCAAGTCAGGGTTGCGTGCTATGAAAGAATCTTTCGTTGTTTCGTATAAAATAATCCAACCATATTTCATTTATACATTTAATATATATATATATATATACTCAATGTTGCGTAGAATAACTATTATCAAAAATTTTGTGTAACACGATCCAAGAATAGTGTTGTGTATACTGCAAGATAATACGGTGTTGCGTATAGTGCAAGGTAATCTTGGTGTAGCATACAACACAAGACATTAATGAAATTAAAAGAATATTTTTCATAAAATCTCGGGGTGTTACATTACACCAGGACCCTGACTCCTGATTTCCGTCTTAATGCACAGAAACATTGATTGCATGTGTGTTTCAAGTTTTCATTGTGATTACTTTATGTCAGCTCACCAGGTATACTGTTTGACAGAGGCACACCTGTTTCTTTTATGGATGGCCCCACGATGGCAGCCAGCTAGGGTTCCGAGCATTGTACGTGACGACAGCCCACCGAGCGATGAGGCCTCAGTAAAGGGCCCTTTGATAGCAGAGGCACTGGCGGTACCTCTACCCGCCGAGCCACTGATGCTACTAGCCCCAGCCGCTGACGGTGCACGTCGCCTTAGTGCACTGCACGAGTTTTAGCGTCATTGATCACCCATGTTCCACGGGGAGACGGACCCTCAGGCAACCGAGGATTGGCTAGAGGCAGTTGTATGAGTTTTCCGTTTGGTAGGGACACCAGCTAACCTTATGGTGGTCCTTGCAGCAAGCCTCCTACACGTGGCAACATGCAGATGGTGGAGCTTGATGCTCCAGATGCACGACGAGGAATCCCTCCTTTGGACGGACTTTGAGAGCCTTTTCCACTCAGAGTTCATCCCATCCTCCCTCCGTGCAGTGCACATCTAGGAGCTACTACAGCTGCGGCAGGGCAGCATGACAGTAGCACAGTACGTGGTGAGGTTTACCGATCTCTCGCATTATGCCACAAACATGGAACTGGACCCATTCTTCAGGGCCCGAAACTTCGAGCATGGGCTCAAGAGAGAGACCAAAGCTTCATTTGTTTCTCACAACATTCCAACAAAGACACGAGTGTTGGAGAGATCCCTCTTAGTGGAGAGCTTTTTTGCTGAGCAGTCTCCAGCAGTAGGACCCACCACTAGCCGGCAGGCGGCAGAGTCTTCTGCAGTGGGCAGTAGACAGATGACGCAGAGGTCTAAGAGGACTATACCTACAGGTTGTTGACCGCATGACACATGATCGTTTGTGCGAGGCACCTGTGGTGGAAAACGACTTACCATGAGCAGACAGTGTTACTCCTACGGCGGGGTTGGTCACATGGCTTGTGACTGTCCGACCAGCCATACAGATGACCAGTAGATGAACGAAGGACCTCCCAAGCAGAGGAAGAGGTTTTATTGAGGTGGACCGCATGGAGCAGGAGACCATGGCAGGGGAGCTGGCCGTGCAGCTAAAGGTGGATGACGCTTCGATGTGTTTCCACCACCACCACCAAGAGGTCCACCCCGACCGCAGGGAACTGGTGGACATGGGAGAGCTCAGCTGCAAGCAGCTGAGGCCTACGATCATGGAGCTCCGGGAGAAAATGGACAAGAGCGAGACTAGCTCCAAACCTGGAGACTTTTGTTCATTTTCTTCTAGCTTTGTTGATGTTTTTTTGTAGATGATTTGTGTCTTTGTACTTTGAGAGGCGGTAATAAATTACACCTTTCTTGTGGAATTTACCTTTCTGTCCTCTCTTTATGTTGATACTAAGAGGTTCTGGTTTAAAACCCAATGACTTGACCCTCACTTTGAGATACCTACTGGAGGAGACCTAGTGACCACACACTGATGCTGATAGTGTGACTCAACCCTTGGAGGCGAGAGTAATGGTTGGATCACTTGGTAGTAGCGTCGAGGCCTTACGACGTCATCCTTGGTATGAGTTAGTATCATCCATGTCGGGATTGCCCGTATTAGGCGAAGAACATGGTTCATCAAGGGGATGAGACATGATTTCTCTTATCGGCAAAGAAGAAATCTCAGCTGCTCTTGTAGGACAAGAAAGGACCAAGTCATCTAACAGAGGATGAGGACACCTCAGAGCCAACAAAACTCTTGTGCTGACAGGAGGCGGAGACCACTAGAGTCTGAGGATGGCAACCACGTTTCACTACGGGTCTCACCTCGACATTAGTTATGGAGATGTGGCCGAGGACAAAAATTATCTCCCAGGTTCAATAGACTTTTCTAGGTCCTCAGTAGGATAGAAGAGGTGGTTTACCGCTTGACCCACCCACCTCAGTTGCACTAGGTGCACGACGACTTCTATGTATCTCAACTGAGGAGATACAAGCTCGACCCTTCGCATTTCATCGACCATGAGGAGCTAGACTTGGGCGATGGGGTGACCCTCACGGATGTTCTAGTGGGGATAGAGGAACAACAGGAGAGGATCCTATGAGGACGGTCGATTCCTTGGGTACGCTTTCACTGGTAGTACGGGAACCTCCAGGTGAGCACATGGGAGCGGATGGCTAAGATGCGTGCTCAGTACCGCTTTTGTATCCTTATTTTGTGATAAAGCTTTACAGGGACATAAATACCTGAGGTGGAAGTAATGTAAAAACCTGGAAATTTCATGGAAATTATTTTCTTAATTTACTTTGTGATTTTATGAGTACGCAGTTTCTGACAGTGCCTGATTCCGAGGCCCGGTGTTCCCGTAATCATTTTCTGAAGTTTAGCTCGGGTACGCTCAGTAAACGAATGAGCGGGTTTTTCTAACTTTTGAACCGGTGCATGGAATCAAATTCTGAGGGCACCGATGGAATCGCAGCACCGATAATTGCTTAGAAACACATTTTCTGGAGTTGTGTTTGCTCGGGTGTGGTTTTTAATGATTTGGGTTAAGTAAAGGATTGAAATAAAAATGGTGCGACCAGTTTTTTTTACTTGATGTTTTTTAACTTAAGAAACGTAATTGGAGTGGGACCCACAATATCCTACCCACTAGGTAGGATATTTGTGAGGTGGGGCCCACACGAACCCCGCTGTTTCTTTTCTTCACCCCCTCCTTAATTAAGGTAATGCACCTGCACCCCTATTAAGTGGAAGTCAACCCTTGTGTTTTTCTGTTTATGAAACGCCTCTTTTAGTTTGGGATGTTTAAACGTTGCAATTAATTCATTAAATTGATTGTTTCGTTTTTTGAATTTCAAAACGCTTGGCTTGAGAAATAAAATAAGACAAACTCTTATTTTATTAGTGTTGTGGGGTTCTGTGAGGCTCAGGATAATTTTCTCATTTTCTTGAAGTTCTTCTTCCTCGACGAAGAACCCGAAAATGCGAAAAACACCGACCTCTGATGAAGGTCGACAAGAATACCAGATCCTCGGAGATCGACTATGTGACGCCATGTAACGCGACGCCAACGTCCCTCTCCTTCCACGACGCCTTCTTACGCGACGATAAATTCTGCGACGAACCTTCGCTCAATGAATTCTTCGAGGTAGGGGATTTTATTGTTGTTGTTATTCGTGAATTCTTCCGTCGATGTTCCTCATTTCATTTGGACCGCTTTCTATCGATTAACGGCAGGGGGCCGGACCGCACAAACACGGCCGACCCTCCTCCCTTGTATGTTGTGTTGTTGCGATTTGAAGGAAAGTGGCACGGTACAATGGCACCGCGCGGGATCATACGGAAAGGGTGCATGGCGCCGTCGCGCCGTGCCATTAAGGTTGAAGAAGGTCGCGGCGCCGTCGCGCTGCGCCAGAGAATCGCGAAAACACCGCGGCCGAAATGGGGCCGCGGCGGAGGGGTGCGGCGCCGTCGCGCCGCCCCGGTCGGACCAAGGCCGCGGCTGAGGCCGCGATGGAGCAGGGACTGACATCCAATTTCCGGTCACCGGTATCGAAGCTGGGGGACTGGCCCGCGCCAGTCCCATGGTGCAGTAGTGGCTGGCCGGAGTGGACCGGCCGGTCAGGGGGAGAACTGGGGGTTCGAAACCCCCAGTTGGAGGCAAGAGAGACCCCCACGCGAGGGACGCTTTCATTGAGACAGGGGTAGCCCCCCCCCCACCTTGACCGGCAAATCGGTGTAACCGAGCTAGCCAGCGAACCGCCAGCGCGCCGGGCCGGACCTGGACCCGGGTCGGGTCGACCCAGGGGGTCTCGTGCCGGGTTGGACCGGGTCCGAACCCACTATTTTCGGACTGTTTTTAGTCATTTGCCTATAACATGGGATACAGACCTCCGATCGATGCACCGTCAGTTGCGATGTGATCCTTCGATTGAGACGGTCGTTTCAGTATATTACACTCAAGGTTTCGGAGGACATTGTGAATGGCCAGGTTGGTTCGATCACGAAACCAACCGGGCCCTCGGAGTGGAAACACTTATATCTCGAGATCCGGACGTCTGATTGACGTGCCGTCGACTTTTTTGGATTCCTATTGATGAGACGGAACCTTTGGCATTCTTCAACTGAGGTTTGGTTGTAGTTGGATAGTGGCTGGGTTGGATTGTACCCGAAATCCAACTGGGCCCCTAGAACGGAAAAAATGATAACTTTCGGACCAGACGTCCGTTTGATGAACCATCAGCGGCGTTGGTGATCATATTGAGAAACGGTCCCTATGATCATACCCTTTGAGAGTTCGGGGTACAGTCGAGATACAGCCGGGTTGGTTCGCACACGAAACCAACTGGGCCCCTAGGACGAAAAGGCTAATAACTCACAGACCGAACGTCCGATTGATGCGTCGTCTGTTGGTTTGAGACCCCTATGACGATGTGGTCCTTTGAGATACTTCTTCGTGGGACTTATGATAATTGGAGTATCGATAGTAGCTCATGGAACGAACCTTTCTGGAGATGAGCTAGCATAGTGCAAAGACCGAGTAGCTGGCTGAGACTTGACGACTGATGATCTATCGTCTCGGTGTGATTCGGATAGCCCAGTGGGGAGCGCTTGGTTGCAGCGGAAGACCCACGGTGGAGAAGCGCTTGGTTGTAGCGGCAGAACTGCGGTACTCAACATAAGGAGTACCTTTAGAGGCTATGAGGGGGAGTGCATGGTTGTAGCAGTAGACCCACGGTGGAGGAGCGCATGGTTGTAGCGGCAGACCCGCGGTACTCAACAGAAGGAGTACCTCTGGAGCCTATGAGGGGGAAAGCATTGGTTGTAGCGGCAGACCCATGGTGAGAAGTGCTTGGTTGTAGCAGCAGAGCCATAGTACTCGACAGGTGGAGTACTACCGCAGTCCAAGGTTAGTGGGGAGGTCTTGGTTGTAGCGGAAGGCCCACAGTACTCGACAGAGGAGGAGTTCTCCAGCAGCCGTGGTTTCAACATCTTGAATAAAATCCTGGTTGAGCTGAGTCTATGACCCTTTGTGTTTACATCATGATTGAGATGGGTCACTTGATTACTTAGGTATATGTATGGGCATATACCTGGGTAGTTTTTATCCGTTGATTTCATAATCTTTTTGTTTCCTCATGATTGAGATGTGTTATTTGATAACTTTTTTATATGTATGGGAATATAACTAAGTAGAGGTTATCTGTTGATATCTTCTTTGTGGTTATCCTTGTTGATTTAGTGAGACCTTGAGGGTCTCGGGGTCCCTACTGATTATCATTATACTCACCCCTGCACGGGCTATGCCCGCACCTTGTTGTGTTGGTTGCAGACGACGGGCAGCACAGATAGAGGCCGAGTGTTTGAGGACTAGACGGTACCTGGAGGTGGACCACATGATTAGACAATATTCGGTGGTGTACTTCGCGATGAGGTGACACTCGGAGGAGGTTGACGAGCGAGAGCGTTGTGTAGGCTATATGTACCTACCCTTCAGGTATGATCCGTGTTGGATGATCTAGGAGCTGCGCTATCTACACCTACCCTTCAGGTAGGATCCTTGGTGGACGATCCATGAGCTTCTTGTTACCTTCTAGCTGTTTTAAATTTTTTTCCTTGTACTTTACAGTTGGGCTTGTATTTCCGGCCCCTTTACTTTTTGCACAACTTATTTCACTTTTACTTAGTGTTTTACTTCCTCTTGTACTCTGTGGTGTTTTTTTACTTTTATAAAGGCAATGCCTTCCCAGTAATCAGGATTTACGCCTTTGGTGCTAGTCGCCATCCCCTGGACTATGGAAGGCGGGCTTGGGGTAGTCAGGGAACGGGCCCCGAGGATGGGTCGTGACAAGAAGCAACCTCAAGTTCGAGATAGAGGTAGAAGATGCAGACGCCATTCATGTGGACACGATATGGAATGATGAATTCAAGGACATTATCTCATTCTTCGGAGAAGTTTAAGGTTCTACCATACATGGGAACATTCTCCCATTGTACATCACTGGCCAATTCAATGGCATGGTGGTTCATCGTTGTCATGTTGAAACCGGCTACAGGATTAGCCTTATCCGGATACGGACACTGCGGAAGCTGGGGTTATCTGAAGATGACTTGTCACCCTCTGACCTGAAGATCCAGAGACATGACAGGACAGAGCATACCCCGGTCGTCATGATCCGTTTGAAGAACTAATTCGGTGGACTAGTTTCTAGTTCCATGATTACGGTTGTCTCCCAATACACAATGTACAATAAATTGATGGGAAGACCATGGCTCCACCTGCACGCGACAGTTCCCTCATCATATCACTAGTGCCTCAAGTACTCCATCAATGGTCGAGTGGGTGCACTTTAAGGTGAAACGTCTCTTTTTGCCTCTTGTGAAGCTCGATACCTGGATGTCGACTATTACAAGAGCATGGACAATCAGATTCAGGCCTGTGAGGTCAAGCATACTGCGGTTGCAACTGACCCCTGGGCAGGTCTGAATGATGCCTATGTCTTCCCGATCCATCGATTAGAGGCTACGACCCCCAATATGGGTCAATGTTTTGTTGTCTCTGGCACAAGGGGAAGCATATTCTCATGTCCATGTGATGTCGGGAGATCTCTTCATATTCGTATATGAATCAATCCTCGTTGATCCCAGAGCCCCCTAACCGCATAAGGTATCAAGATGTATGTCCCATGGAAACGATGATACGTCATACTTGTAGGACCCTGGGACACCATGAGAGGGGAGGGGTGAATCAGGGTGTCACCTTTTTCTTTTAAAGTGATGGATCTTGTTCCCACATTGATAGGAACTTTTTAAACCTATATGATGGATATGAACAGAAAGAAAACATTCACATGCAGAGAAACGACACATCACTTTTTACTTGGTTCACCACTAAGGGATACATCCTAGGAGCATATGCCGATAAGGTATCAGTCATACCAAATTACACCAAACATCACTAGTTGTGGATTACAAAGGTTCCGACAATGTCACTTGGTCTCTGGATCACTGCCTCTACAAAGATTCAGAGATAGATCACTGCTTCGCTCAGGTCACTCCCGTGGACTCCCTCTGGCTCACTTCCCCTGGTAAAGTCACACATAGTTTATATACGTGAATATCTCTTCATCATCGCTAAAGAAAACTTCCTCTATTGCGTGTAGATGATCTGTTGATGTCCAACTATCATCTTTAGTCAAATATCACTTTCCTTCAAGGGTACCAGGCAATCTCCCAACTTTCACATAGCTCAAAAACGCTGGCGCTCTTCTTTACTGCATGGCACGTAGGTCTCCTGTGCAGCAAAAATTCAGCACGCAAGTTCAAACTAGCACACAGTTACCAACCCACCACCTGCGCAACACCGCAAACTTCAACTTCAAACCTGTGCGACTGAATTCCGTTCTCACCCAAACTGCCTTCGGTGCGCAGGAAACAATTTGGGCATAGCCTCTACTTGTGTGGACCAACTACCACTTATGCGACTAAACTACTTGTGCGATGATATCTTGAAAAATATCTAAGTCTTGAACTTAGTTGCAAAGGAAGAGGGGTGGTCCTCTATTTATAGGTAAACTGGACCCCTTGCGCGGTGGTGCACAAGTATACTGATGGTGCGTAGGTCTCGGTGCGTAGCTCCAACCACCCTAGCCTCAGTCGTGTAACTCACTTGAGCGACCAAACAAATAGATGTGAGACCCTCTTTCCTTTTCCATATTTTGATCTTCTGATCATGTAGAACAATAGGTGCACAAGTTTCCAAACCTCCTAGGAACCGGCGCGCAAGTCCCTTCTCGCCACGCAGGTCACATGCACGACCCAACCAATACTTTTGTGACACTTATCCATTTTCCATTTTTCCATGTTCTAATCTTGAAAAACACTAGATGCACAAGTTCTCTCTCCTTCAAGTATACGATGTGACAGTCTCTTTGCCAAAAAAACTTTTCTCCATTTGTCAATTTTCAGGCCCAAAAAATTGGAAAACACTAGAAAATGTTTCCTACTTTAATACTATAATATTCTGGACCTTTATGACCACTTTGCTAGCACACATTCTGAACTTCCTCTAAGGATTCACAGAAAAACACAAACCATACTACAATTCATGCATATATGATCGTGGTTCCAAAAATCTCCCCCTTTGGGTTTGTTGGCAATCAGAAAATAAATTCAATAGATCCACATCAATATGTAAACCAAAAAATGAAAGAATCAATTCATCCAACACTCTAAGTCTATGTGATCAATGCTCGGTGTAGAAAACAAGAGAGGAAGCTTGAATTTGGATCTAGTGTTTTGGAATTCTCAATGACGACCAATAAGCATTACATGACTGAAGTATTCCTTCTCATCCTTCTCATCCTATCACTGACACTAAATTCTCATCATGTCACAGAACCATTAAGTGCCTGAAAATTCCTAAATTTATTCATTTATCCCCCATTGACAATAAAACCAATGATCGGTAATTTGTTCAATGTTCAGCTCAAACCACACTCCCCCTGGAAAGTATCTCCCCCACAAACCTGCATCACATCCATAAACAGATAAAAACAGTTATCATAATCGGGGAGAGGGATATTGTGTAACCTCCTTATGCACTGGGAGGTGGCTGGACACCTAGGTTCAACTGATTCTTCTCAAACACAGCCGCTGACAGTGGCCTGGTCAGGATATCAGCCACTTTCTCATCAGTTCCCACATGATCCATTCTAATAACCCATTTCTCAACTTTTTCTTTGATAAAGTGATACCTAATTTCAATATTTTTTGTAAGAGAATGATGAACATGATTCTTAGTGAGATCAATTGCGCTCTTGTTATCACAATAAATTACCATTGGTTGATTCACCTCATCATAAATATCTATTATTTGTTGCTTCATCCACAGCATTTGAGTGCATTACTTTGTGGTAGATATATACGTAGCATTAGCAGTACTAAGAGAAGTACTTTCTTGTTTCTTAATCAACCATCCAACACATTTCTGCATAATATAGAATGCTCCACCATTGGTAAAATTTCTGTCTACTACATCAACATCCCAGTCCGCATCAGAAAACGCTGATGATTCACTTTCCCTGGCTGCAGAAAAATATAACCCAAAGTTATGTGTACCTTGAATGTAACTCATGATTCTTTTTACTGCCTCCATATGTTCCTCCTTTTGATAACTCTGAAAGCGGTCCGCAAGACATTTCACAAAGTCAATATCTGGCCATGTCGCTGTCAGGTACAGTAGGATCCCAATGATCCTCCTGTACATGGTGGGATCAACAGAGGCCCCATCCCCATGCTTTCCAGTTTATTTCCAACTCCAATCGGAGTTGACAATGGTTTAGAGTCTTGCATATTAAACTTCTTCAATAGATCTAATTTTTACTTTTCCTAAGAAATGAAAGTGTAATCCTTGTTTTGAACCCCCTGTAGCCCTATGAAATATGTGAGCTCCCCAATCATAGAAATTTCAAATTCTAATTTCATATGATTTGAAAATTCATCCACTTATTTATGCCTGCTACCACCAAATATGATATCATCAATGTAGACTAGAACCATGAATTGATATTTTGAAGAATTATTCACATATAGATTGTGATCCACTCCTCCTCTTTTGACCTCCATCTTCTTGAGATATGAGTCTAGGTGGGAATACCATGCTCGTGGTGCCTACTTCAAACCATATATGGCTTTTTTCAGTTTGCAGACCTTTGTCTCATCAGTACCAAGAACAAAACCCACTGGTTGTTCAATGTAGACTTCTTCTTCGAGTACACCATCCGAGAATGATGTCTTGACATCCATTTGATATACATTATATCCTTTTTGGAGTTCCATGGAAAGAAAAAATATAATTGACTCCATTCTAGCCACTAGAGGAAAGGTTTCTTCAACATCAACACCTTTGATCTGGGAATAACCCTTACAAACTAGTCAAGCCTTGTTTCTGATAACACTTCCATGCTCATAAAATATGTTGTTGACCATCCATTTTGTACCAATCACATTGTGACCTTCGGGTATCTAGACAAGATCCCATGCCTGATTCTTTTCAATCTGATCTAGCTCTTCATTCATGGTCTTCACCCAAGATTCATCCATTGAAGCTTTTTCAAATGAGGATGGCTCTACATCTGACAGAAATGCAGATTGCGTGTTATTCTTCATCTTCCTTGTTTTTGTGGGTGCACTCCTATCCCCAATTATGTTAGATGGATCAATCTATTCTCTATGATTTCTCATGTGCGGTTTAGTTTCATTCTATCCAGCCACAGTTTCTTCTTCAAATTCTTCTTCTGAGTCAACATCATTATTGGACAATTGAGTGTTTTGTACAGCTTCCTCTATTTCTGTATTTGTATTTTCTCCATGTTCACTTTCTTCCTCAGTTTCTATCACATTGAAATATGATGTCCTTGAAGATTTTGTGGTTTTCCCTTCATTTATCTTAACATCACTATGCACTACAATCCTTCCCAATCACTTGTTGAAACACTTGTAGGCTTTTATTTTCATTGGATACCTAAGAAAAATTCCTTCATCAACATTGTCACCAAACATCCCTTCATTTCCTTCATTATTCCGAATGAAACATTTACTTCTGAAAATAAGAAATTATTTTAATGAAGGCTTCCTTCCATGACACAATTCATATAGTGTATTCATTTCTCCCATATAAAGCCCTGTTCCATACTGAATGTGCATTGCAGCTTCAACAGCTTCCTTCTAGTAGTGGCGAGAGATACCACTCCCAATCAGCATAGTCCTAGCCATGTTGTTGATATGTCGATTCTGGCACTCAACAACTCCATTTTGCTATGGAGTTCACACAATAGATACCTCATGTTGTATTCCATGTTTTTCTAGGTAATTCACAAACTCAATGTACGTGTATTACCCTCCATTATTAGATCGCAAAACATTGATAGTTCGTCTGGTATCATTCTCGCCGATTCACCGATATGTTTTCATGCAGTCAAGCATTCATCATTTCTTGTGAATGATCATAACACATGACATTATACTGTAATCATCAATGAAAATAACAAAGTACCATTCTCCATGAGTTCCGACAACATTTATCAGCCCGCATACATCTGTATGAATTAGATCAAGAAGATGAGATGCCTTTTTCTTATTTGGATGATATGAACTGAAGACCAGCTTTCCACGAATTCAAGCAGCAGAAGAATATTCATGCTCATGCTTCCGGTCATGAATGTCCATCAAAATCCTCAATTTTGATATTTTATCCATGTCTTTTTTATTTATGTGACCCAGTCTCCTATTCCACAAATACTTTTCTTCTTCAACAGTAATGTATCAAATATTTTATTTACTATCAACCTAATACAGGTTTCCTTCTATTCTGCATCCTTTCATTAGTGAATTTACTTGTCTTTCACTTGATAGTGCAACCTTTCTGATTAAATGTAACAATGAGTCCCGAGTCACAGAGTTGACTCATGCTGAGTAGATTATGACGAAGGCCATCTACGTAAAGGACATCAGTCTTCATTAGCTATCCATTATCAAATTCAGTACTTCCATTGCCTTTGATTTTTAGATCTCCATCATTTCCAAATAGAACCGTTCCATCAACCTTATTTTTGATATATATTAACATTCCATATTTACCTTTTATATGGGATGAACAACCACTATCCAGAATCCAAGCATTGTTTCTTTTTGTAGCTTTGAGGGCCACCTCTACAAGGTTGGATTTCTAAATTTTCATCCTTTCATTCCATGAGACATCGAATGAGTATAGATAACTGATGGCCTTTCAATTATCTCATCTTTGTATATTGGTTCTTTATAGTTGAAGTCTTCTTCGAGAAGAGATAACCTGTTTGAAAGAGAAACACTATCTTGTTGACAAGATTTGACTTGTCTTGAATTCCAGTATGATGTGTCCATGTCCCTTCTATCCCTGCAATTAACAGCCTTATGAACAATGTTAGAGCAATGAAAATAGTATCCATATAAACTATTTCTTTTATAATATGGAGGATATGAAGTTAGTCTCCTTTGTTGATGTCCCAGATCATCCCCATTCAGATATCTCCTTGCCCCTTCTCAATTTGACATGGTATGGCCCAGATAGCCACAGAATTGACACATCATGAGAGGAAATGTCTTTGAACATGAGTTTCTCCACATACTTTCTTCCTTGGGAGAATAGTTGGACTGCCTATCATTTTTGAATGTTTGAGAATAATTTTCAGTTCTCCTTTTAGATTGGATTGAGGGTTTCTTTTTCAGAACATCAGGAAACATTTCAACATGTACAACATTCAACTTGTATGTCTTTTGGATCTCTTTACTTCTACTATTTTATGTCTCAGATTCATATCCAATTCCACTCTTTCCCATGAAAGTGGGTCTTTGATCACTGAAGATTTTTCCTACCCCTTCTGAACCACTCTTGGCTCTTGCCAGTAATTCTGCATTTGAGAATCTTCCAAACTGAATTTTCTTCCTTGATTCTTTTGAAATTGATTCAGTCACATGTTTACTCATAAGAGTAACTACTTCCTCCTCAATAAACATAGCTCTCTTGGATTTTTCTTCTAGTCTGTAGGTGGGGTTATTGATGACCTTTGCATGGTCTTCAATTCTCAGCTTCAGATCCACTACATCATCATTGATTTAAAGAAACTTAGATTGTACTTTCACAAATTCTTCTAGTCATTCAATTTCAGCTTCAAGTTGATCAACATATTCAATTAATTATTATACCATTGATTTCCACTTATTGCAACTACTAAATTAAATCTTAAGATTTCTATCAGCACCTTTAAGTTACAACTCACGATCAGCACTAGTTTTTAAATGATTTTCTCCACCAGTATCTTCTAATTTTTCAATAGTGGCCATCATGGAAGCATGTTTCCCAGTTTGAAATTCTGGTTCTTTATCATCACAGAATTCATTATCATCTTCTTCCTCATCATAGACAATACTCTTTTTTAGAAATTTCATTCACGATTTGAAGTATCCTTTCTTGGAAAACCTTTTCTGTGGCTTCTTAATGTTTTCAGCAGTGCTATTAACATCATCAATATTTCTTAAGAACTAAGAAGCAATGTGCCCGACTTTGACACAACGAAAGCAAGATAGAGGAAATATCCCTTTGAATTTCCCTTTTCCATTCTGGAACTTTTTGTAAATGAGAGAGATAATTTATTTTTCCTCATCGTCTTCACCATTACTATCTTTTGAGATTTTCAATTTTTTCATCGATTTGAACGCCATTTTATTGCTTACTTGTGTAGTAGCATCTTCTAGTTTGACTCTCATTTCATATGCCACCAAGCTGCTCAACAGATTATCCAAATAATGTTTTGAATGATATATTTCCTTAAGGGATGACTCTTTTGCATTGTATAGTGGTGGTAGTCTTCTCAGTATTTTCTTCACGATGTCAATGTCTCTGATTTCTTCTCCTTGGCCCTGAATTGCTCCAACCACTTCAGTAATTCAATTGAAGAAGGAGTCTACATTTTCATCCGGATGCATCTTCAGATCATCGAACCTATTGTGCAACACTAGATATTTTTCCTCCTTCACATTTCTATCTCTGTCATAAATATTTTCATGTTTATCCAACATGGAATTTGCTGAGGTGCAGCTCATCACTTGTAGATAAATCTGATCAGAAAGTGCTGCAGAGAGAGCATTATATTCATTAGCATCTGCATCACAACTTTTTCTATCTGTATCAGTCATATCCATCCATATTAGATCAGAAACATTAATACCTTTCACATTGGAAACTAAAACATCCATTCAAAGGAATCTTATATGAGATCTCATTCTGATCTTCCAGAGCTGTAAAGTATTTCTATCAAACAGAGGGACTCCCCTAACATTGACTGCACTCTCCATAACGACAAAGGACAGATTCAACACCAGCAACCTCCCTCTGATACCACATGTAGGACCCCAGGACACCCTGAGAGGGGAGGGGTGAATCAGGGTGTCAATTTTTTTTAAGGTGATGTATCTTATTTCCAGGTTGGTAGGAAATTGTTAAACCTGTATGATGGGTATGAATAGAAAGAAAATATTCACATGTAGAGAGATGACATAACAGTTAATACTTGGTTCACCACTAAGGGCTAAATCCAAGGAGCATATGCCGACAGGTTTTCAGTCATACCAAATTCCACAAAACTTCACTAGAAATGGAATCGTAGGACCAGGCACAATCACTCTATCCCAGGTTCACTACCTTTACAAAGATTCTAGGATAGCTCACTACTTCCCTCGGGTCACTCCCATTTACTCCCCCTAGCTCACTACCCTTGGTGAAGACACACTCAGTTAATAGATTTTAAGGTCTCTTCATCATCACTAAAACACATCCTCTGTTGCGTGTAGATGCTCTGTTGATGTCCAACATTCACCTGTAGTCAAATCTAACTTTCCTTCAAGGGTATCGGGAAATCTCCCAACATTCACACAACTCAAAAACACTGGCGCTCTTATTTACTACCTGGTATGCAGGTCTCCTGCACGGCACAAATTCGGCGTGCAAGTTCAAACTGGCACGTAGGTATCAACCAACAACCTGTGTGACACCACCTACTTCAACTTCAAAACTGCGCGACTCAATTCTGTTCTCAACCAAACCGCCTTGGGCTCGCAGTCAACAAACGGTGCACAATGTCTACATGCGTGGACCAACTACTACTTGCACGACTCAACTACTTGCACGACGGGAGCTCGAAAAATTTCTATGTCTTGAACTTCATTGAAAATGAGATTGGTGGTCCTTTATTTATAGGCAAACTGGACCCTCTGCGTGGTGGCGCACAAGTATCCTCATGGCGCGTAGGTATCGGCGCGCAGCTCCAACCGCCCTAGCCTTAGTCGTGTAACATACTTGCGCGACCAAACCAATACTAGTGCGAACATATTTCCTTTTTCATATATGGAAAATCTGATGATGAAGAATAATAGGCACGCTTGTTCCAAACCACCTAGGCACCGACGCGCAAGACCCTTCCCGGCGCGCAAGTCACTAGCGCGACCCAACCAATACTTGCGCAACCCTTATCCCTTTGCCATTTATCCATGTTCTAATCTTGAAAAACAGTAGGCGCACATGTTATCTCTCTTTCAAGTATACGGCACGAAATTCTCTTTTCCAAAAACTCTTTTCTCCATTTGTCGATTTTCAGGCCCAAAAAATTGGCAAACACTGGAAAATGGTGCCACCTTCAATACTGTAATCTGCTTGACCTGTATGAGTAGTTTACTGGCACACATTCTGAACTTCCACTGAGGATTGACAACAAACACAAACCATAATCCAATTCATGCATAGATGACCATGGTTTCATTAATACTTTCCTGTTTTTCCATGCTGTTATCAACCAGCTCAAGTCGACATGACACTACTACTTTGGAATCATCATGTATGGCCCCTTGGGCCGACAGATAGATGGGATTGGGTCAACAACCTTCATTGCTATGGTTTCGGCAGTACAAGGATCTCCTGATGCAATGAAAAACACTTCTCAGGCTGGTAACAACCTCTCTTATGAATCTTCCGACCCACAGGAATCTCCTCCCACTAGGGATCCCTCCTCTGCATGTGAAGATGAGGATCTAGAGGATTCTCCCCTAGCCTTTGAATAGGGAATCTCCGAAAAATTGATGAATTGGTACAGGTGAACCTCGGTAGAGAGGCAGATCAGAGACCCACATTGATCAGTCCTGCCATGCCTTTCGAGGTGCAGTGGTAGTATGTAGACTTCCTGACACAACATCGAGATTTATTCTCTTGGAGCTAGGATGAGATTCCAGGATAAGATCCTTAGGTATCCACCCATCGCCTCGGTCTCCCATCAAATCATCACGGGTTCAAGAAAACTCCCATAAATATTCACCCTTCTCATGGTTCCATGGTCGCAGCCAACGATGACAAGCTCATCGGGACCAACTTCATCAAGGAGGTCCAGTGCCCCAGGTGGATAGCCAACATATTGCCAGTCAGGATGAAGAATGGGAAGATCGGAGTCTACATCGACTTCCGAGATCTCAACCATCACTGTCTGAAGGAGGATTTTCCTTTTCATGTGACAAAATTGTTGATCGATGCTACCGATGGGTTCCAAGCCCTTTCTTTTGTGGACGGGTACTCAGGATATAATCAGATCTAGATAGCCCCTGAGGATGAGGAGTCTAAAACTTTAGGGCACCACAAGGTATGTTTTGTTACCATGTCCTACCCTTTGGCTTAATGATTGCATGTGCCACCTATCAGTGGTCCATTCATCGCATATTCAAGCCAATCCTCATGACATTGGTGGAATGTTATGTGAAAGATCAGGTCATCAAATCCCTCCAGCACCCAAGACCTTCTCAAGGACCTTGATAAAGTGTTCATCTTCCTCCGTTATCACCACCTGAAGATGAGACCATTGAAGTTTTCCTTCGGGGTCACCTATGGGACGTTCCTCGGCTTTTTTGTCAGGTAATGGGGTATCAATATTGACCCATAGAAGATCAATTCCATCAGCCAGATGCCTCCCCCAAGAAATATTAAGGAACATCGAGGTTTTCAAGGCCACTTATCCTACAAACGTCGATTGTTTGTGAATCTGTTCGGCATGTGTAATCCCTTTTCTTGGCTCATGATGAAAAGAATCACATACGAGTGGGACGAAGAGTAGCATACCGCGTTCAAGGAAATAAAGTAGTATCTTCTCAAGACTCTGGTCATAAGACACTTGTCTTTAGAAAGCCATTGGTCCTTTATGTGACTGCCCTGGAACGATCTATCAGCGCCCTTCTCACCCAAAAGAACAATGAGGGGACAAAAAACAGCCTTTACTACCTCAGTCGTATGCTCATCGATATAGAGACCAGATACTCCCCCATCGAAAAGAGCTTCCTTGCGCTGGTATTCATAGTAAAGTAATTATAGCATTACTTATAGCACCATGAGGTACACGTGGTCTCTTGGATAGACCCACTAAAGTATATTCAGAACTACCCCATGTCGATAGGCCTTCTAACTCGGTGGGCATTGACTCTTTAGCAGTTTGATATCAGGGTTGGCCCTCAAAAAGATATTATAGGGAAATCATTGGAAGACTTATTTTCCTCGACTCCAGCTTCGGCTGACCAGTCCTTGGATCTCGATTTTTATAATGAGGCAACCCTCTGAGTAGATAATGCCATGCTATGATTGATGATCCACTTTGATGGTGCTTCCCAGAGTCCCACCAACAAGAGGCTCAATGATCCGAGGCTCAACATGGTAGGCATGGGTATCATCTTTATTACCCCAGTAAAAGCTATTCTTTTGTACTATTTCCTGTTGTTAGAAGGTTTCACCAACAATGAGGTAGAGTATCATGCTCTTATTACTCACCTCGAGCTGGCCCTGGAGATTGATGTTCCCCATTTACAAGTGAAATGGGATTCCGAACTAGTCATTAAGCATATCAACAGGGACTACGTAATCAGAAAACTAGAACTCAAGCCATTTTTGGAGCGCACTATCATGCTAATGGCCCGGTTCCCATATTTGCATGTATTTACTCATGTCCCTCAATCATAGAATGGTTGAGCGGACACCTTGGCCGGCCTGGCTAAATCACATGCAGAACCCGAGCCAGATGATCTGATTATCCACATGGCACTGCAGAGAGTCATTTCTCCCGTCACCCTAGTTGACGACGATGACCTGTAGGTGAGCCATCTTACTGCAGAAGCCTGCAGGTCAGGACCCCCAGGTCCATGAAGTGCAGTGGTGGAACTTACTCTCGGTTGGAGAGACCCCTTTGTCGAGTATCTCGAAAACTGTTACCTCCTGACTGATCGGGCCGAGGGTGAGAAAATACGACACCGTGTGCTGTAATTTACCCTCCAGAGTGGTCCCAGTGTATCCAAAGAGTCGAAATTTTTTCAAATCACGCATGAGGATCACGCTGGTTCCTATGGGGCTCATCAGACTGGGCTGAAACTATCTCACCTGATCCAGATACTGGGTTACTTTTTTCCCTCCATGATCCATGATTTCATTGTGTTTTCCAAGAGTTTTCATGCATGCCATGTTCATGAAAAATGTATGCATCGACCACCAGAGACTCTCCACACTACCAAGTACTCTTGGCCCTTTGCAGTCTAGGGACTAGATGTCATGGGACAATATTCACCAGGGATAGCTCTCCAGAGTCGTTTCATCCTGACCGCTACAGATTTATCTTCCAAGTGGGCAGAGGTCATCCCGCTCAAGGAGGTCAAGGCCTGTTCTATCATCGTCTTCATGAGCTCCAATATCATCTACTAGTTTGGAGTCCCTCGCTTAGTCCTTACCGATAATGGCACCAACTTCTGGGATGCCGAGTTGAAGAAGTTGTATGCCAAGTACAAAATCCATTCTAACCATACCTCTCACTACCACGCACAAGAAAATGGGATGATTGAGACGTTCAACAAAACCCTCTATCACATTTTGCAGAAAATGGTTAGTCAGAACAAGATGATTTGGCCAGATAAACATCCCCAATGCCATCTGGGTTTATCGGACGATGACTTTTAATTCTACCCAGGTGACCCCATACTCCATGTTGTATGGGGCAGAGTCTTCCTGCCTATCATGATTTAGTTTCCTTCATTAGGTATAGCGGTCTATGATCAGTAGGTGCCAGATAATGTAGCTGAAATTAGCCTGGCTGAATTGGATGCACTTGAGGAGAACAGGCTATGTGCCATACACAATCTGGAATAGCATCAAAACAAGATTTCTAGAGCATTCAACAAAAACATTCTCCTCTATTCCTTCTTGAATGGAGACATGGTATTGGCCCTCCAGACACCAATGATAACTTGAAGGAAACCACCCATGTTGGAGCCCAAATGGGAAGGAACATACATACTCCACAAGGTCCATCCCAATGGTGCATAATCCTTGGTAACCATGGATGGTTAGAGTATAACTCCTCCCACTAATTCCATGTTCCTCAAGAAATACTTTACATGATCCTACCGGTCCTGCACAACCCTAAACTGCCAAGTGCCACACGACCTTAAATTGTATTGGGTCCTGAAAGACCTTAAACTACTATGTCTCGCATGACGTAAAACTATATATCATCCTGTAAGATGCTAAACTACACCCATAAAACTACGTAAGGCTTGATTACCATTAGCATGGGATAGTTAGGAATGCTCAGACGCCTCATATTGAGTCCATCCCCAAAATCTTCTCTTTGACTACCCCTCTTGGGTGTAGTTCTCTCGGAGGGTCCTTACACGGTCCACACATAATATACTAATTTTTAATGTGGAATAAGTCTCACAAAAATAACATTGATTCTAGTATTATACTTACCTTAAGTCATGAATTTGATTGTACGACTTAAAATAACATTCAAATTAATTAATATTTTATTATATATCAATATTTGGACCATATTATAATATATGATGCCATAAATTATTTGAATATGAATTTATATTACACATTTATCATCAATTACAAGTTAAATTCAGGTTTTGTGTAATATCCACATAGTTTTCATTTATGTTTGGAATTATTATTTATAGTACCCTTTATTGGATCATGATTTTCTTATTTATATAATGTATTCAATAAAAAAAATTCATTTATGTTCTCTCTATATGTCATTTTAATAATCTATAAAACAAATAAATGGTAAATGAAATACGTTATTCGAGGAGACGGTATTCCGTACGTATGCATGAATGCAATTTATATTTTCTTCTATTTTTTAAAGAATAAAAATTATATGAAATATAAATATAAATAAATATTATGTTCTAAGTTGGAATATTTATTTTATATATATCACTTATGTTTAGTATAACCACACATAACACATTGCTTGTAATATGTGACCAAATCACATAAATTTAAAGAGTAGTTAGTCCACATGTCCACAAATGATGATATCATATTCAAAAAAAAATAAAATAATGAAGGTATGTGTGATGTAATAATTAAAAAAAATGAATAAATAATAAATATTACATAAAATGTAAATTCTATCATTATTACCAACATTGAGAGGTGTAATGGAAGAATGAAATACATCAGTTCGTGAGATGGTAGTCCACTGTACCCATTAACGATGATTGTGTATCCAATTTGATTGAAGCGTGCGTAGTATTAAATAATTCAAGTAACATAATAAAATAAAATTATATTTATGATAATGAGGTTATTATATAATTATTACAAAAAAATTATATGATGGATAATGAAATATAACAAAAGTCCATGTTGAAGTACATTACCTCTTCATTGGGTAACCCCGTTTGGTTTGCAGCAAATGAAATCTGGGGTTTGATATATGCCCAAACTAAGGCTTATAGGATGATATTAGTTCTTATGGGATGTTTTTTCTTATTTTTTGGATGATCTTGGAGGATTCATATGTCTGAATTAGTAAGGTTTCTGAGATCCCATTTATAGTTGAGGAGGAATGATATTTTTTTAAATACAAAACGTTAAACTATATTTGGAGGTATTACATACAAATTACAATTCAAATAATAATATTTTTAAAAATATATAATATGGGATAAATATGTACTATAGTGGGGTTTTTATATGTTTCATTCCCTTTTGGCTATTTACTATCAATGTTTACCAACTAAGTAAACTCTTTTCTACATTAATCATTGTAATTAATTTTTATTTTGATTATTAATATTTTTTTAAAAAAAAATTATTGAGCATTATAGACATTATAAATTATTACTATTGTAAATATTGAATCCATTATTAGAAATTCGAAACACATATTTTTTATAAAAATATTTAATAAATAATAATACTGTAGACGGGACATAATACAAGGTTTTTAACCTGTAAATGTCCAAATGATTGAAATTTTATTATATCAAAATTCACTTTGAAATTAATTGAAATGATGCTAATCAGATTAATATATTTATAATTTTTCTAATTAATCATTAAAAATAAATAAAAATATATATAATCTATATAAATAAATTAAACTAAAAAGTAATTTTCAATTAAAATTACTATTTTCTAAAAATCATCCAAATATGAAACTTCTTAGAAAAATACAAATTATAGTCCTAAAATAATTTTTAAATAATTTTAAAAAAAATAAAATATATATTTCAAAATATAAATTTCCAAATTTTAAAAAATTTTATTTAATAAACATTTTCTATTAAATGGTGGATGAATTTTTTTTAGAAAAATACAGTTTGTTATAGATTTTTATTGTCTTTTTTATATTTTATGCCCTAAAATATTTGTTGATTGATTTAAAAACATATTGTAAGATTTATAACATATAAATTTCATCGATATAAATTAGGTATTTATTTAATATATTTTGATAAAACACATTTGGGGCATACAAATGTTTTTTAATAAAATCACATCATTTATATTCAATTTGATTTTATTTTAATTTATAATTAATTGATAACCAAATAATTTAAATTAAAGAATCAAGAAAAAAATAGTTCCATAATTTAGTTATTCTTACTCATATCTTCCATACCAATAAGTATTTGATAACTATCATAATATTTCAATAATAACATCAATAGTATGTCATACTTCGGTAAAATCGGATCTTTCATGTATCAAAAGTTATCGAAAGAACTCCCAATTGTGTGTAAGATAAAAAAATCATTTCATGTACCATAATATTATATGTGTGTTTTTATAAAGAAATAATAACTCAGTGTACTGTGTAATTGAATTCATCAATTAAAATCAATTCATTCGAAATCATTATTTCATAATAACTCTTGGTGTTACAATACCCAACTAATGTATGATCAGAACAAGTGTCAAAAAATACATTAAAGAAGGAAAAAATATATTACATGATCTAATTTTTCTTATTCCCTGAACACCAAATTCTTTGAAGATTCATTTATTTGTTTACATGATTATTTTTAATGAAAATATTTTTTATTATTTAGGAAATATCATCATATTAAATAAGTACTTTATAAATTTTAAAGATGTTTTTCTATATAAATAATATAATTTATCTATTAAAATTATTTTCTATCCAAGATTTCATCCTTTAGTGATTTGTAAACATTACCCCGGTTACATTCCAATGATAAAATCCATATTCCCTTTTGAGATGGTTCAAAAGTATGATGGAAAGATGATTATGAAATCAATTTCTCTTCACTATGATAGAACATTATTAAATAAATATAAAACCCATTATTTCATAGATTATGATATAATGAATGTGTTAGGATATTTTTTATTTAATTTATATGATTTTTATTTTATAGTGGGTGGGACAGGATTTATATAACCCTCCAATGAATTGAGTAAATGATGATATCTCTTGATATAAAATAGACTAAAATAGGGAGTAAACACTATTTAGTAATGGATTTTTCGCATTGATTTTTTTGAGAGTTCACCCAATAAAAAATAATAATCTAATATTTCAGCCTTAAATAATAAATATATAATTTTATGGGTTTTACGTATAAAAAATCATTTTATTAAGCCAATATTTTTCAATCAGGACACATGTTCATTAATTATATCACGTTCCAGGTCATATGAACTCCCCTGATTTAGGCAATGTTCCTATATTTTGATATATGATATGAATGTTATGGTTTTAAAATGTTATGATAATTTCTAATTTTATTTCTCATTCTATTTTAAATGAACATTGGTATCTCCTTTTTTACCCTTTCAATGCATCTGAGCCATCTCTTTCTTATGATTCATTTCAGGGGTTATAGATATTGATATTAGGTATTTTATGTCTATGAAAGGAGCCGGTACATAATTATATTGTCTGAGATGATGTAGGTCACATTTTAACCATCTTTTTATTTAAAAATGTTTCTAAATTTAAATAATCAATATTATTCTCGAAGATATCATTATTAATAAATAATCATATAATAAGATCTAATGTACTTAAATAAAAATCTTGGGACTCAATGTTTGGTGACATTGAAAAATTAGATACATTTATAAATTGGATGATAATATATTAGCGAGAAACATTTTGATATATCTAAGTATACGGCAAAATCATATGTTTTTCTATTGAATAGATTATATGTTTCTGTTATAAATATAACCTATATTGATACTAAAAATAATTTTTTTCGTAAACCAAATGATTATTGGATTAATAACCTCCAAAAGTGTCGTTAGAGTGTATACATACCATCATTCGGGTTCAAGGTGAGTGTTCCCTTACTATGAACCATGATTGATAGTCCTAGTGGATATATTTAGGTTAAATCATATTTTTTTGAGTGAATCATTATGAATGATTTGAATATATGATTACAAAACATTTTTAATGATAAACATAATGTTTCATATTTTGTACATAATGTGTCATGATTTAGCAACTACAAATTTTTTTCCAATGATTTCCTACTCTGATTATTGTTTCTCGCATTATAGTTTTTGGTTTTTAAAAAGTGATGGAACTTGGATAATTCGTATAAACTGTTAATGTGAAGGAAAATTATGTTATTTTTATTATGATAAAAAGAATAAAATAGTTATTAAAATGAGAATCCATGTGTTTATTTCAAATTAGGTATCATGATATATGTTAAACAATGCAAATATTAGTGAGATTCATAACACAAAAAATCAGAGGAAGATGAACAATTATGAAACAATTTGTGATAATGAAAATAGTGAAATGAAAGATCGATTTTATTAATGTCATAAATGTGGGAAATATCCTAAACGATAATGTTTCTATGGAATGGTAAGATGTCTTATTTGTTAAAGTTTTGTTCAATGTCAAATGAAATTACAAGGAATTCAATGACTTATATGTGGGAAAATGTACATTATCTAAGTGAATTCCCCTATCCTAGGGTCATCATCTATAATAAAGAAAAAAAAACTTTCTTTCAATAGTTTATATGATATGTTTGAAGTATTTAGGAATATGGATTCATTAATTATATTATATAATGTTTTTTCCATTATATTTTTTTATAATTACAAAAAAACCTATTATGATTTTATTACCCAAAATATACTTTTCTGATTTTGAAAAATATGTTGAATGATAGAAATTACCTAGGAAATGGATTTAGTATAAGGTTATATTTTATAAAAATCTTCTGATTCATGATAATATATCCCTTAATATTAATCTAATAACAAGGTAATATTATTATATTGAGATATATCGATGATTAAAATAGATACAGTAAATGGGATAATACTAGTTGAAATGGAATTATTTATTGAATTTATGAAAAGGTAAATAATCATAAAAATATTTCATTTTATTATTTCAGTAACATATTATATATTAAGTGTTTTTTATTATTAATTAGGATAATCATAATATTTGAAATCATATATCTTTTTTTTGTGCTATTATGGTGAATAATATTATTTTTATAAAGGGTTGGAATTTTTAATGGGTATATATGATAAGGGTATTAAAATTTTAGGTACATGAAAATATGATCTATGTTATATTTTATTGGAAAATGTTTTCGAGTTTGTCTTTGAAATATATATATTCATGTGACAAGACATTATAGAGTATTGGGTTTTGTATTCGATGAAACCAATTTTGTACTATTCTTGAGTATAACTGCTTATGGAATGGTTAAATCTGAATTATGGGATTTATTGTTGATCATTTAGATATTAATAAAATATATTTATATAGAATATATAACTCTTTCTATCCATTTTGTATTTGATGATAATTTAATATGTAAATAATTGTTTATCATTATTTAAAAAATATAATACATTTTTATGGTAAATTTTACTACATATAGATTGAATATTTTATCATAAATATTCATTTCGTACTATATGTAATAATTTGGTAATATTTGGATGAGTAAAAAATACTGAAATCTCATTATCTTATGGAAAAACATTAAAAATGGTTTATTTTACATCTCTACTATATTGATAGTAAAATAATCTCTCTGATTTAGGAGAAGGATATTGAAAAACAATTTTGAACTTTGACAATCATATTTAAAAAATTGATGGCCTATTCACCTATCACAAATTCTTGGTTTTGAGGTTTTCAATATTCTGTATATAATTTTCTATATCACTATATATTTTTCCTAGGGTGTTATATTTCTCCCCTTCTCATATTTCAACATCCCACAAACATTCTCCTATTTTGAAACTTATTTTTGTGTTATTTTAAATGGTGTTCATACTTTCTTGTCTTTCTTTTTAAGATGATGTTTATTGACCAATTTTATGATTTATCTCCCCAAAAGAAGAATTATCAATTTTTACACCGTTGATTACATTAAACAAGTTCAAATTTTAAATGTAAAATTTATTAGTCATGGGAGAATGTTATACCCAATGATTTTATTATATATTTTTGTGTAAGTGAATTTCTCGGGTATCTTGTGTAAAATGAAACAGGGAGTTTTAATGAACTGAATTATATAATGAAAATATAATTATATGAACATGGCTGTTAAAAAACCCATTAAATATGGCGGTATGAATATTGATAAACACATTACAATATATAAAAAATGACCATACTCAATAAAATAATGTTGATTAACATTTATGAAATTACTATTCCATTTTTAGTGAAGTTTTTTATCAATTAGAAATACATTTTTATCTAAATTGATTATCGTATAATTTTTTTTATACATATAAATACATTATACAGAATTATGTTTTTTATTTTACAAAATTAACTTTATTATTCAGAATTATTCTATAACTAATTTTAATTTTTTTTTATGATGGTATTTCAACTATTATCCACATAGATTAGATATTTAATATTTTAGGAGCCACATCCCAATAAAAGAAAACAATTTAATTTTTTATTTAATGTAAAAGATTCAATTGTATTTTCTTGCATTAAAAATTACCACATATGTTAAAATACTGATAGAAAATATTTTTTAAGAATATTAAATGTTATTTTGATCATAATTAAATTATATTATATATCATAGTTTATTTATAATTTCTAGAGATTATAAAATTACATTAAATTATTATGCAACCTTGACATTATCATTTTTCAATTAATAGAAAAATAAAATTAATGATTTGAATAAAATGAAAAGTATTAAAAATTGGATGAATAATTGTGATCCATGATTTTTGGAAAATTTCACGTTTTATTGACATGTTAAAATATTATATTTTAATTCCATTATTGTCATTTTATTTTCAATGTCAAATAAAATTAATAGTTCTAAACGTTACATTAATGATATAATAATTTATATAATATTTTATTAAATAATTTTAATTTTCTAAAATTCATTTCATCATTGATGTGATTTTTATATAATATAAAAATTCACAAATTTACCATTTATTGCATAATTTACTCTTTATATTAACTATCATTAACCCAAAAGTGTAAAAACCTAATTATCACGATCAATGTCAAAAAGGGTTAATGCTGGTTTAAAAAGAGAGATATGTGTAAAAATAATAATAAAACATGTAAAAATTTATCTGATGGGAGTTTTCTGAACCATCCCAATTCTACCATTGAATTATAAAATATTAGAACCTTGTTACCATGAATATTAATTTATTGAAATTTATTTGTTAATAAAATTCAAAAAATAACCCTCCCCTCACATACAAAAGGAGACATCCTCTTAACTTTAGTTACACAGAAATGGATATTTCATTCATGAATTACCTAAAAAATACATTAAATAAATCCATCCCCAATTCCTAGATGAATTTATTTATTCTGTAATCCATCTAAGCAATTGTTTTAGTGTAACCTAAAGAAGTTGTGTGAAGAAGATGTAACATTCTCAACCATGTGTTTTTTCATCTTCTAGAACCTTAGTATATTAATTATAATTGATAAAATAATAAATATATTTCTTAATATATTATTATAATTTATTATGTTAATAAAATAACTTATACATGTATCTTATTCAACTAAATGGGAAATGGACCCATTATTCATCTATATAGAAGACTGTTGCCTACCAACCCAATGTAATTTGAATTCCATCACCACTTCTAATGGAAGGATATAATAATGTTATAATGTATATATATTATATCTTAGATAGAATTATACATCTACTATTATAATACCACATAGGAATTATTACCTTTTAACTGATTGGAAAATGATAATGTCACTCACGAATACTTGTGGACTACCACCTCCATGAAGAGAGTTTCTTCATTTTCCATTTCCAGTTTACTGATTCTAAAGATTTATTTATTGAATATACATAGTATGTAGCTTTATATGAGATATTTATGATTATTTAATTGTGACTTAAAATTTTCCATTCTTTTATTCCACCCATCAAAAAGTGAAATTAGTGTTCAAGCATATGTAAGGATTACCATATCTATGAAAGTTATAAATACTTTCTCTAACTAAATAATTTATGGATGAATCATTTTATATAAATATGAGATATATTATAATTTTATATAATCATTTACATTATTGATATTTAGGAACCAAAATCATGGTAAAATGATGAGAAATTTTTAACTGAATTTTAAATAATAAAACACATACCACATTAAACAAAAAATTTTAATAAGGAATTATTAATAAATAGATGTTCATATATTATAAATTGAAAAAATATGATATTTTAAGTGTTTAAATTTTTAATTTATAAAATTATAATAAATTTAAATTTATTTATACATGTGTTTTTAGTACACTCAATGAATGTGGAACTCGAGGTAAGGTTTTTTCATATAACTATTATTTTTATGAGACATATTCCATAATTACAACTTCTTTAATTTTTCTATATTTATATATATCGAATGAATTAATTTTATGTAATTTTTATCAAAATTATGTTGATTTAGAAATACATATAATTTTCTATCATTTAGGATGATGTTATTTATATTACTATAATGGTATGGGTTCGTTGTCTGAAATTTCCATTTTTGTGACATATATTATGCTATGCATCAATCTTCTTTTATGATGTTTATAAGATTCCTTTTAAAATATTATATAATGGCATTTATTATTTTCATTATATTATTAATTGAATTTTATTTTATTCATTTAGGTGGATTATGAATAAATTTTTGGTAAAGTGGTAATGGTTTTATATTACAATCTCATTGTTTATTTAAGTTATTTATCAATATGTTTACAATGATGAAATATATGTATATAAAAATTCAAAGAATTTATAGAATCTCTAATACTATGTCTATATCATTACAATGAATATTATTCATCCATTTTTATCCTTTTATGTACTCATGGTACCAAAATGTATTTTTATGTTTAACTGACTATGTTATACAATTTAACAGGGAATATTTCACTTCCACAATAACTTTTTCATAAAAATGTCTCCTAGAATTATTTACTACATTCATGTGATTGTTTAATGACATTTTTACCCATGTTTTAACATTTAGAAATATGATTCAATTTAATCTTTTCTTTCATTTTAGAATGAGGTACATTTTCTCTTTTTTCAAAATTAGTAATAAAATGATTTATTTTTCTTTTTCTACACACATGAAACATTCCTAAAACATGGAATCTTATATATTTTAAGCTTAATGAATAATACTGTTTGCAATTTTCAATAAGAAATTGGTCATTAATATGTGGGAAATTATTATGTTTTAAATAAGTTATTTCAAATATAAAAATATTTTTTCTTTAAGAAATGATCAAAGAGAACATTTAAAATAACAATGCATCAATGTTGACATTCATTGATAATTCATAATCATTAATGTGAATTTTATCCAATTATTCTATCTTTATCCTTTATCTAGATAATTTATGATTAGGATGAAAATATATATATAAAAAATATTACTGTTCTATGGATTATGACATGATTATATGTTGTGAAACCAATTTCTTTTTAATGGGTTATGATATGATATATAATTTTTGATATCAAATCAAATGTCTGTGTGATTTTCATTTTATAATCGGTGGGTCCTGAATTATATAACTCTTAAATTAATTGGGTAAAGATGGATATCTCTTGAGAAATATTGTTTAGGAATGGAATGTCAACCCAGTTTACTAAGGGACACATTCCATTATGATAATATTTGTAACATACCTTCACTACTAAAACGGTTTGGATAGTGTACCCAATCCACTATGATAAACATTCCAATATGCCTAGAATCCTCTAAAATATATTCTCTATACTTATGTATATGAAAAACAGTCCTTATCTTATACCAATTTTATTCTCTCATGAATCATTTTATTTTATTTTGTTATTATTCAGATATTAAGAACGTCCATGATTAATGTAATGTCTCAATATTATTATATATGTTATTAAATGTGAAGATCTCAAATGTTTTTATCATTTTAGTCATACCCTTATAATCATATTATTATTATGTCATCATTAATATATCCCTTTATTATTCTAATTGAGCATCTGATAAGACACAATATTTTTATTCATATCCACAAGTTTTGAAGAATTGGAGGATAAATTATATGTCTTAGATGAGTGTTAGTTATAAATAACAAAGTTTTAGATTATATACATCACTATTGATGTGGATGTTTATGTATCCATGTATCCAATTATACAATACATTTAAAAATCTTGTGTGTATCGTTATGTTATGTATTCTATATGAATCTAATAAAATGTTATATATTTGTATGAAATGTATGGGGTGATATATGATCTAACTCTTCATTAACTTATCAAATTTTTTTGACAATTTTTAAAACTAAAGAAATGGAATCCATTACATGTATTTAAATTCATGTTGTAGTTATCCTCTAACATCATTTAATTAATATTTAATAATTCACACCAATATTATGTTAACATAAAACAAAAAAAAATATTTTAAATTTTATAATGAAATTGTAGCCTCAATCACTTTATGATCTGTTGAAAATCCACCCATAAATTGACATTATTTAACAGAAGAGTTTGATGAATTTAGAATGTTCACATTCAGATATTGTCGTATGGATGATTATAATGATGTATGTCTTGAAAAATCATCAAATTCCTATAATTCCCATCCGATATCAAATAATATAGGATAATTTTAACAATAAAAGACACCTTTAACAAATATAATTCAAGATTGATGAATTGATTCATAATCTTAATCCTCATGATGGTGTATTTCACATATATTAAAAAATTATTAATAATTAATAGTGTCTATCATGACTCCTATATTAAATATTTTGAAAAACTCCCCAACAAAACCAAGGATATAGATAACTAGACCTTAGATAATTATTCAAAAAAATTATGTCCTTTTAAATGGGTAATGAGATTTGGAATGCATTGAATATAGTATTTATTCATTAATTGTTTCTGATTCATGAAAATATAGTCAATATAAAGCCCCAAAATCCAATATATTCACATAGTAAAGACAATAATATCAGTTATGGGGGATTCATTTGGTTTAATAATTGTATTTAATAAAATAACCTACAAAAATAATTTCAGATCAATGAGATTAGTTAGAGACATATGATAAGATGTTAGTGATATTAGTTCCATATCATGATATAAATCGTTTCCAAAGACAACATTAAAATATGTGCAAAAACAGAGGATATACAATAAGAAAATAGTAATATACATCCCCAAAATTTTAGGTAGATGAACCTATATAGTTTCAATGTTAAATAATTTAAAAATCACCAAATGTTCTATAATTGAATCCAATATCATGAGGATTAGTCATGTACATCTGTCTTGAGTGTCCTATTAACCTTTGAAGGCGGGTATTTATCCATTATATAGATGTAATTTACTATAAAATATTTTTGATATACATGATACTAAAATATATAAACCGTGTCAATTATAAGGATAACAATATAGAATCTTATCAAGAGCATGATCGAATCCTAAAAAATCTTCTCTCTGCTAAGGGAATTTTCACACTAATGATAATTGTGAGTGATAGTATGATAACCTTGAATACAAGTCTAAAAAAATAACGATTTTTATAAGGGTACCACCTAAATCTCTAGATACCAAATAAAGTATATAATATATAATGAATGAATCATAACCATATTGATGACTTCAAATTTCAATAAAGAGAACTTATAGATTAATAATTGAACCACGTAAGGTGTTATATAAACATAACACTTCATCACATATATAAAACCTCTTAATTGGAAACTGATATTGTATGTCTATCGTATACTCCCTAGTGGTGGTGGTGGTGGAAGTGGATAAACCTGAAACCACCGATTATTTCACCAGAACAATAACATCTCTTCTGTATCATAAATTTTGATAGAGACCCTATACACCTTGGAGAGGAACATGATTTCCAGGTTAACTTAGTTAGATAGATTCATCCAAATATTCTCCATGAAAATTATCAATTTCCCACATGGTGGGATATACGTGAGATAGGTCTCCACTGATATTATTAGCATTAAATTTTCTATCAAATGGTATGGTGTAATTGATATTGGATCACATTTTAACGTACCCATGAGAAACAAAACCAAAATATTATGACCATAAATTAGGTTATTCAGTAAGATATCAATGGATATATATCACCAATTAATATATATCATGAAACCCAAATCCCAATCAATTGATTGGTTTCATCATTTCAATCAAATATTATAATGAAAATTGTTCTCAAGGACTTCAACATATATATATGAATGAAACTGTGTATATTCTGTAATGATATATCCCACAAAAGGGAACACTCAATCTTATATGATCAATGATATCTAAATTAAATCATATCCATAGAGTATCACCTGATGGATGCGTACCTTTTATAGTACCATTTCACATTATGATTTCATGTTGGAGGTAAAAAAAATTGCTACACTCATAAAATCTTATATATTTCTTGTTAGTAGCATTAAATAAATAACATTATAAACTCCATACAATGCACATTGTCCTTATTTATGTTTTTAAAATTAGTAGAAACTTGCATCCTTCTACTCCATAGATATGTATTATAAAGATAACCACCATTTAATTGGAAGGTGAATAATCTAGAATGAAAACATATGAAACAAACTCCACTTAATCCTCAATTTCCAAGATGTATGGATCACATCATAACATAAGAATTCCATGTTTGTAAAACTCATAATATTAACTAATCTAATATGTAATATCATATTACTCTATAGTGATGTTTATTTATGCTATGAGTGGGTTTTATTTTATCCTAACTAGTGTGGGGTTAACTCCCTTTTCTATTTTTAGGGGAAAATTTCCCTATTTTATCCTCAACAGAAATCCACAAAAATCAATTTTTTCATGACTAGTGGTTGAATAAGTGGCATGGTATTATCAAGAACCATTATCTAAAACTGATATGTCTATCTATTTAAGGTGTTGCATTATTATTTTGAAATGATTAACCAATGGTTATTTGTTTGTATCTACAAATGAGGGATCAATACATATGTTGATGAAAATAGAACTAGTATTCAATATGGTACATGCTCTATCATGTTAAACCCTAAAGTCATTCCACCATGATTTTTAGATAAATATAATATTATAATAGTCTAGTGAAATGATACATATGTTATATGAATTAAAACCTTGGTTCCTTAAAATATTTACTTAACTCAAGACCACTCAAAATTCTCTCTTTGTGTATTATCAACAAATCATCACCCGACCAGTAACTCTGAACACTATCAATAAGACCCAAACTAATCTGATACCATTCTAACATGACTTAATCCACAATGGCCCCATGTGGTTCAGTAGTTTGCTGATTGTGTCATCCCATGTAAACTCCAAAAATCCACGGGCTAGTGATTTGGCCCCAATAATCCATAACATCCATATATTAGGTAATATGATATATATTATAAAAACCAGTTATCTCAAAATATTATATCAGAATATAAACTGAATAAATTATTATTTATATGCTAAATTTTTTAGACACACTAAATATAAAAATAGTGAAAAATTTAAATTAAAATTAGTAAGAGATATGTAATGGTTTAAAAATCAAACGATAAAGAAAAAACCCAACAAAATTAAAAGAATGTATTCTATTTCAAGTATACATAAACTTGAGAAAAACCATTAATAATAACCATTATGATTATATATACACTATAATAATGGTAACCAATAATACTGGTGTCTCCACATAATAGTGTTTCTTCAAAAAATAAACAAAATATAAAATAATGAGGCCTATATGTGGGTGATTATAAATATACCTAGCATAACACCCCATAAAAAATAGTTAATTATAATTAAAATTAATATAAAAATGTATAAACCTATGTATTTTTATTGTTGATCCTTTATATATTAATAAAATATATTTATATTGAATATAAAACATTTTATATCCATTTTGTATTTGACAATAATTTAATATATAAATAATGATTTATCATTCTTTTATAAATATAAAAAAAATTATGGTTAATTTTACTATATCTAGAATGAATATTTTATCATAAATATTCATTTCATACTATATGTTATAATCTGGTAATATATGGATGAATTGAAAATATTGAAATATCATTATGATATAGAAAAAAATTAAAAATGTTTCATTTCACATCTCTACTATAATGATAGTAAAATAATCTCTCTGATTTAGGAGAGGGATATTGAAAAATTTTTTGCACTTTGACCATCATTTTTAAAAAATTGATGGCCTATTCAACTATCACAGATTCTAGGTATTGGGGTTGTCAATATTCTGTATATAATTTTCCATATCACTATATATTTTTACTAGGGTGTTATATTTCTCCGCTTCTCATATTTCTACATCCCACAAACATTCTCCTATTTTGAATCTTATTTTTGTGTTATTTTAAATGGAATTCATACTTCCTTGTCTTTCTTTTTAAAAGGATGTTTATTGATCATTTTTATGATTTATCTATCCCAAAAAAGAATTATCTATTTTCAATCCCTTGATTACATTAAACTAGTTCAAATTGTAAATGTAAAATTTATTATTCCTTGGATAATGTTATACCCCAAGAATTTATTATATATTTCTATGTAATAAAATTTCTCTGGTATCTTTTGTAAAATGAAATAGCGAGTTTTATTGACCTTCATTATATAATTAAAATATAATTATTTGAACATGGATATTAAAAAACCCATTAAATATGGTGGTATGAATATTGATAAACACATTACAATCTATAGAAAATGGCCATACTCAATAAAATTATATTGATTAATGTTTAGGAAATAAGTATTCCATTTTTAGTGAAGTTTTTTTATCAATCAGAAATACATTTTTATCTAAATTGATTTTCTTATAATTTTTTTTGATTCAAACATTTAATTACTTTATACAGAATTATGATTTTTATTTTAAAAAATTAACTTCATTATTCAGAATTATTCTATTATAAATTTTATTTTGATGATGGTATTTCAACTATTATCCACATAGATTAGATATTTAATGTTTTAGGAGCCACTTTCCGATCAAAGAGAAAAATTTATTTTTTTATGTAATGTAAAAGATTCAATTGTATTATCTTGCATTAAAAATTACCACATATGTTAAAATACTGAATAAAAATAATTTTTAAGAATATTAAATGTAATTTTTATCATAATTAAATTATAATATATATGGTGATTTATTTATAATTTCAAGAGATTATAAAATTACAAAAACTTATTATGCAACCTTGACATAATCATTTTTCAATTAATAGAAAAATAAAATAAATGATTTAAAAAATATGAAAAGTATTAAAAATTGAATGAATTATTTTGTTGCATGATTTTTGGAAAATTTTCACTTTATATTGATTTTTTAAAACATTATATCATAATTTCATTATAGTCATTTTTTTTCAATGTCAAATATAATTATTAGTTCCAAAAGTTACATTAATGATATTATAATTTAAATGATATTTTATGAAATGATTTTATTTTTCTAAAATTCATTTCATCTTCGATGTTATTTTTATATGATATAAAATTTCAAAAATTTACCACTTATTTTTTAATATTTCTTTTATATTAACTATAATGAACCCAAAAGTGTAAATACCTAATTATCATGATGAATGTAAAAAATGGTTAATGCTGGTTAAAATAGAGAGATATGTGTAAAAATAATAATAAAACATGTAAAAATTTATCTAATGGGAGGTTTCTGAACCATCCCAATTATACCATTGAATTATAAAATATTAGAACCTTGTTACCATGAATATAAATTTATTGTAAATTATTTTTTAATAAAATTCCAAAAATAACCCACCCCTCACATACATAGGGAGACCTCCTCTCACCATTTATTCACACATAAATGGATATTTCATTCATAAATTACATAAAAAATACATTAAATAAATCCATCCACAATTCCTAGATGAATTGATTTAATCTGTAATCCATCTAATCAATTGTTTTAGTATAACCAAAAGAAGTTGTGTGAAGAAGATGTGACATTCTAAACCAATTTTTTTTCCTCTTCTAGCACTTTAGAATATTAATTATCTATGATAAAATAATAAATTTATTTCAAATTATAATATTATAATTTATTATGTTAATAGAATAACTTTTACATGTATCTTATTCAACTAAATGTTAAATATAACTATCATTCATCTATATAGAAGACTATCACATAGTGACCCAATGTAATTCGAATTCCATCACCACTTCTAATGGATGGATATAATAATGTTTTTAAAGTTTATATATTATATCTTAGATAGAATTATACATCTAATATTATAATATCACATATGAATTATTATATTTTAACTGATTAGAAAATGATAATTTCACTCATGAACACTTGTGGACTACCACCTCCATGAAGAGAGTTTCTTCATTTTCCATTTACAATTTACTGATTCTAGTGATTTATTTAATGAATATACATTGTATGAAACTTTATATGAGATATTTATGATTATTTAATTATGAATTAATATTTTCCATTCTTTTATTCCACCCATCAAAGAGTTAAATCAAGGTTTAAGCATATGTAAGGATTACCATATCTATGAAAGTTATAAATAAATTTTCTAACTAAATAATTTATGGATGAATCATTGCATATAAATATGCGATATATTATATTTTTATATAATAATTTACATGATTATTATTTAGGAACCATAATCATGGTAAAATGATGAGAAATATCTAACTGAATTTCAAATAATAAAACACATACCACATTAAAACAATTATTTTCATAATGAATTATTAATAAATAGATGTTCATATATTATAAATTGAAAAAATATGATATTTTAAGTATTTAAATTCTTAATTTATATAATTATAATAAATTTAAATTTATTTATACATGTGTTTTTAGTACACTCAATTAATGTGGAACTCAAGGTAAGGGTTTTTTCATCTAACTATTATTTCAATGAGACATATTCCATTATTACAACTTATTTATTTTTTCTATATTTATATATATACAATGAATTAATTTTATGTAATTTTTATAAAAATTATGTTGATTTCAAACCAATATAATTTTCTATCTTTTAGGAGTATGTTTTTTTAGATTACTTTAGCAGTATGGGTTTGTTGTCTGAAATTTCCATTTTTGTGACATATATTATTATATGTATCGATCTTATTTTACATTGTTTATAAGATTCCTTATAAAATATTATATGATGGAATTTATTAATTTCATTATATTATTTATTTTATTTTATTTTATTCATTCAGGTGGATTATGAATAAAATGTTGGTAAAGTGGAAATGGTTTTATATTACAATCTCATTGTTTATCTATGTTATTTATGAATTTGTTTTCCATGATGAAATATAAGGATATAAAAATCACAGAATTTATGTAATATCTAATACTATGTCTATATCTTTACAATAGATATTTTTCCTCCATTTTCCTCATTTTATGTACTCATAGTACCAAAATGAATTTTTATGGATAACTGACTATGTTATATAATTTAGTAGGTAATATTTCACATCCACAATAAAGTTTTCATAAAAACGTTTTCTAGAATTATTTACTACATTCATGTGATTGTTTAATGTCATTTTTACCAATTTTTGAACATTTATAAAGATGATTCAATTTTATCTTTTTTTCCTTTTTAGAATGAGGTACAATTTCTCTTTTTTAAAAATTATTAAAAGAATGATTTATTTTACAACTTTTACACAAATAAAACATTCCTAAATCATGGAATCAAATAGATTTGAATCTTAATGAATAATATTGTTTGTAATTTTCAATGATAAATTGTTCATTAATATGTGGGAAATTTTTATATTTTAAATAAGTTATTTCCAAGAGAAAAATATATTTTCCATAAGAAATGTTCTAAGAGAACATTTAAAATAACACTGTATCAAAGATGACATTCATTGATAATTCCTAATCATAAATATGAATTTTATCCAATCATTTCATCTTTATTCATTCTATAGATAATTTATGATTAGGATGAAAATCTATTTATGAATACTATTACTCTTCTATAGATTATAACATGATGATATGATTGTGAAACCAATTTCCTTTTAAAAGGTTATGATATGATAAATAATTTTTTATATTCAGTCAAACATCTTTGTGATTTTCATTTTATAAAGGGTGGGTCTTAAATTATATAACTCTACAATTCATGGGGTCAATATGGATATCTCTTGAGATATATAGTTTAAGAATGGAATGTCTACCCAGTTTACTAAGGGAAACATTCCATTATGATAATCTTGGTAACATACCTTCACTAATAAAATGGTTTGGATAGTGTACCCAATCCAGTATGACAAACATTCCAATATGCCTCGAATTCTCTAAAAGATATTTTCTATACTTATGTATATGGAAAAGAATCCATTTCTTATACCAATTTTATTCTCTCATGAATCATGTTATTTTATTCCATTATTATTCATCTATTAAGAACTTCCATGATTAATGTAATGTCTCAATATTATTATATATGTTATTAAATGTGTAGATCTCAAATGTTTTTATCATGTTAGTTATATCCTTATAATCATATTATAATTATGTCATCATTAATATCTCCCTTTATTATTATAAGTTAGCATCTGATATGACACATTATTTTTATTCATATCCACAAGTTTTGAAGAATTGGAGGAATACTTATATGTATTAGCTGAGTGTTAGTTATAAATAACATATTGTTAGATGATATACATCAATAATGATATAGATTTTTTGAATCCATGTATCCAAATATAAAATACATATACAATTCATTCTTGTATCGTTATTTTATATATTCAATATGAATCTAATAAAATGTTATATATTTGTATGAAATGTATGGGGTGATATATGATCTAACTCTTCATTAACTTATCAAAATAAATTTGACAATTTTTAAAACTAAGGAAATGGAATCCCTTACATTTATGTAAATTCAAGTTGTTGTAATCCTCTAACAGCCTTCCTTGAATATTTAATAATTCACACCAATATGATGTTAACATACAACTTAAAAAAAATATTTTAAATTGTATAATGAAAATGTAGTGTCAATCATTTTATGATCTGTTAAAAATCCACCCTTCGAATTGACATGATTTAATAGAAGAGTTTTATGAATTTAGAATGTTCACATTCATATATTGTCATATGGACGATTATTATGATGTATGTCTTGAAAAATCATCCAATTCCTAGAATACCCATCTGATATCAAATAATATAGGATAAATTTAACAATAAAAACACCTTTAACAAATATAATTCTAGATTGAAGAATTGTGTCATAATTCTAATCCTCACGATTGTATGTTTCACATCCATAACAACATTAATAATAACTAATAGTGTCTATCGTGAATCCTATATTCAATAATTAGAAAAATTCCCCAACAAAACCAAGGATATAGTTAACTAGACCAAAGAAAATTATTGAAAAAAAATTATGTCTTTTTAAATGGTTGTTGAGATTTAGAATCCATTCAAGATGGTATTTATTCATTAATTGTTACTGATTCATGACAATATAGTCAATATAAAGCCACAAACTCCAATATAATCACATAGTAAAGAAAATAATATCAGTAAAGGGGGATTCATTATGTTTAATAATTTTATTTAATAAAATAACCTCCAAAAATAATTTCAGATCAATGAGATTAGTTAGAGACATATGATAAGCTGTTAATGATATTAGTTCCATATTATGATACAAATCGATTCCAAAGTCAACTTTAAAATAAGTGAAAATCATGGGATATACACTAAGAAAATAGTTACATACATCCCCAAAATGTTAGTTAGATGAACCTCTATAGTTTCAATATTATATAATTATAAAATCACTAAATGTTCTGTAATTGACTCAAGTATCATGAGGATTAGTCACGTACATCTGGTTTGAGTGTCCTATTAACCTTTGAAGGTGGGTATTTACCCATTATATGTAAGTAATTTACTATAAAATAGTATTAATATACATAATTCGAAAATATATAAACCATGTCAATTATAAGGATAACAATATATAATCTTATCAAGAGCATGATCGAATCCTAAAAAATCATTTCTATGCTAAGGTAATTTTCACACTGATGGTAATTGTGAGTAATAGTATGATAACCTCGAATAGAAGTCTATAACCATAAATATTTTTATAATGGTACCACCTGAATCTCTAGATACCAAATAAAATATATAATATGTAATGAATGAATCATAACCATATTTTTGAGTTCAAATTTCAAAGAAGAGAAGTAATAGATTAATAATTGAACCATGTAAGGTGTTATATGAACATAACCCTTAATCAGAAATATAAAACCTCTTAATTAGAAACTGATATTTTATGTCTATAGTAGACTCCCTATTGGTGGTGGGGGTGGATGTGGATAATCCTCCAACCACCCATTATTTCACCAGACCTATAACACCTCTTCTGTATCATAAATTTTGACCGAGACCCTATGCACCTTGGAGGGGAACATGATTTCCAGGTTATCTCAGTTAGATAGATTCATCCAAATATTCTCCATGGAAATTATCAAATTCCCACATTGTGGGATATACATGAGATAGGTCTCCACTGATATTACTAGCATAAAATTTTCTATCAAATTGTATGGTGTAATTTATATTGGATTACATTTTAACGTACCCATGAGACACCAAACAAAAACATTATGACCATAAATTTGTGATTCAATAAGATATCAATGGATATATATCACCAATTAATATATACCAATAAACCAAAATCTCAATCAATTGATTGGTTTCATCATTTCTATCAAATATTATAATGAATATTTTTCACAAGGACTTCATTATATATAGGAATGAAACTGTGTATAGTCGGTAATGATATATCCCACAAAAGGGCACACTCAATCTTCTATGATCAGTGATATCTATATTAAATCATATCCATAGAGTATCAAATGAAGAATGTTAACCTTGTATAATACAATTTGAATTTATGATTTCATGTTGGAGGTAAAAAAAATTCTACACTCATAAAATGTTATATATTTCTTGTTAGTAGCATCAAATAAATAACTTTATAAACTCCATCCAATAAACCTTGTCCTTAGTTATTTTTTTACAATTAGTAGCAACCTGAATCCTTCTACTCCATTGATAATTATTATAAAGATAACCACCATATAATTGGAAGGTGAAAAATCATTAAAGAAATCATATGAAACAAACTCCACTAAATCCTCAATTTCCAAGATATTTGGATCACATCATAACATAATAATTCTATGTTTGTAAAACTAATAATATTAACTAATCTAATATGTAGTCTCATATTACTCCATAATGATGTCTATTTATCCTATGAGTGGGTTTTATTTCTTCCTAACTAGTTTGGGGTTAACTCCCTACTCTATTTGTGGGGGAAAATTTCCCTATTTTATCCTCATTTGAAATCCACATAACACAATTTATTCATGACTAGTTGTTGAATTAGTGTCATGGTATTATCAAGAACCATTATCTGAAACTGATATGACTATCTATTTATGGTGTTGAATTATAATTTTTATATGATTAACCAATGGTAATTAGTTTGTATCTACAAATGAAAAATCAATACATATGTTGATGAAAATAGAACTAGTATTAAATATGGTACATGCTCCATCCAATTAAACCCTATAGTCATTGCACCATGATTTTGAGCTAAATAGCATATGATGATAGTATAGTGAAATGATACATCTGTTATGTGAATTAATGGCTTGGTTCCTTAGAATATTTACTTAACTCAATACCACTCAAAGTTTTCTCTTTGTGTATTATAAACAAATCCTCCCACGACCACTAACTTTGAACACTATCAATAACACTCAAACTAATCTGATACCATTCTAACATGACCTAACCCACAATGTCCCCATGAGGGTCAGTATTGTGCTGATTGTGTCATCCCATGTAAACTCCAAAAATCCAGAGGCTAGTGATTTTCCACCAAGAAGCCATAACATCCATATCTGAGGTCACATGATATATATTATAATAACCAGTTGTCTCAAAATATTATATCAGAATATAAACTAAATAAATTAATATTTATAAGCTAAAATGTTTTAGACACACTAAATATAAAAATAGTACATAATTTAAATCAAATTTAGTATGAGAAAAATAATGTTTTAAAAATAAAACGATACAGAAAAAACTCAAGAAAATGACAGGAATGTATTCCATTTCAAGTATACATAAACTTGAGAGAAACCATTAATATTAACCACTATGATTATCTATACACTAGTATACTGGTAACCAATAGTATTGATGTCTCCACTTAATAGTGTTTCTTCATAAAATAAACAAAATATATACGAATGATGCATATATGTGGGTGAGTATAAATATAACTAGAATAACACCCCATCAAAAATAGTAAAATATAATTAAAATTAATCTAAAAAAGGATAAACCTATATAATAATTAAATTCAAAATATTAAATCGTATTGAACATCTCAATATTTAATTCTTCAATCCATTAAAACCATCTAGAATGGGGTAAAATAATCGAGAAACTTTAATAACTATAACGTCTAAACTACCCAGCTAACAACACATCCAAATCTTCTATTTCTAATTGTGAGGTATGGGGGATTTACAACATTTTAAAGTGTGTAGTTATTCTAGGGGGAACAAATCCCTTTGGAGGACTCACAACTCATTGTGTAGTATATGATTCTGACAATGGGTTTTCTTAATCTATATGCAGAGGACGTATACCAAATCCCAAATTAGGTTATATACACTACTATATATATATATGGGATTCTTTTCTTAGAGTTGATATGTGTCCCAGGGTTACCATCCATGTGTCTATCCCTAGTGTCTCGCCCATTGTCCATTATATTCACTATGATGTTAATGTATCCTATCAGTAAAACATATATGAAAAATACATAGATAATTAAGAGGTATACCACATAATTTTCTATGTGGAAAGACAATAAAAATGGGCTAATCAAATACCTAATTCTATAAATTAGGTGGGAATATAATTTGAACACTGAAAACTATCTATGAAATCACATATACATCAATGTACATGTCATGTATACGTTGAGAAATATTTATGAATGTCCAACCATTTCCAAATTGTTATGGATTCATCCTACACGTTGTGTATTTTTTGAGTGTAATGTGAGGGAAAATTACAGTGAAGTAGCTTATAAACTAAAACAAGTTTCAATATTTGGTATCTGATATATAACACATCTATGGTATAAACTCAATGATGGATGCTTTGAGAAACCAAAAATTTATGAGTTCAATTTCTTATGTTATGTCATCATGAAATGTGACTAGTGTATTGACCAAGATAGTATGTGGATCTTGATTATTGGCTCGGTATATACCTAGGTACCTGCTGAGGTGCATGAATCAAAACAAATAGTCTGTAATCCTACGTTACACTACTTATAATATTTATTTCTATTTAATAAATGATGCCTCCTTGATATTAAGAATAAACTATCAATATACATATATAAATATTTTAAATTTATATTTATTGGTATTTATTTCAAATTTAAACTCTATAATGTCCTCAAATGACATAAATTTCATTTTTTTCAATGAAAAATGTTTTTTATTAGTAAAAATTCACCAATACCATATTTTTCTCCATTGTGTGAAAAATATACACACAAAACCATTTTAATATATACTTCATCAGTTACTTCTCTGATCGTGGACATACTCTACTATCTGACCTCTAATGGATGTTGTCACTCCTTTGTTCACTAGCATTACCATCCAACTAGAATCAACCTTCCATGTCTGATCAACCTTTTAAGATGAATTTTTGACTAAAAATTAACATGTTTCACCCATATACATAGGTTTTAGGTCATCCTCTCATTATGACCACCTTAAATTGATCCCCCATGAAAAATCAATATTTTTATTGAGAATAAAATAAGAGAGGTAAAATGAAGATAATTTTATAATGGTTAAGAGAATTACTGACCACCCAAACATCCATGTGAAAGTAGTTGTAAAAAAACATGAGTACCCTCATTATTGGGTGTCTTAAAAAATCTAAGGAATCAATCAAAAATAAATTAAGTAGTAAAATAATACATGTTTAATTTTTCAACGCAAAAAATAAATTATAATATGGTATTTATTAGTTAATTTAGAAGAATAAAAATTCATAGGTTTAGGTTTCTGATACATATTATCATAAATATTTATTAAATATCAAGAAAATATGATTGTAGTTAATTAAAAACAATTATTACCAAACATTCCTCTTTATGTCATCCATTAAGTAAGTATGATCAATAATTTATTTAATATTATAAATATTGATATCCAAGTATTACCTTAGGAATGTATACATACACAATTTTGAGAAAAAATCAGTAATTATAGTAAGAATCAATGAACAGAAATAACTAGGCATGTAATAAATAAATTTCCTACCATTAAAATTAAATTTTATATATTTAAAAATTTATTTTTAGTCACATGATCATAGACGATGATCTTATGATAGATGGTCCATTAAATTGAATTGAAATATATGAACCTCTACTATGGTAAATCAATGGTGCTGAAGGATTTCTGTATGAAACATTTATAACATGATATTTATTATAATTATTTTTGGTTAGAAATTAATTTGTAATCGTCACATGATAATCTTTGGTCATAGTGTATTAATCCTGGCCATGAAATTTGATACCTATTTAGAAAATCCCCCATTCTAGAAAAAATCACATTGTTATAATTTTCATTCATGGAACTATTTATGATATATTAATTATTTATATACACATTATTATTAATAATTTTTTTAATAATTTTTTTTAATAATAATTACATGTAACTTTTACATATAATGAATCTTTAGGATCACCCTTACAAATTTTATTAGATATATCCAATGAGATTTATTAAAAAATATTTTCCCCAAAAATCATAATAAAAATAACATTTACTAATTTGAATTAAAGGATACTTATTATGTTATATAATTTTATTTCCAACTACATCATCACAATAAATCTTAAGTTAGAAAAAAATAATTCTCCTCCAAAATCACTTTTAAAAAATCAATAATATATCAACCATTTGAAAAAAAATTTAATATGCAAATTAAATCATTTGATGTGATAAAAAAATTAACATTCATACCATGATCCTAAAAATCATTAATATTTTAGTCTATCACAGGACATCACGGTAAAACTAAAAACCCCACAATGAAAAAAATATAGTTTATAATTAATTCAATTGATGATAACTCGAACTTCTATATAAAAATACTAGATATGGATTTTCTAAAGAACACTTCACCTCTTAACCATCTTAATCCATCAATAATTTACATATCAAAGTACTCAATACAAAATTAATGATCTGATTCCAATTTATAATACCTAGACATGGGAACATAATCATGATATAGAAGCCCGGATTCCACATAATTTCATGTAAATCACATGATTTCTAGAGGTTACTAATAAGTGTTGACAGATAAATTAGACCATTTTATGGATAATTTTATAAATAAATTAAAACTAAGATAGTTCTTGAGAATTTAAAAATCCCAATGAAATAAAACAGTTATAAAACACAATTAAGAAAATAATTGTTTCTTTTGCGAAATATAAAATTTAATAAAATATAGTTAGAATAATAAAAAATAACCAAGTGAAAAATCCATGTCCAATAAAATTTCATTTCCTTATATCTAGCATGGATATATATCTATCCATTAACAGAAAAAAAACTATACCCTCAATATATATCACAATAATCACTTATATATTCCCATTAATGTTCACTTATTCGGATAAATATAATATAAGAATAGATTTATTATGGAATCAAATACATTTCCAAGGAAAACATATTAACTACACAATTCCAATTATAATTAATAAATCAAAATATATGTAAAACAAACCACTTGATTATTCCAAATTCTCTCATGCTCCAATTAAAAACATTGCAATGAATATCAATGTAAAATATCACAACTATACTAATAGCATTAAATCCAAGAAATTTAATTTTGAAAAATATAAAAAACATGTTTTCTTAATGGAGACACCATTTTCCAAAACACAAGGTTTTTCTAAATTATTTGAAAAAAATCGCATTTCCAAACCAAATAAGAAAAATCCACAATTCCAAAAAATATAATGATCTTCCCCATTTGTATAATATCCATTATAAAATACCAAATTTTAAAAACATTTCCCATGATATAAAATCACAACTAATAATCCAATATTACATTATATGCTAACTTATGATTGGTATAAATCCTTATAATTATATCTATCACTAAAAAGAGTGCATGTTTTATTTTTTCTTCTAATATTATAACCATTTATCACCTTAAAAAATTCTATCTAATTCACTGATTCATCCTAGATAAAACTAGGATGTATAAAAATCATGGCCTTACAAATTACGTTTTATATATTCACACACACACATCATTCATTAAATATATTAAATAAAAATGATAAATTTTTTTCATCAAATTCATAATCAAATAAATATTAAAAATATTGAATAAAATTACAATACATTTAAATCTATATTTTATTTTTAAAACGCCAATTGGAAAAAAATCCACATTTTTTCACAAAAATTAGTCATTTCCAGAAATTTAAATATTAAAAAAATCACGATTTCACCCGAATCATTAAAGTTCATTGAAAATTACATAATAATAATCCAAAAATTCCCAACTAATTATTAAATATCATGTAATGGATTGAGACCACTTACCTAAATGATTATAATTAGGAAAATTCTTATTCTATATTTTCAATGTTATAAAATGGGATGAATCTTTCGAGTCCCAAATATGATGAATTAAAATTCTTAAATTAATTACAAAGATCTGATACTCTAACACCATTATTTATTCATCTATGATATGCAATGAAATGAAAATAAAATGTTAAGTAGTGATCAAGGAATAAAAAAATAGTTAAAATCACCCCATTTATTCAATATCGATTCCAGCAATCCTCAAGAGAAATATATTGTCCATTAAATGATAAGACCTACATTTTTTAAATAGGATATAAAGTATTCAAATTAAAAAAATTTCCGTAAATGAATTTTTTATGATACAAATCTGGTTTTAAAAGAACAATATGAATCATAGTTCATGATACACATGGATACCATGTCCAGTAAGAAAAATCATGGGTCTAACAATATTAGAATTAATTGTCCGACCAAAAAGGTCAAAATTTTTCCTTGAATGGATACCCTGACCACATTGATTCAATTAGAAATATTTTACCCATGAAATGTGGTCCTATATTATCTAAAAAACCATACATTTGACAAAATGACTCTTAATTATCCTTTATAAATTTTTATTTTTAAACATGAAACATAAAAAAGTCAAACAGAAACGTACCTTTGGGCTCTTGAGTATCAAAAATTCAATTATATATTCTTCATATTCCAAGATATTATATACAATATCATTAATTATAATGTAAATTTAATCAATATACTAATCATCAAGAATGATAATATCATGATACCTTTATCTTCGATCTATTTTTTCTTATTTCGTTAATTTGTTATCATTATTAAAATTTATATTCTTCTCCCATTTTTTTCCAAAATATCACATTTTATCTACATGATATGTTTTTACATAAATAGAGAAAAAATTTAATTCAAACAATCTCAATAATATTCATACACCCTTTTCATAGTGGGATTCCTAATAGGTTTCATAAAAAAAATATGGAAAACAAACTAAGGAAACATCATGAGATTCCATAGCTAATGACAAATAGTAGGGTGTCATCCAATTATTCAATGCTTGATAGTTCTTCATTAAAAAATTTAAACCAATCAACTAATGATATTTTATATAATCTTTGGATACACGAATTTCATTTAGATTTATGTTCATATTGATTTAATTAGAGAATAAACATGACTATTATGATATCATTTAATGGTATAAAATGGAATATATAATTTTTGATTGACCTAGGGACCATGATATTATTTATGGCTCCCTTGAATTTTATATTACCAACACTATAAATTGTGAATTGAAACCATGATGCGTAAATTTACAAATTGTTTTATAAAATAATCCTCACTATCAATTAATGTGAATCAATATTGTAATAACCCCTCCCATGATCCTATATATCAAGGCTTTTCCAAGCACACCACACTGGATTAGAAAAATTACATAATTTATTTATATTTTAAACTAATTTTCATGGATAAAAATCCATTAGGGAATGATTTTTCCTCAAATTAATCGTCCAATATATGAGAATCAATATCAGTATTTTTTCCCATTCACAAATCATAATCACGATTTAAAAAAATTTATACCATAAAGAAAAAACCAATAAAATTAAATGAACAACTAATAAGTCATAAATCATTGAATTAAATGAAACCTAACACAGACTATTTCAACCCAATATGGATAGTCCACCACACCTTGGTAATGTATGACCAAACCCAACAATGTCTACCGTGATCATAATTCTTAAGATACATCACTAATGAAAATCAAAAAACATTCCCTTATATGCATCACGTCATAAGAAATATACATGAACATAAAAAAGTTTATGTAGATGTGAATATACAAATAACCAATAGGACAACCCCTATCACTCTCTTGAAATGCTATGAAAACTTTACTCATAATAATTTCAATAATAAAATTTAAAATAATTTAAATATTTTTTTTGGAAAAAATACATTACTATAAATAATAAGAAGATTAAATTCACTACTAATATAATATCACAAATATTTTGAAATTGTAAGGTATCCCTTCAATATTATATCACAACAATAAACTATTAGATAATAAATATAAATGCATGATATATTATCAATAAATATATCATATATAAAATAATTTATAATGATCGTAGAGTATTCCAATTATGGGTTCTTACCCACTTGAGAATTTATTGATTTCAATACCCTCTAATTATTATTACAGACATTATATAACAACACATCCATTATAGTTTCCTTTTACTTTCATCTATTAATTAAACTTCTCAACTATTGATAATACCTAGATTATTTGAATTACAAAACATATTTTCATTCCAAATACAATTTTTCTAGTCAATACATACATCATAAATTTTAATTACTCTAATTTAAGATTCAAAAAACTCATTTTCACAAAACAATGTTTTCGAACCAACCCCTATAATTTAAAAAACCCCTCAAAACCATAAATGTTTTAAATATAGTAATTATCTATAAATAAAATCATGTTAGTGAAATTGCTGTAGAAAAGGGACTTAATATTACAATAATAATAAAAAAGGATTAATATAATTTGAAAATGAATGATATTCACTTGTCATGGATAAACCATATGTATTGTTTCTGAAACTCTAGAACTAATGTCCGGAATAAGGATATAATGTTTCAAATAAATGAAATAAAAATTGATAATTATGATTCAATAATTTTTTATCTGAATCTATAATATAATTAAACATGATTTGATTGAATATAATAGGTCAATAAAAGGAATAAACTTTGATAGAAAAAGAAAAAAGAACAAGATTAATGAGATCATTGAGATCAAATCTTGATTTTGAGTTTGATCCAATGGACTCTAGAGTGAATGGAATAATTGAATGATAATTATTGTCTAGTTTCATTCTAGGAGGTCCCTTTTGTAATTAAATGTTAAATTTTTTAATTTGGTGGTCATTACAATAGGATAATACATATTTTAAATGAGAAAACATTTGAAATAATCCAGACTACAGAGTTATGTTATAAGGTCCCTAACACTATTCATTGACTATGGAGGAGTCTATTCTCACAATATAAAAATGAGAGACCTTGTTTCATAGTCCATCTTACCATGAACTAACATTGAAATTTTAATTATTTTGTGAGTGGAAGTATATAATCCTTCTACAACATCCATTATAATATGAACACAAGCTTATAGTGTTTACTATACTTACAACCTGTCAAAATTTGAGTAAAAAACCTAAAAATTGTTGGAATACCTTTAAAGTTGAATAATAAAATTATAACACAGTAATTTTCATCCTAAAACATTAACTATCATTTTTCCAATGCCAATTTCGTTTACATTTTATTTCCTCTCTCATATATATCCTCTTACATAAATCCATTCTACTATAACACCCTCACTGTTAGTATTCACTATCATCTCCAAATTTACCCCAACCTATTTGAAATTATTATCAAACGTTCCATAATTATTTTGTCTTGTTTGATGTCTACAAAATAAAATGTAAGAACATTAAATACAACAATTGTGTAAAAACATATTTGATAATCATAAAATTGGTTTTGTATTTTAGTGTAATTTTAGGAAAAATCTAAATGACAATAGAAATCTATGAATAAATTGCATTTATTGAATGGATTTGTATTCTAGGGATGTCACATCTATTTATTCATTTATCATCAGTGTCCCCAATTGGGTGACATCTAGAATGAAAATATATCTCAAAATGAAAACATCAATAGTAAATGATATTGATAGGCATAAGACTTATTAGTAAAAGAGTAGTTAATTTCTTCTAGATTAGATGATCTTTATCTATCTTTTATTATATCAATTTAGATACCAACCAGGATATATATACCACTAAATAAATTTCATCAACCTAATTAAATTTTGAACATAATGGTTCACCTTATCATATTTAATATGAATTACAATGAATCTATAAATGATGGATTGTTTTGTCTAAAAACACTTCGATGGAAACAAGATCCTTCCATGATCTCTCTGAATCTAATAGAATTCTAAGAGTGTATATCCAAAAATAATTATATGTACCATTCCATATAGAATTATATTAAATGGAATTATTGCATCCTCATATTTATATAAGTTAAAATTATGTTGAATAACAATTTTTACAATTTGAAATTAAATCATGGTTCTTAATCTAATATGATACACAATCAATCTTCATGAATATTCACTACTCTATCTGCACTCATATTACCCAACTATTCTACCTAGAAAATCACCCAAACTAGTGATAAGTGTGTAAAATTTTTAATACAGTCATAAATCACCCATATTTTATGTTGATTCCATGGCGAACAAGGGTGGATAGTTAAAAAATACATTAAGATGTATTCACATTTTCACATGGACATAGCTAAATTAAACAAATTCCAATATGTCACTAATTCCCTGCATTCACCTAATGAAAAATAAGAAATATAGAGATATAAAATACCACATCCCTATTTATAAATTCTCTCTAATAATTATAAGATATAAAGATATTATTAGAGGTTTTCATTCTAACACATGATATTTTAAATCGTCACATTATTATTTTTGACATTTTCCAAAAAATTAACATTTTGTGTTGTTATAAATTCAAGCATGTAAGTAATTTTAATAGTGGATGTTCATAAACAATTTATGGAACTATAGTTTGGTAGATGTTTATTCCACTACAAAAAAAATTATTTACAATACTATTAAAATTAGAATCAAAAAATAAAAAATATATTATATTTTCCCCATATATAATTCTTGTTCTAACCTCTAGGAATTTTTTCATTATTATTTTTTGTGAATAATGACCATTTCAACATATATGATTAATATTCAAGGATGTTTACCAAAATTAATGGTGATATTTTCATTTTATAACAATAGTAATTACAAAAGTGATTTCATATAATTCATGATCCTATAAAAGTAGAAATTTTTAAAAATAGTACAATTACTATAATGTGAAAAATGAAATTATTATCTGTAAAAAACCCAAACTGGATTATAAAATTACATAAATATACATAATGTATCACGAGTAATATGGTCATGTAAATGAAAAACCGTAAAAATCATAATGAAAAGTGATTCTTACGTATAAAAACATTGAATTCATAACGACATTCAATGCATTATATTGATGTCATTGTGGTTGATTAGAGATGAATGACCACTACTAAATATTAAAAAAATACCATCAAACCTATACCAATGACATTGAATAATGTCTGTATATGTTGAGTTATGACAACCTATACGAAAGGTTTTGTCCCACAATTCATATATATATCTTATGAAATAATTTCCATCATTGAGTTTTGTTCAAAAATCCAACATGATACATTACATGCACATTACCACTCTACTACAACATCTATTATATTAATATATACAAATATATATGTACAAAAATAATATTACTTATTAAATTTATTAATATTAATTTTAGTGTTACACATATTTTAATTTATAAGTGTTCAGATATTGGAATATATAAGTGATTTAATAATGGTATTATTGGCCATCTATCAATATATATATGTATATATATTTTTAACATATAATTAGTTTAATATTAAAAAAATGAAAATAAATTATATAATTATTTTTTATTTTTATGTGGTTTATATATTTAATGATACGTTTTATATGTGATTTTGAGAAAATATTAATTTATAAAATTAAATTAATAATAATTTATTATATATATATATATATATCTGTGTGTGTGTGTGTGTGTGTATTTAATTATAAATAACACAAAAAAGGCTAAAATTTTAATCCCATAATATCTATATTATTAAAATTTTTGTAAATAAACTCATCTCCCTAAAAATAAAAGATTAAACAACCCTTTTAAATTAATTAAAAATTCCCTCAAATATTCATAAATTGAGGTATCAAAACTAAAAAATAAGTTTTGGAGGCTTTTCATGGTGTTTTTTGAGTTTTAAAAAATATGTATTGATTCCCCTTCAAGTTTAAGTGGTAATGATTTATTCAAAAGCTTCACTATGATATATCATGATTTCCAAATGGACCCACAACAAAACATTTATTGATTATTAAGTTTAAAACCTGGTATTTATGTTTTTAGACGGAATTTATTAATATATTTATTTTTTCCATCAATATATTTCTATTAGTAATTTATTACTCAATTAAAAATTAAAACTTATTTGTTATTATTAATTTTTAATATTCATTAAACGAATATTCAATAAATTTAAGATATATTATATTTAAATGAATATTTAGAAATATATAAGTCCTATATAAGTCATATTTAACAATAAATATCCAAATGAAAACATTTATATTTCAATAGATGTGTTGTAATAACAATAATAAACACATATATATATTTACGTATATATGAATAAAAAATAAATTGTAGTGGAGTGTTAATGTGTTTAGAATATAAGAATGAGGTTTTAGGTTTAGAACTGAGGGATTATCATTACACACTCACCCCAATGATACCCTTCCCAGGTAAGAAATGAGGGAATATATATAACAAAGTCTGAAACCTACCTCCCATACGTCGTGGATTAGAAACATGCCTTGAAGGTATATCATACACACATATGGGGAGAATTACCCTCTAATATATGTGTACGATGGTTAAGACAGATATAACCAAAAAATCACACTAAATATAGATTTAAAAAATACCAAATACAAGAAAATAATGTCACACATCTAAATCAATTAAAAAAGGGAAAAACACGCATGAGTGGATAATCATTTTGTTGACCATAGAGAAAAAACATATCCCAAACATCCATAAGATGGTAATTCATAGACTGATAATGAACTATCTCCAACAAACCAGAAATATAATGTATAAATATGTTGGGTGGGACTAACATGAATATTTAGTAAGATTCTCCGTGTAGTATAATGAACTGACCTGGATTACCCTCAAACATAGCACCAGATGTGATCCCCCATATACCCAAAGGGAATTCCATATCAAAACATGCTAACAACTAGAACCCAAGAATCAAATAATAATAACTAGAAAAAATATTACCAACATAATGTCAAAAACATTGATTATATATATATATATACTCTCACACTCATAAGTGAGAAATAATGAATGTGGAGGAAGTAAAAAATATGAAATAAAACTGAACGAAGATAGCAGAACCGATACAACTCAAAGAATTGAACAACCCAATATAAAATTACAATAGAAAATAAAATCTAATAAATAAGTATTATACATAATATGACAAAGTGGGATAATTAATCCCATCCCACCACCACCTTCCCGATCCAAGATGATAGAAACCATGCCACCTTACTATGTCAAATTGGATTTCCCTTCATCGAAATACATAACTAGGTATAGACAATACATAATGGGGTTTTAGGGTGGGAGATAAAAGGTTTTGTAGGTTTACATGTAGGTCTTCCAAAACCCGAATCTCTATAAAAATCTTAACATTATCAATTCAAATGAAAATAAGGCATTATAACTAGTTGGATAGTTTTTATATCAATATAATGTTAAAAAATTACTCATTATACAAATTACTAATTGATTGAAGTAATATATTTTCCAAGAAAGTAACAGTCATATATATCAATGCACGTAATCAAATCCATAAAATAAAAACCAAACTAAAAGTTATCCTGAAACCAAGGATCACTACATTTTAGGATATCTATAATATTCTATAAAAAATAGAGACAATCTTGTCCCTCATGTCTCTTTAAATATGTATTAAATCTAAATAGTAGAGGAACACCATAGGATATGAAACTACGAAATATTTTTGAAAATTACCTTAAACAACATTCATTTAGAGAAAAGGAAGACCACAAGAATTAACCCCATGATGGTTTTAAAGGATGTGGCCTATTACTACAACATCCACATAATTTCCCAACGCTTCCCATATGATACATTCTACATGTCATTTAATCAAAACAATTCATTGAGAACTATTTCATAAATCCATTTCATTGTGCATTGAAAATATTATTTCATTACCAAAAAAATGGGGAAACAATGTTTTTTAAAATTTATATTTTCACACATACAAATCAATCATGACAATTTATTTGTAAAGTAATTTCTGAACAAAAATAAATATAGTTTATCAAAAATGGGTTACTGATTGAACCACCAACCTCAACTGCAGGTTTCACCCAACCATATTGGGATCCACCAAAATTAAAAATCAATGAAAATACACCCATGGAGGGATTGGAATTGATTCCCTCAATAATAAATCAATCCCAATTTAAAAATGACCAGTAATGAATATAAAAAAACACATACCTAAAAGATCCTTCATGGCGCACTACAACTAGTATGAGTGTTATCTTCAAGGAAAATATTTTACCATAGATATACAAAGGATCAAGAAGAACAATATGACAATATGTAAGGATATAAAAACTTAGTGGAATGATAGTTAAGGTAATGTAAGGAAAACATGATATGATATGAGCATATATACTCAAATTCACATGGGAGGAAAACAATAGTTTGATTGAAAAGAGAGACTGCATGATTATTTGAAAACATATGATGTATTTCATAGTTAATCCCTCTAAGATGAAACATTTTCGTCATATACTAATTTTTTTGGAGTAATAACCCCGTGATTAATGTACATAAAAAACTCCTCTCATAATATTTAAATATTTTCCAATGAAATTATTTTTATGGTTTAAAATAGTTTATTATGGAATAAAAATAAATTACGAAATACATATGATTTTATAGTTTATAAGATATTTTTTCCAATAAATGACTTCAAGTATTGTTCAGAGCAGAAAATGTATTCCATAAATGTGTCTTACGATGTAATATAGTCTTACTAGTAGAAATTTAACCCGATTCTATAGGAAACACCCAAAACATCCGATCAACTCCTTAACGACATTATCACATCAACGCCAGAACTACATTCATTAAAACAAACATAAATGCCTGATTTTTTTTTCATTTTCATAGAAAAATGTACCACAACATTGAATGTCCTAAAATCCCTAAAAATGCGAACAATAAATACCATAAATACAATAATGAAATGTAATAATATCATAAAAATACGTATTTACATCCCTAGCATGTTATATAGATGAATTTTTCACTAGAAAGCGGTGTGCCACCAAATTTCACATTGACATTTCACAATCCCACATATCAAGAAAATCAAAAAAAATTCTATAATACATTAGAAAATAGAATAGTCTTTTTATAAAAGATTTACACTAGAGAGTAAATTATTTCTGTTGGATTCTATGCAACTAATCCATATATATGTCACACAATCTATTCTTAACTCAGATCATGAGAGGATTAAGGATGATATTTCATGAGTCGATATTCGTGGAAATCATAATGAATACCTTTCTATTGATCTAGTTATTCAAATTTATTAGAAACCTGTCAAATATTTTCTGTGACCTCGAATGGTCCAAAAAATAATAGATCAATCATTCCCTTATTTCCTAGCTAATAGTGACCGAAATGAGGAGAAACATTAGTGGAAATAAAATCATGAATTGAAACTCCAAAAGTCAATGTTGACAATTAGCATATGATTTTTTATGTTTATATGTATCCAGATCCCAAAGTATACCATGAATTATCATTGATATATCCAGAATGGAACTTGGTCCCATAAGAGAGGAATATCAAACACCAAGAAATAGTGAGGTGATTATAATGATGGACCTTAAAAATCATCAATGGGATCCATTATGATGAATAATGGAAACTATTGTGATACAAAAACTTTTATATTTCTAAATTTTTATCCAATGATCCATGGAAATCTATGAAGATGGGACTGAGCATATCCTTTACGATCTGAATAGCAGGCTATGTCTAACCATCTGTCTATAGATAATATGTTGTACTCATCTTAAAATGAGTCCCCATAATCTCTTAGAGACTCTTCAAAAACTATTAATTAATCCTAGGATCCATTTCAGAAATGATGGAAGACAGAACCCATGTAACCCCACAACATCCTACACATACAGATTACCCAGTTCATAAAAATTAGTGTTTTTTCACATAGTAATGATATGATATTATTTCATGAACTAATCTATCAACACCAATAACTAAAAGGTATAAATGATCTACATTTATCATTTGGATGTTTTAGCTATGAAAAACAGAAACTGTAATGTTGTGCTACATACCCGGCCACTAGATTCAATGTCTCAATTTATAATAATTATTCATAGTTCATGGATAATCAAACCTCAATGAAATATGAAATCCCAAAAAACGTTCTCTTAAAATATGATTGAAAAAAACTAATCCTCAATGAAGAGAATACAGACTGAATTGAGAGACCAACTAGAAATGGTGTCCCTATTAAGATGGGATTCTTATATTACTTTTAACTCATTATCTTGATGTCGACCAAACAAAATATACTCAAGAAGAGGTGATGATAGATAAAAATTATTTTTAAACATACATGAAACATCCTACTATGAAATAAATTGAAACAAAGTAGAGAGACTAATAACGTTCCGTAAATTAATTCCAAAAATTTCTATGGTTGAAATTTTTAGAAAATAGCATCAGTAATTATATTACCATTCCATGAGGTGGAGATGATTTCATGGATTCACATATTAAGGTCTTCCAATAATCATCACTTTCTAATAGTTATTTATTTTAATAAATAGATTTATATCACAAACTAATGGGTAGAAAAGTCTATGAACTAATCCCTATGATATAATGCTAACAATATTCATGTTTGTTGATATATTAGAAAATCTACCAATAATGGGTTGTTTAATTCATCTCATTTATGTGAATCTGATGGGGGAGATAATAGAGAACATGACCACACTAGAAAAGGACTAAACCAAAACTAGAACAAGAAGCATTAGTTTATAACATTTACCCCTTAATATGGTTATAAAAAAATAATATCTGATGTTAGAAGTCATTTCAATTCATCAGATGATTTTAGACATTTCACATCCAATGTCAAATTCCCAATTTAATGAGATTTTTAGTCCAAAATTATTCAAAATTATGTAAATCATGTGCAAACCATTGATAGTATTTAGTAATTACCTGGATTCTATGAATCTCAATGTTGTTTTGTGGATCCTCTCATGACAAAAATCCCTCACTATCTCAGGATCAAATGGAAGTCCAAATTTTGAGATCTTGTTGCCCCACAAGTTTATTTATTAGATTGGTAAACTAACTTTTTAATGAATTTCATAACAACATCGACTCCATAGGATATGAAAAAAATAATTATACAAAAATTAGAAGATATTATTTTAGAAAAAAACAATATATTATTAACTTTAATACCTTCCCCTAATATATGTATTTATAATATTATAAAACAATACAATGATCTGTTGAAAACTCAACCGAGTATCAAACATTGAAAACCAATTTTTATAATTAATGTGATAAAATAAATAATCCATGTGGGGAAGAGGATACTAATTATTAACCATCAAGTGGATAAAAATCCAATATAACATGATCAAATGACGTAAACCATCATCCTTCATGGCAATGAGCATTGGGGTATCATAAAAATAATCCTAAAGGTGAATTAATCATTTCATCATCAAATCTTCTAATTTAATCTTATGTTATTTCAGATTCATTGGTTAAATATGATAATAGTTTATCAATATCATCTATGTACCATGCACTATATCATTGATAGACTCCAACTATATCTATAGGGTTTTATAAGAGAATTCAACTTCAGAAAATCAAGAAATTAGAAAAAAAATTGTGGAAAGATCAACAAGAGAAGGAAAATCCTTATGAATAACAATAATATTCGAGAAAAATCCTTTGAACTATCTGGGAAATGTTCCTGCTATTCCATAAATGAGATCCCACTATCCCTAAATCACCTAATAACTCTCATTAGTAGTATGTAATGAAGAATAATGATGATAAGAATCAACCTAACATGATGATTGATAATCCAATCCATCTTGATGATGATTTAAAACTAATCCCAATGAGAATGAAGAAATCCATGACTGAATCTATATAATGTATAAATATATAACCAAAAGGATAGTAAAATTCCATTTCACTCTTCATCGTAAGTGGTTTCTCCAAATCAATGAAAATAGAAATGAGGTCTACTTGATTTTTTTAATAAAATCATGAAATGGTTTGAATTAAATGATTTGGATGAACCAGTATAAAATAATGTAGTTTCTACCGATGATAGAACAAAGTAGACACTCTTCAAAATTACTAGACCCAATTAAATATCCAATAGAAACTCATCTACTGCCTAGAAGTTTATCACCTATAATTTTTATGTACATTTCTCAGCATGAACTAAAGAATCTATCTACACCATAATGGATTTTCGAGAGGATGATCCCAAATTAAAAAATGGAGTTGAAATAACATAGTATATTAACTATAAGTGGATGTATCAACCACAACCATTTCACTTTTTCCAATACATAGAACCATAATGATGATTATTATCAAACATTCCATAATAATATTCAGTTTATTGGAATAAAAATAATTATAACTGATGGTGTGGATGACACTGAGTGTTGATAACCACCTCTACAAAAACTGTGATGCTCATTAGAAAACCCCTTATTCCCATATTCACCAAATATATTTCCATTGGGTAGATTAGTAGTTAATAAGATCCATCCATTTTATCCAAATCAATATCATTCAACATATCCTGATATGTGGACTTTATATAGGTAGAATTATTTATCATGAATACCTACAATTTGATATCAAGTCTCAAACCATACCGGTACTTACGATATATTTGTTGATCATTCTACATAGCCCATAGATAAAAATCAACTGGCACCATGAATTGATTGGTGTATGATGACAGTGATCTATCTCACTACTACAAACATAGGTGACTCAAAAAAATTTAAATCATTGGATATAATATATAAAATATATTGTTGATATGGGTCTTGAAACCATTCAATCATTATTCCAAATTACTATCAATTTACTATGAATCTATTCCATGGAATCCCACTTTTATAGACTAGGAACCCCGATTCAGAATTCCACTTACTTCACCTTGATATTATCAGCTGTATCTATGTTGTTGTTGATCTCATAAATCTTGTACATCTAATTTTCAAGATCGTGGGGAAAATTCAGACCCATAATCATAAAGGTTTCTCATGTAATAAATACTATGATCGATCCATTTATGATCCAGACAATAGGTATACATCATCAACTACATTATAGAAATTTAAAATATTTTTTCTGGGGTATTAACTATATTCATGATACTGTTTAAACAATTCTGATCCGAAGGTATATTCCCCTAAGGAGTAGTTGTTTCACTCTCTCATGTGATATGTGAAGGAAATATGATTGGAATATCATAGTAAAACAAAAAATTTATGAAATGTTTAGAAGAATCGAATATCTATTATCTAACAAGATTTTCAAAAGGAAAACCTGATATTATGATCAAGAAGTCAAAATAGGAGGCACATATCCCAAATTTATATTGTTACATGAGTCTCGTAATAGCAATAGTGAAGTAAGAACTCAACACACAATACCTATCATGTCAAAAAAATCATACTTTCAATATTCTAACGTCCCATGATGAATAATAACTTTATCTAACAACATTCTGAAATTAATAGACCAAGGAAACCCCCAAACCTAACACCCTACCCAGTCTTCCTCATACCTGAAGGGAGTTCGCGAACACTTTGGGCTAGTGAAAAAAACATATACATTGAAAAAAAACTATAGGTATTGATTTATCCTAAATATATTTAGAAAATATATATATATATATATAATGTAGTGTGGATTATAAAAAGATAAAGTTGGAAAATTTATTCCATAACCCTCAATGAAGACCACAAAAATGATAAAACTCATGCAGTAATGAAAACCCAATTTATAGGTCTAAAAGATAAGGAATAATAAAATAGAGAATGACTACTCCATGTGATAACTTGATAAATATCCCCCATCTATACACTAGATTCCCCAATGTAGTGAAAAAAACCATACTACCTCACTATAATGCCTTTCCTTTTTTCCTCATCAAATAAAATAACAAGGATTATACATTGATGAAGGGATGAACATGTTGTGAGCTAATAGGCTAAGTAGTATTCCACCTGGGTTTGGTATAGAATTTTTTTCATTACAGACCAAAGACGTTTTAATTTAATGAAATTAAGGCATGATAATAATGTTATTTATTTTTATATTATTAAAATGGTAAGCAATTAAACCCATTCTATTGAACTAAATGATCTTGGAATTATTTTTTCAAAAATATCACACACAACCATATATATATATATATATCAAGTAATTTAATCAAATAAAATAATCAAAAACCAAAAGAATATGTTACAACACACTAACGATCACTATATGTCATGATTTCAAGAACAATATACTCAAACAAATACAATCTCATTGTTCATCTCTATAGAAATATTCATCATATCTAGTGAGAAACAGAACACCATAAAAAGAGAACATGTCAACAATGTTTATCATGTCACAAGAACCATATTCCTAGTGAAAGAAAAACACCACTTGACTAAATCACCCAACGATATCAATAGACGAGGCCAATTATTTCATCATCCACCAATATTCCAAAATAATATATTGTGAATACTTTCCAAAATCATTTCATCAAATCCATTATTTGAAAACAATTTTAGGACCCTAATTGATGAAGCCGAGAAAATACCTTTTAGTTACCAAAAAATAGGAAGACAATTATTTTTATTAACCAATTAATATGCATACAAATAACTCATTTAAATTCATTTATAAACAAATTTATAAAACCAGAGAAATATTTTTCATCCAACATGTGATAGAAATAGAAGCACCTACCTCAAACTCGAGTTTCACATGCAGATAATAGGTTCTACCAACAAGGAATGGAGTGAAAAGAAAACCAAATAGGCCCTAGAATTGATTACATCATCATATAATCAATAAAACAAGGAAGACAATCTATAAATTAGAAAAAACGATGTATACCTAAAATAACATGCATACCACACCCCATAAAACCCGAGGGTTAGCCTCCTAGGGAACATCACACCACATGTCAATAATTGATCAAGAATAATATCAATACAATATAAATAGATCTAAAACATAGTGTAATGATATTATCATGATAATTGTCAATGAAGAAGCAGAAAATTCACTGATCAAGAATGATATAACCCTACCACCACATAAAGCATGCACCGAACAATGTGATACAGTAAGAGTTTGGATACTAAATATCATTAGGTAGAGAAACAATAATATTAATGAGAGGGGATCTTATAGGAAAAAAGTAAGACATAATACATGATGAGTGGTTAAACCTGGTGGGATAATGGTTTTATAAACTAAATGAATCTTTTATGGCGTATGATCCCCATGAGTTAAATGAACTGAAAAAAAAGAAATCATATTTTATTATTTTTCCTATCAATGTTCTAACTGTGTTTACATTTTTTACAAGATGTAAAATGTGCATATAAAATAAATTAGATTGTAGATATTATAGTACTCTTGTGCCTGAAACCAACTCTATATCATGTGCTGACAAACACATGTAAACCATAAATTTTTAATATTGTGTATGAAGGTCTTACAAGAATCATTATTCTAATATTATGTCAAAAACTTCTGAAAAATCACAATACCGTTAAAGAATTTATCAAATTCATTACCATAGTACATTAATCAAAATAGACATAAATCCATCAATATTATATAATTTTATATTAAAGACACACCCCTTCTTTTAATGATCCAATGAACATCCAAACAAATAGGTATTAATATATGTCTAAAATAAGGTATCAATATGATACATGGATCCTCTTGTGATAAAGGTAACAAGAATACTATATACCAATGAAACATGATTGAAGCTCACTCATCACATAAAATAGAATGCTTGGTTCCCAACCACACCTGAGATATCTATTACTATATATCTCATAAATGAGATTATCTAATATGATATCAAAACAAGGTAAACCACTATAATTTCTCCATTGGTTTCCACCATTCTTAGTATATTGTACTCTAAGACATCTATCTATAAAATATGATATCCAAATGTTACCTGGTCTAATGTGGCATACCATGCACTCCATCAATAATATCATATAATCACATTCCTTGGACCTTGTCCATCATGTCATCTCATCGACATATGAATAATATGAATATAGTTACTAATTAGTTTCTAGGATCCACCACAACTCTTATATCATGAATTTTACCTTAATTCATCGTAACCCACACACATCATAACTTTAATAACCAATAATATAACTTATCTGAGGACACACATATGTGGAATTACCACAAAAAAATATGACCCACTAGACAACTATCTATAGAATGTTACCCACTATTCATATTAAAACATTAATCTACCTGAAGAAGAGAGAGAGGTAATGGAGGGGGGTTGTCCATCGTACATCCCTCGACAACCAAGATAATGGATAAAACACCCTCCCAAATTCCACTCTGGGTGAGTTTCCCTAACATTAATATAGGGGATGTTCCTGAAATCACAAAATAAATATTAACTAAAATATCTTGTAACCAAAATAGATGAACTTACCTAGTCTTAGTGTCAACTACTATTATCATATCTCATACACAAAACATCCATGACAGGAAGTAGGTATCATATATATACACAAGAACTATTTAGGATTAATTTATTAATTCCATCATTTAATCATTCAGCTTCATGTTAATTAATTTATTAGATATAAAATAACATTATTTCATTGATATTTGATTAATTTGAAACTAATTTATTTTCCCACCCTGCATAATAATATAATTCCAAGGATCAATAATATTATAATCCTTTTTTACTCCATTCATGAAATAATTCCAGGTGTTATGATTTTTATTATTTATTGTAATTAAATAATTTTATGTACTAAAGGAATCATATTAAGCTTCAATAAAAGAGATAGATAAAAAAATGAAAAACCATTTCCTCATGCGGTGGGGAAGTAAATTATCATAAAAAATAAACCTAATGAAATATATTTTAACATAGAACAATATCAAGAAAGTATCAATCATTCAAAATAATAACAGGAAATACCAGCATCAACCCATTCCATCAATCGCAATTCTATTCCCAAAACTACCATGTAAATCTCGATGAATCTAACCATATTAAGTTCATAATTCTAATGAAACACATGATTTCCATCCCATATAGTTCAAAATCATCATAAATATCATGCTCACGTCACATTATATCAGACATCTCAAATCTAGTGAAATAAAAAGCAACAATAAAATAAAAAACAGATTCTATCGCACATCTAAGAAAAAACCAAGACATACATCCATTGAAAACCAACATGCTGGATTAACTCCAAAAAAAATCATTACAAATCAACAGGTTATTTAACATATTTAATAAACCAATTCTTTTATCATATATTTCAATTTAGGTTAGGAAATGGAATCCATTATAAAAAGAAATAGATATTTATAAATTATCTAAATGATAACATCAAATTTCAATTAAAATTAATAAATATCATATAAATTAACATGAATATTTAAAATTATCAACAAATTGAGATTATAGCTTAATATTTTTTTTAAAATTCATTAACATATAGAAAACATCAATAAAAAATTCATTAAGAATTACATTTGACTTCCCATCAAATATAACAAGAATGATTTACAAAAAATACCTTTCAGTTGTATACCCATCTAATATTACCTTATTAACATTAGTAATCCATTTTTATTAAATAAAAAATTCAAAATCATACGATAACCTAAATATAATAAATTCATTAACATATATAGAACAGTTTCTCGAAAATCAATAGGTATACTGTTATTAATGTGTATAAATATGGGATCACTATAACCCTACACTATTTCGTTTCATTAATCCATTATATTCTTTATTTAGCTTAATTACACCATAAATGAAAGTGATAAATAATTATTACATTATGATATCACATTAAAATAATAGGTCAAAAATGAATCCTATAACTCAAGGTTTTCAATGTTTATTTATCAATATTGAAACAAAAACCCATAACTCTTGTCAACACTACTAAACATAATCTACAACGCTCTAAGAACGTCATTCCATAGCCACATTAAGAAGTATAAAAAATAAATCCATAACAAAAAAATTGATCGTAATATATAAAATCGAATGGGAAAATATAATGAAATAAAACTAATTACAGAATAAACCAAAAGGGAATGAGTGAAATCTCAACTCAGGTAAGTATTGTTCAAACATTAGATATTATGGATATTTCCCTTTTGAAATTTCCTTGATAATTCGTGAGTGATAATATGAACTCTTGGAGTTAGGAGAGTAATATATGGTTTTGAAAAAAATTATGGCTTTGGAATGATTAATATTTATTCTACCATATGTACATTCATGGTCTGTGTAGGTCATTTACATCGTGATGGTTCAATTCTTAATTCCATCTAAAAACAGATCACCCAAATCCGCTAAAATGGGGATTAATTCATATTGTGAACTACAAAATCAAATATTGAGTTTTTGTGGGCACATTAATGAAATATGACTACTCGTTCTTTCACATAATTGATTTATGGTTCATGTCATGAATTTATACCTTTGAAACACCCTCACTCACGTTTTAATCTTCAATTTGGGATGTAATACAAAACCACACATCGTGAATGCAGTTCACATCATTATCATATCATACTTTCATTTTCCATCTTAAAAACTATAAAAACCCTTATGTATGAATCCTATAAGAACAATAAATTTTAACTACATTAATTTGAATTATTTTTAAGGATCTATGACCTTAAATCATATACATGTCAGAAAAATATCATCCTTATGCATTTTAAATAGAACTCAGAGAAAATTAAATGAAAAGAGGGTAAGTCAAACAACCACATATAGGGTAACTATCATAAATCTCACCATCATTTGATCACAACCACCTCACTATGTATAAAAAACAAAATAACTAATAAAAAAAGAAATTATCTACTAAAAACATTAATGGGTAAGTTACATCTCAAATAATAGTTAGGCAAATAAAATAATCGATTAAAATAAATCAATATCACATTCCAGATAATATTCAACAACTACAAAAAACTAAAATTATTGATAAAATCATAAAACAACTAATTTTATTGAAATTGAACATTAAACTAAATTCCCTAGGTTCAATACTCCATGAAAATATGTCACCCCATGAAATGAACAATTTAAAACTATACCCATCTAACAGCTTCACCAGGTAGTCCTTGGTCTCCATAGGCTTCTCCTTGAATATAAAATCATCATTAACATCGATCTCACCCCAATCGATGATGCATGAGTTATCATGAAGATAATGGTGATGATTTGAAACACAGAGGATACCATGTATCATGATCATTCTCAAGGGATATGATATCTGATACAAAATGGATCCAACATTATCCCACACTTGAGAAGGTCAAAAAATTTAGCGTTAAAGAAAACTCTCTTTTTGAAACTACCAATACCAATTATGTGGAGTTAATTTTTAAGAACACATGATATCCCAAATAAAATTAATTTTCCCCTTAATATAGATATAATAACACCTCATATGATCCTTCAATAAATCAATCCTCTCTCAAATAATGTAAACTAACTTGGTCATGCCCTTTATAGTTTTTACATGATAATCAATGAAACTGCAACACACATCTAGAACATTTGATAAAACAAATTTCAACCATTAAAATATAAACAACTATTCATTCTGAGGGTGGAGTGACTTTTTTAATAAAACTCATCAAATGATAGGTACCTAAACCAAAAACCTAAACAATATTGAACCAATACATGATTCATATCATTAAGAGACTATATACATTGCATTGTCTAACCATCTGTCTGTAGATGGAAAGTAGTTTTATAGAATTATATAGATCTAAAATAATGCAGATACATCCTCAACCCTAGAGGTAAAATGAGTATCATGACTATAGATGATCACCCTCATGACATGAATGAAATTTGGAACTTTATATAGCTATAACCTTAGAAAAATTTATACCGAATTCGACTCCATGATCACAATCAATTAGGTTGATTTCATTAAATAGTCCACTATCACACATATATAACCATAGATACTATGAGATAATGGTAAAACAATAACATTTTATATCATTAAAACCCCCATCTTCCCATGAGGATCATTTATTGGGTTTTGAAAACCACATGTATCATGGTGCTAAACCATCACATTCTAATATACCAAAATGAAGACATAGTCTCTGTACATGACAACTTTAACCAATGCCTAAAAAACTAGTAATTCCAAATGAATTCATAATAATTTCTTTTCACAAATGTTATAGGATTAAAAAATTTGAGAAATTTTCATTAATGATTAAATAATATACCTTATGGAAAAGGAAACTAATTATCTCTACAATTTACAAGGTTTATATTGAATAAACGACGACCTCTATCATTGTATGATCCATAGCTTCACAACAATATTACATTAAATTACCCAAGAAATTAACTTCATAAGCCTATAAATCACACCCTGAGAGATTCCAAAATATAAAATGATGATGAATATCTCCTAAAATTGCATACAAATACTCTACATGCTTTTGGTTAAGTAATGTGTACAAAAACATTTTCATTGAAAAATATCACAATAATCCTATCTCGGAACACTATGATAACTACCTTAATCTATCCCATTGAAACATCTATAGTTTTATTCACACCATAAGGAATAAAAAAATTATACTTGCTATTATTATATAAGAAATTGGTCTTTAGAATATCTTCATTATTTAACCATATCTGATGATATTCTCACCACATATAAATCTTCATTAACCAACTATATCATTTCATCTAATTGAATTAGTTATAAAATTTTTAATGAGTAAATTTTTTATTCGCAATCACATGGTTCAATAGATGATCTTATATACTAATAAATATAAATTCATAAAACATTTTAAAAAATTATATTAGTGATCCAAAAAGTTATGTGATCTACTAAAATATACATCACTAAAAAAGATAATCTACATTTATCAATAAATCTCACAAATCATAAGGAAACATCATATATTAATAAATTAAGATTAGAGATTCACATGGATGTTTCTCTACCAATAATTTAATCTTCCATTAAGAGGGAAATTCTTCCACCACCATAGAAAATTCATTAGGAAACGCATCCACAATAATAAAGAAAAGTATATTTTTTTCTTTAAAAAACATAGAATCAGCTCCCCCATCAATGAAAACAAGGACAAAATATTCTTGTTACCCATATAATGTCCTTTCTCATTAATGAACACTTTATACTCCCAATCAACATCATTGAGAAAAATCAATATCATATATCAATCCACAATTTCATTAATAAAATAATATTATTTTCGTGATAAGGATGATGTAATATGGATGTATGAATAAACATATTATGTCTAACCAATATTGGTTGTTCCTTATCACTATCTCACATTCTCTAAATGATTCATATAATTAAGACGGACCTCCAAATGGATTAGTTAATTCTAAGGGAACTCGAAGAATATCTACATCGAGTCTTAATTAATTGACTAGTGAAGGTGTTTTAAAGGAGTGAATATAACATAAGATAATGAAATAATGAATGTAATTACATAAAAATGAAAAGTGTTTTCTGAATGATGTCTGAATCAAAAATTTCTAGTAACATAAATGCATGTAGTTGACCATGAACACCTCTGTGAATTCCCAGACACTAATGAACAAAATATTCACAATCATGTTCTTCACACTATATAGGAGAAGAATCTAAGGGATACCCACTACCTAACCCATTAACATTGTACTAATCCAAATCTAGAGAATCCTAATTATACTCTATGGGTTGAAACTAACTCAATGGAAGAAGTTGATGTTGAACACATGTTTCACGCTACCAACATAGAATGGTTAGTTTCTGTCACTATAGGTTACCTTATTCCCTATGTGAAACACATGTTTCTTATCCCTTATAAAGGAAATGAGATCCCCCACCTATAAATAAATTAGAAGGTGAGAGTTATGACTTACTACCTTACATTCTATAAGTTCTTAAATTTTAGAAAATTGAAACCTCAGACCACATCTATGATACACTAGAAACTAAGATGATTGAATTGTGATAATAATATGGTTGTAGTCTGTATACATTCAAGGAGTACTTATATCACCAAAAACATGTGATTTATCAAAAACATAAATAGGGTGACATGGTGACTGATCTCTAGGTGTAAAGCCTCCATGAAATTTCATTACTGGATAACATAATCTGGAATCATGTCAAAAAATCAGTGAGAATTTATTATGAATATATGATGAACTATTAAACACTAGAAAACTATTTTATATTTATATGAAATAACTATAAACTATCCTTCTATAAATTCAATGTAATAAACCCTTCTAATAATTGTTCATGACACTTCCACCACAAGGATATTGACCATATTGACCCATAAGTTAAAAGAACCACCATTAACTCTTTTCTCTTTTAATTTTCATCTCTACCAATGAAACATACTGCTCATTCTATAAACAAATAAAACTGAAATCCCAATCCATTGTCACGTACAAGACCTATTTCAATGAGTATGAAACTGAATCCTCATAAGTTTATAGGCTAAGGAAGTGATGGATTAATTTATTTATCTTCTATGTGTTATCATTTTCTAACTCAACTCTTCTTCGATCAGTTGGAAGATCCTTGGTATCGTATATGGAATAAAAAAAATGTGGTATTGGACATTAAACTATAACCATAAATGACTAAACAATATGAAAACATTAACCATAAATGTGTAAAATTTAATATTAATGTTATTATTAATGTTTCAAACTAATTACAAGGTCTAACCATTTCAAATACAAGAAAAATAAAGAATGATACATGTATCATTCCATGTTCGTTAACTAAAAAGAAATATAATGTCAAATTTTAATCCAAATTATCTTATGGTTACTTGAATCATAACACATGGGGATATAAATACCCTTGTATCATCAGGTCTCCCATATTTACATTTATCAATACACATAGTTTAGACCATTTACAAACTAACCCATGAAATCCTCAACTGTTCCAAACACCAAGCTCTATCCCAACCCTCATACTAAAACTTTGATACCAATTTTTCAAGAATCCCTCCTCTAAATGGTAACCATCATGGTTCTATAATTATGGAATGGAGATAATGACACTCAAAACCAACATCCAATAGAAATCCAGTAAAAAATTCAAAGAGGGTATATCATATAGAAAATTGTAATGCATTATCCCCTCTATCAATTGATTGAAAGATAATATAGAATCACAAAACAACCACTACTCAATATAAAAAACATTTCCCAAATAAAAGCATGTAATTTCATGAAACTAGAAAAATTGAAAAAATTTGAGAACCTAAAAAAATTATAATAACAGCAGTGTCCATGAAGCCCCAACATCTCTATAAAAAACAGGCAATATTAATTCTCTATCAAATCAAAAACTATCTCATGGAGACATAAAAATAGCTTATATGCACATAGTGTTATCATATAACATATACTTAATAGGATTATTTCAAGAATATATATTATAAAATATAAATAATGAATTCTAAATCTAGTAAATAACAAGTGAGGTGAACTTATCACCTAAACAATAATTCTATATTCCCGGAATTTCTATTGAAATCTAAAAAATTGTATCATAAACTATAGGTCATATAATGTAAAATAAAAATGATCTACCATGTTACCACATCCAAATTGTTTTACTACTAAAAATCCCATAATTTTTTAAAGTTAAAACAATGTTTGATAGCGTATTGGATACAAAATACGAAGCCCAAAAAATTTATTATTTAAATGTGAAAATTTAAACCCTTCCATTTATTTATTTATTTATTAGTAATATTGAAGAAATTATATAATATATCTATATATTCTAAATATATTGATCAAATTGTTGTATATAATAAAAAATATTTGGGTAATTTATTATTGTTCTCCAAAATATGTTTTCTTACGAAAATTATTTATATTTTTTTTTCTAAAAAATATTATAATTATTATATATAATATTATCAATATATATTTGATAAATTAAATCCATTTTTCATATTATTATATCAAGGGAAACATAGGGTGATATTATTTGAATTTTTCTGAAAACATATATTTTTCAATGAATAGTGAAAAAAATAACATTTTTTTGTAAAATTTTAATTTTTATTAACAAACACATTTAAAATGTAATTTTGAATTTTAATTTTATTTCATGGAAAGATAAGTATTATTTAATTGTATTCCCTTAATTACTATTAAATCATATTTTATATAAAATTTAATACAAGTTAATGTATATGGAGGGGATGACCCCCTTTTCACCTGGGACTCTCTCTTGATTTCTTTCTTCGTCGTGCAAAGGATTCAAAAACATTCTACGGTGCACTACTCTGGTGTTTTAATTTTTGTCTCTCTTGTATATGTGATGATGGTCATTGTGTTTCCTACTATCCTCTTCATTTCTACCCCATTGAATCTGGTCTATCATTCTGTTGATGGTCATGGTGTTGCTGTCAAAGGTGGTTCTTTGTGGATGCCTCGTGCTGCTCTAGCATACTATGATATCGTGTTCCACTGAACCTTTCGTGGTCAGATCTATAGTGATGGATAATTACGGTTTTAGGAGTTTTGGTTTGGCGGTCGACGACTTTTGGGTGTGCTCATGAGTCTGCTCATCAACATATTTGGATTGGGTTTCAGCCTTTCCAGGATTTCGTCGTTCAGAACCCTCTGCCATTAATTTCTATGCCATAACCTCAAGTCCCTCAGATCCTCTCTTGGCCACATCTAGAGTGGTTTCTTCTAAGAGGACTTGGTATGTGATGTTTAATGGACGATGATGCACCTCAGGCAACCTGTTCTATTCTTCTTCCTCAATGTTCAGGTTTCACATTCTCTTTGTTGAGTCTTGCTTTCAGATATGGGTTCGGCATCACCAATGTGATTGACACGTTTTGTGTTTTTGGTGTTGTTTTGTTAATGTTTGGTAGTGATGGTCGAAAGAACCATGACGAGTGTTCTGATATGGTGAGATCATCTATACTTCTGTTTGGGATTCCTCTAATTTGCTTTCGGATGATGATGAAATGGAGGACTCTGACCATCTTCAACAATCTTGTCTGGCATTTATTGATGAATGGTGGTATAATATGATATGGTGTTGCCAGTGGTGATATTTCACCAGCGACGGGTGTTGTGATTGCGACGACAATGATGAAAGTATGGCAAGAAGACAATGGGTATTGGAGGAAAATTGATATGACCATGGAAGTTGGGATTCTCATGGCTTGAGGACTCTATAAATGATGTGAATCATTTTAATTTTGAATTTTATTTTGGATGTTTTGATGCTATATCCCATGCATGAATTTTTGTTATCAGGGATACTGCTCATCCTTAAAGAAGTTTATTTGAAAATCAAAAAAATGAGAATATTTTATCATTCAATACAAGTTAATGATACCATTAAAAAACATTTTTAGGAACACTATTCTAAACCTCACTATGTCTTTCTATTATAATAAAATAAAGTAAATCCTAAAAAAATTATTTAAATTATTTTTTGTATAACGCATCCATCCTAATGAAATTAAATTCATATAATTATTAATATTTGTTATTGATTTAATGTAAAATAATAATTACCTCATAAAATGTAATTTTTAGAGAAACTCATTTCCATCAAGAATTTATATTTTATATCATCTTAAATTCGTATGCCTCAATGAAATGATATTTATAAAATGGATTCCATATATTGAATCATCATTAACAATAATATGTAATATGTTCAACTTATTTATTTGAACAATATGAACTGTAACAGTAATAAATATTTATTACCACTCTAAAAGAAAATTAGGATAATTAAGGGTAAAAATAATATAACAAAGAATAGAAAACTCAAAAACATAATATTTATATTTCATTTTCTTTAAAATAATATTTATATTTATTTAATATTGTTTTTTACATTATTATTTTTTTATAGTCATTAAATATATCACTTATTTTTTTCAATATTCAAATTATATTAGATAATTTAGTTTTGATGTATTAATGGATTTTTGAAATAAATAATATTTTAATAAAATATTATAATAGAATAATGTTTACTGAATATAAATGATCATACGATTAAGAAAAATGCAATTTTTATAAGGGATTGAAAATATTTATTATTAAATAACCAAACATTTCCCAATAAATATCCATTATTATTTTAAAAGATAAAATGATAATATTTTAAAAAATTATTTTGATAAAGTGATTTTTTTTTGTAATCATAGTGTCAAAACTATTCAACAGTGAATTTATCATAATGTTCTATGATAATTGAATTTTTGGGTAAAAATTAAACACTGTATAAATATACAGTGTGTATTATGATATCGTAATGACCCTTAGATGATGTAATAGTAACTATAAATGTTACCAAAGACCAAATATATGTTTTAGCTCAAAAATATCATGTTTTTATTTTTAATTAATTAATTTTATAAAGCTGTTATGAATCCTTAAAAACAATTAATGTATTTTAAGGTTTTAAAATAATTTTTTTATGGGAATGATGCTCTTCTACACAATCAAGGGTATTATATTATTAATTTTGGCCCTTGGAAATATAAAATAATTAAAACCACTACAATATTTTAGATACCGTGGGAAAAAATATTGTTATGTGTTTTGTTTTTTTATTATATAATGTCCAAAACCAATGTTGGAGAAATAATAATAAAATCCCTTATATTTTCCTTATAAAACCATCCAAGATCGCAGTTATTTTCATTAAAAATAAAAAGGAAAATGTAATTACTCTTCCCTATCCTCCCAATATTCCTCCCATGTTTGCCAAAATCTCTCCCTAATCTCCTCCCATTTAGTTGGAATCACACTATCATGGCAAGGGACCTCACACTACTCTTTTCAATTCAAACATATTCTTCATTTTATACATTTTTTTATAATTCCAAGTGTTTTTATATATTATTACATGTCCACATAAATTTCAATTTTATTTATAAGTTATTATATTCTCCTTTTACTCTCATTAATACCTCCCATGAACCATTTTGTATACCTGTTACCAAGCAAAAATTTGTTAAAGGGTCCCCACCTACTCATCATTATTAATGTTTTGTTATTAGATTATGCGTTATATTTTACATTCCTAATGTAAGAGCATGCTTTTACATGCCCTTATTAATAGCGATTGTATCTACAAATTATGAAAAAACTTTTAACTCTCATCAAGATATTTTTTGAATATTATTGTGATGTCATTTTGGTGCATAAATATCACCATAATTGTTAATTCAAAACTTTTGTATTGTTAATAAAACAACCATTTACTATTAATGGATTTCACCATTCAAAAAAAATAAAATTCCCCAACATGGGAATTAAATTCAGTTATTACAAACATGATGACAATAGACTAAAATATGATAATGAATGAATCTATATTGTATGATCTATTTGGAAATCTTAATCATTAGAAGGAAATGAATGTGATGGGTGTGGCTAGAATTATATAGTGCACTGATTCATTTTGAAATGTTAATTCCAATGATAAATAATATTGGGTAAAGGATTAGAGAAGATTTCTTTATGGGAATTTTTCCATCATGATTTCTTAGTAGTGGTCCTTAATGATTTTTTTTATGAATTGTTTTAATTTTTTCCACATTTACCATGTTTCCTTTATGATTATCATGAAATATCATGCCTCATTATTGATGTTTAGAACATATAATACCTTAAATCCACATTGATATTCCAATTGTCAAACATGTAATATTAAATTAATGTTTTGAAATGTTTATTCACTTATTAGGAATTATAGTTAAAAACATTCCTATGTATGTCCCCACATTTCCCTGGAATAATTAAGTACAGTCATGTAAATGATTTTCTCAATAATAATGACACATTTAATGTTTTATGTTGTTATTTATTGTAAATAATTACCAAAGAGTGTATAATTCTAAATATCTTGGGTTTTATTATGTTTAATATTATGTAATCAATATGAAATAATGTTTAATAAAGAGGTGGGGTGTCATAGTTATTATCACATGAAACATTTATTCATTTTTGATATTAGGACTAGAAAAAATCTTCAGAGAATTCCTTCGGGATATGACTGTGTATAAGAATAAAATCCCAATATTAGATCTTAGTATGGGGTTTATAAAGAAAAAAATCCATGTGAGGATACTAATATTGGTTGTGGCAATGGAACATATTCATATAAGGGTTAAACCTAAAAAAAACCACAATGAGTTAGGCTCAACTGATAACTATTTCCTGACCATGAGCCTTGAGGCAGACATGGTTTGATACTCTTTGGGGGTAGTTTTTTTAAATTCATAAGATCATTATGACACATTAATAAACGATAAAAAATTACCATAAAATTCTATGTTGTGAAATATTTCATTGATAACATAGATTGAATCCGAGAAATTTTTAAGTCAGGTAAATACATTTAATTTATATGTTATTGTTTTTAATGTGAATTGGCCTTCAATATGTGTCATAAATAGTTTAAAAGTACACATATATAATTTTCCTATAATTATATTCAATGTGTATAAATAATAGGAATATTTAGGTATTTTTGGGGGGGTTCTGATATCTAATAGAATTTTATTATCGTGCTTCTGGCATAAAATAAATTTTCAACTTGAGTTACATCATTTGGAGAAAACCATGATATTGCATGGAAAATAATTATACTCTAGAACAATTTATATATCATTATGTTTCTAATCTAGGTAATAAAATAGTTCCACAACTCTAGAAAGATAATCATAATACCAAAATATTGTCACACTATTATCATTTCCAATTAATTGATGACCATTTTATCCACCACAAATTTATTCTTATTTCACATTTACATTATACAGACCATGTTATCTATAAATATATATTAGTTTTGTCTTATATATTTTTTACTTTAATGTCTAAATTTTGATCCAACTAAGGTCTCATACTGGGAATCCTCATAATGTATTTAGCATCAAAAATCATTTCCCTCTCTCTTCCTGAGGATGATTATCTATTTACAATGTTGGTTCACAATAAATATATGTTTATGAGTCAAAAAAGTAATTCCCTAATTTTTTTAATTATGTGTAAATAATTTATTAAATGGTGGAATAATATAAAACCACACGTTTTTTAATAGAAAAAACTATGTTTGATAGCATTTGGAAGACATATTTCTGTGTCCAAATACAAAATTTTTATTTAAATTTGAATATTTTAATCATTTCAATAATTTTTTTGGAAATTAGTGGGATTAAATAACTAATGTAATATATATATATCTAATAAATATATTTATTATTTCTTAATAAATAATAAATCAATTCCGGGTAAGTCATTTTTATAAAAATATGTCTTCTTTATAATAATTATTATATATATTATTAAAATTATAATAATATTTTTATACATCATTTATAAATTTTATATGATAAAATTAAGAACATTTTTTATATTATAATTTCATCATTAATAAATTGATATTTAATGATGATTATTCATAAAAAATCGATTTTTTAGGGAATAGTGAATGAAATAACATTTTTATGAAAAATTACAATTTCATTTGAAAAAATAATTTTAATGACTAATAATAATTTTAATTTTATTACAAGTTATAATATATATTGATATGTTATATTAAATTAATTAAATTTAAATAATATTTTTACCATATTTTAATACAATTTTATTCTATTATTGAAACACATTCTTCTGAAAAATGTTGTAATATGAATTATGTTTGTAAAATATAATTAATTATAATAAACAATAATGTTGTAATGAAACGCCAATTTCTCATTATTTGAGAGCTCAAAAAGTCATTACTAGGCCTTTTGCAACATCCCCAAGATGCATAAGGCTGGAAATAAATGTCGAAGGGTTTCCAATACAATTGGGGGTTGATTTACCCCTTAAGAAAATAAACCCACCCATTAACCATTCACTATATGATGCATGAACAACTAAAGACCAGTGTACAACATCATTTAATATAATCCACATCAACGTACACAACAACGGAAGACTAAACCAAACATCAAAATACATAGCGGAAGAACAACACAAGACTCTCAAAAGACACCACGACTCAGTGGTCCACAAGCTCCAAGCTCCACGGCATCTCCCAAACATCACCACGAGCCATTAGTAACAAGATGCTTTACCTAAACCTGTGTCTCGGAATACAACTTCTACAAAATCTCCAAAGTGCCAGAGCATGGGTGAGTATAAAACTCAGTTGGTTTTCCCCAATTACTTCCCTAGTCATGCAACTAGGATAGAAGAGTTAGGCACATTTTTATAAAAATTGTTTATATAAAACATTTTCCCCAAAGTTGTTTAAAACTAAATATAAACTAGTTTTCCAAAACCATCTATGATCAAAAGTATCAAAATTAAATTTAAACCAGCTTTTCCAAAAAGTTATTTTCCAGAAAAATGAAAAAACAAATTTCAAAACCATTTCCCAACCATCCCATTTTTGGAATTCCCAACCATTTCAAAATCCCGTGAAATCAACCATACATTCATCATTATGACAATTCCATACTCATGAGTGGTCTCTCATCGATCTACCATGTCGTTAGATGGTAATTATTTCCCATGTTCCATTACAACTTTGGCACCGAGCACAAAGTCATATTTCAACCAAGCCTCATACATATAGTTTCCATCGTGCCAGTAAACGTCTGGCACTGATCACATGGTCCTATTTCAACCAAGCCTTGTATAATGCAATATGAACACTCACTACACATTTCCAACAATAATGCCAAAATCAACCATTCAACTAAACATCTTTTGTTGAAAACGCTTTCCATCAAAACCATGTGTGTTCAACCCATTGAAACCATTTTGAAAAAACAACCTTTTATTGAAAACCACTTTCTCATCAAACCATTTCCAATTTCATCAATTTCATAATTTAAAATCAACATTTTCAATTCAAATTACCAAATCACATTGCACAATAATCCACAAAGATTTTAAAATATCATCAAAACCATAAATCATCACTAATGAATATTTATTCAATGATTTTTACAATCAATGCCATTAAAATAACCAATTTGAAACTAATCCAACCAATTCTAACGAGAGGAGTCGAGAGTGAACCCACCTACCTCGAAAAAAGGGAAAAACCAAGAAACAGACGAAGAACACTCCAGAACACCGAGTCAAATCTCCAATAATCCTCCTTAGATCTCTTCTCATTACACAACCAAGACCAATTCTTGTCATATTTGGCATACACACACTTAGATCTACCCATAACGGGCATAGATCAAAGAAACCAAAAGAAGATGAGTAGTAGATCTATGTAGATCTAAGAAACCATTCATGAATGAAGGAGAACGAACACATACCTCATGAATCATGCTTCGATTCGCCAGGAAAAGACTTCAGATCACCTCCGAAATGATAGGAGAACCCTCTTTGACCTTACGAGAACCAATATCCCGAGTTAGGGCCAATTAGGAGCTTTAATGAAGCAATTAGAGGCAAAATGAGTTAGATCCACAATTTAAGGATATAATTTTTAGTGACCACAGGGTTTGACAAATTGTGTGCTAACCGTGCGTTAGCTACTACCTCGTCCACCCTCCTCTCATGGTTTGGCCGCACGGTTAGACAAACTATGTTCTGGCCGTGTGGAAGCCACTGCCTCCCATACCAACTCCGCACGGTTTGGCCATACGGTTTAGACAAACCGTACGCCTGTCGTGTGACTTCCCTTTTTGTCCCAAAACTCATTCCAAGTTCTCCCGACTCTCCCATTTGTCAACCTTAACATTATAACCAAGGAAAACATCCAGTAAGGGTTACATTCCAGAAGCTGGGGGTACTACATTCTCCCCACCATTGGCCTTTCCGTCTATGGAAAGTATAAAACCAATGTTTGTGTGAAAGATTTGTGTCCACTTCTTTCTCATTTCATTTTCTCATTCCCAAGTCTCTTCCTGAATATGACCATGATACCAAAAAACCCTCACTAAACTGATTCTTTCCCCCCGCAAGACTTTATCTTTCCTATCTATAATCCGCACAGGGATATGTACTAAAGAGGCATCTGGCTCTAGGTCAATGTGATCCCATCTGATCACATGGTCAGGATCAGGTTGATTCTATTTTAACTGAGATACATAACATTGTGTATAGAACCGAACTGTGGTGGTAATGACAACCAATATTCCACCTCTCCAACCCATTCCAGTATCTCTAAAGGGCCTAAAAATGAAGATATAATTTTCCCTACTTCCCAAAACAATGATGTCTAAGTCATAAAGATATCTTTATGAAGAAATGATCACCCAAAATGAAATTCAACAGTCTGCGACGGTGATCTACATAATATTCCTGATGACTTTGAGCCATCCCCATCCTCTTTCTAATCAATTGAATCTTCTCCGTTGTTTCTTGGACAAGGCTCGGCCCGACTAGTGATGTTTCATCAATTTCCACCCCGCATAGTGGAGAATGACAAGGACACCCATACAATGATTCAATCAGAGCCATGCGTATTGAGGCTTGATATCTTTCATTTTATGAGAAATTCACTAAGGGTATATTCTCCTCCCATGAGCCACCAAATTCCATTACACAAGCCCACAACATGTATTCAACGTTTGTATCATCCTCTCTGATTTCCCATCTGACTGAGGATGGTAAGCCGTACTCATCGTCAACTGAGTCCCTAGGGATTGCTGTAATGATTTCCAGAAACGACATGTGAACCTAAAATATCTTTCTGAGACTATGGAAATTGGTACCCCATTCCTCTTTATCACTTCTTGGAAAAATACTTTTGAAAGATCATCCACCGTATGAGTTTCACAAATCGGGATCAAATGGGATGACTTGGTTAGACGATCCACTATCACCCAAATAGAATCGTGTTTCTGGACCATTCTTGGTTGACCTATAAAAAATCCATTTCTATCTGCTCCCATTTACACACTGGTATTGGTAATGACTATAACCTACCGACTGGTCTCTAATGCTCTTCTTTAACCTGTTGATATGTTAAGCATCGCAAGAAGAACTCGTCCACTTTCCTTTTCATGTCGCTCTACCAAAACCGCACTTTCAATGCCTTATGAATCTTTAGTGTACCTGAATGTACATCCCATCTTGAATTGTGGTAAGCATGAAGGATTTGTTCCGAAAAACCCATGGGTACAACCATCTAATCTCTGAAACACTAGACTGAACTCTGATCCAGCATACATTCCTCAATGATCTCCCCACCATTTTATTTTGAACTTAATAAAACGCAGTCTACATCAGATGCACGTGCCTCCTTTACTATCTCCACAAAATCAGGAACACAGGTAGCTGAAAAGAAAAAAACAACAACACCTTGGTCTTTACATTCGACATGCATGTCATCTAAGACCGACATCAACTGCCATTCATCTGAAGCTTCCTTTTCTAACTGAGCAGATGACTTCCTGCTTAATGCATCAGCCACCGAGTTTCCCTTACCTGGTGTATACATATAGTCAAAGTCGAACATTTGAAGATACTCAATCCATCTTCTTTTCCTCAAATTCAAATTGTACGCTGAAAAAATGTTTTCTAAGATTTTTTTATCCGTAAACATAGTATATTTATCACAAAAGAGGTAGTGTCTCCATGTTTTCAAAGCATGGACGACTGGAGCTAACTCTAAATCATGTGTTGGGTAATTCTTCTCATGCACTCTCAACTGCCTTGAACCATAAGCAACAACATGGTCTCCTTGCATGGGAACACAGCCCAACCCTGATCCTTAATCATGACAGTACACCACGTACCCCTATCTAGATTCTGACAAAATCAAGACAGGTGTCGATGTAAGACGAACGTTCAGTTCCTAGAAAGGCTTCTGACATTCTTTTGTCCATTGGAATGGAGAATTATTCTTTCTCAGAGCTTTCATTAGTGATGCTAGTCATGAGAAATCATGCACAAATCGTCGGTAATAACCTTCTAGAACAAGAAAACATTGTATCTCAAACACATTCCTTGGTGGTTTCAAATAGATAACAACTTCTATCTTTTCAGGATCAGCTGAAACTCCTTTCTCAGAAACGAAATGGCCATGGAACATACTACCTGTATCCAAAAATCGCACTTTAATAATTTGGCATATAACTGATGGTCTTTCAAGATATCCAACACTACCTCCATGTGTTAATCATGCTCAATCCTTGTTCTTGAATACACAAATATGTCATCCAAAAACACCACACCAAAAGAATCTAGATATTGCTGAAATATCTGATTCATCAAATCCATGAAGACCGCTGGTGCATTCGTTAGACCGAAAGGCATGCCTACATATTCGTAGTGACCATATCTACTTATGAAAGCTGTCTTCGGAATAGCCTCATTTTGAACTTGCAACTAGTGATATCCTGACTACAATTCAATCTTGGAGAACCACTGAGCTCCCCTAAATTGATCAAACATGTCATCAATGTGTGGAAGTGGAAATATATTCTTTATCGTAACTTGGTTATGATTACGATAATGAACAAAAAGTTGAAGAGTTCCATCTGCCTTTTTCATGACACATAAAGGCTTGACATTATCTTTCACCAAGAGGAGTTTGCAGTTTCAAAACTGAAGCTCCCACTATTCTCCATGGGTACCACCATGATTCATCTTCCCGAAGCTCCCAAAAGATCCTGATGATCCACCGATGCTCGATTCACCATCTCTGTGTGATCACTGATACACAACACTACTCTTTTGGAGTGGATCTATTGCTTTAACCCCGCTTAGAAGATCCTTTCCTTCAACAACGTTCTACCCTCCACCTCGGGTTCAAACCACACTAAGCTCATAAGCATAGCTTTATTCTCTATCACAGACATATGCTATTAATTCAGACTGAAGAAATCATTTGTGCGCTGAATTCTAAATGTATGTGGGAAGAATTGTTTATTAATGAATTCCTCAAAGCCTTCCCACATCAGACCCTGGACCATTCCCGCTTGGACTACCAACTCCCACCACTGAAGGGAAATATTTTCTATCTTACACGTTTCTAGCATTACATTCAGCTCTACCGGTGTCCCCCAGAATTCTTAAATTTTCTTCATTCTAGACAGCCACATCTATTCCCTTTACTGGTCAGAATCACCCCTAAATACGGGTGGATCTTGATTTTGGAACTGAGCCGCATAATCAACATGCTTTGGATGCTCGCCTCTATTCACACATCCCACAGCTTGGAAATCTTGCGCTATTCTCTAGACTAACTGCTGGTTCATCTGGGGCTCAGTGAAACCACATTTTTATCGGCCACTTCCGATTGGTCTCTACGACACCTACTCGGTATCTATAAAATGAACAACGAACCTTGAGTCTCACTTTCGTAGACATCAAGAATTCCCATTTCAAATCGTATTAGATAAAACTATTACAACAAGGATTTCCACCATTCCACATTTTCCATTTTCTAAATGGACAAGAACTCCGTCAATCTTACTCTCTAGAAATTGTTGGCTTAGCATTTCAAATTCTATCACATCAACTACAACAACATTGTTTTTCTGAATCAACCATTTTCCATGTTTAAACATTTTTGAAAACAATAAACATACTTTTTTAAAATCAATCTATTTTCAAAAAACACCAAATACCTTGTTTTCAATGTCTTTTGGTTGGAAACAATTCCCGCATTTTCAAAAAAATTCAACTTTCAAAAAATTATTACACATTCCTCACAATGAGATATGCAATCCTAGTGGGAATTCATTAATCTACAATGCATGTCATGCTCTTCTCATTGGATAAACCCTCAACAATGAGATTTCCAGCAATCTAGAAGCGTATCCAAAACACATATGTACCCAACAACTGGGTAAATTGATGTTCAACATAAACAGGCTAGCTACGTCCTTTTATGCTATACCTTTCAATTTCCGCCAATCCTACTCCTGTCTAATATTTTAACCCAAGGAAAGGACAAGAAGGAATTTCAACTCCAAGACCAAGAACATCGATTAATACTTGTTTGTTAAGGACCAAACAAGATGATATCATTTCTAATGACCCGCCAATTTCTTATTGGATTGAGTGCTCAACAAGCCATTACTAGGCCTTAAGCGACATCCCCAAGATGCCAAAGGCTGGCAATAAATGCCGAAGTATTTAAAATAGAATTTGGGGATCATTTACCCTTTAAGAAAATAAACCTATCCATTAACCATTGACTATATGATGCATGAACAACTAAAGACCAATAAAAAACTACATTTCATATAAACCACATCAAAGTACACAACAACGGAAGACTAAACCAAATATCAAAATACACAGTGAATGAACAACACAAGACTCTCAGAAGACATAACAGCTCAGTGGTCCACAAGCTCTAAGCACTACGGAATCTCCAAAACATCACCACGAGCCATTAGTAATGGGATGCTCTACCTTTACCTGTGTCTCAGAATACAACATCTGCAAAAGCACCAATGTGCTAGAGCAGGTGTGAGTATAAAACTCAGTAGGTTTTCCCCAATGACTTCCACAATTACGCCACTAGGATAGCAAAGTTAGCCACATTTATATAAAAACAGTTTATATAAAACATTTTCACCAAAGTAGATTATAACTATGTATAAAGTAGTTTTCCAAAACCATACATGCTCAAATGTATCAAAATGAAATTTAAACCGGCTTTTCCGACACGTTATTTTTTCAGAAAAAGATCCAAAAAAATTTCCAAATCATTTCACAATCATCCCATTTTTGGCATACCCAACCATTTCACATACCCATGAAATCAAACATGAATGAATCGTTATGACAGTTCCATAATCATCAGAGTCTCTCATCGATCTACAAAGTCGTCACAAGGTAAAAATTTCCCATGTTCCATTACACCTTTGGCACCGAGCACAAGGTCATATTTCAACCAAGTCTCGTACATATAGTTACCATCATGCCATTAAATGTTTTGCACTGAGCACAAGGTCCTATTTCCACCAAGCCTCGTACAATGTTGTATGAACACATACTACACATTTCCAACAATCATGAAAAAATCAACCTTTCAATAAAATACCTTTTATTAAAAACCCTTTCCACAAAATCCAAGTGTGTTCAATAAATTCAAACCATTTCTAGAAAACACCCTTTTAATTGAAAACCCCTTTCTCATCAAACCATTTTCTATTTCATAAATATAATAATTTAAAATCAACATTTTAAATTCAAATAGCCAAAATAATTTTCACAATAATCCACCAAGATTTCACAATTTCATCAAAACCATAAATCAACACTAAAAAAGATTTATTCCATGATTTTCCCAATCAATACAATAAAAATAACAAATTTGAAACTATGCCGACCAATTCTAATGAGATGAGTTGAGAGTGATGCCACCTACCTCATCAAAAGGAAAAAACCAAGAAACGGACGAAGAACAGTCAATAACACCAGGTCAAATCTCCAAGAATCCTGCTTAGATTACTTCTACTAACACAACCAAGACCAATTATCGTCATATTTTGCATACACACACTTAGATCTACCCATAACAGGCATATATCTATGTAACCGAGAGAAGACAAGAAGTAATTCTATGTAGATATAAGAAACCATTCAAGAACGAAGGAGAATAATCACATACCTCAAGAATCCATCTTTAATTCGACAAGAGAAGCCTTCGGATCACCTCTGGAATGCTGGGAGAACCCTCTTTGACCATAGAAGATCCAAAAATCCTGAGTTAGGGCCACTTAGGAGCTTTAATGAGGCAATTAAAGGAAAAACGAGTTAGATCCAAAATTTATTGATATAATTTTATGTGACCGCACGGTTAGTCCGCACGGTTTGAAAAACAGTGCGCTAACCATGCGTTAGATACTACCTCAGCCTCCGTTCTCGCACGGTTTGGTCACACTGTTAGACAAACCTTGCACTGGCCATGCGGAATCCACTACCTCCCATACCAACTCTGCACAGTTTGGCAGTATAGTTTCGACAAACCATGTGCCTCCCGTGTGACTTCCCTTTTTTCCCCAAAACACATTCCAAGTTCTCCTGACTCTCCCATTTGTCACCCATAACGTTATGACCAAGGACGACATCAAGTAAGGGTTACATAATAGATACCGGGGTACTACAAATGGGAAATGATTTAATAAAAATATTTAAATTATATATCTACCATTATGAATTTAAATTCATATAATTATTATTACCTGTTATAGAGTTATTGTAAAATTATCTTTTCCTTAATAAATATAATTTTTAGAAAACAACGTTCCATCATTGTATCACCACAAGATTTTGTAAAATATTTTATTCGGATCAATTATGTCTTTTTTTCTTTTCCATATTTTCACACAACATCGAAAATAGTTAATTGATATATATTAAAGCACTTTGTTTGGATCATGTTATATGCAATTCCATTTTAACCATTCACTACAATAAATATAATGGTTAGTTTCCTCTATACAAAACACCACAATTAGATTTCATTAAACATAACAAAGACATTATTTTATGTCTTGTATAACAGACATGACAGAGTTCTACCAAACAATATGATATTACATAATAATATATAATACAGACGTTATATTAGATTTTATGAATATTATTAACTAAATTATTTGAATATGTTGTTTTATAAAATATAAAATGAATTAATTCGTTAATATTTATTTATAAATTAATATATTAAATAATTGACTATAAAGGGAGTATTTTTATAGAAAACTATTATTATGATTTAAATGATGTTTTAATTGTAGAAAATCTAATTAATTATAACTATTAAGTAAATTTAATTCAATATATGTGTTATAAATCTAGATAAATATTTTTTATATTCACTCAATAGATATTATAAGCATAATATATGAATAATCCAAATTTTACACATAGAAACCTATATTTATATTAATACACATTTATTTTCCATTAATAGAAAAAAGCATTTTAAATCCAATAATTGAAAATTTTATGAAAATTATATTTAAAAATAAAGATTATATTTTAACAAAAATTTGAAAAATTATCTTAGGTAAATTGGTTTGTATTTTTCTATGATGATTCAATTAATAATAAATGTCAAAAAAATACTAATATTTTAATGAAACCTACCTTTTCATTTAATTTATTTATAATGATAAATTATGTTTTAGATTAATATTAGAAGTTAATTAGATAATATTTTATCAATGAATAACGTTTATGTCATTACGATCAAATTCATTTGGAAATTGTCCATTAAAGGAAAGAAATCAATCGATCGTTTTTTACTTTAAAACCCAGTATGGTCCACCCAACTATGCGATTAAATTGAAATTAATTTCTGCCACTACTGAATTTGGAATTCAGAAAAATATATTTCAAATTTGTAATTAGAATAATTTATAATTTATTATAATGTAATATTTTTTTTATAAAAAATTATTCATAATGTAATATTTTTTTTATAAAAAATATTAATAATGTAATTAAAATTAATTATGACGATTAATGTTAAATGAAGCCTAATAAGGGTCGAAACAATAACCATAAGTTCGAAGACCACTTATACCATTTTCATAAATCCATTGGCTATAAATATATAGATCATATCCTTGTATGGAATTACCTTTTATCATTATTTATCCACTTTTAATGAAATAATGTGTGTGGGGTTCCTTTATTTTAATATGTTACAAAAGTGCCACCACTCCTCCATTATAAAATTACTTTTCTTCTACGACTTCCTCAGACAACATATTCCAATTATGTTTCAAAAAAATCTTCCCTAATATCTCCCTTGCCTCCCTCTTTTCATTAATGAAGTGTCCCTTGGGTATAATTCTTTCCAATTATGCCCTTTGGTTCAATCCAAAAGGTGTTGCCCAAATAAGTGGAGGTTTGTTTGAGTACGAAAAGAGTCAAGACATAAGGCTAGCGAGATTCATATCACTCTTTATTTCAGTGTGATACATGACCTATTCGCTACTAAATTCTCCTTTGTGGTGTATATACTTCCCATTGATTTATTATATACCTATTATTCTAGTATATATGGTTATTTAAATAACCATTTTATGATCATTCTATCAAGGGTTTTATGTTTCAAAAGATACCAAATTGGTAATGCAATTATTTTCTAAATTTTTCTTTATTTGTGACACCTGTCATGTTATGCACCTATATTTTTATTTGTATAATATAAACTTCCGTAATATGTTATATTAGGAATCACCTTCCTTATATGATATTTTATGTTTTATGTAATTTCTTTTTCTCATATGGGAGTATGGTTCAATGTTACCAAGATATTAGTGTTTATGGAAATAATATCATCTCTTCATGAGATTTATTATGTTAATGATTAATTTAATGAAATATTATGATCCATATATCAATAGTACTCATTAATTTTTTATACTCATGTTTTTCATTATATATTCATGTATCCATTCTATTTTTACACACTTTGTTACATTAAAATGTATTTTTAATAATTTTCGACATTACTTATCTCTTTGGATGGAAATATATGTTCATTCAGAACCATGTCTTCTAAATGGATACCAATAAGTGTCATATTATTCACCTATGATAAAATTAATAAATTTTTATATGTATTTTCTATTTTAAACAAAAAGGATTTTAATTATGTAAACTTATTCTCATTTTCCTATCGAGAAAACATTCTGAAATGTTTACGGTGTAAAACTAAATTTCAGCGTGTTCGTGTATATCAATTATCATGCTCTAAAATCCATTAAAGCTTTATTTATAAGATTATGTAGTTATTTTTTTCTAAAAAGAAAAATAATTTCCTAGTATTCTAGAAATTCATTGTTTCAATGTATTTTGGAAAAAAAAGGTTTTCAAAACGTTTTTTATATATTTTATATGTTTTGAAAGAAAAATTAGTTTGAAAATATTTTCATTCCTTAAAAAGCATCTAAAATTATAATCAAAAAACGTTTCAAGATTTTTTATATGTTTTATTCTTAAGAAAATGGATATCAAAAGTTTTTTTGTTTTTTAAAAATATATTTCATAGAAAAAAGGACATTTTTATCATGAATTTTTTTTGAAATATACTTCAAAAACAATTTCCATATAAGACGACATCTATTGATGTTACTATTTATATTAAAAGAAATGATATACATGTTCCATAAATATTCATAATCTAAATGGTTTATTGATGATTTATTTTTCTTTATTAACCATGATTCTCTTGCACTCGTTAAATATTTAAGAAAATTATTGTTCTTAAATTGGTTATTTTTATGATGAAATGATTATGAAACATGTGTCTTTTCTAAAAGTTATGAATTGATTTCATGATTATGATAACCATTACATTTAATTGGTGATGATAATATTTCTTATTATTTGATATCTCATGTATTTATGATTTCATTATGACATGTCATTGAACTATACCTCCCTCTATTGCATTGGGTAATGATAAATATTTTATGAGCTCAAAGAATACAAGAGAGGAAATCCCAATCCTAAAACAAGAGGGTAAATATGGGGACATACAAATAAAAAAAGAGGGTAAATGGGAAGAAATTCCAAGACCAAAATAACTGGGTGAATACGAGGACATCCCAAGCCTAAAACAAATGTGTAAACGAGAGTAAATCCTTGCCGTGAAAAATGAGAGTATACAGAAGGACATCCTATGCCCAAAATAAGAGAGTACACTTGTGGACATACCAAGACCAAAATAAAAGGGTATAGAATATTTCATTCTAATCCCTAAGAAGGTACATATGTGATTAACTAATGCATAATATGATACAAAGGCCTTGGTAGTCCTTCTAACATTAGGTTTTATATATGTTTTCCACAATTCATTGTTTCTTCACTTTGTTATGATTTAATGGATTATTTTCTTTATTTCATTATTTTTCATGATTTATGAAATATATGTTTTTATTATGGTCTATAATATTTAGGGTATAATATTTAAATATTATTCTCATGTTCTATTATTTTTACTCGTGTTTTGCTTACGAATTTCATGTATTTTTATCTTTATGAGCATATGAGGTTATTCATTTCGCATGCCTCCTTTCCCAGTGTTTTGAAGAATGGTTTTAGGTAGAATTACTAAAGGTGGTGATATTTATGGGTGATGTTGAAAATATTTTATTAGGATTGATGATTTCGATTCCATGTTTCCAATGACACGAAACTCTTTTTTACTTAAGAATTTGGTTTTGTAATTTAATATATATTCATCAAAAAATGTCATAATCTCAATGTATGTTAAGCATGGGTCGCTATATTTGGTATCATGTGAATGGTTTAGTCAACCTTTAAAAACTATTATGAGATAAATTTATTGAGGTATGTAGGTATATTTTTGAGATTTTTTTAGGTTTATATCTAATGCTATGTATAAGAATGGGTAAATATTTTGATACATTTCATGAAATTTTGGTAAATGATAGAATTATTGTTATCACAGTAATACCTCCATGACTAGACAATACAAGTGGAAGTATATCAAGAACATATGTACCTAGGGGTAAAAACTCTAATAAGATGATCTGGGCCTGACTTGAGGAATTCCTGGGGCATGAAAATGGGCTTTGCTACACACCTAGTTTGACACTATCAGTGGATATTATTTGAGAATTCACTTCCTCTCTACAAAACATCCTGAATGATTTTAATTGAATATGAATTTTAATAAATTAGTATAAATCAATGTTTTCATTTTTAAAGAATGGGTTCATTATTAAGATATCATATTAATGGTCTTCATGAATATGTGGTTCCTTTCTCCGATAACTATTTATTACTTGATGATTTTGGTTTTAATCAATTAATGGAAACAGAAGAAACCACATTAATGGTGATTGAAATGAAAATTTATTTATTTTACTCCTATGAAAACAAATTCTATGGGATAAGGAATTCATAGTCTCATTACTATAATCACCAAAAAATTTCAATATACGAAACATGGTGGATTCCTAAATGAGAAAATAAGGTTAAAATATTATGTTGAGTCCTTCTGGTGGAAAAATCCACCTTTATTTAGTGGGTCAATTGATCCACTTGTTTTGGAACAATGTGTGAGTACAACATAAAATATATTTATCATTCCACAATGTTTGGAACATGAGAAGGTCATTCTAAATATTTATTAGTTAATAGGTAAAACAAACTAGTAGTGTACTCTAATCAAGAATATGATGTAGAAAGACAAAATTGACTCGATAGAGTTGTATGTGTCAACAAATCATATATTTACGATGTTATTTAATAATATTCAACGTACTAATATGGAAAAGGAATCAATAGAAATAATGAATAAATATGATGGACATGATTGTTCTTATGAAGAAATTTTTTCATTTCTAGGGTGGTACTCTTTAAGTATTATCATTCAGACAAGAGAAAAAACTTATCAATTAATTAGTGCTATAAAACCTAGTATTCTAATGGAAATTCATATACTAGACTTTATATGTCATTAAGAAGTGGTTAGATGTGATATAGATGTGGGAATAGAGGTTATATTTTTTTTATCAATTTTATAGCATTGACAAGAAAAGAAAGATGGAGTTCAATGGAAATATAACGAGCACGAAGAAAAGAAAATAAGCCTTTTGTTATACAGATATTATCAGATGAAACATAGAAATAATTGTATTAAGGGGACATATAAATTGGTTTTGTGTGTAAGGGAAGGTCATCGAGCGACATAATATTGAATTGATGGGATGATGTTATATACAAATTAAAATAATTAGAAATTCTCACATAATGTTTCTCCCAATTATCAATGTTTCAATTTCAATGAATTTCAACGTTACCTGAAAAAGATGCCCAATACAAGGACTGTTTTGAGTGATAATCCACCAAATCAGGGAAGAAAAAGGAAAAAAGGTAAATCTTATACCATCATAATAAATGAATTGACTCAGGATAATTAAGAAATATTTATCCTCCCCTCCTTAGTTTGTCATTTAATGTTTTATTTTGTTTGAATAATCCCTATAAATAAATTATTTTTCATCATGTAGTAAAATGTAATGTTATTATATTTCCTTACATTGATTATGGAATAGTAAAATCAATTTTGATATTCTATAATTACAATTATGTACCCAATAATCTCATAAATCTTCCTTTAAAGATAAGAGCTTATTTAAGGAAAAATGGTGAATTATATTTTTGATGGGAAATAAGGAAAAAAATTCTGAAATGAATATGTTAAAAATCAGATGATGCCAGTTTGATTATAATTTTATCTTTCCTTTTGAGTAATTATGCTTATTGGATAGCATATTTCAACTAATTTTGTTGATAATAATTGCTGGGATGGAATATCAGGTGTCTCATGATTAGTTAGTACAGCAGGAATGAAAAAGTCACAATCCTTTTTAGAGAAATGGGTGAAGTGGATCAACTAAATTCAATGGGTGGTGTTGTCAAAAAATTAATCTAGTATAATTTTTCATGAAAATTATTTAACTTTAAGTAACATGATCTTGAAACCACACCTGTTATCCTAGTACCTTAGTTTCCGATGAGTAATATGGTCTATTAGGTCATCATAAATTTATGCGTTTTTGCTTGTTAACATTATCCTGAACTTGTTCTCTATCACACTATATCGAAACATGAAGGTTAGATTTATCCTCAATGTCCAAATGTCCACCATCCTCCTATGTTCTCCCACGTGGAAAACATGTTATATGTTACGTTGTTTAAACGATATGGTCCTGACATTCCCTTTTAATTGGAATTTTTAATATTATGTTTTTCGATGTTGGTTTCTATGAAAGGAACTATCATGTATTAATATATTGAAAACAAGATAAATTTAGATAGAAAATTTATTTTAATGGGGGTAAAATGTAACAACAATAGATTTTGTGAAATATATATATTTTTAATTATTTTTATATTTATTATATTTTTTCATTTCACACAACACTAAAAATAGTTATTATATATATATATATATATATATATTAGATCACTAGGTTTGTATTTCATTATTTTAAATTACTAGATAATCATGCACTAAATATAATATAATTCTTACCTAGATCTATATAGAATGACATGTTTTTCATGTGTTGTACTCAACAAACACCTTCCTCGATGGCTTGTGTAACATGCATGATCCAGTGTTACAAAGCAATAATATATTATATAATAATACATAAACAATCTATTCAATTATTTTTAATGAATATTAATAACTATATTATATAAATATATGTTTTATAAAAATTATAATATTAAATAATCACATAAAATCTATTTATAAATGTGTATAACAATCAATTGAATATAAAGATATTATTTTTACGGAGAACTATTATTATGATCAGAAAGATTATTTAATCAAAAAAATTATATTAATTATAGTTAATAAGTAATTTTAACTTAATATAAATGCTTTATATATAAGTAATTTTTTTATGTTCATCCAATATATTTTTATAATCATAATATAAGAACAAATCAAATATTACACATAAAAACCTAAATTTTTATTAATGTAAGTTTATCTCCTTTTAATAGAGAACCCATTCTATATACATTTTTTGACAATTTTATGAAGCTCATATATCAAAATAAATATAATTTTTTCATGATAAACATTAAAAATATATTATGATGAATTCTGGGATATTTTCATGGAATTATCTTTTTTTATTGAATAACCAAAAATACTGATATTTAAATTAATAATACAGTTCCATCTAATTTATTAAAAAAGAAAAATAATTTTGTAGATGAGTTTAAATGTTTAATTAGATAATTTTCTTATCAATTGATCTAATTTGGTTCATTGGTGTCAATTTATTTTTGATATTGGCTATAAAAAACATTGTAATATTTTCAGCATTTCTAATTTAAAAACATGCATTGTTTACCCAACTTGAAGGATTTTTTTAAAAGAATTTCTACCACTTTTGTTTATGGAATTTGGAAAAATGGATTCAATATTTGAAATCATCCTAATTTATAATATATAATTAGTTATACATAATTTTTTTAGCAAAATTATTATTATGGTAATTAAAATTAATTACAATGATTAAGGACAAATTAAGCATAATAAGGAAATAATAATTCCCATAATTCCCAAAAACATCCTATACAGCTTTTCTAAAATTATTTTATGGCTATATATAAGTCAAATCCCTTATTTCCTCTATATTAGACTTTTATATAAGCACATTAAATAAAAAAACATGGTTGGGGTTACATTCTTTTAAAATATTACAAGAGGGACACCACTCATCTGTTATAAACGGCCTCATCTCCTCCCACATCTGCACACCTCTCAAGACACATAACCTTATCCAAACTCTGAAAATATATCTCCCCTACCGACCCCAATTATTTCTATAATCCTACCTTTGAATGAAATCCTTTCATGTAATCCATTTGGATCAAACCAAACCCAATTACCAAATTAAGAGGAGGTTTGTACGCGTGCGAAGATAGTCAATACATGAGGTAATGGAATTTCCTCTCACTCTTTATTTATGTGATATACATTCCTTATAAACTCTTAACATGTTTTTGTATAATATATTTCCCATTAATTTGTTATATTAATCTTATTTTTATAAATATTCCAATTAACATAACCATTTTATGACCTTTCAATCATGTATCTTACGTTTCAAAATTTACCAACTAAGTAATGTAATTTTTGTCTCCATAGTTTCATCATTGAGACACATGCCATGTTGAATTATTATCATAAGGCCATTAAAATATATTTTTACCCATTTATTTCTTTTTAAACCAAAATGGTATTTAATTTTTATTTTCTGGACATTTTCCTGTTGAGAAACCTTCCTAAACATTTCACGCTATAAAATAAATTTTGGGGAAGTTTTGGTATATCCACCATGTTGAATGGAATCAAAATTAACATTCCTTTAAATGGATAAAAATATATTTTCATTTAACATAATAACATATTTTTCAAATATTCTTCAAATTCATTTTTTCAAATTATTTTCAATGAAAATGAGTTTCAAAATGTTTTCATGTTTTTTATATATTTTCAAGAAATTTTTTTTTTCAAAATATTTTCATTTTTATTTTATACCTTTCCACGTAAAATTATTTTCAAAATGCTTTAAATCATTATTAATATGTTTTAATCCCAATAAAATATTTTTGAAACAGATTTATGTTTTTAAAAATAATTTTTCAAATAGGAAGGTATATTTTCCTCAACAACTGTTTCTAAAAGAAATTTCAATATTATTTTTCATCTATGATTACTTCTATTGAAGAGAATGTCAGTCATATGGTATATAGTTGGGAATCCCAGGCTTAAAGCATGTACACAGGTTATAATTTTATGATTAAAATTTTTCAAAGTCCTTGGTAGGCCACCTTGAAGTAGGGTTCCAATTTGTGTTTTCTATAATTTAATTGATTATTCCTATGTTATGCTTTCATGGATTATGTTATTTTTTTTTCTTATGAATCATGTACTATGAACTACTAATATTTATTACGTTTTCTAATATTCTGGCTATAATCTTGAAATATTATTCTCTGTTTCCATTCCCTTTGTTTTTGTTATTCTTATGCATTTAGTTTATTTATCCTTACAGAGAAATTGATCACACCCCATTATTATATTTATTTTCCCCATGTTATAATGAATGGTTTTAAGTTAAAGTAATAAATAAGGTTATATTTATAGGATATGATAGAGATCATTTAATATGATAGAATATTTTGTTTCTATCTTTTGAAAGACATGAAACATCTACGATCCTTAGTAATTTATATTTATATTGTACTGAATATTCATTTCAATGATTTAATATCACTGTATATTATGCCTAGGTCTCTATAACCATTCTTATGGGTTTTATATCTCATTTAATTCATCATTATCTATAAATTGATTTTTATAAAATGGATTCCATTTTTTTCATCATGAAATCTATTATTAGGTATTGAGGTCACCTTAATTTTTTGGATAATAAGAAAACTAAATGTAGTAAATATTAATTACCATGATAAAAAATGTTAATAAAGGGAAAACAAATATATACCAAAAAAACATAATATTTAAATTTTTTTCATTAAAATAAAGATTATATTTAATCGTTATTTTTTACCATTATAAATGTTTTTAATTTTGAAACAATAATTGAAAAATAATATTTTTGTTGTTAATATACACATTCTACTATGGAATTTATTTTGATGAATTAATGGATTTTTGAAATAAATAATAATTTAATAAAATAGTATTATTAAATAATTTTTAATAAATATAATTGAGTATATAAGGAAGGTAATTGAAATTTTTGTAAGGGTTCAAAAACTATTATTGTCCAAAAAACCCATCATTTCTCAGTTAATGTTGATTATTATTTTAGAAAGAAGATTTTTTTTTGAAAATTATTCTTTTAAAATGAATATAATTTTTTTAATCAGAATGTCGAATATTATGCAATGTTAAATTTTTTATTGTTTTATGAGGCAAAATAAATTCCATGTAAAAAAGAAATATTGTATAAATATTTGGTGTGTATTATGAAATCATAATGACCAAAATGTTATATAATAAATACTGTAAAGTTTATCCATGAAAAAAGATATATTTTACATTTAAGATAACGTGATTTATGTATATTTTTTAAATTTAATAATGCCTTTATAAATCCTCCAATTCCATTAATGTATTTTATGTTTTTAAAATAATTTATTTATGAGTAAGAATCACTTCCATATACGAAAGGTTGTTATTTTTTTTAATTTGAACCCTTGGAATTATAAATTATTGTAATAAAAGATTTTTTTTGAATTCATGGGAAAAAACAATGGGAGTATATTTTTCTTATTTCATTAGATTGAGCCTAGAACTAATTTTTGATAAATAATAAAGGTACCCTTACCCTGACCATATATATAACCAACCAATATTTAATTTATATTAAAATATAATAAAATGAGCAAGGCCTTACACCCCCACCATCTTTAGAATCATTCCAATGTAACCCCATGCTCACCAGAAGATCCTCCCAACTACTTTGTATCACCCTATCAAGGTAAAGAACCTCTCTCTCTTTTGTTCAATTAAATAATATTCTCAATTTTATTCCCTTAATTACAAATTCTTAATGTATATATTTGTTCTCACATGCCACCTAAATATTCATTTGTTTTATAAATTATGAGATATTCATTTCACTCTCATTATTAATAACCGTGAACCTTGTATTACACTCTTTATAATTCCAAAGTTTATTAAAGTACCATTTCATTATTAATGTATCTATATTATCTTATGACTTATATTTCCAATTATTGTTTTTATATGTATTTTGATGTCTCTATTACTCTCATTTGATGTCCAAATGATGAGAGACACATTAATAACTCATAATCCAATTTTATGGATGTTATGTTAGGCCATTATGCTACAAAAATTTCACCAAAAGTTTCCATGTCAAAACAATTGTGTACAGAATACCACACCCATTTCCTATAAATGGAGATCACATTTATGCAATTATACCTCAATGTATAGGGAGTAACCTATATTTATTCCAGATTATGTGATTTTGAAATAAAATATGAAGATGAATGAATCCATATTGTATAATCTATGTATCACACCTAAGAATGAGAATGAAATTAATGTGATGGTTCTTATTGGAATTATATTTCCCACAAATTCATAAGGTAATATTTTGACTCGTGAGATGTCATGTTCATATAGAGAGTGAACATGATTCCTTTTTGGGTCGTTTTAAATCATGATATTAAGTTTGTTATCCTTGAGATATGTTTATAATGACTTTATTAAAACTGTTTCTACATTCCCCATGTTTCCATTCTGATTATCCTTTCATATCATGTCTCATTGTTCATGTTTAGGATTCATAAAATTTTAATTCCCAATTGACATGCCTATTGTATAACATATTATATTGTCTTATTATAATTTTATTTTCAATATCTTATTTGTATTTATAGCTGAAAACATTTTTATGTATGTCCCCAGGTTATCCCATGTAGTTTAAAGTAAAAGTATTTCAGGGATGTTTTAAATAAATATAATATATTTCCTATTTTATGTTCTTAAGCATTGTACTCAATTTCCAATGAAAACGGACTTATTGATCTTTCGGGTTGTATTATGTGTAATCATATGAAAAAATAATTTAATAATGTGTAATAAATATAATGGTTTTTACAACATCCCTACCACAACTTTAAATTTTTAGGTCATGTATTATTTGAAGAAGCCCCCTAATGAAACATGGGTTATAAAATAATACAACACACATCATACTTCACATCATCACATCAAATACCTTTCACCTCAGGCATCACATCATACCATTATATCAAGCCACATCTCTAGATAAAAATAGATTATTGTTGGGGAGCCACAATAGCCTATAAGTCATTTAATATTATATAATACATAAAAACTCAAACACGTCATACCAACATTAATTCATAAGATATAATATTTAGAGATTATTTTTTGTAAGATATCCACAATCCATTAATTCCTTATACACACATATATGGATAAGGATAGCCACCGATAATATCATTACATAGTAATAATAGGAAGATATTGAGGCATTAGATGTGGTAGTTATCCTTATATCTATCACCAACCTTACTATTGGTGATGACCCCAACACAGTGTCCACAGGGTGTCACTCTCTCTACCAGCATTTGTGGGGTATTAGATGTATTCAAAAAATAAACAAGATAAAATATATATGAAAACCACTCAATGTTAATTAATGTAGTATTATACAAAGATATACATATCATCTCTTGGACACATGACCACAACCTCTGACAACTTGATATCCAATAATCATAAAATAAATCATGGATCATAGTTTAATTACTTATTCCTTTTGAAATTTTACCATAGTTTAATTAAATTAGATGAAAGTATTTAAAAATATTCCATTTAAATTTATTAATAGATAAATTATGTATATACCATCGGGTCATAAATAATTCAATTCCATAGTTTATTAATATTATCAAATTTATCATTCTATTCAAGAACCAAACCTATGGGTTAAAACATAGAAATATAATTGACATTCTGTAATTGTATTTACTCTAGTAATCTTACAATGAAATATTAAAAGATAATAATAAAAAAAGCATAAAAATCTACACCAATAAGTGGAGAATATAATTTATGTAAACAAACAAGAAGAAAATCTTGACATTAAAAATTATACAATCAATTTGGCATCAAGATTCCATCACGACAATGATCAATCTCAGATTTAATGCGTTCTATCAATCCATATGACATCACTGATACCATGATGCATACCATTAGGAATCCCTTCATATTAGTCCACAACTATTGAAAATAATAGAGTCATATTTTAGAATATTCAACTAAAACATCATCCATCTGAGGCTCACATAACATCCCATCTCAATGCACATTTCCCAAAAAATAGAAAATGCATGAAGGAAATAAAAATGTTTCCAATAAGGCATATATTCCATAAAAATAATTTTTACATCCTTTATGAACATAATTATTTCTTCTCCATAATAATTTATCCTTATAAAATAATATGTTCTTTTCTATCTTGAATTTACCGATACGTTTTTGTTAGATTACCACCATAGAAAAACTATGGAATCAACTACTATAGGCTATAAATTATTTAAAAATTCTCTAAATCATAAATTCATGTTTCAAAAAACATTATGTAAGGAAATGTATATTAAAAATTATACATCATTTTAACAACAAAAAAGTCTTCCAGATTTATGTTCATTTGTTAAATTGATTATAATATGGATGAACAACATCAATTAATCATGTATTATGATTTAATTTTTATTTCCCAACCAAAAATAAAAGAAATGATTATGATAAATATATATATATATATATAATTATTTAGATATAGAACATTAAAATATTTTAATTCATCCACTATTATCATGAAAATAAACTTATTATTCCATTGAATAACAATAATTCTACGAATATCCTAAAAATTAGTAGAAAAATATCATAGAAATAATGTGGAACCCCATAATCATGATGGATAAATATGAGATCATTACAATGAAAAAAATCTCATTCATAAAATTATTTATTAATATTAATTCCTCAATCACCCAAATTTGTAATTAAAAATAACATAAGGATTTCATTTAAAAATTATAGGAGATGAAAATAATAGACCCTTAAGATTTCAATGTTCATTGAATGAGAATGGAACGATAACTCATTTATCTAATCATATCTTCAAAAAGGAATCTATATGCCAACATCATAACCATGACTGATTGACACCAAAAATATAAAAAAAACATATGAAAAAAATGGTTACAAAAACTGTTTCATAGAAAAATTAAACTAGAGAAATCATTTGTCTATTAGAAAAGAAAGAATAATTGAAAAAGGGAAAACTGTCTACAGATCACCAAAAATAGAATAGTGGAGTCAAGGGATCAATCACATTTGATAGGTGTTCCCAAATACATGAGATAAATTATTATTTTACAAAGATATTTTAAATAATGAGGGGGGTTTGATAAAATTCGAGGGTGTGGAATGAATTATTGAAATTCTACCAAATGAACATTAACTTTGGGAATGAGTCATTCACATTGGGGATAGAATATGTTTCAGAAACATGAAAATATCAAATAGAATAATTAATAATTGGATTAATTATAATTGGTAATTAGAATTTGACATCATAATTTTTTAGATTTAGATTCTTGAAATAATACACCTCATATATCCCTGTATTAAACCTATGGTTCAAATAAAGAATTACATCCAACAAAACACCCTCACCCAAGATGAAAAAATCTATTTGGTCCATTAACCAAACTATCAATTCATGATATTCTCTTAATACCAAATTCTAACTACGAAAATCCAATGATCCTACTCAAGGATTCCTTCAAGAACCACATACCTCAGATACATGAAAAGGAACATGCTATAATTATTTTGGAACTTACAGTGCTTGAATTTTTTAAAAGACACATACATAAATGTTCTGACTAAAGTGATGGTATACGTAGTTCATCATAAATATCATATTACAATTATTATTATAAAATAAATTTTGGTAAATCCTTAATTATTAGTCTTTCTTAATGAAAAAACATCCAATGGTTCAAAAAATAGTTATTATAGGCTATACCAATGGTTTGGGGGCCTATGAAAACTGTTCAAAACCATTTATATAAAATATAATATTATTATTGGACACTTACCATTATACTAGTGAAATAAAACTAGTGGTTAATGAAGATAAATAAATTAAAAACCGAAATTAGATTATATTAAATATTAATTAAAACCAAATATAATTTTTAAATTTTGTAACTATCATTTAATAGATGAAATATCACTAGGAAGTGTTCCTATCATTTCTAAAAAAAAAAATTATTTAACATCCCCTATATAAAAATTAAATCTTCCTGGGATCTCATGAAAGACATATTCTCCTTTACTTTGGCCTCTAATATTGTAATTATTTTATTGTGATGCTATAATAAGAACAATACTTCTACCCAAGGTAGGAGAATCCATCATATTTAATGACGTTAGTATCCTCCAAAATATTCATTATATAGATATTATATAACCCAATACATTCATATTCCAAAGATTATCATTGACTAAAATCATAAAAAGAGTAATATTTAGATAATTGATGATAACTATGAAGGATTTTCATCCCATGCATCCATAATTTCATTCTACAAGTCAATGATTTTTTAAAATAATATGATTCAATAAATTAGAGTAATAATTAATATAGTTTACACCTATACTCTAAAGAGTTTATTCATGAAACTATTGTAAAATAATATGATCACAGATCCATATTTATACCACCTAACATGATTAAAAACCTCCAATTCCTATATCATTAGAATATAAAAAAAGCATTTATAAATTTATAATAACTTATTTGTAAACACATGGGTATATTAGAAAAATATATATATTAAATAAAGTGATATTCTTCTTGTGAAACTCTTCGACCAAATTGTTTGTGGGATTATCTAATTCTCATTAAATATTTAATTTTACATATAAATTTTCTAGAAATGTGAGAAATTTTTTTATTGAGTGTGATATGATTAATAATGAAAAGATAATAATATTATTAATACATGCATAGTAAGATACTATATCATTTTAATATACCTTGAATGAATCAGTATACAGCCTACAATAAAATTATTCTGCGTACCTCCTAGTACATATTCTGTTACTTTATCATTCATCCACAAATGTCTTAATGATATTTCACTAAACTCGTAGTGTAATCAATAATTAAGATATTTCAATTTTCCCAATATTTTCAAATTCCACTGAAACACAATGGTGTAATTGAAAAAAAATTAAAAATCCTCCAACAAATATGAAATGAAAAAACAAATTTGAATTATAAATTTTTTAGTACAATTAATTTATATTATTAATTATTGATTATTTTATTTTACCATTATTTTATTTTAAATGATCTAATTATTCATATTTATTGTAACATTACCCCTATCAATATATGTAATGGGGATTTCTGTCAATTTATATTATAAATTAACTATAAATTACCATATATCCTCTCTCTATCATTTATTGGAATCCTAAAATGAAAAAACTAAATAATAATATTTGAATTTACCAACCCATAAATATCATTTGTTTCAATATTAAATTATTTTCAATGATTTTTTAAAAAAAATTATTTTATATTTATTATAACTATGAAATAATGCGTTTACAACGATATAGGTACCAATAGTGATCTCTCACAAATAATATTTTTATTTAATAAGTGAAATATTATATATATATATATATATTAAAATAATTCCCATATGTTACCCAACCTGATTCCCTAACCCTGATGTCCACTGGAAACCTTGTATCTATGGGAAGAGTACATATTTTTATAGGAAGTGTAACTAATATTGTAGGGATCATTACAAGTTGAATTTGAGTGTCATATAACTATGTAGTCTAACTACATTTAGCAAACCATTTATTCCATGGAGTTATTTGCACAATCGATATTGAAACTAATGTATTTACTACATTGGAAAAGATATTTGAAAACAATATAATCAAATATTACCCATACAAATAATCCCAATAATATGATGTTATTTATAAATAAAATTGGATGCACAAAACAACTAATTTATTTTTTCAAATGAGAATATTATTATATTAAATCAACAATGTTGTCCATTTTCTTCCACTAGTATAATGAATTTATAATTATTAAAATTTTAACGATAATTTTATTACCCCATATCATTTACATTAAATTTATATTCGTTACTTTTTCCCGAATATGGAATTTTTATTATAATTATGAATACAAAAAATTTGAAAATTAAACTTGAAAAAATCCATACAATATAAAATCTTTAATAAATGAATCACTATTTTTCAATATATTAAATAATATATAAATGATTATATAATTATTGAATTTATAATTTTTTTTATATAATTTAATATCATTATTCACCATTAACATGGTATCTTAATATTTTTCTTCTTTTATGAGAATAATTGTTCTATTATAATATTTGAAAAATATATCAATTGATTCCTCTTGATTAATTTAAATAAATGTAAACCAATCATCAATTCATTCTACAATATTATGAATCATGGTTGGTTTTTGTCTTCCACAACACTCTACCATTCATTTTACGTCAACATAATATACCATTTAATTTCTTGAATCAATAATATATGGATTTTTTCCTTCATGATTACTTGTATTAATCATATGATTTATGTGTATATATATAAAAAATATTAAATATTTCTTTATACCCAGTTAATATCTACCCATATTCATTTTAATAAAAAAATTTATAATGGTAAATTAAAATTTAATTTAATAATATCAAATTTCAATATATAATATAATATCTCTATGAATTTTTTAAAGATGGGTCTATTCTTTATTTTTAAAACTTATTCACAATAAGTTATGTGAAACTAGAAACCATTAATATTTTTATCATCCAATATCAATGATTTTGATTAAAGGACCATGAATTAAGTAATTAAAATAATCCATAAAATAAAACTTATTATCAATTTTTGTTGTCTATAAAGATTGAATCAAAAAAAATATTTATTAAAAATGATTTTTTTGAACAAATTATAAAAATGAATGTAATTATGATCTTAAAAAATAATGAAATTCAATCAATGAAACCCTTATTCACATATTTTTTTTCATTCTCATTTTTAGTATGAATTTAACATTATATATTTTATTGTATCTTCAATTAATCAATGAATATGTTTTGGTGTCACTAAGTATTACGAAATAATTATTTTAATATGAACTCCATATTAGTTGGTGATATTAGTATAACATTAAAAATATATGACATAAAATTTTATGAGTTTTTTATTTACTAATGTAATTAATTGGAGTTGAATTGGCATCATCACATTCAAATCGATTTAGTATTATCTCAATATGATCCAAAAACCTCAAACATATTGTAATGCGATTTTTAGATAAGTAGAATATAGTAATAGATCCTTATTTTTGTGGTTTCCCATCATATATGACATGAAATGAAATAATTACCAATATCAATACATAGTAAATTTCATACGTTATGGGATGGAAGGAAATAATTTATTAAAAAGGAAATTTTCAATACACGGTACTTCTATATGGGATACATCCATCAATAATGTTTGGGTCCTCCAACTCCTATAAGGTAGACCATATAAACTATCAAATTAATGAACAAAGTGCATCATTAGGGTGAAAATATCATATATAGGCGAACAAGATTCCATATAACCTTTTTTCTTTAAATTTTCCTGCTCAAAGGGGTTTTAAATTTTCACATATGTATTCCTGAATGATAGAAACAATAAATTATTTTTATTTTTTATATCTTAAAAAAGAATCATAGTATGAACAATTTATTATGATCCATCATAATTAATTAGTCGTGACTTGTTAATGTATATACCATCTAGTTTCTAATTCCAACTCATATTGAAATATTACAAGAATATCCATCACGTACATTCATATATTTCAATAATCAACAAAATTATCCCCTTTCATGGTTATAAAATGAATCCATTTCTGAAGGATACTTATTATTTTAAATTATCCATATATTACATAATATATTAATTTTTTCTAATTCTTTATGTCCATTAACATGATCATTCATTTTTCTATGACAATTAAGAATTATAAATAGAAAAATATCAAACTCATTATTCTCAATGTAGAAGTCATCTATATTAAGAGATTTCATTTTCATTTTTTAGTACCAATACAAAAAAAATATACTCTATTTATTCCATTATTGCGATTGGATTATATATAACATGGTACAAACTCATTTCCCACCATTTGTGAACTGATAGTCCTTCCGAAATTCATTAATTACAATTGAAAGCCATTATATACTTTCATACCTAGATAATTCTTTTTTAGTGGCCAAAAATTAGTTTTTCTATCATATAGTGAAGTTTTAAATCAAAATATATAATATTTAGCCATGAATTTAAGATCACATAAAAATAACATATATTTATTACAAGGATCACATTAAGAGTTGAATAGAAATAAATAAATGGAAATGTTAGGCAATTATGTGTTGAATCATAATGTATATGAAAATGGATAAATAATACAGGGATGATATATATGTTTAAAACATTAATATTAATTATTTCAAGAAACCTTGTTTCATATAATTAAAAAAATTCTACTCACATAACATCTTCTATATTCATACTATAATCGGTCCGAGCCCAAGGATCTGATGAAAGAAATATTGTAAAAATTATGATTAAAAAATTTAATCCATAGTTTTTGTTATAGTGAATACAATCATATTCAGTTATTGATGGTATAATCTTATTCAAACAAGGAAAAGATATATTAGAGTATAAATAATCCAAAATCATTGTGATTACAATTATTCATTGTATTTCAATATTACGATTCTATCATAATGTGTATTGAGTTGTAATCAGATAAATGATTTAATCATAATCAAAAAACCATTTCCACGTTGTAATATACAAAGAATCATAATTACGAAATTTTGATAAACAAAATAAAAAAATGAATATATAAAATAATACACCTTCTATTATAATAATAGCAGAAAATAAAATACAAGTAAATGAAAAAAATCTATTTATCCCAAAGAGAATTGTATCCAATAACATAAAATAATCATTCATTGATTTATACTTTCATGAATATATTTATTTCCCACACATGGGTTTGTCCTCGATATGAAAATCAACTTCAATCTTTCTTTATATCATAGTAATCCCTCGATCATCAAATCATTAGTGAAACACTATCTAGCTATTCACTCAATCCATCAATCAAGAGGGTAACCATATCCTCAGTAGTTATATCCTTGAAATCCTATTATTATAATCACAATAATCGGTGTCAATAAAATGAATTATGAAACCTATGATTATAAGGGAAATTGATACGAAGGTTACTTGTATAATCTTTAGAGTTCTCTAGCAGCACTAAATTTGGATGTGATTTCACATATTTGTTTATATTATATATCTGTTGATATTATTAGATAACAAGTTATTTATATGAATTCTTTTCAACAATATTTTTTCTCACCAATGGTCGTATATTTTCCGATATTTTTGGGAGGACATGGATGCCTGGAACTCCAATGGTCATCTTAAAAGTATTATCACAACCTTATTTTGATAAACACATAAATCATGCCATACTTTTGATTTAAAATAATTCATAATAATAAAATTTTGGTTTCAAGGTAAGAAAAATAAATTAATATTAGTCTAATTATATTCATTACGAATTAATATGATTTTAATTGTTATAAAAATATCATCATTTCAAAAGAATGGAAAATGTGTATGATGTAAATTGTATCATGTGTGATATAAATCATATCCAGGATCATTAAAATAGTTTTTCAATCATTAATATTTTTTTTATGAGTACGATATTTATCATATGCATTGAAATATACATAATGATAAAATATTAATTTATTTTCATAAGAAAAAAGGGTTTGATTCAATGTTATCCATTTTCTTAAAAAAATCTTAAAATACTTTGGAAATGGAGTAATTCAAAATAAAATATTTATTAATGGATTTTTAATTCTCAAAAAATTGAATGGAAATGTTAAAAGCATTTTTTTCACATAATAATATCCCCCCTTTTTTAATTTAGAAACCACATGTCTTAAAAATAAAATAGCATTTAAAAAACAAAATTTGAAAAAAAAATTGACGAATTTTTTTATTTAGAATTCAAAAAATTATACTTCTTTAGATTTAAATATATAACTCATATGAATATAAAAATTATTATTAATAACTCATTAATCAGATAAAATTTTTCATTTAGATTATATTCATAAAAAAAATCCCCTTACTATAGCAATTTCCTTCATCATATATGTGTTATCCCATGTCTATATCATTCTCCCCTATTGTAATTTTTAAAAATAAATGGGAATATTCTATAAGGAACCTAAAAAGGGATTATAGAAATAGTCTTTATAAAATAATGTAGTCATTAATCATCACCAAAATAAATGAAAGAATGTTCAACCATGAGAATTGAAGGAAATTCAATCAAACATAATATATATGGAAACAGATCTGATTATTGTTCCCAAAAATATACAATAAGAGTTCAATAATCATTTCTTTTTCGTGAGGTTCACTGAATTATTTTTAACTTCTTGAATTCCTTTATTTAATTATTTAGGTTTTCATGAAATACATTCTGAGACGGAATTATTTCATCATGTTCTAAAAAAACAGATATTGTGAATAAATTTATTCATCTTGAGATAATAATTTTTATTCTAGAGTACAAAACATATCATCTTGTGATTTGATATTATATTATTTAATATGAATTGATTCTTCCTAATATTTATTGATATATTCTTGAAATTTAAATCTATCATCCAGAAAAACATTTTTATTTTTCTATTCGATTATATCATCCATGTAAAACATCAGCATTGAAATATATAAATGAATGAGATTCAATTTCATATTAATCTCCTTGCTTTCATTGGATCGAACAACAGCTGGGATTATAATATCATTGCATTTTTGGGTATTTTCACTATCAAAATCATGGAAATAGATAGAGACTTCATTCAAAAGATTCCCAATGTATTCAATTGAATATTCTTGAACATTGATAATAGCATCATCATTATGAGATCACATTAATGCTTTTTTCATTCCCTTTTTTGTTCGTATGAACTCTCCTTCAAGATGTCACAATCAACTTCATGGTTGATCAACTATTCCCTTAAGCATAGGATGGATTCCAATTTATCATTTTGGTTTTAAGTAACTAAATTAATTATTGTTCAAATCACAAGAAAATATGGAACTATATTTTACAATCCTTATAATGCATGACTAATATACTATACTCCTTTCATTGTAAATGTGTTTTAAGAGTCAACATCTATAATGAAATTAGGAATCTCTCTTAATCTTATCCTTTTAATTTTCTATGGACTTGGTTTCATCATATTTTTTCATAAATATGACTAATTTTATAGGGTTTAATTCCTTGAATATCATGAGATAGTAATGTACAAAATGATTCTTTTGAAGATCTCAGTGGTATTTTTACTGTACATTATTTTTGACTCTGAGTAACTTCTTTGTCAGATCCATTATTTTATTCATTATTTACTTCTTCCACTTCTTCTTCATTGTTTCATTCTCTAATTTCCCCATCACCAACATACTTGTCAATATGCCTCATATCTCATTCCTATTTTTCTTATGATAGTTTTTCATTTCTATGACATGATTCTTAAATACTTTTATGTATTCCTTTTCCAAAATCACAGAATAATGGAATTATCAAAACTGATTATTCTATTTACATGAGAATGATTCCAATTTTATCATGTTCAACATTCCTCTTTTGTATATCAATTTTAATAATATTTACCTTTTAATTACTCGTCATTCTATTGATTTATTTTTCTTTGGTAGAAGCTTCAGAATACATTTTTACAGCTAGGGCGTCCAAAAGATCGAGAAAATATTGAGTCTCTCCATATTTTATTAATTATTTTATTTTCTCTACTTTATAACTACTTCATAACTATAAATTATTTCATAATTGACATTATATGGGAAACCAAATCATCTTTCTCTTTCATTTCTGAAATTATGAGTATAGATTTTGAATCTTTCTAAGGATATCCAATAGCTTCTCTCATAGGATTGGCTTCAACATATTTTACCAACATTATTGATTTACTATCATAATAATGTTTCAAATTATTAACTGTATCATCAGTGATAATATGAACATTCATGTTCTTTATCACCATATTTATTATAACACCAATAAACATAAGAAATTTATAAATAAACTTACTGATGATTCATGGAAACAAAATCCACAATGATTTTATGGAACCAAATTTAAAATTATTGATTGTTATAAAAATATAACCCATCTGATTCTATTTCCTTTTATTTACAATATATTCATTAATTAAAACATCAAAGACATTAATGGATTCCCTATCACCCTTTCATGGAATAAATAAATCTCACATCCAATGTTCAATGAGATGATTATCATAATAATGGTTTGAATTTTTATTTTTTACACACCAATCTCCAAAAATAATTCCCCTTCTCTTTTCTTATTACACATGTCTTTTTCTTTTGGAAGTATATGAGTAGGGCAGAAGGAATGTTTTTTGTCGATAGGCCAAGAGTATGAACATATTGATATATATAAAATTTATAATTACTTCCATGCAAAAAAAAATATTGAAATAATTATAAATCCCAGCACTATTATAATTGTCTCTTAACTCATCAACATGTATAATTTTATTATCATATTTGGATTTTTCTAAATCAACTGATTCCCATACTTGAAATATGAAAATTATTTTCAATAAATATCATATATATCATAAAAATAATTTTTGACTATCCTTTCCTTGAATAAAGACATTGAAGATAAATCATTATGATCCATCATTTTTGGATAAGACATTGAGGTTTCTGACATGGGTATGAATAACTCTACTGAGAAATAAATCTTCAAGACTTGTCAACATAAAGGGTTACATTTCATTGTGGAAAAGAATGATAAAAAAGATGTGGGATATGGTAAGGGTCTCTTAAAATCGGAAAAGTAGGATGACCATTTATATTCCATATCTCAGATTTAACCAAAGGGATCCATCTATAAAAAAATGTTATCTTATGTTTTTTATATTTTAAAAAAACCATAATTAATGAAAAAACAAAAATACTAACAATTAGAATTGAATTAAAAATATATTTAGTTATAAGATATTATAAATTTCTTAATATCAATATAGAAATCCTGGAATCCATAGATAGTTATTCTTGAAAGGAACATTGATCACGAGAAAAAATATTTAGTATGATAAATAACGAGTATTAAAAAAAATGATTACAAAAAAATTTGAGTATGAAAAATTTTGAGTAAAAAAAAAGCTGAGTACAAAAAATATTGAATATGAAAAATATTTAGTTCGAAAAATATATTTTATGAAAAATATGAAGTACCATAAATATTGAGTATGAAAAAAATTGATTATGAAGAGTACTAAGAATTTAAAATATTTAGTATAAAAAATATTCAGTACAAATTTTATTTTTTAAGAATAATATTTTGTCGAAAAAATAATGAGTACAAATAATATAGAGTATGAATGATATTGAGTAAGAAAAATATTGTGTATGTAAAATATTGAGTGAGAAAAAATTTGGAAACAAATATTTTTTTTGAAAAAATCCATGTTCTAACCACTTTGAGAAGTAGTATCTTTTTTTAAATATGGTTTAAATAATAAGTATATATGAATTATTATATCACAATTATTGTTCATAACTTATGTTTATGATATTTGAATCAATTAGAAGTTAATGGTTTTTTATATAATCATCATGTTGTTCTTGTTTTTGGATAATTAGAAAAATCATATCTCATTTTTGTGAGATCCCTAACAAGGGGATTCCTAATATATATGTGTTTGGAAAGAGAGAGATGTTAAGGGTTTTTACTCATGGAAATGAAACATGTTCCCTCAAAATGCATTTGAATTTTTTAAACCCCATTCCATAGTTAGTGGGTGTATGTTCCATCCACATCACCTGATCACAACATTGACAAACTACTATACATTTGGCATCCAAAGTGGAAAGTGATACCGATTTTTTTTTCAAATAAGAACAAGTTAATAATGTTTCTTCTATGAAATGAATGGTTCTAAATGCACTTTTTCTAACCATTATACAATGAAAAATGTCTTCATCTAAAAAATATACAATTAAAATCATTTCTATAAGAATATAAAATTCCAAAATCCATTGTTCCCTTTAAATAATGAAAAATTGGTTTAATAAATTTTAAATAGGATTATGTCAGGTAATTTTTATTATATTCACATAGGAAAATAGAAAACCTTACATCTTTATGAATTTTTGTTATGTATAGAATTCTTCCTACCATACCTATAAAATTATTTGATCAACTGGTTTCCCAGCTTCATTAATAACAAATCTAATTGAGGTAACTATTGGTGTACTAATACATTTATTACTTCCTTATACATACATTTTAAAAATATATTTCATATAATTATTTTGACCTATGAATATTAATTAAATTTTTTGAGATATTTGAAAACCAAGAAAAAACATTAACTGACCGATCATACTCATTTCAAACTCAGATTTTATAATATTCAAAAAGGAAACTATTAAATATTTTTTATTTGATCAAAATATAATTTCTTCAACATAAAATTAAACAATAATTTTTTTTAATTTTATTTGTAAAAATAATTTGATCCGGAGCTCTATTAACATAATTGTTCTGTAACAATTTTTTTTAATCTCTCATAAAATGATATTGGGACCTGCCTATTTCTATGTGATGATTTGGAATGTTTATAAATCTATTATAGAAGTTTTTCATATTTTTTTAAAGGATGTTGTTAAAAAAAACAACAACTTGGACAAATCAACTAAGGAAATAACAATTGACATCAATTTTTAAATGTTTGAAACTAATGATTGTTGTAACGACAGATTGAATATGAATAGTTTCATGTCAATATAACAGAGAATATTTTTATTTATTATTTGTTCCCTCTTACTGATTATAACCATTTGAAATAGAATATTTTTTATCTCTAATTATTATTCCATTTTCGTCAAATTTTTTTAAAACACAATTTACACCAATTATAGTGGTTTTTTTCGGTCTCTCAACCAAGGTCTAGACATTGTTCCTTTTGAATTAATATAGTTCATTTTCCATAAACATAATCTAATATTCATCTCATCAAGACATTCTGGACTTTTGGGTTCAAATTTATAGAGTAAATCATGATTTTCTACATCATTTATCAAAGAACATCTAGTCCATACTGGATGATTCGCATCACCAATGATACTATTACTAATATGATTCAAAATAAACAAATGACATGGGATTTGTAAAAAAATTTCATTAACATAAGATATATAGTATTATAATTTTAATACTTTAAAACAATTTCATGAGTATTTCACACATTATAGTGGTACTCTATCATGTTTTTAAAATATGTTTTGCCAAAAAAATTCCAAGGTTGTTGGATGGGTTTGTTCAAAAACAAAGGGATCTGGTTTGTCAAATTTAACATGTATTGTTTCATTAAAAGTAAATTATTTGTTTTAAAAACACTATATCCATTAGATGTTGAGGAATATTCTAAGAATATTACTTAATCATATTTGAGATAAAATTTGTGTAAATTAAATTTTGAATCCATGTTGAAATTGTTTAATCAAAATACCATTATCTATAAAACATTTTTTCACAAGTATATAATTCATATGATTCCTTAATAATAAAAGTTCAACTTAAAACATGATTTATAGTATAAAAAATTGTACTTATAGGTTCATCCGAAATGTGTTTGAAATTTATTATTCACTCAACATGATTCTTCTTATTTCCAGATGAATAGAATTTCATCATTTAACAACATCATTTTACTGAGGAGTTCTAGGATCTATGAAGATATGAGTAATGCATTTCTTACTACAAAATTTTAAAAATTAGATATTAAAAATTCTCCACCATGATCATTATAAATAGTTATAAAGGGAGGATTTTTCTTATTTTAAAATATTGATACATTAGTTTTAAAATGATAAAAGGATTCAAATTTAGTTTCTATTAAAAAAACCCAAGTATATATAGTGTAATAATCATCTAAAAAAATATATATTACATTCCAATAATATTTATAGTCCCTGTAGGATAAAAAATATACATGTGCACTTACTATAAATAATCATTAGTTCGGAAATAACTAATTGATTTAATTCTTGACATATGTTTCTTTTTATATTGACAAGGGTTACAAACATTTGAGGAATCAAATATATGTTCCATTATATTAATGAAAAGTATATTTTATTTCAATTTACAGAATATTTAGGGGTTATAGTGTTCCATCCTTCTATTATATATCAAATATTTATCTTTCATTACACTAAGACAAGGCTAATCTAGTCTCAAAAGGAATTCTATGTAATGTTTGTTAACATTCTCATAGTGATGGAAAGAAAGAATGAATTAACCATTATAATTGATTACTACAAATTTATCATTCCTAAAATTCACAATGTATCCTTCATCACAAAATTTTATTATTATTAGGAGTTTTTTTAAGAACTTTTACAATTAAATTTTTTTAAATAAAATATTTTCCAAAAATAACAATATTACAAACACCAGTAATGATCATGGTCTCTAAAGTTAACTCTTACACCTTTCATTTTGTAATCATTACAAAGAAGTATTTGTTACTATACATATAATGGGAAAACACAATTTTAATGTACTATATATTCTTATTTCTATTAGTTCCATTGTTTTCCAAAAACCCAAACAATTATACTTTTGGAACAAATGATTTTTTAGGTTTTTAATTTTTATAAAATAAAATAGAAGGAATCCAATGTGTCCTTAAAAATGTTCTATTTTAAATCCAAATGATTTTATTTTTTAAATAATAATTTTAATTTCAATGTCCTATAAGTTGACATTTTTTAAAAAGGGGGGGATTTTTAGGAACACATAAATTATTAAAAATATTTTTTGAATAATTATATCCCATTCCTAAATTATTACCTACAATATTGTCTTTTTTATATATTTTATCAATTCATTTCTTTCGAATGCTAATGTTTGAGAAATTTCATTAAATAAAAAATTCCACATATTAGTTTTGTAATTAAATATGTATCCTAAATAGTATTTGTATCAGAAGTGAGTTTATGTTTTAAAAATTTATTCTTATAAATTATATTTTGAAAATCATTAGAATTATTATCCATTTCAAAATTATTATTTTCATGGTTATTAGACATAAAATGAATTTCAAAAACTTTTTTATCATAATCATTCAAATTATCTAATTATTAATGTATAACAAAACTATTATGGAATTATCTTTCTCAATTATCTTACTTCTTTTAACTTTTTTATTTTGATATAATTTACTAAATCTAGATATTTCTTTGTATGAAGGTAATGAATTATCCTCAACTGAAGAATTTTCTTCATTAGAAGTGGTTTAACATTCATCATCAGGATTTTTTTCTTTTAAAGACATGTTTTTCAACGAAATAGAATTTTTACTATATCTATAAGCATTTATATTCAGAGGGAATTCATTAATAGAGATAAATGTTCCTCTATAAAAAAATTTTAAATGTCTTATGAATCATCAAAATAATATCCTCTACTTGCACTACATGATTCATTTTCTTTAAAGAAATTATTTCTTTTTTAATTTTTATAAATTTTATAATTTATATTATAAATCATTTCTTTTCTAATATTATTTTATAGTTTTGAACAATTTGTTCTTATGTGACTAGCACTTTTACATTCATAACATGTATATTTAAATCATTAATTTTATTCCTTTATTTTTTAATTTTCTTGTATCAATATTGAAAATCCTTTTAACTAATAATATTTTTCATTCTTAGAGAATTATTTGATAACTCGTTATCAAAATGTTCAAAATCACATGAATCTATTTGTGTAAAATCCATTTTCTTTATTGGTTTAAGAATATTATATGGGGTATAATCATACATTAGATTTGAAGTACATGTAAAAATAATACACAATTATTTTTCCTGGATTTCGATGAATGTTTTTTATCCTACCATCAGACTATAATAGTGTTTGAAACAAATCATCATGTGTATGATTTGTAATATTCTTGGACTCATCAACTACTATTCTATTTTAATCCCATTCATTTTTTATAATATCTTTGATATTTTAATCATGAATTTAATTATATGATAATATTTCATCCATATATTCTAAATTAGTAACAATTCTAATAATACTTGGTTTTACTATAATAACATGGTCTTCATAAGGAAATTATATTTCTTGACAATTTGTTCTCAACATAGCCCTTCTAGTCTGAAAACGTTATACATTATAAAATGAGTGATTTCTAAATTATTTTAAATAATTGTATTTGACTCAAAACAAGAAATATAGATATAATTTTTTTTGAACATATAATATAATAAATTATTTCTTACATTGTAATTTAGATGATATTCTAGTTTTTTTGTTGATGTTATCATTTCTTTGTCAGGAAATTTTTAATCACTAGAAATTATAATCAAATTATCAACTCCTATGACGATCACAAAATTCATCAGTATATCCCTCAAAATATTAACAATCATTACCATAGAAAATCAGTATTCTAATAGGATATATATTATGTATAGAAACACTATTTAGTCATGCAATAATTTAAAATAGATACGAACAAAATCATTTCACAATACATGTCAGTTTTACAAATATTTGTAATCAATGTTTTATAACAAGAAATAAGTTTAAAATGTAAGTAGAATAAAATGAAATAGTATTTGTGAATTGGAAGTTTGCTCTAAAACAAATTTTTGGATTAGAATGTATGGTAATTTTGATAAATACAATAGTTGGTTGAATTTTATGTCTAAAAACATTCATTATTTAAAAATGGAATTTTTTTTACTAAAATTAAAAAAAAAATATTAACAAAACCTATTTTGTGTTGAAAATTTACTCCTACTAGGCATAAGGTTCCAATGAAAACAATATTCTACTCAATATTATTTCAATATGTAATCCAGATGTTTGATTCAAGTGACTATGATTGTATTCATTTAATGATGGTATAATCAAATTCACAGAAGGAAATGATATATCATAATATAATAAAATCATAATTTTTTATGATTTGTCAGATTGAACTAAAATAATTATTCTATAATAATAAATTCCAAATAGTAATCAGTGAAATGATCTAATTGTAGTTTAAAAAAATTCATGACATAATATAGAAAGTATTGTTATTAGATTAATTACTATAAAAAGTATAGAAAAATTTATATATAAAATAATTCAAATTCTATTATAATATTAGTTTAAATCAAAATATATATAAATGAATTAAATTATTATGACCCCAATATAAGGGTGTACCATAAAGTTGGATAGAGTTACCTTGATTTAATAGTCCAAGAAAGTCTTTAATACCCACACCAGGGTATGTCATCGATATGAAAATCATCTTTACTCGGTCATTCTATACCCTAAGCTGTCGAGTTGTAAAATATAGACACAAATATGTCTTAATATTCTCATAATCCCTCGATCAATAATGTGATCAGATCCTCTATATTACTTTCCATTAAAGTCCATGATCGTAATCACAGAAAATGGTCTTTCCCAATGAAATAATGAACTATAATATTACAAGGACAAGGAACATGCAATTCACTGGTGTAAACATCAGTGTCCACACATTGTAGTAAATGTGGAAGTTATTTGGAAAAGTGATGTATAATACATGTCTATTTAAATGATAAGATGACTTGGTATTTATAGGCATTCATTCTAATGGTCATCATGATACCCAATAGTTAGTTTTTCTTCGAGATTTTTGGGAGCATCAGGACACTAGCCACTCAAATGTTCATATTAAAAATTAATGCATGACATAATTTTGATTTAATAATAAAGCATGAAATCATTTTAATTGGGAATATTTCCTATCATTTTCATTATGATTTTTGAATATGAAAAATAAATTAATATTATTCTGATGATTTTCATTATAAGTCAGTACAATTTATATTAATGAAAAAATTAACCTCATTAAAAAAGTTTGGACAAGGTGTATAATATAAATCTTATCATATATAATATAAATAGTCTCTAAGCTCCATATAATAATCATAAAATCATTACTATTTTTTAATGATTACCATGTTTATTTTATATATTATAAAATGATTTATGATAGAATAAGAATTTATTTTAAAAAGACAAGAGTATGATAAAATGTTATAAATTTTCTTAAAACCCATTCCTAAAATACTTTTTACATAAATAAATAAGAAATAAAAAATTTTATAGAGAGTTTTTGATTAAAAAAAGTAATGACAAATCAAAAATGTGACTTGCTACATAGTAGTGTGATTATTTCGACAATATAATTTCCCATGTTTTCTAAATTCATTTATGATCACCATGATTAGAATATGAATTTTAAATATGAATATGTTGATGCATAATATGTATATACAACATATTCTAATAATGGTTTTAATTCTTGTAAAATATTTTCAAAATATACATCAATATTATTTATTTAATTTTTTGTTCATATTAACATCAAAATTATAAATAATGTTTATTTCATTCACATCTATAGAGGATGACTTTTTAATGATAAAAAACTATGATTATTCTATAAATAGTACATAATGTTATGACTAGATTAAATATATCTATATCAAATTCTAAAATAACATTTCTAGTTCATTATAGGAAATGGATATAAAGAACCAAACTATGTCATTGTTGATAATCCAATTGGTTATCACAAAAACCCATCAAAGTAGTTTTATATAAAATTCCACATGATCTGTAAAATGGTTTTTCATGATGAGAATAATATTTATAGTCAAGGATTAATGAGAATGTAATTTAAAAAAATTGAGAGTTTCAATTCACTACTTATTCATATTGAGACGTTCATATAGCCTTGTATAATTATTAAATAATTTCAACCTATTATTATGGTTACTTTTACACACCTCTTTATTTAAATCATATGTCATACAGAAGACAAAATAATTAGGACATGAATATATCTTAATATAATTTCTACCCAATAAGATAATAATATTCCTTTTCTCATAAAATGTTTCATGGATTTTGTATTTCTTGATTCAATTATTTGAAAACTCTAATATCATATAAATTAACACATTGGTAATTTATCACATAGAATGTATGATTTTGCATATTTTTCACACCCCTCGTAATAAAATAGATTAGATTCTTATATAAGTATGTAAAACTAATTTTATTTCTCAATTATATATTCCATGTTTTGAATGGTGGTTCCATGGACTCCACATGATTAATAATTTTCAGTTATAAAATCATGAATTCAATGAATTCTGAATGATGTTATATTTCTCTAATAGAGTTAATATTTATTCATCTATTATTTATTAGGATTTCCCCCTAAAATTTTATAGTATTTTAAGTTTATAGCTTCTCCAAACTATAATTATAACCTCAAGATAATATGAAAACAATCTTAAACATATGTCATATAATTTAGATACGTCATAATTATAGGATAAAGACAATGCTTGACCCTATATTGATATGGGTGCATATGCAGTGAGACTTCTTTTCATGATATCATCACTTGGTGATCTTGAGTATAATAGATCATGAGGATATACCTCATAATAGAACTAAATTATATTGGATTCATTGGATGCTCTTATCTCAAAACATGTTTTTTGTTCTATATATATGGGATCATTTTCAATGTGTACCATATGATCGCATTATTTTATGCAAGATAAAAATAATGATGTTTTATTTATGGTGAGGTAACATCTATTTATTGTTTAATTTGTGATATAAAAATGATTTAGTGATCAATATATGATTTTTTTCATAATGAAATAAATGATATCATTGGGTTATTTGACCGAGTTTGTGATATGTTTTAAGTCTATTGCAATGGTTATTGACTGTAAGTCTACCAAAAAAGGTATTGAATAAATAAATCATGACTGGATGATGTCTATATGAATTATTACAACATAATGAGATATAAGGGTTGAAAAATATTATATTACATTGAGAGTTTACATCAGAGGATATCATTTCCATCATATTCATTATTCCAATAGGGGTCATGAGGTTTTTCATGATACCACATTTGGTGTATGGGTAAGACTCACTACTATCATGAAATGATCCAAGATGGTCATAAACATTGAGTATCTCGAAGTTCCATATATTTTAATAAATAGGATTTTAGGTTGAATTGGATCCCATGTGCTGGGGTCCTAGAACGTTTGAATTTGATTGATTTTAATTAAAATAATTCATCAATATTAATTGTGTTTAGAATATTAATAATAGAATATATGCCTCCAGGGATTCGCATGTTATATAAGATTAAAAGTTAATATCAGAAAAATATTTGGATTAGGTGAAATATTGAAATGTTTAAAATTTAATTTATTCCTATTATGGAGACATGAATAGTACTCTATATTATTTTCATGATTTTAGATACAAAATATCAACTATTATCTCTTCTCTTAAGTTGTTGAGAGGGAAACTAAAACAAGAATTAGTATTGATTGAATCCAGTTCATGAATTTATCAACCATTTATAATGTGATCAAAATCATTTCGTAATGATATTTTGATTACCATTCTATATATAATAATGAAATACTATAAAATATATTTACTTTAAAAAATATTTAATATATTGTGAGGCATAGAATACTGAGTTTTAAAAAATAACTTTTTAGTCATTTTATGTATAGTTTATTTGGCGTTAAATTTTAATAATTGGATAAATTTTAGTTGAAAAAATAAAATCATGTATTAAATTTATCATATAAAATTTTTCTTAGGGTGATTTTTTTATAATTCTGAGAAGTTAAATTATGTGATGAATAGTTTAGAAGAATAATTTTTTTTAATTCTTTGGTTTAATTATTTACAATGATAAATTATATGTTGACTTTGTTTTAAAATAAAATTCTTCAATTTTATATCAATATATCATATATATATATTTGGAATTATTTATATAATGATTTTATTTATAAAAACATTGTAAATATTAGAAAATTTACAAATCAAAAACATATTATCTCATCGCATCTGCATGAATAATTTTAAATTAAAATTTTATTATACGAATTTTTTTTTTTAAAAGGATTAAATATTAAGAATCAATATAATTTTTAATTTTTATTATGTTAGAATTAATGTTTATAAAAAATTAATACTGAATGCACTAAAAATTTATTATTTTTGTTAAGGTGTAAAATGAATTACATAGGGGTTAAACTAGAAAGATTGGGAAATAAATTTCTAACATACTTTCATAAAAAATATTGGGATAAAATATTGTGACACATAATCCAATAAGGTTATATAAGGTTCTATTTAGGACCATTGTGACAAATTAAAAACGTGAGAGCACACAATTATTTATATAAATATTGATTGTTTCCTCTCCTCCATTGTTACCACAACCCCCATGACTCCCCTCTTCATGCAATCAATCAACTTTGGTTCAGAAAATCCCAACGTATATATCTTCCCAAATTATATACCCTCAGCCTAGAATCCTAATTTTGGTCATTAATAAAACACATGAAGTCATTGCGTCAAACCAAATACAGATACCAGAAGAAGAGGTAATTTTCTCAAATAAACGTTTTATTATTATTTATTTCTCCACCTCATTCATTCCATATTAAAAGATAAAGATATAATATCCTTCATATATTAAATATATTGGAATTTTATTATAATTAGTTCATTACCTACATGTATATTCACTTACAAAAAAGTATTTTGAAATCATCATTCATGTGTAGGAAGACTACCGCTTTCCGAACCGATGTCTTTGATTTCTACATTACCACATCTAATAGATTGGTATGAAGATGGATATTAATTATATGCATATATATGTTATTATATATATATATATTGATCCAGTATATCATATATAAAATTTTACATTCCATTACATTGGTGATATTACAATGTGACACCATTATACGGTTGACTACCACCTTGCGAAGTGATATGAATCTTCATACCCTAAAGCTTTAAAAGGATGGTGATCAGGGTAATTTTTAGGATATATGTTATATAGATGAAATATATATAAAATTAATGATATATTTATCAATATAGAAAGATAATAATTATCATTTAATATCTTACCTTTTCACTAAATGAATGGTGACAATGTCTTTCTGGTAATTGTGGGCCACTTCGTTCAAGAAATAACGTGACTATATTTTCATCACCACACAATAAGGATGGTAAAAATAATTATACTTACACAATTAATATTATATTTATTATATTATGATAATTCATGAAATATAAAATTTTATTTTTCTCCATTTCATAAATGATCATTGACAAAAGAAAATGTTACACTTACATACATATGACCTACTATCTCCAGTATCGTAACATACTTTCTTTCTAAAACCCATGATCCATGGATTTTCATAAAATTATAATTTTTATATACATAATGAAATTTTTTCATGATCAAAATATTGTAGAAAATGAAACTAGATTATATGTGAATAAAATTGAGCTTTCCTAACAAAACCTGATTGAGATATTCAAGGTAAAAAATTCCCCAAACCAAAAAAATTATATAATAGAAATAAATAGTAGGTGATAATATCTTATAAATGGACCATATATGATATTAGAAATATTAAAATGGTAATATTATAAATTAAAAATATTTTTAATTCCAATATTGTATATTAAATAATGTTATACCAAAATAATGGGTGACATATGGTATTTCATCTCAATTTACGAACTAGTGAGACTTATTTGTCATTATGATCTAATTCACCATTATGTGGTGCATATAATTCCCCTTTTATATTAAATATCATTAATTATGGTCACTTATTAGTATTTTATCTTTCACATGTAATTATATCATCCAAATATATTTCACTAGAAAATTACCATCTGGTAAAAGGTAATTTACAAATTTACATCCATTTATGATTGTCAATATTCTATTAAAATAATAACAATTGGGTTATAATTTATCAGTGGAAATTTTATATTAAATAAATAGAAATATTATTTTATTATGGTTATGATTATTTCCTAATCCTTACACCATTTTTATATATAATTTCTACATTGAATGTTTTTTGACTAACTGGGGAAATATCATGAAACCATATTCAATACTCAAAAAAAATTCGATAAAGAACACTATTCATGAATAAAGTAGTTTATTTGATATTTGAGGAATTATTTATACCTATAGTTATGGATGTGTTTAGGTAAAATATATCCCCTTGATGGATCAGTTTCTCCCATGAGACAAATTTATTAAACCAAATTAAACGTAGTTTTAACTGTGGTTTTCAACCCTCTTGTAAAATGTATTGACAATAAATTTATCATAATTATTGATAATATAGAGTCCAATAATTAAGTTTTTATTTAAAATATAATTAATTATTATATTTATCCATGATATTTTAAAAATTATGTTTTATTTGGATTAATTTAATTTCTAGTTATTGATTTAGGGCATGTGTATTATATTATTTACGTTTCCATATTGATTATTCATTATATATTCATGTAGTAATATTATTAAAATGGACCTTGTGTTTAGTTTTTTATTATTCCCTATTGATTACACACTATATAATTATTTAAGACATTTTTTTTATTAAATATTAAGTTTTTATGTTATATACCATGCCATATAGATTATTATTTATTGATTAATCATATCTTCTACTATACAAAACCCCTATATAGATTTCGAGCTCACTATTATTTTCATTACATTGTATGGGATATGAATATGAAATATTTGAATGATTTTTAGGGATGCATTATATTTGAATTTGTTGGGTATTATGATATATTTTCTATTACAAATGATAAATGGGTATCATGTATCAATCTCATTATCCTTGACTACAAATTGTTAGGTTATTTAGGATTCAACCCATTGTATATATGAAAACATAATATAATAATTCACTGACTCTAGAATAATAAGATTATGGTTTTTATAGTATTTTAGAATATTTTTTGTAAAAACCATGGGAACTATATTTTGGAAAACATATATTATGAAATTTAACCCTCAGAAATAATTTGAGGATACGTATATAAGAACAATCTAATGTTTTCTTAATGTAGATATTATGTGGTTTTACTAGAAATGAATTCTTGTATGGATTCTATAAGAGTAATTTTCCCATGTGTAGAGGTACCTAGGGCCAATAACTCAGAAAATGTTTCATTGGGTAGGAATTGGGCATTACATGATACCAAAAAATGGGCCTTACTGATAAAATTACATGAAGGGAATTATTATGATATTTTATGGAAGAACCATACCGTATATTCCAATAAGATCATATTCCAAGACATTAGTTTCCATGATTTCACCACTATGTTTTTTTTATGTATTTGTCTACTGCAATGTATTGGGGATTTAATTCAAACGTTATATAAAATTTTTGGATATACGAGTGGGATGAATTAGAATGATATTATAATTTTTTCATTTATTAAATAATAAGAAATATACCTTATAAATCATTGTTTTTATGATCAAAATCGTTAGGAGTGATGGAAAAATCATTCACCATTTTTGTTGGCTTTGGTGACTATAGATATTTTCTAACGTCAAGGGATCAAGGTTTTGCGATATGTCTTGTATTGTTCTATTTATCCATACAGTTTAGGTATTGAACCATAAGTGGACTATTATGAGGTTCCATCATTTAATATTTATTTTTAATTGTAGTAGTCATCTATATTAAAAAGTAATGAAATTTGTGGCCTCCATTCTCACATATGAGGCATCATCATATTATATAGATATAGTTTCCATGATGCTTCTTTAGAAAATAATTTTATGTTTGTGGATGGATCCTCTTTCCTCATTTTACAGTCAAACCAATTGTTCGAAACACAATTCTTCTTATATATTCTTGATCACCATTAGACATTTTCATAAACTCTATATATACATTCAGAACACAATTAACTACTTCATCATGACTCCCAAAATATCATAAAGCTAGAGACATTGTTTGGTGTGTTAAAATAAATAAATAATCAATATAATTTTCTAACTATATGGATAATAAAATAAATGTATAATAATTAAATCATTGTGAAATTTTATTAACATTTCATGACAGATTCAAATTCCATTTCAAATGTCTCTTTAAATTTACTCCCCATATTTTGGTGAATATTTTGAGGAAAATACTTGTTCAGAAATATGTTCTTAAATTCTACCTAAATTATATCTTCTATTTCATCATTCATCATGGTGTTCTTTATCGAATCCAACCATTGATTGGCTTCCAAATATAAATGATAGATGAGTAGATTCACCTTCTCTTTCTTAAAACATTGAATTGTCGAAATGATCTTCTATACTAAGTAAATAAACTATTCTGCAACAACTGGATACGAAGATCCACTAAATATTGAAGTTTATTTTCTAATAAATGACTCAATTCATAGTTGATCCTTCTTTGGAGATTTTATAAATTCTATATGGTTCAGGTTATTATTAATATCATAAGACAACAAGGTATGAATTTATATTTTTTTAACTCCACCATCCTTGATTTTATAGATATCATTCGAGAATTAATTTCATTTTAACCTACATAGTTTGTTGTCTTAATCTCTCATGGTTCCCAGTATTTTATAAAATAGAACTGGTTTAAAAAAATGTAATTAATAAGGCCTAAATAATTAAAATATTAAGTTTCACAAATAATATTAAATTAATATTTTATGGGATCCATATTTTTATCTTTTTTCCAAAATTAATGATTCTTTGATGTTTTCTTATACATAGTCTTATCATATGATTTTTCACTATCTATCTTCAATCAATATTCCCAAATTCACTAAAGTGTGTTCCCATACTAAAAATAGTGGCTTTGAATTATTTATAGAGGAATATAGTTGATACTTATCAACAAAATCCATGAGAGGATACACCTTCTTGGTTGAACACCCCATCATCACATGTGGCATCCCATTCCACATGAATCCCTTGGTCGGAGAGCAATTTTCCATTCAAAAATCACATGTGACAGATTCAAAGTGTATTATTATTTACTTTTCGTAGATAAAAACTATAGAAACAAAACATTTTTTTATTGAATTAGTATTTACAAAAAAAAACAGATAAAAATAATACCTCTTTACAATCTAGGGCCAAAGCATTATTGTATTGAAAAAATAAGGCACATACATAATTTTTACACAATAAAAAATAGACTTATATTAAAAGTCCATCTTTATACTTCAATATCCCATGCATAGTTTAGTAAAAATATTCACCTAAAGATATTCGTAAAATAAAATTTGTGAAAAAAATGATCAATTATTAGATGAATAAGAGGAATTAATCAATATAACACGAATGAGAATAATTATCATCATCATATCATAAGTGTAGGATCATCAGGATAATTGTGTTGGAAAAATTTTATTCCGACATGGAATATATCATTATATAAAATGAAACATCATGTCATTGTGCTAAAATACCACACAATGTTTTCAAACATTCTATCATGGAATTCATGCATAACATTTGTTCATAATCCAATCATCGTCATTATGAACAATGACCGAATGATGTTCATTCATATTATTAATTATCCTATGACATACATCTCAGTACCCAATACATTGGAGGGAATTATAATTTTATCATAACCATAACACCCTAATATTAATATAATCATGTATTCTACAAAGGAGTTACAGTAATCGTAGTTACAAAATTACAAAGGGAATGGCGTGGGTTTATTAAAAATTTGATTAGCTATGATTTATTGAATAAAAGTAGGGTTCCCAAATGGAAAATGTAAATGAAATATTTTTTTTAATAATCATACCTCATGATGAAGAATGAACTTGAGGGGAGTCCAGATGTGTTTTAGAGAGAAGTGTTATTTTGGAAAAATATTGTAATTCATCATAAAACCAATATAGAAACATGTATATCCCAAAAAATGAAAAACTAAGAACAATACAATTATATTTAAGGAACAACAATAGTATATCCACACTAAACATTAGCCAGAAATATGGAAACCCCAAGAATGTATGCTGGTCAAGAATCCCATTTCCTTATGTCAATTTTCATGAACATTGCACATCATATCATGGATAACAAAATGAGATTAATTTATTACATAATTTAAATTCTCTTCTATGTGATTTTGATTTATTAAAATTTTATATTATTCAATTATGGTTATTTTGATGTGTTTTTGTGTTCGATTCCATCATTTTTGGGGAGTTCGTTTTCATTGATTCATGATATGTTTACTTGTATATAATTATGGGTGTTCTTATGAAATTTGTAATTTTTTCCCAAAGTGTAATTATATGTTAGTAATAAACATAAAAAATAATAAATCGTATTATATTAAAAAAAAATTTATTTGGATGATTCCTTTGATAAAACCTTAATGTTAAATGTTTAGTTTAATTTGGTAGTTTTTTCTGACCATCATAAACTTACATTGTTATATTTAACATTATTCCTATAAATTAATTAAAGTATATAAAAAATTATAATAGACATATTACAACATGTTATAGCCAAAGAAATATTTTTATGTCCATCCTTGAAGGTGACTGTGGAAAATGAAAACTAGTCACTGAAGAAGTCAATGAACCAATATATAATAGATGTAGTTTTCATTTATAGAATAAAATGATAAATTTTAATATTTGAAGATGTATTCCCCATTTAAATAAAAAAATTCTAGTATATATGTGATAATATATTTATCATGCCTCTTTGGACACTGGTGGTGAGGAGAGGATAAGAAAAGAAAATAAATTAAAAGAGAAGAATTGATGATTTTACGTCTTTAATGTCGTCTCCTTGAGAATCCCTACAACGAATATAGGATTGGACTCTTGTTGATGCTAGATGATCATTGACATGTGTAATTGGTTTTGGAATGGTATTGTGTATAATTTTGATAAGATAAATGTATTTGAATATGTGATGAGAATTGGTTTCATTTATATCGGTAGGAGATATGTATTTTCGATTGTTATATTAATTAGATTATTATTCTATGTCAATACTATAAATAGTGTTATTTAATATGGCTTAATAAAGTAAATAGTGAAGGAGAGTTTTAGATGTTGGGCTATTATCTCAACATACATCATCCACTACTTATAAATTCTTTTATTTATATTATTCCATAAATTACCTTATTTCACTATTCACCAAAAATTGAACAACTATGAAAAATACTAAAAATTCACACAATCCATTTTTCAATGTTTAGATCCAAAAACTGAAATATATTTTTTGAGAATTATTATCTTCAATTGATAAATTTAATATTTAAATAATATAAACCTTTATTTTAAAATTATAGAATTTATTATTATAATCGATATGATGAACCTTTAAAAAATTAATTAAGGTCTCAAAAAATTACTTAATAATTAAAATACAACATAATATTAAATTATGAATCCATTATATTGGATTAATTTTTATTTTAACTAATTATTTATATAATATGAATGTAAATACATAATAAATTTTAATAAAATACCAACACATAATTTATCATTTTAAAAACCGTTATTTACTTTTACAATGACATAATAATGTCATATTTTCACATTTAAAATTAGTAAATTTCATTTATGCATTGATATGTGTGGTTTCTATTATAATGGTAGGGTTATTTTTCCTATTTTTAATATTACTATTCCAATAGTCATGGTAATATTCAATTTACTATATATTACATAATTTCAATAAATAAAATTCATAAAATTCTTAATTTATTATAATAATGTTTCAATTGGGTGTTAATGTGATTCATGTGATTAAGAGATGATAATGTAAATAAAAATTCCCTTGATTAAATTCTAGGTTGTAACATAAATTTTGATTAATGTAGGAAGACATTTCGATGAAATCATTTCATATAAGATATGGACATTATGGGATTACTATAATGAAATTAATATTGACTAATTCACCATTTATATTTATAGATCTAATGAATAGGGTATTCGAGAAATATGTTGATCATTTTCCTGTTTCATTAATTGATAATTTTTTCTGCATTCAAATAGTTGATTGGATCATGGGAAAAAAATTTAGATCCTTCTTCATACTCATATAAGTATATAATTAGTTTGTAAAATTTTAAAATTATATTTTTGACATCATGATTTTTTCTATCTATCATGTTGTATTCAAGGATGGAATCACGGTTGATCATTAAAGAACAATTTCTATAAACAAATGGTCTATGTGAACAAATATAACTGAGTTACAAAGTTTAATTTGATTGTAAGGTAACTAAATGAAACGTGTTAAGTATTTCTCCCGATTAGATACCCTATTATAATTTCATAGATAAAAAGGGGAATTATTTTATTGATAAATGAATATAATGAATGTTTTGTTGAACATAATAAGACATTGAATGTTTTTCAAAGAAAAATTCTAATATATAAATGTGATGCTTATTTGATATATAGTGATACATTGACTAGGGGCCTTGGTTGTGACCTCTGGAAAAATGATATTGTTATTGAATATGCCAAAATTTAATTAAAGAATCATTAATAGATCTGTCCAACCAATGATATTGAGTTGGTGTCTATGATATTTTATAGTATGATATATAAAAATTAGTTATATAGGAGAATATGTAAAAGATACAGATATCATAAAATCCTAAAGCACATATTTTCAGAAAAAGATATCAATATGAGCTAATGTAAATGGCTTCAACTAATCACATATTATGATTTATCAATACACTATAAACCATGGAATGAAGATTAGGTAGAAGATGCATTGAGTATAAATGATCATGGAGTTATGAACCAAATGAGGATTAATAAGGATCATATTTCAATATATATAGTAAATAAATCTATAAAATTCAGTAAGGATGGAGGGATATCATCCATATTTCAAATTATTGAAATACCGTTTTATTTAATGATGATAATGAATTCTATAATTGATTAAGAGAACACTCACATAAAGATATTATCTGTGAATGAATGGAAATTAATAGACATTATTGTTCAATATGACACATTTAAATTTGTAAATAGATTATTTGTTCTATCAATACCTAATATAAAAATGGAATTACTTGATAATGATATTGGATATAATATCTCTACACAACAAGATATCAAAAGATATATAAGGATATGAAGTAACATTTTTTTTTGATTAAATAAATTAGGAAAATGATGATTATGTGTCTAGATATTTTGTTTTTTCAACAAGTTAATGTATTGAGAAAACAACCTAGAAAATTTGGGATACAAATTATTATTCTTGTGTGGAAATGAGATGACATTAAAATGTAGTTTTTAATATAACATCCAAATTCCCCAATAAATATTGATATTATATGTGTAATTACTGATCAGCTATCTAAATATGAACATTTCCTTTATTTAATAGAATATTTACCACCTGATCAACTCACAAAGATCTATATAAATGATATTTTAACACATTATGGCCCACCTCTACAAATTATATTAAATAATGATACCTATTTTACAAAACAAATCCAGAAAAGTATTCATAAGGCACTTTAAATCAAGCATAATTTGAGCACTAACTACAATGATCAAACTAATTAATGATCAAAAGGACATTCCAAATGATGGAAGAAATATTTTGGTCATAATCTCTTGACAATATTGTTATTTGAACTCAATATTTTGACTATTATATTTTCTTTTAATTATATATTCTATACATGTATTCAAATGTTGACAAATAATGAATTATATGTGAAGATACATCATACCCAATTATTTTGGATTATTTTGATGAATGGAATCTTGTTGGAAAAAATCAAATTTAATAAACAACAAAAGGTAATGTTTATTAACACTAAAATTAATAAGGCTCAAAATTGGAAAAAGTGTTATAAAGATAATCAAAGGAATGATTAGGAATTAAAATTGGGAGATCAGGTTTTCATTATATTTTCTACCTCGAAGGATGATATATGGATTGTTATGTAAGGGAAAATAAGTCCCAAAAACATCAATGTAACACCCCTGGAAAAGTTATACTTAAAAGGATAAATTTTACTACCCATGTCAAGAAGATCCACCTTTCTTTTCGGGAGCCTATCTGATTAGAAATCCACTGTTAAGCATGCTTGGCCCGGAGTAGTAATCAGGATAGGTGAGCTTCTGGGAACTTTTCCTAGGGTGTGTGTGTGTGAGGAAGAAACACACTGAAAGAACATGTGTTGGCATGTGGGGACAATCATTAGTCTGATAAAAGACCCTGCTGAGTAATAGCCTATGGTGTTCTAGGAAGTAAACCAAGGTATTATATGAGACCCATGGGGTCAGATGACAAGGTTCATGGCCCGGGGAGGTGGGTCGTGATAAAATGGTATCAAATCCAATACCCAGCCGAAAGTGCTTAAGAACTGCCTGGGTTTCAGGATTGGGGTCCACAACGAGGGAGTTGTTCTTTAAAGGTGTGGATAATGTAACACCCCTAGAAAAGTGAGACATAGTTAAGCATGCTTGGCCTGGAGTAGTAATCAGGATTGGTGACATTTTGGGATGTTTCCCAGGGTGTGTGTGTGTGAGGACATAACACACTGAAAGAGCATGTGTTGGCATGTGGGGATAGTCAGTAGTCTAATAAGAGACCATAGTGATTAATATACTATGGTGCGCTATGAAGGCAACTAAGGTATTACTTGAGACCCATGGGGTCAGATGACAAGGTTCATGGCCCGGGGAGGTGGGTCGTGAGAATCAAACCCGTTTGTAATCATTAAAATAAATAGATATTTTTTCCTATCATTGGGGAATGCCTCCAATTCTTTCAAAAGTAAGTGATGTATTCCACAAATCATTATTAATTATGTTTATGTTAGACAGAATACATATGATCTCCTATTATTAAATAAAATTATAACATGATCCGAATAACTCATCAATATTTCTGATATTCACCACCATAAACCTTTTTTTTGAAATTTATAAAAATTCACTTTTTGGTAGTGGGAACCATACAGGGGATCCACATCATCAAGCATTTGAAAACCATGACATTCAATATTCAAACTTCAAAATTCAAAAGACAAAATTCAAAACTAACCGCCATCATAAACGTCGAGCCACTAACCTCGAGTCGCATACCTAGTGTGATCAACAATCCATCATCCATCAGGCAACGACCTCAAATCGCGTTAGAAGGTCACGTCACTACCTTACGTAGTCATCAGTTTCAAAATCTTCGCCATCCTCACCGCCTGACTATACACATCGATGTCCTCTTCATCGAAGTCCACCATCACAACTGAAAAACCTCTGAACAACAAAAGCATCGCATCGCCAGCCATCAGGAAATCATGCTACTGTCATAAAAAACTCAAACGATATCCATCATAATCAACAACAAACAATACCAACAACCAGAGATGCAAACAACACAAAAATCTTCAAAGGAGAAATCTGAAGGAACATTGAAACTAGAGAAATCCACCATAGTTTGCGCCGCCCAGAAACACTTACTGCACCCCGAACACATCCCAAATCCTCATTGGTATCTGTCGCACCCGACCGACCTAGAAAGGAGCAAAGGACCCAGAAGCCAGAGCAGGGAGGAGTGGAAGAGAATAGGCAAGGGTGAAATGAAACTGGCACGAAACGAGAAAGAGGATAACTGAAACCATATGGGAAACCAAAACAAATGTGTTGAATCAGATCTGTTGAAATAACCACATAGAAACAAGAAAAGGGAAACCTGGGCTGAACCCCTAGAAAAATGAACTGAAGAGGCTGGAACCATGGAGATCGATGGTCCACCACTACAGGCAGCCTTAGAAATAATTTATTGAGTAATCATAAGACTCTTCTGAGAAAGTTATGTTGGTGAAATGTAAGAAAATTTTGGAATAATCATGGAAACCAGAGGATATTATGAAGAATAACTACCCTTATTTTTCAATAAGATTATATCTATGAAATGTTTAGGTTTAAATTGATATATAATTTATGAATGTAACAGTATAAGACATTACAATATCTTTATTATAGAATAAATTTAATATCATATAATGCAGACTACCATGGTTTTGAAGAAAACTCTATTTAGTGATTTTTTCACAGTTAATTTAAAATTAAATTTTAACATATTAAAATTTTATTAAAAAAATTAAATTAATTTTTGAAATAATAATATCATATTTATATTATGATGAATATTTGTGTGTTTTGTGAGATGATTCATCTTTTTAAAAATATTTTAAATTACAAAATTTTAATTTAAAACATCTTTTTCAGTTAATTTTTCTAATGTAGAATTTTATATATAATTATATTTAGCGTAAAATTATAAAATAATTATATAAATAAACCCAATTAAATTCATTTTATTCTTATTTATATTGAATTTATAAATAAAAATTAATGTAAACTTTTAAAATTTGCAAATTTAAAAAAAATTTCTCATCACATCTTCAGGATTAATTTTAAATATAATTTTTGAACTTCTATGTAGTGAGACTAAAAAAATAGATTCTATATTTGGAAGTATTATAATTAATAAATTATAATATTTTCAACATATTTTCTCTGAAAAAAATTAATATTTAATGAAGAAATAATAATTTACCAGGATATGTTAAATATATCTTTATTGGGATCATGATAAAAATATCAATATGTAAATGACATACATACTTTTCTACAAACTATTTAATGGAAATATTATTTACATTATTTGAATGGTTAGATGATTGACTATTTTGGACCCTTATAACATATGAATAATGTGGAATTACTCAAACCTTTTAAAAAATGTAAAGTGTGTCCTCACTCCCACATATAATAGGCGACACCCTATCATCTCTAATTCACACAATAAAAACACATTAGATTATATAATAACAACAAAAATTACTTTTAAAATACAAAATATTATCATATAAGCATTATTATGTACATAAATCAAATATTGGAAGTCATTGGTTTAATATAAACAATTAAAACTGAAGATGTATTTATGTTCTCCAATAAACATCTTTATTTTATTTATTTTTAAATATTATAAAATTATTATTTATAATTATTGATATATTATCCTAATAATAATAATATAATTATATTTAATTATTTTAAGTCATATATTCCTGAAAACATCTCCATGTCCATCAAATAGGTTTTAAAATCACCAATTCCATGAACATATGACTATCACCTCATGAGCTGATGTCTTTAATTTTTCTATTACCCCCTCTCAAGTATGGATACAATGCAAAATATAATGTATATATTTATTATTTATAAAATAAATATACATATTTATTAATAAAATAATACATACACCACTATAATAAATTTCATATGAGATTCAATAATGTCGCTAAATTGTACTTCAAACTACCACCTTGCGAAGTGATGTGATTCGTCCTTCACTATCAATTTACATGGAAGGTGATAAGTGTATCGTTAATGATTATATATGATTTCCATGAAATAATTATGATATTCATGACATTAATTTTATTCTTAGAATATCTCATATACTATTTAAATTATTACCTTTCCAATAAATAAATGTTGATAACATCATTCATATACATGTCGACTATCTCAATAATCAAATAATGTTAATATCATTTCATCATCACACCAAATTAATGAAATATATAAGTATATTTTAAAACAAATATATTTATTATATAATAAATATTTTTTTAGGGTAAAATAGTATATACCTTCCTTTATATAAATGACATTGAAAAATGGAAATTCTACCCATACATATATATAACATACAACCTCCATGATCATAATATATATCATTTCTCAAAATAAATATTCATGATTAGAAGTTAATGTATAAATATTATATAAATGCAATAATTATATCAGGATTATTATTTTATATATGATGAGACTGTATAATATTTGAAATAACCTAATCTTTCATGCTAATGTTTAAATGAGAAAACATGGAATTTTACATCTTAAATAGATTACATAAGCTATTAAGATAGTTATATGATACCTGAACGGATTTGTAAATATGAAATTGTACGTTGGGGAAGATAGTATTTTTCACTGAATTGTTGATAATGATTTTAATGGTGATTTTGACACCCAACAAAGAATAATGGGTTTTTTTTAACATTGCTGGACTATAGATTAGCTGGAAATCATAGCTACCACTGGTGGTGACTTTTTCTATAATGGAAAAATATAATGATTCATATATAAAGAAGTAATACATTTAATATTGTTCATAAATTACTGATGGGGCATAAAAAATAAGAATAAATTGGAATTTTATTCTACGATAATCGATGCACCACCCACCTATCCACGAAAGTTGATTTTCATGTGATAATGATACGCACTATCATTATATATTATTTCATCTATAATCATCTAGATAATATGGTTTTTGAGTTAAGAGATTTTTTATGGAAGAAAAATCTAGTTTAAATTTTCACAATGATATTAGTAGAAATATTTTTTATAACATTTTTACATGTTGGGACATAGTATAATAAGAGGATAATATAACACAATTCTATTATTGCAGATGAATGTATTAGTTTTTCCAATGTATTGGTGGATGATGATCAGATACATCAACGAAATCATGAGGTGGTATATTTTTGGGATTGTGATGTTATCTTCTTGTAATCATAAATTCAAACGCCAGTAGTTGACTTTTTATTTAATAGAATAATTATAATTGGAATTTATAAATTACATACTATACCATCAAAACTTCGAAAATATTTGATGGATTTTTTATAGTCTCTAATAGTATTTGGGGATGTGGAAGGGATTTTTACCTCATTAATGAAGATGAATGAATACTGATTTTAAAGGGAAAAAATAGGGTTCATATGAGTAAATTTGATCGTATATCTCAATTGGTCCATGTTAATGTGAAAGTTCATCTCATTAAATAAAATGGAATCCTTATAAATCAATTTTGAGTACACTGTAGCTTCTAGTGTATCCAAATAAGTAGTAAAGTACATAAATATTTGTTCATGTTCATAGTGTCATATACCGAGAGGAATTTATTCCCGTAAAATAAATTATAATGATCTTACAATAAATATAATATCTTTTATTCCATGTTTAAGATAGAGGAAAATAAGATAAAATCATTAATATCATTACGAAAATGTATATTTTACTCAAAGAGGTCGAGATATAGATAAAAAATTAGCCATTCAAATTTTCATGGAAGTCCCAAGGAATAAATCCATTAAACAATAAAAGTAGAATATTATCATATAAGAGATGATAGTGGTATCTAGTATGTTTTATCAAGTGTCTATTTGAGTGTTGTAAAAGATAGTACCCTAGAAAAAACATGGACATAAATTTTCAATTACTGTATCTTGTATAAATATAGCTATTCATGATGATATAATGAAATAATAATTGTCATACTTCCACATCAAATATTTATATTGTAATATGCATAGAATATTTTTTATCAACATGCTATATGAGTTCCTAGTTATATTAAAAACATTGTGAGTCAATGAAAATAATTATAAGAATGTATTATAGTCTATATATATCATACTAATTGGAAAAATAAGATTCGGTGATATTATGTGTACTGTGAACATAAATATTGATACTTCTTATCATTATGTTCACACATGGTGATGATGAGTATAATATATCATGAGGAATAAGCCAATATAAAGGAATATTTCATAATTCAGGTGTAATTGTCCATTCCTTCCAATGGGCTTGTGTATTGGTGGTATGAAATTTCATTAAGGATCATAAAATTAAATATCACTTGTAAGTGACAGAGATATCCCAGGCCCAGTCAACAAGGAGGTCAGTACCTTAGTTAAATAATTTTTCATGGTCTTTGAAGGAATTTTTTTCTAAAAAATGAATAATAAATGAATCGTGAAAATAATATGACACAACAATGGCATCAGTCTTTGTAAATTGTCAGAAGCAGATAAAATTATATCACACTAAGTGTGTAAGTATGATGTTATCATAATTATGATAGTCTACAACTCTTTAGGTAATATGATGTGTTGTTCGATACTAACCATGATATATATATATATATATAAATGATTATTAATTATATATATGCCTAGACGGTTTCTAACTATATTTATCCACATGTTCCACCAATTTATGAAAATTAGCATTTAGAATGATGTGGGCCCCATGTATGGTGGATGTGGAATGTGTTTATTTTAGTGATAAAAAGTAAACAAATAAAATAACACTATTTGATTTTGGAATAATTATAATTGAAGAATTTTTTTATTCAAGAAAATAATTTAAATAAAAATATATGAGAAAAAATAATATTTATTCAATGAAGGTTGGAGGATTAGAGTTCATTAAATAATAATAAGAATAACTAGCCATGCCATTGGTTCATAAATAAACAATTAAAATTTAATAATGTCTTAACGTTGTGGTGAATTATTGTTGACATTTATAAAACATCTATATAGTTATTCATGTTGTTATAGTCTAGTTTTTCAGTCCAATCTTATCTTGTAGAGTACATAAATCTTTTCAAAGTAAAACATACTTTTTAAAATCATTTGGAGACATGGATAGTTCGATATACAATTTAAAATATTTTATTGAGAGGATATCTAATATATTACCCTATTTTATTCTTTAGAGAGATAATAAAAATGGAATATAAGATCCAATCAATATTGTCTCTTGAAATGATCATCTATTATCAATAATATTAAAGGGTCACTATAAAGTACATTGATTTCTTGAGAAGACAATGGGGTATTAAAGAACAATAGTCAAGGAGTTGTGGTACATGTGTTTAACATCTAGAGGATTCCTCTACTAACACATTAAAGATATTGAACAATGAAAAAGAGTATATTAAATTTATTATATGGATAAAAAAAGATATTTTGTTGGTTTCATTCAATTTTTTATTCATAAACTAAATTTAATGTGGATAATGTTAGAATCTAGGTAGAGGATTCAAGAATCATTGAATTGAAATTAATCCAAATGAATATTTTATCTAAAATACTAATAGGAAAACTTACACTTTCCCCTTGTTCCATCATCCACCTTAATTAAATCTGTAGAATAAAAACAAAAAATCCACTAGCATGTAATGATATTCATATTTTTTTGATGTTTTTGAAAAAAAAGAATAAATAATTTCTTAATTTCATTCATTGTAACAAACCATCCCTCGAATACTCGGAGTCGGTTCCTTGAAACATGAAGTGTAAATTTTTACAAAAACCATGTAATTATACTTTAAACATCATTTCCCATACAGAGGTTTGATTTGGTTCATATTCTGTGAATCCATCTTCTTCTGACATGTTGCTTTTGCAAAAACTGCTACGTGAAAAATTTAATTAAAAACGTAGTGTGAGCATATGAATTCAGAATAAGGGGTTTTAAAATAACCTAATAGAATAAAATAACATTTCAAATCATTTTAAAATTTTCCCATAACAAATTTTCTTGAGGAATATAAAAACATAAACAACAGAACATAGAATTTAGACTAAGAATCATAAGAGAAATTTTCATGGTATTCTGACAGAGTTATAATGAATGTTGATTCAATTATAACCATGTTAAATAAGAATAAAAAGTAAAGACATTATAAACAAGAAAGAAAAAAATATGAAAGTAAACATTTAATAACTAATAGTAATACATAATCAGAGTTGCGCATAAAGGTAAAACATCAATTTCATCCTTTACTACTGTGAAACGTGCACTGGAAAATAAATCGATGAGTGCTAAATAAACATCATTCCATTAGAATTTACTTCTATTGATACACATAAGTACTAACACTTAACTATGGATATTCTACTAGTCGAATACCCACTTGGTTAATTAATTAACATAGACATAATGAGGGAACGTATGATATGAGACAATGTCAAGACCTTCTGTCAAGACCTAAAATGTCAATGCCCTCCCTCCATGACCTGATTGTCTCATGAGAACTATCGATGTCTCCAGGAGATTTCATTAAATAGTCCATAACCTATTATAATGAGTCTATTACATTCCTCATATGTCAAATAGTGTTTAATATTCAAAATGTCTCATACCACTTGGAATATTTAATTTCTCATTTCATATTTTTCAAGGTGTCCCATACCTCCTTAAATAATTTAATTAATAATTCCATAAAAGAACAAAATATTATTAATTACATTCATAATAATTTAAAAATATATATTGAATCAAGAATATATGTATTAATTACAAAAATATCAACTACATGGCTATGTCATTGAATGATGAGTAAGATAAGTAGATTACAACATATGTGATGACAAAAAAAATGCAAAAAAGAAATAAATTCCTTGTCACATAAAATGATAATCATAAATTATAAAACCATATTAATCAAATTTATATTTTGGAATTTCATCATTATTTGTATGTATAATAAATAAAAATATAAACCATGTACTTAATGTGGGGTATTAATCTCACATTTTCTCAAATAGTTATTACTGATACGCTTTTGTATAAAACATCGCAATGGTATACATAATGCTAAAAATTGAAATCATGAGATTCAACCATAACTAATAGCATTTAATATATATATATATATATAAAGAAGTGATTAATTTATATGAATGTAATAGTTAAAAACCCAAAATATTATACACATCAACTCCCCAAAATAACTAAACACATCAAACATATAATATTTGGAATATCCAAAATTAAGGTTTAGTGTTTTCTAAAACTATTTATAAACAAGGTTGTATATAAAGAGTATCATTTTAAAATATAAAATTCATATTTTGGTAACATCATGTTTTACTCTTTCTTTGCAATCCTTGAAAAAATTCGAGAATCAATGATTATTTTCAAAGACATATATTCACATATATGAATATAAATTATTATTTAAAGTGTTTAAACCAATGAAAAAAATACATTTACACCCCTATGAATATAATATACTAGTCACATTAATTAACAAGTGTCCCTAAAAATTCCTAATATAAATTTTAAGAGATTTATTTATTTAACAACATACATATATGTTTATGTGAACATATAAGACTTATATTCATAACCATGTATACATTAATTTATTAGTACATGTATATCGAAAACAGAAATTAATCATTTCAGTTTAATGTTAAATTTCTTAAATCTTGTCTAGAAGGCGAGTGTTACAAACTATAAAATTATATACAACCATGTATACTGCATATATATATATATATATATATATAAGTTTTGTACAACATATCATTCCATAATTTTAAAACACTACATAAGCATGAATATAAATGTTTTAAAGTTATAAAATCAGGTATAAACGAGGTTTACCAAAAAACGGTACAATCAAACATAGAAAAACTCACACATAAACCAAAAATGAAAAGTAAAAAAATATATTTTTGATAAAAGAAAACAAGAGTTAAAGGACCCTTACGTTCATAATACTTCTTGAACTTAAAATCCAGAATGCATAAGATCAGCATGAGGTAAAATTTAAAATAAATCATAAGGTTATATAAATATATATTTTTGTGAGTATACATATATAGGTATATACCCCCAAACAAAAAAGGCAAGGAAACATAAATCCCATAATTGTTTTGAGGAGGAGGAGAAGCTCAAGGAAGACATTGTATATCTCGAACCAAACTATAGAACATGGATAAAAAATTAGGGAATGGGTGCAATGAATTGTTTATAAAATTTAATATGCATAAAATATACAGAATATTTAATGTTTTTGTTGGTGAACTGAGGCATAAATGGTATATTAAATGATCAGGGAAAGTGTTGGTGGAAAAAGGAGTGCAAGGGAGGCCTCGAATGGTGATGGGAGGTGTCATAGGTGAGGAATAAAGAAAGGGAGGGTAGGGGTTACTGCTCTTGTGTAGGAGGGAGGATGAATAAGGTAGCACATGGGGATAAAAACCAAATAAATAATGAATGGTGGGGATTAAAGGGAGAGAACATTAGATGACCATAGTGATGTAGTGATTATAAAATGAGATGGATGGTCGCGATCTGATCCATTTTAGATAAGATGGAATAGATTTGATGTGGTGTTTTAAAAATATCATATTACCAAGAGAAGATCCATATTGGATTGGAGGAAACCCAAATAATGTGTGGGATTCCGTAGCTGATAAGGATCGAGAACCAGATTGAAAATAGATGGCGCAAGTCACACGCGACGCGATCCAATGGTCTGGAGTCAATCCTGGCTGATCTTCCTCATTCCAAACCAAAATAGAGGGAGGTTTTGCAGTGCTATATAATCCCAGGAGTCATGGAATTGTTTCAGAGTTCTCCCTCCCACCACCCAGTAATGCCGCGTACTAGGTTCTGTGGGAACTATATTTTTCCCACCCACGCTGGCATGCCTCCCCGCATGGTCGTGCCTTAGGTTCCATTATTCGTACTCTTATGTTCTCTTTTGAGGTAGCAATGCCCCTTTCTTGTTAACACTGAGATTGCACGCTGCCCTCAAGTCATCCTATACGGGTGATAAAGTCTAGTATTGGCCATCTAGCACGAGCTTCCTTGTTCGGCCCGACTAGATGTCTGGCCCTTGTGGGGTTTATTTTTTTTGTTAAAATTTATTACAATTTTCCATATATTGGTAATTTTTCAAAACAACATTTCACACAGCTTTATAAACATTAATGTTTTAAAACACAAAGATATAAATTAAAATTTAATACATCCATTTGAAAAATTTATACTAGAATCATTGTAATCAAAAACCATGTTTAGTTAAAAACCATGTTTAAACATTAAAAATGTAAATTTTTTCAATATATTTGAAATATTTGAAAGGAGTTTGAAATCCTCACCTAATTTTAAAATCAAACTTCGTTTAGATCAAAAATTTTAAACCATCTTCCTTTGAATGTTTATAAAAATAGTTCATATATTTAAAATTATAATTTCAATGCATTCATTAATTATTTTTAAAAAAATATAATTCCTAGGTATATTAAATTAGTCCACAAAAGCGAAATTGCTATAATTATAGCCATTAGTAACTCAACGGTCACCTAAAGAGCAACAATTTAAATTGGGACTAATAAAACCATACATTATAGTGTCATAAATTCATGAAAATTGAAGAATATGGTTCACACCATTACATTGATGCTCAGTGTGGTTGTAACGGCTCTAGCCATACAAATGTTTGTTGTGACGGATTCGAAAGACCCATATTGTATTATCGGAGTTATCATTGTTTTGGTTATTCTCCCTATAATTCTAACAGGTCTTTTAATAGTTATATTCGGTTAGTATGGTTTTCCTTTGACCAAGGTGTTAATGTAAACACTTTGGTGTTTTTTAAGTGAAATTTCTGGTGTTTATAGTTTGATAATTTGTTCAGAGAACATGATAATAAAACCATAATATTACTATTACATGAGTGATTTGTTTTGGGGATTCACATTATTTCCCTCTACAATTAATTGTGTCCTCGCAATACATTTCATATACCCATGCCGAAAATAGGCTCTTTGATGTTCTTCACCACATCCTTCATCATGGAGGTTCTTCAGGTGTGGCCAGCTGAATTCCAAAATTGATGTTCAACACTTCTACTTCCCTGTACCAGACACACCTTGAATAGTATGGGATAAACTCATGAAGTATACATATAGGCTTTTAGAGGGAGGCTTGAATGGTAGAGAGTTCAGATATGTCCGAATGGACAAACACTTTAAGAACTCGTCGGACTGCCTCTTGTTCGAGAATGTCGATGTCATAGATGTGGTCATACAAACTAAAAATCAGGATTTGGTGCATATATTCTGCATGAAGGTCCCCTTTCAAGGAAGCCTCTTGAAACCTTACCCTGACTATGAATTTTCAGGATAGAGTGAAGCATATGGAAAGTCCTTTATTGTACTTTCCCCTTTTTCTATACTCATCAAGATGATTCGTGGTTATACAGTGGTATATGTAGGCATTCCCTTGGCAAGAGCTGAGAATGTCTAAACTGTTTGATACCCTGTGAAGATGTATACATGTTCTTCACAGATTTTTTAAGGGAAGGTATTCATCTGTACAAGTTCTAACAATAATGGCGTCTAGTTCCTCAATGGGGAGTGATAAGATATGAGTTCGTCCATCCATATGAAAATAAAAATTTTCTAGAGATTCTAATCATTGTAACAAAAACACCGTAAAGGTAGAAAATATATGAAACAACAAATTATATTTTCATAAACAACTAGTATATAACACCCAGGATTAATGGTTTCTCTAGTTCCCAGTTACATGAATCCCCAAACCAATTTCAAAACAATCAATATCCATGAACTAAATGCAACCCTGGAAGTCTGGTTCAATCTCATGGGTATACTTATTATGTCTCCATATTGTTGCATGAGGGGTATAAAGCCAAGAGGTAATAGTATGTACTTGATGAATGTACACAAAATGGGAGGCCTCAGATTCAAGAATTTCAAATACCATCACTTGACCATAATGTACATATGACAAGATGTCGCACATATGTCCTACACGGAGGCCACCTGTTGTGGCAGCTTCTTGGAAATCCATGAGGGAATGTATGCCTTCTATTGTGGGGAAAAATCTAAAATTACCGTATAAGTACTTTCCATGTTGTGTGTAAGATGGAAATTTTGTTTCCATTATAGATAGGTAGTATAAGCAAACTCCTCAACGGATTTGAATTACACGGGGAGAGTTTGACACGTCTTAGAGGGGTTTTTATGTCATACGAATGTGGACATAGTTTACAAAGTTGACATAGATGTATATTGAAATTATGGTATCGAGGGCCTCAATAATAAGAGACAAAGGACTGGAATTTTTGTTTTCCATTTAAAATTTTTTAAAACATCACACATATTAATACTTAAGTAAAACATTATTTGTTCAATTATGGTTTTCCAGTATAATCTAAACCGAATCCTTTTATACCAACTATAACAGCCCATCCCCAGAATACATGGATCCAGTTTATTGAAGCATTATTTTTAAATTTTTACAAAAACCATGCACTATTACTTAACACATCATGTCTCATATAGAGGATATATTTGATTCTGATTTTGGGAAAACAGCCTCTTCTGACATGCTTCTTCTGCTAAAATGAATACCTAAAAATTTTATTTCAAAAATGAAGGGTGAGCATATGAATTCTCAGTAAGGGGTTACAAAATAACATAATATACCAAATTTAATATTCAAAATATTATTAAAATTTCCCATAAACAATTTTATTGAGGAATAGAGAAACATAAACATCACAACATAGAATTTATTCTAAGAATCATAAGGGCATATTTCATGGTATTCTGACAGAGTTATTAGGAATCATGATTCAATTATATGAATGTTCATTCAAAATAATAATAATGATATTCGAAACAAGAATGACATAAGCATATGAAAGTACAAATTTAATATCTAAGAGTAATACATAATCATAATTGCGCATAAACGTAAAACATCAATTTCATCCTTTAATATTGTGAAACATGAAATGGATAATATATAACTGAGTGCTAAATAAACATCATTCCATTAGCATTTAATTATTCTAATACTCAAAAGTACTAGCTCTTAACCATTGAAATTCTACAAGTCGAATACCCACTTGGTTAATTAATTAACATAGATATAATGAGGGAGCATATGATATCAGACCATGTCAAGACCTCGTGTTAAGACATAAAATGTCAATTTCCACATTCCATGACTGGATTGTCTGATTAGATCTAATGGTGCATCGAGGGCCTTTCATTAACTGGTCCCCAAACTGTTATACCGAGTCTATTAAATTCCTCATATGCCAAATAGGGCTGAATATTAAAACTTTCCCATACCATTTTGAATATTTAATATCCCATTTCATATTTTTTAAGGTGTCCCATACCACCTCAAATAATTTAATTCATAATTCCATAAAAGGTTACAATACCTTTAATCACATTCCTTATCATGTACATATATATAGTTAATCAATCATATATGTATTAATTACCAAACAATAAAAAGAATGATAATGTCATTGAATGGTGTGTATGATAAAAAGATTATAGCATATTTGATGACCACTAATGCACAAAAAGAAATAAAAGCCTTGCCCTAAAAAATGATAACCTTAGATTCTAAAACCATATTAATCAAATATATATATATATATATTGGAATTTCATAATGATTTGAATGTATAATTAATTAAAAGATAAACCGAGTACATCATGTGGGGTATTAATCATACATATTCTCAAATCGTTATTACGGATATGATTTTGTATAACACATCACAAGGGTATAAATAAAGCTAAAAATGAAAAGAATTAGATTCAACTATAACTAATACCATTTAATATTTATATATATATAAATAAGTGATTCATGAATATAAATATTAGAATTACAAAACCCAATATAATATACTTATGAACTCTATATAATTACTAAAAACATCAATAGTATATTATTTGGAATATCCAGAATCAGGGTTTAGTGTAGTGTAAATATGTTAATACACTTGGGTGTATATAAAGAGTAGTATTTTAAAATAGAACATTCTTATTTCGGAAACATCATTCTTTAAGCTTTATTTTCATTCCTAGGAAAATTTGTAGGTAAAATTGAGAATCAATGTTTATTTTCATACACATATATTCAGAAATACGAATATACATTATGAATTAATGGGTTTAAACGAAAGAAAAAAATCCATTCACATCTATATGTCTTTAATATACTAGTCACATTAATTAACAAGAGTCCCTAAAAAATCATAATATAAATTTTAAATGATTTATTTATTAAAAAAATTATAAAAATGTTAATGTGAACATGTAGATCATATATTTATAACCGGGTATACATTAGTTTATACTTATAAGTTTATCAAAGACATAAATTTACCATTGGAGTTCAATGTTAAAATGATTAAATACGGTCTAGATGTTGAGTCTTACAAACTAGAAAATTATAAAAAATCATGTATACTATATATATATATATGTGTGTGTGTGTGTGTGTGTTTTGTACAACAGACAATTCATTAAATTTTGGAACTCTACTTAAGCATGATACTCAATGATTAAAAGTCAAAAAATCGAGTATAAAAGAGGCTTACCAAGAAACCGTATGATTATACATATACATATATATATATAAACTGGATATGAAAATTATACAATCATATTCCTGCGCAATGAAAATAAGATCTAAAAGAACCTTATATTCATAATACTTCTTGAACTCTAAATCTAGAAGACTTAGGATCATCATAAGAGACGATTTTAACAAAACCGGAAGGTTATATATATATATTTGTATATATTCTGGTAAACATACATATATATATATATATATGTATAAAACCTAAAAAAATGTCAAGGTAACATTAATCCTTTACTTGATTTGAGGAGGAGGAGAAGCTCGAGGAAGACACTGGATATCTCGAGGGAGACTTGAGAAGTGGGAGGAAAATCGAGGGAATGGGTGAAACAGGTTGTTTATATACTATAATTTGAATTAAATAAACAGAATATTTAATGATTCTATTGGAATACCGAGGCTTAAAAGGTAAATTAAAGTATAGGGGAAGTCTTAGTGGAAAATAAGAGGGAAAGGGTGGCCTTAGATTGTGGTGGGAGGAGTCACGGATGTTGAAAAAAAGCAAAGATGGGTAGGGGTTATTGCTCCAGTGCAGGAGGGAAGAAGAAGGTAGCATGAGGAAAGAAAAGCTGGAGAATGAATGGACGAAGGGGGTTAAAAGGAGAGCATATCAGACAACCATGGTGATGGACTGATTATAAAAGGAGATGGACAATAGCGATTAGATATGAGATAGATCATATGGATCAGATTCGATGTGGTGTCTTAAAAATCATGGACGATCAAGAGTAGATCTATGTTGGATCGGAAATCACACAAAAAACACGAGGGATTTCGCGGCTATTAAGGATCGAGTGCTGGATCAAAACTAGATGGCCCAGATCACATGAGACGCGATACAACGGAATGGATTCAATCAAGGTCGATTTTCCTTTTCCCACATTGAAGTAGAGGTAGGTTTCACATCCCATTATAAGCCTGGGACTCTAGGCATAGGTTCAGAATTCTCCCTCCCCCCTCCTGGTGCTGCTTCATACTTGGTTCTGCGAGTGCACTCTTGTGCCCACCCACACCGATGTTTCTCCTTGCACGATGGTGCCTTTAGTTCTATTGTGTGTTATCTTATGTGCCCTTCGAGGTAGCTATTCCCCCTACATTCAAGCACCGAGCATGCATGCTGCCCACATGTTGGCCTGTGATGAAGCTGAAGTGTAGGCTTGGTCGCCTAGCGCGAGCTACCTCCTTCGACATGGCTTGAGGGATGTCTCTTATGGGGTTTAGTTTTCTATTAACATTAATACTAATTTTCCAAACTTTGGAGTTTTTTTCAAAAAAAATTCCCTTAGTATTATAAAAATTTATGATTTAAAACACAATCTTATAAATTGAAATATAATACATCCATATGAAATCTTTTTACTAGTTTTATAGAAATTAAAGAACTATTTTAGTTAAAAACCTTGTTTAAACATTAAGAATGAAAAGATTTACAAGATATTTGAAATATTTGAATGGTGTTTGATATCGTCACATCATTATAAAATCACACTTTCTGTAGCTAAAAAATATTAAACCATTTCCCTTTAAAATTTTATAAAAACATGTCATATGATTAAAATTATAACTTCAATTCATTCATTAATTAATTTAATAAAATAACTATTCCATGGTATGTTAAATAAAACCAAAAATGTGCAACAACTATAATTATAGCTGTTAGAAACTCAACTGTCACCTAAATAGCAACGGTCAAAATGGGGTCTTATAAAACCATACATTTGAGTTTCTGAAATTACAGACAATTGAATAAGATGGTGCATATCATTCCACTGATACTCATTGTTGTTATAGTGGCTCTAGCTATATTAATGTTTGTTGTGACATATCCAAAATGCCCATATTATCTTTTTCAGTTCTCGTTGTTTTGGGCAGTCTCCCTATAATTCTAATAGTTTTTTTAATAAGTATTTTTTTGTTTATTTGGTTTTCCTTTGACATTGTGGTAATGTAAACACTTTAGTGTTTTATTTAAATGAAATTTCTTGTATTTGTTGTTTGAAATTTTTTTCGGATAACAAGAAAACAAAACCATAATATTACTATTATATGAGAGATTAATTTTATGGTGTCACATTATTGAATCTTTACTGTAGTATTGTTTTTATTATGATAATAGAAAAAGGCCAAAATAAATTAAAATTTTTATCATACATAACAAATCCTTCACACCTCTATAATCGGAAATTTTTTCTTCATAAAGTGTTTTTAAACATCAGGTTTTTACAAACATCATTTAAAAGTGCATATTGAACATTAAACTTAGTTATTCAATTAAATGAATCATTTTCCATTGTAAAATATAAAAATATGCCTAACCACATAAGATATTTGTTTGTATTCCATGTTAAATTACTACTAATTTTATCAATTTTTATTTTTCTAATAAAACAATAAAATAAATAGTAAACATATTATTGAAATGGAATCTAGATTAACATATATTCTATGATTAATATAATCTTTTACAATAAAGTAATAAAAAGTAAGATCTAATATATTAAAAACTATAATAAAAAATGCTATTGATAATTTGTAATAAGATAAAAACATATATGTTATTATATTGAATAATTACATAGTCACACTATTGGGTAAAAATTCATCATGATGTCATTTCATAGTTTTTTTGTGGATGTGTTAGATGAAATTTCAAATTGAAGTAGTGGTTCAAAAAGTGAGTCTAAGATGTTGATGTTTTAATGTCTTCATAAATTTTTTGGTCTTGAAAATTTAGAATTTCCTTGTTGGAACTTAGTGGAGTTTTTTTTCCATGAATTAGATTAAATAGAATATGATCTTGAGAACATGTAATGAGAGGTCATGTTTGCAAAATTTTAAAGGAATTATGTATCTAAAATAATGTGAGGTCAGGAATAAAAACTATAAGGTTTATTATGTGGTGATAATGTGGAATATATTTAAAATATATAGAAAAAATATGAGTACAAAGAGATGTAGTGGAAGGAGATTATGTCGGTTTAGAGACTTGATGGTGGGTATGCCGTAATGGAGAAGAAGTTGAAAATGTGAAAACAAAAATGAAGTTCATTGAATGAAATACCAATTATCTAGATGTGTTTTATAAGGGGATTATATAAAATATAATGTATAGATATTTGGAAGTTCATTTCTTCCTCTACGAACTATAATAATATTATTTTAGAATTAGGGAACACTCCATTAGAGTGAATCATCACTTGAGGATTCTAGCTAATTGTGTAGGAGATCCTGATAGGAGTCTATGGTTGAATGAATTTTATTTTTGTGTATCATATAAATTTAATGTTCCTGGAAAATAGTATCACCAAATGACAAAGTGCATGAGGTGGTTTATGAGTTCAAAAAATAATTGTTTTCAATGATAAATATCGAGTTTAAACATTTTCATAAATCATAGATTATAGTGGAAAAAATCAATACACATAGAGGTTGGAGTATATAGTCAGTGAATTAAATATTGGGGAGTTAATGAACATGAGGATGTATTTTTTAGTTAATATGCGTCAAAGATGTCACTTTCCTGAAGTATTTTTTTTCTAATAATAATATTTCTCACAATTCAATTAGGTGTTAAATAATATTTCATCTATAAACTGAAAATATTATTAAATGTATCACCCATTTGTATTTAACCAAAATCATAACTCATACATATCATTAGGAGAATATTTTGGAAGAGTAGTGTGTTCCCTTCAATAGAGAGAGTAGTAGTAATTCGAAGAATCAATGGTTGTAAACCATTATGGACAATGATTCCACTCCCAACATTGTAATAGTTGTTCACTATAGTTTATTTGGTTACATCAACACAATTAAATTCTATGCACTATAGACTAGCCCGTTTAGGGTGAAATTAGTAAAATAATACTTTATAATTAATGAATATGTATTTAAATATTTGTGTTACTAAATAAAAAATATGTTTTTTAATGGTAAAAAAATTAAAGGGGTGGTAGTTTTAATCCTCCATCACTGATTCATTCCAATAGGGTTTTGAACATGTTGAGGGCAATAAATCAAATTATAGGAAAAAATTAATGATTTTCAATATCTATAAAAAATGAAATTGAAGAAGTTAATCCCAAATAAAATAAGATCTCCAATGGAAGAAATATTTAATTTTCCAGGTAACAGGTTCACAACTAATTATTATTTTCTAGAAAGGGAATTTTTACAACTACCATGCCTGGTATTTTTCCAATATTGAAGAAGGATCATTATTCAAATAATTCCATTGTAAATTAGATGATGAATCTATAGGAATCAATACTTTAATAGTCATTTCATCCATTAAAATATATTTGAAGGGAATAACTAGTAAACTATAACACAAAATTTCATAATGGATTATCATATTTTTGATGGCGATTAATAATTTTTAGTATCTAAATTGAAGCTTATATAGATCATGTATGACTACTTGAGTATACACCAAAACTTATATATTGATGCATTATTTGATTCAGTAAATATTATTTTGAAGAATATACAAGGTCTTGGTGAAAACCTAGATGATGTTGAGATCATCCAGTTCATATTAAAAAGGATTATACCCTCTAAAAATACAAAATTATTTCTACGTAAAGAAAATGAACCGTTGTATTTTTAACTTGATAGTTTTTCTATAAATAATGTCTCATCTTAGATTAGAAATTATTTTAAAGAGGATATGAAAAAATGGATCTTTAAATAGTTGGACTTGAAGGCAATGATGAAGGTGAGCAAAGAGGATGTATATGAAGAAAAATAATTGGTTGATGTCAAGTCATTCATTTTTCTCAAATATAAAAAAGACAAAGGTAATGTTTAAAGGTAATCTTCCACACATTTACAATTCAAATGAAATTCATGGGATCATTTCAGTAATTATCATATGCAGTTACAATATGAGGATGAGGCTAATATAATTCACAATATTAGGACATTAGATAATTATAATGGAATGATAAAAAAATATAAATTATTCATGAATATGAATATGATTTCATAATTAGATGGGTGTTCAGAATAATTTATTTAAAATAAATTAATTTCATAAACATCCATAGATAAAATTTTATTGTTATTTATTTGTAAGAAATAACTAGATAAAAAAAGATAAATACATTGTTTAAGGATATTCTAAAGGGATAGATAATATCCCAGTAGAACTTGATGCCACTCATGATCTAGTTGACGTTAAGGGATAAAAAACATAAACACATGTGAGAGGTTCTTGACGACAAATTCTACATATATAATTTATAAAAGAAAAAGTTTGAGATACAAGAATAAATTATGAATCTCAAATTTTAAAAGACCGAAAAATAAAATATGTTCATCGATTACAATTTCATAGATGATGAAAAAGACATAGATATTGATGGTTTGTCTAATATATTAAAAGATCATGTTATGAATATAAAATCCCTTATGGAAGAAATTTATATCATATGAAAAACGATGACGTTCATGGGAAACTATTGTCTGACTAAAAATCAAAATTTTTATTTTCAAAACACATCTGAGTAAAGAGTGAGAAACCAACCAACACAATGAGGAAAAGTGGGGATCCAAATATGACATCACGACTTACAACATTCAATCACCATTAATCAAAATAAAATGGAAAACCAATCAAAACATTCAACATATAAAATCATCCACTCCATTATTCAAATTTTATTCCATCACAGTAGAAGAAAGAATCACCCAAGAAAAGGCCAAGGAACCATTAACTAGAAAACAAAAAGTAGAATCCTCAAAAAATCAAGAACAATCCTCAGAACCGGACTCCTCGAATGCCACTGATGTGACCATCGACAACAACACAAATACATGAAATCACTAGAAAACTCCAGTCAGAGGTCTCCCAAACCCTCCAGTGATGTGAGATGGACACTTGTAAATCCTCTAGGAAGAAAACATCTATAGAAGGCCAATGAAGAATCCAGATCCAAGAAGACCATGATGTCATGATTCCACAACCAACTCCACCAAGAACCAAATCCCATCCTTGAATGTCAATGACTCCACAAAAGCAATCAAACGGATTCACCAACACAATATTAACACCATCAATTTTGTAGGGGTTATTTTGATGCTCAAAATATTTTATGTGGAGTATATTTACATATTCCACTATAGTTATTGAAATACCTTGATATTTTAGAAGTACTATATGCAAGATATCTTTTTTTACATCCATGAACGAACTTTAATTGAATTCTGATACCAATAATAATATTATTACTTATATGTGATCATTATAACTTATCTATTAAATTTGAAAAAATTAACATGGATATAAAAAAATAGGAAAAATATTTATTAACGTTTTATATTAATAAAATTTACTTATTAGTTCATAAAAATAATATACTCCATTTTTATTATAGTGATTTCATTTATAAAAGTTTTTTCACTAAAAAAATGATTTTTGTGAAAAAAAATAATAATTAATTTCGATAATTTTTATATATTTTATGTGATAAAAATATATCATTATTTCAATTATTATATTAAAATTATCTTATGATGTTATAGTGGTATTTTTATAAAATTATTGATATTTTTCAAAATTCTGAAAAAATCATTATTTTTATTGCAAATTGCTTTTCATATCAATATTTTACAAAGTTACATTGTTCATTAAAATGGATTCCATGTAAATATGGTTTGATACTTTATTAGTAGTCCAGTTGATCCTTTTTGAATATTTTTTTTAGTAGTAACATATACACTTCTGAATATATATTTTTTGAAAACCTCATCGTGGTCTATATTTTGGATTTTATTTTGTATGATATTTTGACACTTATTTGAATTAAATTTTGAAAAATCGATTATATATTTAGAAAAAGAGTATGAAATATATTTAAAATAGACATTTTTCATTAGGAAAAACTAAAAATGGTAAACTATAATAACAAAATTAGAAGAAAAATCATGTTACGTAATGAAAAACATAATTTTAAATTGATTTACAATCTATATAAAATATTTCATTACCATATTATGTTGGTGTTATTTCCTTACTAATATATTTTTATAATTTATTTCCAAATAGATTAATTTTTCAATAATAATGGACTATATAATATTTGGTGTAAATAATTAAATAAATTGTTATTCTATTGAATTTATATGTCATCTAAATGTTCATATAGGTATATAAATACTATTCAAATGAATAGTAATTGTTAGTAAAAAAAATGAAATTAAATTTTTTATGATAATTTATTTCTATTTTTTAGTGGTAATATAACTACTCAAATTTTTTATAAATTTTTGACACAATTATTGTGAAAGAGGATTAAAAATAAAACTATATAATTCTAGAAATATTAAATAAAATGAATTATTCTTGAATCGTGGTGGAAATTTATATTTATACATAATTATAATTATTTATTTTTGGTAAAATTTATTATAATATCTTTACATTTCTATCATATGAAATTAAAATGAAATTATATGAATAATTCAAAAAAATGACATTAATGATATATACTAGTAACCAGTAAATGAATAAATGGTTTAAAATTAACAAAAAACCTATCATTTTCCATGTAAATGTTATATGGTTTCAAAATTTGTGCATTGAAAATTAAGAAAAAAATTTATATCTTATAAGAAAATTGATGACCATTTTGTATTGAAAATGTTATTACTACAATTATGGTTAAAACAAGTTTATTGGTCTTTGAATTAATGTGATATGGGTGAAAATAAGATATTAATAAGTTTAAATACAATTTAATATATTTTTATATATATTTATATCCTTTTGAAATATATTCAATAATTTAATGGAAAATATACATTGAACAATGCATAATTATATTAATATGTTTTTAATAATATCAAATTTTCCGCTCCCTCGCATATTAAAGAAAACAATCTCTCTTCCCCATTTCAGACATAAAGATCCATTTGTATCTGAAAATTTATGAACAAATAACTTCCTAGAATCATTTCTCATATTCTATAGGTAAAAATATTGATGTAATTCAAGCTTAAAAAGGATTAAGGTGTAATTAATTCTAGGTTTTATGAAGAGGAGGTAAATTGTTTAACAATATGTTTTATGTTAATTTCTTCTTATACCTCCTCCAAAACATTTATAATTATCAAGATATAATCAAATTATTATTTAATATATACATAATTGTTGTTATATTTTTTATCAACTTAAATGTATCCCCTTCTTCATATAATTAGAATTAAAACCATAGTTCCTATGTATAGTGGACTACAACCTTGTATACTAATGTTGTTTTCTTCTTCACTAACACTAAGGGACGTTTATTATAATTGATTTAAAATTTATATATGATATTTATGATCTAATTTTCATTTTATAAATATAATATATCTTTTATTTTCATTCCATTCCACACAATGAAAAACTAAAACGCCGTTTACATGTACTTGTCGATTACTAGATTCAAAAAGTGATACAATTAATTTTTTGACACAATATCACATGGGTATTATATATAAAAATATTTAAATAGTTATTTACAAATTTAAGTTATAATAACTTTTGGAAAGTAACTTTTACTTTCCAAATTGAACAATTGTTCACTGAGAAATGGAAACATTACTCATGCATACATATCACATATTATCTCAATGATTATAATTTAAAATAATTTTTTAGTAACCACATTTATTTTTTTTATTCAACGTATAAATAATTTATGATGTTTGTAAAAATATCTTGATTATTATTGTGATAATTTAATATTTACATCTTTTAACACATTCAACATTATAATGTCATTGTGAGGTTTTATAAAATCATCCTCAAAGAACATGATGTGGATTAAGCTGAATATGTAATTAAATAATATATTAAAATAAATGAAATACATTTTGAAAGGATATTTATTTAAATCTATAATATTTTATCATGAAATTATGTCATTTAAAATTGATTATTATGAAAGAGATAAATAATGTACGTGACAAGTTAGACTCAAGGTAAGAGACTCTTTGACTTATAACATTGTTTTAAATGTTTTTAGGATCTGTTTTATAAATAATTTTATATTATATCCATATATCTAAGATTATTTTTTGATTATATTCAAATGGTGAACGAAATTAAATATAATTGTTTTTTGATTTATATTATTACTTTTATTCAATGGTTTATAATAGGAATATTTAGTATAATTTTAAAGGAATCGTTATAACTTATTTAAAAAAGGAAAAATATATATGTTAATTTTCAACATATATGCCATAAACTGATTTCCATTCATCTCCCCAATCGTTTTATTGATGAATTAATTTGTATGATTCAATATTCTTTTCAGAGAAAATACCACACACCCTTTGTTTTTCTTATTATCAAAAAAATTATTGAATAAATCTTTAGTTATATAAATATTATTTCCACACAAGATAAAATATTCTTTTTATTAGTATGATGGTGGAATTAAAGGCCATAATGTGTTATTATTGGGTTGTGGTTCTTTGTTATTTTTTATAATGATAGGTGAACCTAAAATAACTATCCATTGTATTGGATAAATTGATAGAATTAACTGATTATAGGTTCCTCCTAAGAGATTACTAGAATATACCATATAGATTATTTTACATGTATGTATTATTGTGTGTGTAATATTAATTTAATGTCCCAATTTACATACAAGTGAATTTTATGATTGTTAATTAATTTTCATGAAATAATTTTATTCTAATAGGTAACATAGTGATATTTTAATTTTATTAATTGACAACTCCATTTTGGGAAAAATTTATTTTTTGGAACAAAAATATTTATTAGGGGTTTTAATGTATCCCATTAAACCCTAAAGACTATTTCTTTTACCTTATAATTTCATAACAAAATTTATAGTGAAATTTTTTCTATAATGATGGATTCATGTTTAATAAAATATGTTTTTGAACTCAAATTATACTATGTTAAAGAAAAAACTCCCTTATATAACCTCATGGTTTTGAAATAGACTAATGTGATTTATATAATTATCTATAAATACTATAACAATCTATTTTCACATTCCACATTTTAAAATTATTTTGCATAGTTCATAGGGATGTGTTTACAATTTAATATATTCATGGGTCCAAATATAGAAGTTTCCTTTAAAAAAATAATTTCTTAATAAATAACTTCATTTGGGGAAAATTATATACTATGTATATATATATGTTTTTAAATAGTTTTTTTACTAATTCCATAAATCTAATAATCTAAATGGTATATGGTTATATAATAGTTCCATCATTTTTAATGATATTTTATGTTTTTCATGACTAATGTGGGGTATTATTTCTCAATGTAAAATATTTGATGATTATGTTTTTAGGATTATATACAGATTACATGTTCATTTTTTCATAGTTTGTATGAGAGCTTGGCTTATAGTACATTGGTTATTATTATGAATTCATGTGAGGTTATCATTAGTGTACTGGATACTATCATGATTTTAATATTTTAATATTCATCAAATGTTCAATGTTAATGAAATAACATTTTAGGTTTAATGATGTTGGATTTTAAGGTGATTAAGAGTATTTTGGAAGAAATATTTAGTAGTATAACCCATGTTTTTTGTATTATTTATTTAGATAGATATATTTGGAATACTGATTTTATATATTATGGAAATAATATTAAATGAACTGATATAAATTACCCTAAATATTATTTTTATGATTTAGAAATTATAGTTATTTAGGATAAAAAGGGTTGTTGCATTTTTGGAACATATGATTTATCATATTGATTTTCATATTTTTTAATGTCAATTTGGGACTATCTGATTAATATTATTTTTTATCAACATTATAATTTTTTTAATGTTATTATAATTGATTTTAAATCCCATGTATTATTTTTGGATATTATATGGATTATTATTGAGATGATGTGCTTATACAAAATGGTATTTTGAGGCCCGATGGGCCTGGATTTCATTTTGAAATATATTAATTATATTAAATACCATTCCCCAGTGGTTTTCCAAAATATTTAGAATAACTTTCAAATGGAGTTTTGGATCTGAAGTTTTAGGTCACCATATAGATCAAAATGAGGGTTTTTCTAAGTACAACATAATCATTATTGTGGCAAGCCATTTTGGAATAAGTTATTTTGGCATCTAATTAAAAAAATAAATAAAATAATGATTTTATTTTATGATGTAAGGATTTTACCATATTTCTCCATTATGTATACCATTATCAAATTTTCTTCATGTTTGGCCACCAAATCCCTCGAGATTCAGACAATTGTTGGAGATCTTTCTTGGAAGATGTTGAGAGGTCAGGTTTAGATCATGGATCAATCAGGCCAATGCAGTTCATGGATATCATCAATTATGAAAAAATAATTGTTCATCATAAATAATTCATCCACATTCCTTCTTGGATGTTTTTTTATTTTAATCCCATTTTTTAATAATAGATTTATGTTGATTAATTCCACAAATAGAATTAATGCACATATCATCAGTATAATTATATTGATGGAATTTTATAGTCACCCATTTTGATTTATTTTTATTAATCCATATCCTTATACGAAAATTAATCAAGGAAAAAGAAACAATAGTCAACGTTCATTCCTCCAATTTTGTGACTTTTGGATTTCTTCCCCAATTCTTCACACATTCATCAGGAATTTTTTTTCTGGACCATGGTTCAATAGATACCATGAATTTGGTTATTGATAAACATTTATTTAGTCAAATAGATCATTAATGTTGTTTCATTTTTTGTTATATGGTGAGGATGTGGATCAATGATGGAGTTGGATGATCGAAAGAATAACATATGTATTTACCATTTCCATCCATCCTAGGATTGGCATATGGTGATGGTTTTTGTCAACAGATCATTTTCTGAGAAGTTTTTACCCCATATTCTAGTCACCAATGATGGAAAATCTCTATTGATTTCTTATAAATTGTCTCAAATATGTACAAAATATCCACCTATGTTTAGGAATATGTAAAAGATATCCCTCATGATCTGAAAAAATCCCAAGAAACCCGACATGTAAATAGGTATTACACATTGTGTGGGTCCCCTAGGTTGCAACGCTAGGGTTTCAGATAAATCCAAACATCCCAATGTATGTGATTCGTTCACACACTACGTGAAACTTATCGTTGTATTTCCATCCACTTCTGATAGTACATAGATAAGGAAAAATTATACGTCCATGTGGAACACCATATAAAGGATAGGGGCATGGCCAATTATAAATGAGCTAGTACACATACCCAAAAATCGTATATAGGAATGGATATGTGACAAGAGAAGAATTTCATGTGTATATTCCCATCATTTCATTATTATAAAATTCATGTACATTGATACTTACATGTCTTATGAGGCTTCACCACACATGAGAACTTGGGGATAACCTGACTCGTCATATACAACCTGGTACACACCATGTATCCCCTTCAAGAGTGTTCAAAAACATTAATTTATGTAGTCTAGATCATTCAAGGTTTATAATTTTCACATGGTCCATTTCATTTATGTTACTATGAACCATTAAATCCACATCACATGGGTGTGACCCCATCTAGAGGGGAATTCTCACATATAGTTGTGGAGTCCCTCCTAGATGTTAGTGTGCAATCATCAATCATCTTTTGTTCACTATGGGTGGTTTTTGGAATAGGTGTGACCTCCCTATGAAATGTTTCGATCAACAACATAAAAAAACATATTAGTAGGGTTAAGGTATCATTGAAATATGATCCCCTAAATAGAGGTGTGATCCCGATTGGATTCATGGTGTCCCCCAATTGTTATCGGTAAGAGACACTATCTTTGCATCAAGATGTTCATAGAATAGTTATCTTTATTGGGAAGTGAACCAATGATCTAGGCTGATTCATTGAGTGTCTCTTATGATAGCATGGATAGTGTAGTGGACTCTTCTAGAATAGGCATAACCTTTAGTAGAATCTTATGATTTATAGTTTATTATTACCACCATGGGGAGTTGTGTATTTTTTTAGTATATTTGTATGTTCTTATTATAAATTAATTTATATATATTATATTGATATGACAATAAATATCTATTCCTATTTAGTTTTTTCGAGGTTCCTTATTGAGTATTTTTATATTCATTCAGGTATGAGATTTTGCAGCATGTGTTATGTATTATGTAGATGATGAAACTTTTGATGTTTTCATGGGATGACATGGAGTGTGTGGAACACATCATTACCTTTTAAAAATGATATATCAACTAAGATTAATAAATTTAATTTTTTCCTCATACTTAGAGAAGTTAGGACTCCTTTTATTTTTTGGCTCGGGTTGTGTATGGGCCCTTTTTCAGCCTTGATTCCATCATTTTCGTACTCTATTGTGGAATCCAAGATATAAGGATGAATTTGTTTCAACTTTTTAATATATAATTTTTTTTCAAGGAAACATGTACAAGTGTATAGGTACGTTAGGCTAATTAATCCCATTTTGAGATATTTCTACTCGATGTTGGTTACTATTCCTCAGCCTTTTTGTGGTGGGATTATGGTAGTAATTAGTTGGTCATTAGTGGGACTGAGGTCATGATATAGTTGTATTAGATACCATTTGGATCAAAAATAGGACATGGGTTAGTTATATTTGTTTGGGGAAATAGCCTTTAGTGATTTGTGTTCATATTCTAGGTTATGGAATCTAGTATTGGTGCAACGACAGACATATCTGTATAACCCAACTCTAATCACCTACCATTTGATCTAGTAAATGTACAAATTTGTTTCAAGAAAAAATTTTAGTGCATTAATAGTATAGGAATGTTTGTGTTTTCCATTTCCTTCTTGAGTCAGGACCCAATATATACATATTCAGGATAGTAGATCTTGTCTAAATTCTAGATACCTCTACACAGACATCCATCCATGATTTAATTGCATGATCAAGATGATAATTCAATTAGTGATGAGGAATCTATATAATGGAATTTACCAGAGTTGGAACCATAAATAAGTTTACTACTTATAGAACCTTATTTGAATAATCATCTAGAATTCGATATACCAGATGAGGATACGTGTGGGGTGAGTGTGTTTCATTATTTTTAGAGGTAGGGACCTCCAAAGATTTATGGTGAGATGGACCCCCAGGTGGATGGGGACAAGAAATAGTAAGTCTCTTAGGTTTTGTGAATTGTGATGATGCATGTATATCAGATTGAAGTTCTCACAACAGGTGCTTTTTTGGTATCAGTGGGGCGATAGTGGAGCTTAGTGACTCAATCACATGATTAGAAATCTCTTTCATGGATAGATTATTTAGTGGATCTTCCACGATTATCATTATCCAACCTTGTTGTGATCGATGTTTTTAGATGAGATTATGTATCTGCAGAAGGGTTGTATGATTATGGAGGAATAGTCATTGTAGTTTTCTAATGTCTCACTTTACTCCATGGATATAGTATGTTATCAATTCTCACGAACATAGACTATTGAAAAGGGATTACACTAAGCATTCATACCCTAAGTGGTAACCCTTTTTATTCCCACTTAATAAGAGGTTATTGGGGGATATTTTACTTAGGGAGTGATTTATTGAAGTGAAAAAAATGAAAATGGGATATACTAGTGGGAGGATAATATGTGAGTCCTTATTAGTAGACATCAAATGTTACTCACATAGATCAATGAGTGTAAAATGATTTTGGAGGCCTTCAAAGGGAACCAATTTAATGGTTATCGGATCACTAGGTTACTCGAATATTCCAAGGGAGAGGGGGAATTTATCTTATAATGGTCATGGAAATGTAGGTCATGTTTTTCTATCATTTTCCGATAGATGAAAACGAGATAGAAGAGGGACCACAATGATATATGAAGAGGCAGAATAAGGGTGGTCATCCGGGTAGCGAATGATGAAGATGGGTTAGTAGGGCAGTAAAAAGTGGTAATAATTTTTTCATATTACCACCACTACACACATATTGTTCGCACGAGGCATGGGTAGATGCTGTATATTGATGGGGATAGCTACATGTTAATGATGAAAATTACCCCGAGCACCTTGGGTGATATGATGTATGATCTATGTTTTTTTACGTTGAGAATAATATTGATAGACCCAAGTGTATGTTTCTCCTTCCATTACCCATCATTAGTTCAAAACATAGATTTTCCATTTATACCATTGGTTCGACCAATACCATTTGACACACAAAAAATAAATAAATCATTGATTTCACCCCTATTTCAAGCATGCATCCTAATTCCTAGATGTGAGAGTTTTTTATGGGATCTCTCAATAGATGTAATGATTCATGACAATTTTGTCAAAGATATCGATTGTCTATCCAAGGTTTGTTCACAAATTGACTATTTTAGGTGGATGATGCAATGCATCCCCAATGATGGAATAATATATGGAGTTTTGGGTAGAAGGGAATCATTGATAGAGAAGGATGAGATAATACAATGGAGAGTTCATCCAACTACTCATTGGTTGGATATCAATACTCTTTGAGTATTGGATGCTTTGGGAACTAGTTTCAAGTTGTGGTGGTAGAGTAAGAGTGAATATTTACTCAGGATATACCTAGATTACCTCCCCACTAAGATATATACATTATCATTTACATACACTCAAGGACAAAACTTATATTTGTACCATTGACTGTATCCCATTGGTATTTGAGAGTAAAGGGTGTATTAGGAGGACATGAAGGAGAAGGTCCTTTTAATATCCAATGTTCCCCCTGGGAATCCCTATTATAGTTCTATAATAATGAAGATGAGATATTGCAATTATATGTGGACTATTGGGAGTTTAATCTGGTTACCATGAAGAATAAATATAAACTGCAGAGGATCGATGAAAACATTGATCTGTTTATATGGTTGTGATTGTTCCTGGATAATGACATTAGATCAGGATATCCATAAATGCGAGTTGTTTATGAGAATATAATTAAGATTACATTCTAAGGTCTGTAAAGTCATAATGAGTACTTTGTGATTCTGTTCCCGATGATGAAATCCCATGTTCTGTTCATAGGATTCATAATGAAGATATTCCAACCCTTCTTCGAAAAGTTTTTGTAGTATTCATAAATGAAATCCTAGTGTATTCTGTATCTAATGAGTATAACTTGAGACACTCGATGATGGTCTTGGAAACATTCCTAGTGAACTACCTTTAATGGTTAGATCTTGACGTGCCAGTTTTGTATTCGAGTGGTAAATGATATGAGACATGTCATCTTAGATGATGGACTATTAGTGGATCCAGAAAAGGTTGTGAAAATTATTTATTAGTTTTCACCCAACAGTGTTAATAAGGTGCAGTGATTCCTTGCGATGTCTAGGTACTATAAGATGTAGTAATAGATTTATCCAGAGTGTTATGACACTTGATAGGTTTACTATAAGTGGTCATCCGTCAATGTGGATGAAAAGGTTACATATGTTCATTGAGGAGATGAGGTAGAGGATGATGAACACACCCATCTTGATATTTCCTAAGGAGGGTGTTGAGTACATGGTGATCCTTGATGCATCCAGTTCCATACATGGTTGTGTTATGATGTCAAGTTAGGAGGTTATTACCCTTGTTTCACCCATGATGATAGCACATGAGAAGATCTATCTTACCTACAATAATTATTTTTCAGTGGTAGTCTTCACTTTGAAGGTGAGGCGATAATTCCTAATGTGTGGGGAGTTTATCGTTTACTCATACCACAAGTGTCACATGTATTTAATCTCATAGATGGAACATAACATCAGATATTTGAAATATTAATTGTTCCTTTAGGAATATAAATTCAATATTTTCTATACTCATGGGAAGGGGAACATGTTAGTAGAGACTATGAGAATTAGATCCAGTTCTTAGTTTTTGTCCAAGGAATTCAAATCATTGTTCTCCTTGAAGTTATACATTGTGGATAATGATGGTGCATCATATCTTAATTTTATGGTTGTCACACCACCTCATTTATAGCATATTAGGGAAGATAAACATCGAGATACCGATTGTGAGGCCCTAAGTACTCAGATATCTATAATACAGTCTATTGATTGTTATTCTGAAGGTGGGGAACATGATACCCTTTTAGAGTATTTATGATGGTACCACTGACATTGAATGAGGATGTGATGTCGAAGTTTCATATATCCACTTTTTTGGAACATCATGTTGTGTAAAATATGTACCAAGACTAGTGATACCAATTTTGGTGTCTATGTATGAAGAGGGAATTGCATAGTTTATATCATTATTCCTAGTTAACATGTTAGCAGGTGAAGCTATGAAACCAACTTGTAGCAGGTTTAACTCAACCCCATGAGGTTTCAAAGTGGATGTGGGATGGTATTTCTAGGAAAATTGTGATAGGATTAACATGTACGTACATGGGACACAATACTATCTTGGTGATCATATAAAAACTCACCATGATATCCAACTTCATAGCTATTCTAGATAAGGGTTTATTTGATAGCATGGGAAAACTCTATGTCTATGAGATAGGCTGACTACTTAGAGTTCTGTCAATGCTAATATATGAACATGATGCTCAGTTAAAATATTAATTATGGAAATAATTTTAAGAGGTATTTGGGAATCAAATATTTTATTTGAAAAATTTCTCCAATAGATTTATGACAATATGGATTTGAACATTAATGACCTAAAGAACATGTTGCAGGATCTCATGTTTTACTTGGGTTGTATATGGTACAATATCTTACACTTTTAAATGTTTTCATAAAAACTATAGATTCTATTCTAACATTGGTATGGATCCATTAATGAATTTTTATGAGTGACCCTACAGGTCACCACTTTTTGTACTCATTAATGAGAGTTAACAATGATGGGAGATGAAATAGTGTGAGATATAATAGAGAATGTATAAATAATCAAATAAGGGATGCAACCTACATAGAGAAATCATAATCCATATGCGGAAAAATGAAAGACACCTCTAGAGTTTGAGGAGGGACACTATGGGATACTAAGTATATCACATTTACATGGATAAATGAGATATAGTTAAGATGGTATGTTACCTATTAGTTTCTTCTATAACTTCAAGATAGTACATAGAGTTGGAGAGGTGGCATACCTGTTATCTCTATAGCTTCAGTTGTACTGGGTAGATGGAATCTCCAATAGGTCACATCTGAGGAGGAATATTCATAACCCATGACACTTCATAAAATGGGGTTATGGTGACAATGATGATAGAGATACCAGTTTAGTTTATCTGATTGAGATCAAGGATCCACAATAGACTATCCTTCATAATCATTAAATTCCCATTAGGATTGTCAGGTGTTAGTATGGGAATATTTGGGAGAGCACCTAGGAGTTGGACATCCAGATCAAATCCCATTACCGCCACAATTTTAGTATTTTTTCTTTTCAGGATGAAAATAATTTTGTTGGGTTGAATCTATTGACTTATATTTCCATGTATTATTTGTGGATATTATGTGAATTACTTCCAAGAACAAGCAGTCAACTAACATGTTATTCCTTTGTAATGTGTGTAAAAAAATGTTTTATGTATAATAAATATATTAAATAGAACAAACATTATTTTTTCATAAGAACATGGAATAACTCCCCAAAGGGTTCCCAGATAAGAAATTATAGGGTATCGTTGAAATTAGAATGTGTGATTTACCCTCAGTACCACATTATCATTATCAGTGTGGTCCTTTTGTGAAAAAGTTTTCACTGGCATGAAATTAGGAAAATAAATTATATACCGAATTTATTTTAGTTTGAGATGCATCAAGTGGATTTTTTATTGAGGTATAAGGATATAAAATTCCCTCATAGTATCTTTATAAAACATTTGAGATTCCGACCATAATTGGGGATATTTCTAATTTTTTTGATTATTGTTCTGAATGAAAACATGCATTGTCACACAAAAAAATGTTCTTGGATCTCGTCAATGATAAAAAAAAATCTATTCACCACCAATGATCGATCCATGCTCTATGTAGGATATTTTGTTTTGTGATTTCAATCCTATTTATTAATCATGGATGAATTGAGATCAATTCAACAAATAGAATTGATATTTACATCGTCACTAGAATTAAATCGATAGAATTTGATAATCATCCATTTTTATTTATTCCTATTAGTTGATATTATTTTATAAATTTGAATAGAGGATATGATAATAATGGCATAGTTTCGTTCCTCACATTTTGTGGGGTCTATATTTATTCCTCCATTCAAGGAATTTTCGTCACATATAATTAAAATTTTCCCATTATTTGATAGATAACATATATTTGATCATTGAATAGACATTATTTTGAGAAAAATACCAATTCAATGGGTGATGGTCATGATAGATAGTGCAGACTGGGTGTGGCAATGGTGGTGGTTGATCTGAAGTAGAACATATGGATTTTCAGTTTTTTTTCTTCATAAAGTTTTCATGTGGTCCCAGGTTTTGCTCGACATATCTTTTTCCAAGAAGTTATGAACCTAGATTCCAACTATCTAAGATATAAAGGCTCATCCAACATCTAATATATTTGTTCTGATAAGGGTGGTAACTCTAGCAATGTGGATGATATCCTCAATGGGTCTGGAAAATCTCAAGCAACAGGACATGTAATTCGAAATTACATGTCATGTGGGCTCCCGAGAAATATGTCTTGGGTTCTATGTGGAGTTAAATATAATTAAGTTTGTGACTCAGGAAAACTCCCTACGGCCCTTTCATTATGATCGACATGTACGTTGAGAAGTACATAAATATAAAAAAAATGTACACAACATAGTGGCACGTTGTGTACAAGGACACAGACATGACTTTATGTAAATGTTCCTATACATATACATGACCATATTACACAGACGCTATTATTTTATATGAGAGAAATTTCATGATTCACTACACATTGTTAACTTATTTTATACTCCATGTATGTTGATGCCTAATTGTCATGTGAGGCTTTAGCACATGGGAAGACACGAGGATAAATTAGACACCATATAGACCATGGTACATGTCTTGTACATACATTAAAACTATTTTTGGCTCTTCATTTCCCTATTTTAGACTATTTTAGGTTGTGTGTCTTCCCATTTTTAATTTCCTTGAGGGTAATTTGATGAATTATATCGAAATCACATGATTTTGGTCATATCTAGAGCTCGAGTCCCAAATAGTGTTATGATGTCCCACCGTCAGACTAGAGTGTAATCTTAAAATATCTTTTCTTACCTAAGTGGGGATTATGGAATTATAGTGACCTCTCTATGTAAGGGAATTGATCCACCATAAAAAAGTTAGTATCATTAGGGTTTGTGTTATCATTGACATACAATAACCTAAAAGTGGGTCCATCTATATTAGGTTTGTGATGTCCCATAGCGGTTCTGGATGGGATCCCATTCTTTGCCTCACGTTATTTGTAGTTCAATGATATTTCGTGGGTGGGGCCCATTGATCAAGACTTTTTCATTATGTTTTTCTAAGGACAACAAGGATCATTGATTTGAGTCTCTTATAAAGATAATTTCATGGGGAAGAATCTTATGGATGGTAGTTGGACAGGACCACCAAGAGGAATGGGGAAATTTCCTAAGAATATATAGGTGTTTCTTTTATTTATTAATTATTATATATTTTTGTCCTCAATATACTGTGTGCTTCATGTATAGTATTTTTAGGTTGTCCTAATAAGTATTTATATACTCACCACGGCATAGTATTCTTCATCATGTGTCATGTCTTAGGTAAAATATGTCCCTTTTGACTATGTTGTGGGATGACATGGTGAAGGATAAGAATATATGTATCCTTTGAAACTGATGGTTTTACCAGGTAATTTCAGTTGACAAAATTCCACTCCCTTAGATTGATTGTTTAATTGTTTCATTTTTCTGATTGTATTGTGTTTTTCCCCATAATCTGCTTTAATTACTTAACTTTCATACTCTATTGTGGGATCATATAATTATGCAGGAATTAGTTTCATTTGTCATAAATTTTAGTCTTGTGTGGGATTGGATATATGTGATTGTAAATTATCGTTAAGCGCATTCCTACCATTTTTAGGACATTCATACTCAACGCTGGTTCATATCCCATGAACTATTAGATGCCGGAATGGGGTAGTCACGGGTCAGATCTTAGCATATCTGGATATATGAGTGATTTGATTAATATTATTAGATTTTTTTGCTACTGATTGGTTAATACAAGAAGAATAATTGTTGGATTATATTTTTTAATTGTATTTTAATTTATGTTTTATTAATGGTAATTATTTTTTTTATTTTCAATAATATTATACTTTAAAGATTATTTTATTAGGAAAGATATATTTATATAATATGATATTATAAGTGACTAATGTTGTCTATAGACACATGGAATGTTCACAAGGGGATATTATATGTAAAGAACCGTAAATTTCAAGGAATTTTTTTTTTCTTAATTTTCTTTGGAATTTTACAAGAATGCAGTTTCTGACGGCACCTGATTCCAAGTCCCGGTGTGCCCGTAATCATTTTCCGAAGTTTGGCTCAGGTACGTTCAGTGAATGGACGAGTGGGTTTTTATAACTTTTGAATCGGTGCTCGGAATCGAATTCTGAGGGCACCGATGGAATCGCTGCGCCGGTAATTGCTTAGAAACTCCTCTTCCGGAGTTGCGTTTGCTCGGGTGTGGTTTTTAATTTTTGGGCTTAAAGTTAAGAAAGAAAATAAATTGTACGACAAACTTTATTTTATTTCACTTCAGCCACTTGGAAGCCACTTAATGCATCTTAAGCTGAGTTGATGCGGATAGGGTGCTATCCAGAAATATCCTACCCTCTTGGTAGGATGTTTGTGAGGTGGGGCCCGCACGAGCTCTACCGTTTCTTTCCACTAAGTAACGCACCCGCGAAAAAACCGTCATTATGAAAGTCAACTGACGTGTTTTCTTAATTTTTTAAGGCACCAATTAATTGGGAGGTTTTATTCGTTGAATTAATTGGGTGGTTTTATTCGTTGAATTAATTTGATGAATTAATTTAATTGTTTCTTAACCTGTTTTCAATCCGTAGGCGTAATAATAAAATAAGACCAACGCACGACTTCTGGAAGAATGATCGTTGAGAGGTTTTGACAACTTTTTGCCTTCATCATTCATTGCGAAGAATGCGAAGAATGCGAAGAACACGAAGAAAGTGAAGAACGCCGTCACCCTCGGATATTGACGACGCTTCTTCCGAGACGTTCTTCCCCGCAACGATCTCTGATCACCACCTGCTTGAGGTAGGAGATTTCGGGTTTCTTTTAAATCTTCCTTGTGGTTTATGACAACACATGGATTTAATCGATATAGTTAAATCTTCATGTTCTTGAACCTCGGAGTTCGTCGACGCGTCATAGTATTCCTCGACGACGTGACGCCCTTCCGTGATGACGTGACGACTTTCCGCGAAGACGTGACGCCCTTCCGCAACGTTCAAATCCGCGAAGAACACGTGTGCGACGACTTGAAGAGGTAGGGGTTTTGTTTGTGAAATGATTTTATTCCTGTGGTTGTTCTTCTAAAATAATGAGCCTGGATCAAAGTGAAATTTTAATTTATTAAAATAGTTTCTTGAAATGTTTCATGTGTTGATAATTAATTTTTCCCAATTGTTATCGCCTAACGCGGAGGGTGCGGGCCAAAAAAACACGGCCCGTCCACCCTCCGCCGTTCTTCGTTGTTGTACGGATTTGACGGGTGACGGAAAAACGTGATGCAAGTGCGATTTGATGATTCCGCAGTGATGAACGGGTCCCGGGAGGAGCAGTGGCGCAGACGAGAAGGAAAACGGACCACCGGAGCAACTCCGGTGGCCCGCAGAAGTCTCCGGCAGCGCGGGTCACCGGTGCCCCGGCGCGCCGCCGGAAGAGGCAGCCGCGGTTTCAGCTGCGGCGGCGGTGGCAAGCGTACCCGCGGCCCCGCGGGTCCGGCTCGCCCGCACGGGACGCGGTAGAAGCCGCGTCCGCTGTTGCTCAGCGCGGCCCCTCAAGGGCCGCAGCTTCTTCAACCCGTGGGGGCTGCGCCCCGCGGCTGCCGCGCTCGGCCGCTCGGCCGAGCCAAGCCAGGCCGGTCTAACCGGTCGGGCCGTGCCCTGGCCGAACCGGTTCGGGTCGACCCAGGGGGGGTCGGGCCGGGCCCCGACCCCCCGTCTTCGGACCGTTTTTGGTCTGTTGCCCGTATCTTGAGCTACGGGCTTCCGAACGACGCGCCGTCAGTGGCGATGTGATCCTTGGATCGAGGCGGTCATTTTGGTATATTACATTTAAGGTTTCAGGATACTTTGGGTTCGACCGGGTTGGTTCGAACATGAAACCAACCGGGCCCTCGGAGCGGAAACGCTCATATCTTGAGCTTCGGATGTCTGATTGACGTTTCGTCGGCTTTGTTGAATTCCTCTAAGTGAGATGGATCTTTTGGCTCACTCCGCCCGAGGTTTGGATGCAGGTGGGGTATGGTCGGTTTGGTTTTGCCTTAAAAACCAACCGGGCCCCTGGAACGAAAACGCGAATAACTCACAGACTGGGCGTCCGATTGATGCGCCGTCTGTCTCGTTGAATACCTCTTTAAGAGACGGAACTTTTGGCATACTTCGCCCGAGTTTTGTTTGCTGTTTGATTGTGGCCAGGTCGGATTGTACCCGAAATCCAACCGGGCCCCTGGAACAGAAAAGCTGATATATTTCAGACCAGACGTCCGTTTGACGAACCGTCAGCGGCGTTGGTGATCACGTTGAGAAATAGTCCCTTTGAGTATACCCTATGGGAGTTCAAGGTACAGTTGAGATATGGCCGGGTTGGTTCACACATGAAACCAACCGGGCCCTGGGACGAAAAGGCTAGTAACTCATAGACCGGGCGTTCAATTGACGTGACGTCTGTTGTGTTGAGACCCCTATGACGAGGCGGTCCCTTGAGATTATTTTTCATGGAACCTTGTGATACTTGTAATATCGACCAGCAACTCATGGAGCAGACCCTACCAGAGAGGAGCGTGAGGAATACAGAGACCGTGTAGCCGGCTGAGACTTGACGACTGCTGATCGAATGACTCGGTGTATTACGGATAGCCTAGTGAGGAGTGCTTGGTTGTAGCGGCATACCCACGACGGAGGTGCGCTTGGTTGTAGCGGCACAGGGGGGTGCTTGGTTGTAGCGGCAGACCCACGACGGAGGTGTGTTTGGTTGTAGCAGCACAGGGGAGCGTATTGAGTGTGGTTATCAGTCCAGGGAGTCCAGTGTTGGTGCGGCGACCGACGTATCTGTACACCAGGACCCTGAATTCTGATTTCCTACATAATGCACAAAAACATTGATTGCATGTGTGTTTCATGTTTTCTTGTGATTACTTGTGTCAGCTCACCAGGTATACTATTCTGACCGTAGCGCACTTGTTTCCATTTAAGGATGGCCCCACGACAGTAGCCAGCTAGGGTTCCGAGCGATGAGTGTGGCGAGAGCCCACCGAGCATCGAGGACTCGGTACATGGCCCTTTGACAGCTGAGGCATCGGTGGTACCTATACCCGCCGAGCCACCGATGCTTCCAGCCCTAGCCGCTGATGATGAACGTCGCCTTAGTGCACTTCATGAGTTCCAGCGCCAGCAACCGCCCAGGTTCCACTGTGAGACGGACCCTCAGGCCGCCGAGGACTGGCTGAAGGCAGTGGTACGGGTTTTCAGATTAGTGAGGACACCAGCAGCCGTTATGGTGATCCTCGCAGCGAGCCTCCTGCACGTGGAAGCATGAAGATGGTGGATCTTGATGCTCCAGGTGCACGACGAGGCATCTCTCCTCTGGACGGACTTTGAGGGCATCTTCCGCTCCGAGTTCGTCCCAGCCGCCCTCCGAGCGGTGCGCATCCAGGAGCTACTGCAACTGCTGCAGGGCAGCCTGATAATGGCCCAGTACTCGGCGAGATTTACTGATCTCTCGCGCTACTCCACAGATATTGTAAGGGACCCATTCTTCCGGGACCGGACCTTCGGGCAGGGACTGAGGCACAAGATCAGGGATTCGATGATCTCCCTCAACATTCCGACTCAGGCAGGGGTGTTGGAGCGAGCCCTCTTAGTGGAGAGTTTCCTTGCTGAGCAGTCTCCAGTAGCAGGACCCACCACTTGCCGGCATGTGGCAGAGTCTTCTACAATGGGCAGTAGACAGATGACGTAGGGGTCCATGAGGACGAGACCTATAGGTGGTCGACCTCAGGACTCTGGATCATTTGTGTGAGGCACTCATGGTGGACAACGACTTTCCATGAGAGGGCAGTGTTACTCCTGCGGCGGGATTGGTCACATGGCTTGTGACTGTCTGACCAGCCATACGGATGACCAACAGATGGACGAAGGGCCCCCCAGGCAGAGGCAGAGGTTCGATCAGGCCGGGCCGCAAGGTGTAGGCGGCCATGGCAGGGGAGCTGGCCGTGCAGCTAGAGGTGGACGATGCTTCGGGGTGTTGCCACCACTACCACCAGGAGGTCCACCCCGACCACAGGGGACAAGAGGACATGGGAGAGCTCAGCTTCAGGCAGCTGAGGCCTACGATCATGGAGCTCCGGGAGCAGATGGACAGGAGCGAGACTAGCTCCAGACCTGGAGACTTTTGATCATGTTGCTTCTAGTTTTGTTGATGTATGTTTGTATATTCTTTGTGTCATTGTAATTGAGCTGCAGTAATAAAAGACACCTTTTCTTGTGGAATTTACTTCCCTGTCCTCTCTTGTGTTGTAACTAAGAGGTTCCGGTTTAGACTGTTGACTTGACCCTCACTTGAGAGGTACCTACTGGAGGAGACCTAGTTACCACACACTGATGCCGACAGTGTAACTCAACCCTTGGAGGCGAGAGTAACGGTTGGATCTCTTGGTAGTAGCGTTGAGGCCCTACGACGTCATCCTTGGTATGGGTTAGTATCATCCATGTCGGGAATGAATCTATTAGCCATAGAATGTGGTTCATCTAGGGGATTAGACCAGATTTCTCTTATCGGCAAGGAAGAAATCTCAGCAGCTCTTGTAGGACCAGAAAAGTCCAAGTCATCCATGAGCGGATGAGGATAGCTCAGAATCGGCAAAAAGTCTTGTGCTGATAGGAGGCAGAGGCCACTAGAGTTCGAGGATGGCGACCACGTCTTCTTGCGTGTGTCACCTCGACGTGGATTACAGAGATTTGGCCGAGGCGGCAAGTTGTCTCCACGCTTCATCTGACCATTCCAGGTCCTCAATAGGTTTGGCGAGGTGGCTTATCGCCTGGCTCTACCACCTTAGTTGCACCGGGTGCACGACGTCTTCCACATATCTCAGCTGAGGAGATATGTGCACGACCCGTCACACTTCATTGACCATGGGGAGCTGGACGTTGATGATGGGGCGACCTTTGTGGAGGTCCCAGTGGAGATCGAGGATCAACAGGAGTGGGTCCTACGTGGACGATCGATTTCTCTTGTCCGTATCAGATAGCAGCACGGGAACCTCCAGGAGAGCACTTTGGAGCGAGAGGCTCAGATGCGTGCTCAGTACCGCCTTTTTATCCCTAAGTTTGTGGTGAAGCTTTACGGGGACGTAAAGACCTGTGGTGGGAGTAATGTAAAGGCCCGTAAATTTCAAGGAATGTTTTTTTCTTAATTTTCTTTGGAATTTTACAATAACGCAGTTTCTGACGGCACCTGATTCCGAGGCCCGGTGTGCCCAGAATCATTTTCCGAAGTTTGCCTCGGGTACGTTCAGTGAACGAACGAGCGGGTTTTTCTAACTTTTGAACCGGTGCTCGGAATCGAATTCTGAGGGCACCGATGGAATCACAGCGCCGATAATTTCTTAGAAATGCCTCTTCTGGAGTTGCGTTTTCTCGGGTGTGGTTTTTAATTTTTGGGCTTAAAGTTAAGAAATAAAATAAATTGTACGACAAACTTTATTTTATTTCACTTAAGCCACTTGAAGACACTTGAAGCCACTTAATGGAGCTTAAGCTGAGTTGATGCGAATAGGGTGCTATCCAGAAATATCCTACCCTCTTGGTAGAATGTTTGTGAGGTGGGGCCCGCACAAGCCCCACCGTTTCATTCCGCTATGTAACGCACCCGCGAAAACCCGTCATTATGAAATTCAAGTGACGCGTTTTCTTAATTTCTTAATGCACCAATTAATTGGGCGGTTATATTCGTTGAATTAATTGGGTGGTTCTATTCATTGAATTAATTCGATGAATTAATTTAATCGTTTCTTAACCTGTTTTCAATTCGTTGGCGTAATAATAAAATAAGACCAACGCACGACTTCAGGAAGAATGCTCGTTGAGAGGTTTTGAAAACTTTGTGCCTTCATCCTTCTTTGCGAAGAACGCGAAGAACGCAAAGAACGATGTCACCCTCGGAGATTGATGACGCTTCTTTCGAGACGTTCTTCCCCGCAACGATCTCCGATCACCAACTGCCTGAGGTAGGAGATTTCGGGTTTCTTTAAAATCTTCCTTGTGTTTTATAACAACACATGGATTTAATCGATATAATTAAATCTTCATGTTCTTGAACCTCGGAGTTCGTCGACGCGTCACAGTATTCCACGACGACGCGACGCCCTTCCGCGATGACGCGACGCCTTTCCGCGACGACGTGACGCCCTTCCGCGACGATCAAATCCACGAAGAACGCGCGTGCGACGACATGACGAGGTAGGGGTTTTGTTTGTGAAATGATTTTATTCCCGTGGTTGTTCGTCTAAAATAATGAGCCGGTATCAAAGTGCAATTTTAATTTATTGAAATTGTTTCTTGAAATGTTTCATGTGTTGATAATTAATTTTTCCCAATTGTTATCTCCTAACGCGGAGGGTGCGGGCCAAACAAACACGGCCCGACAACCCTCTGTCGTTCTTCGTTGTTGTAAGGATTTGACGGGCGATGACAAAACATGACGCAAGGGCGATTTGATGATTCCGCAGTGAAGAACGGGTCCTGGGAGGAGCAACGGCGCAGACGGGAAGGAAAACGGACCACCGGAGCAACTCCGGTGGCCCGCGGAAGTCTCCGGCAGCGCGGGTCGCTAGCGCGGCGGCACCGGCTGCGGCCAGCAGACCCGCGGCCGCGCGGGTCCGGCTCGCCCGCACAGGACGCGGCAGAAGCCGCGTCCGCTGTTGCTCAGCGTGGCCCCTCGAGGGTCGCGGCTTCCTCAACCTGCAGGGGCGGCGCCCCGTGGCTGTCGCGCACGGCCGCTCAGCCGAGCCGAGCCAGGCCGGTCCGACCGGCCGGGCCGCGCCCTGGCCGGACCGGACCGGGTCGGGTCGACCCGGTTCGGCCGACCCAGGGGGGGTAGGTCCGGGTCGGCCCGGGCCCACACCCCCAGTCTTCGGAGCGTTTTCGGTCTTTTGCCTGTATCTTGCGCTACGAGCCTCCGAACGACGCGCCGTCAGCTGCGATGCGATCAGTGGATCGAGACGGTCATTTCGTTATATTACATTCAAGGTTTCAGGATACTTTGGGTTTAGCCGGGTTGGTTCGAACACGAAACCAACCGAGCCCTCGGAACGGAACCACTCATATCTTGAGCTTCGGACGTCCGATTGACGTGCCGTCGACTTTGTTGAATTCCTCTAAGTGAGAAGGATCTTTTTGATCATTCCGCCCCGAGGTTTGGATGCAGGTGGGGTACGGTCGGGTTGGTTTTGCCTTAAAAACCAACCGGGCCCCTGGAACGAAAAATCCAATAACTCACAGACCGGGCGTCCGATTGACGCGCCGTCTGTCTCGTTGAATTCCTCTTGAAGAGACGGAACTTTTGGCATACATCGCCCGAGTTTTGGTTGCTGTTGGACAGTGGCTGGGTCGGATTGTACATGAAATCCAACCGGGCCCCTGGAATAGAAAAGCTGATATCTTTCAGACCGGACGTCCGTTTGACGAACCGTCAGCAGCGTTGGTGATCACGTTGAGAAACGGTTCCATTGAGTATACCCTATGGGATTTCCGGGTACAGTTGAGATACGGCCGGGTTGGATCGCACATGAAACCAACCGGGCCCCTGGGACGAAAAGGCTAGTAACTCACAGACCGGGCATCCGATTGACGCGTCGTCTGTTGTGTTGAGACCCCTGTGATGAGGAGGTCCCTTGAGATAATTCTTAGTGGAACCTTGTGATACTTGTAGTATCGACCAATAGCTCATGGAGCGGACCCTCCCGGAGACGATCGTGAGGAATACAGAGACCGTGTAGGTGGTTGAGACTTGACGACTGCTGATCGAACGACTCTGTGTATTACGGATAGCCTAGTGAGGAGCGCTTGGTTGTAGCGGCAGACCCACAACAGAGGTGCGCTTGGTTGTAGCGGCACAGGGGAGCGCTAGGTTGTAGCAGCAGACCCACGACAGAGGTGCGCTTGGTTGTAGCGGCACATGGGAGCGCTTGGTTGTAGCGGCAGACCCACGACGGAGGTGCACTTGGTTGTAACAGCATAGGGGAGCGCTTGGTTGTAGCGGCAGACCCACGATAAAGGTGCTCTTGGTTGTAGCAGCACAGGGGAGTGCTTGGTTGTAGCCGCAGACCCACGACGGAGGTGCGCTTGGTTGTAGCAGCACAGGGGAGTGCTTGGTTGTAGCGGCATACCCACAACGGGGGTACGCTTGGTTGTAGCGGCACGAGGAAGCGCTTGGTTGTAGCAGCAGGACCACCGTAATCGACAGGAGGAGTAACTCAGCAGTCCTAGGTCGGTGAGCATTACCTCGGAGTCATGACAGGACCACTGCACACTCCAGAGACGGGGCTCTTCAGCAGTTGCGGTTTCGATAATGAAAATACTGGTTTGAGCTGAGACTTTTGACCTTGATAACTTAGGTATATGTATGGGCATATACCTGGGTAGTGGTTATCCGTTGTTTCTAAATCCTTGTGTTTCCTCAGGATTGAGATGGGTTACTTGATAAATTAGGTATATGTATGGGCATATATCTAAGTAGAGGTTATCTGTTGAGATCTTCTTTGTGGTTATCCGTGTTGGTTTTAGTGAGACCTTGGGGGTCTCGGGGTCCCTACTGAGTAGCTTATACTCACGACTTCACGGGCTATGCCCGGACTACGTTGTGTTGGTTGCAGACTACGGATAGCGCTGATCGTGGTGGAGGATTACGGAGCAGGACGGTACCTGGAGGTGGACCACTGGGTGGGACGTACTCGGAGCGGTCAGGTGGACCCGAGGAGCAATGGAGGCTATCTGTACACACCCTTCAGGTGGGACTTCCAGAGGACGGCTCGACGCTGCGACTTTTCCATTCAGTTGTCGTTTTTTCCTTTCAGTTGTACTTTACATTTGGGCTTGTATTTCTAGCCCCTTTTACTTTCAGCACATCTTGTTACAGTTTTTAGTTAGTGTTTACTTTTCCACTTGCTTACTCTGTGGCGCTTTTTTACTTTTCAAAGGAAATGCCTTCCCTTTTTCCAGGATTTACGCCTTGCTGCTAGTCTCCAATCCCTAGCCTATGGAAGGTGGGATTGGGGTAGTCACGGCACGGGCCCCGAGGATAGGTCGTGACATTATATGATCAAATAGTTTTGATTTTTGGGTTTTAAATATAGTTGGAAATACATCAAAAAACGTTATTCTTTATTTATTTTTATTGATATATGTTAATCATTTGGGGTTAATATGATGATTCTAGATACATATTTATTGATATTAAATCATATTGGAAATTGTCTTATTAAATAAATATTGGTGGAAAAAACTATTATAATATTTTGGGTCATATGATCCATTAAAATTTTATACTACAACTTTAGTAATAAGAAATAATCAGGATTATTCATTATTTGGAATTAGAGAAGAGATATGTGTGTGGAATTCCCAAAACACAAACCTAGGAATAAATTGTTCTTTATAAATTAAATGAAATCAGGTATGAATATTTTCTCATGTTTTCTATCGTGAAGATAAATTTAAAAATGTACTATATAAAAATGAGCATGGAATAAATGTTTATTCTTTTACATTTATTTCTTATTAACTAATGAAAATATTTATAATAGATTGATTTTTGTTTTTGTAATGTTTAACATTCTCGTGATAAAATTATATATGAATCTCCATCCTTATTTGGAAATGTATTTTCTCTCCCATGTCCATATGTTCACATCATAATAATGTTCTCATATCTATGAACCTTGTTATTTTGTATTTTGGAAGACCGTTTTATTTAAATTTCCATATCTTCAAAAGGTTTTCTAACTAACCATTTTTATATCGTTTGTTATTAATATTTGTATTTTCAAACTTTAAAATGTTGAATAGAATGTAGAAAAAAATTTACATCGATATAGTTTATTAAATGGTTGGATAATGTAATAAATTGATATTTTAAAAGAACAATATGCTTGATAGCTTTCATAACATGAAATACATACATTTAAGAAAATCGTGATGGAATAAACAACTATTATCATTTAAATTTGAACATTATTACCGAGTACTTAAATTGGTGGATATGAATAGTTATAACCACATTATATATATTATTTATAAAATCTATTAATAATCCTAACTTTTTTAATAATTTATAACATATATGCGGTAAATTTATAATAAGGATATTCTATTCTTCAAATATGTTTATTCTTAAAAAAAGGGTTGTATACATTTTGTGAATGAAAATTATAATTTATGTCTGATAATTTTAAGAATATTGATTTTATTAAAATAATATAATTTCTCTGAAATTAGAATAACAAAATTATCATCAGATGACCCATTGACCCTGTTAAAAATGGTATTTTCATCATATAAATCAAACTCTCCATCTTACATCGATATTTTTTTTGTGATTTTTCTAAAATCACTAAATTATTTAGAGAGTTGTGAATTAATATTATTTTAATTGAAAATTTTATTTTAATTAATTTTTTTTTAAAAAATCATTTTTAAAAAATTGTTTCAAATTAAAATGATTTAATTTTTATTATTAGTAATTCAATAAGGTCAAGGATTCAATTTATAATTTAGTTTGGACTATAAAAATACAGACTTATACTGATATTTTTCATTCAAAATAGTTTTTATCATTTTTTGGTTAAAATATAAATTATTTTATTCTACTTATATTAATTGAGTTTTAATAAATTTATTTTATATTTTTAATTTTTATAAGTTGCATTCAGAAAATATGTCCCTTATATATTTGGTCATTAATAAGAGTGACTGTGGTAAATTTTTTTAACTACAGTGAAAAAACAAAAATCGGGATAATGAAGGTTAAAACAAATGAGAAAATGATATAAAAGAGGCCTACCACCTTTCTCTATCCCATTGGAATAGTGGAGTTCATACATACTAGTAAATTTCTTAAATTTATTGCTACATATTTTATTATATATTTTGAAATTACTAATATAATATTGTATATAAGGGGAAAAATGTCACTCTCTAGTATTTTAATTTATATTATATACTCTAAAAGAGATAAAAGTAATTTTTTAATATATCATAATGTCTAATTTAAGGATAATGATACTATTTCCTATTGGATAATATATTTATTGATTTTTAGTTTTTATATAATTTCCTTAAATGATTATATAATGTGGATGTGGAGTATTTGAAGACAATGTAAATATCTAAGTAATTATGATTAATTGTATAATTAGTAATTTATTTTGGATGACTTATACTAAGAAAATAAAATTTTTACAAAATAATAAAATATTATTGTGGGTGATAAGTATTATATTTGAAATATATTTTTATATTGATTACATTAAAATAAAATTAAATAAACTGTCCAAATTATATTTTTTATAATAATTTATAAAACGATAATTTTTTAAACGATTTAAAATTCACAAAAATATATATTTTATAAAAATAAATGGATTATATACCCGAATATCATTATTTTAAATTTTTTGAACCAAATAATACTTCATAATTAAATTTAATAAAATTTAATACTAATTTTTTAGCATAGTTGTTGTTAAATAGGGTTACTAGATGTTGAACTATTGAGATAATCGTTTAAATGAGATAAAATAATGTATAAATCTCATTTGTTGGATTTATTTCTAAAATATTCATAATAGGATTGAAATAAAATTATTTTTTTGGAAACATTTTATATAAGATGACTTCATAATATTTAAATTTTTTTAAAATTTCCATTTATTCATGTCCCTCTACTACAAATAAGAACCCCTCTATTCTCAGCCCCACACTTCAAGTAGAATTTTTATTGTCCAATTACTACCCAAATACATTCTGATAATCCTTACCAATGTCTAATATTATTATTTTTGTATTAAAAGAAAATTTTTGTGTGTCTATGTTGTAACGAAGACATGTTTTCTAAAGAAGATGTATTGATTTTTTGTAAATGTTGTGGTTTCATTTAATCATATTCATATTTGAAATCACATATATGTTATGTTTTATTATAATATAATTATAGAAAATATAATATGATGTTTTTATTTCTATTTATTAACATTAATACATCCCCATTTTCATATAATATTAATACAAATCATCTTTTTTCTCTAAGGCAGACTACAACCACCAGAACTGATATAATCCATTTTATATCCCTGTATCTCATGAAATTCTATGATTGTAGAATTAATGTATATATTTTCTATTACTGAATACATATAATTCTACATTCATATTATATAACCTATTTCCATATCATTCCATCAATTAAAATAGTATAACTTCATTCGTGTGCATGTGTTGATTTCCACCTCCATGAAGTAATGTGATTTATTTTTCATCACCAACACTATTTAGATATCTATAAAAGTGAATTTAATGAAATATTATTATATATATTATATAATATAATTTATGGAATGCAATAAAAGTATAAAACTAATTTGCCTAATGTTTTTTTTAAATTAATAATATTTTTTCATGCATATGTTTGACCAATCTTCTCCCATATTGTGATGTAAATCATTTTTCATAACCAAAAAAACATGGATAATATTAGAATTATAAATAATGCAAAAAATTATAATAATTTCCTCCTTATTAATATTGATATTATTGAATAATTACCACTTTTACCACAGTTAACATTAAAAGGTCATTTTGAAGTTATGTACCAAACATCCTCAAAGGGCATGACATGAATATTACTGATTATGTAATTAATTATATCATTGAAATAAATGAAATAAATTTTATTTGGATAAGATTTTAAACCATGAAAATGATATTTAAAAATAAATTACCTATAATATTTATTTTATAGGAGATATATATTGTGCATGACAAGTAAGACTCAAGTTAAGAGACACATTCCCTTAAATCAATATTTTAATTTTATTATTTACTTTATAAATATTTTATTTTTAGTTGTATATACCTAAATTAAATTTTCCGTGTTATAAATATGGAAAAATGAATTATAAATGAAATTTTATACCTATTGTTTACTTTTAATCAACGGTTTCTAAAATTAATCCTTTTTTATATTTTATATATAATTTTGTGACTTTAAATAATAAAGGAAACAAATGAATGTTACATTTTATCATAAAAGTGGTCTATGGTTTTCCCACATCTACAACTATTTTTTCTTTTTTTATTACTTAATATATTATATTTTTTATAATATTAATCCTCCTTCCCATAGTTTTGGATATTTATAAACAATTTTTTTTAATAATAATATATATATAACAATATGTGAAAAATTAATATGATTGAAAAGGTCATTTTATGAGAATAATGATAGAAATTAAATATTTCAGGTGTTATGTATATGTTAGTGTTCTTAATAAATTTTCATGATGATTGGTGAGCCTGATATATCTCATTATGATGTGTGACCATGTTATATATATCCAATGAATCAGTTTAAGGGGTGGAGTTAACTAGTCATATGTATCTCCTAATAGGATACTAAAATTTACAGATTCTGTTATTAAATTATTGAATGAAATTAAATGTGGGATATGAAAATGATGTATGGAGATACCAAAACGAGATTTTGGTTCTCTCAAATTAGTTTTCATGGAAATTTTTTTATTTCAAAATGTATACTTATGATATTTTTTTATAGGAATGAATATTGTATTTTGGTTAAAATGTTATGATATAATGAAAATTATTATCAATGGTATTCATTTTCTCTATGAAACACTTATAATTATTAATACTACATTCGGATTTTTATTAAGTGTTTTATGACAGACATTGTGTATAAAGCTGATTTCATGAGTATGTAAATGATTATTTGCTCTAAATGTTTAATATGTCCAAGAAAAAACTATAATATATAAAATCATGATTTTGAAATAGGTTCATGTGTTTCCTTCATTTTTGTATATATCTAATATCAATATTTTTTTCATTATCCAAATTTAAAAAAACAATTTTATAGGTCATATGAATGAGTGGGGGCATTGAAAAATTTTATTTTCTATATATGTAATCTACCTTGAAAAAATAAATATTTAATTTATAATTAACTTTTTATTTGGGATGAATAGATACTATAGGGGATTATTCCCTTCTCAATAATTTTTCCTAAATCTATAAAACCATAAATCTAAAAGTTCATTGTGTATATAAGAGACCCAATAATTTTTTCAATGATTTATTATTCTATATGTTTAAATTTTTTCATATATTTTGGTATCGATGAAAATAATGTAAACATTGTTTTTGTCATGGTATCCAATAGTAATGCTTTAGGATATCACTTTACTCATCCATAATGAATATTAATGTGCAAATGCTAACTAAAATTAGGTCAATGTAGTATCTCAAAGAATCATCATGTACGATGAAAATGAAAAATTGGATGGAAGTTTTTCATGATGAAGTCACTATGTAATACCCTAATGAAGATCATACATATCAATCAACACCAGGTGTGATGATGTAGAAATGAATTTAAAATTAAAGGGTTTAGTATGTCATGTTTGTAGAGACTACTAATAAATAACATCATCATATTAGGGTATGGATCATTGATAGTGGATGCACATTCAATATGATGGTCCCCAATATCCTATCACAATTATCATGAATGAGAAGTAATGTGTTGTTAAATTAGACAATTGTTAATTTATAAATGTTAACAGACCAGGGGAAGACAAATTTGGGTAAAAATATATAAGACGTGATGATGTCTTGGACATTGAAGTTCTAAGATAAAATATTATTAGTTTTAGTCAACTATGGGACTCGAAACATGAAATAATGTTTATCAATATAGATTATTCCATTATTTCAAAGTATGTTATAATTTTTATGTAATGAAAATAAATGATTTAGAATCACTACACTGTCTATGGTAAAGAAGATGTATGTTTTCCATTCAATTAGTAAGATAATAGAACGTTGATTTAATGACTTGTCCATTTGAACCAAAAATTGATGAATGTTGTGTTGTAATTTGATGTATTTCATGAAATTACAAAGCTATCATGGCACTTTACTCATTCTTTTAATGATTTTTAAAGATATTTGATCCCTCAAATTATGTACAAGGAGAATCATTAAGGGTATGAAAGTGTGATTGAATTAGATTATATTAATTTTTATGAACCTATATAATTACTATATATTGACATAAGTTGATAATGTGTTATAATCTATAATGATTATTATAGGATGGATTGGATATTATTCCTCACTCACAATAGTTAATTATTTGATTGGATGACATAATATCATAATAACAATGAATTTATGATTCAATAGATAATTCAAAAATCATAACCCAATAGTGGAATTATTCTTTCCAACATATTATTTAACACCTATATCAAAAAAGGATAAGGAATCGAATATAAGTCATCATATCAAATATGGGATTTTATGTTGAAAATAAGTAATGAATCTATATGTGTTATGGTCTAGAATGATTTTGATATCGAAAGACAATGCAGGATAAAAATAAAAAATATTAATTCTCAGGAAATAAATGATCATGAAGAATGAATCCTAAAGATATTACTTTATATTTCATAGAGGATGTTGAATAGTAAAATGATATAAACCCGTCAATAAGAGGCTTGTGATATTTTATGAATGCATGAATTCCAATTTTTTTGACATTGAGAAAAATCATCAACAATATAGTTAAACATTTATTGATGAAACTAATGAAGAGGTTCGTAGCCATGGGTGGTCAAAATTATAAAATTCTAATTCATTAAATGACATGAATGGTGGGAATGATGATGTCATATTATAATCTATAAAAAATCCATGAAAATTTCCAAAAAATTATATGTATAATGTTATCTAAAATTATAAAATTAATGTTTAGTTGATGATAATAATGTATTTCTAACAAAAATCATCCTTATAAAATGTATATAAAATACGTTTTAAATAATTTATTTAAGATAAATATTTGTTTTAGGTAATGAAATATGATCATAAAAAAATTCGTAAGAATCAAAAGTGGGATATTGTTTGAATGTGAATAGAGATAGTTATCAATGAGAAAAAACTATCCTTCTATAATAAGCACAATAAATATAGAATATTTTATCTTAATTAATAATGACTTGTGTGGAAGATATTCTACCATATTTATGGTATCTACTTTGATGAAGCATTTTCATGTTTTTTAATAATGGATAATATTCATCTCTTCATAACCATAACTGAAAATATATATGAAATCATTTCTCGATATTTCATGTCATTGTTTTATAATTGGGTTTTGTAAAATGTTGAGTCAACTTAAAAATAAATATATTTTTATCATTAATATAAATGTATTAAATAATTCAAGAGTGGGGAAAGAATCATATAGATTGAATCACACACTAATCGAATGGAACTCATGTGAAGATCAGTATTTGAAGAAACATGGTATCTAGTGTGCTGGTTGGGTTTAAAATAACTATATTGTTCATTATTTTAATCATTGTATGACGATGTTTATATATGTTGATGATATATTTTTTTATTTAATCTATTTTAGTGAATAAAAATCTCAATAATAGAATTGTTCAAGTTTCAAATGTTAATGATTGTTTAGATGATGCTTTTTAATGATTTCTATATTATCAAAAGAAATAATGTAAAATTTATTTATCAAAAAAATTATTATAATTTGTTGTTAATAAAATTTTTAATATTGGATTCCTAGGATATGTAATATTTAGTTTCAACCATTATTATATTTTAATGGAATTTTTATGTATAATGAGTCAATATCAAATAATATATGTTGATCATTGCATTTTTTTCAAAAATTTTAAAGGAAATAAATATTTTTTAACAACATTTCATGATGAATTATATCAACCTAATACAGATTAAATCCTCACATATGTATTTACGAAAATTATATGATATATTAAAAGAATTTTGTATTCTTGGTACCATGATAATAGAAATAAAAACACGACAAAGATAATAATTGTGTCAGTTCAATTGATGAAAAAAATTTATTATTATGTAGTGTATTGTTTAGTGAAGAGATTAATATTTCATGGTTGATTAAGGAAAAATGTGTGTTTCTCTACGAGCCACAAATTATGATTATATTACATTCATTCAAAAATTCATTTAATTATCAGGGATGAAGAAAAATTTTGATGAAATGAAAGTTTAATTTATGGATTCAATTAGAATATATTTTAACAATTCAAATTCTCTACATCCAGAAAAATTTATTCCCATAAATCAATAACCAATAACACATAAATCAAATATCACATTATAAAGGTGAAATCGAACTATAAGTTAGGGATATTAGAGTATGTTCCAACTGAATTTCAATTAGTAGACATTCCCATAATGGCACTATCTAAATATGTCTCTAAAAAAATCAATTAGCTCTCAATGTGATTTGAATATGATAACATGAATATTTTGGATGTCTAACACCATTTAGCTATGTTATATTGTGATTTTTTATACGTTTTGACCTATTTCATTCATATTTCAGTCTATAAAGGATACACATTTGGGTATTTTCATAAAAGAGGAGAAATATTGTTGACATATGAGGATAAATTGTTGTAATTATTAAAGGGTATAAAACATTGTTAGTTTTAAAAATAATATGATGCTAAATATGTTTTATAAATAAATATATATCCCAAAAGTATGACTTCTTTGTCATTCATAAAATTAGTTTGTATTTTTTTTGAGATTCTCTTCTTACAAGACACAATGTGTAAGTTATAAAAAATGAAATCAATCATACTCTTGTGTCATTAATGAATATGTATTGTCAAAAATGACTGGATTCATTGGTAAAAATATAGTACTAATATTATTTCTCATGTGGGTCATGGATCATGTAGGATATTATTTCACGATGTGTAAATTATTGGTTTCTATTTGGAGTCGTAAAGCACAAATGGTAGATAAAGAGTATGATTTTTTATTTTTTGTGAATAGAAGATTTTGATTAGTATTAATGAGTTTTCAATAAAACCATAACACTTACTATTGGAAAAAACCCACATGATTGAATTTCATAGCTTCTAGGTGGTTTTAATTATAAATATAGTATATATAAAAATTATATTCAAAAGATAATTTATAGAGGAAACATTTCACAGTGTATTTCAATTTTTTGGGACTTATACATATAAGTAATTAAAGATTATTTTTTAAAGTAATATTTTATGATATATTTAGTTTTTGTAATGTTAGGTTGAATACATTTATAACAAGGTCATGTTTAATGAATAATAATTCAATCCTATGTATAATGGGACAAACTATTAAGTGTGTGATTGTAAGTAGGAATGGAGAACACATAGATAACGTTGAATATGAGTATATATAGATATGGTGGATGGTGATTATATGGATTAAGTTACTACATATTTATTATGTGGATAAAAAGTATAATTAAATTACATAATCTAATAAAGGGATTTTATGGCGTGTGATGCCATGAAACAAAATTTATTTTGGGATGGGTTAAAAAGTAATTTTTATTAGTGGATTTATCAGAGCTTATTTCCAATAAAGTACAATTAATCATATTATTTACCAAGATATCAAATTAAGGGTGATAAAATGATCAAAATACTTATTTTGGTAGTTTTTAAGGGGTAAATATGATAATAATATTGTCATAAGGAAGATTCCAGAAGTTCATCCCATAATGATGGAGCTTATAGTAAACTGATTAATTTGTTGTTCAATTACATGAGGGGGATTACATGGTTAAAAATGATGTGTTTAGAAGGCTGTAGTTCATAAGGATTTTTTGTTTCATAGTGCATGTATGAATGATAACTGCCCTAATCTACATTGTTTGAGTATGTGATGGGTGTGTTATACAGAGGAGAGTTCCCATCCATGAGTGTTCAGTATAAAGTGAATAGTTTTTTAATGAATTCATTATCATGGAAGAACATTCCACATAGAAAAAAAATTCTCCGTGAATTCACTCATGTGGCATAGTGGATTTCATCTCTTTGGTCAACATGAAGTCTTATGACACACCCATTACAGTTTTAACTAAATCAAAATAGATATAGATCATTAAGTGGTTATTTTAGAGGAACATTTCACTCACTTATATAGAGATTAGTGATATTTGATGTTCTAAATGGTTGTATACAATGAGTATCATTGAATCTATTTGAAACCATGTAGGAAAAGTTCACAATAGTGGATTTGGAAACGACAATCTATTAACTTTCTATACACAATAGAATAGATAGGTTATAATGAAATGATATTAATTATTGTGACTCATGTCTTATTTAACATTAACATTTAAAAAATATATATATATACATATATATATATATATATATTGTCGTGAGAATATTATTGATGTAATTAATCGTTATAATAAAAAATTATTAAATGTGAGTATAATTAATTATTTCATACCTCGATTCACCAACATCAAGGTATTTCACAAAGTGGGGCCATCACATGCCCCACACAAATATTTTTTGACAAAACCATTCATAGATAAAATGAAATTAATGAATATATTAATGTAGAAATAAATTATTTAAACAAATATATCTTCCATAATAATCATCAATATAGTATGTCACCATGATCTATTGATAAAACCATTCAATATTAGAAATAAAATTAAAATAATTACCTTATCATATATTGGATCTTGGTTTCATGTCCTGTTATAGTGGAAGGTAAGTGGTGAAATATATATATCTAAAATCAAATACTAGTGTTGGGATACATGATGTCAAATATAAATCCTTTTGTGATAGAGTGATGCGTGTGTGTTGTTCGGTTGTGTATCATGGTAGGATTTAATGGTGGTTGGATATGTAACTAGTAGTATATAACATTAGGATTAATGTGAGGACACAAAAATAAACATAATATAATCCTGAGTTTTAGGATTAGAATTTATTCTCTTACATATAAAGATCGTTAGGGCGTACTCTTTTGGAGATTTACACCATAACCATTGAATAATAGTTATTATATCTCAATTTCGAGACTTCCACATATTAAACATTTTCCAAAAAGAAATCTATTATTAAGAAACATATTTTAATTTAATGACACATCTTCCCAATTTTCATCTTTCCCTCATCATTGTCTCAAACCACTACTAAAACCCTCAAAATAATAATTTAAGATATGGGATTGGTTAAAAAAGATTAATAGTGTCCATATATAAACATTAAAATAATACTCCTAGTATATTAATACATACACATGATTTGAATTTTCCAAAATTAAACATTGGTTCCAAATAAACATTTTTTTACCGAATATGTTAACTTTTATACCTAAAATATTACCACAATATATGTTATAATAATTTATAAACGAAAAAAATAAAACACATTAAGGATCATTTTTAGTAATGAAAAAACATAAGAAAATATATATTAAATAAATCAATCCATTTCACCCATAGAATGTAGCATATACATTACTTTAATCATAATCTCATGTAAAATCAAATTAGAGAATAACATGAAGAAAATGGAATCATAATTCTATAGAAACAAAGTAAATGTGAAAACAAAATTAAATAAAAATATGTTATGGATAACTTATAGGATTACATAACCTAGGGGACATAGACCCATATTTTATTAAGTATACTCTCTAATCTCATTCATATTTTCTAATAAGAAGAAAGCATTACAAAAAGAATTTCAATACAATATAGTAAAACACATCAAAACTAGTTCATGATTATGTGTGACACAAAAGGAAATAAATAATAAGTAAAAGACATAATAAATTCCATTGGTAAGAAATGGGTTTCACAATCCTTCTACATGTCATAATAAACATATATTTTTTGAAAAATGAATTTCATTAATAAACATAAGGTATATATTACACAATAAAAGAATGGGATATTAATATAGGTGTATATGTTATAGGATTATGATCATAATTTTGAATCATTACCTCACATTAATGATAGGTATATTGTGTGTTCTGGATAGAGAGTTCATAACACATTGAAAAGAGTTTTTCCTACAGATCCCTCTCACCAACAAACAAAGGATTTATATATTTAAAAATATCAATTCCGTTTTAATACCATTATGAAAATAAATATATAATTTAGAATAAGATTCTTATTTAAATAAAATATGTAATATAATAATGATATTAAAATATTAAATAATTTTATGGTGGTGATAAATGACGTAGATAACATATAAGTTAAAATAAATCATTTAATTTCGATTTTGAAAATATAGTAAAAAATATTATAATGATTATTTTTTAAAAATATTTTAATATACATAAAATTTTCATTGTAATTATTTTATTTATAAATTTTAACCTACTTAAAAAAATTAATGAATAAGTACATTGATGAAATATACACGTAAAATAATTATTTATATCTTTTAAATCTATGTTATTAATGTAATGTGGCAGTTAACTCGAGCGTGAATCATAAACCATGGTCATTATATTCCTAAAAAATAAATTATTTTTATTTATATACGTGGTTAATAAATATATTAATTTTCTTTATTTAATTTATTTAAATTATTATCATTTTATTTATAATTACCAATTCAATTTAATTAATGTTAAATGCTATGAGGATATTCATCCAATATATCTATAAAATTGGGATGACTATGTTCAGTGAGGTATGTTTTTTTAGTAAACTCAAAAATAATAACAATTATGTTATGATAAATTTTAATAATTAATTATAAATTAAAACCCAACCATGAGTGGTGGTTATGAAAAATGATTTATGTTAAAATAATGGATATGTTAGGTCATATATAAGCATGAGTAACATTTCAATTTTTCAATGATCATATTGGAATGAAGGTTACAATAATCGTTTTTAATAAATAATGATGATATTTTCACAACTGATATTAAATCTATTTGAATAAACTAATATATAGCAAAAATTTGTTGTATTTTATAATTTTATTTGATATTGATACGTTGAGGTGCCAGTCCACACATACACACCATCATCATTATAATATTTCAATGGTTATAATATTAATAAATTATATGTTATATTGACTGAACAAAATGTTTTGTATTCCATTAATATCCTATATATTCTATAAATAAATCATTACATGAATCCATGGGTGTATGTGATGGAAGACGAATTACATCAGTTTGTGACGTGGTGGACGTTTGTTCAAATGTATGATGGTTTTTTGACCGTTTGATGAAAGAGGGAAAAATATATGGGTAATGAAATAAAAATATTATCATCTCAGTATTTTCTGTAAATTAATAATTTTATATTATAATGGTATAAAATTATAAGATTTTATTTTATGAATAATTAAATATAATATATCTAGTTTAAATTTATACCCCTTTTTTGGAAAATCTCCCTTGTTGCACACCAATCCCTCTAAGGTTGGTATTATTCTTATAAAATTATTATTGAATTAGTGGTGGGATTTTTGAAAGATGAATCTTGATTATATTGGTCAATGTAAAAGTTTATAAATGTTTTAATAAAATAGGATAGGAGGTACCCATTTGTAAAAGATATAATAGGTAGTCATGGAATTCCATAAAATAATCAATTTAAATAAATAAATTATCAATGAAAAAAATCCTCCAAAAAAGAAATAATTCAAATATAAGATGATTATGGGTCTAAATAATATCATAAATTTATTTGTACATGTTTATATTAAGGTTTATCCTCAAATATTTATTTTATCTCATGTGATCCCCTTTTTGAAAATTACCATATTAAAAATGTTGCTACTTGTTAGGGGTCAATATATTTAATATAATGGATTTATTTCCATAAATGGGCTATTATTGATATTTTTTAAAAATATTATTCAAATTGATAAATATTATGGTTTTAGTAGTTTTCAATCACTTAATACAACATTGTTTATTATAAGATAACATTATTGTCATTTTTTGGAACTATTCATTTATATTGCCATCGATAAAATCATGAAAATAACATAATTTTAAAATAATACAGTCAAATATATTTAATTTTTATTTTTTATATAATTTATTTTAAACATAATAATTCAATGATTCTATATAACTTTTAATGTTTTTATAAACATTTAAATGTATTTATCAATTAATATAATAAATATTGTGTCGATGTTGCATAATCATTTAATAAAATTATTCAATCCCTAAAAATTAGAAATAAATTACCATGAAAAAAATAATTATTATTCAATTTAATAATTTATTACTTAACAATGTTATTATCATAATCAGAAAATACAATTGAAATTAAAAAGAAGAAGAATAATTTTTTTACTTTATCTTTTTCATAAATATTATAAATATTAAAATATTAAAAATATGTCACCATGTTTCAGTATTTGAAAAGAAATTGTGGAAAATGGATGAAATAAAATAATTAATCTTATAAGGGTAAATTATTATCATTTTCTAGTTCATATAATAATTTTATTAACCTTAAATACCTGATTAACCCTTTTCTATAGTGATTATTATTTACCACATTTACTATTCATAATGACTAAAAATAAAATTGACCCATTTTCCAAATTTAGACTTTCTAAATCCAAATATTGTGTCTAGTTTTCAAGATTAAATTTCTAGAAGTAATCATTTTTAATTACAAATAATATATATAAAATTTAATAATAAGTGTTTTGTTAGGAAAACATATTTTGATGAAATAACTTACATAATATTAACTATATGACTGCGAATCATCATTTAATGAGATTAAATTAAATGAAATATAAATATAATATATAAATTTGATTTTAATCATTATTTTGAATGGTTATTTTAATAAACTATAATATATAATCTTTATGAAAATAAATTTCGTTTCCCAGAGGCACAGTTTTTAACCATAAAATAATGTAATGCCAAAATAATTAAAAGTATCGTTTAAAATAAAATTTATATATCATTATAAATAAAATAGGTCTTGTAATTTTTTTTAAAAAGTTATAATGTGACTTTTTAACTTCATTTTTTAATGAAAATATATTACTATATATGAGAAATCATTAATTTTTACTAATCAAAAAAAAAAATTACTACATAAGAAACATAAAAATATTACTCATTATGTTATTTGGGATGTTATGTTTTAAAAATTGAATTCCTTTTAAATGAATAAATATTCATATTTTTTTATTTTTTATAATATTATTTATTCACCAATAGATATAAAAAATCATTTTTTTTGAATTTAGTATTAATATAGGTTATAATGACATTACAAAAACTGTACATTCTTCATATAAAATCTTTATAGATTTTTATATAAGTTTTTATTCTTATTCATACATCTACTTTTTATGGAAATGATATAATTAGACTGTTTTAATAATAATTTTTTTATAATAACTATGGGTTCATTTAAACATATTTGCCCATATAATGCATGTTTTCAATGAAATTTAATTTATTTAATGCGATATATATTCTAAAATAATGGGGTGTCAAATTATACCACAGATATATAAATTTATGTTGTTGAATATTATATTTGTCATCAATGGAAAAAAAAATTGAAAATAGATTTATTTAATACCATTCTTTGTTTAAAGAATAATAAATCTTTTTTCAACAGGGTAATGTGGGAAAACATAAATGTTACTAGTAATAAAAAATAATTACATTTTTATAAAGATAATATTGGTTGGATATTAAATTATATTCATTATAGTGGAAACTAATTTCAATGGTATAATAGAGAGTGATATAAATGATTGTCATTAGAATGTTAATAAGAAAAACTCCATTAATCAGTGAAGGATGATAATACCCTATATTAATATTAAATGAATTTAATAGGATATTTTTTTATTTCAATACCCTTTCCATATGTCTGAGGAATTAATATATTATCCATACTATGAAGATAAATAAATACACGTACATTAAAATTATAATTTATTCCATTATTAAAATTCACAAAAAAATATAGTAAATTAAAAAAACTATGGGTCTCTCTTAAGACATAACCACATAAAATAAATATATATCCATTATGACTCCATTCTATGAAATAAAATATACCAATAAAATGACCTATTAAATTCCAATATTTATGTTTTGATAGTTTCGAATATAAATTCTTCTCCGAAATCATATTTAGTATAGAATTAAATTTATTTTTCTTAAATACATTAGATCTAGGATAATTTTTAATTTTATCTATACAAACTATTGAAAGAAATTCAATTTATTAATTATTAACATATTAATTTACGATATAAAATAAATAGGAATTTTTTAAACCCCAAATCACCTCAAAAAAAAATTCATTATGCACTCACAAACTACAGAAATATCAATTTGAATGTTTATATTCTTCACCATTAGTTAGAAATATATAACTTAATTATTAATAAAAAAACAACTAGAGTCATTATACTATTAAATATATTATTGATTTGAGGTAGATTATTTTTATTTTATGGATCAAATAATTTAACTTCATACAATTGATGGAAAATCAAGATCTACAATCATCATTCTTAGGTAATTGAATTAGATATAACCATGGGAAAAATCTTATTGATATTAATTTCTATACACCCAAATAATATAACAAATTAATCAACTTTAAAAACTATATAGAATACATATGATATAATGCAGATGTGATTGGATTAATAAAAGGAATAAATAGATGAAGAACTTCACATCACTATTTAGTAGTAATATAGAGATTTCCTAAGATAAAATATATAATAAATAATTCACTATAACTTATAATTAAAATAAATTGTTATATTTTAATAATATATTAATTAACTTAGATAATTAACATTTCAATTCCACAAGGGTTTTCATAACTAGTCATTCCCAATTAGAATTTATTTCTCTTTCCACATGAAAGTTAAAAATATTTCCAACATGTGAAGTAAAGGTATTTTTACAATCAAAATAATAGAAACAGTCCTTGAAAATTTCTATCCAATTCATCCAAATTATGAAATAATACATGTTATTATCAATAACTAAGCGGTTCAAAATTATTTTCACATTACAAATCATAACGGTTTAATATGGAAAAGTAATCACCAAATCTATCATTTCCTTAAGAGATATCACAATATTTAATGAATAAATAATCAATCCACATGATCATTTAGCCTTTATAATACTCATAGATATAGAAATAAATGGGATTCACAGACATAAAAATATTATAATTATTAGAGTATAAGAAATAACAAAATTACATCTTATAATTCACATGTCCTACCTCAGATTACTTCCACACATTGTCAATGGAAAAATGATACCTTCAAAATTTTAAATAATAACCCTTCCTTGAATTATAAATAATAATTTTCTAATATTTATATATAAAATATTTTTATTTATCTGTATCCATCGTTGATATTTTTATGTATTTAGGCCGCTAACACAACCATTATTAGTGAGAAAGTTTTTGAAATATTTTTATCCCATGGTACTTTTATTGATTCGTGGACAAAATCTCATTAGTTTAATTATATTTCAGGTGTTCTATGATACCTCTCTAGTAAAAAAATATATCTCATCCATTCAAAAGATACCAATATCATTGACTTCTTCTAAATACATCTCTTCTATGTATCATCTCACTAATTCTTCAATCTGCTATAAAACTACATTAGTATTAGAAGATAAAGAAAATGATTCAAACATTTCAATCATAAAATATGTTTTAGAGATATATAAATTTTTATGCACACCATATAGGTAGGTCAATCAAGAAGTAGAATACTTAAATTAATCATAGGTAAATGTGGAATCTCAATACATCACAACATTATAATACCATTTTTTGAAATCATTTTTGAAAAATTAAAAGAATATGAAATGAGGAAAATATAATCTAACACTATATTGTTCACACAATGCATATATAAGAAGACTATAGATATCATTATATTCTATATTTATGAGCTGAACTAATGGATGAATGTTGTTTGGAATCAAATCAATGTCAAGTCCTCATACCCCATTTTTTTGACATCCATTCTCCACTAAAAAAACATTATTCATTAATCATTATGTTATGAACATTACTTTTGAGTTGTAAGGGTTATAAAAAAATTTTATAATGCAATTGATCCATTAAAACCAATCTACATATTCCTGAACTCTCCCATAAATCATAAAATGAACTGGATATGTTTTTTACAAACATCGACGGATGGTCCAACTGCTTAGGTCACCCATTATTTTTTATCATTTTAAGAGCTTCTTTTTCTTATACCTATGTATTCAAGTCTTATAAAAACTCTCTAAATTCTTAGATCCTATATTTTAATCTGGTTCCCCTATATGTTTTTCAGACCCTTCATCTAGAATATTCTCTATAGATGGTGGTATATTTATTACACAATAAGACAGATGAAAAATGAAATAATGAACAATAAAAAATTTTCTCATCCGAAACTAAAAGGAACAAAATAGAATATATCAATTATATATAAAATTGGACCTTTTCATTTATCATATTCAATAAACCAGATTACTAAAATCAAAAAAAATTAAAAATTAATAAATGATGACAATAATTTTGAAATCACCTTTTATACAAGACTTTTTTTTGTAAATTTGATGCATATTATTAAATATCTATGAATGTCTATCATAATGAATGTGCACACTAACAACAGCAACCCATAATGGGTGTAGAAATATATTTGGAATAAATGGCTAATGGAGTACAAGAAATTATCTAATGAAATGTAATAAATTAACTCCATAGAAACTAATGCCTCTATTTAAAGTGTTTAGTTATGAATTTTTAGGGATGTATCTTGATATCATACCATCTTATTTTCCATTACGTCAAAAATAATAAGACAAAATATTTAAAAAAAATTGACACAAATTTTGGATTTTGATGACTTATAATCCTCATTCAATAGGTAATAATATAGTCTTCATATGGAATTTGGAATTATCATTAATCTTCATAGGATGTAAACTAGTTCTAAGAGGTAAAGATAGTCATTCCAGAATGATTTACATCTAATAAAAACCATGTCATATAAGGCATTAATTATAAATTTATTCCATTTTTTAAATATATAATTTGAATAAAATATCATTTAAAACAAATATAAAACACAAAAAATATATTATAAAACAATATTAGGATTTATACCAACATGAAAACCAACTAATAGAGATAACCCTCTAGAAATGTTTATGGTCTGTCTACTCTTATAATTCCTGAAAAAACCCATCCTCAAAAATAATGATAAAAATTTAAAGATCCATTTATGCTGAACATTAAACCCATTAACATACCTAAATCATTACATTATAATTCTAGAATTGAATTTAGATATGTTGGAATGGGTGAGTATATAAATTCCCTATAGTATTTAACCATGTCACTCTCATGAAAACCCTTGAAAAAATTATTCCCTTCCACAAAACCATTGACATTAAAAATGGTTTCATAAAAATTTAAATGAAATAGTTAATCAGTCATAATAATTATACTATGATTGGTGTTATAATAAAGAAACTATTATTTTTTCAATGTATGTTAGTCCTTCTATTTTCCAACCCAAAATCAATCCTATTGAAAACCATTATAAACAAATGATCAATGTGAGATAAAAAATTATTTTATTACAAATTACTACCATTGATCGTTGAATAAAACTAGTAATGATCATCTCCAAACTATTTGTTTCATGGTTTAATATATCTCATAGTTCAGATTATAAAAATTATGGAACATCCCATAAATCACTGTTTCCTTACCCTTTAGTTTACACCCAACACCTCTTAATCATTTCTCATACAAAATGAATTGTATTTAAAAACTATTTTAATTTTCAAAAATATTTTTCCCAATCAAATCATGAATTTAAAATCATAAATTAATCCAATTTCAGATAAAAATAATACATTTCGAAAACAAAATGTTGAAACTAAAACCCATTGTTAAAAAAACTCTTAAATGTATTACTCAATTCAAATATAGTAAATAGTAATCAATGAAATCAATTTGGAGATATTTTTTATGTATACATGAAATAAAAAAATTGTCTTAAAATCACATCAAAAATATCCAAGGGAATTATAATCCTTCTAGTAGGTAAATAGGGAACCTATATTAGAAAATGAATACACACTGAGTTTGATATCACATATAAAAATTTTATACAAGTTATATGATCCTTGAATGGGAATATATATGAACTGGAAATAATTAATATTCCTTTTATCATCTATTATTAAAATTTAAAAAAACTATATTTACTATAAAGTGAAATATATATCTAGTGATTAATTAAATAGAAATACATAAATAAATATATCAAAGGATTCATAACACCATTGGGGAAGAATAGTAGATATGATTTGGATTCAATTAGATCTAAATAGAAAAGTATTTGTTTCAATGTGGAGAAATAAAATTTTATATATAAATCCCCTAAATTTATACTCTTTTGAGTTATGGAATTTTATGGGGCCTAGAAGAGAATAAATATGGATTTTAAAGCTAAAATACATAACTCAGTGATAGTTAAATGATTCTGAGGACCATGAATGACCTGTGAAATCCTCTCTTACCACATAGACTAGATTTTAAAATAATGTTCCATGGTACATGGGTTTTTAAATTGTTTTTCCACCCCTAGTCGCCTCACAATGATTAAATATGTCCATAAACGTAATCTTGACTCATTTCCTACTCCTAAAAATACTCTAAATTTACATAAAATATTAGAGAAACTCAATGTTGAACTCAACAATCATACTAATTAAATAATAAATAGCATTCATCATACTACATTCATAGAAAATATATGTAATAATTATTTAAAACACAATAGTTTTAAAATATTTTTAATGATTTATATATTAATCTGTAAGACTATCTTTTTAATGTTCATTGTTTGGTATTTGGTGGAATAATATATTTACATCACAAATCGAACTACATTTGAGATATTATGATCTTAAACCCAACATAACATTTTTTATCCCACCACTCTGAACCAACATCACATTATTCTTCATGTCATACTAAAAATGTGTTTATAAAGTGCCTACTCTTAAATAGATTCCAATTATTTATTAACCAAAATGTTATGTTTGTAACACCATGAGATTTTGGGAAATTTAATTCAAATAAATTTCTTCATTTAGAAATTCTATATTACATAGAACACTTTTTTTATCATGAGTTATATTCAACACAATGTTTTTCATATTTTTCAAATAATACAGAATATAGCTTGTGTTTAATGCAATATCATGCTTAAATAAAACACGACATAATATTAAAATATTATTATCTAATATGATAGTTATCACATAGAAATTTGAATAGTGGGTATGAATAGGGTATTTTAAAAAAAATATATGTTTACAAAATATATGAAATTTCTTGGTGACCAATTAATTAGAATTGGAAGTAAAATTTAATTGGAATGAAAAGGAAAATTATCCAAAAATTTTATTTTATGATCATAATATTTTTATGTAGAAGAAAATTAAAAAAATAACCCTTTAGGAATTATAATAATTATTTAAATATATTATATATTTTATATTAATCAGTTTTTTTTCTAGACATGATATAAAAAAGTCCATTTTATGCATAAAATTGTATTTTTTTCAAAAAAGCATTTCATCCCCTTTTTATATTGAACATCATTTTAGATAAATTTATACAAGGTTATAAATAATATTTGTAAAAAATTAAATTCATTCATCAATATAAATACAAATACTATCTTAGGGTTTTTTTGGATATTTCGAAAATGTTTCATTTTTTAATGAATATTAAAAAATATTTATTTTCCTAAAACACTGCCTTTTCGTTTAAAATTCACCATAATTTTATTTTAATGTATAATTACTTACGTTATAAATTATTTTATCCAAATTAGTTCATTAGAATCAATTGAATACTTAAAATGGGTTTAATCATATTGTACAATTTTGACCGTTTTCTCTTTAATACCCTGTTTTTCATCACATACGTGGGATTAATTCTAAATTATATTTTTCAATTTATGTTAATGGAATTTCAAAAATTGGATTTCTTATTTGGTGTTAGAATAATTTATAATTTATAATTAGTTCATCATAATTGTTATCCAAATTGAATGGAGAAAATCGTAATAAAATATTAAATATGGTTATTGTAAAAGTATGTTCACAAGGTAGTTAATCATTAAATATATTTGTCAAATATTCCTATAAACCTATATTAAAAATATTTTATTTACTTATTTCTACCATGTAATTTTTATGGGTATAATATGATCAATTTGGACCATTTTCCAGATTCAAAATATTGGACCACATATTTCTTTTCAAAAATACCATGTCTATCCTCTCACCCATATATATAAGACCACCCCACTTCCATATTCCTAACACCATAAAACATATAAGTATCAAAATATAAAAACCAAAATAACATAAATAATACCCTACAATAATTTTATAATCATATTTTTTTAAAATAAATCATCTGAAGGATTATGGTGAAAACCTATGGAGGATACCCAAAGAAGTGGTAATGTAAATCAATGAACGTTTTTTCATTTATACAACCACAAAGGTATAATGTTAATATAAAAAGAATATATAATAATAATAACATCATAAATATTCTGATATTAATTAAAATTAAAGTCATGGACTAAAATCATATCAATTTCCATTAAATGGGTTTTGAAACTATCGCTTACGCATATGAAGGACTACTGCCTCTCGAACCAAGGTCATCTGTTTCTCCACTACCTATTCTTAAGGATGGAAAAAAATATGGATTTTTTGTTTTTATATGGAATATATTATATTTATTATGTTATTATGATTTCTTAATTATTATATCAGACAAACCATTATGATCTCCATTTTTTCAGAATGTGATAAATTCACTCTTCTGTAAGATGGACTATTTCCCACAAAATGATGTGATTCATTCAAGAGTTACATAGAAAGAATTATGGATGGGTTTAATTATCATAATTGATAAATATGAAATAAAAATAAAAGTTTCAAAATAATTCATATATATGGATTTAATTTCATTTAAACCAGCTAGATAATAATTACAACATTCATGCATAAGTATGCCCTACCATCTCCAAGTACAATGTATTTAATTTTCTATCAATGTATTTTATGGATTAATATGGATAATTATATAATGAATATATATCATATTTATATAACAGACTATATTCTGGAAATTATTAGAACATTATATATGTAATGTGTCCCAGAAATAACAAGTTAAAACATTGGAAAAAACAAAGCAGTTATTGTATGAAAAGTGAAGTTAACACAAAATTATCAATAAATATGTAATACAAGGTCCTCAAAATTTAAAAGTTTTTTGATATTATAATCAATGTTCCTTAATAGAGGTATTAAAAAAGTTATATTTTTCATATATGATGCTTGAAGATGTATAATGTAATTCAATATGTAAGGCAATGGATTTACGTCTTACTTTTTACTTTTATGAGGCTGATGCCATATTCAGCACTAATTTCATTAATTTGTTGTTTATAATTTCATGGAATAAATTTATGTTGTTTATAATTAAATTTATATTTATTACCATATCAATATAAGGATCCTTATATCAAGGGGTGTACGGATCAAATTTTAAAAAAATCAATAAGTTATTTACTTCTCAGTTTTCTTTCTTTGGAAAAAATGTTATGGTTTGGAACTATATTTATCTTGAGGCACATATTATTCCACTTTTACATGTTATATCCATAATATCCATATATTTATAATATAATCTATTTAATTTAATGTTATCCTTTCATGGGTAATACAATAAAATGTTACCAAATATTTAAGTCTCGTACACTACAATCTCATTATTTATTATTAATTTTTATAATTAAGTCAAAAAAGGTTAAATTTTATGATTTAATTCCCAGTAAGCACGTGAATTTGATGATCAACAATTTATACATGATGTGATCATGTAATAGTGCTATTTTTATTCTCTTTAGTATTAATAAAAATTAATAAAATTAATTTTTATAATATTTAATGTTATTCCCCTTTCCGGTTGAAAATCAATTATATTGAAGAACAATGTCTTTTAAGAAAATTACAATTAATTTTTTTTATTAAGACAATTTTTTTAGAACAGATTCAAAAAAAAAATTTATTTCTATATAATGTTTTTGAAAGAATCATCATGTTGTTTTCTAAAACAATATCTATTTGGTTTTGTCAAAAATGATAAAATAATATGTGTTTTTAAGAGGCATGAAATGTATAATAATAATGACATTCATTACCATGAAATATTAAATTATTAACATTAATCTTTCTAATGTACACTCAAAATTATTGTTTAAAATATTAATTGTTGAATTTATAGATATGGAATAAATTATTTTGAAATAAAAACTATTTTGAAGATGTTTTATGTTTTAATAAGTGTTTTAAAAATATAAAATAATATTTCATCTTGAAATGCTTTTAATAAATTTTAAATATTAAAATAATATTTTCATGTCTATTTTTAATGAAAAGTATTTTAAAAATGTTTCTTTTTGAAATTGTATTTTCATAGATAAGTTGTATTCCCCAGAAATTAATTTATGTGATTTTTCATTCAATATTATTCTTTATCTTGAATAAAATCCTTAGAGGTTACTTATTCATTAATATTGACATAAAACAAGGTTACAATCAATATTCATTCATTGAATTTTTTAGATTATCATTTCATAAATTTTATGAAACATGTTTCTCTTCCACATGTTATACCATGATAATGTTCCTATAAAACAAGTTTTTTTACATGGTTTATTATTTGATGAAATAATAAAATTATTATGAAACCATCCTATTTTTCTTTTGGGTATGATATGATTTACTATTTAAAAAATCCATTTCATTTACTGGGTTTTTATTTGATTACTGTTTGATATATTTTATATTAGATAAATATAGTTTTCACTATGAGAAAGGTGGGACCAATAAATATCCTTTCAATGCATTGGGTATAGATTTATATATCATTAGACAAAATTCACTAGAACGGGGAGGGGTGAAATATGTTCCGTAAAACAAGGATAAATTTGGACATTAACAATGATTAGTGAGGGACTTCATAGGATATATAGCCTTGGGTGTGAGGCTGCACTTCGATTGTGGGTTGGGGAGTGAAAATTTTACCTTATAAGAAAAAGGATTCCTCAATGGATGGAGGTCTGTCCCAATAAATAGGTGTAGTATCTTATGTAACTATGTACAATATTTCTATGTTTTATAACATTATTATTTAATTATAGGTCATTTTCTATGATATATTTATGATTAATGAATCATAAGCTTCCACTATTCTTTACATAAATCAGGTTTTTTTTCATCTATATGTAGGTCACAGTTTTCAAATGTCACGTTAATGTATTCATAATATAGTCCTCTATTTATAAATAATTACATAACATATTTACTCTTATTGGACATCTAAGATCAGCCTTCATTATATTTCTTTTCCTAGGACTGTGAAGAAACATTTATGCAGTGTATGTTAGTGATTATTGCTATAGGGGACAATATTTAAGGTGACATTTAAAATAATTCACCTGATTTTATTATTATGTTGCTAGTATCTAAAGGAATTTAATTATTATGGTACTTAGAAATGTGTTTATGTAATGTAAGAAAAATTCAAAAAAAAAAACAATTTAATCTCCATTTATGAGAATCTATGGGTTCAATTATTGGAATCAGAAAATAAATTTCCACCTTTGTATACTATTATTAGATTATACTAGTGTGATTCTTATGGATGTTTCTAGGTATATGTTCATGGATTTCTCTTAGAATAAGTTTGTGGATGACATAATGTATATTAGAATTTCCTATAATTTTGGTAGAAGGTAGAGTGAGTGGTTTCTCTGAAATTTCATATCCTTCTTAATAAAACATGTGGATGTGGATCTAAAATATATTTATCAGGTGTAAAAAATATAAAAACACTATATTAATCTTGACTCAATCAAAAAGTGGTGCACGAAAACAGGCCTTTCTATACACACTGTTTTAATATTCTGGAGGATACGATTTGAAAATGAAAAAAATCATTAAAAACCATCATGAATGGTCAAATTTATGATGATGGTGAATAACCTACGACAAACCTATGGTGTCATAGAATAAATAGAAGGTGACATGATTCAGACCTCCTAATATTTTTTTTGAATATGTGATATTCCATTATGAATATTGTAGGAAACACTATTCTTTTTAGTCGAACAGAATGATGGGAACCATAAAAAAGACTAGGTTAATATTCTATGTGATATAAAAATTTATGATCAGTCTCCTTATGTGATGATGACTGGAGTAAAATTTATTGTGGTTACACATAATCCGTTTTCATTTTTCATGATTAACAATATAAATCATAAGTTACTCTCAGAATCCCCAATGATGATAATGATAGTTTTAAATGAGAGATCAGTTAGTGGAGACTATATAAGAATGATGTATCAATTTTTTATGTGTTAAGAACATGATAAGAAACACACAATTGGATGTCTTAGAGGAATATAAATATGTTTTGTCAATCGAAAAGGATAGTATAAATAATGTAAATGAACATGGAAAATGAAATGTGGGTTTAATGAAATAGACCAGAATAATATTCTCTATAATATATTTCTAATATAAAATTATTTAAATGTTTAAATTAGGAGAATTTTGATGATTAATTTCCTAAGGGAAAATATCGTGATGTGAATTAGAATGATTTCTTGAGTAATGGTTATTTATCTTATGAAGAAGATACACTAGATGATATATGAAAGTGAAGATGTATTATGAATACTTAGAGGAATCCTTGATAATGTATTAAGAATGAGGTGTAATAATATAAGTGTTTATGTCTGAGAGTGCAAGAACTGTGAATTAGATACTGATAGATAAGTATATGGTTTTCATTAAAGATTTGGACGAATGTGATTAATGGTACTGATGGACTAGAAAATTTATTTAATAGAATGGTGAAATTTTTATTTTTGGAAGACAACCCATAATATGTTCTAGATTACAAGATAAGGATTTTGTAATTAATAGATGATGTATATGAAAAATGTAAATTACATAGTACTAGTAACCTTCGAATTGAGTAATGATTTTTTGAAAAGATGGTTTATTCTCTATTTGACATTGTTTTACAGGAAATTTGGATTTATGTATTTTATCCAATAATATGTCTTTTATTTTAAAAAATAACGAATCATTCATGTTTTCAATAATGTATTATTTTAATTCATGTCATTACCACTTTACATGAGATTATATTATGTAATAAAAAGAAAAAATAAAATTACACATCACACTATATATAGATCACATTATTCATTGGTTCCTCAGGAATAACAATTCACCATTATTTATTATACTATGAGATCAATTAAAAATTTTTCAAGGGACAACCAAGGGGTATGATTGTTCTTATCAAAATATGATCAAATTATGACCATATATCTTCTTGTAAAAAATATAAATCTTTAAGAAATTCATATTTAAATAAATTATTTCTTATTATCATAATTTTTATTATATAATTGACCTTTTATAGGCTTAATAAATTTATGGAATTATGGGAATTAACATTCCACTGCCATTTCCTCTATTAGTCTCCTTCAGTATTTGGGAATTTGATTTCTCATCTATGTATATGTTATCACTTTCCAAATATTATCTCTTATTTGGAATAATATAATGTGTAATTATAGATTAATTTCTAACATATATTTAACATTTCTTAAAAGATGTTTTATTAACCATTTTTTTGATTCCAGTTGCAATTAAGGAATATTCAATTGTTAATCATTTGATTAGTGAGATGAATTTATAGGAAAATATTTGTATTAAGTGTCGTAGAATGTATCCACATGATATTTTTTGATCTTTTTTTTAAAATATATTTAATATTTTTGATATTATACCTTAAAAATGACACTATTTTTATATAGTTTTACATGGAACACCTTATTGGTCTTTTGTTAGATGCATTACTGTGATTATCTTGTGATATAAAAAACATCATTATTAAATAAAATGTGAAATACTATAAAACTATTATTATTTAATAGGTTAGTTATCACTTTTTCATTATAATTGATGGTATTATTATAATTTTCTTAAATTAAAAAAATATGGTATACACATAAAGAATGATGTCTATGGTGTCTAATTAATTAGAAATTTAAATAATAATTATTTTAAAATAAATGTAAATTTTATAATGGAAAAAATATTATATGAACATATGTGTGTTTTATAAAAAAAATTAAACAAATTAACTCTATGTTAATAATTTTAATTAAATTTAAATATTAATTATTCAATGAATTGTTTTAAATTAATCCAATGATGTTTCTATAGATGAGATTAAAATAGATCCAATTTTAATTTTAGAATTGTATTTTTTTCAAAATAAATTGTTCGGTATCTGTTTCATGGTGGTAAAAATTTTAAAACTATTTCTGAAACATTTATAAAATTTTTTTAAAAAATAAAATTAATTTTTAAAATATACTAAAATTATCTCTGGGTGAATTTATGGATTTTTCGAAATTTTTTATTTTTCAATGATTAGAAAAAAATGATGAATTATAAATGAAATATACCTTTTATTTATATTATTACTATTGTAAAAATATATTTTAGATTGATTTATTAATGTATAATTATTTCAATTATAAATATATTAATCCATTTTATTTCATTAGAATAAATTTCATATTGAAATAATATATACGTACATTGTGATCATTTTAAAAAATCTTTATAAACTCACATTCTCATCAAGTCAACGAGATTAATTTTAAATTAAAAATTTCAAATTATGTGAATTTAATTTGAAAAAAATGGATTCAGTGATTCAAATCATCATAATATAAAATTTATAATAAGGATTAAGAATGTTTTTAACTAGAATGAATAGTAAAAATAGTAAAAAAATTAGTGCTGTTCTGGTAATTTTTTTAATAGGGCTATAAAACTAAAAGGTATAGGGGATAAATTTACATATAAACATATTAAGAAATATTTTCTTGACATATTTAAAACTATCATATCTATGGTTTCAATTTGTGTAATGTTTACCCCTTTCCATATGAAAAATGTTATGGCATTTTTTTCTGTTCAAAAATTTGTATTGTGTACTCTCCCACACTTATAATATGTTAGAGAAAATAATCATTTCCTAAAACATTTAAACCAATAAAAATACCAAATAATTTCGAAAATCACATCCTAATTTCAATCATATCATCTTGAAGCCTTATTTTCTTCATTAATCCATCTTAGAATGACTTGTAGTGAAAAAGTATTGTTTACAATTGAAGAATAGATAACAATAATAATTGAGGGTTTTTTTTATTTCATCCACCACCCCATTAAATTATTATTATAAAATGATTCTATAATAACTTCATTGTCTTACATATACTGATATTTTATTCTATTAAGGGATTGACCTATAACTATCTCCACTTGCATTAAATGGTTTATGAAATCATCGATCCTGTGTTTGGAGGACCAACACCACATGAAACATTGACATTCATTTCTCCATTTCCACCTTTCAAGAATAAAATTTTTATTGAATTTTATTTTCCATGTATTATTTTTTATATTATATGGATTAGGTTTGAAACTAGGCACTAAGGCAACGTGTGATTATGAGGTCTATAGAGCCTATATTAAATGATTAAAGTATATTAAATATATTAAATATTATAGACATGTAATTTTCCAAAATAATATGGAATAACAACCTAATAGGGGTTTTGATAAGAAATAATAGATTACCATTGATTTAATTAAATGGGTTTTATATTAGGTATGAAATTACCATTATTGGTCGATGGTGGTTGTCAAATAGTTGTCAAGCGCCTAAAATAAATGAATAGATATTTTTTTCATTAATGAATTGACCTAAATTATATTCTATTATAATTTATTCATGGTTATTTTTCATGGTTAACCAAACACACCTAAAATTATAGGGAATACTTTTAGATCTTTAGAAGAATCCTTTGAAAATAATGATGTATTGGGACCAAATCGAGGGTTGTTGTGCTAAATGAGTTCATAGATCACTTCAGTTAGGGAAATACAGAACCATTCTTTATAAAAAATCAATAAAAAATCATTATAAAATGGTGAATTTTTGTTTTTCCATCATGTTGTTTTATCCCTGTCCAATAAAAATTAGTTCCCTTAAAAAAATTTATTCACACATTGAAGATAGATTAAATTCATGGTGTTAATTTTTTTATTGTTTCTACTAGTCCCTTGTGAGAATTATTATATAAAACATAATCATGCATGAATGAAATGATTTTGAGGTTCATTTCTCACTATTTATGGATTATGGATTTATATACCCCTTCACTACACATTCATTGCGGGCAATTTCCATAGAATTTTGTTTAATGAATATTGTGTATTCAAATGTTTTGTGCAAGTTATTTAGTGTAACAAATCAATACAATGGGTGTGGTTCATGATCTATGATAATATAAAGGTTTTATTATTTAATGGGATTATTAGTTGTGGATCATAATATATTTTTAGTTCTCGTTCTTTTGTGATTTGATGTGTGGTAGATATATATGGGATGCCGATGATGTTTTCTAAAAATATCTTGAATCGAAACCCAAAAATCAATGTTGGAAAAGGTTGTACATACCCCAAATTGTGTTTCTACAAATTGATGGAGGCTCATGAAATTCTCATAATGAAATTGATGAAGATCATCATGGTTATGGAAAATTCCATAACACACGATCTGTATTTCAACACTACACACCGTGTGGGACCCCATGATATGGCTCTAGGGTTTCCCATATTGTAAAATACCACATTTTTTGTTAATCTATCACACACCCTCTCAATCAAGCACAATGAGTGTTGAAATTTACTGATGTCCTATACTGTACCTAAGAGGGAACACAGACAAAGGTATGAGTACATGAGCTCAGACACACTATGTACTCGGATACATATACAACCAGTTGAAGATATGTATAACCATGTATACATAGGATGGTAAACTAGCATAAGGAATGGTACACAGTAATGTAAATATTGAATGTGGAAGGATTTAGGAAATAAATTCCCATTGTGTACTATTCCTACACACCATGTACAAGGATATTTCCATTCTGTGTGAGGATTTACCACATTGGAAGACTAGGGGTTCATTAAACACATTTTGTACACCTAGAACACTACATGTAACCCCATTGTGGATGTTTCATTACATTTATTTATCCATTTCAGTCCATTCATGGTTTAGTATGTTCCCTTAGTTCATTTCCTACAGTGTAGAGCATTGTATTACTTCAACATCTAAGGATTTTATACCCCGCAATAGGATGAGTCTTAGATAGGGTATGTGATGTCTCCCATTAGTGATGGGTTTCACCCCATTTCGATGTATCATCATGTTTTAAGAGTAATGGATTTTTCTCTAGTGAAAAAAATGATCATCAACTCTTGGATGATTATATCTGGTGATATAATGGCTTGTGGTGTAGATTCTCCCAGAACCAACATTTCTTCGAAAATAATCCTATCACTGGTAGTTCGTTGTGACTCTCTTGTGGCATAGTGTCCTTTCTGAGTATATATGGTTTTTCCTCTAGTTTTTATTTATTATTATATTAATGATATAATATTAATAATTTATTCTTCATTTTTATTATTTTTTTGTCAACCAATCGGTATTATTACACTCTTCCCTTCATGGGTTCTACCTACGCATGTCTTATCTTATGCCGAAGAAACTGAATTTGACATTATCATGGGATGAAAATGTGTGGGAGGAGCATATCTTGATCTGGAATTCCTGAGAATTTTTTTATGATCTTTATATAAATCCTTTACCTTATAGAATTTTGGACTCTATACTGTTTTTTTATGTCCTTGTATTTTACCACAATATTTCATGGAGTAATCAATTATTATACTCCATTCATGGGAGCCTAAAAGTATGGATGCATTATTTTCAGTTCTATTAAAATTGATAAATTTATGAACTTAGATATTTTAGATTTTGAATCTATATTAGGATAACTTCCCATATATGAGGTAAATTTCTACTCGATAATGATTTCGATCCCCAGACCTGTTGGAGGCGAGCATGGGGTAGTCTCTGGTCGGACCCTAGTGGGTTAGGTTGTGATAGAAATAATAATGGATTTACTGTTAATATATTGTGTATATATATATATATTTATATTATTTTTATCTTATTATGATTATGAAATTATTATGTCACACATACCATTATACTCAACATATATTGGGAACAAGATAATGTCGTTTGGGAGTTCGGTGGACTACCGCCTCACAAAGCGATGCGATTAATTAACTATTAACATGTAATATATTAAGGAAGGTGTCATGAAAATATGTGATATATATGAAATATAAAATATTCAATAATGATAATTTATTTATATACCATAGTTTCCTTTCTTTAAATATGATACGAAAAATGGAAACAATGTTCTTATGTTCGTATGACCCATTGTTTTTAAGAATGGTGTATTTTATTTCCATTAACTGAATTTTAGTTATTATAATGAATTCATATATACATAATCTATTTAAAAAATATAATAAGGATTATTTATTAGAGATTATTAAACAATTATTGATGTGTTAGGATAATGAAATAACATGTTAAGACATTAGTGAAAAAACAAAGTATGTATTGAATGAAAAGTTTCATTAATAAAAATTTGTTAATAATTTGGAAATAAAAGGACATAAGAAATTCATATGATGTATTATATATATAAATATGGTTCTATAATGTTTTTATAATATACTACTATTAATTTTATATATTTTTTAATGGGAACAATAAAATTCATGACATAATGTAAGGGATTCACATTTCACAATTTAATTCTATGAGACGCATGCATATTCACCACCAATTTCATTTATGTAGCAATTATAATGGTAATAATAGTATTTTATTATAGGTATTCTAATGATTTTTTGTATTTACATATCCATTTTATGATCCCTCTTGCATGGGATTTATAATTTAGATGATAAAAATCGATAAAGCAAATTTGACTCAATTTTCCCTTTGTGGCTCATAGGTATTGTTGTGCCCCTAGAATATTATTGGAGGTGTACATACATCCCCATTGACATGATACATGATGAATCTACAAGATTTAATTATTTTATTTTTTTCATTTAGATTTAGTATTTCAGGAGTATTTTTATTCAAATTTACTATAGAGGTGGGCACATTAAGTTATAATATCATCTTTAATTAGAATTGTTTATGATTAAGTATAAAAAATTTAAATCATATAATATGACTAAAAATACACTCATAAATTTTGAATTTTTTTTTAAAAATCAAACTTTACTTCCTTTTTCATTTAAAAATAAATTTCCTTCTTAAACCAGGTTTTTAGAAAATGTTTTCAAAAAATAGTTATTCTTGTATAATTTTTAATGATATTCTTAACCATTTTATAATTTGTTTTAAAATGATATAATATAAATATTCATGTAAATTTCCAAAACAACTCACATATTTTGTTATATTGATTATATTAATTGAAACATGATTCATTTTTCGTTGGTAGTCCTATGATGAATTGGTGGAATAATTTTGAAACATATCAATTTTTTACAAGTTATAATGTGATGAAATGTTTATAAAATCCATTTAAAATAAAGAATTATGATATCCTGATGTATTTAATATCTTCTGGTACACATAAATTTTTATTTCATTATGATATATAAGATAAATATATATCTTTCCATTATACTAAGTGATAATTGGTATCTCATTAGATAGATAATACTAGAATAGAGATTGAACCATGTTCTATAAGACATATATGAATTGTGGAGTTAACCCATTTCAAGAAGTGAATTTTCTCAATATGATGGTCTTGGGAGTGAACCATTACTAATATTATGGTTCCTGAAGTGAACTTCTTCCACACCGAGGAAAACGATGCCACTATGGATGGTGGTTTGTACCCCAAGGTGGGGATTCCACATATATTCCAATGATATATAATTGTATGTTTTATGTCAATTTCATTATTTTAAAGATAATTTTATTAGATTTATTTATGATTCATGTCTTCTATGATGCCAATATTAATACCATGATTCATGATTATGATCTTTGATAGAAAGGGTATGTTTTTCAAATGTCAGGATCATGTTATCAAACCCACATGATCATTTATGCTTATGAATATTCATTTTTTACCCTTAAATAAGCATCTAATGTTACGATTTCATGTGTTTCCAGTCACCTAGTAATGATGAATGGATTATATAGTGTTTTTTTAATTGTACTAATTGGGAGATCTTTATTGGATCCATTTAAAATAGTTCACTAAATTAGATGATTGTGTTCCTAGTCATCAATGTAATTAAACTATTATGATTCTTAGGTTCAGTTTTGTGTAATTTAATTAATTTTCTTTTAAAAATATATAATGTACTTATATAAAAAACTGATGTCACTATAAATTTACACCTTAAAGTACTAATTTAAAAATTCATTTTTAGTATTATAATCAACCTATACATTTCTCCAATCCATTAATAAATATATGTATAAAATAATTCCATGTTTACCGTAACATACTTCTAACTTCAAACACTTCCTCGTATTTAGTCGAATATTTTTATGCTTCCCTACTACCTCCGCTCTTTAAGATCTTCTCCAACATTAAAAAAACATGTTTTATCTTCATATTGTAACACCTTCGATCCATGGGATTTATCATTTATTAAAAATAACTAATCAATAAATATTCAAAATGTTTTAGGAACAAAAGAAGTAGTGGGGATGAATATCCCCCTATAATATTTCTATTTAACCTAAAAAATTATTGTTTATCCTCTAATATGATTATGACACATAAAATATAAATATTTATCTTAAAAAATATATTTTTTTTTGGATTTTATCCATTTTGACCAATCATGTCACCTACACCGTCATCAATCATGTAAACATTATCTTTTCCTTCTGAATCCTAATTTTAATTCATACAGTGATATCCCCACAAATTCCAAAATTAACAAATATTTCTCTTGATTTCTCATATGGTAGAATTATTTATTCAACTTATTTAAATAATTTCCACTTCATATAATAATTTATAGCTATTTACTCTATCAATAGCCCTAACAGAGGAGGTGGATTATCTTTAATTATTTCAATAAGACTTTTTTGGATAATTGATTAATTAAGAACAGATCATCACCTGGATTTATAAATTTTTTCAATATTTTAGGAATAATAAAATATTTCATTATTTTAATTTAATCCTATTCAAAAAAATAATGTCAAATTTATATTTAATAAAAGAAAATATATATCATTGATAATTGACAAGAATTATATTAATAAAAAAGAATGTCACCGATATCATAAATAATAATAATGACAATTAATTTCTATTATGATGTGTAATATATAAATATCATTTCATAAATAAGTTAAATTGTTTTATGTTCTATAACAATTCATTTCACATGTCACCATTCTAAAAACACAATATATGTAGTTTCGCGAAACCACTACTAATCATATATATTATATTATATAAATAAATATTTACTAAATTTATATTAATATATATTTATTATATTAATAATTCAATCAAGATATGAATAACCCTATATAATTATCAAACATTTTAAAATGAAATATTCATTAATTAAATTAAATATTTATATTCACTAGACATATAAATAATAATTTATTTTATACCCATCATTTACAACTAAATAAATAAATATTATATTCACTCATCTTTTAAATAAATCATATATTTATTTATCTTTTTAATAAATAAGATATCAAATTTAATTAACATATACTGGGGGCCAATAATCCTATGTTTTAATTTTCGGTCCAAATGACATGAATAATTATTTTTCTCTAAAATTATAATAAATTTATTTATAATAAATAGTTTCTAATGAATCCAATGTTATTTTAAATACACTTATTTTCTTACCCTCTATTTAAACTAATAAATTAATTTTTTTCATCCCAAAGTACATGAGAAGTATCCTGGAATACAGAATGTTCACTAAAAATTGATTCAATTTAATGAAATCCCCCTAGGATCACTAATATGTAATTACATCTTTTTTATTGACCAACATCTCATCAGACAATATTCAATCATTTTCCATAATCTTTTATGCTTGACCTATCATTATTTGACATTCCTAATGGAAGGTGTATATAAAAAACAATGAAAATTTATTTACATTGAGTAAATTAATCTCAAACAGTCATATAGTAATATATTCATCGATATTTATAAACCTAAAACCCACTAATTTATTAAATTAATGTCATATTAGTTATGATACATGGAATTTATACAACCTCATCATGATAATAAGTAGTAACCATTATCATACATATATCATTGAACATAGTTTAAAATAGACAATACAATTCATCTAAATTCTATAGATCAATTCATAATATCACATATAGGAATTCCAATGACACATATAATATGAGAAATTTTTATTGACAGGTAGGTCAAATTGAGCATCATTCTAAGATATCTCTACGTTTCACAATAATGAGAATAATATTAAATTATTATTATTCACAAACACTTGATTGTCCCTATCAATCCTTTTACTGTATCTATGGTGTTTATAAAGAATTATATATATTATTTTAAAAACATTTCATGGAACTTGGAGGTTTTCATTATAGTAGAGAACAATTATAACAATTTTATGAAAATATAATACTATATTAAATTTTCTTCATTATTGACATATAGAAGAATAATCTATTTGAGTAAAATATAATTACTGTATAAATACATAATTTATTAAATAAAGGTATAGAATTCATTTGATAAGGGAAACCAACTCGGATAAACTATAATTTTTTATAGATCAAACTATTAACACCTCTCATCTTTTTATCCCACTCAAGATATCCAAAATACTAATTATTTTTTAATTTTGTCTCTAGGATTGACACATTTCATATTAAAGATACATTACTAAATACTACATCATCTTCCTATGAAAACGTTTTCTCCTAATAACATTTATAATATATATACATATTAATGTATCATCATCCAAAAATGACATATTTATATATAAAAAATAATTTTTTAGAAAAAAAACTAAGAGTTACATTGTGTTTTATTTGTCAAGACTCTATCATTATCTTAACTTTGATATTTGATACATATTATCATTATAAAAACATAACATATATAACATACTAACAATTTATTTAACTTATACACATTATAATAATATTTCCATTTTAAAAATCATGTATCTTATGATAGTTTTTTAAAATTATTAATACAATCCACCATTATTGTAATACTACATTGAATGACATAAATGGTGTATCTTCTTTTTGAATCCATATGGAAGCAACAATTTCCATTTTTATGTGACATGGGAAATAATACCCTCTTTATTATTTTATCTTGTATATTTTAGTACATTGTCAATGTATGTACATAGAGTTAGATTAAATAGGCAATTAGATCTATAATTGAAGATATTGTTCTGTAGTGGTAATTCTCATTTTTTATGTGTTCATGGAAAAAACATTATTTTAAAAAATATAAATTACTATATGTTTAGTGATATTGTCCATTTGTAATATGTACTTGAATAATAATGCTATGATAAATCTTGAACTCCCATGAGATTTACATAGAACATATATATTTAATATATTCTTATTGTATAAGAGTTTTTTATCCTCTAGGATTTTTGAGTCAAATTCCTTGGTAATAAGAAAACATTGTATCTTATGTTCTCTATAATCCCTTCTTAACTTATTGAGGAAGTTTTTTTCTTTTGATATACAACCCCACAAATTTTTTTTATTTTTACATTCTTATTCCAACTCACGTGTATCTATAACACCAAATTTACTAATTTATATATTTATACTAATATATGTTATATATATATAATTTATTTAATGATATAATATTATAACTCTAGGATTATTTAACGATGCGCGTTTTCCAGGTGTTTCTCCTATGTTTCTAGGTATATCATTACAAAATACATATAATTTATATACATCTATATACAATATCCATGGTTTTGTTTTAGTTATATAACATTTATTAGAACTCACTTATAACCATGTATAGGATTATATATTATGTGGTTATTTCCCAATTTTTCATGCATGTTAATGGGACGATTATAGAAAAAATTCATGATAAAAGTTCAATGAATTCATGGTAAATTTATTCACAACATTACACAAATTATAGTTTTCCTATTTCCATATAATGTTTATTATTTACATAATAATTATTTTTCATTTTAACTTATTGTAATCTTATTTACATTTTAATAAATAGACATGTGTATATATACTTATAAAATCAATAAAATTATGGAATGTTTATAATCCCCAACTGATTATTTTCAATTGGATACAAATTTATTTCGAAAATATTATCTATCAATTCATTTATATATTTAAATAATTTTTTAAATTTCATTTAACCAAACATATGATAATATTTTACATCTAAAACTTAAATAATATCATTTATTTATAAATATTTTACCCAAATATTTTTTAGGTTTGGATTAACATATGATAACTAATTAGAAATAGAATCATTTTTCCACTAGAATAAATTGAGTTATTATCTACTAAAATTAATGCACCAAGCCTCTCTCAATTATGAACATAAATATATACTTCACTTTTCATTATCTTTTGTAATACACTGTGATCTATTATACATATAAAAATGAATATAAAAAAAGTTTCATCTAAAATGATTGTTATAGAACAAGAAGTTTTCTCTTTTAATGAATAAATACCTTATGATCTTTAATTATTCTTCACTACATTGTATTCATTATTTTGATGGCCTTCCATACCATGGTTAAAACAAATAGTTTTCTTAATATTTCTCACATGTATAATCTTCTATTTCCTAAAATAAAATTATTTATACCCATAGAAATTTACAGTTTCAATTGTTTCATAGACATTTCATTCTTAATTACTTATATATATGATAAAAAGTTATGTTTTATAATATATTTATCACCACAGTGAATAATTGTCAAAATATGAAAAAGATATTTCTCTATGTTGTTCATATTAATGTTAAAAAATAAGAAATAATTAGGAAAATATGAGAGAATGAGATATGTGCATATATCCTTTTTCATATTCAATTTCAAATTTCTAAAATTCATATTGTATATTGTTGCCATGATGAACAATGGTACAAAAAGGGATCGTGCTTCTATTATTAATGTGAATAATGATATTGATATTTCACATATCTATTATCTAGAGCTCCCTTTCTAAAACCAATGAAAATGAGAAAACAATGGGTAAATATCATTATCTATATGATAATTTTATTTCCCTCATTACACTGATTACTTCATAATTCATTATATATATAATTAAAGAACCATGTTTCTCTGGTAAATAAAACTATAATATTTAATGGAATCACAATGTGGTACATTGGTTGTAGGGATTATGAAAATAATATTTTCATTCTCTTAAATATATTATGATTATTATTATTTTTCACTCAATAAAATCATTAATATATATGAAATATAGATCACATTATTTGTAACATTTCAGTACATGGTATATGGGGTTTTATATGAATTGTTTTGTGAAATTCACTAAAAATACCTAGCCTTATATTGTTTAAATACAAATAAATTCCCTTTTTTCATATTTATGTGTCATTATTTTAATGATATCAAAGATGAATTACATTATAAATTCATACAAAACTAACAAAAAATTAAATAAATAATATTGAAAATATATTTATCATCCAAAATTTGGAAAATTCTTGAGTAGTATTGTTGAATTTATATTCATGGAACCAATTGTTTTATTATTAAGTAAAACACTCTGTACCATTTCTCCCAATTTATATAATTCACTCAATAAATTCTAAAAATTGATAGGTATCTTACCTAAAAAAAGGCTCCACTTTAAAATAGAATGAATAACATATAAAAATCAAGATATTTATTACCAATCTACTCAATAGTATTAGATATTAAAACACACAATAGTGGAAAAACATATATTAATGTTTTGGTATGAGTAGAAATTGATTGAGTAAATCCAATAGATGACCACTCTCATCGAGCCTTGAAGAACAAGCCATGTCCTAACCCCATGCATTTAGATAAAATTGATCAGTGTAAATAATAATTAATATCTCTTCAGAATAATAAATATATCGTTTATTAACCAATAAAAAAACATACCACCCATAACTACTAAAAATATCAACATTATTAAAATAAAAATACCAGACTACCACTGTATGTTTCTAACCCCCAATAACAAACATGGATACCCCTTTTGGACCACATGAAAAACACAACATTCACCCCATCTAGAAAACCACATTTTCTTCGATATGAATATTGTATATGTAAATTGATCAAATTTTACATTAAAATTGATTTTCTACTATAATGAAAATGCTAAAAATTCACTAGATGATGCAAAATTATATTATCTATGAATCTCTTTTCCAATCCACATTCTTCGAGAATTTCTCAAATTCATTCCTCTGTAGATAATTAAAGTAAAAATATTACAACCTTTTATTCCCTTAAAAACTATTACATAAGCTTTAGAGACCTAATTTTTAAATTATATGCTTTTAATAATTTATATATATACTTCCCAATTAATGTGCTGAGATGGCATGTGATTATAAGGCCCGTTGTACCCGTAAATAATTTTTATAAAATATTAAATATATTTTACATTACAGATGTGAATTTTGTTAATTAAAATGAGAAACTATTAAATAAAATATTGGATAACAAATATGACACCACTATTGATTTTAGAAATCATTGGTTACCATAGCTGTATACTTAAATAGGCTGGATTGGGGCATTCAGATTTATATCCCATTAGTGGAACACATAGTTAAGTAAATAAATAAAAATTTTAATTAATTTAATTAAATTACCCAATTAAAATATAATTTAAATATATTGTGAGGTATATTTACCTAGGATTAGCCTTATAACCAAGGGACTGTCAATAGATTATTCTCCCCTCCTTTCATTGGTGTAATCACCTGAAATAATGAAAAAACGCTGGATAAGAGAAGATCAAAGAGCATTGAACATAATGAATTCTTTCAATAATTGTATAGTTCTTTTTTGAGGAATAATGATAAAATTTCTAGTTATGACTTGTAATGTTGTGGATTACACTATTTTTTTAATAAAATGATTGAGCATATCAACCCCTCCTTTGGTATTCAAAAATTATGGCTTTTTTATGTGCTCGTGTATTTTAATTCATTTGATTATTATATTGTTTTATAAACTAAATTATCCATGTCATTTATCATTGGTCAATAATACATGGAAATTAACAAAAAAAAATCGGATTTCCCCCCTTGTTTCGTATTCGTTACTAGATGGACCCCATTGTCTCAAATCAACAATGGTGGGAGGTAACAAGTGATATTGGACCCCCATAATCATGATAGATTAATATATATGGGATTTATTAATGATTCATAAATAAATACGAAGATTTTTAGGTTTTTGGTGATATTAATAATGATCACATATAATTTCATAGAATAATCATTTACCAATGGTGTAACAACAAGGCCCCACTAACAACCCAGACACCAAACATTAACATGGTAATCGGGGTGTATGTGCTATCAATGAGGCCAGGTTGATACAACATTGGTAATTGATTTTTCAATAAATTGATATATTTTCATTAATTATATCACCCAATGACCCATAATGTTGGGTGGTAACATGGGATATTAGACCCACGGAATCACGATTGATTCACATGGATGGGATGTATCGATGATTCAGAAAAAAATATGGTGTTTAATGGGTTTTGGGTGACTTTATTAATGATCATACTTCAATTAATTAACAAATCAATTACTAAAGGTGTATCAACCATTCCCTACTGACATCACCAACAACTGATGTTACGATGGATTTCGGGGTGTATGTGATATCAAAAGGGCACAGTTATTACACCATTCGTAATTAATTTCTCTATGAATTGATAAATTATCATTAATAACATCACCCAAAACCCATAATTTTGGGTGTTAACAAGTGATATTGGACCCCCTATATCATGAAATATTCACATGGATGGTATGTATCAATTATTCAAAAATAAATATGGGGTATTATGTATTTTGGGTGATATTATTAATTATCATATATCAATTCATAGAAAATTAATTACCAATTGTGTAACAACTGGGCCTCACTGATAGCACAGAAACCCTACATTAACATTGTCATCGGGTCCTGGCCGTCCACAGACCAGTAGTTTCCCTACAGATAGATGGTCCCCTCCATAGGGACCACCCCACATGCTTGAATCAGTCCTTTGGCTAATGAATGTCTTCATAGGACAACCCATGTCCTTTTGAGTGTGGCTTATCTACATTCACACACGCCCTTGGATAAATCCCTAATGGACACAAATCATGATCCCTACTACAGGGCAAGAATGCTTAACTGTGGAGTTCAAATAAAGAAGGCTCTTGAAAAGTATGCTACACCTTCTTGACTTGAGTCATATCATATTGTCATTTAACCATTTATAATTATAGGGTGTTATGTTCCCTTACAACTCTTCAGAGCACAATTTCCTTGTTGAGGGCCCTACATCTCAACCTTGGTAGTGAACCTCACTTAAATATGGGTACTACTTCTAATACTAAATGTTAGAACTGGGCCACACTTCTAGCACAAACACCCCTCCTTAACTTGGTCTTTGGGTCCTGGCCTGCTAGGTACCACCAGTTTCCCAACAAACATGTGGTCCCCAACCTAGGGCCCACCCATATTCCCTAATGTGGCTTCTGACTAATTATTTTTCCCACATTCTAACACATGTTCTTTCTAATGTACTTTTTCTTCACTCAAACACAGATGGTGAAACATCTCAAAAGGTCACCCATCGTGATCACAACTCTAGGAAAATGATACTTATTTGTAGAGTGCTAATCAAGAAGGATCCCAAAAAATAACGTTTCACCATGTTGACATGAGCCATATCATTTATTTATTTAACCCTTTATCATTCAAGGGTGTTACAAGAGGTGTATGCGATGTGCAAAGAACCTCTAATCATAAAATAAAACTATTTTCTAGCCTCATGAGGGACATAAATCACTAGCTATAGGTAGTTCCATCATTTAAAAGATTATATGAGGATATATTCAAATGGATGAACTTATACCTTTCATTTTGAAAAAAGATATATATTTCTTTGAAATAGACCGTTGTATGTCATTTACCATGATAAACTCTTGACATATATCCTATATTTTGTAAAAACTAGGTTTTGGGAATATATAAGGATTTCATGCCATGTTAACATCATTCACGCCATGTACCACATCCCCATGAGGATTTGGCAAGCGGTGGAGCAGACGGAAGGACCCCGTGTGAAAATACATGATCAAAAAAGGAAATGTAGTAGAGTACTCAGACATAACCTATTGCAAGTGAATGGAAAAAGACATGGTAGACACCATAATTTAAGTGACACATTGTGTACTAAAGTACACAAACATGGGATGGAATGCACTGAAACATTTAAGCATAGGGGGAGGACCCCTATGGGAATGGAAACACCATGTAATTCCCCCAGACATTAAGTATAAAGTCATGGGTTGAGATACATCTACCTCCTATGAAACTTACAGGAGATGGTGTGGGAGAGCATATCATGTGGGCCCGCTCACATTTCATGTAGCAGCTGGTTACTTTTTTGTAAACTTTAGTCTATCATATCTCCATCAATTGGGATCTTATATTGGCTTGCAGGTAGATTATCGTGAGAGTTGTTTGCAATTTTAATTTTTTGGTTCCCTCCATTATATATTCTAGGATATGATGTGAAACATTCTATTCAGGGACCCTATATTGGTTATGCCCAAAATTAGATGTGATCAAGAAGTGTTTCACTAGAGACTCTATAGTGATACCCCCATAAGTTTGGGGACATTTCATGTACCTACTAAGTGGTAACCCTTATCTGATAGGGTATATTACCATAATGACCCTAGTGGAACCCCCTGTCACCCAATGGTATGGGTCCTACTGGGAAAAAATCCCTCAAGATACCATTGAAGTGTTTTTGAAGTTATTGTGTTTGGTGAATATATGGGCCTCCACGTTGTGTTTGTTGACAAAGTAGACCACAATGTTCATTTTCATATATAGAGGGGTAAACATGGTGAGTTTTCAAGTTCATGACATGTTTTTTAAAATCCTTTATTGATATAAGAACCTCAAAAATGGAATTGACGATATGGTTGAAGTACAAAAACAAGATATACAAGGTGGTAACATTTTCTAGTGATTTCCAAATTTTTGGACATGAAAATCAGAAAATGGAAAGATGTATTTTTTTAAAATAATGTGCATGAAATATTAGATTAGTGTGCAAAATAGTGAAATGGAGTTTTTCGTTCAAGAGGTGTTTCGATATTAGAATATCCAATATTTTCAATGTCATGAGGTGCACGAAATATTGGAGCATTGTGCGAAATATGGTGTTGCATGAAAGATGTGTTTTTTCACACTAAAAAAGGATTACGTTCTCAATTGGGGTTTTTCACATAGGGTCTGTTTTTTTCTATAAAGATGAAGTTAATCCCTCATTTGAAGGAGCTCAAGGCATAGAGAAGATCCACTCTTTGGAGAGTGTAAAAAAATATGTGCAGGAAGTTTTGAAAAAAATTGGGGTTGCACGTAAAAATTGGTGTTGTGCCTAAAACATTAAATTGCGTGTAAAATGAAGGATGTGCAGAATTTTTGAGGTTTTGTGGAAAGTGGAAATGGGATTTCATGAAAAAAGATATATTTTTCATGCAAGGATAGGTAATTATGTGAAATGCATAGTATGGGATGCACCTAAAATTTGAGGTTGCTCGGTTCAATTATATGGAAAAATTAGATTCATCTGCAGGTGAAAGTTATAGTTAAATAGAAAATATATCAATTGTTAAGGATACAGGATTCATCCATGACAATGAAGAGTCCTAAAGTTATATAAAATGTGAGTAGATCATCTTAATAATCACTGAGCACACATTAGTTGAGATAGTAGTGTGCTTTCGTATTGTTAGTGGATGTAAATTAGGAGGGACGATGAGTCTAATCCGAGCATTTTAAATAGTAGTGCGCTTTTGTGTATTTAGTACGTCGGCATGTCTCTGGTGTATGCTTCCTTGATGTATCCCTTTGATGGTGAACCAAGTAAATTTTTTTGTTTCATGTGCCTTATTTAATTTCTGTTTATACATTTCTAAAAGAAAGATATGGAAGATTGTTTTCCATAACATTGAAACAATATCAATAGGGGTAGTTTTTTTTAATCTATCATATCATGATAAACCCCTTCTCTTAGGGTATCTATCCTTATAGACCTAACTATTGTTATTAGAACAAAAGGTTGGTATCAATGTTTCTCTCTAAAATGAAGATCACCAATCACAACAGGATTCTGATCATCGATGGGAACAATTTTCAGCTGTGGAAGAATCGAATGCCACAATACATCCAATCATTGGGAATGAATGTGTTCATAGAAACAATTCTTTGAATAACTATCAATATTAATAGTGGTGCATTATTGGAAGCTGGGTGAAGAGAATTACATGTTGACGCCAAGGGGATCAATGAACGAGGGGAAGACCTATCCAATTCTATCTATAATAAAGAGATGTCATGAAAAACATCACAAGTTATGTGTGAAAAGATATTGATCATATTTGAAGAAGATTAAATGGTTAGAGAGGAAATGATGCAAATGTTGTAGAATAAGTATGATGATTTGAGAAAGAACCCGAATGATTTTTTTGACGCATTCTTTGAGTGGGTAAATGTTATAGTAGAATACATGTGAGTTTTTGTAGATGTTATTTAAGTTATAATTACTGTGAAGCACATGTTGAGGAATCTTCCACCTCGGTTCAATCTGATGGTTTCATTTTCTGAATATGATGACCCAAAAGAGCTGACATTGGATATCTTACATATCACCATTGTTGCATTTGAAATAAGAAATGACGACAACAATGATGTAGAAAAGGGGAAATCTAATGAGGTGGAATTCAAGGCCCTGGAGAAGCTCACCATTGAATATTCTATAGAAGAAGAAGAGACAGATGACATGCTGTCATTTCGTTCCTCGAATCATCAAAGAGGGAAAGGGATGTTAAAATGTAAAATTGCACGTTCCATATTTAGTTGTGTAAAAGTTGGAATCCTTGACAAAAGGTAACCTAATATGTTTTAAGAAAATGGGGAGGATGAAATTGGAATTCCAAATAAGATGACTTCAGCCGATGTGAATGGAAATAAACAATTCAAGAGAAGTTTCTCAAAGGAAAACAATTTTCTCTCCCAAGAATGTGAAAGTTTAGTCGAGTTTGAGGTTGAAGAGGTTGGGGAGATAGACAACTTCACAAATTTGGGAGAGAATTCTATAGAGGTAGTTCTCAGTAGTTTTTAGAAAAGTTAGAATCCAACTCTACTGATGAAGAAAAAATAATTTAAATAAGATTCGACATTGAAGATGAATAAGAAGAATCTCATGAAGATATAGAAGTTTGGAGAGAGAAAACAAAGAAGAAAAACAAGGTGGTAGATGATGCCAAAATATACATGAAACATAAGGAATAAGATAATTTTGAGCAGGTTAATGAAATCCAGAACCTTTTGCCTCCAAGGATAGAGACCTAAAATAAGGTTGATGATTTTAAAATAAATATTGAAGAACAGAAAAGGAAGACTGATGGATTGAATACCAAAAAGAAAGATCAAGTCAAGTGAACTTATGAACTTGAAGGGGATGTTGTTAGTTTGTAGAAAAAGGTTAAGGATGATTAAAAACTCTTTTCTACTATAGGAAAATTAGGAAAGAAGATTACTTGGAAAACTAAGAAGTTAAAAGAGGAACCTAGCAGTATTGTAGGAATGAAGTAGCAATCGAGCTCAGATGTTAAGGATAATTTACGGATCGATCAAAAACCGAAAGTAGTATAGGTTAAATTTAGACCACAAGATCCAGTTCTGAGCATGAAAATTGATGTGGGTATACAGTAGAATCAGGATATTTAAAGAACCCTAGGGAAAATAGGCAGTGAAGATGTGACACACATGAGTGAATCTTCCATTTTTTGTTATCGTTGTGGAAAGATGGGACACTAAAAATGTGTGCTACATAGCCATAAGATAATGAATGTCACAAAAACAGGGGTGGAATTCAAACAGATAATCGTTCTATAGAAAATATTTTAATGGAAATTGTTTTTGGTGCATAGTATTCGGGATCATGGATAGATACTTTAGATCGACCATATGTATAAATTTTCCAAAAAAAGATTCAATATATTCACAAGAAATCATTCAATGAACCAATGAGTTGAAAATGAAAATTATAATTGTATCTTATCAAGATAATATTGGTCCATCATACTATGAGAAAGATAAGAATTCTCAAGCTATGCTGATTCAGAATACAAAAATATAGACCAAGAAGAAAAGAGCAGAGAAGGTTGTGGTTGCTGATATTACCTTAAACGCATTAGGCAATTCTGGTATATGGATCATTGACAGTGGTTTCACATCTCACAAGATAGGCAATAATGAATTAGTTGTTGGTATAAAATATGATAATGAAGGAGTTTTAATGTTTGGAAATAATGAAAGCATGAAGATAATTGGATCGATAAAGGCTAGGTTTTGGGGAAAGGAAATATGACATGCTGATGTCCTGATTATAGAAATTGTCAGTCACATTTTTCTCAGCGTCGATCAACTGGCTAACTCATGACATTCAATATGGTTAATCAAGAATACGTCTGTCATCAAGGGAAGAGATGGTATGTTAATACTAGAGGGGAAAAGAAAAAGGTGGAATCACTACCTTGTAAATGGGGACGAAGATACTTGATTTTTATCCAGTGAGGAAGAAATGAAATTGGGGTATAAATGACTTGTACATCAATTTCATCCATATCTGGAAGATCTGGTAATGTGTAATGTAGAAAAAGACATCCCTAAGCCATCACATGATCATACACATATGTTTGATGCTTTTCAACAAGGGAATGTGTAATGACCCGGACCCACCTGGTCCATTACATTGCCAAAGCACGGCTACACTGAAAATGTGGCACCAGTCACAGGGGCACCGTGAAGATCGTACACCGGTGATGTTGGCAGCGTGAGGGTGGAACCGTGATGGTGGCACCGTGATGGTGGAACCATGTCCTCACCATCCAGTTCACAACCTTGCTGCTCCTGCACATATCTTATAAAGTAAAGTTGAATTAATTCCCCCTTTCAGAGTCACTTGAATCCCATAAATAATATCTATAATCCCCCAAGAGTCAGGCGAACCTTAACTTTCCAAAACGTGTGGTTTTTCCTTAGTGACACGCCCTTCACTATACCTTACAGTTCCACACCTGATACATATTTATTTATGAAAAAAGAAATATGTTTAACGCATAGCCATTATGACCACCCCTCTGAGGAAAATTGTTAAATAATAATTAATTCCATCGTGTGTTACTGCCCTCCCGTGTGGGGAACCACGATCTGACATTAAAGCCGTTCAAATTTCCATATCCCATAAAAACGAGATCCCATATTTATATCATGCTAGAAATTATTATTCTTCATCTTAGATGTACTTTTTATCTTCCTGGTGCCTTTGGAGTTCCCATCCCCGAGGCAAGTGGTGAACATGTGTCTTAGCCTTTCTGCTCACCATTGGATTCCCCTATTTACCTCCCCTGCAATTCACATATCCCCAGTTCTTGTCCTGTGGAGAAGAAATACGATCCTTGATCACCCGTGAATGGATTTTTCCTTCATCTCTCATTACAGTGTATCATTAGGGGTGGGTGCGCTATTGTTTCTGTGGGAATCGAAGAAACCAGACCTTAACAAAGATAATAAACATACTGTTAAAGAATGATGGGGTGCGTTTGACAATTATGTTGTACTCTTTTATAATTTCTATATGTTGTAAACTGTATGGGCTTATGCTCACTGAAAATCATGGCCGTTGGTGGTATTTCCTTGTGCTCTAAGGAACCCTTGTATTCTGGGAAGATTAAATAACTGTAACATGGAAATTGGGTATCACTTAAACATGGTTGGTTAAATAGATACCCAGTGAACATCAATCCTTGTGTGGTCACCCAAATTAACCAACAGAAAGAATAAAGTAATGAATGATGTGCTTCAACCTGGATGTTTCCCTACTCTATTTTTGTAGTTGGTGTGTTGTTCTGTTGATGCTTATGTGGTGATGAGGATGTGGATGGGATCCTCTGTTGTGGAACGGTTGTTAGTTGTGAATCTGAAGCTATGTGGGGATGTATCTCGAGGCTTTTTTTTCTTTTAGTACTTTGAGGGATCTCACTAATCCCTTTGTTTTTGTGACTTTACAAGTGAACAGGGTGTGAATGCTTAAATTCCTGTTTGGGTGTTTCCCTTTCTCTAGCTTGTGATTATGCCGGTTAGTTGCCCAGTAGTGCAGAATTTACCTAATTGTTATCACTTTAACATGAAAGAAAGAATTGTTAAAATGGGGAGCTATTATTGGGAATGAGTTGTGACTTGGCAGTGAGTGTTGTGCCATTCTTTTATGAATGAATAGTGATGAGGGTGTTTTTGCGTAGGTTGTCTTTGGAAACCATAGTTTGGGATGAGGGCTTGTTACCTATACATATATTTGTATTTTTTATGTTTCTTATTTGTGCCCCACCCAAGTTGAGCAATTAGTTCCGAACAACCCCATTTCATGGGGGAGGGTGTTTTCCCAACAATATTATGAGTGGCTGGTTATTAGCTCCATTTATGCTCCCTTTCCTGAATAGGCCAAGACTCTTCAGGCAGGCTGTGACGGCCTGAGGTCCATTATAGCCTAAGATTCTTTGGCAGGGTAGTTGTGGAGGTTGGCCCAGGTGTGTGCATGCAGGTTGTTTCCCAAGAGTCTTTTGGATGAGGCCCAGGTGTCTTCAAGAGTGGCAGTAGTTATTCTAGACCAGGAGTTTTTGGGCGTGGTTTTGGGTGGTTATTGTGTCCCAGGTGTTTGTGGGCGGGATGTGTGGTAGTGATAGCCCTAGGGTGTGCAGGTGAGGAATTACAGTGGGACTGCAGTGAGAATGGTGGAAGAGGTTTGATGCGTAGGATGTCTTCAATAACCAGTGTGGAAAGTGCAACGGGGTACCAAAATATCAATGTGTTGTTACTATACATTACTTGACATGCATTATTTGGGGAGTGTGCCTTGGTGAGGCTTGGGTGGATAGTTTTCCTTTCTAGGTGCTTGGTTATCTCTTTTCTCACAGGGCATTAGAATTCCTCAACACTTGTGCACGAGAGTCTTTGGTTTTTCCTACTTAGTATACTTGTATTTTCACCCTAGGTATATAAAACTGCTTTCGTGTTTCCAAGAGGACTTTAGGGATCGTGTAGGGTCGTACTAGCTTGTACGTTGGGACAATTGTTGATTTTTATTTTTCTTTGGTACTTTACATTTTTAGTATCCTTGTACATTGTGGAATTTACATTTGGGAACATACATATGAGAAAAGGTTATTTTGGCTTTACCTATACTTCCACTTTTGGTGTGGTTGGGATTTACTATCTTATCTCCCAATACTATTAAGGGAAAAATGGGTAATTCCTTCCGTCTTGTTTGTAATTCTATACCCTTGGTGCTAGTCGCTACTTCGGGACCTATTGACGGCAGGTCTCGGCGGACATTATCTCTCCTTCAACTTGAACAAGGAAGGGTCAGGCAATCTGCTATCCCTTCTCTTATCTTGGTGAAGTCAGGTTGTGATAGAATGATATCAGATGAGTGATTTTGAGATATTGGATAATGTTTGGAGTTTGGATCAATGAGGATTGCATGGTATGGTAGGGAAACAGTGTTGGGTTATCATGGGGCTTGAAATAGGTCAGGGATGACCGGCTAGGTCACAAGATTTTAGGGCCCCCCATGATCTAATGCACGGACTCTAGGCCTACCGAACGACCAAGTGGGGATACACTGATTGCAGGTTAGAGAACCTAGGGAAGGTAAATGGATCATAAAGACTTGTGTTCTTGTGTTTAATGGTCATTTTTTTGGGATTTAAAAATGAATAAGAAGTATAAGAAAATTTAAGCACAATATTTTACACTACTCAAGATTAGGCACTCCTTGATTACCTTAATACTATGGAACCTAGGAGATGGCCATGAGTAGTGCGGCCGATCGAGTCCCATGAGGTTGAATTTACAGATCGACAGAGGGCTGACTGAGAGGAGGAGGTCGATCAGTGGAAGAAGATAATTCGTTCCTTTCAGTGGCCGACCCTCGGGATGTATGAGAGAATCATCTCTGACGTAGAGAAAGAGAGCTGCCTAGAGGAGCTTGTGATAGATTTCAGCTTGATCCGGGTTCTGGCGGAGTACTGTGTTCCTCTGGATGTTTTCCAGATGCGTGGTGCAGAATGTCAGTCGTGGAAGATTTATCTTGGGGAGAAGAGGGAGGCTGAGGTGATGTGGACTGGCTTCGAGAAAGAGTTTCGGGTGGAATTCGTCTCTTCCACGATGAAGGCTGAGAATAGGCAGGATGTACTCTCTCTCTAGCAGGGGATTATGTCAGTAAGAGAGTTGGGGATCATTTTCATGGATATCCTTCTGTTTTCTCCGAACCTCTATCCGGATGAGGAGCCCCAAGCAAGATGTTTGTAGGAGGCACTTCGACCTTCTCTCCACTATGTTGTTACTCTGTTCACCCTACCGACATACTTAGAGGTCCAAAAGAAGGATAAAGTAGTAGAGAGGATGCACACGTTGGGAGGTGTATCATGAGAGGGAATCTAGTTGGGCTTGTCAAAGGGGAAAGTCATTAGCAGCAGACTTCCAACATTAAGACCATCTAGGTTTTGACCAGTAGGATGCAGGCCTCAGCAGTTCCAGTCCCGATCTCCCAGCCCTCGCCCTTTTCTTTCGGGCTCAGGTCCGAGATGCATCATCTGTGGAAGCCATGGGAACCTTCGGAATCAGTGGCTGGATAGAGTACAATACAGAAAGGGTGGGCAGGTTCAGTGCCCACCTCAGCAGCATCAGTTTCTAGATAGGCCATTTCAGTAGCAGCAGTAGGGGCAGCAATCTCCCACCCCTCCGAGACCAGATGTGGCAGGAGGAGGTCGACCCCAGGGTGTCCCTCATAGACCTCGACTAGGGCATTGTCGGGGAGGCGAACGACAGACGAGAGGCAGTGGATCTGGATGTGGACAGTTTCACATCGCAGAGAAAGTAGTTCCTGCAGGGCCAGAAGTCGTTCGAGGTACAATCAGTTTGTTTAGTACTCTAGCCTATGACTTTCTCAATACAAGAGCAACGCACTGCTTTGTTACATCCAGTCGGGCCCGCTCTCTGGGTTTAGACTCTGAGAGAATTCCAGTGCCCCTGGTGCTGAGCCCGCCAGTCAGATGCCAGACCACCTTTTCTTATGTTTGCCGAGGTTGTAGACTGATGATAGGGCCACGTCAATCTATCAGGGATCCTCTACTATTGTAGATACATCCATGTGATGTCATCATATGAAATGACTGGTTGTTCTTTATATGTTCCGTCATTTACTACTTCCTAGGAATGGTCATGTTTTCATATTTGGGCGGCCGACGTGTAACTTTCATCGGCAAGTGGGGTTCCCAGAAAAGCAGCAGGTGATAATAGCCCCACCTTTCCATGTTAGCTGAAATATTAGTGGAGTCAGTGGATGCCAAAATAGTGGAATTCCTAGGGATCGTCAGTGAGTTTATGGATGTATTCTCTGAGGAGGTGTCGACTCTACCCCGTCAACGTGATGTTGAGTTTGAGATAGGCTTGTAACCTAGTGCACATCTGATTTCAATGTCTCCATACCGGATGGAACCTTCTGAGTTGCGGGAGTTGCAGATTCAGATTGACGACTTGATGAGGAATGGTTTGGTTCGACCAAGTGCATCACCATAGGGTGCTTCAGTCTTATTATCAAAGAAGGCAGATAGTGGTCTCAGGCTATGCATCGACTACCAGAGATTGAATAAGGTAACGGTCAAGAACCATTACCCTCTCCCGAGGATACATGACATTTCCGACCAGTTAAAATGGGTAGGGTGGTTCTCTAAGATTGACCTATGGTCGGGATTTCACCAGCTGATGGTGAATGAGGGTGACATCTCGAAGTTTGCCTTCAGGTGCAGATATGGGCACTTAGAGTTTGTGTTCATGTCGTTCGGCGTTACAAATTCACTAGCTGTGTTCATGGGAGTCATGAACTACGCCTTCCAGGAATACCTTGATTGGTTCATAGTCATGTTTATTGACGGCATCCTGATCTACTCAAGATCAGAGGATGATCACGCTGAGCACCTGAGAATAGTTTTAGAGGTCCTCCGACAGCACCATCTCTATGAGAAATTGTCCAAGTACATGTTCTGGATGTGAGAAGTGCACTTCCTTAGGCACGTGGTGTTCGAGAAGCGAATAGTGATGGACCAATCGAAGGTCAAGGTGGTTGTTTCTTGTGAAGCGCCCAACAAAGTGGCAGAAGTTCATAGTTTAATTGAACTAGCAGGTTACTATCAAAGGTTCAATATCAACTTCTCCCGAGTTGAAGAACCTTTGATAGCATTGACCATGAATGACCAGGGTTTTGTGTGGAATGGGCAGTGCGAGGCAGCCTTCAGCAATATGAAGAAGAAGTTTGTAAGTGCCCCAGTGCTGAGGTTGGCTGAAAAAAGGGGTGGCATATGTGGTTTTCTATGATGCTTCAGGACAAGGCATTGGGTGTGTGCTAATGCAACGACCAGGGGTGATCTCTTATGGGTCTACAGAGTTATATCCTCATGAGTGTAATTATTCCACCCACGATTTGGGGCTTGTGGCGTTCGTGTTCGCACTAAAGTTGTAGAGGCCTTATCTCACCAGGGAGCAATTTTTGGTCTTCACGGATAACAAAATCATAAAGTATATCTTCTCCAAGTGGGACCTGAACTTATGACAGCAAAGGTGGATAGAGTTCCTTTAGGACAATGACTTCGAGATATCCTACACCTCATGAAAATGGAATGTGGTGGCCAATGCCTTGAGCAGGAAGTCGCAGAAGGATGCAGTTTGATAATCAGCAGATACCTGGAAGGTGATGGAGGAGTTGGTGTCCCTACACCTGGATGTATGAGAGGATAGTGGTAGAGGTTGCCTATTTTAGATGACAGTGCACTCCTCTCTACCGCGGTAAGTGGAGGAGTCCCAACGGGGAGACATAGAGAGTGAAGTGTTGTGCGACCGGGCTAACCAAAGCAATGCTCTGGAAGGATGGTCGGAGGATAGTCATAATCAGATTCTTTTTGGAGGGAAGATGTTTGTCCTGGAGTTGATGCGCGATAGGTTTCTTGGTGAGTTCCACAAATCACCCCTAGCGGTGCACCCGGGAGTTTCCAAGATGTACCAGGGTATTAGGAGTCAGTTTTGGTGGCACGGGGTAAAGTGGGTGGTGGCGGTGTTTGTGGCCAGGTGCCTAGTGTGTCAGCAGGTGAAGGCTGAACACCATGTTCCAGGCGGTCTGTTACAACCTTTTTGTTTCCCCAAGTGGAAATGAGATGACATGTTGATGGATTTCGTCATAGGACTACCCAAGGTTTAAGGAGGATGTGATGCTATCTAGGTAGTGGTAGACCGGTTGATGAAGTCGGTTCACTTTCTGAAATCAAGGAGTCGGGTGCAGTGGATGCCTTATCACGGAGATGTGTGGATGAGGTGGTGTGGTTTCATGGATTTACGACGTCCATAGTCTAGGATTGGGATGCACGGTTTACCTCATGAGTGTGGAAATGATTGCAGCATTCTTTTGGCACCCAACTACATCTTATCACTTCATTCCTCCACCAGATAGATGGAAAGACAGAGCGCACCATCCATACATTAGAAGATATTTTGTGGGCATGTATTACAGACTTTTGGGGATTGTGGGAGCTAAACTTTCCTCTTTTAGAGTTTTCCTACAATAATAGCTATCACTCTACCATTGGCATGGCTCCGTTCAAAGCTTTGTACGGGAGGCCATGTTGTTAACCTGTGTGCTGGACCGTGGTTGGGGAAGTAGTTGTTCATGGACCAGAGGTGGTGCCATGCATGATAGAGAAGGTTAAACTTATATAGGAGAGGATGAAGGTGACTCAGGACTGGAAGAATTCATATGCCGATAATAGGAGGAGACCCTTGGAGTTTGGGGTCGTGGACCATATATTATTGAAGGTATCCCCTCAGCATGGACAACTGAGGTTAGGCATGGAGAGTAAGCTTTATCCAAGGTTCAATGGACCATTTTATGTGTTGTGGAAGGTCATTGAAGTGGATTATCAGCTAGCGCTACCACCACCGCTACTGAGAATACAAGACATATTCCATGTGTCACAACTCTGAAGGTATCTACACGACGATTCATATATCCTCGACTGGGGAAATATGGATATTGAGGACGAGGTGACTTTTGTGGATAGACCATTGAGGATCAAGGATCGTGAAGAGAAGGTACACTATGGATGTACCATTCCATTGGTTCCTATGTTGTGGAGGAATGGTCGGCTCGAGGATAGTACCAGGGAATGGGAGATGCAGATGTGTGACCAGTACCCAAAGCTGTTTTGAGTTTTGTTCTGTTTTGTTCGTACTTTATTGTGATGGAATGATTTCCCTTGTTAACTATGGAATGTGGAATTTTCCATGTTCTGTGGATGTGTTTGATGATTCCAAACTTTGGGGAGGGGAGGACCTGATCCCTAATCAAGACTCATTATGGTGAATGTGATTAATCCCATGCGGGCGAGTCAGTGCCACCCAAAGCGGATAGTATCTTTACATGGAAGAAGAAAATCCCTAACCCATATGACTGGATAGTTTTATCCTCATGTGTTTCCTGGTTACATGAGGAAGAGGTGTTCTTAGTTGTCGATGAGGTTCACTCATGAGAGGTATCTTTCAAGGTGTTTGTTTGGAACCCCTCTTTTCTTAGGGTCTATTTTTGATTCTCGATTGCGAGAATAGTTTGAGGGGTATCTGATGTAATGGACCAGAACCACCTGGTAAATTACATTGCCAATACCTGGCTCCACCGAAATGGTGGCACCAGTAATGGGGGAACCCGTTACGGTGGGCCCGTGACGGTCACGCACCGGTCACGGTGGCACCGTGTCCTCACCTTCCAATTCTCGAACTTTCAGCTCTCGGACATATCTTTTGATGTAAATATGATTTAATGCCCCTCTTTCAAAGTCACTTAATGCCTAAAAATAATACCTAGAATCCCCCAAGAGTTGGGCGCCACTTAACATACCGAAATGTGTGGTTTTTCCTCGGTGTCACGCCTTTCCTCATACCTTTCAGTTCCTCCACTGTTACCTGTTTCCTTATGATTAAAGAAAACTATTTAATTCATACCCATTATGACCACCACTCCGAAGAGAATTATTGAATAATAATTAATTCCATCGTGCGTAACTCCCCAACCGTGTGGGGAACCATGATCTGACTTTAAAGGCATTAAAATATCCATATCCTGTAACAATGGGATCTCATCTTTATATCACTCTAGAAATTATTCTTCTTCCTCTTGGCAGGTTTCATTTTCTTCCTAGTGCGCTTGGAGTTCCCCTGCCCGAGGAAAGTGTTGCGCCTATGCCAGAGCCATTCTGCTCACCCTTGGAGTCCCTGAAGTTCCTCCCATGCTAGTCGTGCGTCCCCAGTTCTTTTCTCGTGGAGAAGAACATCGATATTTGATCAACCAAGTAGGAATTTTTTTCCTTCGTCTTCCTTACCGTGTATCATGCGGGGTGGGTACGCTACTGTTTCTGTGGGAATCGATGAAAAAAACCTTAACTATGATAATTAATAGACTATTACAGAATGATGAGGTGAGTTTGAGAATTCTTTGGTACTATTTTATAATTTCTATATGTTGTGAACTCTATGGGCTTATGCTCACTGAAAATCATGCCCATTGGTGGTCTTTCCTTGCGCACTAATGAACCCTTCTCTTTTGTGAGGATTAAATAACTATAACATTGAAGTTGTTTAATCGCCTAAACTCTGTTGGTTAAATGGATACCCAATGAACATCAATCCTTATGTGGTCACCCCGGTTAACCAATAGAAAGAAGAACATAATGAATGATGTGATTGAACATGGATGTTTCCCAACTCTGTTTTGGAATTAGGTGTGTTATTCTATTAATGCTTATGGGGTGATGTGGATTGGGATGTGATCCTCTATTGTGGAAATGTTGTTGGTTGTGAATCTGAAGCTGTGTGGGTAAGTATCTCGAGCCTTGGTTTGGTTCCAATACATTGAGGGATCTGACTGATCCCTTTGTTGTTTTGACTTTACAAGAGAACCGGGTGTGAATGCATAAATTGTTGTATGGGTGTTTCTCTTTCTCTGGCTTGTGATAATGCCGGTTAGTTTCCCAGTAGGGAAACATTTACCTAAATGGGATCAATTTAACATTAAAGAAAAAATTGGTTAAATGGGGAGTTGGTTTTTGGAATGAGTGGTGACTTGGACGTGGGTGATGTTCCTTTGTTTTATGAATGTATAGTAACAAGGGTGTGTGTGCTTAGGTTGGCATAGGAAACCCTAGGTTGGTAATAGTGGTTGTTACCTATAAATATAATTGTAGTTTTTATGTTTCTTATTCTTTCCCCTCTCAAGATGAGAACTTGGTGCCGAACACCCCCATTTTTTGGGGGAGGGTGTTTTTTCCAACACTCTTATGAGTGGCTGGTTATTAGCCCCTTTTCTACTCCCTTTCCCGAATATCCCAAGACTCTTCATGCAGGATGTGATGGCCTGAGGTCCGTTATAGCCCATGATTCATTGGGAAGGGTAGATGGGGTGGATTGCCCAGGTGTGTGCAGGCAGGTTGTTTCCCAAGAAACATCGGGATGAGGCCTAGGTGTCTACGGGCGTGGCAGTAGTTGTTCAGGACCAGGTTTTTGTGGGCATAGTTATAGGTGGTTATTGTGGCCCAGGTGTTTTCAGGCGGGATGTGTGGTAGTGATGTCCCATGTTTGTGCGGGTGGGGAATGGTAGTGGGACAACAGTGAGAATGGTGGGAGAGGTTCGATTTGTAGGATTATTTCAATAACCATTGGGAAAGTGGCGCGGGGTACCCAAATATTGATGTGGTTTTACTATATATTACATGACTTGCGTTATTTGGGGAGTGTTCCTTGGTGAGGATTCTGTGGATAGTTTTCCTTACTAGGTGCTTGGTTATCTCTTTTCTCAAAGGGAATTAGAATGCCTCCCCACTTGTGCAAGAGAGTCTTTGGTTATCCCTTCTGAGTATACACGTATGCTCACCCTAAATATATAAAACTGCTTTCAGGTTTCATAGAGGACTTCAGAGATCGTGTAGGGCCATATTAGCTCAGATGTTGGGACAGTTGCAGTTGTTGTTTTCCTTTTCATGGTTACTTTACCTTTGTAGTCTCCTTGTACTTTCTAGCATTTAAGTTTGGGAACATGCGTATGATAATCGGTTGTTTTGGATTTACCTATACTTCCAATTTTGGTGTTTTTGGGATTTACAATCTTATCTCCCGATCATATTAAAGAAAAAATGGATAATGCCTTCCATCTTGTGTGTAACTCTATATCCTTGGTGCTCATCGCCTCTCTGGGACCTATTGAAGGCGGGTCTCAGGGGTCATTATCTCTCCTTCAACATGAAGAAGAAAGGTTCTAGAAAACTGATGTCCATTCTCTTATCTTGGTGAAGGCGGATCATGATAGAACATCACCAGAATGATGTACAATGCGATATAAAATAATAGAACATGAGTTCTTTAATTGGTGGATGATTACGTCTCTGTAACTATTTCACAAAGATCCATCGATAGAACAAACTTTTAAATTTTTTTCATTGATGAATATTGTTTAATGGTATGGATATTCACCATTTCTCTCAAGTCTGATGTGTTAGGTTTCCTAAAACAATACTAGAAGGAGTCTGAAAGGATTGTTTGGAAAAAATTATGATGTTTTGTGCGGAAAATGATATGGAATTCACAAATATTCATGTGGAATACTATCTCAAGAAACACAGGACAATGAATCTGGTTTTTTCATTATGAACTCCCCAACAAAATGAATTGGATGAAAGGAGAAATCCCATCATCAACAACATTACTAGAACAATGATTATAAAAAAAGGCCTACCAGAGAAATTTATAATGGAAGTTGTATTAATGTTTGTCTACATTTCTAACAGTTCTTTAATGTCTCCAAAGGAAAAAAAGTATATGTATGAGATGTTGTATCGGAATAAGCCAATGGGGAAGTACTTTTGAATCTTTGGAAGTTTGTTCTTTATACTCAGTAAAGAAAAACAAAGGAAATTTGTGTCATGCAAGGATGATGGAATATTCCTTGGATACGTAGGAAAAAGAAAAGAAAATAAAGGCTTTAATAAAATGTTGTGAATTGAAGTTGAGAGAAATGATGTCATTGTTCTGGAAAATGAAGAGAATATTCAACAACACAATGAACAATTTCATAATTAAGGAGATGCGGAGGAATGCAATGAAATTAGAGAATAAGTGAACGATGCTGAATCTGATGAAAATACTGATGATGAGCATAATGAAGTAAAATATCTATCTGAACAGAAGCCATGAAGTCAAGATGAAATAGATAGGTAGAATGTCATTGACGATCAATCAACTCCATTTTAGACAAGAAGAATGAAATCACTACATAAGACATCTGTCTTACTTTAGTTTGAGCCTAAATTCCATGATGATGCTGCTGAAGATGAAAACTAGGATTATGATATGAATGTAGAGATGGATCTAATTGAGAAGAATTGGATTTGGGAGATTGATTCAAGGCCAACAGATAATAATGTCATCTAGAATAAATGGTTCTACCACAACAAGACGAATGAATATGACACAGTGATTCGAAACAAAGCACGCGTAGTGTTCAATGGATTCTCCCAAACCGAGGGAATATATGTTTATTAGACATTTTAAACTGTAACAAGGATTGAGACAATCAGATTATTCCTCACCATTGTTGTGTAATAGAAATTCAAAGTGTTCCATATGGATGTCAAATCTGCATTCCAGAATGGGGTTTTGGAGGATGAAATGTATATCGAATATCCAGATGATTTTATCATTCATGAGAATGATAATAAGGTGTGTCGGCTGAATAAGGGTAATATGTGATGAAACAAGCACGAAGAGCATAGTACTTGAGGCTTGATCAGTATTTGATAAAGTTTGGTTTATGGCATGACCGAGTTTATTAAAATCTCTATTTCAACATTGAAATTAATCAATGTATTATGTTGTAGGTTTATGTCAATGAAATAATATTTGGTGGATCAGATAATGCTCTAGGAAGACAAATTTCTGATTTCATGAACGATGAGTTCAAAATGACAATGATTGGAGAGCTAATGCTTTTCCTTGGTTTAAAGGTGAAACAAGGAAGAAAAGGCTCATTCATTTCTCAATACAAATATTCCAAGGATGTTTTATGAATATTTGTGACAGAAGATTCTAAGGAGATGAATAATCTGGTTACTACCCAGATGGAACCGTCAATGGATGATGAAGGAAAGGTAGTTAATATAATAGAGTACAAGAAAATTATTGGATGTTTACTATACTTGACTGTGAGAAGGATTGACATTGTATTCGACACATGACAAGTTGCGAGATTACAAATCAATCCCAATGAAACCCAAATGATTTCAATGAAAATAATTATTTTGTATATCAATGGAATGGTGTAAATTATCATGAAATATAATGAAAAATATTAGTCAAGGTTATTCGGATATACTGTTGTAGATTGGGCTGGTTTAGCAGATAATAGGAAATCATAGTCAGGATGTTCATTCTATCTTGGTGGATTGTGTATTGCTGGGCTAAGAAAGAAGAAAGATTTCATTTCATTAAGATCCACAGAGGCTGAGTATATTGAGTACACTGAAGCATGCACACAATTACTATGGATGAAGAAATAGCTTGGTGATATGGGAGTTGAAGTGATGTCTCCGATCAAAATCTATTACGATAACTCAAGTGCTATAAATCTCCGAAAAAATATTTTCCATAACTCAAGGACAAAGAACATTGACATAAATTACTATTTTATCAAGGATAACGTTGAGTAGGGAATAGTAATGTGGATGTACGTGCCTACATAATTATAGGTTACTGATATTTTGAGAAAGGCCTTACCCAAGGAAGATTTTGAAAGACATCAAATAGCTCTGGGAGTCCAGTAGACTCCCTGCACTTGAAAAAGTGTGGCTTTGGATCCCCTCTTCCTGAGGTATGGTTTGTTTTCCTTACTATACTAATATATCTTATCTACTCTATTTCATACAAAAAAGGAGTGACATTTTGGGTTCGTTGTAAATGGGTGATAAAAAAGTGACTCCTCAAGGGGGAGAAACTACGGCTAAAGAAGGGAGCCAATGTCTTTCTAAAAGACACGAGGAGAAGATAACAGGTGGTGCATTGAGATAACGGTAGTTTATCAAGACAGTTGAATAAACTGAAAGGGGAAGAACCATGATGAGAGTATGTGGTGATTGAAGTGATTAGGCAATGTTTTGAATCGAAAAATCAGGAAGCCAAAAATTGGAGAATGAGAGTATTAAATATAATGATGTTATAAGTGATCGATCAATGAATAGATATCAGGATAGCTGGGGATCATGGTAAAAGAAGAAGAGTTGTGTTAGAATGGTGTTAGAAGGTTTCTAGCAGTCATAAATTATTATCTTCATGCTATCAACAATTGGTCTTATAAATGAATTGATATACTGATGAAATTCTCATTTAAACTTGTTTCTCTTCCCTAGCATTACTCTTGTGGGGTTAGAGTATGTGTTGAGTGAATACATGATCTCTATCAGAATTGAAAGTGGTGAATGGTTTCTAATGAATTAACAAATTATCATATTTTGAGATGAGTTTTCAACAAACCCAAAGGTGGATATTGTTGGGAAAAAATCCCTCAAGGTACCATTGAAGCGTTTTTGAGGTGATTGTGTATACTGACAAATTGAGTTTCCATGTTGTGTTTGTTAACCAAGAAGACCATGATGTTCATTTTCACTATTAGAGGTGGTTTACATGGTCAGTTTCTGAGATCAGAAGCTCAAAAATTGGAAAATTCATGAGGTGCATGAAAATTTGGAGCAGTGGAAAAAATATGGTGTTGCGTGGAAGATGTATTTTTCTTGCTCAACGTATATTACATGCTCGAGGGTTTTTCGCGTTGGATTTATTTTAATATAAATATGAATTTACCCTCTAATTAGAAAGATCTAATGACATGGAGAATATCAGATCAATGGCACGCATAAAAATATATGCATACGAAGATGCACAAAAAATTTTGTGTTGCACAAAAAATTTAGTGTTGTGTGTAAAAGATTACATTTCACATAAAATGAAGGTTGCGTGAAATTTTTGATGTTATGTGAAAAGTGGTGAAGGGATTTCACACAAAAAAGTTATTTTTCGTGCAATGTATTGGAATTAAGCACATGATGCATTAAGGGATGCATGTGAAATTCAAGGATGCCCAATTCAATTTTGTGTCAATGTGAGTTTAAACTGTGGGTGAAGGATGTACTTAAATATAGAATCTATCAACAGTTAAGGTTGAATAATTCATCCGTGATAATGAAGAGACTTAAATGTCAATAAACGGTGAGTAGATATTCTGAATAAGTAGTGAGCACACTTTAGTTGAGAGAGAAGTAAGCATTTATATAGTGAGTGGTTGTAAACCAAAAAGGATAGTGAGTCTTCTCCGAACGTTGTAAACAATGGTGCATTTTTAGTGGTTTTCGTTCATCGGCACATCGCCAGTGTATGCTCCATGGACATATCCCCGCGATGGATATCCAACTAAAAATTGTTTTTCCTGTGCATGATTTAATTTTTATTTATATGTTACTATAGGAAAGAGAGAGAATAATGTTTTTCTTAATAGTGAAACAAGATCAATAGGGGCAGTTGTTTTAATCATTCATAACCTGATTAACCCCCCACTCAGGGTTTCTAACATAGTATACCTAACAGGTCCTCAATCCATAAAATGTAACCACCCATTATCTTTATCATGGGTACTCTACATACTGAGTGGAACCACCCTATCAAAATGGGCTCATGTCCTTACTAGAGTGGACCCCATCATCCTGGGCATGATTGTACTACCTACTATGTTAAACCCCATATCAGACATGGCTTAGGTCCTCGTGACACAATAGTGGAACACCCGCCCCCCCACCATCTTCTTTGCGGGTCCTGAATGTATATATATAGAGAGGAACCCCCCAAACGCACTAGTGAATGAGTCTGATAGTTAGAGTATGTTCCCCCTCAAATGTGTGGGATAATGGTGAGGCATGGGACATTATAAAGTCACTTATTGACATACATGTGAGATTTTTGTCATCATTGATGGACTTATGGAATTATCAATGAATCTTTTCCTTTGAAGAGCTATGATATGGAGATCCCCTTACTCTCTCATTTTGGATTCCACTGATAGGGAATGTATATAAACATATTTATATTCATATCATTGGATTTTTTTACTTTCATTCCATGGGGCATGATGATGTGTGGGGTACTTCATGTGATTTTTTTGTTTTCCATCTCATGATTGGATGAGGTTACACTCCAACTATATGTCACAAAGACATGATGGGTAGTCTGTCTACACACCGTGTTGAGCCCCTTGTGATTGAAATAGGTTACTCTATCTCTTGATTTGATTGAGATGTATCCTACTAAGTACCAACTATCATTATTTTATCATTGTGTAAATTAATACTCCCCAATTAGCTTCTGGGGTATCTAATGGGGTATGTATATACCCACCCCTTTATGGGATGTTCCCTCACATGTAATGTCTTGTACAGACGGTTGATATGTCGATGGTGACTATAAAGGATCTTAGGGATACATTGTACATTGGACTGAAAATAGTGGTAGTAGTATAGATAACAATAGTTTGGCTCTATTCATGTTTTACTTTTTAGTTTAGTTAGCTTTGGAAATATTTCTGGTGGGAATACTTTTTTCACATTACTGTTCAGTTTCCACTACCGTACTATTGTATTGTTTATAGGTTTTACATGAATGGTTATTCCGATAGTATTTCTAATATTTTACGTTTCTTCCACTAAACTTATTCATAAGGATGGATGTGTGTGAGAATAAAATTAGAAAGGATAAGGCCTCCAATGTCATTCATCCAGTCATCCCATGTCTCCCCCTTAAACGATAGTGTTAGGATCGGGGTATTTGTGGCTCAATACTCGGTTAGGGTCATGTTGTGACATATTGGTATGAGAGCTGGTTTTATCATTGGGATGGACTTTGGAGTAGTCATCTTATATGGATTTGGATTGGATTAAGGAAACAATGTCAGAGTCACATGATTGTGGATCTTAGGAAAATGAATCAAGTGATGGCACAAGTGGCTTAAATATCCATTCACCTATACATTGACAATGTAATTATCAACAGCTAATAAATATAAATTGGTTTTAGGGATAAATATTACGTATATTATATAGGATTTAGATGCATATTTTCCTTTTTGATTCATCAACAAACTATATATATAAATTCTCATTTGTCCTTGGTATGTCTTGATTGAAATTTTGGATGCATATGTTATGACTACCATCCCAGATATAAGTTATTAATTGTGATGAATATCCTATGAGAGATGATTTCTCCATTCATGTTCCATACCATGAGATTCTTCCTCTAGTGTGATATGTAGCAGCATGCCTACCTATTGAGTAGCATATCACCCAATTAGGGAAGGATGAGTATGTGCACATGATTAGTGCTCTCTGTGAGTTCTATTTTTAATGGATGTTAATGTTTCATGGTGATCTAGATCCTGAGGAAACAAAGGATTGTATTTTATTGGATGTTATGTGATTATAGATTCATCTAGACACTGATGAATCAGGTGGTTTCACTTGAAGAATCCTTTTTCATCGAAGTAGTTTGGTGCTGGTAGAATTTAATTACCTAAATGAATAATGAGTTGAAATAATCATGTCACGACATCTAGTTGTGATTTGTGATGAGTACTACCCCTCTTAAATGAATTTTTTTTGATTCATTGTCTTTTGGAGATTCAAGAGGGTGGGGTAATAATGGATGAGAACACAGTGGAGTTAACAGACCATACACAGTACTCCCTCAACATGATTTGTGATAGGTACTTCATAGAATTGATTTTTTAGATTGGACCCTATAGCCAGATCTGTTCCATCATAATGCCATGGTGTATCCCGAAAGATTTAAATGTGTTGTAGTAGGCAATGTTGACATAGAGTATCCTATCATAGGAATATCATATAGTTCTAACTAGCAATGCACATCATAGGATTGAGTCATTTTCAATATCGTGAAGGAAGTAGATTACAGGATCTGGATGTGGTAGACTTACATGTGATCAGACTCAGTCTTGTGGTTATGTTCAGTGTAGAGGAATGAGAAAACCTATAGAGGGTACACTCAACACTTCTTACGTGTGAGGTCATGTAACATACTGACCTGACATACCATCTAACCAGTATATAGATCAGTCACCACATGACCTCAAGAGTGTCTACCCATATACTATAGGATGTCAACTAGTAGCGAGGAAGAGAAGGATGATTTGTGGGAGACTATGCCCTAAATCTCCAATTTCACATTGGTATTCAGATAATAAAACATTAATAACATCATATGTAGTACGAGTCAATAACTAATGTAGCCGAAGACAACTAAATTAATAACTGAATACAGGAAATGTCTAATGCAATTTTTATAAATTATTTCATGTTTATTATGATACATAATTAAAAGAAGTAATAATACAACATGATTTTCGTCTCATTACATAGATAAAGAAATTACCCAATGCCCCAAGAGAAATCAACATGAGCATCCTCATCTATAGCTTGATCCTTTAGTCATAATTCACATGTAAAAAAGAAAAGGGACACCCATAGGACCATATACATATAGAAAACAAGTGTCTCCTCATGAACCAATGGTACATAAGCAAGGGCGAGATAAAATCTCAGCAGGCCGACACCCACATGTGGCTATCCAAAACTACATAGTGAAGAATAATTAATCAATGTGATGGTATAGTGAAGTAATAAAAGTATTGAATAATAAAAAAAACATGTCCTGGTTCTGAAGTTACACCTAGCGATGATAACTTCTTCAGCTCCTAGCTGGAAAATTAGTCATACCAGGAACATTATAAATATTAAATTCATAAATAAACTTTTTATCGCAATATATTATATTCATTATTCATCCACACAAATTAATGTGCATGTTACCATTTTTATATTTCAGTCATTTAAATGACATTTTTTATCATTCCATATCCCACACACATGAATGTCCATGTTACCATTCCATACACTCACACCCTTGAATGTCTATATTACCATTCTATACTCATGCATCAATTAATGTCCATGTTATCATTCCATGCTTACACACAATTGAAATATCATGTCCTTATTCCATACTATCACACCCACTAATGAAAATGTTACCATTCCATACTCATGCACCCATGAATATCCTAGTTACCATTAGACACTCAAGAAAACTTTTAATATCCACGTCACCATTAAATACTGATGCACCCATGAATTTTCATGTTTCCATTCCATACTCACCAACCAATAAATGTCCATGTTATCATTCCATACTCTTGTACCCATGAAAGTTTGTATTACGATTCCTTTCTCACACACCCAATAATATATATGTTACCATTCCATTCTCATGAAATCATGAATTTACATGTTATATTTCTATAATCACTCACACAAGAGTTTAGATGATACCATTCCATACTCACACACCCACGAATGTTTGTTTTCCCATTCCATAAATTCGATAAATAATGTTTCAATTAATTATTTACATCAAAAAAATTAATAAGTAACATCATGACCATAAATTAATTCTAAAATTAAATATTCAAAACAACCAATGTAATTAACTAAACAAAAAGAATAACTCAATTCTTGATTACTCCATGATATTTTTATAATTTGATACGCATAAAAACAAGGTTTTAGTATTGGATTTCAGAACACCTATATTTAATCTTTTCACATGGGTATACCCACCCAGTAATTACCATATAACTTTATTAATTTCACATGGGTATACAACCCATTAATCTCCTCATGTTCATTAGAACCATTTAATACAAGGTCATCATCATGAAAAGGAAGAAAACCATTTCCATGAAAAGAAAACCATTTTAATTTAATTTAATAATCCTTCCTCTAGCTATAAGAAAATAGGAGAACCATATAAATAAAGACAAGAAAACACAACAGTCTACTCACTAGATTTTTATCGTGATGTTAGTACACCTTTGATGGAGGGGTTTTATTATAAAAGCATGATTTTTTAATCTATGAAATTATTTCTGAAAAAAGGTTCTTTATAGATTTTTTCACAAATTTATAAAATGTAGTAAATAAAAACTACTTAATTTTTAAATTTAATCAAACATAAGATCCTACCTCATAGAGATGTCAACGATAATAATTTCTTACTCAAGAAGTAACCCAATCGCACACACATACATCCTTTTATATATACATTTTTAATCCAATTTTCCCTATCCATAACGTAATAAGAACATAGAGGATATATTTATATATATATAGTATATATTTATACATTCATTATGTACATTCTTGCGTGCCCTCTATCATTGATCAAACCCCACTATAACATCAACAAGAAACCAAAATTATTTTGGCAATGAACAAAACAACTCTAATAATTAACCAGTGACTCATACATCAAAAAACCCCCAATATGATCAATAATTTATCGAAGAATTAATGTAATATTATGTCAATAATATATTTTACGTCTTCTCCAATCCATTATGTTTTGAAACTAATAATCACGTTTCCCTTAAATATTATTTTCTTTCTCTAAGGAAATTTATTGGCATAAACCATAACATACTTTTATATTTTATTCTTAATGTTCATTAATTAAGATTAACCATATTATTCATATGACCAAATTACATTAAGAATAATTTCATTGTTATCAAAATCTTGGAACATTAATGTTTCTTAGATATCGAGTCTCATTATTTTTAGACTCCAATGTGATCTGATTTCAGATTCAGTTTTATCCTTATTTTTGACTCTTATTTTCACAGAATTCTGGCTACAAATTCTCAGAAATTATGACACCAAATTATCTAAAATTCTAAGACTGATATATTAGAAATTCTAACTTTTAATTATTATAAATTTGGACACAAAATTCTCAAAAATTTGGACTCAAAAATCCCTTTTAATTCTGACTCATAATTATCCTTAATTAGACATCCGAATTCTCAGAAATATGGCCACTTATTTCCGAGAAATTCAGACTCCCTTTCTATCTAAAATCATTTTCTGTTTCTATCCAAACCTGAAATTTAATTTATATTTTTCTAGACTCAATTTTTTACATCATTAGACTCTCTTCTTATATATTTTGAATCCGATTATTCATGCTTGTTAATGTTACATTTCATTCTTAAGATATTATTATATCTATATCTGATCATAGTTTACTTTAACAAATGAATGATTTTCTTAGAGCTAATAATTCCACACACATTATAATGTTACAATGAAATAATTTCAAACTATTTTTTATCTAACCAACCGTTGGTTGAGTGACATATATACAAGTCCTTGATAAATTCAAGAAAAAATATGACCATTGGTGGAGGAGATTAGTATTGGGATTTTTTCTTATAAATTCCTTATCTATTTAATGACTTCAAAACATGTTGAAACACCTATAGATTACATTTTCTGATTCTATGAAGTGATTTGTAGAGAGAGAGAGACTCTCATTATTTGTGTGAATGCTCTGAAAAAATTTTTCATGTTGTGAATGACTGGTTCAACCTATTTAGTGTGACTCTGATTGGATGATCAATCAAGGGAATCCAGGTATATGAAGTCCAAGGTTCTAACTAACTTAATGTTCAAGGCCTTGTATGCATAACAATATGGACTCTAATCCTCTTATCGATGGATTACCATTGTGTGAGTAAGACAGACATTTTGAAAGAATAAATCAAGGGACTTTTATCCAAGGTTGTTCGATGCCCTTCTCTTTGGGATAAAATATTTATTTTTACTAGTTACTTTTACATGTTATTTATTTCATATGTTTGATGTTATAGTTAGAAAGTATAAATTTATTTTACTTTCTGGTACTTATACTTAGTCTGATAAATAAATCATCAATAAATTTTAAGGTAGAATGATTCATTATTAAAATATTGATTAAAATAAATTTAGTTAAACATGTTTTGGTTTCATTAAGATTAAAACATTTGAGTTTCCTTAAGATAAAATAGTTTAATATTTTGTTCTTTATTATAGGACCTATTCCCAACCAATTATCCCATTGTTTAATAACTGAAGAGGGTTATCAAATTCACCTTATTTATCTTTGTTAAACCTATATTTTCTTATAATTAAAATAATGTTTTTAAACATAAAATTCACACCCCTATTGTTATTGAGTATCTATATCTATTTTAATCCTACAATTCATATCGAAGAGGTCTCTAAAATACTTATACTAGATATATGTTTTCTTGTACACCTATTCTTTCACAACATTACTTGTTCAATTTTTTTATTGTTTTTTTTTCATTTTTTATATAATTTTGTTACTAATAATTTTAGTGGAAAATATTTTATTTTGTATATTCCTATAGAATGGAAAGAGAGAACATTAATTTCATATTCATCATTAATCCAATGAAATGACAATTATTATTATAATGATAATGTTCTTTTGGAATGATAGGATAATTAATTTTGTTATTAAAACTAAATTGGATAATTTTTTCACGCTCACTAGAGAATATAAGTTTCCGGGCAAATAAATCAGAACATTCACAAATAAAAAAAATGAATATCATCTAAAATTCAAGTTACACAACACTATTTTGTATTCTATGACTAGGAATATTTACAGTAAAATAAAATCTTGTGATGCTACCAATTGTATCTCAAAAAAACATCATTCTACCCTCTTCAGAACATCAAAAAGTATATAAACTAGAAAGCTATGTTAAGTGATAAATATAATGGATTTAAATACCTTTATTGACAACCAGTTTGAAATGTGCAACAAGGATTTATGACTGTTGTCAACTGTCTGTAATCTATGGTAGATAATGGTATTGATGATGAATTTCTTATAAATAAGATAATTGATATCATTACCAATGATTGAGAATCTAAAAGAATAGCTATTGATGATAATAGAAAATCTTTTAACATTGCATTTTATGAGTAATTTGGAAGTATTCTTCAATATGAAATAAGAATGAAGAGATACATAGTCATTAATATGAAGATGAATTGTAATAGATGTGTTACATTAACTACTAAATCTAAATCCATGACTCTAGATAGGGTTACTAGATCAAAATTGATGAAAGATGTTTTAATATATGAATCAAGTGATACTAATTCATCTATGAATGATGTAGATAATCTTGACCGATGGATGAACATGATTCTTGGAATAACTGATTTTAGATCTAGATAATAGAAGAAAGACATAACAGAAAATTATTATTCTAAAGTATCATTTTTATGAACACCAAAATTTTGGACATATCTGAACTAATTGTCTTATGATCTAGAGAAGAGAAAAAAGGTATAATCATTCAAAAAGGAATTTAAATAAGTAATAATATTCTGAGACTACAAAATTCATGATGGATAATGACAACTGGAGTGGAAGTGGTGGAGAGTCTTTAGATGAATCCTTAGAATATGAATCTTTGTGTTACTAGAATATCAGTCTTATAGGTATATTACCTATTTGAATTCATTTTTGTATAGATAACGTACACAATTCATAATGTTTAACAAATATTTATTTAAATTAAAATTTAATGATGAAGAATATTGTGTCTCTTTAGATGAAGAATCATCCTCATCATAAGATAATACTTTAACTTATTTTGAAGATGATTCTAGATTTTCTAGATTACACGATAATGAAAACTATAAGTAAAAAAGAAATATATAGAATTAAAATTATAAAAGTTATATTTTAACCAAAGAAGAATCAGATCTTTCTAACGATATTTATCAGAAAAATCATGATTGTGAAAATGATTCTAAAAACCATAATGAAAATAATTATGAAAAGGATAAACTTTCTTATGATATTGATAATGTTATATCTATAAGAAATGTTTTAGAGACTATCTCAAACTCTAATACTAATCAATTTTAGGATAATAATTTATTCATTAGACTAAAATCTGAAATAGTTTCCTTAAAAAAACTTTTATCAAAATTTTTTTATGGATGGAATGAATTTGATAAAATACATTCAAAACTTTTTCCTCTTTTGAATATTTTCAGATTTGGTTATAATCATTTGATTCATGTTTTATGCGAAAAATATTTGTTTCCTCAAAGTGCTCTTTTTTCTCCAAGTATCAATGTGGTGGAAATTGGGAGAAAAGTTGTTTTTCAATATAACCCAATCCTTAGGTTTTCATTAAGCTTACTTTTATACGAAAATGTGGATACCAAAGATTTTACTTTGTAAAATTTTGGGATCCAAGAATGCTTGGATTTTGAAAGTCTAACTATTTTATATTCAGGAAAAAATGTGCCAACGACAATATATGGTACGTAGATAGTGGATTTTTCTAGCTCATGATATGTAAAAAATATTCTTTGAAAATAATATCAAGATAAAACTATGGAAAATAACGTTTGGAGATAATTCTTAGGGAAAAAATGTTGGTATAGTTAACGTTTTTCTTCTCGAAAAAGATATAATTTCAAATGATTTATTTGTTAAATTTCATATGCACAAAAATATATTCATAATTCAATTATGTGATTAATGTTACCTTGTGAATTTTAGGAATGACAAATTCTAAGTACACAACTCCAACGAAGAGTTTATTCTCTCTACCCATAAGCACTAGAATGTTTATACAATTGACTTTTATGTTTTTAAGATCCAATACCTACCTTTCTAATGTTTAATGGAATATGAATCATGGGTATGGCATTGAAGACTAGGGCATTGTATCCTTAGAAACCTACGAAAACCCTCAATGACAAGACTAGTTAAAGATCTACGAGAGCATATATTTGAATCATCAGAATTTTCTGATCTATATGAATATGGAACGGATCATAAGCCAAGAATTAATTAAATTATTCAAGTCTCAACTTATGATGCATTGCAGATAGAGAATATGGATATTTTTGGTCCATCACATACCAGTTGAATTAGTGGAATATTCTATGTATTTTTTTAGTTGATGATTACAATAGATTTTCATAAGACTATTTTCTTGCAATGGAATATGTAGTCTTTTATTATTTTAAATATTTTAAAAGCAAAATAAAAATTTAGATAAACCATCAATTTTAAACTATTCATAGGGATCATAGAGTAGTATTTGAAAATTCCAATTTTGAATCATTTTATTGTTAGAAAGACATTACTCATAATATCTCAGCCAGAAGAACTACTTCACAAAATGGTGTTTTTGAAAAAATAAATCAAATTCCTCAAGAGATATCTAGAACCACGTTGAGTGAATTTTCTATTTCTGAACAGTTTTATGTTGATGTTGTAAGTAATTCTTGTTATACTATAAATCAATTTTTAATTAGAAATTTTCATAATAAAACACCTTACGAATTTTGGACTTGTCGAAATCCTAATGTTTCTTTCTTCGATATAATCAGATGAAATTTATTCATCTTGAATACAGATGATAGCTTGAATATATTTTCACAAAACCCTGATGCATTAAGTTTCTTAGGCTACTCCAACAATTCTAAGGCTTATAGTTTTTTTAAAGAAAATTATTATAGTTGTGAAGAAATTATACCTGTTAAATTTGATGAAACTGCTCTATTTGTATTTCAACAACCCCAACCTACATCCTTTGATGTCTTTTCAGAAATGGATTATCAACCTTTGCTGGAAGTTTCTTCAAATAAATAAATTACACAAGAGAATTTTTCTGAAGTATTTAACAGAAAATATTTTTTTACCTTAGGTTGATAAATAGGTTTTAAAAAACCAAATCAGTCATTTCATAAATATCATCCCATTGATAGTATCATTGGTGATGTAAATAAACCTCAATAGACTAAAAACTGTTTAAAAATTTAAGCAGAACATCTAGCATTCCTTTCCCAATTAGAACCATAAAGAACTGATTATTCCTTAGGTGATGATGATATGATTTTATATTTAGAAGATGAAAAAAATTAATTCAAATAGAACAGAGTGTGGACCTTGGTTTAAAGACTTAAATAAACATCTATAATTGGTGTAAAATGGGTCTTCATAAATAAATATGATGAAAATGGTATCATAGTAATAAATGAAGCATGATTAGATGCAGAAGGCTATAATCAACAATATGGAATAGACAATGAAGAATCATACACTCAAGTAGGTAGACATGAATATATTCATATTATACTAGACTTTAAAGAATTAATTAATTACAAAAATTATTCAAATGGTTGTGAAGTGTGATTTCCTTAGTATATATGTTCAAGTGGAATTTTATGTTTCGAAAACTATTGGATTTGAAGAAAAAAAATACATGGACATGTTTTCAAACTTTCCAAATCTTTATATGGACTTAATAAACACCGTAGAGACTGGTATGATAGACTATGGTGATTTTTGATCCAAAACAATTATATCATGAGAAATTATAATCCAGACATTTTTATAATGAATGATTAGAAAACTGTTTTCATTGGTCAAATTTATGTTGAAGACATTTTATTTGGATCAAATTAGCAATATATAAATGAATAATATGTGAATCTCATGAAATTATACATTCAGATGAGTATAATTGGTGAGTTATCATTTTTCCTTTGTTTTAAAAATTTTCAAAAAACCGGAAGGAACTTATATATCTCAATATATATATATATTATATAACTTCTTAATAAGTATGGATATGACAATAATAAACGTATAAGTACTTAAATTGGTACATCAAACTTGCTTGATCATGGTGAAGCTGGGAAAATAGCAGATTAAAGACCTTTAAGATCTATGATAATAATATTATTATTCTTAACAACTAATCATCATGACCTAGTGTTTTTGGTATGATAATTTTCTAGATATAAATCAAATCAAAAGGAATCTCATTTAAATGTAGTGAAAATAAGTTTTTTTTTAATTAAAGGGAACCTTGGATTTTAGACATAGCAATTTTTCATGAAATGAAATTATTTTAAAAAGTTTTCTGGATACTGACTTTTGGGGGTTGTAGAATGGATATGAAAAGTACATATGGAGATTTTCATTTCCTAGGGAATGTATTAGTTTCTTGGTCATCCAAGAAGAAAAATTCAGTTGCACTTTCAACAACTGAAGATGAATATGTAGTCATTGGATGTTTTTGTGCTCATGTGTTGTGGATACAACACATACTTGCAGACTACAAAATGAGTCTTACAAAAAACAGATAATATTTGATAATACTAGCTCCATTTCCCTAAAACAACCTATTCATCACTCTCGTAAAAATCACCTAGATATTTGGTATCACATTCTTAGTGATCACACACTAAAAGGAGATAACATTCTTCAATTAATCGAGATAGAAGATCAACTTTCTAACATATTTACAAAATATATACCCTATGATAGTTTTGAATAATTTACAGAAAAGATAGTATTGATAATCATAATGTAATCTTACATATTATATATTTATGGAAAATATATCATAACATTAAATTACTCATTTATATAGGGGTAAATATTTTAATAAATTTTTTTGATTTTAAATTTTTAATTACAGAATATGTTTTTCAGAATATAAAATTTTTTATCCGAAATAAAATATCTAGAAAATATTTTCATTAAACAAATTCATATAAATATTGATTTTTATTTTTGAGTAATGTAAAATTTTTGTTTCCTAACATAAAATCATCCTAATTGAACTTACTTACTTCTTGGTATTTCTATTTTGTTTTAGTAAAACCTAATCAAATTCACTTTCCTAAAATCTCATTTTTATGTAAAATCTCAAATTATTAGAATATTTAAACCATTAATCACTATGAATAATCTGTTTGATCAGATTAAGTTAATCATAGCCATTGTATCTATACAAGAATTTGAACCATCATCGTGAAGACTATTTAAAGGGACCATATCCTCCCATCCAACATTTGTTCTCTCAGTTTTATGCGTTAAGGTTGTGTCGCTCTTTTAGTGTGACAATATGATTCTCCATATTAATTACATTTTTAATGTATCTTGATGATTCTACATAGACTCCTATATAGTCTCAATACAGTAAGGATCCCAATGATTGGATGTCACAACTGCCGTTTCTATTTATTTTGTTTTTATTATTTCTTGGTTTCGAGTGTTCGATCCATGGTCCGGGCTACGCCTAGGAATACAATATTTGTCATTTGATGCTTTTTCTGGGTTTCGGACCCGTGCGCGGCCGCCGCGAGGTTTGCGGTCGTCGCGCAGTTGGCCCGGGTGTCGGGAAAGTTCTATTTCTTTATAACTTTGTTTTATTATTTTAATATGGTTTGGCTCGCGTTATTATTAAATGGTTTTTTATTAATTTCTATTATTGTTAATATTATTATTATTATTATTCTGGTATACTATTATTATTTTTATTTTTATTGTTATTATTATTAATTTTTTTCTAGATATTATTATTATTATTACCTTATTATAATGAAATAAAAAATGTATCTTGGCCCATAACCTAATCACCAGTGCAACCCCCTTCTCTTCCCCGTTTTTTCTTCTCTTCCTGTGGTGCTTCACCTGCCGATCTCCCTCTGCCTCACCCTACTGTAGCCTCCTCGGCACTCCCTCCGCCTCACCCAGCCGTACCCGCCCCCGGCGTTCCCTCTGCCTCGCTCAGCCGCCAGCCCCTCTCCCTCACCCTCACACACCTGCTCCGGCAACCCCGCACGCACTAGGCTCCCCCCCGGTCCTCTCCTCCGGGCTGTATTCCCCTCCCCGGCCTCCCATCCTGTCTGTAGTGATCTGGCGCCCTACGGACCTCCCTTTCCCGTCACCCCGCTTCCCTAATCGCGAGCCAGCCGCCCCGTTTTTTCCCTTCTGCATTTCAGCGCTTCAACCCGGTCTCCTGCTCATCGTGCTGCGCAAGCAACCTCGCCTCCACTTTCCGTAGCACCTGCCTTGCCCCCCCCCCAATCCGCCTAGCCGCCCGCATCCATGCTCCGACCTCACCCTCGCCGGATCTGGCCGCCCCCTTCGGCCTCACCATTTTCCTTCTGGTAGAACCTTTTCCTCTTAGTTCGGTTTTTGGTAATTTTTTATTTGGGGTTTAGTTTTCCAGTTTGTTGGATATTAGTTTTAGGATGGAATCATGTTGATTTTTGTCTTTGATTTGAATGGAACATGATTCCTTATGTATTGCTTGGGGTGCGTTTGGCACACAATTGAATTTTTTGCACCAAAACATGGGGTTATCTTCATTCGAAGTAAGTTGTTTCATGCCCTACCACCATAGATAAATTTAATATTCTTAATTGAATTTATTAATGCATTCCTTGACTTGTTTTTGTGGAGCGAAGGGTGTTTTTGTTTTTAAAAGTTTGGTGTGTTTTGTTAATGTGTTTTTTTGGAATGGTTGGCGTGTTTTGGTGTTGTTTTGGTGCAACGTTTTCTAAATGGTTTTAGGGCGTATTTGGATGGTGAGAACTATGTTTTCAGGGGTATTAAGAGTGGTATGTGTTGAAAAGTGGGTTTTCAATGAGTAGAAAATCTTTTTGGATGTTTCGACTTTGGTTTTCAACTGTGTAGAAATTTATTAGATTGTATTAGTTATGTTAATTATATATTTAAAAGGTGATGATGGGCGGATAATTTTCAAGAGCCATGTATACATGAAATGGGGCGTGTTGTAATATAAAACACTCTTTGTGTCACTTGGTGGTGTTCCATTGTGTCAGCCCTTGATCTGTTATTGTATATTGTTTTCTAAGTTGGGTAGTTTGATTATTTTGTTTATATAGTTTTAAGAAATAATGTAAATGGTGCGAAGTATGTTTTGAAATCATGATGAGGGGGGTTTTGTATTGTTTGTTCATTTGGATTGTTCTAAGTCAGTGGTTATGGGTTTTTATTTGGTTTTCATTTATCGCAGCGCATTGGCAGGTAAAACCTGCGTTACTGTGGTATTCAAAAGGTTGCACGTTCTTGTGCGCGAGTGTGAGATGTGCCGCATTGTCGTCGTAACCGAGCAGCGAGCCGAGGTAGGTCCCCCACTGCACATACCTTTAGATTTAGAATTTATTAATTGCTTGATGTTTTATTAATTTTAATAAATTGGAAATAATATAATATAATTAATTTTTATATGGTTATTTTGTGTGAAAAGAGCCGTTTATTTTATACCGAACACTTGAAACATTTTTTTGTCGAGCGGACGCCCAGTATTGAAAGAATGCATGTGTGGACATTAAACATAATTCACAGAATTTCATATGTACTTCTAGTTTTAAAGATAAATGTTTTCTTCTGAACAAGTATTTTGATCTTTTTGAGAAATGAGGTTTTACTTTAAAATTGGTGAAGGCTCGTTTGGCACTTTAATAAAATATATTATTTTGGAAAACCCACTCGAGGTGATCTTTGGTGTGTGTTGATTGCATGAGCTGTATGTGATGTTTTTTCATTGTGACTGATTAATTTACATTGTGGACACGCCACCTTTTTATTGCTTGTGTTGACATGGGAACCTGGCATATTGAGAGAATTTTCTGAGAATGAATGCTGCACTAGTTTAGACCACGCACTGGCTAGTGGCCCCATAGCAGGGGAATACTGAGTTAATACTGCTATGGGGATTGGGTCCCTCAGTTAGGCCATGTAGGGCTATGCCGAGCGTTAGGACATTATGACATCATCGAGTTAGGGCATGCCTTCAGGATGAGTCAAATGTAGAGTATGTTTTAGATTGTTCACGATCTCTTATGTTCGACCCATGTTTCTTTTAGTGTTTATTTGTATGTGGTGGACGATTGAGAGGTTGAGTTCGGTTTCTGACCCCTGTGTGCCACTTTTTCCATTGCCCTTAGTGTGTGTTGTGTGTTGTGTGTTGTGTGTGATATTCCTTTTGACTAACAACTAATGTTTGGTTCTCTAAACTTTTCGCAAAGTGTTTTAAAATGAAAAGCACATGTTTTTTTCCACATTAAACTTATTCTAAATTAAAAAGGGGAATGGACTATTACTTGTTTTAAAAATGAAAGTGTGTGTGTGAAAACCATATTTTATATAATTTAGTGAAAACCTGTAATTTATAAATTCTTTTTTTAATGGTATGTGCATTGGGAATAGAGTTCTTCGGGCCTACCTACTGAGTTTTAATACTCACGCCTATAGTGTTTTCTTGTTTTTAGTTTTGTTGCAGGTTACAGCTTTAGTTTTTCGCCTTGAGTGACGTTGGATGTGGTGTTGGAGAGTGACCCATAGGGTCACATGGAGTTTTGGTCGTGGTCAGGTTAGTAGCTTTTCTGGTTGTTCTTTATTAATTTGGTTTTTTTTCAATTTAATTATTTCCACTGCTTAATTTTTTTGGGCCAAATCATTCCCACCTATTTACTTTTGATGCGCGGAACTACTTGCCAACCCGTGGGGATCGGGAACGCCCTTCGAGCCATGTCGTGGACCGGCTCGGGTGACTGGTTCAAGGTCGACCCGGGTTTGTTCGTGACAAAATGGTATCAGAGGAGGCCGTTGTTATTTGGGGTTTCTGGTATATGGAGATTAGGATTATGGGGACTCGAGTTCTAGGTATGGGACGGACGTCATGAACCCTCTCCCGTTCCGCACCTCAAGTCTCCATGGATTGTCTGTGAATTGATTCATTGTTTCATTTTGGTTCGTTTTGGATTAAGGGATGACAAGATAGGTAAAACGATGTTACATCGTGTTCTCACAAGGAGTAGTGACCCATGTGGAGTCCGGGTACACGGTTTGAATTCCACCTAGTTGATGACGATTACTTGGGGCGTGACCCACTACCATGTCGCCATGTTAGGTGTGACCGCTAGTCCCTCACTCCGGTGGTTTGATGCATGTTGAGTGTCATTTTTCATTTTGGTTGGTGTTAGTGCGTTTTTGGAAATGAAAAAAGGGGTTTTTGAAAATGGTATTGATTTCATAAAAATGACTTTAAATTTATGAAATTATTTTTAAAACTGAAAACCATTGGTTTGGAGTACAAGTGTTTAGTGGGAAATTAGTCGAGGATGGTTTGGGGTGAAACCTCAGGTACTCCTTGTGAACGTTTTCACATGTGAGAGGATGCGTGGAAAGTGCGTGTTGGTGTGTATGAATGAATATTGATGAAGAAATGTGAAATGGTTAATGGGATTACGTGGGTGTGTTTGAAATTAAAGGCTTGACCTTGTTTTCTAAATTGGATTTTAAAGAAGAAAATGGTTTTGGAAAGTGGTCTTGAAAGAAAACAGTTTTGAAATATAAAAAAATGGGGTGGTAACAGAATCTAAAATGAAACGGGAATTTGGAATAGGGAATTTTGGGTTCTGTTTGTGGTTTTTTTCTTTTGATATGGTTGTTTTGGATGAAGCTTCTTTCTTTGATATTGCTTCGATTGATATTGGTTTCGGCTTGGTGTAATATATGTTTTTCAGAAATGCCACCCAGAATGGTCCCCATAATTTTGATGAGTCATTCCTGGTTTTTGGTATTTCTTGGACGTTGTCTGTATTTCATGGTTATTGGAGTCTATTAGAGACAGTGCAGTGGCATGTAGAAGTTGAGCACGTCTTCAGTGTATTGGGAACTCCGGAAGCGATCTGAGTGCGTGTTGTTTTGGGTCTGTTTGAAGGTCCAGCTCTGGATGAGTAGGAGTTGTTCTCCCCGCCATCACTGTAAGTTGGGATGATGTGGTATGTCTTTAAGGTCGTCTTCATTCAAAGTTTTATACTTGTGGAGGTGAAGACGAAGAAAATGTAAGATCTCATTCGTGTTCAACATGACCAGGAGACGGTGAAAGCGTATGTTGATCATTTCAAGAATATTGTGTCTCTTTTTCCAGGGGTAGAGTCACATGACTGGATGAAGACTTCTCCCTTCATCATGGGTCCTCGTCCAGAGAACAATGAACGAGTCCTCTCTTTTTGGGAGCATCACTTTTGAGAAGTTGGTGTATGAAGTGTTCTTAGTTGAGTTGGTTTCCGAAGCCCAAACGGTTGACAATCCATAGTATCCAGTTTCTCGTGATGATCCCCCACCTGGCGGGCATACTGTGTCAGGTGAATTTGTTTCTAAAGAGTCATCTGAAATGGTTCTGGCTTCTAGTTCTTCAGACCGTTCAGTGGTGTTCTACTAGCATGGACGGTTCAAGCACATGAAGCAGCCATGTCACCCCCCTCCGAAGACGTTCCATCATTGCAGGTGTCTAGATCATATAGAGAAGATTTGCAGGAAGCGTCGCCTGGGAAACACAATGTGACCAGAAGATTAATGTTCCTGACTGTGAGGAAGGAGATTATTTAGTCATCAGAGCCCCAACCACAGGTCTTGGGGTGAAGCTCGCACGCAGTCAGGAGTTATCGAGGGTGTGAAGCCTCAGTTTGGGTTTTGGTGTTTCGTGTTGCCAACGAAACATTTAAGGTCCTTCCGTTCTCGTTCTTTCACTGTTAATGTTTTGGCGTTGTTGTCGGTTCATTGTGTCATCGTGAGGTTGGGATGAACATGTTCGTTTTTAATCCAAACAGTCTCGTTTTTATGATTATGGTGTTTTGGATCGTGTGTTTTTCTTATAGGTATGTTTGGACCTTACATGGGTTAATCATGGTTTGGAAATGTTCATTTTGAGATATAAGTGCCTGCGAAAGAGTCCAGGTTTGCTGTTATGCTCAGGATTACTGCTTGGATTAAGTTCTCCTTGGAGATTTTTCTATTGTCTTCGGACTTTCTTTGGTCTGAGTTGAGAGTTCCATGTTTTGGTAGAGGTGTTGTTTCGCTCATGCTATAGAGGGTAGTCTGGATCGGTTGGGAGTTCCCGTGTCGCCCCTCCCCGAGGTGGTATGTTTAGGTGTTAATTTCTGCGCTAGATTATTTCTTGTGGTGGGGAGAACCCTCTTGTTTTCTCTCATTCTCTTATGTTGTGGTTTCTGGTAGTATTTTTTGGCATGGATTCTTGTTTTGCCTACCGTTTAGCTGGGTGACATTCTGGGGGAAGAAAGTGTATGTGGTGGGGAGAATTGTCACAACCGCCATTTCTATTTATTTCTTTTTTATTATTTCATGGTACCGAGTGACTGCACCGTGGTACAGGCTATGCCCTGGATTAAAATATTTGTCGTTTGATACTTTTTCTGGGTTTCGGACACATGTGCGGCTGCTGCGTGGTTGGCGGTCGCTGGGCCGTTGGCCCGGGTGTCGGGCAAGTGCTCTTTTTTTATTACTTTGTTTTATTATTTTAATTTGGTTTTTCTCGCGTTATTATTAAATGGTTTTTGTTTTTAATTATTATTATTATTATTATTATTATTATTATTCTGGTATATTATTATTATTATTATTATTATTGCAATTATTATTATTATTATTTTCAGATATTATTATTATTATTACCTTATTATAATGAAATAAAAAAAATGTATCATGGCCCTAACCCAAATCACCAACGCATCCCCCCTTCTCTTCCTCATTTTTTCTCTCTCTTCATGCGGCGCTTCACCTGCCGATCTCCCTCCGCCTCGCCCGGTCGTAGCCGCCTCGGCGCTCCCTCCGCCTCACCCAGTCGTAGACGCCCCCGGAATTCCCTCTACATTACTCATCCGCCAGCCCCTCTCCCTCACCCTGACACACCCGCTTCGACAACCCCGTGAACACCAGGCTCCCCCCTGGTCCTCTCCTCCGCGCCGTCTTCCCCTCCCCAGCCTCCCATCATACCTGTAGAGATCTGGCACCCTGCACACCTCCCTTTCCAGTCAACCCGCTTCCCTAATCGCGTGCCAGCCGCCCCGTTTTTTTCCTTCCGCGTTGCAGCGCTTCACCCGGTCTCCTGCTCATCGTCCTGCGCCAGCAGCCTCACCTCCACTGTCCGCAGCACCGTCCATGCCCCCACTGTCTTCCTAGCCTCCCTCATCCAAGCTCCACCCCTCCCTCACCTCGGTAGCAATACCTCGGGCTCGCCCTCGCCGGATCTGGCCGCCCCACTTCGGCCTCACCTTCTGCCCTCCGGTAGAACCTTTTCCTCATAGTTCAGTTTTTGGTTCTTTTTTTTATTTGGGGTTTAGTGTTCCAGTTTGTTGGATATTAGTTTTATGATGGCATCATGTTGATTTTTGTCTTTGTTTTGAATGGAACTTGATTCCATAGATATTTCTTGGTGTGCGTTTGGCGCACAATTAAAATTCGCACAAAAACATGGGGTTATCTTCATGCGAAGTAATTTGTTCCGTTCCCTACCACCACTAGATAAATTTAATATGCTTAATTGAATTTATTAATGCGTTCCTTGACTTGTTTTTGTGGAGCGAAGGGTGTTTTTGTTTTGAAATGGTTGGTGTGTTTTGTTAATGTGTTTGTTTTGGGAATGGTTGGCGTGTTTTGGTGTTGTTTTGGTGCAATGTTTTCAAAATGGGTATAGGGCACATTTGGATGGTGAGAACTATGTTTTCAGGGGTATTAACAGGGGTATGTGTTGAAAATTGGGTTTTCAATGAGTAGGAAATCTTTTTGGATGTTTCGACATTGGTTTTCATCTGTGTAGAAATTTATTAGATTGTATTAGATATGTTAATTATATCTTCAAAAGGTGCTAATGGGACAATGATTTTCAAGAGCCATGTTTACATGAAATGGGGTGTGTTTAATATAAAACCCTATTTGTGTCACGTGGTGGTGTTCCATTGTGTCGGCCCTTGATCTGTTATTTGATAGTGTTTTCTAAGAGGGGTAGTTTGATTATTTACCCTATAGAGTTTTAAGAAATAATGTAAATGGTGTGAAGTATGTCTTGAAATCATGTCGAGGGGGTTTTTGTGTTGTTTGTTCATTTTGATTGTTCTAAGTCAGTGGTTATGGGTTTTTATTTGTTTTTCATTTGTCGCAGCGCATTGGCGGATAAAACCTGTGTTACTACGGTCTTCAAAAAGTTCACGTTCTTGTGCGTGAGTGTGAGATGTGCCGCATCGTCGTCGTAACCAAGTAGCAAGCCGAGTTAGATCCCCCACTACACGTACCTTTATATTTAGAATTTATTAATTTCTTGATGTTTTATTAATTTTAATAAATTGGAAATAATATAATATAATTAATTTCTATATGGATATTTGGTGTGAAAATAGCCGTTTATTTTATACCAAACACTTGAAACATTTTTCTGATGAGTGGACACCCAATATTAAAATAATGCATGTGTGGCCATTAAACATAATTCACGGAATTTCAAATGTACTTCTAGTTTTAAAGATAAATGATTTCTTCTGAACAAGTGTTTTGAGCTTTTTGAGAAATGAGGTTTTACTTTAAAATTGGTGAAGGCATGTTCGGCACTTTAATAAAATAGATTATATTGGAAAACCCACTCAGGGGTGATATTTGGTGTGCGTTGATTGCGTGAGTTGTATGTGATGTTTGTGCATCATGAATAATTAATTTACATTGTGGATGCACCCCCTTTTTATTGCTTGTGTTGACATGGGAACCTGGCATATTGAGTGAATTTTCTGAAACGATTGTTGCACTAGTTTAGACCACGCACTAGCTAGTGGCCCCATAGTAGGTGAATACTGAGTTATTGCTGCTATGGGGATTTTGCCCATCGGTTAGGACATGTAGGGCTATGCCGAACGTTAGGGAATTATGACGTTATCGAGTTAGGGCATGCCTTCAGGATGAGTCAGATGTATAGTATGTTATGGATTGTTCACGATCTCTTAGGTTCGACCCATGTTTCTTTTTGTGTTTATTTGTATGTGGCGGACGATTGAGAGGTTGAGTTCGGTTGGTGACCCATGTGTGCCACTTTTTCCATTACCCTTAGTGTGTCTTGTGTGGTGTGTGTGATTTTCCTTTTGACTAACAACTAATGTTTGGATCTCTAAACTATTCGCAAAATGTTCTAAAATGAAAACCACATGTTTCATTCAACATTAAACTTATTCTAAATTAAAAAGGGAAATGGACTATTACGTGTTTTAAAAATGAAAGCGTGTGTGTGAAAACTATATTTTATATAATTTAGTGCAAACCTGGAATTGATAAATTCTTTGTTTAATGGTATGTTCATTGGGAATAGAGTTAGTCAGGCCTACCTACTGTGTTTTAATACCCACACCTATAGTGTTTTCTTGTTTTTAGTTCTTTTGCAGGTTCCAGCTTCAGGTGTTCGCCTTGAGTGACGTTGGTTGTGGTGTCGGAGAGTGACCCATGGGGTCACATGGAGTTTTGTTCTTGGTTAGGTTAGTAGCGTTGCTGGTTATTCTTTATTTATTTTCTTTTGTTCTATTTATTTATTTCCGCTGCTTAATTTTTTTTCTTTTGGGCCAAATCATTCCCACCTATTTACTTTTGATGCCCGGCAATATTTTCCAGCCCGTGGGGATCGGGAATGCCCTTCAGGCCATGTCGTGGACCGGCTCAGGTGACCGGTTCAGGGTCGACCCAGGTTGGTTCGTGACATTGGATTATGTTCAGGTAATGGTTAATATATCTAAATCTCTTCTCCAATTATTATTCATTGATTTCAAATATTATTAATTTAAATTTTTGAGAATGTGTTCGTGTTTCTAATTAAAATAATTATGATCCTATGTAAAAATACCTCATTGTGTAATTTTATAGTTTAGTTTATTTCTATTAAAAATGTGGAAGAGAGATGATTATGTTCAAATGTTATGCAATATTGTATTCCTTATCATTTAATAAGGGCGCATGCATCATTGATATCCCGTATGAAGTAGAAACTATTCTATGTTCACACCGATTTCTTGATAAGAATTGTCCTTTGAATATGTAAAAGTTGTTGAGTTACATGGGCTAATGAAAGTCATGAAACCCATGATTTCTCATCTCTTTAAAAACCCTAGCTTGGTATTTATTTGGATGTAAAGATTCCATATTCCAAGGAAGGGTGATAAGAATTCCCATAAGATATGTGAAATAATTATCTTATTTTTCTTGGTGAAACTATGGAAGATTAATTTGGTGAAATACACCATTCCGACAATAACTAAAATTAGGAATTTAAATATCATGTCTTAGATATTTATGTATCCAATGATCATTTCCAAATTTATTTATTTATTTTTTGAATCTTTCAAGATCTGCTACATGTCAATGGATAAAAATTTCAAGATTGTTTTTCTCAGTGATGATATATAGAGTATAATGAATATTGGATTTAATGGTGAAATATGTGACTTTTTAGGTATTCCTGATAAGGATAATAACCCTAAGAAGGATGCTGTTGAAGATCCATCCATGAAAAGTAGAGAAAAATAACCGAAACCTCAGTTACTCGAACCTATTTCAGAACCTCAATCAACTCCCCTAAACATAAAAATAAAAAAAAAGTTTTCTTATGATGTATTTTCTCTATGGGGGAGAATAAGAAAATGTAAAGGGAGGTGATACTATTTTTAGGCTTGAACCTATAAAGGATGAGGCATTGAAGATTATGGAATCTGAAAATAATAAGAAATAATATTATTAGAAAATGAAAAAAAAAAGAAGAGTTGAGTGATCAGGTTGTTTAATCATAGTTAATGGATGTTGAGAATGATTCAGAATAATTTTAATTAGCAGAAACCCTCTCCAAAAATGCTTCAGTTCTGGAGAAGATTATTGAAGAATAAGAAATTCAACAAGAAGAAGAAGATGATAAATAATGTGAATACTTATTCAGAATAATAGAATGTTATCATTAAGTAGTGATCCATTATGATAAACTCTCAACAAGAACATCCCAATAATCATCCACCAAAATCTCTTTAGATAATTAGAATTAGAATTTTTAATAAGAGGGGGTTAAAAAATTTCATTCCAAGGAATACAACAAGGAAACTGATGAAATTATTCTGGAAGATGAAGAGGAAGTTAATTTTGAAGAACAAGATCATGAGTTAGCTGATGTTATTGAAAAGGTTGTTTCTAAAATAATGTTATTCCTTCTTGGTACTACTCATAAATATGTAGTTGGATCATCTAAATCAATATTTGTTGAAGTAGTGGAAAATAATCCTCTAAGAAAATATGCTTCTGATTCTGAATTTTCATCATCCATGGGGCATGAAATTGTGGGGAATTCTTTGAATAAGATTGCTGATTCAATTCCAATATTCCCAAATTTTGAATCACGGTGTCATCTTATTTAGTAGTCAGTAAACATAAATGCATATTCTACAAATTTATTGATAGAAATGATGATCATGAAAGAATACAAGTATCAAAACCTTCTTGATCAACTGTGAATCTCATAGAAATAATTGAAAGAAGATTACATCATGGTCAAAGTAAGTAGTTGATGGTCTTATGATTTTTGTTGATTATATGCATATAGTCAAAGATTCTTTTAACAAGTAAGATGTGAAGCTCAAGATTTTTTTTGAAAGGCTAAATCAAGATAAATCTGCATGAATCAAAGAGGATAATGATCTCTATGGAATGGATAACTCCGTTTCTATAACCCAAATGAGAGAAATGATAACCAAAGATCAGTTAAAAGAGAATTTCAAATTTCAAGAAGAAGTTATAATGTCTCAAGAAGAATGGATCCAGACTCTCGAGAAGAAGAACCAAGAGAAAGAAGACATACTCAAGAAATAACCATAAGATCATAAGAAGATAAAGATGATGAAGGCTATCCTGAAATATATTCTATCATAGAAGTAAAAGGATAATTTATTATCTTAAAAAAATATGATCATTTATTGTAATAAAACATTGTGTTCAATGTTAAATTAATCTCTTTGTAATAGTTTTGTTTGAATGATTCTTTTCTTACCTTTCAGGTACAAAATTTTTCCCCCCTTTCAATTTTTAAAAGTCACAAAGGGGGAGAAAAGTTTAAAATTGAATATCATATTAAGGGGAAGTTTATCAAAAAGAAGAAATTCCTTATGAAAGAGGAGATTCACCTTAATGAAATAATTAATAAAAAATTAATGTCATTTTCATGACAATTTCTTAAGACAAAGAATATGATCTCTAAGGTGGATGAATATAAGGTGGATTTTTTCTTATTCACTAATCCATAAATATAATGGATATATGTTTTTATTTATAGTTTTCAATAAAAATATTTTTTCCTTAAAAATTATTTGTTCTTTCCAAAAGGGGGAGATTATTATTTCATAATCCTGACTTATTACTTATACATTCCATTATGATATGAAAATCACAAACACATTTTCTTTAACGACTATTTTATTTCATTATGGATATTTAATTTCTTAAACATTAATATGATTTTATATTTTATACATAATGTTAATTTAATAGGATTAATAATATTTTCCATAAGACCAAACTACCTTATGAATAATCCGAACGTTATCAAAACCTCGACACCTTACAATTTCTATATAAGAATTCTTAATATTTTTAGTCTCTGATTCCTTCTGTTTTATAGATCTGTTTCATCCTGATTTTTTACTTCGAGTTTCACATAATTATTTCTCTAAATTCTCATGAATTAGGACTCCAAATTCTTAGAAATTTGGACAATGAATTCTCAGAAACGATGACCCTGATGTCTCAAAAAGTTTACACCGAATTCACAATAATTCCAACTCTCAATTCTATGAAATCTAGACACCATTTCAATCAAAAATTAGACTCCGTTTCTATCCAATATCATACTCCTAAATTTTATTTTTTCAGAAAGCATTTTTATACATATATAGACTCTGTTTCTCACTATATATAGAATCTGATTATTTTGACTTATTAATGGTACTTTTATTTCTTAAGATATTGTTCCAACTCTATTGGATCCGAGTTTATATTAATATAAGAATGTTTTTATTAAATGTCATAATTTCTTACATCAGATTTTTTTATAATAAAACAATTTAATATATTTTTTCTAAATAACAGTTGGTTGAATGACACATATAGGGGTCCCTCCCAAATTCAATGAAAAATATGACCATTATAGGAGGAGATGATTGTTGGGATTTTTGTCTATAAATTCCCCACCCATTGGAATTTTTTAATACATGATGACACTTCTAGAGATTACATGCTATAATGATGTGAAGTGATTTCTAGAGAGAGATAGATACTCTCATGCTTTGTTTGAATGGTTTTAACTACTTATATAACCTCTTATTGTAACTCTGATTAGAAGATCAGTGAAGGGATTATGAGAATAGAATGAAATTGGTGCCGAATACCATAATGTTCAGGTTCATGAAGGTGTAGAAAGACATACTCTGATACTTATATCGAGGGCTTACCGTAGAGTGGGTAAGACATACTTTCATGAAATTATAAATCAAGGGACCTTTATCCAAAGTTGTTGGATTCCCTTCTCTTAGGATTTAATGAATCTTTGTTACTTGTTCCTTTTACAAGATTTTATTTTATCTATTTTATGTTACATTTAAAAGTATATCATTCTTATAATTCCTTATATATATAATCTGATAAATAATGATTCTATAATCTTTTAGGTAAAATCATTCTTTATGATAAACTTGTTTGTGTTTCTGTATGATAAAAAATTATATGTTTCATTATGATAAAATTATATTTGTTTCTATAAGATAAAATTTTATATGTATAAGATCCTTATAATTTGACATGGGCCCTTCTAATTATCCCTTTTTGTAAGAACCAAAGATGGTTTGTGAATTCACAATTTTTAACTTTGTTAAGATAGGTTTTTTAAGGTTAAAAATGAATCTTTTTAAATATACAATTCACCCCCACTTTTAATTGGGAATCTACATCTATTTTGATCACACAGGTAAAAATCACCTTAAACCATTTGTGGTTAACACAATCGATCTGAACCACTTCACCTTCGGTGGAGGTTTCCAAAACATGTGAATATGTATACCAAGAGACTATTCTCAAGCCCTATACTCGATGGATGAAGTAAAAAACACATCCTAGATAAATGATAGATTCGGCCAAACCGAATAGGGCAATATAGAGACCAAATTTTTGCTAGAAATTGAGTTAAGAAGGTGTGAAAGACTGTACCTTGTAGATTAAAAGAAGAAACAATAAGAGAATAAGTTCAATATAGAAAAAATTATGGGTTTTGGAGAGGGGTGAAAACGTGATGAAGGGGTTAGACCTAGGGGGTATCATGTGCAACATGGAGTCTAATCGAAGGGGGGCACACTACATAGAGGTCATAAGCAGTAGTGGTGAATTTCCAAGAAGTTGTGATTATGAGGATTCAAAAAAGGGACCTTGTAAGGAGGGAGGGTTGTGATGTTCCATGGGTTACAATGATGGAGTTGGTATGTTGTTCTCTAAGAGGAAGAGGATTTCCCTTTTGGGTCTTCAATAAAACCTAGTTATAACTACAAATTAATAATAATTATATTAATAATAATTATTAAAACCTTATTATTATTTTATCATTTAATAAAAATTTAATTTATTTTCCATTTCAAATTTATTTAATTTATTTCACTTTATTTAAATGAATAACAAATCTTTTTGACAACACATAGTGAAATATGTTCTAGAACATAGTTTAAATAATTCCCTAATAAGTAATTTCCAAAAAAAAATAGAAAACCCTACTAACAACCACCCAGTCCAAAACATGGTATCCTAAAATCATCAAACATTAATAATAATCATCCAAAAGAAGACATTACAAACTATAAAAACATTACCCAACCAATAATGGTCGTGTAGTTTCATTTGAATGATTGTGTTTCATTTCCAAACAACAAATTCACCATTAACTATTTCAAAATCCAAAAGCATTTAAGCCATTAAAAGTCGATCCATGGCTCCCAATCCCAACCAAAATGTTGAAGCAGCGCCTAATCGAGCTTGGAAAAATACAGACATAATCCCATCATAGTCTTGATAAATATCATGCCCAAGGTATTTCCTACCCTATGATTTAAAGCTATAAGGAAAATTCCAAACTACGGTTCATGGAACTATTGGAATATCATTAAATGTATCCCCGTAAAAATGTATGTGGTGATCCTAGTGTGATCTTGAAATGGTTTAAACAATCAATCCCCATCATCCAAGAAGCCCAAGGAAATCCGGTTATCCCAAAAAAAAATATGGCTATCACAAACCACACCGATCTCTCCAAAAAATGTACTTTATGATGGTCTTTCATAGACCATTACAATTAAACAATCGTGTAAGAGTCACGCCACTTTAGCCGAATAATTAAAAAGATAATCAACATATATGTATAAGATTATTACAACTGAAATGAAATTCATACTCCCAAGGTATCCTGAATATACCATACACACATCCATCAATGTACATACATGACTCCTGGTGACATTTCACAATAAAATCTCAAAGGAAAACCACACATCCTGTATGCAACACCGAAAGAGAACCACACAACTAGCCCAACAACATTGAAATCATTCTGAGCTTTATAAAACTAACTCTATATTGGTTCCTCTAGTATGATGTCAAGATATGGTATATTCTCATATCATTCAAAATACAACACTAAGAGTAAACCCTAGTCACCATAAAGACTAGTAGAATAACTACTGGTTGGCCCTTTACAACTGCACAAATTCACCTTTATGTACATCAATAACCATACCCTGATTCCTATAACACCAAATAAATCAATATTTTATCAAATACTACTTATTAAAATCTTTAAAAACTAATGGATTTTATAAAGGGTTTTGCAAACCGCTAACACCATTGATGTCGTGCTGCTAACCAATAACTAACACAAACATCAAAACCAATGTGATGCTACCAACCTTCGAGATTTCCATGTCGTTTCCACAAATATAAGCCACTTTAAAGTTAAATATTTCTGAAACCCGATAAACGGGTGAATGATGTTCTATGAACCACAATCCCCACATTAATAAATGTGGCATGAAAGACTAATTTTTACCGACTCGCATGTCAAAATACCCAAATCCCAAAAAGTCATCTCGAGTAGTGGTGCGAATATATATTAACATCACTGTCACTCCATTATGTTAAATACTTGATAACTTTAACAAGATCAAAAAATCTCAATGATGACGCCTTACTCAACCAGTCCATTACACTAATAAACACTCAATTGTTATCTCATATGTCAACACATATAACCTCGACTTAAAAAAAGTCATTAGAACATCATCCTCTTAAACCATTAGCTTGGATGATGTATCACCGAGTCATCTATCACAAAATTAAATAGAGGTTCACACAACCTCATAAATTATTCACCATGAACATGGAATGTCTAACCATCTGAACTGAACATTCCCTGATTCAATTTCCCATATCAAGGAATAATATTCAATGACCAACCTTTCAAACAAGTATTTATTTTAAAAAAACAATAACCCTAATAGGGAAACCATTACAAAAGAGAACCAACACCAGAAATCACATATAGGGAAGAATAAAGTCAAACAGTTAGGCTGATATATATTATAGGCTATACCCTTACGAATCATATACATCTAACATATCTCTTGGTCACAAAACATGGATTTCACGAGGCTCCAAAGGGATGTTCATTTATTCCAAATATAAAATGACGCAGCCTATAAATGATCTCTCATGTCACAATTCCAAGCCATTTCACAAAAACATTTAAAACTACTGTTTTGTAGGGGTCTATGCAAAGGAAAACACATTATGTTCAAATTTAAAGAAATTCCATTAATCCATTTCAACCTATAATCCTTTGAAATAATATCAACAACCCATAAGTACCCTTTCCCAAAAACACACATGATTTTTAAAAATGATAAACAAATAATAAAACTCAAATAACAATAGAAGAAGTATGAGACAATAAGTAATGTAGTGGAAGACAACTGTAATAAAAAATGAATTTTGAAAATGGAAAATGATCATTTATACAATGTATGCATGTTAATGATTATAAATAATTCTAAATTAGAAACAATACAACATGATTCACATCTCAATGCATAAATAAATAAAACCCCCAACACCCAAAAGGTGATATCCATGCGTATCCCATGCTCCCACTTGGTCCTTTGGAACTAACTCCCATGTAAAAGAGAAAACAACCCAGTCATTGGTATACATACTTACAAAAATGAGTAGTCAACTTTGGTACCACGAGTACCTATTAATGGTTTGAGATAAATTATCTGAAGCTCGGAACCCACCAGCGACTAGCCCAAAATTGGAAGTGAATAATAATTAAATATTTTACAGGTATAGAGCAGTAGTAATATAATTGAAAAATAAAAAGAAACATATCCAGGATACTAAGGGACACCAATCAATGATACCTGCTTGGGATCTATGTTGGAAAAAGATTCTAAAGAATATACACATATTTATTTATTTAATACATAATTAAAGTACTATTCATAGTATTTAATATTCTTTATTCAACCACATGAAAAAAATAGAATGTTTCCATTATTTTATTTCATGAATTTTAATGTTGTTGTTATCATCCCATAACCCACACAATTGAATGTCCATGTTACCATTCTATACTCATGAATCAATGAATATATGTGTTACTATTCCATACTCACACACCAATGAGTGTCCATGTTACTATTCCATACTAATAAACCCATGAATATCCATGTTACATCTACATTCTAACACACACACACACACAAATGTCCATATTACCATACCATACTCACGCATCCATGAATGAACATGTCACCATTCCATACTCACACAAACATAAATTTCCATATTATCATTCTTTACTCACTCACCCATGATTTTCCATGTAACAATTCCATTCTCACACACGAATGAATTTACATGTTAACATTGAATACATATAAACCCATGAATGTCCATATTACCATTCCATACTTGGTCACTCACAAATGACTGTGTTACTATTCCATACTCACGCACCCAAGATAGTCCATGTTACCATGCCATACTAAGGCACCGAGGAATAAAAATGTTACCATTCCATACACACGCAACCATGAATGTCCATGATACCATTCCATACATTAAATAATTAATTCATTAATTAATTATTTAAATCTACTAAATTAATTAGTCACATCAATTCTATTAATTAGTTCCAATTGTAATTATTCAAATTAACCAAATTAATTTTTTAAACTAAAATAATGAATCGTTTGTTAATTACGCTGTGATATTTGTACAATAGCATAGGCATAACAAAATGTGACTAAGGGATTGGATTTCAGACCCCCTACATTTAATATTGTCACATGGGTATACCCACACATTTATTATCGTAAACATTTATTGATTTATCATACCTATACCACCCATTAATCCCTTGTAGTTCATTTCAACCATTTAATCCCACCGAGTAAAAAATTTTAGATAAAAAACATCTCCTAGATAAAAAAACATATACCAAAAATGTAATCAACCTTCCTCTAACTATGAGAGAAAAGAGAAACCACATAAATCATTGCAATAGAACATAACTGTCCACTAACTGTGATTTTATTTTTATTGAAGTGCACCTTCGATGGAGGGGGTTTATTAAGAAAACATGATTTTTTAATTTAACAATTTTTTTCTAAAAAAATCAATTCATTCCAAAATTGTAGTCTAATTTATTAAAAATAGTAAATGTCAACAAATTAATTTTTAAAAATAAGCATGTTTAAGACCATACCTCAACGAGATTACAATGAAAACACTTTCTAACTTATGTTTTCACCCACACACAGGCTCATACTTATATATATTTATATGCACATATCTTTAATCCTATGTACGTATTCCCCAATCCATGAGAGAAAACATACACCAATGACCTATATATATTATATATTTATACATAACATATGTAAATGAATTTTCTCCATTAATCATTGATCAAAACCCACAATAACATCATTTGAAACCGAAAATTAATGTGGAAAGGACTAACACACCTATAATTATTAACCTGGGACTCATATATCATAAATTCCCCGAATATAATCTAAGCAGTATTAAAGAATGAATGTTAATATCACCTTAAACTATGGGTGGTGAACCAAATTGATATGAACCATTTCTCCTTCGGTGTTGGTTGTCACAACCTGATAAAAATGTGACCCGAGGGACTATTATCATGTCGTGACTTCAAAACATGTATTTAATATCATATATTAGCTAAACCACAGGTTTGGCCAAACAGAATTGGGAGATGGGGAGACTAATTTTTTGATGGAAAATTAGAGTATATGGTTTGAAAGAACATACCCTGGAGATTAAAAGAATATACCACAAAAAATATGTTCAATCTGGAATATAAAGTGGGAGATATAGAGGGGTGTGATCACACTCCATGGGTTCCATCAATTGGCCTCATGCACCATAGGAAGGTCATAGATATTGGGTTGTGCTATAGGGAGGTTGCAGCTAGTAGGGGAATGATGTACAAGGGTCACAACCATGACAGTTCCTTGAAGGGTGACCGCAATGAGGGAGGGTCCTCTCATGCCAAGGATTATAGGGATGGGGTTTCTACGGTGTGCTCTAAGAACAAGAGGAGGTCCATTTTGGTCATTCTGAAAAATCCATGATAAAAATAAAAATTAATAATAATAATGCTCAAAATAATAATAATAATAATAATAATAAATTATTATTATTATCAAAACCATTATTATTTTTTCTCATTTACATAACTATATATTTATTTTCTATTTTAACATTAATTTAAATACTTTCAATTTATTTGGAAAACCCACATAGTTGTGTTAACTAACCACAAAATAAGTTCAGATTATCAGTTTTAAAAATGTCCATATCAGCAATTTCTAAAAAACTAAAAGCCTTCTTTAAACTCACTAGATCCAAATCAATAGATTTTATATGTCTCATGACTCATGAATATCTGATGTGACATGGAATGGATAAAAGGAACATAGAGGATGAACCACCATGAATGAAGAATCACTTGGATCAGGGTTCTCCTATGATAGGTTATGGTGATCCCCATAGAGGTAGAGCTGGAATAGAAGAATTATATTTGGGAGATTCATGATAGTATAAGATACATTATCCACCCCCACTTATCATCTCATTTCTACAATATGAAGTCAATGGATGGGACCATTGGGGACGAATACATTAGAGGCTTATGACTGAACAACACCCAAGATAATGAGAAGTACAATATTTGTGTATTATACACTTGATTCGTTAATATTACACACATGTCTAGTCATTCATTTAACACTTTATTCTTGTTATTAGAGATGGGTCTCCCAGTTGAGGTTTTGTCCCATTATCTTTGTCGTCAGATTTCTATAAGAAACACGTATTCAATATCATTTATCAATTTTCATTGTGAGATATCAGTAAGGGGACATAGGTTCATCTGGGAATTATTTTACATAATTAGGTAACCATATTACATCATTGTGGGTATGGATTTGTTTTCCATGGTGTGAGAAATGATTTAATTTCATCATAGATGAGTTATATTCCACCATAATGATGGGATGATATTAAACATTTCCCGATGGAGCCATATCATGGTAGAGTGAGTGAGTTTTATGAGTAGGAGTATACATCACATCACCCATATATTGATGAGTTTTTTCCTTAGTTTATTAAGATATATTTGAATATGGATTCCATTAGTAATGGAAGATTTCATGGATGTCTTATTTGAGGAAATTCTAAGCCAAACACTTATGTTGTTGATGTAATTTTATATTGAGCTTAATTTCAATAATAATATAATATCTATGTTGGATTATTAGATGGTCTAAAATAATATCCAAGATTTGTGGTTGTATTTGGAGTTACCTCAATTGATGGGATTCATCATGTTTATTATGTCCTCTTGGGCTGTTACAGTGCTTTTCATGAAGAAGGTGAACTGGAGCTTTTGGCTTTGTGTGGATTATCATCGCCTAAACCAAGAAATTATAAAACACAAATGACTCTTTCAAATGTTTAGAAACCTATTTTAATAGTTATGTGGTGTAACATTGTTCTAGAACATCAATATCAAGTCTGGATACAACTAGTTATGGGTTTCTGAGGCTGATAATCAGAAGATGTCATTCCGATGACTCTACAAACACTATGACATCCTGTTAATTCCATATAGTTTAAAAAAATCCACCTAAATTTTTATGTATTTTATAAAATATTGATTCCATCATTACATAGAACATTTTTTGTATTTATTCATTGATTACATAATCTTCTACTCTACATCATAGGAGGATATTGTAGAGGACTATATCATGGATCTAGATATTAATTGAGAGCAATGAAATTATGCTAAACACACAAAGTTCCAGTTCTAGATTCATTATGTTCAAATTTTGTGGAATTTAATTACTAATAATGAATTATTTGTGGTCTCTTTAAAGGTAGATTCAATTATATCTTGTGATCCTCCCAAGATCAGATTGGAGGTACGATGATTTCTTAGCATGGTATGGTACTATATGAGATTTTTAGTTGAAATCTATAGGAATATATCTTCTTTGATCACCATGAATGGGAAGGTGAAATCATTATTCCAATTTGATAAGATCTAATGTGACATCGATGAGTTGATATCAAATATTATGAGTGCTCTTGTATTGATAATATCGGATTGATACTTGGAGTACAATGTGTATTGATATACATTTGGTGTTGGGCCCCATTTTATATTGATATTGTGAAAATAAGTTATCACATTCTGGTTGAGGAAGCATAGAACCCATGAACAAAACTACATGACACATGAAATTGTGAAGGTACTAGTGGTCTTCTCTCTATGGATGTGGAAGAACTACCTTCTAGTGTAGTTATTGTTGTTTTTTAAAGACCATAAATTCTTAGGTATGTGTTCACACATAGAGATTTAAACCTATGACAGTGACTCTATTTGGAGTTATAATGGGACTAATACTATGAGATAGACTATACACAATGCAAGGTAAATTTAGTATAAGCTCATCTTAGGATAATTCTTAGGAATGGCCTTTGTGCAGGAGGCTTCTAAGAATTTGGCTTCCTTGATTCTGACCCTAGTAAAGAATGAGGTTATAATTTTTATGTAGTCGATGCTGCTAACTCGTCCAATTTTCATGCATGTGATAGAGTTCAATTAGGATGATGTCGAATTCAAGGTATTTCATGTTCAAATAACAATAATATATTCACTATATAGAAATTCTCATGGAGGGATTCATGTCATTCTATTCATGGGACAAACAGTGGTCCATGTCCTGATGAGAGAGTAGGTGATGTAAGAGTTACCCAAATCAACCCAATATTTACATTCGATTGTTGGGAAGATGAATAGATATGAAAAATGGTATTTTTGGTGGTCTGTCATGAGACAAATCATAGTTGAGTTCTTCTCTCTCTGCCTCACTGGTTAGAAAGTCAAGGTAGAGGACCATGTTCTGGAACATTTTTTACATCTCATTGAGATCCCTGAGTAGAAGTGGGACGAAATATCCATTGATATTGTGATATGGATTTCATGAAAATAAAAGGTATATGATTCTATCTGGTTGATAGTTATCTTAATTATGTATTTTCCACAGTTACTTAATACTAGTTTGTGGATTTTGGAGGAGTGTTTTGTGATGTTTTACATGCGGTATGTCGTTCACCTTCATGGGGTGCGTTCAATGATGATCTATGATAAAGATTTGTAGATTACATTATGATTTTTGAGAGTCATGCAGAAGAAATTAATGACCTACATGAAGATGGGTAAATCTTTTCACACCCAGAAATCTTGGGAGAATGACCGCACTATCTATGTGTTTGTGGATATACCACGGACTTGTGTCTTAGAAATCATACAAAAACTATATGATCACATTCCCCTGGTTGATACTTCATACCACACATACCACCACTCTATTATCAACATGGTACTATTTCAGGTCATATATGGGAGACCCTCCAGGTTACCCTTGTGGTGGAATTAGATTGAAGATATGTCTCTTATGGGTTAAAAGCAAGTTCATGAAATGATAGAGAAGGTCCAAGTCGTCCATTAGTGGATGAGGAAAACTTATTGTTTATGTAAAAATATTAATGATGACCTCTGTTATATTTCAACGGATTTTGAGCCAGGAGACCATGTTTTCCTATGATTACACCCCATGAAAAGGATTATAGAGGTTCAGTGGGGATAATTGACATCAAAGTGTACCAAATATTTTATAAATATTCATTAACTAGATACATTCATTAATTTCACCTTAAAATTAAAAGTATAAAATACCATGTAGTTGATTAATTCTGTACACCATTGTTTATTTTGACATATCGATGAATATTAATCACCAATCACTTTTTAGTATCGTGGAAAAAATGGAAAATATGAAAGGGGTTATCTCATATTCTCAATAAAAAATACTTACCATAGAAGATATCATGTATAAATATTCAATAATAAATTTAAAAAATTAAATAACTAAAAAAATTAGATTTATTCAATAACTTTAACATGAAAAATAACACTGTAAGACTAAATGACGATTAAATAATTCCATATAAATAGTAACACTGGTTTGGTACTAATCCATGAAAGTCATAAAAAATACAACAATACCATGGACATAAATTAATAATTTTGTAATAATATATTGAATAATGATGGACATCTAAAACATACCATTGAGGCCTCAATCAAGAGATTTTTAATATCATAATGGCATATTTCCATGAAATATAAATAAATTGGAAAGGAATAAGCTGATACCCAATCATGATTGTCTGTTGAGACCAACTGATTCATCGAGGGGAAGTTTCATGCCTTAAATATCAATTACCATGTCAAATTAATTCCTTATATGACTAAATTATAATACGGAATGAATATTCCTTAATAAATATCAATATCTGATAAGCTATTAATATATAATATTAGTAATTTCAATCATTAAATAGAGAACAAACCATAAAAATAAATATCATGAATGGTCTATCAGAGAAAATATTAAATATAATATTCATGTAGGATATTTTCATAGCATACAAAATATTTAATAGAATACTAGAGTATTTCTGAATGGAAATACCATTTGGACATTAATAATAATTATTCAAATATAAATACTATAGATGTAATTTATAATTCATTTACATTAAATAGAAACTTGTAAACTAGTAATGTATGCTTCAAATCATCATGGTTTCAGGTAGTTGTAATATTATGTGAATGGTGTATAACATAAAAATAACTACTTTGACACAATTCTATGAAAAATCAAAACGTTACATTCTTATATAATGATATGAACATTTCTTCTTTGATTTTTTTGAAATAAAAAATCAAAAAATATCCATTAAAAATCACTGAAAAAGTGAAAAAAATACTGTGAAAACCTTTTTGAAACATGGTCATGGAAGAGAAATATCTAATGTTGAGACTACAAAATAAACAATTCTCAATAAAGATAAAACTGTGAAATAAAAACATTCCACTTTAAATTTTTTTGAATTGTATACCATATAACATAAACAAAATAAAATGTACAATTAAATAATATGAAAGTAGTGAGATTCATGATAACGTATATAAGGGGGGAAATATATAAATCAGAAAAACGAAATATGATTTGAATATTGAATATAAACCACATAATTAAAAGTGTGACCAGAACCCCTTACCTCAAGTTCATCTTATAATGTATGGGTTATATCATCCTATATAATAAATATATATTTATTAGACACATATTATTTATCCATAGTCATGTATATAATACCAAATAATATTTAAATATAATATTTTACTATTCTATTATTATCAATGAATTGTTAACGAAATATTTTCAGTAGTAACTACATTTTTTGACATGTACATTTTGATACAGTTGTTCCCATTCTTATGATTTATCTTTGTTACTTCATCAATAATGTACCATATATTGAATACATATCATAATATATATATATATATTCATCCATAATTATTGTAATAGAATAATGATTTAAAACATTCATGGATATGAAAGGCCTTACATATGTATGAATGCTATTTTCATTTTCAAACGGATGGAATGAAATAAATATGAATATTAATTCACCTTCATAGAATTAGAGTTATTTCATAAATACAATATATACTCATTAGTACCATCATTATAAAAATCCATGTAATGCGGTGATTAAAAATGAATTACACCACTATGTATAGATTTCAAGACATATGTATGAATTAGGGATTGTTTGGATTTTATATGACTGAAAAGGGGTTGAATATGGTTATATATTAATATTAATTATAATCAATTTTCATTATACTTATAAAACATGAGTAAATATTATAGGATGAGTGAAACACATGAAGGGGAAGTATTAGAAGAAATAATGTGGAAGAAGTCTGTAAAGGAAATTACCTATTTTTTAGTGGACTCTGTTTAGATATATTCATAAGGGATAAAGGGTGTATAATTATATTTTTTCACAAATTTATAGAACATATATAATGATGGTTTTATTTTTAATGATCCTCAATTATTTTAACAACATGGCTCAAATTGGAGTAAAAAAACTAAATAGGTTCCCTTTCTTAATTGTGGGGAGGGGAATTCATGGAATCTCAAAAACATATTAAATATATATAATCTATTAATCATAATTTTTTTTAAAAATTACATAATTCTATGATAAAGTGAACATACAAATAATCATTTCTTTCCGAAAATATTTTGAAATGTTTTGGATATTTTTTCAACTATATCTTTTAGTTTTAATACCTTGTTATCCTTTTTGAGGATTACCATACTAATAAAATTTTCTACTCTCTATGTGTCATGAAGATTATTAGAATATTAAAAAACCTAGAAATTTCCATTGGGAGTTTTCATAAATAGTATTCCATTAAATTTTCTAAATATATGATTTTTAGGTATTTTATATCATTATTAAATCAATATTTATTATAAAATATCAATATTTTATGTTTTTAAACTATTAATTACATTAACATTAATAATTATAATAAAATACATATAAATTTTAAAAAATTATTATTTCCGTACATGGTTATGGTTGTCTATATAATTTTTGGATCACATTATTTATATAATATTAAAATAATTTTAATATCTTAAATATCATTTATTTACATTTCAATTAATCTAGTAATATCTATTCTAGTGTTGGGTAATTATAAAGGATAATTCTTTATTCACCAATAATAAAAACATAATTACCTGGATGAATATAGTTATTTTATCTATTAGGATAATATTTATAATTTAACATATCATCTGGATAAAACCATATTGAAAATATTATTGTTATTAATGTCAATATTGTGACATGTGTGACTTTTCATGAAATAAAATATTGTAAAGGTCATTATCTCCTAAAAATAGATATAAAATGTCATATAACTGAATCTTGCATCATTATGGATGAAATTGATTAATCTAATATATTTATGAAGAGTGTTAAGGTCATTTTTTCTTTATTTTCATTTTATTTTTAACATTAATTTTCTTATTTACCAATTACCTTGGAAAAAAAATTATTAAGGATACTGTTCATATTATCCAAAAATAAAGGATAACAACTTAATTAATTTATACATCTTGAATCCAAATATGTAATAATGTTTTAGAAATTCAAAACATAGAAATTGAGTGTTTAATTTATTATTAAATGGGAAAAATTGAAAAACGTTTCTCGTGAAAATTAATTTTTTTGTCTAAAAAACATTCCATACAAATGTTAATGACAAATTTAATTAAGATGAACCAAATTAGATGTTAATAGATTTACAAAACTAATTTAACTTCTAAAACAATTTTTAAAAAAATAGATCTTTGTAAATGCATGAAACAATATATAGTTATCTATAAAAAGATATATTTCATATTATTCATTGAAAAATATTATATTCCTCAAAAATACTAAAAATGTAACTATAAGAAATGTTTTGATATTCGAATTTAAAAAAATAATATCATTTTAAAAATTAAAATTTTGATATATTCCAAAAAATTATTATGATATTTACTAACAAAAATAAATAAATATAATTTTTTATATATTATATATTTCTAAAGAATATAAAAAATTTACAACAAATTGATTACTTATTTCCCATTAATTAATAACTGAATTTAAATTTATAAGCCTATTATATATATTCCAATATTTTTTTAATATTATTCACACTCTCCAATTTAACAGAATGGTTAAAATGACCATAATTAAATAATATTTCATTATTAATTCAGTCTATGTGTTGTATATTTTATATGTAATCAAACATATTCTTATTTTAATTTTTTTTTGTTTTCATCCACATAAAGCTAACAAATACAATACATTTATTTTGTAAAAATATTCCATAAAATCGTAGGGTGTTACATTATATTTGTAATCATGGTGTTATCTTTTGTATAAATTATTGAATATACATATCATTTATTAAAAAATAATTTTATTTCAAAAATTGGTTTAGAACTAGTTTTCCTGAAATATTTAAATCACCATCTTTTTGATTTTTTTTACCAATATTCTATAAATGGAATTTTTTTATTTGGAAAGGGAATAAAAATATTATTAGCATTTAAAATAAATATAGAAATAATTTTTTTTGTAAATTTTATTTCATATTAGAATGAAATGTATTTTTAATAATTGTAACACAAGGGTTTTGATTTCCTTCAGCATACATACTACGATGTATGGTCAAACGAACATAAAAATTAGTTTTCGGACTAACATTTGATCACTCATGTGGTGGTTGTTTTTTATCTGATGGTGACTTGGAAAATCTCTGGGAGAACATGTTGGGGATCTATTAATAATTAATTTTATATATCTATTATATCTCCCAAATCATCCTAATTTGATCTGGTTAATTTTTTATGTTTTTAATGAGTTATATGTTCTATTTTTTCTATTTTTTATCATTTTTTTCTTTCTCTTTTGTGTAAAACTAATTCTATTGTTCTACACTAATATATTCTATATAGGTATTCCATTAAAAACATGTTAGTTGAATATCTATGATAATTTTATTGTTATTAATTTAAATAATTTTTAGGTTATTGTATTTGATTCAGAATATTAGTTCTGATCCCATAGTTATAGGGAAAACACATCAGTTATGTTGTAAGGTAGTTCCATTTTGTTTTCAATGGGTGAGAATGAGTTGGTTCACTAATAAATTGTATCAGAGCCTAGGTTTTTAAGGAATTTAGTTTCATTAGATTCCATTTTCTATTGTGAGTTTTGACCTACTATTGTTATGATCATATGATCTCAATGTGAAGGTGAGATGGAGTATATCGTAAAATATTTTACCACTAAATTCATTATTTTCCAAGATTGTCATATATAAATAAAAATATCAATTTAATGCAACGTTCACATATATATTCAATATTTTGAGTATTTATTTGATAGTTTACTCATTCAATTTATAATTTATGAATTTTTTATCAAAAAATATGTTTTGGTTGAATTTTGGATGTGATCTAAGGTCACATGCTTTTCTAGGTACATTTTTGAGAACTAAGTGTACATAATAAAAAAACTCATATATCTTATAGATATGATCACATGATTAGAGAATGATTTTTTGGAATATGTAGACAAATATTGCACAATGAAGGTTATATATATTTTTTGGGTTCTTGGATTATTAATGGTTTTGAGTTGATTAATTTTTATTATGAAAGATTTACGGTATATTGATATATTTTATGTGAATTATTTATTTCATTTAGATTTATTTGATTTTAAATTATTATTGTGTCTTTTGTGAGTGATCCTATTTAAAATAGTATTTAACTATGTGGGAAATGTTTTTAAATTGTTTTATATGTAATATTATATTTGGTTTATAGAGGAATATTGTACTGATTTACAATTGTTTGGAAATATTATTTTTTATTATCATTAAATTTTATATGAATATATATATATATACTATTTTAAAATAAATAATGATTGGTTTTATTTATTTTTCTATATTGTTAAATAATTAATTGATTTGATTTTGAGTTTTTCTATATTTTTTGAAGTGGTATCTTGTAGTCTTGTGAGGGGATTTATAATGGTTCGATTGTTAGGGAATTTTGTTACTAAGATTGTTATGAAAACAAATTTTTAAATACAAATGTTTGATTAAACTTGAGATCATTGTATCCATCAAGTAGTTGAAATTGACATTTTAGAAATGGGTTAAAATAATTTTTTTGGGATGTGGGTGGTTTATTTATATCTGAATTATGAAATGAATTATTTTTTGGATTTATAAGTGAGTAAAAAATGTTATACATTTGAGTTATTACATTTTAAGGGAAAATTGTTTAATGTTGTATTATCTGTTATGAAATAATTTTTAATCAATAGAATTTAATTTGTTATTTTACAAGTAAATGATGATTTGATATATATATATATTAACATGGAGAGTTCTATTTCATATCATGTGGGATTAATTAATTTTTATTTGACGATTTGGATTGTGTGGTATGGATTTTTAGTTCTTATGTTTGTGTAATTTTTATTTTTGTCCCCTAAGAAATGCCCTAATGAATGTGGATGTTCCTATTTTGGAATTAATCAGATGGTTATTAATTTAGATCAGTTGGTGTTATTACATTTTTGAATGTTTATAGTTATCTCTATATGAGTCTTATATTTTTTTTATACACTTTTAGTTTAAATTTCAAATCAATTTCATGGTTGGAGTGATTCTATGGGTTTTCCTCAATTTATTAATTAGGGATCATTTATCATTTTGGATATATAATAATATCCACAACTCGTTGTTTAGTTTTTATTGGCGGTGACATTATCCTCAATGAATGGGTTCAATATAAAATTTTCTTGTAGAGTATATTGGGTGATTTATTTGGTGACTTGGATGAATGTTACATTTTAATGAAGGTGTCCCACAGAAGATGACATGATTATTTGGATGTGTTATCCCTAAACTAATGTTCTAGGACTAGTGTCCCATGTTTCGTAATTTTTTCCGTCTCCCCTATAGTTTTATTGATTTCTCAGAAATAAGAATATTTATTTTGAGGTATTTTTATCATATTATTTCCTTTCGTAATTAAATAATCCAGATTGTATTTTTTTAGGTTACAGAAATCTCGGGCTCTTGGAGACTGTGTATTATTGCAATTTTTTAACTTTTATTAGTTTCAATTTTTTACATATCTACATCCACAAGGATTCATTCATTTTTTAGGATCATATTATTTTATGTTTCTAATAGAATATTTGTGATTGGGATTACTTGTATCGATGAAGTTATTATTTTGGCTGGGAGACCACCGTAGCTAATTTTTTTAATTATAGTCTTTTTAAACATGTCTTTATGATTTTAAATTTATTTAATAATTATTTATGTTTTGATTAATAGTTCTTTAGGAAATTGACCACATTGAAAAATATTTTTGATCATTTATCTTGAATTGTAATCTAGAAGTTTCTCTAGGGTTCATGATCATGCTTCTCTAGTCCTCTAAAAAATAATCATTTTTATGGGTTTCCATTATTTTTTAGAATCATGATTTACTTAATTGGTCATTTCATTTATTAGGATACTTCATAATGATTTTTTTTATATTTTTAGTTAATAAATTTAGTGGCATGTGTTGTCATTAATTTTAATGGAATTTTATGGTTGTTGTAGGATTAATTTTAAAATTGATGATAGTTCATCAAATAATTTATTATAGTTTTATTTTTCTTTAGGTTTCTAATTTATTTGAATTTTTTTTGTGCGTAAAAAGAAAATAATTAATTTTTGATGTATCTATTTCATTCTAGAAATCCTTGGTGAAATAACTATAATGGTGGATAGATTTGTCACAACATGACGTCACTTTATCATAATATTTAATTCATTATTTATATTGTTGTTCTCTTTGTTTCTTATATTTTTCATGTATTTTATGTGTCTTGACTAAATGGTGTCTAGAAATGAGGGGGTCCAAAATATTGAGTATTTAAAAAAAACTACAACTTTATTTAATCCATTTTTTAAATTTATTTAGTGAAGGTTGGATGCACCATGGAGAAGATGTTTTTTCATTTTGGTGTGATGTGTAAGGGTCTGGTATCATTTCTACAAAAAGGTAATTTGTGTTATTCATACAAAATCACCCATGATTTATTAGGGTACTATGTATCCTACCTTTTCTTCTACACGGGGAATCATCACTATTTATGTGTATCCAATGTTCTTTTACATATATATTGGTCGTTATGGTGTATCTTAATGATACCACACCACAACCCTCTCTCTATTCAAAATACCTTGATACATCCTTAAGGATCATTGGGTTGGAGAGAAGTTTGTAAGGGTATAAAATTATAAAAAAAACCCCACCATAACAAAGGGGTTTATTTTTTGAATTGGGTGATATGCATAAGGTTTTACTATTATACAGTTTAGTGTCTCTAAGAAGTGCCATTACACAAGGTCAACAGTACTCTATGGGGTTTGGTTTGTAGGGTTCCTCACATCATTGGGTAATGGTCAAAACAATGGATGTCTGGTTCATGGTGAGGAATTATTATAATGTTTTGGAGGAAACCATGTTACAACCATATGACCATACTTTAGGGGAACAAACGAATGGGGAACTATTCCATACCTACTAGGTTTTCAGCATGTTATGTGTCTACCTTATTCTTTTTAAATTTGTTGTAACCAATTCAATTTTTTTAAACCACATTAGAAGAATTATTCACACTAATTTCACCCCATTAATCCAACCAACTCACCCATTCAATTACACCTCCTTCAATTAATGAGTCCATGATATTTATTATTGGTTTAAGGTAGATTTCTCTCTGTTGTACCCATGAGAAATACTCCAATCCTTTATTAAATTTCTATCACCCAATTAATACTATGGAGAGGTACTTGTAATATAGGAAAGATTTTGGATCAACTCCTAAATTGGTTGTATTTTTAGTTATCATTTTTATATTGGTCCATTGGTATATGGGAAACCTTATAGGGGTGGATTATCTATACAAATTAAATAATTGATGATTCCATGTAACTCTCACCTTATATTCCCATTTTATTTTTTATGTTAATAATTTTATACCAATTTATATTTAAAATTTCTATTAAAATGATATTATTTAATGTATTCTGGTTAATTTTTATATAATTTTGGAAATTTTACAAAGTTTCCTTTTTATCATATTATATTCCCCTTTTAAAACCATACATAAAACTTTTTTACTCAACTCTACACTATTAGTGTATAAAATATTTTTTGACTATTCATTCTAAAAGTGTTCTTATATTCTAATAGTTTTTATGTTTTAAAATTTTCATTTATATCACTTTCATAGAATTTTTATTGTACGATTTTAATTAAAAATGTGATTTTAATAATTGGTTTCTAATTAATGTTTTTCGGGCATGATTGTCACATTAAAAAAGTATATGGTTGATAAAAATTCCCTTAGAATATTCCCATTGAATGTGTTTTTTAAATGGGTGTGAGTGTATCTGGTATAGGTTATATTTGTTTTATTTTTGATTTTATAAAATAGCCTTTAATGTATTCATGATTCTCTATTCACACATAATTTTATTTAATAAATAAAATACATTTATTAATAGTAAAATTTTCATATGATCTTTCATATGTTTATTAATTCATATGATTTTTTTTTCATAATTTATGATACATTTTTTTGTTTTCATCAAATTTTATCATATAACCAATGAATATAATTTAGTGTGTGATTTTATGTACAATATTTGATAAAATAATTTGATAAAAATAACTATTTTATTTTTTTCATTATTTAATTTAGTTAATATTTTATTACATAAAAGATATAGAATTTTTTTATCATATTTTTGGTATTCTTTTTACTCTACTACAAATTTCTTTCTAAAAGGTTATGTAACATGTTTTACTAAAAAATAAATCAATTAAATATTAATTATTTTATTTTAAAAATTAATTTTCTTCTTTAATTCAAATTTTAACAAAAAAGAGTTTTCACACATTGATAATGTTGTATTTACAAAAGAAAAAGAAAATTGAAATCAAATTATGATTACAATTGATAATATTTATTGAACTAAATTAATTTTCATAAATATAGTTTTAAATGAAAAAAACCACATAATTAAAAATATTAATGTTTTTAACATTTTATTTTTGACATGTATAAATAATTATTTATCAAACATATTATTATTAGCAGATAATAACAATGATAAATTAAACAACTAATAAAAAAGGAAATAGTAATTATTTTATTTAAATTTATATTAAATGTATTATGTGATTATATAAAAAAGATAAATTTTAAATTTTAGATTTTAAATTTTAAAATAATAATATTTTTTAATAATATTTTTTTGAGATTATTAATGGCCAATATTTTTGGATTTTTTTAATGAATATTATTTTTAGTGAATAGTGTATATATATATTTTTATTTAGAACATTAAATTTCATACATTCATCATTTTTAAAAATATTATTAAACCATTTTTGAAATTTATTTCACAAAAGAAAATTATTTTAAGGTGAAATATGATTAATTTAAATATAATTAGATGAATTTAGAGAACTATATAGAAATTTTTTAAACATATGCTATGATTTATTATATAAAAGAATTTTTTGTACGTTCAATTTAATTAAGAGTTTATAGGATTGAATTTGGATTTGGATTTGTTTTTATGCTAAATAATTATCCTTTTATTAGTATTAATAAAATAAATGTTAGGATAATATATAATATTAATATTTTTTGGTCTAAATGATAAAATAATAAGTAACATATTCAAACTTACCTCTCCCCCTTGGCTATACTAGAACCCCTATTCAATACATTCTCCTCACTTCTAATTTATATTTTCAATAATATAGCCAAATAACTCTCTATACATTCATTCCCTCATCTTAATCCTACTTTTGTGTATGAAATATCCACCTCTAAGGGTTTTACGATACATATAATAGATTAAACTCAATGAACGTGGAAATGGTTTTGAATCATCTTTTTCATTCCTTATTTGCAATTTTTTTTCAAAAAAGTATTTCAAATATCTTTTTATTTTTGTTTAAATTATTCAATTATCATTTTATTTGAATCCTTTAGATCCATCTATGATAATATATCACACAATACCTCCCACAAAACTCTTTTTCATGATTCATTGATACATTAAAATACGAACTTTTGTAAAAATACATATTTTCATTTCCCTTATCCTCATACTGTTTTGAAAAAAAGAAATATATATAAGAAAATATAAAACATTTAATTAATTATAAATTAACTTTTTTATAAAAGTCATATATTTATTTGGGTTTCCATTTTATTAAACTCTATTGATTAACAACCATTCATCGAGTGGTTTTATGAAACTAATGTGAAAAATGATGTTTTCATAAACATAAAAATATCATTTATTTTATTAGAAAACTAATTAATTATATAATGTATCTATAATAATCATATAATTTCCTATATTTATTTTATTTATTCTAAAATATCCATTATAATAATTATACTAAAAATGTACAAGCATTGTTATTTTTAACCTAACAAATTAATCATATCAATGATCATTTTTTGAATAGTAATTATTTCATGAACTATTGTACTATATTTCTTCTATAATGACATGAATAATATATATCTTGAAATTTATAGTGAATATGTTACTACTGGAAAATTAACTTTATTATATAATAATTATCAAACAATATTTTTGGTTATTAGGAACAGAATAACTTAAAAATGGCTGATGTAGAAAATATAATTTATAGAAATGAGAGAAACATTATTTTGAATATAATTGAAAATTTATTATTTTTAAAAATATCGTGATATTTTTAAATTAATATGTATTTTATAAAATTTACATTTTTAAATGTTATCGGATATATGATGTTGGATAGGTCTCAGAGCAGGGGTCTTCATTCCATGTATCTAATATTTTCATCAATTGTATTTTGTTCATATATTATAATATATGTCAAAATTAAAATATATTCAAATTTATAATTTAATATTTAAATTTCATTAATGATGAATTGATTGTATTACTACCTCCCTTATTGATTTATAGTTCCCTCACATTGTTGTCAATACAGAATTTTATTAACATAATCTCTATTTCTTGAAAAAAATTACATCTTATTTTAAAATTATATTATAGGGTAGATATGTTTTTCTATTATAAATATTTATTGGTATTTTTTGGTGAAAATAATTTTTAATTTAATTTTTTTCTTATTTTTTGAATATATGATTTAGTTCAATACGATGTTCTTGAGATCAATTACACACCTTTTCAATGACTACAATTTTCTTCTATATCAACATTATTTCATATTTTTTTTATTTTTGTTATTTAAAAGATAAATATGTATTCTTTTATAGATAATTTATATTCCATATTATATCTATTTAAATGGAAACATTATATTTTTTTTCTCCAAAAATGATTCCATAAAATAATGTAAAAATAATATAATCAAATTTTCATCACTTATATGTATATTTATCTTCCACTAAAAAATTATTATCATTTCTTTGACATCTTCTCAACGTTACACTATATTTTATTATTCTAGAATTATAATATTTAAATAATACTTTCATAGCATTAATATGTTTTTGGATTGTGACATATAAAATAAGTTTTTCCTGAATATTATAATATAATTATGATGCATACAATTATTATTTCCTTCCATTTTCAACACTCTCCATGTCTCTATAAAATATCTATTTCTTATAATATTAGATTCTATGAACCAACCTATTAATTATCTTATGATATGATCCTCATTGGTTATTTTTTTAACTGAAATAATTCATAATTTCCTCTAATGTGATTCCATTCAAAATATCTATATGACCCAAATAATATCTATGTGGCATTCAACATATGTTATATGATTTAAATCATGTAAAACAAATATTAATAATTTATTATATTGAAAATTGAAGTCCCAAATTTATATATCCCACCAATCGATGAGGTAATTCATATCACTCATAGGATATTGTGTATAGTTCACGAGTAATGATCATATCACCTTTGGAGGTGGGTGACTCTAGAATCATATAACCCACCTATTTACTATGTAATGAATAATTTTTCCTGGTATCACTTTTCTATGGATATGTGAAGTATGATTCACCCATATTGTCACATGTTTACATGAATCATGGTTTACCATATTTTATTAATTAATGATCTATACACATATGTTATGTGTGTACATGATGTATGATTTGTTAAACCATTATGTCTATGTTTCGTCCATAATGTTGTGATATATTTTATTTGATCTTTTGAATATGATTAGTGTTAAATTATTTATGTTCGTTCAATTTACATTGGTTTTTTAATGATTATAATTCACCGTTGTAAACGTTTATTTTATAAATTGTTCATATGATTGATTTTAGGTAAAGAATATTATGTCTCATAAAATCTCACATCAATTTTTTATGATTATTTATGATTATAATAAATAGATCATTTTAACTACTTATGATTTAATGATCTTATTCCGTTAATCAATATATATCTCTTATGATCATTCAAATTACTGGTTTATGATCTATGTCTCATTGATAATGTTTTACACAATATTCAAGGTTTTATATCACTCACTTCGTATGTCTAACCATATCCCTATAATTTCTTTTTGGATATATATATATATGAGAGATAAATATATATATAATTTCATGGGAAAAAATTTGAACAAAATTGGGTGTTATGATCTATATATACCTTGTTCTGAAAGACTCGTTAATTTTGATATTGGGTAAAGGTTTTAAGTTTTTTGTATTAAATATTTATTTAATAAATAGTATATTCAGAAGTTAAGGTTTAGAATACTTCATTAAATGTTTTAATTTAGTCAATTTTGAAAACAATAACATGTAGTTACATCTCATTTACAATAATACTACATGATGAATCGATCATAGATATGTAGATGATTCAAGAAGAGTATTATAATACCCAATAACATTCCATCCCATGAAATGCAGACATTTTTATAAAATAATGAATAACCAAAAAATTGTCTCAATATATATATAATTAAGGTATATATAAATTATTTATATTATTTTCACTTAAATGAAAAATTATCCTTTGATTACAGGAAATAAGAATGCACCTAACATAGTATTCATTCCATTATCAGATTCCTGAGATAGTTATTCCATAACATGACTAACTCACTTATGAACATGATTTAGGGATACAACTATCCTAATGAAAAAACCTCTAATTAACCTTACCATAAAATGAACCACTCTTACCTCCTCATAAATGTTAAAGAGATTCCCTATCCATATAGGAATAAGATTGAACTACAGATTCCCTAGTCCACAATTAGACTAATCCACAGAGAGGAGAGGGGTTGACTCTAATATATATATATATATATATATATGTCTAAAAATCATAAATGTGAGAAAATATATTTTTTAAATTATATAGTATGGTATCACACTTTAAAAAATCACATATTTATTGAATATAAGAGGTACACTAACCATGGAAACCGATGGTAAAGACTTGGATGCATGATTGGATCCACTACCACTTCCTCGTATAAGATTGTAATAATTTATATGATTTAAAAATATGTCCCCATGAATTACAGTAATAATTAATGGAACATCGATGATCTCATATTTCCCTACATGAGATATATCCATGTGCAGGATTGGTCCTCCACATCCATATAAGATGAGAACATCAACAAAAACAACTGAGATTCAATGATAGGTTGGTGGAAAATTTCCAAATGGAGGGTTTTTTGTCTATCGTTTAAAAAATTAATATTTTTAAAATTATAAAACCTATAAATAATATTTATCATACTTTATAATCAAATTGTATCCTTGTTGGATACAAAAAATCAAAATATATTTTTCTAAGGCCACTGTATCTTGGAAGAACTATTGAATGAACATGACATTAATTTGTTTCCACAAAATATTATAATCAATCTTACCCTATAAAATATACTCCCACCACTTCTGACTGGGACAACATAGTATTAAGGAGGAACAAATTATTTTTATAGACTCTATATTATTAGAAAATTAATGAATTATTATAATATTTTAAACTAATCCTTTGACCGTTATGGATTATAAAATCCTCAAATGGAAAGAGGATGATGTGGGTTAAACATCATAGGCATGTCCTTAAATTGTATCAAACCTAGACACTCTTATATTTCTCATCCATTTATTATATGTATAAAGCATTAATACTATAACTGGAGTTAGATTTTGGTTTCTGAGAGGAATAGTTCAGAAAAAATTATATTCAACATCCTTTGATTGGTTCATTGGTTGTCTACGATGATGAATTATACTATCTAGAACCAAATAAATGTTGAAACAAAAATTATAATTGGTCATTGACATAAATATAATCCTAAAATAATTCTAAATATATATAATATTAAAAATATAATATTTAAATGATGGTAATCAAAAAATTAAATTAAATTTTCATGTTACGCATGATTTGTTTTCCAAATTTACAAAATAATGTAGGCACCACTACAAGGATGGATTAAAATATACGTTTTGATTGCATGTTTTGATAAATAATGCATTATGATTATAGGGAACACCCTAGATCATATATATCATGGGTTGCACCGTTTTTATCATTGTCTATTATGCGGGTTCATCAAACATGGATCATTAAAATTCACTTCAACCATCGATTTTCAATAAAAAAATCACTCAAAATAACATCATAAAAAAATACTTAAAAAAATACTCTTATATCGGTTTCAAATGGATAATCATGTCTCTTTTGGTTATGTATTGGATTGAAATAAAATAAATGTCCCCTAAAATGCGGATCATTCTATTTCCTATCAAATATGACATACAAATTTTAATAAATAAATAAAGATATATTATACCAATTTTCAGGAATAAATATTTGGCATCATGACCCGATACAGAAGACAGCCTAATAAAATTAACAGTTAATTATTAATCCATATGAGATGAAAAATAGTTCCAAAAAATAAAGTGACATACCATCATAATTGTGTCATCATATAAACAAAACTATATTCAAGATGGCTCTAAATGGGAGTCTGATATGAACCATCCATAAGTTGGAGATCCATACAGTAAATTAAATTAAACAATAACTTTAATCATCCACATTATATAATGATAAATGAAATATATAAATAAAACCATAACAACCAATATAAAAAAATTATCTTTTTCACATACCCAAATGTAAGGCATATGTATAAAAAAAGATAAAATGGGATGGCTGGCCAGTGTGATGATTAAAGACTATAGTTTTAAAAAAAATTAATATCATTAATCAATACTGACATCTATGATAAATAAGGGATAAATACCACAATTTCGGTACATATAAGCCACAATCATATAGTTTTAATATCTTCCACCTCCAAGAATTCCCTTTCATGTAACTATATCTATCAAATGAAGTCTAAATATACCAACTCATTGTATGCACAATTTTATTATAGATAGCATAGTATGACCCCACAAAGTATTACATGGGGAACATTTTTTTATGTTCAATTTAAGGTAACATGAAAATTAAATCAAATGGACATACTATTTTATAATTAAAATAAATCTAGTATGTAAAATTATTCATCAAAATTGTAAATATGTATATGACATCCATGTAAATAAACATTTAAGTATAATTATAACAGGAAAATATATATAGCATCTAATTACAATGAAATTTAAGATCCATATTCATTATCTTTCTCACGACCATATTTATTTAATATTCACATTACTAACCTAGAGATATAGTCAGATCCAATTGATAGTAGATTCATAGTAATAAGTGTAATATATGGACAACGTGCGGGTGTTATTTAGAATATATACTTATAATTGGATCCATACATAATAAAACGTGGTTCCCAGTATCTATATACATTATCAGGGACTCTAGATTTACTTTTTAACTACTTTTATTAAATGGGGAATTTAATCAATGATATAATAGGATTCACACCATTCATATAGTGAAATTATTTTCAAAATGATAAATATAATCAAATCATTTGAGATTTTTTAAAGATTTCCTTATAAAAATACCATACATAATTGTTTTACAACAAAAATTAAATATAAAATGATAGTTTATATCTTAAAAATCATATTAGTATCATAACGAAAATGTAACTGATGAAACAACCCACCATAATTAAAGAATAGTATGAAAATGAGGTGAATCCATTATGATAAATATGAGATTATATTGTAGGGAATAATGAGTCACTTAATATATTAAAATATACAATTTTATTTTAACCCCACAACCCATAGGACACCACTATTATAGATAAGAGGAATATATAGAAGATTTATAGGATACACTAAGGAAAAAGGAAGAAATCCACTTACTAAGAAATATATTGATGATTGATGCTGAGAATAAACCAAAATTTCATGAGTTGAGAAGGATTATATGTAAAATATACATCCCATTAATTTTGGAATTTTTTATTTAGGATTTTTTGGAGGAGGGCGTATACAATTTGAGAACATGTATATAAGTAATTTCATAATTTTTTTAAAAAAACTTCTTCACCACAGGGTGTAGCCACATATTTTTCTAAACAATAATATAATTGTTTATATGGAAATAAACACTAATGAGTGGATATTCAAAAAATTTAAACCACACACTAACCATTTGAACAATGTTGAAACATGACGGAAGTATTTTCATTGATGGGTTGGATGGTTCCCATAACAAAGTGAAAATAGGGCAACAATCATAGCTTCGCAATTTAAATTGTTTAAATGTAAATATTAACAAGAGAAAAAGATTAAAGATAAAGCCCAAGGAATAATAAATTAACACTTAAAAATAAAACCATCTAGGTGAAACCAATTTTCATCCATTTCATTACCAATAACCAATTTCCATTAATCGATAGTCTTGAGAATCTATTATATTTTTAAATAAATTTCATATTTAATTTTGGGCAATTTTTTATTTTATTTTATAATATAATAACAACATCAATTAAAAAAAATTGAATCATAATAATAAAATAGTTGAATATGTTCCCCCAATATAAGACAACAATCATTGAAATTTACTTATGATTCGCAAAATTATATTACAATGAGAGAAACCCACAACTCCATTAAACCAAATATAATAAAACATATCTATTAAATCCATGAAATTAAAATGTCCATTTTAAATTGATTTCATTTTATAATGAATTTACTATATATCATTATGATTATTTATCAGTTATTTCCAAAATGACATTACCCCACAGTGAATATTGACATTAGAGTAAATAAGATTTAGCAAGTTGAATAACCAATATTAGGCTGGATATAACCCAATGTAACTCTGTACCTTTGTGATATTTAATTGTAAGGGTTAGAGGTTGACAATCATAGAGTTTCATGACCCATGAAAAATGTCTTAAGTCCCCCTCCTATTATATTCTTTAGAGAGAATATGATAAAAAATTGTTTTGGAAAACACAAACGATTATCCAATATGTTATCCATGTATTTAATAATCTAACACAGTTTATGAAAATAACTTGAAAATACATTGATAACCCATTTAAACCCTCAATACATTAATCAAATTATGTACTTATTCTGTCTCCACAAATATATATGTTGAGATAGAGATAAAGGAAGGGACTATTTCCATTAACTCGAATATTTATATATTATATTTATCTAATCTATTAAACAAATCCATCTTGTGAACCCTCCTCTGTAAATTATTCAAAATATATTTTCTCCATCACCATTATCTCTAGATTTCTATTTCCCCAAAATGTGTATATAGTGTTATATTTTTTGATTCCCCTAAATCATATAATTCTAAATATGTTCATGGAATAAAGAATTAACTTTATCCTTTAATTTAATAATTTCAGTCCCTAAAAATTCAATATTTACCATCCACATATTTAATACCACATCAACATAATTATAAAAATTAATCTAAATAAACACAATAAAAATTATGTTATCAATGTTAAATAATAATCTATCAGTCAATGATACATACAATTTGTGTGATAATAATTAAATTTTGCTAAATTAATTCCAATAATGTAAACCATTATCAAAATAAAGATTCCACAATTAAACACATAATAAAAACCACCATTAAATAAATAATTAAATAATAATTAGAGAATATTTACATTTATTGAACACATAATTTTATCAAAATTAATTATGAAAACTGTAAAAATAATATAAGTTATTCCACATTAATAAATTCACTATTTACTAAGATATGATATTTTAGTTGCAATTATTTTGTGGTCAATATGAATAAAAGCATATAATATATATAATATAAATAATTTACATGAAACACTAAAATCTCAAAAAATTACTATGATATTCCATTATTATATTATTAGTGGAAATCATTTATCACTTACTTTTAGACTGTAGTGTTTTTGTATTAAATTAGTATATTCTATTTTACTAACACTCACCCTACAAATTATTGATTTATTTTAGTAAAGTTGTATAGTAATGGAATATTTTTTTCATGGTGATAGTTTTTCAGTATCATAACATTATTAAAAGCATGGAAGATTTTCAATACATACATGATCTATCAATAGCTAGAAAACATGAATAATGAATAAAAAAATATAAAACAATCACACCTTAAATAAATTATTCTCCATGTCTACCCATTATGATGGATTACAACTGATAAATATCACCATGAAACTATAAACAATCTATGATCAATATTGGGATAAAAATAACCATTTAATACTATTGATTTAATAGAGGACTCTAAAACTAAGATGGTTCACTAGCACCATCACCATGATGATAAATAGGGAAATGGGCCAAATAGAGAATCAATTATGAATTAAATCATTCAATATGTTGTACACACCCTCAATTGGATGATCTAATAAATCATATATAGAATCCTTTAGGGTGTTATATAGTCCATGGGTCATATACCACCATATGATAATTGATAAACATTTTAATATCATGTTATAAGTTGTTTTCAATAATCAATATACTTTTTAATGATTTCAATGTGCTTGTATGTAATGATTCATGTTTTAATGATTAGACCCTTTGGAACCATATATTTTAATTTGGGTTTTCATTTATTTTTGTAACAGTGTTACAGGTGTTGTATGACACCAATATAGATATATTTAATAAACAATTTATATTCAACCACACAACAACACTTATTTTTGTAAATAATGATTTTACCATTGATTTGAGTCCCAAATGGGATCTCTTCATATGCTATTTGTTTTAGAAATAATTTTTTACAATAAGTTCTATTTATTAATAATTTTTGTTATACTTGTAGTCAATACGTAGTCAATAACAGATATTATGTATATTAAAGTAAATAAATGAGTTAATTAATTTAATTTATCTTTCAACCTAAACATAGTATAAATCATATTTATAATACTTGCTATAGAAATTGTGAATGTAATGTCAAATAACCCATGAATTTAATAGAGACACCATTGATATGCTCTTCTATGTTAAAATGTTGTATTGTAATGGGTCGTAGATCAACATCCATAGATCTTGGGATAGAAATTATCACGGAACGTAGAAAACCATTCTTCATCATTTATTTTTCCAATCGAGATGTATGACATTTTTATCTATAGATTCATCAATGTTATTTGAGTTTTGAAATATAGATTGTTATTATGAATTGAATTTTATATATATCATATTTTTCATAACCCTTTAAATTTATTTATTAAATTGACCTATATATTATGCGGTACACTACAATTCAATGTCATTAAATATTTTTCCATTATTTGGATTGATGGTTGGGAATGAAATGGACATAAAAAGTTACATTTTTATTATTCCTTTATCCATTTTTTATTATAATTTTATCCATTGGCCTATTTTTAGTCGATGATTCAAATACTCATATTGTTATAAGAATTTTTGAACATGGGACCCATATTATATTGTGTGATCAATGTTGATGATAGTGATTAATTGAAGTGATTATGATCCATAGTGGATTTATAGTGATATGAAGATTCCCACATCCTCATATAGATATAGTGATATGATCATTGTGAAAGACAAAAAATGTGCTGATATTAATCATGTCTTCTGAAAGGAAGAGGTTGTAAATTTATGACTGGTGATGTTAAAATGAATATCGTGCACTTGTAGGGATATTCGGTTGTAAATATAAGAAAAAAAGAGATAATTAGGGAAAACACGTGACAAATAATAATTGGCCGAAATTATAGACTTCACACTATGTATTCCAAACGACCTTATAAAATGTAGTCATATTATGGTTGTGACTAGGGTATTTGGTTGAGTTCTGTATCACATGACCTTGTGGTAGTCCTATAAGGACCTGACGTTAAACATTATATTATGTTGAATTAAATTAATAATTCACATTGAGGATTTTTTCAGGTTTAGAGTTTTAGAGAATTAAGACATAACTATTACATCTCAAAATATTACAAGGTAGACATTTCTACAAAAATTTCCATTTTTTCATAAAATAAAAACTCTTTTAAAAAATGGTCATGTATAGTTCCATGTTTTAGAAAACATGACTTTTCCTTGATCCCATCCTTGACCTTATTCATCTTTAAGTCTTGCCAAAACATTTCAAAACATGGGATGGGCATAAAAGGCTCAGTAAGGGTTATAAAACAAAGAATGAAATAATTTGTTCACAAATACATACAAAACATGAAATATTTTACTTACCTTGTGAAATCATAAGATTTATGAAAGACACATAGAAATCATAAATCATAAAGGTAACTTGTGGCATCCATATCAAACATAAATTGTAGTTATCACAACTACATAGGGAGTTACTTTGGAATACCCATCACAGTATATTCCGTAAATCTCTTAAGAGAAACCTTCACGTTCACCTCTATCATGTTAACCAACGCATTGGAGAGCTATCTCAGGCTCACCCGCCCTAGGTTTATCACGGAACCACCTGTATATGTAAATAATGCCCAATAAACATAATATAATCAAAACATATAACACATGAATAATGGAAAGATAACATTTCCACATTCCAATATATCAAATCACGATATTGAAGTAAACAATTTTTTATCAAATCAATTTCAAAACCTTCTAAAAAGTGATTTTTGAATCAATGTGTCCCATACCACTTTGATGCTTTTCAATGATTTATAATTTGTAAAAATTAATTTCCATATAAATAAATCCCAAAACCCTTTTTGAAAACATGGACATTAATGTGAAATATTTAGAAGAATAAATCTTTAAAACATTTAAAATGATATTTTAGTTAAAGAGTTTTTAACAAAAAGGGAGACACTTGAATACAAATAATTTAGTAATAACATTTAATCATAAGATTATAATATCATGAGAATAATGTTATTCTTGATATAATATGTCAAAGAACAGTATATACACCATATAAGAGTGAATTGGTGCCTGACAACAATGAATTCTCAAAGGAAATGTAAATTGAGATGAAATCCATTATAAAGATGGTATCCTTAAATTGAGGATAAATCAATCTCTTAATTATTTATGAAAAATATAAATAAACCCAATATATGTGGATATTAACTGTAAAACAATCAGATGTCATTCACACATATTCATTGGATAACATATTCATTGTCTACAAGTTGAACCCAAAGAATCTAAATTGGGTTAAGAAGTTCCCTTGTAAAAATTTGACAGCCTAACGGTGTCACATAAATATATAGAAAATGAGATGATGAGACAAAAAGGGTATCTCATCACTTCCAAATAATTTTTACATCAATAAGTATTTAGAGGAAAATATCCCAACATAATTAGATGTAAATTAAAATACATAACAAAAAAGAAGTTTTTTAAAAAGAGGAGGGTGAAAGGTTCCCTTAATGATTTGGAAACTTACAAAACATATTCCACATGAAATAAGGATCATAAAATGAAGATGTAAATAACCATAAATTAAAGTATCTTACACAAAGAATACAATCATGGACAGTACATACACCACACAAAAAGAAGTAGTGGAAAATATAGCATGAATCTCACGAGGATATAAAGTGAGATGGAAACCCCTTACCACGTTGTAATCAATCGAGTCGTATGACTCAAAGTTAATAACCACCAAATTAATCACATAATACAATGAATATAATTATAATAATGATAATATATATCAAAAGTCAGTAAAAAATACACCACATGAAATAAATAAGTGGCAAACAATGTAAATGTCACGAAATTAAAAGTGAGATAAGAAATCCCACACAAAAAGTCAGCAGCCTAACGGTGCCACATAAAAATTCATAAAATGAATTGATGAGAGTAATATTGGGTCTCTCATTATATGAAAATACAAATTATAGTATGTTTAATATAAAATAACATCCTCCAACATAATAACATGGAGTAAAAATGAAATGACATAAAAGAGAGTACTTGAAATTAAAGAGAGAGGTCAGATCCCTTCACTCGTGTCTGACTTGACTCGATCGTTCATTAATATCCTGAATAATAAACGAAAGTTAAATTCAACTTGATTATGAACCTTTTTAATGTTTATTATTCTTTTTATATCACTTATTACCATGTTGTAAACATTATCTAATCATTTAAGTTAATAACGTTCATTTTGTTGATATTTGGTACTTGAGTCAAAATAATCACCTTATATTTACAAGTTATCCATGTGGTCAATAGTTCATTATATCCAGAATGATATTAATTATTTGGATATCATATATATCATATATATCCATTATATACATGTTTTTATAATTGTACATGACATTTAGAGTTAAGAAATGAAATGCATCATTCATGGAGACGGTAAGTCGTACGTATGCATGAACGGTACTTTTAGATTCTATTTATTATATTAATTGAAATAAAAAGTAATGATACATAGGTATATTATAATTCCAGTATAATATCATATATAATATCATTAACTCCATCCTTTATACATCCCACATAAGGCATTAACGAATAAAATCACTTAGAGGGGGAGGTAGTCCGCACGTCCTCAAATGAAATTATCATATTTACCTACTTTGGAAACCATAAATGAATGATATAAATGAGAATTACAGAAGAATAAGGAAATATTAAAAATAATATATATCATATATAAATATATTTAAATCATAATGGCCACCATGAGAGGCGGAAAGATGTAATTGAATAATCATCGTTTCGTGAGGCCATAGTTTTCTATCCACTGGAACATTATGTTCTTCATCGGTTAGATGGAGGTGTGTGTAAGTATAGTTCGAATAATTCCCATAAAAACATCCTAGAATATTTAGTATACTGGTTTTGTTACAATAGAAAGGAAATAAAAAGATTTTAGGGGTTGGAAAAGTAAAATAAAAGAAAACAATTCAAGAGAAATTGTTACCTTTATTTTTTGTAACTCTCATTGGTTTGAACCAAAGGACTTATTGAAAGGCGTTCTGCCTACTTTAAGGCATCTAGAAGAAGGATAGGGATGTAGGGAGCTTAATTGGGTAGAGTTTGGATGAGCCAAATTGCTAGAGAGGTTTGAGGATTTGGATGGAAATGGTCGCCTTTTATAAGAGAGAGGAGGGGCTCTTTTGGAAATTGTGAATACATTATTTTATTATAAAATGATATTAAGTTTCTAATGGTCCAAAAATCATTAAGGTAGAATATAAGATGACTCATAATCGAAATAAAATCAACCAGTCAGAATTGGACATGTTTTGAATAATATTTTAATCATTATAATCTTATTTATTGTAATCATTTATTAATGACGTAAATACTGCATTTTTATTGTGTCCTAAATAATTTAATTTATTCGATATCAATTATAAAGAAATATTACCTTGTAGGAAATCCTTTTATATATCCAATGAATAATTATAGTTTAAATTAGGACTTATATATCACCATATAAAAATTAATTACTAAAAGATTTTTGTTAAGGTCAATTTTGTCTTTACATTAAATTAATTAATCTAAATTGTCATTTTGCACTCCCAAGTGGATCAATGGGGTTCCCAAATCGACCCGAAGATGACCATGGTCGTAAATTACTCAACCAATACTGTTTGGACAAGTGTTATGGTAATTTGGAATTATTATAATAATCTTTTAAAATTTAATTACCCTATTTTCCTTTAACCGCGGTAAATAAATGTCAAAAGTTACTATTCACCAAAAATTATTTTCAGTTTATTGAACAACATTTTAATTCATAATAAAAACTATGTACGTCAGATTTTCAAAATTCAAGTCCCAGAAGTGGTAAAATTTCATTTAAATGAAAATATCAGTTTTTTTAACTACCACTAAGTGGTTTCACTATTCATCAAAAAATGATGTTTTTTTTAAAAATACCAAAAATTCATCCTATTATATATTTGATATACCGAATTCAATGTTGATGTCTATTTTTCCAAATTTATAACATAGAAGTAGAATTAATTAATTTTAAAATTAATTTCCATTGTAAAAGCAAATAGCCTGTTTTTAAGAAACAATAACTATCAAAAGATTGATACTTGTTTATGTCCAATTTCAATGTGTAATTACTTCCAATGACAAACATTGGAATAAATGGTAAAAATATTTTTTAATTTCACTTTAAAAAAAATTAAAAAGATAATATGACCATATAAATAAATTATATTAAAAGAAACTTCTGAATTAAAATACAATAATTTTCACTATTCATTACAAAATGAACATTATCCGAAAAATTCCAAAAAATTACACAAAGTATATTTTGATGTCCCCATTCTAAAAAAGGATTTTATTTGGTCAAATATAATGTGTTAATGTGACCAAAACTATATTTAAAAAGGGTTCTCCATTAAAATGCGGTAAATCGGCCTTTTAATGTAAATTATACTTAAAATTAAATTCATTCCCATTTTTATCCTCTAAATTTTATTGGATAAATGTAAATAAATTTAACAAACATGTATAATTATATTGTATTTAGTTTTGTTCATTCCCTCCAATATAACATCTAGGAGTAAACTACCATTTAAAATAATAATATTATATTACTAGTTTGCAATGTAAGATTCCAAAGAAACTCGTTGTTGCATATCGAGTAAGCTATCAAACATAGAAACCCCTTTAAAGTAAAATTAATATTTAATTCAAAAATATTAATAAATATGAAATATGCCTTTTTCTTCATTTATCTGGGATATTAAATCCTTCACCGCTTTTGGGAATTGCATCCTCAAAATTTTAAAACTAGGCTTGGAAACTTCATTAAAATCCCCACATCGAAAAGAGAGTCAATAAAATTATCACTTTATAATAAAGGAAGAGAAGTAAAAAGGATACCTGAGACAACATATACATGGATTCCATGAAAACATGGATATGGAGGAGAAAGCAAACCATCATGTTCTGATGGAGAGTAATAGAAACCATGTTTAGGAGAAAGTTAACCACCAGAAAATCACAAACATGTGATGGGTTAAACAGTCTTTGATTTCCCAGTATGAAAAGTTAAAAGAAAAGTTTTTGTTCTAAGTTACATTTCATTGAGGAATTTATTTTTGAGCTTAACAAAAAACATATGGAAACACAATTACTTTTCACTTATACTTTTATCATTCACTAGATTTGTAACATAAAATCGTATTTCTTCTAGACGATGAGTATTCAGGATGACTTTTATACATTAAAAGTTCTATAATAGACTTCAAGAGAATGAAATAATACAAAAAAGATTAAATATATATTTCCCTTGTCTTGAAATATTACCTAAAACCAAAACGTTTAGTACAATATCTGATAATCCCCAAAAGGATAAACTTTTACATAAAGAAAATCTACTCTTAATATTCAATATTTGTCTTAATGAAACCTAAAGTTCAAAAAACATCATTCAATAAACAATTGTCCCTAAAATTTTTCAATAGTAATCCAATCTTTGATTGTTACCCAAATCTCATAAGGATTTAATTACATAGACTTTAAAGATTTATCATAACATTTATCTCCAAGTAACACCAGTTTCTCATAATGTCTCATATTGAAAAGTAATTAAGCTAATCACATATTCTACATGATAGGTTAATCATTTCCATAAATAAATCAAAACATAAAGTGTCCCTAATAAAAAATAGATTCTTCCAATCTAAAATTTCAACCATTATTCCACAATTGAAATCCCATAGTATTCTATCTTCCATAGGCATATAGTGTTTCCTCAAATGAGAGAACGTCTTCCACAAGAACCTTTTACCACTTAATCACTAAATCATTTTTCAATACTAAGTATATCCATTTGATAAAACATATGTTCCAAAAATCAACTTATTCTTGTTAGATAAAAACATTTTACTAAAATTATTAGTTATAATAACTAGGGACTTCAAGTAGGCTAGTGGGAGTCGATGCACCCTTGTCGCCCTTCAGTTGTGGGTTTGGTTCCTACAGCCTTTCCAGATGTGACGGGTTCTCAGCCATCCTACAAGTTGTCCTTTTTATAAAACTCAAAAGTAACCCTAACATGTTTTAACCTCAAAGGTTTCCTTATTCCTCTCATATTCATCCAAATTCATTATGATCTGAACATCTTAATTCTTGAAGTCTTATTTCACCACCATATGATAAAATAAAACAATCCCCAAAACGAAGAACATCATACCTTGATCATGGTGTCCATTTGGATTCATCGTCATCTTGTTCACATAGGTAAAAGGTCCCTGCATTGCAACAATAATTTAGAGATCCTTCAAAATCATTTTATTCCTCCATCCAAATACTCCTTGTAAAACTTGGGTCATATGGGTGTTCACTAAAAAACAGTTTTCGAAAATAATCATGTATGACCTATAATTTCAAAACATCTGATAAAACCTGAATTCTATAAATCATTCGAACAAAATTTGAGTTAAAACATTCAATTAATGGTCCCTTTAAAATACCATAAGTATGTGCTGAGAGACTATATTTTAAAATCAAATATAAATAGGTTGCGCAAGGGTCTCCTTCTTCAGCACTTTTATTAAAATCATAATATGCTTCAAAATCTTGTGATAAGATAAAATATTTGAAAATTCCTTCGTAATATTTACCTTTCTTGAAAATAGGAGAATATTGTGAAAATAGGATTTTTCTAAATACAACCCATGACCCACGATGATAACAAGGTATAGGGGTGGTGTTTTCTATCTCAAAAAACTACTTCCAAGTGAATTGTTTGATAGAAAAAGTTTCACAATCATCGGAACATGACTTTGCAATAATTATTGCAAGCATGTCATTAGGAAGAGATAGGAATTTCGTTTGATATCCTCCTCCTTCCATTTGTAACTGAATTTTCTTGATCTGAAAAGTTATAAAACAAGGATTTATCTGAAATAATAGATAGGTACTAACCATATGTCTGATGAAAATTCCTAATCCCTAAAGTTTTCAAAACCGACCTCTAATACCAACTATAAGGACCCGACCTTAAACATTACATAATATTGAATTAAATGAATAATTCACAGTAAGGATCTTTTCATGTTCATTGTTTTAGAGAATTAGGACATAATTATTACGTCTCAAAAGATTACAAGTTAGACATTTCTACACAGATTTTGATTTTTTTCATAAAATAAAAAATCATGAAAAAAAGAGTCATGTCTAGTTACATGTTTTAGATAGCATGGAATTTCCTTGATCCCATCCTTTACCCTATTCATCTTTAGGTCATGTGAAAACATTTGAAAACATGGGATGAGTATAAAAGGCTCAGTAAGGGTTATAAAACAAATAATGAAATAATTTGTTCATAAATACATACATAACCTGAAATCTTTTACTTACCTCGTGAAATCATAAGATTTATGAAAGACATATAGAAATCATAAATCATAAAGGTAACTTGTGGAATCCATATCAAAATTACATTATAGATATCACAGTTATAGATGGAGATACTTTGGAATACCCATCAGAGTATATTGCCTAAATCTCTAAGGAGAAACATTCACGTTTACCTCCGTTATGTTACCCAATGCATTGGAAAGCTATCCCGGGCTCACCTGCCCTAGGTTTATCACGGAACCACCCATATACATAATCAAATCCCAATAACCATAACATAATCAAAACATATAACACATGTATAATGTAAATATATCCTTTCCACATTCCAAAATATCAAATCAAGATATTGAAATGAACAATTTTTTATCAACTCATTTCATAACCTTTTAAAAAGAGATTTTTGAATCAAAGTGTCCCATACCACATTGAATCATTTAAATGAATTATCCTTTAAGAAAATTAATGACTATAAAAATAAATCATAAAACCCATTTTGAAATCATGGACATTAATTAGAAATATTTAGAAGATTAAATCATTAAAACATTTAAAACGATATTTTAGTTATATAGTTTTTTATCGAAAAGAGAGACACTTGAATAAAAATAATTGAGGAATAACATTTAATCAGAACATTATAATATCATGATAATAAAGGTATTCATGATATAATATGTCAAAGGAAAGTATCTACACCATATAATAGTGAATTGGTGCATAAAAACAATGAAGTCTCAATGGAAATGTAAATTGAGATGACATCTATTATAAAGATGGTATCCTTAAATTTAGGATAAATGAATCTAGTAATTATGTGTGAAAAATATAAATACACAAAATATAAGTGGATATTAATTATAAAACAATAATAGGTCATTCACATATATTCATAGGATGACATATTCAATAACTACATGTTGAACCCAAAGAATCGAAATTGGGTTAAGAAGATCCCTTGTAAAAATTTGACTACCTAACGGCCTCACATCAAAATTTTGAAAATGATTTGATGAGACAAAAAGGGTATCAAATAACTTGGAAATAAATTTTACATCAATAAGGATTTAGAAGAACATATCCCAACATAATAAGATCTAAATTAAAAGACATAACAAAAAGAAGTCTTTGAAAAAGAGGAGGGTGAAAGGTTCCCTAACTGATTTGGTAACTTACAAAACATATTCCACATGAAAGAAGTATCATACAATGAAGATGTAAATACCCATAAATTAATGTATCCTTCACAAAGAATACAATCATGTGCAGTACATACACCACACAAAAGTTATTAGTTTCAAATATATCATGAAACTTACGAAGATAAAAAGTGAGATGAAAACCCCTTACCACGTTGTAATCAATCGAGTCGTATGACTCAAAGTTATTAACCACAAAATTAATCCTAGAATACCATGAATATAATGATAATCATGATAATATATATCAAAATTCAGTACACAATACACTACATGCAATAAATAAGTGGCGAACAATGGAAATCTCACGGAATTAAATGTGAGATAAGAAATCTCTCACAAAAATTCGGCAGCCTAACGGTGCCACATAAAAAATTTTAAAATGAATTGATGAGTGTAAGAGAGGTTCTATAATCATATGAAAATACAAATTAAAGTATTTTTAATATAAAATAACATCCTCTAACATTTGAACATGGAGCATGAATGAAATGACATAAAAGAGAGTACTTGAAAAGAAAGAGAGAGGTCAGATCCCTTACCTCGTGTCCGACTTGACTCGATCATTCTTTAATATCCTTAATAATAAACTAAAGTTAATTTATACTTTCTTCGGAACCTCTTTCAAATTTATTATTCCTTTTATATCATCTATTACCATGTTATAAGCATTATGTAATCATTTATGTTAATAACGATCATTTTGTCGATATTTGATACTTGAGTCAAAATGATCACATTATATTTACAAGTTGTCCATGTGGTCAATAGTTCATTATATCCAGAATGATATTCATTATTTTTATATAATATATATCATATATGTCTTGTATATACATGTTTTTATAATAGTACATAACATTTAAATGTATGAAATGAAATGCACCGTTCATGGAGACGGTATGCCGTACATACGCATGAACGCTACTTTAGTTTCTATTTCTTATTTTATTTGAAATAAAACAAAATTATACATAGTTATATTATAATTACAGTATAATATCATATATAATATCGTTAAATCCATCCTTAAAACGTCCCACATAAGGCATTAACGAATCAAATCACTTTGAGGGGGCGGTAGTCAACAGTTCCTCAAAGGATATTATCGTATTTACACACTATGGTAAACATAAAGGATTTCTATAAATGGGAATTACAAAAGCATAAGGAAATCATTAAAATAATATATATCATATATAAATACCGTTCCATCATAATGGCCACCATGAGAGGCGGTAAGATATAATTGAACAATCATCGTTTCGTGAGGCCATAGTTTTCCATCAATAGAAAGATTATGTTCTTCATCCATTAGATGGAGGTGTGTGTAAGTGTAGTTCAACTCCTTATCATAACAACATCCTAGTATATTGAGGATACTGGTGTTGTTACAAAATAAATGAAATAAAAAGGGTTTAGGGGTTCGAGAAGTAAAATAAAAGAAAACAATTTAAAAGAAACGTTTACCTTTAATTTGGGTAACTCTCTTTGGTTTCAAGCCAAGGACTTCTTGAAATGCCTTCTTCATAAGTTAAGGTATCTAGGAGGAGGAGAGGGATGTAGGGAGCATAATTGGTCAGAGTTTGGATGAGTCAAATGGCTCGAGATGTGTGAAGAATTGGATGGAAATGGCCTCCTTTTATAAGGGAGAAGATGGGATCTTTAGGAAAGTGTGAAAACATTATTTTATTATGTAATGATATTCAGTTAATAATGGTCCAAAAATAATTATGGTCAAAGATAAGTTGAATCATAACAGAAATAAAATCATCCAATCTGAATTAGAATATTTTTGGATAATATTGTAATCATTATAATCTTACTTATTTTAATCATTTATTAATGAGGTAAATACTCCATCATTATTGTGTCATAAGTAAATTAATTTATTCGATGTCTAAAAATGATAAAAAAAATACTATCTTGTAGGAAATATTTTTTTCTTTCCCATGAATTCTTAAAGTCGAAAATAGGACTTATATAATACCATATAAAAATTAATTACTAAAAGATTTTTGATAATGTCTATTTTGTCTTTACATTAAATTAATTAATTTAAATTGTCATTTTCAAACCCATGTGGATCAATGGGGTCCCAAAATCGACCCAAATATGCCCACTGTCGTAAATGACTCATACAATAAGGTTTTGACAAGTGTTATGGTAATTTTGAATTATTATAATTATCTTTTACCCTTGAATTACTCTATTTTCCTTTAACCGTAGTAAATAAAAGCCAAAAGTTACTATTAAAAAAAATATTTTCATCTTATTGAACAACATTTTACTTCTTAATAACAACCATGTATGTCGGATTTTCAAAATTCAATTCATAGAAGTGGTAAAATATCATTTAAATGAAAATATCATTTTTTTAACTACTACTAAGAGGTTTCACTATTCATCAAAAAATGATGTTTTTCTGAAAAATACCAAATATTCATCCTAATCTATATTTGAAATTCCGAATTCAAAATTGATGTCTATTTTTCCAAATTCAAAACATAGAAGTGGTATTTATTAAATTTAAAATTTAATCCCTTTGTTAAAACAAAAAGTGTGTTTTTAAGAAACAATAACTACCAAAAGATTGATACATGTTTATGTCCAATTTCAATTTGAAATTAACTCCAATGACCAACATTGGATTTAATGGTAAAAATATATTTTAATTTCACTTTAAAAATAATTAAACATATCATCTATGCATATAAATAAATTAGATTAAAAGGTACTTTTGAATTAAAATACAATATTTTTCACTATTCATTAAAAAATGAACATTATCTGAAAAATTCCAAAAATTTACACAAAGTAAATTTTGATGTCCCCATTTTAATGAAAGAATTTATTTGGTCATATAGAATGTATTAAAGTGACCAAAACAAGATTTAAAAAGGGTTCTCCATTAAAAGGCTGTAAATCGGCCTTTTAATGTAAATTATGCTTAAAATTAGATTAATTCACATTTTATGCCTCTAACATTTATTGGATATATATAAATACATTTGAAAAACATGTATAATCATATTTTAGTTAGTTTTGTTCATTCTTCCAATACAACGGCTAGGAGTTTACTACCATTTAAAATAATAATTTTATATTATTAGTGTGCAACGTAAGATTCCAAAGAAATCTATTGTTGCGTATCGGGTACGTTATCGAACATAGAAACCCCTTTAAAGTAAAGTTAACATTTAATTCAAAAATATTAATAAATATAAAATATGTCTTATTCTTCATTTATCTGGGATGTTTCATCCTTCCCCCTTTTGGGAATTGCATCCTCGCAATTTTAAACCTGGGCTTGGAAACTTCATTAAAATCCCCACATCAGAAAGAGAGTCAATAAAACTATCACATTAGAATAAAGGAAAATAAGTACAATGGTTACCCGAGACAATAGATACTATGATTCCATGAAAACATGTTTATGTAAAAGAAAAAAAAACCATCATATTCTGGTGGAGAGTGATAGAAAACATGTTTAGGTGAAAGTTAACCACCAGAAAATCACAAACATGTGATGGGTTAAACAGTCGTTGATTTTCCAGTAGTAAATGATAATAGACAAGTTTTGGTTTTATGTTACTTTACATTAAGAATTTATTTTTTAGATTACCTAAAAACATATTGAAGAACAATTAATTTTCATTTAGACTTTTATCCTTCACTATATTTCTAACATAAACACATAGTTCCTCTATACGATGAGTATTCTAGATGACTTGTTTACATTAAAAGATCTGTAATCAACTTCTAGAGAATAAAATAATCCAAAAAAGATGAACGATATATTTCTATTGAATTTATATATAAACTAAAACCAAAACATTTAGTACCTGATCAAATAATCCCCAAAAATGATAAACTTTTACATAAAGAGAAACTACTCTTAATATCCAAAATTTGTCTAAACGAAACCCAAAGTTCAGCAAAGAACATTCAGTAAAAAATTGTCCCTAAAATTCTTCAAAAGTAATCCAAACTTTGATTGTTACCCAAATCTCATAAGGATTTATTTATATAGACATCCAAGATACATCTTAACATTTATCTCCAAGTAACACCAGTATCTCATAATGTCTTATATTGAAAAGTAACTAACCTAATCACATATTCTTCCATGATAGGTTAATCATTTTCATAAATAAATAAAATCATCATGTGTCAATAATAAAAACATATATTCTTCCAAACTAAAATTTCAACCATTATTCCCCAATTGAAATCCCATAGTATTCTATCTTCCTTAGGCCTATAGTGTTTCCTCAAAAGAGAGAACGTCTTCCACAAAAACCTTTTATCACTTAATCAATAAATCATTTTTCAATACTAAGTATATCCATTTGATAAAATAGAAGTTCTAAAAATCATCTTATTATTGTTACATAAAACAATTTTACTAAATTATAAGTCATACTAACCAGGGACTTCAAGTAGACTAGTGGTAGGCGATGCACCCTTGTCACCCTTCGGTTGTGGGTTTGATTCTTGCAGCCTTGCCAGATGCGATGGGTTGTCAGCCATCCTACATGTTGTCCTTTTTATAAAACACAAGAGTAACCCTAACATGTTTTATCCTCAAAGGTTTCCTTATTCCTCTCATCATCATCCAAATTCATTATGATCTCAACATCTTAATTCATGATGTCTTCTTTCACCAATATATGATAAAATAAAACAATCCCCAAAATGAAGAACATCATACCTTGATCATGGTGTCCATTTGGTTTCATCATCATCTTGTTCACGTAGGTAGAAGGTCCATGCATTGCAATAATGTTTTAGATATCCTTGAAAATCATTTTCTTCCTCCATCCAAATACACCTTGTACAACATGGGTCATATGTGTGTTCACATAAAAAAAGATTTGGAAAATAATCATGTAAGACTTATAACTTCAAAAATTCTGATAAATGATGGTTACTATAAAATAGTCGAACCGAATTTTAGTTGAAACATTAAATTAATGGTCCTTTTAAAATAACGTAAATATGTGCTAAGATATTATATTTTAATATCAAATGTAAATAGGTTGCGTAAGGATCTCATTCTTCAGAACTTATTTTAAAATCATAATATGCTTCAAAATCTTGTGATAACGTAAAATATTTGAAATTTCCTTGATAATATTTACCATTCTTGAAAATATGAGAATATTATGAAAATGGGATTTTTCTAAATAAAACCCATGAGAAAAGATGATAACGAGGTATAATGGAGGTGTTTGGAATCTCCAAAAACTGCTTTCATGTGAGTTGTATGCTAGAAAAAGTTTCACAATCATCCAAACATGACTTTACAAAAATTATTGCAAGCATACCATCAGGAAGCAAAAGGAATTTCGTTTGAGATCATCCTCCTTCCATTTTTAACAGACATTCCTCGATCTTTTAAGTTATAAAACAAGGATTTAACTGAAATAATAGATAGTGATTAACCATATGTCTAACAAAAATTCATAATCCCTAATGTTGTCTAAACCGACCTCTAATACCAACTATAAGGACATGGCCTTAAACATTACATAATATTGAATTAAATGAATACTTCATATTGAGTATCTTTTCAGGTTTAGAGTATTAGAGAATTGGGACATAAATATTACATCTCAAAATATTACAAGATAGACATTTCTACACAGATTTCCATTTTTTTTATAAAATAAAAACTCTTGAAAAAAAGTGTCATGTCTAGTTCCATGTTTTAGACAGCATGACTTTTCATTGATCACATCCTTGACACTATTCATCTTTAAGTCATGTGATAACATTTCAAAACCTGGGATGAGCATAAAAGGCTCAGTAAGGGTTATAAAACAAAGAATGAAATAATTTGTTCATTAATACATACAGAACATGAAATCTTTTACTTACCTCGTGAAATCATAAGATTTATGAAAGACGCATAAAAATCATAAATTATAAAGGTAACTTGTGGCATCCATATCAAACTTACATTGTATCTATCACTGCTACATAGGGAGTTAATTTGGAATAATGATCACCGTTTATTCCCTAAATCTCTGAAGAGAAAGATTCACGTTTACCTCCGCCACGTTACCCAATGCATTGGAGAGCTATATCGGGCTCACCTGCCCTAGGTTTATCACTGAACCACCCGTATACGTAAACAATTCCCAATAAGCATAATATAATCATAGAATATAACATATTTATAATGGAATGATAACTTTTCCACATTATAATATATCAAATGAAGATATTGAAATAAACAATTTTTTATCAAATCATTTTCATAACCTTTTAAAATGAGATTTTGGAATCAAAGTGTCCCATACCACTTTGAAGATTTTAAATGATTTATCATTTGAAAACAACAATGTCTATATAAATAATTCCTAAAACCCATTTTTAAAACATGGACATTAATGAAAAATATTTAGAAGAATAAATCTTTAAAACATTTAAAACAATATTTTAGTTAAAGTGATTTTTAACAAAAAAGAGACACTTGAATACAAATAATTGAAGAATAAAATTTAATCAGAACATTATAATATCATTATAATAAAGGGAATCATGATATAATATGTCAAAGAACAGTATATACACCATATAAGAGTGAATTAGTGTATAACAACAATTAATTATCAATGGAAATGTAAATTGAGATGAAATCCATTATATAGATGGTATCCTTAAATTGAGGATAAATCAATATATTAATTATTTGTGACAAATAAAAATACACGCAATATAAGTGGATATTATGTGTAAGAAAATCATAGGTCATTCAGACATATTCATAGGATTACATATTCAATAACTACATGTTGAACCCAAAGAATCAAAATTGGGTTAAGAAGTTCCCCAGTATAAATTTGACAACCTAACGATGTCACATCAAAATTTAGAAAATAAGTTAATGAGACAAAAATGGTATCTCATCACTCGGAATTAAATTGGACATCAATAAGGATTTAGAAGAATATATCCCAACATAATAAGATCTAAATTAAAATACATAACAAAAAGAAGTTTTTTAAAAAGAGGAGGGTGAAAGGTTCCCTTGCTGATTTGGTAACTTACAAAATGTATGCTACATGAAAGAAGGATCATAAAATGAAGATGTAAATACCAATAAATTAATGTATCTTACATAATGAAAACAATCATGGGCAGTACATACACCACACAAAAGGAAGTAGTGGAGAATATAGCAGAAATCTCACTATGATAAAAAGTGAGATAAAAAACCATTACCACGTTGTAATCAATCGAGTCCTATGACTCAAAGTTAATAACCACCAAATTAATCATAGAATACCATGATTATAATTATTATATTAATAATATATATCAAAATTCAGTACAGAATACACCACATGCATTAAATAAGTGGCGAACAATGGAAATCTCACAGAATAGAAGTGAGATAAGAAATCCCTCACATAAATATGGCAGCCTAACAGCGCCACTTAAAAATTCATAAAATGAATTGATGATAGTAAGAGAGGGTCTCTAATAATATAAAAATACAAATTACAGTATAGTGAATATAAAATAACATCCTCCAACATAAGAACATGGAGCATAAATGAAATGACATAAAAGAGAGTACTTGAAAAGAAAGAGAGAGGTCAGATCCCTTACCTCGTGTCTGACATGACTCGATCATTCTTTAATATCCTGAATAAATAATTAAAGATAATTTATACTTGCTTAAGAAAATTTTTCATGTTTATTATTCCTTTTATATGACTTATTACCATGTTATATAGATTATGTAATCATTTATGTTAATAACGTTCATTTTGTCGATATTTGGTGTTTGAGTAAAAATGAACACCTTATCTTTACAAGTTGTTAAAGGGGTCAATAGTAAATTATATCTAGAATGATATTAATGATTTGGATATCATATATATCATATATATCATGTATATACATGTTTTTATAATAGTACACAACATTTCGAGGTAAGAAATGAAATGCACCGTTCATGGAGACGGTGAGTCGTACATACACATGAACACAACTTTCATTTCTATTTCTTATTTTAATGGAAATAAAACTTAATTATAAATAGGTATATTAATCTCATTATAATATCATATATAATATCATTAAATATATCCTTTATACAACCCCCATAAGGCATTAACGAATCAAATCACTTTGAGGGGGTGGTAGTCCGCAATTCCTCAAATGAGATTATCTTATATACCAACTCTAGAAACCATAAAGGAATTCTATAAATGGGAAGTACATAATCATAAGGAAATAATAAAAATAATATATTTCATATATAAATACAGTGCCATCATAATGTACACCATGAGAGGCGGTAAGATGTAATGGAACAATCATCGTTTCGTGAGGCCTTAGTTTGCCATCCACAGAAACATTATGTTCTTAATCCATTAGATAGAGGTATGTGTAAGTGTAGTTCAAAAACTTATGATTTCAACATCCTAGTATATTGATGATACTATTGTTGTTACAAAAAAAGGAAATAAAAATAGTTTAGGGGTTGTAGAAGTAAAATAAAAGAAAACAATTTAAGATAACCCATTACCATTAATTTGGGTAAATCTCTTTGGTTTGAATCAAAAGACTTATTCAAATGCCTTCTGCCTAAGTTAAGGATTCTAGAAGGAGGAGCATGACGTATGGAGATTAATTGGGAAGAGTTTGGATGAGGAAAATGGCATGAGAGGTGTGAGGAATTGGATGGAAATGGTCTCCTTTAATAAGGGAGAGGAGGGGCTCTTTAGGAATGTTTGAAAACATTGTTTTATTATATAATGATATTCAATTATTAATGGTCCAAATATCATTAAGGTTGAAGATAAGATGACTCATAATCGAAATAAAATCATCCAATCTGAATTGGGAATGTTTTGATTAATATTTTAATCATTATAATCTTATTTATTTTAATTATTTATTAATGAGGTAAATACTGCATCATTATTGTGTCATAAATTAATTAATTTATCCAATATCTAAAATTTAGAAAAAAATACTATCTTTTAGGAAATATTTTAAGCTATACAATTAATATTTATTGTCGAAAATAATACTTATATATCACCACATAAAAATTAATTACTAAAATATTTTTGTTAATGTCAATTTTGTCTTTACATTAAATTAGTTAATCTAAATTGTCATTTTCACTCCCAAGTGGATCAATGGGGTCCCAAAATCGACAAAAAGATGCCCATGGTCGCAAATAACTCAACTAATAATGTTTGGAAATGTGTTAAGGTAATTTTGAATTATTATAATAATCGTTTAACCTTGAATTACCCTATTTACCATTAACCGCGAAAAATAAGTCAAAAGTTATTATTCACCAAAAATTATTTTAATCTTATTGAACCATATTTTACTTCATAATAACAACTATGTATATTGGATTTTAGAAATTAAATTCACAGAAGTTGTAAAATTTCATTTAAATGAAAATATCAGTTTTTTTAACTACCACTAAGTGGTATCACTATCCATCAAAAATTGAAGTTTTTCTGAAAAATACAAAAAATTCAGCCTTATCTACATTTGATTTTCTGAATTCAAAATTGATTTTTATTTTTACAAATTAAAAACATATATGTGGAATTAATTAATTTTAAAATTAATTCCCGTTGTTAAAACAAATAACGTGCTTTTAAGAAACAATAACTATCAAAAGATTGATACTTGTTTATGTCCAATTTCGAAGTGAAATTAATTCCAATGACCAAAATTCGATTAAATCCTAAAAATATATTTTAATTTCACTTTAAAACCAATTAAAAATATATTATAAACATATAAATAAATTAGATTAAAATTTACTTTTGAATTAAAATACAATATTTTTCACTATTCATTAAAAATGAACTTTATCAGGAAAATTCCAAAAATTTACACAAAGTAAAATTTGATGTCCCCATTATAAAGAAGGATTTTATTTTGTAATATAGAATGTATTAATGTGACCAAAACTAGATTTAAAATGGGTTCTCCATTAAATGGTTGTAAATCGTCCTTTTAATGTAAATTATGCTTAAAATTAGATTCATTCACATTTTAAGCCTCTAACTTTTATTGGATAAATGTAAATATATTTAACAAACATGTATAATCATATTTTTGTTATTTTTGTTCATTCCCACCAATAAAACGGCGAGGAGTTAACTACCATTTAAAATAATAATATTATATTATTAGTGAGCAACATAGGATTCCAAAGAAACCCGTTGTGGCTTATCAGGTATGGTATCGAACATAGAAACCCCTTTAATGTAAAAATAATATTTAATTCACAAATATTAATAAATATGAAATATGTCTTATTCATAATTTATCTGGGATGTTACAAGTCATATACACTATGAGTTCTTACCTAGATAGAAATACTAAATACATGGGATCTATGCATTGGACCATGGGTGCTTCAAGTCATTGTGCTCCTCAAGTATGATTCCACATTTTTTAATCATGACCCTTTGAGTGGAGTATTTGGATATGATGAATGTATTACTTCATTGATCACATTATAGACACCATGGTACATGATGTGTTATTTCCTTATAAGGTTCTGCCTCTCATATCTCTTTCACTAAGACATTAAATGTTACCTTTGAGTATTAATAAATGAGTAACATTCCATGTAGAATGTGATAGTGAGAATTTTTTAGATATCAGATATATGTAATATGGTGAAATTACCGTATCACACTACCCAACATTATCAAGAAGAATGTTAAACACAATAGTGATCTCCCAAATGATAATTGGGATGGAATCCAACTTCAGAACACCTATAGGATAGGTCATGGGTCCCCCAATTCCAAAATGTATAATATTAGAAAACAACCCCCCCCATGAACACACCTGGACATTATTTTCTTTTCTTTTTATTAGACCCCACTCCATCCAACACAGATGATGTATGTGTCCTCCACCATATCAGAGTTAGTATGAACTTGATTGTTATGATAGATAATAAATTTGTATTTGGTCTTTATTTAGTGTGACTTATGTTGGGATATTGGATTCGAAAAACATGGAAAAAATTAAATTACAGATTGAATCATAGTACTTAGTTGGAAATAAATATCAAAAGCATCATCCTTACCTACATTCAGTTTCCTATACAATTGAATCAATTTAGTTGGATTATTTTCCTTAGATTACCTCATGAGATGAGATAATTATGTACACTATTTTTCCCCATAGTTAATTTAGGCATCATATAGATTTTGTATATAATCAACCCAAAATTGAAACTTTACACCCATGAAATGTTGATGGTGATGAATGTTTTTAAAATATGATTTTTTCATGAAATGTGTACATCGATTTATAATAACTGGAAAAAATTGAGAACATATTAGTGGTCAGTGTTCGATATCAATATCCATGCCTTCCTCTTCATCAATTTTTACTTTATAATTCTGTTCTTTATCATATTTCATGTATTTTTATATTTTCATACATTTAGTACATTTCAATTGAACACATTTAAAATTCATTAGTTGTTATTACATCCACTCATTTCTGTTGAATAATTAAAATTTACATATCCTTCAGGGTTTTTATGTGCCTTGATATGTGAAGTATTTATTTTTCATTAGGATATAGCCTAAAATATAAAATATATGCATACTCAATTCCAGGCTACATCAATTAATATATTAGAGGTTGTCATGGGGTATCACAATCATATTACAATTAGTCCACATGGCCCCCTGATGGTTTGGGTATTAAATTTTTTGTATAAAATGTTCTTTTATAAAAGTGGTATTGGTTAGAGTTTTCCTAATTGTATAGATTGTTTTGGTAAAAAAAGGAAACATTTTTTATGTTTTACGAGGATGGATCTAATGTAAGGGAACACTGTTATGGAGAAATGGCCTATACATCTATACAGTAGGACTCTAATAACATGATTTTGACTCGGAATATTTAGATAATAGATGTAGGGAAACCAAAGGTACAAAAATATTATAGTAATCAGTCTTTTAAATCAAATTCATTAATGTGTTGTCTCCCTAGATATAGTCATTTGTCAATAATATGTCCTGTAAACATTACACATTCCACTATAAAAACAACTATCAGGGATTCCATGATACGGTCATGATGCAAATCATTTTGTGATTCTAAATCAATTTGTGGGATTGTACATGGGGATTTACATCCATAATAGTATGGATAAGTTTCTCCACATAATGATATGTTCATGGATCTACCTCCAGTAGTTCAAGATGATTTTCTTCTACCTATTTTGTGGATAATTATTCTTGTGGTATAAGATGATGATACACACATGGAGTGTTACCTACATGAGGTTTTTTGATACATGACACTAACTTTTTGTAGTGATCTATACATTTATTAATTAGTGTATTATATTGAGGGAGTGGCATGTGTTATAATTTCTCATGTGAACCCCAAATGATTACAATGTTTCTCTGGAAATGATTCTTCATTAATGAGATGTTGGTTCTTTGTGGTGTATCATTAAGAAGACCTATGATGAGATGAAAATATCATTCATGGAGTATCAAAACATATTCAATGATGGTTATTATCCTATTACCTTTCACTTTATATTGATTTAAATGATTTTGGATTTAAGGAAGGGTGACATGACTATTCCTAATTAATAATTATTCCAATGGTGACATGACATCTTCTCTTGATGTAGAGTGATGTGGACACTTCTGGGAAAAAATGTAAGAAAATGGACTCAGTATGGATATTAAATCTTATATAATCTCTATATGAAATACCAATTATGTATAGTACTAGAGAAATCCTTCATGATACAATGATTATTGGTATAAGAGCACTGGGAAGTTAGAGCTAGTAGTGGACCACATCGAGGAGAGTCATATGCTACTGTTGTAAGAGGTAAGATAACACATTCTGGGTTCATGTAGTCTATTCTCAAGTTATCTTAGTGTTAGTGACTAGAATCATAGTGATCATGTTTCTGTCTAGTAATCTGAGACACAGGTGGTTCTATGTTTGTGATTGGAGGGATAAATTTATTTTTGATTTCTAGGTGGAACATTATTCCTTCTTGGTCCAATAGAGTAATTTTTAGTGTTACGCAAATGAAACCACAATTTCTAAAATGAAACATAATTATATGTATGAAATTAATAAGTGTAAGTGTTAATTTATAAATTTTCTGTAATAGTAAACACCAAGTTTAATGTATTGAATAAGGGTTTACTTTGCCTCACTCTAGTGAAACTGCATGAATCTTTATGTTGAATATGGGTGATCGATACATATCATTGGTGTAATTTTATGCTTATAATGTCTATGAAAGAGAATCATCTGAGATACATAAATGAATACAAGAGTATTCAAAGTTTCGTTAGGGTAATATGATATATGCATAGGTAAATATGGGTTTATGACACGTTCAAGCATAAACAAATTACCCTTTCTTATTGGGTAGGATATTCGTTTGTGTAAAACCAGGACACCCTTACAAAATACAATTTTGGAAAAACATATTCAAAATACCTATTTTATTCCTTTATTATTCCCTATCATACACATGTTAAACATTTTTATGTTTTTAATTTCAATAATCAATAGAATTGATTATTTTTATCAATTTGATATTCTACTCATATTTATTGACGAATTAAATCATTGAAAACATAATAAAAAATTAAATGTAAAATTAAATGTTTTATTTAATTTTTGGTTATAAATAATTTCAACCTATACATGATTTATCTTCTTAATAATATATGAATATTTCTACTTGTAATTTTTGGGTATTCTCATGATATTAGGTAGTTTAGAAAACCCAATATTCACAATTGGTGAAGAATTCCCCAAAAATTACTAATTTTTCACTTCTAGTTATAGAAAAACCCTCACCTCCAATTCTATATTATTTATAGTTCAATTTATCAAATGATTTTTTTACAAAAATATATATATTTTATCTATTCCAATTTTAAATAATAGTTTATTAGATTTAATTCTGAATCATTAACATGAAGTGATATTTCATTCAATGAGGGATAATAATTTGGGATTAACATGAAGAATATTATGGAATTATCAAGATTATTTTAGATTATATTATGGAGAGAAATTATTAACAAATTATGTGTTTTATATATTTTTGGATGTTTAATAGTTGGAATGAATCCTAGAAATCATATGTGAATAGTTTTAGTGTATGAATTTGTGGATGATATTTGAGTGAAAATTCTTTATTGAACATGATATAATTAACCAATGTATTTGAGGTATGATGTTAATTAACATAATATGATATAGTGTACACTAGTTTACCCTGGTATATTTCTATTTCATACTACCTTGTTGATTGTGATTGATTATGATCATATGTGTGAGTGTTTTTCTGGTATTACTTATTGAGATATGAAATTACAAGAGTTTTTCTTGTTGCATTATTATCATGTTTGTTGTTGATCAAATGATTATATATTTGTACATGTTCTCATGAGGATATGATTTCATAGTATTATCTACCTTGATATTTATATTAACATTCCATTATAAGTATCATTCTTGGGGAATATATTATGAATATTTTCATGAAAAGATTGTCCATTATAGAGAGAGTGTAAAAAGACATTCGTTGATAGAGATGGTGGAAATGAGAATATGGTTCGGTTCAATAATTTAATGGTGGACATGAGAATAGGGTTTGGTTAAAGAATTTAATGGTGGCCATGTCAAGGATTTCCTTGTGGATGGCTGCTAAAATCTAATAACCATGTTTCTCAAGGAAATATAGTGGATGGTGAGTAACATGGTTACATGTTGACCGGAGGATACCATGTATAAATACATAAATGGTGACTTGGGGATTCCTTGTTTAATACACCCACATTATATAGGTTTTTCAAACAATAAATTATGTATCCCTATGAATGTTTTATTTACTTTCTAAATAACCTTGTAATACGTCCGGCATGGGGTTGATGTAATTATGCATGTGGGGTTTTTGTGGCTTGGGTATAACATTATATATTGGAATGTGTTATTGGATATTAATTTATAATTTTTTTTATTATGGAATAAATCTGTTATACAAGTACACACTTATTAAGGATTAATTGAAGGTTTCATACTATTTTTATTACTCATAACTAGATCCGTAATTTTGATGAAATTGAAGACATAATATATATGGATTTGATTAATAGAAATGGGTAAATGATTGATGGATGAGTAGAGGAGCATTGAGCGATATGTAGACATGGGAAGACACTTTATTAATCCATAGTTTTATTCTATTTATTTTTCATATGGGAATTATACTCGGGTTTTGCTTCCAACTATGGAAGCATGTTTACTTCTTATTTGAGTAGTATGAAGTCTATATGGTGTTTAGATGCTTTATCTGATTATTTTTTGTTATATGTATTTTCAAATTACAATTTATTTATATATTGATAATGCGGGTTCAGTCTCCAAGATTATGTACCTAGACCATCACTACAACATGGTAGCCTCTTGCGTAAGGGGAGGTGTGTATGAGTTCATGAGGCACCACTATTTGTACCCACTGGTTTAATTTGAATAAAATGGAATCGGATCACAATTTTATAATTTTATTATTGTATAATCCATTATCATGGTTGATAAGAGATAGCTCTATTGGACTCTAGTAGGGGAGTCTCCATTTTCATGGTCTTCTCATATCTAAAAGACATATGAGTTTTCATTGTGCATATTCAAATTACATTTTTATGAAATTTATCTATGTGTTCATTCATTATGAATAGGAAAGTAATTATACAAGACTTATATATTCTATTTTTAGGATACATGTTAGTTCTTTAATTTAATTCCATGATTATACTATTTTTTTAATGATAGTGTCTCTATTGTCCAATATTCATTGTAATTGTGATATATATTTGTTGGAATTGATTTGATTAACTGAGAATATTGATATGATTATTTAATATATATAAAAGAATAATGTGTATGGATTTTATCATGGTTATTTAAAGGAGGGTTATACCTTAGTTTTTCGGTAGAATCAAAATAGAACAATTGTGTGAACTTAAATAATGACTGTAATCCATAATAATGGATTCCATTTTTTAATGTTTATTCCTTCACATTTTATAAGGTGTCTCCTCAACATAGTGTTATGGGATTACTTTTTTATTGGCATAGGAATTATCCTACATGGGAGGATTTTTACTATCTTCTACTGTTTGAGTAAAAGTATGCAGTTGAGCATACCACCCATCATACTAAATTGTTTGGATATAAGGGTTGATTCAGGCCACCAAAATTCTAATTATTTTATATCTTATATGTATGAGTTCTAAAATAGGGAAAATTTTCCATGATATTAAAATCAATCATTTTCATCCTACAAGGCCACAATATGTTCTCTTGTTACAGATGAATTGGTTGAAATAACTATGGTAAATATTGACATGGTAAAAAAATTAAAGGATTGGAATTTTATTTTGAGATAGTGCTTATTTTAGGTGAGAAACACATTTTTATTACACCTTTTAATATGGAAATAGTTGAGTTGAATGAGATCAATTTAAAACCCAACGAATGGTAGTTTAATATATTTATCTATCCATGTTCCTCTTTGCGGGGTGAACTAATCATTATCTTTAAATTTATCTTGGTTATTAAATGCTAAATAATCTGGTGGTTAAGAATATATATCCTTTTCCTAGAATTGATGAATTATTATATCTATTACTAGGATCTCAATGGTTCACAATGATTGATCATTAATAGAGATTCTGCCAGCTTCAGGTTGTTGAGGAGGACATCTCTATGATAGTGTTTCAAAAATGATATGGGCTATATGAGTATTCGAGGATTATATTTGGTTTATAAAATTCATTGACGATTTTCATTATCCATATGAATAAGTTATTAAATATATACATAGGCTCATTATTCATGGTGTTCATTGATGATGGCCTTATCAACTCTCATAAACTAGAGTAAATACCAGACATATTAAGATAGTCTTGAGTATTATTTGAGCACATCAGCATCAAACAATGCTATTGAGGTTAATGTTTTGGATTTAAATTCTGAAATTATTTTTGAATGTGATTCAGAATGTAGGTATATCCATATTTATAGAGAATTTTGAAGTTTTCATGTCATGGGGACGAACTCATTATGTGTTTGAGATCAAAATCATTCTGGTTTTAGCAAGATACAACTTTCATTTTATCCCGTAAATCACTCATCTCCAAACACCTATGATTATACTAATGGAGAATAGAGCATGGTTCCACTTGTTAGACAACTGTAGGGAAGTGTTCCTTGTTCTAAAGGGGAGGTTAAATACAACTCCTATGTTGAACTGTCTAAAAAGGTATTTTATACAGATAACTATATCTCATGAATATATGTTTTATATTATAAAAAGAATTTTTGATATAAAATACTACTATTCATGGAAATTTTATTTTTTTATAACTATTTTGGTAGAATATATTTGTATACAATTGTGTATAAAATTATGGGAAAATTAATAGAGGAAGACATGTCATAGTGCGTCTACAACAATATGATGTAGTGAAAAGGAAATGAATATTTTAAAATACTTATTCAAATTATAAAATGTTGGGGTAGTCATAATCCAGAAATAAATTCAACCATTCGATCCATAATATAAATAATTCACACCTAAAATTTCCTACATTGATGTGATTCACCATATGAATATCTATTTACATCATGAGTTGGTCAACATATAGAATGTTGATTTTCTCATAGATGATGTGAATCATAATTCACCATGTAAATGTTTGAGAAATATGATAAGTGAATGAAATGATTCATGATGCAGGTCATGAATCCCTACTTAGATCATAAACATAGAGTAAACAAAATAATTAATGATATTATTTTCTAGAATCATTAAGAGATTTTAAATTTGTTATACAATTTAATCCCATTATTGAAATCAATGAATATCAAAGTGGATTATTATGGAATTGAACCCAATTATTTCTATATATATCCCTATAAATAAGAGGGTATTGATATTGATAAAATGGTATTTCAATTATAGAGCATGTTGAATGATCTATTTCTATTGTAGAGTCATTAAAAAAGTATTCACTAACATTTGAATTTTTTATTTTAGTTTTTGTCTTCACCTTTATCACCCTCTAATAATTATTATTATGAAGAAACTCCCAACATATAAGAGGTTATATTGATGAAGATGAATAGTTCTGTGGATTAATTTTCATTTATTCTTTTCATTTTTCATTTAGGGAAATCATATTTAATTTTATGTTTCATTCCCCTTACTTTCTATTGACCATTGGGTGTTGATTTCTGATTGTTCCTAATTAATTTTAAAAAAAATTACTATAAACTAGGTATATCAATTTAATTGTGTATGGTATATTTTATTAAAAATTGAATCAAGACATTTAGTTATTATTAAGCACAATGTACATGACCATTATAAATGGTGGTTTTCTACATTATGCATGGTATAACAAGGAAATGGATCTCTTCATATCAACAATAACAATAATAATGTGAAATATAATCCATTTATAAATACCTTATCACATTAATGTATCATATGTATAACTCTTTCACACTTTTCCAACCTAACTTCAAAATCTTGTCTATTTTATTTTTATTTAATTTCTAAAAATAAAACAAAAAATCACATTTTTTATTTTACTATAATGTTCTATCAGTGTCTCATGTTTTTTAACATGATCTCAATACATTCTATAATTATTTAGTTTGTCACATTTTTTTATACTTTTATACATTAATAAATTTTTAGAGCCACCTAGAATTTATCAACTCCCTTCGGGATAACAAATTTTTGCACCATTGAATTGGATAATGATTAAGTAGATTATAGTCCATTGTAATTTTATATTTTGTATTATTATTTTAATTAAAATTTTGAGACAATTTATTTACATGGATTTATATCAGAGCCCCTCAATAAATGTACAATGAAAACAGTCATGAAAAATGATATTTAATTTTACGCACAATCATTGTCATGAACAATGTATATTAATGAATGCGGTAGATAAATCCATCAGTGGTTAAATAATTATCCAATTTTCTATATTATTGAAAACAATATATTTTGTACAATGATTATTGGAAGAATATGATAGACTATTAAACATTGGCAATGAGTCAAGAATATGAATTCCATGAATGTCCACCACACACATTAATATAAATCCAACCATTATTTTGATTATTTGCAACATGGTTAATTTCTTTTCCCTAACTCACAAATATCTGCAATGATTCTAGATAACTTGAACATTATGATACATTCCTGTTTTCTATCATTTCATGCAATGTATTAATGAATTTTTATTTTTCAATTTTCATTGTGGGAGATTGATTTGGAAGGTATCCAAGTTAAGGAATCACATTCAATCACAACATGGGATGAGTTAGAAGGATATTTTCTCACAAAATTATTTCCCCCATAAAAAATGATGAACATTTTTTCAAACATATTATATTTAATCAATATGATGTTCAATGTCTATAAAGTTCATGGGATTTTTTCAAAAACAGAATCATAAAATGTCTACAACATGCCCTTGAAATATAGGTATCAAAAAAAACTAAATAAAGTAATTACATAGTGGAATTGGTGTATACTGTATGAAATAATAAGGGGATCATCAATGATGAAATAATCTTATGGGGGAAACAGTTTAATAGATTAGATAGTGAACAAAAGCTGCCAAATGAATTTGATAGTAATAAAAATGAAATGGTATATATATGGTTGAAAGAAATAGATGACTGAGATAATAGAATGAATTTCAGACCAAAAAAATAGATACCAAAATTATTCAATAATAACCATATTCAATATGAATATAATAATATAATTATCCTACTTATAACTGTTAAAATGAATTTTAGGGTTATGGAAACAACAAAAACATGATCATGGGTATCAAATCAGGGAATTAGGGATTCAATCATAGTGAAGACTGTCATAATTGATCTGTGTATACCCACTAGATGATTCAATCGATACGTTTATGACTAATATATGTTCATCAACAAATGAACTAACCACATCTTCAAAATTCAAATGGAAATATATCAAATAAATTATCGATTATTATATAGAATAGAAAACAATGCTATGTATCCTTGTATTTAGGTGGTAATAATTCTAGAGAAACATAGGGAAACCCAAATAGAAACAATTAAAATAACATCAATGTCAATTGATGATAATAATTAATTTCCATAACATTGATAACTAGAGAAACACACAATAAATTAATTAACAAAGCAACACCCATTCTAATGGAAATGATGAAAATAATTAATGGAAACTATAAGAGATACTGAGAAATATAATTTAGCTATGGAAGAAGAATTAAAAGATCATATTTTATTAACACTAATACTATCATCTTTATAGTAGATACTGTTTGGATAAATAAAAACACCAAAATGAATGTTGATTGAAAATGTCGAAAAACTGGCCATTAATATCCTTTCATATAGGCCCAAACAATTGTGCTGACATATACAAAATTCTTGAAAGTGAATTTGAAAATCATGAAAATGATGGAAGATATTTGAAAAATACCAATGAATTTTATTTAATTGAGATTTTTATCATAATACTAACAAAATAATAAACAAGTCACTTGTAGACTTATATTTATTATTAATTTGGAAACTATCATGACCGGGAAAGCATTTTGTGACCTAGGAGAAATATTTAACATCATATTGTAGACATCATTGAAGAGCATGGTCTTAGAGAATATAAATAAGATAAGATATTCATTCCAATAGGAATATTAGATTATGAAATAAACTTTATAGATAATTAAATATATAATACTTAAAAGTATACAAATTCAACTATACTATGGACGTTTCAGTGAAGAACATAGATGAATAGTTGACTAACTTCATTTTCGGAGGGTGAATTGAGTATATAAGAAGAGAAATAATTGATGATAAATGAGGGGAGCTATTCTTCAGGGTTTTCAATTAGGAATTATGTTTGAACAGTTATAAGGATATAATGAATTATTATTTTAAAGATGATGATGGCATTAAATAAGAAAAAATACCCAATGTTAAATATGTTGTAGTAATTTAATAAACACATGAAGTTGTCACAATCTATGAAATTAAAATATGTAGCGATGGAATACATGGAAATAAAGATGATGGATCTGATCACAGTTGTTGGAGGAGTATTTGACTAAACAAAAAATAAATAGGGATAAAAGGTATAAATGGTCCCTGATCTTATGTTTTTTAATAGATTAATAAATCACATGTTTATTGGTCTAATATTGGCTAACCAAGTTATGTAAAAGATAATATTTATATACATTTAGGGGAATTAGAGGGTGATTTATAGATAACTGTCATAGTTGAGGTCGTTTGTGCATCCATACCATATACAATATTTCCAATATCGTATCACATGAGATAAATAAATATAGTACAACCAACAATATTAAACAAAAATGATTCTGGGGGGGGGGATAGAGATTTTTTATATCTTATTGAAGTATGTTATCTCTACACAATATTTAATATTTAATTGTAAAATGGATTTTACATTTACAATATGATTTACATTGTTAGGTACAAAATAAAGGCACTCACATGAACTCGGAAGGGGGTAAAATTAGCTTCCATCTTATGATTTAAATCATTAGATATTGATTCAAGACATTAAAAAATATATATATATAACCTAAAAAAACTCATTTTTGAAGTAATAATATAATTGTAAAATGGATTCCAATTTTATATTTTATTTTACCCCCAAAACATTTAAATTATTTTTACTACTTATAACTGCAAATATATTTCCTTATCATAGATCTAACATTAATCACTAATCATGGAAACAATTTATACTTATGAAATTAATATTTCCATGTTTTATATTTAGTTTTTAATTAATGTAATTGATAAAAATGTTTAAATTAATAACCATAGAAAAATATGGGGAATTAGATTTTACAAATAATGATTTAGGGGAACCGATTTATTTTTTATAAAATATTATTTTCATATTTTACATGCCTTGGATTTATGATATTTATGTTAATTAATTTTATAATTAACAGTTGTATACATGAGTAAAATTCCAAATATTTATTACTCATTTTGATTTAATTTTATTATCTTAAATTGCTTCATTATTTTGATGAGTATATAGTTTGAGTAAAACACGAGAATTATTTCTTTTAAAAATTGAATGCTTCATATCGAATATGTGAATGTAATAAAATAAATTTTAAAATTATTATGGATTTTTTTCTAGAATTAATCTTCATATCAACCTATAAATTTATATAATTAAACATTTAGATTCCATGAATAATATTTTTTGGTAAGTACCATGTTAGATGGATACTTTATCGTTTCCCAAACCAACAACACTATTGTGCATTGCTATAAAAATTTGTTGGGGAGATATGATTTGATTGTCGAAGGGATGGGAGTTTTTACAAATATAATTATGGTGATGTTTTTAAGTGTTTTTAAGGGAAAGTCTCATGTTTTTGATTCGTTGTTCTCAAATATTACCAAAATAAAAAATTTAGGTTGTGTCTTAGGAAATTATGAAATGTAACTTAGCATGATCGTTGATCCTATTATAACCATTATAATGAGTGTATGGATAATAATATTTTATGATAGGTGTTGGATATTATAATTTATCAATGAAAAACATTAAAAAAATTAAAAATTTCAATAGGATAAAAAATAAAAACATATGAGAGGGGTTGTGTCATTCGTTTTATAAAACCATAACATCCTTAATCCATTATTGATAATAATTCAGCGTAGCTAAGTAATTATCCTTATATTTATATTAAATTGTTTAAAAAAATTCACTTACATACCATTAAGCCTCATATTCATTTGAATCCAATCATTAATCCCACATGATCATTCATAATTGTTCTTATATGAGTTGGAGAAATTTGAAGCATTGAATGACTACAGTAAGGACCACAATTCGAGGTTTTATTAGAATCACTATTTAAATTTTTTCAATGATGATGAATAAAAATTGATAGTAACATGAGGTAATTAACCAGTGTAATGAACAATGATAATGAAAAGAAGAAAATAATTATGACAGTATTGGATCATGGTAAATATGAAGGAGAAAACATAAAATATAAGCATGAATTTTTCAATGAAAAACGTTTGTAGTTAAAAAAATCAATTTTTATTATATGAAATTTGATTACCTATATTATCAATTGAATTTTTTACTATAAATTTAAATTTTGGTATTATGAGACTCTTTTATAGAGTGTTGAAATTTCTTCATGGGGAGAAATCTAAATTCAAGTGTGTGTGAGTGTGTGTGTTCGGGGTGATATCTATATCTAAAGAATATTTTTCTATAATTAAATACAATATTTTTTAAATAAAATGTTATTATTGTTTCCAATTTAATTATTTCGTTACCAATATTATTGTAGGGATATTTTTAATACAATTTAGATGGAAATTCATAAATAAATGTGTAAAAAAGGAAGCTGTGTTTTAACATCACACCAACTAGATGGAGAAGACAAGAGATTATGAATCTATAAAAATAATTACTCAACCATGAATATTATACAATTTTTAATTGATATTTGGTACAAAAGAAAAATAAATAATGTCGACATTCACATAGTGAGAATGAGGTTTCATGTCGTGTTTGATCTATATAATAGGGATTCGGGATGTGAACATCTATTTTCGTCTAGTGTTGATTGAGTAATAAAAGGAGGCCATTATAATATATGATTTGAAATATAATTATCCATGTTATTATATTAGAATGATTATATATATAGGAAAATATTAACAATTCCTGTCATGAATTCCCATTCATGTAACGAAGCCAATGTAAAAAAACAAAATTGATGTATTTAATTTTCAAAATATCTACAGACTTTAAAAGATGTTCAATTGTTGACATAATATATATTACTAGATCAATATAGAAGATATTATTTGGGGGATTAAAGGAAATCATGGTGATAAACCTATTGATATGTAAGTAGTTTGGGCTTTATAAAAGTTGGATTTAAAAAATAATTTACGTAATGGTGTTATATTTCTATTAATTCCTTCCCCAATATTACTATAAAATTTTTAGTCATCATTACTATGATTTTCTCACCCCCTCTCACTTCCTCATGATAAACATGAGTGGGTAACTACCAACTTATACAGAGGGTTTTTGATGAAGTGATAGGGTGTAGTAATTTAATTGTCTTTTATTTTTGATAATTTTATTTTTACAATAATAAAAATTCATTTTTAATTTTTTTCTCCATCTAATCTCATGGAAATTATTATATGAATCTTTGGAGGTCCTTTTAAATTTCCCAAATAATTACCATGAATTATACCTAAAAATTTAATTCTATGTAGTATTTATGATTACAAATTTAATGAATATATTTAAATCATTAGAAACCTTTTGTAAACAACTATATTAAAAGAAGGATTTCTGAATTATGTAAAATATTTTATGACCAATGATCATTCTTGTCTAAACTCAATTTTTTTTTGAAATGTTGATTTTATTTATAAATTCCCATTAACTTGAAAATATATTTTTTAAAAGTGTTGTATTTGTTTTCTAACTATTTTCAATAACCAATCACTATTTTTTAAAACATATTTCCAATAATATAATTCAATATATTATTTTATTTCATAAAATAAACACTTATTGTCTCAGGAGTTAAACCCTAAACTCACCAATTTAAATTTAAAAAATTCATTAAAAAAATTAAATCATTTTTATATTATTTACTTTTATTATATATGTATTATTTTATTATTACCATCAATATGTAAAAATATTGGCATTATTTTATGGGATGTGAATAAATTTGATTTAGAATTTTGTAAATTTTTATAATTTTATATTATTCAAATTTAAAATTCATATACTAGGTTTTCTCATTCCTTAATTTAATACGTAAATAATTAAATACACAATTATTAAACTTTCGACCAGGGGAAATATATAAAAGAGTTTCATCATGATCCTAAACACATTTATAAGAATAAAAATTTTGTTTTGACCATGTCCAAAAATAATCTAAACCATTTTTTGGCAGGATCCTAACCATGACATCCATATTTATAATTTTTTGTAAACTATTTTATACCATCAAACATCATCAATCATAGGGAAATACTAATTCCAACAATGGATTACACACAAATTGATATCAATCCATCATTTATTTTTATGATTTCTAACATGGTTCAATTATCTATCCAACCTCATGGGTTTATGAAAATGAATCTATGTAACTTCTATTAAATCATTGATACATTCCAATTTTCTAAAATTTCGTGTTTTTATAAGGGCTTGAAAATTTAGATTTCATTAATGTGAGCAACCAGGATAATAGAACCATATCCTAAAAAGAAGTATGATCACAACATGTGATTTGTTTTCAAAACATTTTCTCACATGATTCTTTCTTCATTATAAATCCATGGAAATCATGGGAAAATCCTTAATTTTTCCAAATATAAGGATAAATAACTATATGTCACTTGTGATCATTTTGAATATCACATTAAAATATTAAAACATCATGGTATTTAAATATGATTGTTATTACAATGATTCTATAAAGACTATACATAGGAGAATAATTCAATAGTTGATGTTGCAACGGGATGTCCACAAATGATGAAATCATCAGTGGAGGGATAAAATGAGTTGATTAGATGGAGAGAAATAAAATCCAATGTTATATAGAAGTGACTTATAAAATATGAATACATAAGGTCGATAAAAATGAATTTGTGAAGACTAAGGCGATATATCTAGAAAAAGAAGACAAATAAAATGATGGTCCCATAATAACACCATGTTTCTTGTATAAAATTATTAAATTACATTGAATAAAATTTAAAAAAATAATTTCATGGATAGATCATAAAACATTTGTATGGTCATTGGTATGAGTAGAGGTTACAGAACTCTGAAATAGAATATATTATATCACTGTTTATAAAAGTCCAAGCACTAGAGGATAACATAGAAACATTCATAAATACCACCATATCTTGGTTTAATGTGCCAACTTTCTATTCAAATGACCATGTGTTAGCTATTAAAGACAATACATGTTATTATAGTTGATATAAGACAGCACTATAGATCATGTTATTCTATGTGGGACATGTTAAGAAGAAATAATATAAGAGACTATGAGAATCACCCTAAGGACACCTAGAGGACAAACCATGAAGAGAACTATTGTCCATAACATTGATATGTAAAGAAAAATTCTATAAAAATGAGCAGGCAATCAAATTTATTGATGGTAAAGGTAAAAAATAATGAAATTCAATTTGTAAATATTAAATATAATGAGAATGTATCTATGGGAAAATAAAGAGAAGAACCCTAATTTTTAATCCTAGATTTCATTTCCTAGAGAATATATTTAATGTAATGATTTACACATAAAAATTATGCCTCATGATAATTTTATAAAATTTCATATTAACATCCCTTTTAAAGAGGCCCTTCCAACATAATAAAATATTCTAAATTAATTAAATAATTGCTAACAGATAAAAAGTAGACTAAAGATAATGGAATCATAATACACACAGTATATTTTTATTATGATATGTCAAAACACATATGGACTAAAAAGAGACCTTTCTATATTTAAGACTCGTATTAATAATGGGACTAAGGTTATTTGGAAATTTCTGGGTTACATATGATGATGAATCAACTCATGTTATACACTAAATTCAATAGAATAGGCTTAGAGATGATGAAGGAAACAGTAATTTCACTTGAAATTTTGGTATTAATTGAAGAATAACCATGAGGTATAATTGAATATATAATATTCTATGTTAAAAAATTCTACATAATGTGGAATTTTTGGTGATGGACATATAAGAAAAGAGTACGCCCCTCATTTTTGGGAATACCATTCTCAAATTTTAGAAGAGAACTAATAAACATACAATGTGAGGATCAATGAATGATTTTTATAATGATAATGTAATTTTGGTGATTTATTAGGAGACTAGTAATTATTACATGAAGGATGACGATGATATAGAAAAATATATCATGAAAAATGGTGGATATGTTAATGTAATTGATAAAAAACATTAGATTTTCACCATTCATGAAATTAAAACAAAAAAACTATGGGAAATAATGGATGAAAGATGATGGTTAATACCAATGATACTAGAGTATCTGTTCAATAAACCTTGTTTAATTTTGGTCATCAATAGAGTATATGAATTTTATATTAATATAACTGTATTAATAATGGACTGGTGGATATGCCTGATAGAGATTGATCAATTCCTACATAAATTAAGATTAATGATTTATTCAAAAGAAAAACATTGTATATACTATGTTGATAGATAATTTCTATGATGATTATAGATCCGTGAAAGGTATATTCTTTCCATTCCTCAGTTAAATAATAAGAAAACTCAAGTTTGATCTATTTATGTTAAACATAATCACTTCGTTGAGGCATCCAAAATGATTTAAAAAACATGTCACTTCTAATGTATGAAATCTCCCCCAACTAAAAAAAATTTCATTGAAAAATTTCACTACCATTCATTTGATTAATTTCCTTTTGATGTAAAAAATAAAAGCACTAGAACGTAACAGGAATGGAACTAAAGAAGCATCCTACAGATGATTCACATCATCAGATGATGATTCACATTTTGAACATTTATATATAGACTCTTTGAAACCCATTATTAAATAATAAAATGTATACGTGTATCATTTTAAATTTCTTTTTTATTTTAAAATAAAAAGATTAAAATTATTATGTGATATTGTTAAAAAATATTTCATGCATTTCTTTAAATCCTTCTTGAATAAATCATCTTGATTAAAAAATACACATTGGAAAATAATCATCTATTTTTTGGATTTCATTTTTTAATAAGCTTCAATAATACAAATAGGGTAAAAAATATGTAAAAATAAAAATTGGGGTTTTTATTTAATATATCATCTCATTGGGAACATGATTGTTTTTTGAAATTTCTTTTAGATTCATTAGGCATTTCTTCTGTGATATTTTTAGTTTTTCATTTTATTATATTGCATTAGCATGAATAATTTTTCAAATAATTTGTTCTTATTAGGATAAATTGTTTGAGGTAAATACCTAAAATTATTTTATTTAGTATGTATTTTAATTGAAACACATGCCTGATATGTTCAAGAATATTATTTTCATATTTTATAAGAAAAATATGTACATTGTAAATTATAATATTGTTGTTGACTATTTTTTAATCCATAATTCTGATTAATAACTTTAAAATTGCCTTTTCAAAACCATTGAATCAATTAATAACCTTGTTTGGGAAGTTATGAATTACAATCCTTATTTATCATTTCTTATTATACTCTTAATATTTTCAAGTATATAAAAAATGATTTTGGGGTAATTTTTTCATAGTGGAATGGATGTGTTTTTCTTAATGGATTATTAAGGGGTCTTACAAAGGGTAATTGACGATAATTATCAATACATTCATTCAATTTTTCTCATTTCACATCCACTTTAAAATGTTATAAAATTGGTTGTGTCTTTGGAAATTAAAACATTATATCTTCATTACATGTTATCATAATATTGCAATTAAAAATATTGTTGTGAGGAGATAATTTGTGGTTGAGGTTTTGATGTTATAATTATTCAAATATAAACCATTAAAAAGCGAAGATAAAATAAAAAAGGTACAAAAAATTAATAAAATTTAGGGTTTTCATTCAAAATAGTTCATTGCTTCATGAGCCTACTTTTTATTTTTTAGGGTAAAAATGTGGTGGATATCTTAATAGGAAATATCATTGAGAATAAATTTATTGTAATGAAATTTAACATCGATAAAATGATCTATTTGAGCTTTAATTTATTAAAATATTATATTTAAATATCCTAAGAGTAATCTGAGCCTAACTTATAATCCATTGTTATTATTTTTGATTTTCACTACAAGGTAGAGAATGTATATGAATTACATTCCAATAGTAAGGATCATGATTCATGCTATGACCTAAAACACCATTTATATTTTTTCTATGATTATGATTGAAAAATATAATTAAATAAATGGAACTAGAAACCAACTTGAACATAGATAATTAATTTTAAAATATTAATGCAGCGATGAAAATGCATGGTCGATTAAATAGTGAATATATAAAATACCTCATTGATCTGTTTCATTGAGAATTGTGTAGTTTATGACATTATTTTTTAATACATAGAATAATAATTGAAAATTTAATAAACTAATTAAATGAACATTATCTTAAAATCGTGTTAGAGTAAGTGTGATTTGTTTTATGTTGTGATATAGTTCATTCAGATAAGCTTGAATTCAACTATAGGGGTGGTAGATTTATATTGTGAATACATTTTCTTATATTAAATGAATATATTTTTTATATGACATTTATAATTCATTCTATTTCAAAAAATTTGAATCATTTTATGGTTGGATAAATTAAACACAATTTTGATGAAAATGGATAAAACTGAGATGAACAATGTTAGTCGCATCATAGTACGACATCACCAGAATGGAGTATCATATGGAAGATGAGTATGAAAAAAACTACATTTCATGTCACTAATATCATTCACATCATGACCGATTTGTGTAGGACATGTGGAGAAAGTAAATACTACCATTCATATTGTGATAATGTTTCTATATTCCTTGTTTGAGATCCATATAATTGATTCACCATATGTATATATATTCACATCATGAATTGATCAATATAGAGGAGAAAATCATTCTAATTAACTAAATTAAGAATCATTCACCATGTCAATTTCTGATAAAAATGATTCATAGATGTAGAGACACACCATTCATATGATGGATCCACATTCACATAATGAACCTAAAGCCAAATATATATTTAAAAAAATATATTTTTAGAGTCTTCAAGGAATTTAAAATTGGATTGACTGAAGAATACCATGATTTACTAAGATGAATTTAAAATATGACCATAGGTAAAATACATCAATCAAAGGTGGTATATACTACTATAAATAAAAGTGTCATGGAACTATTTAATGGAGATTTAGGAATCATATCATAGTTAATGGTGTCACGCTGTTCTGTAGTCCTTCACCAGTTCTGCTCTATTGATTCAATTCATTATTTCATATATTTTATCATTGCATCTCAACCCCTCATGACTGGAAGGAGGGGGTATCTCCCAGCACATAATGGGAGATATATATGAAGTGGGTGTCTGTTTTGATTTACATTTAATTTATTGTTAATTATGTTTGTGTAGTAGTAAAAATAATTAATTTTCAATTTCATTAATCCTCCATATCATGACCATTATATTAAGAATTAGAACATTTCTACTATAATTGTGTATAAAATTACAATAAAAATGCATTAACATTTATATTTTATGGAAATTTTGTTTAATAAGGTAATCGAGACATTTAATTAATTTTAAAACATAATTTGTGTTCGTGAGAATGTTGGTCTTTTTATATTCATAAGGGTATATCAAGTCATTGATCTTACTTTCCTCCTATTAGAAAATAATCCCAAAAATATATTCAATTTATAAACTCAATATCACCTGAACCATAAATCTGAAAAATATAGGTTACATTCTCCTTCTGATTTAAGAAACCAATATGAATTCTTCACTTTTACTCTCCAAATGAAATTCATCATTCACTTTTTTTCATTCTCCAATATCAACTCTCACTTTCACAATGGTTTAAACTCTAAATATTTGATTTCTAAATTTATATATATAGTCACAATTGTTTGAGTGTTTTAGTAATTATTAATTTTATTTAGGCCATGAGAATTTTATAATTCCCTTTTTGATATAAGATATTTTTTCTTTGTGATGCATCATGTGTTGGTTTAGGAGTAGATCTGATGTAGATGAAGTGGGTAATTATTTACTGGTAATGAATGTTATGACACCGCCAATGGAACTTCTCTATATAATATTTTTATCTATTATATGTTATCTAGACATTAATGTGTTTTTGACACTATCTTTTTACTGAGATGATGGTAGTCTAAATAGAGCACAAGAACATCTGATAATTTTCACATAGTGGGAATTCAATTTTTAGGTAGATGTTCTGTGAAGAGTATATATAAAAGAATGAAATTATGATGGTTAATTAATTAAGGGATGGTAATTCTGTAGCATATTCTCTTAGTAATAAGGAAAACATTAACCATGACTTTGGTGAATGAACTAGAGATGAGATATAGCGCATGGTGAACTGGTTGGACGATTAAAGGATAGATATTTCTATCGATCAGGGATCAATTACATGGTATTTATTAGTATCACATATTCCATAATAAACCAAGTAATGTATGAAAAGTATATTATCCTAGAGTTGGTTGGGATGCTTGAACAACTAGTTTTGCGTGACCTGATACCCTAGTTTTTATTGGGAATGACTGATATGATCATTGTGTTCGAGAGAGTTTTTATCACTACTACTTCAAAATAAGATTTTTTGAGGGGATAAATACCTCCAAATTGTTTGTATATCTCGGTGAAATAATATATTATCATGAATTCATTTGTTAGTTTTTGTGTCCAGAGATGAAGACATGCATCATCAAGATTGTTTCTCAATGTCATAAACACAAGAGAGTAAATGTTAAGCACAAGTTTCCTACTAGGTTCAGATAGCCTCAAACATTACCCTTGTGATGTGGCGTGTTGTCACAATGGACTTTGTGGCATGATTTTGCAGGATCTCGAGATTTTATGATGTTTTCTAGGTGATTTATGAACACTAAAATAGGTTCAAACTTATTATCTATTTGTAATACATAGTTATTTGATAATATGTGAAGAATTCACATAACTGATATCCCATTCTTATATTTAGTTCTCTTTAGGTAAATCTCTTATTGATATGCAAGATTTATGTTTTTTGGAAGGGATTTAATAATACCCTTATAGTCTAATATGTGATTGAGAATAATATATCATCCTCATAGATACATGTTGTTGAAAAGAATTATTTGCATATTAGAGGATATGATCCATGAATGTGTTAATGAATTTGATTGAACTTGGGATGATCATATATATTTTTTGAGTTTTTATACAACATGTGTTTCCTATAATCTAATCATATTTCACAATTTAAGTAGATCTATTGGGGGTCCTTCCCATCAGTATTGTTTTACAATAACAAAGGAGGGGAAACAATTTTTGGGTATAGTATCGTACTGGAGACCTCATCAATATTGAATTTTATAATGTAGTAGGTGGAAACATCACAGATAATACAAATAATAATATGAAAATAGGTGGATATGACATATGAATTTATATATTTGTGATTATGTTTTCAAAGGAGTGTGACCTGAGTTAGGGTATCTTAATTTAGAAACATAGGGTAAAATAGAACCAGTGTATTTTAGACACTTTGAGAATGATGAAGGAGTTGGGATAGTGTCATATCAACATGTCTAGGCTCCTAATTATATACGTATGAAAGATTCGTGAAGTTGTTCTCATCCAAGAGGTAAACACCTGATCTATCCAATGTTATGTACTATGTGTACACTATGTTATAACTAGAGGAATATAAAAAGGTGTTTCGAGTGTGGATTAAATAATAGATAAATAAATTCCTATGATGTTATAAAATACCACTTGTTCAGATCCTATACTGGTATTAACAGATCCTTGTTGATATGTGGGAGGCGAAGTGCGATATTCAATTTCATTGGTCTTTCATTTTCAAAAATTACTTTTAGATATAACTATTATGAATTTTAATCCATAAGAAGGGAGAATTATAACATTCTACAACATTAAATTTTCATTAAATCCTCTTTTATTTATATATAATATTTTATTTTTTTATAAAATTAATTGTTTATATTTTTTTATCCTAATATATGGAATTGCAACAATGTAATGTTGAAAGTGCTTCTACCAATATATAAGTGGTATTTCGAGTTTTACGTAATGATAAAATTTGTTTTTGAGGAGCAGATTAATGGTAAAAATTTGTTGTATAATGTAATATTGTAATATATCAATGATTTATAAAGGTATCTCCCTAGTTCTGTGTGTTGTATAATTTTCAGCCGATCCCCATGTAAGTGATATCCTCTGATTCATTATGAATCATGATGGTATCATATACACTTGGTAATTGTATGTCACGGGTTCTGATTGATGTATAAGGGTACCTTATTTGATACATAAATGTTGGTTCTAATTTTTAAATTTTTTGTAAGTGTAATAAAAATCAATTGAAGGAAAATATGTGTTCATGGACTATATAATTTTAATCACATAACCATTACACGACACATGTGAGCTGACTAAGCATAAAACAATGTTCCCTTATTCCATATTGTATGAGGGAAAAGTCCATAAAATAATTTTTTTCAATATTTTATTTTTTATCTTACACATATTACTTGTTTTGATGATTATGAATAAAAAATGATAATTAATAATTTGGTAATATAAAATTTCTATCCCATATTTATGGATGTATTTCATCACTCAATAATTAATTGATGACAAAAATATAAATTAAATTATGAATTAAATATTTTTACACAATACTAAAGACTTATATTAATTTAACCTTCATGAAAATATATGTTCCCATTTTCATTAAAATGTTTGTTATTATCTGATGTATGAGGAGTCCATGAATACCAATTTTCATTGTTCGAGATGACTTGTCCAAATAATATGAATAAATTAGAGTTCTAGAAATTGATGAAGCCTCACCCCTCCCCAATATTCTTGATAGAATCGTATATGTAGGGGATATTATTCGAATAAGGAATATATGTTTTCCCTTCAACTTATTTCAAGAATATTTTATAATTTAATGTTATAACTAATTCTTGATAAATAAAAAATAATTTATTAAATAATAAATAATTTATTTAATGATAAAAATTTGTAATTATGTTAAATAATAATGTTAATTTATAATGTTAATTTTAGAGTGTATAAGTGAAAGAATCATTTATTTTTATGGTGTATTATTCAAAATATAAAAGTTATAAGTACTCCTAGGAATATTTTGAAATTAGTTTGACCTAATTAATAGATAGATGAGATTTAGCTGATTATTCCAAAATGAACCATTAATTTTATCATCAATGAATTTGAAGAAAGGATTTTGTTACAGTTTGGGGCTCTTAAATAATTTTTTCCATGGTATAGTTATTTAATTGGTAAAGCATTATGACCATGCATAACTGTGATCATATGTGGGTGTTCTTATAGCTCATGATACCATATGAGGTTATTGATTCCATGAGTTTTATTGTATATATTTTTTACCTTATTTGAGTTTGATCACATCTGAATGTTTTTATACATTCTATCATTATGATATAAATTCCATCAATTCTGTAGAGTTACATATTACCATCCCTTCAAAGGTAACACTTTATGTTTCTTGGAGTAGGATGGCCATCATGATAAGGTTTTTCCTTATAGTGGATTTGTATAAGACATGTGATGTTGAAGATAATGGATTTGAGAAAAGGCTGGATGTATTGAGATTATATGGAAGCCATTTTTAGGATTCACTAGAGGAATCATACTAAACATAGAGTCCATATTTTTCATGTAAACCTCATCATTATTGATTGTCATTGTTACTAAATGGCTAATGGACACCATGAAACTTGAAAAACAAGGTTACTCAATGACACTAAGTATCATGTATTCAAGAATCCATGGGGATGTTGATAAATAGATTCACGAGCTCAATGGATAGTATTGGTAACTTATGAAACTATTCATATTCCAATTATTATGTAGATGAAGAATATAGTATTAGGGTTATTTAGATACATGGTTACCACACAAGTGATCGGTACACAATTTTATATTTCATATGACAATTTATTAATTGATTAATATAATTGGAAACAACTAGTATACATGATTATATTTTTTTACACATTGGTTCTTTCCTAAACATTTATCATGATTCAAGTGTAAAATTCTAGTATTTGGATTATAAAAATGGAAACTGGCCAATGGATGATGGATAATAACATGATATTAGAAAGGGTGGTAAAATTTTATAGGCTCTAAATTACTGCAAAATTATTATTTATTTATTCTCTCATATGGAATATATTGTAGTTTGTGTTACAAACATGGGATTGTAATTTAATATTTTAGGTCTGGTATAGAATTAAAACAATATTTGAATCTTATCTCTAAATGAGGGGATTGTTATATATTATGTTATATTAATTTTTTTGTGATGATTGATAATGAGGGTATAGTCACCCAACATATTCAAATAGATTCACACTACTCATAGGCAGCCTTTTTGTATGTGTAAGCACAAATTTGGTAATGTGCAACTTTGGTTAGGACCTATTGATCTAGGATTTGGTGTTAAAACTCAGGTTTTGTGACTCCTAGAGGTGAGTGTTGAGTACTTGGTGAAGTATGATGCCTATGAATATTAGATAAAATGAATGTTTATGTAGGGGTAAATGTTGTTTTCTTATTTGTCTAGTTATCTAAAACACTATGAGTAGAACTATTTAACCCATGAAATAGAGTATCCACCAGTGGCCTTTTATTTTATAATTTGGAGGAATTATCCTCTCGGTTAGGAGTCTATAGTTTTCTCAGAACAGTAGAGTCTATGGTATATCTTATCATAGAGACACATTAGTTTATCATTGATACATTGACTGAATATCCTAAATTGACAAAACTTTGATGTAATTTATAATCTAGGGAGGGTTAATGTTGTAGATTCTGGCATTAATAAAATATCCTTATAAGATTATTAGAGGATGCATTATCGTAATTAAACACATTTTAGCTGACCCTTCTTAATGGGGGAGGGAAAAATTATATTCAATTATCAGTAAGGGTCTCACCACTTCATTAGTATTTGAGAGAGGCTCAATTAGGGGGAATATATTATAATGTAATAAATCACCATAAAACATTAGGTGATTACCAAGATGGATTTTCCAATGGTAAAGAGAGTGTCATCATTTTCAATTGATGGATTTTTATTCTGATCATGTTATGTATAGAGGTAATGAGAGTGTTTCAAAAAACCTCAATAGAAGTACATCCTTGATTAAAAAATATATACAAAAACCATCATTGATAGTTCTACGGTGTAGTTTTATAGTATAATGTTGAAAAAAAAATTATATAGTTGTTTAAATTTTTCATATATTAAGCAATGGAATCAGTTTTCAATAGGTTCGACTCTTCCTATCAAGTTATCCAGTAGAAATTTAGATGGAATATCTCTAGGTTATTGGATAGTAGTTCGACATATAGAGAAAGGAAATGAATCATCTTGGATGAATTTTCTTCATATAAACATATAATATCAATTTATTTCTATTTTAGGGAAGAGTTAATTATAGAGTATGTTTTATATGTTTGTAAAAGATAACTTCTAACTTCATACCAGACCATACACAACTGTCTCCTACTATGATGTGTGGTATGATTCATAATATATTTGAGTTTTGAAGGATTAGTATACGAAGTAGTTATATATTGAATGCAGTTTCTCCCATATATATTAATATATATAATGAACAATCCTAGTTTTTTTTAACAATATTAAGCTCATGTGTGTTAAACGTCATTTAGATATGGTAGGATCAATAATAATTATTAGATTTCCCTAATAGTAAAAAATATCACTCAAATATTAGAATAGAACCATTTAATGATCTATATAGGATACCATAAACTCAACATGTATGCTGGAAGAAAGAAAATGATTCATTACATATGTTACTGCTGATAGGGAAATTAATAATAATGAAAATCCAGGTCTTCCACATGTGGATCAAACCCACAAAGAGAAGGTATATATCATGTATTCATTGATGAAAAAGACCCTTGGAGTCTGAGAAGGGAGACAATATGGTTATTTTCAAATATCTATGATGATTTCTATAAAGGTTAGTTTAGGGTAGTTCCTATTCCTTGATTTACATTTAACTAGTCTCTATCAAGAAATATCTTATATTGTTTTTGTACGTCATATTCTTGACTACAATGACTTGAGTTATTGTTAAATAGTTAACTTTAAATAGATATTGGACATGAAATCCTATTTTACAAAAAACCCCAAACTAAATTTTTCCATTTAAAATAATAAAATAAAATTATAAATATAGTATATTATTTTTTATATTAATATATAATCATCAATTATCAATGCATATAAAATATTATTTTGAAAAATTAATGCATAAATAGTTTTTTCAATGGATAGAGGCTTTCATTATATATTGTAATTTTTTTTAAAACCCATGTATAAATTTTATAATTTTGACATTATAAAATTATCATTATTTATTATTATATATATATAAAATAACTTCAAATTTTTTTTCTAAATTTTATAAAAAAAATTCTTTTACGAGAGTAGTGGAAATTAATGTTTTATAGAAAAAAATTATATTTATGTATTTATAATCATGAATATAAAATATATAAAATATTTTATTTTATAAAAAATATATTTATGGTGTTTAATTGTCAATATTTAATATTCTTCATAATATATGAAACCAGTAATAAATTTTATGAACATAGGTTTCATTTTATTTAAAATTTAAAAAACCAGTTTTCTTGTAAAAAAAATTTCAATGACAATATTTAGTTAGATATTATTACTAGTATATATATTTTAATTATGTTTATAAAAGACTATAATTTTATTGGAAATCAATATCATTGAAATTTTTCACCAAATGAATGAATTTAATTCCTAAAAACACAATTTTTATGAAATTATTTTTTACAAGTCATAGGGGATTATATTAAAAAATATTTCATACTGATAGTTCTTTAATCATATAATTTGTGACTAATATTTTCCATCGATTGGTTTAATTTATATTATAATAATTATATCATTTTATGGAATAAATAGTAAATTTAATAGGTAAATACTAATTACCATGGTAAATCCAAAAAATATAAAACTGAAATCTCTAATAGTAAATGACATAAAAACATTATTAAAAAAATATGAAAATGCATGGTTATTGTATTCCTGGACTTATCATATAACTCTATATAATATTCTAAATTATAGATTATTATTTACAAGTAATATATATTCTCCATATATATGCATTTTCCATATTTTAAAAATTCCATTCTCAAAACATATAAAATTTCCTTATCATCACCCCTTCAAGGATGCTATATATTATGGTTTACTGTAAAATAATTACACATTTTACTCCTCAAAGAATCCATTTTCACTTCACTTTGTACTATATAAACTGAGTTTATCATAACGCCTCTATTTAGAAGGTTTCCTCTATGGGAAAACTGAAGTCCTAAATTAGGATAGAGTGAAATAAACTAATAAAGAATTCAATGTAAGGGTTTCATCAAGATAAATTTTGATTCATTAGGTCATGGATTTATTTCATGAATTTATTTTTCATGATTAATGTTATAGTTCCATTATCCTATTTTATATTGTATTTTTTTTCCTCTAGGTAATTTACATATCATCAATAATAACCACATCTTTGATCTTTTTTTTGAAATAGAACAATAATGTTTGTTTTAATAACTCTATTCTTATGAATGGATCATTTTATTAAATGAACCTATTTTTAAAATAATTATGGTTTTATATTAAGAGATCAAAATATTATTTTTCAATTATATTATTCATATTTTAATTTACATATTTGATAATGTAAAAGTATTTTAGTGCTTCCCCGATGTAGATTTTTAATTCAAATTTATCAATAGATTAATAAAGAAATTTTTATTAATTATTTACCATTAAAAATTTAGTTTATTTGTTCTATTTTCATTTAAATTATCATTTATTTGGACAGTTTTATAAATTGATTTCTTAAGTCTTTATTTTTTTCATTACCAAATATTTTTTTGAATGTAATTTGGAATTCATATTTTATAACAACTATTAAAGGGATTTGTGATAAACATTCTATTTTAATGAATATTTTTCCATGTACGTTAATCTAGAACAAATTGATGTTTTTAAGACTCTGTATATGTAATCATGTTATGATTCCAATTTGAAACTATAATTTATGGTCACCGATGATTTTTTATGTTCATGTTATGTGATGTTTTTGAGATTTCTATGAAATCCATTATTTTTCCGTCGATTCATTAAGATATAAGGATGTTTCATTTTAGGGGGAACACAAATTTGTGGATGACTACTGGGAGTATCATATCACCATAAAATTCACCAATTATTTATTATGTATCATGGTATATCCATACATGTACATAATTCCTTTTATGACCTAGACTTCTTAAATTTTTAAGGCATGGACAAAATGTGTTTGGTGAAAAATGAATGGATATAATTATATTCCTCATATTGTTTTATAATTTTTATGTTTGTGAAGCATTTCCTTTTTATTTTATCATTTAATCCAATATTTTTTTCGTTCATTTAATGTTCATTATATTCAATTTTTCCATGTAATTATATATATATATATAATATTCTACCATCTTATGCAATGATAACATGTTTTGTGGTTTTCAGAGGTATTTTGAACCATGTCATTTATTTTATAATTCTGTAATAATATTTTTGTTATATTATTTTTCAAACCCATTTTCTGTTGTTATCATTTTCTCTTTCATGATCTTTTAATAAGATATTTATTCTCTTTATCATGTTCTCCTTAATGGTTAGGATCTAATACATTATGACATGTTTTACCATAATAAGAAATTACTTTAACTAATTCCTTATTTTTCAATTCTCTAGGACATGGTTATGAACATATCATATCATATTTATAGATGTGGTTACATAGGAATATTATTAACAAAAAATAATCATATTTGATGTAAAACAGTATTTCTATATAAATAAACAATCTCACACTAAATCAGTAGGACTTTTTCTTATATGAATATTTGTAAGATTAATTATTTAAATGATTAAACTAACATCTTATTAATTTTATGTATATATAGGGTAACTTCACATGGTATCATTTTTTTTTGTAATTTTTGGATATTACATTATATATTTCAGAGATATCACTACAGAACATTTGTGAAAACCCTAAGGATAAGTATACGTATAGGTTTTTTTTCATGATGTTTTGTTAATATAGATATTGTGCGACTCTCCTATATATTAAAACCCATTCTAGATACATGAATCTAGAGGCATATATGAAATATATACACCAACAGGTAATCATACACCAAATAACTATTTGAGAGTTTACATGATCTCGAATCCATGGCACAATGAGTGAGATTAAGACTACATACCTAGTAAGGCACTCATAAGGGACATTTGCTAATTAATTTTTATTATCTTTAGGAACCATTGTGAAGAAGTTTAATATATAACTAGTTTTTTTAGAAAACTATCCTTGTATTATGGTGATTTAATCCTAATGATTCAATATATAACTTATGAAT